>OX352234.1:1022991-5822991 GCA_947086465.1 Eupithecia exiguata
TCGGATAGTCTACCCGATTCGGAGAGTCAACCTACCCCCAAGGTGGTTCAGTATTTTTGTTTCTCGTTTTTTTGGAATGGGGGGTGCTTGGTAGTAAATCGCCCCGGGTGCCAGCCCACGCTACGCCGCCACTGATGATACCAATGTCCTTGGGTTTGTAACCCCTTTGTATACAAAAAATATCGTTTTTTGTATACAAAGGGGTTCAAAAAATATAGGTTTTTGAACCGGAGTAGGTAGAGTCTTAGTAACTAGGAACCTAAAGTTACCTTAAGACGGCAGTTAGGTAACTTCCAAATTATACCGTTAGAATTAAGATATGTCTCCATTCCTCAAGCAACTCACAAGAAAACTTAAAAAAAAAAACGGAAATCTATAACGCGCAAGTGCTTCTCGCACCTGGCCGTTCGTAGTAAGTTCCGGTTCCAATCGTGATGATCGTAATGACGCTACCTTAAGGTATATTTTGATAACATCCTTTTGTTACACACCTTAATCTTCTGCGCTTCAGTGGAACCTAAAATGGCTGTGTCACGCTTTGTGATCAGATTTTTACGCCTCTCAGTAGACGTAAACATCTGATGATTTTTTTACGGTTTGTCTTAGGTTGATTTTAAATTCTGACAAAACAAACTGGCCTAATTACCCTCTTTACGCAGTCTGGTAAAAAAGTTTTAATTCACCTATACGTGGTTTTAAGCCATAGTGTTATGGCATTCAATTTATAATTGATCAATATTAGGCTATTTGACTACATTAAAAATAAGTTTCAAATTGTTTTCTGTTCTGTTTCCTAGTCAGTGACTACGTAACAAAGCGTAATCAGGTGATTTTTATTAAAAATATGCCTATTATAAGTAAAAAAAACGGGATTCAAATTACACATTTTTTATGTATAGGTATATGATTACGAGTACGTGACCGAAAACGCTCTGCGTTTGGTTGGATTGGTGGTGACGTCACACTATCACAGATTACAGTGTCAATGAGTTTTTTTTTGTTAGGTGTGGTGTGGCGTGTGACGTCATAGCTCAGAGCACGGGAACCATGACAGAGATTACCTTTTTGGCGCGCCATTATTTTATTCAAACTTTAAAATTAGTTTTTATAGGTAATACGACTGGCCTTGAAGAAATATTAATTACACTTTGCATTATTTTTATCAGACATTACGACATACGTTAGAATTATTTCCCAGTAGTAGTCAAGTAGCCTATTCTCCAGTTTCTTAAAGCTTCACTGATCCTATTCCTTCCTGACGAATCTTTTTCGTCAACTGTTGCCAAATGCAATAATCCGGTGATTTCCCCGTTGCTCAACTCAGTTGAGCAAATTAAGCAATGGGACCATTTGTTAACACTATCACTGTCTCTGGCACGCATTTATGTATTCCCGACTCTGGAACAGAGGCGGCGCCGCCCGCCCTTTGGCTGGCACCGCAGGAGCAGTGTATGCATTAAAAGATCTAATAAACTACTCTGCTCGCCTGCGAAGCCGGGGCGAGTTACTAGTGATGATATTAAAAACCCATTAAAACTTGAATGTTCCTCTGTAAGTCCATTGCAATTAATTGTCGTTTATGTATTTGTATCAACAGTTTCTGTCAATTTGTGTATCAATTGACCATGGTCAGGGCTGCTGCAATCTTATCTTATCATTCAATACCACGTAGGTATTATTACCATTTTATTTATTGCAATGCACAAAGATTTTAAACGTACCTACCTACATGTACCAGTACCTAGGTAGTTACATATTTCCCGGCCGGTAGGTACGTCTTTATTATTATTGCAAAGCACAAAGATTTAAAATTGTAATTTTTACGTAGTTTTAGTTACTTCCTGGTAGGTAGATACATCTGTACATACGTATTACAATATGTGTCAATTCTCAAATCAAAGGTAAGACGGCTGTTCTGGAGCGAAATGGTACCCCCATGGGGCCAATCTGTTATACAGGTTGTAACAAAAATAACGAACCAAACTTTCAGGGGGATTCAGCTTCGATCACAATACAACATACAGATACAATACAATTACACTACATAGATAAGTAGATATTTATAAATTATAAATAGAAAACATCTAGAACCGCCGGAACAAATATCTGCTGATGGTACAAACATTTGTCCCGTTACCTTCGTAGTACATGTGTCTGTCCAATTTGGCTAAGACTGCTCTACTGCGTTATTTGCTTACAAAAAAATCAACATCTTTGGTTTTTGCGGAAACTTAAAAACGAGTCTGATCGTTTGTTAGTTTGGTAGGTACTTATCTACTAAATGCCTACTTAAACTGGTTTGAAAATTTTGGCCCTAACTTCGGATTATCATAGGTACCTACTGTTTTGTTTTTAAATCGCGGCGCACAATGTTAATTACTTAATTGGATAGAGAACACTCAAACAAATCATAAAATGTCATCTAACATAATTTCCTGAAGCGCCAGGTTTCTGAGATATTCAAATATAAAAAAAAAATTGAGCAATAGTTATTTTCATCAAAAGATACACAAGATATATGATTTATTGGTAAATAATACATTTACAAGTCAAAATGAACAATCATATCCACATAATCCTATTTTATTACCTACACTTCTTGACCATAATCATCGTTCAAGTTAATATATATATTATTTTATTATCATCTTTGTTATAATTAACGAAATTTATGTTAAATTATTCAAATTTATTTCGCTTAAAATAGGTATTCTTATCCGCTATAAGCAGTCAAGAGAAATTACTAAGTATTTTATTTATTATTTGATACCTAATATTAGTTTTTTTGTAATGTTAATTTGTAAGCTTAAAGAAATATAAGTTATTAAAAGTTATTGACCGACATAATTTGATTCTTGTATCTATGTATATCTCAGAAGCCTGATGCCATAGGACATGCCTATTCATATTATAAATTCGAAAGTGACTCTGTCTGTTACCTTTTCAAGCCTAAACGCCAGAATGCATCATGAAAATTGGCATGGATGTAGATGATATCCCGAGGACGTATACAGGGTTATTGGAAAATTAGTGACAACACGTGAACTGCAGGTCCTGCCCATCATCACAAACACGTTCGTGAGGGCGCCAAGTCTAAATTATAAAAAAAAATATAAGTCACCTCTGATACTAAATGAAAAAACATCTTGGCCTGGAACCCAAACGAGTTACTTAAGACCGATCTTTTACTCTCATATCTTCTGTTAATTCAGGGCAGAGCAGTTTTTAAGTTGAGTTTCAAATAAAACCTCTCTAACGAACGATTATTGAATTGCGGGGTGTACCCATTACCAATACCAAAATTAAGAATTAACACCTGGCGTCATCACAAACGTGTTTGTGATGATGGGCTGAACCTGCAGTTCACGTATTGACACTAATTTACCAATAACCCTGTATACAGTACTTGAAAAGCACATGCGAAGCTGCGGGCAATAGCTAGTTATGTTACGTAACGTTTTTTATTTGTATAAGGATCCTCTACCCAATTAGTTATATTTCATTGTGAACCGAGATAAAAAAAATAGGAGTTAGGAGCTACCCCCCACAAAAACCTTCAAACCCCTTTGTAGACAAAATAGATACGTACTTACCTTCACATATTAGATCATAAAACCCACGCCGCCCCCTCACGGGGCTTGTCCTTTCCATAATGCTCTACCTACTCTTAAAGGAATCAGTAGATCTGCATTCATTCTTGTAACTGGTCAGTAAAGACCGGTCAAAGAACATTCAATGTATGACAAACGGCATCTATTAGAGTACCTACTTATCCGTGGAATCCTTAACATATGTACGCCAGTTGTAATTCAGCTACCGCCTAGACAGGACGTCTTGTGAAATTCAAGACGATACGAGAACACTTACAGAAAATTTTTTTGAGCATAAAGTTGTACCTATTAACTTTTGAGTGAAAAGACAGAAGTTTAATTTACTACTTACTTAATTTTTTTTGTACCATAAAGTTTATGTATATTTTCAGTGATTTTGTAAAAGAAAATCTAGTGTTATCAATTTGTTATCGAAGTATGCTTGTGGTTGTTGTTATCTTCGAATAGAAAAGGTGAGTGGACGATGTTTTTAGTTAAGGAAGGTATAATCAGATAGAACAGACTTGTCGTTTATAACAAAGAAAAACCATTAATAATTCCATTCTTAATACTACCAACACAGCCACCTGTATTTCAAAGAAAACTAGACAGAAAATAAGGATAGACGAGTAACAGCACACAATAGAACCTATCTAGTAGGTACAATCAAACTAATATTATAAATGCGTAAGTTTGGATGGATGGATATGGGTGAATGTTTGTAGTTTCTTCACTCCAAAACTGCTGAACCGATCGGACTAAAAGTTTGCATATATGTAGGTCTATCCCTGGCAATATGCCTATGTGAATTACACACAGGCTATTTACCGTCAAAACAATCGTACTTCGACGAAACACAAATAAGGTACGTAGTTGGTCCGCTTACATCCGTAATGAACACATTCTACTTTTTATCCCATAAATGAGTTCCCATGGAATAGATTATTTCTATTCCATTGGAACGAACCTTTCAAAGTTTCCATAGAAACGCTCGTGCGAAGCTGCGAGCAAAAACTAGTAAATAAATAATGCTGGACCATTGACATCGCTTTTTAAATTTTCGCGATTTGTTAACATATTATAGATTATTTATCGGGTATTTATCGCGTAAAAATACCCGATAAATAATCTATAATATATTGACATCGCATCATCTAGCCTCAAGCTAAGCAGAGCATGTGTTCGCCGAGATCAGAGCTTCAGACCCAAGACAGGAATTGTACCCGCAACCTCCTGCGTCACAGTCGGACCTACGCCCTCTACGCCTCTGAGGTCATCTTAAACATTAGATTCAAATCGATTGCTACATTGTAAATAATCATTTATTTCGCGATATAATCGCCAATAATGTATTAACTTATACATTATACAAACTAATTATAATTATTGAGGCCCTCTTGATCTTTTGTTTTATAATGAGGTGGTTCACGATACCCGCGAGGTAAAATTTTTTTGCGGTTCGTAAAAGTTTTCTTTGAACCCTTGATAAAACAAGCTCGATTCAAAATAGGTTGGTAACTACTTTTAGTTTAATAAATTTATTTATACAGGGTGATTGGTAGCGGGGTGCAAAGCTTGTGTGGGTGATGCTAGCGCAGGCCATTTGCAACCTCCTGAGCCATGGTTGTCTAACACGATGTGTGGCCATTAATTTTGTATCAAATTTTTAAGGATTTTTCAAAAAAACACAAAATTCTACAGTTGATTGATAATATTGGCGAACTGGTATAATGAATGGGTTCTTTTTTACTTCATTTCAATAGGATAATGTGTAAATCATCTAAAACAAGATCCGCCCAGTGCGAGTGTAACTCGCGCACCGAGGGTTTCGAACATTTGCCTTGTACAAATATGTACCCACCGGAAAAAAAAGAAAAAAAATCGACATATTACCAAATATTTCAAAAAGAATGAGACCTAAAAAAAAACAAAAACTTTTTTGAAATGAACAAACTGATACCTTTGATTTGAAACCCTCACGGGTTGGTAGCCCCCCCTTTAGAAAACGTCCCCCCTTTTTGACCATTTTTCAAAAAGGGTTATTTTATAAACTCTATAGATTTTGATTTTTTTAGATATTTATTTATTCACCATTCTTATAACATATGTGTTTAACTAGGTAAGCCATTCACTTTACACATTTTCATTCATCATCATTCCCTAGCTTAGTTGGTAGGTTTACATAATATGAACAATAGCTTAGAAATAAATGAATAAATTAGCTACTGTACGCAAATATGGGAATCTGCTACACTTTATCTTTTACTTAATCCTCATCCAAAAATGAGGATTCCTATATGACCGTATTAAAGAATTCGTTTAGGCTGTAAAATGCATTTTTTCCGAAAAAAATCCTGTAAAATATAGATCCATATCTTCAAACGCCACATACATTGTACGTGGATCGCGGGATGGGGGGGGGGATGTACAAACCAATACCAACACCGCAAACGACTGTTGTGTTGTACAACTTCATTTTTTTGGTAAAAACGCCAGAACTATTCCTGAAAAATAACAGGAACTATAGAACTCACCTGCATGTGCAGACTCTAATTTATTTCTGCTCTGCTGGAAGATGCTCTGCTAACTACAGACACTCGTAACCCATCTTCTACTTCCTTGATTCCCAGTGTTTCGATCTGTATTGTATTTTCTGTTTGTGTGGTACAATAAAGGATAACTATCTATTTTAGTAACATGCTCTACCAAATGGTACAAATCAAAATTAGTTTGGGTTCATAGATGGGTCGTCAAAAGGAACTGTGTCTATGAAATACTTCATTTTGTCATTCAGTCTTCATTCACGCACCTATCAACAATTAGGGAACTTCATAGTCGTGCAGATGCCAAAAAGCAAATAAATGAATGGAAGGGGTTATAGGCCTATTTTATTTTGATTGTTATTTTATTACCAAACAGTGCAAATACTCATTGTATACCAAAACACAAATAACAGAACATTAAAAAAGTGAGCGCCGACCTTAAATCTGTCCTGTAGGTAACAGGGCAGATTTAAGGTCACACAGGTTCACACGTCCGAAACGACTACAAAAACAAGCATTCAAATATGGACTTAGACGCGTAATCTTTAGATAGATACATTTACAGTGACAATTGGCTTACAGCAAGTTTCAAGCAATTGGCCGTGTGTTATCAGACGCCGTCAATAAACTGCAAAAAAGTTTATCGAGTACCTAAAGTTCATATTTGAATGTACATTTTCTGCGTTATGCATGCGGCACTTGTGTTGTCCATATCTACAACAACCTTTAGCCCTCTGTCGTTTTTTTCTTCTTATTTCTTATGTAGGGGTTCTTATTATCCAACTGATTAGATTGTAGGTACTAGGCGCTCATCGGAAACCTCTCGGGCAGGATAGGTTCCAAGTAGGTATCGTCATCATCATCAGCCTTTAATAGTCCACAGCTGGACTTAAGGCTCCCCTAATGATTGTCATAGCGCCCTGTCACCAGCTTGTCGCATCCTGCATCTGCTTGCAGTCTTTCGTAGGTCGTCATCCTACACACTACTTTTGCAGAGTTGTGGTCTCTACTCAAGAACACGTGTACCCCAGCGGTTGTCAGTTCGTCGCGATATATTATGGCCAGCCCACTGCCACTTTGTTTGCTAATTCTTAGAGCTATGTCGATAACTTTGGTTCTTGTGTATTGATTTTGTTCGCTTCAATTTTTTGTCCACTAACAAAAATTTAAGCGAACAAAATCAATAACATTTTTAATATTACATAACGTTTCCTATTTGATAATAATAACTATATATAAAGCTGTTTCTGTATAAAATTTGACTTGTCTAAGTGCTTATTTTGTAAGCGTAAAGAAATAAAATTATTGTTTTTTTTTCTCTGTTGGATGTGTTCGTTACGATGCCTATCCTTCAGAGAAACTCGGAGCATAGCTCGCTGAGCGACTTTGAAAGTCTCGTAATTAAATGTAATTGCATTAAATTCGATCTTTCCAACTATTTTCTTTCATAGTGTTACCGAAAAAATCCATTTGTCCTGATATATTTTTATATTAATAAAAATTAACTTCAAACTTAAGAGCGTTTACGCCTTCAGGGGGCTTAAGTACCGATTGATAAGCTACACTGTGCGATGGGCGGACATTTCGAGAGCACGACATTTCACAGAAAATGAAATGAGAGTTAGATAATTTTAATTGACTGAAGTATAGTTTTATATCTAAGTTCTGATTTCTCATAGGTAATTTAAAACTATACTAGCTGTTGCCCGCGGCTTCGCACGCGCATGTCTAGTAGCCTATGTCCGTCCCCGGGACAAATTCCCCCCAAATTTTGGGTTCCTGCCAAATTTTATTAAGATCCATTCAAAGTTAACAGACAGACAGATAGACAGACATACTTACTTCCGAATTTATAATATAACTAGCAGCGCCTCGCGGTTTCAACCGCGAGTTACAAGAGTAGTAGTAGAGAAAGTTTACATTTGATAAAAGTAGCCTATGTGCTATTCCAGACTATAATCTATCTCTGTGCCAAATTCCATCCAGATCCGTTCAGCCATTCTGGCGTGATTAAGTATCAAACATCCATCCATCCAAACTTTCACATTTATAATAATAGTGGAATAGTATAAGGATTGTCTACACTCTTGGTAATTTATATCGCTTGCTAGGCGAAGGTAAGATTTCATCAAACAACTAAACAACAACAAACAGAAATTAGTTGAAGCTAACCTACCTACTCTGTTTGTGATATTGGTGAATCTTACGTAAGTACACTTAGTTTATCAGTCGTTTTTTATCGTTGACAACAAAACGAGTTTTTGCACTCATAATGATTTTGTATGGGTAGATGTACGTCCATCCTCATCTAGGTACTTCCTACTGTCTGTCTAGAACATATAGATATACAGGGTGCCACGGAAAGGGTGTATTAGGCCGAAAGGGGTTGATTCTGAACCCCGAGAGGACCAACTTGTGAATAACGATTTTTTTGGAATTCGAATATTTTTTTAATTTATTTAGCAAATACATATGATATATTCCCAACCACCCCATCAACCTCCCCATCAATGGGGTGGTTGGGAAAAGATATCCCATCCACCCCATTACTCAAATTGACTTTTTAGATAGATAGGTATTTTTTTGTTCGTAGTTTTCTTCACGCACTCCCATTATTTAACACTAGCGGTCCGCCCCGGCTTCACACGGGTATATTATATTACCTATGTTCATCAGGGATAATGTATGATTCAAATGGTGAAAGAATTTAATTTCAAATCGGTCCAGTAGTTTCGGAGCCTATTCAATTAAAAAAAACAAACAAATCTACAAATCTTTCCTATATATAATATTATTACAGAATAGATTGGAAAATATTTCACGAATGGTTTTGCTAGTTTTGTTCAACAAAACCGTTTAAACAATTTCATGAAATAATTACAAAAAATCCTTTGAAATTTTAACACAATAATAATAATGCAGAAATACACGTAAAAGAACAAGAATAGAAAAGACGTCACTTTCAAAAAAAATAAGAAATTATTCGAAATTAAACAAATTGTAGAAGAAATGTTGACCCCCTCGATGTCCCCTTTTCGGCTAAGTACCTACACCCTTTCCGTTGCACCCTGTATAATTAATAACCAATACGAAAGAGACAATTACCATTAACTACCTATTTAAGAAAATGGAGGTAATTTTTTATTAGTCCGTCTCTAAGCTGTCGCAGTCAGTCTGTTATATTTTACGATGTAAACTCAAACTACATTAAATACTTCTTTTTGTCTGACTGTTTTACTGGCTCTATGGGCTGAATGGATCTCAATGTAATTTTGCAAGGAGATAGATTGTATCATAGGGAAAGATATAGGGTGGTACTTTTTACCCGACTACCAACAGGGGAGGGTTATGAGGTTAGCACCCTATGTTTGTATGTTTGTATGTATGTGGCCAATTTCTTTGTTCCCACGTAGCGCTGAAACTACTGGTTCGATTTCAACAAATTATGTATCGATTGATTCGTCTCAATACCCCGATGGTTATAGGCTATAGGATTTAGGGCTCCGACCCCGAATAAGCCTTCAAAACGCGTATAAAAGTTTAGGTAGCCGCAGGCTGCAGGCCCCATAGAGAAAAATTACAATACCGCCGACCTATTTTCATTTTCAACTCTATGCCTATCAAATATGACCGATACGTCATTCTATTTTGTCAATGTAAATGTTTCAAACTTTTATAACTTTCACGTACCTAGTCGGGTTGTAGTTTTTAACTTTATCTTGTATCTGAAAAGATCGACGAAGTGGGCAAAAAGCTCTTAAAAAATAATAAAGGTAAACCTAAGTGTTCTAGGAAAAAGTTCGTAGGCGTGCTACGAATGTGCTACGCTGGCTGCCGATGGCTTTTTGCGACTGCATTTTTGCTAAATATCTCGATATTTAAAAGGCAGGTCGTCCAATTTCACTATTTAATAAGTTTTTTTCTTGATTATAATTTTTTTACCTACGAGGCGTGGATTATCTGTTTCGAGTTTTATATGGGGTTGGCCGACACACTTCACTAACAAAGAAAATTACAATCAAATAACAGAAAATTAAAACTAGTTTAATAATAGAAAAAATGGAGCTCATTGCAGACTATTGCTAACAATCTGCAGGTAAAAATAAATAAATACAAGAGGCGGATCCAGCTGGGCTGGGTAGCGTTTGGGAAACTACGTCGAGTCTTCTCGTCACCCATACCGCAATGCTTGAAAACGAAAGTTTTCAATCAGTGCGTCCTACCCGTCATGACCTACGGATATGAGACATGGACACTTACGGTAAGACTGGTCCACCAGTTTAAAGTCGCCTAGCGAGTTATGAGATGAGAAGAACCGACCACCGCCAGCGGTTGTCGGTTCTTGAGTGGAGACTGCGACTCCGCAAACGTAGTGTAGGACGCCCTCCGACTAGGTGGGATGACGATTTGCGAAAGACTGCCGGCAGATGCTGGATGCGGCAAGCTGAAGACATGGCGCTATGGCGCTCATTAGGCCTCTAATGAGCGCCATAGCGCCAGCAGTGGACTACTATTGGCTGATGATAATGATGATGATTATTTAAATACCGCTAGTTTTAAATTAAACACGTTTTCATTTGCGATTGTTTTAATAACAATAAACAAATCTTCGTTTATTTTTGGTGGAAATTTATTATTATTATTATTAACTCATTTATTTCAGATCACAATCGAATCCATAACACAATTAAATACAAATTTATAAAATGTCACTTAAAATTACACAATAAAACCAAACAAAATAGAATTAAATTTAACTAGAAATAAGATTAAATAATAAAAATTAAAAAAATGCTAATTTATGCTGCTACAGACCATTTATATAACACCGTTACCTTGTTTTCCTTAAACTGTTAAATAAATAGTGAACTCATTTTACTGTCAAAAATTCAATTGTACATATTTAATTGCTATTTGTTAAACAAGAAAAATAATAATTAAATATTTATAATCTACAGGTTGATTCAGACGCTTGATAATGATAACGAAACATTGACCTCGAATTTATTTGTGCAAGGGCCGATTTGTCAATCTTCAGTTAAGTTATCGAATAGCTATCTAGCGTGTAAAATTATCTGTCTGTATAACAGGCAAATAAATATTTTCAACCTATCATCAATCAACTTTTATCAGGAGAATAGCTATCAGTGGTTTATGCTAGCCAACTTCACACCATCTGCAAGAGAGGTGCACAGATACAGTATTCAACGTGTTCGGTTCCCTAAAAATAGCGATATACATAAATTTAATAGGTACTAGAAATAAGAATAAACTCGCTGTGCCCACAACTAGGTTACACAAGATTAACGTATCTTTTAAAGGGCAATGTATACGCTTTTACAACAAAACTCCAAGTGAGTTGCAAAAATTGTCAATAAATAAATTCAAACAAATTGTTAAACACATCCTTTGTAAAAAGGCCTACTATAAAATATCAGATTATCTAGAGGATAAAAAACCTTGGGACGAGTTTTGCTCCAACTCGAAAACTAACATTCTAACAAGGTAAAGGTTTCTTGTTCGCTTCTATACTTTACCTTAAAAAGATTGTGTGAAGTGGACAAAAAATCAAAGTGATCACTTTATTTCCTAGTTTTACTTATGTAATCTGAGTTTTGTGACGTGTCCAAGAGTCCTGTAAGGTCTAAAGGAAATAAAGCACTTTGAATTTTGAATTTTGACAAGAATAGCAACAAGACGAGTGTTTGACATCTGTTTCGGGATCAATCCTATACTCAATCAATGAAGTAAGAGCCGGTTTTTCAATCCTCAGTTAAGTCATCGAATAGCAGTTGAGTCATATAGCGTAAGTTGGAAAGCTATGATTTCTTGTTTCAACCAAAATCTTCCCCAAAATTCATTGTCATCCCATGTGTTAAAAAATTAAAATTATCAGGCGTCTCTCGTGAAATAGGTTTTACGTTCTTCTTCCATTGCTAATTCGTCATTTGCTCAAACACATTCAACATTCCAAATCACGGCACCTATGTCGTTTTGACCATATTTGAAAATAATGAAACTGTAAGACATAACCTAAAACTGCATACTTATCGGGGAGATAAAACCCTATGTAGCAGGTAACTTTATTCCTCTGTTAGGGGCTTTATTCGACAGTTAACTAATATATGATTATGAGGGCATCGAAAAAATGCTCGCTGACTTATATTTCTAATTTAAACATGCGCAACACTCATATTATCTATTATTTTTACATTACTTTATGGTTGTTATGTATATGTAGGTATATATAATCTTTAATAACTAAATAGTATTATGTAGTATCTATAGTATTTATTTCATTTTATCATTGTTTTTTCTTAGGTAGAATGCTAGTACTTTATTATTACATTTTTATAATAATTATTTGTCTCGTGCTTTTTGTTAACTATTAGAATAGTAGATTTTTCCATCATTATTTTCATTTCATTTTTAGTTAAGTAGTTATTAATTTCTAGTAGAGGCACAATTGTTAATACTCTAAAAGGAGAAGCCTTGGATCCTGAAATACAGCCTAGGCTAGTTCAGGACCCTATGGATTCAATTATATACTGAAACACTGTAATTGTGTCCAATAAATGATTATTTGATTTGATTTGATTGATTTGAATAACTGACATTGAAAAACCAAGAATTTGGCTAATCTCCGAATAACGGATGTCTGAGGATTGAAAAATCGGCTCATCAATCAATTTTATCAAATTCGCTAATAAACCATTGATATCAAAATCTGCTGATATATCGGTAAATATATTGTAATCGCTTCATTTGATAATTATAAAAACATTGTGTATAGAATGTTGTTAATATGCCATAGCGTATCAATGATGCGATGAAAAAGAATCAATGAAAATAGTTTCTTATAACCGTAGGACATAGAGAAAAACGGAGTAGGGTACGACGCGACGTAGCATGCAGTCATGCTACGTCGTAGCCTACCCCATTTTTCTACGGTAGCAAAGCCTTCTAGCAATGATGTAGCTATGCTATACCGTAGGCCTCGCGTAGCTATGCTACGGCGTAGGCCTTGCGTAGAAATGCTTCAGCGTCGCAATGATGTAGCTGTACTACGGCGTAGGCCTCGCGTAGATTCGTTACAGCGTAGTCAAGACGTAGTCATCCATACTAATTGTTATAAATACGATAGTAACTCTATCTCTGTCTGTATGTATGTTTCTTTTTACACATAAGCGTCTTAGTTATTCTTATTATAATTTGGCAAAGCACGTATTCCTATAAGACAATGTTCAGAAACATTGCCCGGGCCAACGGTCAGTAAATCAGTAATCGAGGTCTTGCGAGGACAGCAGCACCGAGCCACTCAGACGATACGCGACAAGTCAGTAATGGACGCATCCGGTTCGAGGAGGGGCCGGCCCAGCAGATCACATTAATGTGAAGGAAAATTTGGGATGATATCTTTTTTTGTCACGCAGAGATCTGTGTGACGACTGACCGGATTGAGCATCACAGGCATGAGTCTTACTTAGAACAATTGAAAAGTCTTGTAATGAGTCTAACTGCTATCTATTTATTCGTACTATACCAAGTGTCCAAGACTGAAGACCTTAGTAACGCAGTGGGCTAAGGTCCGCCTTCAACGCAGGAGGTTGCAGGTTCGATTTTCACCTCGGGAAAAATATTTGAACGATCTGCAGATATTTGTTCCGGAAAGTAATTTCTGAAGATCTTTGATCGAGGGGCTGAGAAGCACCATATCGTCTGCGTAGCTAAGGTTCCTAACGCATACACTGCCCCGGTAACAACCAATCCCGGTACTTCTCAGCTCCTGAATCAAATTATTGATGTAAAGGTTGAACAAATCAGGAGAGGTCAATCCTCCTTGACGAACGCCGCTGTTAGTTATGGTTATGAACTCCCAGCAGTTTAGCTAGTTTAGCAGAAGCTAGAGCTAGTTTTGTCTAAGCTTCAGAAATCTTTGTCACACACCTGTGGGCAACCAGTGCAAAAACCGCCAAGCTCGATTGCCTTCTTTCACTTCCTCAACGCTCATCTAAGTCAGGTAGTCTATCTTCCCAGATATCTTCACAGCTTATAGGTAGGTATATATCTATATTTATACATCCAGAAGGTCTTGGTCACAGTGCAAAGCTGTGCAACGACCTCAATATCCTTCCGCTTTCTTCACACATCGTAACTCTACGCAGTCAGCGTCATAACATTCCAAAGAAAGGTCCAGCCCACACGACGGAAGGCCCCAATTCAGCGAGCGCGGTCAATCATTAGAAAATAACTCCAATTAGCTCCGGGTTCCACGCTTAGACGCTTGACTAGAAGCAGATAGTTCTCTATATCATGACCCCCCCCCCCCCCGTTGGAGCTTCCTCACCCCGAGACCCCGTTAACTGGGACACTTTTTTTTACGGAATTCCGTTTGAATGTCCATGGTTTGCTAGAATCGAGGCAATATCACTTCTAACATGAGAATTTTTTTTGTTGTAATTTAGTAATTATAATGTATACATACCTTGAAGAAATATTTAATTATAATTTAGTAGGTATACCTACGTAAAGTTTGACGCAATACTAACTCAATTTTTCTTTATTACATCGCGTAGAACAGCCTGCACATGTTTATCAATAAATACAAAATTTCTATCCGTGCCTTTTTCACTAACAAGTTCCTAGACAAACGTAGCTGTACATTCTCAAGAAAAATGAAACAGAAGGAATTGTTCTCTAACCAACAGATATATTAATAGTTCTGAAAAAAAAATCACAACTATTATTTTTCATGGCCAATGAGTGCCGAGGTGGAACTTGGAAGTATTTCATTGAATGTCCAAAGATTCGTTCCCGTTCCATGGAATTAAAGTTGTCGCTATAATCATCTTTGTGTACCATTTGTTTCCAAGCTCGGTAGCATTGCTGTCCAACCGCATACCGACCGCAGGCACTTCTGTTTTATTTATATTTCTGTGTACTTAAGGCGTTTTCTGTACGATCAGCTAAAACGCTAAAATTATAAAACTTTTGAAACTATCATGGTTATTTTATTACTATAGAAATCATTTAGAACGGGATATTTACCATGATTCAACTTTTGAGTTTTCCAATATTTCGGCACAGTTTCATGCGCCATGATCACGGAAGAACTAAAGTCACTGCGAGTTGGTTTTTATTGGCAGACATACCGATCTACCCTCATTCTTTGTCTTTTGCTACGAACATTACCACTAAAATAATGCTAAAATTATGTTTTCGATACCCGTCGAAGGAGTTTACAACGTTATTCTCAGATACAGATATTATGCATGAAAAAATATATATTACAAATTCGAAAGTCATTTTGTCTGTCTCATACCTTTTTCTCACCTGGACAGCATCCTATTTTTGGGGTTAATATGCCTATGACACAAATAATGTGGCTTTCTATAGGTAAAAGAATTAATTAATTAAGTAATTTTCAAAATCGGTTCAGTAGATCCAGAGATTACCTCCTACAACCTCACAAACTTACAAACTCTACCACTTTATAATATTATATTAGTATAAATAAATAAATAATGCTGGACAACCCACACATGATCATCTAGCCCCAAGCTAAACAGACCGTCTTTCCAAACATCTTTAGCTTTAAATAGTTTTTCTTTCTTTCTTTCAGTTACACGTTAAACAATGTTTTGTATGAGACCAGTCAGCTTGTTGTGAATAATATTAATAACGTTGGACAGGATGACTACGACCTTGCATCGCATCAAGGAATTACTGTCAATAGAGCTGATCAACGCGGAACAAACATTTAACTGTATTGATACAAAATCATTACAAAATAACGATATGCCGGCGATGGCTTGTTGATTGAACGAACTCTTGTGCGCAGTACGGCTGATTCTCGCTTGAAAAAAGGTTAACGCATTCACTGCCTTGTTCGGCGGGGCGGTGCGACCCGCAGGGGCAAAGTCAACAGGAGGTCAGTGCAGGGGCGCTGCACGGACCTCCTGTTGAACGAGTGCGTCGAGGGCCATGCAAGTGTTAAAGGAGATATGAAAAGAAATACTTTCGTAGGCCTTTGAGACAAAGTTAATGACAATTAATTAATACAAACAAATGAGAGCTTATCAAATTATTGCCATTTGTTATAATAATAAATAATTTTCAAAATGTACGCGATGAATACGCGCTAAATTATCATAAAAAAATTAGAGGTAGGATTTGAAAGAGTTTAGGTTGGTCATAGGTCTGATATTTGGGTTCTCCATCTTTAGGGTTACTCTTTGTAGCCAGCTATTCCGCCACTACGCCACGAGAGTCGTTAAACACTTCGATAAAAGTAAAAAAAGGGAGATGAGGCATTACCATCTTGAAAGTGGATTGCTCAAGTTTGGTTCAACTATGTTCCCTTACCTCAGTTGTAGTTGGACCGGCGGCGCGGGCGGTGGCATTTGTGTTTCGCGTGCTTGTTACGACGTATAATTTTGTGTGATTTCGACTAAACACCACGAACATGCTCTCGTGTTCGTTCACCAGGTGTACAAATAGCTCCAAAACAAAAAACAAAGCCCAAGGCATCACATATTTTCCCGCGTAAGTAGATACACCTAACTTTAAATTTTCTGATAATCCGATACCTTATCATTATTTCAGCTGTGACACGGTACAGTTTTTGAGCGAGTGCTGATAGAACGTATCGTATCTTCCTTTTTTTACATTAATCGAAGGTTAAACATGTTTACATCTCCGGTTAATCAACCCTTTGGAAAAGGGGACATTTCTTACACTTATAATAATTTGATAAGGCTTCAGTGCTACTTTAATGTTTCCCGTTGCAAAATTAAGGGGAAACTTAGGAAAGTTTTATTTTTAGCTATTTTTGCCCTCAAAGGAACCTTTGATTTTAAATAAATTTAAATTAGTCTTTTGTAAAACTAGGGGAATTTCACGTTTTGCAATAATAATATTTATATATCAATTAAGTTTTGTTGTTTGAGTTCCTCAATACGTATAATCTAATCATGCATTTATATTTCTAAACCAATTAAGTATGAGAAATATGGAACTAATTTAACTAATTAGTTCCATATTTCTCATACTTAATTGGTTTAGAAATATAAATGCATGACTAACTAACTATGCATGACAAAATACTTTTTTATGCATGCATACTCGCAAATAAAATCTTAAAGGCCGTCTACAAATCTGGGTGATACATCACAAACTTCTCTTACTCCAAGTCCAGACTCGTCATGACTTGGCTTACACGTGGGCACGTGGACAGACCTAACACTAGCTACCTTGGACCGAGGACCCCATGACACCTCGTAACGAACGAAGTCAAAGACTAAACTATCGGTAGTTATGCTAAAAATAGTCCCCCTCCTAAAATGCACTTGAGCCCTATTACTCGACCAATATTCCCCGAGGACTCCAATACGACCTAATATATTCTGACCTTCCGTCGAGTTTTCTGTACCTACTAACCCACAACTGAGTAAGGGCGCAGTTCTACTAAACCACTTTACACACTTTTTCTTCAAACAAGCCTTCGGCAAACCTTATTTAGTTTCTCGTGAATTAAAATGTCCACCTTTCTTTCTATTTCTAAGTGACATAATAGCGTATAACCTTTTTTTGAAGTGCCTAAATTAGGTTCTATAGTGCTAAAATAACAACTCAAAAATATAAAATAAATATTCAACCGATAAGTGCATTAAAAATGCATTTCAAGTGTTCAAAACCGCTGCGTCGTCGCGGCGTGATTGCGCATCTCACTCTCTCACGTGAGATTAAGGGGGAGGGGGGTTTAATCTCACGTGAGATTTGTCAAAACGAATTATTTTAATGTAAATAAATTAATATATGGATGTAAGACTTCTAAGAACGTTGTCTATAATCACAATGACAAAATCGAACAATAAAATACTTAACGAAGATAAGAACAAGACAAAAGAATCTCGCGCCAACACGAAACGAACAACTGCTAAAATTCGCGGAAAATAATTACGTGATATGCCGAGACACCCCCCCCCCCTCTCCCCCACGTGGGATTAGGTGAGATTTTACTCGACCCCCCCCCCCCCCCCCGAAACACCTCACGTAGTTAATGGACGCCCCCTTGGAAAAATGTAGAGTCTGGTATGTCGTACTAATCTACATACTTACTATTAAATTAACTTAAATTAACTAATAATGTAAAATTTGCAAGTTGTTATAATTATAGCATGCCTATCAAAGATCCTTATCATGAATACCTGACTTTAAGTAGTTAATTTATAGTAGGTATTAGGTAAAGATATCCATACAATAAATTACATGGAGCTGTTAATATCTAGTACCTACAACATCTCGTTTGGCATCAAGTAAAAATAAAATCTAGAATTAATAAAATCTGGAATATTTCCATAATTGAGACTCAAAATGAAATATTAATAATTTTATAGTAATTAAGCTAATTTATCACTCTAACGTAAATGTAAAATTTTTGGCTATAAAATCAGCGTGAGACGTGAGTTCAATGAAATAGACAAATTGTAAATTTCTTATCGATTATAGTGAACAGAGCCCCGAGTCCATTTGACGATAGTAACGAAATGTGATCGTGACGTCGGTATCCCGGGGACGGACCACTTGAAAATCGCGTGTAAAGCCGCGGGCAACAGCTAGTAGTTAATAATATAAAATTCGAATTTACTAAGTGTTTATTTTGTAAGCCAAAGAAATAAAGTTGTTGAAATTTGAAAAAATCTGACGTTTCATTTCGGCATAGGATTATCGTAGTTCCATGTTCGCACGATAGAGGCGCTGCTGTACCGAGTCCATAGAAAAATGAGACGCCTCGATACTATCGACAAACTGATATATTCCCATCCACCCCATTAACCTGCTTGTGTTTTTGATGATAGATAGATAGATAGATAAATCATTTAGTTTTCGTCTGCAGACACACATATAACAAAATAAACAAAGTAACAAAAGTGATTTTAAACTACTTAAGTGTTAAATTATCCTAAATATGATAGTGTTTTTCATACTAAAAAAAAACAGAAGGTCAGTAGGCTATTTGACTAGGTACATTAAAAATAAGTTCCAAATTGTTTTCATCCTAGTCAGTGACAACGTAACAAATCATAATCTGGTGATTTTTAGGGTTCCGTACCCAAAGGGTAAAACGGGACCCTATTACTAAGACTCCGTTGTCCATCTGTCCGTCTGTCACCAGGCTGTATCTCATGAACCGTGGTAGTAGTAGAAGTTCTCACAGATGATGTATTTCTGTTGCCGCTATAACAACAAATACTGAAAAACAGAATAAAATAAATATGTAAGGGGGCTCCCATACAACAAACGTGATTTTTTGCCGTTTTTATAGATAATGGTATGTAGCCCTTCATGCGCGAGTCCGGCTCGAATTTGGCCGGTTTTATTTTTATTAAAAATATGCCTTTTTAGGTAAACAGACGGGATTAAAATTACACATTTCTTTATATATTATCAAGTGACCGAAAACACTCGGCGTTTGGTTGAATTGCTGGTGACGTCACACTATCACAGATTACAGTGTCAATGAGTTCTTTTTGTTAGGACTGGTGTGGCGTGTGACGTCATTGCTCAGAGCACGGGAGCCATGACAGAGATTATCGTTTTGGCGCGCCATTATTTTTTTCAAACTTTAAAATTAGTTTTTATAACTAATACGCCTGGCCTTGAAGAAATATTAATTACACTTTGCATATTTTTATCAGACAATACGTTAGAATTATTTCCCAGTAGTAATCAAGTAGCCTATTTAGCGTAGGTATGATCAGTGGACCAAAGCCTTTAGTATTGGGTACTAAAGTAATTTGATATAGAATATTGATCGCTCGACCGCTGACTGACTTACTTCGAAGAAATAAGGATTAAAGGAAGGAACCTATTGATTTATCAATAAGATAGGTATAGGATAAGCTACCTACTTAATTATAATTTATAAGATTAATGTTATTATATACTAGCTGTTACCCGCGACTTCGTTAGCTCAGGTACTCAACGAATTCCCTATTTTTTCCCCTTTTTTTAAACTTCCCCTGTACGTATTAGAACAAAACAAAACAAAAATTATTTAAATCGGCCCAGCCGTTCTCGTGTTTTAGCGAGACAAACGAACAGCAATTGATTTTTATATATAGGTAGAAGATAAAGAGATTATTAAAGTGACAATGCAAGAAATTTTATAGACATAACAATATATTTTTAATAGGGTTACAGATCCAGAAGAGTGCCAGGCGAAGGTCCGCCTGCGACGCAGGAGGTTGCGGGTTCGATTCCCGCCTCTCGGGGCTCATGTTGACACGATCTGCAGCTATTTGTTCCGGATGTTCTGGTTGTCTTCTATATAATAATAAAAATATATATCTATGTAATGAATTGTAAAAGGTATATCAATTATCTAGTACTCTAGTACCCACAAGGGATGATTTATGTTATTTATTTATTTATTTAGGAAACCAAATCCACAGCTCTTAAGTCTAGATGATACAACACCTATAACGATACCGACAGCCAAAAATTATTCCGGGCCTTGTCCACACCGCCAGCCGGGCGGTCGGAGTAGTTAGTACGAAGAAGTTAGTAGACGGGCCCGGACGGGACACGGATCATGCACTGTTTAATATAAACTGCTTCATACAAAATGTATGTAACGATTCAAATCCGTGCCACGCCCGGGCCACGTACACAATGTACACGTACACACGTGAAAAATTAATTAATTAATTTTGTACCCTAGCCCGACTCGCACTTGACCGATTTCTTATGAAAACAAGACCTCTAAGTGCGTATAAATGACCTTACCCTGTAACTTAATTGACGTCCTCATTGGCGCGGCGGGTGAAGGTCGCCTACGACGTAGGCAGGAGGTTGCGTATTCGATTCCCGGAAGATTGATTTCGATTTAGATTCCGCGGAAGTATTTGTTCCGCGGCGGAAATCGAATACGCAACAATCAGAGTGTTTTCTAAGTAAAATAAAAAAAATGCTTGGTGTATAAATATATCAGTCTAACTAGTAGGTTCCTACCCACGACCCAATCAGCTTTCTTTGCTTTGGGTCTAGCTAGCTAGATGATCCTGTGTCCAGCATTATTTAAATATAACTACCTTACAATGTAAGTATTTTTATCGAAGTATACCACAGCGTTACAATTTTCATATAAATACTTCAAATAATATAATTATGATAAAATAGACAACGATGATTAAATAGACAACGATGATAAAATAGATTCTATTATCCAATCTAATATTGGTAATAGATAATTAATAGGCACAGTGATTGATAAGCGCTAGGTACTTATCAGCTGTTATCGTTGTCTAACAAATTCTTAAAGTACTTTAACCCATTTACGCCGAAATACAACCAGGCAGTGTTATTTAAATATTTTTTTAACTTTTAAATCAAGAAATACCTAATCAGTGGACATTTCTTAGTCCTTCCTTCACGAAAGCTCACTCTCTTGAATGTTGTCTTCATTGCCTTCTTCTTCGTCAGTCAAATAACTTGGATCTGGAGGTAGCGCCACCAAATCAATCATCGCATCTGGGCCTTCTTCCTCCACGATAGCATCCAAAGCCTCCTGAAGCCCACGGTAATCATTTTGATGAACAAAAGTGATTCGCGCTATTACTAGAAAAAAAATCCTGAAACAAAAAAAAACGAAAAACATAATCAATGTGCCCAACGTCACCATTTGAGGACGGCATTATATTTCTCCTATTGTAACCAAATAGTTAGAAGTTTTTACATACTATTTAGATTTATTATACAGACAACATACTAAACTATAACAAGTGTTAAGAAATGACACGAAAGTGTTGAAAAATATGTTCGAAATTCTATACTCACTTTTCACAAGTTGTTATTGTCACATTACGTTCCACAAAACGGCTTATAAAAACACCTTTTCTCAATGAAAATCAATTATTATTCGCGACACATGAAGAGCCACTCTCACACATTAGATATCCAATAATAAAACTCACTGTGCAATTTATTTTAAAAAAATGTGGGTAGTTTTCTATGCGAACTCGTTTGGGCACGGTGGGCATAACTGGGTAATACCAAAGAAGTATATAGTCTTAATACTTATTATCTATTTTTCACTTGAGATTACGATTAAGTACCATAAGTAGCAACAGCTATTGGATTCTTTATTTAAGAACCGAAAAAATATAACAGGAATAAATATTTCTTTTAACTTTTCAAAAATTTATAAAATCTTACACGTATCATTAATAAGCCGAATAATCCTAGTATTAGGTCTTTACATAATAGCTCTAAATGTAGGTACTGTCCGGATTAAAAAGCAACAATGTAAGGGTTAGCTAGACATCCAATATCAACTGAATTTTATAAAAAAAAAAAGTGAAATTCTGGATTTTTTAATTGATTCGTTTTCATTCGTTTTTACTATTTTTCGTCGGGGAGTTTTTTTTTTTAATTTTAGCGTATATAAAGTCTTTCTACTGAAAGCTATCTACCAGTGCGCACAAATGTCGAATGCTACTCGTTGCGTTGCAAACTAATAAAAACTAAACTAACTCTAAACTCGCGTAGAAATCACGTTTTTTTTTATAATTGAAATTTATTTCTTCATGCTTCAACTTCAATAATTTATGCAATGACGTTCCAATGTCATTTTTATCCATTCTACTCTCACAGATTAGGGAATGTTCGATAATGAAAATGGGATTTTAAGTAGTTTTAAACTAGGAACACTTTGATAGCACGATCAAATTTTCGGGTGGCGACATCTAGTTATAATTCAGCTGTTATTTTGACATTTCAAACAGACGAGGTTTTGATTTTATTTTATTTGTATAAATAAACGTAACCAAGATTGTTTGCTCCAGGCTAGCGGCGACGGTGTGTGACTGTAAGATGCGAGGCCGCGCGCCGCGCTGGCGGTGGCTGTGGGCTGGCAGCGGAGCCCTGCTCGCTGCCGTGTCTCTGGCCTGCGCTCTAGCCTGGCCTGCCATCTTCGATGCAGCGCTGGCCGCTGTAAGTACTTCTCTAACTTCTGCAGGCTGAGACTAGAGGATAGAAGCAAATTCAGGAGCTGGTACTATCCATCTTTGAAGCCGCGTTGGCTACTATGTCCCACAATACTGACATGCGATTAAAGGCTTCTCCGCCATCGTTTTCGCAGCGCTCGCCACTGTAAGAACACCTCTAATACCATTGAAATAAGCAGACGTAAGAGACCAGAAGCTGTCAGCCATCTTCACCGCTGCGTTGGCAACGCTACTTTTCAGAGGCCAGGCTGACACTAGACGACAGTGAATAGCGTCAGCCATCTTCACCGCTGCGTTGGCAACGCTACTTTTCAGAGGCTGACACTAGACGACAGTGAACAGCTTAGGGCTTAGGTGATGTGCTGACAATCTGTGACGCTGCGTTGGCTGCAATTATTCTGTTAGCTGAACGCTACGCGTCTCTAGTTTCTCCAGGCATTTCTCTAGTAGATACCATATGCCGGGGCAGCTGAGGAGCTTTCATAATACGAGCCTTAGGTCCGTATTATGAAAGTTTGCTCAGTCATAGATCTTGAGTGATGATTATTCCATAGAAAGGGCGACTCAAGCATCGATTGACGACTGAGCAAGCTTTCCTAATACCGGCCTATATGACTTTATTTTTGGCATATTTTTTATTTTTTTTTAATCAGCCTATTCCGTCCCACTGCTGGGCAAAGGCCTCCCCCAAGTCTTTCCACTCCGTGCGATCTTGTGCGATTTCCCGCCAATCATTTAGGAAGGCGTTGAGGTCGTCCCGCCAACGCTTCCGTGGCCCACCTCGACCGCGGCTTCCATATTCAATAGACTAAATAGTCGTATTTTTGTTTTTTTATTAGCTTCTTGCTTCTACCAGTGGCTAAGCGTTTTCCGGGATAAAAAAAAGTGACTGATTGAGTTGCTGCGGTAAACTCTAATTTTTTTTACTATTTTCAATATTTTTATGGAAAACTCAACTAGTATAACAATCTATGTTACGTAATTTGTCGACTCGATAAAAAACGAAACTTTCGTAAGTCCCGACATTTTTCGAGTCGAGAAATTCGCTTATCGATTTTCAAAACGTTTCTATGGAATATTGCATTCTTCATTCAGTCTTCATTAACTCACATTTCAACAATAGGGGAACTTCATCGGCGTGAATGGGTCAGAAGGAAAATGAATGCGCGGACTGGGTTTGTGAATGTTTTACACATCTCTACTCATTATGAATGTATTAATTACATTAATATGTAAGAGTTTGTGTAGGAAATATCAAATATCAATAGCGTTTATTTCTTTATCTACCCAAATATCAAAAACCCTCTCTAATGCGTTCAAAAACCATAGGCAATGACCAGCATTACCAACCAACAGAAATAAACGGAACTGTAATGAACTCATAACCTACTGAAAACCGTAGGTTATAGAGTTTAAATTTGGAATAGGTGTCAAATTCAAGTGAGTGTGCTATACTAGTATCTACATTCTAAATATAAATCGCACGACATTTTGATCTCGAGTGACACAAGAATAGTGACTTTGTTCGTTTGTCTATGATTAAAAAAAAATGCAGATATTCGAAACGCCGCCATTTCGAGCTGTCATTTGTTCGTTAGCTTTTCATTTCTAGTTATGAGTAGACAATTTTTCTGATCTGACAACTGTCAATGTTATTGTCCATTACTATAATAAATAATTTGCTTCTGTATGTGTTCAATTTTTTATTGCATTACACTACTACTGGTAACAATGCTGGTCATTTCCCTATGGTTCCTGAACCCATCATAGAGCCCTTATGATATTTGGGTAGATAAAGTAGTGTATGCAACTGTACATAATTAGGCATTACAACACTCGTGTGATGCTATTAAGAAACTCGCCTTTGGCTCGTTTCTTAAACCCACACTTGTGTTGGAATGCCCTCCATTATGCACAGTTGCATAAACTACTATTAGGCATACGAAATAAGCACAAAGACAAGCCAAAAGTTATACTAGAAACCGGTTTCTCATTAGTGATTATTATCAAATAAGGAAGAACACCGAATTCATCAAACTACGAGCTTTTTATAGTAACATATTAAACATCTCTACTCATCGATAAAAACGGAGCGACATCGAAAACGGCAAAATTTAACAACGAGGTATACCAACATTAATCTCTCCGGCATTTTGTAGATTTCGAGCAATTTAGCGAGCACTCGTATGGCTTCGAGCTTACGATAACACGTGGTACATTCAAGATAGATCACGTGATTGCTTCAGAATTATTAAAAATCGATATAAGTACTTTTGTCAGCAAAAACGTGACCAATCCAGTATTACATTGTCAAATTATATCCCATTAGAATACAAGTGAAGATGGGTAAAGTGGGATTATAATAGGGTAGACCTCTGTGGCGCAGTGGGCGAAGGTCCAACTGCGACGGAGCAGGTTGCGGGTTCGATTCCTACCTTGGAACAAATATTTGTACGATCTGCAGATGTTTGTTCTAGGTGTTTTTATATATGTATAATAAAAATATCTATGTTTGCCATATAATGTAAGTAGATGATTCTGTCTGAATTGTCCAGCAGATACATAACTAGCGGTCCGCCCCGGCTTCGCACGGGTATATTCCATAGCCTATGTTACTCAGTGATAACGTAGATTTTAACGGCAAAGAATTTTTGAAATCGGTTCAGTAGTTTTTAAGTTTATTCGTTTCATACAAAAATACAAATCTTTCATTTCGTGTAGATATACATTTTGACGAATATTTCCTTTAAAACCGGCGCGCCTCTGGCAACGAAACCGCAACCATATTGTTAGATAACTTGCGGATTTAGCTTGCAGGTTATTATCTAACCACGAGCAGAGATAAATAAACAACAAGCTTATGATCTTGCTTCTTATGCTTGTTATCAGAGGATATCCTTGTATCAACATATAAGAGGGGAAGCTCAGAGACTATTTCTTTCCTAGTTACCTCTAGTAGGTACCTAATGCGAAATAAATAGTGCAAAACATTCTACACTAGAATCCAAGCTATTTTTTGTCAATAAATCATGATTTAAGACAAAAAAACTCATATCATTATCAGAAAATTACAAGGTTACAAGTCACTTAAAACAAAAAACAAACTAAAAAAATTGTTAATAGGCATGCCTATAAAGCATTGTTGTTCCGCTGCTCCGAAATGTTTTGAGACATTTTTGACATTTTCATTTTTTGAACACAAAATAAATCATATTTCAGCAAAAAATAATTCTGAAGGAAAAAATCAGCTATTATAATAAAATTTCAAGTGCTCTAAAACGCTAGAAGGCGTTTGTCTAGGTTCAAATAAGAGATCGAACATGGACTTTCTCAAGTCCATTGTCGAACTCTAATATGAACCTTGACCATGAAATGATGAATGAACGATTTTCATCCCAAAGATTGATTCGAATTTCTGCGAATAGGCTATTTGACTACATTAAAAATAAGTTGCAAATTGGTTTCATCCTTGTCGGTGACAACGTAACCAACCGTAATCTGTAATTTTTATTATAAATACGCCTATTTGAGGTAAAAAAACGGGATTAAAATCACACATTTTTGAGATATGATCACGTGACCGAAAACGCTCTGCGTTTGGTTCGATCACTGGTGACGTCACACTATTACAGATTACAGTGTCCATGAGTTCTTCTTGTTAGGTGTGGTGTGGCGTGTGACGTCATTGTTCAGAGTACGGGAGCTATGTATGACAGAGATTATCGTTTTGGCGCGCCATTATTTTATTCAAACTTTAAAATTAGTTCTTATAACTAATACGACTGGCCTTAAAGAAATATAAATTACACTTTGCATTATTTTTATCAGACAATACGTTAGAATTATTTCGCAGTAGTAGTCAAGTAGCCTATTCCTCATAAGATACCTGTCGTAAAAAATTTACGTGTTGTTGTTGTAGTTGTTTGTTGAAAATCAAAATCTCAAAGCAAAGTAAAATTTACCACAGAAAGACAGAACATAACCTGACATTTGTGACATAGCTACACTATGCGTTGGCTAAGATAATCTGTCTAGCTACTTTACGTAAGGGTCGTCCCAAGTGAGTCCATGTCCATAGCGCACATAACTCAAAATATCTTCGACGAATTGGATGTACCGGCGCGGCCCTATGCGTTCGTGTGCACTGTGAGACCTCACAATATTGTTCTTGAATACGGGTGTTAATGTCTTAAGTATTTGCTGCGGTAGCTTTTTCGCCTCTCGGCAACATAAGCACTTATAATGTAGCCAACAATATAACCCCCAATCCAACACTTCACTATGTCGGTCGCAATAACCAACATCCTGTATATTCTAATCAGCAAGCTTGAGCGGGACGTTAGCTTTAAAGAAAAAACGCATGCATTATTTAAAAGCCTTTTGTTTTTCGTCCGATTATGTTAAAAGAAAAGATTAGAATTCCGCAATAGAATATTCATTTTATGCCATATCCTTATTTGTCTAGTTTCAAAAGGTTATCTAGATTTTTTATAAGGCTGTGTAATTCTGCAGGCTTAGATATGCAAATAACTTTTTTTAACCTTGTTTTGGCCTATATCGAAATATATTAGACATTTGATACTTATCTAAGTTATAATGTATTGTGCAATAGACCTGATGACCTGATATATCAAACTGTCATACGTCCTATTCTGATGTATGGGTGCGAGGACTGGACGCTAACGCTGAAAGAAGAAGACGAACTCCTCGTGGCTGAGCGTAAGGTGCTGCGTAAGATCTTTGGCCCGACCAGAAGACCGGATGGATCCTTACGAGTTCGGAAAAACCAAGAGCTAGAGGACCTGTATGCCAGACCAAATGTCATAGGCGAGTTCAAGAGCGCTCGTCTTCGCTGGCTAGGACACGTTGAGAGGATGGAAGAGGATCGGGCTGTCAAGAAGGCGTATGAAGGAAAACCTTCGGGGCGTAGACCAGTCGGCCGCCCTAGGTATCGCTGGATCGACGAAGTCGAAGCCGATCTCCGCGAACTCGACGCCCACAGCTGGCGAGAGACAGCTCAGAACCGAGATGCCTGGAGAAGTCTTGTGTCGGAGGCCAAGATCCACTTTGGGTCGCTGAGCCATAGGAGTAAGTAAGTAAGTAATAGACCTGATGACAGTTTTATATACCTACCTAAAACAATATTCCTTTTCCATCCAGGCCATAAGGTTGTGGAATGCACTACCAGAGTCCACTAGAAAAGTCCAATCCTTGCCAGTTTTTAAAGCTCGTGTCAAGGAGTTTTTCCTTTCAGAAAAGTTAATAATGGTACATTACTTTGACTATTTATTTAAGTAGTTAGTATATGTTATTCATCTAAGTAAGGTCTTTAAATAAAAATAAAAAATAAATAAAATAAAATAAATACATACATATGTATTTTAGACTATCTTAGGTACACCCCTGCCTTTCTTAAATTAACATTTCTTTTAATCCCAAGGTTGCCTGGAAGAGATCGCTTCTAAGCAATAAAACCGCCCATTGTACTTATCTTATGTGATGTCTCTTTCTTATGTTATTATCTGGTGTACAATAAATAATTTTTGTATTCTATTGTAATATTGAATAAGAATTGTGCAACAATTGCACAATACTTATTCAATATTAAACTACGTATTTAAATTAAAATATGGTTTACATCAATACTTATCTATCCACTCTCGATAAATCGTCCTGATGTCTTTTTGCCCTCATTTTATTTGCGGTTTTGTTTTTAGTATATTTTATGGTTATTTTCGCGAGAACTCATAATAAAACACTGTTTTAACCGGATTGATCGCGTATATTTTATATTTTGTTTATAACCTGACGTTTCGGAGGCTTTTCAGCTTCCATGGTCACAGGCAGTCTGCCTGTAACCATGGAAGACCATGGAAACAGTGTTTTATTAGGTGTATACCAGTGTTTATTTTAAATGAACAGATTTGCAGCCAGCTTTTGGGGACGAAACTTCCAGCTGGTATTGATATGGACTAGGTCTCCGAGTCCATTCGACGATGATAGACGTGATCGTCTCATTTTTCCATGTACAGCAGCGCCTCTGTCGTGCGGACAAAGAACTTCCTAAGTCCCATACAAATATGAAACGTCACGATCACGTCTCAATACTACGGTCAAATGGACTCGGGGCTGTTGAGCTACCTCTTAGTTTTTTGCAACAGTCTGTAGTGAGCTCAATTGTTTAAATTTTTAATACTAGTTTTAATTTGTTTTCATTATTTGATTGTAATTTTCTTTGTTAATAAAGACATTTTTAACGGACGAAACGAAATACAAAAGAGTAGGACGTTTTATTTTCGGCTGTATGTATATTTTTTAGGGTCCGTACCTCAAAATTAAAAAAAGAACCCTTACAGGATCACTTTGTTGTCCGTCTGTCCATTTGTTTGGAACCCTCAGCGCGCGATCTGACTCACACTTGACGTTTTATTTTTGTAAGTTCGTCGATTTCTCCGTCAATATTAGACCGATTTCGAACATTTTTCGCTATTGTTTAGAAAATACGAAGGAATTTGTTTTTAGTTTTTTCAAAACAATCAAATTTATATAACCTATATTGCATGTAGGTTAAGTAATTTTGTTTAACCTAGACTAATCTTTCGTTGGTCCAAAGTCATTGAATATTAAATATTGAATAAAATAATTATTAATGAGTATTGAATATTATGAATATTGTACCAAAGTAAAATGTGCTTTTTTTAAATATATATTTTTATGACTACCTATATACAAATATAAAACATACAAATATTTTTGATCTTTGTTACGCTATACGAACCTTTGTATTCTATCTACGTAATACCCACTGACTCCAATTAGCATAGGTTAGGTACCACTCAATAATCAAACAAACCAATAATACTTATTTGTGTCAATTAATGCGCATACGCATATGCGCGCCTTGACTGTCAATCGAAAGCTCAATGGATAAGCATTTAATCAGAAACAATTGAAGATCTGCAGATTAAGTGGGGGGCTTCGGCGACCGATTGATCAATTTGAACAGGATTGAGGATGCGGCTGCTGGACAATAAACACGTGAGACGTCTATACATTGTGTAGACATTCATTACAAATGTAAGTGGGTTAGCTATACGAACCTTATTTCTGTTGGAAGAATGCACCGAGTAGTGCCAGCAGCTTCTCGGGGAGAGATTTGTTGCCTTGGAACCCACTGATGACGCTGACGAAACCTTACACAATCTCGTCGAAACGCTGAGGAACGAGGGTATCAAATTCTGTAAAAAGCAGCATACTGGCAAGACGGCATTACTTCAGAGCTTCTGAAGGCAAGAGGAGCCCCTGTTGTACAGGAGCTACAGAACCTGTTTAACACCATCCTTCACAGTGGGAGAACCCCAAAGGCGTGGAGCGGGAGTTTGGTGGTGCTCTTTTTTAGAAAGGGTGATAAAACCGTTCTTAAAAACTACAAACCTATCACACTCCTGAGCCACGTCTATAAACTTTTCTCACGAGTGATCACGAACCGTCTCGCCAGGAGACTCGACGAGTTCCAGCCACCAGTACAGGCCGGGTTTCAACCAGAACAGAACAGCGATGTCAAGTAGACTATCGTTATATCGAGGTGCTGAGATGTCTCAACGAAGCCGCCACCATGAGTGTCCAAGTACAGGGCCAGCAGTCTAAACCCATCCAACTGCGCAGAGGAGTGAGACAGGGTGATGTCATATACCCGAAACTGCTTACAAGCGCGTTGGAAGATGTGTTTAAGACGCTGGACTGGAAAGGGCATCAACATAAACGGCGATTACATCTCACACCTGCGATTCACGGATGACATAGTTTTAAGGGCGGAGTCACTGGGGGAGCTGAACCAGATGCTGGATGGCCTAGCTGCAGCCTCGCGACGCATCGGTCTTAGCGTGAACTTGGATAAAACCAAGGTCATGATCAATGGTAGATACTGGATACTCACGGTAGGGCATGTCCATCAGTCTCAAGTCGCCCAGCGAGCTATGGAGAGAGCTATGCTTAGAGTTTCTCTGAAAGATAGGATTCGCAACGAATACATCCGACAGCGAACCAAAGTTATCGACATAGCTCAAAGGGTTAGCAAGCTGAAGTGGCAGTGGGCTGGCCATATCACGAGAAGAACCGACAACCGCTGGGGTAAACGGTAAAATATTTTTAAACTGGTGTCGTTATTAGGAAGGTACGTAAAGACATAAAAAATAAAGATGACTTGTACTGATTATGACTATGAATGCAGTTGGCATTTCACTCACGAGAATTATACAAGCTGTCGTTATGAAAGCAAAGAACCTAGCGATTCGCAATAAAAAGACGTCTGGGTCAATGTCTGGCTTTGACGAGGGTTTCGTCACGTTTTACATTCTTGCACGTGTACCTATAATCCAACCGGTTGGCCACGGCTTTGACTCATAATGGATAGTGAATGAAGGATTATAAATCCTTTCTAATATTATAAATTCTAAAGTAACTCGTGTCTGTCTGTTACATTTCAGGCATAAACGGCTAAATTGGACAGGGAGGTAGGTGGTATCTCGGAGACGGACATAGGCTACTTGAAAAGTACGTGCGAACCCGCGGCCAGTAGTTAGTAATATATAAATAACTAGCTGTTTGTTACCCGGTACATCGTTAACGTGGTAGGTAGTAGGCTAGATACCTATACCCAACCTATTTCACGACAGACCACCCCCTAACCAATAAACCCGACATCATTTCACTTATTTAAGAGCAGATAGGTCAGTGTGAAAATTAAAAAAAAACACCAAGAGTAACCTAGGTACCTACAATGATGGAAAGTTTTAACATATTTTGTTTAAAAGTTTACGAAGGCAGGACATGTTAAACGTTTTGCAGGTAATCTACTTGAACTAAATTAAATACATACCTACCTTGTAGATATTGACGAAAATATCATTGCTACACCTAATTTGTATGGCACAAATTAGGTAACCATGTCGTTTATTTATTTTACAAATGTAGTTCATACAGCTTAGGTTTTCGTGAAGGGAACTACGAAACAGTTTATTTAAATTAACAAAATGAATATAATTTGTACATGTAAATCCTAATTTAATATTCTTAGAGATTAATTTAATATCAAGAAGGAGTTAGAAAACAAAGATAAACATTTGAGTCAAGGGAAGGTAGAATGGCAGTGGTATCGAGGTCTGTGATCTTAGTTATCTTAGGTATGCTATATCTGATCTGACGGTAATTCGTCAACAGTGTTCCTACCTACTTAACTACTTGTCTAACTGGTCGGTTTGTCAGTGACCTTGAGTTGAATGCCCTTGATATGACTTATCTCAAGGTCATTGAAGTCAAGGTCAAAGGTCAACTTTGACTGACTTTGACCTTAAAAAAAATCGATTTTCCTTGCGTCCCGTAAACTCCTCAGCGGCCCTTTTCATTGTGTATGTAAGGTAATGACGATAATGATGTTAAAATCATTTACTCTAATAAACCCCTTAATTTATCACTACCAAAATTAATTTTTGAGACAGAACGTAGGTAGCCTATGTGCGTCTCGGGATAACATTTACCTCCACGCCAAATTTCATTAAGATCAGTTCAGCCGTTTAGGCGTGAAAGCGTAACAGACAGACAGAGTTACATTCAGTTTTTTATTATTATTCAGGTTTATAATAGTATAAACCTGAAAGTAACTCTGTCTGTCTTTTACGCTTTCACGCCTAAAAAAGAGTCTGAACATTGACCTGTACTTTCGTACTGATGAAGAAGCAGAAAAAGAAAAAAAACTATTTGAACTTCAGAAGATGAACACTTCGGCCCTGCCAGCTCATGCACATCGGAAATTAGGGATAATCTCATCCCTAATTTCCGATGTGCATGAGCTGGCATGAGCCCACTCGCACTTGAAGGATCTTGTTGTTTTGTTAAATTCTTACCAAATGTTACTTCGCCTTGTCCTTGATTACCAAATCTGTAAATTTTCTTTTCTTTATTTACAGCAAATGACCCTGGCTCCCAACTCTCTGTCATACCGGAAGTGGATAGAGCCGGAAGTTCCCATATACCTGGAGCTGTTCTTGTTCAACTGGACCAACGCGGACCGGTTTCCGGGTGAAAAACCCACTTTTGAGGAGCTAGGTGAGTCCGTCGTCCGTCCCATAGGAGTCGTTTGCGACTGCGAGGGGTTTGTCGTTGAGAATTCAAACTGGATGTTTCTTCAGGGGTAACGTTAGTCATTAACCGACTTCGAAAAAGGAGGTTCTTTAATCGGCTGGGCTGGATGTATGTTTTTTATGTTTGTTCGTAGATTCCTTCTTCATATAAAGATTGATTTGGATGATACATTTTCAATTGTGTAGGGAAATATCTCGAAGTGGTCCTTTACAAAAAAAAATATTTTTGGAATTAATATTTACTTAAGTATCCTAAAAAACTTAACAAATAGTTAAGTTTTTTAGGTCAAAATGAGATTAGAGCAATTTTTAGTTTTTTTCTAAGCAATCAAATAACTGAGATGCCGTTTGTCAAAGGTATTTAATATAATTGTTATCCGACCACCCAAAGCGATGAGTAGAATATCTTGTATAATTAAGATTAAATATATTAATATCATTCATAAAACGTCTAATTAGAAGGTTGGACATTATAAGTCATACGCATCCATGTACGTAGATACGTATTTTACACGTGTCCGCTTTAGTAAATAAATATACCTATGTACAACATAGAGCAAAAACGCGCTGCTGTCTTACGTAGGTATCTACCAAATATTCATTGCGTGTCAGAAACTGTCAGAAAATTGGAATACTACTTTTTTTTCAAAAAACGGGTGTGAAGCCGCTAATATCTAGTAGGGTCATAAATTTGGTACGTAGGTACTCCATTTAGAACTCAAAAACTTGTATTTTATTAATTTAAACAGCATTGTCACCTATTTGTCGCTTATGTTTACTATTTTTTACTTTTCTTCTAGTAAAAAATATTTTTTTGCAGGTATTATATCCTTACACTTTTTTGCTCCTTGTTTTTGTTCTGTTTTGTACAACTAAAACCAATTCTCCACTCCTTTCCAGGCCCCTACCGTTTCCGCGAGGTCCACAAGCACGTGAACGTGACCTTCCACCCCCACAACTCCTCGTTGGGGTACCGCACGCAGAAGACCTGGTTCTTCGAAGAGGCTAGCAACGGCAGTCTGTCAGATGTCGTCACCACGCTCAATGTTATTGCCGCGGTGAGTTTATGGTTGAGTTATATAAAGTAAAAAGATGTTTAATTTGCCATAGTCAGGAATCTGTCAGGACCCTAGGTCCGTGGGGCACCGAAGCACTCCGGCTTTTAAAAAAATTATTCAGAGCGTCTGGTCGTAGCGACACATGACCCGAGAACTTGTAAGTACCTATCTGACGCATCAGCTTGCCATACAGCGAGCGGTGCAATGCGCCAACATCTTGGGGAGGCTTTCGACTGGTATTGATATGGATCAGTTGAGCTACTTATAGATTGTTTGCAACAGTCTGCAGTTAGTGTTATTGAGTTTTGCCAGCACAGATTAACCATAGAAAAATTAGTCGTTTCTACTAAAGACAATCTACACTTATACACTTATAATAAAAAGATGAAAATTTTGCATAAATTTATGTATGTAACGAATAAACTTAAAAACTACTGGACCAATTTCAAAAATTCGAAAAGTTATAAAGATAGGTACAATATCACTGAGTAACATAGGCTATAGAATATATCCGTGCGAAGCCGGGGTGGACCGCTAGTAACATAATATTCGCCACTCAGTATTTACTATGGTTTTGTACTATTCTTTTTTTAGCATCATTCTGTATATTTTAAAGAATGCAAAAAAAAATGTTATTTTTTCCTTGTCATTATGCTCGCGTTTTCCTAATAAAATACAGCTAAGGTCGAAACAAATATGAGATTTGAATTCATAACCGGACGTAGGTAATGTTTTATTGCCCAGTTAGCTAGCCCAGAGAACCTTGTGAGTCTGATTATTTGGTGCCAACCTAAAACTTAGTGCAGACAAAAGCCTCTGCTGCAACGTATTACCTACATACAATGTACAAGAAGATTGCACCATAAATATTTTCTTATGTTTACGATGTTACTCTCTCTCAGCCGGTTTTTCGTCCGCTTGTCACATCGTGTGTTTGTCAACAATTCCTCATTTGCTAACAAATTGTCTACCCGGCTCTCGTCAACGATGTGTTTAAACTATTGTCTAAAATAACAAGCGGATGAAAAACCGGCTGTCTGTCTGAAACAAGAGTGAGAAGTAAATTCTGTTTTATTTTTCTTCCAGTCAGCAATATTCCGCTCCCGACACTGGGGCTACCTCCAGCAGAAAGGCCTCTCCATGGGCCTCGCTATGTTCGGCCAGCAGATCTCGGTCACCAAGACGGCCGGAGAACTGCTGTTTGATGGCTATGAAGACCCACTGCTGGACCTCGCGAAGAGTCTACCCGCCAGTACAACAGGAGGCGCACCGCCGGTGGATAAGTTTGGATGGTTCTATGGGGTAAGTGTTTTATATAATTTTATTAAGTTGTAGTAAACAAAAACTAAAAAGTCGACATAGCTCAAATAATTAGCAAGCTGAAGTGGCAGTGGGCCGGCCATATAACGCGAAGAACCGACAACCGCTGGGGTAAACGTGTTCTTCAGTGGAGACCGCGACTCTGCAAACGTAGTGAGGACGCCCTCTGGCCAGGTGGGATGACGATCTGCGAAATACTGCAGGCAGATGCTGGATGCGGCAAGCTGAAGATAGGGCGCTATGGCGCTCATTAGGAGAGGCCTATTTCCAGCAGTGGACTATTATAAGGTTGATGTTGATGAGGTATTGTGTTAGGTTAACTATATAAGTATTATCAAGGTGTCCGAGACTTAAATGTAGCCCATGCAGAATACCAGAGCTACAGCATGTCGCCATGCTGTAGTCTCAGGCTGAAAATTACTATTAATTTAATTTAAAAACGTAATAAGAAAACTGTTATGTTTCTACTTCCAGCGCAACAACTCGTATGAAACGGACGGATACATGGAGATCACGTCCGGCGCCGACCGCGGCACGCTGCCCGGTCAGATCCTGCGGTGGAACATGGCGGATCGTCTGCCGTACTATAAAGGGAAGTGTGGAGAGGTAGGTAAAAAATTAATTTAAATGTAGGACGAGTGTCCTTTGTCACAACACATTCGACAGCCCGTACAGTACAGCCTTTGAGAGTATTATCGTATTGTATTGTGTATTGTATTGTGTATTGTATTGTGTATTGTATTGTATTATCAACAAAATTACTGGCTGCTTACAAAACGTCTTTAATCGTGCAATTATTACGTAAGCAAGAATAAGGTATTTTACTATACAGGGTTATTGGTAAATTAGTGACAATACGTGAACTGCAGGTTTTACCCATCATCACAAACACGTTCGTGAAGGCGCCAAGTCTAAATTCTAAAAAAAATATAAGTCACCTCTGATACTAAATAAAAAAACATCTTTGCCTGGAACCCAACGAGTTACTTAAGACCGATCTTTCACTCTCATGTATTCTGTTTATTCAGGGCAGAGCTGTTTTTAAGTTGAGTTTCAAATAAAACCTCTCTAACGAACGATTATGGAATTGCAGGGGGTACCCATTACCAATACCAAAATTAAGAATTAAGACCTGGCGTCTTCACAAACGTGTTTATGATGATGGGCTGTACCTGCAGTTCACGTAGTGTTACTAATTTACCTTTAACCCTGCCTAAAAGAAATCTAAAAATATATAATTGAGAGAGCCAAAAAGTAGTCGGTTTAATTTTTAGTTCATAAAATAACAAAATTAACGAATTTTAGTTATTTTCGTACGTAATACAAAAATAAAAATCACAAAACATTGATATCCGTAGTCAGCATAGAAAAGTTTGGCGCCGGGCAAAGAATTTCTAATCTTCATTAAAAAGCCTTTAATTGAGAAACCAGTGGTATCTCCAGACCCACAGAATTTGTATGTAGTTTTTTCTAGGTCGTCATGATCCCACCTGTCGTCCGTTTTCAGCTTGACGATGAGTTTCGGGACACCCTGTAAAACAGAAACTTATTTTCCTTTCCAGCTAAGAGGAAGTGCAGGCGAGTTCTTGCCCCGAGACCTAGACGAGTCGTCCACGCTAACGATGTTCCTCCCGGACCTGTGTCGCACCGTGTCCATGGACTACGTCGACAGCGGACACGTGGAAGGACTGAGCTACCACAAGTACGCCATCAGCGAGCGGAGCTTCGACAATTGTAAGGTTCTGTTCAAATTAATATTTCACTATATCATGTGTCGCACCGTGTCCATGGACTACGTCGACAGCGGACACGTGGACGGACTGAGCTACCACAAGTACGCCATCAGCGAGCGGAGCTTCGACAATTGTAAGGTTCTGTTAATGAAATTAATGTTAAGTGCAAATTAATGTCCCTTGGGCATTTGTGTAGTACAGCTTCGATAAGGTTGTGTAAGAAGGTTGTGTGTAAGGTTCTGTTCAAATTAAGAAATGAAACCTTGTTTTCCGTTAATCGAGAAGCCTTCTAAGAGTAACAAAAAGCATACTTTCATCCCATTTCTCGATGCACTATGGAAATAATTACCAAAGGCAAGATATAAAATAAAATAAAAATGCATATGTCAAGAAAGTAAAAGGAAGATGGTTTGCATTAAATTTATAATACGGTAGGTACACGCAAGAAACAAAAAACTATAAAAAAATATATATCATATTCAGTTGCTTGGAATCGCGTTTTAAATTAAGGACGTTTTGCTTCTGTGACCTTCTGAACAGCGGTATTATGACAGCAAAGTCATTTTTCTTTGTAAAACTTTGGCAGCACGATGATTTGCTTCGATGACGAATTGCGTTGCGGACCTTTAACTACTTAGATAATTTTTCAGTAGATAAAGGTCCGCAACGCAATTCGTCATCGAAGCAAATCATCGTCACGACAAACCACTCCGTATTGATCACGTATTCATAAAGATTTATGTATTTCCAGCTACCCTCACAGAAGAGAACACATGTTTCTGCGACGGCGCGTGCCAGTGGGGCGGCGTGATGAACGTGTCGGCGTGCAGGTTCGGTTCCCCGTCCTTCATCTCTCTGCCGCACTTTCTGCACGCGGATGCAGAGCTGAGGGAGGCGGTGGGGGGCATGCGGCCGGATGTCAACAAACACTCCTTTTATTTCGCTGTGGAGCCTGTAAGTAAAAACCTGAGCCCCGAGTCCATTTGACGATATTATCGAGACGTGATCGTCATGTCTCATATGAAACGGAAAAAGCAGACGTCACGAGCACGTCTCGTGAATGATAATGTGGTGTTATTTACAAAAACTCAAAAACTACTTTACATTTAAATTTCGAATTCCTTTATAATTAAGGCTGTTTTTTTAGTTTTGCGGGACAGTAAGTAAATAATAACTCGGGAATAAAATTTATATGGGTCGTCTGGTCTCATTCGTAATCATTTTCTATACTTACAAAGCCAAAATAATCATTTAGTCGTTCTACGAAACTACGTGTAATGGAGCACTCGGCGAAAATACGTAATACAAAATCCGTCAAGTGCGAGTATAACTCGCGCGCTGAGGGTTTCAAACGTTTGCCAATTATACAAATATTTAGGTTTCTTTATCTTATCTTTCATTTGATGCCCCACTTGCTCGAAATTTCAACATCACAATTTGTACCGAAAATTTTAATTTTAATTATTCATTTATTTATAAAAACAAATCTTTAAATCAGTAATGGTGCACGATATGTATTAAAATTTCAAATTTTAAGTTAAAAAGCTGCAGAAGTTACTGAAATATTCAAGGAAGAAGGAGGACGGACAGAGCGAGATTTGAATGGTTTCGAAACCGATCTCGAAACCCTAAAAAACGAACATATACCTCTACCTAGCCCAACATAGAAAATCCTCATTTTTTGATGTCGCGTCGGTTCAAAAACCAGTGTTGAAATAATAAATGATGAGAACAGAATAGCGAATTGGATTTATAGAAGGTTTAGCAATTAGCAATCTTCCATGATTGCAGTCTCTTTGAAGAAGGCGCCACATACAAAAATATATTATTAATTAATAAATAAATAATGCTAGACAGTTGAGACACAGAGCATCATCTAGCGCCAAGTTCAGCGACAGGCTGCGTCTACTTGGTCCATAAAAAATTCCTTAGCACACAATTCTCAGTCTAATCCGTCATGTTGCGGTTTTTTGATAAGATCCAAAACATTTTTTTTCCTTGTTTTGATTTCTGCTTATTGTTTTGTTATTTTCAATTTAATTATTATGATTTTTATTACTATTATTTGTTTATTATGTAGATACTTACCAATCCTATATAAAATATAGATCTATGATGTCCTAAATAAAGAATTTAATTAATTAATTAATTAATGTAGTCCGCGTGCACCGCCCGCCCTTCCACAAAGTGACGCAATGAAAAAATCTATCAAAGCAAGTCGTCGATGCTGCTAGTCGAGCATGTTGTGTTACTTGTATTAATTAAAGTTTCCTTGTTGTAGAAAATCGGAGTTCCCCTGGAGGTGGCCGCAAGGTTTCAGATCAACGTGTTCATCGAGCCGAGCCAGCAAGTTGTGTGAGTCACTGTTCGTAATCATCATCGTCATCAGCATCATGATGGCCTGCTAAGTCTCTTCATCATCATAAGGCTATGTTATTCCGCAGCTTGACATAGGCCTCTCCTAATGATCGCTATAGCGCCCTGTCTTCAGCTTGCCGCATCCAGCATCTACCTGCAGTCTTTCGCAGATCGTTATCCTAACTGGCCGTAGGACCTCCTACACTAAGTTTGCCGAGTCGCGGTCACCACTAAAAACACGGCTACCCCAGCGGTTGTTGGTTCGCAAGATATGGCCGGCCCACTGGCACTTCAGCTTGCTAATTCTTTGAGCTTGTCGATAACTTTAGTTCTCTGTCGGATATTTCGTTACGAATCCTATCCTTCAGATAAACTCCGAGAACAGCTCTTTCTGTAGCTCGCTGAGCGACTTTGAACTGCTGGCCAGCCTTAATGTCAGCCTCTGATAGTGAGTGATAAAGCGTCGATAACACTATCTTTACAACAACACCTTTATAATCAATTGGTAAATAGTTTACTTGGCTGGAAGGGATAACGGAGATGGAGGAAAGCCGTTACTGGTGGCCTAGAGGTGCCATAAGTGAATATTAAAAGCTATAAAACTAACTCGGTCCTCTAAAGTCGGAAAAGGTTCAAAATAAGAAGAACCATATTAGAATATATTTTGATACCACATATATCAAAATCTTGGATGGGTGTAAGGAGTCTTACGCAATAAACAACAACTTGGAGTAACCGACTACCAAACATAAACCAAATGCGCTCAAATGAAATTAATAATAACTGAAGCTTTATATAGCAGGTAGTTTTAAAGAAGTTTTAGCCTGAAGTTTTACATTAAGGTGGCGGTTCGCGCTGCGACCGCGACCGGAGACCGAGACATTAGACCGCGACCGTTGTTGTCATCTACCTTTGTACGGGCGCCAGTTCGCGCGTGCGACAATTACCGGTCGCGGTCTCCTGTCTTGGTCTCCAAGCGCGATCCGCCACCTTTACACTTCATGTTAGTATTATTTTGTATTCTCTGTCACAGACAAAACCATGTTTTTTTTAATAAAATAAATTGAATTTCAACAAGTCCAGGCCCTGATTGCAACGATATGGTATTTTTCTTCCTTCTAGTTTATACGAGCACGTACCAACAATGCTGTTCCCAATATTCTGGATGCAGCAAGCCGTCAGCATCGGAGACGGAAACATCTCCGAGATCCGGACTGTCCGCTCACTGACTGACTGGGGTGCCATCGTCTGCGCGACATCCGCCCTTTTCTTCACCGTCATAACGGTCATTGCTGCTTGTTGCTGTACTCGGAAGTATCCTAAAGATCTGATCGTGGAAAGGAAGGAGGAAGAAGTGAAGTTGAACTCTAAGTAAACTGATGACGTCACCGTGAGATTAACATGACAATGTGTAGATGTAACTAGATAAGGTTATAAGAAAACTTATTACTAAGTAGAATTATCAATATTTTGGCGTGCTTTAGAAAAATGTAAACCGACTTAAAATTTTCTAATTCGTGAAAAATATGGGTTTGGAAGGTACACTTCGAAATCGCATTCTAATTTTTCAAGTGGCGCCATCTAGTAAAAATTCTAGTCTAATTTTGTTTGATGTGATGAGTGATGGATAAACGACAAATGAAAAGTTCTCTTGTTTTCCTCCGTTGCTATGGAAACCATTTTTCACCAATGAGTGTGAAAATTATCGTGTGATGCTGTTTAAGATATGTTTTACGGCCTACATATCAATTTCACACACCAAACACAACGAAAAAATCATCGTAATCTATTAAGAATTGTCGAAGACATCACCAAAAATTCGGGTTCGATCTCTATAGAATAACGAAAGAATTTGTAGAATCAGTCCATATCCATGATTGACGGAGAAATCAACGACATACCTACAAAAAAAAATACAGCCGAACATAGAACCTCCTCCTAAAGTTGGATAAAAATTAGGCTGTAAGTAGGTAATTGATTAGTTCCAGGTAGCAGTAAGCATCCGGTAGGTACCGCAGTCGGCTTATACGATCCACGGGCGATTTAATTACGGATATAAGCGGGTTGACTACGAATCTAATTTGTGTTGGAAGTACACCAACGTTTCGTCAAACACAAATAAGGTTCGTAGTCAACCCCTTATATCCGTAACTAATTCGGCAAACTACGATAGTTTTTATAGTAGAAAAGAAACGTATTAGATTACAGATGAAACAGTTCAGCTAAATGCAGACTGTTGGAAACAATCTAGAACTAGTTAAGATGATCCATATCGTGTAGTGACTGACATAATGTTCCTCAAGGCGATACACTAGCGCCACCGCGACCTATTTTATTTTATTATTTTAAATAGAGAGATAGTCGAGGTGCCGCCCTAAGGAACATTATGGTTTTTATGAGAATTTTTTAGTGTTTAGTGACTCAGGTAAGTCAAAAGTGTATTTACGGTATATTGTGCAATATTACCAAATAGTTCAAAGATTAATATTATTGAGTAGCCGAAAATGCGAAAGAAAACATACAATTCCATGAACTTTTCCATTCTTACAATAAATCTTTTTTCTACTTACGTTCTAGGGCACAGAACTAAACAGGATGTGGCTTAAAGAGTGGTCAATCCTTTACCTATGGGTAGCAGGCATCATAACTGTTCAGAAAAAAATGTAGGTTAGTCTCTCGGTTTTCGAGTTATTTGAATTTTTCATTTTATTTTTACCCTTTTCCAATCTTTTCGATGCCAAATCAAGGTTTTCTCAGTGTGTTATTGATAAAGCATTCTTGAATGCTATGAAATGTTAACTGCCATTTGTGTATTGTGTGTATAAAAAACAAAAATGTGTTTTGCGATTTTTCCCAAAAGTTAAAAGTTTGACCTCCTGTGGTGTAAAAAATTGACACCTGAGTGATCTAGTACTAGTAAATAACTTGCCCACTTCAATGAGATTCCGAAATAAATAATAATGCTGGACAATCTAAACATCATCATCTAGCCCTAAGCTAAGCAGAGCATTGTTACTAGTTTTAATTTTTTTTTTTTTTATTTACGAACGTGTGGTAGTACTCAAGAAAAACTTTTCATTTGGCACCCAAGTGGCAGCATTTGAAAGCACAGTTATCCTAGATAGATATTATAACAAAAACAGCTAGAAAAAATTACCTTGATTTGTGACCTTGGCATCAAAATAAAGGACAAAGGTAAAAAAATATGATTTCGAATATCTTCGTTAAGTTGAAGACTTTTACCGAGTACATTTTTTTTCTGAACCGTTACGAATAGTTACGATACCCTTTACCCGAAGGTATAGAATTAACCACTCTTTACGACAAAGAGAATAGAGAATTTTTATTTCCCTACATTGATGTGTCTGTTTTTTTATTATTTTATGTGCCTAAATTCTAGGTTTCTAGGTTTAATTAGTAATGAGTATACTCAGACAACGTTTAGACATGGTACCAACGTACATACTTAGGTATTTGACTTAATAGTTAAATATCTCCACATAATAATTTAGTTATCGTTATGTATGTATTTTTGATATTGCTCAGATTAAAAGAGTTCCAATTACTATTAAATTAAGTTTATTTTTGTAATATTAACTTAGGGTCAATGATATTTAGATTTTGTAAATACTTAGATACTAATAAATATAATTAGGTTAGTATTCATTTTATAGGCACTACGCGAGTAATTTAATAACGTAGTGCCTTTAGAACGTAGGTACATAGATATGTTTGCAAATGCTTATTAAAATGTACCTATGTATGTAGGTAGGTATGGGAACTGAATGCAATTATTTTTATATTTTTATTATGAAATGTATAAAGTTTGTTAAAATAAGTCCTAATAACGAACACAACTCCAAAATTGTATATAGTATTTACTTACACTTATACAAAAATTAATTTTTATAACTTTAATACATTGTAAATGACATTTCCATTAAGATTCACTACTTAGAATCTTTCACTACCTCCACCAAAACCTTAATTGGTGTCAATTGTATATTTTTTTAAATTAATTCTGTCGGTAACAAAACGAAATTAATAACTATAAAAACACTTAAATTGTCGCTGTCCTTTTTAATTTTGATTATATTAGAGAGCGAATTAGTTCTTCCCTTTCTATAATTAATATAAAAAAAAATACTTCTCTTTAGAGTTATATTTATATATTTATTAAATTTAGTTCAATTTAGTTAGGTATATTTGTAACAACTGAATAACTATTTAGGTTATAAAATAAAATATACATAAATGATAATGACATGTTTTATATTGCGACATTTGCGATGTTTATTTGCGAAAAATGACGGTTTCAAGGTTTTCTTCTGGTTTTTGGTGGTTAAGTTTCTGTCACTTTATAACCGGTTTTTACTTGCTCAAGCTGCTATCTAACACATTGAGTAAGGTATTAAGGATTTTATATTGATTTCAGAATCAGACTTAGCTTAAGTCCCCATGGCCATAAGCGCAAGACACTCGAGCTAGGATCGGTCGATACGGAATAAAAATTCACAGTAGCAGCCCGGGGCTCAAGAAGTTTGTGGGCTTGCTTGTAACTATAAGCGCCTTTTCACACGTCTCAGTTACAGGGTAGTCAGTCGGCAGTGAAGTGCATATTACACGTACCGCCGGGTAGGTCTCTACTCGACGGTACGGCAGCTACCGGGACATTTGAAAAGGCACTACTACTTCTTTGCTGACTCCTCCGTGCCGCGGCAAGCACGCTCAGCCGTTGGTTCTGCTATCAAGTGGCTGACTTCTTGCCATTTGTAAATCTTTTCTTCACGCAAACTTCATAAAATTACTAAAGAATTTTTTTAGTTTTTGTTATTGAAATTTAAGTTGTTGTTTTTGGGATTTGTTGAAATACTTTGCAGCTAAATGACAAATAGATCATACCCAGAGCGCTTTCCACGAAATAAATCCCGTGGTAATAAATAAATAAAAATATTTTATTTCGAATAACAAGGTCCATAATTTTGTTAGTAAAACTATTAAGTATAGAAAGCACTTAGAATTAATGTTAGTAACAATCACACTAACTAATTAAAAAAATATTTTAAAAACATTAAATCACACATAATACCATACGCACAAAACTTATGTAATAAAATAAGTCAAGCAACATTTTTTACAAACGCGAAATTCACTAAATTCATGCGGTCGCACCGCCGACAGCGTGCGACTTTTTTCCTATTATCGTAGTTTACCTTACCTGTACCTATTAGCTCTTTACTCAATTAAACTTTGACGTCGGAGTCCTTCCCAAAATTATAAACAGGAAAAACATGTAGATTATAATCTAAGCTGGTCTTAGGTAGATACCAACCTGTACAGGTTCTTAAGTTAAACCTTGTGACTAAATGTTTGACATAGATAGAGTAACTTTTTAGTAGGTAGGTACTACTTCGAGACTTAAGAAATTATTATCTTTACTAACAAAGAAAATTACAACCAAAGTATAAAAGCACATTAGAACAAGTATTTGAAACAGTTGAGCTCACTGCAAAATTCAAAATTAAATAAAAAATCAACATTCAAAGTGCTCTATTTCCATTAAACCTTACAGGACTCTTGGACACGTCACAAAACAGACTATTCAAACAATCGAAAGGTAGCTCAGATGAGACTTGGGTAACTCTAGCTAGGCTAACGGTTCTCTGTTTGTTTTCTATATTAAGTTAGAATAGGACCCTTAGTTTATTTATTGAGAAGGTCGTCTACCTTATAATTTAGAACTACTTATTTTAAATGACTTTTTTGTAAAGAAACTAGTCCGGTACTATATAAAAACCGTCAAACACGAGAAATTACAAGATGAATTATGTAATTTAAGAATTAATATTTATTATGTTTGTTTCGGGCCCTTTATAAAGCGCAATAGTTTATTTATAAATAAATGTTTTCATAAAATATAGGGTGTCTAAAATAAACCAATCGGCACGACTCTACTTCTAGTATCGCGGTGGGAATCGAACCCGCAACCACCGTCTCATAGTCCATTAACCCAGGTTATTAAACCATTACGCTGTCGAATAAGCTAACAAAGATGTTAGCCAGGTATTTACTACACATTCCATTTCCTCGAACTAATTCAAGTAACAGCAGAATAAACAGCAGTAGGTATCTCGTACAACTGAACTGATAGTGTCAGTATACTGCCGGAACACGAGAATGTAACACGTTATCGGCGTAACCCACAATAATATTATTACTGTCACTATCAAGATAATAACCAGACCATTGTTAAGAAAAATGACAAAGATAGTTTACTTCATAACTAAATTATTTTAGTGCAGTGTTGTGTGACCCAAGAAGGGTATTTTGGAATTTGGATTGACACAAAATGTAAGTACTTTTATCTTTATTATAGTATACTACGCGGAATTGTTTATTATAGATATCTGTTCCTGTTACAAAATTATCTTGCACGCGCAACCAAAAATACAATCTACCTGCCTACCTGACAAATATAACAAGTTGCTAATGATTCACTAGAGGAAGTGGTATATGATAAGAAATGGAGCACGCATCTACATCGAGCGGTTAGAAAAACTGGTATATGAGCCCTTTTGTACAACTTATCTGTTCTAACACCCACTCAAGATTATTAACTCTACTTAACATATCTCACACATCAAACTATCACACTAATTTGCGAAGGTTTGTATGTTTGTTACCTCTTCACGCCAAAACTACTGAACGGATCGTACTGAAATTTTCCATGTAGGTAGTTTTAGGTCTGGAGCGGCATTTTGATAAATCAGTACCCATGGGATGTAAATGACTTTGAAACGTTTCCATAGAAACAACCTGTGCCAAGCCGTGGGCAGAAACTAGTGAGTTTTATTATTTTCAAGCTCGAAGCTCAACCCTTGGCGAACCTAGCGTGTTCGCTTGTCAAACTAGGACTAGATCCCGTACTCACGGGATTCCCGTGGTTAAAAACTCTAAGCAAATCAAATTCTACATTTTTTCTTTGGTTCCTTCAACGTCAAAAAACGATTAAGAAAAAAAATACCACAGAAAAAAATCATGAAATTGCACTGTTTTGCACATAATTTAGTCGAGATCTTAGGAACCCTGCGATCTATTGAAATGTCTTATGTTTTGATTCGTAGGTTATTACTAATTACTTGGTTCCGTCTGACAGTTATTTCATAAGTTGTGTAGTTTTGTTGTAAATAAGCAAAAACTCCATTTTTGCACTTGCGCCGTTCTATACAAGATAAAGTTAAAAACTACAACCCGACTACGTGAAAGTTATAAAAGTTTGAAACATTTACATTGACAAAATAGAATGACGTATCGGTCATATTTGATAGGCATAGAGTTGAAAATGAAAATAGGTCGTAGGTATTGTAATTTTTCTCTATGGGGCCTGCAGCCTGCGGCTACCTAAACTTTAATACGCGTTTTGAAGGCTTATTCGGGGGCGGAGCCCTAAATCCTATAGCCTATAACCATCGGGGTATTGAGACGAATCAATCGATACATAATTTGTTGAAATCGAACCAGTAGTTTCAGCGCTACGTGGGAACAAAGAAATCGGCCACATACATACAAACATACAAACATATAAACATACAAACATACAAACATACAAACATACAAACATACAAACATACAAACATAGGGTGCTAACCTCATAAGCATAACCCTCCCCTGTTGGTAGTCGGGTAAAAAACGCTTGCCCTATGAACGCGAAATCCTATGCCTATCCTTTTCACGAAATCGCGCGCATTGCGCACTCTTAAAGACATTTGTATTTTAGAGTCAAGGAAAACATAATAAAACTGCACATTTATTAATTTAAATGTCAACATCAGAGTTCTTTAATATAATGCTCAGCAGTTTTTACACAGACATTTTAGTCAGAGAGTCCAATGTCGAGAAGAAACCGGTGAAGCCCTGACGGTGTGTAGGTAAGGTAGGTTAGTTATGTACCTTAGATAGTTAGGTATAATGTGCATTGAAAATAAAACATACAATTAAGTTAACTATTAATAAACTGCCCATAAGAATTGAATATTGTATCCCTTCAGCTCTTTTACTGTGATGCCATCAACAGAACATAACCACGTGTCCACTTAAGGTAACACTTGTATAATCTAAATGCTATTTAATAAAAATCTACCTAACAAGTATATAATCTATTGCCTAAATTTTTTGTTTACGTTGACCAATTTTCTTGAGTAGGTATATCGGTTTAGGATATAATATAATACATTTAATATTATAATCCTGTTATGTTAAATCTTTATTGTCAAATAATTAATTTGTAAATTTGTTTACTTATAGGGAAAATTTTTGCTAGCAAATGAACCCAAATTTCGTTTTCGTTTTCGTTCTTTGTTTTATTCCAATTCACACAAGTTGTTAATTAAACGTTAATTCTGTGGAAACGTTGCTAAATTCCATAACGAAGGTCTACTTGAGGTACCTGAGGTGGTTCGATTCTTGCCACAGTGGAGAAATGTTTTATTAATGTGAATTTAAAAAGGTATTTCCGTATTAAATAGATTTAGGTAAGTAGGTATCTATACCTATGTAAGTAATTTGACAGGACTAAAAATGTTGTCATCTCTTTCATAACGAGCGAATTAAATTTAAACAAATGTTTTTTTTGTGGACGCCCTATTGCTACAGATCAATATCACGTGAGACCAGAACAAATGCGCTGATGTTGCTGATGACAGTTGATACTTTTTGATTTGCCTACACAGCCGTATGATATAAGAACATTGCACCTACTATTTCATGGTTTTTAAATACAGATTATAAAAACTGAAAACTTTGAAATAAATTTTATTATCATAAATTTTATGACTGCTTTTTGCCTAAGCCACAGATTAAATAATGTTACTTCGTAGAAGTTATCCCATTATTATATTTTTAGACATTTGGTCATGTAGAGTAAAATACCCTATTGTCGGTTTTAATCACTTATCCATCAAGCAAGGCATAAACGAGGGCGTCAAATAAAGCAGGTGTTGTTCAGTTATATACGAGTGGTTAGATAATTTCTTATTGTGATTATCTGAGCCATGCGATAAGATAATGTGGTTAATCAGCTGTCGACACGTCGCAGACGCCATATTGATTCCGGAATGTCAATGTTATCCGGAACAGTAAAACGACCGAACGGGTAGATGGAACCTTTCGTAGACCTGATGGAGTAACATTAATAAAATATCTAATAATTAAATCTAAAATAAATCTAATCTAAACTTTCGCATTTATAATATCTTGGGGCTTGCTTAGCTTGGGGCTAGATGAAGCTGTGTGAATTCTTCAGCATTATTTATTTGTGTATTTATCTAAAAGAAAATACATTTATATACATATGTTACATACATGTATTCAACGATTGCTCATTTCAGATTAAGTAAGACGAGTTACTTACGTACTTAACGAACTCTTTTTGTTTCCGGGTTAAGCTTACCTACAGAGATCATAATTATTTAATTTTTCCCTTATTTGTATAATAATTGTAAAAACAATGCTAATATATAATAATACACGCAAATTTTATTTAAAGACGCGTGTTAAGTTGCTTACCTAGTCAGGACTGGTTGGTAGGTACCAGATACTGCTGGTAGGATCAGGAAGGGCTCACTTTAAAGTTTGTTTTTAATTAACCGGTTTTAAGATTTTCTCAAGGCTCTCATCGGAGCTTGACCCGGCATCTCTTAGATCTCTTATACTACAAGACTATAGTCTATATAATCTTGTAGTATACATTTACAGAATATACCCGTGCGAAGTCGGGGCAGAACGCTGGTATTTCAATAAAGAGTGAATAAGGTAATTTTTTATACCGAGAACATAAATATTTCTAATAGCCATTAGCAAATATAATTTTTCAAACTTTGATAATACTCTCCGTAACATCACGTTTTTGAGTTATGACGTCCTGGTCCCAAACAGCCGCTATATTCCACTACTCGAATGGCCACCTACGCCGCAGCGGAACTTGCTTTGCGTTTTGCTGTTATGATTTCGCGGCGGAGATGTGCTACGAGCCTGACTTTGATTCATATATTATGTAAGGTACAAAAAAACAAAACTAAACAAAGAACATGGAGGTCTAAAGGTCCAAACGCACTACGCGTTAGCGGAACTGCGCGGCAGCGGCGCGACACTGCGCGTAAAATTTTAGCAAATCACTAAAAAAGCCGCGCAGTTCTACTGACGCGTAGTGCGTTCTATTTCATACGATTTCATAGAAAGAATATGATTGGCCGTGTGGGCCATGCAGTTCCGCTAAGTCCGGTCGTACCATACAAGCTAAGTGACACATTTCTAGGAGTTCCGCGGTGCAGCGGCTGTAAGGCTGCGTTTCCACTAGAGATGTGCGAGCAAGCTGACCGGATGTGGGCTCTTTTCAGATAAGCGAGCACACACCGTCTACTGCCCACTACTACTATTCTTTCACCCGCGTCCGTCCCTAGGACAAATCCCTCGCAACACATCCCTGACACACATCGTTCCCTTGTTTTGTATGTACAAAAACCTAGCTGCTCGGAAGTGTTGCCACCAGAGCTGCGCTGATCGAGTTTACCTAGTCTCACTTGGATTGGTTGTTAAAATAACATTCTACGCATCTCTGGTGGAAACGCAGCCTAAAGCAGGCAGTTTTGACTTTGAATCTCAAACTAGATTTTATTTACTAAATACCTGATGGATTATCAACCGAAGAAGACCTACAAAAGGAAAAGATTCGAATTTTGCCCACATAGAAATACCCTTAAGTACAATAAATATAACTCTTGACAATAACAATCTTTATAATGACCCTAACAAAACCGGTCTAGACATCGTAAAATATCATCAAAATATTTGCGTGGAATCTTTTATTTAACAAACAAGCAATTAAAACTAGGTACGTGTAAATTTAAAACCCATTCAATTATTATCTATTAATTCATTATAATTTTATTTGTTATTAAAGTATTTGAGCATAAAGTATATTGTTTCCGATTTCAAATGAAAATAAAGCTTATTCGACGAAGGAACGACCATTGTATCGCTGCAGGCGCGTCCGCATGCGACACAGGAGGTTACATTAAGGGTTCGATTCCCGCCTCGGAACAAATGTTTGAACGATCTGCAGACATTGATGTTTCGGAGTGTTATAATGAACATACTGTTATAATGTATAATGTACCTAGTTAATGTATTGTATTAAGTATGTGTAGTTATCTAGTACCTTACCTACCCTTGACCCATAACACAAGCTGTGTTTAGTTTAGGGCTGAGAGCTAGATGCTATGTGAATTGTCCAGCAATATCAACGTAAAATTTATAAACAAGTGCCCTTTTTCTTTTATTATGCGCGTGAGTGCGTCGCCTCCGGCTACCGATAAAGCCGAACGCGTATCTGTCCGCACCGCAGGAGCCACGCTCGCCGCAGTCATCGCATTTTCTAAATCTTTATATGATCTGTGCCAACTGCCCGCTTTTAAAAAAAAACCCTGTAGGTATTCCGTCAAAAAAAAAACTGCGTGCGGCGAGTGCGGTGCGGCCGGCGCGGATGACGTCATCTGTATTCCATAGAATACGTCAGTTCTAAACAGAAATGTTAAAACGTGTCTGTCTGTTACAATGATGAATGCGATTCGGCGCGTTCGATGCGGCAAGTAGGATGCGGGCAAGTGTGTGAGGCCCTGAGGAAGTTCGTTGACGTGGCGGGTGCGGTTCCTGCGGCATGCACAGGTGCGCTCTCAGCTTTAGTGACTAGGCGTTTATGCATTTGCATTATACATATTAAGTATTTTTCCCAATTCATGGTGTAAAATCCTGCTTAATAGGAATAAAAACGGAAGTGCCCTTCCAATTCCAACAAACGGACAGACTTTCACTCTACATCACACACACGCCACCTTGCCCATTGATATAGATTTTTAACCTTATTATTATTTTTTATTTATAGAACCGGAAGTCCGGTATTCTTAAATTAGACATCTAAAGGTGAATGGCCCAGAACGAACCTGGGTCAGTTAATAATTAATACTAACCAAAGGTCTTTTATAAATTGCACTTAAAACGGGATATTCAGATATCTAATTATGTCGCCGCCGAACCGTACAATCAGCCAGTTTGTAAAATGACTAGGCCTTTTGCAAAATGGCGCAATGCAGCGTTCGGACGACCGATGTGGCGCGGCGGGCGAAGGTCCGCCTGCGACGCAGGAGGTTATGGGTTCGATTCCCGCCTCGGGACAAATATTTGTACGATCTGCTGATATTTGTTCAGGGTGCTCGGGTCGTTTTCTATGTATAGTAAAAAAAACAATATTTATCTAGTATTATATAATATTATGTATATCACAGAATAAAAACTATGGTATAATAAAAGCTTGCAAAAGATTTTGAAGTCATAATCTTATGAGTTACTAGCGGTCCGCCCCGGCTTCGCACGGGTAGATTCTGTCGCCTATGTTAATATTTCAATAAATGACGATTAAACGAACGGACAAAATGATTACAGTTCTTTGATTGATGTACTCGGAACGATAAAACGACTTAAGTTGTTTGTAAAGTCACAATCTCAGGAAAAAGTGACTTAAAACAATAAAAAAACTCATTATTTACAAAAAGTTGAAAGACCTTGCCTGACCTGACGACATGCGCAGAGCCAGGAAAGATTACACATAATTAACAAACTTCTTAAGGTTTCCATATCCGACTCAATTTGTATGCAGAGCCATTTTTAGTTTAGTTTAAAATAAAGCTTCTCTAAACAATAACCCTGAATAGAAATTAGTTATCCTATCTGGGAATATTTGTGCCTAGTTTATAACAAAAGACTTACCTAGATAGGTAAGTCAAAAATTACGTCACGCATTACCGTCATTACCGACACGCTAAACGACACGAGGTAATTTTTTTTAAATATATTATTCAAATTTTAAATTCTTATATAATCAAATTAAAAAGTAATAATTAATGTATAACTAATAAAACAAAATTAAAATGCTAGTTTAGGTATTTAGATGTATGGATGGATGTTTGTTACCTCTTCACTTCATAACGACTGAACCGATCGGGCTGAAATTTTTCACAAATGTAGCTAAACTAGTTTGGCCAAAGCGTATGCATGTTATTATTATAACTGGCGTTTGTTACTAGACATGCTTTGCAGAATACGCGACATGGAACACTACATTGTTTAGCAACTCTACACGCACTTGACCATCTTATTTCCCTGATTTTATAATGTCAATAAACTTTAAACACCTTTTTTACCTCATACTAGGTAATTAATACCTGTCAGAGAATTACTTATTATGACCGATGCCCTCAAATGAGCCAATCGAGAGGTCATGTTATAGATGCTCTACCTTCTCACGTGCCAAATCACTTCTCCATCTTTCAAAACTGCTTCATCGGTATTAACTATCGTAGTAAAATTAGACAACTTTATCTTTATATTCATGTGAACATAAAGATAAAGTAGTTTACAAAATGTATTGTGTGCTTACCAACCCAATATGGATCCTAGATATCCGAAGTAAAGAGAATTTATTTTATTTTATTTATAAAAATCCGCTACAAAATTATCATAAACTATATCGCAACTTGACTACGCCGTCGTCGTCGCCGCGACTCGACCCGTGCGACAACCTCGCAAGGGGAAAAAGCTAAGTGGCCGCGAACCTAATCGTGGCGCTTTGCCTTTGGGTCCTGAGAAGGGCCGATGTGACAAGGAAGGGTACGTACTTGTTGAAAGGAAGAAGAGGAAACCTACTATTATATTAGTTTATTGATATACATAATAGTTATATGGAGTGTGTGTATTATTATTTCCTTTTTTTAAGTGTCACCGTCTTTGTAGTTCTTATCTACATGTCCAGTCCACCCCAAGGTTGTCTAGAAAAGATCGCTCATAGCGATAAGGCTGCCTTTATACTTTTTTCTACTCGGAAGTATTTATTTCTGTACTGTTTTCTGTGTTTGTGTGGTAAATATTATCTGTCCATATATTTCTCTTCTCTTTCAGTTTAAACTAACTTCTTCAGTCCAGGGGTTTATGTTTGTCCCGGTCTAGCACTATTCTATGCAAAGCGTTCGCTTATCAGCATTATTAGCTGGATCCGTTCCGTTGTTTTTGCGTGAGTATGCAACAAATAACTAAACTGTAGTATTTTTCTACTTGCTTATGAATATTTAACAGTTCTTAATAAGCATTATGTTGTATACACCCCTGTCTTTCTTAAAATTTCAAATTATATCCATCCAAAGGTTGCCTGGAAGAAATCGCTGCTAAGCGATAAGACCGCTCATTGTACTATTATATTAAATGTTTATGTCTGTTTCTTTTGCTTTATTTTGTGGTGTACAATAAAGAATTTTGTATTGTATTTGTAAACTGCCGCATTTACGAGTATAAAACTTGAATAAATAAATTCTGATTTGGCCATACATTCCCATCACAAAAAGTGTATATAACTGTATATACTACTTGGTAAAATCTCATTGTCTTTGCTACTACTCTCGTAAATCTGTATAAAAGCCAAAGCCTTGCGTAAAATTTAAGAAAGATCTTTTAAGACTCTACCTATTTACACGTACCTACTAAATGAACATTTGACCGATTACCAGGACTCCAAAATTCTTCGAAGGTTGGTCCTAGGTAATTAGAACATTGTCCTTTTTAGGGTTCTGTACACGAATTGGTGAAACCGAGGTGAAAACGAGCTCTAGATCGCGCTGATGAGATTGCACGGCATTGAATGAGATTGTTGATTTGTTTATTTTTAAGAAATCAGTTTTGTAGAGTTAGTTTTCAGAAAAATTTTCAACGATTATAAGGGTTAGAACTGTTTCATCATCATCATATCAGCCCATACACGTCCACAGCTGGACATAGGCCTCCCCCATACGAGTTTTAGAAGAGGTTAGAACTGTTTAGACATACCTGAAGGGCTGTTAAATTTGTTTGAATAATAAAAATAAAATAAAACGATGGTACGGAACCCTCCGTGTGAGAGTCGACTCTCACTTGGCCGGTTAATCATAGGATAGATAAAAGTATTTGGTTTGTGTTGTGTGAGTCACATCAAAACAACAGATTGGAATTAATTATTAATGTACCGTCGACACGTGTCCCCAGTACATGATTATCTACTATGAAATATCTTAATATTGTAGGTGCTAATTTATGCATGTGTGATATTGTATTGTTTATGCATCTCTCTTTGATGCGCAGTAAGAAACAGAGAGGGCCGCTTACAATCTCACTAATCTCACTAATCACTATCATCACTTCACTAATATTATAAATGTCAAAGTTTGGATGGATGGATAGATAGATGGATGGATGTTTGTTACTCAATAACGTAAGAACGGCTGAACGGATCTGGATGAAATTTGGCACAGAGATAGATTATAATTTGGAATAGAACATAGGCTACTTTTTATCTCGGAATTACTACGGGAACGGGAACTACGCGGGTGAAACCGCGAGGCGCTGCTAGTATGGTATATTGGTCAGAAGGGACCGTTAGTGGTTTTTTCTGTAATATAGAAAATTACGGTGAAAAATTACACCTTACGCTCATTATCCATACTTTTATTATCTACTAGTTTCTGCCCACGTCTTCGAACAAGTTGTTTAAGGTAATTTTTTTCCCATGGGAACTGATTTATGGGATAAAAAGTGTGTTTACTGATTTATGTTTTATTCCAGTCCCAGAATTCCCTGTATGCGATTCAATTTCAACCCGACCCGTTTAGTAATTTTTGCGTGAAGATGTAACGAACATTCAAACTTTTGCATTAATATTTTCTACGGTTTCATACCCAAACGGCTGAACGGATTTTAATTCACTATCAATTTAGATACTTATAAATTTCTTCCCGGTCAAGGAAAGGAAATTTTAACCTCGGAAAAGTACATTCGGAGACGTGAGAGCAATTTAAAAACGTCGTAGGTGTCTGTCCTTGTGAATATATATGAAAGAATCTGTCTTTAGCGCCACAAAGCACTATTATATTCTTGCAAACATGCAGGTCTCGACAGAGCCTACGCATTTGCTCCCCTTGGAGTCGAGACCCTAGGTCCGTGAGTACCGAGGCTCTAAAATCTGAGCTGGTGAGTATCTGGCGCAGTGCATCAGCATTGCCATACAGCGGGGCAATGCAGCTAGCGTCTTGGGCACGCTTCCGACTGGTATTGATATGGATCAGTTGAGCTACTTGTAGGTTGTTTGCAACAGTCTGCAGTTAGTTCAAGTGTGTCAATTGTAAATACTAGTTTTATTAATTGTCATTTTCTTTGTTAATTAAGCACTATTTATTGTATTGTGATTCTTGTGAAGTCCTCCGATGCGAATTTCGGCTACGGCGCGGGGTGGCCAGTCTCAATCTGCGCAGGACATATAGTGCACAAGTAAACGCAAACAAAGGTGCACTCCGTATTCCTTAACTCTTATAATCCGATCGACAGTAGACCAACATGACCGGGGAGAGGCCAGGCGCACGTTATTAGAAACTGCATGGCTAGTGTTATCGATCCTCGTGTTCCGTCGGGTTCATTAGGTACTTACGTAACACTAGCTTCTGGGTGAATTCTAAGTGCATTCGGTGTATTAAGTAAATTAGGTACTTTCGTAATACTAGCTTCTATTTAAGTGCATTCGGTGTATTAAGTACATTTGGTGTGGTATAAAGTCTACTTAGTAAGTTCTTCTCTGCTCTAGATAATAATAATAATAATATAATATAATAATACCTTTATTTCAGACCACAAAGAAAGAAACTTAATTAGGGCCCATACAATAAATACCTTATAGACTAACATATATAAAAACATTTAAAATTAACCGAGTCATCGACGCTCCGATGACGCACGCGCGGTGTCGTTTGACAGGCGTCCAATGAACTTCCTGAAAACGACACCTTTCGGCCAAAACCCACTGTCCATATACGTAGAGAGTCGATCCGTCGGCACTCTCACCATAAATGAACCGAAGTTCACGTTACGGCGAGACACCAATTTTTCAACTCTCGAGGAGATGCCGGTCTTCTGCCTCAGGTACTTCTCCACATCCTCAGCGGTCACGGAGTAGAAGACGCGCGACACGTAGAGTTGCGTGGTAGGTACTTCGGCACGTAGCGGGCACAGCTGCCCAGGTGCGCTCGGTGCGGCAGTCCCACACTGGTTGCGACAAGTAGGTTTCCTCTTCTTCCTTTCAACAAGTACGAACCCTTCCTTGTCACATCGGCCCTTCTCAGGACCCAAAGGCAAAGTGCCACGATTAGGTTCGCGGCCACTTAGCTTCTTCCCCTTGCGAGGTTGTCGCACAGGTAGAGTCGCGGCGACGGCGGCGTAGTCACGTTGCGGGGTCAACGTGACACGTGACGGCTCGGTGACGCAGGCGGCACGAGCGGCGGGGTCAGCGGGCGCGGGCGCAGACGCGGGGGCGGGAGCGCACGCGCCGCGAGCCGGAGAATCAGCTGCCACGGGCGATGCTAGCGTCGACTCAAAACTGCTTGCCGATACATTCTGCTGCGCACCGCGACGAACATTGACATTGGTTGCCACGGGGTCGGGTGACCTAAATACCGACTGCGTATTGCGCAATGAATCAACTTCACTGCGCAGGTCGGCAATGGTGTCTTGAGCGGCATCCATCTTCAGCTGCATCTGTGCTACGGTCGACTTCAACACTTTGATGTCCTTGAGCAAGCTCGTACAATCAATATGGTCGAAGTCCAGCGGCGGCACACGATGCAGGTTCCGGGCGACGAAAGCGGGCACGTCATCTGGGTCAGTCACCTTGAAGACGTTGATGATGTCCTGCAGACTGCGTTCCCCTTTTTCATCCCTCCTATACATTTTCATCTTCTCCGTGATGTTGAGCGACTCGTAGAGCAACGTCCTGGCCTTGTGGATCTCATCTTCAGAGAAACTCGACTTGCAGATCTGCATTGCCGAGACCTCATCCATGACGTCCAGTCGATCTTGAAGGAAGGCTAGGAGTTCGTTTGCCACGAGTTTTTCGGAACTCATGGTGAAAAAACATGCGTCAGCCAAAGCCGCGCGATACGTGAATATTTAATTCTTAGCGATGCAATACGACACGTCCACTCGCAAACGTGCTCCGTGCATCACTTTTGACTAATCAGCTCTGATTTACGTACATACATTGTTGCACGTAAATAACTTCTTATCTATCATTAATTATTTATTTATTTTTGTGATAGCAGAGCCGAGTGTTGGTAATTCGTAGGTAGGTACGTAAAACTCGCTGTGCCACAACTAGGCTACACAAGAATAATGTATCTTTTAAAGGGCATAAGCTTCTACAACAAAAGTCCAAGTCAAAAATTCTCAATTAATTAATTCAATGTCCTTTGTTTAAAAGGTTTACTATAAAATGTCAGATTATCTAGCTTGAGGATAAAAACATCGATTAAACATAGATTGAACTTTAAATTTTGAACAAAAAAATTGTATTTTTGGTAAATTTTCTTGTTCGCTTCTTAAAAAGATTCAAGTGAACAAAAATTAAAAGTGATCCCTTTATTTCCTAGTAATTTAAATTTTCGCGACGTGTCCAAGACTCATGTAAGGTCTAAAGGAAATAATGCAATTTGATGTTTCAAAAGTCAAAAGTCAATAACCTTATTTCGTTAGGCTTACAAAAAAGCACTGACATATTTTGGACCCGTTTCATAGACTTATTATCTAAAATTATTAAAAAAACGCGCCGGGCACCTGGGTAAAGCTCACTCAGTAAGACCCTATACTAAAAATTTGTTCAGACATTAAAAATTTTGGTGGAATAAAGAACAACATTTAGAGAACCAATGTGGCGTGGCGGGCGAAGGTCCGCCTCCGACGCAGGAGGTTGCGGGTTCGATTCGCGCCTTCGGAACAAATGATTGTACTTTCTGCAAGTATTTTTATGAGTTTTCTGGTTTTTACTAGGTATATTAAAAACATGTATCTTTGTAATGTATTTCTATTAAATATATCAGTCCTAGTACCCATATCATAAGCAACAAGCTACCTTTTTTTGGACCCATGCTTGTTTCTATTTTTTGTATATAGTCATAATGTAAGTATATTTGAGCACTTCCCATATATAATACCCATTTGTTTATATAACCAAGTATCTTTTGTGTTTCTGGGTTCAAATAAACGTAGTTCTTTGTTTCTTCTCTTTCTAGCTTAGCTTCCACATCCACGCAGCACAGCTGCATATCACATCTCTGGTGGAAAAGCAGCCTTACACTCAATTTTTGAGCGGTCGGGTAATAAACGATTAACTTTCAATATTTGTCTTGATAACGGACATCGGGCACAACAAATAGATTCGTAGGTCAGTTGCCACAAAGAAAAGAGCCTTTGATATGACAGTTCACGTTATCAATAAACAAATTAATTCTTACATTATAACGGAGTTATTGAATTATTTTGTTATACATAATAACTATAATAAGGCGGCTGATAAAAAGTCGTAAAATGTTATATGACTCTGATAATGTAGTGCACTTTAGTTACTTCCAGGAACAAAGTGTCGCCGGTATACGATTACGAATTGAGCTTGTTGTGTGTACTAGATACCTCACAGATAACTCTATGATTATTTAGATGCATACCTCTACCGTAGCAAAACTCCTTGTAGAATGTTTGTAAACCAACCGTATAAAAGAAACACCAACAATCGTATAAAAGTATAACTCTGCACTCCTATAAGTCCCTTAGACAGGTATAGGTGTTATTAATCGCAATAATGCAGCTTGTACATCACGAGTGAACTGTAGTAATGCTTCAAGTACACATGGGAACTAAATGTGTACTCTTAAATGGAGTAAAATGCTACTTGGGCATACTTAACCTAAAATTTACTCTGTCGCTCTCCCTTAATATGAAATTTACATGACTTGTCGATTTGAGATCCTTCAATAAATATTTCTTACAATTTTAGTTTCGTCAATATACAAAATACAATTATATCTGAAACTCGACGCAAAGCAAGTGAGTTTAGTTGTTTGTGTTGTGGTTTGTTTACAAACATTCTACAAGGAGTTTGACTAAGGTATAGGTGCTATAGTACATAACTGATTAGTTCGTCTGATGTAAATCGACCTTTACACGTTTCAAGGCTGACCCTGGCTGATCAGTGATCAGGGTCAATTTGACCCATCTCTACCGATCGCAAAATTAACATTCATTCGCAGATTTTAAAATTCTAAAACTTTAAACTATTCATTAAAATTCAAAGACCACAAGCCATTTTTAGAGTTCCGTACCCAAAGAATAAAACGGGACCCTATTACTAAGAGTCCGCTGTTCGTCTGTCCGTCTGTCACTAGGCTGTATCTCATGAACCGTGATAGCTAGACAGTTGAAATTTTCAGAGAAAGATTATGTATTTCTTGATGATGTACCTGCTGATATAACAACAGATACTAAAAAACAGAATAAAATAAATGTTTAAGGGGGGCTCCCACACAACAAACGTGATATTTTTGCCGTTTTTATAGATAATGGTACGGAACCCTTTGTGCTAGAGTTTGACTCGGGCCGGTTTTATTTTGATACACTTGTCGTAAAGGTTAAATTTGAAAATTGATCAGCTCAACTTCAAGACATAGAATAAAAACAGGGAGAGAGCGATGCTATAGTTATAATGATAATATTGGTGGAAAATTCACACCATCTGGCCCCAAACTACTAAACCAAGCTTGTGTTATGGGTAGGTACTAGATAATGAAATGAAATGAAATATATATTTGTTTTCTAAACAGGTTTAGAAAACAAAGAAAAAGCGCCTTATACTTAGCTCCGTTTACAAAATTGGCTCCAACTCAGCATTAGTTGGATGACTAGCAAACTAGCATCCAACGCTGATCTTCCGCCGGAGCCACTTGTTGGCGTTACGGATAAATTACTCACAATAATACATATAATTAAGCTAAAACACACAAAAAGTAACTAATACCATAAAATATTCTAACAAAAATAAACTAATAAAAAAAAACTGACATACTTAATACAATACATTACATACAAAGAAAACACCCAGAACACCCGGAACAAATATCTGCAGATCGTACAAACATTTGTCCCGAGGCAGGAATCGATCCCGCAGCATCCGGCGTCGCAGGCGAGCCTTCGCCCACCGCACCACAGAGGTCGTCAAGACATAACATAGACAAGCCATTCTTCTTTTATTATATGGTGTTTATTCAAAACATTACATCTATTCTCACAGGTATGACATAATACAAGAGAATACTCGTAGTCAGGGAAATAACAAATATTGTGTCAGTCAGGATAGTAAATACGTTTCCAACGTATCATTGGAATTTAATTATCGAAGCCATTAGTTACCCACTCGGCAAACGTAGTGTAGGACGCCCTCCGACCAGGTGGGATGCCGATTTGCGAAAGACTGCTGGCAGATGTTGGGTGCGGCAAGCTGAAGATGTTGGATGCGGCAAGCTATGGCGCTCATTAGGGGAGGCCTATGTCCAGCAGTGGACTGATATAGGCTGATGATGATGATGATGAGTTACCCACTGTGATGTTAGGAAGTGCCACGGCTGCTGAGTTTGACTCATTATTTAATATTTTACGACTACTTAGCCGTGTAATGGTTGTAATTAAATTTTAGATTTTAAAAATAAATATTTAATAATTTAAATATTTAATAACCCATTTGCGTCATCGCTTTTCGACCAAACATTACAACACTATATTGTGCTTATTAACTGCAAACACAGGTGCTTCATAATTGGTGACAATACATCGTATGATTTATTTTTACCAATATTATTAATGGCACTATTTATTTTATTGAGTAGGTAATTATTAAATTAGCTTTCTTTTGTGTGCTTAGTGAATACCTACTTAAATTATTTTATTATTATACCTACGTCAAATTTTGGATCATTTTAATAACCTGTGTAATTAGTTTTGTAACATGTGTACCGGTCGAATGTTTACATATTTTTTTATGAATTATATGGATATAATTATTTTTATTTTGCTTTATTAGAATCGGCAATTAGTTCTACAATTATACAAAATACGCGGTTTGCTAATTAAAATCTATTCAAATGTTAGCAATTATTTTTTATTAAATTTAACTAGGTACTATTATATTTATATTGATATTAAGCTGGCCAATCACGATCAGTTTAGGCTGAAGTTAACAAATATTAACTCGGCTCGACGTTTAGACCTATTCTGCATATTATTTTGCACAGAAACCGTTTGGAAAAAGAGTAAATGTCTCAACCCTGTAACAGTCCAGTTTTCCCCGGGGGAATTTGCAAGGGGAAAACTGGAATAAACACATTTCCCGGTGCCCGCGTAAATTATGAACAAATCTATTTGTTATAGTCTATAGTTCATTGCGAATTTGGAACATTGCCTTACCATTTTCCTTAGAAATTCAATAACATTCAAAGGGTAAAAACAATGAAATTATGGTAGGTGGAAATTTGTTGATTAACGGGTTTTTCCATCTTTCCAGCTGAAAATGATGTGCGGTGCCAAGACAACCTGGTCGTGGTGGCTGTGGATGGGCGGCAGCACGGCCGTGGCGGTGTTCGCTGTAGCAGTGGCGCTGCTGTGGAACAGCATCTTTACAGCACTCCTCAGCAGTGTAAGTAGATATTCGGTGCCAAATCAACGTGGTCGTGGTGGCTGTGGATGGGCGGCAGCACGGCCGTGGCGGTGTTCGCTGTAGCAGTGGCGCTGCTGTGGAACAGCGTCTTTACAGCACTCCTCAGCAGTGTAAGTAGATGTTCGGTGCCAAATCAACGTGGTCGTGTTGGCTGTGGAGGGTGGCAGCACGGCCGTGGCGGTGTTCGCTGTGGCAGTGAGGATGAGTCTAGAATACGGCGTAGGTATTCTAGACTCTAGCCTAGACACTAGCCTACGCCGTATTCTATCCTCAACGCGTTATAATATAAAGTTCTACTACCCAGCGTTCGTTCATATCTTGAACAGAGTCAAATGATAATTTGGATGCCAGGTAAATGTTAGCATCATCATCGTTATCTACTTCGCACCTACTGCTGGGTATAGGCCTCCAAACTCACGTGCCACTCCACACGGTTAGCATATGTTAGCATAAATTAAATAAATGAAAATTTAAATAAAACTGTTATGATTATTAGAACATTTTATAATCGCAATTGCAATAAAAAGTAAGGCCACCAGGATCCCCCAAGACGAAATATGGAAATAAAGAATTTTTTCTTGATTTTGGTGGTAGTTTCGCCCTGCAGGAGGCGCTACTGCCTATTCCCCTAGAGTCGATTCCCGTAACGTAGTATTCTTGTAAAGTGCACGGCGCGTAAATTAGTTTCACGTCGACTTCGCCTTATTCGCCTTTCGACACCCGCGGGAAGAGTTGGGTGGGGGGTGTAAATTCTAAGGCACTTATCGGCAATCACGGCATAAATATAATTCATTTTGTAGATACCTTTATGGAAATCTACAAAGTATAAAGTACATATAGGTACATATATAAAATGACGACCTCTGTGGCGCGGTGGGCGAAGGTCTGCCTGCGACACAGGAGGTTGCGGGTGCGATTCCCGCCTCGGAACAAATGTGTGTACGATCTGTAGACATTTGTTCTGGGTGTTCTGGTCGTTTTCTATGTATAGTAAAAAATATCTATCTATGTATTGTATTATATTATGTATATCAGTTATCTAGTTCCCATAACACAAGCTCTGCTTAGCTTGGGACTGGATAATGCTGTGTGAATTGTCCAGCATTATGATTATTATAAATAAATATAAGGTTTTTCCAAACATCGTAGACAATCGTCGATAATGGTCAACATGCCAATTATATCAATAACACGTGTTTACCGGTTTATCATATTGATTAAATTGAGGTATGCGTTATCCTTAAATCTATCGTATTTTTTGTTCTTAGTTTTGTAAACGTAGTTTTTGGGGCTCCGTACCTCAAAAGAAACCCTTACCTATAGGATCACTTTGATGTCCGTCTGTCAAATATCTGTTCTCAGAAACGCGTCGAAAGTATCGAGTTGAAATTCACATCATATACCTACTCAAGTTCGTAACCTCTTGGAGCCGCGATATAAATCTAACTTATAATATAAGTCAACACGTGAGTTTGATTGGAAGAATATCATACATAAGGACACGGTGTTAGACTAGATTGCTGAGCTATCAACTGTCAGTTTTGACACATGACAATCATCTTGGGGCCTTTTTTTACTCCCTGGTTTATACCTCCGTTTTCATTTTTGGTTTACGATAATAGATAGGTAAATGTTTACTTTTCCAGCTGCTCGTCCTTTCTCCTGGATCTCAAACCTACGAGCGATGGAAAGCTCCGGACCAGCCGCTATACTTCGAAGTGTTTCTGTTCAACTGGACCAACCCTGACCAACTACACAAGGAGAAGCCAAGGCTGGAGCAGCTAGGTGAGTTCAGGATCATTATCAAAATCAGGTGTCACAGTTAATTAAAGAGAAGGATAAGGAGTCAGAAGAAGGGCAACAGTTCTTTTGTATGTACATGATCATTGTTCCGCCTACCATAAAACAAATATTCAAAAATGTTTGCTGTGTCTAACGCAGTTTGGTCATGCCATGTTCGCTTCCAAGGTGGTGAGGTGAGGGGACAGACCTAAAGGTAACCCCCCAAAGCTTATTTCTAGCTGTAACCTTGGATGGTTGCGCAATGTACAACAATGATTGCCTAGTTTCGTTTCGGGATCTGCTACAAATAGTACAATACAAACCATAAACAAATTCGTTTAATCCGTCTGTAACATTAGTGAGGTACTAGATACCTATCCGATTCAAAAACCTGGATATTTTTTGTGTACAAAGGGGTTAAAAATCCCAGGGATGGTGGAAAATATTTAACGACATTGGTTTCATCGAAGCAAAGCACGGAAGCTCGAAACAATTATAATATGTTTTTGATAGCTTTTATTAAAATTAAATTAACGCGTTTCTTTTCGAGTCCAATTTAAATTTTTGTTGCTGCACATGTGATATTATGCATTGTTGAAGTTCGTTGTTTTCTGTTAATGTTATCAGTTTTTGTTAAGTTTTCATTCATAAATGTCTGTGTTGGCATAAAGTGTCTTGGATTCTAAATAGGAGTGTAGGTACCTAAATTATTGACAGCAATATCGCAATATCGAGAAGCAATCAAAACAGTGAACTATCACCCCCCGGGCCATCCAGCTATCGACTTATTTATTCTTCTTAATTAGTGATAATATTATTAAACGAGACTGAATGTTGATAATAACTCAATCGAAGGCCTCGATCTTACGCACTCATTAGATAAGCGATTTGACATGATTAGCAATTTTGCAATGCCAAAAGGCATTTAATATTATGGATAAATGCGAAAGTTTGGATTGATGGATGTTTGTTACTTCTTCAAGCCATCTATCTATCTCCTAGGAGATAGATAGATGGCTTGAAGAAGTAACAAACAGCCATAACAAACCTTTCCATACAGCTGTATGGAAAGGGCTGACATTACTGCTACTTTTTATCCCATTTAATCAGTTCCTGTGGAACAGAATTAGAAAAGCGGAGGGTATTGCCGTACACCTAACAACATTTTATTCGTATCTATTGAGTATAAAGCAAATTATTATATACCAAGCTACCCTAAATTTATTAAGTTTTGTATGTGCAAAAGCATATTTCAATTAATCTTTCTCTCAATTTGTAAATTAAAGTTATGGTACGGAATTGCCCGACACTTGCGGGTAACTCCGAACACATGTTCGTCTAATACCGTACCAGGTGTTTTTGTCTCAAAAAGCGTGATATGAGTAAAAATAAAAGAGTTTATCATTGAAAACATTTTCGTTGTGACCACGAACATTTCGTTCTTAGAGCCACTTAATAAATAAGAAAAAGATACAATATTTTATCTAAGTTTTTATGATAGTCATAATGCCAACACAATTTTGATATAGTGGCCAATACCATACAGCGTACGGAGTGGTCCGAAACCTAATTTTGATCTTCAACTACCCATAACCTACATAATCATGCGCAATAGGGTAATAAACCCATCATGATCTCATGCTAAGTTCATCTTCAAGCGAAATACCTAACAGTCACTACAAAATGTTATGAAAATATCTGCCCACGGATTATTATTCAAAATCAGAATTCTCTAACGTTGAGCGTGAAATGGCTTTTCGCTACTAATTTTGTCAGCGTCACAGCCTAGACTGTCGCAACAGCAGCATGCGAGGAAGCAAGAATAAACTCGAACTCTTCCTAATAAATTCTAGTGTACGGTATTGCGCGCTGTACGGTAATACCCTCCGTTCCCCTAATCTTTTAACTTTTCCATAGAAACAAAACGTGCGAAGCGGCGCACAGAAACTAGTAAAAGATTAGCGTAACGTTGCGCAAATTTATGGAATTTATTGTCAAAACTGGGGTCAAGCTAAACCAGTTAGGGACGTAAATTAAAAACCTGTTGTGTACTTAAAAGGTTTGTAGTACTCTACCGGGTTAAGCTCGTTTACTAGAGCATAACTTGGATTCATATCAGATTTCATGGTCATGTTAAGCGTGTTCTCACAGCTTTAATGTGGACAAGCGACTTGTGAATATTTTCATTTCCTACACCACCACCTGGGTTACTACCTAGGTAGAAAGAAAAGTGGTACTCCACCTTTCTATTGCCATGCCCCCTCCTACCTCTCAAGTAGGCGCCATTATCATTTCACTCTCGGAATTTTTCTGAACTTCAAAAATCGTGAGACGACTCAAAAATAAAAGTTGTTTAATTTTTTACCAGACTCGAACGATGGACTCGAAATATTACCTACTCGCTTGTACTTCTCTAACAGACCGAACGTCTTCTTTGCTTCTCTATTTGCTCTTCTTCAACGTATACATTTGAAGGTCGTTCCCGCTCTGGTAACCCTTCATTGAGGACTGGATCAGCTGCTTCTATACCGCCTTATCTTCAGCTTGTCTGAGAGCAGTGGTCACTGGGTGTCCTGGGACCCCTTCACATTCACACATAACATATATTTACCGGCAGCTCCGTGGCCTTTTTACGTTTATATTGCCCATAGCAACTGCGCCACAGGTCCCTAATGATTACCACTTCATATTTCCAGGTCCATACCGTTTCCGTGAGGTCCGAAAGCATGTGAACGTTACAGTCCACCACCACAACTCGTCGGTATCGTACCGCACGCAGCGGTCCTGGTTCTACGATGAGGAGACCACCAACGGGAGCTTGACGGATATCGTTACCACTGTCAATATGTTGGCTGCTGTGAGTTCATCTTTGTATATAGTAATAATAATAAATAATATTATGGACCAGGTCACTATAGGCCCAAGATCATGGAAATGAGAACATAATAGGTCATAATAAAGGTTGCCTGGAAGAAATCGCTGCTAAGCGATAAGGCCGCCCATTGTACTATTATGTTTGATGTTTATATCTGTTTCTTTTAGCTTTATTTTGTGGTGTACAATAAAGAATTTTGTATTGTATTGTATTGTAATAATCTAATACTATAAATTCGAAACTATCTCACTAATATTATAAACGTGAAAGTTTAGATGGATGGATGGATAGATAGATAGATGGATGGATGGATGTTTGTTCCTTTATCACGCCAGAACGGCTGAACGGATCTGGACGAAATTTGGCACAGAGATAGATTATAGTCTGGAATAGGACATAGGCTACTTTTTATCCCGAAATTCCTACGGGAACGGGAACTACGCGGGTGAAACCGCGAGGCGCTGCTAGTAAATTATAAATTCGAGTCTCTGTCTGTGTGTGTCTGTTTGTTACCTTTTCACGCCTAAACGGCTGAACGGATCTTAATGAAATTTTGAAGGGAGGTAAATGGTATCCCGGGGACGGACATAGGTCACTTGAAAAGCGCGTGCGAATTCGCGGGCAGCAGCTAGTGATATCATATTTTTACAGGATTGAAATATCAGTCGAGTAAGAAAAAATTTGTAAGTACATACTAAAAGCAATTTATTTTGAGTGTCTAACAAAGAAACAATTTTTTTTAAACAAATAATTATTTAATTATTTAACAAAAAGTATTTTGGAATATGTTTAAATTGGATTTCTTAGAATTATTGAAAATTTCGCGATTTGATAACATCAAAGATTACCAGTTATTACCGGTAATTTGGGCAAAATACTAAACACACAAACAAAAGGTACGCAATGACGTATTTCTGTATAACTAATAAATGAAATTTCCCTGTTTGAAGAAAGAGACTAAGTAATAACTGGAGCGTAACCGCCAGCAACTTTATATTCCAGACCGCCATGTTCCTAAAGCGCCACTCTCCATGGGAAACGCCCCTGTTGGCCATGACTCTCTCCGTTAGCAACTCTCTCTCCGTCACGAAGACAGTCGGAGAGATGCTGTTCGACGGGTACGAAGACTCTCTGCTCACCATGGCCAAGTACCTGCCCCGGCCCACGGACGCACCGATACCAGACAAGTTCGGGTGGTTCGTTACTGTAAGTATCTTTGCGTACACGACACGAGTAAGCCATATATATTTAAAGGGGATCATTATGCACATTTTTATATGAAAAATATATGTGTTATTTTTTATTAAAATATCAAAAAAGTACCTACAATGTCAATTTTACTAAATTATTACAAAGAACTGTCATGAAATGATAATTAGTTTCAAAGTTACAGAAGCATTTCTAAAATCCATAATTACAGATAAATAATTTGTCTCGAGGCGGAATAATAATGAACAAGAACGAAACAGATATAACTAAAGGATTTACAAGTAGCTTGACGTATGAGGGTAGGCCATATTTCCCACCTTAGGGTAAACAAGTTTTTGAGTCGACTAAACCAGATAGAGACCACGTTCAGCAAAAGTAGTGTATGATGCCCGCGCTGCAAAGAGATATAGTGCAAGAAACTCTTGGACTATAGACCATGGGGGAAACAAAGACTGGTGGGAAGGCTGCGAAAGAAATGGGATGACCACATCAAGAAGATAGCTGGCAGCAGCTTAACAACAAAATAGAAGGAAATAGAAGAGTTTAAGGGAAGCCTACACCAGTATACTGGTTGACAAAGTATAGAAAGAAGCAAACAAGATATGTCAACCATCACTTTCAATTCCATGACGTAGCCCCAAAATCTTTAATTTCTTTTCCAGAGGAACAATTCCATCGACACCGACGGTTTCGTAGAGGTGACCTCCGGAGCTGGCGACCGTCCAGTCGGCGAGATTCTCAAGTGGAATTACCAAGACTCCTTGCCGTTCTACAAAGGAAGATGTGCCAGGGTAAGTCCTGATTCTGATCTTCACAAATATGGTGTTGGGGCAGTATCTGTTGCCGCTGGATCGCAGAATCAGCCCATTTGTAAAATGGCTAGGCCACATAGAAAACGAACGCTGATTTGTTGTGAATACTTATATAATTTATTTCATTTGAGGCGGTGGTGGTGCCTAAGTGACGTTCAACAATCTCAATTGCGTCTGGGCAAAAATAGTTTTATAAACTGCCGAGCTTTTCTACAATCGGGCTTATTCTACGATCCGGCGGCATAACATTTGTAAAAGGTCCTACGGTACGGCCTAGGAATAAAGCACTTGGATTTTAGTTCAAAGTAAGGAGGTCAAGAGAGAATTGAACTTGATTGTCGAAGTAGTAACAATACAAGACAATGTATCAGATTCCAAACATAAAGCCAGACAAGTACCTAAGTGTGTATGCCCTATTTTATGCAAAAGTGGTGAGAGTTTACTGATAAACAAACGAGTGGTAAATGACCTGATTAATTGTAGGTATACTTACTTATAATTAACAATTTCTTGGCCCACGACGCACATCTCCGTCTACAGCTCCGTGCACCACCACCGGCGTGTCCATGCAGGTCGCTCGCTAGGCAGTAAATACGAAAACAATTTGACATCATCATGCAGCTCAACTGTATGAAGTTTGAGAACGGCGTGTCGGGGCGAGGCAACGGTGTGAAGAAGAAGAAAGCATTAAAATTTATTTTACCCAAAAAAACTAGAAAAAAACATAGAAAAACAAGTCCTTAACTTACCTATGATAAATAATAGATTCAGGTCATTCAGGCGTTACTTGGCGGAAATTATTTGAAATATATTTATATTATTATTGAGTATTGTGGTGTCCTGGACGATGTTTCGTGGAAAGACGAAACTAGCTTACGATTTACTTAGATAGATTTTTTTATGGTGTATTTGGTGTGGTTTTCTTCAAATAGGTTGTTTGTGTGCGTCAATTTGTGGGAGCGCCCTTCCACAAATTGACGGTGCACACGAACTACATTTTGTTGGATCTCATCTTTTGCGCTGGATAGTTACTTAATATTTTAATTCTCTTATAAAAAAAGTATGGACAATTTGAGCAATGTTTTGTTTAATGAATGAAATATTTATCTTTGAAAGATCTCAAAAATCAGGTCTCTGCTAGAGTGTTACCTTCTGTTCGACATCGACTAAGTAATCATTCTTACCCACCTCTTCATGTAACACTTTCATATCACTTCCAGATGAACGGCAGCGCGGGAGAATTCATCCAACGGAACCTGACTGCGAATTCCACCCTGACGGTGTTCATTCCCGACCTGTGCAGAACGCTGGACCTGCCGTATACAAGCAGCGGAGTGCTGGACGGGCTGGAGTACCATCGGTTTGACATGTTGGAACAGAACTTTGATAAATGTAGGTTTTTTGATGGCTTTTCGTTGTTTCGCATGATCACCGTGACAATAAGCTTATACATATTATCTGTCATAAAAGACGTTTGCGTTGACAAGGTCTATTTTTGATTACACGTCCAAGTTTCCTCATCGCCTTGGCAGATAATTCCAAGAAGAATTTTTGTTATACTCGTACCTTGGCCACCAAACACCCTACAAAACGAATTTCAGGTCACAGATGACAGTGTTTCTGACCTAAAACCAGAGTAAGGATAAACTTTATTCAAGAGCAGGACAGCGATTTGTGGAAACCCGCCTGATGAGTCATGCAAACCCTTGTTTTAGGAACCTGGATTGTTACCTCTACCATCGCTCTATATTTATGAAGTAGCCAATTTTGTTAGGAATCACGGACATTTCTTCCAAAAAGCATGTGACAAAAACCCTAGACTATGTAGAGACCCGATTAGATTGATCCGTATGGAAACTCCACATTATGCCAAGTATAGTAAAAGCTGCTTGTGTATAAAAATAAACATTAAGATACCAAAGGAACGTAAATTCATGAAAAACTATTTATTTAAAATCAAATTGATGGCTGAATGATAAGAATTTTTATGACTCAAATGATTTGTTTAATATTAAATTATAATTTTATTTTTAAATCTTAAATTTGAATTATATTATTCCAAGCTAGTTTATAGCGAGATATGAGCGCATAATTCATATTAATACCACCTGTATACCATTTTTGACGCAAATAAATCTTTTCGATTCTCAAAAACGTCAAATTTTACCTTCCAGCGTCCGTAACAACAGAAAACAACTGCTTCTGCAACGGCGAGTGCAAGTGGAGTGGTGTGATGAACGTCTCGGCGTGCCGGTTCGATTCCCCGACGTTCCTCTCGCTGCCTCACTTCTTGTATGGAGATCCGGCGCTGAGGGAGGCTGTGGATGGCATGGACCCTGATCCAGAGAAGCATTCCTTTTATTTCTCCGTGGAGCCTGTAAGTTGAAATGACAAAATACCTATAGGAGAACTGCGATATAAGGAAGCGCTAGCGGATAATCACGCCCGTCTGAATATCGTATTGTGCCTACTAAAGCTGTGTTGAACTAGTTCTTTCTCTTCCTAAAATTCTTTTTTTGACCATCTCTAATTGTACTAAAGCCACTATTACTACTACTACTAATAATAAATTCCTTATTTTCCAGACATTAGGAGTGCCGATAGACGTAGCCGGAAGATTCCAGTTCAATGTATATCTAGCACCCGTATGGTCGTGGCCCAAAAAGTACGTAGTCTATTCAAATATTCACCATAATGACTAGGAGCAATTATGTTGTTGTACAATGTCTGGTAAAAAATGTAGAATTTTCGATGGTAGTTTTCGCTGACTTCCACTGTCAGCGAATATGTTCAGTTTTATTTGCTCTCTGACTCAATACAGATAGAAATAGATTAAACTAACAAGAAGGTCTTCGTTTCAGCATTTTTAGCGATGTGCCTAATACGCTGTTCCCTGTCTTCTGGGTGCAGCAGAAGGTAAAGGTGACGGAGTCTATCTTCTCTGAACTCAGGTAATTTAAACTTTTTGGCTTAAGAACTTTACACGTTGTGCTTTACATTTGATGCTGGCTTACAAATCATTTATTTTTATAAGTTGACGTTGAAGAAACATTTTATATGTTGTCGATGGGACCCTGGAATCGGTTTTTCTGCTTGGGAGCTAGGCTATACACAGATGGACACGTTACATATTATATCATTTTTATTGATTTATTTATTGATCACCAACATAATGTACACTAAAAGTAGCTTAGAGTTACCTTAATAAAAATCATATTAAGTGTCTAAAGTTTTGTGTTAGGGCAAAAAAAAACAAGATTTTTACGATAATAAGAAAAGCTTCGGTTTTGGTCATTCAGGGCGTTTTACTATTTATAAATCTACTTGTCTTGGTTCCATCGAGCAGATGTGCACTGTTTTTCATTCCTGTAATCTGCTGAAACTACACAAAGATTTAAAGTACTTGATTTACCTACCCCTTGTTTTTCCAGAATGGTACTCGCCATTTCGCGCTGGGGAGGCCTGCCGTTCGTAGCGATAGGCCTGACCTGCGCCGCCGTCGTCATCTTCTGTAGCAGTAAAAAGCCCAAGTACATCAGCATCAGCACTGGATGACAGCTGATTGATTGGAACCATGGTTATGCAGGTGGAAGAGATGGAGAGATCCCACCGAGTGATTCGATCTATAATGGCGTAACTAAGGGCAGGTTTAAAAAAACAGTGTGTAGTGAACGTTGGCTTGTGTAACTTTTTGTGCCAGTGGAAGACTTATAAAAAATTCTTTAGTGCCAGACATGACAAAGAAACAATTTACAAAATAAACAAAAGTGAGTGACAATTGGGAGTCTGAAGAGGTGTTTCCACCAGACAACCACAAAAAACATAGGCTAGGTACATATATATAAAGTGACCATAGGAGGTCTAATAGTTGAAGCCTGGTCTTTAACAAAACACCTTGGATGAATGTGAACATAAACTCGTAACAAGCAGTGAAAATAAGCAGTGATGGACTGTCTATGTCGATAAACTAAATTTTGTTCTTATGAGTGAAGCTAGTCCTCCATTAGAAGGAACTTTCAATGAAAATGGTACATATTAATGTAAAAACGACTAATTTTAAATTGGCTCTGTTTTTCGTTCTTTTGGCAATTTGTTTAGAGAGTTAAGTAAGTTTTCTGTCAGCGGTAATTTCATACATAGGCAAGGACAACATGAAAATGACAATATCGTGATGGTTAATGTACTTCCTCCTCATTGTGATTGCTGTTTACATTTCTCGTCAAAATCTCGTCAAAAAATTTGACAGCAATCGTGACAAAGGCATTCGGGAAATTGCCGCAAAAGGATATTTGGCCCGAGATAATTTAACACTAAATAATATATATTAATAACTAACTAATTCTATTTTGTAGATAGATTAATTCACTTTTTGGCTGTGTTTGTTGCCTGAAAACTTTATATAGGTATAAACTGTTATACAATACGTTTATTCCAATGATTTTTTGGTGGTGTTATTATAATGTTTGTGAGATTTATAATAAGTATAAATAAATAGTTATCTACGGGCTGCATTCTAGAACGTAGCTCATTTACCTTAGTCATTTGGTGTCGATTCTGTAGGCACATTAAATTTTAATATAGTGGTTTATTTCAATTTCAAAACACTCCATCCATATCACATCAAATAATAAAAAGTAACACACGATGAAATGAAATAGAATTAAAATTAACTAGAATTAGTCCATTAACTATAAATAAATTGAATTAAATCATACACAGATTAAATAGACCTGAACTATTTAAAAGGCGAACCTAGCGTGTTTGCTTGACAAACTAGGTTGGACTCACGGGATTCCTGTGGTTAAAAACTCGAATTACACAAAGTTTAAAATTTTTTCTACGGTTCCTTCAACGTGAAAACAAGATTAGGAAAAAAATACGATAGAAAAAAATCATGAAATTGCACTGTTTTGCACATAATTTAGTCGAGATCTTAAAAACCCTGTGGTCTATTAAAATGTTTGTATGTTTTGATTCACATAGTTTTTTTCATAAGTTGTGTGGTTTTCTTGTAAATAAGCAAAAAGTCCATTTTTGCACTTGCGCCGCCGCCGTTCCAAATCGTATGCTCTGTCCCGCTCCTATGAACGCGAAATCCTAAGCCTATCCTTTTCACACTAAGTAGGGCTTATTGTCATTGAGCCACCAGCAGTTTTTTTCTATTCTATTCCACCAGCGATAATTACGGCTGCATCACTCTGGGCCTGAGGTCCTGCGCCTGCGCCACGGCGGCGGCCAGGAGGCTGTTGGAGCTGCGGCGCATGCCCACCACCAGGGATACGACTCTTGCGCATGATAAACGTTATTAATCTTTTCGACGCTCTCTATTACTGTGTTTTTTAAATTTAAACAATAGAACGGTCATTCTAGTAAAAGATGTTAATAATGTGCTCTCAATTAAGAATTGAAAAACAAAACCGAATCGACACCATTTTGAAGAAACTGTTTTTGCTCTAAGTTGTGTTATGTTTTAAGATTATTAAATTTTAAGTAAAAAATAGAGGTTAAATATTTGTAGTAAGTACAACAATTATGTAGGTATACAAAGTGTTTGGTATTGACAAGTCAAGTCATTGAATCTACCGAGGAAAAGTAACAACCACCCCCATCCCTCTAAAAAATATGTCGGTCCCAATACCAAACCACAAGTCTCATTTGGAAAAAAATATTTGTCATGTTGTTTTAATTTAACGCCTTGCCATGACATGACACTTCCTAACCAATACCTAACTGCGTTTTAGAATGTAACCCAAAGCGAGATTATTTTATTTGATTCATAGAGTGAATATTATTATTAAAGGGTAGATAGATATATCCCGTAGGAACAGGGTATATGTTATTGGTGAGTAAAGGGTTGGGTGAAAGACAATAATATTTTTGTAAGCACTTGTATTGTTACTATTTATGTTAATTAGACAAATAATTAATTCAATAAACTGGAGTATGTTTTTGTACGTGTTTATTTAATTGATAATATTCACTTCTGCCAAGGATCGAGGGTACTTTATACATAGGTACTTTAAGTAAGGTACCATACATTGTTTTTATCTTATCTGGATGTATCCACGTAAAATTCAAGTGTTTTATCATTGTAGGTACCTCTTTTAAGATGATCCACGATCAATAGGTACTTACTCAAAAAGTAGATTCAACTAACAAAGATAAACATTGTTGGTTGATGCAAATTTTGGTTCACCCATCTAATGCAACATTATCTTATCTGTGTCTAAAAGTCAAACAACAACTTTCAAAACAACTTTATTTCTTTAGGCTTACAAAAAAGCACTTATAGACAAGTCAAATTTTATACATTAACAGCTTTACAAATAGTAATTATCAAACAAAAAACAAAATGTTATTGATTTTGTTCGCTTCAATTTTTTCAATTTTTTCGTCCACTAGTGGAAGAAGCGAAAAATAACCAATGGAAGTTGTTGGATTTGGATGTATTTTTGAGCTGAATAAGAGCTAAGATAAGAATTTTAATACGTTCGGAGTTGTGTTTAGGTAGGTAGCTACTAATGTCAAACTAATAGTGTGTTTTTGCCCTTTACCTACGTTGTGCTTTTGTGCATGAATAAGAGTATGTACCTATGTACTATCTTAGTAGCAATTAGTACGTATAAGATAGAATATCTAACTACATAGTTTACTAATAAGTTGTTATGTTTAGAATAGCATAACTCTGAAGGTAGACTAAGATTTGTGTGTGTTAATAACTTTACTATGAATTGAAGAATTTAAAATATTAACTTTGTACGGAAATTAAATAATGTCCCAAAAATGTCGACTTCGACGGGATTTGAACCCGCAACCCTCCCTCAGTACGAGATGCTGTGCCCATTGCGACACGAGGTCAAACTAAAAAATTTAGACATTATTGAGTTTTCGTACAAAATTGCCCCAGGCGAGTTACGCACTCACTATAATAGAAAAAAAAACATTAATTAACTTTGATAAAAAAAAAAACAACGATTTAGTATCACACATAGCTCTGGGTACCAGAGTTCAAATATTTCTTGTCCTCTATTCAGAACACTTTAGTAAAGTCGGCCCCTGGATCTCTGTCGTCGACTCCGTCCATTGATTTTTACCGTTAACTGTCCCCGGTACGTCCACAGACACCTATCTAGGTAGATAATCGCAGTACCAGCCATCTACAACGTCACCTACGTCACTCGGTAGACGTGACGAAACGAAGTAGAGGCGACATCAAAAGTGATTCGCCACTGTTTCTTCATTGAGCATTGTGTTAAATCTTAGGCACATAGCACGTAAGTAGCTTCATCCAGCACCCCTATAGCACAGCACAAAAATGAGGAATTAAATTGGGCTTAAACTGGTAATCTTTAGATACATTTTACAGTGACGTTACTTGATTATCGCAACTGACCGCAAACGGTATTTGTGGACTTCGTAAAAGCTGAGAGATCCTCTGCATATGTCAAAAACACAGGTAAAATAACTATCAGGCAAAAAAGGTGTTTTACTGAATATAGTATAGGTACTTAACCATCAATCAATCGGAATCCTTCTTTATTCTCAGAACGCGCCCATGACCTAAGACATTGCTTTTTCCCCTTGCTAATAATGTAATAATATACTATTTCGATCTGAAATTTTAGAGCTAGCTACCTTTCAATGGGTACTGCCATATTTGAAACTTATACGTTTATTGATACCTTTATATATTTTTACCGACTTCACGGAGGAGGTTCTATGTATATTCGACTGTATATATTCATATAAGTATTGTTAGATATTTCCGTTAATGATGGACCGATTGTGATAATTCTGTCGCTATTGTATAGATAATGATCCCTTATTATTATCCTAGGTCCTATAAAATATTCTCAAGGGTTAGCATTTATCCAGTGAAGCGTAAAAAACAACACAATACTGTTGAAAAATCACGACTATTTAATTCTAAATATTCTAAATCTGATTTCTTATTAAATCGATTTAGATGATTCTGATTCTTTTGTTGTTGTTTACAGGTTGATTTAGAAGTGGTTCCGTAAAAGTTAGATTCTCGAGGTATATATATAAATGTGCGCCGTAAAACGAATATTAAACATCATCAAATTATAATTTTCAGTCACTAGTTTATTGGTTTCCATGACAACGGGCGTAAACAATATGTCTAACAAAGTTGATGAATGGCGGATCGCCTAAAACGAGGCTGACCAATCCTGAACTTATGATTTAGATAGGGTTTAATACTCAAAGGCTCCAAACATAATTCCTATTACTAAACCTCCTCTGTCTGCCTGTCTGTCTGTCCGTCTGTCTGCCAGCGGACTGTATTTTATCATGTACCTATTCAGGAATTTCAAATCGGGTCATAGCTTTTTAAAACACGGTAAATTATTATTTTCATGAATTATCTATCCATCTCCCATACGGTTAGTATGGGAGATGGAACACACTCTAATATTATAAAATCGCAAGTAATTCTTATCTGCCTGTATGTGTGTTCCTTTTAACGCATCTCAATGAAATTTGGCAAGGAGGTAAATGGTATCCCGGAGACGGACATACTGAAAAAAGCGCGTACGAAGCCGCTCGCCGCAGCTAGTCTTCATAAGTGCACCGCCACATTCATCTTATCTGTTTTAATATTGAACTATCGAACGATTTCCATTGAAACTATGTTCAGGTTTCTTTATCTAATGTTTTCAAAAGATAAACTGAATTGTAGTCTGTTCTTAAAATTCGGCATTTTGTCTTCAGTTACGTACATGCTTTGCATTGTTAAAATAAGATCTGTAACTGTTCTATGGTCTGAAATAAATGATTATTATTATTATTGTACCTACCTATAACGAAAAAGTGTGTCTAGAATCAATCGCGTTAAAAACAATCCACTTGTGTATAAGCAAGTACACAACGTCCGCAGCAGAAGTCCTTGCAAGCATTGTAGGCCAATTTAGCAATAAATCAGGAGAATTGTCCACTTTAGCAATAACCGACCGAGGGTCTTCCACCCTCGGTCCAGACTGCCATTTGAAGAGTTGCGCGCGCCTGCGCTGAATCTAAGAAAATGGCGAAAACTGAAATCCGCGCGATCCTGGCCTTGGTTATTGCAGGTGAGTTGGAAACTGCATTGTATTTGTTTGTCTTTTCTATTATCTTGTGTCACTAAGAGATTGGGTCCTTTGGAAGCTTCCAAACGGCACGGCTGTGCCTGGAACTGAAGTTAAAATTTATGTCAGTAAGGCTGCACTTGTATTTCTTCTATGCTTTGGAAGGCATGGGATGGGACGGACCGAAGTCAGACACAGTACAGACACCTTTTGAGACTTCATCTAAAATTGAAGGATGTTCATGACAGTTACCTAGTACCCTGGATAGTAGGATACTTTTTATTACTGGCCGTTACTCTCCTATCAGCTGAGGTGCACTTGGACAGTTTTCTGACTCTGACAGTGCTCTTTTCTCCTTGCAATCCTCATGATGATTCAACGTTGTAACGTAGGCAGTGATGTCTCTTGCCGTGCAATGTTATTCTGGGTTTTCTGCGTCGACTTTTAACGTTTGGTCGGCTCTAATTCCATTCCCAACTTTTCACGGGTGTCATTAGCGACGATTAAAGGATATCTACCAGGGAGCGGGTAGTATAGTAGCATCCCCTGCAGAATATTTACCACCGAACTGAGATCCCCAACCTGCATACCCAAAGTGGCGATTATGGCATTAAACCCTACATAGGGTCCCTATATATAACATAGGCTTCCGTCCAGCTGGGGACTGGTACAGGCTGTTGACGTAAAGGGATGATGTGAACTCCACTTTGTGGTAGTTTTTGCCTTCGCCACATGTCACTGGACATGCGGCAGACGTGTTCGGTACAATTCCACTTCAGACCTTATTATTAAGCTGTTTATGTATAAAATTTGACTTGTCTAAGTGCTTATTTTGTAAGCCTAAAGAAATAAAGTTATTGAATTTTGAATTTTTGAGATTATGTCAACAATACGAGTTGTGAAAATTGCTAAGCTCTTTAATGTAAAGTTTATTGATGAATAGATTTTGCCCGCGGTTTCGCACGCATTTTTTTTTTCAATAAAAGTATAGGCAAAAACTGACCAAAAATAATCCAGGTCTAACCTGGCTGGCTTTCGTGGACTATGAGAAGGTCTTTAACTATGTCAAAACCTGGGCTGTTCTGGAATACTGACAGCGATGCCAAGAAGACTACGTTATATACATATAGGTGCTGAGATGTCTCTACGAAACCGTCACGATGAGTGCCCAAGTACAGGGTGAGCGGTCTAAAACCGATCCAATTGCGCAGAGGTGTGAGTTTGGGGAGTCATATCCCGAAATTGTTCACAAGAGCGTTGGAACATATGTTTGAGACGTTGAACTTGAAAGGATAGAAGGCATTAGAAACATAAACGGCGATTACATCTCACACCTGCGATTTGCTGCTGATATAGTTATAATGGTGAAGTCTCTACAGCAGTTGAACCATATGCTAGACGGCCTAGTTTCAGCCTCGCGACGCATCGGTCTTGCTATGAATTTGGATAAAACCAAAGTCATGATCAATGGCCACTTGATCCAATAACGGTCGTCGTACATGGTCACCTCGAATTCGTTTCCGAATACACTTAACTTGGGCAGATTCTGCAGCAGGTAGCCACAATTTCGAGAAGGAGGCCAAGAGGAGGAGCATATATAAGCATATAGCATATATAAGCAACAAACAGCCTAACTTTTGAATTCATAAGTCATGTTGTATTACCGTGAAATTGAATATGGATAAGGTTACCTACACTTACGCGATTTCTCTCGCGGTTGCAGTCATGCAGTACTTTTTTTACATTTGATAGAGTAGACTTTGGTTAGGTACATATAAAAAAAATTATGAGCTGTTTTCTTTAAGGCGTGGATGTTTGTGAATTGACGTGAATTTTTTATCTCTGGTATTTTTATCGAAAAAGCTTCGAAAAAAAAACTATACTAATATACTATGTATTTTTTCTTCATTTTTGAATCGAAGGGGATATGGCATTATGACAGTAGTTTAAACTATGTAGTAACAAGAAGTTTAAACTATTGTCAAAATAACAAGCGTTCGACAAACCGACGAAGTGTAGTTTAAGGGGTCTGCGGATAATGAATTGCCATACAAACGTACTACCAAAATACATAATTGTAATTCGAGCATATTTCCACTATAACATAATAATATCATGTTATTTTTTTTTTCTCTATTTTTTTTTAAGGGAGAAAAAATAATCAGTCTGCTTCTGACAGACTCATATTGAAGTAGCCTGCCGTTATAATGTAAAGCATGACATGTGTTAGTTTAGTAATACTTGTATTTCCAAGATAACCCAGTTTCGGTCAGTTATGTGCGTCATTCAGCTGTGGTTTCCGGATGATCTCACGCGCACGTTGATCAGCATGATGGCTGAAAGTTGCGTCTATGAAATTTACATTGACCACTATAGTTTTCATCTCCGGCTTCGTTCACACGGTACTTGGAATCAAATCATTTCACCCAAACGCGGCCTATTATATTAATAAAACTAGGTGTATTGTATATCAGCCGGTTGTTTGTACACTGAGATCGTCTCGTTAAACTAACCAATCAATGATTCTAGTAGCATAAACATACATTTTTAGAAGCTCGCCAGATTGTCTCTTGTTTTTTCATACAAAAAGGTCCGTATATAGATGTCTTCATATTTTAATCGATTATAATTGAAGTCAAACTCATTTTTTTTTTATTGTTAAGGAATACATCGAAACATAAACTGCTTATGCTTATAAGCCATAGGCCATAGGCATAACAAACACCAATTTACAAATACCTCATTCCATTATGGGTAGGTAATTAAAAAGCCTCTTACCCTTTCTTACTGCTGGAAAACTAAACATTTTAAAACAATAAGTTGTTATTTATTACTAATCATCGTTTTTTTAGGAACCTAGTATGTTTTGCAAAAATACAATACATTTTTGTCTATATTTATGTGTACTTATAACTTCTCAGAAAAGTAATGTTTAGTTTTCGCAGTAAATTAACCGCAATAACACATGGTTAAAGTGGGTCTGAGAATAACCTACTAACTAAATAAATAAACGTGGGAAGTGGGGTGTGCATTGCGCTGCACAATTGCAGAATTATTCAGTTCCTGCGCAGGAGTCGACCTTACACTAACACTATAAATCCCAATAAATATCTCGTGCATCGGATAGACTCTATGATACACTGGACATTTCCTCTATCCGATACAGGAAACGTCTAGCTGTTAATAAATGGCATTTGTGCTCCTGCAGGCAGCCATAGGTTATATGAGCATTAAGGCATTCACTGCCTAACCGCTCTGGTACACGCTCACCATCTCTGGCACGTGCTTAGTGGGCCCTAAAAGTTTTAAATCTAGCCAACGTATCATATATTTTGAACAGTTTTACCTTTAGAATAGGTAGAAACATTGTGACAAAAAAGCCATTTCGACTTTTGCCGGGTAACTGTAACTACTGGGAACGACCGAAATTTTCTCTTTGATATGGATGTAGGAACAATTGGGATTCGTCGAACAAACGTTCACCTAATTTTACTTTGGGGCTAATGCATGGTGGAAATAGACTTCATAAACAGTCGAGAAATTGTTTGCAACTCAAACAATTTGCAATGTTCCGTCTGGAGTTGTCTACACATGAGCTAAACATTACAGAAATTTTATCTATCTGCCTTTCAGGAAGCACAATCAATTACAAAGTCGCAACAAAAAAAACCGACGAAAACAAAAGAGGAAGAGGTCCTATGTTCGGCTGTACCTATGTATTTTCATTTACGTATGTTGGTTGATTTCTCCGTAAACTATGGAACGATTTGGATAATTCTTTTGCATAAATATAATAGTATACATATACCTAATACATATTAAAAACTATTCCGAGGAATTATTAATTGTCCCGAAAAACTTAAAATACAGTGTAAATAGGTACCTGTACCTACCTACCTACCAAGGAATTTGAATTCGGTTTTTAGGTTTTAAAACAATGAAATTAAAGGTACCTACAATTTTCTATGGTTTCACCTGAAAAAGCTTAAAGAAAATTAACACCTCTCTGATATTACTTCCAGTCTTTCTTATGTCCGTCAGTGGACGACTTAAAATATTTTTTTATTATATTAGTAATTTTTTTATTTCAATTTAGTGAAAATATAGCCCACTACGTTGTACTCAAATATATTTCTCTCGTCCCAGTCAAATATGATAAAAAGCTTAATAATACCTACTTATCGCTACAGATTGCTGACTTACTTAAGATGTGATTATATTTTCTGACAATATCACTTATTACAGAAACTAAACTTAATTTTATTACCTATGTAGGTAGTCTGTTCGTGTAAAAAACAGTGGGACGATATGAAATCACTTCAATTAAAGCATAATTCAGTGTAAGCAGCGCCATCTGTTAGCGTTCTATATCCCTATTTGGTATGTAATGGTGGAGTAGCTCTCTGTGCGTGACGTGTCGTAATTTGTTTACCTTTTTCTTTCGCGTTTCTCCGGTGATAAACATTTTTTATGTTGTTTTTATGTATACAGCTAAAGTATAAGTTGTCGTTGCTCCAAGATGGATCAAGGTACTTACCTACTGATTTTAAAACTTTTCCTAACATAATATTGTGTGCAATTTTGTGAAATTTCATGTTTTATAACAAAACAAAGGTTGACATTTGAGATCATTACCGAACGAATCTGTTGCCTGTTGTTGTAATGTTGCCAGCCTCTTCAAAAATCTCCTTAATTGGTAGATTTTTTATTTGTTGCCTGTGTCTGTTACAGCAACTGTGGCGATAATATCGTGCTCGAAAGAAGAGGAACCTCTGAAGAATCTTACTTTGATAAAATGGGCGCATGCTGTCAACGACAAGAAATACCTCGAAGCCTCTTTGGCAAGTAAGTAATAACTACTAAGTAAGTAATTATGTACCTACTATTGTTTATTTCCAAAGAAAATTACAATAATAGAAACAAATTAGAACTAGTATTTACAATTGAAACAAATATATTGAGCTAACTGCAGACTGTTGCATACAATATACAGGTAGTTTAACTGATCCATATCAATACTAGTCGGAAGCGTCCCCAAGACGCACGTAGGCTGTTCAATAGGTTCCAACTGGTCTATTCAGTTTCTGGTTATTTCAATTGTTTTTTAACCCACTTCAAAAAAGAGGAATTTATATATTCGGCTATATATGTATTTATGTACCTACAAAGATTGAAATAAGATCGGTGCAAAGTCCAATGTGTAAAGCTCCATGCTCCTAAACTGTTTTGTGAATAAAAATGTACAACTTCAAATTTCTTAATATTTACACTGTTTTTTTTAAACTTATGCGCGACAAATACGAATTCCGCGGGGACAATTTTTTATGGACCATCTCTGGATCATTCTATAAGCAATAACAAAAATCATACAAATCGGTTCTCAATAGGGTATAATCATTTTACTCTATATGAGAAAAATCGAAAATATATCAATGTGATAGCTTAGGTAAAAAGCAGTCGGAAAATGTTCGTTTTACTTCATAAGAAAACAAAATAATTCAAAGTTCTCAGTTTTTCATCTGTTTTTAAACACCATGAAATAGTGAGCGCAATGTTTTATGTCATAGGGCTGTGTAAGCAAACCAAAAAGTATCGTCAGCAACATCAGCGCATTTGGTAAGGTACTACACAACCAACTGACGTCATAACCTCAGGTCACTATGGCGGCGTCCACTGCGTCCAGCGTTTTCGTCAAGTTAGGCGCGCAACTACAAATCTAAATTTTAAACGCATTCCTATGGCACTTATCGAATGTATAAAAAAAAAATTGTGCTTCATTAGCACAGAATCTAATTGAAACACTTTTTTTTCAAAAGTGTGTGTATTGCCAATCATTGATAACTTTGATAAGACTGCGTTTTAATGTGTCAATCTTATCTAGCTTTTTTACTAATCTACCAACCAACTAAGTAGACATAGACAGTATCATTTATTTGCAACACAAGATACATTTAGGTACAATTTTTTAAATAAATGTCATATTCACCAAACAAAAACTAAATTGTTCACAGTGAAAAAAAACAACTTAAATAACAATATATAAAATTAGTTGGAATGTATAAGTAATTAGTAGTAACTAAGTAGTAGTAAAATAAGTAGTAACTAAGTTATTTCTTAACCTAGGTAGGGTCATCTCTTAGGTATAACTTGTTTTCCAGCTGTGGGCTAACATAGGCTGATGATGTACCTACTAATATAGAGCATGGTTGTGTAAAAGTGTTGTATTTGGTTTGCAAACATTAAACAACATTTTCCGCATTGCCAGCTTTCAAACTTTCGCAACAGCAAACACAAAGTCGTTCTGTATCTGTTAATAACTGCGCAGTATTTATGACTTCATTGTAAAGCTCTGAATGGATGCAAGTGCAAATTTCTCGCAAATAGGGTAGAGCCAGAATAATGTTCAGTTCGTAGTGAGTAACAGAGATACCTGATTTTTCTAGATAAATAGTAGGAAGCTAGTGGTAGGTACTGAAAACTTATACCAAGCTTAATAAATACCATCAGTTTGATTATAAAATAAAAAAGATATTTTTTTACAGACAATAGATACCATTTTAACATATGTTTTCCTGGTTCTCGTTTTTTTTATTTGGACCACAGACAGATAAATTAACAAAAGTGTTTCATTTTTTAGTCCTAAATTATATTTAAAAAATATACCTTGGGTCGTCGATGTCTCTGGTAAAAACCTCAACATCATAATCTTAACCAACTAAAACATTCCCACTAATCATAATAAAAATTATAAAAAACTATATGTATAAAACACAAAAAATGCCTACTTCATTCAAAATTAATAGTAATTCTAAGAAATTATAGGTATCATTTGTTTTATAATAAATTGTATAAAATAACTTGTCAATAAGGTATTTTTTAAACCTAAATGCAAGAGCTTTGCAAAGTAATTTATTGATATCTTTATGTATCTTGTTGAAAATGCGTCCATACATCGTATGAGCAGTTACGGGGGTTCTAGATAAAGACAATGCAAGGACGGACGGGTTTGTATCCGTCCGTCCTTGGGAAGATATTCCACGCTTCCTGAAATGATTCTATCCCATCCCTGATTCTGACGAGAGAGTTAACTGCGCGAACGCAGCTGGTGCTAATCAATCGCCTATTACTGGTAGCCGTCTCGCTCTTACACGCACGTGACGCACGTCAGACAGGGACAGCCGAGCAAGGATCATACGATGTTATTATGCGGTAACCCTACATGACTGGGAGGGTGTGAGTCATAAGAAATTGGACAAAAAATGTGGTGTGAGGAGCAGCTTCTTTACAGTACTTTCGAAAGTGAGTTTCGTATACGACAGGGCTTTGTTTTGAGAAGTGATCTGAACAGATCTAACGTTGAAGAAGCAACCAGAAAAGCTAAATGTCATGATGAACATGAACTAACCTACAGATAGGTAGAGTTGTCTATAACATATATCTCAGGATGAAAAGAGGAGAAATGAATAGTGCAAATCGATCCAGAACTTCTTCTCGTAGTTTGACCACCGTGGCACACTGTAGGAGGGGGCCGTGTGCCACGGTGGTCAAACTACACTACAGCATTGTATCCACAATACCTAGGTCTCAACAATTCACACTTCCCGTGGCTTGCGGCAATTTGCCCAGAATAGCCCGCCCCACGCCGCTATGCCGTATTATAAACGCGCCTGAATGGCCGCTACCGACACTATAGCTCACTCCACAAATTACACGTCTTGGCAATTCCTAGAATGCAATTAATCACAATCTTCGCTCAACTCTTCACACTTTATAATATCTCTAACTGTATGATTGTTGAATTCAGCTTCAGCATTGATTTTTGAATAATGATTCGCGAAATAAATATTTATGGCAACAAAAATTTATCAGCCCGCATCAGTTCCGCTGACGCATAAAAATAGAAGAGAACCCTATAGTCGTACCGGTCTTCCGTGGAGGCTAGACAATACAGCAAGTTTTGTGCCAGGATAAAAATTTCCTCTAGTATTAAAATTAAATCTCCAAATAATTGAATTCCAGGCAACCTATCCATGATGGAAGCCGACGTAGTCCTAGGCCATGTGATCGGCAAGGAAAGTGGCCCGCCAATCCCTGTCATGGCGCACCCACCTGCGACCACCTCGGACCTATCTCTATCTGACTTCCTCTCCACGGTGGCTCAGTACAACACCGCGAACAGCAAGCACAAGGGCGTCAAGCTGGACTTTAAGAGCATAGATGCGTTTGAGAAGAGTCAGGATCTTATTGCGCTTTATGCTAAGCCTGGGGTGAGTGAAAACACCACTATTATCACAGTAAGAAGCCATTTTTTTGGGTCTGCTACTACCCCTTACCAATCGATAGCGGACTTTCTCTCCACGAGTTTATTTTACGAGTAGATACCTCCTCAGTAGTCCCTCCACAATTTGCAAGTAGGTATTTCGTCCGGGCTGGCATTATTTCGGACCTGTCTCTTTCTGACTATCTCTCAGTACAATACTGCTAACAACAAGCAGAAGGGCGTTAAACTGAACTTTTTATAGACTGGTTTGAGTCAGGATCTTATGAGCCTTATGCTAAACCCAGGGTGAGTTGATTTGCCATACTCCTTGCTCAATTTAAAGGTATTTCTACCTATCGGCATGGAAGTTACTCGTATTATGCTGGCTCGCAGCTTTAATACACTATGATGTTTTGTTTTTTAAAACCAAAGGTTTATATTATACAATCAGTCGGATAATAGTTAGGAACAAACTTGTACCTACAGTTGCTTTCACATTTTTTTCTAGTTACATGTAATTGGTAGGTAGTTTTGATAGATGTGATTATGATTCCTTCCTGCCTTTTCTAGGTTTATGCAGAGGTCAAAGCTATGTATTTGTTTTTACAACGTACCATTATTGCATTGTAATAAACGTTCCCGATATCATTTATTATTGTTTTCATCATTATATAATATCAGCTTATTTATCACTTATTTGAAGTTTGTAAGTATTGGAGAATCCAATCTGAAATCTCACGAAAGGAAATGGAATGACATCACCCTGATTAAAACATGTGCGTAACATTCCTCCGTTGCTATTAATTTCAATCGAGGTACTCAGAGAAATGTCTCCATTTAAGAGGGGCTGATTCAGGGCCACTCGCCTTTAGGTTGTGTTACATCATACACAGGAGACTTTGATTTTTAATACAGGGTTAGTGGCATTACGTTATAATTATAACAATATAAAATTATGATAGAGCAATGAACCAATACAAAGAACCCCAGAAGCAAAGCCGCAGGTTTAAGTTATTTTGCGACCAAATTATGGTGCAGAAATCTCAATCAGATTTTCAGATTTATTCCTTTCTCTGATTTTTTGACATTTCTGTTATATAATGACTTAGTTAAATTTCTATCTAACCTTTTAGTGACTATCCCTGCGTGTGTCGACCCTTACCCCGGACTCACCACGTCGCGCGCGCGCATCTGCCTGCCTTCCGCCAGTCATCATTATCATACGGAGGACCGTCTGCGCCGGCGCACGTTCGGTTGTTATTGAACTGTTTGTTGACATGCAAGGGGGTTACTAGCCATACTGAGATTCCGTAGCGTGCGTGTGACAAAGATTCCGCCTTTGAAAGGAAATAATAAAATATTTGAAGGCGGTTTGAAGTGGAACAAAAATAGGTGCTGGACAATTCACATAGCATCATCTAGCGCCATACTAAGCACAGCTTGTGTTATGGGAACTAGATGACTGATATACCTACTTAATACCAATAAATTACATAATTGTTACTAATTCTGAGGATTTCCCTGTTTGGTGACCCATTATGTCGAACTGTGTCTTTGTTTTTTGTTAGGTACGTGTCCCTGAAATTAGTAGCTAGCAGTAGCACACAAATATAGTAGTTACACTCTATTTCATTTATAAGATCCAGAATCTCCTAAATTTAGTGGAGGTTCCAACAGTCCTGACTAAATGCTCATGACGACCTGAGCTTCACTGTCATGTGATCTTTTCAAAATGAACTGTGACATCAACTACCCCAACCAGAAGCAAATCTTAAAAAGTACTGGTTATTTTCTTTTCGCTACTCTTTTCGACTTTTCGCTGTCCTTAGGTGAACTGCTGTGTATAAACGCTGGCATTAACCCCCCAACCCAAAAATTAACTCTATGATACCCTAGCTAAGCCTCACTTTCCTCTACCCGCAGGTAACCTTCCCATTATGGTTGAATGCTGACATCATTTCGGGACCTGTGGATGCCACCATCAAGCCGCTAGATGCCAACAAGTTCCTGGAACTGGCGACAAAGCATACCCGCGCTGTGCTCTCTCTCGGGTGGACCACCAGGTGCATGAAACGATTTATCTTTTATTTACTAGGTACACCCAGGTTGAGATGGCAGGACGAGCTGGACGGACGCGTATGAGAAGGAATGGTCCACAAAAGCACTAGACCACCAATGGTGTGAGGGGAATAGGAAGGCCCTGCCGCAGGTAGCAGACAAGGCAATCTTAAATATTAAATTAAAAAAATATATAATGCTGGACAATTTCCACAGCTTTATCTAGCCCCAAGTTAAGCAGAACTTGTGTTACGGGTATACTAGATAGATGATATACATTATACAATACAATACACCTAAATAAACTGTAGGTAGGTATTATTACCTCCAGCAGTCTCTGCTAGCATAGCGATTTTTGGTCTAGACTAAAAAAAAAATGAAATGCGTATTTTATTGAAGTTGGAGGATTTAATTTCAAATATTTTACGCATTCGATGACGTTTCGAGGTCATTTTTATTTTTATGTCATGTTTGTCTGTTCCACTCCAGACGGAGATCGCTGTACTACTGATGTTAAATAAGAAACTGGGAGATACAATTTTCACGATCTTCAAAGCCAGCTCCCGCTGCGTTTGCCCAGCCAGGCCCACTCATCGTTTAATCTAAAATTTAAATACTTTTGTGTAAATGTTAAAGGTTCGGCGGTGAGATCACAGAGGGTGAATACAGCAGGACTCAAATTGGTGCCATGATCAAGGCGGTGGACAGGAACCGCGTCAATCAGACTGTTACTTTTGCCGTGAGTTGACCAAACATACTATCATCATCAGCCTTTTTATTAGTCCACTACTGGATATAGCAAAAACTTCCCTAATGAGCGCCGTAACGTCCTGCGATAGGGCGCTATACCTACTATAGTTTTTCTGAAATGTCGTAGTAGCGTCAGTTCTATCGATTGAGTCTCGATTGGCACGACACGACAGGGAGAGCCTAGATACTCGTACGGATATTCTCTTCGTCAACTCTCGCGTACCTACTTACATGTCAGAATAAAACCGGCCAAGTGCGAGTCTACTCGCGCACGAAGAGTTCCGTACCATTATCTATAAAAACGGCCAAAAATCATAACGAAGGTAATATATTAACATTATTCAAAATTAATTATTTATTTTAACAGTGAATTAAAAAAATTGAAATAAATATTCTGTGACTATTTCAAGCGTCTACCTGTTGCCGTTATCAATATCGAGCAAAAACTAGCAAAAAAATCACGTTGTTGTATGGGAGCCCCCTTAAATATTTATTTTATTTTAGTTTTTAGTATTTTTTTTTATAGCGGCAAGAGAAATACATCATCTGTGAAAATTTCAACTGTCTAACTATCACGGTTCATGAGATACAGCCTGGTGACAGACGGACAGCGGAGTCTTAGTAATAGGATCCCGTTTTACCCTTTGGTTACGGAACCCTAATAAAACGAAGAGATTCTTTAAAAAAAATGCCTCATCGTTCAACTTACAGCAATCTAGATGCAGAAATTGCCCTTGCAGTTACTGACAATCACTTTCACTAGGAAGAGTTTTTATCATTCGATTCTGAGTTCTCTATTCCTCTATTTTATTCAATTGTGATCCTTAACTCTCCAGGTGCGCGCAGGTCTCGCCTCTAACAGCCAGCCAGTGCTCCTGGACCTGATGCGGGAGACGGCACGGTTCAACTGCTCACTGACTGTATGGTCACGCGAGGGAGATCCCGTCATCCCAGAGAGGTTGCGCGCTCTGATTCGCACTGTTGGGCTTGAGAAGGTAAATACCCTTCTTCCTTCTAGCGCAGAAATGACCTTGGCCTACGAGTTTTGAATACCCTGGTTAAAGAAGTTTGCTGAAAGTAATTCTTGACCCCCGACTGGCTCCGACACAAGACTTCTCCAGGCAACCCACCTCTGTTTCTTTTATTTGTTGGTTCTGTCTGTTTGGGCTCTATTTATCACTACATGATAAGATAACACACAGTTTATTGAAGGTTTATTAATCGACGAAACAAAAACAAAAGAGGAGGAAATTCTATGTTCAGCTGTAATGTATTCTTTATTACCTACCTGCTGTCGATTTTTTTATATAAAGTAATGATGGAAAATTGTTTCACTATTGTATGGAGAATCGTCTCAAAGTGGTCCCATAATAATTATATTCCCGAGAGATAAGTACCTATTGCCCCGATAAATGTAAAAATCTCTGTAAATACTAAAAAAGTTAAAGTCGGTTTTTAGTTATTACAAAACAATCAAATTATTCAACTGTCGATCACAGAGTTCGATAAAGGTAGTCGTGAACTGTTTATGTGTGGTGCGTGTTTCAGATCTACCTGGACGTGCCTAACGAGGTGGTAAAAGAGCTGAACCTTCCCGGTCCTGCGACTAGCTAAATTATCATTGTGATTGTGAACATAAATATAAATTATAATAAAAGTATATTTATTAAAGGTTGTTTATTTGAAACCCTTATTAAAATATCAATAACATTTATATTTCTAATTCATTCTTATCATGATTATGTCACAGACAAATTGTGTTGGGTCGACAACATCGTGAAATAGAAAATATTTTCATTTGAATATGTACACACCTAAACAAAAATAATTTAATACAGTGGTAAAAAGGAATGAGGACCTATATGTGCTGTCTGCGCGAAGATGGTGTCCCAAAGTTGGGCAGGGCATCAGAGACATAAAAAGCACAGGACAGCGGAAGCTAGGCTGGCCGGCAGTAGGCTGTGATGATGTGATGATGATTAAAATTTCATAGAAATTACCACCAAACCACCTTGACCTGGTCAAGGGCTGTATGTGCTAAAACAATGATATAATAAACACAGATATCCAAGGAGAAATTTAGGGAAACTCCAGCGCTGAATCTTTGATCTACCAAGTGCTTAGAATATATTTAGAGTGTGAAAACAATGCCGGCGCCGTCGAGTCTGCTTCCGAGGATAATTAGACCTGTGATTAATCCCATGGCAGGCTGCCAGGGGAACCGGGTCACTTGGATCTCAGAGATTTGAAACCGTTGATAGCTGATACCATGACAACGGCAATTTGGGTCTTTTAAATGAGGTAGGTACAAGAATAATAAAATTCCTAGAAATCCCGTTTTTAAATTCGCAGGTCTCATTTCACGCGGTTTAATACTAGTTTTTGTTCACGGATTACCTAACACTTTTCAGTGAAATATTTTTTAATAGGACGAGATGTTCCTGCTTTCTAAGATAATAAGTAATGTTACATAATGTCCAAGAAATTTCCATAGTTCAGAAGTTGAAAGAAATGTGCATAAAGTGGAACTGTTTATTATATCAGACAAAGTACATTATCTTATAAAGAATCACGAGTCCCAAAGAATCCCGTCTGAGACCAAATTAAGGCATGCCGACATGCCATCGGCAACTAATCAGGCAAAAACGTCTCGATCCCGAGCTTTCATTCAAGAATCTTCCTGTCGCCAACGATCCATGAATGACAAGACGCGCCGTCATATGCCGACCATATGTTAAGGTCGACACCCTTTTCAAACCCCGAGCATGCAGTTCCTACCACTCTTATTAAAAAGGAGTAGAGTCTAGTTTAAGTTCTTGTTAAAATGGAAGGCGTTGATCTATGGTAGACAGTACCTAAGGCATGTAGATGTAGCCTACAATGAGAATTTAAATGTGGCCGTTTAAATTGGTGCACGTCTTCGAACGAAGGGCGTGTTTGTACATATTTTAGTGAAGGTATTGTATGAAAAGAAAAGGTAGGTATTGTTTAAGATCTGGTTAAAAAACTAAAGCAACGAATTTCATAGTTGATATAATTATTTGTGGGATCAAACTAGTTCAGCGGCACATAAAGTAGAAAATGGGAGAAATTAGATTTGGCAGAATCGATTTAGATTGTATAAATAGTAGGTAGGTTAGGTACCTCTCACTTGCTGCAACAGTTAAAAAAAATCTTACGAAATAATTACAATACCGAGATGCCATGATTCATCTTTTTCTATTCTACTGTTCTTCAAAAGTTCATCAAAACAGATGGGATGGAATGGGACTGACCGACGGGACAAATCAGGTCGTAGATGCTTTATGTGCGTCAGTTGGGTAAACAATGCTGGCGGAGTCATTCATCATGGATCTGCCCCAAAAACTGAAGAAGTAGGTACGTACAGTTTCAGGAAGTTGATGTGGAAAATGACTGTTTTAGGTGGTGAATAGTCACAAGAACTTCGGACCGTTCAGTGCAGTGAATATTTGGTTTGTCGCGATTTCTTTTAACAATTTCCTTACATCGTCCCTGCGATTGTTAGTGATTGTACTAGGTGTGGACCACCAGTACCAACCTCCTACCAAGAAGGTATGGGGGAATTGACCACTTATTCATAGTGGGTACCCAAGAAAAACACTAGGTAGGTACCTCCTACTGTTTAGTGCATATCAGTAGTAGGAATGAAATCACCTCAAACTTTTAAAATGCTTATAAATAATAATAATAATCATTTATTTCAGACTATAGAACAGTTACAGATCTTTTTTTAACTTATTCTACGGTCCATAGTAATATATACCTTAAAACTAACATACATACAATATTAAAAACTAAAATAAAATAAAATAAAGCTCAATTCTACAACTTGAATGCTGCTCATGTTCACCCTCGAGAACTTGTGGATGCCAAAGAAATTTCACGCTAACCGTCTCCTTCCAGCATAGCGACGATGCGCCAAAATAACAGCCGTGATCTGTAGGTGTCTGTCCGTCCGTCTGTCGTGCCTGAAATAATATAAAGCCGTTTGTCTGCGGAGTTAACTGGATGCATGCAGTTTTAAACTGTTACGTAATCGCTCAAAATGAAGACGAATATTGGAATTAGAGATTCGTCATGCTCTGGAACAAGATAAATAAATCCAGGTCTGGAATCCGACGTTGCTTTACATTCTAGGCTACAAGCTTTTGCTCGCAGCTTCGGACGCGTTGTTTGGGATATAAATGAGATACGATATACCTACATCAAACATAAATAATAGAGCTGTACCTAGGTAGTTACAGCTCTATGGAAACGTTTTAAGGTTATTTCTATCCCATATGAACTGATTTATGGGATAAAAAAGTAGGTAGGTCAAAATAGTTGAATAATATTAAAGGGTTTAGATTAAGACCTACACCTAGGTATGCAACATTTCAGCTCAATCCGTTTAGTAGTTTTGTACAAAGGCGGAGACGAGAAGAGACGTTTTTCAGCTAGGCTAGGGTGTCTCCACTCTTCGGTGGATTTGATTACTACTGGCTAGACTGTACGGCAGATGTGTGCTGGGTAAAGCGGATATTGGTGCTGGCTAGAGCGGAACTGAACTGCGTGCGGCCATCATCATCGTCTGATATTTGTTGAGAGTTGAGATGAATGCACTATAGCGGCGCCGCTCACTGAACGCCACTCTTCCCGCCTCCGCTGCGTGACGTCCCGTCGTCGCCAGCTTGCGAGGCTCACTTGTCCGCTTCGATCTTTCTTTGTTTCTTCGCATACAAATATGATACGTATCTCAGGTCGGTGGTATATACTGCAGCTGAACGGAGACGAGATGTATGAATAACGACGTTCTAAGTATTGGTTGTTTAAGCACATTTCTTCTCCGCTCGTCTCATCTGCACTATGGTAGAGTCCCTAATAGGTACTGGGTGCGTTAACGAACGAAGCAGTGATTTGTTTGGGTTGTGTTTTTGGCTTGAACTTTGCTAGTTCGGTCTTATTTTAGGTTGTGACCATCAGAACTATTTCATTGGTGCCTGAAGTAGGTGAAAATGGGAAAGTTTTACTTAACTCGATTACATCTAAACGAGTCCATCGTACATAGTATTTTATAGCTTTTTAATATTGACATGGGTGCCATCAAAATAAAATTATGGTGCCCAATAATTTATCTTACGCCTCATCCTTTAGCATTGAGGTGATTAATTTACAATTCAATGTTGCCAGTGCATTGCTAAATAGCAGTGTAATAATATTACAGTTATTGTCAAAGGTTCGGGTCACGCGCATCAGCTCATGACTTCTCGGTACTGTGCTTAGGTCATTTGTAATATGAAATGGTCTACAGGAGGATGCTGGAACCGACATTTTCACAAACTATAATTTACTAGCAGCGGTCCGTCCGGCTTTGCACGGGTATATTCGTCTATGTTGATCACTGATAATGAAGGATTCTAATGGTGAAAGAATTTTTCAAATCGGTCCAGTAGTTTTGGAGCCTATTCAATTCAAACATCCAAATCTTTCCTCTTTATAATATTAGTATAGAAGAATTTCGATTCCTAAGAACCTTTTGAATGAATTTAAAGTTAGTACTTAATTTGATTTACTTCAGTAACTCACATGCCAACTTAGTTGATTGGTTCAATCCACATAATTTTAGAGCGTCTTTTGAAGATATTGTACTCAGCTTCATAATTTTACGGTGGCGTTTGGAATAGATTCTACTACTCTAGATATTTTAACAATATCCGTCAAGTGCGAGTGTGACTCGCGCGCCGAGGGTTTCGAACTTTTGTAAATTATAGAAATAATGTACTTTATGTACCAGTTAGAAACTTCCTTATTTAATGAATACGAGAAAATAGTAAGCACCTGCCAATCAGATGCATCGCTCTGCAAACTTCGGAGATTACCTAGTAGTAATAATATAGTAGGTTTGTTTCGACTCGACTTCGTCTCGTCTCGATTCGTATTTCAAAAAGTATGAAACCTAGAGAAATTTTATAAACTGTTTTGATATGTGAAACCCCCCTATGAACCCTCTATGTGGTACCTCCTTGACCTTGGAGAGGGCCCTCTTTTTGAAAGTTATTTCCCCCTTTTTTGACCACTTTTCCGATGGCTAGGATAGGCTCCAAGAATATTTGTATAAGTTACAATAATTACTAAGGCCCATATGAAAGCTTGCTCGATCATCAAGCAGCAAGTTTTTATGAGCTTTCATCTGATCCTCACTAAGCTAAGCCTGTATCGATGAATCTAGAATGTATGAATGAAGAAAAGTACCCTATTCCATCGATTTTGTTTATCTATACTAATATTAAATAGATGAAAGATTCGTTTGTTGGTTTAAATTGAATAGGCTCCGAAACTACCCGGCCGATTTGACAAACTCTTTCACCATGTGATTTCTACATTATTTAATGTAATGTGTAAACTTAATGTACTTTAATGTTACTTCAAATATGGATCACTGTATCTGAAATAAAGACTATTATTATTATTTTTATTATTACTATTATCCCTGATGAACATAGGCGATAGAATATACCCGTGCAAAGCCGGAGCCCCAGTACACATGTGGACATTTGTATACTGTGCCGGAGCGGACCGTTAGTAGCAAATAAAACAACGAAAATGTAAAAGCCCCTGTAGAATTCCTTCATCAGCTATTCATCGGTGCGTTGTAGTGATCTAAGGAGGGTCGCAGGTCATTTAGATTAGCATATTGTAGTCGTACACAGCTATTAATTTCTGTGTCATTGAGATGTTCCAGGTATAAGGTTATCGAGTTGTTTATATCTATGAATAATTTAACCTATAGTTTAGTATGAAATGGAGTTCAAGAAATCAGTTTACTGAATTGATGATTTATAATAAATTATTTCATTTATTCTTATTTATTTAATCCGGATTGTCATCAGCTTAACAATATAATTTAAAATAGACACACAAAGCTACTAGGCAGTCGCTAATAGAATCATAATAAACTATCCAAGTGTATATATAATTTTTTTTTGTCGTCGACAATATAATTGATGACGATGATTTAACCATCATGATCCACCAACACGAGTGTTCATTATGATTCTTAAATGAGCTTCTAAAGTAATTGTTTTACACAACTCGACTCCAAAAATGGAGCAAAAGAGAGAGAGGAAGCTTCAGGAAGGATCTCAACGGACAAATTGTTTGCGAGTTAACTTGATCTTATCTAAAATAGGTACATTTGATTTAATTCCTGCATACTTTGTTCTATTGCGACTAGTTTCTGTTTGATTTAACGAGTCTGGATTTTCTGTCTAGTTATTTCATCATTTCTGTGATTCATTTGAAAGTTAAAAGGAAATAAGTTGAATACTTTTAAATGTGTTGCTACAATCGGCTTACAGGAACTGATTCCACTTCTCGAGAAGTAATAACTGTAAACAGTGCAGCTTGTTTCTGGCCACTTTCTCTGGAATCGCAGGGAACTTGTGTGGAGTTGTTTTGTTCATTTAACTTTATTATTATACTCGCTTTGTTATTTTCTTTGTTTTCCGGCTAATGTTCCATGTGCTCATCGACGTTTATAATTACAACCTTCTTTGTTGGCTGTGCGATGATCCCCCATTCGGTTTCTAACTCAAGTCATTCAAATCTTTAGAATTTTGTGTACCCGAAGATTTGGACCTTTTAGGGTTTCGTACCTAAAGGGTAAAATGGGACCCTAATACCCTATTACTAAGACTCCGCTGCCCGTCTGTCCGTCTGTCCGTCTATCACCAGAATGTATTTCATGAACCATGATGATAGTTAGACAGTTGTTTATTTTAGGGGGTTCCCGTACAACAAACGTGATTTTTAAAAAATATTTTTTTTAGATTTGTTGATATTAATATTTTTTTTAATACAGTCTGTCTGTTACCTATTCACGCCTAAGCGGCTGAACGGAACTCAATGAAATTTGGAAGGGAGGTAAATGGTATCTCGGTGACGGACAAAGGATATTTAAAAAGCGCGTGCGAAACCGCGGGTAATAGCTAGTCGGTTACATTTCAGCCGTTTATTGGTAAATCTTCCTTTCTCTTGTTCGTAATCAAAATGTAGACAAAGAGCGTCAAAATTGTATGAATCATACGCTCGCAAATAGATCTGAAATCGAACAGGAGATGGGAATTATCGATCGTTATGAAAAGGATTTCCACGTATCACTTTTCCAGCTTGAAAAATAACTGAAAAGAGTGAAATAAAATTGTTGCACACCTAAAAAGCAACGTTACCACCCAGATCAAAAATCTGCAATCAAATATTTGCCATATTCAAATTTGATTAAAGAAAATATGTAATACCTATGTAGATGTAATTTATAATGACGGCATCAGATGAAAAACAGCTCGCGGACGCTTGACGCTTGAAGCTTGTGAGAAGCTATTTTGTCACTGTGAATGTACTTATAAGTCCATATTTAAATGCTCATTTTTGTGCTGGGTGGTAGCAGTATTGGATTAATGAGCGTAGAGTTTAATATCTGCCCTACATCTTTAGTATTGCACACACATATCTTATCTAATCACCATGAATCAAGTTCGTGACCGCATCCAGGTCACTACACGTTCATATCCGAGTTAATCGCCATAGGTAATCATTTAAAGCTTAACAGGGCTTTGAATGTGTTGTAATCAGCGAAGGTTTACACACGAAGCAATTAGCTGACATAAGTGAAGACTAGTACCCAGTAGTAAAAATTATTGACTTCCTAGTGGTATTTGTGTTAGGTTTGTGTGCTTGGCGAAAGTTTGAAAAGATTTGATAAGAACTAACTCCTGTCCACAACTTTGCACGTGCTTTTCCGGGATAAAAGTAGCCTTGTGGCCTTCTCCAAGATACCAACTACCTCCCTGTCAAATTTTATTGAGATTCTTTCAGCCGTCACCTGATGATGATGATATTGAGCATTTATAGTTGCGATGCTAACGGACGAAAGCCTATACTAATTATATATAGAGTCAAAGTTAAGATGATGTCGGGAATGTCCGGATCTAGCATATACCTAACTTTCTTACTCGTAGGTACTTTATTGTAATTCTAGCTTGTTTCTTATATTATAGAAATTGGTGTTCTTTTAACTTTAACTTTAAATTCACATGGATCTTGTATATCAATAAAGAAAAATTATTATTATAAAAAAAACTGCAAAATAACAGCTTCGAGCAGCTTCTTACTAAGATATTCGGTCCCTTGTGTATGTGAAGCTGAAACTCCAACCCGCGCTAATCACAAATCATCCGAATATCTTACTTGCTTACCCTATTAAATTCCCCATAACTCTTGATTTCGCCGCGCGTTGGTTTATTTCGGTAGTGACTCCAGTTTTCGCGTCTGGCAGTCAATCGCTCGGTCGCCTAGCGTACGCACGCACCATGCTGTGTCTCGCCGTGCTCCTCGTCGCGCAAATAACGCTACCTCTCCGTACCGCACATGTGACCAACCCACCCAAGTTGCAAGACTCTCTGGTCGCAAGACTCGATAAGATCTATGAGAAGTTAGAACGGTTGACTGTTCCTACCTCGAACCCGCTTCTGATTGACGATGAAGAGGAACTGCTGTCGGCGATTCAGGCGTGGGGGAGTCTGGACGAGAGGCAGCTGAATGAAGTGGCTAAGGATGTCCAGAGGATGAGGGAGGATGCTGATGAAGAGAGATCGGAGAGGCTGGAGATGGAATATGCGGACATGGATGACAATGATGAGGTTAGTGGAGCTTTAAACGTGAGATCAGTTTGAGAGGAGATACCTAGCTGTCGTTATGAAGTTAAAATATTATTTTTTGGTATTTCAAAATCTTTTTAATTTATGAGATAAAGACTGAACGGTCCACAGCGAATATTTTATATGAATAGCTTTTCTTGCCTAATAATATCGTAAAGGGATGAAACGTTGGTTTTAATCCAACACAATTAAGGTTGGTAGTCAACCCGCTTGCATCCTTTCACTCGCTCGCTCCTTTCGCTCGCTTTTAAAGTAAAATATTAATTAAATTATCCATCCATCCATATCCATTCATATATTATTAATTCGATAGTAACTTTGTCTGTCTGTGTATTACCTTTTCGCGCCTTAACGGCTGAACGGATGTCGATGAAATTTGTTGGGGAAATTTGTTGGGGATACATGGAATCCCAGGAACGAACACGGGCTACTTTTTATCTCAGAAATTCGCAAGCAAAGCCGCAGGTAGAAACTAGTAGGTTTATAAATAAATATCGCAGGACATTTTACACAGCCTGATCTAGCCCCAAAGTAAGCAGAGCTTGTGTTATGGGTAGGTAAGGTACCATGTGCAATTATGTATTAGATACCCACCAGTGTATTAGAAACACAAACATACCTTGGTCTAAACTTGGAATCATAACTTCTGTGTACAGTTACATCATTCTAAAGTAGTACATTTAATGTACTACTTAAGTAAATATATATATATATAATTATAAGTGCAGCTTTTAAGACCTAAGTCGCAAAGCTCTTTAGATTTTTGAAAGAAATCCCGACAAGTAAACTGAAGGATCAAACTTCAGGGGCCCCTGAAGTTTGATCCTTCATTTTAATTGTCATGTTTTCCTATGTTCTGTGATGCAAACTGAACCCCTTTGGAATTTTGGTTCTTCATTTTTGTTACACCCTTCATTATTAATCAAAGGTTCCGAGCATGCTAACAGGGTAAGTTATAATGAAAGCTAATAAAAAGCTTGTAACAAGCTTTAGGCGACAAGTATTTGTACCTCTATATTTCCTAATTTTATTTCTTCATTTGTGTTTCTACGGAGCTTCTATCTACAGAGAGTCAGAGATGTTCACACGTAATATTAAAAACACTGTGTTCTGCAACTAGGCGTCGGTACAAGTTTTACATAATTTCAACAATAACATGTTAAAATATTGAATAAAATTAAAAAAAATATTATACCAACCTACCTAGTCAAACTCGATGTAGAATGTTCATACATAACCTAAGGAAACAAAGTATTCATACATAACCTAAGGTTCACTCTGTCTTTATTGTCATCTAGGACCAAAGCGCGGGAAAGACAAATCCAACGAACCCAAACATTTAACATTTAGGTTAGAGTTTAGTATAATTATTTAGGTTTATATGTTTTTGTGTACATATTGCGCGTGTGCCAATAAATGTATTTTCTTTATTTCAAACTCGACGGATATAGTTGTAAGCAATCGCAGCATCTCATATTGATACCTAAGACCTAAGTAATGTAAATTGTGTATAAAAAGACGCATATCTTGAAACGCAATTTACATCGTCTTGTCAATTAGAGATCCTACCATTGCTTAGGCTTTAGTTTTTTATGTCGTGGTTTGTTTACACACATTACACATCGAGTTTGGCTAGTGTATAGATACCAACCCTTACTGATGCGTGACTTTTGTGTATTAATGTTTACTAACAAAGAAAATTACAATCAAATAATAGAATTAAATACACTGATGAGTACCTAGGTATTTACGATTGAAACAATTGAGCTAACTGCAGACTGTTGCAAACGATCTACAGGTAGCTCAACTGATCCATATCAATACCAGTCGGAAGCGTCCCCAAGACGCTGGCAGCATTGCCCCGATGTATAGCAATGCTGATGCGCTGTGCCAGATACTCACCAGCTCTCTGGTCACGCGTTGCTCCGACTTGACGCTCAGATATTTTTTTGAAAACCCGGAGACTTAACTTTAGTATGTATATTCCGTGGTCTGTTCCATTACAATTCAGAATAGGCGTAGAATGTCCACTTTCCACCATTAAAATAACATTGAGCTCGCAGAAAAGGAAACAAACTCATGGGCAAAAGCTATCTATATTAATTATCGATAGAGTATTCATGACAACGTTATCTTCTGAGCTCAGGCCGAGCTTTTAAGTGATAATAAAAGCATTTGATAGTCAATAAAATAACGAATATGGTCTTGAATGTAATGAGTTTTTATTGCAATATCATATAATATTTTAAGTTCGTAATATATCGGCTGATGCGGCGCAGCGACCGGAGGTCCGCCTGTGACGCAGAAGGTTGCGGGTTCAATTCCCGCTATGGGACTTATATGTTAGTAGGATCTACAAATATTTGTTCATGGTGTTCTGGGTATTTACTATGTACCTATAGGTAAAAAATATCTAATCATGTAAATGTTTTATACTAAATATATTAGTTACCTAGTACCCATAACACAAGCTCTGCTTAGCTTGGGGCCAGATTATGCTGTGTGGATTGTCCAGCATTATTTATTAATTATTATTTACATATATGTATATTATCTTTTACCGACAGGGGAGGGTTATGAGGTTAGCACCCTATTTTACTTTCTCTTTTTGTAATTAAATTCCATGCTCATATAAAAATGTTGAATGTAGGTAACACAAATCACTAACATTTAAAAAATACAATAGTTTGCATGTTTATTGCCGCTTCGATAAGCAGACTAAAGTAAAGAAGCTGATTTAAGGTGGACTCCAACGTCTCAACATCTCGTCTCCCAAGCTAACCTGCACGTGGTACACCCGGCTAGATAACCAAATAGGCTCTGGTGAAAATATCAAACAATCTATTTTAATATTTCAGATATATACCATTGCTTTCCATTACTTGTTACTGCAGGCAGATTGTGTCTAACCAGACATAATTATATATTGCCTTTAACTAAGAATCATCATCAACATCATCTCAATAAAAAACTTATCTGAAATAATCTGAATCATGATTTATGTCATTAGTTTGTGAAAATCTCTAAAACCCTGACATCATGAAAACATTATTTGCAGTGAATCAAAGTTCTATCACACGAGAAATTCACGATCGTAACATTGCAATGCGCCGGCGCAGGCGCAGCGCTTGATGTCGCTCGTAAAACCAAGAATTGCCATAAATTATACTAAGTTATGGCAAAGTATTGATACAAAAGCACATGTGGGAGAAGTTATAAATTATAAAGTTATTCAGGAACAGGTCATAGATTAGAAAAGCTGTTTTTGTAAGTTCAAAAGAAAGGATCCATCTAGGCGGTTTCTTAAAAACATTTTGAATCAGTAATGATCCCACAATTGAATGACCTCTGATTGGTATGAATTAAAAATAAAATTAGGTACTTATCTTACTTGAATTACGAGTATCTTGAGTAGAGTCAAGATAATAACATGCTACACATACACGTCATACAGTTAAGTTCATTTCGTATGTTTACATTAATTAAAATGTCAACAAATTATGAACATATTGATAATGGCCAACGATCCTTGTACCTAATCTTTGTTAGTATACAGGGTGTTTTTTAAAAGTCATGTTAAGGTGTGTCCAAACACAGCGCAGCAATCGTGAGAGGTACGCCGCGTGCGGTTGCTACTTCGTGAAGCAAAAACGAAGTGTAAAATAAAAATAAAATATCTCGTCTGGGAATATAAACTATAAAATAAGCTAAAAATTTGATAGATTTGGAATATGCATACAATTCCACTTTGTAAGATAAATAATAATTCATTATACTACTTACTGTTTATGACTTTCATAATTCTACAACCCTAGATATTTGTTTAACTGACACACAAGGCATGACTGCATCACGCCTCGCTTAATCGTTTTCCTAGAATAATGACATAACTAGAGAACTATCTTTAGATCACATAAAAGTTGTCGCACACATATCAACTCTGGAACGGACCATCACCTCCTCAAGCCGAGCTATTTGGTTTTCTTTGAGTGAAACTCCACAATGCACACTAAGTAGCATCGTAACACCATTAACTCGCTTCTTTTGCTTTTTTCTTTCTGTGCATTTTTGGCGAGGAGATGAGGCGAGCGAAGCGATGATTCAGATATTTCTGAGTGATTCGTTTGAGAAAACCATTAACGATTTACTGTCTGTTTAATAAAGATCGAAAATATCTGATGTATAGATGCTAAGGTACCAATTTATTGGGTAGTATGGAAAAAAGGACAAGGAAGAAGGACCATTTAGGTCCGTATTATGAAAGCTTACTCAGTTATCGATCTATGCTTGAGTGATGTTTATTCCATAGAAAAACGTTACTCAAGCAAGTATCGACTAATGACTGAGCAAGCTTTCATAATACGGGCCTGAGTGTAGAATTGGGATGCACGTAACGTACAATACAGGAAACTTAAATACTCAGTAGGTACTCTTATATAAGAAACATTTACAAATACATAAGTAGGAATCATAACCATGTTGCGGTAGTAATAAATAACAAAATTAAAATGTCTTCAACATTTTTAAACTATATAATTATTATTACTATTAAACGGGTATTTATCTATTTTTCCCAAGGTTTCCACACTGGCGTGGTCACGGGATGACTAACCACGTGACCACGACAGTGTGTAAACCTGTTGAAACCGTTTAAGACAACGTAGGTTCGCTTTTTCGAGACAAAGACGAGCGAACGATCTTTGTTCGACGCACATAACCTCGCAATTTTTATATTTACATGTTCACTTTTAAGGACATAAACAATATGGCACATTGATGGTGATGTTCTTCTAGCCGAATCTTTGGCCACGGCCGTGATGGAAGATGTTGCGCAGGACATAATTATAGTGCCCAAGTGTGCGCAAACACAGGTACCTTCTCTATTCCCCGACTCTTATAATCCGAGGTCATTAGAGACTAGTAAAACTTACTTAAATGTAGTTAAAGGTACGACCAATCAGATTGTTTTTTAATCGGCTTCCTACCTAAGAGGTCTATGCAGATAAGGTACAAATTAGCAGTTTAATACTTTTAATTCGTTATAATGAACACTGAGTAATGTGTCGCGAAGCTACCGGCTGAATGTGTCATTCAGTTAGTGTCACCAGGTTATCAGCTTGCAAACAAAGATAATAGAGCATGAAAGTTGTAGAGATTACAGAATCACTAACTCTACCATACGGTACTTTATTCGTACACAAGGGGTTTTTAATGAAAATAAATTCTTTTATTTCAGATATTCTTAGAATAAATATTAGTACATTCTTAGCCACGTACCTAGTATAGTTAAGTTCAATTAAATCAAGATATATTAAATCAAATAAGGTACAGTTAAATATCTATATGTTTTATATTATTTAAACTATATATATTATAATTAATATAATTTAAAACATCAAATACTGCACTTAATATTAAATACACAGTATAAAAATTAGTCAATAAATAACCCGCCCCTGACCATTCCCGGTGCAAAGGTGCCCATAACACTTGCAGCATTGCCTCGCTGAATAGCGATGGCAATGCAATCCTTTGCACCAAGAATGACCCGGAGCGGGAGTCTCCTGTCACTCAACACTCGTCACAGTTAAATTATATAAAATCAAATCGAATTAAATTAAATCAATCTTATAAAATAATGAAATCAGATATAATCAACTAAATAAAATTTAGTTATTGTTCGGATTATTCTGTTTTTTCTTTGAATTTTGTATTTGCCTATGATTTGTTGGGAGCTGAATTAAAAACATGTCCTTATATTTCGGTGGTATTTTTTATTGTAATCACATCTTCAACTTCTTATTTTAAAAAAAAACAAATTTTGATAGATCGGAGGAATGACGTTGACATGCAGCTTTTCACTGTGAATTAGCGGCACATTCTGCCATTTACAAAGAGTCAGGTCAATCCTACGAAATAGCCCTAACATATCGCCCACCAAAGAACGACAGTTCTTTCTAATGTAAACAAACTTACAAATAACATAATGAGAAACTAGTATGAAATCAAACAAAAGTAACTTATTCTAATACAAGAGGTATTTGTATGAAAATGTTGGATGAACTAGAAAAAAGGTATAGTATCGTAAGTAATAATAATAACATAATCTATCTTTTTTGTACAAGCATAGAAATTAGGTAACGATAAAGATAATTGTTAAATAAGCTATTAGGCTTCAAACAACAAGTGGATTGAAATCCTTAAAACCTACCTTCTCCTTAGCCGAGGGCTTCAAACTATGCTTATGTACATTTTTACATCTAAATCTTAGTATCTAAAACACATGAAAATATCTTACAAGCAAATTAACAAAACATTACTACAGAGTAGGTGCTAGTCCTACCTAGTTGTAGGTTGATAATGATGCAAACAATCATACATAATCATCAGTAGTTAATGTTGATTTACACAACCTTGATTTATGTAAACAAACATATCAGTTTACTCGCTGAAGTTCAAAATTAGGCATTATGTACAGTTAATCAGTTTTATCGATGGGTAGTTTACATAACCGAGTAATGGTACGTTTGATAACGTCACCGCGACACCTAAGGCTATAGACACGAGTATTACCATCAGGACCAACATGTTTTTGAGTTATGCGACCTAGGGACCATTTACCAGGGGGTAAATCATCTTCCTTAACTATAACTATATCACCAAGCTCTAACTCATGCATATGCTTCATCCATTTTGGTCTTTCTTGTAGTCTGGTTAGAAATTCAGTTTGCCAACGGTGCCAAAAATCTCTAACTAACCTTTGAGTATATTGCCAACGTGATAGCTTGTTAATATTAATATCTCGTAGGTCAGGGCTTGGTATACCTACTAGGGGTTCACCTATCAAAAAATGACCAGGTGTAAGCGGTTCAATACAGTCCGGGTCAGAGGCATCAATGAGAGTGAGTGGGCGTGAATTTAAACATGCTTCGATTTGACACAAGGTTGTAGTCATTTCCTCAAAAGTGAGTTTTTTTGTTAGAATCCTTTTAAGGTGGAATTTTGTGGACTTGACTCCGGCTTCCCATAGTCCTCCAAAATTTGGGCTATAGGCTGGGATGTTGTGCCACTGAGTACCATCTGATGACAGCAGATTGGCCAAATCTTCGGGTAGTTCTAAGCTGGCTTGTTTGAATGCTTCTGCTAATTCCTTATTAGCTCCAATGAAGTTACGGCCTTGATCGCTCCAAATATGTGTACACTTACCTCTTCTGGCAACAAATCTATGGAAGGCTCCGATGAACGATTCGGAAGTTAGATCACCTACTAACTCTAAATGGATGGCTTTTGTAGCCATGCAAATAAAGATGGCGACATACGCTTTGATTGACTTTTGTCCTCTGCCCTTTGACATTAATATTTGCAATGGTCCGCAAAAATCACAGCCGCTGTGGATAAAGGCTCTTGCTTTGGTCACACGGGCTCTTGGATATTCACCCATTATTTGGTTCCGGATTGTGGCTCGGTGACGAGCACATATAAGACACTTGTGAATATAGGCTTTCACTGCATTTTTGGCGTGGATGATCCAATACTTGGATCGAAGGTAGCAAAGCATGAGTTGTACTCCACCATGGAGTGTCTTCCTGTGGGCGTCTGCAATGATCAGGTTTGTCAGGTAAGTATGAGTGCCAAGTATGATGGGGTGTTTCGTTTCTGTATCTAAATCAGAATTTGTTAGTCTGCCGCCCACCCTGAGAACATTATTCTCTTGCAGGAATGGATTTAGATTCAATATCTTGCTGGTTTTCTTTAAGTTCTTTTTTTGTTGTAGTCTTTCTATTTCTGATCCGAATTCTCGTTGTTGTGCTATTTTGATGCATTTGATTAGAGCTTCTTCATATTCTTCAGTTGAGATTATCGCTTGTAGTTTCTCTGGGTGTTTTTTACATTGAAGAAACCTCTTTGCATACACTATTGTTCTTTGTAATTCTTGTAGGGTGTCGTAATCTTTAAATTCAATTGTTTCCCTTAATTCTTCGTTGATCTTCATGTTTACCTGTATTGTTTTCTTTTTTTCTATTTCAGTCGCTACAATGTTAGGTCTTGTAAATTTTATGTCGTTTGTCTTTAGCCATTCTGGCCCTTCCCACCAAAGTTTGCTTTCTATTAGTAGGGGTAGTTCTCTTCCTCTTGATCCTATATCTGCTGGATTTTCCTTTGATACAACGTGGAACCATTGTGTGTTCGGTACATTGTCTAGTATTTCAATAACTCTGTTGCTGACGAATAATTTCCATCTATGAGGATCTCCAAACAGCCATGATAGAACAACAGATGAGTCTGTCCATGCGTAGATCTTGTCATGAGGAATTTTCATCGCTTTGCTCACTTGCGTTAGTAGTTTTGACAATAACACTGCTCCGCAGAGTTCTAATCTTGGGAGAGTTACCAGTTTTACAGGTGTTACTCTTGTCTTTGAAGCAATTATTGAGGTTTTGATCTCACCGTCTTTGGTTACCACTCTAGCATAAACTACTGCACAGTATGCTTTCTCCGATGCATCGCTAAATCCATGTAGAGTAATCTTATCTGTATCTTCACTATCGGTTTTGATCCATCTATTAATATGAATGTCGTTGAGTTTGTCGAATCCAATTCTTAGTGTATCCCATTCCTTTGCAATAGATTCATCGACAGGATCGTCCCATTCAAGTTTTTGAAGCCAAAGCTTCTGAATCAGCATCTTTGCCAGCACTATCGCAGGACTGATCCATCCGAGGGGATCAAAAAATCTTTGTATGTCCGCCAAAATGTTGCGTTTAGTGATAACTTTCGGTTTCGTTGGTATATCGAATCTGTAATGCAGTGTGTCGGTTTTTGTATTCCATGATAAGCCAAGTGTTTTGATCATGTTCTCATTCTTCAAATCTTGTGTAGCATGTTTGCTTCTAAGCATTGGATCTATTTCTGCCATGAATTCAGGACTGTTCGATGCCCACTTCTGTAGTAATAATCCTCCTTTTTCTAGGACTCTTGTTATATCTTTACTCAGTTGTATTGCTTCCTTTGCTGTAAAGCTCCCACTCATACAATCATCAACAAAGAATTGTTCCCTTATAACTTTAGCTGCCTCTGGAAATTCCTTACCTTCATCTTCGGCTATCTGCATTAGTGTTCTTACCGAAAGGTGTGGTGCTGCTGCGGTTCCAAATGTCACGCGTAGAATTCTGTAATCTTTGACTTCTTCATTGGTATTTTTTCTCCATAAAATTCTCTGCAAATCTGCATCTTCTTTCTTCACCATAATTTGCCGATACATCATTTTGACATCTGCTGTAAAACATACTGGCATCATACGCCATCTCATAATTAAATCTCTTAAATCATTCTGCAGCTGTGGTCCAACTAAAAGTTCATCATTCAATGATTTACCATTTGATCCTTTACAAGAACCATCAAAAACAACTCTAACCTTCGTTGTCTCCTTGTCTTCTCTCACAACTGCGTGATGTGGAAGATATACAGCGGCTTTAGATAATTCTTCTCGTGGTACTTCTTCCATGTGGTTGAGCTGTAAATATTCATCTATCACCTTACCATAATCTTCTTTCAACTTTGAATTGCCTTCTAACCTCTTCTCGAGTTGATATAATCTCTTCAGTGCAGTATCTCTCGTTGTACCAATTTCCTTTACTGGTTGTGCACTTTTGAGTGGTAGCTTCACTACATAACGTCCATCAGGTGCCCTGGAATGAGTAGCTGTGTATGTTACTTCACATAACCTTTCATCAGCTGTCATACTTCTCTTATCCGTTTCTTCGATGTGCCACATGTTCTTCAACATGTTGTGTATGCTTATGTTTTCCAGGTGATGGTGAACAATAATTCTGTCATCGTGAAATTTGTCACTTACCTCGCCAAATAGAATCCACCCCAGGCTGGTTTCCTGAGCACATAGAGAACCTGTGGGATCCTTGATTACTTTTCCTTTCACGATGTCAGCATAAACCTTGACTCCAAGAAGCATGTCAATCTTGCCTGAAACATTGTATTTAGGATCGGCCAGTGTTAAACCGTCTAAGTGTGACCATGCTATAGGCGCGATTGTCTTACTAGGTAACTGTTTAGTCAGCTGTGTTGATACAATATATACTTCAACATTGAGGCTGAATGAAGCCTCATATCTAGATAAAACCTCAAGTTGAGTGGAATGACTGACCTGTGTTTCTGAGGAACCTATTCCTGTTATCCTAGCATGTGATGGAGTTTTCCTAACCCTTAACTTTTGTGCTGCCCTCTCACTCACGAATGATGCCTCTGAACCTAAGTCGATAAGAGCCCTGAATAAGATTGTTTGCCCTGAACTACTTCTGACGGGAACTACAGCCGTAGCCAGTAATGAACTCTTACGATTGGTATTGAAGTGTGATGCGAAGTGCGATGCTATGTCAGTGATGTCCTCTTCCAGCTCCTCTTTGGTCTCCTCTTCAACCTTGGTATGCATCGATGAAGTTGCAGGTGTTTCTTTCTTCTCATCGGTGTCCCTCCTTGCGACTGAATGAAGAAGGGAGTGATGACGTCGTTGACATACTCTGCAGGAAGTTGCTCTTCTGCAGTTCATCGTGAAATGTCCAGGAGCTAGGCAGTTATAGCATAATCTCTTCTCTTTTACATATTCACTTCTTTTCTCAGGGTCCAGCTTTCCAAATTCTTTGCAGTGACATAGTAAATGTTGCTCATTACACAAAATGCATGTATGTTCTGTGGCTGTGTTAGCATGAAATGACCTTATTTTATCCTTGCTTGTTGATGATGATGATGTTAACTCCAAGGTACATATGCGGTTATCCAGAAATTTTGTAAGGTTTTCAAAGGAAGGTAAGTCACTGATGCATTCTCCACTTACATGTGTTTCCCAAGCTCTGTGTGTTTCACTGTCCAACTTTTGAATCACCAAAAATATTATTATTGGATCCCAATTTTCTGTTCTGATATTCGAACTGTTTAGGCTGTTGAGACATTCTTTTGTGTCATCAATTAGAGTTTTTAAATGGACGGGTGATGGGGTCGTAAGTCGTTTTTGTGAGAACAACTTTTTCAAAATTGCATTTACTATGAGTCGTTTTTGGCTATATCTGTGTTTTAAATTCTTCCAAGCTGGTTCATAATTACATTCTGTGATTTGAAAGTGTTTGATAGTATTTTTCGCTTCACCAATAACACATGACTTCAAATAATGGAGCTTTTGTACCTTGCTTAGCGTTTTGTTGTTGTGTATCAATGAAACAAATGTGTCTTCAAAAGACTGCCACTCTTCATATGCTCCTCCAAAAGATGGTAGGTTGATTCTTGGTAACTTTACTTCAGGTTGACTCGCTGTAGTAGGACTGGACCTTGAACTTGCACCGGGTTCGGTTAATTGTATCAATCCTTGTAGATAATCATTGAGGTCTGCTTTCAAACTGGAGTAAACTTCCTCTACATTGCTGTACACATCATGTGAAAAGTATGACAAGTCACTTCTGTTTGAGCGCGGCGTGGTTTTCAATAACAATAGATGTGTTTCGCGAAACTTGTTCCAGTTTTCTTCAACATTCTGCACACGTGCTTGTAAATAACCTTTTGTTTTCCGCGCTGAAGGGCACTTTTTGTAGTTTGTTTGAGCTTTTTCTATTAATTCGGCTAAGTCCTCAAGTTCACTGAGGTATTTTTCCGCCCTTTCCGCCATTGTTATTTTTGTCGACTTCACACAACTTTGAAAAGTTTTGTTGTCACTGCAGTTCGTGAGTAATATGTGTTGTTTTATTCACTCGAATTCACTAAAATATAGGCAAATTGTTATAACGTTCACATTTACATATTTTGATGCGCACTCGGATTTACGAAAAGTCTTTTCACCAGTGTGGATGATCTTCGATATTCGCAGGCACTGCCAGCAGGCACAATATGGCTCGTTTAGGACCACTATGTTCGGATTATTCTGTTTTTTCTTTGAATTTTGTATTTGCCTATGATTTGTTGGGAGCTGAATTAAAAACATGTCCTTATATTTCGGTGGTATTTTTTATTGTAATCACATCTTCAACTTCTTATTTTAAAAAAAAACAAATTTTGATAGATCGGAGGAATGACGTTGACATGCAGCTTTTCACTGTGAATTAGCGGCACATTCTGCCATTTACAAAGAGTCAGGTCAATCCTACGAAATAGCCCTAACAGTTATAATTAAATTCAATTACAGTTCGCACAAAGTGCTGTCGTATCCGCTAAGTGATCCTTTTATCAATACTCTGTATTGAGGGCATAAAGAGGTATTTCGAGACATAATAATCAATACTATTTGACGGTTAATTATCGCGCTTCTTTACTACTATTTTTCCCCGACGACGGCGACGTTTCGACAGGCTTACACACTGTCGTGATGACTCTAACTAACGGCTACTAACGGGATGACTCCCGTGACCACAACAAAATAGGTAAAACGATAAATACCCGTTAAATAGTATAAATAATTATGTGTTCAGATCGCGTAAGTATAAAAATATTGATTTTGAGACATTACGAATATAAGCGGGTTAACTAGGAACCTTATGTATGTTGGAATAACATAAGTATCTGAGCACAGTGCTCGGAGCGATGCGGTACCACACGTCTAGAACCGCACTCACCTTGAAGAAGTCCCTCGTAATGGGATGAAACGTTGGTGTTCTTCCAACACAAATGAGGTTCGTAGATAACCCGCTTACTATCGTAATGAATTCATCAAATTACGATTGTTTTAATTATATTTCGAGAGTATTTTTAATAGTATTTCGAGACTAATTTATTTATAAAACTAAAACTTGAAACTATCATGGTTATTAATAAAAGTCATTTTAACGGGATATTTACTAATGAAACCATGGTAAATATCTCGTTATAAATGACTTTTATTAATAACCAGGATAGTTTTATTTTTATTTAATTAACAAACAGTCACACCTAAATAAAGTAATCTTAAATAGACTAAAATGTAAAAGTGCCACCAGCCTCGTGTTCAGCTGTGTGTGTTAGTAAACTTGCCTAGACTTTTCTTGGCTTAAAGTTTCTGTGGATCTATAGGTGGGGACTGGGGTGTGAAAGTAACTTCCAATAACTGAAAAGGAAACTGTTTTTTACGTTCTCTATATTTCAAGACGTAATCAACATGCACACTGCGCAGCGCAGTGCGCTGCGCAGCATCTAGGTTTAACGGCGACTAATAGGAACTAGGTAGGTACATAAGACTCTTTGAGCGAGTTTTTGTGGTTTAGCGTTCCACAACTGAGTTCCACAACGTGCACCAGGATGCAAGAGCGAGAGTGGAATCGGCTTTTTTCTATAAATATAAACGCTGTGAAAGCGATCAGAAAACGCTTCCACTATCCACACCACACGTATCCCAGACACTGACCTATCGTAGCAACCAACAAAACCCAGTGGACTGATCGAGCAACCAGTCGGGCCACATTCTGTGATTCCCGAGAACAATTTGTGGTTGGTCGTGCCTGATTGGCAGTCAGATAATTGATGGGGAAGTGATTGTTTTATTTTGCGAATCGGTATGATCGGACCACACACGTGTGGGGAACACGGAAAGGCCCTGAACTTTTTGTGGGAACATTCTTACTAGCAGCATCTACCTAGTAGGTAATAGGAAGGTGCTCGTATAAAATTCTCGTATCTAGCTTGAGCATGATTGTATAGGTGCCTAGAACAGTAGGTCTACAAGTAGCATTAGGTTCTTCAAGTTACTGGTGGGTGAAAGGTAAAACCTAAAGTTTTGAAGCTTTTGCCCGTGGCTTTGCTCGTTTTTGGGGTTCCGTACCCAAAGTGTTAGCTTATTTAAAATTGATGTTGGAATTTTAGATCCTTTGTATACATTTTTATATTTATTTATAATCACTTTCAAAAATAAGTTGCTGAATTTACATTGAAATACTGATAAGAGCAAAAATTCACGAAACAGAATATTGACTTGTTAAATCAACGTATAAATTATATTGGTCTTTAATTTATATTAGGTTAAGAATTTATAATGTGATTTTACCAATATTGTAATTATTTCGTAGCTCAAATGATTACCGCCACTCCGTTTAAAAAAAATTAGGGCGAAGAGCTTCCGTTTCAACGGACACGCTCTAAGGAGTGCTTGAAAGGCGGGCAGTGGTAGTTGAGCTACGGAATAAGAAGGTTGTCCAGAGTTCTATATTGTAGTGTGCTGTAATTGTAATAAAAGTGAGAAGTGAAACCTCGGACGTTTTAATGATCCCGTAAAGTTAGAGTTAACAAATTCAGAAGCAGGGATCGCACCAAGGAGGGAAAGGAGTATCCATACCACCCTGGTGTATCCATACGCCCATGGAGAACTAAGTCGAAGCGCCGACCGAGCCATGCCTGGTGAGCGGCCAGAGAGTAGGCAGAGCTCTGGAGAGAGAGCCTGCAGCGTCATCCTTGGTCGCCCGCCGCCACCACGCAGCAATGGTCACTCGCCACCACGCAGGGTTGGCCTCTCGCAGTCACGCGGCCCCGGGCACTCGCTGCCGCGCCGCCGCTACTCACCGCAGCCAGGCGGCTGCGGTCAAGTACCGCTGCTACGTAGAAGTCGCTCACCGCTACCACGCAGTTGTCGCTCGCCGCAGTCACGCTGTCGTCGCTCGCCGCAGCCACGCAGTCGTCACTCGCCGCAGCCATGCAGTCGTCACTCGCCGCAGCCATGTTGTCGTCGCTCGCCGCAGCCACGCTGTCGTCGCTCGCCTCAGCCACGCAATCTCCGCTCACCGCAGCCACGCAGCATTCGCTCGCCGCAGCCACGCAGGAGTCGTTCGCTGCTGTCACGCAGTCGTCGCTCGCCGCAGCCACGGAGTCGCTCGCCGCTGTCACGCGGTCGTCGATCGCCGCAAACAACTCAACGTCCAGTAGCGATAAGTCTAGGTAACGATAGGGTTAATGATCGAAATAGTCGGCAGGGGCGTCGCAGATTACAGACTCCTTGTAGAGAACGATCTATAAGGTCGCGAAGTCCAGTCCAACGCAACGAGAGACCTGCATCTGCGACGCCGCGACCTCCAACCACAGATGCTATCAATAAGGAACTGTTAAAATGTATAAAGGAATCACTGCAAACCATCTCAGCCGTAAATAATCAGGGCAAAGATAAATTTACCCACAATAATGTAGTTCCAGAGTTTGACCCTAAAACAAAAAATCAAACAATTGATGTTTGGCTAAATAAAGTAAAAGAATGCTCTGATATTTACGGCTGGGATAGTACACAGACTGCTCATTATGCTCTACCGAAACTAGTCGGAACCGCAAAAAAATGGTATGAAGGACAGGCTTCGGTATTACATACATGGGATGAGTGGATTATTAAACTTAAAACGGCTTTTCCGGTACACGAAAATTATGGTCATTTGATTAACCAAATGTCCGCTATCAGAGCAAAATTCGGGGATGACTTAGAAGAATACTATTATGAAAAATTAATTGCAGTCACTCGATGTGGTATTGTAGGTAGGAACGCTGTCGATTGCATTGTTTATGGGATTGATGACAAAACTGTCCGGTACGGAGCTGAAGCAGTAGGCTTCGATAATGCCGACAAATTATTAGGATATCTAAGGGGTATCAAACACGAGCGGGCGGATAGGTTCAATAAAAAACCGACGCGTAACGCTGCTGAAATGACGCGTAGGCCAGAAAAAAATGATTCGAATAAATCAAGGGCATGTTTTAACTGTCAAGAAACGGGTCACGTATTTGCAGACTGTAAAAAGACAATTGTAAAGTGTCAAAAATGCAAGCGCGTTGGACATGATAGTCCCGCTTGCAAAAGAAGCGTTTGGGTAGATAAAACTGAGGTTAAAACATTATGACTAGATAACACTATTAGTTGGCATGCAAATGACAAGTTTACTAAGGTTGTAAATGTTAACAATGTACAATTGACAGGGTATGTAGATTTCGGAAGTCAGTGTACTTTGATAAAAGAATCTGTTATAAAAAGAATAGTACCTTGTGAGAAATGGGAATTAGATAATTTGCCATCCCTTAAAGGTTTTGGGAATACTTACGTAAGTGCGTTAGGTAAAACTAAAGTCTCTATTATTATTGACAGTGCTAAGCTCGAAGTAGATGTAATTATTGTCCCTGATAATTATCTCAACTGTCATATCCTTATTGGACAAACGGCGACAGAACAACCCCACATATGGGTCTTTAAATCCGACAAAGACTTGACAATCACTGACAAACGTTTGAAGTACAGTGGGCGACTGGTTTTGAAATCACTTTCATCTGTCACCGTTGATGGTAGTGTCTCTGTAAAGGTTGTCACAGACCCAAGGTTTAGTGGCATTGCTGTTGTTGAGAATGGTCACAGACTAAATTACAATGTAGAAGTTGGCCCATACAATATCAAAGAAGGTGTAGGTTATTTAAATATTTTAAATTATGATAATAAGCTAATTAAATTTAAAGAAGGTCAAGTTTTAGCTCGTGTTAGTGCTTTCCAACAACCACCAGCGTCAGCCTATAATAATATTTTAGGCGTAAATAAGATACAACCGGTTCAAATTCCTGGAGATAAACCTTTACTAACTTTAGATGACCTTAATATTGATGAAAATTTAGATCAGAGTCAAAAAATTAAATTGTTAAATACCTTGAATAAGTATCGCGATTGTTTTGCGAAAGATTTGTCAGAATTGGGTCAAACAACAGTTACAGAGATGGAAATTCAGTTAACGGATACAGAACCAGTTGTTTATCGACCATATAGGTTGAGTCATTCAGAACGTTCAGAAGTTAGGACTATGGTCGAAGAACTCTTAAAATATGACATCATAAGGGAATCTCAATCACCTTACGCGAGCCCAATTTTGTTAGTAAAAAAGAAAACTGGTGATAAGCGCCTTTGCATAGACTACCGTGCCTTAAATAGGAAAACGATTAAGCAACATTATCCTTTGCCCCGCATTGAGGATCAGATTGATCGTTTAGCTGGTAATAAGTATTTTAGTGCTCTAGATTTAGCTTCTGGCTACTACCAGATTCCACTAGCGGAAATGAGTAAAGGCAAAAGTGCATTTGTTACGCCCGACGGGCAATTTGAATTTAATAGGGTCCCATTTGGCTTGGCAAATGCGCCAGCAGTTTTCCAGCGAACGATCAATTTAGTCCTGGGTAACATGCGCTTTAATGAAGCTTTGGCTTACATGGATGATGTCTTGGTACCGAGCAAGACCTTCGAAGAAGGGATTGAAAAATTGGAAAAAATATTGCAAAAGTTAAGAAATGCTGGATTAACACTAAAACCACAAAAATGCCATTTTTTTCAAAATCATGTTGATTACTTAGGTTTTGAAGTCTCTAACGAGGGGGTTAGGCCGGGCGCAACGAAAACCGAGTCAGTCAAAAATTTTCCTAGGCCTAAGGATGTACACAACGTTCGTCAATTTATAGGACTAGCTAGTTTTTTTAGGCGATTTATAAAAGGTTTTGGCGAGATAGCTCGACCACTTACAAAACTATTAAAGAAAAACGCTACTTGGGTTTGGTCACAACCTCAAGAAGAATCATTCGAGAAACTGAAAAATGCACTTATCTCAAGGCCAGTATTAGCCCTATACGACTCCAAATTAGAGACTCAAATACACACGGACGCTAGTAAACATGGCATAGGGAGTATTTTACTGCAAAAACAGCCAGATGAGCTTTGGAAACCGGTAGCATTTTACAGTAGACAGACGTCGCCTGAAGAGTCTCAGTTTTCATCGTATGAGTTAGAAACTCTTGCTGTCATTGCAGCATTAGTAAAATTCAGATCATATGTTCTTGGATTAAACTTCACCATTGTAACAGACTGCAATTCACTCAGAGCCACCTTTTTAAAACGTGATATGATACCTAGAGTTGCACGATGGTGGAGTTTGATTCAGGAGTATGACTGCAATGTTATCTATAAATCAGGGAAGGGCATGACTCACGTCGATTCGCTAAGTAGAAATCCTACCGTAGATGAGGAAGGCGTTATTCAGGCTATTGAATCTTATGATATCATGACTATAACAGACGATTGGCTAACGACAGTACAGTCGCAGGACTCGGAAATACAAAGAATTAAAAAAATCCTTTCAGATAAGGAATATGACAATTTAGTAGAGATTCGTAAAAACTTTGTTCTCAAACGTGAGCGCGTGTTTAGAATCACTGAAGGTGGACTGAGGTGGGTAGTGCCGAAAGGTTGTAGGTGGCAGATACTCCAAAAAAACCACGACGAAATAGGGCATTTTGCATTTGATAAGACTTTTGATAGAATAAAACAACATTACTGGTTCCCTCGCATGCGAAAATTTGTGAAAAAGTATGTAGACGCGTGTTTAGAATGCGCGCATAGTAAATTACCGGCAGGAAAAAAACAAGGTTTCTTGCACCCTATACCAAAAGAGCCTACTCCTTTCCATACCATCCACATCGATCATGTTGGCCCATTCGTAAAATCAAAAAGAAAGAACTGTTACATTCTGGTTATTGTAGAGTCTTTTACTAAATTTATTGTTTTAAAAGCAGTGAGAAATACAAAGTCTACTTCCACTATCACGGTTCTCAGAGACTATTTTGGAACATTTGGATTACCAAAACGCCTTATTAGTGATAGGGGCACGTCATTTACAAGCTCTAAGTTTAAAAATTTCATGTCTGAAACCGGAATTCATCATATAAAAAATGCAGTTGCCTCACCTAGAGCAAACGGTCAAGTGGAACGCTACAACCGTACTATTTTAGATTCCTTAGCATCTCAAAATTATGGTAAAGATGAAAGATTGTGGGACGACCGACTGTTACAAGTACAATGGGGGCTTAATAACACAATAAACAAAGGTACAGGTAAAGCTCCATCAGAAATTTTATTTGGGTTAAGGCTTACCGGAATAAATGAAGGTAATTTGATTTCCGAAATAGACCATGATATAGTTGAGACTATTTCTGAAGATGAGGCTAGTTTTGATAGGTTACGCAAGATTAGGGATGAAGTGGAAGAACATACAAAAAATTCTCAAGAAAACCAAAAGAAAAGGTTTGATAAAAAGAGAAAAAGACCTTTAGTATTTAACGTTGGGGATCTTGTTAGAGTAGAGCGAGCAACTCATACAGTAGGGAAAAGCAGGAAATTATTACCTAAGTGCTCAGGACCTTACCGAATCACAAAAGTTATGGATAATGATAGATATGAGGTAGTAGATACACCGATTACAAAAAAAGGGGCGTGTTATAAGGGCGTGTTCTCCATTGATAAAATACACCCTTGGCTTTGTTTCAACACCAAAGACAGCGATTCGTCCGATAGCGATAGCGTTGATGAATAGTAGAGTTAAGAATCATAGAGTTAATAATGTATATTAATTAATTAAAAAGATTGAAACTTACTTAATCATTAACGTATGTAATTGAAATGATAATTGTACACTGGTTGATTTCGTTAATTTGATTCGATTAATGTCCTTAATCAGGTTTTAGAAACAAAATATTTAATCGTTGTAAATAGAATTAATAACTGTTATGTGCAGTCATCAAAGATTGATTTGTTGTACAATAAAGAATTTTTGTATTGTATTGTATTGTCATCATTTAATCATGACTACTTGCAACGTTCACATGATTTATCTAGTTTAAAAGTGCAACGTGCACGTGATTCACCTACTATAGAAGTGCAATGTGCACAGGACTCTCCTACTTTTAGAAGTGCAACGTGCACAGGACTCTCCTACTTTTAGAAGTGCAACGTGCACAGGACTCGTTTAGTCACACCAGGTGCAACGTGCACATGACTGAGTTTTAAAAGTGCAACGTGCACATGAGGTGCTATGTACACCGACTTCGTAAAGATATTAGTTAAGATTACGTGCAAAAAAGAAAATGTTTTTTTTTGAGTTGTAAAAATATATTGTTCGCGAGGACGCGAACGCTTTATCAGGATGGACGAATTGTTAGCTTATTTAAAATTGATGTTGGAATTTTAGATCCTTTGTATACATTTTTATATTTATTTATAATCACTTTCAAAAATAAGTTGCTGAATTTACATTGAAATACTGATAAGAGCAAAAATTCACGAAACAGAATATTGACTTGTTAAATCAACGTATAAATTATATTGGTCTTTAATTTATATTAGGTTAAGAATTTATAATGTGATTTTACCAATATTGTAATTATTTCGTAGCTCAAATGATTACCGCCACTCCGTTTAAAAAAAATTAGGGCGAAGAGCTTCCGTTTCAACGGACACGCTCTAAGGAGTGCTTGAAAGGCGGGCAGTGGTAGTTGAGCTACGGAATAAGAAGGTTGTCCAGAGTTCTATATTGTAGTGTGCTGTAATTGTAATAAAAGTGAGAAGTGAAACCTCGGACGTTTTAATGATCCCGTAAAGTTAGAGTTAACAAAAGGATAAAAACGGGACCCTATTAAGACTAAGACTTCGCTGTCCGTCTGTCCGTCTGTCACCAGGCTGTATCTCATAAACCGTGATAGTTAGACAGATGAAATTTTCACAGATGATGTATTTCTGTTGCCGCTATAACAACAAATACTAAAAAACAGAATAACAAAAATATTGAAGGGGGCTCCCATACAACAAACGTGATTTGTTTGCCGTTTTTATGGCTGTATTACATTGAATTAATTTTATTTTTAAGCCTACTTACGTTTATAAAGCACCTTCTCGTCATAAATTAGCTAAATATCTTACCTACTTTCAACAGTAACTCTGAACTTTTATTACTAAAGAAAATACAATAATAATTACAACTAATATTTACACTTAAATCTATTTTCTAAAAATCTAAGCCGTCACCAGAAGGCAAAGTGCCCAGAATGCTGGCAGCATTGCCACGTTGAATGGCAATGCTAATTCGTTGACCGAAATAAAAGCCAGCATTCCGATCACCTGTGCCGTTTTTATAGATTAGTACGGAACTCTTCGTGGGCGAGTTCGACTCGCACTTGGCCGGTTTTATTTCCTGAATTTACAGAAGCATTTGTACTTCCGCAGAATACAATCTATCTCCCTGTTAAACATTAAATAAATATCTATCTAAACTATGTTATGTCGTTAAAGTTAACAGAACTTTCGCAATTTATTGGTTCATTTTAGACGTATGAATAGAGGATAAGAGGATGGAAGTATGGGTTATGAATGGTTTAATACATCAATAAGGTGGTTTAGAACTCAAAATTATGGATAAAAACACCTACATTAATGAAAGTCAATACTTGCATAAAAATCAAATAAAACGCCCAACAGCATACTAAAACTAAATGAGTTTCAAGAGCCTCGTCCAAGATCAAAGCGCGCATTAATCGATATTTTTATTCGCTCTAACTAATCGATCGTAAAGCCGATCGGAAAGCAGACGCGAGCTTTAAATAATTGTCTATTATTAGCGAGGAATTCCTGTGCGTCTGGTTCGGTTCTCTAGATGGACTTACTACATACGACGTAAAACTTTGTTTGGTAGTGATCATCATCCGTAACCTGACTTCGCCCACAGCTGGGAATAGGCCTCCCAACTCTTGTGCCATACCACACGGTCCTTGGTAGTGATAGATAAAGGAAACTCATGAACGTGTTTTTTTATAAGTCGTCTATGCAAAGACTTACTCCGCGACTTTGTGTCTAGGGCATTTGCCATACAATACTTAGTTTTACACAGTATTTTTTAAATATGTAGGTACTAGTTTCTAAGACTGTTATGAAAATAAGCCTGTTTATGTTATTCCAGATCTAGAACAGCATTTATAATGGGGTTTGAACATTTTGGCCTTAATATCAGCCCCACATATACATTTTTTCAAAATCGCGGCGCGCGTTTATTTGAATATAGAGGACTAAACAAATGAAAAATGCCATTATGACATAATTGTCATAGTGCTTATTATGAAAACCTAAAGAAATAAAGTTAATGAGTTTGTCCTAAAGCGTCAGGTATGAGACATTAGAGAGCAATACTTAGTTCCATCAGCACGGGGATTGTTCTCTAGGGTAGAATAGACAATAATGACATTGCATCGACATACATTGCGTACAATTGCAATGCAATTCAATTGCATTGAAGTTGAAGGAATGCATTTCAAATAATTTACGCATTCGATGACGAAGTGAGAGATATTAGAGAAGAAATTTTTCTCTATTCTACCTGCTGGGGGGCTGACAATATCTCAGAAACCTGACGCCTTAGGACATTATGTAAGATGCCATGTTTTGATGTTTTATTTGTTTAGGAATCCTCTAACCAAATGTATAATTCTCATTGTGTACCGCGATTTAAAAAAATACTAAGTGCTAGCTGATTCTCCACCATCCACAGATAAATATTCAAACCCCTTTCAGCCCGATCCGTTCAATAAAAAAAAACCAAAATTCAATAACTTTATTTCTTTAGGCTTACAAAATAAGCACTTAGAATATCCAGGTACTTTTGACATTAACTACAATACACCCAAACATATCACAACTTCACATATGAACAAATCGAGTATGTATGTATCCTACAAAATTCGTACCCCTCGAATTCTAGTTCAATCTAACATATACTATGTTATTCTTACTGGTCGAGCAGTTAGATATTTCCATCAAATAGTTGCATTTGATCGTGTTGCCAAGCCCCTATAATGCTAATATTGGACAAGATACTAAATATTACCTTTCAACTAGTAAGCTTGAGTGAAGGGGTGCCAAACTTTAGCAACAGTTAGTTATTTATAGTGCCTTTCGTATTACGTAGAACTAATAAATTTAATCCTGCTAATAAAGTAGGTAGAATTTAGTAGGATCCATACTCAATTTGTGAAGTTGTGACATGTAAGATGGTCTTATGATTTTATTTCGTCGTGAAGTTGGTCAAATGATTTAATTTCGTCGCGAAGTTGGTCAAATGATTTTATTTCCTCGCGAAGTTAAGTAGATACCTATATAAATTTATGGGTGGTCATTAGAGTTATAAAAGTCAAATGACAGCTTTATTAATTATGCTACCTTTAACAACACGTCACCCACGTCATCATCATCATCATCAGCCTATGTTAGCCACTCACGTCGCGTCGTCATGACTAATCATAATGCATGATTCAATAAAAAACGTAATAAAAAACTTATGAAGATTCGGAAGATGGATCGTTTCCCTTACAAATAGTTGATTACGATATTATTTAAGCCAAATAATTTTAGATTATTAGTAAGGTACGTGTTGTTTTATGTACCTAGGACGCAAAACTAATAAAACTGTCATTTTGACTTTTTAACACTTATATTGTATACTCGTAAAATGTGAAATTATCATACTATTTTCAGTTACTGAAAAATACCATCGCTTATACTGATCAATCAATAATGAAACAAATAAAAATTCAATTACAGGAATACGCAGATATAAACTACCACAACGACGGCAACGACGACGAAGACGAAGACCTTCGCCAAAGCAACGACAAGCAAGCAGAACCGCTATTCATCGACGAGGATCCGGAGACCAGCTCAGTCAGTCCGCTCCGGCCGGGGGTCACACCACTCGCCTTTACCAAAGATGAGGGGTTCAGGACCATTGTATCGGCTGTTGGGTCTATTGCAGCTACCAATGAACGACCTAGGATTTTGGATGATTGTAAGTTTTGTATAAACTATTTCTAACATTAAATTTACTTTCACCTAGGTCAAGTAAACGGTGCTTTCATTGGTTTGTCAATGAAAGCACGGTCAAGCCAAAGACGTTTATTTGGTGTATTAACAGAAGTTCGGTTACTAATCTACAATTACCTTCATGGATATGGTAAAGAACGTTTTCGTTCCAAGAGAGAAGCTATTTTAGGGACCATTGAAATACGCAGAGCTAACAAACTTTAAGCTTCGATTAAACTCGTATCTGGTCTAGTTTAATTAAACGTTGGTGTTCTTCTTTGCCAACATAAATACGATTCGTAGTTAACCCGCTCAGGTACATCCGTAATGTATAGAATATAATAGAAGATATTTTATTTACCATAAATTTACTATACACAATACTTTTTATGTACATAATAATAATAATAATATTATGTGCGTCGAAATAAATGCTATTGTTATGCTATTCTAATAAAGGAATTATTTGTTCCAGCGGGTCTGACAGCAGTGGACCGCAAAGCCCTCCGCACCGCTGCCTACGCCAACATGGGGCGGGCGGTGCGCGCCAGCAACTGCCTGGTGCCGCAGCCCAGATGGCTGTCGGTGCGCCAGCTTGCTCCGTCTTCAGACACCATGTGAGTACTCAGTTCCTGGTGCCGCAGCTCTGGTGGGTGTCGGTGCGCCAGCTCGCTCCGTCCTCCGATACGATGCGAGTATTGAATACCTGCTGCCGCATAGTAAAGGTGGGGTCTGATTGGCGTTACGGGGCTTAATGTAACGTGGTAAACAGCGACCGTTCGTGCAGTCAGTACGGGCTGGTCTGTGGTACGGGGAAAGAAGGCGCGAGCAACGAGACGGAGCACACACATATCATGCATAAGCAATTGTCCTGTTACACCAGTCAGTGCCTGGCTTAAGGTTTCTCCAACACAGACACGGCCTGCGGTGGCGGCCCGTATGCATGTAGGTACAATTATGTTTTTGCGAACCAGAATAGTAGCAGCGCTAAAGGACGCAAAGCTAAGTTCGGGATGCAATTTCAATCCTTATTGCCCCTGTAAATCTGAGCCATTTATTGGTAAGCACCAAGATTGGGGCATTCGATTATTATTAGCTTATTGAATAACTTTAGATTGCTTCTGAGAATGCGCAAATCATTGAGTACTTATAAGTACCCATACTTACTGATGATTTAATAAGCAAGTACTTGCATTGTCCCGCAAAAGCGGCCCAACTTGTTTTTATGCCCCAAATACGAGGTTGCTTTCCAACGGGATTGTTTTAGGTGTGACTGGTTGTAAATTTTATGACAGGCTTCCGTTATTTTAGGATTAGTGCATTCGTGCTTTAATGGTTTGAGTGAAACATTATATACAGCTGTTTGGCAACTCGTCTTGGTTCGTTTCCTAGTTCTGTACGCTGAATAGATATTTCTTCATGCCCAGGCTGTACGAGACTACAAAAAACGTTCTAGTTTGGGTCACACCTTAATTTTTTTTACCACTAAAATACCTCTAACCCTTCATGGCGCTCGACGCACTCGCTTTCCTGGAGCTGCGTGTAGCGCCTAGCGCTCCGCCGAGTCGAGGCAGTAAATGCGTTAAGCTAGTCAGGTCACTCATTGTTAAAAATCTCAAGCTTGTACCTATTGAAATGATGATGATGTAATGTTCCAGGTACATGCCGCCGTGCGTAGAGCTTCATCGCTGCACCCCCGACTCCGGCTGCTGTAAGAGCGAGGCCGAGGTTTGCGCGCCTATCGAGGGACGCCACGTTGTTATACCCTTTTATGTAAGTGTGTATTCGGATAATTCAGTTAGATTTGTACTGTAGGTAAAAGCTTAATGGTTTCTTGCTATTAACTTCCAAGATTATTCAAAAACGTTTGGTTTACTTGAAAGACCTACAAATGTTTCCAACGTATGTACCTAAATAATGTCTGGGAAGTTTTGTAAATAACATAGCTTAGGTTCTATCAATACCTACATATATGTAATCTATGGCATAAGTAAAACGGTTGATATGAATGATGGGAGTTTTGATTAAGTTAAAGAGAATTGCGCCCATATTATCCCGACAGGCCAGCTAGTATGATTTTCTAGTTTTCAAAATACCTATCTCTTTTGACCCCCGCAGGTTGTCTATTAGAAATAGATTTTTAGGGGCGTAGCCGTTGTCACTTTGTGCATTGTTTCTTTGGTTTAAATCTATAATAATATTATCTATATCTATACTTAAAATATTATAGAGGAAAGATTTGTTTGTTTGAATTTAATAGGCTCTCAAAAATACTGGACCGATTCGAAAAATTCCTTCACCATTCGAATCCTACATTGTTTCTGATGAACATGTGCTATAGAACATACCCACACGAAGCCGGGGCGGACCACTGGTATACAATAAAATGTTTTTCATCTGTCTCTATTCCAGCTCCACAAAGCGGACGGCAACAACAGCGTAGCAAGAATGATGTTCTTCAACCACACCGTATGCGCTTGCGTCGCTCGTGACACGCTGCGGTCCACTGTGCACATCGCGCCGTCCGTGACACGCCATGTGGAAGAGAGACAGAACGACTGGCGTCCCGCTCCCGCTCCCACGCAGTCTCCGACGGTGGAGCCGAAGATTGACGAGGATGTTACGGCACCGCCGATGATGAGGAGGTAGTTTAATAAACTTTTTCTCGTGTTTCTTCAAAGAATCCGAACAATGAGCACCCAATAGTTAGGTACGGCCTAGTTTTAAAGCGCAGGGTAGACCACCGTTCTGTGGAAGGAAGCAGTGGAAGACAGCAGTAGCAACCGGCCTACTCTTACGCTCTTGATATAAAATCTTATATTAGGCGTCATAGGAAAGAAAAATATTGACATGGTTGAGTTAGAGGCAGTATATAATTTGGGAATTCATCAAGAAACTTCATGTTAAGTATATAGCAAACGCATCAAAATCTTCGTAGTTATAAACGTTGATTAAAGTGAAACAAACGAGAATTCTGTAGAATAATTTATCAACTACTTTGATCGTTCGATTTTTTCAAAGTAACCGTCTTGTTTATCTAACAGAATCAGTTGTTGATGAGTCGTGAACTACAACTGATTCTGTTAGCTAAATAATAGATGTTGAGTCACTAAGTGAATAACCTAGAACTAAAATTTTCAGATGCACATGCCCAAAGTATTTCCAAGCGAGTACAGCCGACGAGTCCTGCACCTGCGCATGCGACTGGAAAGAACCGTCGCGACGCAGGGAGTGTCTGTACTTCTCGAGAGGGAAGGAACATCTCGGGCTGAGCGATCGAGTGTGTATAGAGCATAAGGTAATGTTATGCTTAAAACAATCGACAAAAATTACCGAATAAGAACATGCGGTGACCTCGAGGCAAACAACGTTTTGGATGGTCAGATGACATTGTGATTGCAGTAGAGTTTCGGCTAGCGCGATACCACCAGAAGAGACACAGAGAGGGCTATGGCTTTTATGCTCAGCAGTGTATGTTACTGGTACCTACCATTCACGGGTGTCGCAGCTGATAAGATATAGGTACCTACTATATATGCCTGAAACAAAACCTGCTCCTGCGACAGGAACGAAGCGTCGTACGCGACCCAGTGGATCCAGATGGCACAAGGTCCCAAGGAGTAGAGTGGTATGGGTAGATGACCTTACATGATGACTCAGTATAGTACCTATACATGAAATTAATATCAGTCAATCAAAGAAAAAACTGATAGCCAAAAATGTATTGATAGGAAAGTAATTTAAATTGTACCACTTCTTTTTCACATTTTCGTGACACTATTTCTCTCTTTTTACAGGATTGTGTCCTACCCTCCTGCGACTACGGCCCCTACGATAGAAAAGCGGGCAAGTGCCCAGCGAGAAAGTATAGACGACTGAGATACCACGTCCGAAGACACGAGAAGAACGTCGTTTGAGTGTTCTAGAGCAATCTAGAAGAATTATGTGTGTTTGTATTTTGCGCAAAGCTTTCGTGTTGGTTAGGCCTTCTAGAATCATCATGATAGCACTGCATTTGGGCCCTTATATGCTACGGTATATGTCTTTAATCGACATCACTTATCGTCGTAACATAGCGTCGAGAATTGCCGTAAAAATCTTTTCGTTGTTTGAATTTGAACCTGTATTTATTGCTTGCCTGTTGGTTGTATCTTTTGCTTGATGAAAAGAGTCACCTTTTTATAAGAAAGAGGGTCACTTACGGTCTATGAGGTAGGTACTTATACTTAAAAATAATCATTGTTCTTTAAATTTCAATAACTATTGTGTTACTACATTTTATTATACAGTCCAACAAAATAAATTTTAGTTCGTCCCTGCAGTACAAAATATTTTCCTTTTGCCTTTATTTGAATTACACTGCAGCAGCTATATTTTGTTCGTTAAACGATACTTTAAGAAAAATGTGTAGTGATACAAGGTACAAATTTAAGTGCCTCAAGGTGCTAAACGTGTTACAATATCGCTTTATAAGGATCAAATAATATTTTTGTGCCATATAAGAAAACTTCCTACATTAAGTTTACCTACTTTTTATCTCGTCATTTAATGTACGTTAAGGAAAATCACAAAATGTTTACATAATTTTTGTAGTTTTATACTTTTTAGATGTTAGAGTTTGTACAAATTCACAGTCACCCGAGTAGAATATAAATTTCGTATCAAGTCGTCAATTGACATTTCTTGAATGTACAATTTTTATACCAATAGAGATAGAAGTCAGTAATTCTGTAACGAAAACCAGTAGGTTATTTACTTTTCTAAATCTGGACATAATAATGTAGTTAAGTTCTAAGGAATTAACTATGAAGGTTGGTTTAAATAACTAAGAATAAAGTGTAAGATATTTTTATTTTGTAAATAAAATCTTATAAAATATCCGTTTATTGGTATTGTGTGCTATATCCTAATGCAAAAGTAGGATTCTTCCTTTCGCTGGCAGCTGCCAAAATTTGTCATTTTAAATTTCACAAATCAACCTAACGTTATCAGCATTAGATACAGATATTAGAGCTTCAGATTTCGTATCTGACAATCCAGAAACTCCAAAAACTCAATAAACTTACTTTTGAAATATTTGCAAGCACACTGATCTCTTAAGAAATTAACTTTTCACACCAGTCTAGAATATTCCATAATTTAACATTCGTATCGTCACTAAGTTAAAAACAGAGCTTGTTTGAACAGCTGAGCGGACTCAGACTCACTCGAGTCTTGTAGGTTATTGCAGTATGGAGTAATAAGCCAAGCCAGAGAGTACAGTAACAGATCTGATGATGAATAATTTTGGAGTGTTGGTAGTTTGTGTTGTCTTTTATGGAGTTTCGGGATTCCCAGAGGACTTCCTCGATGACGGTAAGATTTTACCAAGAAATTATTTAAATCAATATAATATCCTACCTGTTGATACACTACGAAAATTGGGAAGAAATCTCGAAGGGTTTTCAAGTCATCTTTGCCCTCTGGCATTGAAAACCCTTCGAGATTTCTCCCGTCGATTCTTCGGCTTCTTCTCCTTTTGCTAGTCTCTATTGCCTATTATTTATTGATATTTACTAGTTTTGACGGTGAGGTAGGAAAAAAGATATAAAGGGAATATATTTTTGAATTGCATTTAACTTTTGTTTCAGATAAATTAGTTATCCCTTTAAAACCCAGCACAAAAACAAAACCAATAGAGATGCCCCGACACAAAATGAACACGAAATTTCATCAATTTAGAAAAATCCAGCCAGAACTTAAGGAATTTTCAAATCATGATAGCGCTCAATCTAAATTCAGTAAGGTTCAGTCTAGTTCTTCGTCATTTTCATCACGTGTAGTGTCTTCTAACGGCAATACTCAGGAAAAGGAAGCATCGTCCAAATCTCACGCTACTTCCATTTCCGATGGAACCACGCAACTCAACAAAACTGAATCTATAGCTGAAACCAAAGAAAACAAGACTGTAAACGGATGCACAGAAAACAGAGAAACGGCGGCAGCAGTAAAAGCAGTTGAAGTAGCAAACAAAAACCCAGATGGAAGCGTCCAAACTGTGGGTGCAGCGGTAGCTAAGTCAGCAATATCACACACAGTAGATGGTGAAACCAAACGTCAAGAAGTCAAAGCTGCAACTATGGCAGAAACTGTTAAAGACGCTGCTGGTGAGGAACACAGCAAAGTGATAGGCGTTGCACAGGCAAAGGAGACCAAAACTAACAACGGACATAATGAAACTTTCAAAACATTTGCAGCGGGTGAGTCGGAACAAATTACACATGGTGATGGTAAATCAGAACGAACAGATAAGTTTGTGGTATTAATTCCAGATAGTAAAAAAGATAAATCAAACAATAATAACACCGAAGCAGGAAAGGAAAATAAGAAAAATGATAATGATAATCAAGGCACTACAAATAAGGAAATTAAACACAAAGATAAAAAACCAGAAAACAGCCAGAGTTCTAGCACCGACAATAAAATACGAAAAGCAAGCCTAAACTACAATAAAAATGAAAACAAAGAAAAAGAAAATGACGCAATTACTCAAAGCAAAGACAAAGATTCAGATAGAATAACCGAAGAGGAGACAGGAACCGATGAATATAACGAAGAAAGTGCCACAAGCGATAACGAAGGTGAAACTGATGACACACATTCAGAAAATGATACTGTCAATGATGATACGGATTCAGATAGTGATATTGATGACAAAGACTCGGTATATACACATGATGCGGACTATACAAGCACGTACAATCAAAATAATAAAGACGATGATTCAGGGGTAGAGGACCCTAAGGCTAATGACCCTGCGAAAATTGAACCCAACAGTGAACCAGCACAATATAAAAGGGTTAAACGTTTTTAATATTATTATAAACCGAACGGTGTTTGTTGAAACGCCAGTCATCCTTTAGAGCGATAAGTTTAACTAATTATGTGATAAAGGTTTATGTTTTAAGAGAAGTGTATTTGTGGCGTCGCTAACGTCATCGGTTGATGAATTAAAATAAGAACCAGATCTAGCTATACCATCAGAATAAAATAGGTAGATATTACTTTATTAAAGAAAATAAAAATATCGAGGAAACTGTTTAAATATTGTATTCGAAATGAACATAACTTCCAAGTAAGAAGTCAATTAACATAACAATAAGTATTTTTAATTGTACATTTTAACAGCTGCTTAGGTGTCTGGCTGCTTTTCTAGTATCATGAATATGAACTAATTATGTTTTAGGGCGATTTTACAAACTGATAATAACCTAAAATACCATCTAAATAACACAGTAAAAAAGTTGAAAGATAATGCATAATAAAACATATTATTTAACCATAAGCGGAAACTGTTAAGCTTAAGTTACCCATAAGTTTAAACCATTAATGTTAAATTTAGTTATTTGTTTTCCAAAGATCAACAAACATGAAAAAAATATTAATTAAATTAAATAATCGGTCAACGAACCCATAATCTAGAATCTGTCCGCCATTTTCTAAGCGAGTCATAACATCTGAGCAAAGAAGTATGACTATGAAATTTCCATGAACCGGACACTGACAAGAAAATAGCAAACAACACGTACTGCCAATAATAACAAAGACGTTAAGTCAAGAAAAAATATAAAAGATAAGTAACATACAAGTTAAGTAGCCAACGTGCAAAGCATAGCGGTGCCCCGCTTGACCCAGAATTCCGCGTTTTCCTTCCCGGACGGCAAGTCTACAGCCACCACGAAGGCTCCCATGCGAGCGGGGTAGTAGTAGCACGGGCAGATGTAGCGATCTGGAAGTATCACACGTATTATTGACTACTAGTTACTACTCGCGGCTTCGCACACGTTTCTATGGAGATGTTAAAGGATGAGCGGGAAATGGGAGATAAGTGAGCGGAACGCAGTCTTTTCCACTCGACTTTGTTGGTGTTTACTTTACTCTAGCGAGTTAAGCGGTGTCCGATTTTAGAGATACATCCGTTAAGTTGTCATCAACAAACATCCAAACATCCGTTCAAGCTTTCGCATTTGTAAAAATAGTTTGATGATAGTGTGTTGTTCTCGCAGTGGATTCGCACGCGCTTTTTAATGGCCAAAAACATGACTTAATTTGTATTTTCTGAAGAAATAATCTATCTCGTGCGTGTGATTGGGCGGCCTTTGCCCAGAAGAAAGAGAGAGAGAGGAAAAAAAAAATCCTGCCCAAGACATTCCAGTCGTGAAAGGGTAAAAAACAGACAAGGCGACAGACATAGTTAGGTTAGTTAGTACGTTAGGTCAGGTTTTTTAAATCGTGTATTGACCTTTTATATTTTTGTTTGGATTAAATAGCATCTTCTAGCCCCAAGCAAAAATGCATTTTTTTTTATTCAGGAGTAACGCACGCTAATCCGCTGGTAGAAGCTGTTTAATAGTAAGGAATGGTGTGGGCTGAAGCTCAGAAACTGAACCAGATTAGAGAGCCAATAAATAAAATGGTGTCAACGAGCACATTATGATCAAATATTTCAATGATATGTCATGAATGGCAATGACATGACCAGCATTGCAGCATTTTCATCATTAATAACTAAATGTTTTCGCTGTTTTTACCGGATTGATCGCGTTTTTTTTTTTTTTTAATATTTATCCGGTAAAAACAGTGTTTTATTATGAGTTCTCGCGAAAATAACCTTAGAATATACTAAATTTTTTCGTTTGTTCACCGTGGTACCATTAGATAGTACCACTGATGGTACTGTGGTAATTTTAATATAATTAGAAAACGATCAGAACACCCGATACAAATACTGCAGTACGTACAAATATTTGTCCCACGGCGGAAGTCGAACAGGTTACCTAATGTGTCGCAGGCGGACCTTCACCCACCGCGCCACAGAGGTCGTCAAAGAAGATGGGCAGAATCTACAGCTGCAGTCTGTGTGATTTATCAATTTCCCTGTAAAGGTGCAAATAAACACTTAGAATACATACTCCTGAGTCGACGGCCAGTGGCTCGGATCGGCTTGAAGTGTATGGGAGACATGGGGAAGACCAGCTGCATCGGAAGCGGCTCGGCGAGCCACGAGTCCTTCTTCCACCAGCTCGCGCCTTCTAGGAACTGTCCTCTGCAATCATACGACTCTAATGAAATAAGAAGAACCTACTGGGATGCAAAAAGCGCGGGGCAGAGCAGCGCAGGCTAATAAAATGGTCTTATTTTATAGGTATTACCTATGGTGGTGAATGATGATCTTGAAGAAGATTATTACATAAATCTGGATAGGTGTGATATAGTCTTAAGATACTATCTTATCTTAAGATACTATATCACACCTCAGAACTTCATCATTTCATTGACCGATTGATTAATTAATAAAATATAAATGGGTGGCTTTTTGAAATGGGAGTAGATGTCCAAATCCGAAACCATCAGAGTTAGAGAAAAATCGAGAAAGGGGTCATGACCTCCATGTACTTATATGAAAACAAAAACTGCATAGTGAGATTTTTTTAATCCTTTACTTTTGCAGGAATACGAACCGATTTTTCAAAAAATATTGCACCCTGTTGGTATTTTTGCGCAAACGGATTCGGTTGCTAATAAGAATTATTTTTGTAGAGAAATATATTACTAAATTACTAAGATCGAAAGTAAAATAATTTTGCACAATTTTAGTTTGAATCCAAGCAACCAAGCATCATTTGTTTTTTTTTCGATCAACCAGTGTACTTGCCGCTAGCCAGCATACTTTGATTGTATTTAAATAAGTTTATTTTTGATAAAACATCTATTTGTAATGATTTTAGTAAACGTCGATAAATAAAAATACGTTAAAAAAAATACAGTCGAATTGCGCTGTACGTTGAACACACAGATAATGCTGTGTGAATTGTCCAGCATTACGTTGTCACAGAATAGCGTCATGACGCTTTTATCGACGTTTACTAAAATCATCATGATACATATCATAGATAGCAAATTTTATTTCGGCAATCAGTTCAGATCAAGGCGAAGAACTCTGGATCAAGGGTTTTTCATCTTTAGTATCGTGACTTTTCGTTTAGATAAAGGCACAACAGGAAAATAACAGTTTAACTTATCAGAATCCCCAGCGCCATTTTCCATCTATTCGTAAACTTGTTCGGTGACCTCCATTCAATAAGACTGCCTGCTCATTTTTAGAGAACACTATGTGAATGAGCGAGACGAATGTATCAAACTTAACAATGAATGCTCGCAACTGTGATAGAAGAACTATGTATATAATATCTACATTCTACAAGAATATGGTGTAGGTACTATGGAGTTGGTTTGTTGCTGGTCAGTGCTCGCGTCAGAACCAAGAGAAGAACACGTGCTTTTGTTTATTACTGAAAAGTTATTTTGTTCGATAAAATTGTATGAATGTTTGTAACATGAATGAAATACTACCATATCAACCAATTGACGGCGTCTACTACTCCGGTCACCCAGTCAGAGGAAAATTGAAATACGAAATACAGAAGCCGAAGAAATATGAAGTAATAGTTCTGTCCCTAATCGGTAAAGGAAAATGCAAGTGGGCAGAATCTGATAGCGACATTGGTTCCACGACCAATTACGAGGAATATGTAGCCAGCCATGTCAATATTCTGCCATATCCCGCGGTTCTTCAACCAGGGTCATATGAACACGAATACCAGTTCGAACTACCAGAAAATGTACCATCGTCATTCAAAAACAGCTGCTGCACTATCAAGTACCAAATCCAAATGAAATTTGAGAGAATCAACAGTTTAAATATCACCGTGTCGAAGAAATTCAAGCTAGAAATACCAGTATACCAGGTATTTGAAGCGACAGAAGGACCTGTGATATTCGGCGTAGACAAAACACTGCTCAAACTATTTTCCGCAAAAAAACACTACGTTAAAGTAACTGCAGAAGTAGGTAAGACGTGTTTCTTACCAGGAGAGAATATTAACCTAGCGATACTAGTGAAAAACGACACCGACGACCGTCCAACCGTAAAGGCTAGTTTACATTGCTACACAACTCTTACAGGTAGGCATGGAGCCACTCGAAAAGGAGCCGATAACATCAAGAACTGTTTCGCAGTGACGCCAGAGATCAATGCACGTACAGAGATGAAGTTAATTCTAAGTATTCCAACTAGAAGTGAACTTTATACTATCAACTGTAAGGTTATGAAGAAAGAGTATAAACTGAGAATAAAGGTGGTTTTACCGGCACCTCATTGGAACGCTGTGGCGGAATTGCCGATTACCATAGGAGAGCAGAGGAGAAAGGGAGGCATAGAAGTGAAGGACATGACATGGGAAACAATGCTGGAGGATTTGGAGGAGTAGAATAAAGTGGAAAATGACATCTCATTTAATGATGCACAAGAAAGGACTCTGTGGTGTGCAATTTTTCACACCAGTTTCATTTCTCATAATGTCCATTATGTTAAAACACTTTATAGTTTATATTATCTGGTCCAACCTCAATTATTATCAGGCGATTAATCTTTAAAATACGCAATATTTTTATAGATCAATACATCAATACTTTTTTCATACTATGTTACACAAGATTAACGTACCTATCTTTTAAAGGGCAATGTATACGTTTCTACAACAAAACTCCAAGTGAGTTGCAAAAATTTACAATAAATAAATTCAAACAAATTGTTAAACACATCCTTTGTAAAAAGGCCTACTATAAAATATCAGATTATCTAGAGGATAAAAAGCTTGGGACGACTTTTGCTCCAACTCGAAAAGTAACATTCTAACAAGGTAAAGGTTTCTTGTTCGCTTCTTTACTTTACCTTAAAAAGATTGAAGTGGACAAAAAATCAAAGTGATCACTTTATTTCCTAGTTTTACTTATGTAATCTGAGTTTTGTGACGTGTCCAAGAGTCCTGTAAGGTCTAAAGGAAATAAAGCACTTTGAATTTTGAATTTTTGAATTTCATCCCATCTAATAATACTAATTTAACCAAATTACTTTAATTAAGTACCAAAATATAAATATTCGTCACTACTAAAAGCATCTCTTATTTATTTTTCTCGTATGATGAATTTTTCTCATGGATTAGGATGAAAAGCAGAGTGTACGGTACCAAAGTTATTTAACATCGAGCGAGGTACTACTTTGAATCCCTCGCTACGCTTAGGATTCTACTCTTCTAATATCAAATATCAAAGTGCTTTATTTCCTTTAGACCTTATAGGACTCTTGGACACATCACAAAATACAAATTACATACGTAAAAATAGGAAATAAAGTGATCACTTTGATTTTTTGTTCACTTCAATCTTTTTAAGGTAAAGTAAAGAAGCGAACAAGAAACCTTTACCTTGTTAGAATGTTAGTTTTCGAGTTGGAGCAAAAGTCGTCCCAAGAAGCGTCGTTTTGTGAAGTGTGTGCAGTGTTTACATATTTTTGGTTTATTTTTGTGTATTAAGTTTGTTATATTATGTTTTTTTTTTCAGTCGTCTATTACCACTGAATCATAAATAACTATAATGTATTTTGCTATCCGTGGAAACTTTATAAATAGCCCTCAGCTTAAGTGCATGTAATTCTTATGTACTTAGATTTATGTTTCCTAATTTTGTAATTTTTCTAGCTGTGTTTTCCTAAAATTTGAAAATAAAATAAAATAAGATTTTTTATCGTCTAGTCTAGATAATCTGATATTTTGTAGTAAGCCTTTTTACAAAGGACATGTTTGACTTCTACTATAGAATCCTTCAAAAAATCGTTCTCATCCTAAATACATTATTTTGTTCCCTAGTGGCACAATCGACTATTACATCCATCTTTTAAATTAAGGTGGCTGCGAACCTCTAAGCCCCCATACAAACGCACTTCTCGATTCATTGGGAAAATACGTCCCCGATTTTAATAAAATAAAAAAAACACCTGCCCCCCTAGCACGGGGTTTGTTGTCTAGGGTAGAATAGAGAAAAATTACGTCACTTCGTCATCCAATGCGTAAATTATTTGAAAGGCATTCCTTCAACATCAATAATGTACGCAATGTATGGCGATGCAATGTCATTATTGTCTATTCTACCCTAGACAACAATCCCCGAGCTAGGGGGGCAGATTACGCTTTGTTACGTTGTCACTGGCTAGGATGAAAACAATTTGAAACTTATTTTTAATGTAGTCAGATAGCCTATTGAGCAATTAATTGAATTTAAAGGTATTCCCGTTTCTTTTCCTTATGTTGGTCGCAGCTCGCGCCGTGGTTTGTCATAGAGAATAGTTTAAACTATACCTGACGTAGACTCCGCCGTCTCTGGGTGGTCGCACGAAGCCAGACTCCTCGAGAGTCATCACCGTGAACTCCCAAGCGAGCGTGTCTATGGGCCAGCCCTCAGCTCGCGCCGTGGTCTGTCATAGAGAATAGACGAGGTAAAAGTATCCTATTTTCGCAGCGTACTAGTTATTATTACATAACTTCCCAAACGTCATCTCTATTAGCCTTGGAGATGCCACCGTCCATGATGAGCGTCATCTACCACCAACTCTATGGTACAAAATACTTCCAAGCCAACAACATCTGCCGAAATGTTGTAACACTTCACCGCCGCCGGCTTGCCGCTTTCTAGGATATACATATACATATGTACAGTCGAGATGAATGCAGTCAAGATAACATTAAACGTGTACCTGCATAACAGCCGTGAGGAATCCTGTGGGCGCGCGCAAGGCAGGCAGCCAGCACAGCGTGGGCGGCGAACGCGGTGCTTTGGCCCACGCGAGGAGATGCGCACCGCGGAGGAAGAGCTCGCGGCACCATGCTCCTAGCGGCTTCATGGACGGACGACCTGATAAGACCACGCAAGTAATAAGTACCAAGACGACTTTATTATTATGAAAATAAAACCGGCCAAGTGCGAGTCAGACTCGCTTATGAAGGGTTCCGCACCATTATCTATAGAAACGGCAACAAACGTGATTTTTTTTCTAAAACATTTGTTTTATTACCCGACTACCAACAGGGGAGGGTTATGAGGTTAGCACCCTAAGTTTGTATACCTATTCGTATGTTTGTATGTATGTGGCCGATTTCTTTGTTCCCACGTAGCGCTGAAACTACTGGTTCGATTTCAACAAATTATGTATCGATTGATTCGTCTCAATACCCCGATGGTTATAGGATTTAGGACTCCGACCCCGAATAAGCCTTCAAAACGCGTATTAAAGTTTAGGTAGCCGCAGGCTGCAGGCCCCATAGAGAAAAATTACAACACCTACGACCTATTTTCATTTTCAACTCTATGCCTATCAAATATGACCGATACGTCATTCTATTTTGTCAATGTAAATGTTTCAAACTTTTATAACTTTCACGTAGTCGGGTTGTAGTTTTTAACTTTATCTTGTTTTAATTATTTATTTTTAAAGTAACTAAATATTCTGTCAATATTTCAAGCGTGTTATTAATATCGAGCAAAAACGAACACTGTTGTATGATATTTGTTTTAAAAAAAATATTAAAATTTATTTTATTCTATTTTTAGGGCTCCGTACCTCAAACGGAAAAAAGGAACCAACCTTTAAAGGATCACTTTGTTGTCCTTCTGTCCTCCTTTTTCTCAAAAACGAGTGAAGGTATCGAGTTGAAATTCACATCATATATACTCAAGTTCGTAACCTCTTGGAGGCTCGATATAAATCTAAACTTAGTCAACGCAATCAAAAGTTACAGCCGTTCCATGGTAATCACATGGACATAAAACCTATAGGCTACTTCCCGTTGACCTAGAATCATGAAATTAGGCAAGAACCAAAGACAAGTAAAGGGAAAAATACGAAAACCGTAAATTTGTTGTTTGTTAACAGAAAAAGAATCGAATTGAAACATTAAAATGGCACTAAGCCTTTTTGAAAATTTGAGAATCTGGTGCTTTGCGTGTAAAAAACATTCATTTCGCGATACGCCAACTGGCACTTCGCTAATTTAGTACTACGCGTCGAAAGGCTTTATTTATGTTACGGGCTCTAACGCGGTCTCTGATATAGGGAGCATGTGTAACAACGCGACTTACATTGTCCAACTAACTAAAATGAGATAACAAGGGGGACAGCGCGTACGCAGTCCCCACTACCAAAAATGGCGCACCCGAGTTATCCACATTAGGGATAATCGCAGAGGTCAACCCGACCGCAGTGCAATGGAAGGGCCTCACTCTGGGGGAACCGCCTTTGAGATCACGGTGTCCCCTGTGCCAGGTAAGTATGAATTAGAATAGCTACTGAGCGGAGGTCATTCTGAGCCGTGCGTTCTCGTCAGCGCGATCTAGAGCTCGTCCACTTTTAGTAGCGACATCTAGTTATGCACGAGCTGGATTTGTTTGGGTGACGTCACGGCACACGCCGCGGTATCGTACGTAACCTTGCCTTGGTACGTGGGTAGTACTCAATAGTTATTCTGTGTCCTGCTATCCGCCGCCTTTGTATGACTGTAGACGTTTAGTTCCATTTTGTTGGGATAGTGTAGGGGAGGGTTATTTTATTATATGTTTATTTTTATGTTTGTGCGATCTACAGATAATTGTTCAGGGTCTTCTGGTCGTTTGCTATGTACCTATAACAAAAAACTACCTACATAATAGGTATGTACAATACAGTTGTAATTTGTATATCTAGTACCCATAACACAAGTTCTGCTTAGCTTGGGGCTAGATAATGCTGTGTGTAACTATTTATTATTATTATTATATAACATTTTAATTTCGGTTGCATTCTCTCAGCGTCCCCCTAACAGGAATGATGACCATCGCTAAAATCACCAAAATTATGTATTTACTAAATTATACCCGAGTCATTCATGGGTTACAGAACGTCTGTTATATTTTTTACTATAGACGTTGTTTTGGTCCCAATTCTGATGTCTCCAAAACTAAACAAAAATTATTTGACCGGACAAAAAATCATACCATCATTTGAATTCGATTGTTATGAAAGGGAGGCACTATTTTTAGTGCTGTAATTTTGTTTAGTTTTGGAGACATCAGAATTGGGACCAATAGGCATGAGGACTGATAAACAAATTAAACTACTCCGAGATGTTACAAGACGTCTACTGCAGAATACAAAATCAATCATGTATCTGAGCACAGAGCGTTCTCACAAACCTGGTTTCCAAAAGACGGGCACTCTTCCCTCGAAGATACACGAATACATGATCTCCAACATTTCCGACATCACCACCAGTCCTTCTATAGCACGACGCAATTCCTGGGTAAAACGAAACGTTTGAGTAGATACATTTTGTGTACAAGTTGGTGTGTCTGTTTTATTACACAAAAATCCACGATGATGACACAAATTCAAGACTCCAGTATACAAAAGCAAAAGGGGATCGCGCCAGCATTGAAAAAAATATCTGTAAGGCTGCTTTTCCACCAAAGATATTGTGCTACGTTGGTATGTTTCCAGCCGACCAATAGGATCGCTCCATTATCGCGTCATTAAAAATGCATCATAATTTTGCGAGTGAAAGCCTTTATTGAATGCAGCAGATCCAGATCTACGACTGTTTTTGACAGTTCTCATAGATACTTTAATACCTTAAGGTTGTCGCAGATCATAGGCGCACAGCTACCAGCTACCACGCAGCTCAAAATGTACATTCAAATATGGGCCTTTAACTCTTAACATTTACATACATTTCACATTGACGACCTCTGTGGTGCGGTGGGCAAAGGTCCGCCTGCGACGCAAGAGGTTGCGGGGTTCGATTCCCGCTTTGGGACAAATGTTTGTACGATCTGGAGACATTTGTTCCGTGTGTTTTGGTCGTTTTCAATGTACATGTAATAAATAATAATAAATATATTTCTGTGTATTGTTTTGTTTTATGTATATCAGTTAGGTATCTAGTACGTATAACACGAGCTCTGCTTAGCTTCGGGCTAGATAATGCTGTGAATTGTCCAGCATTATTTATTTCTCTATATTTTATTTTATTGACGGTATCAGATGACAGACAGCTCGCGGCCCGCGGGCCACTCGTCTGAAATTTCTGGAAAGCCATTTTGTCACTGTAAAATGTATCTAAATTGAACGAGTTAAAGCCTAGCGAGCTTTAATCATACGGAAATTAGCAGGTGTTACCTTTAGGCCCGCTATAATCTTGCTCAGCAGGACATTGTAGTATCCAATCTCTTGCAGCAGCGACACACACATCGGCATCACGATCTCCGGACCCATCATCTTCTCGGTCGTCTCCACGTCAATCTTACTGGGCAGTTTGATTAACATTTCTGCTGCCAGTTCGTCCACCTGAAGAAAGATTATTATGAAACTGTTCTAACCTTTGCAGGACAATACCTAATCCCGAACAGAATATTTATGGGACCATTTCGGGATCATCTAGATACTATACGATTGCAAAAGAATTATCGCAATCGGTCGATATTAATAATTTACGGAGAAATCGAGGAACATACAAAATACATACTACAACCTCCTTCTTTTTTCAAAGACGATTAAAAATACACAGAAAAGAGGCTGCTGTGTCCATTAAGCAGGTTCCATTTGTCGGCTCTTACGACATCCACGCGCTGAGTTATAGGGGTCGATTCTTTCACCACGTCCGGCCGGCCATTTAACTACATATATGTAATCACAAAGCCCTAGGTACCTTTTGGTCCTCACCGCCGCCAGTGCCGCCGCCTCCAGTTGATGCAAGCGCGAAAAGCGTAGAGCACATGATTAGTGCATCCTGCAAAACGGGCATTTAGTTATAAGACGAGGAACAGTCGGGTTTGAAAGTCATCATCAGCCTAAGCTAGTCCATCGCTACATAGGCCTCCCTTCGCTAGTCCATAGCTGGACATAAGTCGCTCTTCGCTCTTCAAAAGAGTCCTATCATCAACTTGTCGCATCCAGCATTTCTGGCAAGCAATCTTTGAAGCAAAAAGTTGAAGATTAGGCAGATTGCAGAGTCACGGTCTCCAGTTCTCCACTCAACAACACGTCAATCCCATCGCAATTCCCGACGCGAACACACCATGTTGTAATATAATTTTAAGAATTTATCTTTTTCTAAAGCCGGTGCTGCTTTTCCAGCAGAGATGTGCTACTTTGCTCTGTTTCCAGCCGACCAATAGGATCACTCCATTATCACGTCATTTTTATCAGCTATGAAAGTATATGAATACTGTGTTACCTACCTAAAGCGTAGAGCACATGCATTTACGCTTAAAAAATATGCTCAGCGAAATACCAAGGGGATGTAGTCACTGTAAATGATGAACACGACGTCCACAGACACTTTTCTAGTAGCTACACAGAGGAAAGTAATAGGTACACATTATGCGTTGCCTCCGGGTTATTGCAAGTAAAGAACTCCTCAACTCTATTTACCTAACGATGTGTCAATCACTAATCATTTACTGTATAACTTGCTGGGGAAGCGCAGCAAAATCCTAGCTCATAAAAGTTGAGAGAGCACTGAGAGAATTGTTTTTTTTTATTGCCAAAACTTACGATTTGATTTGGCAAGTTACTTTGGGAAAAGTGTTCCTGGTTGGAAATACTATAAACCGCTTTATATAAATATTAATTTTTATCATATAAGAAATAAGGTGTTATTGATTGTACCAGCCTACATAGTTAACGCTCACTACGCGTTGCGGCAATCACAGGAAGACCACATATCCATATAACTGTATCTGGCAATCAAGTAGATCACAAGCAATTTGAATCACTGGCATGCAATAATATGAGGCAGGGGTCGCGGGGGGCTGCCAAACCGGGGCGCGGCGGCGGCGGGGGGGCGCGGCGGCGGCGGCGGCGGCACGTGTGAACGCACGAGACAGCTGCCGGCATGCCAGTACCCGACGAGTTGTCCCAGTTGGATCACGTTTATATTCGTTTCAAGTTTTTTGTCTGTTTTGTATTCGTCATGTCACGATGGGGAGATGAAAAGACTATACAGTTTATTCATTTGTACAGACAACACAAATGTCTTTGGAACCCGGGTAGCTCTTTATATAAAAATAAAATAGCCCGTAGCCATGCCTATACTAAAATTCAAGAGGAATTCGAATTGAGTCTAACAGAGATTAAAAACAAAATAAAAAGTCTAAGAAGTACTTACCATCAAGAACTTAATAAAGTGCAAAAATCCAAACTATCCGGAGCCGAATATGCAGATGTTTATAAGCCCAGTTTGACTTGGTTTAAGGACATGAGTTTTCTGGATGATACAATTGAGTATAGACAATCAGTCCATACAGAAGTAAGTACCTACCTATAAAACTTTAATTATCTACCTACCTTACCATTACTTTCAAATTTGTTATTATCATTTGGTAGTTTTATCTGGAAAATTTACCGGGAATTCAAAAGATGTGCAATTTTATAATTTTCAACATTGCTATTTGCCTTCTCGTATCTTTGTCGCTCGGACCGCCAGCGCCATGTTGGAAAAAAGTTGGTGCCAAAATTAAGGGCCGTTATCATATCACGGATAATTCGCTCCTGATCCGATCCTGAAAATAATCGTTTACTGGATCCAGAATATCCATCCAGTAATCCAGTCTGATCCGGCTGTGTGAATACTGAACTGATCCTGTAAAATGGATTCTGTAAAACATATGTTTTATATGTAGGTATACGCCGTGCAGATATACTCTCGCCACACCCGATGACAAAACAATGTTTTTTTTTAGCTACAACCATCTTCACCAACAAACACTGCTACAGCTGAGCCACCAAAGTCATCCTCTCCAGCGGCAAGGAAAAGAACCACACCGAATAAGAGAAAACGTGTAGAAGAAAATGAAACCCCAACTGAACTTCACCGCCAGGAAATAAATTCAACTGCAATTATCAATCAAAGGTTCAATGAAGATGAATTCTATTATTTCGGTCAAAGTGTCGCTGCACAGTTAAGATCCATACCATTGCACAATGCACTGGATTTGCAATCGAAAATTCAAATGTTGATATCGAAAGAGAGGTCTAAAATGTCCGCTTCTCAACCTTCCACTCCGTTCTGAAGATAAAACAGAATCTATTGCCAGTTAGCAATTGATAGACACAATATACTCTGATGCGCCCATTGCTACTGAACAAGGACCTTTGAATGAAGCTTGGAGAAATTCATAACATCCGAAATCATCGCTATAATGAGCGCTATAGCTCCCTGTCTTGAGTTTGCCGCATCCAGCATCTGCGTGCAGTCTTTCGCAAATCGTCATACCTCCTGGCCGGAGGGCGTCCTACGCTAGTGCCGAATCACGGTCTCCACTCGAAAACACGGTTACCCCAGCGGTTGTCGGTTCTTCACAAGATATGGCCCGCGCACTGCTACTTCAGTTTGCTAATTCTTAGAGCTATGTCGATAACTTTGATTCTCTGTCGTGTGTGTAGAATTGTTTATCACCTGGTAGAGTACCGAATGTTGACAATGAATACAAGAATTAATTAATAAAAATAATATTTTACACGTCACTAGGTAGTTTCATAAATTATCCTACATTATAATCAATGAATTAACAATGGCTGAGGACTATGTACCTTACAGGGAAAGTCATTTAGTAGGACTCTGAACCTTGTTCTATAATGTATAGAGTTGTAAATCACCTGTTGTAGAGTAGCCACATCGGCTGAGGCGTGCTGCCCGACGGACTCGGCGCGCTCAGAGCCCGGGAGTAGGTCTAGGAAGTCGCGGTAGGACTCCAAGCTACCGTCTCGAGGGACATGGTATGCGTGGATTGTGGAGAGCCTGGAAATATTTTAGGACAAATAAGTTAAAAAACTATTTATTTGAATAACCGGTGGGTCGCGTTAGGAGGCATTTACACTGCGGATCCGTTCATAAAGGACATGTGTCAAACTACCTGGCGGAATCATATTTTCAGTGTGACTTTTACAAGAGCCTACAGTGACCTTCCGAAAAAACTGTGACCTGTAGAAGGAAGCTTGGAAGATTGTAAATAGTAACCTGTAGAAAGGTACATCGTGCGCCTCCTCACAGAAGAACTGGTTGATATAAGCTATAAGCACGCGCTTGTCCCAGTCGTCCGTGATGTGGCCGCCGTAGTTGATGATCGCGAACAGGTAGCGCAGCGCGTCCCACGGGACCTCGTCGTATTCTTCCAGGTAGTTGGCCAAGAGATTGTCTGACACCTGGCAACACATTGTTCTTATTCATACTAATTTTATAAATAAAAAGCAAGCGACTTAACGGATCTGGAACGAACGGATCATGTCTGGTATGTAGTCATAGTCACGGAGTCGGCACGAACCTCGTATAAGCAGCCATTATTTTGAAAATATATTTCAATTTCAATTCATTTATCTATACCTTAGGGTCACACGGGACACGTGATCATGTCAAAGCTGCATATTTTATTGAACTAAATTAACTAAGATACTTACGTCAAAGTCAGCATCATTGAAGCTGTAGACCGCGTTATAGCCGAGCTGACGGAACCTCTTCCTGGCTATCAGTGTGCAATGGAAGAAGGAGACGCAGAACAGGAGACGCCGGTACTTTGGCGTCGCCTCGTCAAACCGGTCCTCGTTTATGTTCGCGAATAAGCGGACTAAGTTGCCCTTTAGACCCTGGAAACCACACTGGTGTTCAGGCAAAATGATGGCAGAAAAGCAAGAAAGAAACTCATGTTTCTTCCCAAAAATTCCCAAAAATTATAGATTTCGGCGGGACTCAAACCCGCGCCTCACCCTCAGTACGGATGTGCTCTAACCAACTAAGCCCAAAAACCCCAGTCGGTTCAACCAAAAATGCTTGGGACCTCTTACGGACTATAGCGCCGGCCCAAAGTGCGAGTAAGTACTATAACAAAAAAAAAACCTTATAACAACAAATACGAAAAAATAGAATAAAATAAATATTTAAGGGGGCTCCAATACAACAAGCGTGATCTTATTTGTTCGTTTCGCTCGATATTGATAACGGCTATAGGTAAACGCTTGAAATATTCACAGAATATTTAGATACATATTCACATTTAAAAAAATGGATTAAAACAAATATTTTTAAAACAAATATTTAAGGTCCCATACAACAAGGGCCGTTTTATAGATAATGATAGTCCGACTCGTGCTCGGCCCCAACAAATAAAATTACTACAAAAAAGAATAATAATCCATTATTGGTCGTAAGAAAAACATGTATTTTAAGTTTATGTAGAATAAGGACTGTGGATTTTGTTACTAAAATAAAATAAAGAGAAACAAATTAGAACTACCTAGTAACTATTGCAAACAATTTACATGTAGTACAATATCAGTCGGAATCATAAGTAGGTACATAATCTTACTAATATTATAAACTTTAAACTAATATTATAAATGTCCAAGTTGGGATAGATGGATGGATGGATGGGTGTTTGTTACTCAATCACGCCAGAACAGCTGAACGGATCTAGCCGAAATTTGGTACAGAGATAGATTATAGTCTGGAATAGTACATAGGCTACTTTTTATCCCGGAATTCCCACGGGAACAGGAACTACGCGGGTGAAACCGCAAGGGGATGCTAGTGAAGAATATGCCTAACCTACATCCAGACCAGGCAGAGTAATTCTTTATATGTATAAGAACAACTATATTCGACTCGGGGAAACAGACCCAGCAAAGTCGTAACAGCACTCACCTGAGGCGGTTCAGTAGTCATCTTAATGCTGCGCTGAAGTACACCCAAAGGGAACTTGTCATCTGGCATCGAGGAGAGCCAGAGGCGGAAGCGAGGGTGGATCTTGGGATTGTCGAGGCCGCGTAGAGCTGCTAGCCAGGCACAGGCCAGGTGGCAGTTAGCGAGGAACACCCAGCCGCCGTCTCGCATACCCGTGGCTAACATTCTGGGAAATAAACAATAGAATGCATTGAGGACAAACAGAGGCGGAAGCGGGGGTGGATCTAGGGGTTGACGAGGGCAGTAGTACACATTACCTGGTGGCGGCGGGCGCCTGGCCCTGACCCAGGGACAGCGATGCGAACTTGTCAAACATCTTGACGTCCATGGCGAGCTGGATGAGCGCCGCGGTCGGGTCTACTCCGGGAGAAAGCACGAATAGAAGTGACGTCTTGAACGTTGACTCCTCCCAGGCCATCTAAATGCCGCAGGGAAACATTGATCTATTATTAGTGTATTAGTGTGTAGTGTCGATGCAGGGAAATGAAAAAATAAAGGGAACCAAAGTCGGGAAAAATTACTTTATTTGGCCACTGTCCTGTTTTAAGAGACATCGTGCGTATTAAGCAATATAGTATAATATCTGTTATTTGATAATTTGCATTTTATGCAGTTCATTTTGTGACTACCTAGCTATTAGGGTTTTGTTTCGTAGAATCGTAACGTGTTTATCTTTTTCAAATTGGTTGGGTTTAATTTGATTTGTAGGAAGTACATACGAAAGTCCACGTAATTCGTACCCTTATATCCAATACAGGAGGCTCCACGTATCTGGGCCCAAGCACAGACACAATGAACGTGGTCACGCAGGCAGACACCCGGTCCGCGCGCAGCGAGCGGACGAATAGAATCTTCTGGAACTCATTGCACACGTCATTCCAGTCCCCTAAAAATAAAAAAACAAGCAATTATATACCATAAGAACTACAATAACCCAATTATTTCATCAATGACACAAACACAAGATTTCCGCACATACCTCACACCCGAATCTGTTGTTTGATGCTAAATTTTAGAACTTGTCTATATTTACCAATCAACGGCACAGTTTCAGGCTCGGGATGCAAATACCACTCCTTCCACTCCTTGCTGAAGGTCTCGAACCCGTCCGTTACGCCGTGGAAGCCGTGCAGTTTGTCCAACTCCGTGATGTTGTCCCAACAATCTTCTGGCAACCAGTCTGAGGAAATTCAATCATGTAATTTATTTATGAAGTTACTTGTAGGTACTAGGTACCATCCTTAATGGTGGAATGGAGCTTTTAGATACGTGGGCACAAAATTAATAAAAGGAGTTCAGTGAAGATGATGTACCTACTCACCTCACCTTCAAGAGCCTATAACGGTCCACTGCTGGACGCATGGCTCCACCTGATAACGCCTTAATGGATTTTGTATCATGGAGGTAATGCCCGCTATCCCAACGATGGGCATGCGGGTTAGATATATTCTGCAAAAGGCGCTGCTGCCCGTCCCCCTGTGTATGTCCCTTAGTCGATCTAACGACACCCACGCACGGGAAGAGTTGGGAGGTGCAAATTCTATGCCGGCACCATCTACCCTACTACTCTTAGCCTTCCGGCCACGGCAGCCAGTCTCAACGAGGACTTGCCATGATTGCAGGACATATAAGTGCCCAATGTGTTGTGCGCCAACGAGTGTACTCACTATTCCATCCCTATCATAATCGGATAGCACAGCAGACTGACACGACTCGAAGGGGTCAGCACCGCCAATTTCCTGACTCCGGGCTACCACACTGAAATACCAAGGTAGGTACTAACTGGTAGGATTGTCAGGCTGTTCAGATCTATCCAGCACGACGCCTCCCTTCAGCAGAAACAAATACTCGGCGGAGCTCATCTTGCCAGCTTGGAACAGGATCCGGGAGACCATGTGGAAGGATAGAAGTAGCTTGTGACGCTCGAACAGAGCTCGGCAGGTGTTTCTACAAACATAATTATAATTATAATATCGAGAATGTGGGAGCCGAAGGGGGGTTGATTCAGCTGTGGTCCAGAATCACTCCGTTTCCGCTTAGAACCTACATTTTGTTTTGTGATACTTAATATCTGTGTTGTTATCTCAGACATTAGTCTTTATTTTTGCAAAGAAACGAGACACAAAACCAATTCTGTGAGACAGGAAGACTCGTCTTTCCATTACGCCATGTGTAAACGAAAACGGAAAGATGCAAGTAAGTGCCTATACAAACAATAGAGTACTACACCCATTATAAAAAGTGTCTCCATTAGATTTTATGTATGTGTGTTAGTGCTGATGAACCACAAAAAAATACAAAAATTTTATTCAACTGATATTTGCCCTAAAAATGCAATTAAATTTTACATTTCATTTCATTTATTAACTGCAATTTACATTGTTAGTCATTGACATTAATAATTAACATGTAAATTTCTAAATATATTCATAACGTCTTAAAACTAAGGCATAAGTTTTAAGGGTCTAAATTTGGTCTTATGTTAAAAATTCTATTATTTAAAAAAACATTTACAAAGGCATTTTTAGGGTTCCGTACCCGGTAAAAACTTTAGTCAGCACATTATCTGCTCTGAAATCTCATGTACGCTTTGATACATGTTATATGTATCAAAGCGTACTCGCGTTGATTATTAAAATGTCTAGATGGAGCGTCGCACTGCAAAGCAACCATAAAAACAGACCAATTTTCGTGCGCTAGCGGGCGCGACCACTAGGATTTAAGCTCGCGCTACACACTATTCTTTGGAATAATGATACCAGTTGTAAAGAAACTCCGATAAGAAATTGTGATTATTTACAATACCGTCGACTGTCCACAAAAATATGCTCAAAGAAAAAAGTCGCAAGCGCGAGTTGAAGATTTAGAGTGTAACAGTTGTACCTACGCTATATTTTCTACGCTTTTGCGGCGTTGACAGTGTATCTAGACACATTAGTGATCAAAGCCAGTAGGTACGCATTTCCACACAGTTTCGGTGAAGACACCCTTGCTGAAAAACGGCTCTTATCGTCTTCGCTACGGACATCTCCGCACATCAACGCTTTGGTGGAGCCTGGGCCTAAAGAAGAAACAATAAATAGAACTAACTTGTAAACAGAATAAGTGTGAAATTCATTGAGGTTATTGATTCTGTCATCGAGCTCCTGACTCTTAGGGCTGCGGTCGATGGAGTACATGAACAAATCAATGTAGGCATCAAGCGAGAACTGGTACATCGGGTCGATCCGGGATAGGTCGTTCAACGCGAAGAAGAGAACAGAGGCGCGGACGGCCGTTGGGACGTAGCCCTAGGGAGAAGAAATGGTCTAGATAACTTCTATGTTGCTTTCATTTATAATGACTTCTTTTGACTTTGAAAAATACCTATAAGAAGAGAATCAAGCTGTCCACTTCTACTGTCCACCAAAAATTTCGATTTGTCAGTTTTTTTTTCAGTTCTGGACTAGTTATAGGGTTCCCAGACAAAGTGATGGAACATTATTTGAATCCCCTTTGCATCCCTTTTCTATTTTTTCCAGCTTCTGCCCGAAACTTCGCACTCGCATCCATTCAATAGGCTACTTGACTACTACTGGGAAATAACGTATTGTCTGATACTGCACTTAGCATCCTGGCACCGCTGAAACCCAGCGCTTCTATGGCACAAGTGCCACAGCAGCATGAAATTGAGCCGGTGACCTTTTTGTGTAACATTTAATCTAATACTAGTTATAAGAGCAATGTAATTATGTCATATTTAACATTGTTACAAATAAAGAAATTTCTATTCTATTCTTTTCTATTGATAAAAATAATGCAAAGTGCAATTAATATTTCTTTAAGGCCAGTCGTATTAGTTATAAAAACTAATTTTAAAGTTTGAATTAAATAATGCCGCGCTAAAACGATAATCTCTGTCATGGCTCCGGTGACATCACTCGAGGACGTCACACCTAACAAAAAGAACAACACGCACTGTAATCTGTGATAGGCGTGACGTCACCAGCGATGCAACAAAACGCAGAACGTTTTCGGTCACGTATTAATATACAAAAAAATCTGTAATTTGAATCCCGTTTTTTCACCTAAAATTTAAAAAAAATGTGTAATTTAAATGAAAAAACGGATTTTTCACCTAAATTATAGATATTTTTTGATATTTTAAAAATCACCTGATTACGCCTTGTTACGTTGTCACTGACTAGGATGAAAACAATTTGCAACTTTTTTCAAAGTAGTCAAATAGTCTATTGTTTATAATTTTATAATTGGTCGTTTTGCAAATAGGTAATATGACCCACGGCCACGTTAGATTACCACCACCTTATTTATAATGAGAGTACAAACCGCTCTGGCAGCATCAATCTCCTTCTCCGTCACTTGTGAGGTGATGAGAGCCTCCTTGACCTCGAGCGAGGTTCTCTGGGACGTCTGGAGAGTCACGAATAGCTCCTCATTGTCCAGCAGTGGGACTTGTGACTCGTACATTATGCGTAGGAGGTCATTCTCCAGATCCGACTGTGGTCGAGAAAAAGTTAAATGCATAAAAAATATGTTGGAAACTCCAATAACCTGGGTACAGAGGAATACCAATTACAAAGTTTGCATCGATTTGCGACTAAATCAAATAGATTAAATAATAATAGGTACTTATTTGAACAAGAATTAAATACGTTACATACATAGATATATATTTTTACTATACAAAGAAAACACCCCAAGCAATTACTGCAAATCGTACGAAAATTTCGTCCCGAGGCAAGAATTGAACCCTCATATGGCAGCGGACATCAGACCTTTGCCATATGCGCCACTGAAGTCGTTTCACCTTGTTCATTCATCGTACTAACCAGAATCTTCTTATTGTTAGCAATAGACATGACCAGGACGTCCTTCATCTGCTCGAGCTGCGGCCGCTCCTTCCGGACCACGATCCCGAGGAGCTGTGACGTCAAACCCTGTTCCTTCACCGCGAAGTTCACCATCGTCGTCTTTGTTAACGTTTCGGGGGTGTAAACCGGGTTCCCTGAATATTTACTAGCTGTGTTAATATACAAAGCTCTCTAAATATTGAGTTTTAAAAAGGCATAATTCGATATCCAAAAAATAAAATATCCTACGCGAAAGCCATCCAACATATTTTTGACATTTGAAAGCCATTTCATAGCCTTCGTTATTTGCAAATGATGGAAAGGACGCGCGAGCCGCGAACGCTATGAAAATGGCTTTCACATATCAACCAAGGAATGGGTGGTTTTTGAGCTGGTAAGGTGTTCTTTAGATATAGATTAAATTATTAATAAAGAAATTTTCATAAATAATTGAGCTTACTGCAGACTGTTGCAAACAATCTACATGAAGCTCAACTGTTCCATATCAATACCAGTCCCCAAAACGCTGGCTGCAATACCAATAGTACCATGCACTGCGCTGTAGGTTAACGTAAAAACGCACATGAAGTAGGTTAATTAATTTTTTACCCTTCAAGTTATTAAATTACCTTTCAGAACAAGCCACGAAGACCTTTCGACTCTATAGGCATTTATAGTTTTTATTGGGCCTTGTCCATTGTGAAACGGCGGCGGCAGCGGCAGCTGGCTTACAGTACGGTAACATCTTACGGCTTGCACGTACAGACTACAGACACAGGCTAGGCTGCTTCGCTTTGTTATGGACGGTGGAGTTTAGCGCACTTATGTTGATTTGAGCAGTTTATTGATTATAATAATGCTGGACAATTCATACAGCATTTATTGATTACTTACAATTAAAAGACAGTTATTATTAGAACCAAATTAAAATTAAGGCTCCTAAGGTATCACGAAAAAACACGTAAAATGCATACCCAATTTAGTCGTCAGGTACATTTTAAAATTTTCATCATATGGCACCATCTTTTCGTTGAACTTGATGACCTTGGAAGAGCCGATCTTGATGACAGCTTTGTCCAGAATCGGTGCTATGGACGGGTCCAGTACTTCTCCCACGTTTTGAATTAGAACCGGCTTGCCATTGGAAAGGCAGCCTTCCACGATTTTGAGGTACCCGGGCTGGCCGAAGTCAACAAGCTGCGGATGTTATATTCTACCGTCATGAATAGTCCTCTTTCTAGAATATAGATTGTAGTACAATTCATTAATAATTAATCGATCTACAATCTACGATGTAGCTGGTAGGTACATGTCCCAAAAAACCCATGAAATGCATTGATGATTGAAACTATTCGTTAATAAGTCGTCAATCCTCAAAACCAACCTGACGACGTAAAGATTTCTTGTTCGTTAATTTCTTAACTTTACCCTATAAAAGGTTAAATTGAAATAAACACACTTTATTTCCAAGTTTTACAAAGATTATTTGAAATTTCTGGCTGTCCAAGAGTAATGTTAAAGGAAATAAAGCACAGTGTTCAGTTTTGAGTAACTCCCAAGTGATCACTATTGCTGCAAAGCGTTAGAAACGAACTAAATAATCACCTACATCAGTATCAAGGAGCCTGATTCCGTTACTGACTCAGCTACTCACCTAATTCCAAATGATGAGCTTAATTTTTTGGATAATTGTATTGTATTGGAATAACATCTGAAGGTAGGTACCTAGTGAACACTTAGAAATTAAGCTAATATAAGCTAATATGTCAAACCTATGTGACAGTTACTCGGCTGACTCGCAAATAACACTCCTTTACAAACCTCTGTGGTTCAACTAGTGTTGTTGTAATAAGATTTTCTTTGTAATATTATTTTGAGTGGTTAATTAATAAATAAACCTAATGTTTGAAAGCTTCGATCCTACCTGTATTTCATTCTTCTCCTCGAGCCTGCTGATCCAGATGAGCGCTTGTCCCTGAGGGTCGACGGCGAGCGGCCAGCGCGTCGCGCGCACCACTATTATGCCGTTCTCAGCGCTGAAGTTGTCATCTACAATGGAATTGTTGGTTGAAGGTGGTTAAAGGTCAACACCATACATTGACGGGTACATTAACTAACATTTGTATAGGTAGGTACTACTTACTTGGAAGGCAGCGACTTCCTATCTTGTAAAAGTATGTAGGTATATCTTGTAAACAAAACTTTAGTGTTACATTTATATTAAAATGCTGATCAAAAATTGGAAAAAAACCAGAAAGACGTTTATTTAATTTTATCAACAGCCGGTTTTTTATCTGCTTGTTAAAATTTGACAACAGTTTAAACTTTTTGTTAACCTCTAGTGAGAGTGTGTAGAGAAATCAAGACTTGGTTCGAATGAAAAGCCGGCCTGTTAGGCTTATAAAATATACAGACAGACGCAAAACAAAATTTCAAAATAAATGTAACTATGATATACCTAATGTATATAGTACTAGCTGCTGTGGCCACGACTTCGCAAGCGCTTTTCAAGTAGCCTATGTACGGAGACATAGGCTACTTGATCAGAACGGGGCCGGCCTCGGGATACCATTTACCTCTCTGCCAAATTTTATTAGGATCCGTTCAGCTGTTTAGGCGTGAAAAGGTAACAGACAGACAATAGACAGCCAGAGTCACTTTCGAATTTATAATATTAGATTTTTTACACTGACTCAACAATGTTTAGTAGTCAACTAGCATAGTCTACATATTTTAGTTCGTAAAACAATCTTTTTTTAGCCGAATTTAAACTGGAGGTTATTGGGCCTCCCGAAGATCATAGTAGGGAAAAGTAAAGAGGCCTATCCGGTAGTTAATAGACCAATTTTTTCTTCTTTCTTGGTTTTTGGGAGCATTTGGGAAAATGTAGATCTGAAGTACAAAATTTCGTATTTTCACAAGTACTCCAAAAATACCAGTGAATCGAAGTTGGTTTTATCATGAGTTCATAGAAAATGGTTCACGATTTGCGACCAATGACTTTTTCGCTAGTTTTATTACTTGTGGAAAGAAGAAAAGATACACAAACAAACAAAAAAACCGCCAACCTGTGACATTGAAATGAAATCTTGATAGGCTTCAATAATATTTATCAATCTTCATAAACTTCTTCGATTCGCTTTCAATGTGCCTTGAGTCGTATTCTCATCACTCACTCCTATTATAACCAATAAGTTATTGATGGACTGGTCTGGTCATTAACAATAACCATGTCATCTCACAGACCAGTCCATCCATCTTATCTGCGAATAATGAAAACAATTTAAAGAAAGTAACCAACCAGGCAGCCCCATACAGTTCCATATTCGCAGAGTCGCGTCATCGAGGAGGAAGTTCTTCATGCTGAGATCCGTCGTCGCTGGCATTTGTTCTTCAAAAACCTGGAGATTACGTCACTGATTGATTAACGCATTAACAACAGCCTCAATGCGCGTCAAGATCAATCAGCGTGGCCGTCACGCTGGTCCCGAGGGACATGTGCCTCGTGGGCTGCGAAAGTGTTAAACCTGTGAACGAACTTACGCGCAGTGTTCTAACTCAAACTACCTACGTTTAATGACGACTTACGACCCACGGTATTGTGCGTCCTACTTAGATTTGAGACCTGAGCCCTTGACGATAGTATTGCACGGTGTTCGTGACGTCTCATATTTGTATGGGATTTGCGTAGTTCTCTATCCGCATGATAGAGACGCTGTACCAAAACCCATAGAAAAAAGGAGACGTCACTATAACGTCTCGCTCGATCTATCGTCAACCGAACTCTGTGTTCAGTTCTGGAGGTCTAGGTACTATGAAAAACGAAACAAAGTTCGGATGACAGATCGGTCGTTTTGCGTCTAGTGCTTGGATCAAGCTCCGTTCCTTTTTGTTGACTCTTACGATTTTGACACTTAATATGTATTATTGCTGGGCAAAGGTCCCTAGTCCCTATCTCCTTTCACATCATGCGTTCACCAGAATTGTTCGTAGGTGGGTACTATAGATACTTAACAACTCGCCAACCTCGTTAAACCAGTCCAGCATGAGGCGCTCGCGGTACTCCGACACAAACGGCCCCAGGTACGCAACAAAGCCGGTGGCAATCAGGCAGTCTCCGGGAAGATTATCAAACTCCTTGTCTAGACGCTCCACCGTTAGTTCCCAGCGCTCTCGTTCGCCTGGGTTGTCAGAAAATCTGTAAGAACTCTCTGGTAGTTATGGCATTTGTTCATGATTTGAACGAACCGTCTCGCGAACTTATAAAAATATATTAATAAGAAATGAAATAAGAAAATAAAACCCAAAAATTTTCGGTTTCGACGGGACTCGAACCCGCACCCCACCTTAAGTACGGGTGTGCTCTAACCAACTAAGCCACAAAACCCATACTATATATTAATTATACCTAAAAACAAAATAAAGATTTTGTCCCACATTTGACCTTAAAGGTATCTTTTAAAATTTTGACATCACAATATGCATGTAGGTACTGAAAAATTTCTTTTTTTTTTCTTTTGTTAGGTACAATTTTCCCACCCTTAGTTCCAGCGCAAAGATACGAGCCGGCAAAGTTGAAATTCATAAAAAGCACATGGAAATCTGTAAAAAACAATTGAAAAAACCAGGTAACCTCCTATTTTCGAACCAAATGACTGGACAATGATACCACCTAAATCATCTTTCGTAGATGTTAACAGGCCGATGAAAAAGGTTGTACTTAAGTAAAAAAAAAAAACAATTTGATATCGAATTAAATTTTATTCACGATACACTTGGACATACATTGAATAAGTAAGTACTTGAATAAGTACTTATCGAAACACGTTGAAATGAACACATCTATTATTATTTTTTACATGTAGGTACTTACTTACAATATTTTTACAAATGCAAGTTGTCGGTGGTTAAATATTGGTCACTAAGGAAGAATTTTCTACAACACTATAAATTACACAAAATAGATAACTTCTGTGCCACATACCTACTTACTCTGATTATAATCAGAGTAGGTACATATTATAATCATATTATGATTATATATTAATAATATATTATTATTTGCAACACTGAGTTGACACTAATTGCTTAGGCTCCTCGATTAAAAACATTAATTAATACTACAAACACCAATTAGTCAACAATAAAGTTTAAGACTTAATTCAATTATACCCCGACCAAACTAGCGCCCCACCTATTTTATCGTATCTCTTCCTAAACTATACAAAATAAAAATATTACAAAGGCATAAAAAAAAGCTTATAATAGATATCACAAACTGATCCAACATTTTGAAATTACCTTTGTAACGAAATAATAAGATAAAACAGGTAGCGGCCTGGTTTGGTTCGGGGTATCGTCTTAAGGTTTTGTAGCAAAGATTAACAACATTCAGAGTACAAACACTAAGTCTACAGTATTTTGACGGTTCCGTATCTACTATTTACAACTTTCAATCTATGAATACCAACTTAGTCTAATTTAAGGTTACCGTATACCAACGACGAACGCCTATGAAGTTCGTTAACACGAGAATGAATGAACACTGAATGACAGAATACGATTTCTTTTTTACAGATAAAGATATGAATTTGTCGATTTTCGAAAGTTACGATTTGTATCGAGCCAACATAGTATGTAACAATAGTTATTTGTTATACAAGAGTGAAAAGTTGCTTTTTAACCGAGTGCTCAATTTTAATGACCGAGCAAGCGAAGGATTCAAAAATTGAATCATAAATTAGAATCCTGAGCGAGGGAATCAAAAGAGGACGAGGTAAGAAATCTTTGCACTCGAGTGCAACACGTAACTTTTCATCCCACTTGATATCGAAGAGCAAAAAAACTCTTTCCCAGATGGGGGGATGAAAAGATTATTATAGACGATTTTTCAATAAAAAGTAATTATTGAAAATACCATATAGTTTACCACAGTAACTAAATCCGTCATAGGTACTGTTTATCACAGAAAAAGCAAGTTGTACATAAAACAACAAAAAAATACTATTTTATTCTGTTGAATATTCTGATTACAAAAATAAAGTCATTTAGACGCCTGAGTTGTCTGTAAAATAATACAAAATGTTGAACAACAATAGCAAAATCTATTACTTCACAACATCGATTATCATTAATCATCGTATCGGTTAATCATTATAGGACATGACTATTTGATGGTCGAATTACAAAACATAAAATAATATATAACATTTTCGATAGGTTTTTTATGAAGTTTCTCCAGCCGTACTTACAGGACTCTTATTACCCACTTCATATGACACACAACTATGGCGCTCATTAGGGGAGGCCTATGTCCAGCAGTGGACTGATATAGGCTGATGATGATGATGACACACAACACTGATAATTTTGGTGAATATTTGTAGTTAATTTTTTTTACGATATTGATCATATTTTGCAACCAACGAAGAAAGAATAAAACTAAAATAAAAATGATTTCAATTTGAAATACAATTTAAATGTTTTTTAAAGTTAGGAATTTGCATTTATTTACATTAAATTGATGTTTCGTAAAACAGTGGTCATAAATAATAATACATTCTCAGGTACTTGTGACATAAAATAGTTACATTAAAAATAATAATATAAACAAAATAGAGGGACTTTAGGAGATAATATAACCGTGCTTTAGTGATTTTATTTACAAATAGATTTAATAAAAAAATACCATAGTATAGTACTTAACTACACGAATTTAGAATATTAACTGTTAAACTGAACGGTTGGTATACAATAGTTACATTTACAACAATAATACAAAATATATAGGGGGACTTTAGTGATTTTATTTACATAAAGATAACAAAAAAGTACCACATTAACAATATTTATACGAATTTAGAAAAGTGAATTTCATTTGGGAGTGAAATATAAAAAATTGAGCCATTTTTAAGGTTACAATTATGTAGATATACAAAAAATATACTCATGTTACTTAAAATTTTTGGTAACGACTTATTTATTCATTACGGATGCAAGCGGGTTAACTTAAAGCCTTATTTTTGTTGATTTTAATTTTTAGTTACGTCTTAGTTATTCATTACGGATGCAAGCGGGTTAACTTCGAGCCTTATTTTTGTTGAAAGAACAACGTTTCATCGTATAAGTATTAGTTACTTAGTTACGCCACTAAAATGTTAGTAGTATCTTATAGTACCTACAGCGAATAAGGTAAATACATAATAATCAGTATTTCTAAGCCTTTGACCGCACAGTGGGTTGGCATTGAAAGAACATCTACAGAAGTAACGTATGATACAGTAATAACATTTAGGTACCTAAACAAACACCGAAGAAAATCTAGATTACACAAATTTCACAGTGTGATACATACTTCTAATATTTTGAGTACACAGCCTACATAATGGAATATTCATTGAAAAACACACATTACACACACACACACACAGTCTATTACCTACAAGCTAACATTTATATCGACTGACAGATTCGACCAGACCGAGACTAAAAATTGCGAATGCAAAGAAATTTGGCAATCGCCGCCGTTCTAACTAATAATAAATAAATGATAAATGACAATGCGCTTGATAATAACGAATCTGAGACACATGTTATGTTGCCGTAACCCAGTATCAACACTCATCAACCGCCATCGAGCGGAGCAATCTATAAATGATGAATTATTAAACGATGCCGAAGAAAGTAGCAATCGAAGGGGGAGCCGCTTCAAGTACACGTTATAGTAACGCGCGATTAGTATAACGTGTATTTAAACTTTTTAGTAGTCCCGGTAGGAGTGGGTTCCTTCTTCCTCTTGCGGTTTCGCTCTTTCTCAGCGTCGTCTCTTACTTCGGCATTTGCTTGCTCAGCTCGGTGACGGGTAAATAATTTTTTTTTTGGGTGCTCAAATTTGTTCGCCTCTGGGGGATCCTGAGAAATATGTGTCTCAGTATTTTCTGTATCTCTGATGAGACTTGCTGGTGCTTCTAAAAATGGTGTGATTTGTAGTGACTTTGCCACATCTTTGAGTATGATTATCTGTTCTTCGGTCGCTTTTATACAACCTTCATAAAGAAAGTCTAGTATTAAGGACATGCCGCCATACGACACGCCCTTAAGAATCACCGTATTACTGTCCGGCTCTTTTAGAAATATGTCGGTGAAGAATGGGCTGCTGACAGCTAATAATGCCCTGTGGGCTGGAAGTCTCCCATCGTCTGTGACGAGAGTCACGTCGCTCAATACTCCTCTTGAAGGCCCAAGCATCGAGTTATGCTCCCACTGTACATCTCGTTTAATGTTTATTGTATTGTTCGCCATTGTATCTGAAAGAAAAAAAAACGCAAACTGAATTTGTATATTCAAATGTCATTCGCAAGTCTGAAAATTTCGCATGAAGAAACCAAACTCGACTAAAATTAAATTCGCAATGTATCTTCACCATCTTCTATAGCTAGATTTAACGTTCTGCTACTAAGCTTTAGCTAAAACTTTTAGGCGTTTGGTAGTTTCTGGTTGGTAATATCTAGAATCCAAGGAATTTTGTAAACAAATACCAATAAATATTAGTGTAATTATTATTATATGTTCTTTAGTGGAATATTTTTTTTTATCATCATTTTCGGAAGTTTCTTACGATGTTGAGTACTGATATTTCCGTCTCACGTTTTATATGATTTTTAATTCCTTTTCTATACTGCTTCTTAGCGATCTTTTTAAGTAAACAGTCAATCATTCCAATCCAATATGATCTCATGTATTATAATCCGATTTTTGTGTCTTTAGAAGAGTCGACTCCATTGAGTCACCTCTAAGATTTTTTCAGTTTTAATTTGTCCCAAAAAGAAATACTATTCACGCCACGGTTTCGTTACACTCCGTTCACCGACATTTTTAAAAACGTTTCTCAGTCGACCAGTTTGTTGGTCAGCTGAACTGTAAAGCCAGTGCACGATACTTATTATTCTTATTATTTATATTAAATATTATTCGTTTTTTTATTCGCAAAAAAAAAGGGTTGTTATAAGTAGAGGCTTTGTCTGTAACATGGTTTCTCCCAAACAGATGTTATAAACTGCGAATATCATGTCATTGTAACACTATAATTAAAAAAATTATAAATTAGGAATACCATATCAATGTATCACAAGCCCTACTTTTCTCCGACTTACATCGACGCTCCACTGGCTGATTATCCTCTCGAAGAAATATTTGAAAATACTATTATAGATATTTTTCCCATTGTTTTGTGTGAAATGCTGAATTCAAAGTACTAGTTAACACCAACCAAGACATAATAGTAGTTACTAATTATTGTATGTCCGAAAGGACAAACTGTTGAAGAATTTATAATAGTTCATAAGACCAACTATGTTACACAGCTTACAATAAATGATTCTTATTCTTGCCAGGCGCCAATCTATTTCTTAGTTTATTTATTTAATCTGACAAAAAATGTCGCCGAAGCAGTTAAAAACCCCCTAAATTAAGCGTCAAGGTCGCTAAAGCGGCAACCCTGCGCTAACATAACGCGAATTTTTCTGAAAAAAAAAATCGCGTATAGTTCAAAACACATTCGATTTACGGATTATTTCCGCGCCAATTTTTGCCCCAAGTGCTTCATTACATTTCCATAATTTACAGAATAATTTCGATGAAACCGCGCGGTGAGATTCCGCAGTGCGGGGTAAGCCTAAGTTCGTAAACTAATGTTCAAATGTAAAATCAAGAAAAGTTGTCGTTCGTATGGGGTGTGCTAATAGCTAAAGTGGCGCCACCAATATCAATCCGCCCCGGGCGGTGCGGGGCGGCGCGGGCGGCGGTCCAGCCGCTCTCTGCTAGCGCGACCTGCCTGGGTGCGCCGCCATTCATCCATCATAGTTGAATTAAAATTTAAGTTCAAACTGGAACTGATTTGTTGTACCATTCTCCGCAAAAATAGCTTGTCTTTACTTCAATTTGTTCTATCATAGATTACGCTTGATGTCAAAGCGGAAAAGGCAGACTTGCTCGCTATACGCGCCTCGCTCAATGACCCGAGAAGTCCAAGACCATTTTCATGATGTATTTATTAGCTACATTTAAGTTGCTAAATGTATATAACTTAAATTTATTAAACCCAAGCCGCACATAACATAATTTTTTTTTTAATCTACAGCACGTCATAACCAGTCTCAAAATACTGATACTACAATAAATTTCTGTATGTCCAAGTGGACACAAGATTTAGACAAAATTCAATTTACGTGCCGACAATCTGTCGACGATGCACACAGACAGAGAAAAACTTCATGATAGCCACCTATCAACCTCATTTACAAGGACAAATAACGGATAACGCTGAAAATTGCATACGTGATTGTAGATGGTTCTAAGCTTTTAACAACAGGTAGGTCATTTCAATAAATGTTCAGCTGAAGGTAGGAAGGCATAAGGGAAAATTTCGTCACTAAAGTTGGAATATTGTGCTACTCTTTATCCTGGAAAATGCGTGGGAAGCCGCGTCAGAATATAGTAATTTATAAAACGCTAAAAACGCTTAAAGGAGTCATATTGATTGATAAGAAAATATGCCTATAATGTACCTAATAATCGAGTTTGGTTTTTCCAGATAATATTTAAATACCAGGTAATACGAACATCAATAAAAGTCCATAAAAAATGATTGAATTGAACATTTTCACCAATAATTGAATGTATGTTCCCATTGACATAACCAAAATATTTAAAACATAAAATACTTACGATTCTTTGTGAGCCGATCTTCAAGATGACTACGGATAAGGTCTGAGTTTTCTGATTTCTGATGAGCTGATGGGCTGATGGGCTGATAAGCGCCTGTCTTGTTGCACAGAGCGCAGGGCGATAAATCATGCAATCTAGGCTTTTTAAGGGCTGGGGAAACTGGACGCATGCGTGTTGCATTGCAAGGTAGTATCGATTCAGGTACCCTTAATGTCTGGGGGCTTTTGATGCGCGGAAATACTCTATAGCAGTTATTCTGCGATCTGTGACGTCGCTGCATGTATCTGTAGGTGATGTATTGCTCGGATGCTGGACAAGAAATGAATGGAGTTGGTATTTTAAGGGATGATCTTTGAATCTAATTTATATGCAAAGTTTGAATGTATGGAGACGATTAACGTTTGGTATTTAGTTTTAACTAGGAACTTGATTATTTGTGTAATTAAAACAGGGCGTACGTTTTCTTAAATGTACCTACAAATAAAAAATTAAAACAAATAAGTAAGCATACTGAAACAAACATAACAGAGCCTTTATCCTTTAGTTGGACAGTAGGGGCTGAACAGTAGAACATACATTTATATAATTGACTAAAATTTACTTAAATAATTTACTTAAGTAAGTACATATTATGTAGTTATAAGTGGTGTTCAAATAGAAGTAGACAAATACTTACCTCAATCGTCTTATGCCGTTGATTTAAATTACAATTAACAATGGAGGAACTGCTCCGGATAATTAGCAAATCACCCTTTTTTGTACGTTATTATGAATTTAATTTACTATGCCTGGTAAAGTGGAAATAATAAAAAGACCATCATACCCTCAGGTTTGCTGTAAGAAAACTCTTTTAGGGTTAAACTCGCCTTTGTACATAGCCATTAATTGCTATCTTTAAGTATAATGTTTCTTGTGTGTACAATAAAGAATTGAAGAAGACCACACCTACAGAATAAAACCAAACATAGTACTTAGCAATGTAGTAGGTAATACTTACATAAAGCTTTGCTTAGTAACGCAAACATAACTTCAATAAACTACATAAACTTCAAACTGCACCTGCGCCTCCACGAAGTTCATATTCCCCCCGTAATGAACTTTCCAGAAGCTATTATTTATGTCCGAGCTAATATCCGTCCTGTCGTGCGGAGACAAGGTTTAGATTCGAACGTTGACAAGAAGATCGATAAGTTTTCGATACGTACCCCTCCTGTTCAGGCATAACAGGACAGATCTCGTAATGCCAGACTATCAAACTGAATATTAATCCTACAACTACTTTTAAAAGCTTTGCTTTCTTTGGAACTGGATGTTGCTGGATGCTTTATGAAATGTCCCGTCCAGTAGGCCTACCACAGTATTGTTGTCTAAGGTCATTTACTTACTTAGAACTTTTTTCACAACGCTGCTGGTAGAATAGATAATACAATAAACCTACAAATGCGAGTCGGACTTGTGCACCGAGGGTTTCGTAAAATTATAAGACTATACTATACGAGATATGTTTCTTGCCTACCCATTCGAGGGATTTTGGTCCCGCGCGAGAATCAAACACTTTTTATGTGTAAATTAACTATAAATTTACGGTTTTCTCATTTTACGCTTTATTGTGCTATTATAAGACCTTGTTTCTTGCCAAGTTTTATGATTCTAGGTCAACGGAACCCTTTAGGTTTTTCGTCCACGCCGAGATTAAATTTTTTTTATAAACTGGAAATTAACGGTTTTTGGATAAGTATTTTCCTTACTTATCCTCGCATTTAATCGTATGCACGCCACAGGTTTTGCGTGCATACGATTCCCTGGAAAATTACAAAAAACTTGGGCTATAACTTTTGAGTGCGTTGACTTAGAAGTTTGATTTATGTCACGGCTTCAAGAAGTTACGGACCTGAGTATCTGACGCTAATTAGAACTCGATACCCCACGCGTTTCTGAGAAAAGAGGGTTGTCAGACGAACAGCAAAGTGATCCTGTAACCTTTTTTCCTTTCGAGGTTCTGTATTGTCTATACTCCAGTTTTACTATAAAAACTATCGTAGTTTGACGAATTCATTACGGATGTAAGCGGGTTAACTACGAACCTTATTTGTGTTGGAAGAACACCACCCGCTTACATCCGTAATATACTCCAGTTACCTATTTAATGTACAATATTTGTCACAAACCCTCAAGACTAAAATACAAAATTCTCTTTTTGACGTGGCGTTTAAAAAGATATTGTCTGCGTTAAGCATTGAAAAGAGCTCAAATTAAACTACCTAGTGCAATTTCTGTCCCAAAATCAACACAAAGAAAGTGATTTTTAGGTTAAGTATAAGGGCAATGTTTACAAACAATGCATATCCATAATAAAACACTGTTTTAACCGGATTGATCGCGTATATTTTATATTTTGTTTATAACCTGACGTTTCGGAGGCTTTTCAGCTTCCATAGTCACAGGCAGACAAACAAAATATAAAATATTCGCGATCAATCCGGTTAAAACAGTGTTTTATTATGAGTTCTCGCGAAAATAACCTTAGAATATACTAATGCATATCCAGTTTGTCCAGAGACTGATTAGGATTGCTTACCTGATAGTCCAGTGATCAAGGCCTCAGCTCGCTCTAGTTTCAGTTGGAGTTGTCTAGACTTCCTCTCGAGTTCATTTTTCTGCGCTACCTGCATTATTATAACAGTTTATGGATTATTATCCAGCGAGGTGGTAGCACTGGATCTATGTATACTCAGTTTCAGAATCCAAGATATTTTTTGTAAACAATGATATTCGACACAGGTGTTTAATTTTGTGTCGGTCGGAGTCGGTGCCTATTTTAACTACCGTTTTTTTGTGCAAATTGGTACTCTAATTCTAGGTTTTAAGGAATACTAATAAATTAAACGAATGCGTGTTGGAGAATTAAAATACACCCCAACCGCTACTCGTGGCGTCGTTTGGGGGCGGCGTATATCCGCGGACATGTACGGTCTGATGATGATGCTGATGATACTCCTTACCTTCTCGTCATACTCTGCTTGCAGCTTAGCGATCATCTCCGACAGTTCGCGCAGCTTGGCGCGCGCCTCTGCTAAGATCTGCTGCTTCATTCGCAGCGACTCCAGTGCTTCGTCTAGGCGTTCTTTCTTCGGCTTCACTATCCTGAGAAATGCTGGCGGTTACAAATTATATACGATCAGCTGGCTTCTGCCCCCGGCTTAATATAATATATATAATATAAAAAACGCCTATATTTTATTCCAAGCCTATAACTACCTGTTAGCGAAATTTTAAGCCTGATCCGTTCAGTAATTTTGGCGTGAAGAGGAACAAACATCCATCCAAACATCCAAACTTTCGCATTTTTTATATTAGTGTGATGTCTACTAGGTAACGCTCCTTTTGAATGATGAATTCTTGATCCCGAGATGATAAGGATAATCCCAAAAAAAATATTACTCGTGAAAATGTATTATTTTTTCATTGTGCTTCTATATGTGTTTACATAAGTGGTAGCGGTAAGTTCTTATTCGATTATGTTAAGCAATTTTTTACCGGGGACATAGTTTCCAAACGAATCGGAAAGTGCGTTTGAATGGAGGTTAGAGGTTCGCACCCATCTTAAGCTGGACACTGTATACGTAAAAGTTTCTTACAATGATAAAAAACCTACTTGTACACCTTCCCATATTTCTCGATGGCCCTAACCCAGAGGCACAGCGACTTGGCTGCCGCGGACACAGTACCCACGATCTCAGGGTCGAAGTCTGGTTTGGCGGTGTATGTACCGATTTTCTTCAGAGTCTTGTCGCTAATATTGTCTTTGTCGAATTCGCGAAGTCGGTCCAGGAAGTACTGGTCGCCGAGCTGACGCTTCGCTTCCGCCCAGGTTGGTTCTTTCTGAATTTTATTATGAGTTAAAACCTTGTGAAATTTGTTTCAAAAACGTGACCACATGAAAGGAAATAACAAGAGTTTCACACTGACTGCATGGAACGAATAATCATGTTCCACACATGACGATTTTTGAGTTGTTTATTAGTATATTACTGACGAGGTCAGTAATGGGACAGTTGCTGGCCGCGGCTGATGATGACAAAAGCGCAGCGAAGTGCCGGTCCAGGCCATCACAGCGCGGTCAGGATTACAGCCCTTGATGGACAAGCTGAAATGAAGGCGGAGACCAAAGGTCGAGAGCAATTATATGAAGATCAAAATATACGATACTAGCAGCGCCTTGCGGTTTCACCCGCGTAGTTCCCGTTCCCGTGGGAATTCCGGGATAAAAAGTAGCCTATGTTCTATTCCAGACCATAACCTATCTCTGTGCCAAATTTCATCCAGATCCGTTCAGCCGTTCTGGCGTGATAAAGGAACAAACATCCATCGATCTATCCATCCATCTAAACTTTCACGTTTATAATAATAGTGAGATATGTGTTAGCAATTTAATTACTGTCATGTATTGCGGTCAACAATAAAATTGCTGGCGCCATTTCCGGTAAGCCGGAAATGAAAATTTCTCAAAGAAGGTTATTCAAATTGTTCACCAGATGTATGTTTGAGTAAAAACTTTATTTCTTAATAATGATTCGAGTATGAGTCTGATGTTAATGTAAGCTTACTTGCAGCAAAATGAGCACAGCTTCCAGCACCATTTCCACTTTTTGCGGCGGCTTAGCGTAGGACTTTATTTCTGTAATGTCCTTCTTGTTCAGTGCATCCAAGGCCTGAAGAGATAACGATGATTTTCAAACATGCTTCTAAAGGTTCTACCTACGCCGCCGTTAAGGTAAGTAGTAAGTATATTAGCTTGTCAAAAAATGCTCAAAAGAGGTAAAGGGTTGGGTGAACGAGTCGAAAGCAGAAAAATTGACATCGTTTTTTTTAATATTTGAGAGAAGTCATTTATAACGGAATATTACAAAAAAAATACAAGAGTTTTATTATGAACAGAATATTATAAAATTGTATAGGGTGCAATTTGTGGGTTGACTATCGCAAAAGCTAAAAACCGTGCAATTAAAAAAGCTATCTTCATCATCATCATCATCAGCCTATATCAGTCCACTGCTGGACATAGGCCTCCCCTAATGAGCGCCATAGCGCCCTGTCTTCAGCTTGCCGCATCCAGCATCTGCCAGCAGTCTTTCGCAAATCGTCATCCCACCTGGTCGGAGGGCGTCCTAATTAAAAAAAGCTATCTTATATTTCGTAAATTATTATTTCATTCATTACATTAGTGTACGAGTTTCAGCCGTACATCCATATCTAATGACGGTTTTGTACATCCGAATCTTGGTCTTTCTGCTTCGGATTATGGGACGCCCGCGGTACCGCTGGAAAGATGTGGTGGAAGCGGACCTGCGTGAGCTAGAAGCGGAAGACTGGCGGAAAACGGCGCAGGACAGGGAGAATGGCGACTTCTCGGATCGGAGGCCAAGACTCACTTCGGGTCGCTGAGTCATAGGTATATTTCGTAAGTGAGACAAACATATTCAAAGTCCCACTCCTGAGCAGTGAGCCCTACGAGAAAGCACATAGAAGGTCCCGTTTTTTTGTTTTTTTTTTTGCTTAGATTTCGTAAACGATGCGCCATAGGAAATTTTGATATAACACATATTGAAAGCTAAGAATTTTTTCTACAACTTTGGTCCTATAAATATTTTACGTTTTCCCAATCGTTGTCTAGAAATAAGCTCCGAAAAACGGTCGATTTTCAAAACTGTGTTAATAACTATCGTTAGCAGCGTTTCCTCCAGTCGGTCGATTATGCAACTAAACTGAATAAATAGTTCTATCATAGGTATAACCTGCGTTAATAACGGATACGATAGACAATGATTTCATCTCTCATGCTCTCCCGCTCAGATCGAATTCAAACTGAGCGGGACAGCATTAGAAATGACGTCATTCTCAAATTCTTAATGCCATTCTTTAAGTACGCAGGTACCTACCTACTACTAGAGAATGTAGCTAGAGGAATTAAGATTTCATGGACGTGAAAGAAATTATTGAAATTTCGAGGTTTCAATCATCATCAGGCTACAACGGGGGCAGCAAGTAAACCTGCCGAAACGTCTAAGAGCTTTACCTTGACAGCTTCTTCTAAGGCTGGCATCGCACTGGCGAGATCTCTCATGGCAGCTTCCGCCAGTCTCTTGCATTGAACCTCTTCTTCCATAGTCTTCTTGCCTGAGTAGACATTCCATTATGTAATTTAACAGCGCCCCTTATTTTATTGATATTGTTGTTACATGTCAGATCACCAATGCCTAGGTGATGACCGATGATTGACAGACCGGTCCTGCAGAACAGATCCACCACAAAATTGCGAACGCCAACCCGAGTACCAAGTGAGAGATAGTGTTGAAATCCCAAACATTTGACCGTTTAAGGCAGGCTTATGTCCAGGAGTGGTTTATATATTTTGTTTTTTATTAGGTATATATATTACTAGCAGCGCCTCGCGGTTTAACCCGCGTAGTTCCCGTTCCCGTGGGAATTCAGGGTTAAAAAGTAGCCTATGTTCTATTCCAGACTATAATCTATCTCCGTGCCAAATTTCATCTAGATCCGTTCAGCTGTTCTGGCGTGGTTGAGTAACAAACATCCATCCATCCAAACTTTCACATTTATAATATTAGTAGGATTTTATTTTTCTTACAATTTTTATTCATTTTTATTCCCTTACAGGCTTAGACAACTCAAAAATGTTAGGTTAGGTATAGACTTTTAAGGTCACATTAAAGAACACAAAGGATAAGTCAAATATGCTTTTCGTTATGCGTCTCTTTCTCGCATTCACATTTCCAAGTAGTGCCATCACTTTATTGCACGCCCAAAACTGTGTCAAATCAAAACACACTGGCAGTGACCGGCAGCGTCTAGAGTTTTCGAAGTAATCGCCGCTTACATGTTGCTACAAGGATCTTACTCGTCTGTAAATTTAAAGTTTCAATTATGTACCCCGTTGGGGCGCTACAAAATAATGTACTCATTATACTCCATTCTCTGCCCTCATGTACTCTATGCACTGCTCCGTGTAATCTGCCACTTGCACCTGGTAACTAGTATCTTATAGTGTAATGTCCTTACTCCTCGCGGCGACGCTTCGTTGCTGCTCATCCGCGTTCCTCTGCTGCACGTTGATAACCCCCATGTACTCTATGCACTGCTCCGTGTAATCTGCCACTTGCACCTGGTAACAAAGTCTCATTATTTTACAACCCCCGATGTTCCCTGGCTTTTCTACTTAGAACTATCATCAAGTTTAGTGTTTTCAGTGATTGATCAAACATAGATACGATAAAAACATTGATATTTAAAATAAAAACTTCAAGTGCTAGTCGGACACGCGCAACGAGGGTTCCGTAACTAATATATTAATTGTATAAATAAAAGACCTTGTTTCTTGCCAAATATCATGATTCTAGCTCAACGGGAAGTAGGTACCCTATAGGTTTTGGTCCATGGCGAGAATCAAAATAATGCTTTTTTGTGATTAGACTACAATATACAGTTTTCGGATTGTTTCCTTTACTTGTCTATAAGACCTTGCTTCTTGCCAAATTTCCTGGTTCTAAATCAACGGAAAGTACCCTATAAATTTTTGGTCCATGACGAGATTGAAAAAAAATTACGTTTTTCTGATTTTTCCCTTTACTTGTGCTATAAGACCTTGCTTTTCGCCAAATATCACGATTCTAGGTCAACGTGATATTTGCCTATAGGTATTGTGTGCATGTGCTGCGGAAAACAAAAAAAAATGGTCAAACGGCTGTAACTTTTTGCGTTGACTTAGAAGTTTGCTTTATATCGCGGCTCCAAGAGGTTACGAACCTGAGTATATGATGTGAATTTCAACTCGATACCTCCACGCGTTTCTGAGAAAAGAGGGTTGACAGACGGACAGAGGGATAGACGGACAACAAAGTGATCCTATAGGGGTTCCTTTTTTTCTTTTGAGGTACGGAACCCTAAAAAAACAAACCGCCAACTTCGAATTCCTTTATAACTTCACTGTTTTTCATTGCACTTATCGCTTGCTTTCTCCTTGCACTCTGTATTACTCACCTTCGCGACCTCCAACTCCTCCGACATCTGCCCCACCAGTTTGGTGGTCTCCTCGACTTTGCCCAGGCCGTTCCTCAACTTGTTGGCTGCCAGTGCCACCTCGAAACGCTTCGCCTTCAGCATCCTGATGCAACAAGCATATCATTTTAGAAATCGATTTCAACTGCAGAAGCTTAACATTGAATCGCAAATAAAACTGAATAATTCACACAGTATCAGCAAGCCCCAAGGAACGACATTGTGGATATTAGACGCCTTATGGTAGGGGTCTCCTCATTTCTGATTAAGTGGGGGACTCTGAGAAAAGCCTTTCCATTGCTCTCTGTGACCATGCACCACCTTCTTTTCTTATCAAGCCCACAGCAAAGAATATCTGATATAGCGTACAGACAGTAGATTGAGGTCCAATCACAACACAAAGGATGCATGGCACTAAGATGACACTAATTTTGTCAGGCGACGTCCATGGCCTCTATATATACTCTCTCTATGGTTTTGCTTGTTTTGCGGCTTGTTATCGCTTATGCAATAAATTCAAACAGTAAACCTTAACTGCCTTAACTTAACAAACACAGTTGTATGTGCACAAGAATTTTAGTATAGAGTCAACAGACATAGCTAATGTGTGTAGATTAATCTAAAATCTAAACCCACAATGTTTTAAGAATCACTCACTCCTTGTACCCAGACACCAGTTCCAAATAGTTAGTAGGTGTGACGTAGTTGGTCCTTCTCATCTCGTCCCACATCTTGACGGAGTACTTGCCGACAGAGGAGTGGATGAGCGACATGATGGATGCTGCGGATGCCCTGAGGGTGTCCTCGCGGCTTTCCACGAGAGACTCCTTGCGACGGACCTATAAACAAATTCTGAGATGTAATAACTACTATGTATGCACTACAATTGTTGTACTATGTACCTAATCTGTGGTATAAGTGTAATAACGTTCCCTAATAAACAGTAGTCATCATCTGGATTTCTGTGGTTTCACTCGCCACTAACGCCCATCCTTACAATCTTTTTTTTTAAATAAAATTTTAATAAAATGCTTTTATTAAATATTTTGTGTAGTGAGCGAAACTAGCGCTGCCTTTTAGGTGACAAATGACACCTAAACTTAGTGTTTCATAAAATAAATCTAAAACCTGGTAACGACAGACTAAAAGTACTTTTAGGGTCCCTAATACTCAATCAGTAGGGAGACTGTTTTCTACAATTTTATTTCGTAAAAAACAGAATGGTTGGCCTGCATTAAAAAAAACAATTTAATTGAAAAAAAATGTGATCACGATGATGTCTCCTTTTTCTATGTGATTTGCGTAGTTCCCTGCCCACACGATAGAGGCGCTGCTATACCAAATTCCATAAAAAAATAGACGTCACGATCACGTCTAGATGTTAACCAGACTCAGGGCTCTGCTATTCCCCGGAACCTAACGGTTTCAAACTAACCCTAGGCCCAGTAATACAAGCCAGCAGCTCGACTCCCTCCAGAAACTTGTAGGCGACCTCGAGCAGTGCATCTCGCGGCCACTCCAGGAACCAGTTGGTGGTGGTAGAGTTGATCAGAGCGGGGTATTGGCGGATACGGTTCCTAAGGAAAATCGACAAACAACTATTTTTAAAAAGCAATGCTGATGTGTGGAGATGGCACCTATTTCAGTTAATGAAGATGGACAATAGTGTCAATTTTAAACTGAATAGATTATCGGGCTGAAATTTCGCACACAAAGAATAACATATCTGAACATAGAATAACATAGAAGCTACTTTTAATAGCGAAAAACGTGCGAAGCCGTGAGCATAAGCTAGTTAATAATAATAATAATATGCTGGATAAAAAAAACACAACATTATTTAGCCCCAAGCTATGCAGGGGTTTTGTTATGGGTACTAGATAAATCACTGGCATACTTAAGAGTGCGCCTAATGCAAAAATAATGCAAAATGTGTATTTTTAAACATTTAGATTTATGGTAACAAACGTAAATGTTCAGATTAAAAAAATACGATAGGCAGGGAAACACCTGTAGAAGCCGAGTAATCGAATCGAATTTATGAAAATAAACTGGCTTATATAATTCAAAAAAATACAAAATACGCTTAAAAAAAACTGTTTTAATTGAAATGCTCTAAATTATCAGCGACAACACCACATTATTTTCTACAAATTACATAGCCAGACTCAAACATTTATATAAGTTTAGTTTTTCTGGTTAATGCTTACATTTTGAATAAATAATAGATACCTAATAATATGCAACAAGATAAAGTTAAAAACTACAACCCGACTACGTGAAAGTTATAAAAGTTTGAAACATTTACATTGACAAAATAGAATGACGTATCGGTCATATTTGATAGGCATAGAGTTGAAAATGAAAATAGGTCGTAGGTATTGTAATTTTTCTCTATGGGGCCTGCAGCCTGCGGCTACCTAAACTTTAATACGCGTTTTGTTGGCTTATTCGGGGTCGGAGCCCTAAATCCTATAGCCTATAACCATCGGGGTATTGAGACGAATCAATCGATACATAATTTGTTGAAATCGAACCAGTAGTTTCAGCGCTACGTGGGAACAAAGAAATCGGCCACATACATACAAACATACAAACATACAAACATAGGGTGCTAACCTCATAACCCTCCCCTGTTGGTAGTCGGGTAAAAACTATGCCTATTCTTTTCACACAGCACGCTCATAATACAATACATTATACATATAAATAAGTAATACCTACATAGAAAACACTCAGAATACCCGGAACAAAAATCTGCAGATCATACAAAACATTCCGATAAGTTCCGATGCGGGAATCAAACCCGCAACTGGTGCGTCACAGGCGGATCTTCGTCCGCTGCACCACGCCACTAGAGTCGTATATTCACCTGAACTGTTCTCCAATCGGACTGAAGCACAGCACGATATGCAAGTTGTGCCGCACGCGGTTCACGAGAAACAAGTAAACCGTCTCGACTGTTTGGATCAAGTTGGCATTCTTCATGGGCTTCTCTAGAGCGGTTTTTATCTGCACAGAATGATCAATAAATAATAATAAATCATTATTTATTTCCGTAGATACATGTACACTTACAAATTAAAATAGTCATGGAAATAAAGTAATATTTTTTATTTCTGTCGCTTACTGGTCTTAATTATTCGTGCGTGGTACAAAATTGGACTTGACTTCAAGTAAATAACAAATATTTATGGGTATTTTACTTGATTTATGAGAAAAATCTAATATTATTGAGACAGCTTAGGCAAAAAGCAGTCGGAAAATGTAATTTTTAGTTACTAAAATATCTAAATAAATTTTAGAATTCAATCAAATTTTTCAGTATTTTTAATCGTCAGTTGTCTGTGTACCTTCGTACTAAGCACATTTAATTTAGCTTAGTATGTACACAGACAATTGACGTCATGACGTCATGAGCAATATGGCCTTCCGGCCAGGTGGGATGACAACGAGAGACTACAACTAGATGCTGGATGCGGCAAGCTGAATACAGGCCGCAATGGCGCTCATTAGCGGATCCCAATGAGCACCAGTAGACTAGCCAAATTTGATAAATTTCTAATAATCACATCGCCAACCCGCCTGGTAAGCTTAAGGTGCTCCCCGACTCTCACTAGCAGCAGCACCACTTATTTCATAGTATGATTACGTTAAAAATGGAGTTTTAAGAACCCATTCGGCAGTTTGTGACATCCATCATATGCTTTTTTAAACAGAGTTTGATGGCCACCAAGAGAAACTTCGCTTCTCTGCCTAAACTATTCAAAATTAAACCATCACTGCGGCATTAACAAAAATATGATAGGTAGATCACAGGTGACTAATGGGTTTTTTAAATTCCTTTGTTAAATTGCCCCATACATTGAAGGAGGCCTAGCTATGTCCAACTGACGTCTTTCGCTGTGTTACATTGTATTGGAGTTAAATTGATGGTTTAACACTCTCGATGCCCAAATACCTTGCTTAACACTTGCAGTGTTAAGTCCTGTATTGCGCGAACGCCTATTGTCTATGCGGAACGCCAGCGTCTGTTGTTTGACATTAAACCAATTCTACGACATGTCAGAGATGAAATAGAATTATCTACGTGGAACTCTAGTTCAGTCACCGTAGCAGAAATTACTAGAAAGAATCGATTGTGCAGTCAGAGCCACCGGCCCTGGAACAGTTAGAGCCACCAGCCCTGGAACAGTCAGAGCCACCAGCCCTGGAACAGTCAGAGCTCTAGAGAGATCTCTACAGAGATTACGCCCGCAAGTAACAAATGAAATACCTACTCCGTTATACCTACATATTTATTTATTACTAGCAGCGCCTCGCGGTTTCACCCGTGTAGTTCCCGTTCCCGTAGGAATTCCGGGATAAAAAGTAGCCTATGTTCTATTCCAGACTATAATCTATCTCTGTGCTAAATTTCATCCAGATCCGTTCAGCCGTTCTGGCGTGATTGAGTAACAAACATCCATCCAACAAACAACAAATATCTATCCATCCATCCATCCAAACTTTGACATTTATAATATTAGTGGGATTTATTTATTTATTTATCATAAGTAGTTTATTTAGTGTGAATGATAAATAAATAAATAAATACATATAATGGAGTAGGTTCACTATTTTTTAACTGCAGGCGTATCTAGGTAATGCCAGATGAAAATACAGCTCGGAAACACAGACCCAAACCTAGGGCTTCTATCTACACGAATCGCGAGACCGCTTTCACATGGATTCTATGACCTTCTTGTACCAATCTGCTACTCAAACTCTACCAGGCACTTATCTGAATCCTTCCATTTCGTCTCTGTCATCTTGTAGAGTTGATCCAACGTCAAAAATAAAAACGCTTGAGATTCGCATAGAGCAGAATTAGGCGTATTGCAAATGATTCAAAAGGATTTAACTCCGAAACATATATGTACATAATGTATGCACTTACGTCTTCAAATTCATCCGCCTTAAAGAGGTTAGTGACCTCCCCGCTGCTGAGAAGGTTATTGATGATCTCAGTGAAGGTTTCTTCCACGATCTGCGTGTCACAGAATATGAATGTCGTCATCTTGTTGTCTACGCCCGTGGTCATGTACAGGAGCTGAAACAAACAATACAACGTCAGGGCCAAAGCGAACGGAGTCTAGATGTCGCCGCCGGATCGTAGAATCAGCCCGTTTGTAGAATCGCTAGGCTGATTGAAAACGGCGTAATTCAGATAATGATTCAACAACACACTTAACTTACAATGCTTTGTGCCTAATTGAGATAATTTAAAGAAAATAAAAAAATTATATTTAGTACCTCGTACATGACAAAACAGCAAAAAAAAACTAATACTAATAGAGGGTTTGGGGTTACAGACATCTTCTTTGTGCTTGTGTGAGTAGAGTTAGACAAGCTCTGCTCATAATTTTCAAAATATTTCGAAATGGTCAAAAAAATTACCAATCCCGTTACACTCGCGGTTGACGGATCTTGTTTTTTTTGCTCAGCTTGTAACATACCTTCAAGTCCTCCTTCAAGTCCTTGACTCCGTAAGTCTTGGTCACCACTATTTGGAAGGAGTTACACTCGCATATGTAGGATGCTATGCGAGTCAAACTCTGCCGTCCGGAACCACCTGGGATGCGATACAAATGTCTAAATTTATTTGTAAATTTTCTGACCATCTGTAAAAAAAAATTGTTTAAATGTTTTCTATCTATAATTCATACTAATATTATAAATTTGAAAATTTGAATATAATAAAAATATAATTACAAAATGTGATTTATACAGATCTATAGCTTATTTATTCTAAATTCCAGATTATAAATCATCATAATAATACACCCAGTAATTCTTGAGATACAAGCGTTTTAGTTTCCTAGATTGCAAAGCGCCGCCTGCGCCCGCGCGATACCTCACAGTGCGCAACTTGTTTTCAAGAAAGATACGGGAAAGGTTGATGTGTTGAGAATACAAACCGATTCCAACACAAAGTAGATTCCCTCTCGGTTGCGAGACCACCCTGATGATGCGACAGATGTGTTCAATGGCATCCTTGAAGAGAACCAGCTCCATTTTCACCACGCCTGGACAACTGTTGTATTCTTCCATCTGGTTCACGATGTATCTGATGGAAGTAAGAAACAGTAAAATAAAATTATTTGATTGTTTAAAAAAAAGTTCAAACCGACCTTGAATCCCTTTATTTTAGATTGTTTTAAGGTTTTGCGGGAAAAATATGAAACTCTCGGGAATAAAATGATTATGGGACCACTCCGGGATCACTCTCATAATGTACAATCATTAAAAGACAATATTTTCCAAATCGACGAATTTCGAAACTTCTTTCGCTATCGTGTAGCACGAGTCTATACTTACTTTAAAAAACGTCAAGTGCGAGTCAGACTCCCGCAACGAGGGTTCCATATAATTATAAGACCTAGTTTCTTGCTAAATATCATGGTTCTAAGTCAACGGTAAGCACATAGGTTTTGGCCCACAGCAGAATCAAAAACTATTGCTTTGTTTTTAAAGAAGAATTTTACGGTTTTCGGATTTTTCCCTTATTTCGTGCTATAATAACTTCTTGCTAAATTTCATGATTGTAGGTTAACGGGAAGTACCCTACAGGTTTCGTGTGGATGTGATTTCAGTTGAAATTTAAATAAAACCGGCCAAGTCAGTAGGACTCGCACGAAGGGTTCCGTACCATTATCTATAAAAACTGCAAAAAAATCACGTCAGTTGTATGGGAGCCCCATTAAACATTAATTTTATTCTGTTTTTTAGTATTTGTTGTTATAGCGGCAACAGAAATACATTATCTGTGAAAGTTTCAACTGTCTAACTATAACGGCTTATGAGATTCGGCCTGGTGACAGACGGACAGAAGGACAGCGGAGTCTTAGTAATAGGGTCCCGTTTTACCCTTTGGGTACGGAACCCTTAAAAAGAACTTAAACGGCTGTAACTTTTGATTGCGTTGTCACGGCTCCAAGAGGTTACGGAGGTTACGGTTAAGTATTTGATGTTTATACCTCCACACGTTCCTGAGAAAAGAGGATTGAGACAGACAGACAGACGGACAACAAAGTGATCCTATAAGGGTTCCTTTTTTTCCTTTTGAGGTACTGAACCCTATAAAAAGAACATACATAGGTACAACCGAACATTTATGTTGTTTAAAGGTTTCCTAACAGGCCTTTTACGGTTATATTCTATTGGTTGATACTTACTTCCTCAAAGCCTCAGGGTCGTTCAGATCGTCATACACCTCATAAGGATTCAAGAAGTGTCCAAAGATAGGCGCGGTCTTGGTCGGGCAGACCGCGTGGAACGTCAGCTCGAAGTATTTGCCGAGTTGGTCGCCCATGTGGTTCATAAACCAGGTCATATCTCTGGAAATATTATGAATCGGATATAAAATATCGCATGCGGAAATCCTACATTATATTAATGGATTTTTTATACTATCAAAGCAAACAACAATGCGGCCCGCCTGATGGACAGCGGTTACCGCAGCTTATAGACGCCTGCAACACCAGGGATATCACACGCACGTTACCGACCCTTTTAATGTGCTACTCTCCTGTTCGCACTTAACACTTTACAGCTTGTGTGGCAAACAGCTGGGGAAAAAAACGGAAGATTTTGGCTGAAAATGAGCATTTATATAAAATAAAATACAGTGAGTATTCAAGATTTGACTCATTTCAGGTCATTTCCGGTCAAATTACACGGTCCATTGATGTTTATTTACATTCTTCCTAAGTTAAATCAAATCAAAAATTCCTTATATCCATAAATATTAAAATGTAAAAAGGTCAAATTCTTAAAATAAAACACTGGCATGGAAATAAAGTGATATTTTTTTATTTTTACCCGACTACCAACAGGGGAGGGTTATGAGGTTAGCACCCTATGTTTGTATGTTTGTCGCTTCGGTATGTAGACTCAAAAAAAGAAGCGACTAAGAAACTTTTAGCCTGTTCGTTGTTATTTTTCGATTGGTAGCAAAACGTGTCTCAAGCTTTTTACCCGACTACCGACAGGGGAGGGTTATGAGGTTAGCACCCTATGTTTGTATGTTTGTATATTTGTATGTTTGTATGTATGTGGCCGATTTCTTTGTTCCCACGTAGCGCTGAAACTACTGGTTCGATTTCAACAAATCATGTATCGATTGATTCGTCTCAATACCCCGATGGTTATAGGCTATAGGATTTAGGGCTCCGACCCCAAATAAGCCTTCAAAACGCGTATTAAAGTTTAGGTAGCCGCAGGCTGCAGGCCCCATAGAGAAAAATTACAATACCTACGACCTATTTTCATTTTCAAATCTATGCCTATCAAATATGACCGATACGTCATTCTATTTTGTCAATGTAAATGTTTCAAACTTTTATAACTTTCACGTAGTCGGGTTGTAGTTTTTAACTTTATCTTGTTTATCTTATAGATAATCTGATATTTTGTAGTAAGCCTTTTTGCACAGAAAGATTTTGACAATTTGTTTGAATTTATTTACGGATAGATTTTGCAACTCACTAGGAGTTTTGTTGAAGAACCCTCAGAGCAATAACTAGGAAGAACCGTATACATTGCCCTTTAAAAGATACATTAATTTTGTGAAGCCTGGTTGTGGCACAGCGAGTTTATGTTTATTTCTAGTGTTTATATCATGTATACCTACCGCTATTTTTAGGGCAACTTTTGATATTTTTACGAGTGTACAACAAGTTATCATAAATATATTGACAGGGGACTGTCATTCTGTTTATTTCTTTGAATATATCACGTAGGGAATCTCTAGGACCCATATTACAGATTGCACGAACAGCCCTCTTCTGCAGCACAAATACGGCGATAATATTTGCAGCGTTCCCCCACAGCAGTAGAAATAATACTGTGGAAGTAGCTGAAATAAACAAGTCTAGATGTATCCACGTCTGTTAGATACAGGATTTTTTGACTGTATACGCTGCAGAACTAAGTTTCTTCGATAGCTTGTATGTGATCCCATTGAAGTTTATTAACAAAGGTGATTCCTAAGAATACGGTACTTTCTACAATTTCTAACGTTTCTCCCTTTACGTTTATAATAACCATTAGATAAAATAAATCTCACACATTTTGTTTTGGTTTCGTTAAGCAAAAGATTATTGACACTAAACCAATGTACTACTTTTGAGAGGATATTCGAATTTAGCCAATTTTCGATTCAATTTTAAACGATCAAATATCCTTTGTTTTGATTGGACTAAAATTTATGTTGTAGTTGGATTAACATTATTGATTATTCTACGGTTCAAAACACGATATTTATCACTTCACCAGATGATAAAAATTACGAAGAAAGGATATTTATTTGTTGTTTTTGTTGTTGAACTTCTAGTGTATCAACGTTTTAGTCTCAAAAAACATGTCAGAAAATAGGCAAAGACGTTTAGAAGAATATTCTACGGTTAGTTTTTCTCAAAACCTTTTTCAATTTTGATAATAAGCAAAAACTTGATTTTTGGGCTTGCGTTGCTGTGCCACTATCTCACTCTTGTGAACACAAAATTCTATGCCTGTCCTTTTCACAAAATGGATCGAATATCCTGCCCTTAAGAGCTTAGGTCCTTAGGTCTATAAAACAACATCATACTTGAGGGTCAAAACACACTACAAACAAATCGAAGCATGAATCTCATTTACATAGAATATTAAGTCCTTACTTCTCATCGATAAGTCGATCGTTGAAGACTCTGAAACATTCGCAGATCCAGAGCCGAAGCAACCTCATTTTCGTGTTCGTGTAGTCTTTGTTACTTCTTAGGAGACCCTGTGAAAATCACCAGTCGAATTATGATGGATATAATTATAGGCCTCGTGCATTGTGAGAGCTAGGTTCCGAGTTTCTCTACGCGATAGAAACTAGTTTAAGCATAACTTTAGGTTTTAACACGAAAGTAATTTACAACGGGATATTTACCATGCTTACATTTTTAAGATATTAAATACTAGCAGCGCCTCGCGGTTTCACCCGCGTAGTTCCCGTTCCCGTAGGAATTTCGGGATAAAAAGTAGCCTATGTCCTATTCCAGACTATAATCTATCTCTGTGCCAAATTTCATCCAGATCCGTTTAGCCGTTCTGGCGTGATAAAGGAACAAACATCCATCTATCTATCCATCCATCCATCCATCTAAACTTTCACGTTTATAATATTAGTGAGATTAGTGAGATTTCAGCACAGGTTCAGGCGCCATGATCACGAAATAACTGAAGACACTGCGAGTGAGTTATTATTAACAAACATCGGTATGACTGATGTCTGCTAATAATAGAAATGAGAGTAGATCGGTATCTACCCTCAGTTTTTGTCATTTGCTACGAACGTTACCACTCACCGTTTCAATAACGAACGCAACTCGATCACGACACATAACACGAAGGCGGTCCGGTTATTACATCACTAATTCAGTTAAGTCCCGTTGTAAATAACTTGAATACCAATAACCACGATAGTTTTAAAAGTTTAATATCTACCTGAAATATCTTTGAGATATCTCTCAAGTTGAAGAGATAGTGCATCTTGCTCGGCGTCGGCAGAAGCTTCATCACGACGTTGTTGAACAAGTCTATTGTAGCCAGCAATACAATCTTGCCTGAAACACAATTGCAATCGTATCTCTTTTAGTTTTTTTTTCATTTGATTTTTTCACACAAAGGACACGGGATGACTGTCATTCCGTGACCACGAAAATGTGTAAATTTGTTCAAACGTCGGGGAAAATACGTAAATAAAAATATTAAATAGACTTTAACCGTTAAATAATACCTACTAAAAATTAGTTTATACGTTACATCGTATATACCCAGAAAACCCGGCACAAATCCATATCAACCAAATATTTATCCCTAGGCGGTAAACGAACCCGCAAACTCCCGTGTCGCAGGCGGACCTTCGCCGGCTGCGCCACATCGGTCGTATTTTGTATGGGTATGGAGTTTGAACTTTATTACTTCTTTACGCCAAAATGTATATTCTCTACGTTAAGAAGGTAACACAAATTAAATATAATAACTACACTCGAGAGCAATGAATCCGGGTCACTCAAAGAATCCAAAAAATCTCGGAAAGTAAGAATGCTAGGTTAATGAAAGTTATGTTCTCCGACGAATCAAAATTTATGCTCTACAAGCACGATGGAAGACACAGAGTGTATAGAAGACCAGAGGAAAGATTCAAGCAAGCATGCATCGAAGAAAAAGTAGCCTACGGTGGTGGGTCTGTACTTGTGTGGGCCGGAATTTCCTCTGAAAGTCGCACAGAGCTGGTGATCATAGAAAACGGCTCTTTAACTAGCGTAAGATATGTGGAAGAAATCCTCAACGAACACGTTGGTCCATTTATGGTCCATTTGGGTGAGGATGCTATATTTATGCATGACAATGCCCGACCTCATACAGGTAGGATTGTGAATGACTACCTTCAAGAGATGAACATTACTTGTATGGAGTGGCCAGCGCGCAGCCCGGATATCAACCCGATCGAGCATGCTTGGGACGAGCTAGGGAGATGCGTAAAACAACGAAACCCTCCCCCAATCACGCTTCCTGAGCTCAAAATTGCTCTCACAGAGGAATGGGAGAATATTCCCCAAAATCGTATAAGGAACTTGGTGTACAGCATGCCAAACCGCGTAAACGCAGTAATGGAAGCACGAGGAGGTAATACGAAGTATTGAAATTCAAGAAAATCGTCATAAAGTTCAAAAATTTCATGTTTCCTATTTTTGTTTTAAGGAGAGATCAGCAGTTTTTTTTCTTTATGTAATTTTGTGAAAATAAAATGTATGTTGACTCATATTTTTTTAACTTTCATTTAAGGAGTATTAAATTGTCTATTAAATACAATTTATTGCATTAACCTAGCATTCTTACTTTCCGAGATTTTTTGGATTCTTTGAGTGACCCGGATTCATTGCTCTCGAGTGTATGTTTGTGTCCATCTGAATATTGGCATAGACATAGATGGAAGAAGACGTTATTTGGCATAATCGTGGATTTCTGAACTGTGTTGTTTCACAGCTGGACAAAGGCTTCCACCAAAACCTTTTTTTTAAATCATTATCAATTTTCATCGTAAGTTTTTTGTTATAGTGCTTACCCGCACTTTGGGTATCTCTAAGAAATGAAATAAGTTCCCAAAAATTTCCACTTTCGGCGGGACTCGAACCCGCGCCCCACCCTCAGTACGGGTGTGCTCTAACCAAATAAGCCACGAAACCCTTAGTCGGTTCAACCGAAAATCTTTGGGACCGCTTACGGACTATAGCGCCGGTGGCTCTATAGTTTTAATTTTCGTCTTAATCTCTTTCAAACAACATATAGGCCGCCACTCTGCATCCCAGAAACCTGACTAAGCAGCGACCAAAACCTAGTATGATAACATAATTTGATTGTTATGAAAAAACCTAAAAACGACTCCGAATCTCTTAATTTTGCACTGTTTCCGAGTTTTCCGGATACATAAGTACCTACTAGTCCCTCGGATTTAATTTTGCACTTTTAATAAAACACTGTTTTAACCGGATTGATCGCGTATATTTTGTTTATAGCCTGACGTTTCGGAGGCTTTTCAGCTTCCATGGTCACAGGCAGACTGAGGTGACATTTGTCTTTACAAGTAATTTGAATTTTGCATATCTACCGTCAATTATACAACTTTAATTATAACGTTCCGTATGTACGCAGTAATCACTACAGTGTCTTGATGGGTTGTAGCTATGGATTGCTGGGTGTGGGACCTGACTCGATGTAGGACTGGATCCCAAGCAGCAGGTACTCTCCAACCATCTTCTCTATTGAAATTATTTGGATGTTTTTGAATTTCAATTGCTTCTCGGAGCATTCTAGGAATGAAACGGTTTTCTCTATTCGGTTTCGGTTCATTATTCGGTTTTTTATTGGGTTTCGGTTTGCACTGTTTCTGAGTTTTCGGGATACATAAGTACCTACTAGTCCCTCGGATTAATTTTTTTATGGGACTACCTCGAGATCAATCTTTACAATAAAGAAATAATTTTCTAAATCTGTCAATAATTGACGGACAAATCGACGAACATACATAAACAACCATCCCACAGCCAAACACAGAACCTCCTTCTTTTTTCCAAGTCGTTTATAAACGTTAAAACGACATACCAACAGTCTTAGTCTCCTCATCGAAATCCGACAGATGCTGCGACAGCATGGTTCCAAAGATCTTGACTAGCTGAGAATGCGTCGGAGGCGGCAGGTAGAACGCGTGGAAGCAGGACAGTAGACGAGGGGGCAGGGGAGAGCGGGCCCCGCCCGGAGGCCCTGCGGCCCCGCATAGCACCATGTCCTATGCAACCATGTAACTCATATCAAGTAGATACTTTAAGCAGTTGTATTATTAAAATAGTGTCCATTTTTACAATTAGAATTATAGTCCACGTTAGGGTGGGTGCGAACCTCTTAGCTCCCATACAAAAGAACTGTCCGATTCATTTGTGAATCGGACAGTGCTATGAAATTTTACCATGCTATGAAATTTTACAAAAAAGTCAAAAGTCAATAACTTTATTTCTTTAGGCTTACAAAATAAGCACTTAAAAAAGTCAAATTTTATACATAAACCGTTTAATAAATAGTAATTATTATCAAATAAGAAGAAATAATAATAAGAAATGGAAATGTTTGTACCATTTTAGTTTTTCAAAATTCATAATCATCATAAAACGAGAGCGAGAATACATTTCAATTCATTCTATCACTCTCGTTCTCATTTGATAATTAATTTGTCTTTGCAAAACTAAAACGGTGGAAACATAGCTATTTCTTATCCGAAATGCATTTTTTTATGAAATCAGAGACGTAGTTTCCAAAAAAAACTTTAAGTACCTGACGTTGTAAAAATGTGTGTTTACTTGTGTACCTACAACTCTGTAAACTTACTTACTTACAATAAATAAATTGAATTGAATTGAATGAATCGGAATGTACGTTTGTATGGAGGGCTTAAATAAAATAAATAAAAATCATTTATTTCAGACCCAGTTGATCCATAGATATACATACACGATTCCAAAATTAAATAAAAATTACATTAAACAATAAGTACCTACACAATTAATAAAATGAAAATTTAAAATCAAATAAAATTCAAAATTATAATCAAAAATAAAATTAAAATTAACAGATCATTGAGCCACCAGCGATGGTACTGGTTTCAGCATCAACATCCAGTGGCCCATGCTTAGAGGTCCGCGAGAATCTCCCATCCTATATTGACATTTAAAAGCGAGAAAGCGGTGATTGGGTCAACCGGGTCACCGAGAACGTGTGTCGGATGGTCCTTCATTATCTACTCAACAAAGTTTAACAAGCTCACCTTGACGTTCTTTCTCCACTGCTTGGCCCGGTCGAACCAGTACCCGTAGTCGTGCCACAGTCGCACCAGCTCGAGCGGCGGTTGGGAGCCGTACTCGTCTCGCACCGGCATGTTTATGTCGTCCATGAATGCTATCATTTTCTTGCCTGCGAAAGAGGATCGGATAAGGAACAAGCACACATCGCGATTGAAAAAGCTTGTTGCTGAAAAATTCGAAAAACCCTGATGATGTCTTTGAATCATCATTAGGATGTCACATTTGAAGAAAAATGAAACGTACTTAAAATAATTCATTAATGTGCGAGCTGCAGTGATACAAATAGACACAGAAGATATTTTAAATTTGTAAATACTATTTAACGGGTATTTATCGCGTTTATTCACCTTATTATCCCGACGTTTCGACAGGTTTACACACTGTCGTGGTCACGGGATGACATCAGTCATATGTGTGTTCAGTAGTGTATATGTGTTCAGATCGCGTAAGTTTAAAAATATAATTTAAAAAATTATTTAATGATTATTTTGATTCCATTGGGAACTGTATTATAGTGTACTTTTTATCCTATAATACAGTTCCCAATGGGCCTATCATCATCATCATCAGCCTATAGTAGTCCACTGTTGGACATAGGCCTCCCCTAATGGGCCTGTGTTTAAAAAGAAAGAAAATAAATTATGTTGGATTCCAGGATCTACACCTATGAAAATTCAGTTCAATCTGTTCAGTAATTTCAGCGTAGTGAAGTTAAAAACATTCACCTATCCACTCTATCTACACTTTCGCCTTTTCAAAATCACAGAGTTATACCAAGTTTGCAGGGAACCTTTTAGGCCGAGAGCATGATAAAGATGGTCAAGTTACCTCCAGCCGGCACAAAGTTCCCTTTGGTCCTCTTCTCAAGGCGCGCCTCGATCATATCCTGCACATTTGCTGCCGTCGTCTGCGCAGACATGTTGAGCACTTGCTCGCTGTATCTGTTTACAACAACAATGGTTTTATTGCCAAGTTCTAGGGAAAATTACCAGGGGGCCTACTTAGAAAAGGAAAATCGAAGTTTCGTTTTCGTACAAAGCAAACTCTTACGTCGTCGCTTGCATGTTATTAGCGTTTGCATAAAAACTAATTACAAACTTCGATTTCGCTTCGACGGGTACGGGCTCTGGTATTTTTTCATCATCACATGTTACCTACTCAGAATTAAAATGGAATTAAAAACCATACAGCTACAAAATAATTAATAATTAAAGTTGTTAGCACACGGATTTTCTCGTAGTTGGGAACCAGGAATGTGCATTATGAGTTAACTGCCCTAAAGACTATAGCATACTCCTTATGGACATACATACCTCATACTAGTATGTTCTAAAGAAGCCAGCGTCCCCTGAGGAAAGTCTTCCCTGTGCCTCGGCGCGCCGACCAGCACGCCATGTCCGGCGCGCAGCATGACCAGCGCGACTGTTTGCACGCGGATGACTATAACGTACTTCTTATCATCACACTCACTTAGTAGGGTCCAAAGAAGCTAGCGTCCCCTGTATAAGGAAAGTCTTCCCTGTGCCTGTAGGCGCGCCGACCAGCACGCCGTGTCCGGCGCGCAGCATGGCCAGCGCGACTGTTTGCACGCGGATGAGCTCGCAAGTGGGTACAAGAATCATGTGGAATCCCTGGCTGTTGAAATAAACTTCTTTTTTTAAATACTCAAAAATCGGTAACTAAATCAACTCTTACTCTAAACCGAAAAATTCGCAGAATATGCGATGTGTATTCGATGCATTGAAACCACCGAACAACCCTGTTTTGTTTGTTCGGGAAAGGATCATCGTATTTATTTTGCCATTGGAACACGTATGTTCAATACAAAACTACATCATCTTACAATACGACTTCACCCACTGTTGGGTCTCAGATTAAATAATACTCTGGAAACACTTTTGTGCTAATCACTACCTACCTGCTATTGCAGGAGCGCGCTAGTCATAAGGTGCTTTTCCAGAAATGTGCTACGTTGCTATGCTTCTAACCGACCAATAGGATCGCTCCATTTACTTACCTTACCGATGACCTTGATGACCAGGAGGGCATCCAGAGTTATCTAGTACCCATAACACAAGCTCTGCTTACCTAGATAATGGTGTGTGAATTGTCCAGCATTATTTATTTATTTTAGTAGAAAGTCAAGTAGAAATCAAGTAGACAGCTTGATCGGGACAAGCGGAAGGATCCTTAAAGCTTCCGTATTAATTTATTTTTCTTTTCTTTCCCTGTGTTTAACATAGTTTTTAAGAAAGCTCACTGACAAAAAATGGACCTAAATATGTGGTCCGATTTAGGTAATGAATTTAATTTAATGATCGCGTCACTTTCATAACTGACAAAAATGACGGAGCACATCTAGAGGAAAAGCACCCTAAGACCCGTTTTATGAAAGCCATCATCGATCTATGTTTGAGTAACGATTTTCTAAAGCTTAAACGTCTTAAACGTCACAAGCATTCAACAATCACTGAGCAAGCTTCCGTCATACGGGGCCTAAGTTCGTGTAACCAAATTGACATTGCATAAGATAAGAAAACACAAACCGTTCTACAATTCTAATATTCAATGAATAAGTTACAAATTCTTACGCAGGATTATACTTCCAGTTATCAGGCAGCTTATCTTCCCAGGATTTGAACTGGCGCAGTCGCTCGTCGAGGTAGTAATCGTACACAGTGTCTTTCAGGGGAAATACGCCCTAAAACCAACGGCTCAAGGTTAACATTCTAATGATTAAATAACATTGCAGATTAGCTTGTCACCACCCGCTTTTTCGGGATCCTACGTCCACCTCCGGGATATCGTTTACGTCCTTGCCATATTTCATTATGATCCGTTCAGCTGTTTAGGCTTGAAAAGGTTACAAATAGACAGAATTACTACAATATTAGTATGGATCTGCAAAAGACTGCTGGCAGATGCTGGATGCGGCAAGCTGAAGACAGGGCGCTAGGGCCCTCATTAAGGGAGGCCTATGTCCAGCAGTGGACTAATATAGGCTGATGATGATGATGGATACCTGCTTGCCGAAATATTAGAATGAAGAGTGGTACAATGTGGGACATTGAAGCGTCGTGGGGAGGCGATGGATAGAGGCGACTCAGAATCGCGTTTTGTGGAGGAGTGGAGTTGCCGTTGGAGGACTTCTATGTATTATATGAACCAGGGTTGCCAACCGTACGAGGTTCCTCGTACAAATACGAGATTTTTGGTCTTCCGTACGAGGTACGAGGGCACTGTCAACCTCGTACAATTATGTACGAGATTTTGACATAACATAACACTTGTCGTATTGGCGCGATGATTGTCTATATAGTTCGCTCGCTATCCCATGAACCAAGAAATCCCCGAGAAATAAAACATTTCGTTCTTCGCATTATTTGTCTGTCGCCTTGATCACACATGTCATAGCGCCAACCAGAGAGGTGTAACTTCACAAAATAAATAAAAATCTCGTGCAAAAATAAAAAGAAAAACGATGCGAATGAGGATGTTCCTGATATAATATTTGGAAATGAAAACTGAGACTAGAAGTACATAGTTACCTATGCAAAGTTTTCAACCTACAAACAAATCTCGTTCATTAGTTATTTACGATAGTAATATTAAGGATTATTTTAATACAAAGTGATGTTTTATTTCGTAGAAACTTGCAATAGTTTATTTCGTTGTGTAAAACGTCCTAAATTCAACAGTTTGATATGCATTAATTTTGGTTTAGTCACCTTTTAGAGGCAAGTACGAGGTTCGAAAGCCAAAATACGAGATTTTTAGCTGCTTAGTACGAGGAAAAAAATTCTATGGTTGGCAACCCTGATATGAACAGAGATGATAATGAAATAAGTTCCCAAATATTATCGATTTCGGCGGGACTCGAACCCGCGTCCTACCCTCAGTACGGGTGTGTTCTAACCAACTAAGCCACGAGCCCTAGTCGGTTCAACCGAAAATCTTTGGGACCTCTTACGGACTATAGCGCCGGTGGCTCCACCGACAGGGGTAACATTACAGTTTAACCAAACCTGCCGAAATCGAAATTTTTTTTCATTTCTTAGAGGTACCCAAAGTGCTTACCCGCATTATGCACTATAACAAAAAAACCTTAGAGATGATGATGACTGAGTATCAGAATCCTAACCTCATGTTCTCGAACCCAGTTATCGAGTTTACGGCGAGCTTCTTCTTCTAGAGTGGCGCAGACTGACCAGATCATGCTGGAAAATAAGAACATTTTAAGATTGCTTTCGTTTACCCATTTGCTGAGAATTCCTGCTACAACAGCAACAGCGCCAGCCAGTAACGTCTGACAATAAAGTGTTAAATCATTCATTCATTTAAGACTTACGCGTGGGCAGCAGCGACAACAGAAGACACAGGGAGCACACACCCGTCAGCGCACGCTCTTCTGCTCCTGGCCATATAACTACCACGTCATGTAGTCAAGATTCTAGTGCCTGAAACTGTCTGGTTCAAGATACGTGACCATAACGTCATACTTTTAAGATTTTATTGCTTCCAACCGGCAGCACCTGTCCCGTACCTGTACCTTATTGGTTGAATATGTACCTTATTGGTGAAGTGTATCAAACAAACTTACGCGAACAGGAATCTCATCTTGGAGAAGTTCTCGTTATCCTCTTCATCAGCTTGGGGTGGCGCTGGTGCGGGTAGCAGAGATAAGAGGCGACACATAGAGCGCACGCCTGTCAGCTCCTGGCCACGTACCGAGGGTCCCTCCGACAGGTGCAGCCGCTTCAGCTCTAACACCGGAGTCAGGATGTTCAGGAAGTGGTACCGGAGCTGGAGAGATGAGTAAGCTACATAGCGGGCAATAGAGACAACAGGCGGGCATGTCTCGTTAGCCCAGGTCTACAATGTCTCATTAGCTTAGGTCTACAGATGTGTCTCGCTAGCCCAGTGAAGCTACGATACGCACCGCGACGACTGTTTGTCGTCCAATTGTTTCATATCCGCAGAAAAAAGAGCGAGACATAACAGTCGAACTTTGTCGCGGTTCAAGACTACAGATGTGTCTAGCTAGCCCAGGTCTATTGATATATCTCGTGAGCCCAGGCTTACAGACACATCTCGTTAGACCAGGCTTACAGACACATCTCGTTAGACCAGGCTTACAGACACATCTCGTTAGACCAGGTCTACAGATGTGACTCACCATCTCCCTATACTCGACATCATCGATTGTCTCCAGCCAGGAGTTGGCGAAGGGCCACCAGCCCCAGTCCTTGTAGTCGTTGTACACCATGCCGTTACGAGAGACAGTAGCGGGAGATGCCACGGCCAAGTCCAGAGTTTCGATAAGGAGCGAGACCTGAAAATAATTAAATAATCAGACACAAGACGTACCAAAATCTTTATTGGGAGCAAAACATACGCTTGGGTGCAATTCAGCACTGACTCGCATAAATTAAACACTATGTAGTCTTTGCGTACAGTTTTTAACAAAAAATACCATGTTATTTTTAAAATATTGGAACAAATAGAGCCAGTTCTGTGTCTCCTGTGGACGTTATAATGTAGCCATGTTACAGGAGGAACCATCAGAAGAAACATCGTTAAAGTTCTCAGAAGTGCGAAAATCATGTGACAGGAGACAGCTCGCAGAATTGATCGGTCGATGGGGCGACAAGACTCTTCAGTGGCGACCATGTACGCTTTGTGAGGGGGGTAGCTCCACCACGAGACCAAAAAGTGAACCTTTGACCTGGTAAATTTCGCAACCTCTGGAAGCGGGCAGCACAAGACCGGTCATTGTGATTTTTGAGGAGGAACTGTATGTCTGGCAGCGCTAACTGTTGGCTGAGATTAAAATGGCTAAAAGCTGAAAGTAACACAGCAAAATCAAAAATCTATGTGCTTTTAAATATGGCCTATGACAGACTCGCAATATTTTGATGCACTTTGATCGACGGCATCAAACAACAGACAGCTCGCGTGAAGCTTGCGGTACGCCATTTTATTTTGTCACTGTAAAATGTACCTAAAGTTGACGAGTTTAAGTCCATGTGAATGTTTGCTTTTGTGTCATTTGAATGCTTGCTTTTGTGTCATTTGAATGCTTGCTTTTGTGTGGTAGCGGTGTTCGATGTATTTGCTAAGTCGTTTAGCTTAGTAAGGTCACCTGACAGTACTGTGTAGCGTGTGTGCAAAACTCATAATTTTGGCGTATTAGTTTACCATAGCAGGCATAGATATCCGCTCGCTGTTAACCAGGGTAAGTAACTTGTTATCGTCCATCACAGAGTTAAGGTTCTCAATCCAAATGGCGTCGACCGGCCCGTCGAATATTATCCACTTCAGGTCGGGCGACTCGTCTGCAAGGAAATATTTATACAGGTACTGCTTATTAGTATATAATATATTATTATTATTTATATTAGATATGTTTAAGACACTAGACTGGAAACGAAAGGGCATTATCATTAACAGCAGAACTACAACGACACTCACAGTACAGCTGGTCTACCAGTTTAAAGTCGCCCAGCGAGTTATGGAAAGAGCTATGCTCAGAGTTCCTCTAAAGGACAGGAATCGTAACGAATACATCCGACAGAGAACCAAAATCATGGACATAGCTCTTAGAATTAGCAAGCTGAAGTGGCAGTGGGCCGGCCATATCTCGCAAAGAACCGATAACCGTTGGGGTAAACGTGTTCTTGAGTGGAGGCTGCGATTCTGCAAACGTAGTGCAGGACGCCCTCCGACCAGGTGGGATGACGATTCGCGAAAGACTTCTGGCAGATGCTGGAAGCGGTAAGCTGAAGACCAGGCGCTATGGCGTTCATTAGGGGAGGCCTATGTCCAGCAGTGGACTAATATAGGCTGATAATGATGACTGGTTATTATCATCATCCTCGCACACCTTTAGGCGCTATACAGACAGAGCCACTCTCTTTTTTCTTCATTTTTTTTTTGTTTTTGTCCACCCTCCACTCCCCGGTAGCCAGATTATGCTCTCCGTAGAGCTCCCCCAGGGTCAACGCCTTAGGGTTCATGGAATGTATGTACAGTAAAGAAACTACTAGTCACCTTGACAAGTATTCCTCATAATAGAAGACAGCACTCCATCCTTCCACTCTCCGGTAGCCAGATTATACTCCCCGTAGAGCTCCCCCAGGGTCAACGCCTTAGGGTTCATGGAATGTATGTACAGTAAAGAAACTACTAGTCACCTTGACAAGTATTCCTCATAATAGAAGACAGCACTCCATCCTTCCACTCTCCGGTAGCCAGATTATACTCCCCGTAGAGCTCCCCCAGGGTCAACGCCTTAGGGTTCATGGCATGTATCTGGACCGGCGAGAAGCCTTCTACGCCCGCCTTGTGGAGACGCGTGATGGTGGCGGCCAGGATCCGCCAGGAGGTGGACTTGGCGGTGTTGGTGTCACCGAGGAGGATGCTGGAGTGACGGGAGTTCTGGAAAGGGAAGGTCGTGAGAAAATAATTTATATTCACCACTCTCGCTCGAAAAAGGCGACTGTACTGCTCAAATACAGTGAGCAAAATCGGGTTTTTGTCACATGTGGAATAATAGTTACCGTTATCATTCAACTTGTTGAAAAAAGTAATTTGTATTCGTATTGTAGTAGTATTGTATAATGATGTTCTAAATTTCGATGGTTCGATAAGTTATCGATACACTATGGACGGCGCTGAAAAAAATACTACTTTTGCGCAGAATTGTTACAATATTTTGCAACGGATTTCCACAAAATTTACATCATCATCCTATAGTAGTCCACTGTTGGACATAGGCCTCCCCTAATGAGCGCCCTAGCGCCCTGTCTTCAATTAAATTATTAAATTTACATAACAATGCACAATGTGGCAAAATTTTAACATAAGTGATATCGAAAAATTTAATGTAAAACAAAAAAGTAGAGTACTTTTAAACCAATGGTAACGCCGCTGCTAGGTTCCTTCGAATCGCACCAAAACAATTCGCATTTTCGATCTTTTAATAGTAAGTATTTAATAGTAAGTAAAGTAATGATGATGTCCAGTTAGCCGGATTTCGATCACAGCGGCCAGCCTCACGGACACTAGCCGTGAGCGCCTGCGCAAGACGCAGGACATAAGTATAGTGCACAAGCGCAACACAGGTGCATTCTCTAAGCCCACACTCATAGTTGGTAAGGTAGTGAAGATAGAATACAAAAACTTATTTACGTATGCACAACAGCAAAAGACGAATACAGATAAAGATAATATATAATTATGTGTACTTTAATGAATGGCCACATTCAGGCCAGATTTAAAACGGTAAAAAATTAGATATGCAATGCAAGGTAATGTGCATTAGTGCCTTGCATATCTAATTTTTAGCTAGATATCCTAAATTTGTAACTAGATTTCTAAATAACAGCTTTTATTTATTTCCGTACCTACACGTATAATAAACCTACATGAAAACAATAAATATGTAGGTAAATTTTATTTTAAATCGTAATGTAAAACATGAAAATCTCACCTTTGTCTCAAAAGTCTGTATGACCTTATGCATCGCAGCCTTAGTCGGCTGCAATCCCACAATCCTCATTTCAGCTGCGATGTTGGACTCCAACATCTCGTAGTCCAGCGTTGGGATATCCGCCTCCGGGAATATGTCTTGCATGATGCCGTCAAAAAGAGGCACATCTTTGGCCGTCAGGCGAGCTACGTTCATATCTCGCATAGCTAGAATCACCATCTGAAAAAGTGATAATTAACTGCGTTTTCATAAATAATTAATTAATGCGTGAAATTCACACAGGGTCATCGGTCCCCAAGCTAAGCAGACCTGTGTTATGGGTACCTACAACAAACGAATACAAATGAAATACATTAATAAGATAAAATTTGTCCCGAGGCGGGAATTGAAAACGCAACCTCGTGCGTCACAGGCAAACCTTACCCCACTCCGTACAGAGGTCGTCAAGTTGGTAGAATTTATGAAAACTTTACACGCTTACAAGGTAGGCACAAAAGGTCGATAATCATGGCGAATAAAGGAAGAACGCATAATGGTGAATAAACTTAAAGATCAACGGAACTTACCCTGTACGTGACGTTCGATCATAATTATATGAACAACCTTATTCAACGCGATAATATTAATAATCCTCCCTCAAATACCCAAATCCTTGCCAAAAATAGCAAATATCGGTAGATTAGGAACATTAGCACGATAGTAAGAACGCAGGCCGACAGGGAATGCTTTAGGCTGCTTTTCCACCACAGATGTGCTACGTTGCTATGTTTCCAGCCGACCAATAGGATTGCTTTTATATCGTCTCATTTTTGTCAGCTATGAAAATGACGCGATAATGGAGCGAACCTATTGGTCAACTAGAAAAAAAGCAACGTAGCACATCTCTGGTGGAAGGGCGGCCTTAAACAAGAATGAAATAACCAACTATTGAGAAATAGGAGGCAAGTTAGAAATAGCTGCCCAGGACCTCTTGTTCCGGGAGATGCGGGTAGGCCCGCCGCTTGGTCCCCGCGTACCGAAGCAGCGCCACCATCGAGCGGAGACCGAAGTCGTAGTGGTCCTGCTTTGATAGCTGCTGCATCGCCAGTTGGTATAGTGTGAACACCTGGAATTCAAAAATAGTAATAGAATAGGGTATATGCAGAGATTTATTTTCATTCTTTTAATAAAATTTAAATTATATCTATTATCATATAATAAAATAAATATGATTTAATAAGTTAAGAAACGTGACAAGGAACGCGACAGCCCGTAGCAAAGCTAAATGCTACAGCATGTCGCCCGCCACGCGTCCCGTCTACCTAGCACGTGTTCTACGAAATTGTACGACTTGTAATCTATTGGAAGGTAAAAAAGGGTTGGGAAATTAGATCATTAAAGTAAACAATAAGATAATCCTAACCCTTTTATAATGAAAACCGCAATTCTGTACGACGACTCATTGCTTTTGGTATTAATTACGAATAATTTAGTTTGTAGTAAAAAAGTAGGTGCGCGTTGTAATCTTTTGCTTGCTAAAGTTTGGTGTAGCATCGTAGCACGCGCTACGAATTAGTTCTACGGTAAAAGGTATCGTAGAATGAGTTTGTTTGCTACGGGCTCCCTGTAGCATCGTAGCACGCGCTACGAATTAGTTCTACGGTAAAAGGTATCGTTGAATGAGTTTGTTTAACTACGGGCTCGCCGTAGCATCGTAGCAGGCGCTACGAATTAGTTCTACGGTAAAAGGTATCGTAGAATGAAATTTGTTTACTACGGGCTCGCCGTAGCATCGTAGCACGCGCTACGAATTAGTTCTACGGTAAAAGTTATCGTAGAATGAATTTGTTTGCTAGGGCTCACCGTTGCGTCCTAGCACCTAGCTGTTTTTCGTAATTTATTTATTTTATGTAGCGTAATGACAAAGTATGTAAAATAAAAAATGCAAAAATCTCTGCCCGCGGCTTCGCATGCAATTTACCGGGATAAATCCTCCTTTCTGTCAAATTTCATCGAGATCTGTTCAGCCGTTTAGGCGTGAAAAGGTTATATACAGACTGACCGAGGTACTTTTGAATTTATAATATTAGTATCGATCTGTGTTTTATTTTTTGCCACATAGAATTACGAACCTAAAGAGAAATAAATGTGTATTTACATACCTTTTTCGCATTGAGCTTGTAGGCAGTAAATCCGTCAGAGAACAGGGTGATCTCCGCAATAATCAGACAGTCGGGGACACACATAGCGATCGGACGAAACATCGACTTCAAGTTGTCAGGGAGCTCGGTTCGTCCGGCGTAACTGACAACATAAGTAGTTATTTGTAAGTTACTAGGTAAAAAACAATAGAGTTGTCGATGTAACTGGTAACTGTAGGGTGCGTAATGTGCCTCCTATAAGCTGTTGGTGTTTGGAAATTGAAAGAATTTGTTAGATTTCACGGTTTAATCGTACGTTATGTTGAAAGAAATGTTATGGTCGCGAGTGTTCGCCGCCGTGAGGTTTTGCTCACAGGGCAGTTGTTTGCGACTGAATGTAATTAGCCTGACAAAACGCGTCATAACGGAAACTGCTGACCCGCGGGAACATAAGACGCTGTATGGTATGCAAACCGTACAGAAACAATTCAGCCCAATTCCATCCCTCATGAGTCTCTCCCACAAATTTACATGTCAATCTCAACGCCTGCAATTCTGAAGGCCATAAGTTATTATCTTTATACTAGCTTGCTTGCCCCTGGCTCCCATTGCGTTTTTGTTATTAAACGGTAGGTACGCTGTTATTTCAGAATGCATGCGTTTCATGCGTTTGCAGTAAAATCTGAAATCAATTCGTTCAGTTTGACAATGACTTCACATTTCACAAATTTACGTATTTTTATTAATAGTACATATGATACCTAGTTAAAATAGCCATGAATTCACAGACCTAAGCAATATTGACGACCGCTGTTGAGCAGTGGCCAAAGTTCCGTCGAAGACGAAGAAAGTTGCGGTCCAATCCGACCCGGGAAGTTTTCTTTGGATTGGAAAGGGCAATGGCACATGACAAGACTTATTTAACTTATTAACACCAAAGAACTCACCCAGGATTCATAGTGATGAAAATCCCGCAGTTACTGTCCAGCTTAATCTCCGTGCCTTCAAATATAAACCTCTTGAGGAACTGCGAGAGAGCCAGCAGAACAGCCAAGATCTGCTGCGCGACCACCGAGAGGACCTCGATGTTGATCCTGTTGAACTCGTCGAAGCAACCCCAGCATCCACTCTGGGCTATCCCTGGATATGCCAAAGAAGGGAGCTTCAGATCAGAGTGGCAAAATTAAGGTTGACGCCCTCACACAGCACAAAAAATGTGGGCTTTAACTCGTAACATGGAGATTGTAGATGCATTTCCTATTGACGGGATCAGATGACAGACAGCTCACGAGCCACTCGTTGGAAGCTTGAGGGAAATCATTTTGACATTGTAAAATGTGTCATAATATTAAAACGAGCTTAAGCTACATTTCAACGCACATTTTTGCTGCGATGTTGGATTAATGTACGCAAAGCTTGCACATGCAAGTACGGTTGCGTGTTTGCAAAACTGGCGCTAACTGTGAAAATATTATAATTTACGTTTACAATCCTCCACTGCTGAGTGAGCATAGGCATTCCCAAAATGACACCACAAAAAGCGATCCTAAACTACCGTTGCCGTAACGTTTTTGTGGGAACTGCCAGTTTCATGGGAGATGCCACAGACAGCTTAATTCACACTACCCACACTACCTTCCGTCGAGTGTTATAGAAGCGAAGAGAGTAATCACCAGCAAAGCACTTCGCCATGGCCTTGTAATCGAGTCCATCGGAGCAGTTGGTGACGACCACCCAGCGGGCGAGCGCGCGGCCCAGGTCCTTGACGGTCTCGGTCTTGCCGGTCCCGGCCGGGCCTTGGGGGCTGCCGCCGCGGAACAGGTGGAGAGCGGTCGTTAGTGTTATGTAGCACCTATCAAAACAAATTTGGGTACTTTTAGAGCTTCTGTACTGTATCAATTTTCGTGAATAAATTGTGAAAATGACCTCTTCAAGCGACGAATTCGAAGAAAGAAAGGAGCGAAAATCCTACAATTCAATTTAAATTACTCGCATTGTTTGAGTAAAGCACTACCTATACAAGCCTCGGTCCGCACTGACTGCCCTGCTGGCCACGATAAGCTGGCCTCAAGCTAAGCTTGCTATGGTCTCGGCCTTCAAGCTTGATCATCATTGCAGCCCTTGCTGTCCGCGCTATAAAGGCTGCAATGCTGACCGCGCTGTGATGGCCTGGACCTACGCTACGCTTCGCTTTCAGCCATCTTCAACCGCGGCCAGCAACCCACCCATTACAGACCTCGGACGTAATGCACTATTATTGACACAAAGTTGTTACATTTTATGTTTATTCGTCACAAATAAAGGTTTATCTAGAACCAGCCTCTGCCCGCGGCTACGCACGCATTTTTGATAATAAAAAGTAGGTAGTAATAGTAGATTATACACTAAGGGGATAAAGCACTGTTTTATGTCACGGGAGCGAATTGAATCCCGAACGTAACGAAGGACTCATAATTTAACTCCTGAGCGTAGCGAGGGAGTTATAAGTTAATTCCTGAGCGAAGCGAGGGAATTAAGACTGAGTCCTGAGTGCAGTGAGGGGTTCAACCGCCCAAGACTAAAACAGTCTTATCCCCGAGGTGTATACTCTACTTTTCACACCTTATGCGAGACAAAAAAACAGGCTCAGTAGATAAATAATGTTTTCCTTTGACTTCTCTGGCAGCAGATTGTTGACAATGCCTATGGCATCTAATTTGATAAACTCAGGAGTCAAAACACTTTCATCACTCGACATTTTCAATATTATTTTTGAAATTAAATCTTCTATAGGCACCTACAAGAACTCGATTTGTTCGTCACGCGTGAACAAATGAAGGCGCGCGACGTTCCAAATTCGAAAGCACAAGCCGTGGTCCTAGATTCGAAATTCGAATTTCGAACACCGCGCTCCTCCGGACCGGGGTTCACACGGAGGCAAACTTCATTTATTTTGTCAAATCAAGTAGGCCATGGCCTAGGACAAATTGTGTTTAGCAAAATTAAACTTTATGTATATAGTAATAAGAATTATGAAAAGTGAAATCATATTATTAACCAGCGGGTTATAATGAAATTCAGTACAACATTATAACCCGGCTAATACCAAGGGATTTAATGTCTTGCTTTCGGTAGGGTTTACATGACCTATAATTCGGCATTGTCGAGCATGTGGTTTGAAAATATATTAGTACCTACAGGATCAAGGTGCCTTCAGTAGTTTTGACGTTGTATTCAGTCGAAACTCTTCACAACTGCTGTTTGTTTTACGCCCCTATTTCTTGTTTCCTTTGTTTATTTCTTTTACTTTTCTATTTCGATTTATGTATCATGTAAAATTATCTTTTAGTTCATTACCTACTTCACCTATGTCATCAACTCGCACATGTTTTGTTATCTTTCATAAATTATAACATAATAATATATTGTAAAGAGTGTGTCCATAGCCAGTGAGCCCTGCGGCACACCCGAAGTGATAGCCGCTGGAGAAGAAACGTAACCTTTGAATATTGACTTACCTGTCAGTAAGCGGCGTTATCACAAGCCGTCCTGAATTCCCGATGTACTCGTAAGTGTAGATAGAGTTGGTATTCGTCTGTCTTATGTAACAATCCTCTCGCTCGCGGTCCCAGTAGAACTTGAGTTGAGAGAACCATTCGAAGACGGTCACGCTCATGCAACCTGTATGATTCACGTCTCGTATAAAAGGTATAATAAGGTAAGGTATATAAGGTACGAGGTATGACCCTTTTAAAATACATTGCAAAAACGAATAGTAGGACTTTAGTTGGGAGAGCCATTCTAACTAGGTAGGTAGGTGTTCCAAGACAGTGAAGGTCTTAAACCTGTATAATACAGATTTAGTTTTTTTTCTGGTTTATGTATGTTTTGCGAGATAAAAGTACCTACCTACTTAATAATAGCTAGCTAATATGCGATGCGAAAATTGTTAACAATTTGTTAAGAACATAACAAAAGGTTTGCACCTAACTAAAATAATAAAATCAACAATGTCAATATACACTCCAAAACGACTATTAAATCGACGAACATGGGTTCATAGCATATAGTTTATTTATATCATTATTATATCAGCCCATACACGTTCAAAACTGGACACAGACCTTCCCTACATGACAGTGTGAGTGTGGCGTCGCGTCGTATAGGTGGAGCCATACTTCATTCACATCCATCATGTAGGGATTTGATCATGATCATAATCAGCATGCTTTGCAGTCGAATTGGTTATCGCAGTATAACTAGGTACTGACATAACGATAACCAATCCGCCGTGTAGCATGTATTTTCAACACCTACGAGTTGAAAATACTCAGAAGGAAGCTGCGGACGTTCCAAATGGTTTACAATGGTCGCAAAACTACTTTTCTGCTAACTTCATTAGATACAGTAAGGCAGAATTTTAAAAAATCTGAATTTTTTGTTTCGTACGCAGTCGGTGACCTGGCCGCCTTAAAAGTGCATGCGCGTACTTGAGCAAAATGAACTACTTACATAGATGTCGCTAGTAAAAATAGGTACTTTTAAACAAGGCAATACTGTGAGCGACACCTGTCCAGCAATCCAGTTCGATTTTAAGTCTAACCTTTTTATAAGATTTGCTCGAAACATATGCTTTTAATTTTATTATTTCTTATTAAAGTTGGAAGGTATTTGAAACTAACCCATTTTGTACATCTTATCCACAGTATCCCTTGAATGTATCTCAATAACACAGAGGGCGTTGACCTTGGCGCGCAGAAGCTTAGAGATTTCTTTCCGGGACATCATCTGTAGCGTGGTCAGAATGATGTTTTGCTTCTTGCGTAGTTTCTTCAGGGGTTTCTTTTCCTGCATTATCTCGCAACGGCAAAGCGTGCGCGTGCAATCAGACGTCCATTGGATCTGGCAGGTTACAATATATAAGTGCTTATGTTGGGTCACTTATTTGTTACTACGTGTTTGTGAACTTTGTTATTTAGATTGTTAAACGCCGTAGATCTACCGTAACTTTACTTTAGTAATACTTATTTTAAGATACCAATGTATACTCATTCTAAGTGGACTTGTCTGTTCTTTTTTGAGTAAGTATAAAAAATAAAGATCTTTAAACCGAAGTAGGGGCCACAGAAATCGAGAATGGCGTAGAATCGGGCTGTCATGAGGGCGCATAGAAACTCATGGAGTGGGGGCGCCATAATTCCACTAAATTACCTAAACGCTTCGCCGAAACAATCGTGATAGATAACAATGGTAGGTATCGTCACCGAATGACCATTTTGGCCTTTTACTTGATGAATGAAACTACAGAGACACTGGAGGGACGCGTGTCAAAAGTGAACAAGTTTGAATGAAACCATTATGTCCATTGATTATGTCAATCTCTCAAACTAGATCTTTCATCTATAGACGATTCTGCGGCGATACCATTGTCATACAGAAACACAATTCGACGCCTTGGGTAGGTACCTACCTATCGCTGGATTGACGAAGCGGAAGCCGATTCGCTACAAACTAGAGACAACTCAGATAGAACAGAGATGCCAGGAAGTCTTATGTCGGAAGCTATAATCTTTGAGTCGATGCGCCACAGGAATATGCACCTAATACAATTATACCTAATAGGTACCTATCTAGCTACCTATAATAAATAAATAACGGTGGCCAATCCACAAAGCATCATCTAGCCCCATAGCTTGTGTTATGGATAATGAGCGTGGGTCAGAGATACCGAAATATAAGAATGAAAATGTTTAGTAACACGACGTAAGTAAAACCTCCGATACGATCTAACAAAACGTAGTCCGCGTTTTAGAAGAAAAAATGTTAAAAAGTTTCGTCTCTCCACGAGATATCATCAGGACACCACAATAGATACCAAGCATTCAAGTGCTTGGCGCTCGGAGTGGCAACATCTCTGGCCTTTGCCGATTTTTCGTCGATTAAATTTATTAAAACCTTTGAAACAAACCTTGCTGCAAGTGATACCCAGTTGGCCAGGCCAGTCGTTGATCCACAGTTCTCGCTGATAGCGGCATTTCCTCAACGCTGCCCGAGTTAGTATCAGATGCTGGAAATAAACAAGCTGGCGCTTACGAAGGGAGGCCTATGTCCCGCAGTGGCTGATGATGATGATGACTGGGATTAAACTATATTTTTCTAACAGACTATTGATACACAAAGTGCCGTGGTGTATGTCCCTTCCGCTTTAGAATGTTTTTATAATTATACTATTTATTTAACTATTTACGAAATATGTAGGTACCTGTACGTACCTACACTAGGTTGCCTTTCCACCAGAGATGTGCTACGTTGCTGTTTCCAGCCGAGCGATCGCGCTTATCGCGTCATTTTCATAGCTGACAAAAAAGACGCGGTAATGGAGCGGTCTTATTGGTCGCCTGAAAACAGCAAAGTTGCACATCTCTGGTGGAAAAGCAGCCTTATTATGAAGCTGAAACATGTAGGTACTGGGTTAAGACGATACCCCAAGCCAAACTAGCGCCGCCGCCACCTATTTTATCTTATTAATTCGTTGAACAAAGGTAATTTCAAAATGTTCAATGGGCAATTTGTGGAACCTATTAAAAGCTTTTTTTAATGCCTTTGTAATATTTTTATTTTAGAGAGAGCAGAGATGCGAAAATAGAGTTTGGTGGCCACAAAGTGCAACTTCGTATCTCTGCCTAAACTATACAAAATAAAAATATTACTAAGGCATTAAAAAAAAGCTCGCTCCGTAGCAACTGGACAGATTCGCAACTGGACGGTTTTAGCGCTGTGGCGGCGCTAGTTTGGCTCGGGGGTAGATACTTTTAGTCTAAATAATAATATGGAATACCTAAGAGTAGGTACTGTACGCGGCTTTCCTTACGTGATTAAGTATCTACTTTATTATTTTTGTATCTTAATAATTTTATTATGATAGGATTTACCTACTATAAGTACCAAAGAAAATTACAAACAAGGTTTTGTTAAGTTAGAATGTGTTTAAAATTGAAACAGTTGAGCTAACTGCAGACTGTTGCAAACAATCTAGATTCAGATTCTTTATTGATAACGCTTATTACAGATCATAAAAGTAAATAATAAAAAGTAATTCATATAACTAGCATAGTTAGTTATTCATAAAATTCAATTAACTACCTACGAGTAATTAAAATAAAAGTGTTGCTCATCATATAATTCCAAAAACTTACATACTAACCGCCGAATACTCAAACGCAACTCAGATAATTATAAGCACGTCTCAAGCGGCAAATATTTGAGATTTTCATTGAAAACTGTCAAAAAATGACGACTTGTGACGTGCTTAAATCTGACACGAGTTTGAGTGTTCGGGCGTTAGTGTTAACTCAACTGATATTGATTGGTTGGACTTAAGAAGTGGAGACGGATCTCACGAATTCGACGCTACTAACGGGAGACAACGCAGAACCGCAATGCCTGGAGAAGTGGCGGAGGCCTACAGTCACTCAGGGTGGCTGGCCAAATAAGTACTAACCATAACCATTGATTGATTTCAACCTCAATAAAAATGATAGGTACTCCACTCACGTCTCTCAAGACCACCCTCATAGTATGCTCCAGATTCAACAGCCAGATCTCAGCCGGTCCGTCCAGAATTAAATTGTACTTCCATTCAACCCACTCCCCGTCTTCAGACATCATCGCTTTAGCCACGGGGAGGCCCATAGCGTTCTGAAATTCATCGATAGAATAACATAATATATCTAATACACCGGCCACGTGCGAGTAGACTCACACACGGAGGGTTCCGTACCAATGTTCATAACTATAGTGGTAATAGATCACTATTGCCCTACAAAATTTCAACTGTCTACCTATTACGGTTCAAGAGATACAGCCTCACTAAAAGACAGGCGGACAGATAGACACAGATGGAAAGATAGCCAGGGTCCAGGGGTTGATGTTTGATGTTTACAACATGACTGAGCAATGACTAGACGAATAGTGGATTTGACAAATAGAATGTGACTTTTTCAACGTTTGGGTACGGAACCCTAAATAGTATTTATTTATTTAAAATATTGTACAGCTATGATTACAGTAGGTACAGGCACACCTAGGATCACTATTAGGGGCTTATTTTACCAAGCAGGACAAACACATCTATTTCGCCTAGAAGTATAAGGTCGTTATACCTATGCGTAGAATATTTGAAGTTTATTCCACCAACTTCAATAATTACGTAATGTATCACGATGCCAGATATTGTTCCTATTTTACACTAGAGATTATTTAAACAAAGGCTTGATTCGTAAAAAATACAAAATCGAGCTTTATACAGAGGGACTACACTACTCCTGTACAAAGCACTAATATAGCATACTAGCTGTCCGCTCCGGCTTCGCACTGGTACATTCCATAGCCTATGTTACTCAGTGATAATGTAGCTTTCTAACAGCAAAAGAATTTTTGAAATCGGTCCAGTAATTTTTAAATTTATTTATTACACACAAAATTAAAAAAAATCCTCTTTAAAATATTAGTTTAGTTAAAGCACTTATCCTGATTAAGTTTTGTTTATTTGTTTAACGAACCAAGTCTTGGTTTCTCCACACACAAGTAAACACACTAGAGGTTAGCACGCACAATGGACCAACTTGAGTCTCAGTGCGGATACAAGAGTACACATACATACATACTAGAGGTTAGCAAAAAGTTTAACTATTGTCAAATCATAACTAGCGGATGAAAAACAAGCTCAACTAACAAATTGAGTTCTTGCTTGACCAAAATAAAAATTAATAAAATAAAATAAAAATAAATCATTCATTTGTTTTTAATTAATACTAAGTGTAATAAGACAGATATGTACTGAAATCACAGGCACTGCCAGAGTCCGTAGAGGGAAGCTCTGGTGACCCTTAATACAGTTAGCAATCTCAGGAATTGTTGTTCAAAGCTTCTAGCTGGCAAGACATCACAGAACTAAAATGCCTGGAGTAGCCTTGCTTGTGTATGGGCCAAGATCCATTTTGGGTTACTGAGTCACAGAAGTAATTTTATAAAGAATAAGAAGTTTATAAATGATCAGGACATAAGCCAGTGAGTAACCACAGGTACAAGCAGGCCAGAACTCGTAATCAACATGTCTGGAGAGTCTTGAGACCAAGATCCGCCGCACGTTGAAAACACCAGATTAGGTTTTTAACTTAACCAGCACATACTACTTAAAGTTCTGTAGAATATGTACTTAAAGTGTCCCTCTAGCTCTTCTTTCTTTATTCCTTTCCTTCAACTCTTCAAAAGCCTGTTTCCTATACTTTTTAGTGTTTGTGATAAATTTAAACAGCTTTGTTGTTCGATACATCTTCTTGCGTAGAGTTAAAGCTGCCTTCAAAATGGTCATTTTGTCGGCCTCAAGACGGCAACCCCAAATCATATGCAGGTATTCATTGAAGTGTCCTTTCTCTTGAGATTCTGGGTGATACATCAGTAGTATAGTCAATAACTGAAAAAAAAAAAATTATTGGATTTACTGCATCACCAATATATTATACCTAATCATCGTCATCAGCCTATATTAGTAAAAACAAATCTATGTGCGAATTGACAAGCATATTATAACTTCAGAGCTTTCACGCACACAAGCGCACATATAGCACAGGATATTGAAACGAATTTGTCGCAATTCTTCACTCCTTGCTTGTGTCTCCTATCATTTTAAGCCTTCTTTTTCTATGATTAGGAAGTTGAATGATGTGCCTCTTCCAGACTGGCCCATAACATTAAAAAGTGATATATATAAAGAGACAAAGGTCTCTGCCCCACAGGACAACAGAGCAGGCTAGGAAATAAAATGGTACTTAAGTTGTATTGAGAAAGTTTAATTTAATTTAGTTATTGCAGTCGGAGGTCATGTCTCCACTGAACCAAATCATAAGCATTGCATGATTAACGTGATAAGCTCCTATACATAGAAATTATACCAGGCACAAGTCTAACCAGATGTGACGATACCTACTCACCCTCATATGAAGCTGTTCAAGCCCTTCAAACTTCCATTTAGGTACTTTCTTCAGTATATAAAGGAGCCTGTCCCAATCCTGTGCATACAAGGCCTTGTAGCACGTGCTCACATACAGCGACCGGTGTCGGGCCGCGGAGTAGCGCTCTTGGAGCTCGTCGTAATACTCGCGCGTCGATCTCTCGCGCTTCAGGGATAGTAAGTTATAGCCGCAGCGGATGGTGGGTCCTTTTCTTTTGATGTTTACAAGATCGATTACTTCTTTCTGAAATGTCAAGGTAATGTTTTGAATGTGTAACATTACAACTAGAACATTTTGAGGTTAGAAATGTATTTCTTCGAATATGTAAATTTTCATAATATATCTATAGTTATCTATTTATAAATGGATATAGTATAAGTAAGTATTTTTACTAACCATTCGGGACATAGGCACAAAATGAGTATTTTTTAAATCTCTTTTTGAGATTCGCTTTCCTTTCTTTTGTTGCTTTTTCGCCTTTGAAGACATCTTGTTAATTCTATAACTTTCAGCTTAACACGAACGAAATTTGTACAGAAAATATTAATAAATTTAAAGTATTTCAGAAGTCAGAGCGGCTAGGCAGGCGCCAAAACAAAACAAAACAGATTTTAATATAATCAGTCAGTGTTGCCATGCCAGATTGATTTCGAGAATAGGTACGTAAAAAGTCTAGTAATGTAGATTGCAGAAAAACATAAGTTGATTTGGAACACAAATGTTATTTTTAGCCCTAAACGCAAAACACGCGTGTAGCATCAATCTGTAGTTTTTTCCCCATTAATAGTTCGTGAACGGATGAACCAACTAGCTTCAACTTTACCTTGGGGTAAACCCTATCATTACTCGGGCAACACTATTTAATATTTTTTTAGAATGAAATGAAAATTAAGATAACTAAAGCCTTCCGGTTAGACTGCTGTTATACGTCACGGGCGCGGTGCGTGTATTTTCGTGTGCTCCAAAACATTTCCATTTTGCGGTAGAATTATGTACCTAGGTGTAGTAGGTAGTACCTATTTTAACTTTTTGACTGCTTCAGAGGTAAGAAAATATGATTTCTTTATTGTTTCAGCTGTTATTTTTAACGTAATAGTTTATTTACGTGTAGGAGGATAATAGGCAATTTTGCAAAGAGTATTATATTCTAAACATAAATGTCGCAACATTGCCTAGGGCTAGGTTGAGTTGTCACTATTTTTAACCGACTTCCAAAAGCGAGAAGATTCTCTATTCGGCTCTGTGAGTGTTTTTATGTTGTAGCTGTAGACGGATTATTTCTGCAGATTCCGTGGTCGATTTGTGATTTTTGGTTGAGTTAAGGTAACTAATAAAAAAAATGAATAGGTAGTAGACCTTAACTTCTGTTTATTTTTTTTGTGCTATGTTTGTGTAGCTACTGCTACGCTACGAGTATATAAGATTAAATATATTTTTGTCTATCGGTGAAAACTTGTAATTGGCCTTGTCACTATAATCATTTTAATTATTCAATGATCATTTTAATTATTTAATTAAATATGCAGTTTGACACTGCAATTTCTCAAATTTTGCCTCAAAACCCGGCAATTCGATATGCAAAACACGGCAGTAATTTTTTTTTCGATGGCAACCCTGGCACTACTTACTTAAATTAAACAAAATAAAAAATAGGTTCTAAGTACGGTCAAGAGCAAAGTTGTAGTATTAGTATTCATCTATGGTTGTAGTACTACAAGCCAGTCAATAGTAAGTCCCCTGCATGACGTATCTGCGAGCGTTTGACCGCGCGGGAAACCGCTGCGGGCGAAATTTTGTGGCGGTGTATACAACCAAGCGGTTGTATTAAAATATCTGAAAAAGACGTTAGCCGCCTCCGCGGTTAACTAACCGTGCGTAGGAGCGTTATTACCATCACATTAGGTACCTAACTTTTGTTAATTGATATACCTAATAAAAGATTATTTATCGCGTACTTACGCGTGCGTAGGTACTACCTTTTATATTCCAATAAGTTTCGTAGACCTCACTGATCTTGGCGATGGATCTCGTTAAAATGAAGTAAGACACGACTGTGTCACATCACTTTAATAGACGCGAGAGCGATAGATACCTATAGATAGCTAACCTACTAAGTGAGTGCACCATAGGTACTAGGGGCACTGGTGGTGCCATTTATTTATCACAATAGTCACAAACGCTGATGGAGTTTAGGGGCACTGGTGGTGCCATTTATTTATCACAATAGTCACAAACGCTGATGGAGTTTTTGTTTTATCAAACAAGCATGCAATCACGTTAGTAGGTATAGCCTTATGTTGGTTAGGTACCAATGTACCTACTAATAGGCTACTTGACTACTACTGGGAAATAATTCTACTAACGTGTTTTGTCTGATAAAAATAATGCAGTGTAATTAATATTTCTTCATACTTTAAAATTAGTTTTTATAACTAATACGACTGGCCTTGAAGAAATATTAATTACACTTTGTATTATTTTTATAAAACAATACGTTAAAATTATTTCCCAGTAGTAGTCAAGTAGCCTATTATAATTTTTCCATCCTAACTCTCCTGACCATTCTGTTTCGTCTCATACGTAGTAAGTTTCTTTAAAAGTTGCAAGTGTTTAAAAAATTGCAAACGTAACAGCGAGTCCGAAAAAAAAATTGTCGAGTGGAATGGGCATCCGTCCAAGAAAATTGTAGGTACTTATCTTGGATAAAGACTTGGATATCTTGGACATAGCTATTGGATGAGTGGAATGGGTATCGATTTATTTACAACAAAAGGTTCCACTAACCTTATCAATCCGTATCTTGGTAACATTATCAAACAACTTTTTCAGATGAACCTGTATAAGCTGTGGTTTCTTAGAATTTCCAAGAATTTCTAACATGTCATCGTTTGATATAAAATAAAATCTTGGGAATAGCATCCGCTTCGTTTCAAGGTACATTTCCAGAGCTCTTAAAATTCCGTCCAGATTGTCGACCATAGCATTGAGCTTATTAAAAACGTACGGAATTTTCTTATACGTACATGCTTCTACTGCATTTTTTCCCGCGTGCATGCTGATAGACGTACAAAATTGTTAAATGTTTTAAGGTTTGTCTTTAATATATAAGTAGGACAGAACTAGGTAGGTACACGAGTTTTCTTGTATACTTAGGTATATTATAGTTTTCTTGTGTCTATTTGGCATGCCGAATAATTCGGAACTAATTGTAGGCCTAGCGACAATTTTTTTTTCTTCAACAGCGGGACATTATAAATAGTGACCTTTTCGATGATTTTTATGATTCTTACTTAAATGTGATGTCAGTCCAGTCATCCGTTAATTTATCAAATATCTTCACTTCTTCGGGTAATTGTTTCCTAATGTCCTCCCCAGCGAAAATATTTTCCAGATACAAGTAGCGTCGTTGTACTTGAAGGGCAATCTGAAGGAAATGCACATTTGACATTATAAAGGCTTTTCAGTTCATCGTTTACCAAAATAAACTGGGGTACGGCCGGGACTGGCTCTTTGCTACCATCTCAACCCCCTCAAAAAATTCCTGGCCCCACGGAGGTTTTAATGTCCTTTTCTAGCCATATTAGGGCAGTTTCTGATTTACTAGGCGAAAGAGCGCGCTTTTTTGAGTCGTTTTGTATGCTTAACTCAATTCACCAAATTTTTTTTGGTTCGAGTTGGCTTACGACTGATGGTGCGATAATAGCCTATGACACTCATAACACAAATAACGTGGCTATCTATTGGTAAAATAATTTTCAAAATCGGTTCAGCAGATCCAGAGATACCCTCTACAAACTCTCAAACTTAACCACTTTTTAATATTAGTATAGATGATACGAAGTATTTATTTATGAGCAAACCTCAATACATTCAGCCACGTATCCTAATGACTTTTCCCAATAGTCAACCGTTTTTATAAACGGCTCAACGTATTTAGTAGATTTCATTGAAGATAATAGAACTTGATGGTCTTCCAGAAACTGAAATAATTTATGTTAGTAATTTATGCACTTTTATACAAATTGTGTCGCTAAGTTATAAATGTTATAATACCAGACCTGCGTCACATCGTCTACTCCTTTTATTTTGTACATTTTGCCTTTATGATGTTGCATTTCATAGCACGTGCTTTTCCAGACTTCTGCTATAGCTTTCAATCCATTTTCAATATTTAGTTCCATGGTGGCAGCGTTGGAGATTTCTGAAATCTCGTCTGCATAGGCTTGGAAATTCAAACGCACAATCAATTCCAGCTTGAAATCTTCAGAATTTTGATCAAAATCTCTGCGTGACATAAATTATTATATAAAACAAAAGAATAAAGCAAAATGCATTTATTTATTCATTAAGAAAGGAACGAATTTTATAGTTCTAATACATGCATGTTCTACATACTACACTTCATCATCAGCCTATATCAGTCCACTGCTGGACATAGGCCTCCCCTAATGAGCGCCATCGCGCCCTATCTTCAGCTTGCCGCATCCAGCATCTGCCAGCAGTCTTTCGCAAATCGTCATCCCACCTGGTCGGAGGATACACTTCATAAAGGTACTTTATATAGTTCTACATTTTTATGTGTTAGAATTAGAACATGATGTATGTGAATGTATTGAGTGCAGTGCAATACGCACTCGGAAACGATCGTGCCTCGCTTTTTCACCGTCTCGAATATTTTTTGATTCGTGACGCATAGCTTACGCCGCCGCTGCAAGCAAGCGCGATGATTGCAAAATCTTTTATTATTACCATCGAGTTTCTGGCAGGGAAAGGGGGAAAAAATGCACCCGTGTGAACCCTCAAGTAGTGCTGCACCTGCGCTGGCTCCTGGGAAGGGGCTCTATGACGCGGCTCTATAGAGCCGTGAGCCCACCAGCCGTAACCAGTGCGGTACTGGGCTGAAAGGCCTAAACTCTGGTTTTCGTATTGATCAACGCTGTGGACCTAAAAATTAAGAGACTCGATGCGCTTATAGAAGTTGAACTCACGCCATAATGTGAGCTTCAATTTATTTATGGTCAGAGTTCAAACTCAACATCTCTCGCTGGACCTACTTATACGCAGAGTTTTGGCAGCAGAGTGTCACGTTTCGAAGGTTCACGGGTCGTCTACGATCTACAAAAGAACAGCGTTGCTGTGCACCGTCGTCAGCTGATTGCGTTATCTACATGACGCCGTAATCACAAAATAAAACATAATATAAACTAAGTTTTTATAATTAAGGACCATGTTAGATTCAATGTTTACATATATATTACTAGAGAAATAGTATCTGTAACCTTGGTCTGAAATAAATGATTTACCTATTATTATTAAGATGAAAACTTTATAATTCTTTTAACATACACATTCATTAAGGTTTTTATCCTGTCCCAATGTCGTTCTCTCATACAGGGATTTTTCAAGTCGTTAATTAATGGTAAGGTTCTTCTGAACGCATCAACTTTCACTCTTGTAGTGTCAATGATTTCCCAACCTTTATCTTTCAGCTGCCGTGAGAGTCGGTTAAAGTTTCTGTTGATAGAATAAAAACAAATATTAACGTTTTGACATCAAAATTTAAATTTATATGAATGGTTAAATCCAGATTACAAACCTAAACAAAAACATGACGTTATCTTCCATCTCATCCGTCTCCATTTCCCAGAAAGTCTGTGTCTTGTATCGGTCCCATGACTCCTCCCATTGGAACACCAGGCCCCAGACTTCCTCTAGCTTCTCCAGTTCCTTCTCCATCTTCTGAAGATCTAGATTCACTGGCGTCCTGTAAATTCATTTTAGGTATTGTACTTCGTAATCGAAGGATAATTTAAGGAAGTAAAATTATTGGTAGGTATGTAGGTACTTAAAATAAACGGTCAGCTGGAATTTCAAAAAAATCTGCAAAAGAACTATTTGGACAGTATATCATATTTTGGTCGGCTGAAAAATATAAGCCATCTGCTATACTTATTCATCGACGGTTAAATTATTTTTGATCAGTAAATAAAAAGCTCAGCAAATTAATGTTTTAGTCAGCAGAATTAATTATTTTGTCAGCAGGATTATACTTTCGTAGAGACCCTTTAAAATATAAATGATACCCATAATGTCGCAGCTTTACTAGACCAACTACATAGGTTTAAGTACATAGGTTTTTATGGCCGTAGGGCGAAAAGTCATCAAGTCGCTAATTGGTCAAAATTGAGTTAGATAGGTATGCCATCAAAATCACCGATATTTTTCTTCATCTTTCAATGTAATAATGTTTCAACCATACTCTTAGCTAGCACAGTTTTCATTTTAAGATTAATAAAAACACACTAACTCTACTGTTGGACTACAACATTAAGTCGAAAATTAATCATGTTAGGTACTTGTTAGGTAAAATACTTGAAATAATTGGAATAGGTATATTATTATAATTCGGGTTGGTTACTTTTTACCTTCTGAAATAATAGCTTGTTGCTAAGACCCTGTCATATATCTAAACATACTTGATTAGTTTTATAGTTACAGTTTGATACACAACATGAAAGCGAAAACCAACCAAGTCGACATAATGTGCAAGCGCACTACGCGTCAGCGGAACTGCTTTTGAATTTGCTAATAACTTTTCTGAATGTTGTTCTTTAAGAATATTTTTCAAAGAAGTAATCAAATGAAGTTATGACAACTGCATTTGGACACCTATCCTTTCTTTTTGATTATCTGATCAGACGAATAGAAATTATATAAAATAAGACAAACAAGAAAGTTAAAAAATCAAGTTAAAACACCCAAAAAGTAATCCTTACACAGGCGAAAGATCACCATCTCCATTTAACAAATCACTGTCTCACAACGTTCGTACCAAATTTGGAGGGTGTTTTTTTTTATTAGGTACCTCTGAAAATTAAAAGTAATAAATATGAGACCATAAAATTAGATATATCCTACACTTATTTATGATGTCATTTGTTTATTTCTATGATTTTATCAAACTTTCATTCACCTTCATAACTCAAAACACCAAATGACCTACTAAGTATGTAACTTTTCGCTCTACGTCCACGATGTGTAATAAACCTTCAATTAAGTTTGTATAAGAATGACCTTAACATTTTCTGTAGCTACTGATCTGAATCTACAAAATGGTTTAATTGTTCGCTAGTTGAAAGGCCCGTGATTGTGGCTGAAAGTGTTCGATAGAATGACCTCTGTTATAATAATAAACAATTTACGTTAGATTAAATACGGCCAGTCCATCGCGGATCGCTTGTTCTTGAGCTCTCAAAGCATTTAGTTGTTCTCTAAAGGCTTTCAGTTGTGACAACGCATCTTTGCCACTAATATCTGAACTAATTGGTGCGGATTTGTAAAAGTCATCACAAAACTCTTTTGCTGCTTCTTTGAAAACCTAAATGAATTAAATTAAATTTATTTAGACATGCTAGAAAACATTTTTATGGATTAGGTATATAATTTTTATCATCATTCATCCCTCGTTTATAATTATTAACCTCGTCAACCTTACCTCGGCTTGTTCCAACAGATCAGCTTTGAATTTATCTTTGTTTAATTCTAGTGCTTTTTTAGCTTCTTCTAGTAAAACCAGGTAATGCGCCCAAACCTCCGGAATATTTTCGTGCTTTTCCCTCAAATCTGCGCTAACCTCTACTTCAAAATTTTCTGATGAAAAGAAACAAAAACATTAAATATAAAAAGTACCTAGCCTTTGACGTAGCATACGATCAATCCTTATCATCACTAGCCGTGATTAGTCCACAGCTGGACATAAGCCTAATCTCTGCTAATGTGTGCCATATTAACGCCCTGTCTTCGGCTTGCCGCATTTCAGCATTTGCAGGCTTTTAATCAAGGATTAATATTACTTTTGATAAATTGAGACGACGTCGTACGTAATTCACATAAGAAAGTGTAAGCAATAAAAATCATGAACCTACTGTAAGTACCTACTTCTATACTAATATTATAATGAGGAGAGATTTGTTTGTTTGTTAGACGGGAATAGGCTCCGAAACTACTGGACCGATTTGAAAAATTCTTTCACCATTATAATCCTACATTATCCCTGACAGACATAGGCTATTAGGATATTTTTTAAAAAGTTAGAAAACTTCGATGCTGTAAGCCAAGGTGTGAAAAAAATACCATAAGAAATCCTTATATCGCGTACGCTGCGAAAACGATTGACAATAGAGCAAAGTGATGTAGGTAGGTACTTCAGTTTCATAGAAGACTTCAATATCTGCGATAAGTACTAAAATGTCTAACTATTAGTACAGTTATGGAACAATAACTACTTATAACGAGGAAATTTGTTTGTTTGTTTGAATAGGCTCCGAAACTACTGGACTGATTTGAAAAATTCCTTCACAATTAGAATCCTAGATAATAAAACAAAAAAAAGTAATAATAATATCTAAAGTCATCATCATCAGCCTATAAAATTCCACTGCTGGACATAGGCCTCCCTTAATGAGCGCCATAGCGCCCTGTCTTCAGCTTGCCGCATCAAGCATCTGCCAGCAGTCTTTCGCAAATCGTCATCCCACCTGATCGGAGAGCGCCCTACACTACGTTTGCTGAGTCGCGGTCTCCACTCAAGAACATGTTTACTCCAGCAGTTGTCGGTTCTTCTCGAGATATGGCCAGCGCTAAAGTATATTTTAATAAAAAAAAAAATATTCGGCCCCGACACAAAAAGGGTTGTTATAAGTTTGACGGGTGGATCTATATGTCTGTGTGTGTATCTATCTGTGGGTTGTTGTTGTTGCGGCATCGTAGGTCCCAAACGGATGAGTTTGATTGTTTATTTTGTCAAAAGCAGACTTGATCGAGTGTTCTAAGCATGGAAAGTCTGCCAAGACTGTTGAAATTTACAATTTTGTTAAATACCTCTATCTACCCGTGAGAAGGGGCGGGCGGGCCGCTAATATAGTATAAACTAGCTTACCAAGAGTCTGCATTTGGTCTGTAATGGGTGGAAAGGTTTTTTCAATTCCTTCCAGTTCACTCATCAAACGTTCGTAAGTGGCTATAGACGTTGCCAGTTCATTCAACGTTGCTGGCATCTGTGAAGTTAGTAATATAAAATCATCAAAAAATCATCAAGATTGAATATGAAACGGCAATCCGAGATAGGTAAATAAATAAAGTACCTAGTATGAGCGTGTTTATCAACCTAGCAAAAATGAAATTTTGGATCATAATAGGCTACTTGACTACTACTGGGAAATAAATCTAACGTAATCAGGTAATGTTTCTTCAAGGCCAGTCGTATTAGTTATAAAAACTAGGTAATTTTAAACTTTGAATAAAAAATGCCGCGCCAAAACGATAATATCTGTCATGGCTACCGTGTTCTGCAGGGCTATTCACGATGGACGAAATGAAACCGTGACTCGGAATCTAATCTATCTAAAACAGATACGCGCGAATATCAATTATTTTAGCGGTTTTCAATATTTTCTGCGTTCTGCAAGGAATGAAATTAACAGAAAATAGGTTTTGCATAAAAAGTTAAACATTTTCTATAAACCTATGTTTTGGCAAATTTCGATTTATAACTACTTTTGGATCAATCATTATTAAAAGAGATTTATTAGTAATAATCAACATAATTATTATTACCTATGGCTCCATTCTTTCATACTTTATTATAACATGGGTTCACAGAAATAGGTCTACAATTTGTGGAAAACTTCTTTTCTGGTAGTTTAATTCCTTGCAGAACGCAAAAAATATTAAAAATCACGAAAATATTTGAATTTCGCGCGTATCTTTTTTAGATTCCGAGTCACGGTTTCATTTCGATCCATCGTGCGTGCGTGAATAGCCCTGATGAGCAATGACGTCACCCCGCCACACCACACTAACAAGAAACTCATTGACGCGGCAATCTGTAAATGTGTGACGTCACTTGCGATCCAACCAACCAAACACATAGCGCTTTCGATCACGTGATCATGTATCAAAAAATGTGTAGGTAATTTGAATACCGTTTTTTTACCTCAAAAAGGCATATTTTTAATAAAAATCACCTGATTACGCTTTGTTACGTTTTCACTGACTACTAGGATGAAAATAATTTGGAACTTATTTTTAATGTAGTCAAATATCCTATTAGAGGAGCCTTTCTGATGAGTATGTTAGGCACCTACCCTCTGTTATTTATTTATTACCTTCATAGCTTCTTCACTGCTTTTGGCCACGTATGCGTAAATGAAGTCTATGTCAAATTCGGTCATTGTACGAAGCAGTTCTCCCAGCTTTATTTGCCAAATCAAGCAATGTTTGATAATTGCTTTTTTAAGTTCACTTGAATTAAGAGTTACAAAATGAATCTAAAAAAGATTTTGATTAGTCTTAAAAGGTACTTATTTAAGGCGTATTTTTTTTAATTAAAGAAGTAAAAGAGACCGCATTGGATGGAGAAAAGTGCCGGAAAATGCATCATTGCACCGACAAGAGTGTGAGTGAGTTCTTAACTTATAATTATTAAAATTAGATAATCTATTTTTTAACCTGATTAACAGTTTCTTGAATTTGGACAGTGTTGGCTAGATCACTATAATTTATTATTAGAGCATCAAAATCTGCTGCCGTGTGTTTCTCTTCGCGATACTTTTGTAAGAAAGTATCTTTGTCAACTGTCCAAATGTGGGTGTACGGATCCCACATATTAATATGGTCGATAATAAGGCCGATATTGAAGTCGATTTCTGAAAAAAGTGGAAAAATATGTACCTACTTAATAGTTATTGGACAAAAAGGTTCATTTTCTTTTGTTGTGAGTTCGTCCACCTGTAGTGACGAAGCTGCTCTCTTTATAATTATTGATACTAAAACCTCATAAGTAGAGTCCATAAGGCCAACTAACCACTATCCATAAGTGACTGAAGCTTGTTACAGTCTGGATCCGTTTGTATGCATTCATAAAATCGTCGTAATCCTCCTGAGGGTAACGCGAATTTCTCAAAAAGTCGAGGGACTGTACTCAATATGTGAACAATTTCATCAAGCACAGTCGAGAAAGTATCTCGTATTTGATGTTTTGTTGGGACGTAGATTATCTCTGTGTCTAATAAGTACAAGTCCATTTTTATAAGTGGTGATGGGGCCATTGTTCCTGTAACAAAAATATTATACTTTTATTAAAATAAGGCTACCGTAAAACTAGTATTTCTACGAACAGTAGACCTCGCGAACACAAACTTTATAAAAAAAAAAGTAGCTTAGAACCATGTAATAAATGGAAAAATTACAGATTTTATAACTCAAATAAATCCAAGGTGAATAGTCCTGCAGCTTCGGTGCGATAATAAGAAATGCTTAGGCGGACAAGACGAAACAGAATTTTTTTTTTTATTTGGCCGTCACTTCCACATTTGGACCAAAACTGTTTGAAACATGGATGATGTACACAGTCGACCTCAGACTAGGTAAGTAACTTAGTCTGAGCAGTCGACACAGAACTTTTGGATCTCTTATTCCACTGAAGGCGTCCCACCCCCGCAAAGCGGGAGGGCCCGCTTTGCTAAGAAGCCAAAAAATCGAGTCTAAAAAAATATACCTACATCACTTACGTACGTTAATTTCGAAAAAGTTACACTACTTTTTGTACGAGTTAGTCGATTCAACTGCTCGCGAGAATTAATTTATTATGTGCCAACAAACAACTCACGTTTAAATTTAACTGGTTTGGAATTGGAAAAACTAAAAAATATGACATGCACAAAACAATTGTTAGTAACTTTAGATGGACAAGGATACCTACCGTCTCCATGTACGCATTTGTATATGTTTTGCATAGTTGCTTTGATAGATAGCCGGAATGCATCTTCCGCCATACGATCTAATCTCCTTACGTACGTTATCCAATAATCAGCCATCTGAAAAGAAGCCCGTTACCACAAAGTATCCATATAGTAAGTACCTAAAATAACATATTTTGCGTACTCTGAATTACGCTTGTAATAATAGTTCAATGTTTGCGTAACGATTTTAAACTTACTTGAGTTATTTGCGATTCAAAACCCTCGTAAACAATGATGACATAGGTAATTATCTCTTTGTACATGTTCAAGATCTTTTCTGTTGCTATTGATTCCATATTCCTGATATGAGCTCTTAAATCTTTAATATCAAAAGCGTTATAAATATCAAGCTCAATCAGCGGTGTGTCGCAAATTTTTTCCATAATTGTTACTATGTTGCGGTTGCTGTTTTTATAAGTCGTCAAAAAATCTTGAAGCTAAAATTAGAAAGATAGTAGGTATCTACATTAATAATGTGCTCAGGTACAGTACCTACCTATTCTTTATATGTAAAAGATAAATTAAGTTATACATAATAAGCAAACAAGGTAAAAAATACGTACTTCTCCAATTTGAAGGACACAATCAGCAATATACGCATCAGACATTGTTGAAGTCCACGTTAGTTTAAATATTCCTGGTTGAACTTTTTTTTCACATGCCTAAAAATAAGTAGTTTTTATTAAAATAATATAATAACAGCATGTTAAGAGCCCATCCATATTTATGAAAAATAGAGTTGACTTAATTCTATAGACTTATAAAAACCATTTTTATCACACCTCAAAACTACAATAGAGTACCCAGAGTAGATACCTATTCCTAACTCAATCCATATGGATGGCTTAAATCGAATGGCCCTACCTCATTAGGATGCTACAAGCGATGGCGGCGGGCGGGCGTCCGGGGCGGCGCGGCGCCACCCCGGACGTGCCACGGCCGTGGTTTCTTGAGCTTCCAAGTGAGAAACATCAAGACAAACACCCAGGATTGTCAGTTTCAAAATGCGTGTTCGATGGGCGTCTTGGTAGCGCAACTTGTGGTGGAGACGCCAAATAGCTCTATACATTATTAATGGTTTCGCTACCAGCATGCCGCGCCGCGCCGCCGCGCCGCCGCCATGGTGTTCTAATGTGATAAGGCCCTAGACTAAGTCGACTACTCCATTTTACTGTTTTTGGGCACCGAACATTTAGTGAAAATAGTATTATTTTTAAATTTAAACTACCACAGATTCAGTGAACAAACCAAGCCGCCAGAATAGCAAAACTGAACTTTTGTGACTTTTAGATCTATGCCATCCATACAGACTTCATCTGTAAATTAAAATTATCATTGAACTTATTTTAACATTGACGAACGAGGTATTTTTTATAGAAAAGGGATTTAGTTTCTCTGGCCATCAGTCTTTCTAACCATGTTCCTTTGTATTTATTCGATTCCCGCCTTGGGACAAATGTTTGTACTATCTGCAAATATTTGTTCCGGGTGTTCTGGGTACTTTTATGTTTAGTTAAAAATATTTATCTATGGAATGTACTACCCATTGTACCTATTATATTTATCAGTCATCTAGTACCCATATTTATTTATTTATTAATTTTACTTGACGGGAAACTGATAACACCTAGCTAACAAATAGGTATATTTGACATAGATCAGTTGAGCTACTTGTAGATTGTTTGCAACAGTCTGCAGATAGCTCAATTTCTTTCAATTGATAAATACCTACTATACCACAGATTTCACAGATGATGTATTTCTGTTGCCGCTATAACAACAAATACTAAAATAAAATGTAAATAAATATGGAAGCTCCCCTACAGCAAACGTGTTTTTTTTAACCGTTTTTGCTGGTACGGAACCCTTCTTGCGCGACTCGCACTTGGCTGGTTTTATTGAAGTTTAAGTCACTCTGAAATATACACTGCTAGAGCTTAGAGTATAGGTATATAGAGACGGCGTATTGTTCTATAGGAACTTTCGGTTATACAAATATGATCTAAATCGATATTGTACTCGTAAACTTATAGCTATCTCGTTTTATCTTACCTACAATAACCAATGTAAAAAGAGACATCAATATAATGTGCGAAACCTATTTTTGGCAACATTGAAACGTGACGTCATAGCAAAGCATGATTGAGGCCGGTTCGCCATTTTACTTTCAGGTATGTAAACTGTCAACGAGAGTTGCATTTACAGTAAAAATGCTAAAATTATTTGAGTTCGGGACTTTTTCATGTGAATACTTATATAGTAAGCGAAAGAAAGCTAATAGGAAGATGCCAAACAGCAGTTTGGTAGGTTGCGGCTTAAAAACAAGTGAAAATCGTCCAAACATAACATTACACCGGTACGTATTCTTATTTTGCTAAATTACCAAATAATACAATAAATACCTTATGTGTTGGCTTTCATAGGAATAGTTTACATAAAATTCATACCGAATGTAGCTTATTTTTGTAAGTTTTAAGTGTAATTAAAGAAAACATGAAACTGTTTGTTTGGCGATAGTGTTGTCCTTCAAGGCATTTTTCATAGGTATCGATGTTTTCAAGTGTAAATTGTAGTGTATTAATTTTCAACTGGTTTTTTACGTTCTAGGTTACCTGAAAATTACGGTAAAAGAAAAAGTGGCTGGACCCAATTGGAGTAGAAAATTTGAAGTTTGGTACGAAAGATATTTTCGTTCGTTCTCTTCATTTTGAAGAAACTTGCTTCAATCGAACTTTAAATAACAAGACTGCGAGAGGATGCCGTACCGTCACGAATCTTTTTAGTAAGTATTTTACTTGACCTTACTCCCACAAACTTCTATTGCAAAGTAATGCATATATGCATTAACAAACTTGACTACCTTTATTTTTCTAAAGGGCTTAAATTTTGATATTAATGAATATTAAGTTTTAAGTAAATAAATCTGACCCAAAGTAATATTAAAGCCTACCATACTTCAAATCCCCTCTAAAATGTACATTTCCATAAATCCTCCCTTAGCAAATTATTTCCATGCAAAATAAAGTTATTTCGCAAACGATGTGGCACGGTGGGCGAAGGTCTGCCCTAGATTTTTTCAAAGTTGAACTACTCAGTACCTTTCTAGAGTCTATAATTGTAGGCTGACAAATAATGTTGCATTATAAATTTATTCTTCATGTTTGTTTCAGCCACTAGTGCCAGCGCGATCCAGTACTTTAATAGAAATAATGTAAATTTGAGATTTATACTGTAAATGAATGAGACTGATTACATTAGGTACTTGTAAAATTGAAAATTTAGGTGTAGTATTAGTTGAATTTTTGAATTAGGTAGGTATATTGCAAATGTGTAAATGAATGAGACTGTTGCATTGCTTCTACAATCGAAAATACAGGTGGCGTCTGTGTTAAATTTTTGATTTATACTGTAAATGAATAAGACGGATTACATTGCTTGTTTAATTAAAAATGTAGGAGTCTGTGTTAAATTTGTGATATAATATAATAAATGAATGAGACTTGTTGAATTGCTTATAAAATGTGGTGTCTATCTTTTTGTGATTTATATTATAATAATAAATAATACTAGCTGTTCCCCGCGGTTTCATCCTCGTTAAATTCGAATTTCATATAATATCTAGGGGGATATTCCTGTAACTCTACCATGGGAGTTTGTTATTTTACTAAGACAAAAAGTAGCCTATGTTACTCTCCATCCTTTCTTAGTTAGGTTCCGGTTTCTTAGTTAAGCCGTGACTGAATGACAAACAAATACACTTTCGCATTTATAATATAAGCATAGATAGCGTCTACGCTAAAGATACAGATTACACATTGTTATACCCATATTGTTATACAAATATAAATATACTATCTCACAAATCACTGTTGCATACAAACAATATATTTTGCAATTAAGTAGCTTGTTGTTTCATTTCAGTAGGTACCTTTTTTTCTTAAATGAACACAACGTTTATTAACAAAGAAAATTTGAATCAAATAGTATAAACAAATTAGAACTAGTATTTACCTACAATTGAAACAAATGAGCTAACTGCAGACTGTTCAATAAACTGGTTTGGTGAACTTTGATCTTTAATTCTAAGGAGTTCTGGCACGTGTCTAAACGCATGAGTCTTGACTCGGAAAATACATGAAAAAATTACCATTGTTATAATAGCTCATTTTCTTAACTTCTCAGTGGTTGCGTCTCATGAGCGCGGTCGAGCCATAGTTGGGTACTTTGTATCTCTAATTAAAGCATTCTATGACTATATGATTATAGAATTCTGTTTCATAATCGTGGTGAAAACAATAAAATCACTACGAAACTGCTAAAATATCGTCACAAAAATACTTGTTTCGATAAAAATATCGAGGTACAAAAGGGCAGCACTACGGAAAGGAGCCATTTTAGTTTATAGGTAAGTTTAGGTATACACGTTTTTTTCGTAGGTATGCCGTCTCTAGGTATACTCTAAGTGCTAGAGTCACGGCGAAACGCAAGCGGCGCCATAAAGAAGTTGAAGTTATTGAAGTTCAGTCAGTCATCCGTAGATCGAGTATTACTCTAAGCAGTCATCACATCAGTCACGAGCAGTGCTGCCAGACGGAATCTGAAAAAAGCAGTAGAAATTTTGGTAAAAAAGCAGTAGATTGGGAAAAAAAAGCAGGTAGATTTTAATATGTTATAAATTAGTACCTATGTATTGGGTTTTGCGAGTATTTTCATCCAAAAAAAACATACAACAAAGCTACTAACCCGATTCTTTTGAAATTTAGGAAGCGTTTTCTTTGCCCACATGCCCAAACTGTTTAGCTTTGTGGAAAGCGAGGCCAGGCGGCCTGTCGGCTGTTCTTTGCTCAGTTCCTTTCAGTCTGATCGAACTTTGATTTGTGGTTTTGGACATATTATTTAGTGCATAGTAGAGTAATAACTGGATAAACAGTCTCACTCAGTTTGCACTTTGCAAAACTTTATCGAACGAATGAACGGACCAACCAATCCATCAATCGAAAACAATGAACAGACATACCTAGACAGAAAGAAAGAAAGTGGAAGCCGGAAGGAAGAAACGAAGGAACGAACAAAACAAACTCTTCAGTTTCATTCATCTGTTTCAGTTTTGTGAAGTTTGTGTCATTGGCAACTTGTCACGTGAGCTAAAATAAAGACATGGAGTCACTTGCTATTGATGCTCGGAAAAAGCAGGTAGATTTCACAAAATTTGAGCAAAAAATCAGTAGATCAGTAGACGGTTCAAAAAGCAGGTAGATCTACTGCTAAATCAGTAGATCTGGCATCACTGGTCACGAGTTAGAATGTTATGTCAATGGTTATGTCACGTCACACGTCACTTACATAAATAAAGTTTTGTTTTGCTTGTCCCGGGGCGCCGCTGCCGCCCGCCGCGCCGTGCAGTGCAGAGTAATATAGTTATTTTGTGGCCCTGTGCCGGTGAGTAAAAGTTTAAGTAGGTAGCTATTCTGTTTGTGTTAAAGAAAATGAATCTGGCAGATCCGGAACTGGAATTTATCGATCCCACTCCAAACGTCTACTCGCTCTTCATAACCTTCGATAATCTATTTTTTTGGACTAAACTGGCGGGAAAGGCCGTTGTGAGATGGAGTAAACGAATGTATTCATGTGCTGGTGTCTGCAGGTAGGTAAGGTTACGCTACAAATTTTGATTGGATAATCTAGATAACATGTCTATGTAATAATTAAGTTTTGCTCCAACCAGGGACGAGTAAAATACTCGTCCCTGGCTCCAACTCGAAAACTAACATTCTGACAAGGAAAAGGTTTTTTGTTCGCTTCTTTACTTAACCATCTCAGACTAAAGTTAACCAAAAAATGAAGTGACCAACAAAAATCAAAGTGGTCACTTTATCTCCTAGTTTTACTCTTTCGCTTTACATGTAATTTGATTTTTTGTGACATGTCCAAGAGTCGTTTTGTGACATGAAAGGTCTGAAGGAAATAAAGCACTTTGATGTTTGATGTTAAGTACATAAAATATAGCAAACTCTGCTTAGTTTTGGGCTAGATGATGCCATGTGGATTGTCCAGTATTATTTCTGTAACTGTAACTTGGCTGGAACAAACCATCAGCCATAATCAACACCAAAATATTGAATTTTAATGTATTTTTCATCATTCCACAGCTATGAAGGCAGAGGTGGTTTATGCGACATAGCCCTAAGCGAGCCGCTGCTGAAGCTCCGGCCTCGCAAGGACCTGGTGGAGACTCTCTTGCATGAGATGATCCATGCATTCCTGTTCGTAGTCGGCAAGGACCAGAGCCGAGACGGGCATGGACCCAACTTCCTATCGCATATGTATAGGATCAACCAAGCAGCAGGGCTCAATATATCTGTATACCACGAGTTTCATGATGAGGTAAGAACTAGTGTAATAGGCCAGAATATGATTTTATACCACATCTTGTCAAAAAGAGAAGGAAGACCTCTGTCCTGCATTGGAACAGCCTGCTGAAGTATAGGTAAACATTATCATTCCTTAGCAACATTGACACAGTGAGCATGAATTTTGTAGGTAGTATGTTTAAAAATGATAAAAAGATATGCACAATAGGAAGTCCAAGCATGTCATTAACTTTAAACAGTTACCTAATTAAAAATAAATTCTTATTACCACGAAATTAATCGAGAAATGTTTTTCTTTGTCAGGTGGAACTGTACATGAACCATGTGTGGCGATGCAATGGTCCTTGCCAAAAGATGAGACCCTTTTTTGGTATTGTCCGACGATCAGCAAACAGAGCACCTGGCCCATCAGACACCTGGTGGAACAAGCACAAAAGAATCTGTGGAGGAACTTTTATCAAACAGTCAGAACCCGAAAGGTTTAAGAAAAAGGCAACCACAAGACAGCCAAAGACAACAACCAAACCCAATGCTGACATCACAAAGTACATAACTAATAACAACAAAACAATAATTAAAAACAAAAATAACAATGTAGATAAAGAAAACCCTATATTGAAAAACCCTCCAGCTTTCAAAGGTGGTGGTCAACTGGGAGGACTGAAAAACTCATCATCAGATGTAGCAGAAACAGTAAGGAATATTTGGGCTAACAAAACTATAAGCTCTATGCCAGTTACCAAAAAAGTTTCACAGACCCCAACAAGCCAAATCAAAACCAACAACAAAAGACCTTCAGATATGCCACATTCACAAACACCTCCAAAAAAGGTGAAGACCATTGATGATTATTTCAAAACAGCATCCTCCATCCTCAAAGATGTCTATGGTGCAGACTTCACAGTAACACAAGCTAGTGACAGCGGTAAACTTAAAGCTTTAGCTGCAGAAACTCTAGTCCAATGCCCTATCTGCAATAACCAAGTCAGTGAAACAGTTATAAACTCACACATAGATGAATGTTTGAACAAAGATGTTGTAGAAAATCTTACAAAAGATACAATCAGTAGAATAACACCAATTAAACAAGCTAATCCAAAGGTAGAAACTAAAGATGTAATTAATCTCACATCCAGCGACATCAATCCAACACCATTCACAACTTACAAGCCAGAAATCAAAGAGCAACTGATCTCATCGAGTATACCAGTCAGAACAGGATCTAACATTTGCAATTGGGTGGACCTAACAACCATAAGCTCAATCAAAATTGAACCAAGCACTAGCTCATGCATCGACTTAACTATGATACCTGTGACAACACCCAGCACCAGCACACAAGTACATAGACAAAAATGTCCATGCTGTGGAAAGAATATAGACAAGACGATCCAAGAGCACTTAGACGAATGCCTATCGTTCTTCGATAATAATACAACTATACCGGAAGAAGGTGCGTCTACAACTCTCGATAGAAGTGTAGTCATTGATGACAGTGATGATGAGTTTGATGAAACGCAGACCCTGAATAAGAGTGGTACTAAGCTACCGTGCCCTTGTTGTATGCAGATGGTTGAGATAGCTGAAATGAATGATCATTTGGATGTGTGCTTGGGTATGTAAGACTGAACGAAAATATGACTTAAGAAGCTTAAGACTGATGTTGAATAAGGCGTGAATTGCTTCAAAAGTAGCTTGTGATGTGAGTAGGTTTTATTTTGTATAAATGATGCTGGGGACATGTCCCACTGCATCATCCAGCCTTAACGTAAGCAAAGCTTAAGTTGTGGATGCCAGGTTAGTGAGATATGTGTTGTTACCACTAATTTATTGTTGTTAATAATGATTTTACATAAAATATTTAATTATGATGATAATATAGGTCCAGTAATGTGATTTTGTACCTGAACTCATCCCTGTAATTGTGATAATAAAGTATTGTTTTCTTATTTATGTATTTTGATATTTTACCACCATGCTCACTTATTTTTTTTTTACGACTACAAACGATAATAGTTCGTCTTACTGTAATCAAAATTAAATTTAAGGCGGAACAACTTGTAATATGTTTGAATGCAATGCACTAAATGCTGACCTCTACTCCATCCTCTATACCAGTTAGGTGGTTCGTCGCAGGTCGGCGCGAATTTTTTTTTGTGGTTTTCATGTTTTTCTGCGCAATAAAACTAGCGAAAAAGTAATTTGCCGCAAATCGTAAACCATTGTCTATGAACTTATGATAAAATCAACTTTGATTCACTGGGTTTTTGGAGCTTTTGGGAAAATACGAAATTTTGTTCATTTTGAGGAATCTGATTATCTCGAAATGAAAGGGGCATTTGGGAAACAGTAGATTTTTAGCACAAAATTTCGTTCATCTTTATTCGAACATCATTTGCTTCTCAAATAATCTCTAATGATGATTTTGTGTATGAAAAATTAAAACGAAGCAAACATACTATTTCTTATCCGATTTATGCAAAAATTCATTAAAATCGGAGACGTAGTTTCCAAATAAATCGATAAGTGGGTACGTTTGTAAGTAGAGTTTCGCACCCACCTATCATGATCCTATACGGCGGCAGTCGGCAAATCCCTAATACTTGCGTACTTTACTTACTAACCACGTAGTTCCCAAACAAATACTTGTTGATCGCACAAACATTATGCATGGAGAAACCGCAATCTCTTGCGTCATAATATATCGCATTCACAGCCTATCTCTGCTACACGGAACTCTGAATGAACGAGTGCGTCGAGGGCCGTGAAAGTGTTAAGTTTCGTGTGGCCCGCACGCGGACCAGCCCCCCTAGCACGGGGATTGTTGTCTAGGGTAGAATAGACAACAATGACATTGCATCGCCATACATTGCGTACATTATTGAAGTTGATGGAATGCATTTCAAATAATTTACGCATTGGATGACGAAGTGACGTATTTTTTCTCTATTCTACCCTAGACAACAATCCCCGCGGGCTCCGCATGACAGTTAAATAGCCCTTATACTTACGTTAATCAATGGCTTGAATAGAAGCCTTTCTTCACCAGACAAGGAGTCCAAAATCTTGTTATATCCTTTGACCACACACAAAACACTCTCGAACACGTACAGAATGGTCTTCATTTTCGCGAATATCTGTAAATAAACGATTGACTTCCTTGCTAAGAAACCACCACGAAGGCGTGTGTCTCGCAACGTTCTTATAGAAATTATTACTTTGTAGACACATCGTCATTTAGCCTCTATCTCTGCTGTGCTGGCCTTCCCTAATGAGCGCCATAGCGCCCTGTCTTCAGCTTCCCGCATCCAGCATCTGCCAGCAGTCTTTTGCAGGTCGATCCCACTTGGCCGGAGCGCGTCCTGCACTACATTTACAGAGTCACGGTTCCCACTCAACACATACCCCAGCTGCAGCGCCGTAGACACATGCTCAGTTGTAATAGGTAGTAACAGAGCTTAGTGACAGTACCTAGCTCGTGAGGTAGTCACTAACATAAGAGTACCTACCTAGCCTATCCACCGACAATAGAACAACCACATAATAAAGAAATACATAGAAATACATATATACACAACATAACGATTTTTTTTTGCCGGTCGGAATTCGGAACGGTAACAAGTCTAGAGAACAATGGGTAGGATAGAAAAGTAAAGGTAAATAGTACTCACTGCAAAAGCGTGAACAGGAATGTCCAAGCCAAGATTTTCCCAGTGCGACGCTTCTTTGCACAGTTCCAAAATATTTCTAAACAAAGACAAATATCTTGAGGTGGTTCGATTCAAGATTGCACAAAATTCGTTTACCTACCAACAATTCTATGAACCCATATATTTAACAAATATGGAACATTTGGTACCTAATAGACATGTTGTGAATATCATTATGTCCATTAGATACCAAATGCTACTAGTAGGTAGGTACTTGGTTTACTAAACATATATTATTGGCATCGAGAACCGAGTTGGTATACAGATACCTAAGCTCTATCTAGCTAGCGACTCACACATCAATGTTACACTCCATGAGTCCAGGGTTGTCGACGCTCTTCCTCATCAGGGTTCTGTTCAGTCCTACGCCACATTTCTCGTCCAGATTGTGCTAGAAGGAGACATCGTTATTTTTTTGGCATAATTTAGGCCGAAGCCACATCACAGCTTGTACCCAAGTAAAGATAAACCATTCTGAAAAAGAACGCCCCTCCACTGCGGTCACACTCAAATGCGAAGAAGGTGCATGGCCGCATTACACATAAATTGGCCTTTCTCATTGGTTGTTACAAACGGTACCTACCAAGACGAAAGAACAACGGCTGAATTTTTCGGCCAACTTGTGCGGGCATAAATGAAGAGAACGCGCGACAGAGCGGACGCGGGTCGTTCCATGCAACGCGCGCGCTCCCCGTCATACAATACCTAGCCCTGGACTGATCGCACAATTAGTTGAGCTTAAAGTGCGCGAGTGAGTGCATATTTACAGTAGAGTCGCCGCACGCACACAAGTGTTGTAATAAGTATTTCCTCTCACACGTTGAAATAATCACATCTCGTGGAGGGGCGTGTATTTTAACAACGACCGACTGGACAAACCCCCGTATGCACAACTCGGGCTTCTCCCTTTCTACCATTAGTTTCAATCTCAGGCTGCAATGAGACCATCTGTCATCACCTGCAGACGGTCTGCAGAGTTGCTGCAGATAGTAGCCATACTGACGCATCAATCACCTATTGACTATGACGCAACTCACCGTCCAAGATATAAAGAGTTCTCTGATAGCCACGTCAATGGCGCCCATCAGCCGGTTGACGTGCACGATTACATCAGCAGAGTTGCTGCAGGGTAGCAGCCACACTGACGCGTCTGTCATCACCTGCCACGAGATTAAACAAACGTTTTCACCAAATATTTTCACTGCTACAGGGTCCTCTTATAATTTTGCCGTCTTATCGTAGCATTACGATAGGTAATAGCGTAGTCGTAAAAGTGAATTTCATCCATATTTTCGTTACACCCTGCACGGCTAGGTGTAGGAGGATAAGGATGAAAATATTTAGTAACAATTCTGCGAAAAAACCTTCTCCGATAAGTTCTAACAAAATGTAGTCCGCGTTGTAGAAGAAAAACGACGCCAACTACAAAATGAAAAAATACCTATCAAAGCAATTTCATTTTGTAGTTGGCGTCGTTTTTGCGTCTTAATAAAGTTATATTCTGAATCAAAGTGCGCGCAGCGTCGCGTCGCGTCTCGTGTTAGCTGACCTTAATAGGCACAATCTATAATCTATGTTTAATCTAAGAAACAAAATATCCCCGACTTGCACTCACATTCTTCAGGTAAATCAGTCGGTTCTTCCTCATCTGCAGCACAGCAGCTCTACCGGCGAACGTAGGCAAGTCGGCAGGGTATAAGCTGCGAGAGGACACCATGTCTTTCTTCGCTTCTTGAACCTCATCGCTGAACATTGCCCACACCTTGAACAAACAGGGTAAGGTAATTTATAAGTTGTTAGAATTACCTAACTTAAAGAAATGAAATAAGTTCCCAAAAAATTTGGATTTCGGCGTAACTCGAACCCGAGCCCAACCCTCAGTACTCTCTAACCAACTAAGCCACGAAACCTTAGTCGGTTCAACCGAAAATCTTTGGGCCTCTTACGGACTATAGCGCCGGTGGCTCCACCTACAGGGGGTACCATTACAGGTTAACCAAAACCAGTTTTTTTAGAGATACCCAAAGTGCCGGAAAGCACTATAACAAAAAACCTAACCTAACCTAACTTGTTAAAAACCAAATCGTCTCACTGACTGCCTCGCCTCCAGTTGTTTCGTCTGCTATCATTCGAAGTTAATTGAACTGTCTCATAATATCCGCGATGCCGCCGGGTCCTTAAAGATACTATGCCAAACCGCGACGAGGATGCTGACGATATGATAGCCGTCTTGATCATAATATTTACGTACTTTATATTAAACTAGTTTCTTAGTTCCTTCCCGCGCCTCGCACGCGGTTTTTGTATGGAATCGTTTAAAGGTTATTTCTATACGATGAGAACTGATTTATGGGATAAAATGAAGCCTATGCTTTATTCCAACTCTATAGAAATGTCCAATTTCACCCCGTTCCTTTCAGTAGTTTTGGGGTGAAGTAACAAACATCCATCCATCTAAACATCCAAACTTTCGCATTTTTAACATTAATGTGAGGTGATATTGTAGACATCTTATAAAATACTTCTGTAAACCAGAAAGCCCTCAAACTCACTTCAGCAGTTTTTTTCTTGAAGATACGCCGCAAGCTCTTCCTCTTTGAATAGTTGAACAGGGAGTAGAGCGCCACCACGGCCTCTTCCACGTGGTTCACCGCCTCGAATACGGTCTCCACCAGGTTCTCTATTATCGTCTGTGAACAAAGACGGGGATCAGAAGGTAGGTAGTTTCCGACTGACCGACGGCGTTACAGGGCGTGATGTACGTAACATGTAACATAGCGAGCGTTCGTGCAGTCAGTAGGTGCCGTACCTACTAAGACACATAAGGCGCTCGCAACGAGCAACAATTTACGAGACACGAGAAAAGTTTTAGCAACCAGGGTGTAACGTAGCAAACTGCGTGACAGCGTAGTAACAGAGAGACAGTTTATAATATTAATGTATAAATAAAAAAACGAAAAATATTAAATGCTGGCCAATTCACACATTATCTAGCCCCAACCAAGCTAAGCAGAGCTTGTGTTATGGGTACTAGATGACTACTATACATAATATAATACAATACATAGAAAACGAAGAGAACACCCTGAACAAATGTCTGCAGACCGTAGGTACACACATTTGTCCCGAGGCGGGAATCGAACCCGCAACCTCCTGCGTCGCAGGTAGACCTTCGCCCACCTCGCCACAAAGGTCGTCGATTATAGTAAGTATATTTATAATCCTGGACATACTTCAATATCCTTGATGGTAATCCGGAACTCCAGCACATCGTCGTACCAGGAAGGTGCCTGCACATCTAAGATGGTAGGCGACACGAAACGGATTTGCTTAAGCGCTTTTACGAACATCTGTTCTATCTCGTCGCACTTCGCTTCGAATACTTCGCCGCGTGTGCCGCCGAACATCGGCTTGCCGATCGGTTGCAGCTCATCGATCCTGGACAATAAGAAATAATACCACCAACCACCCGGTTTTTATGTCCAAAACAAATTCGCCAGGTCAATCATAATTTATTTATTTGATTTTAAGTGTCCTGCCCATAAAACCAACTCACCTTCCAAATATAATCATGCAGTTACAAACATCCAGCATATCAAAGCACCTCTGCACAAATGAATCAATGTAGTTGAAGATAGCTCCTGTATCCAGATCCCAGCTCCCAGGTATCACCTCGTTGTGAGCTTCCACCATAATATCGTAGGTCTCCCGATACTTCTTACAGCAGTCGATACACTTAGTAAACTCGAGCAAGGCCTTCTTTGTTTCACCCTCGAAGAGGCTATCCAGTTGGATGTATATCTTGCATAAGATGATAATCTGGTTGCTCAAAGCCTTGAAGAGGTTGGTGATTCGTGTCTCGCTGTTGTAGTAAGGGGACTCTTGCCAGATGAACCGGAACAGGTTGATGATTTGAGGGATGTGTTTAGAAATCTCGTCGGGGTCTACCACGCATTCTAGTTCAGCGCATGGTTGCTTTATAACCTGGAAAAAAAGATCATATCACTCTAGTTCACTTGTACTCGAAATGTAAGGTTGAGTTTTTGAGTTGGCGAGGCCCAAAAATCTTTGAAGCCGTTCAGTCTATCATGCTTAGACCTTTGATTTATTTAGTCTTTATGACTTGCTAGACAACGGTACTAAGTGCAGAAATATTTTTCATAAGTAATATTGTTATAACAGTGTTCACACGAAAGCTAGTCTTTCTCCGGTATGCGAGCGACGTGGAGGAGCGTGCAAATAATACTGATGGCTACCTCACAATCACCAAAATTCTGAGCGTGCATAAATTTTTCGTCTAGCTCCGACAACGGCCAATATTTTCCTTCTACTCTCACCGATCGCGGAACGAACGAATAGGTACTCAAATGCAACTCAGATATTTTGTCAAAAATACGTCATATGAGCATTCGGTGGTTATACGCACAGGAGGTGACTAGGTCTCGTGCTAGGGCACGAACCTGCAAGTACTCAATATTCGACGTAGCCTCATGGATCTTCTGGACGATATCATCGCAGAGAGACTGGAACTGGTGGATGAAGGTGGAGTGCGTGGTGACTAGAATCTTGGTGATATGGCGAACAGCTGGGTTCTTCAGCTGGTAGAGTAGGGCGTTCAGATTCTCATCTGGAAACAAAGCGCTCATTTAGTAATATGCCCTTATACAAGAGAGTACAATTCTTGTCGTATTCTTGATGGTCCTGAGATACAATTTTTACACCATGCTATAAAAAATTTGCCATTAATCCTGTCTCTCTCCATTAGGTTGCTCTGCTATAAATTTCTCAATTTTGTCCTCATCTCAAGATATCTCTGAAACCTACTTATTTATTTATTATTTGAAAATATATTTTTAAACCAAATTTAGTTCCAATGAAACTCATCACAAAATATGATCAATATCTGATCTACACGATGAAATTTTTAATTTACAATATTTTGTTTAGTTTCATATTAAATCACTGTAGAAAATACACAAAATGAGCGCGGGGTTTTTACAGAAAACCAACAAATGAATAAAAAAACATTAAAACTACTACTTCAATATCATATATCTATCTATCCTTTAAAATATAAAGATAAACGCGTTTTTGTTCAAAGATCTTGAGAATTTATATTCTTAACTCTTCGATCAAAAATAAGGAGTTCGCGGCCTCCCCCGTAGATACCTAGAGCCTTACAAAAATGTCACTCAAAATTGGGTTCGTTTTGTTTTGACGCAGACAGTTTGCGCAGAGCCTGACAAGTTTTTTCCATACGGAACAAGAGATTGGTGGAGTCGAATTCATTTTATTTTATTTTGTAAGTAGGTAGGTACCTACCTGAGAATTATATACCTACCTACTCAGTTTATTTTCTATAAGGATTAATTAACAGAATTCAGGTAAAGATAACGAATCATTTATTGATGAAACTATAAATTGGTGTCTCAACAGTAGGTATTTATACAAAAGGGTCATTTCAGACATACAATAATTTAAACTTACAATACAATTTTTTTTTTCGGGAAAAAAATAAACGTTTTATAAATTCATACTTCTGGTAGGTAGGTAAGAACCTAGTCTTTTTTTTATTAGAGAGTCTACGCAAATGAAATTTTAGGGCGGGCCAACTAGTTATTTTAAAAATCATCAACTAGTATATTAAACTTATTTTTATGAAAAATATATTAATACATACTATAAATGAAAAAAAAATTTAGAAGAAATAGCCTCTCCATTTATCAATTTAGAACAAATTTAATATTTTAACATAGGCAAACCAAACAACAATATTTTATGCTGATTTCACAAGTATATGACTCACATCTCAATATACGGGTACAAAATATATTTAAACTTACTGAAAATAAGAAATTCCATCCTTTTTCAGCACTTTGGACGAGTGATTCTTGCATTTTTTGTACGAGCACTTACCCATGCTTTTTGTTTGAACGCTAAAATGACACTAGTTGAAAAGCTTTCCTAACATGTCAAAATGTTCCTCTTTTGCTACTGAAGGTTGTGGGCTGCGCATTGTGAATCTAAGGGGGGCCGGCGAAGCCGGAAATTTTTGATCGAAGTCTTAACTATATCATATTTTTTGATTTGTGTCATTATGTCATTACAACTAAATTTGGTTTAGGAAAATATTTTTAATCTCACGGACGCCCTTAAAATGTTTATGTGACTTTATGGCACTTACGTCTGTAAATCCAAAAGTCGAATTCATCACTCGGGCACAACAGTTCCTTCTCCGAAGCCACGAAAGCCTGGTCTTCCAAACACGACTTTATTTGATGCGTCCAGTATACCACCACACCTTGAGTAATGTTAATTAAGTAAATTTTGATGTAGTTTATAATTTAGTAAAGTAATACATTTTTCATAATTTCCTTGCCTATTTAAAGTGGAACATAGGTAGTTATTAGACTTTAAATTTTAAGAACGATCGATTTGGCGATGTCGTCGCTCAGCGACAATGCTTTTTGTTGTGTGATGTGAAATAAAAAAGACCACTCTAACAGACATGGTCAGACAATATATCGTCGTGGTTGCCGGAAAATTGTGGTTGAGGTCAGCCGAAGATCGATTAAGCTAGCCTATTAAAGGAGAGGGAGAGGTGCGTTACCGGCAGTAAGTATGCCCTCTGTAAACTGACGGATAAAAATGATGACGATGACGGAAGCTGCATTATGTTGAAGCAAATGTATCACCTTCAAGCCGCTTCACCAGCTCGCGATCCGCACTGGCCTTCTCGAAGGTGAGATGCTGGCCCTCGCGTGGTATGTACAACACCGTCAGGCCGAGCATTTTGTAGTACATATCTGTGAGCTTTGCTAGGAACGTGTGGATGTGGGAGCAGAATTCACTTTTTACACCTGAAAAGTATTATTTTTGAGATAAGTATGTACTACGGATTGTGGTAGCATGTTCAACTAAAATGCGTATTTAAAGGGTATTCCACAGGTCAACACAAAGGGACGTGTTATAAGTATGGTAAGTTAAGACAGAAGGGTAGAGGTCTACAAGACGTGAAGATAATACGAAAAGCGTAGACCACTACGAAAAAGCCTACAAAAATCGTAGTGGGTCTACGAATTGTGTAACTGTAGAGGTCTACGAAAAGTGTAGCTTTAGACGTCTACGAAATGTATAACGTGAAGAAAGCTACGAAAAGCGTAGACTGCTACGAAAAAGTCTACCAATTTCGTAGTGGGTCTACAGTTCGTAGACAATCTACGAAATGTGTAACTTTAGAGTTCTACGCAATGTGTAGCTGTTAAGGTCTACAAAACGTGTAATGGATACGTGAATCGTAGACCGCTACGGAAAGGTCTACAAAATTCGTAGTGGGTATACGAATTGCGTAGTTGTAAAGTTCTACGAAAAGTGTAGTTGTAGAGGATTATGTTGATTATGACATGTGTAGAGAGATCTACAAAAAGCAAGGACGGGTCTACGATTTAGTTACCTATAATCATAATAAAAACGCAAACTCACTATCAGGCCAAGTAGTGATCGCAAAGAAGTACGGAGCATACATAAGCTCCAATATCTGTATCATGTTCGACTCGATGGAATCCACAAACGTGCCGTAAGATATGTCGTCGTGGAAGGTTTCCGCTTTGAAGACGTAGTCTGGGGGGCGGGTGAAGTACGTTAAATCGTAGACAGGGTAGAGTGGCACGTCGCTCGCTGCGGTTAGGTGGTCGCCCTAGAATAAAAATATTTATTTGAGTTACCAACCTATTTTACATATTTTACAAAGATCAAGCAGCTTACGTTCCATAGGATATTTTAAGAGTGGCGGGAGGCCTTAGCCCTTAGCTTTAACATGGGCCGGTTTACAGATAATTAAAAATTAAGTTATTTTCGGGACATGTACGGGATTGTCAGGGAACACGTTAACCGGAGATAAATTCGAGTAAATCTGAACGTGGTTTTTTTTTAAGATCGTTTCTCCAGCTTTTTCATAATATCTGCGTTCTACAAGTAGGTATTCAAGCAAGCAAAACGAGTATGGTACCTACATAACATTTTCTATGAACCCGTGCAAGTATACCTATTCTCTTGTACTTAGGTACTTACCCTGAAATAAATGCACATAATCAAAGCCTTAGGCTCTAGGAACCAATCCTCGATTCCCTGCTTCGCCGATTCGGTCCAGTCATCGTCCCGAAGGTCGAAAAGAGTGGTCAGCTTCATGATGTAGCCGATGAGCTTCTCCAACTCCTCAGGTTCATAGACTGGCTTCTGGTTCGCTGCTTCTGCTAGCTCTCGTTCAAGTTGGGCGAGTCGCTCGCGTTCTGGAAGATTCTTTTTTAGTTGGTTTGTTGGTCATCATGATTATTGTTTCCCACTAAGGATAAAAAAAAATCTGCAAAAAGTTACCCTTAGCTTTTTGCCTAAATAGTTTTCTTATTTACTTTGTAATATTTCTTTAACATTTTAGTAGTGTTGATTTATTAAATTCTTTCCATAGTAATCTATAGTTAAGATTCGATATTATAAATACTAACTATGTTATGGTATTCGTATACTTGCCTATAGGTATTTATCTGTGGTATTTACGTAACGACCGAATACTTAAACGCAACTACGTTGGCACTAAATAGTTATTCTATGACGCAACTCAGATTACAATCACTAGAACATCTCAAAAGTCGCGTCTTTTGACGGTTTTAGAGGTTAATAATTCATTAGAAATCTGCGAATTGGGGACGTGACGTCGTGCGAGCAGAACTTTACCAACTTAAATGGAAACTTCCCTTCCCTCTTCTATGAATGACCTTTCCCTTTAAAGGCGCTCCCTCGCCGCGACCATTCGCCTGTAATGTAACACGATACCAATTTTGTCTGACATTGGAAACACAACTGATTCAACTTAAGCAGAATGCACAAAATCGAATCCAGTTGTTACATTACAACGTATGCTCACGGCCTTACGATAACATTAAGTCTAACATTAAATTATACAACCCATACCTCTCTCCTCTTCCGAGTCGTGACTCAGATCGTCACTCCAAGCCACTTTGGGCCGCTTCCTCTTGCTTTGCCTCTCCTGGTTCTCTTGCGTCTCCTCCATCTTGCCGTAGCTTAAACTACGTGGATCTCCTAATTAATTAACGTAATTAGCCTAATTACAGCTTATTTGAGCGATAAACTAATTTTACATTTCCGTCTGACAGGGTCAGAACGGGAACTTATAAACAAGGAACAAAACAATCGAACGCTTTTTTATATTTGACAGCGTCGTGTTTTCGGCCAACTATAATAATAAGTGTTTTGTTCCTATAGGTTGTTTTATTAATTCGTTGGTTTTCCAGGATTGTTAAAACAACGCCAAGGGTTTACTGTTGCTAAGCAGTCTGACTTCGATTAAACCACACCAGTGACGCTAACCTGGTTTAAATCCTACCCTTTGGTGTGCAGCGGGAGGTGGGCTATTGATAGTTTTATGCTCATTTATGTTTTGTGAACAAACTTTTTACTGAATAAGTCATTTTATGTCGAGTCCCCTGTCTTTGTCAATTAGGTTCTGTCACAGAAATTAACGTCACTTTCAGCCAATGAAAAAAGACAACGCCTTTTTCAGCTCTTTCTGCGATGAATTAATTTCTTTTGATGATTAGAAAAATAAAATAAAAAAATATAAATCTGTCCAGAAACTAAGCTTAGCTTCAAATAGACGGTCTATTTGTTTTAATTGCAAGAAAAGTGAATCTAAACTTGATAACCCAGGACTTCACCAAACAGCCAACCAACTATTTACATAGAGTATTTCGAAAACTGCATCTTTAAAACTTTTTAAAACTGCATCTTTCTTTGAATTTTCGGTCTAAACTTATTGATATCTTACCACGTAACTGAAACCTGAACCTAAATCCTGACTATAAGCTGTTCCTTTTTGTCAAATGGTCTCGCAAATAATGCCCTGTTATCTCTTGGAGAACGAATCCTAAAATCCTGGTTTACCAACCAAGCATAGATTGCTGTTGATCTGATAATAATTAAATAGTGTAGTAAAGAATCAGTGATTATACAAAGTGACTCAGTTATCAGGGGGGATGTATGGCGTGGAGCGTGCTATCGTTCAACCGCGAGGGTCGCATGCGACTAGCGGTCCTGCTGAGAGCCCTTCTGATTGGTCAGCTCACGGTCTCTCTTTGCATGCTGATCTTCTGTTACAACGTGTCTCTGAAAGTTATGTTGCTGCTGAAGCATATACATAAGGTAAACTATCTTTTTTTATTTAATATTGATAATTTTTTTGCTAGTCTTGGTCTGAGAGAGCTGAAGTACCTACGTACAATTAAAAATTGTACGTAGGTACACTACTAGTTATTTTTAATTGTACCTACGTACAATTAAAAATACCTAGGTGCTTAGTTATAGAAGGTTCTAAGGGCCAGCCTCCACCAAAGCTGAGTTGAGATGAGCGGAGAAGAGATGTATTAAACAACCAAACTTAGGCGTTATTCACCCATCTCGTATCCGATCAGCTTCTGTGGGGACCGACAGAGCGGAGATGTATCATACTTGTTTGCGATGAACCAAAGAAAGATCGAAGCGGAGATGAGCTGTGCCTCGCACGCTGCGCTGGCTACGTCACGTAGCGGAGATGAGAAGAGATGCGTCGAGATGTGAGCTATGCCTCGTTGTCTCGACAAACATCCGACGCTCGTCGCACGCAGCTTAGCCGCTATAACCAGCACTCATCTCCGCTTTACCTAGCACAAACCTCTTCTCCTCGCTCCAGTTTAGCCAGAACGAATCTCCACGCAGCTTCGGTGGAGACACATAAGAGATAGCGGAAAAACGTAGTGTCTCCTTGTCTCCACGTGGCTCTACATATCCACTTTGGTGGATTCGGGGCCTAAGGGTATCACTAGAATTCATCATCATCATCATCAGCCTATATTGGTCCACTGCTGGATACCCCACTAGAATTGCAGAGGCAGAATTCATCAGAAAAACTACATAATCGCTCGTTTCATTCACACTGAATAAAACTGTTGCATCGACGTGTAAATAGCCAAGCCATTTACACGTCGATAAATTATGTGGTGACCCCTGTGGGTGACCCTGACTGCGAACCCCTAATGAGTAACAGCGCATTACGCAAGCAGTACTTGCGGCGCACGAAGTTTAAGAGTTACCTATGGACTTACCGTACTCTACTAGTTTAAACTGTATTTGCTTAGAGCGTATTCACACAGTATCCGTTTTTCTTCCGTGATGGCCTATTGTAGTTTTAAGAGCGAGTTCACACCCGACAGCATTCCAGATCCAGTAATCGATTGTTTCCAGTAGCAAAAGATACGTAAATAAAAGCGGCCAAGTGCGACTCGGACTCGCGCAAGACGGGTTCCGTTCCATTATCTATAAAAACGGCAAAAAAATCACGTTTGTTGTATGGGAGCCCCTTTAAATATTTATTTTATTATGTTTTTTAGTATTTTTTGTTATAGCGGCAACAAAAATACATCATCTGTGAAAATTTCAACTGTCTAACTATCACGGTTCATGAGATACAGCCTGGTGACAGACGGACAGCGAAGTCTTAGTTATAGGGTCCCATTTTTACCCTTTGGGTACGGAACCCTAAAAACGGTCCTACAAAAACGGACCGTGTGTGAATGCATCGCTAGGTTTGTTCTATAGGAGTTAATCAAACGAATGAAAATTTCAATAAAGTTTCAGTGTTCAAAATGTGATCCACAGGTTACAGTGTACCTTCTCTACGGGCTGATCCTCTTACAAGCGTACGCCATGAAGCTTCACTACACAGCTGGCATACGTCTGGTAGCTCTTCTGCTGCACTGCCCTCATTGGTCGAGGATCCATGTGGCTACTACCGTGTGGATGCTGTCGGGGGTCGCGATACCGGCTGAAGGGATCCTGGTGTATAATGCTGCTAGGGCTACCATGAAGGTCTCATACCCACATCATGATAATTAGTATAGTCAACATCAGTAAAATACTTCCGGCATACTTTGCTAAGAAGGTAAGTAAGTATGCCGCGTCAATAAGGAGACGGGTCAGGCAGCTGAAAGACGCGCAGCTCTAGGTACTAACATTGCAACGTAGGAGGTACCTTGTTAATCGATTGTAAAAACGATTTGGTAAGTATCCTAAATTGAGTCATTTTGGTTGGATCTCTGACCAAGAAACCCAAATAGGTAGGTAGGATATTCAAGGAAAACTTTTGATTGTTGACATTTTAATGATTATGAAAGTACCCACTAAATGCCGAATAAGGTGGCAATACAGGTCATTCACCTCCGCACAATCGCAAAATGCATTGTTATTTATCGCAAATTTATCGCTATGCTGTCGCTTTCCATACAAACCTAAAGCTTTACCAGTGTCGCGAGAGTATCTAATTTATTAATCTAATAATATTTATCGAATTATTCCAGATTTCGTAATTGTTTGGGTTGTTTTATTTCAATCTGTTTCAAATCTGGAATAATTACTGAAATCTTACGTTTACAATTAATTCACGTATTCGAATGTACTAAAATACCATAATAATGTTAAGTAATATAGGTGATATTTTAATTAAATAATGGTTAATAAAACTAAATTACATTCACGTGACTGAAAAAATTTAATGAATTAAGTGTAGGTAAAATTAGAAATTTTTAGGTATCGAAAACGTTTATAAATTCAAAATAATATTGAGGTCTATCACTTTACTTGTAATAATAATGAATTTCCAAAGAATTGTAATTGATAATTCATTTATTGTTTGTGAATCAGGTGCCCTAGTTTACAGTGTTACAGTGCTGCCTCTTAGGCCTCTTAGGCGTTGTATACTACCTGGGTAACCCAAAAAATTTTTAGTTGTGCCCCAGATTTATTTTTCGTGAAGGATATTTCAACGACGTACCTTGTTAGTACTAGATACTATTAACAGGGTACGTATTGCTAAGCTGGCACAAAAAATGTACCTACTTTTAGAAATTAAGATTCCGTTTTACTTGTTCAATTGCAGGCTCTGATGAAAGAGCTCTCATCCTCAATACGCAACGGGATATCGCAGTACCTGATTGAACCCTCTTGGAAACAACTCATGGATAAAATGCAGGTACCTGATCAGCTATGCTCTAGTCAGGCGTGGCAACCCTAGGATTGCAGGTGTTTAATTCCACCAAAACATCAAAGTAAAAACAGGGCAAGTTCGGTGCATGGAAGAGCCAAAAAATAAATTCTATTAGCAGCTAGGTACTATAATATAAGTTGTTATTTGGTTTCAAACTAGATAATTTTGGTAAAAAAATTAATGTTTTTGTGGAAACTTAAATCTGATAACAATTAAGTATAAAAATCTATAAGGTAACGTCAAAAACGAAAACATAATTAATAATTGCACACGCGCAGCAAAAAAATCGCAGATGCGGGCGGGAATGAAGAATGGAATAAAATAACAAAAATAAATATGAAAATAATTTATTTCACCACCATGACATCATATACAATACTGGAATGTATTATTAAATATATAATAAGTTAAAATTAAAGTTTACTTATTTGAAAATTGTTTCGAGCTTCTGCGGTTGCCTTTGAACCCTAGTGTCGTAGAAAAATCCTTCGTATCGCCTTCGTTTACCAAAAATATTTAGTATTCTAAAACCCGAGCATATATTGACCATCGTTTCTAAAAACAACGTTGTTTCTCTGGTGTCGGAGTACTTATACAAAAAATGTCGGCGCACCATTTCGAGCCCTATTCTATCTCATCGAACACCCTGTAACCCTGTAGGCTGCACTATTTCTCCTATTATACCTGTTTAATATCGTCCACCTGCAGGTTGAACTGAGCTGCTGCGGCGCCGAGAAGCCAGAGGACTGGCACGAGATCCCCTGGATCACCATGGACTTCCTCAACGCAGACTCTGACCTCGTCATGAAGTTGGTGAAAGAAAAATTATAATTATCGTTGAAAAGCAAAAAAATATTTACCTTCCACAGATAAAAGTGTGAAACCATGTTGGCGCACTCTGTAAAATAAGGTTCCAGCTGCTATATCATAACCACAGTCTGCTAATTGAAGTTTTGACGATCGATACCTCCTTCAAACTCAATTTTTTTATGAAAAATAGCATTAGTCAGTTCATCTTTAGTGTCAATGAGGGGTTTTCGTTTCGTATTAAAAAAAAAAAAGCTAGTTCTAAATATCTCGATAGATGGCAGTGTGTCAACTGGCGATTAGGGTATGTCTATGTCAAATGAAGGGGAAAACAAACTTTTTCTGAGTGTTGCCATTTACGCATTTTTTTAATGCTAAAACTGGCAGATTTTGTGATCGGTTCACCTTCTAACATCAAACCGATGACGGGGACATAATTAAGTCCCGTCCCCGTCGGTTATGGTACGTAAAAATCGTAAAAAACGGGGACATAAGTCCCAATTAAAAATATTTTGGTTTTGAGCTTTATTTTGTTCAAATGAAGAACTCTTTTAATCAGATGTATTTTTGAATGACGATGACGAGAATGAGATGTATTATTACTGAATAACGAGTCACACAATCACAAAAAATCTCCGCCATCTTAGTACAACATGTCGTCCCAAACAGCTGCGCAAGGTCAGTAACCCGAGCCGGCGCGGCGGCACTCGAGTTTCGTCTCAAGTCGTGAATGATTTGTTGTTTTTATAAAGTTTTGAAAAAAGAATCGAATAGATCTGTGAAGGTTATACCTAAAAATGTCGGGTTTACCTGTAAGTAGGTAAGTAACTTGCATATCAGAAAAGGACCTATTTCAGTTTTTAATACCTAATTGAATGAAAAAATATGAAGGTAGGTATGTTGTTGGTAAACCTTTATTATATAAATAAATGAAGGCGTCACAAACACACTATACATTTTATACGTTATTTATGCCTAGTGATATTAGTTTTAAAGGTGATTACTGTTCCTATTTTCAGCTTGCAATATATCAGCAGTTTTCCGGATATTTTACGAAACATCTTTTAATCATATATTTCGGATAAAATTTAAGTTCGGTTTGGAGTTTTTTAATTTTGACTGTGGCAACACTACATTCGTTTCCTATCTTTGAGAAACCAAAATAATTTCAAGATTTTCTTCAAGTTTTTAGTGGTTTCCCGTCCTTCGTCAGTTCTGGAATCGAATGTTCTTTCTCTGGCTGCGCCGCCGCCGCGCCGCCGGTTTTTGCTGTTGGTGAAGATATATTCTACCCGATAAAGTTATCTTGCTGTGTTCGAGTTATTGTTAATAACTGGTTGTGTTTGTGCTGATATGATAAAGAGCCTGACTCTGAGCCTATGAAAAACTGATGGTAATGAATGTGTACAAGCAGACGTACAAGAATTGGCTTAAAGGTGAATATTGGTAGCGTGTGTCAACAAAACAGCCGAGCTCTTGGGAATATCGCAAAGAAGTGGTTATAAAAGAACACAAATCTACAGGAAGAATTTCTTCGCCCAAAAAAAGGTCGCAAAACCAATTTTAACAAAGTATTGACAATTTCACGTATTCTGCTATATGAAGAATCGTCCATTCGTTTTTTCGCTGAAATGAATTATCTGCTCTAACAAAGGTAAGAATTGAGTTAAATATCTACCTCATTTCAAAGAGAAGTCTATTTAGTTATTAGTGTCTTTATTTAAAAAAAGTAAAAGGATAAAAAGCAGCCTATGTGTTATTCCGGACTATAATCTATCGCTATGCCAAATTTCATACAGATCTATTCATATGAGTAGAGAGTAACGTACATTCATCCATCAATCCAAACCTTCACCATTATAATATTAGTGGGATAAAAAGTACTGTGTGTTTGCGCTGCTGTAAGCCACTGCACATTAACATAATGTCAGGATTTGATTTAACGTTTTAGAGCTTCTCAAATTAGTGGTTAACCAAGCCCACTTACTGCATCTGAAAAATGACTTGTATCACTCAGGCATTATAGCTTCCTGTGATCTGCATGTAAAATATTTGCTATTTTGTTGCAGGCCATACAGTAATAAAAACAAGGGTGGATACCGAGGTCAAGTCATCGAAATAAGCTTTCTTGGAACGCTTAACAACAGGCTTGAATACTCCAACGGGAAAAGGACAATAATTGATATTCAGCTGTAATTATAGGCAACGAAGAAATAAAAAACAAGAAATGTATTTGTTTATATTTATTTCTGATGTCAAATAAATAATGCCTTTGTAGGACTAAGGTATTAGTAATTTAGGCAGTGAAAACTAATACCTATAATGTACCTATGAATAAACCTTCTTTTAAAAGTACTTCTCTATTTAAAAAAATGCACTTATTTGTTTGTTTTATTTACTCTCCGAAAGGCATAACCAAATGTTGCTTTGCTTTGTTGTTAGGTACAAGCATAGTGAAGGGTGGTGCGTGAGCCTAGTATTATTATGACTCGCAGAAAAGACCACCAGCAGCGCAGCGTGTCAAGCTCTGGACGCTTAACTAGCGTGTGAGATTGAGCCTTGTGAGATGAATGGATTTAGTAAAATAAATACCTATAGCTTTCTTCAAGAAAATTTCCTGCTCAAGCAAAGCCGAGGGCAAGAACTAATGATCCATAAAAATTCAAGGGTTTGCTTCACTGTCTTGTCACTTTCATAGTGACATTTCTTTGTTTATTTGCAGCATTTGAAAAATCAAGTTTGTTTGCCAGTTTTTTCATTGTTCAGACATAAACAATGAAAAAACTGGCACGATGGTTGTGACAGAGAAACATTCATTCTATCTGATTTCTTCTCATGCTACAAGCATATTTTTATCTCTCTCTGGTGTGAATGAGATGGGTATATGCACTACCTCTAGTACCTTGTTCTTTTAAGCGATCGACCGATTATCATTTTGACGTTTTCTTTCATGTGACATTAACATACCATAGTGCCTTGTTGAAGCCAGTTAAAGCCCTGCCATCTATCGAGATACATGGAACTAATTTTTTTCTTTTTAAAAATGTAAAACGAAAACCTCTCATTATACTGGTACAAAAACTATACTTACATACTTCGACACTCCTTAAATTATAATATTTGGATGAGGCTAGAAGAGGCCGGAGTCACATAATAATTTGGCGTGTTTAAAGAACTTATAACCGACTTCAAATTCCTAAAAATGGGTTTGGAAGGAACGCTTCGATAGCGTGATATAATATTTCAAGTGGCGACATCTTTTTAAAATTTATAGGTACTAATCCTCGGGAGTAAAGAAGAATGGCAATGTTCCATACATCCGCTGACCCAACTTTTTTCGACGGCGTGCATCACCCAGACCTTTTAAAATAAATAATACGTACATTAAAGATTCCGAAATTAATAGAATAAACCTTTTACAAGTTGGGAGAAAAAAGTTATTGTAGTTTATACCTTGTTAGAATGAACGCCTTCTCATATTATGAGAGCAAATTCAGTTGAACATTTTCATAGCAAATAACGTAGGTGAAATACTCCTCTTATCATATCACGTACGCTAATTCACTAAGCATGTGCACTTGCATTAATTACGATTATAATAATAGAATAAACCGTTTGTTAATGACCTGGCCTTCTTATTTCTTTTAGGGACCTGCTTATTTTATTTAGATTTATGGAATAGAATATACCTAATAGTCATTTATTTCAGATAATCACAAATCCATATAATAGTTATCCATATAATAATAGAAGGTATAGTGTATATAAATAAATATAATAAAAATATAAACGTAGTGTAATATGTAGACAGACGCATTATTGCTTTAGGTTTATCGTGTAAACTGCGCTCACCTTAAAAACCATCATTATGAGAACATAGTATTGTTACCGAGAACTACTAAGATAGGTATTTAAAACATTTTTTATACTTTGCTATTTTTTATTGATCACAGGTACATTATAAAAAACATTGTAGATAATAGGTAATCAGCATTGTAAATAGAAATCATTATTTATTCACTGTATTAGAAGCCTGTCGAAAAACCCATCTTCTCACTCTCTCAATCACTTCTTCAGTTTCATCCGCCAAAGAATGTCTTCTAACGCGAGACACCCGAAGCCGACAATTCAAACATCGCAAAGACATAGTACTGAAGATCTTTAGCCAGTCCAGTCGTAGGCGAATCAGTAGAATGCCGTGCGGCCGAGGTATCAATTTGTAAGCTACCTAGGTACCCTCTTTTTTCCGATGCGTATCGTCGGAAAAAAGAGGGTAGGTAACTAACAACTTTATACCAATGGTAGACAGCAAATCCAGTAGTAAGCCAATCAGACTGCCGCCGTTGTATCTATTTTTTTTTCTTGATAGATTTACTTTGACATTGACAGTTACAAAGAAAGTCACGTCTGTGGTCACGTTCTAAGCTACCTTTCGTTTCTTTCTCGCACAAAATACAAGTAAAAATATATTTTGACTCCCTGCTTCTAAAAATATAAGTGATAGATAGAAAAAATTATAAAAAAATAATAAATCCGGCAGAGTTTATTACATTACTGCACATCGCTTGTTTATTTTTTCTTCGGACTGGGTCGGGTATTGCCATTCTTCTTTATTACGGGACCAATTTGGGATCAATTTTTAAAATCTGTCCATAATTCACGCGAAATCGACGAACATACATAGAACCTCCGCCTGAAGTCAGTAAAATAGGGTCTTTATTTTTACTGACTTCAGGTGGAGGAGCAGTGGGTGTAGTCGAGTGACGAATGGTGTCAATTTAAGACGTGGATGTAGGTATGTGAACTGACGTGAATTGGGTTACGTTAAAACCGATGTTGTCCGTTAGCTTTATCTATATGATTTTTGAGCTTACACCGCTCTGTCCCGCTCTGCTCTGTCCCACTCCTATAAACGCGAAATCCTATGCCTATTTTTGCAAAAAATGGCGTCATATTCATTTATTGCATACACATACATTTTATAATTTCAGCTTAGGTGTACTTAGCTTGCAGGTATGTACATGTAGGGTACATAGCGTAAGGGCGCAGCAATTTATATATAAAATATAATAATAGTTTGGTACTTAGTCTATTTATAGCTAGGAACAAAGTAGCCATACCGCCCCCTTTAATAATTGAGTATGTACTAATCCACCAACCCCTACCTGACCTCAACTAGTCCTGACTGGTTTATATCTATGACAGACTAGCCGGCAGCGACGGCAAGGTGCTGCCGCCCGTGTCTCCGTACTCATGCTGCACGCCAAGGGTCCTGGCTGCTTGCTACCACGATCCATTGCAGCAGGTGACTGATTGATATTTAAGAATATTATTTATCTTAATCTAGGCTACCTATTTTACTTGTATTTTGGCCTTTGGGGCTATGTGATATTCATCAGTGCAGCGAAATGAATGAATGCGAAGTTCAGCGCATTAATTATCAATCTTGGAATTTTATGAGACTAGATATTGACTTTTTTGGACCAAGCCGCAATGATGAGTTAATATTACCGAAACTTTGGGAAAAATAATGATTGAAGCTCTCACAATTCTAAAAATGCAGTCACAAAGGGCCATTCTCTTTCGCAGACCGATACCCAGCTGTAGATGTCAACTGGTTGAGACGATGATGATGATGTTTTGCCATTCTTCCAGTCCGATTGCCGCGACATCTGGCGCGGCGCATCCCCTCTCCCCTCGGCGTCGTTGCACGCCCGCGGCTGCGTGGAGGCGGTGCGGGCGCCTCTTGCTAATGCGCTTTTAGGGCTGCAGATATTCAACATACTGGTGTTTATATTAGAGGTTGGAATATATACCTACATATACAGGGTTATTGGTAAATTAGTGACAATACGTGAACTGCAGGTCCTACCCATCATCACAAACACGTTCGTGTAGGCGGCGCCAAGTCTAAATTCTAAAAAAAAATATAAGTCACCTCTGATACTAAATGAAAAAACATCTTGGCCTGGAACCCAACGAGTTACTTTAGACTGATCTTTTACTCTCATATCTTCTGTTAATTCAGGGCAGAGCTGTTTTTAAGTTGAGTTTCAAATGAAACCTATCTGACGAACGATTATTGAATTGCGGAGTGTACCCATTACCAATACCAAAATTAAGAATTAAGACCTGGCGTCTTCACAAACGTGTTTGTGATTGATGATGCAGATGGGCTGAACCTGCAGTTCACGTATTGTCACTAATTTACCAATAACCCTGTATATTGAGATAAGTTTTAAGAAATGAAATAAGTTCCCAAAACAATCCGATTTCCGTGGGACTGGAACCCGCGCTCCACCTGGTACGGGCGTGCTCTAACCAACTAAGCCACGAAATCAGTACTCGCCTAGTCGAAAATCTCTGGGACTTCTTACGGAGTTTCTTCTCTCCTTCGGCGTCGATGCACGCGCGAGGATACTTGGAGGCCGTGCGGGCTCCGCTCGCAAACGCGCTCTGGTATTTAAGCTGGAGGTAGATACGGAGAGAGTGGGAGTCCGCAACGTTCTTTGACTTGACTCACATGGCCTAGGTACGCTTTTTTAAATACTACATAGGATCTTAGCTTAATAGAAATAGGAAGCAATAAGAACCTCGCGGCCAACCTAGAAGATGGCGAAAGAAACTATATCTTCATTCTTTAAGCGTAAATATTAATCGTGGTCTGAAGCGCTCGTGCATTTCATTTTCCCTTGTATCTTTTCAGGCTGTAATCCTCGTGCTATCCCAGCTGCTCCGCTGTAGCGCGCGCGACGCGGCGCTCACAGGCGTCTGCTCCGGCGAGGGCCGCGCCGTGCTTTGGGGACATCCGCCCTGCCTCCCGCCCCGCCCGATTGTGGACTTGCCGGTTACTAGTGTTCATCATCTTTCTATTCATTAGCATTAGCCACGTGGAAGCGTGCGACCGACACGATCTGAGTGGAGCGGTGCTGAGTGGAGACGTCCTGCTTTGATGTGTGGCCTCCTTAACGCATCCAGCATCTGTCCGCACAAGCTGCTCGTCAGTTAATAAAATAAATATGTATTCTCTGATGAGTGCCATAGCGTCTTCAGCTGACCGCACTCAGAATCTGCAAGTAGTCTTTCGCAGATCGTCCTCTGAATACTATGTTTATCTATAGAGACTCGCTCTGAACGATAGGATTCGTAATGTAATGTCAGTGTTTTGTGTAGGTACCTAGTTATTTACGTAGTCGTGACGTTGTAGACATCAAAGTTGAAACAGCTGGTAGAGTCCACGCAAAACATTTGTTATCAAACAATAAGTATACAATTTGCTCTCTATTCACGGAACCGGTATATAAACTTGTTTGTAGGTAGGTATTCTATCTATTGTTGAGTAGGTACTTAAACAAGCACCTATGGTTAGACGAACTCATCTTAAATTCAACCATTTTAAAGACACCTAGGTACTACCTGGTTCAAATAGAGTTGAAGTGCGGGTGAGAATAATCGTCTATGGCCCCTACTAACTATTTTTTTTACCGCAGTATGAGATCCCTAACCTCTCGCGCCTCTCTTTTGACTTGTAAATGAGAGAACAATCAGAGAAGTGCATTGTTTAATCCTTCAGCGACCTTGTTCGAGCGTCGGCGAGAGCACAAAAAACGATTACGGAGCGTACGCCGTCTCGCTGCAGCGGCGGCGCCGGCCGCGGCGACCGCACTCGACTCTAATATCCTGGTGAGTTTACAGTTAACGCATTCACTGCCTGTCTACTGACTAGCTATTTTCCTTTCAACGAGTCCGTTATTAACGGCGCTGTCAAACATGGTCGTGTGCGTCCATTTTGTGTTAATTTGGTAATATATACGTTTGTAGATTTCTCTCCTTAGACATACCGACTGTTACAGAATCAATAAAAAATATTTCCATAGAGTTCCCTACATAAAGACCTTAGACTCAAAAGCTTAAGCAAAAGTATAGGCTTCCTTCACCACTACAGTTCTTTTGATATCATATTGGCTCCAGCTGTTTGTAGTATGTCCACTTGATGAAATAACGTAATAGCTGATGAGCTATTACGTTATTTCATCAAGTGGACATAGCTGATGAGCTATTACGTTATTTCATCAAGTGGACATAGCTCATCAGCTATAATATATATAATAACGTAATAGCTCATCAGCTATTACGTTATTTCATCAAGTGGACATACTAATAAATATTATGGCGGACCCCAATCTCAATAAACATTACCTACTACTACTATTTAGCCCGTGGGCCCCTACTGCTGGGTACAGGCCTCCTCTCTACGACATTCTGTTCGATCCCGTGCCACCTTAACTCACTCCTTCCCGGCTATCTTCACGATGTCGTATGACCATCGAGCTCGTGGTCTGCCTCTTTGTCTTTGATCGTCTCTGGGCCATCATTCCGTACTTCCGTTTTTCCGTCAGCCAAGTGTCCTGCCCATTTCAATTTCAGACTTGCGATCCGCATACGTTACAATTTTAGTTAGACTTCATTCATCAACAAACATTGACGCAATAACTGGCTAGCCCCACGGCGGCGGTCCCGAGGGACATGTGCGTCCTGGGCCATGAAAGTGTTAACAATTCACAAAACCTATTTATGCAATACGTACGTACCTAGTAGGTAGGTAGCTCCTCTGGTGCCGACACAGTTGGAGCATACCTCAGTAAGCGTTCGTCAAGTAAATATAATTTCACTCAATTGTAAGTTTTGTCCACTCAACTTGGTTGATCCCATTACCAACCCTTCATCCTTTTCCCGTTTCAGATAAAAACTTCGCTTTATGAAGCGCTGGAGATTTATATAACTCAAATACCTACGTACCTAGTTCTAAGTGTTCATACAACGAAATAAAACAAATGTTTATAATCAATGCAAAGGCTTTTAATTCGATCATTATAAACAGTTCTTACTACCTAGACAATTAAGTAACATTGCGTGAATGCGTTATACTTTATAAACAGAGTATAGGAGATTTCATAAATAATTTAATAAATAGTTGTTCTTTTTCCGACGCCCACCGCTCATTCCGTCTTTTCCATAGCAAATATACAAAACCTTATTTACACATAGCGGGGGGCGCCATGGAATGTCGCGACCCCTCGCCCGCCGCGTTTGCAGCGCAAAGGACGGCGGCGAGAGCTTTTTGACGTTGGCATTTCTATGACAGGTGACATAACCAATCTTGGAAATGTCAACGTCAGACTATTTATACAAATTGTTTTTGGGATAAGGGTCCCGATCGGCCCAGAGGGTAGGCCGATCCGATATTCGTTTTATTTATCGTTTTTTGTATCATAGAGGGGGAGGTCCGTCTGGGTAACGTAGTATGGGCTCAAGCCCCAACCCTGGGGTGCGGCAGTCGGAGTGCGCGTGCGGCGCGAGCGCTGCTGCCCCCAGGAGCAACAGCAGAAGGGCTTGGAACGGCAGCGAAGCACGAGCCACGCGCGATACGAAGCGAAGCCCCCGTTGTAGACCCGACATGGTTTCTTCGTCGTCATTTGCGACCCCGCTGTGGAATATTTTTTGTTTAGATGTTTGTTATAAGAAAAGTTGTTATATAGAATAGACTGAAGAAAGGATTTTACAATTATCAGAACAATTAATTATAATTTCGTAAAAATAATGCATGCTTGGAATCCGTTTTTATAAGGATGTAAAATAATAACTTTTTTCATAGTAGGTAAGTAAGTAGGTACTAATGAGATTCAGTAGTACTTAATTGAAGTTATTTTAGGAATTATATATTAGATAAGATGAAAATTTAATTAGTGAAAAATGGATAACTCAAAAATAGTTAAAACCAAGCATCTATTAAAGTTAGGCAAATAAAACGTGTTAGGCGCTACAGTGTCAAAACGACTAAGCCATTTTCGGTGATACTCACTCATTCAAATCTAGTGGCGGCAGGTTCGTGGTCGAAATCTGTTCTTCTTCTTCTTGGTTTAGCTACGGGGAGGACAGAATTACGTCAAAATACTGTGCGAAGCCACTACAGTGATATTTGGGGGATATGCGTCAACTTGTAAACAAAATGGCCTCTATTGACCAATCAGAGACAAGGTCGGCCGCCATCTTTGATCAGCTATAAATAATGGCTGACGCCATTTATGAAGCCATGAAATGAGCCATTTTGTTACGGAATAAGGTTTACAATTTGACGTATGACAGCAATCAAAACTATTTCAGGTAATACAGGTAGATTCATTAGTTTTTGATCTTTTTTGAACTAGCTTATTCTAATAACTATGTATTTCGTAGCTTAACTCAATTTTCAATGGAGTTATGGATCATACTCAAACGCTTACTAGAATTATTGCAGTTCATTCACTTTATTACTTTACATGGTTTACCCAGCCCTAGACTCGTTTGCACCCAATACGGATATGATACGGTAAACCCTGATCAGGTCTTATGCGAGTCTACCGCACAAAAAAACCAAACCCTGATTGTTAATTAATACTCCACCGAAAATCAGATTTGACCTCATCTCAAGTCCCGATTTTTGTAAGATTATCATTAAAAACTTTTAAATATCGGGGCTTGCTGACGTGTAAATCTTATTTTTTGAGGGTAAATAATAGAAATGGCTGTAAGTATTTGATTCGTTCTTCTTAGAAAAACTTACTTTATAAAATGAGCTCCAAAGTGGGCAAAATTCGATAATCAGATTTTAAATTAATCGCTTGGGCAATGTACAAATTTTATATTCATCAGATGAGATACTTGGGCAACAGAAAAGGGACGTTAACTAGTAAGCGTATGGTCTATAATAGGATTGAAGCTTGCTCCGTGATGTCTCTGTCTCAACAGTGCTCTGTGTGAAGCTGTAGGTACACGCAACTCAAACTAACCTACTACAATCATTATGATATTTAGTAAAACAGTTATGGTAAAAATGGAAATAGATTTTGGAATATCTGTTTTTAAAAATAAGTATCGTCCATATGTATTAGAAACAAAACACTTTAATAAATCAAAATAAATATGAATGCTACCCGAAAACTGAAACGCTATTGGATTTAATCAACTCAAGTCACGAAGTTTTTAATGATTTTTATTGAAATGTGTAAAACATGTCTTTTATTTCGTTAGGAATTTAGTACTTTCTGGGACTTGGATAAATCTGGTGAAATAGCCTGTTAGCAACCGTAATTAGCATATAACTACTAGGGTCGATTCTGTTGGCACCAAAACCTAAAACTACTAGCCTAAAAATGTTGCGTGCCTTTTTTCGATTGTAAAAACACGGGGAAAAGCATTTTTAGGGTAGTTGTTTTGTTGCAACAGAATTGACACTACTAGCTCATTTGGACCTAATGGTACGACCTATGGATTACGACACTATGGTATGTTTTTGAGAGAATGTATGTGTATGTGTGTGTGTGTTTTATTATGTCAATGTATTATGTTACCTGAGGCGCCACAGCGGCAGCAACGGCTGCGATGGCGGAGTGGGAAGACGGATGGCTGGCCAAAGCCGCCCCAAGCTTCAGTGCGTATACGCCAGACAACTTGCGGAGAGATTGTAGACGCAGGCGGAGCTCGCCCAGTCTGGAATTTAGGAAAAAAAGGATGAGTACATTCAAGGAAAAAGAATCAGATTCAAAATTTTAGCAAAAAAAGTTTCAAGCTCTGTTTAAAATATCTTCAACATATCTGAGATACGTTTTCACCAATTTAAAGTGCGGTCCCTGGTTCCATTGAGGGGTCTAGCCTCCACTTTCTTGGTCAAGGAACGTGTTGCAGGCGTCTAGCAATTAATGCATTCAGGTATTCAGAAGTGTGAGTTCCTCTTATATACCCGTGATGGCATGTGCGTCGAGCTCATCCTTCAGTTCACTGAACTATGTATGTAGTCAGTATGTATGCTCGTACCTGCGACATATATCCTTGGCGTGGTGCGTGGCAGCGGGCTGGTTCAGCAGCTGCGCCGCATCATGCAACGCCAGCACCCTCGGCTCTGCCCTCTGCAGCTCGTCCCTCAGTTCACTGAACTTGCGGAAGTCTCTCTGCAGTTCGGCGGCGGGCCGCGAGAGGCGGAGAGGCTCGCGGGAGCGGACGCCACGTTCCGCGGCCGCTAGCTGTGCGACTAGCTCTACCACTGGGGAAGGAAACGATCGGTTAATGTCTAGCTCTAGGGGTAGGGAGACAAAGGGTTAGAGTGGACTAGCTCAACCAATGAGGAAGGAAACGGCGGTTAAAACACTTAAATAAGAGACTAGCTAGGCAAATGGTGGAGGGAACGCCAAGGACATAGATTTAGGTCCGTATTATGAACGCTTGCGCAGTCCTCAATCTGTGCTTGAGTAACGATTTTCTATGGCATAAACGTCACTCAAGCATAGATCTATCTATGCTTGAGTGACGTTTATGCCATAGAAAATCGTTACTCAAGCACAGGTTGAGGACCGAGCAAGCTTTCATAATACGGGCCTTAGAGTGGATGATCAAGGACTCTTCATATTTTCGGTTTAGCGGTCTAGAAATTGGAGCTTTTGATAGCTTTAAAAATACTTACTGATAATAGTAAAATTTTACGCCCCTCGGAATAATATCGTATAAGGTAACTCACCAATATCATGGAACTGCTGGTTATGCATGAGCGCGCCCTGTAGCTTGGCCTGCCAGTCCTGTGCACGCGCGCAGGCTTCGTCCCAGCGCGCGTTGCCGCGGGCGAGGCGCGCGCGCACGTCGGCCGCGTCGCGCGCCGAGGCGGCGTGCGCGGCCACGTGCGCGCCCACCACGTTCAGAGACACCACGATGGATTTGTGCGAGTCGAGGTCGAGCAGGAACTCGCGGTGATCCTGGGACAGAAACGCGAAGTTAGAAAACCTTAAAGCACGTGCGGAATTAATTGAAAATAAAAAAACACTCTTGTTGGAACTTTTTCTATGACTCAGCGGAGTATTCAAAATGACGACCTCATTGTGACTATGGAATTTGCTTCCTTGTTATTATTTATTTATATTTTTTAATTTCTTAGAGAATACCTAGAGTGCTGAGGGCTTGTGCACTATAATAACAAAACCTTAAACCCACTGGTGCCTTTCCATAGGATCTTTGGGTGGGACGTAGGTATTTCGGGTCAGATACTTCTGAATATATAATCATAGTTGTGCTTACCAGCCCATAAAATATCAACGACCTTTTATTAATTATACTTTGATAACGTTCACATCAAATTTTTGAAGAAAAAGTTAGAAAATAGTATATAGAAAAAAATATTTGTAAAATAATCATAGCCTACGTGTTTTACATACATAAACTAGGTGGTCTTCATTTTTTGATTAAACCTTACAAGATTTATAATTACTCCACACACCACCTAGTAGTAGGTATTAGGGTTGCAATTAAAATATAAATATTTCGAATTCTGTGGTTACCAGAACTTTAAATATTCTTATAGCAACTTGTTGTAACACACTGTGAAGTCACACTTGAATCGTGTTATTTATCGAATCGTAAATATTTGGCGATTTTTAACAGAAATGTGCAATAGAAAGTGGCACATTCAACCGAAATTAACTGATAACCAGTGATCGGAAATTCGGGCGCTTATTTACCTAAAGTTGGTGAGTGACACAACATGGAGCAGTTAAAACCACCCCTTTCTCGCGAATTCTTTCCCGTGAATTCCTAGGATTTCAGAATATTCTAAAATAATGATTTTTCACCGGAATCTTATTTATAGACGAAATATAAGACACTTTTATTCCGACGTGTTTTTCACTTAAGTCAATATTTCTGGAAAAAAAACATTTTTAATTATATTTATGATTTTATGCCAAAATCCTTTTTCTAGACGAAATATAAAACACTTATTCATACGCATTTATAATTTGTTTGATAATTGCGTAAGAATAATAGAAACAAGTATTATTAAAAAAAAATATCCTTAGATGTCTGTTTTGTGAGATGAACCCAAACTTGTTTTATTCCAAATGGAAATTTTGGAATTTTCTAGAATGTATTTTCGCTGGAATCTTATTTATAGACGAATTATAAGATACTTTTTTTGAACGCGTTTTTTTACAAAAATCAATTTTCGCGTCAGAATAAAAGTGTCTTATATTTCGTCTTTAAATAAGGTTCCGGTGAAAAAATCATTATTTTAGAATGTTCTGAAATCCCGGGAATTCTCGGAAAAGAATTCACGAGAAAGAGGTGGTTTTAACTGCTCCATGTTGTGTCACTCACCAACTTTAGGTTAATAAGCGCCCGAATTTCCGATCACTGCTGATAACCTATCGCGTCTTCCGATCAGAAGGATCAATAACTATAAACAAAAATCCTATTGGTTAGGTTAAACACGTTCCGCCGCTTACCTGCATAGCTAGTTTCAGGTGGAAAGCCTGGGGGCTTTCCACCTGAAACTAGCTAAATAGAGAATAAATAGAATAAATCGGCAGTATGGGTACTGCCGATTTATTCTCTGTTTAGTTGCGTAGAGTAACCGACTTGATATTCCAAATAATCTCTCCCTACCTGAATAGTATCCTCTAAGAGATCGTAGTCTTCAGGCGGCTCGGTGCGCGCCGCGTCCGTCGCCTCCGCAAACTGCAGCCACTGCTCCAACCGCCAGAGGTCGTTGTCCAACTGTTTCCAGTTCCGGTCCGAGCACAGCGGGCAGGTTATCCGACCGGAATCGCTATGGGTTAAGATACAGTAAGAATCTCTGACGAAAAGATGACATAAAAATTTGGAAGTTAAAATTTAGAAACAATTTACCAGCGGCTTCTATAGTTTATAAGTTGCGCTGTTATTATTCAAATAAATATTCAGATAAAAGTTGAAAATTTACGGAATAATATTTTTATGGGGATGTAGATAATAACAATATATTTTTCATATAAGCATAGTTATTGGCGTACCATTTTCAATCGTGTGTGAAAAATATATTATAAAGCTAGACATAGAGTGCGTGCTGTGCAATTAGTTTGAACAGAAGGTGCATTATAAAATAACTAATATTTTTACTAACTCATGCTTTGGTTTTTCTACACTACCGACAAATATACAAACTAAAAACAGACAGGACAATTTATTAATAAATCAACAAAACGTACCCACAAACAAACTAAAAACTACGACGGAAAATTTGCAAATTTTTGAGTACTATGTGTAGGGGTGTCAGTTCAGATTTTTTGGGGATATACAGTAGATTAGAAAAACCATGGAAGTAATAAATTAGGAAAGCATGTACTTACTGTTCGCACGTTAGCGCGTAAGACGCTGAATGCGGCAACCTATAGGACCAGAAAACGCAGTGTTTAGAGCATGCCATGTTAGGAAGCGTCACTCCTTTCATAAGACACTTTCTGAGTCGAAACTACAAGCATTCCCAGTAGGCAACATTAACTATCCGTCATTAACAGACAAGAGATCTTTGATCTTGTTTTAGAGAAGATTCTCAAACAAATATTAAGAATACCAAGCATCACTTTTTTACCCAAATATGGCAACTCAATGATAAAATTTGTTGCATAGGTAATCTAATATTTTTAGGGTTCCGTACCCAAAGGGTAAAAACGGGACCCTATTACTAAGACTTCGCTGTCCGTCTGTCCGTCTTTCACCAGGCTGTATCTCATGAACCGTGACAGTTTTCAAAGATGATGTATTTCTGTTGCCGCTATAACAACAAATACTAAAAAACAGAATAAAATAAATATTTAAGGGGCTCCCATACAACAGACGTGATTTTTTTTGCCGTTTTTATAGATAATCGTACGGAACCCTTCGTGCGCGAGTCGCACTTTACCGGTTTTATTATTTTACAGATACTTAACTTATTCTTTGGTTTTGACAAGATTACATACCTCGTCGATAACTAAAATTTCCCACTACTAAATTAACACCTAATTTTAAATTTATATGTCATACCTACAAAATTGTAAGAAACATTCGCTGTTTCAAAACAGCGTTGAAGCCCCTTCACCAAAAATTCAAGTGCTTTTGTGCTACCATAACACATACAGAGTAACAACATCAAACTGTTAAGCGTTTTCTGAAGAATGATTCTTATTTTTTGCTGTTTTACGTATAACATTAATTTAGCAGGCAGCCAAACACCAGCCAAGTTTAATTTTGGTTACAGACCACTAGCAAATTTCGCTATAATTTAAAATTAAACGACCATTTATTAGTTTTATCAATTAATAGGCATTAGAGTTTAAAAAAATCAGTCGTAAGAAAACGCTTGACAGAATTGGAAAATCAAAACTGTACACAAATCACAAAACAACTAGATGTTGTTCAAATTTCTCATACATTTGACCACACGTGTCGAAATTTGTGGTGCTTGTAAGAAGTGTATTAGTGCTTAATTTGTGCTTAAGTGTATATTTATTTTCTCATTACAGTGAATAAGACAATATATTTCAGGTCTAAACGATGCTTTAGAAATAATGCAAAAGCAAATTACTAGTGCAACATCTTATGGATAAAATTTCGAGCACGTGTGGACAATTTAACTTTCAGAATGCTTTCTATCCAAATCCAATCAGCTTTTATATTTTAAAACTAACCTGAGGTTATTAATCTGGAGCTCTCGTTTCTTCGCCTGGGTCAACAGATCTTCGTATCTCAGCGATAGAGACTCCACTTCCTTCAACATAGCCTCGTGTTCAGTCGCATCGCATTCCGTTAGAAGTAACTCTGATAGATGCTTAGCTAGCTCCAATGTCTGTGACGGTTTGGCCCCAGCTTTGGCTATGTCTTTCGCCGCGTTGGCGAGATCTTCACTATTGGCGTCTTCCTTAGGTTGCTGGACTAAGGAATTGCGGAGTGCCTCAAGGGAGTCTGATGTCTCCCTGACGGCGATCGCGAGTTCCGCTCGGTAGGTTTCTTTGGAGGTTAGTGTGTCGACTTGGAGGGATGCGTCGGTCTCCCATTTTAGAGTGTCGACCTGTAAAAGTATCCGTTGTTTAGATATTGGTTGAGAAGAAGTGAAAAGTTAGTTTAGGTCTGTGATATACTGTTTTGTTGCGTTTTGAACAACCTTTAATATTAAAATACTACAAACAAGCAATTCAAATCTATTTAAATGTGTCCTGCTATCTCTTCCCTAACCTATCTTGCGTCTAAAGTTCTTTGATTTCGCAATAAGTCTACCCACTTGGCCATTATGCGGCAGTGGATTGCTGGATGTAGGCTTCCTTACTACCATTCTGTCCACTCCTATGCCTCCGGTGACGAGATAGGGTGAACGCTCTCCCAGCTATAATTAATCATCTCGTCTGACCATCGCGCGGTTTGATGTATTTGTCTCTCTAGTATAAGTCTACCTAAGCACTGTATAATCAACACAGAAGCTGGTCACATTACCATCTTCTTCTTCTTCTTTCCAAGCCTCTTACCTGTACTGCGGAATCTACATCGCCCGTGACGTCAGCCCGCGCGAGGTCGAGACGCGTCCGTACGTCGGCGTACAGAGCGCGGTACTCGGCCACCATATCACTCACTCCGCTGACTGACAGCACGGCGGTCGACAGTCGGTCCGCGTCTTCCACTAGGGATTGGCATTCTATGAGCTCTTCTTCGACACCCTGGAAAAAAAACAGTTTTTGTCTGTGTGAATAAATCGTACGATATAATCGGTGGAATATTTGGTTGGTGTTTCTTATCAAGAAATAAAAAGTGGGAAACGAAAATATTTCAATGACTGTGATTACGAATTCAAAGACATTTTAAATTGTGTGGAAAGTTCTCGATAAGATTGTTGCTACAATACTTTATAAAAGATTATCATCATCATCGTTCAATTTTCAACTCACCATCAACTCCTGTAACGTAGCCAGCTTGTCTTGCGGCGAAGGTGACAGATGCAGCGCTCGCGTCAGTCTTACATCAACTTCGGCCAGCGACACTACTGCCGAGCCATGCGCCGCCACAAACTGCCTATGTGCATCAGCCCCGGCCGCCAACACTCGAGAGACAAGCTTAGCTCGTCGTCTGGCCGCACCTCGAACCCGCGCCGCGTTGTCTGCACCCTCGCCACGCATCTCTACGCCGCGAGCGCCGGCTATCCTCGCTCCGGCTTCTTCTAACTTCCTAGTGTCAACTTCTAAGCTTTCTAACTCTTTGAGGACTGCTCGGGACGCTTTTTCATCCTCAGGCTCACCGCGTTGTTTCCTACTTTCAATCCGCTCTACTCTCTTCTCAATTGAATTCAATTTACTGTCAACTTTAGGAAGTAATGCAACGGCTAGTTCAGCTGCGCGTCGGACGTCTTTAAGAGATGTTTTCCTCCTCTCGACTGTGTCGCAGACCGATCGCCATTTCCTTTCGACAATGTCGCGACCAGTTCTGAGGTTGCGGAGATCGGGCTTGATGCGAGCTACGTCATCGTCTCCCAGGATTAACTCGCAGAGGTTGAGAGCGTCACCTACTTCACCGCTCTCGCTTTCAACCTCTCTGTGTATGTGGTCTCGGTCTTTGGCTCTCTCGTCTACAGCTTCAACGGTTAACCTGTCTAGAACAACAGGTGCGGCTAGTTTCGCTTCGACGCCGTGCAATCTCGTCCTGATCTCAGTTAAACGTTCTTCGAGTTGCGCGATTGTTCGTAATAACTCGTCGATCTTAGCGACTCTAGCACGTCCCGTATCTTTTAGCTTTTGCCACCGTTCTTGGGCATCTTTTAGCTTCTTACCAGCGTTTTTGCTGTAAGACTTCTCATCTTTCTTGGATCGTTCTACCAATGAAATACCAGTTTCGACGAGCCATTCGAACTCGCGTTCTTTCATGGCTGTCTCCGCGTGGACGTCAGCTGTTATTCTCCTGATGAGGTCTTGAGGGTCGAGTGCGTCTCTGCTGTCGGCAGCCTCTAGTCGGGCTTCGGCAGCGGACAGCCATTCTGAGAACTTGATCAGCCGCGAGTCAAACATGGAGTATGTCTCCAGTCGTTCGCGCAACCTATGGATGATGATGGACAGTTGGTGTTCGAGATCCGCCCGCTGCTGCCTCAGCTGCCACACTCTCTGGATGACTAGTCTGATGTCCTGGGGGCTGAGACACTCCTTTAACTGCTCTTGAATAACGCTTAAAGCTTCGATCTGCGTCTCAGTTTTTATGATCTTTGTTCTAAGGTCATTGAACTTGTCAATTGCCTTTTTGAGTTGAGGTCGGGAAAGCCTATCGTCATCAGAGTAGGTACTAATCTCGTCTTGTGTCTTGGCGTACTGTTTGTGTAACTCATCAGTGAGTTTCTCATACTCTCCAATGAGGCCTAGGATCCTGGAGAGGAAGTCTCTCCATGTGTCTAAGCTGGCTTGGAGATTGTCAACCCGTTTCACGATGCCTGCGTACTCCATTCGAACTGAAGTTCCATAAGCTTCCTCCGTGAATTCCAGCACCTTCTTCAGGTAGATCAGTAACCTATCGCTCTGCTTCCTACCTTCCGGTACTTTGTCTGCGAGATTCTGTATCTTGGCGAGGATCTTGTGGACCCTCTTGATGTGGACGTATCTAAGTTGAAGCTGTTCTTTCTCCCGCTCCATTTCCTTCAGCCAGCGAAGTAGTTCCGTCAACGTTTCTCTGTAATCGTCCCAAGAAGCAATCCTTGTACAAACCTCATCATGTCTCTCCACTATCCTGGCTAGAGTCTCATTGTGTAGATTCGTCAACGTGTCAAACTTATCAACTAACTCCCTGTTCCGAGTCTCTCTGTTCTCGTTGATGAGTACGGATCGTTGTGATGTGAGGAGGTTTCTGTGGACGCGGCACAGTCGCCTGTGCTCCGTGAGGTTCTCGTAATCTGCCGGGACGGATCCGGAGAGGAACGATTGCAGATCTAAGAGGTAATCGTGCCAGAGACGCAGCGCAGTCGCCGCGTCCCCAGACCTGACTAGAGCTGTGGACAATCTGTGGTAATGTAAGAAGGTATCTCGGAACATGGCCTGCCATAACTCTAAGATCCTAACAATGGAGTGTTCGTCAGATACATCTCGGTCGATTTCGGGTAGTTCTGCCTTAGCGGGCGCAATGCCCGCTTCGCTCTTGCCCATCGCTATGAGATTGTCTCGGAGTGCTATCAGTTTATCTTCTACTATTTCTCCGTCTTCATCTACAGGGGTCAAATCCTGAAATAAGAAACGAACATTTTTAAAGGACGATGGTTAATATACCATTGCGTAGTTCAAAAAACTCACTAAGAACTAGAAAGGTTCGGACGGACAATGAAGGGCTTCACTAATTAAGTAATCACACTCTCGATCAGGAAAGCACTGCCCTACAAGGAACGCGGATATGGAGGTCAATCAATAACCTACGGTACCGTTGTCGTTTAGCATTCACGGCAGTAATCGCAGTTAACGCTATCCGTTAGCCGTTAACAGAACTTGGCGGCAAACAATACAATACAATAGGGTATTTGGGGATTTTGATTTCCTGTTTTGATGTTTTCGCTGTTGTCAACAACTTGTTAGTAATCATTACTAAAGGTAGAAATGTGCTTCCTAATGATTCTAGGTTTAAAGGTTAACATGTGAATTTGTGAAAGTATTGCGGTGTTACAAACACAACACTTATCGACTGATTGGTTGGACTATGATATGGTAGTAGGTACGAGTACCTTGGTCACAGTAATCATAGAGTAAAATGGTTTTAAGAATTGGACCTTTTCCAAGTGTACAGTTATTGTATATATTTACAAAATAAACAGTTTTTGACCCTTGATACTAAGTATGATTGAAGCTATTTATATAGTGTTTCACTATAAAATGAACTCAATATGAAAACAGGAGGTATTTTCGAAATCATCTTGTGGACGGGCATAATTCTAGCTTTATCTTAATACTTATAAGTCACAATTTACATCAGCAACTGGCCAATTTATACAAACACGTTAGCGCGCCAGGAGTAGCTGTGTTTATGTGGGAAAGCCAGTATTACCGAGACATAACATCTAAGATGTGTATCCGGTATGCAACGCTATAAAGGAAAATGCTAGCTTCTAAACTGTCCAACACATTTCTCCACCTTTTTATATAATTTTGTCATATTTGCAAAGAAAAGTACGGTAATTGTGCTTTGTGAGGTAACACATTTTTTATCGAAGAGGATCGAAGGTCGCGATCTTATACTAAGTAAGCAAATCAGCCTGAAATTCTAGAGTAGTATCAATATCAATGACAAACAAAATTTTGGTGACATCATTATAGTTCGGGAACACACAGCTGAGTCTCCAAACCTGGCTAACGCACCAGCTTAAAAGGCGATAGAATCTGTACGTTACACACCTGTCTCATTTCACATAGCTGTTCCTTAGCCACGTGCGCCTTGGCCCGCACAACCTGCCTGGCCTCTCCCAGGTCCGCCAAGGCCTGGACCGCTCCGGCCACCATCTGCAGCCGTCTAGCTAACGCGTCGGCGTCGGCCTGCAAGGCGCGAGACCCAGTTTCGGCGGCGACTCGAGCGGCCAGGGAACGGAGTTCTGCAACTCTGGCTTCTTGTTCTAGGCATGCCTGAAAAAATCGGGGGACATTAGTTAAGGGTCCTTTAATTTGGGTCCTTCTCTTCATTCTATATCACACAAGACAAAGTTGACAAGTATTACGTAGGATATTGAAGGTCTTTATATGACTGTCACATAATGACATTGAACAGTACCTAATTTGTATTTTTGGCACGTTTAAAATCCCACCTATATAATAGCGAATACGTTTCAATACTTTACTAAGAATAAGTATTTTTCGACCGTTATAGTGATGAAAACGACTGTCGAGACGAATTCAAGATGTGTATGGTTATAGATTTGTTTTAAAGATCAGAATCAAGGATTATATAATTTTCTTGCAAAGGGAATTTGAACCCCTGCCTAAAACCATAGCTATTCCATAGTTTTATGCAGCACTGCAGCATTACCCGTTAGATATTTAGGGTCATATCCACATACCAGGTTACGGAACCTACATCACCAAAGTCGGCATAATGCATCACCATAAGATTATGTAAATGGAAACACCGATTCCTGCAATTTGTGAGAGCCGCGATGTGTGGCGCAAATGGAGCGCGAACGTATAAACTGACAACTCGCCGTAAATGTATCAACACGTTTATTAGTTATACTAGTTTCTGCTCGCGGCTTCGCACGCGTTGTTTAAGGTTATTTCTATCTCTGGGAACTGATTTATGGGATAAATGTAGGTAGCCTATGTTTTATTCCAGGCGTAGAACTCCTTTTATGCATTTCAGCCCGTTCCGTTCAGTAATTTTGCCGTGCAGACACTTTCATCCATCCGAACATACAATCTTTCGCATTTATAATGTTAGCTAATTGCTAAATGGTAACATCTGGTTTAATGAAGTTCCTTGTTATGACTTATTTTAGTAGGTGATGTTTGAAGAAATTTATAGATCTTGATATAACCTCTAGTTAAAAAAACAATGATAAAACCAGCGCCGCGCTTGTATCTGCACGCAGAAGTTACTTGGCGATGGATTTGATTGCTACAATAATAATTGCAATGCCTGTGAAGATTGTAGCTGCAAAATGCTTGGTTATTCTAAGATATCGATGACGGTTGAATACCATCCGCATCCACCATCTTGCATTTCTGCATTGCTTTTGGTTAAGTGTTTTAGTTAGTCAAATAAACAACGCGTGGAAAGGGTTATTAGTAATAGTGTTGAAGGGAGGAAGCATTTGCTGAAATTGTATTTGGATAAGAAAACCGGGCTTCAGAATTTTAGGTCGATACAATATATTAGTATTTTTATTAATAGTAAAGTTCTGTTAAAGAATCTATAAAATTACACGCTTTTAAAAATTTATGGTAAAAGGAAGGTCCATCTTCAGTAGACACCTACCACCTCCTTATGTAAGAATACAAAATGTAAGTATAGGACCGAATGTCTAATCTGAATTCACAACTAAGGTCATGTTAGCTAGCTAGATAACCAAGATATTTCGTAGATAAATCATGACTTTTATTTATTTGTCCAAAACGAGAAACTAGGTTAGTTTTCAAGGTCTGATAACGGTGTCTTTTTATATCTACGACTGATAATGATAATTGTATTATGAACTCATGTTTATTTTCAAGTAAAAAGTCGTAGTACTTATAAAAATTTCATGTTCAGATATATAAACTGGTACCTACGTCTACCAGTCGTCTTCAATTTGCTATTTGCATATAGAAACTACAAAACGTGCACGCAAATCTACGCAACATTTTAGATGCCAATCTCACAAGCACATCTTGTACCTATTCCCGAAATACTACCGATTGGTGTACCAGAACTATTTCCGTAGGTACTCATAATATAATTTGATCACGTGATAGCTTACTAAGCACATCCGTATCCTGTATATTTCTCGACTGCATAAGATACTTCAACATCCTGCGCGCCTGAAATATCTCGTCTCTCAGACTTCCAAAAGCGAACCTATGACGTGAACAGTATTCTCGTCGGGTTAATTGTGCTCATCGCCCACGGAGTTTACTTTTTGCTGGCATTCTTGATGTGCACAATCATTTCCGATTATGATTGTTACTGGTTGGGAGGTTGGGATTTTTAGAAGGAGAGACAGTTTATAGACATCAGGAAATCAAGGACGTTCGCCTCAAAACGCCAAAATTTCTAGTCTGAAAAGGACTAAAACTTTACACACGAGTAGTTAAAGACCTGGAATAACAATAGGCTACTTTTTAACCGGATATATCACGTGCGAAGCCACAGACAGAAGCTAGCATAGAAATAAATGTTAACCCTAATCACCGCAACTCTCTGACCTACATTCTGATTACAGTTCAAGGGCCACACCAAATTTGACCCCGTATATCCCACTCCGTCCGGGAAGAGTTGCACAATGAATGAAACTACCTACTAAATGAGATCTAATTGAACTCGCTAAAACGCTACCAAAGTTACGCAAGATTTTAACGTAAGATAAGTTTGGAGGGAGTTGTTGATTCAGAAAATTAACGAAAATCTTTACGAAATAACAACACAATACGTCGGTGGTATAAGCTTGGTAAACGCAAGCACCGTTTCCAATTCAATTGTTTACTCATCCATGTCAAACGAAGGACTAATATATGGGTATGGACCACAATATCACCCGAGTAAGTGTAAGCTAGTGTATTCGTAAGTGACGATATGTCCGACGATTGAATACGAAGATTGTGCTCTATGCCGGCATAAGCAATATCAATATAAATCAATTCTGTATGTACCTAAGGGTTGAAATAAATCATTTCTCAGGCCAGTAGCCTTTGACTATAAGTAGCTGATAACATATTATGTTTGTACTGTATGTACCTACTTATCAGATAGCATAATAATTGTGTCCTATCCTGCCGGCATAATCATGGCCAGTGTTTTGGCGCGCCCACAAAGTCGTCTGGTCGATGGGTTTAGTATGGGTGTGGAGGATTTATTGCTCAACCTAGGGTTAGAACGACCTTTTCATGGGGGTTTTAATAGTGATTAAATTTGAGTAGGTAGTTTATTTCAGCTGAATTCACCTAAGTCTCAATCGTTTTTTTGTAAGATGGGTTAACGATTTTCATGGTCATAGTCGTCCAGGGTATGCTTGGATGCTCGAACCACAAGACTGATGGCAAATGCGAAACGTGGCCTTACCCAGCAGATGATCATCTGGTTAGTACCTACGATGTTATGATGATGATTATTATACTAGGAGCATAACATTCATTAAAATAGCTAAAATTTGTCTCAGTTCTTTTTTGTTTCCGTTTCAGGAAAATGATGTTACTTACAAAATAATTTACTTTCACTAAAATACATGTATATCAGTAGGTATCGTAGCAGCGTAGAAACTTAGGCTACTACGATGTTTGGTACCTAACCTAACCTACCAATAAAAATAGAGGCTTATCTAGTCTACGTACTTGACGTCCAATTAGGCAGGTAACCTATTAGCGCCTCGAAGCGTGCAAAGTATAATTTCGATTGACTAATTTGTGTAAACCGCGATGCCTGCACGAGACATTCAATTAGACAAAATGGCGCGCCCACAACACGGCGGATCGATGAACACTGCCTTTTCCTTTTCAACTGGTTTCACAAGTTATTCAGCAAAATTGTAGAACAGTTCATTGGAACATTTGAATTAAAAGTAAATGTGAAAATTAGCTATTGCTGAAAAGCAGCATTAATTAGATTAGTTGGTTAGAGCACACCCGTACTGAGGGTGGGGCGCAGGTTCCAGTCCTGCCCAAATAGTTTTTTTTAGTAAGTAGCTATAAACGTAATCAAAATCGTCAAACTACGATAGATATTGGCATTGGTGGTAGCTGAAACATCGATAAACGAGTCGACATGGCTTTTTTATTGACTGAAGGCCAAAGTAACTAATTATTTCTTTGTGACATACTAAAATTAATCGTAACAAAGAATGCTATTCACTGATTGGGCAACTTTCACGCTTTCACTGTATCGTGGTGAATGCTGATCATGCTTGATGAGTTGCTGAAATAGGCGCGAATTAGTAGTTAAGTAGGTACCTACTGTAATGAGGCCGGTTGTGTAACCGATGAATAGTTGGCAACATTGTTCTACCCTGATTTGTTTGATACAATTTCAATATTGATGTCAATTCAAATGACACAAAAACTAAACTAAACTAAACCTTAAAAATTATGCCATTCTTTTTGTTTCAATCGGGAAACAACATTTTTAGTGCTGTCTACCTATACTACGATTTAGAATCTTAGATAATTTATGTCAACAAAGACATATACCTATGAATGAAAACTTAACAAAAACTGAACAGAAAACAACAAGGTAACAGTGACTTTATCACTTTAATCTACTAAAATATAAAACATAAAGTTCAAATTAGTGACATCTCAATTGGCACCAACTACCACTTTGCTTGAGCGTTGAAGGATTAATTTAACATTACGGTATCGTTTTCTGTCAAGATGTCATGTTCACTGGTTAGATATTTTTGTATCCCCGTCTGCCCCAAACTGATGTATTATTTCCTTTATCCCGAGATCTGACCACCAGAGCAGAAAAAGTTCTAACGAATGCTCTTGATATTAATAGCACCACTTACCAATTCCAAAACAGGATGTTTAACATGATTCGTGTTTTAAGATTTCCGATGTCATAGAAATAGGATTCTTTTTGATGATTTGCCTTTTAGGATACTTCTAATGCTTTTAAATGCTCGTTTGATGTTGTTTTATGAACACATGCCTAAAATTAAGTTGATGTTGTTGATTTGATTTGATTGCCTTCCCTATAATGCATACCTAATAATCAATAACAGTTAAATACATGAGTCATATGTTTTCTTTATTTTTACGCGAGTCAAAGGCGAGAGATCATAAGACCAGATATTCTGGCAGAATGAATGGATTGCTGAAGTCAAAAGTCCTTAACCACAGAGAAAACAAATAAACCTTACAACAAGGCAGTTTACAAATTCTCGTCATCGCAAAAGCGCTGATTAAAAGGTTCATCGGCCTCGCAGAATAAAAAACTAGTTACATACGAATTTACATGTAATTACACATCGCGAACGATTCGAGGTAATAACAACTTATCTATCCTAATAAATATAGGAAAAGTTTAGTGAAAGTAGGAAAACTCGTGTCGGTTGTTTTCCACCAGTTACAGGAAAAATTAAAGTACCTACATAATTAAAGTGGATAAAATTACCGACAACCTTCAAACTGTTTCAAAACCTGTTCTCATAAGTAAGTATATAATCGGGTCGCATCGCTACATTTAAAACTCTTTATACTACACCTGCTCAGAAAGTTGCTTATTCCTTTTGCTTTTTCTTTTTTTCGGTAGCTATTGTTATTTCCTTAACAGGTCAAACGACAAAAAAGTTTTTACTCCGAATCCGCCAATTATGATATCGGGATCTTCCGTACTCGGAACAAAAATAAAAAAATCATGTAAAATCGCACGTGCGCGTATTTATTGCCACATTTGAGTTCACAATTTCAATTTACTCGAGTGATTTTAAAAAGGACGTTTCTATTGCGATTATTTTTCTCGTAGGTGTAGTATATAGCACTATGTATCACTCGGCAGGAAGTACCTCGTCTGTTTTAAGGAAAATGACACACTCGATAGGAATAGGCCACTTTCTCGCCTAGGTGTACAATGCAATGTAGGTACTATTGTTCAGACTACCAGGGGTCCTTCAGTAGAACCTGGCAGCGCGCGCGTTAACCTGATCTTTAAGTGAAGGTTACTAGGAACTATAATAGTGTAAAATAGTTTGTTTATTGATTCAGATGGGGGTGAAGGTTGCGGACTGGCGGATAGTTTAGTTGTGTTAACTTGTGTTAGCTAGCATAGCACCTAACGCAAGGGCGCACGCTCTGCCCCGCAATTAAGACGTTTTCACGCTTTCAATGTAGAGCTAGGGAGATATAGACTTGACAATGGTTTTATTTTCCCGATTATGAGGGAGTCAATCAAATAGATATTTTTTGTGAGTTTTACAGTCAGCACGTTTTGGGTCACAATAAAAACAATTTTATTTCACATCAATTAAAAATATAAAATACAGGGAGAATAAGATACTAGACGTATAAATTTGCACAGACGGCATAGTGCAAGGACTTATTTAATAGTTGGCAAATATTTGTATGGGCAGTAAGTATTTTCATTTGTATAATGTTTGGTTTTAACTTAAAAGAGCACTTAAAATACAAATTTATCTACAATCATTATGCATTTTATTGAAGACAAACCCGGCAAACCATTATTTTTTATGATGCTTCAATAAAATCTAAATTACAAGAGTAATTCGAATCAGTCTTATATTTTAACCCAACTTAACCCCGTATTTGTTACAAAACATTTATATCTATCAATGCGAACCTGGATACGAAAAGAACAGCAGAAGCAATAGATACTTATTATAACACCAATATTGTCACAGGAACCAATTTTTTTACTTTTATTGCGTTTCATATGTAGAGACGTTTCTATGCCTTTGTAGGTCTGCAATACAGTGGCACAAGGAAAGCGTGCCCTTGAGTAGTCGCAACTAACTACGAACGCTACTAATTATCAACATTCGTTTCGTACATTTCACCTCGCTAACTTTAATATCGTTGAGTTTTCGAAGCTTTCTAGACAGTCATATATTTCGATTATTTCGCTGTTACAATTTTAAATTACCATTATAGCGAACATTCTTATCCCTTTATACAATGTTTTCATTTGAGTCATCATCATCATCATCATATTAGCCCACACACGTCCACAGCTGGACATGGGCCATACGACGCCACAAAGTGCGCTGCTGAGCCGCATCCATCCATCGACTCCCTGTGACCGCTACGATGTCGTCGGTTTATTTAAGTATACCTACATTTAAATCGCAGCGAAGAAAATGTGATATTTGCGCGAGCCTTGGTTGGTGCCGATATTAACTTCAATTATTAAATTTATCATTATACGCTGTCATGGTTCAAAATTCTTGTTACAAAATTGGTCAAATGTAAGACTATTATTATCTCTGCGTGGTGATCCGCAACCAAGAATACCTACAGGCCAGTTAAAGCGCTTCCTAAATAAACTCCTTTCACTCCTATTGTATTTGTTTAGCGGTTTTGCGTTAAGCTAACATTAGGATAAAGAACTTGGCTAGTGGTTTTAAACCAGGTAGGTATGTAGCTAGATTACGCGTGACAATGCATGTTTTCTAAGGACGAACTTTTTAGTTACTCGTAAATAGTTCGTATAATTATTTAAAATCTAATTTTATCTATATTAATATAATTTGGCAATTATTTTAATTTCAGTAAGAAAAAAAATTATACATAAAAAACTATAAATGAGTCATTTTCAAAAAAATTGTACGTAACACAAAAAACGTTACACAAAATAATTTATAAAGAATAGTTCACAATAATGTTTTTTAGACAGAATGTATCGAACTTTGCGTTTTTGGGCATTTTTTTATTTCTCTGGTTGGTTAACTTTGACTCCGATAGAATATTTTTTTTTATAGTTTTCTTTAGTTTTTGTAGCATATTCTTGTTTTTTTTTTTAGTTTCTCAGGAATCTTTTTTTAATTTTTCTCGGTTTTTTCGCTGCCGTTCTGCTGCTGTCATTGGTGTCTAAATAAATACAATATAATTAATGATAAGTAATGTAAAAGTTATAAAACTACATAGGTAATTTACTTTCTTTACATTCAAAAAAAGCATGATTAGGCATTTGAAGTCAAGTGGATTTGGGTTCAAATCCGGTCGTGAACCAATGAACTTTTCTTATCGCGGATAAGTTTATGTCTGCTCCAACAGTGACGGAAAATATCGTAAGGAACCCGGCATTCTCTAGGACCAAAAATTCGAATTGTATGTTTCACTAGCTAGCATAAGAAAATAATTTAAAATTAAAAGTACAATAGTATTCATCATAACTGTAAGTAAATTTAACAAACACTGTAGCGTTGTCGGTCTTCATGAAATTGATATTTTTTCCGTATGATGGATTTGATTTTTAGACTTTTTACCTAAGTGTAAATATTAGTCGTAATTTGTTTTTATTCTTTGATTCTGATAAATACATACATATATTTTATTTTTGTCAATTTATTATTATTTGTACAATTATAAAAAAAATTGTTTAAAAAAAACTGTTAATCGAATAAGAATGTTAAATCTCAATCGGTTTATAATCAGCAAAGGTATCGCGTAATACTTTTAACAAATAGGCAAATCATAACCCCTCTTTTATTCTGAAGTTGGCTAAAATCACGACGGTTTCAGCAATATGTCCACAGCTTTACATTTATTTCTGTGTGTAACGTTACGAAATGTTACACAAAAACACGAAATGTTACACAAATTTCATGGCGACAACACGAGTTTTGATAAACCACAAAAAAGAAACTCACTGTAACGGTTAAATTTCATTCGCATTCTCATAAGTATATGGAAATACATAAACACACAAAGTTTTTGAGTTATTTCAAGACACACTTACCAAATAAAATCGACGTTACACATAGGAAAATTTGAACGACAAAAATCGACTGTCACATTCAAATCACTGACGAGAATGAAAAAAGTATGGCGGCATGGTTTTCTCGATAGCTTGGCAGCAAAATACAGTTTTGCCAGTGCTCATTAAATTAAGACTACGTTTAAATATAAATTATAAGTACGTCTTTTCGTCGTTACAAAAAGGCGTTACACAAAAAACAAAAAAAGGGGACATAGGTTTAAAATCAAATTTTCTGTGCTTAAACTAAACGTTTTAAAGCAATTTTCTTTTCTTTCTGTAGAACAGTTTATTAACTAATATCCCCTTTAATAAATCTAATAATATATCAACGTAATAAGCGTTAGTTGATGTTTTTGTTATCAAAAGCCCATGTGGGACACAACGGAATTGTATGGAAAAGGAAACGAAACCGAAAACTCATTATTTTTATTTATTTTTAAAAAATAGATTTAATTGAACGTGAAAGATTTAAAGGATTTAAATTAAAGAGAAATACTCTAAATAATATTTAGAACATAACAAATCTGTGACATTGACAACCAGTTCATAATAATTTCTTGATTTACAGGCGGGACAAAACATTTTGGAGTAAAGTACAATTTTTTTGCAAATGACTCAAATATCAACAACCAAATATGAAAACAAATTAGAACAAGTATTTACAATTGAAACAATTGAGCTGACTGCTGACTGTTGCAAATAATCTACAGGTAGCTCAACCGATCCATATTATTCAAAGTAGGTAATTAAAAATGTATCTTTTAAAATATCTGGCTAATATTATTTTAATTTAAGGTTCATAATAATTAAACATTTCAAGAGGTTCCAACCAAACTTGTATTATTTAGATGGCTTCCGATATTGCGTATTATGTATTATTTATTTTCGCTACTTGTTTACAAATTACTTAATTTAAATAAGGTAGGTTATAGCGATCATCTACCGATGCGGAAAAAATAGTGATTTCATCAAACTTCCTGAATTTTGTTATCGATTAAATTTTATTGATTAATTAAATTATTACACGTTTCCAGCTTGTAATATTGATAAAAATGAGAAAATACAATTTCATAGGTATTCTTATGTTATCTTAATGCATTAGAGATAAGATAACATTCTTATTTTGGAATCAAACTATCATTAAATATCTTCTGTCATCTTCGTGCGAGTATTACACGAAGTCACTCACATTCAATAGGAGCTAATTTCGCTTTCAAATTTTATACATGAACTAGTTTCTGCTCGCCACTTCGCACGCGTTATTTCTATGGAAACGTTGCAAGGTTATTTATATCCCATGAGAACTGATTTATAAGATAAAAAGTAGCCTATGTTTGATTCCAGGCGTACACTATGCAAAATTTCAACATTTAGATATAAGGTTTATTTTTCTTATGTTTTAAGTGCAATAAAGTGTTATATTAATTTCAGCCTGATAGTTTCAGTAGTTTTGGTGTGACGAAGTAACACACATCATTCCATCCAGTCATCTAAACTTTCTCATTTATAAAATAAGTGATAATGTGTATGTTGGTTCTTGGCACGTCAGTCAACAATCAATGTATGAGCCTTCGGACGTCCACAAATAAACAAACCTTCTCAAACATTTGCTGTAATCACCACGCTTGGCATCGGATTGGTGATCGCCGTAGAGGTAAGAGGAAGCTCCTGCCGTTCCTCTAGTAGGTTCCCTTAGTCGGCTGTTACGACATCCACGGACTGAGTTGGAGGGTCGATTCTTACACAGCGCCACGGCCATCAATAATCTTAGTACATTACCCGAAATATGTTCAGTGAATGAAGTCCAGAGAAGACACAGGGCAGTGTGTTTTAACGGTATATACGGGAACGATCGGAAATAAACTGGCACTATCAGTGTTTTTTTGTTTTCAAAACGAGTAAAGGTTGTGGCACACCTATCAACACGGAAACGGATAGGCATCGCCTCGTCTCAACACTTCAAGAAACACATTAAAAAACCATCACGAGGGCCGATGCCAAGATAATGCTAAATTTTGTAATAGATTCGTTCAAGGAATACCGAACGGCTCGGATGGAAGCTGTAATGATACGCTTTCCAGTCCAGTTGATAGTGAGCGACAACCTTAAGCGACGAGCAGTTTACGTAGATATCTTTATTATGCAATGGTTCCGTTATATGCAGGTACTTAACTAAGTTTATGTTATACCTAAGGTTATTGTTTACAAGACACAAGCAAGTTTCCTTTTACTAACATAGAACTGACTCAATGCAGTACCTAGATGATCTCATTCTTGCTAGACATATAAATATTATAAAACCTAAATAGTAGCTTAAGACGTTAATTAAGATTATCAATGTTATTTTATCTTAATAACGTATTGTTTATTTTAAATAAGAGGTTTTGTAAAACAGTTTCGCAGTAAATTTTAAAATGCTACGTAAAATACTTACAGTACTAGTGCAGAAGAAACTTTGTATCTCAATAAAATTAGCAAGTGTTTATGTGTATAGACCTTTGAGGAAAATTCCGGAACTAGGTACTAATCCCTAATACAATCTTAACAAAACACGTTAAACCCAGGCTAGTTTCCATGTTTTCCAAGTGATATAATGTTGTTTACCTATGCTTTATCCACGTTTTCAAAACACGAGTGATATTACAGGCAGAAACTGTGTTATATTTTCAAAAAGTCAAAGATTTCTATTAAAGTGGCCTACTGACACAGTAAACAGATTAATCATCTTATCTCACCTCTTGCAGCGACATCGTATCACGATAATCTTATACAGCACAGACACATAATTATATCACCAAAAACAACTAATTTATTAACACTAAAACTTCCTACACGTCATTAATTAATTAACCATTCGCATTTAACTGTTTATTTATTATCGATATCGATAAAATCGGTCCGTAAACAATATAATTAGCAAGGTCTTGTATGCTCGCCCGGACGTTCCGGCTCGCACTGAATTCTCGGGTTCGCCGTGTTATGAATCCAATCGGGAGTAAATGGTACGAAACATGAAATTCGGAACATTAGTACAATAGATGCCACGGCCGCGGCAAGGTCACGACATTGTATGCAGTTCCATTATCGCAATGATCAAACCAAATTATGCATGCAGCTCCAAGTTTCTTGCATTTCAGTTGTTGTTGTTTCAGTTGTCACACACGTAAATTAGTGCGACGTTTTGTGAATTAATTTAATATAATTATCGATATCTTCACATCACTATTTATAACATTATCGGTTTTTGTTTTGTTCGTTTTTATTCGAGATTGAGTTTTTCGAGTTTCGTTATTCGCTTTTCTTTTGTTTGTCGACAGACGTCCTGCCCGGTGGACGTCTGAGGGACAACTGCCTGCGATTGGTTGATGTTTCATTTTGTTATCAGCGGTTATCATTCTCATTACTAGTAAGTACTATGCAGTTTTATTGTTACTTTTTGCACATTTTTGTTCATGAATTACGTGTTATCAGTAAATTTAACTCGACTTCGGTTGTAATAAGAATAATTGACTAAAAGCCTGAACGTATGAATTTACTTACGCCACAACTTAAGTTATACTTGCATTTATTTTCATTTATTATAGTAACTTTATACCCAAAACTTGGAATGGTAACGGATTTTACTGTAGCTGCAGACACATCGAGATTATGTTTTATACGTGATTGTCACGCAATATTTTTATGACTTATACGGTTTGGTGGTTCTGCGTCAATTGTATCAATGATAAAATGACAAATATCGTTTTGTTGAAAATGAGATGAGTTTTCAAGTACGCTTATTAAATTCTCTATTGATATATTTGTGACCGTAAGGAAAATAAAACGTATAAGTAGAGGTACTTATCGTTCTGCTAATGTGACGTACTTATAAGGAAATTGGGGCTTTTCCGCCATTTAAAAACTAATAATAAAATATTTCGAAATAAGCAAATTCATTTGGCATGGTGATAAGTATTTCCTATGCTTACTGTAATGTGTTTTATTTTTAACAGAATTGTTAACAAAATGTCACACAAAAACTTTTCAACTGCAAACTGAATTTCTTGGAGCCGTTTGCAATGTTTTTTTTCCATTTCCCAGAGAATGTGTGGTAAATATTGTTTGTTTCCCATACTTATTACCAAACCAAACTAGAAGATTATTATTTTGTGGTGGTTATTTTGGAAGCCTTACACGGATACGTGGCGGATGCTCTTCGAAGAAATGTTGACCAAACAAATAACAGTGAGCGTGCGACTGTAGATATCCCTTTACTCGATTCTACATAGAATTCTAGAGATTTATGTAAACAAGAGAACTACAAAACCTAAGAAATATTGGTGGAAAGTATTTTACGACACACTGTTGTGGTCGGACAGATTCGAACTTTTTCATATCGCAGAAATTTTCTCAATTTTTGGTTTTGACAGTATTCACTCATCATTTAATTCGTATCTCGTCAGTTTTGGAACTCGAGCACCTCTTTTGTTATGCGTGTATTGAAGTTTTTGTTTTTATGGTTATCTTCCTTGCTTGTTACCTTATTGTTTTCTGTTACTCTTTTAAGTATTTCTGAAGTTTTCATTCATAAATGTCTTTGTTGACAAAATATCTTGGGTTCTTGAACTGAGTATAGGTCAATATACTGGCGGAATCACTGTTTGTAATGTTATGATAATTGATAGGTTATATACCTATGTACATAAACAGATAATGTGATAGACAGTTTGTTAGCACGTGCTTATATTTTATTATTTTTAAGTAGTTATGGTAGAGATCATGTAGCTCAATTTACTTATGCTTTCTAAAGGCAAATAAAGTACCTACAAAGAATTTAAAATATTCAACGATTTTGAGGCCTAGTGGGTCTCATAAATAATGTTTTTATTTCCTTAATTTCAGGAAATTACGAATAATCACCATAAGGATTCTTATTTATTGAGAAGTTGTGTTTATTAGGAAAATTACAATAACAGACAAAATAATAACAACTAGGTAATATTTACACTTAAATCTATTTTCTAAAAATCTAAGCTGTCACCAGTCGGAGTGCCCAGAATGCTGACAACATTGCCACGTTGAATGGCAATGCTTATTCGTTGACCGAAATAAAAGCCAACATTCCGATCATGGCTTTTTATATTACACATATATCTTATTACAGGCTGGCGTCCCTCCCCTCTTTTCACTTGACTAATTATTAATAAAATTATCATATTTATAAAAGAGCAAGAAATACCACGTTTTTATTCTTATCACATCGATAACTCCACAATTACAAAGTATGACATCACTATTGTTCACTCCCTAGATTGCCCGCCGTATTTGGCTGTAACGACCACATTTTGAGCCCGGTTTGCCCATTTGTATAACATTGCCCAGTTTGCATCGAGTTTATAGCGTCTCTATAGCTCGCCAATTGGTATTGTATTGGCACCATACTGAGCTAGTGTAGTGTTCATTTAGCCAATTTAGCTTTAGTAGATTGTGTGCGCTGCCACCAACGCAAAAGACTTTTAGGTATTACATTTTAGGAATTCAGTTGATTGGAGCCAGGCTACACGCAGCCCTAGATATAACAAGATAAAGTTAAAAACTACAACCCGACTACGTGAAAGTTATAAAAGTTTGAAATTAGTACTATACTTATAAATCTGTGGTTTGAAACATTTACATTGACAAAATAGAATGACGTATCGGTCATATTTGATAGGCATAGAGTTGAAAATGAAAATAGGTCGTAGGTATTGTAATTTTTCTCTATGGGGCCTGCAGCCTGCGGCTACCTAAACTCTAATACGCGTTTTGAAGGCTTATTCGGGGTCGGAGCCCTAAATCCTATAGCCTATAACCATCGGGGTATTGAGACGAATCAATTGATACATAATTTGTTGAAATCGAACCAGTAGTTTCAGCGGTACGTGGGAACAAAGAAATCGGCCACATACATACAAACATACAAACATACAAACATACAAACATACAAACATACAAACATACAAACATACAAACATAGGGTGCTAACCTCATAACCCTCCCCTGTTGGTAGTCGGGTAAAAATACTATACTAGACGCAGCGAAGCAAAGGGTTAATAATTGATAATTTGATTATTTTCAAAAACTATAAAACTGACAGTGAATTTCAAAATATTGACTCTGTTTTGTAGTTTTGCGGGAAAAATACGAGGAATATATTTTATAGGATCACCTCGGGATCATTTTAAATAGAATAGTGAAAGAATCTGCAAAATCGGTTTAGCCATTGGAGGCGATATCAACTAACATACACATATAAAAAAATGCCGAATGCCTCCTCATTTTTTACCCGACTACCAACAGGGGAGGGTTATGAGGTTAGCACCCTATGTTTGTATGTTTGTATGTATGTGGCCGATTTCTTTGTTCCCACGTAGCGCTGAAACTACTGGTTCGATTTCAACAAATTATGTATCGATTGATTCGTCTCAATACCCCGATGGTTATAGGCTATAGGATTTAGGGCTCCGACCCCGAATAAGCCAACAAAACGCGTATTAAAGTTTAGGTAGCCGCAGGCTGCAGGCCCCATAGAGAAAAAATTACAAAACCTACGACCTATTTTCATTTTCAACTCTATGCCTATCAAATATGACCGATACGTCATTCTATTTTGTCAATGTAAATGTTTCAAACTTTTATAACTTTCACGTACATAGTCGGGTTGTAGTTTTTAACTTTATCTTGTTGAAAAAAAGCATCGATTTAAAATAGCAATAGAAGCATAATCAGTCCACAATTGACGGAGAATAAAAACTCTTCCTTTGTGGACGGTTTGAAACAGTTTAATCGGCCGTGATCAGACAAAGTCCGTTTAGTTAGGACAGTGTTCTTTGAAAAGATATTCGGACATTAAATATTATTCGTAAAGTTAACCGACTAAGCTGCGAATTGTCCACTTATCTCGAAGATAAGTGGACAATTCGCAGCTTAGTCGGTTAACTTTACGAAGAACACCACCCTTAGTGAAATATTTACTTATTTATTGATGGAATAAAATCATTTGAATAAAATAATTTCATACAGATATATTGACCAATCTTTTGTAGTAGGTAGGGTTTAATTATGAACCACGAGAATAGCGAATTCGACAAACCCAAACAACCTTAGCAAAACACTTTAACCTTGAAATAACTTTGCTGAACTAAAGCCGTTAAACAAACATTAATTTGCCTAATTCTGTTTGCAAAAGTTTTTTATTTACGGGTCAGTCTAGAAGGTGAAGTTGGCAAGTTTGCCCAGGTGCTAGATACTTCATGTCCGGTAAATCTACATTCACATAATGCTGGAATAGTCGAGCTTAGCTTGGAGACAGATGATGCCCCAAGCTGGACAGATCTTGTGTTGAATATTATACGTAAAAAACACCCAGAACAAATATCTGGACATAGTACAGTACAGATATTTGTTCAGAGTCCCGGGGAACCGAACCCGTAACTTCATGCGTCGCAGGTGGACCTTTGCCCGCCGCGCCTGTAAGGTCGTCGTTGGTAGGTAGGTAAGTTTGGTCAGTGCTAAGTGCATCGACCGAGGAACGGTTAGGTGCGGTCAGACGGAGTGTGACTCATTTATGGACGTTCGTTATACCAATTCAGTATTTTATTCTGAACACTGCAGCAGTTTTAAAAATAAAGCGTTAGTTGCATTTCTAAAGGTGCTGATAAGAGTAATAATGCATTTTAATCTTTTGAAAACAGAGTTCAAAGTACCTACCTCAGAGGTTAACTTCGTTATCGAACACGGTGCGACAACTTATCAAATCAAGACAGATTTTCGTTTTGCTTTAGAAACGGGGAGCTGTTTTACAATTGATATGATGACACACGCATAGCATAGACACGTACCTACAATCTACATACCTAGTTAAAAATATGGAGGTCTAATGGTCGTAATATGAAGCTTTGCCCCTATAGGCCTGCGTCGATATAGGTGTTAGCTCGGCATAGTCGACATATTGTGCTAAACGTTGATGCTTAGCGCTAGTTTTCAGAAAAACTATTTACTGTTAAATTTCCTGTCATTTATCGTTATCATTTATCGATATTATTATAAAGCGTATTATTGCAACGTTATGGAAGCTCATAAAAAGTGACCTCCTCACAGTAATTAGACGTATAAGATATCAGCGAATGATCAAACAAATAGTGCAACATATCCTTACGAGGATAAAGACCTTGGGACGAATTTGCTCCAACTCGAAAACTAACAACATAACAAGGTAAAGGTTTCTTGTTCGGTTCTTTACCTTACCTGTTTTACTTATGTAATTTGAATTTTGTGACTTTCCAAGAGTCTTGTAAGGTTTAATGGAAATAAAGCAGTTTGATGTAATGATGATCAACTGCTTTGCCGTATTCCGTATGGCTAAGGATATACATATGCTCGTCATATGCTGGACTCACCTGCTTGGTGTTCGGAGCGTCATCGGGCCTCAGCGCGTGAAGCCGTCCCTCCTGGAACTCTGCGAAGGCGCGTACAGCCGCAGCCGCGTCGCGGTAACGTTTCCATAGGTCTACCGCTTTGTGGTACCTGGGTACAAACGATGCGTAGTTAGGGGGTCGTCCATTTATCACGTGAGGCTCGAAAGGGGGGGGGGGATCGGTAATAATCACGAAATAACACAAGGGGCGATATCGCACTACACCCCCCTCGGTGTAGTGCGATTCGCGTTTGTTTAATTTTTCGTTGAACGCGCGATTTTTCAACCGAACAGACTGATTTTTTTATTACGATGCGAATTTTCTAGAATTTAATGGGATTAAAGCTGTATGTATAGGCAAAATTATGAAATCTAATTTTTATGTACCTACGAAAAGTGCGGGTGCGTTCATACTATGCTGTCTTAGAGCCCGTCCGCAACGGAGGCTTTAGTCGAGGCCTCTAGAGGCAGCCTTTCCTGAGGACTGCCACTCGAGTGAATTTTGAAATGTACACTCACTTGTCACATAGCTGCGTGAGGTTCGCACAGGTGTGTTCATACTGCGCGGCGGCGGAGTCCAAGTCCTTTCTGAGTCCGGCGGCCACGGACGGCTCAGTGGAGGCCTCTAGTGGTGCGGCGGCGTCGCGCAAGTCTCCCACTAGTTCTCCGCTGCGCCGGGTGAGAGATTCGCTTAGGGTCTGGGAGAAGAAGAAGAATATTACACGTGACAGAAAAACACAATAAAGACGAAAACTCAAAGCGTATGTGAGTAATTTCTTGAATATGGACGCGACCAGCTTGAAACGTCTTCGCGAAATCTCTGTCACAATAGGTAAGATAAAGCGCTGCAGTTGAAAAATACACCTAAACTTTGTAAATTTACTCTCTAGCTAGATAAACGGAAGCTCCGCTAGCACGGGAGAAAACTACACGAAGGTCACAAATACAGCATGAATAAAATATTTGGATTCCTCTTAATTCAATTGAATGAGAGAAATTATTACTTTTTTAACATATTATATTCAAAAAAGTAATAACTTTTAAGAAGCAATTATTACTTTATAACAAATTATATTAAAAAAATATTCAATTGAATTAAGAGGAATCCAAATATTTTATTCATGCTGTATTTGTGACCTTCGTGTAGTTTTCTCCCGTGCTAGCGGAGCTTCTGTTTATCTAGCTAGAGAGTAAATTTACAAAGTATAGGTGTATTTTTCGACTGCAGCGAAACTGTGCGGTTGAAACGTCGGGAAATCAAAACAAAATTTACACAATAAGTAGCCAAAATAAAATTTATTACGTTAGCAAACAACAAAATACATACATATTGTGTGCCCAGCAGGGTCTATAGCAAGACTCAAGCGCCTCTGTACACCTATAGAATGCAATAATTGATGGAGTATTGAGTAAATATTAAATAATCTTACCTCAAGTTTCTCAGTGGCCTTCAGCAGCCTGTCATAGTCCACTTGCCCCTGGACGGTCAACAGCTCCACCATGTAATCCGCCTCCCTCACCGCGCCCTGCACCAGCTCGAGTTGCCTCTCGAACCGGCGCCACAGCTGTAGCTTCGAGCGTAATCGGGCGCTTAGGTCGCTGCACGCCGCTTCTAGGTCAGCGTGGGTTTCCTGAGAAGATGATCAATGGTTAAGTTTTTGGAGAAAAGACAGTGCGCTACTGATTATTATTGGTCACTGTAAAAAAGTTATTTAAAGAAGCCTCCGTGTGTTTGGATGTGTCAGGTAATAAGCGCATCACAGCATACCTTAATCTTTAAATATTAATCAACAACTTTAACAAACGACGACAAAACGCTGCTGCATGTACACACCAAAAACTTGTAGGCCAACGCAGATTGAAACCCACATAATAGTAGGGACCTATTATACTCGTACTAGGGATAGATTAAGGATCTTAAGCCACATCTACTATCGTAGTGTTTTACTGCGTTCAATTGCAAGGAAGTACAGGTATTTTCTTATTACAGTGACGGCTACAATTAAAATAGTAATAAATGTATGATAAGAAATCTCACCTGAAGAGCAGAGATGTCCCTCTCGACGCCTGTAGGCGAGACGACAACCCGCAGACTTGTCGGCAGAGTGTGCAACGCCTGCCTCAGCGCCAGGATATCGCTCCACTGAGCCACCAGGTCCTCCACGAGCCGGTCACACGTCTGAGATGCTCGTTCCACCACGTCGCTTCCCAACCGTTCAGCTGACTCACACTCTTCAAGCGTCAGTCTCGCTTTACGCTGGCTTTTGTGACAACGAATGATTCCAGCTTGGACCTGAGCTATCTTTTCCTTTAGCAGCAAGCTCCGTTCCAACTCCTCGGATATCTGATCGTCGATGATTCCTGATTGCGTCAGTAAAGCACCCACGCGTTCCGCTTCTGTTGTTGGAAGCAAGCTCAGTCTTCCAAGTTCGTTCTGTATCCTGTCTATACGACCGGTCATGAGCTGTAGTCTTTCTATGTATAGGTTCAGCTCATCTTCGCTTTTAATGACTCCTTTCAAACCGTCTAGGGCAGCGCGTAGCTCTCTTAGCTCTTCTTCGAGAATGTTGAACTTCTCACCCGATGGAACATCTCGGTCGGAAATGCTTTGGATAGCGGAAGAGTGAATTTCTCCAATTCTGGAAGCAAGATCACGCCACCGTTTTTCGACCTTTGCGAAGTATTGACGTTGAACCATCTCATCTGATATAGGCAAGATTTCCAAAGCCCTTTCAAATTGTATTCCTGACTCATTTTTGATGTTGTTGTGCACCTCGTGTTGTGCTTTCAACTCCCAGAATCTTCTGAGGTTTCCGGTTGTAGTGATGTTTTCGGGTGCGATGTACTCAAGTTCTCTGTTGGCGATCTTCATCCACCCCTCAATCCTGTCTATTTGATGGTCGTACGAGATCCATGTCTCTTTGAAAGCGGTGAGACGTGTTAATCTCGTTTCGATCTCTTCTTGCAACGTTAGTAATGTTTCAAGATTGCTAGAGCATTCAGTCTCTAAGCCCGTGCATACGATCAAGTTTTGCAGACTTTCGGTAATAGAGAGAAGTCTTAGTAGCTTGGCGTAATGATGTGACACGTCTTGGCTCAAGGACTGGTAGAGGTTGATGTACTGTTCGTGATCCATCGAAGTCACGTTGGTGAGATCCGGTACCCGTTGTTGGGCAACAACAAGCCATTGCTGTTCTTCCTTCATTCCCTGCATCAGGAAGGTCCATCTTGAAGCAGCCAGTGTCATTTGCTGCGCACGACTCGCTGCTTTGTCTATAATCACAGTCGCTCTATCATGCAGCGAGTTATGTAAAGAAGCGTATTTGTTCTTTGTCTCATTATCAAGGTTATCTTCTAAAGATTCAAGAATAGCTCTGCAATGACTAAGGTTAACGAAAAACTTTCGGTGCTTCTGAATTTCTTCATGCAGGTGATCTAAGTCAGTAACGATGATCTTTCCGTCCAATAAAGCTTCGGCCACGTCCGTTATTTGACCGAAGTCTTGGAGAGTCTGCTCATACTCTTCAGCCAATGACGCAAGTTGCAGAAGGCGATCCCTTTCTATGTTGATTACATTCTCAACTTGTTTGGTGTCATCTTCACTAGTGTAAAGCTTGATTGGGCATTCTCTGCTCGGGTTGAGCTCCAAGAGTATACGGTATAACTTAAACGTCTTTAGAATGGATTCAAAATTGTCTACGTTATCAGACTCAATTTTGTCGAGTCTATCAAGTTTTTGATGTGTAGGAATTTCAGATAGGATAACATTATCTAAGCTGGACTTGACTCTGTCAACAGACTCTGCCAGCTTGTCGGTATCTTTTAAGAACTTGACCCATTCCTTTTCAATATCTTTCACTTTCACTGAGCTTTGCTTACTCAAAGTATTAACTGCGTCCACTTGACGCGTTAACGTCTCAATTAGAGTGATGATCTCTTCATTGACTTCGACAACTTCTATGATTTCCTTCAGATGTTTTACGTAACTTCGCAAAGATTTAATACGCTCAGTCTCTTCTACAGATGTTTTGGTTCCAGAGATTGTTTCTTTCTGGATCTTGTAATGGATCTCTTCCAACCAAACGGATATCGTTTCAATCACAATAATAATATTCTGTTCAGTTCTCACTGGATCCTTTTCTTGAAGGGCATTTTTGATATCATCCAGTCCCTTGTTAATAACTAAGTCATAAGACTTTTCTACAGATGGTTCAATAATGGCTATGGTCATGGAATCGTCTGCAGTGCGTTTTTGAGGTTCCATTGCTAATTGAGTACGCTTCTCAAGAGCATCAAGCAGTCTTGCTTTTTCAGATCTTCGGGGAATAATGTTCTTGCTAGGTGATGGCGACTTTGACTTTGATCGTTGGACCACATCAGAATATGTCAGCTTGTGCTGGCTACCGATTTGTTGTCTGGGTAAAAGTGGACTAGCTAAGATGCCCTCATCGATCGACGACGGGTCTTTACTGGATAGGTCGTCGCTTGTGGGAGTTTCAGACATTGACAGTTCCGTATTGATAAGGTCTGACAGACTCTCAGGAGTATGAAGTGGAGACTCCTTCTTCTTGGACTTCCTCTTCCTTTTTTGTTTATTATCACTGGCAAGAGATTGAGGTTGTTCATGCAAACTACGTTCGTTATCTAAGAAATCTGTGGTCGATTGCGGAACAGAAATTTGCGCTCGCAAGTGGATCTCATAAGGTTCGTCCGTGGATGTTGAAATGGAGTCTTCAGAATAATCTCTCGGTGAGGTTTGTTGGTGACTGTCAACGGTTATTACTTCTCTCTTTTCTAAGTCTAGTAGCGGAACTATTGGAGTTTGATCTCTGGGAGTTCTTGGTGTCCTTGGGGTTGTTTGTTGCGTCATATCCAGGGTAAGTGTACCAGTCTTTACCTGTTCCATTTCAAGCGGAGGCACTACTACTTCAGGCTCTCTTGGAGTTGTTTGCTGAGTGACATCAGTTCTGACCACTTCAGTGATATCTGGGACTTCGGGTTCACGCGGGCTAGTTTGTTGAGTCACATCACAGACCTCCGACTCTCTAGGCGTAGTTTGCTGAGTAACATCTGTGGTAATGGTCATTTCTTGAGTGACAACTGTAGGTTCAGGCTCAGGAGTAGTCTGTACTGTGTTGTCTGTTGTTATTATTTCAGTGCTGATAGCGATATCTTCAACGAATCGCGGAGTTGTTTGTTGAACGCTGTCTGATCTCACGATTTCAGGGATTACCTCAGGTTCGTGGGGTGTGGTCTGCTGAATACTGTCGACTGTCTCGACTGAGGTTAAATCCAGCTTAGGCACTTCCTCTTCTATTGGGGATGTTTGCTGAGTGCAATCAACTGTGATAACTTCTTCCCTCGGAGTGGGTACCTCAACTGGTTCTGGTGTATCAGACTGAGTGAACGTGCTAACTACGGGTACTTCAGGAGTTTGGATACTCATTTCGGTCCACTGTTTCTCCTTCACAGGTGTTGTAGACGTTTCTTGGTCTATTTGTTCTTGTTGTATAGTCTGAATATCCATTTCAGTGGTCTCGATAAGCATTTCAGTGCTCTTCTCATCTTTTTCAATGACAGGTAGCGGCGATGTCTGCATTTCTCTAGCCTCTGTTTCAGGTCTTTCCGGCTCTGGAACGGGCTCTGGTTCTTCTATAGGCGATGTTTGGGCAAATTTTTCCTTCGGGCTAACGATGTCTTGAGGCATGACCTGTGTTGTTATTTCAATTTGTTCAATTTTCTCTGGCGATGGGATCCTACTCGTTTGAATTTCAGTATCCGACATTTCTACTTTCTCAATCACCTCTTCCACTGTCTGAGTATGAGCTTCCTTGTCCTCTACTGGTGTTGTTTGGATCAAAGCCTCGACAAGAGGAGTGGGCGATGTTTGAAGCTCAGTGTCCAAGGTCTCAGGTCTAGGTGGAAGCTCAACCTCTACAATCGGTTCCGGGGAAGTCTGTATAGAACCTTCTTGGACGGCGATTTCTTCCATAACAGAGACAGGGTAGGTTATGGTTGTGTGAACTTCAGTTTTTACCGTCTCTGGACTGCTGTGTACGCATTCTTCCACTATTTTGACGGTGTCAATATCTGACGCTTCACTTATGGTGCGGTAAGACTCGTCTTTAGGCGATGTTTCAGTTACTTCACCCTGCTTTGGAGTCTCTGGTTTAACGTCAGGCTCCAGTTCAGGCTCTGTAGTCACATCAGTTTCTTCAGTGGGCTTTTTCTTACGTTTATCTTTCTTTTTTCTGTCTTTTTTTACACAAATGGGTTCAATGACTTCGTGCGGAGAACCATCTGGTGTTTCCTCAGATTCAGTCGTGCTAAGTTTTGGATAGGTTGTTTCTTCGCTGACTCCATGTGGTTTACGTTTCTTTTGTTTCTTTTTACGCTCAGGAGGCGGAGGAGCCAGAGACACCTCAGCTTCATAGCCTTCTTCTGCAGGGATTGATTCAGATTCAACGAACGAATCCGGTTCCAGTTCTTGTGCGGGTTCTAAGATTTCTTCAGTAGGCTTGGGAGACTCCACGGCTGATGGTGAAGTCGGTAGTTCTACATAATGGCTTAGTGATGAACTGTCCGTGTCAGCGATGCTCTTTTCCGTTTCAATAGCCGGTTCTGTCGGGGTAGTCTCACTACTTTCCGAGCTATGTTTATGTTTCTTTTTCTTTTTACTTCGTTTTGGTATAGACTCAGGGGGTGATACTTCTGCCGGTGGTAATGTCTTTTCAGGTACTTTAAATTCTTCTCTGGTTATTTTAAGCTCACTAGGCAAATTAACGTCGATGTCTTTGCTTACCACTTTAGGTTCTTTAGTGTCAAAACCTTCAACTTTGTAGTCCAGCTTTACTTTTGGATCAGTTTTTTTTGTTATGTCTGTCTTTGTTATGGACAATGAAATGTCTACCGTTTGTTGAGACGCGCTTTCGACTGTGCTCTCAGGTTTGGGTTCCGGAACCGGTTTAAAGCCTCGCAAGTGTGTATCCTTACGTTCTGCATCCAGCAGTAGTGTGACATCATATCTAGGACTCTGTGGAACAACCGGTTGTGTCGCAAACTCTAATGGTTGAGTCTGTGTTGGGATTTCTGCCTGTTCAGGTTGTCCAAACGTAGCCAGAAGCTGATTGACGCTATCTGACGAACCTTGTACTTGCGGTTCGAATTGTCTAACGTACGTTAGTTCAGAAGCTTCAGGAATCAGTCTTGTATGCGTTTCAGTTATTATCATATCTACTTCGATAGGTTGTACACCTACAGATGACTGTAACGGACCTTTTAGTGTCACTATTTCACTTGTGGTCTTTTCTGTTGTCTTAGTGGTAGTTACCGAGGTTTTAAGAGAGTCGTCTTTGATTCCTTCTTCAGAAATAAACTGAGCGGTAGATTCTGTGATGCTCTTCTTTTTTGGTTCAGCTGCTTGTTGTAATACCGAAAAATCTAACTTGTCAGTTTGATCAGATGGGAGCTCTTTTTCATTGATAATTATTTCTACTTTAGATTTGGGCTTATCCTCATCAGTCAAACTAGGTTCTTTAGATGATAGAGCTTTGATTACTTCAGCAGATATAGGTTCATCAATATGTGTAGTTGTCGTTTCTGTAATAACAGTGGTAACAGGTTCTACACTTAATGTTTCTTTCACAACTTGAGTTATCACTTCAGGCGTTTGGGTATCCTTCACTGATTCTTTGTCTGTTCTGACCTGAATTGGAACATCGGGTGTTACAACCTCTGTTGAGATTTCTTTGATTACTTGGGAGATAACTTCTGAAGGCTGAACTTTATGAGTTTTTATTGACTCTTGTTTTAGATCTGGTTGTTTGGCCTGTTTGACGGGACTCGCAGGTATTTTAGAAACTCCCGTGTGGTCACTTTCACTTTCGATCAGACTCTTTGTAATATCTTTAAGGCCAGTATCCCTTGCAGTTGTTGTAATTTTAATTTGTGTAGGAGGACTACCAGTCTCGACTATTTCAGTGGTATGAGTTGTTACGATTGTACCTTTGTCTTGAGGTTTAGGGGGTTCTTCTGACTGTACAATTGGTGGTTTTTCTTTTAACTCAGTTGGACCTATTTCTTTTTCCACTCCATTTTGTTTAGATTTTTTCTTCTTGTCTTTTTTCCTGGCTGCAGGTTCAGGGGGTTCTGATTTTGGTTTATCTTGGCTTGTAGAAACTGCATGAGCGATTTCACCGCCGATAAATACTTGAACGTCAACTTTTTCTGTGGGTGGAGTGTTCTTCTCTTGCCTTGTGGATACAGTGATATGAGGTTCAGTTGTTTGAATTACCTCTTGTACCGTATGAGTTATATTCTCTGGTTCTTCTATCGTTACTTTTCTACTTGATGTGGTCATAAATTGAGAGGTAGTTATTGTTTCTTTTGAGGATTTTTCAGTTTCGCCAGACACTTTTTTAGTTGTTGTAATAGTGACGCTGCCAGCGGGAGTCGCTAGTTCTTGTATGGTAGTTGTTTCTTCAGGAATATTATGTACTGAAGACGTTTCAATAGTTTGTAATTCTTTCTTTACAGGTGTTTTAGAGACAGTTGTAGAAGAAACAATATCAATTGGTTGAACTTCTTTAGTTTCTGTGGAAGGAAGACTGACATCTGGCTCCTCGACTATTGTTTGCCGAACAATCTTAATTACGCCTTGTTTCGATGAAATAGGTTGCTTTTCTCTTTCTGTTGAAACAATTTCACTTTTACTGACAAGTGAAGATGAATTTTCCGATTCACTGCTCATCAACCTCTTTGTAACATCTATAACAGTTGTATCTTTTGTCTGCGGCTTGTTTGATATTTCTTCGACAATTCCATGTTGCTGTGGTGTAGTTTCTTCCTTGATTATTTGCAAGGGTATCGTACCCATCACCTCGGGTTGGCTCAAGTGTATATTGATATCAGCTATGATGGTTGAACCGGGAACATATTCATCATCAGGCTCTTCAACAATTTGCTCAGTGACATGTTCTTTACCGTCAATGATTTGAACATGTTTGATTATTTTAATGCGTTTGGTTTTTACACCCTCAGTCTGCACATTGTGAGAGACTTTAGGTTCTTCTTCAATTATCTCAATATCGTCAGGTTCTTCGATAACCTCTTCTGTCACGTGCTCTTTACCGTCAATGATTTGAATATGTTTGATGATACGTTTTCTAGTTCTTGTTATTTTTCTTGTGACTTTTTGGACCACTGTAGATACATTGGTGGAAGAAGATTCAAAAGTGGAATGTTGCACACCGTGGGTGACGAAAGTTGTTTGACCGTCTTGTGGTTCTTGGACCACGTATTCCTGAGTTTGGGCAGAATCGTCTGATGGTAATACTTCAAAGGTTTCTGAAACAGTCACGGTTTGCATTGGTGACGTTTCTCTGTCCTGAGATGTACGGACTGTAGTATGAGACTTGGACACTTGCGTAAGAAGGCCATGCTCACCTTCCTTTTTCATAAAATCTTCCATGAGCTTGTTCAGTTCACGTTCTTGAGAAGATTTATCGACTGGTACTTTGTCACCGTCTTTAGGTGGTTTCTTATCATCGGTATTATCGTCGCAAGGTGATTTATCATCTCGCGGTGGAGATTTATCACGTGGTGGTGACGTGTCATCGCGGGCATGTGATTGGTCGTCTCGAGGTGGCGACTGACCTGGTGGAGATGGATCGTGACGTGGTGACTGATCATGACGAGGTGATTTGTCACTGCGGGGTTTCTCGTCTCGCGGCGATTTCTCTTCTTCCTCTTTGTCGTCCTCTTTAGAGCCAGGTAAAGGCGGTTGATCACCCCTGTGAGAAGATTCATCAATTTCTTCAAATTGGACGCCTCCTTGCTCTTTCACATTGATACAAACTCTTGGTATTTGTTCTTCATACGTTTCAACGTTATCAGGTTCTTCTATAACTTCTTCAGTGACGTGCTCTTTTCCGTCAATGATGACTATCCTTCTAATAATGCGTCGCCTCGTCTTAACTATCCTTTTTGTGACTTGTTGGACGATGGCAGTGACGCTGGACGATGAAGCTTGGACTTGCGTGGGGAATTCACCTTCAGCAAGCTGTAGTATTTCCTCAGGCTTCATTCCTTTCTCCATTTGTATAACCATGTCAGGTCTGGAGGTGAATTCTTGTATGGTGACTTCGCTTCCGGGAAGGCTAGAGATTACTTGTCCCCCATATGTTTGGTATTGCATAGTTTGTACTCCACCGTCACCAATTGTAGTTGACGATGCTCCCTTGTTTTCTCGCAGTGTGATTTGAGAGAAAGAGTGTTCTTGTGGAATGCCTTCGCTGGATAGTATTTGATGCGTGTGCTGTTGAGTCTGCAGCGTCTGCTGTCTGGTCACTAGCGTCTTTCGGATTTTCTTCACGATAATTCTCTTTGTGCCATCGGCATCGACCACCACTTCTGTCGTGGTTTCATCCGGCTCGACCATCACAGTTTCGAACGACTGCGGGAAGCTATGTGTGATGTTGAGTTGAGAATCTCTGTGGATATTATCGTCTTTGTAGTTAGCATCGACGAGTAAAGTTTTCTCATCAGTCTTGAGCTCCCTGATAACAGGTCGGCTAGCTATCTCGATAGTCTCATGGCCGCCATCGGATATAGTTTGTGTAACCTGGATATTCTCGAGAATTTCTTTTTCAGCAGAATGTGGCTCACTCGTCTGGACTTCTACTTCCTTCGGTGGTGCACATGTTATAGACACGTCATGCGTCGCAATCACTTCCGGTTGGCATATGACAGATTTATCAGCGACGGATGGTGGTTCCGATACAAGACTCTTTCCGGTTTGAGTCTCGATCGTTACTTTTTCTTCTATTTTAGTAGGTTTGCTTTCTTGAATCGTCTTCTCACTAACTTCTTGGACTAGTGATAGTTTCTCCGGTTCCTTATGAATAACTTCAGTTCTGGGACTGACGATTTCCTCCGGCATGGACGTGGAGTCGATGGTCCTGTCCGTCTGTGAGATGTCTTCCTCCGCCTCGGGCGCTCTCATCACGATAAGCACTTGTCTCAGCCTCTCTATCTCTACAATGACTAGTTGTCTCGTTTCCTCCAACGCTCTCTGCATCGTATCTAACTTCACCCTCATAGACTGACTAGATTCATCTCGATTTATCACAGTCATCGACTTTAGTATGATTTCATACTCCTCGTATTCCCTAATGTACCTTTCGTAGATTTCAATATATCTAATAATATCTTCCTCGGTGAGTGCGTCGGTTTGTACGGACTCCTTAAGGCCATGGTTGATTCCTTCGAGCCATTGGTCAAGTTTCAGAATCTTTGCTTTCTGCTCCTCGATCTCTTCAGCTTGGCGCGCGAGTTCCACCTTCGTGTCCTGAAATGATAAAGGCCAATTATATATACAATATTGCATTAAGGCACTTGGTGCTTACTTTTGAAATCTCGATCCCAATTAAGATTTAAAATATTTAAGGGCGAAAATTAAAGCTCCAAGTTTTCTTAAAATTAGGTCTCTAAGTACTGCAAGTGTTTTCAAGACAAATCATCCAGAATGGTTAGTATGCAAACCGAATCCATTGATAAAATAATAATGATGCAACCATGAGTCATAAATCATAATAGTTTAGAAACCCTGGATTTAGCCGGCTTGCCAGTCAGTCACACGCGTGATTCACAGTAATGTAGGTAGTTAAATCAGTCGATATGCTTGCGGAATGTGAGTAGCCTTGATGTTTGGGAATGAGCGGGTTATGTTATAAGAAGTTATTTAATAAACTTTGTTATTGTTGTAACTTTACCACATTGTCAATCAACACCATTATTGTATTGACTACATCGCATTGTACTTTGATGTATGTTGAATATAATTTTATACAACTCAATGATAAGGAGCTATGAAATAAAATGAAACGAAATTTATGTACTGTACAAAAAATATTTTTGGAATATGTTATATTCCAAAAATATTTTTTTTTTTAATTTAACTTGTAGTAAATTTAAGTCTATTTGCATTCGTTGATTGAATTGGCTTGCCTTAGTTAACTACGAGTTATGTATCGATCATGTTTATTAAAAATAAATAAATAATGCTGGATAATTCACACATCATCCAAGCCCCAAGCTAAGCAGTGTTATGGTAGATGGCTGATACACTTAATAATATATTACATAGATAGAAATCTTTATTAGGAATACAAAAACCAAAGCAAACTACTGGGCTAACTCGCTTTAAAAAGACATCGAAAAATGGACGAAGTTAGTTGTTCAGCTGTATGTATGTGGGTATGTTTTTTTATGTATGTCCGTCGATTTCTACATCATTTACGGACCGATTTGGATTCTTTTGCAATTGTTTAGAAGAGGATTCCGAGGTGGTTCCATAAATATTTTATTTCCGACTGATTAGTATTTATCCCGAAAAACTTTCAAAACAGTACTTATTTTTTTTTTCAAAACAATCAAATTTTTATAAGCAGCGCTGAAGATCAGCGCACAAGCTTGGTAGCCCTCAAAGTAAGTAAACCTTGTGTTATGGGAATCAGATGATGACCTGTCCGATAAACAACCTATACTCCGGCCAAACTACATTTACATATTTGTAAACATTATTATTGTTGATTTTTTGTCAAATTTCCTACACTACATGTACCTAATGCTGACAATTATTTTTATAACTCGACACCAAAAGAGAACCCTAGACATTCGCGTGGTGAGTTTTTTTTTCTACAAACATTGTATTTTGAATATGGCTCAGGTATGTGTATTTTAAGGCACTTACACGCTAGAAGACCTCCGAAATCCACAACCGAACAAAACAACCAAAACCAAAGAAACAAAAAAAGAAACATCTAACCTTCCTTACCTGGATGGTGGCGATACCCTGTCTAGCCTGCAGCAGCAACCTGGATATCCGCGTCCGCATGGCCACCAGGTCTCGCAGCAGGTCCTGGACCTCCGCCTCCTGGCGGTACTCCATGATCCTCGGCTCCAGGAGGTCGGCTGCTTCGCTGCACTTCTCCAGAATCTCTATACCCTCCTGGAAAGAATTATACAAGACTGTTATGACCAGAAACAAAAATTACGTACTTGCGTATTTGCAGTGGGATAGTAAAGCCTAAAAATAGACCTGACCCAGATATAATTCCTCTTGTCCACTGCCGAACGTGCCTCACCCAAACGGGGTTCTTACCACAATCACTACGCTTGGCAGACGGATTGCTGAGGGGTTAATATACGTAGAAGGAATCTGTGTATTTGAACACCTGCTGCCGCCCTTCTACAATATTATTCCCTACCCAAATTATTAGGTACATCCTGAATATGATTCCTTTTACGTTTCTAAAATATTTCACTTGTAAATAGCTACTTTACCCCCCCGTGATATAGAACGAGATTTCTCCAGGCTAGTACTAGAAGGTTTTAAATAAAAGGGTGACAACTACTGACGAAGTATATCAACAGAAACTCTTCATTAATGGTTTTATCTTTTTTACCTACCTGCAATAGGGATAGGGATGATGACAGATACTAAAATCACCAAGATTATGTATTCACCGAATTATTACCTAAGCCGTAGATTACAAAATACGTATACATTTTTTAATTTGGATTGTTAGGTATTCATTTGATAAAATAAAACCACAAAATACAGCAATCCGCCATGACACGTTGAACACCAATCAGATAATACAAATTTGTGACGTCATGCGGTCACAAATTAAATTTGGCACAGAATAGGCATAGGAATGAACTATCGTAAAGGTCCGATTTTCTTCAAAGCTACCTTTGTTTCTTGACAATATTGTAAATACTAGTTTTGATTGTAATTTTCTTTGTTAATAAAAAGATTCTATTGAATAAAAAAATATCATGATCATCCTGTATCATCAGATTTTCGTGCATCGGTGACGTCATACACAGATGCCTATAGTGTTTTAGAGCGACATTAAAATCTCAATTTGAAAAGCTCCATTTAACCTTCAAATCTTTTATTTCTTATATAAGATTTAATTTGTTTTCGTAGATGTCTAAAACATCTCGGTGTAATTTCTCAAAATCAATTTCTCAAAATCACTGATTTTGAGAAATTACACCGAGATGTTTTAGACATCATAGTGTTCGTGCATGCACGAACACTAAGTTTATACTTTCTAGAACGTCACACAATTTTATCAAGAACCTACTAATTTAAGAAAATTATATAGTCGCATTGCATAAGCCTTTGATAACAACTCCCTATCTCATGAATACAACACAGTAAAAATAAATATGATAAACGTTACATCGTATATCCTAAGAAATTCTATATTTATCCGTGACAGACCTGCCCAGCTACCTATTTCAACGGTTATCCTCAACAAGCGACACCGAATGTTACTTTAAACTTGCTATAAACGTCCCGTTAATCCTAGGATTTAGGGCCACAGTTGTGAAAACATCTGCTTTTAGTTTTATGAACGTCTACACGTTGTGAAACTTTCTGAGATTTAGCATTTGTTGAAAATTTTTACACACCATCATAGAGTTCAGAACTTGTGTTATGTATAAAAACTGACTAACTACGTTTTTAACGAAAAATTTAAATTACTTATTTATAAATTTGTCAGTATCTACCCGCGACTCCGCACGCGTTGTTTCTACGGAAACATTTGAAGGTAATTTTTATCCCATGGGAACTAATTTAAGGGATAAAGTCTGTGTTGTTCCAGGTCTAGCCTTACATGGCAACCCAATATGTTCATTAGTTTCGGCGTGAAGAAGTCACTAACATCCAAACAACTAAGTGTCCTAACTATCGCACATAATATTAGTGTGATGAAGAAAGATAATACGAGATAAACGCAGTAAGGCCTCTCTCTGGTCAACCTGTAAGTATATTCTGCAAACTGAAATCTTATCAACGTGAGTCTGTCAAGAGTATTCGACCCTCTATTAACTGAAGTTATAATTTTTATAGTCAGCCAAGGTATATTGATATCGTATTATTAATCTCACTAATATTATAAACGTGAAAGTTTAGATGGATGGATGGATAGATAGATGGATGGATGTTTGTTCCTTTATCACGCCAGAACAGCAAAACGGATCTGGATGAAATTTGGCACAGAGATAGATTATAGTCTGGAATAGGACATAGGCTACTTTTTATCCCGAAATTCCTACGGGAACGGGAACTACGCGGGTGAAACCGCGAGGCGCTGCTAGTAGTTAATAAAGTTAAAACGGTTCATTAAACCGCCACTGTTTGATTTATGATGCTCGGAAACGATTGAGAAACTTTAGTAAAAATTAGATCATTGATGCTTATAAAAAATTCAATAAAAACAAACATGACAACAGCGAGTACTTACAATTATTACTATGTCGTCAATGTAAAATCCATAAAGTCACTACCACTTCTGAAGCACCTTACATTTTAAACAGTTCGTAGTTCCAAATATCAAATAATATTTTCATAAATATATCGTTGTATTCGTTCGAGTATCCCGCGTTCGGTTTCGTACACTAGTGCCCTAGAATGCGATGCCAAACACTGAACTTTATTATTAACTCTGTCGTAACTCTGTGTACTTTTGTGACATCATCATTTGTTAAAACATCACTATTCACTGCCAAGGCTGAGACCACATTTATTCGGAGAAGCAATATTCCATTTTATATAAAAATATGACGTAATTCCTTTATTTACTTCGGTCAAATATTATATGAGCTATAGCAGAAACAACTAGCAAAATCGTTGATAGTCAACTTTGAAATCGAGTTTGGTTGAACACTTTTGCTTATTTACATTGTAGTAGTGGGAAGGGCAAGTCTTTATGCATATTATCATGAAGGGTATCTATGACGTATATACAATGTAACTCACCTTCAGTCCTATCTCCATGGCTCCGAGGCTCTCATCCGGCAGATCCAGGAGCCTCGTCTGCACATCCGTGATCTCTTGCAGCAGACTTTCAATATCGTTAGATAACTCATCCTGAGAACACACACATTGATTAGCTACACACTCATTTGTACAAGTGCAATGCGGAGCCAACAGAGTTTCAAAAACATCGACCGTGTTACAGTTACAATCGGGCATTGTTTCATTATTATATTTAATTTATTTGATTAAAATCAAAGCGATATTGAACAAGCGGTATTTGCAGCCAACTAAATCATTATTGAAGATAATTTGATTCTAGTTGGATGGCTTCCAAGCCGTTAATCAGTTACAATGCGACTCGGCCCCAACGTAAGCCATTTGCTTGAATGAGCAAATGGACAGATGTAAAACTCAAGGACCCCACAATAAAAAACCTGTAATGTTTACACATTAAAATAGCATAACATTTCGTAAATATGCATCGATTTTTGAGAAATTACTTTGTAAAGTCTCTAAGCGATCGTATTTAGAACTCTTTTGCTTCCGCATCGCAGAACATCAAAACAGGGTAAATCAGCAGTCCACGGGTATCATTCCAGATGCATGGACATGTTAGCAACGCATTGTACAACATCAAAATCAAAAATTAAACTTTTAAACAGATTTGGCATGACATGCGACTTTGGATTAAATTTTGTCACATTCCAGTGAGTATAACTCTCGGCACATAAAACAACGAAAACAACAAGTAAAGCTCATTTATCAAGGGTCTCGCACCGATTTGTGGCATATTTAATGGCATAACAGGTGTCTAAATGGGAAAGATTAACACAGTAATTTTTCTGTGGAATTTGGAACAAACGAACACTTGACAGACATAGATTCTGGTGGCAATAAAACGGGGGAAATAGATTTTACGCACAGAGAAAATAGCTTTTTTTTATCTGGTAGGTAATAAGGTAACTTTGATTTATCTTTGAAAGATAGATAGAAAAATTCAAAATTCAATAACTTTATTTCTTTAGGCTTACAAAATAAGCACTTAGACAAGTCAAATTTTATACATAAACAGCTTAATAATAGTAATTATTATCAAATAATAGAGATTTTATTAAATACAGAAAAAGATGATATAAATAAAAGATAAGAGTTCAATGTAAATCTCAAAATTTATGCCTTTCATGAATATTAACAGTTAGTAGAGTCAATTTAATTAGGTCGATGATTAGCGTGACAAGCGTGCCAGACACACTGACAAGCGGAAACAAAATTTAAATTCGGTACGAAACACCATTTCAATGTATTTTGGGTACGGAGCAACAAAATCAAATAACAATGGGCATTCCAATAATAGTCCTGTTAACGCAGGATCGCAAAACGGAAGATGCTTAGTGCAGAATAGGACTGACCTGCCTAGAACGAGCTTAAATTAAGATCACTGCAGGGTTTAGCGCAACATCCTTTAGTTGCGGAATTGTATATCTTCAGACGTAGTATCTGAATATTTTTGTTGGAATTTCAACTATAAGCCACAAATCTAGAATCTAGAAACAAGTTTTGGAATAAAGCGACATGTTGTCGATCGTCTCGTAGTGGCCAATTTGACTGCCTCCTAACAAGGGGTCGAGCTACCCTATAAATAAAACAATAAAAATAATAGACAATTAAATTTATTATTAAAATTCATATCTTTGACAAGTATAGAAAGAAAGTTACTTGTGAAAATCTCAAAAGTTAAACACGTTGACTAGACATGACTAGATTGCACACAAATACAATAAATACATTACAAACTAGCGAATCGAAATGCGTATCTACTCGTAAATTGCGCATAACCGCTACGTATGTACGACAAAGTGTCCGCCAAAGTGGCACTACAAGACGAACGGCAAATTCTGCGTTGCTATACAACTCACGATACATAGCTTTGTAATTTGTGAAATTAAAAATTTAGTAAGTATATCATGCCAAACAGAAATAATAAAGTGTAAAATTGTACAATACGAGTCGGTGTCATTCACCTTGCGAGTCCTCGGGGCTGGTTCGCTGTCCGCCGGCGCCTGTAGGAGTAGGGTAGGGGCTGGTTCGGGGGGCGAGGTGGTTAGTATATCCTCCCTAGAGTCGCGGGGGAGCGGCTCGGCGCTCAGGTACGAGCTGTGGTCCTGCCAGCTGCAGATACCGCCCGGCAGATCCATTGCGACGTAGCTAGAGTCGAAGGGAGACCCAGAGGCCTCTTTCGGAGCTTCCTCCCCTTCGGAAGAATGCCCTGAGCTACCGTTGGGATCTTTGTCCTTGTCGTTTTGATCAGGGATTTCTACGATAGGGCTGCTGGCATCGGCCGGCTTTTTGGCTCTACTAGCCATGAGCAAGAAGTACTGACATTCTGCATCGTGATATAAATGCTTTTCGGGCCAAAACGTGTCGTCGTTAATAATATTTTCTTCTACGCTTATGCCCTCATCGATTTGAGGCTCGCTATCAATAAGCATGTTTGATTTAGGCTCGTCTACGATTTCAATTGATTTATTTACGATTTCATTAAGCTTTTGAACTACCTCAGATTTCTTTTCATGAAGGCGTAACTCTGCGTCATCTGCAATATGTTTGTCGGTCCAAAATAAGTCCGCTTTGAGATTGGATATGTTAGTGTTGAGAGATGTAAGGTTAGTAGGATCGGTTTCTGGTTTAGGTTCAGATTTAACGTTTTCAATAGGCATGGATTGTGTAGTCGTGGTCACAGTGACTGTTGTGTTGGCTTCTCTAGGGGTCATAAGAACGTCATCTTGACTGAATGAATAAGGTTCGTCTGTGAGCCCGAGAGAGTGTATTTCAGTAATTGAAAGAGGCTCAGTATCATCAAGTACAGAATCAATCATACTGAAGCTAATGTGCTTTTCTTCAGGTGTATCGTCTTGGATTTTATCTGGTTTTGTTATCTCCAAATCAGTTGTTAGTTCTAAATCGAATTCTGCTTGAGGTGAAAATTCATCTGGTTCCGGAGAAGCCAACGATGGCGACATATTATCAAGAAGCTCGTCGTATTGGTAGTCGATAGATGTCTGAGTGTCTGTCAGTTCTCTAGGAGATTCGTCTTCTTGAGAAGAGTCATTCTCAGGTGATAACATTTCTTCAATTTCTCGCTGTAAGTCAGCCATTTTATGTTCGAGGGATTGTTCATCACTTATTTTAACCTGTTCCGCTTGGGGAACAGTAACATTTTGAGAAACGAGTGTGGCAATTTCTTCAGTTATAAAGTTATCGACAAATTGCTCCGTTATTTCAGCCGTCACTGGTTTACTCTGGTTTAGATGACGGTCTTCAACGTTTATGATCTCTATAACTTTACTAGATTCGTCTTCGGTTGGTTGTTGAACTTCAATAGATAACGTTTCGTTCAATTGGCTGTAATCCTCAAGAGAGCTAGGGTTCACTTTCCAGAACTGAGCTTCTGAATATACCCTGTCCTTTACCGGTGTCTGTAGGGATTCGGGCGTTGATATTTGACTGTCAAAGTGTTTTTTTGTTGGTGAACTAATTTGAGCCATCTTTAACGGATACTCAGTTTTGTTTTCAGCAATTTTGTGTTCAAGTTCGGGAATTATTAAGGATGTCGAAGCTTTAGATGACGAAGGCTTTTCTTTTGGAGCACTTATTTGAACCTCAATCTCTGTTTGTTCGGTTGAAGTAAGGTCTACCCAAGATATTTGTTTCGTGGTCACTGTTGTAGGTTCAGGCAAGTCCAGAGAAGAAACATTGAGTTTTTGCAATTGTGTTTCAATCTTTGGTTTGTCTTTTTCTACAGAAGCAATGTCAACCGTTAATAATGTTGGTGCATCAATAACATTTTTAATAGTACTTTCAGGATTCTGTACATGCTGAGGTTCAGTTTTCTTATCTTTCCTTTTCTTTTTACTTTTCTTTTTAGTTTCAGAATCTGGTGATGGATCAGATTTCATCTGTTCGGATTTTGTAGCCTTTTCAGGTTCAATCACTTTTTTAGGTTTATCTTCATGGTCAATTTTGATGTCCGACTCTGGTTGTACTTTGTGTATTTTGTCATCTTTGTGTGTTTTAACTTCTTTTGTTGGCACAGTTCCTTTCTTGGATTCAGACAATTCTTCAGGTATAACTTTCGGTTCACTGATTTCTTCTGTTAATTTGGGTTTTTCTTGATGTTTGATTGCAGCATCTTTAGATTTGGAGGATCGTTTCTTTTTCTCCTTCTTAGGTGGATGCGGTGGTGGGTCTTCATCAGAAGTACTAGGTGCAATCTCAGCGGGCTTTGGTATGATTTCTTTTTCTTTTGAAATCGAGGAACGAGTTTTCCTGCTTTTCCTTACCTGGTGCTTGCTCATATCAGAAGGACTTTGAGAAGATTCAGCCTCTTCTACTTTGATAGTGCTTTCCAAAGCTTCAAATCTGTTGAAGATGTCACGTTTTTGTTTCACATTAGAGCTAGACCTCGAACGATCCCTAGATTTGGATCTTGATCTAGATCTCCTGTGTCTATCCACAGTTATAAAACCTTCGGTGTCTATTTGCACATCAGGTACATGATGTTCAGATATAGATTCTTCAACCATTATCACAGGAGCTGCATGAACAGAAGTATGAGCGACTTCCATCTGTTGCAACTCAACTTCAGATTGGTTTGTCTCATCAGGTGATGGCCGATTTGCCGCCACAATTGCAGCCCAAGATCCAATAGAACTTTCTAGGTGATGTGTTTCAACAAATTCTTCAGCGTGAACACTATCTACTTCATCAAAGTCCTGTTTCGGGGCTTCATCTTCATGACGTTTTTCAACTACCAGCCGTGTTTTTTTTGTCGAATTTGGTTTTTCAACTTTTTCTGATTGTAATTGTTTAACTGAACGCTGTTCTTCTAATTCTGACTGAACTTTTATTTCTTTAGCCTTGTATTCTAGACCTTCGGCTAAAATTTTTGCATAAGATTTGCCATCATCAGCTGCTTTAGTCCATACGTTTATTTGTTCGGGAGCGCTTACTGCACCGTCTGTAACACTTTGTGGAAGAATCTGGTCAGGTACTTTTGCTGCTGGTGCTTGAATTTCTATGTTTTTATTTTCCTTCTTTTTTTTCTTTTTACGTTGACTCTTAGATTCAGCGACTTCTTCTTGAATTCCTTCCTTAGAACTTGACCGTTCTGTTTCTGTAGCAATAGCTTTTACTATCTCTGGTTTTTGCGTCAGCATCGGCTCATGGGCTAGTTCATATTTCGGTTCAGATATTTTCGCTTTTAGCGCAGAAGAATACGAAACAGCAGTAGAATCGTAATCAGACTCTACAGGTGTTCCTTCTAAAACATCCTCAGCTTTAGCGGTCTTTTGAATCTCGTGACTCATGCTGAATCCACAAGGGTCTAGACTAGTTGGAATATTTTCACTTATAGTGGTGACACACTGGTACATATACGAGGGCGTGAATTCTGGTGCATCAGCCGATAAATTAGAATACAGTACAGTGTTGGTATAAGAAGGTTTGAACTCAGGAATGGAATCTATTTCAGGAAGGAGATCATGCAAACTGTGTATGGGAGACTTTTCTGGACGAGGACTTTCAGTTTCTGTGTTAGTCGGATCCGATTTTTCTGCAACTACTTCAACAATGTCATTAGTAAGTATGATTTTATCCGTACTTGGTTCCAGGATTTGATTTTGGGTATCAATAACGTTTTGATTTATGGTTGTAATTTGCTCATTTTGTTGTATGGTAGTATTTTGGATTTCACTTAGAATAAATTCCGCCGAGATAGTGTCAGGCCTCGCCTCACGAATTTTTGAACATTGTTCAATTAGTTCTGTTTGGCCAGTATAAGCTAACGCAACAGTCTCATTGTCTAAATTGTCAGCGCTTGTTGCACTTTCTAATGGCTTTATTTCTCTTTCTGCGTGTTTGACTTCTTGTGAGGTCGTTTGGACAGAGTCAACTCTTTTCACGATCTCTCTTTTTCGTATCGACTCTTCCAAGTCCTTAGCATCACCGAAGACAACAGATACAAGTGAGTCATCTTGATCATGAATTTCTAATATCTTACTTGAAACCGATTCAGGTAAAACATTTTTTAGTTCAACAGTTGTAGGCTTAGTTTCATCCTTTTCCGATTTGGATTTGTCGGGTTCAAGATTTTTGCCTTCATCTTTATGAACAAGTATAGAATCTTCAGTGACTTCAGTGTTATTTATATTGCTTGATGCAATAAATCCAATTATTTCATCAACATCAACGATTTCGAAATCAACGACACTTGGTGAATTAGGCGCTGGTTGAGGTGTTGTGTTGGCTTTATCTAAATCAAGCGAGTTGCGTTCTGGATCCGTTACCACAGGAGAAGAAACTTCGCCATACACAACTTCGATAGGCGTATTTGTCAGATCGTCGACTTCAAAAGATTGGTCGAGTTTTTGATGATCAGTGATTTCAGGAGAAACTTCCATTAAATGTTCAGACTTAGGAGATAATTGTTTTAGCTCTTGATGACTGCTTTCACTGCCTAAAAGTTGAAGTGTACGTTCTACAATAGATTGACTAAGAACATGTTCTTGTTCTAAAGTCTGCGACAAAATATAATCAGTAAGATCTTCTATTTTAGGTACCTCTTCTATATCAAAGTTAGGCTCATTACTTTCAGCAGTGGGCTGATCTGATGATAACCGCATTGCAAATGTAGCTTCAGCATCATTTAAATCTTGATAACTAAATCGAGGCACTTCGTGTATAACTACATGCCGCTCTTGCTGATGAGGTGTTATAATTTCAGCGAGTAGCTCTTCTGTTGTGATGCCGTTAGTTATCAGTCCCTGGTTTCGGACCTCGTTATTGTAGTCAGGCTGCAATTGATTAGTCGTATGTAAGTCATGTGTAGTTGTAATTTCATGTCCATGTAAATCATCCGCAATTTCTTCGACCATTCGAGTCGGTTCAACACTAGTTTCTCTAGATTCCATTGCTAGAAGGTTTTCCGCATCTGATAGTTCTTGATAATTATGTTTTGGTCTTTCTTCGTTTATGGCTCGAACAGGTTTTTCAGGTTTTGGTATCTCCGTGTCATTAGAGCTTGAATATTGTTTTTGCTGATTAATAGTAACCATAGTATTTTCAGCGTCAGTAATTTCAATATAGCTATGCTTAGGCACTTCACTTACTAAGTCAGTGATGTTTGATGATTCAGGTACTTCCTTTCCACTTTCTTCAGAAGCGACTTCTTGAGATTTATCTACTTTTTGTTCAGCCGGTATCATAATTTCTACGTTAGAAGTAGCTGGAAGACTTTGAGCATCAGATACATTTGGTGCATCGAAAGAAGTTTCAGTTTGTTTTGTTTCAGTTACAGGTAGAATAATCTCAGACTCCACCCAAACTGTTTTTATAGTACCTAATAGCTTTTCAGCATCAGAAATCTCATAGTAACTTTGCCTTGGAGTTTCATGTCGCAAAATGTTATAAGTATTAAATTCAGTTGTAGTAGTTTTAGACGAGCTGAGTTCACATGAATGCAATAACACTGAGTCGTGTTTTTGAACCAGTTGTTCTGCTTTTCTGGCTTCTTGAGCAATAGGAGTAAGCACCATTGTGCCTATCAATTTATGTGGATTTGTAGATAAAATAGTTTTGGCATCAACTATTTCTTCGTCGTTTTTGAACGGTAATATGTTTGTGTTCTCAACAACTTCTGTTTTTGGTTTTGCTCCTGTTTGAGATTGCTCTTGTGATATAATTTCTTCGTGATTCTGTTGCATCAATTGGCAGTATTTATAATCCAGTTCATACGTATCTAAATCCAGTGAGTATGTTTTGACATCATTGGCTAATTCTACGTAGGGAATATTCGTAGATTGTTTATGTTTCTTTTCGGATTTATTTCTGTCTTGAACTGAGCCAAATATAGCTTCTTCTAAAACAAGGGATTCTGAAAAGTCTTCTTGAGACATTGTTTTCATATCTAGTCTGAGTTCTGTAGGTACTTCTTCAGCTTCGGCAGTAATAGCTCCTTCGATAGCTTGTTCAACTGTTTCTTGAATAGTTACTGTTTCTAGCTGAGGTTTTGTTTCAGAAATTGTTTCTTTATTAATAAGTTCTTGGTGAATTACACTCTTCGTAAACTCCGTCGCGTATTCAGTTGTGGACTTCGTAGTCGTAGTTGTAGTAAAATTACCTTCAGATGAGATATTTTGATAAGATTCAAATTGTATGGGCACTTGGGCTTCTCTAGGCTCGACAAGAGGAATAGCGCTATCACCACTTTTATCAACCAGTCCAGCAACTTTGATTTGTTGGTCGTCAAAATCATGCTGCTTTAGTTTTTCCTTGCTATCAAGCTCGAAAACCGTAGCAGTTGTCGATTCAATTACATTTTCTAACCTAGTGGAAGACACTTCATCAGTGATTTTGTTATTTTCAATTTGTTCCGTCTTTTCAGAGACAGATTCATCATTTGCATGTGGTTCTTCTAGAGAGTTACTTTTACTTCTGAAGACCTTTACCGTTCTAATGGGAGGTAATTTCTTTTCTTCGTGGGTAATTAGGTAAATTGTGCGCGTTTCAGCATCCTGAATAATTGGTTCGTATTGAGTAATCTCTTGAACGATGTTGTATGTATCCTCATTAGCCACTTTTTTAGTAAAGAACTTGACATTATTGTTTTGTTCATTAGCTGAAGCAGACGAAGAAGAGGTATCATCTTGGCTTTTCATTTCTTTGGGCTCTATTAGCGTAATATCTGCATCTCTTGTCACATTAGTTACAGCTTCAGATATCACCGTTGATTTTTCCGATTCAGTACTTTCGAAACTTTGCGTGCTTTCTTTCAGGATTGTGACTTCGGTCGCCACCTGCTTTCCTGTGACTGTTCCTGACAACTTAAGATCAGCCTGAATAAGCGGTTCAACGATTGCTACTTGGATTCCTTCTTCTTCCGCTAGTATAGTGTTCCAATCAATATATTCAGCCGGTTGTTCTAATTCGGTGGTTTCCAATTTATCGTCATATTGGATGTCTTCAAGTAAATCGTCATCTGTAAATGTCTTTGCTTTTTCTACTTTAGAAGCAACTTCTTTAGATTTAATTAGCTTTTCTTTTGTATCATACGATTCAATTTCTTTTAAAGCCTTATCAATATCGTCATCGTTTATTTTATTTTTCTTGGATTTAGACTTTTTCTTTGAGCTTTTGACCTCCAAAAATTCTTTTTCTACTTCAGCGAATGGTTCAACTGCATCAACTGGTGTTGATTCTTCTAGCTCGAAAACTTTTTTTGTTGATAGTTCATCAGATCCCGTATTTTTTTCGTCAGATTTATTTTTCTTTGATTTAGATTTCTTTTTGTTAGGCTTTTGCTCCTTGTATGGTTCCTCTTTTAGCTCTTCATGTTGTGGATCATTTGAAGCTTCTGGCACCACTTTTTGTATTTCTCTTAAACCAATTCCATCTGCTGTCTTCTTATTCGATTTTGATTTCTTTTTGGTTTTTTTTTGTATATGTTCAGTTTCAGTCACTTTAGTCACATTGGAAACATCTTTTATTTCCGAACTTTCATAAGTCGATATGTCAAAACTTCCAAAATTTGACAATAAAGTACTGGGATCTTTTTCAACATTAACAGCAAAATACTTTTCTGAGGCCTTATTTTCGTGATCAGTTGATTTTTCTTTTTTAGGTTTGGTTTTGCAAACCATTTCATCATGAGTTTTAAGGGGTGCATCACTAATAGTTTTAGTTTCCTCGTGAAATACAGCTTTTGAAAAATCTTCCTTAAGAGTTAATTTTTCAGTTTCATTCTTTGATTTTTGAGAATCAATATCAGGCATTTTTTCTATTTTTGATTTCGATTTTTTCTTTTGTTGTTCATTTTGGTTATCTTTTTTGGGAATTTCAACAACTTGTACTTTATCAGCTTCTACGACTTCTACTGCCTGTTTAATCTGAGTTTTGTCTGATACTATCGTTTGTGCTTCAGATTTCTCTTTTTCACTTGATTTTGCCGTCTTAGATTTCTTTTTTGACAATTTTTCGTCATCAACTTTTTCAGTAATCTTCAGATCTTTTTTGAAGGTTTCATCAACTTGTGTTCTATCAGCGTCAACGGCTTCTACTGCCAGTTCTGTCTGTATATCATCTAATTCTATCGTCCCCACCTCAGATTTGTCTTTACTGATGTCTTTTTCTCTTGATTTTGCCTTTTTAGATTTCTTTTTTGACCATTTATCTTCAACAAGCTTCAATTTTTCAGCAATCTCAAGATCTTTTCCGGGGATTTCATGCATTTCTACTCGACCAGCTTCTACAGTTTTTACTGCCTGTTCCGTCTGAATTTTATCTGATTGTATAATTTGCTCCTGATACTTTTCATTGGATATGTCTTTTTCACTTGATTTTGCCTGTTTTGATTTCTTTTTGGTATTTTTTTCTTCCGCCGGCTTAACTTTCTCAGTGACCTCGAGACCTTTTCCAAGGATTTCATCCCTTTGTACATGACCAGCTCCTACGGATTTTACTCCGAATTCCATCTGAGTTTTGTCTGATTTTATAGTTTGCTCTTGAGACTTTTCACTGGGGACGTCTTTTTCACTTGATTTTGCTTGCTTAGATTTGTTTTTCAACGATTTTTCTTCAACAATTTCTACTTTTTCACTAAATTCGAGATCTTTTTCTGAATTTGTTTGCATTGGTGCAACTAGTTCTTGTGAGGTAATTTTTTCAATAGGCTCAATTTTATCAATTTCTTTATCTGTGGAAGAATTTTTCCTTGATTTCAATTTCTTTTTAGGTTTTTCCTTAATAAGTTCCTCTGTTGTTAACATTTTACACTTATTTTCTACTTCTGATTTTTCACCAGGCTTCTTTACTTGTAGGTTTCTTGATTCGCCTACGTCAGTCTCTATTCTTAGTTTTTCATTTTCTTTGGAAATGAATTTTGCAGTGATGCTTGTTATGACATCAACTTTAGCAGCCTCTTTGACTTCTATAGACTTTTGTTTTTTCTTTTTCTTGGGTTTCGACTGTTCTTCAACCAAAACCAGTTCTGTATCAGGGGATTTAAAATCATCCATATCTTTACTAACATTGTCCTCTGCATAACACTCCCATGATCCAACATCAATATCACCGAGTTGAGGTTGCTGAGTCGAAGAACTTACAACGGTGTAATGATCACTCACTACTGATGATTCAATCGTTACGAAGTCACTTATTTTTTCTGTAGTTCCTTTCGATACCGATTCCTTAGATTTCTTTTTCTTAGGCTTTTCTTCTTTCTGTGAAGCCAAAACGGGCTCGAGAACATTGACCACAGCGCTGGACGCGACAGTTATCTTTAAATCTTTGGTATCAAGTGGGAAGGACTTCTTAGCCTTCTTTTTATGGGATTTAGTTTGATCATCAGAAGCATCAGCAGTGGATTGCAGTGGCGTTTCAGATATCTGATCAGCCTTTTCAGTTATTGACGTATCTGCTCTCAACTTCTTTTTCTTTTTAGATTCTATTTCTTCGATCTCTTTTAGAGCCCGCTGAATCTCATCCTCATTCGATTTTGTTCTTTTAGACTTAGTTTTCTTCTTCTGTTTCTTTTGCGTCATCTCTTCATCCGTGTCTTCGTCATCGACAGTTTCAATGACAGTCTCGACGACCGTGGCACTGTGCTGCAACTTTTTAGTAACCTCCTTCACATTCTTAGCCGGGACACGTTCTAAAGTTTCAGCCGGAGTAGCGAATGCGGGAGGAGGTTCCATAATAATATCCGATTCTATCTCATCAAAGTCCTGCACTTCAATGACTTTCTTTGCAGTTTTCTTCTTTTTTAAGGCTTGCACGTCGTGCGCTTTAGTTGGACGTTTCTCCGGGCCGCGGCGCTGTCGGGGCATGTCCCGGGAACGGCTGCGGAACGGTCGCTCCGGCCGCTCGGGGCGTTCCGGTCGCTGATGTGAGCGGTCCGGCCGCACCGGCCGCTCTCTCCGCCTCCGTGCTTCGACGGGCTGATGAGGAGGCTCCGAGCTCTCCACTGTTATGTCCTTGACAATTTCGACCTGAGCCACCTGCGGCTGCGGCAAAGCTGTCACCAGCTGTCTGCGCAGTCCTAGCGCAAGGATCTCAGCGTACGATAGCTCCGCCGAGCGCGTTCGTGAGGTGCTTCGCGAGCGTCCCTCGCGCTCCGGGATAGTCAACACGGGCACTGGCGAGGCCCTAGCGAAGGGCTCCGGAGCGAGCTCAGGAGCTGGTGCATCCGTCGGCTCCCAACGCTCGACCCTAACATCCTCAACCACCTCCGGCTGCCTAAACTCATGAGAAACTAGCTCCTCGGGAGCGTCCACACTCGGAACATACTCTGAACACTCGTAGACACTATCACTGGTGGGTTCGCACACTGAGGTCACTCTGATATCCGGGCTCGCTCTGTACTCCGTCACGCTCGCTCGGTACTCGACGCCACTCTCCCGGTAATCGGTAGTTTCCACCGGGTAGTGTCGTTCAGGTGAGGCGGATTCTCTGTCATAGACTGGGGTCTGTCGGTGTGGAGTGGTAGAGCGGGAGGCTCCCCGCACTATCTCGGCGTAGGTGGAGGTGCCCCCAAGCCAGGCTGCAGCGGGGGACGGTGCGGGGGGTGCGGCGCGGCGGCGGGAGGCACGCGCGTGCACCGCGGCCGCCAGCGCCAGCGCCGCGCCGCCCGACTCCCGCGCGACTCCCGCGCGGGACGCGTCGTACGGGTCCAGCTCGTAGACCGCTCGGGTGAGCTCCTCGATACGCCGGCCGATCTCCTGATACGCAAGTACGGACAAACAAACGTTTACTTAGGGAACTCTGGTCGCGGAATGGGGACTACCTATGATACCTAGACGTGTGACCTATCGGAAGTTTCAAAGGAAAGTCGCTTTATGATGATTCGTGTATTCTCTATCTTAAATGTAACAACTTAATTAGGTCGATACGGAAGGTACGCGGAACGGATGGCTTAATTATAATCTAGGGCGCGTTATTTGTCGCTTAGCGGGTCGGTCTCGGGCGCGCCGCGTTGCTGCAGCAACTTGATGCGCTCGCGCCGCGCCGCCATCGCGCTGCGCAGCGAGCTGACGCGCTCGGAACACTCCTAGCGGAGGATATCGGGGAGGCGAGTTAGCGAGGCAAGGAGGGAAGAACAAAAAACAGAGATACGGTGAGTCGAGTAATCGGTGATGCTATCTGATAACTAACGGTGGGGTGTCGAAGCGGGAAATCCGAATTGAAGCTTGTGTAGGACCTTACCTGTCGATGCGCTTGGGCCGCGTCAGCGTCGCGCGGGGGCTGCGCCTGTGCGGCATGGCGCAGCGCTTGTTCAGCGCGCGTGTAGGCCTCTTGCAGGGAGGCTAGTTCCGCGGCGTAGGCCTCCACTTGGGCCAGCGCTGCGCCGAGAGCCGCCGCCTGCCGGCTGGTCCCCTCGCCCAGCGCGTCCAGTGCCGCGTGCAATGCACGTGCATTGGACTCCACGCCCTCTGGGAACGCGCTGCCCGCCGCTACGCCGGACGCGTCGAAATGCACCTGCAACCAATGCTTATGTCAACGCTGGAACAACGCCTGTTAAGTACACGATGAGACGGATCGAGTTCGGAGGCATAAAGAAACTTCAGCTATATTGTGATTCTGTCCAGAAAACGTAGTCGTCAGTTGAGACGTTCAGATTGATCGGCTGGATGCTAATGGCCAGAGGTGATTGACCTGTCTCATCGCCTATCAAAACAAAAACCAACAACAAAGATATCAAAGTCAACGAAGCAAAACACCCTCCACCAATAGAGACAAGCAACAGAACTAACGTTGAGTTTCTCCACCGCATAGGAGATCTTGGTCTTCTGAGTGGATATATCGTTGATAAGTTTTTCCCTCAGGGCGAGTCGGTCCCTGAGGGGTTTCTTGGCGGTTTGTGGCGCTTCTAACGCGCGCGCCGCCGCTTCGTGCCAGTGGCCAACGTCCTTAAGCTTCTTTTCACATCTCTCCCACTCTTCCGCCAGCTCCTGTAGTAGACCACTCTGTAAACAAAAAACATAAATTATATGTTTTATCCCGAATATCCCAAGAAGTTCCCTTGGATGGTGTTTACGGACCGTCTTCGCAAGCTTCTTCTCTACATCTACAGTCGCGTTCTCAGCTGCCTCTAATCTAGAAGGCAAGTCCCCTGGACTTGTCACCCTCTCGATCGCTTCAATCTCCTTTGCCATATCCGCTAGGTTTTTGGCTTGCTGCTTGCAGCTCTTGAGCGCGTTCTGAAAACAGATGAACAAATTAGAACCTACAATTCGATGGTAAGAGAAGTTGTTTTAAATTGGAATTATTTGGAATACAGACCCCATATTCAGTCTGTTTCTGCTGCACTTCCTGCAAGTCGGCCAATGGGAGTGGCCGCGCGAGGAATGCACGTTGTGTCTCCACCCAAAGCAACACCTTCTCAAGTAGAGCCAGGAACCTTGCCACGGCATCGCAGGCGTCTTCTACCGCGGCCTGACGAGATTCTAGCTCGCTGCAAACTGCGCTGAACTGCTCCGTTATAGCCGTCATAGTGGACTGGACTAACTGTCTTTCCGCCGCGTCCCGACTTCCTTCGACTATAGCGCGCGCGTTTCGTGTGAGTCTCTCCACGCGGTCCGCAATGTTCGGGACCTCTTGTCTGGTAGCTACAATCTTTTCCCGGTAAGGTTCGGGGGGTAGGGTACGATCTCGCGCTGTGAGCTCGGCTGCTCGCAACCAAGTCTGTAGGTCGTCAAGATCGGCCGCGTATTCGTAGCGAGCCGTGCGCGCACGCTTCCACTCCCGTTCCTTCTCCTCCATGGCGGCCGCCAGCGCCTCTGAAGATAGTTCCAATGCAGATAGCTCCTGCGCTACGTCCGCGGGCGCGGATCCCCCGTAGCGCTTCCTGCTCTCCTCGGTGAAGGTCTTGGTTCGCTCCACCAAGTCGGACACCTCTTTCTGCAGAGCGTTAACGCTCTCGTCCTCGTCTTCCCCGAAAACGTAGAGCGTCCGGACCTTGGCGATGGAGACCTCTATCAGCTGCCGGAGCTCCTCTATTCTCTCGGATACTCGGTCGAATTCGGATACGATCTCGTCGATCTCTGCAAGCCGCGCCGCAAGAGTCTGTCGCAATCTGTAAAAAGAGGAAAATATTTAGTGAAACGTTCGGAGCGCGCGGTCCGATGCGAGTCTGTGGCGTCGATGCGGTGGCGAGTGCCAAAAGTCGACGAAAATAATCGTTCCGGCGCGGCGTGACGCGGCGCCCGTGACGGTGCAAGGTCGCGCCGCCGCCCGCCACCCGCCGCGCCCGGCGTGCGCCCGCCTACCTCGTCGTTCGTGATCGGTCGCGAGCGGCGCTCCACTCGCCTCGCTCGTCGGTCGCTCAATGAACCGATTCGATAGATTCGCTGGACGCATCTAATTTTAAATTTCATGCTCTAATGTTTGCCCGGTGACATCATAGCGCACGAGTTTTTTCGGTGCATTTACCGGCTTGTGTTTACGTTCTGCACACACGCGCGCGTGTACCTTCTGATGGGGTGACGTGAGAGCGGACGGCCTTGGGCGCTCACCTAGCGCCGGTGCGATAGACAACGCGAATACGACAATGTATCATCGCGATATGGTTTATGCCTCTCGATTTTTATGTGAAATATACGACAGAATGTAGACCGCGGGAATTTCAAAATAGCTATTGGCCTAATTTTACAGAATCTATTCTGTACAATTAGGCCAGCCGTATCGAAAACATACACGAAAATCCTGAATTCCCCATGACGTTCCTAACCTCCAGAAATACAACGAGACCGTGGTGAGTCACCGGCGCGGCGGCAGCGCGGCGCAAATTTGTATCACATGGTTTCGTTTCAACCGTAATATCGCTCAAAACTTATTTCCCTTAGCCCGGGCACGTTCCAATCTCGTTCAAAGTGTTTTTTTTTCGCAATAATTAGGTTTATTTACCGTGTCGTCACTGATTCCAAGGCCGGTCACGCGGTTGGCTCGGAGGCTCGAGTGTGGAGATCAGCCACGTTTCACTGTCAAACGTCAAACTAAAGCTCCCCGACGCGAGCCTTACTTTCATTTCGCGTGGTTACAGTAAGCTAAACTTAAATCCTGTTAATTCGTGGTAAATACGATTGATCTAAGTATATTCCTGTCGCCGGGTCCTAGTGTAGACTGAGAAGCCCCTGACCTATTATTCGCTGCGTTCGCGCCTGCGCCGTAAGCTCCGAAACAGTCGTCTGTCGGTTTGAATAACGATTACATGTCTCCCCTGTGCCTGCCGATCGTCTGGCGGAAACGTTGAGCTGAATTTTACTTTACTTACAAGGACATAAACTCAAGTTTACCCTGGCAATGCGCGGGACATAGGAGGTTTTTGCTGTGTGGATGCGCAGGTTGCCGATTGATTCTATTCTAGACCCGATATGTGGAGAAACTCAATATTAACGATTGAATGAGACTACTTATCGTTTTAAATTCAATCGCATTTTAAACTAAGATAAAATTTCAATGAGTAAAATGAACAAAACAAAACGACTGCCATATCGGCACAATCCTTAACCATGGCCATGAACTGACCTTACTCAACAATAATCAATACGCAGGTTCGGCGAGCTTGTTCGAATGTAACTCTACATTTTAGAAGTTTGGGCATCAAATTTGTATTTCCAAACTCTATAGGTGCATAATTATTGTATTGAGCAGATGTTTTCGACTTCTTATACGAGGGGGAAAGAACCCTTCGTTTAACGTGCGACAAAGGTTTTTGTGTAGATACGGTCTTATTATACCAAGACTTGAGAAAAGATACGAGGGTCGTGATGAGCAAATTAAATAAACACTGCCAGTACCGGCAAGAATGATGGATTTGGACACCGATAAGCCTAAAATGAATTTGATTTGAACCTTATAAACTTAAGACTACAGTTTATTTTAAGGGTTGAGAGCTAATCGGTGCTTGAAAAATATGTGTAGTTTAAGCAAGTAAATTCTGCAATGGACCATTCGATATTAAAAACGATGACATCAGTGTATATTCAGCGTTGAAATGCTTACTGTCGAGTGAGGCGCTAGTACCAAGGTCGGTTGGCGGAAGCTACTTGCTTCTTATTAACATTAACTTGTCATAAATCGTGCTATAACCGTCGACCTTATTGAAAGACGGGTAAGTTGCTTATGACAAGGTAGGTGGCTAGACTCTAGAGGCCAAGGGTGTAGGTTACGGACTAACATTATTTCATCTGTGGTGTAGGAACCAGATACACCTATAAATAGGATGTAATGATAATGAGACTTTCATAATATCTTGTTGGCCACTGTAGTTTAAAAACATTTAAATCGTCTTGGTTTTCAGTATGTTTAAATGGTTCACTGAACTTGTTCAATTTTCAACATGCGATTATGATTAGTTCCTATACATATAATACCTACTTACTATTACATAAATGCACACTATAGATACAGTTATTTTTGTCGTAGTCTCTTACAAACTACGTATTGTATTTGTATGTTTCCAAAAAGTAGAGAAATATTATTAAAGATACTCGTGCCACCGGAACGGAAGAACCAGCGATATCTATCAAATTTTTCGGCCGTTGAGTCTTATAGGCCACATGCCCTTGTGCTCTGCTATTGGCAATAAATAATGGCAGTTTGCGGTTAACCAAACCTGCGTGAACAGATGTTCTGTTGAGCGGAAGTTGTCGTTGGTTATATAGGGCTTTTATGATGGTACTAAGAACACAAGGGCTAGTCATTTTTTGCTGTGCAAAGTATGCACAGCAAGAAATGACAGAAAGAAATAACATGCGAGTAGAAGATTTTAAGACGGGAGAAAGTAAAATAAATAGATACAAGTAGTTATGGCAGTATACGAAAAATAAATGCACGGTCGAAGATACATACCTATACAGTTTTTTTTTTGTCGTAAGCTTCAAAAACTACTTGACTTCTTGCTATTAACCACTGTTTGTGGCTGATATGATGATGATGAAGCTGCAAAAGCTGTTTATATTTTAAAATATATTCTCAAACTTTGTTTGATTCCATACCACACACAGGTAGTGGAGTATCTCGTGCGAGGACAATTTAGCAGTAATCGTGATGGAATGGTAAGGCATACTACCAAATTATGGCAAAGGATAGTAGTATCCGTTTTGAGAACCATATCAATATAGATATCAATCGACAACCATTGATCAAACAGTTGGAAAGCATCAAATTAGTTTTTGGACGGTTATCATAAGATTTGTAGGTAACCTTTTGAAGTTTTACCTATCAGATCAATATTTTGTGATTCAGATAATTACTAGGGAATATCACAAAGAAATATCATCAAATATTTATCAAAATCTGATAAACCTGAAAAACATAATATCCAGTCAAAAGCTACAGCAACCGACAGTAATTTTTACAATGTCACAAATCACAAGGCAAAACTAGGTGCTCATTGCTTAAAATACACTGTAGGTACAACTTGCTTCCTGCAGACTTTTGCACACAAATAAGCCTAAAAATGGCTATGACGTCACTCAATGACACGCACACCATCAAATCTTTCGATGATTCAAATCTACGAACAACTTTGTACTCTATTCTTCAGGAATTAAGAGTAAAAGAATTGGAAAAACTTAAGAATGCCGAGCGAAGAGCGAATGAGCTGCGACCATGACATCATGGGCTGGGATCTTTAACGTAAAATTTTTAATACTGTCATCGTTAATTGGAATTAAGAATTTTCTACTGAATATTTCAGTCCAATGAAGTGATAATGCCTCAGTTTATTTTTACCGACTTCAAGCAGGAGGTTCTATATTCGGTTGCATGTATTTTTGTCGATCGCTCCATCAATCGATACGATTTTAAAAATTATTTCGCTATTTTTGTAGAGAATGATCCAGAAATGGTCCCATAAAATACCTAGGGATTAAAAAACAACATTATTACCTACGTTTAAATCACGACGATTGCAACAACACAAACTGTTGTGAATTTTGGTTATATTACCAAAGTTGTTATAGAAATTGTTGATTTTGCGGTGGTCTCATAAAACTTTGAATTTATATGTGCGCCGTAAAATGTATTTAAACCATTACATCACATGATAATTTTCACAATCACAGGTGGCAGATGGTATCTATGGCAACGGGCGTAAACAAAGTAAATAAAACACAAATTTTAACTAAATGTCTCCACTTTAAAGATGAGATCGTACTATCAAAGCGTACCGAGTTTAAAACTACTTCCTACTGTTTTGATTTGATTTGACAATTCCTATCAATTACCCGTTTTTTTTCACACGAATTTGTAAAACAATTTTTATACTTGTTATGCCAGAATTTACTGAAAACTACTCAAAACACGAGGCATTTTAACAAGCGCGAGTGTCAATTCAATCTGTAAAATAAATCAAATTAATTTCACATTTTTATGCCACTTATTAAGACCTATTAAAAGCTGCCACGCAGATCTAAATATTCAGAAAGGGGCTTAAATAATTTTCCAATTTATAACAGACTTGATGATTAAACAATTATTTAAATACAAGTCTTGTCTGATGGTAATGACACTTTAATTTGAATCATTCCAATATAAATTATTTATGCGATTTAAGTGCTTAACGAATTCACTGCCAACAGAATATGAACTTCATCCATGTGCGTCGGCGGCAATAAAAGTGTTAAGTACTGTCACGCAGATTTCTTGAAGACTTCAATAATTTTCCAATTTGAAACAGACTTGGTAATGGAACAGATGAGACTTTGATTTAAATAAATCCAATAGGAATTGGAGCGATCTACCTACGTTCCGTTTCAGTAATAAAACTGGGCAAGCAACCGTGAAAGTTGATGATTGGACATTATCTGACACCTTGTGAGAATTCTAAATGTTTGAAGGCCTTCGTAATCATCATTACAACAAACCTGCCAAACGTCAGGACCTATGCCACTTCGTCACATCGAATAGCCTGGTCCACAGATCTGTTAAATTAAGACTAGCATTAAACAGTCATAGTGAAAGAAACCACTACAAACCGACCCGGAACAAAAACTACAGCCAATTTCGTATTACATAAACTCATTTACGAGTCGTAGATGTTTTATGAAATGACCGACATATAAACATTGGTAACAGAAGTAAAACCGTTTAAAATTCGGTTGTTGAAATTTCTTTATATTTCACTGAAAAACTATCGTCGAAGTTAACATCCACGTTTAGAAGCAATCAATCAAAATCTCTACAAACACATAAAACTGAAAGTCTAGTAAAGAATGCGCAGAAAACGCCGGGGCCTCAGAACGCCATTCGTTGGGCTTACACGATGACGGAATCATGCGAAATTCAACTCTATTTCTAGATAATCATTTGTTACGTTTGAAGTTGAAATATTTGGCCGTCGTTAGGCGGATTTGTCCAACTGTCTATGGTGTCATCAACTGATAGTTTATGATACTGGCGTTGCCATGAGGCAAATTCGTTTCTATTTTATGCACATTCATATTTGACTGACATATAATGAAGAGCTACAAACTTATATCGAAAACATTGCAATTAATGAGTGATGAGCAAGGAGAGCAAAAATAGGACAAAAACGTAAAGAAAATAAAATACAGAAATAGAAAATGAAATGTAGAGACGCATCAGGAAATCAATGTTGTATTAAAATGCGACCCAGTGAGATAAATAAACACGTTCTTTGGTAAATGAGTAGAAAAACACATTCTGTCTTACCACATAATTACTATATGCATGATTTTACTGAGAGGAAAAACGATTACGTGAGAAAATGAAATCTGTAGCGCCAACCTGTCAACCAGTTGAGAGTTGAGGGGATGCCAGAAACTCCCGGAAACCGCTGTCAGTTTAGGATGCAAGCTTTATGCTTAGTTACACTTCTGTTTTCGTTTTTTGTCCTATTTTTTTGCGACGTCTCGACATTCATACGGTTCTGTTACTTAAGCTCAGAACGGAGTTTTCTCGTTTTCATTTTGGTATTGATCGGTGAATATTTTTGAACCTTATTTTGCGGATGTCAGAAGGACAGAGACTCATTGCTCGAACTGATCTAATAAGGCCCTAGACCGGAAAGAGGAGGCGTTTGCCCAACAGTGGTATTTACCGGTATGTTTACATTAGATTCGAGTTGCAAGACGTTTTGGCATCCACTAAGGATGTTTTCAGTGATGTCACCGGCAATGTTTGATCTTAATTTTGATGCAAGAAGTCTCAGTTTACTTTGACATACTTTTGAATATTTTCAGTCTCTACCGTGCGCTTGACTTTCAAAGTCGCTATCATCGCACCGTATCGGTAGCAACTTCGGTGCGATATATACATTTCGCAGCTGCATTTTTACATTTAAATTTTAAATGTAAGAGACATTTCGCGATCTCTGTATAATGCGAACAAAAATAAAACGGGTCTTATCTACACGATCACGGAACGTAGGAAACACTTTGTTGCTTACTACATTTTATGAAAATTTGAGAAATTGGATGAAAATTTCTCCATCACATATGAATAGCCTCCTAAGATCATTTTCCGGTAGCTATGCCGGATAAGGTCCCCTTACTGCCCTGTCCAAAAAAATCCACCCTGTATTCTGTTATCATTATCAATCATAGATGCTAGACCAGTAAATAATAAAGGAGCTTCACAGTGCTATTGAAGTTTGAAAGTTTCATTGTTTCCTGCTTAGGTCCTGCTGTTTACGCACACATAGTGTCATGCGCTTATGAAGATTTTGTGGTCCATTAATTTAAGATGTTTCTATTTTACTTTTGTTTTCGTTCATCTATATGGCTGAAATATGTATATTATGTGTATTTAAGCTGAAATAAACGTATTGAATTGAATTAGTGGTTAGCTCACTTACCTGCCTTACCTTCTTAGGAGGCTACACTTTCAGTGGATAGTGGAACCGGAAGCTACGCGCATTTTAGACAGTTTACGAAATAATCTTTCCAAGTGGCGGGAAAACTTGCTATTAATAGTGATTCTGTTTTGATTGTGTTTTAAATGTAAAAATATTACTATCGCCTTTTTTACAATCGAAAAGACGGGCCCATTTTTACGCTAGTTTAGTTTTGGTGCCGAACACAATCACTACCAATAAGAACCGTCCAAAAATACTCTCCTATTCCAATACCATTAAAAACACCCGAAACTCCTCGTCAAAGCCTTTCCTCCTTCTCCGTTTAGGTAGCTTTTTCTCCTGCAAAAGTACTTACTTCTCATAAGCATCCACTAGTTCCTTGACCGTCTTCTCCGTATCCTCAGCAGCCTCCTTAGAGCTGGGCTTGAGTAGTTTCACGACGTATTCAGAATGTTCTAGAAGTTCATCTTTGCTGTCTTCTAGACCGGACACTTCGCTTTGGAGTTCCTGTTGGAAGAAAATATAAAGTTAGATTTTTTTGCAAAGGTTTGAAGAATTTTGTATGGCCCCAAACGTCGGCCATTACTTTGTAATTTTTTCAAAATTGGGGCGCATGTCAAATGTTATATATGTGGATAGAGAATATATAAACAAATAAAATAAAGCGTTTTTTTTAAAGTAAACTACACAAAATATCAATGCTTTTAAAATAACCCTTCTGTTTTATTGACTATGTAAATCACCATGTCGGCATAACCATTGCAGGAAATAAAGCTCCAAAATATTGTGTACATAAAACTACGCTACGCTAGCGTCATCTAGGTTTCGCCAACTCAAAATTATGATACCTTCTACGCCCATTTCTTCTCTGGACAGTCAAGGCTTCTATTGCCTGACCTATATATTAATGATTTCCAACAAAAACCACCCTCATATGAACAAACCTCACCCTTAAGAATTCCCTTGTTAAAAGATGAAACGTCGGTGTTCTTCCAACACAAACAAGGCTCATAGTTAACCGTTTCGTTATGAATTCACCAATAAATACTTTGAATACCTTTAAAGCATGTCTAGTGTCCAAGGCCCGTCGCCTAGTAGCGGGATGTGCGTCCAGTTGCCTTAGACGGTCCGAGGCCGCGGTAACGGCGGCGCCGAGACTTCGCTGTACTGACATCAGCTGAGACCAGCGCTGGAGTTGTTGGTCGGCGATGGCCGCGCGTTTTGATAAACCTGTGATAAAAATGTAAAGTTAGAAGACATTTCTAAAAGACCTGCAGGTCGTCCTTCAGAATTAGATGGGCATAAAGAGCAACCAACTCAAAATCCCTTCTAGATTACAAAACATAAATATTTTTTGGGCAATTCACACAGTATAGACCAGGTACAGTACAAAATGGTCACAATATGACTGCGCTAGTGTTGCTAATTTAGCGACTCGTGAAGTCGTGACATTTTCTCAAGCCTGTTTAGATGCTGACACAATAATTGAGGTAGGTCAGCTATCAACATTATCCAATCAAGATCACTAGAGCATTCGTTTACTCGATTACACACATGGGTTTGCCAACCATCAAGTGAATGTATCCATAGCGATTAAATTATATAAATTGGGGGAACTATGTAGTTGAGTATGATTAATTGGTTTATGCATGACTGGCTACTTGGTATGCAGACTGCAAGTCTGGTACTGCATTGACAATGTGACACTTGCATCTGCAGGATCAATAAAGTTATGTGACACGATGCAGACGATTATAAATTTATGATTTTTATGCCACAGTTACTGTGTAAGCGCTTCGATGGGATACTAACTTGAAACGGACATTACCTCTTCGTTTGAAGAGTTATTATTAACATCTTGTTGAAATAGGATAGAAGCATGAATAGAAAAATTTACTAACAGAACCAGACTTAACTGGTTCGCTGTCGGTTTCGTCAATCTGTTCTGATCCTTCTAGCTACAGTGATAAGGTACTGACCTTCGCAGGCAAGGGTCCAGCTGTCCGCCAGCTCCCTGGTGGTGGTCTCCACGCGCTCCCCGCTGGCCGCGTCTGCCCCCGAGCAGAGCTCTCGAGCTCGCTCCCGGACTACATCCAGGAGCGGCTGTTGGTTCTGGGGGGTGAAGAAGAAGATGATTATTGGGTTGGATAATATAGCTAGATCCATCTAGGCCCAAAAGTCGAAACTTAAATAACCGATTGCGTCAACAAATAATTTCCATACCCGGAGAAAGAGCGGTGAAACAATGCAATATTTTAGTAGCTCCTAAGTCCAGCAGTGAAACTAAATTAATTCAATAGAAGTAATACTTATAAAACAATGATTATGGAATCGAATCTTACTGAATATTATGACCTTACCTGATCAGTTCAGATATTCAACAGCAAATATATCATCACTAAATTAACTTTATCATGAAATGAACCTATTACCTTCAACCCCTAGTTGCCCAGTTCATTATTCCGGGCCTTATAACATTGACGGATGTATTCAGACCACAATATGACTTGTTGATGACTTGCGGAAATGAGGTCATGCAGTGCAGACATATTATTAACTGAATATTTTTAGAATGATATCCTGACTTGATAGCATACATTTTGTGTATCTTTACCTCCCTTACAATCGTACCTACAAAGTTTAATTATGTACAGAGCTATTATTATATGTAATGCAAAAAAAAAAATAGTGTCTTTTTCTCAAGACCGTACATAGGGACAATTAAGTACTCAATATTTAATGATATAATTACATGTAATATTATATTTTTAATGAATGTACCAAGACTAGAGATCATTAGTGATAAACCTGATGAGTATTTTATTCAATTCAGATAAAGCTTACATCAACACACGCCCACTGCTATGTCCAGCGGTGGACGTGTGTGGGCTGATTTGATGATGATGAAAGCTAAGTCTTAAGTTAGTTCATTTTTTTTAATCTTTTACAAAGTTTCTGATTGTATCCATGGACTGTGTGTGTACCTATGTTATCTGTTATGTCTGAAATTAACGTTTTTAATACTATACCTAATGGTTTTTTTTTCATGTTAAGTTCATATTAATTTCAAAATACTTTATAGTCAAGCCAAACCAGCAATAAACTCGCAAGCTATTCGGAAGTTACCCATTCATAATATTGAGGTCGCGATGAAAGTTCAAGGTTAACAGGCGGCAACATTCGAAAAAAGCAGATTTGACTTTATAAATCTTATACTGTTCTACCTAAAAATACAATTTAGTATACAGGGCTATGTTTTAGCGGAAGGATTTTTTATAGTTTTCGATTGAACATTGCCTTTTATTGTGATGGAGTTTGTTACTCCAATTAGGTACGACCTGTTCCTATATATAAAAGAAAAAAAATCATTACCGCAAATACAAAAAATAAATAAAAATTGAGTTAACAGACACGAATACTTTGTCATTAGTTCAATGCGATTTTCGTCGGCTTCCTCACTAAGCTGAGCCTCAAGGTATGTTTATAATTTTACTAAGTATGTACGTAATTTGGCACAAAAACAAAGCAAACTGAAACCCGCATTCTTAGCAACCGTTAGCAATGTTATCACGATGTACTCCGTCTGATAACGAGATGATAAACTTAAGAAACGCGTTTTACTGTTACAGTTATAATGAGAGTTTGCACTTATAGGTTACTAGCATCGGCCCGCGGCTTCGCTCAAGTGATACTTGGAGAAAACGTAGCTAACATAGCATATGATTGACACTAACAGTATTGTTAGTAAAAAATATTACTAGACCCAAAAAGGTAATTGTTACCTTGCTGTAATAATTGCGTTTAGGTATTGATTTCTTAATTTCTGCTATGCGTATGTAGAGACGAGACTTACAACGAACGCTGAATTTTATTTCGGTCAACGAATAAGCATTACCATTCGACGTGGTTAAGCTGCCAGCATTCTGGGCACTCCGCCTTCAGGCGACGGCTTAGATTTTTTTAGGAAATAGATATAAGTGTTTTGTAAATACTAGTGTTTATTGTTTTATTCTGTTCATGTAATTTTCTTAGTAAACGTCTTTTTTTAGAGACATTTAAGCTAGGTAAGTGAAAGAACCAAGTTTTGTGAACTAGTATCGAACAATCTGACAAACTTCACTTCTTTATAATAATAGTACAGATTTTCTCAGATGTCATGGCATTCTCATAGCAGTTTCAATGATTTTGTAAAAGTGAATGATTCTGATAGTTCAAAGGATAAGAGTAACAAAACAACCCAACTCTGTAAAATAAAATGTTAGGCAGGTATTCTGGAACGTTATTGTAACTTTGTAAAGCACTCCCAAATCTCAACTAGATAGTTGAGATTTGGGAGTGCTTTAGTCAAGGCTGTGCTTTATTAATAGTTATGTAAGACTCTATTTTCTTTGATGACGGATATTAGTAAACTACTGTGACGAAGGTTTTTGTATTTTTTCAAGGAGGTACATAATGTTAACACATTACTTTTATTTAGCCGGAAATTAATTCAAAATAGTTATTCTGTGCCTGGATGTTTTCTATGCAGGTAATTTATTATGTAAACACCAAGTGTTATCAGTCAAGAATCATGAAATATCGATAATACTTTCCTACTGTCGATGAAATTCTAACAGATTATTAATTATTTCTTCTTAATCTCACTAATATTATCTCACTAATATTATAAACGTGAAAGTTTAGATGGATGGATAGATGGATGGATGTTTGTTCCTTTATCTCGCCAGAACGGCTGAACGGATCTGGATGAAATTTGGCACAGAGATAGATTATAGTCTGGAATAGGACATAGGCTACTTTTTATCCCGGAATTCCCACGGGAACGGGAACTACGCGGGTGAAACCGCGAGGCACTGCTAGTATACTAATATTTTACATACATAACGCATGTTCTGCTTTCTTTGGAGCAAGATGATCCTGTTTTGAAAAATCCAGCAGTATTTATTTAATTTCCGTGGCACACGAATAAACACCAATTTAAACTAACGACTGCCTGGTGCCTTTATAACGATGTCTATATAAGTATCGTAGTAAGCATGAAATTACGAAGTCTTATAGCAGCTGATTAGTTCACTTATTAACAGCCGGCAGATAGACCTTGACATTGTTATAATATAACTAAGAATCATTGTCTATTCTTAGCTTGGGAATTAAACTCGGGGAAACCCCTGATTCGGAAAAAAATCTACTTTAATGAGAATAGCTGAAGAGCCACCTTAATTTACCTTTGAGTTATCGTATAGTAGTGATCGGATTTATAATGCAAGAAAATGTACAGCTGTCTAACCTGAACCAGTTATGAAAATATAAGGATTTTTTTGTTTTTGAGTATGGATTAATGTTGTCAATCAAATATCAAATTAACATGATTTAGGTACCTACATACTCCATTTTTTCATTAAATGTTACAAAGCGAGCCGAAAGCAGCAAAATGATAACAGTGAGAGGGGAAACCAAACGTAGGCAAGAGGGCTTATGAAATATATCATGATGTACGTAGGTACTAGGAAAAGATGACTTCATTCATAGCCCTCGTAGGCATTTGACTCAAGAATACGTGTGTCATACAGATACTTACAAAGCCATTTTGAGTTGTAACATCACATGGAATACTGAATTCAAGATGCCCAATTTATGGTTTTTATCGCCGGTTTGTACGACCTTGAACTGAGCGTTAAAGGAAAGGTCCAACAAATTGGGCACTCTGGCATTGACAACAATGCTGCCTGTAAGTCAGACAGTGAGTCAGCCATACCAATTACGTCGAGTCGGCGCCGGTCGTCAGTTTCAAATTAAAACACGCTTGGAAAGCCGAATCGAGTTTCAGCGATTTACGGTCAGAATGGTAATTTAAATTTAATTTAACTACAGAACGAGAACCTTCATTATTCAGAAACAGTACGGTTTGAATTACAGTTCAATTTTCACAGTTAGAGAGATTACAATCAAATGTTTTTATAACATTCGCAGTGATTTTTATGCTCGGTGAACAGACGTTTAAGAATTTTAGAAACTTGTACACTTTTACTGTATTTTTATATTGGTATTGTGATAATCGCGAATGCGTTTAGTTTGAGGGTTATGGCTATGTTTAGAATTGTTATAAAGTATTGCCAGAGACAGTTGGGTCTCTTGAATCTAACAAGAATTTAAATTAATTTAAGTACTCTACTTTAGTATAAGTGAAATTCACATTACATTATATAAAATTTTGGGTGTTCGTTACTTGTTCACGCCCAAACTACTAGGTATACTTATAGTAAGGTTAATTTGTATTTGGAATTGCTAAGATTTAGATTTGTAGACCTAGACAGAAGTACTTTAAGCCAACGTTGTATTCAGGAAAACGCGTGATAGCTCACAAGCTAGTTCTTTAATAACCGATAAGAATGATTTGAGAGATAAAATGGCTGTTGACATTTAAAACGCCGGCCGGTTACTATATTGCATGTTGAAATTATACAAAAAACACGTTGTATCTCTTCATATCAAGGCACTTTAGATCGATAATTCCGATAAGCATTTAAAACTAAAATACACCTCTAATAACAACAAAAAATGTAAACAAACACAAACATGTGTCCACTCACCTTCCTTTTCCGCGGAATTTTTAAATCTAACAATTACAAGCTAACGGAAATAATGCAATAAATAGGTAAATGTTTAAGTAGGGATTAAAATATCACACTTGTATGTATTTAATAAGAAATGAGAAGTAATTTGTGTATGTAGAGTTCTCATTTCGATTGCAAATACAAGACTGAGGCAGGCGCGAGCGCGCGGATTGTATGACATCACGCGGTTAAGGCGGCGGTGGCGGCGCGGCGTTCGGTGTTGAATCTACTGACCGATGCGATACGCAACATTGTGCAATGAAAAACTATGCACGGTGCATTGTATGAACTGTTAAGGGCCTATACAACCTCACATTTTTGTGAAAACGATAGACACAGGATTTCGCGTTCATAGGAGCGGGACAGGGCATAGCAACGCAACGCCCCAAAATAAAGTTTTTACTTATTATCTACTAATTAGAAAAATTTTTGAAATCAAAAATTTTTATTTTTCCTAATTTTTGTTATACTTAGTTCAATTACAATGCTTATTCCCAAGATCTTAATTTCTGTATTTATTGAGAAATTAAGGTTTTAGTAAAAAATTTGAGGTAACTGCGATTTTTTTCTATAGAGAACATTTTATGGAATCGTGTTTTCGATCATTATGTTTGGTCCGTAGAGTAAGTTCTGAACTTTACCGATAACCAATAATCTCTCAATCAATTTAAAAGTTAAAGATTAAGTAGTTTGGAAGATATGGAGGTTCGACGGAGTTGATTTAGGGTAGTATAGGCCCTTAAACAGGGTCAATTCATTGTGCCTACTGTTTTCTGTTCTATTTATAAAATTTTAAGAATATATGTTTTGTGTGCAATACAGTGCTCATTCATAAAATTCACTTCCAGTGAATTTTGAGACGATACTATATATATACGATTTAAACGTTATCTAAGGCGCTATGAAGACGGAGCAACTTTAGTTGAAGATACTGACAACATTTATAATTTCGTAGATATATGTAAACAGCTATTAGTTGCGTCGAGTTGCTGATTGCCGCAATTATAGTTGCTCTGACTACATAGTGGTGAGATCTCTAAACCTTAGAACTTTATGAAGGGTAATCCCCGGAAATTTAAAACTTGGAACTTTATCAAGAGTAATTCCCGGAACTTCCAGTCCGCTTTAAAAATATATTGCATAGAGAAGGCGTAGGCGTCGTAGGCCTATGAGATGCTATATATAATGAGGAGGCTTGTGCCCAGCGGTGGTTTGATGCTAGCTGATGATGACGATTCTCTAATATATCCTTGAGTGTTATATCTCCTGGAACTGCGTGAGCGATGACGCCAGCAGAATCATAGTTTTTGCCGTAAGCATCGTGGATAAAACAAAGTGCTAACATACTTCCCCTTAACGTAAATAGCGAGTCACCTTACCCGACACTCATGAGCGTGTTATGAATTCAATATGGGTTAACCAATCATTTTAGCAGCCGTTTGGCCTTAACGAGGCCTTGAAATCTCTAACGCAAGTGCATTAACCTAGAGACGTGAGACTATGATGCCGGGTGCCGGCAGAAAGGACTACAAAAAGTCGTTAGATTTAACGGCAAAAAGACGCTAGTTTTATCAGCAAAAAGTCACTACATTAGGTTGCAAAAAAGACGCTACATCTGACTGCAAAAAACTCTAGATATGAATGCAAAAAGTTCTTGGGAGGAAAGATAAATAAAGAACGTGCCTGCATTACTTGCGTCGTATCACTGTTTTCAGGAATTTTATACGTCCGAATATCTCCATATCATGCGATAGATACGATAATCGATTTTAATTATTTAATGCTTTACTACGAATTTTATCAATGAATAATGTAACTGTGAAGTCAACACGAAACATATTCATGAAAATATCACCATGATAATAACTTTTTTGTTGACGATTCTCGTAATATAATGTATATCTAAAAACCTCTGAATAGCAAAATAAGGTAATTTGGATTAGTTTCACTGCTGGACTATTGTTGCATTATTAAACTACTAATTGCATACTTATATCGTAGGCACTTAATTCATAAGTGTTTTTTTATTAAGACCGTATAACTTAAAAGACACAGCAATGTGAAATAAACACTACATGACTAAAACTCACCTCAAGCTCGTTCTTGGCGTGATTGAGTTTCTCCAATTGCAGCCTCAGCGCGTCCACCGATGTCACCGCCTCATCAGGAATGGAATTCTTTTCCAGAATAGCCTTGATCTTCTCCACCAGCTGGCAGAAGTCCTTCCAGATCTCCAGATCCTGTTCCAACTGAGCTTGCCTAGACTTCGCAGAGTTCAGGGTATTTTTCAGGATCTGATTGTGTTTTTGATGGTCTTTCGATAGCTCGTCTTGTTCCGACGCAGCTAGGGACGCCCAGATTTTGTCTACAATGTCTTGCATCTTCTTCCCGACTAGATCTTTCATCTCTGGTTCGGATGTGTTGAAGAATGACTTGTGTTCTTCTAAGTCAGCTTCGATGTTCTCGAAATCTGTTCCGTTCTTACCCATGTTAAGTCTGATAGTGGATTCGTTCACCCAAATATTCAATTTTTCAACCAGTTGTATGTATTGTTGACGATATTTCTTGTTATCTTGGAGATACTTCTCTCTTTCCTTCAGCTCTTCGGGCAGAGAGTTGTTCAAGAAGTTGGCTACTGAAACCATTTCGAGAAGAGAGCCGGGCACGCCATCATCGCTCTTAATAGCATCCATGATCTTTGTCAGTTTCGCCAAGTTTGCTTGTACGTTCTTGACTAAGGTGGCATGTTCGACAAGTTTCTTATCAACACTTGCGACATCACGGTTCAAGAGTGGGCGAGAGTGGACGGTAGCTTCGTTGTCGTGAAGCCAGTTGATGATCTCGCTAAGGTCTGCAGCAAGTTTCTTATGTTCTGCCGCCGCTCTCTCGTGTTCTTGGCGTTTGGACTCTACTGTCCTTCTGAGAGTTAGCAGCTGTTGTTTCAAAGATTGTAGCAATTCTGTTATGTTATTTCTATCGATGACTGTTCCTTCGGCTGCGATTTGTTGTCCTTTGTCGGTGGCTGTAGCTAGCAGAGCCTCGCAGCCTTGGATCTTGCCGATGATGTCATCGTACCGCTTGATCTTTTCTTCGAGAGTATCGGTAGACTTCTCGATCTCTGTGGTAAGGTCCGTGTACTTAGCGATAAAATCTTCGATTTCTTTGACAAGAGCGAAGAATTGCTCACGCAGTAGCAGGAGCTGCTTCAGCTTGGAGATTTGGTCATCGATGGTGTTCATTAGATCGTCTTGTTGGGTCACAATGTCTTGCAAATCATGGAGGTTGCCTCCTTGTAGTTCGCTTAGCATTGCCTTGTTCTGCTTCAGGTCAGAGAGAATAGATTCGTATGCCTGTATGATTGGCAGTACATCTTTGACTTTGCTGCCGATAGGTTTGTTCAATGCTTTGAGTTTGTTTTGTATTTCGTTCAAAAATTCGAGAGCAGCGGCTATTCTAGCCGCAGCGTCTTTGTATTCCTTGATGTGTTTGTGGAGAATGTTTTTCTTGTCGTTGATGATTGCATTGATGCGTGCGAATCTATCAGAAAGGATGTTGACTTGCTCCTTGAGTTGTAATTTGTTGGAGTCTGAGAGCGTATCCAGGATATCTTTCGATTTGTCTTTGATTTTGTTAATATTCTTTTCGACATCCTCAGCTTCTTTGCTAAGTTTCTCGAATTTAGCTAACTGTTCTTCCAATAGTTGAAGACTGGTAGTTCTAAGTTCAGGCGTAGCAGCTACCTCTGCTTCGTTCAACCAACTCTGGCACTTAGCTACCTCTGATTCAAAGTCGTTTCTTCCTTGGAGTAATTTGTTCAATACTGCTAGCTTATCATCAATGTCAACTTTAGCTGTTGTGTATGATTTGTTCAGGTCATCCAAAATTGCTTGTAGTTTGACTCTATCTTCGCTGTTACAATCTTTAGATACGGCGTTGCCTTGGCGCATGACTTCGGTAAGTGTATCGTTGTGGAAGTCAGACAGTTCAGATTGATGCTTCTTATGAACAGCAATTTCTTTTTCAACTTTAGCTGCCTCTAAAGGCACTGGACCACCGAGTTTCTTAATTTCAGCAAGTTTGGCCTTAAGCCAGTTTTTAGCTTTCTCGATATCATTTTCGAGTTTCTTCCTATCATCAGCAGAGGTGCCTAATCTTTCAATCTCCTGTTTGATCAATGTAGCTAGTTGTTTTTGTTTAGATGAAAGTTCAGACAACTCTGATTCTAATTGCATCTGTTCGGAAGGTTCTAATTCAGCTTGAATGTTACTAACCTTCTTTTCGAGTGAATCGATGACTGTTTTCTTACCATCTGTTTCCTTGAGTAGATTGGCTATCTTCTTTTGTCTTTCTTTGACAGACTTGCTTTCATAGCCAAGTGGTTCAGGGTGCACAATGTTATCAATCTCCTTCTGCATCCATTCGTTTTGCGCTTTGACTTCGCTCTTTGTTCCATCAATAGCCTTGTATGTGATCTCCAGCATTTGAAGCTTGCGCTGGATCCTCTTGGCAATGTCATTGTATCTTCGTTCCACGGATTTCATCTAGAAAGAACATCAACATTATTACACATTCTAACAGAGGATTTTCAGACTTCGAATTTAACAATGGAGTTTAATCCTACCTGTTCTTCAACCTGCTGCGATTCCAAATTGCTCACAATATTGATGACCTGTGAGCCAACTGTCTTAATGTTGTCCACCTTATCCTTGCCAGCATCGCCAAACTCTGAAGACAGTTCCTGGAGCGCGTTGAGCTTTTGAGGACATGGCAGACCAGAGCCTTTATCGGCCAGGCACATTTTTTTGAGGACAGCGTCGAACCAGTCGTGGATCTCTTGGCATTTGTGCCGGAAGTCATCGATGATGCCTTGGTTGCCCTTTTCGCGCTCAATAGCGCGGAGGATGGCTTGTTCTAGCTCGTCTAGTTCTTCTTCTAGATTGATCTCGTCTTCTAGACCTAAAGATAAAATATTAATAATAAAATCATTAGAATATATGGAAAGTGATGAAAATGACTCATTCGTCCTACAGAGGTGTGTGCAGGGCGAATTTGTAATTTCCGTTGAGAATAAAGTTGGCATGATCGTTATGTTTACACAAGTGTTCAATAATTAAGGTCGTCTGGAACATTTTAGCAGGATCTCATCGCTGTTTTAAGATCGTAATTTTAAAAGACGAACTATTATTGTGTTTAATGCCAACCACTGTACAAGTGGAACATTAATCGTAAAGGTAAGTCTAGAAATGATATTTTATAATTATGTCTTCGATCAAAAATAAGGAGTTCGCGGCCTCCCCCGTAGATACCCAGAGCCTTACAAAAATGTCACTCAAAATTGGGTTCGTTTTGTTTTGACGCAGACAGTTTGCGCAGAGCCTGACAAGTTTTTTCCATACGGAACAAGAGATTGGTGGAGTCGAATTCATTTTATTTTATTTTGTAAGTAGGTAGGTACCTACCTGAGAATTATATACCTACCTACTCAGTTTATTTTCTATAAGGATTAATTAACAGAATTCAGGTAAAGATAACGAATCATTTATTGATGAAACTATAAATTGGTGTCTCAACAGTAGGTATTTATACAAAAGGGTCATTTCAGACATACAATAATTTAAACTTACAATACAATTTCAGGCAGGCACTCTAGATTAAAAAGAACTGGTTCCTGTCTGCGGCTTTGCACGAGTTTTTTTTACGGGAAAAAAATAAACGTTTTATAAATTCATACTTCTGGTAGGTAGGTAAGAACCTAGTCTTTCTTTTATTAGAGAGTCTACGCAAATGAAATTTTAGGGCGGGCCAACTAATTATTTTAAAAATCATCAACTAGTAATATTAAACTTATTTTTATGAAAAATATATTAATACATACTATAAATGAAAAAAATTTTTAGAAGAAATAGCCTCTCCATTTATCAATTTAGAACAAAATTAATATTTTAACATAGGCAAACCAAACAACAATATTTTATGCTGATTTCACAAGTATATGACTCACATCTCAATATACGGGTAAAAAATATATATAAACTTACTGAAAATAAGAAATTCCATCCTTTTTCAGCACTTTGGACGAGTGATTCTTGCATTTTTTGTACCCATGCTTTTTGTCTGAACGCTAAAATGACACTAGTTGAAAAGCTTTCCTAACATGTCAAAATGTTTCTCTTTTGCTACTGAAGGTTGTGGCGTGCGCATTGTGAATCTAAGGGGGGCCGGCAAAGCCGGACATTTTTGATCGATGAATTATGTAGATAATTTCAGGTTACGTTAATCAGCTCTCCTTGCAATTCTAAAAAGCTATCGTTTTTGTAATTTATAAACAATATATGGTCTTTAACTTACCCTCAGTAGGTATCTCAGTCAAAATCCTAGTCCTCTTCTCTGCCAGTGAGACCAAAGCATCATTCATAGCTGCAATGTCCTGCTTAGCGGCCTCCGGCCTCAGCTTAGACGGATTGGCCAGCCAGTCCTTCGCTAACGCCTTGTGGACATTGATCCAGTCTTGGATCTCCAGGACTTGCTTCATAGCTTCTTCCATGTCATGGACTGTGTCGCCTAGGGTTTCTAGGTGACTTTGTACCTAGGGAGAAAGTCGGATTTAGGAAATAGATCTTGAAATATGTTGTATGGCTGTTAGCCTCAGTCGTGCTTAGTTATGTCGAAAAAATAGGCATTTTAGGGCTAGTTTTTACAAAAGTGGAGATGTGCAGTATTCGAATAGACTCTCGAATATGTTATATCACTATGACCATGTATATAACGCTATCTTGACACCATGCCCATACTCTTGCTACTTTTATGACCTCTTCTGTTTCGTGGAATCCAGCACCATGGTGGACTATTTATACAAATATTTTGAACAAAAACGAACATAGCGCTGCACGACCAAGGAAAACAGATTGTAACAATGTTCTTCGTCTTTTATTTGTGCCAAATATGAACTGTCATTGTAGCCTAGTTTATAGCTAAGTGTTTTGTAAATTGTCGACATTCTTACTTAGAAAAGTCTACAAAGAAAAACAAGGTATCAGCACCCAATCAAAAACTCTTGATGGAACTCTGAGTGCGCGTCGGGTAAATATTTGTGCGGTCAAAAACCAAGTGCGAATTTGCCATCAACATATTACCAACCATTACCGCGAACTATACTTAGAAGTTCATAACTTATGTTTACATACTAAGGTGATACTTAACGACAGAGTTGTCAAATAACCATATTTACAAACCCTAAGTCGCATTCTGAAACCGATAATACAGTTTACGAAGGCCACGTCGGGATGGATCTAACCATATTTTGTTTTATTTGAGATTGATCTGATACTTCCTTATGTAAGAAACATACGAAGCTCCTTTGTTTGAACTTGATTTTAAAATGCGACCCAAAGTATTATTTACTTTACTTATAATTTTTCACAGAAGTAGTCGATAGTTAGTGCATGCAAAGCCTTACCCTTTGCTCGAAACTCGACAGTTTCTCCATGAACTCTGGCGCCTCGGCATTCTTTAGTATAGCCTCGATCCGAGGCGCTCGCACGCCTCGCACGTGCTTCTACAACAGACATGCGTGCTCACGGTGCGGGTTAGTGCACGTTAGTAGTGCACACTAACACTGGTTAGTAGGGGTTATAGGCAGAAATTAACACAAGTAAACTGCAAAGTTATTTGGTGCAAGGGGTTTAATGTATTGGCGGTCTGGTCGGTCAGTCTGTGTGTTTATCAAAAAATAATTTTCGGGACTTATACTCTAGCCAAACTGATTAAACGCATTCACTGCCCAGTCACACGGAGGAGGGGGACATCTGCGTTGTGGACAATTCAAATTTTAGTGAAGTAATCTGGTAGTGTTTAGCAGATATTTCAAGTGATCTTATAAAAAGAAAAATGATTAAAGATCAATGTACTTTCCTTTGAATAAACTATTATTAGTTGAATGTAGTAGAACTGTAGGATTTACTCCTATGATTGATCTGTTCTAATTGAGCACACTCAATCACCCAAACAACGTAACAACTGGCCCACCAGATCAAATATTGGATTTATATACCTGTTCGCGAAAATAACACCTTTGTTACATTATCAGTTCTGAGAAACTTTGGCAGTTGGTTTAATTTCTATCTTATAAGACGTGACTTTAGTAAAGGTAGGTTGATTTTAATAAAACTATTGATATTATTGCAAAGGATTCGCGTGCCATGTTAGGCTTATAAAGTTGAGCTCACACTGAATTATTGCATATAATTAACAAAGTTACTTATACCACCCGAACTCTAGGGGATTTGTAATTATTATTTTGTAATATTACAAGTAATAATAAGAATATTTACGACAGTGTAAGCTCAGCCTTATAATATTGGATGATTCACAATGGATACCTCTTTACCTACACGTGTTCAACTAAGGGCTTATCCATACAATGAGTTGTGGGGTGTACAGCTGAGTTTTCAGAATATTCTTTAATGTTTTAAAGTATTGTACCTAATTGTAATTTATGTTGTTTGATGACTTAACCCCCGAATACTCAAACGCAACTTACATTTAAGCACGTCTCAAGGTAACGAATATTCTACAGATTTCAATTGAAAACTGTTAATAATCACGACAATGCTTTAGGCAGTCTTCAGATTAGGTTGCAAGCAGCGACCATGCGGTAACCGCGCGACTTGTACTTGCGCAGCAGCCGCGTGCGATCCTAATCTATGTTTAATAGATTAGGAATCGCACGCGGCTGCTGCGCTGTCTTCCGCTATGACAATCACGAGTCGTTCTGCTACTGCCGCGTTGCGTGTGACGGTACCCTAACTAAGGCCCGTATTATGAACGCTTGCTATGTCATCGATCTATTCTTGAGTAATGGTTTTCTATGGCATAAACGTCACTCAAGCAAAGATCTATGACTTAGCTTAAGCGTTCATATTACGAGTCTAAATCTGAGTTGCGTTTGAGTAAGTTTTATGAATTTGTCAAAAAAACTCCCGTAAAATCAAGTACATAACTGTTTATAGAAACATTAGACCTGACTTGATATCTAGATTAACTTGATATATTAAGCTTTAGGTAAATTATCAAGTATTCCATAGTCAACGTCCAGTTAAAAGTGATTTTAGTGATAAACTTAAACCAGGATTCGTTAGTAAAGTTTTAAAATAGTAAATTTTCTACGTGTCAGAGGATTGAACGAGCCTTTATCACTTTTGTAAACATTAAAGAATCATCTCAAAACAAAACCAGGTGCGCAAAAATTACATTTCCAACGTGAAGCCATTACATTGATTACAGATAGCTAAACTACACTAACTACCGTTTAATTTAGTAGTTAAAATATCTTACTCTGAGAATTTCTTACGTTAAACCGTAACGGAGAAATAACGTTGGTTCTGTTCTTTTTGACGACCTGGGACTTAAGGCATCGTTAGAATAAGGCACTTTGTATAGTAAATAGTAGAAAAACATTAAAATACAACTTTACAACTTCTAAATAGCCACCAAAGCTTTCAACAGTTTTTCACATCAAATTTGGCCTCCTATTTCATCTATTACATTTGAACCTAAGGATTTTTCGCTATTGAAGTAAAGGAGAACACACATTTGCGATGCGTGAAGCATCGTAAATGTATGTTCTCCTTTTATTGTATTCTTTAGTCTTAATTTTCTTTGTTATTAATCCTTTATACATTTTCTTTATATGCCAAGATCGTAAAATCTATTATAAGTGACATTTTAACAACAGAGAAAAGGGTTTGACGGTTATTCAGAGGTTGTAAAACTGTTAACCCATAATGGGGTTATTGTTTTAGGATTTTAGTACAATCTAGAATCTTTGAGAAATAGCCCCTGAAACAAGCCATTTTTACCCGACTACCAACAGGGGAGGGTTATGAGGTTAGCACCCTATGTTTGTATGTTTGTATATTTGTATGTTTGTATGTTTGTATGTATGTGGCCGATTTCTTTGTTCCCACGTAGCGCTGAAACTACTGGTTCGATTTCAACAAATTATGTATCGATTGATTCGTCTCAATACCCCGATGGTTATAGGTTATAGGATTTAGGGCTCCGACCCCGAATAAGCCTTCAAAACGCGTATTAAAATTTAGGTAGCCGCAGGCTGCAGGCCCCATAGAGAACAAGATAAAGTTAAAAACTACAACCCGACTACGTGAAAGTTATAAAAGTTTGAAACATTCACATTGACAAAATAGAATGACGTATCGGTCATATACCTATGATAGGCATAGAGTTGAAAATGAAAATAGGTCGTAGGTATTGTAATTTTTCTCTATGGGGCCTGCAGCCTGCGGCTACCTAAACTTTAATACGCGTTTTGAAGGCTTATTCGGGGTCGGAGCCCTAAATCCTATAGCCTATAACCATCGGGGTATTGAGACGAATCAATCGATACATAATTTGTTGAAATCGAACCAGTAGTTTCAGCGCTACGTGGGAACAAAGAAATCGGCCACATACATACAAACATACAAATATACAAACATACAAACATACAAACATAGGGTGCTAACCTCATAACCCTCCCCTGTTGGTAGTCGGGTAAAAATTACAATACCTACGACCTATTTTCATTTTCAACTCTATGCCTATCAAATATGACCGATACGTCATTCTATTTTGTCAATGTAAATGTTTCAAACTTTTATAACTTTCACGTAGTCGGGTTGTAGTTTTTAACTTTATCTTGTCTGAATGTATATTCAGAAAATGGCTGGTTTCAGGGGTTATTTTATTTGAAATGGGAATTAAATTTTGACCATGTAGATTGTACTAAACCTTATAGAAAACACAAAAAAATAAAAAAACAACATTCAGTGTTAATAATTAAACTTCATAATTTAACATTTTAAACATACTCTCTTATCGAAGAGATTAGAACAGCTTCCAAATGATACGAGGTCCTTACTCTACTTTTCTTCCATTTACTCTACGAATGAAAGGTTGTAGGCGGTTCCACTTAAACCTAATAATGGTGCAACCTCGAAACGGAAGTTACCTTTGTACAGCAACATTTTACAACATGATAAAGGTCATAAGTTTCGCTCTAACGACAACTCTATCTACCCCTCTCTATCTCTTTTTTCATTTCACTCGTTTAAAATTCAATTAACATTAAACTTTCAAGTTCTAAACATAAACTGTACATTTCCGTAATAATTTTTACTCCCTAATACACTCATACAATGATAAATCAGATTCTCAAATCTATCCATTTACCTTTCATACACTCAATCAACATTCTTTAAATATTAAATCTCAAACCCCTAACTCTAAAGTTCCGTTATAGCCCGACTTCCTAAAACATTCCCTGAGGCCGCTATTACCTGGTCAATGAGATCCTCCAGCCTCGCCCTAACGTGCAGCTCTCTGGGCGGCACAGGCAGTGGCGCCGAATCGGCGGGAGACGACGGACGGGAGACGCTGGCCGCGGCGGCCGAGCACGCGGCCACGGCGGCGTGCAGTCGGGACTTCTCGGTTTGGAGGCGGTTGTGGAGGGACTGGATTAAAAGAGATGGTTTAATTATTTGAAAAAATAAGACGAAATAGAAGTGATATTTTGTGTGAAAGTAAAAAAATGTAATGAATTGTAAGTCAACTGAGTTAATAAAACAAATATTTGAACCGAAATGGCCAATTATATAATGCTTTACACATTGATTTTTGATATCCTCATAGTCAAAGTGTCCAAATCATAAGATCGTTGTGGTCTAGGGGTGTAGGCGAATGAGATGCAAAATAACTAAATGCGGGTTTAATTCCCACTACGGGTTATGTATTTGTATATCAAATTGCTTCATAACATCTTATTTTGGCCTATCCTTGCAATATAAATAAATGATGCTGTGCACAGCCTTAAAGTAAGCAGGGATTGTACTAGGGGTGCCAGATGCCAGACAATGATCCTGAAAAAGTGCTAAAGATAAGTTCATGATAAAACAAGGTAAACTCACCCTAGCCTTATCCAACAGCTCCCTCCCATGCGAGAGTCCATCCACTGGTACATCCAACTCCGTGATCGCCGGCTCACACTCATCCAAGTTATTGAGAATACTCTCCAACGTATCCTCGTACTCCTTGAACTTCGCCAATCCTTCCCTCAGCCTCCTTTCAATCTGTAACGCTGTAGCGAGCAGAGATTTGTGACTGTCGTTAACGTTTTTCAACTGTTTAGCGACGGTTTCACGGATCTGTGGGGATGTTTTCTCGTAGCGTTCGATTTGGGCTTTCCCTTTGCCTTCTAGTTCGTCTAAAGTTGATCTGTACTTTTGGATGTCGTCGAGCAGGATAGCGTGTTGCGCTAATTGTTCTTCTGTCTGTTCGCGATTGGAGATGTATAGAGAATTATGCGCCATGAGTTGGAAGGATATTTGTAGAAGCCATTTCTCTGTGTCTTGTAGCGATTGGTGGTATTGGTTGTAGTCTTTGATGTCAGATTCGAGCTCCGCTTTCTTGGCTGCGCATTTAGCTCGCAGCGCTTTGCATTTCCGCTCGATTTCTGTGACGGACTCTTTGACAGCCGGTTTCTTTGCCCACCCGCTTAGTTCTGCAGCTTCCTTCTTCAATCTCTCAAGCTCTGGCTTCTTGCTATCAATCTCCTCTTCGATATGTTTGTATTTCTCCAACAAAGTCTTCATTTCGCCCAACTCCCCACCAGTGGGCGGAACCTTATCTAGATTCTGTTCAGTATCCTTTATCCATTGGTTCATCTTGTTCTTTGATTCTTCAAAGTCTTCCCATTTGCCGATAGCCGCTTTGAGCTGTACGGTTATAGAGTTAAGGTCTATTTTCAGTTGGTCCCAGCTCTCTTGTAGAACCTTGACGTCGTTGCGTAGACCGTCTTGTTCCTCGGTGGGCGTGTTGTTGAGGGCCTTTTTGAAAGCTTCTTGTAGCACGACGAGTAAATGGTGACCTTCTGTCATTCTGTTGTTGACAAGTTTGACAGTTTCTAGCTTGTCCTTTGTAGTGTCGATATCACCAACTCCAATAGAATCTTGGATAGTTCCGTGAGCTGTTTCCAGCCATTTCGTAAGTTCATCCTTAGCTTTTATGAACTCAGTGTGATCTGAAAGGTTCTTCTCTCCATTGGAAACCAGACCTTGTATCTTGGTGAGTAGGGTCGTGTATTCTGTCTGTAGGTTGACGGTCTTGTCGCGTACCCAGGCGCAAGCGCTGAGTTCCATGAGATTCTCGCATCTGTCGTTTAGTTCTTCTAGGACGTGTTTGTGTCCCAAAGCCTCCGAAAGCAGTTCCTGTAAGTAAATAACAAAATTAACAACATTAAACACCGATATATATAAAAAACCTTTTCCGTATCAGACCCATTCAATTGGAACAATGACATAGTACTTTTTCCCTTTATTTCCCCAAGCGTAACTACTTCTGATTCTTAACCGTGCCACCTCAAAGTTGGCACCAAATAACAATTTCTAGCTGTCCAAATTAAACTTAAACATACTATGCCATTTAAGAAAATGCCATCAACTATAGGTTAGTTTGTAAAATCCCCAAACGTGGCCAACGTAGCATGGAAGAAATTCGTATTTAGCGAAAAGGCCGCCGATTGTACTTAATTTATATATTTTTTTCGAATGCACTAAAATGCTGTTAGCCGCAGATGGCCATGCCATGAGGTACATACAATCTTAAATTATTTGGTGTGTAGGGAAGTTGGTTTAGGGCCCTACATAATAGAAACGTGTTTATGTTGGTAAGACCATTTATTCACTGAGGGAAGAGAGCGTAACAACTATGTCTTAAGCTAGGTATACTACGTACGTGTCCTTAATGCTAACTCATCATATTACTACACCACAGGTGCATTAAAGTAATAAAAAAATCTATCTACAAAGCCAAAGTACTTACGCGACACTTATCCAAATGCTCAGGCGTGATCTTATCCACCTTCTGCACACTCTTCAGCTTTCCATCGAATTCCTTCACCCACTTGGCCATCTTATCCGACGTCTCGAGAAAGTCTGACCAGGCGGACAGACATTTCTCTAGAAGCTTCTTGGTGTCTTTGCAGATCTGTTGGAGGTTCTCCCATTCGATCTTGAGTTGTTTGATCTCCTGGTTGATGCCGTCCTTTCCTTCTATGCCTGTTGTTTCTAGAACCGCTTCGCTGAGCTTTATGGCCTGTTGAAGTTAGAAAAAGTGTTTAAGGGAGGTTAGATTAATACTCTTTTAAACTGAATTCTATAGGAATACATAGTAAGTAGATAGACCGACGACATTGTAGTGGTCGCAGGGAGTCGATGGATGAAGGCGGCTCAGTCAGGGCCGCTATTTCAGGTGTAGTATAAGGGAGGCCGACTCGGACCCACATGTAGAAGACTTACCTTCTGCAGTAACTTCTCTCCCTTAGGCAGGCTCTGTATAATGGTATCAGCCACCGCCAGTTTCCCTTGCACAGCTTCCTTTTCTCCATGCGAGTCGCCGCACTGCTGGATCTCAAGCTTGCAGGCTCGGACCCACGAGTAGAAGCTGTCGTAGGAATCCTTGTATTGGATGTGAGAGTTCACGTAGTCTTCGAGTTTCTAAAAAGAAGATAAAATTTATGATGAGTTTGGCTTTAATCGCGAAGAGTGGTAGGGTAGGGAGGCTTTTGGTTTCCAGCGGGCCAGCGATTAAGTTTTGCAATCTAACTTGTAAAATGAAGGCACAAGTTTGGTTGTTCAGATGGATATGCGTTACTCTTAAACGCCAAAAATATTGAACTGCTATACAAAGCTGAAACTTAGCGTTCATAATAAGCTAAAAATGTACATGGTCTGCAGTAGAAACATTTTTTTTAACGAGAAAATTAAGTTTAATGCCGCTGACTGTAGCCACTCGGCGACTTGCAGTTTTATGCAAACTACTTACAATTCAAAAGCTTCCCAAACTTTGTGATTAAAACCACCGCTTGAAAAAAAGTGATTCACAATCACTGATGATGACACGTAACTAGAGAATAAGCTTTAATTTCTTTGATAAAATCCACTTGACAAAACCACAAAATCACTCACCGATATCATATCACTGACAGTCTTCCTGATCCCATCATATCTCTTCAGAGTATCTTCAATCCCCTTGGACTTCAGCGAAGCATCTTCTAGAAGCTTCTCATTGAGCTTCTTCACGAGATCGCTATGTGAGTCGATGTCTCTGTTGAAAGTCTTGAACTTCTCCAACTTGGCTTTTTTCTCCGAGAGGTCGTTGAGCAGAGAATCGTCCGATTGGATCTTCTGGTCGATGTCGTCCAGCCATTCTACTAGCAGTTTGTGAATCTGTACAGAAAAATGAACATGCATAAATATACGGTGGACAATTCACAGCATCATCTAGCCTCAGGCTAAGTAGAGCTTGTGTTGGTACTAGATAACTGGATATAGCACATTACATAGATATTGTTTTTGATACAATATCTATGTAAACCCAGAAAACGAAAGAAATATCTGCAGATCGTTCAATCATGTGTCCAGTTGTGATTTGAACCCCCTCCGGCGTCGCAGACAGACCTTCGACCATAACGCGACAGAGGTCCTCAGAAAACCACCACCTACCTTATTCTGCCAAACTGCATCGTGTTACAGTTTAAAAGTTGTATCGTTGCCGGTAAAATCACAGGCTCTGGAAGCTTAACAGCTAAGGCAAATGATGACTTAATATCACGTGGACCATTTGCCTATTTCGTCAACTACTAGTGCAAAATCTCTCCAATCTTACCTTAGAAATGTCATCAAACTGAGCGGCCCTGCTCTGCAGTTTATTCCTCACGTCCTGTAGATCCGCGATCAGTTTGTCGAACTCTTGCTTCAAGTTATCCGTGTCTTCCTGTATCTTGGCAGCTCCGGTTTGTTCCGTGTTCATGGTCACCTTCTCTTTGAGTTCTAGGAGATACCTGTTGGAAAATGTAGAGAGATTAGGACTCTGGCAGTATATTTCTTTTTCTTTAAAAAGATCCTACATTTTATCATTGTTTACAACTGGTGAACGTCCATCGTAAGACATGGGCTCCTTGTTTATAAGACTGGACCTCTTAGCCTCCAGACTATATCGGCGCATAAGAACGTTTGGCAACACATAAAAGATTTAAAATGAATTCGAGAATAGGTAACTTAGAGACGATGTTATCAAAAAGTTGAGCAGCCCCTGTAGGTAACTTAAATACGAAAAACTACGCTTTTTAAATCGTAACTCGTATCACGAAGACGTCCCTACTGTACTGCTACTAGTCATTTCGAAGAAATCCACAAGCAACGTGGTCACTAAGTTAATTACCTCAACTTATTCTGGCCCTGTTCAAGCGACTGCCTCAGTAGCTTCACAGTGTTAAGTTTGGCGTTGACGTCAGCCAACGTGTTGGGTATATCCGCGCACTGGTTCAGCTTCTCGCGAGTACGGTCTAGCCAGTCTTGGCACTCGCCGTACAGTGCGTTGTGTTGTTGGTGCTCCTGTGAAAATAGTAGACTTGACAAGACTTGACAAAACAAGAAATAATAGTATTATATTATGTATATCAGTTATCTAGTACCCATAACACAAGCTCTGCTTAGCTTGGGGCTAGATAATGCTGTGTGAATTGTCCAAGCATTATTTATATCATTTATTGTGATTTTATGCACACAGGTTTTGTTCTTAAGGTGTAGGTAGTCCTTTTTCTTTGTAGTCAGTTCTAAAGAAACTTTTCTCGCGTCGTGATCTGTCCTTTAATAGCTGTCGGAAAATCCATTCCTGCTACATGTCTATGTCTATATGTCAAATTCTCAAATTCCTAGACAGACAAAACACGATTACAACATTTTTCATTACGGATGTAAGCGGGTTAACTACGAAGCTTTTTTGTGTTGGAAGAACACCAACGTTTCATCCCTTTACGAAGGACTTCTTCAGGGTGAGTGCTTACGTTACCTGGTAATGCAGTTCCAGCCTCTTCATAACCTCCTTGGCCAGTGACAGCAGTGCGTTGTACTTGGTGGTGAGCTGCGTAACCCCGTTGGAGATGCGTGTGTCTGCGCACGTCTCGAGTAGGGTTTGCGCGCGCACGTTCAGCTTGTCGAGGTCTGTTTGCCAGTCGAATAGGGTTTGGAGGTGTCCCTGGAACGATGATGAAGATTGAAGACGTGGTTTTACAATAATTTCCTAGCCACACAGTTATAGCCGCATTGAAGTAAAAGTCGATTTCCGTGAAGCTACTAGTGAGAGTTACCTCAAAACCGACAGGCCTTTTTTATCATATTGTGACGGAAACCAAGATCCACACTAGGCCGCAGTGTTTCGTTACAGAAGCTTCTTTTTTTTATTTTTTTTAAGATCTTGGTGAGACAAGCATTTGGTTAACTTAATAGCCTAGTCTCACCAAGATCATGGACGTGGATTTTCACAAACCATATAAAGAATAAGGCTAAACCTCACCTGGAACTCCTCAAGCACGACCCTCTTAGATTCTAGATCATTCTGCAGTTTGTTGAACGATTGCACTAGCTTCTCAGTCTTAGATAACCAGTCTAGGGCTTCCTTGTACTGCTCCTCATACTCAGTCCACTTCACGATACCGCCCTCGATGAGGGCCTTCGTGCTGTTTAGCTGCTCTCTGTTTGTGGAAGAAAATACTTTAGAGCTGATGTATTTTGGTTAGATTTTAAATGACAAAAAGCTGGCAAGTTACAAGATCTTAGTTTCAAATAGAAAAGAAACTAGAAAAGTACTGTCTTCAAACAAAAAGAACATGAGACCGTCAATAAACGCTGATTGAATTTGGGACAGGTGATTAATTGAAAAAGTCGAGTTTTATTATTATTATTTCTAGCACTTTCCTTTCAATTCTGTTGGTATAAAACCAAAAATTTAGTACACTAAGAATTGACGTCTCTTTTTTTCGATCGTAAAAAAGGGACGACACCATGTTTCAGTTAGTTTAGATTATAAGTGCGAACAGATTTGACACCAAATTCTTATTACCGAAAGTACCAAAGTAATACTCACACATATGTATCGTACTCTTCTTGCATAAGAGCCACCTCTTCCTCAATATCCTCTCTATCATCATCATCAGCGACAGCGCAGGATATTTCTCCCTGTTCCAGCGCCTTCTGCAGTTTCGCTTGACCTTCTGGTAGCTCACTGGCCAGAACCTTTAGCTGAGATATCTTACTGCTAAGAGATTCTTTGTCCCCTGTCGCATCTGAACACTTTCCTAACCGCTCTTTGGCGGCTCTTATCCATTGTACAAAGTCTGATCCAGCATCTAAGAACGCTTGGTGTTGTTCAACAGTCTCTCTCTGTTTTTCGTAAAGGTCTTTCGCCTGTTTGCTGAGCGTTTCGTATTTGCTGGTGATTTCAGAAGCTGGAGCTTGCTGCATAAGTTCTGAAGCCTTAGAAGTTACAGACTGAATCATTGGTTCAAACGAAACGATATCTTGCACAATATTGTTTGTTTGACGGAGTGTGGCCTTCCTCTCGCCAAGACTGAGGCCGGTGGTGAGCCCGGCCAGTCTATCTTGACCTTTTTTGGACTTGGCGACTTTCTGTTCACACACTTCTTGTAATTTTGCTTCTCTGTCAGAGATCCATTGTTGTAATTGTGAATAACTGGAACTGTAGTCGGCCCATTGGAGCAGCGACGTCTCGAGGTGTACTTTAGCGGTTGTCATCTTCTTTACAAGACGGTCCCATTCGTTTTGGAGCTCTTTCAGTTCTGTGTTAATTCTGTCTTTGCCGTCCGATCTAGTGTTGCGGAGGACCTTCTCGCCGCTATTGACCGTAGCATGCACGAGATTCTGTCCTTCTTCACGACGTTTCAGCAAATCTTCGATTTGTTCGAGGCGCTTCTGTAAAGCTTCCTTACTGCTGTTGCTGCCAGCCTCGCTTCCACTGCGAGTGATTTCCCAGGCATCGTCGATCCACTTCTTGGTCTTCGCGTAGTTATCATCGTAGTTTTGGTGCTGTTCGTAATTGGTTTCGACCTTCTTCAGAACGTCATTCGCCATGTTGACTAAAACTTGATACCTTGAGTTGAGATGCCTCAACTGATTGTTGACGTAGGTGTCGAGATGTGAAGACAGCAGTCCAGCAGCAGATGCGTTGAAGTTATCGATATCGGCTTTGCCCTTATTTAGCTGAGCAACGATCTCTTGCACTTCGTTGCATTGAGCACCCTTCTCCTTCGCTGTTCCAAGAAGGGTGACTTTGTGGTTCTTGATGAGAATCTCCTTTTGCTGAAGCCAGTCTGAAAGCCTTTCATATTCGTCTTTGTATTCACGCCACTGGCTAACTGTTTCTTCCAGTTGGCTTTTTTGCTGCTTAATCTCATTGAATAGATCATCGAAGCTTTCCTTCAAGGCCTTCATTTCATTCTTGATGACGGTTTGACCTTCGGGAGACGTGCTGGCCAGCGCCACTTGTCCTGTATGCTGCAGATGTTCTAGTAACAGCTCTCCCTGAGCTTGTTTGTTGATCAGAGCATCAAGAGGAGCAACAGAGTTTTCGATAGCCAACTTGTCGCTGAGAGGTTTAGATTTTAAAGACGGGACCTTTTCTCTAGCCCTGGTGAGCCACTGAATCAGCTCATCGTGAGCTTCTTTGTATAGACGGTGGTCCTTGTATTGTTCTTCGCGATCAGAAAGAAGTTTCTTGATTTTATCGTAGAGATTGTCGAACTTATTAAGAGTCTCCTGCGCTTTGGACGCGACTTGGTTTTGCTGTCCGCTAGCGACCATTTCACTGGCCTTAGCTTTTAATGTGTCGACATCGATACGATCGCATCGGGCTTTCTCTTCGACTTCCTTTAGTTTCTCGAGTTGTGCCCTCTTGTCGGTCATTGAACTTTCGAATGGTGTCAGTTCAGCTAACATATTCTCGAGCCAAGCGTTGCTCTTCTCAATAAGCTGTATTTGTTCAAGGAAGCCGGCCCATTTGGTTACGGAGTCATCGAGTATGTTCTTTGTCTCGATCATTCTCGACAACAAAGCGGACCATTGCTCTTGCAGTGCAATCAGAGATTCGTTGATAGCCTCATGGCCCGCCGGGGCCGTGTTGGCCATGACGTTCTGGGCCAACTCGACCAAAGACTGCACTTTGGTGAAACCTTCATCCTTCGTGAGCAGAAGGTTTTGAATTAGAACAAGTTTTGTTTCCAAGTCGTCCTGTGAGCAAGAGCTTAGGTCAGCACAGAAGTCCAGCTTGTCTCTCAACTCTTCGATCCACTGTGAGCATTCGGTCACATTGCTAGCGAATTCTTGGTGAGTCTTCACATACTGTTGCCACCTGTTGGTTAGGTCCTTGACCTTCTGTGAGAGAGCTTGGTATTTCACAGACAGGTCTGATATTTGCGATCCTCGCGGTCCAAGCACACCCGTGTACAAATTCTGAGCCTTCTCTGTTATGTTATCGATTTCCAGCTCCTTAGCCCTAACTTCGCCTTGAAGCTCTTGGAACTTGTTGAATTGTTCTTGTTTCTCTGGTAAAGTTGCCTTCAAGTCGACAGCGTGGATTTGATTGTCGGTAGTTCTGATCCAGGCGAGACATTGGTCTTTCATGTTCTCATACTCGTTCCATTGCTGAATCTTGTTTTCTACGGATTCGATTGTCTTGTTAATGAAAGAAACGAGTCCTTCCCATTCTTGATGCGATGCATCGATTTGGTTCCTGATGTTAGCTTGTCCGTTGCTGATGGTTCCAGGGAGTACCTTTTCGCCCAGAGACCGTATTTTATCGATTCTATTCTTTTCTTCCGGTAAACTAAGTTGCAGGGATTTAAGTTTCTCGCAGTTACTGCTGAGAGCAACGCGCTCTAAGTTGACATCACCCCAGAGTTGCGCAGTGTTGTGTGTAGCTTCAACCCATTCTTCAAGGTCTTTAACCGCTTTGGTGTATTGTGTGTGGTTATTGACGATAGCTTCGTATTGTTCGACGAAGGATTTAGCTCTGTTGAGGATGGTTGCATGGCGTTTCTTGAGTTGGTTAATTTCTTTCGTGATGTCTTCGGTAACATCTGGCAGTGTTTGAGCTCTGCCCTCCAACTCCGCGATATCTTGTTGATGAGCAATAGCGTCTTGTAAGTATGTTCTGTAGACATTGAGTTGATTGCGTTTCTCATCAAGCGTTGCTTTCAGTTCGATATCTTTAGGCAGATTCTTTTCAGCAGTAGCCAGCCAGGACTGCACGGTTTTCAGGTTATCATCGAATGACGACCACTTGTTGAGCTCAGAGTCGAGATCTCTCTCGGCCTTTGTGATGCTGTCGTAAAGGTTCTCGATGGCTTGTTGGATTTCATGTAACTGTTGGTCAATGATTTCCTTGCCCTCGGGGGATGTTGATGGGTAGAGTTTCTCTCCCAATTCGAAGGTGTTGTTGACTAGAAGAGTAGCGTTACGTCTCTGGCTGAGGAGATCGTTGAGGTTTTCACGTTTAGCGCTGATACCTTCAGGTGTATTCGAAAGGTTTTCTTTGCATTCATCGAACTTGTGCTGAGCTGCTTTGAGCCAGTCCGTACACTGAATGTACTTCTCCTGGTAGGTCTTGTGGTCAGTCACCGCTTGCTCACATTTCTTGACCAGCTCTTTAGCAGTTGACTGGACTGATTGAAACCGCGAAGTCATCTGTTGCAAATTCATGGTTATTCTAGTGTCATTGCAGTTTTCGATGAGATCACTGAACTCGTCGGTTACTTTGTCTACGTCGTTTTCTGTCTTCTTCAAGTTAGCCAGAATAGCCTGAAAATATGATTTTAATTTAGAATAAAGAATAGTATGGGTTGATGTTATGTTTAATCTAATCTACGACAACTACCATTAGTGCTATTGTTTTAACGTCACCAAAATAATAGTTGAGTTAGATTTGCGATTGTTTCAAACCGTATAGGGGATTAGAAATACCGATACCGAGCCGCCGCCGCCTCCAAATTAGTAGAAAAGTTATGCAAATCGTAGAACATTAAATCTAAATACACCATAGTAGTAGGTCGTTGTACCGCCTATGTTAGATTCTAAAATAGTTTCGTGAAATTAAGTTCTACTGAAAATTAAACAGTGCTGATATAAAATCAGTCTGTCTGGAATCTTACTTGATCCAACGCTTCGCCCAAAAGGATAAGCGCGCTCAATTCATTCTCGTGATTATCAATCCCTCTACATAAATCCTGTTCAAAAATCAAACATGAATATCACGCAGCGAGAAATGTACAGCAAGTTCGTTATTATGAAAGAAAGCTTACCTGATATTTGTTCAGCTGATCCACCTTTTCTTCCAAGGTGGCTTTTGGTGTGTAGGTTTTAAGGCTCATCTCAGTATCGCTTAGCCAGTGCTGCAAACGGTCACTGGCGCTGTCAAACTCGATCCATTGCTGAATCTTATCCTCGATGCCACGCTTGACATCGTGAACAGTCGCTGTAAACTTCTCAAGATCAGCTCTGAGCAAACCGAGCTCCCTCGACATGCCTTCTTTACCCCTAGGAGAAAGCTTGGTGCTATTATTGTCTATCAAATCAGACAGGATCTTCAATTTGTTGTTTCCAGTGGGAATAGCATCCAGTAATTCTTGGATCTTAGCCAGCTTGTTTTGTAAAGCAGCTTTATTGCCAGTATGGTCTGATAACAGATGCAAACGATCCCATAAGTGCTTCTGATAATCTTGAAGCGATTTTTGTTGGTCTGAGAACTGCTGGTAGATTTCGTATGTGTTCTCATGCTTGTCGATTACTCCAGAAAGTCTAGCTGTGAGTGCGTTGTATCTGTCCCAGACCGATTGAATAATAGATGACATTTCATCACTTTCACCTTTACCGGAGTGAAGAGTAGCAGCTACGCTCTTTGCTTTTTCTGTGACTGTTTCTATTACTCTCTTATGTGAATAGATTTCTTGCAGCAATGTTTTGTTTTTTAGCACTTTAGATTTGATTTCCTGAGCTGAGTTGATTATGGCCTTTTCTTCGGCGCTTACTATTTTCTCTTTCTCATCTAACCAGGATAATGTTTGTTGCAATACGTCTTGATAGCTTGACCATTGTAGAGTTTGGGACTCGTATTCCTTCTGTTGTTGAAGAATAGTATCATTGAGTTTGTCCCATCTTTCTCTAAGTGCTCGGATGTCAGCACGAATGCTCTCTCTGCCATTTGCGGCGGTCTCAGGCAGTACTTTATCACCTGAACTTGTGAGTATACTGATTTTATGTTCACCGTTATCCTTTTCCATCAGGAAAACCTGAAGTTTGTTGCCCTTGCTCTCAATGCTAAGTTTATCTTCTTTAGAAACCATTTGTGACAGCTGTTCTTCCAGTGGCTTTAACCAAGCGTCAAATTCATTGCGTAGCTGCACGTATTTTCTGTGGTCAGCCACTAGCTCAGTCTTGTGATTAACAATTTCTTTGGAAATCAGGTGCAGTTGTTGGTATCTGCTACTTATTTGCGTCACAAGAGGTTTCAAACGGTCAACGCCACTCAGCTGAATTAAACTGTGAGATTCATCAACGAATGCGTCCATTTCCTTTTCCTTAGCGTTGATGCTGTTTCTTACATCAACCGTTCGTTTAAGCTGAGCTTCCTTCTCATCTAAAGTTGAGCATAAGCTCTGATCACGGCATTTTGTTTCCATATCCTTCAACCATTCAGTAATAGACTCAATTGAGGAGTCGAATTTGTTCCAGATATCCAAAGTGTGTTGCAATTTGAGCTCGGATGAATCGATACTCTCGACGGTGTTGCGTAGCTGGTCCATTAGATTATCGATTTCGGCTTTAATAGCCACATTACCAGCCTCTGAAGTGCTTTTATTAACTGCTGCAAAAACAGACCTGATTTCGTCTAGTTTGTTTGAGCCTACTTTTTCGATATCTTTGAGCGCAACAGCTGAATGTAACTTTCTGATAATTTCTGGCTTTTCGCCGGTAGCATTTTCAATGTCAAGCAACTTTTCTGACTGAGCTCCGAGCCATTCTTTGTATTGCGTAATGAGATGCACTAAGTCTTCGTGTCTCTTCACACAATCTTCTAGGTTTTCTTGCAGGTTGTGAGATTTGGTTACGATATTTTGGAACAACTGCTTGATGGATTGCAGATAGACATTCAATGAAGCATCATGAGTCTGATCAACAAGCTGTTGCGCTTTGTCGCAAACTGATTCAACTAGTGATTGATGTGTCATGATTTCTTGATGCATTATCTTGTGGTTTTGTAATTGAGCTTTCTTTTCTTCTAAAGAAGCCTTCAGCTCTGTATGTCTTTGCATGGCCCTTTCGACATCCTTCAGCCATTTTGTCAGCTGTTCTTGAGCAAGAGAGAAATCGGAGAATTGGAGGAGACACTGATCCAATTTGTTAACAGTTTCTTGGAAGCTATCTCCGAAACTATCCCAAAGGGTTCTGATCTTGCGAATCTTCTGACGAATGACTTCTCTGCCATCTGGGCTTGTGTGCGTATATAATTTCTCTCCTAAGCTGAGGAATTCTTCAAATATAGGAGTTTTTTTGTTTTTAGTCTCATAAAGCTCTTTAGCTTTGTTTTGTTTCTCTTGAAGTACAGCGTAGTCTCCTACTATTTCATTAAGGTCTTGGAGTTCGCCAAGCATATTCAACAGCCAGGATTCCATACTAGAATATTCGTTTTCAAACAGTTGGTGCTCAGAAACAAACACCTCGTATTTGGAAATTATTTCATTTACAAGATTGTTCAAAGTATGATATCTGGTGGCAAGTTTTGATGTTTTGCTTGTTAGTTCAGATTCGCTAGATACATTTTGTTTGGAATCTGTTAGAGCAGCAAAGTCAGCGCTCCGTGATGCCAACTCGCTTTGGATTTCCTTGACTTTTTGGAGATGAGCAATCTTGGCTTCAAGGTTGCTCTTAAGGCTTTGGTCTCTAACTTGATTTTCTTTAACTTTGAGCCATTCCTCTAGCTCATCCAAGTTCTTCTGACTTTCGTTCCATTGGTTAAGCGTCTCTTTGAGTTTTTTATCTTGCTCTGTACATTGTGTGGCGAATTGATTCCATGATGATTTCAGTTGTTCGTATTCATTGATAAGAACTGGGTGTCCGTTTGAGCTTGTGGATTCTAAAACGGTATGAAGTTGCGTTTTCAATTTGCTTAGAACGCTTTCAATATCCTTAGCTTTGGAAGTAACTTTCTCAATAGCAGCAATTTTAGCGTCAACGTCTTCTTTCTGAGTGACGACAACGTAATTCAACATGCTGTTTTCTGCCAGCAAATGATTGAGACGATCACGAGCTTCCTCAAACAATTGCACGTATTTCTCGTGATCTGAGACGTGCGACTCGCATGTAGCGATTCTCTTTTCTAATTCTTCAGACATATTGCTATATCTGTCGATAGTCTTTGAAAGACTTTTTTCAGCTTCATCATCGGGCATGAGCTTGATTTTGTCGCTAAGCTGTGCGAGCATCGATTGATGCAGCTCAACCTCTTGGTGCAGCAGCTTGTTGGCATGTAGCTGGGCTTTCTTCTCTGGTAACGTAGGGCTCAACTTAAACTCACCCAGCTCTGCTTCTTTGTCGCTTATCCATTTCTGGACTTGATTGAATGTGTCGTCGAATGAAGATCTCTTATTGATCGTCGTTTCTATGTCCTTGATCACGCTGTTAAGGGAGTCGACTGAATCTTCAAAGTAATCTCTCAAGGCTCTTAATTCATTTCTTATTTCTTCTCGACCTTCAGGAGTAATACCACTGAACAAGGCTTCACCAGATCCGATTGCGTTATTCAGTAATTTCTGCCCAACTTCCTTGTTTTCAATCATTTTCTTCAACTGCTCTAAATCAGCAGGCGATGGTTTAGCGTGTTTGCTCATAACAGACAAGTCCTTGATCTTCGCATTGGCATCTTGAAGCCAGTTCTTAAACTCAGCAATGGATTTGTCATATATACTTTTGTTGTTCTTTAGGTCTTTCAACCTGTTGAGATGGCTATCAACAAACTTCTCAACAGTTTGATACCGAGTAACTAAGTGGTTGACGTACTGTAGCACTCTTGAGTCTGGGTTTTGAGCCAAGATCTTTTCGCCAGTTGCAGTCAGTTTTTTAATTTCTGTATCGTACTCTTTAATTTCTTTGTCAAGTTGTTCGATCTCATTAATTTTACCATCGATTTGATTAACATTGAGTAGATTAGCTGCCTCAATTCTAACCTTGTTTTCTTTTTCTTTGAGCCATTCCGAAACATTCTCTTGCAAAGCTTCGCAGTCTTGCCATGAATCTATATTTTCTTTCAACCTGTTTTTAATTTCCGCCAAATTAGCCTTGAGGACGTCTAAGTTTTTCTTAGCTTTTTCTGTTTGTTGTTCAGCTTCTAGAGCGGATGCAGGTTCAGCCACAAGTTTTAGGATTTCACTGGCTTCCTTCAATTCAATAACTTTAATATTGCAATCAGCAATGCCATTCTCGACGTCAGCTAAAGCGGCGCTCTTAACTTCTAGGTTGTATTTATCACTGTTGACATCTGGCATACACCATCTAGTCTTATCGTCTAGGATCTTAATGTTTCTATTGAACATCGCCAGTTTGTCGGTAAACAGTTTTTGCAGGAATGTTAGCAACGTAATTTCTGTCTTATTAGCGTGTATAAGAACGCTCTCAAATCTCTTCTGCAAAGTGTTCAGTTCTTTTGGTACCAGTGATTCGTAGAATCCTGGGTAATTATCGTTCATTTCAGAAACATTCTGGGTAAGATTATCAATTTCTTCGCTGAGATTCTGTAGTTCAGCTTTGCACACCTGGCACTTTTTCAGACGATCTAAGATCTTGGCATTGTCTCCGGTCATGTCATCACATTTGATGATGTCATCGCGTACTTTACTGACGCTGTCTGATAACTGCTTGATGCGGTCTTTTAGTTTGATTTCTTTAGATCCAATAGAAGAGAGTGCCTCCTCCAAGTTTTCTGCCAGTTGCTGCAGAGCTTGGAATTCGTTATCTAAATAGTCGACAATTGATGTAACTTGTCCAGTGGGTATACTCTTGTTCATGTTGGTGATCTGTTCGCACTTGGCTGCAATGCTGTTCTTAAGTCCTTGATAAATAGGAAGTTCTTCCTTGTACTTAGTCAAATGACTCTGACCGAATCTGATTTCCAAATTATCACAAGCATTTGATAAGTTCTGGCCGGTTTCGCTCAACCAAGTCACCACCTGGTTCTTTGTATCGTCAATTTGTCGCCATACAATCGCTTGCTGGTCGAGATCTTGAATTCTATTAATGATGCCATCGTTGACATTTTCCCAGCGTTGTTGTGAGTTTACAAAAGCTTCTTCCAGAGGAGCTGTATCAAATCCTCCCAGATGTGAAGCTTGGTTGATAACAGATTGTTTGATGACTTCCATTTGATCGAGAAGTCCTTTAGACCTCTTGAGGATTTCATAACCTTTCCTCGCACGGTCAAGACACTGAGCCGTTTGGATATAGTCGTTAGGTGCTTCCTTAGCTTCGTTGAAAAGCTGTTCAGATCTGCTTATTTCTCTGTCGTAAGCGACGGTAAAGTTCTTCAGTTCTTGCAGAGTGGAGGACAAGAGGATATATTTGTTCTTTTGATCGCGGACGCTATTAACTACTTGGTCCCAATTGTTGTCTGCGACTGTAAGAGCGTTTTGTATCGTACCCATGTTGGGTTGGTCCTCCCTCATCAGATGTAGGCCTTCCTCGCGAAGTTCTTTTCTGATCGCCTGTTTTTCCTTGAGTTCAGCGTCGATTTTGTCTAGCTGTTCTGTCTTGTCTTGGATAGAAGCTTCAGTCAAAGGCACAGCATTCAGGGCCATATCGCTAAGAGCTGATTGCACGTGTTGCAATACATCAACCAAAGCGTTATGTTGGACGTTGAATTTGTCCCATCGAGCTCCAACTTTCTGTACTAGATCTCTCTTTGTTGTTACTTGGTTTAGAAGCGCTTCTGCCTTCACTTCGATCTCCTTAACTAGGCTAGTTGGAGACATTATCCTGCCGGTGTTTTGATCAGTGACTTTGACCCTTGAAGGTCCGTCTAACAGAGCTACGTTGCTCTTCCATTCCGGTATTTTGGTAATGATGTTTACGAGTTCTGTTCTCAAGATCTCGTAGCTCTCAGGAGTTAGTTTCGGGCCTTCAATTTGGTACTGGATATGGCCCAGCTGTTGCTTGGTGTCGTCATACCAGTTCAGAAGGTCGGACCACTTTTGCAGAACTCCCTTATTTTGTTGAATATTGCTTTCGATAATCTGGTAATGCTCAGCGATGTTTGAGTAAGTATCGCTGAGTGCGCGAGATTCGTCAGGATGTGATGCGAGAGTCATGTTCTTGATTTCGTTATAAATATCAGTGAACTCTGGCGTTTTGGCCGCGTGTTCTTGTAACAACACATGCATGGATTGCAAGGTTGGTTCGACCTTATCAGCGCCAATTTGGTCGTAGCTTTCAGTCTTTCTTCTGAAGTCTGTGATCCAGTTGTCAAAGTTGTGTAGTTTGGTCATGAACTCCTGTCTTACTATGATCTTGTCTGACAGTTCGTTGACTTTGGACCTGACTGTGTCAGCGAGATTGTTCGTTCGCTGTTTGATATCAGCTACTTTATTTTTGAGTACAGTGGCACCTTCTGGTTGGATGTTGTGGCAGATATTATCACAGATTTGTGATATACTGATTATTTTAGCTTGTTGTTGGGAGATTTCGTTTCCGAATGACTTTAGCTTATTCAGTTCCCTGTCTAGCTTTTCAACTTGCGGAGAGTCGATAGAAACGCTACGGCTACTCAGGAGTTTCTCTCCATTTTCGATCCACGATTCGAGTTTCTCCGCATCGCGTTCAAAATTCTCCCAGTTGAGGACTAGTTTATCTAGCTTGCTGTTCCATTGGTCTGCCAAATCATGGACCACGGCCCAGCGGGAATGAATAGCGTCCACTTCATCTGGGGCACTTGTTTTCCCAGATAGTTGATGACTGACGCTCGACAGAATCTGCAGGATTATTTGTTGCTTATCACAATCTGTGACTAGAGCCTTTGACTGCTGTTGTAATTGCTGGGCTTCCGGTAAATTGGAAGGTTTAGGCAAGTTTCCGAGTTTTATCTCGGATTCTTCGATCCAGGGTTTGATTTCCGCGACACCGGCTTGGTATTTCTGCCAGCTAGCGAGATCGTGTTCGACCACCTTGGTTTGGTGTTCTGTGGACCTTTGGAGATCTGCCATCATTTTTTCTAGAAGCGCGATTTCTCCTTTGAGTCTCGTAGCGTCTTGCACTCTGTGTTCGACCGCTAATTTGGCTCCTTGGTCTGCTACACCGCGAATAATTTCCAACTTATGAGAAATAACCTTCTGTAAAGCTTGTGACTTCTCAACTCTATCTTCAGGCGTTATATTATCAGCGCGAATCTGAGAGATGAGTATAGGACTTTCCTTCTTTATCCATTCACGGACATGTTCCAACTTCTGTTCGATCTTCACCCATTCTTCATTAAACTTCTCAAGATGTTCCACTTTATGTTGTACTTCATCTTGTACTTTAACCAGCTTGCTTGTAATTGTGCCCAATTCTTTCTCAATAACAGGTTTGGGTTTGTTAGCGGTTAGCGTACGTAGTTCGGAGTAGGCATGTTGTAGTTGAGGCAGTCTTTCCACCTTAGCCTTTTCAAGGTCAGAGCTCAGTACTTTAGTCTCTTGCAGCTCACGGCCGATGTTGGTAACACCGAGTTCTAGACCCGGGTGAGCGACGTAGCTTTCGATCTTCTCTAAATCAGAAAGTAGCTCGTCTTTCTGGTATTCATAGTTAGACCACACCTTCTGCGTGTCTCTGAGTTTGTGCAGTCGATCTGTAGAGCTTTCGTACGCCGTATTCCATCCGCTTTCCAGATTCCTAACATCTTCGCGAACAAACGCAGGTGCGTTGGCGTCTTTGATGAGATCTTTACCTCGTTGAAGCATGGACATGACCGACGGTCTGTGACGGTCGAGTTTCTGCACCGCTGCTTGTTGTTCCATCACTAATTGTTCCACATGTTGAAGAGATTGAGGCTCTGGTTCGACCAATGCCTGTTCTTTGGCACTTTCAAGAATACAAATAACTTCATGGACTTCTCTCCTATACGTGTAACATCTTGTGTAGGTTTCTGTTTTGATCATAGTGATTTCTATGGTGGGTATGAGATTCTTGTACCTCGCTATGAGGTTTTCTAGTTTGACTTGTTCGTCTTGAGCCTCGAGCTCGGAACAGTGATTGGTAAGCATGTCTAGGGTTTGTACGAGCCATTTCATGTCTTCGCGCTTTTTGTCTGCCTCGCGGCAAATGTTCTAGAATGGAAAAAAGAGAGTTATTAGGGAATCTAAGTTTAAAGGAATAGTGTTCAAATTACAAAGTGTCTATGCAATTCTTACAGAGTACTAAGTTATTTACCATGAGTTCTCTCAACTGCGTCCATTGAAAGCAATTTGGAAAATTAGAATATTTTTATGAGATGCCAAGTAACTTCTAGCTACACTTTATTAGAGATCCGAAGTGAACTAAACGTCGATTCTAAAACCCCTTACAATTTTACGTTGAACTGTTGAATTTTTACCAAACATAGCTATGATTAAAGCTTTCTTACAAAATAAACTAGTTCAATCGCTTTATTCGTTTGGGACATAAATGAAAAAAAAAGGGATTCACAAACATACACACAAACAACCAAGACGGATACTACGTTCTACGTTCTTTTGGGGATTATCATTAAAGGATCAAGTCTCTAAATAAATAGTTTTGCCAAAAGAATTTGAACTCTAATCTTACCTGGAAGATAGTCTTTTCTCGTTCAAAAGCCTCTGCCGAGTCGACCTCTCTCACGATGCTGTCCATGGTTTTGTCGACGTGCTGCATCCATTGCTCCATCTCTTGGAACTTGTGTCGGTAAGCGTCCCATTTCGCCGGGATTCGTTGAAGTTGCTGGCGGAAATGCTCCACGCTGCAGGAACAATTAAGCATTTGATTATACTCGTATTAAACTGAATTCCAATTACAGATAATTCAGAGAACTTTACGTAATCCTTCTATTTGGCCAATTGTTTACTTAAGGCTTAGTTTAATTTCTGGATCGTCTACTAGACTACTCACCGGTGCACAGTAGACTCCCACATGGTCTCACACTTCCTGCAGGCGTCCTCCAGACTACTGTCCGTGGTCTGATGAGTGTAGCTGACAGCTATCTTCTTCAGGTTTTGGAGACAGTGTTCCACTTGCATTACCTTGCCTTGGTTGCGGAAGTATTCTTCGTTTCTGATTAGGATACCGTCGGCGTCGTCGCTTTGGTTGTAGGCCTGGGTTTAAACAAACACAATACGAGTCAACTACAAAAAAAACATCGAAGATAAGGAATATAGAAAAAAACTAAAATTATCGATGAAAAAATAACAATATCATAATCAATTCATCGGTTCGGGAGCTACTATGCCACAGACCAACATATTAAAACTTATAACCTTCTAAAAACACTTCCAAGTGCAAGGATATCAACTCTGTAACTCATTCCAAACCGATAATGATCCCGTTCGCGTGCACATTCACAGCTATGAATTGAAACGTTGACTCCGACTCTGACCTGTTCTTCATAGACCAGTTCCTTCTCAATATCCTTGATGCAGTGCTGGAAGACGGCTTCGTCCAGTCTGAACTCAAGCTTCATGAGATGCGGAGGTGCTTTCTCCAGCAGTCCACGCCAGCGCTTTTGTAATTCCTCTACTGTTGAGACGATGGCGGGTCGGTCTGCTTCGTTCACCAGCTAGAAAATAAACATAAGTTAGATAAAGGTTTTAAAATTTAAAATAACAAAAAAGATTGCTGCACAGAAACGCGCACGAGGAACCAGATGCTCATAAATACGAGGAAATCTACCGATTCAAACTAACATCCCTCACGTCACAGCTACGATTTCAAAACCAATACACACCCAAAATGTTCACTAGCACGAATATGCTAGTGAAAGTTTTGAGCGCTTTTGTGCAATGCACAAACCAGCTCCTTATTATCCTTGATGTTGTCTACCGAAGTTTGTGTCAACGACCACGGATCCTTTATCAATTTGAGAAAAAACAATCAATTCTACCATTTACCTCAATAAGCTCTCGGCCAGATCTAACCAGCTCCGCGACAGCCTTTTCATCAGCACCTTGGAAGAACCTCTTATGGAAGTCCACAGCTTGCTTGCTATCCACTCTTGTATCTGCCAGCAACGCTTCGGCTCTCGACGCCCATTCCTCGACGGTCCGCCGCTTGATCTCGAACTCCTCCCATGCGCGAGCTAAGCGTTGCAGCTCAGCCTCTCTTCGTGTTGCTTCTGATGATACGTGGGCGAATCTGGAAGATAAAAACAATTGAAATTACTATATGTAAGAAGCGGGCCCAGTTTTATGGATCAACCATTTTTGCATTGTGACAGGTTCGACCACATAATTATCAGACTATGCTAACCACTGATGGATGTAGACCTCGTCTAATGATAACTATATCAACTTGCCACATCTAGTATTTACCAGCAGTCTTTCGAAGATCGTTATCCTGGCTAGACGGAAATCTATTCATACGTTTTTAGAAATTACTAAGAATATTGATGAAACACTACTGACCTATCATTCAAATCCCGCATCAGCCTGAGTTGATTTGACACATCCGCACTTCTATCCGCATCAGCGGATTTCACAATGTTCTGGAACACTTTGTTCTTGCTTTCCAACATGGAGCGGTAGTAGGTCGTTCGAGAGAAGAATGTGCGGTGGATCTCATAGCGTTCTTCTACCACCTCGCTGTGAAAAACACACAAATGAGATTTTATGATTTGGTACCTAATAAAAGTTCCGGTTTTGACTAGTTACACAAAAACGTGTCATAACTCTATGGCCTATTCTGTTAGATAATAATCGGTGCCGAACTTGCTCGGACTGGTTACTATTTGTCAACGAGCTTGCGGACCCTCGTGTCGAACTTGCCAACTTGCTTGCCGTTGCTTGCCACAGGCTTGTCGGTACTTGCCAGCTTGTCAACATTTGTTCCATCCAAGCTTGCCGACCCTTGTCGCAAGCTTGCCGATACTTGGCAGCGCTGCTTGCCAGGCTTGTCGACCCTTGTTTCGAACTTGCCGGTAGTTGCGACGGGCTTGCCGTTACTTATCTGTGTTTGCCGATACTTGCCAACCGGCTTGCCAGTCCTTGCCCCTACACTACATTTGTCGAGTCGCGGTTTCCATTCATATCTTTTACCGTCTAGTCTGTCCACTGGAACCCAGATTCTCCTCAGCCTTGTCCAGCCAAGCTCCTATCTCTAACTGTTCCTTCTCCAGTGATTCATGTTGAACGAACAACTGTCTGTATTGGTGATACTTTACTTTATCTCATCTCTTACCGTCTAGTATGTCCGGTGGAACCCAGATTCTCCTCAGCTTTGTCCAGCCAAGATCCGATCTCTTTCTGTCCACTCTCCAGTGACTCGTGTTGCACCAACAGCTGTCTGTATTGGTGCAACTTCACGGGTACTGTAGCTCGGACCCTCACTAGAGCTTCCTTCTGGATCTTGAGTTTGCTCATGTTGGATTCTACTTCGTCACGGGGGAGCTCGGCGATTGCATTCTGGAAGGTTCTGTGGGAAAAGAGTTACGTTAGAATTTGAATTAACGTTGTGGCAAAATGGAAAACAAGAGAAATAATGGCGATGTGATCGCGCGCTGCACGCGGTATTCGGAATTTGATATATTACATAATTATAATAACAATAATAAAACTTTATTTTAATATATAGGGGTTTTAACAAAGTAGGAGTTAATAACATTATCAGTCGACAGTGTTCCGTCAACTTATCGGCTGCCTGTCACCCGACTTTAGTATTCAAATTTCATTATGATTACAACAGTAGTAAATTAATCGACTCAAGCGAGTAGCCGCGTGTGACAGAAACACGTATGTAGACAAGAGCGGCGTGACGAGCGTAGCAAGCCGTGCTGTATTTAATGCTATGCTATGCTGTGTGTATAGCTTGCGGTCTGTAGGTACACACTCATACTGCTCTGTAGCACGCACAAGACGACGCATAGGTACTCCACAGCGGATTCGTCCTTTTTGTATAGCAAAGTGGGTACTTCGAGAGAGTTAGATAACTCCTCACCTGCTGATGGTCTTGAACAGTTCCTCATGCGTCTCCACTTGTTCGTTCAGCTGCAGCAGCTTCTCGATGTAGGTCTGTATGTCGTGTGTGGTGGCGCGCGGAGTGCTTGCGAGCAAGTTGTCTGCGTGCGTGAGCCAGGCGTCGAGAGTGTTGACGCCTTTAGCGAGCTCACGGCGGTGTCGTAGCGCGTCGCCGCCGCGGACGTATCTAAAAGCAAAGATAAATAAATAAATAACACTGGACCTAGTCCCACGCCATCATCTAGACCAAAAGTAAGCCGCTTATGTTCAAGCCCCTGGTACCAGATTCAAGTAATTAAATAAGTATTTCTAACTACACAAGACAAAACCGGATGTTAATATGGTAGATGACGGTTAATAAAACTGTTGGCAACCGCTGTGGCGCGGGTTCGATTCCGGCCTTGGGACAAATATTTGTACGACCTGTAGGTATTTTTTCACGGCGTTCTGGTCATTTTCTATGTATGATAAAAAATATCTATATATTTATTGTATTATGTATATCAGTTATAGTAGTAGTACTCATAACACAAGCTCGGCTTAGCTTGGGGCTAGAAAATGTTGTGTGAATTGTGCTGGACAATTCACACAACATTTTTATTTATTTATTAACAAAGTAAAAATATCACACTGGTAAAGTTAACTGGTTAAGTTTGGTGTGTGATAACACAGATTCAGCCTTTCGACCGAAAAAAGGGAACAGATGTAGAGCGGCTCAAATATGTGTAAAATGTGGTACGATGGGGACGCGATGGATATGTGGAATGCCATGTTATTAACATATTAGTTTTCATCTTCAATTTACATCATTTAAACGCGTAACTTAAAGTGAGAACTGCCTGTTGTAAAAAGGGTTCTTCGAGTCTATCATCTTACTGATATTATAAATGCGAAAGTTAGGATGTTTGTTACCGCATCACGATAAAACTACTGAAGAGATCATCGGCCTGAACACAGATATAGTTCCAGGATTAACATATTGTAGGTCATTTCTACACCGGAAAACGAGTGCGAAGCCGCGGGAAGAAGCTTGTAATGAATAAGATGGAATAAAACAGACTAAACTTACCTCTCCGCCTCCTCCCAAACGCGCTCCCATCTCTCCGTGATCTCCACATATTTCCTCTTGATCTCCGAACTGATCTCATCAGCACACGTCGCTGCCAGAAACCCGGCAGCATCTCCCAATCTCTGGTGCTTCTCCTTCCAAACCGTCAAGTCATGGAAGAACTCTAATCTCTCATCTTCAGACACACGTAACATATGCTGTGCTTTGTCTAACCAGATTGTAAACTCATTGGATAAGGTGTTCCAACGTTCCCAATGGGATATAACTTCTTCTAAAACGCTTCTAGAGCAACGAACGTCGGAGGAAACTCGCTTCCAAGTCTCAGCGACATCTTTCAAGAAAGCGTCGATTTCCCGCGCCTCGCTTCTGTCCAGTTGACACACGCGTTTGTATTCTTCAGCCACTTGTTTTATATCGACAAACGCTCTGTCGAACTCCTGGAAAATCTTATTCTTAGTGACAAAATTGTCGTAATCATCTAATAAGGCACGTACGTGGTCGATGCGACCGTACTTTCCGGTCCAAGCGGATAGTTTCGCTTTAGTGAGTTCTGTGAACGCCACTATACAGCATTTGTGTTCTAGATACTTTAATCTGGCTTTCCTCTGAGGCGCTCTTCGACTGACCGTCTCTAGTCTATCTTTCATATCGTGTAACCGCTCCGTGGGTATTCTGCTCGCGTCGGTCGAACGCAACGCAGCCTCAAACCTATCAGCGATTTCTGGTAAGCCAGCGAAGAACTCGCTATGTTCTTCCAACTTCTGGCTTATGATCGCTGCCGTTCTTTCGTCCAGCTCGGTCGGGATTTCATCGAAGTATAACAAATACTCCGCACGAGCGAGCCATTCGCCTACGTTTCTGAAATCTCCGGGAAGATCTGAGTCCAGCATCCATAGCCACCTTCTGTGTAGTCTTTCCAACTCTACCCATAGAGAGACTAGTTCTCTCCAGGATTTGGGTGCTATAGCGACTAGGCTGTTAGTATACATGAGTTTCTCCAGCTTGGTGTACGTGGGTTCTCTGGCAAGGCGGTCGCTCTCGGCGCGTGCGTAGTCGTCGAAGTTTCGCGAAAGAGTCCGCGAGTCGTATTGTCTCTGGATGAGCGTGACTCGCTCCGTGAGCCACATTCGTAGGGTTTCGTATTCTTCTTGCACTGCCGCCACGGCGTCCGGCCCTGTCGTCTAGGGAAGCACAGATTTTATCGTTAGAAACCATGATACAATATTGAATTTTCATATTGGGATTGATAGATTGTCGATTGGTGTGCTATGCTCTGGTAAACGATCAGAATGTTCGCAAAACCAATAGAAATCTAAAAAAGTTTGACGTAGGAGAAAGAGCATACGAGTACATCATTTTCAAAACTTTTTTCAACAAGGAACTTGTAACTATATACCGAGTGTCGAAAGTTAAATGTTCCAAACAAAACGAAGTGTTTCTACCATAGCAAAATTTGAGCAGGAATGTTACGAGCAAGTAGTTTCTAACAAATGGAATAATTCTCACCTTAGGTTCAGGATACTTGTGCAAAAACTGCGCCACGTAAGTCATAATCGACCTCTCATCAGGTTTGTCAACATCCACGTCCTCTGCATCCAGCAGCCTGGCAATCCCGAGGGCGCTTTCAGCGACGTCGAACGCATGCTCCAGCCGCTGTCTGTTGGTCTTGCGCTTCATCTCCGCCAGGTTGATGAGGTTGGCTTTGATGGCGTCGATGATGGCGAGGAACGCGATGCCGTCACGCCAGGATGGACCGAAGTCTGTTACGGAGATGTTGGCGTCCCTGGAAAGAATAGTTTGATTGTTCTATGGTTTTGTTGTTATAAGTGCTGCAGTTTTGATAAGTTATAGGCTTGTTATATGTCATTTATTCGGTTGCTAGAAGTTGTCCATATTTAGTGAACCATTGCAACTTTAAGAAAGGATTGCTTACTCCATTCACTCTCTCATCCCATAACAATAGGACTAGGACCCGTTTTTATAGGTATCAGAAGTTACAAGTTACGGACTCGGAAGATAAATCGGGCAAACAAACTTAGTATTTGGAAATAACTCACTTGAACAGTACGATTGTAACATAATAATTCAACCACTGCTCTAGTCAGATAAGTTAGTTAGATGACCATCCAATACTGTCATCCTAACACCTTGTCAGGCCAGGACATAGTACTCACTTGGGCAGTGCGTTGGCCACCCACTGCAGCAGCGTCTTTCTAGCGCCTTGCTTCCAGCGGTCCTCGGCGCGCGGCGTCGGCGTCGCCGCACCCGACTCGTACGACATCGCCGACGCGCATCTCGATCCACCGAGATATTCCAACGCACGGCTGTTCTCTTCGATCTGTGAGTAATACGATAGTTTTAACAATTAGAGTGTTAAAACCATATAAATAGTTATCTACCAAATCAACGCATAGGAACAAAATCAGGTACCTAGTCTCGCAAAGTTCAATTAAATCATTTTCTGTGCTAAGCAGCTTACAGTAACTTACAATAAGGTGTAGCCAGTACAGCAAAATCCCCAGAAAGTAATTTCTGGCACGGATCCAATGCGGATATTATCCTAAAACGCTCGAATATATCAAAAAGAACGTTAGAATTTATTCTGTCATAAATATGTTCTGTAAAAGCTAATGATACGATTCACAAATGGTTAGTAAATGATAAAGTGTTAACAGGTATCCGACGCTTTTTTAAAAGCCGTTTGAATATTAAATGTTTCTTTAAAGCGTGGTAGAAATATCAGAACAATTATCAGGAGGATATAGGAAGAAACTAAGGGGCTCAATTTTGATTTTTACTAGAAGGAGAGCAACTGAATTGCTTTTCGAACGTCTTTGTAAGCGAGTCTCTCGGAGAAACGTTTTGGAAAGTGTAAGAGAGCGAATCCCACGCTGAATTGTACAATTTTCAATTTCAAATGCATTTATTCAATAGGCATTCCACAGTGCACTTAGAAAAATCAAAAATAAAAGAACATTAATATATTTCTAAAAAAACAACCAATAACGTTGCGATATTGCTAAGAAATAGTATTCCAAACATTTCTATCCGAGAGGAAATTTTTAGTACATAATGCACAAAATTATCTCCGTGAAAAAATCAAATTGTGATCGACCTTTACGTATTTTTTTTGTATAATATAAGGTAGTACAACGTTTATGCGAGGGGTTTACATCGACGATCGGAAAGCAATTTCGTTAAGCTACAATCAATAGAGATGCGGTGATTTATGCCACTGAGTGTTACAAATCTGATACATCGCATTTTCGTTACTTGGATAAATTTTGCTAACGATCCATATTTTTTTCCGACCTTTCAGAGCTGAAAGAAGACGACAAAAAAGGTGAAAATGATAATAAAGTGTCCGCTTACCTTGAAGACATCGACCTTGACCTTGAATGAAAACAAATGAAAAACACAAGTGTAGGTGTGTGTGAGTGAAATTGTGCTTTTAGGTGCCAATTTGATAGTCAACCAATAGCAGATGGTGATTTGTACCCAAGTACCACTCATTTTGCATTTTTGAGTTCATTAATTTTGCTATTTATAAAAGCGCAGGCAAAATCGTAATTAATATCTACCACTTCAATATTGAGTGCTTAAATGTCTTCTTTTTCCTGTCCAATCCCGATAAATCCAGGAAAAAACACAAAAAGATAAGATTTAAAACTAAATTGACTGTGGTAAACCCATTTTTGTACAACTCAAACGTGACAAAAAGCAAATATAAATGAAATTATTTTTGTGAATATATAGTATGTCAAAATACCTAGCGTCATTTATGTCCAAATTCGAGATTATTTTGGTTGATTTATTTACATTATCTTTTTTCTGCTGCCGCAGAAATATTTTACTCACGATGAAAGAAAAACCTTATGTGCCTAAAACAAAATACAAACAACGGGCAACTAATAAAGTAACAAATATTTGCAGCCAGAAAAGCACTAAAGCCTCCACTTTCTTTAAACATGATAGCGTTAATATCAACTGAAACTCGTTACCCACCTTAGGCAGCCTGTCCTGTGGGTCCAATATATTGAGCGAAGCTTGCGCAAACGAAATAAGTTCAAGCCGATTAAATGAGAATAGACCAAGTTCTTTCATACATTAGAATCAATTTTGTATGACGTTAAACCAATTAATGATATCAAGTAGTGTATCCTCATTTTTCAGAAATTTTGTGTGTTCTAATCGTTTGCGATAATAATTCTAAACCAATTTACTGCTAAACTTGTACTGTGCATAATGCCAATTGTATTTTACTTCGATACAGCTACATTGTGCAAAATTCATCTTTGAGATAAGTACTACGTATTTAACAGAAAGCTAAATAGTAATTTTAAAACTGACAACATAATTTTTAAATTTCGCTTTGACTGCGTCTGCTATTGGTTGTACGCAAAATTTGTCGTAGGACATAAAATTTAGAAAAATATGGTAGGTTCTAAGGGAATTATGGTACACATAAAGCAAATACAGAAGAGGATGAGTAAAGTTTTGTCAACAGAGATGCAATTATAGGAGAAATTACCTACTTCTTTCAACGAGCCTTTCCACATCCTTGTTAAAAGGCTTGTTCGGGGATTCTCTATAGAGTTATGTATATTACCCATAAGAATTGAAGTTTACAAAACACAGAGAGATAAAAAGATAACAAAGGATCTAAGTGAATAAAGGTTACACAAAGTATAATGGTACCAACATAAAGTAGCAAATGGCAAAAGCCCTATACCTAGATTAGTTAAGTTTGATGGGGTATTAAATCATTCTAAAGTACCGATTAAACAATAATTAAAAGCAGTAGATTGCAAATGATAGCTACTGTATTGAGCTATATAAGCTCAAGTCGATTACAATAAATTACTTCATTGAAAGATAAGATTAACAATGATGTTTTAGAACTTATTACAAATTTATGAGTGTTTCATTGTCCTCTACATGTTTATCGTTTTCATTTCTTTATCATCTCTAACAGCAACATCTCAAAAGCTCTTTGGAATATCATTATCAGTAATTCCATTTTGTGTCAACTTAAGCTTTAAGTATATAGATTTTTCATCACGAGCTTTCCCAGCCGCGTTAGCTTTTTATATACGATTCACTCGAATAATTTTGACACCCAATGTCTAGCCAATCTTCAAATCTTGTTTGAACCCTACCCATACAACTGTGACACCAAGTATCGTCCAATCATTACCTGGAAGTACAGGATGATGGTCCAAATCAGGCCGAGCACGACGGCCGGTCGACCATCCACCAGATCAGCCGCGTTGATGTTGACGAGCTTGATGCGCTTGCCCGCGAGGAAGCGAAGCGCTGTGTTGGCGTTGGACAGGAAGTGAGGTCGTCTGAGGACGCGACCGCGTTCCATAGGCTACAGGACATAGTTGACAGTAAAACCAAAAAGAGCAACGGTAGCATGAACACCCTATGACATGGCTTTTCCTGACTAAAGCTTTATAGTCTAGTTCAAACTAACCATGCTTAGCTTGTTGTGTTATAAAAAAATCTAACAATTATACAGACAGTGAACAGGCCCAAATTGCCTCTCATTGACATTCGAGTTGCCATTAGAATACTTGGCCAAAAGAATAGGTAGTAGGTAGAGCCGTCCCAGCTTCTTATGATTTCGTTTTGTTCGTACTAATTAAGTATGTACGCTCAGATTTATGTAAATAGTTTTCTATGGCAGGCTGTAAGCGTCATGAAGGACATCTCTGAAGTACTTAAATGTATATGATTGCCTCAGATAACAGAACAGAATCTTTGGATTGTTTGCAACAGTCTGCAGTTAGCTCAATTGTTTCAATTGCAAGTACTAGTTCTAATTAGTTTCTATTGTTTGATTGTAACTTTCTTTGTTATTAAACAATTTATATAATAGTTTAGTTTACAATAGTTTGTTTATGACCGAACAGAAGAAACAAATAAACACGCCACGGTTATGTTAAAAAATTAAACCCAGCTGTGAAGTTCGAGAAGGTCTCACCAGTTTCTCCCCTGACAGCACCTCCAGCAGCGCCAGCAGCTTGGTGCCATCGCGCAGGTCATAGATGAGGTCGTCGATGCGCAGCGGCGGTATGCGCTTCGACAAATGAGAGTTTATCCAGTTCACGAACGTCTTCTTCTGCACTCTTTCTTGTTCATCTGGAACAATAACAATCAATGCTTAAGACTAGGCCAAAAGGGAGGGAGGCTTTTTTTTGCAGTGGGCCAATGCAGGCTGAAAATAAATAAATCATAAAATTATATTATATACCATATCTTATCATCATACCAACCACTTTTATAATGCTGCTTATAATAGTGGATGGAAAACATCTCCGTTTTCGTTAGTTTTTTATGTTTTCTAGCAGTAGGTTGATTTTCTAACAACTCACATGTGACGATTGGTCTAATCGATTAGGCAAGCAGCGAGACGCATAAACAGTCGGCCCCGTATCGTTTACACCAGATCAATGGTATGAACTGGACTTATTTTACGTCTTGGCTATCGCAAAAGCAAATAGAATGTTGCTTGTTTAAAACTTTTAATAACTTTACATTATAGCTTCCTAGTGAGAGATGGTAAAGATTTGTCTGACGTCTCGAAATGCCATTTTAAGCACAACTGCATTTTCGCGACCTGCATCTGTCATTTATTCGCTACGATTTCGTTAGAAACATCTACTTTTAATATACCGAGAATCCCTTCATCAAACCCGAATATAGATCGCCATGATCTAATGCAGTTGGATAGCATGAATCACTTTCATTTGAAGCCAGCTGTTGGCAGGTTCAGTGCACCATTATTATGTTATGATGTTTGTCGGTGTGCCGCCAAATCACGGATATAAACGAACAAACTACCCAGAATTGAACAAACCTTTGCCCGGTTACGGAAGGTCTATTTTGGTGGTTTTGGCAAGCTTGCGTGTGAAATGTTCTCCGAAAATACTTATTATGCCACCAGAAGGGTTTTGCATAGCCCATTAGCATACCTAAAGATAGGCGGAAGGAAATACTCCATGATGCTTTTAATATTACAAATGTGTCAGTATTTTACTGTATCGTGTACGCCAGTGTACTTCTTACATTTTCACGACCACTGCTTGGTCGAGAAAATGTAAATTTTCAAAGAAGATAGATCCTGGAGAACTACAACGGCCACCCATAGGTACTCAACAATCACAAAAAATAATAAAGATACCAGCGAGCAATGCCACACGCAGAGGCTAGTAGTTATAATATAAATTACCCAGTCAGCGGATTACGTAAAATTGGAACAACGAGGTCAAATACCAAAGTTCAACGACCGAACCACGTGGAAAGTACACATAATTCAGTAGGTAATCCAGCTTCGAAAAATGCATTCCCCAAATCCGGACATCCATAAAGTTCCTGTCAGCACGCACATCCGGGGCACGCACGGCGCCGCCTGGCACCCGGGTGCTCCAATTAGGGATGCCTCATCCATCTGATCATATTCGGTATTTATGGGTTAGCGAACTGATGGTATCATTGAATATGGAATCTGCCGGTTCGATAATTGTTTTGGATACGGAGAGAGCAATGGGTGAGAGCTTTGTTTTTGTTTTAGCACGTTCAATATTAAGACTTGATTCCTTTAAGGTTGACGGGAAGAGATCAATCGAACAGTTCCGAAATGAATTTCCGAATTTGGGGCATTTTCTCTATATTGCTATTTTTGTTAATTTTTTCAATTTCTCTAAGTCTCAGGAATTTAAATTTAAAAAGGCATTTTTTTAACACTTAATAAAGGGTCTACGAACGAATTAGGTTATATCTAGGACTTTTTCGTCATTCTCCGTAAAGTTAAGGTTTCGACCTAAGCCTTCATTTAGCTATTCTGTTGTATACTTAATTACCGTTCGCTAAGCTTAGTTCCATCGCGTGGCTGGAAACTTCATGAATCAATTCAACGCTATCTCGCCTATTAGACGGTATGGACTATAGTGGTTTAGGTACGGTTCATTTTGAAATCTAGAAACTAATACTGATGTTTACTAGAGTTCATAAGATGTCAATTGAAGTGAAGAGAAAATCAACAACACCTAATTCAATTAATTTTATTTTCACAGAGAAGTCTGTGAAAATAACCCTTTTGAAAAATGGTCAACAAGGGGTGGAAAAAAATTCGAAAGGGGGGGCTACCTACCCGAGGGGGGTGTCATATGAAAAGGTATCGGGTTGGTACATTTCAAAACCGTTTTTGAAAGTTCTGTAGGTTTCATACTTTTTGAAATATTTATAAAATAGTCGAAATATTTACCATTCACGGAGCGATCTACGTACAATGTATGTAGCGTTTGTAGATATAGATCTATATTTTACAGGAAAAATACAGAAGTCTGTAAAATAACCCTTTTTGAAAGATGGTCAAAAAGGTGGGGGAATTTTTTGAAAGGAGGGCTACCTACTTGAGTAGGATATCAAATGAAAGGTATCAGTTTTTACATTTCAAGACTTTAAAATTTTTGTAGGTTTCATACTTTTTGAAATAAGTCGATTTTGTATCAGTTAGAATTAAATAGCAAAGCCTAACCGGTGGGTACATATTTGTATAAATGGCAAAGGATCGAAACCCTCGGCGCGCGAGTTACACACGCACTTGACGGATCTTGTTTTAAGTGTTTCGGGACCAATACTTATACCTCGGTATTGTTTTTATCGAACTACTTCGGGATCATTTTCAATACAATAGCGAAAGAATTTTGCAAATCAGCAGAATGCAGCCGAACGTAGAAAATCATTCTTTTTAAGGTTCCGTACCTCAAAAGGAAAAAAGGAACCCTTATAGGATCGATAGAAAAAAGGGTTGCCAACGGACAGACGGACGGAGTCCGTCTGTCCGTCCGTCTGTCCTTTTTTCTCAGAAACGCGTGTATCGAGTCAAAATTCACATCATACTCGAGGTTCGTAACCTCTTGGAGCCGCGATAAAAATCAAACTTCTAAGTCAACGCAATCAAAAGACAGCTTTTATGCACACCTTTTTTGAATTTCCCAGAAGAATCACATGCACACAAAATCTGTAGGGTATTTCTCGTTGACCTAGAATCATGAAATTTGGCAAGACGCAAGGTCTTAATGCACAAATAAAGGAAAAAATCGAAAAACTCTGAATTTGTTGTTAATTTATAAAAAAATGTTTGATCATGTAAGAGTACAAGTTTGTACGGAACCCTTGATGCGCGAGACCAACTCGTACTTTACGTTTCGAAGTTTGTTAAAATAGAATTGTGTCAAATACAATGACTACATAGAACATCATCATAATCATTCTCCACGATCGTCCAGATAAAGGCCCTAATTACAGGGTCACGCTGAGCCCCTAATGGAATATGACGTCATCGTGGCGCCATGCCATGATGTCAATGTCGCATGCCCGGTCAGTCGAATGTAGCCTTTATCACCTGCATACGAATGACTGCTTTGCAACTTAATACATTACAGTCACCTTGATTGAAATTTATTGTGAGAGTAAACATGCGATTTGCAGAAACGATACAATAAAGTTATAGAAGAACCTTGTTTTTCTGGTCAATATCCTATGAACAAAGATATCTTCATACGGTGCATGGGTCAAATCAAATACGAATATGGAAGATGACAGAAAATTTAGGCAACTTTTGACACGCGAAAAGTTCGTGCTATACAATAAAGTTATAGAAGAACCTTGTTTTTCTGGTCAATATCCTATGAACAAAGATATCTTCATACGGTGCATGGGTCAAATCAAATACGAATATGGAAGATGACAGAAAATTTAGGCAACTTTTGACACGCGAAAAGTTCGTGCTAAGCCCCGGGCAGAAGTGAGTTACGATATAGTATGTACCTAAACTATCAATACAACTATACTATAAACTAAAATAATTGTTTTTACAAATTTCGTTCAAACTAACACCTACTAACACACATGTCACGAAACTTAATACGTGTGACAAGGTTGTATTTCGCAGCGTCGTACCCGAGCAAACCTACCAAGAACTCTACTTTTTGGCATCAATCAATTTTCAGAAGGCAGTTTAATATTTCAGTCGTAGGGTAGGGTACTGGGTACCAAGTTCTTTGTCTGAATAACTCCTAAACGAAATTCTTAACGATTATAGCCTGCTTCTTTATACCACCAAAAGTAAGTAAAAAGCAATATCTACCTTACTACTATTTTCCAGTCAGGCGAAATAATGAAAGGTCTAGGATTACCTAATTTACTATGTATAGGACGAACCTACAATGGGACAATGCCTACATGCTGAAAATACATCAATATTAAGTACAGGATAGTATCAGAAAGCTCTCGCCAAAACTCTTTACTAGCAACTCATTTAAAGGAAATGAATTAGAAAATGAACCACAAACTCGCCACAAAGATTATTGAGCAGGTTTAATAGACCATAAAATCGAATTACACATCAATTGCTCGCAGTAATGGAGTCAACAAGGGGCAATACGTATTTAACACTGGTTTGAGAACAGCTAAAAATAACGTAGAAATTGTAATACCTACCCAAAAAGCAAATAGCAAAAATAATTTTCCAGAAATCATAATAAAGAAACTTTTACAAAGTTCGTTATATTAACGCTAAATGAAAGGTTAACAAAGCTCAGATTGTAAATGTGAAAAATGGATAGTAAAAAGCCCGAATCATCAGAAATTTCTGGAGTAAGAACCTACATTATATTAGTAGCGATTGCAATTACATAATTACAATCGCAACTACCTCAAAAACCAGGAAAATAAGACATCGAACCAATCGAGAAAGAAATTAAACACCGACAGTCTTAATGCTCTCAGATCTGTCTGACCTCTGCACTGACAGAAATAAATCTTGCACACATGCACATTTGAGAAGACCTCGTCCATATCGATGTACCTACACATGCAAAATAAAAGCTTGGCAAAAACTCTCACAGGCACAGCTGACGAACATAATCTGTGGCAAACGGATGCTACAGACGAAAACGAATCGATGCCAAGGTCGCCGCTTGTAAACAACTCTGATTCTGTGTCAGTAACTCTTCGTTTTGCTGTTTTGAGCTGAGTAACAACACTTTTAATATTATCATTAATTATAACGCTTACCAAACATATGAGGACATTCAGACATAACTTTACATCCGGTAACCGTTGTAGAGCTAGAGAAAGACTATATCATTAATAAAAATAAATAGGCAAAATAGCACCCGACTTCAGCTTGCTGCATCCAGCTTGTGCCTGTAATCTTTCGAATTACCACCTGGCTGGAGAACGTCCTACACTACGTTTGGCGAGTTGCGGTCTCTACTCAAGAACATATTTACCTCAGCGATTGTCGGTTCTTCGCGAAATATGGCTGGCCCCTTCAAGTTGCTAATTTTTTGAGCTAGTACTTTGGTTATTTGTCGGCTGTATTGGTTACGAATCCTATAACTTCGGGAAAGCACTTTCCATCGCTAGCTGAGCTTTTAAGTTGGATAGAAGAAGACTATAAACTTAAGACTCTAAACAATTTGTAATTTATGCTACCTTTCAGACAACTAATTAGAGATGGGCATTTACTACGATATATATCGTAATAAACATGTACATACACATAATGGTCCATAAAATTTACCAGTAAGTAGGTAGTTGAGTTTAGACATTAACAATGAAATTGCAAAGTAACGCTTTTCAAAAACTCGTTAAATTATTCGTTAAAATGTTTATACCGACTTAAGATACAAAGGCTTTCCTAGGACACTTTATCAGCCAGTTAAAGGATCAGTTTACCAAACGGGTAGGAATAATTGAGCAAAATAGTCGTAAATCAATAGAAAAACCGTTGAAGGCAACCAACCACAAGTCGACCGATGATCTAACTCAGCCTTGTAACTAAACGACATCTTGTGTGAGAATGTAAAACAGACAATTATAATAAAAACTGATAATAAACTTAGAAGCAGTAAATTGTGAATAAAATTAGCGTTTAATTACTAACAAGACTAAAACAAATTACGCAGGTGAAACTGGAATTTATAAAATCAAATTATAAAAACCATCGTAGTTTGACGGATTCATTACAGATGTAAGCGGGTTAACTACGGACCTTATTTGTGTTGGAAGAACACCAGGGTGAGAATAGAACCGCACTCACCCTGAAGAAGTCCCTCGTTAAGGGATGAAACGTTGGTGTTCTTCCAACACAAATAAGGTTTGTAGTTAACCCGCTTACATCCGTAATGAAATCAAATTAGGTTTAAATTAGACCTTTGCTCAGCAGTGGTAAGAAAATATTTTTTGTTCTAGCAAATACCATTTGATATATTCGTACAAAGATAAGTAAGTACATCCCTACCGTCTCACTTTGACTAGGGTAAAATTAATAAAATTTTGGGTAAAATAAACTAAATCAAAGTAAAAATTAATCCCTAACCTATAACTTTGCGGGTCGACACCATCACTAGTAGCAGTAAGGAAAGATTCATTAAGTCCCATTATTCACATGTCCAAAATGTCCATGTTGGAGAACGCATAGAGCAGGACCCTTGCAGGTTGCACCGCAGTGTATGCAATAGACGCTATAACTAGCACTTGCTTTGTTATATCGCCATCAATTGTTTCACGGCCTCAATACAACGAAATTAGCGTAGTAAGGAAGTGGGTTTGTTTAGTCTAATTTATTTTTTGTCATGAGTTGGCTCGTGCGGCCCTTGGCGGTCGTTGGCGTGATGACGTCATAACTAACGACAGAGGAACTAATAGAGCATTATCTGATGCAAGTTAATATGATAGATTTGATAATGATATTTATATCTGACTCTAGTGACCCTACTTTGCATAGCTAAAAATGAACTCGCGACTATCTGTTCGAAAATATAGGTCCCATAAGTTTAATTATAAATACTATCGCGTTTATTTACCTTATTTCCTGACGTTTCGACAGGTTTACGACAGGTTTATAAATCCCCGTTATATAGTATTAAAATTTATAATTACGTGTTCAAATCGCGTAAGTTCAAAAGTATTTATAGGTTACTTTTCAGCAAAGGTAGGCAGATGATTATGTTGCTGGTTTCGTTGATATATTCGCTAAAAGCAAAGACTAGCTACACTTACCAAAATTAGAATCGAGATGACAGCTTCCCTAGTTCAAAATCATCTTGTTCGACTTATCATTATCCAGGACACTAATTTCATTATCATCACGTAGGTACCTCTAGCAGTTTCCAATAATGTCCCAGCGTCATAGTTGTCAGAGTAATTTGAAATAGCTTTCGCAGTGTGTCATGTTTATTCATTCCGACCAGTCGCCTTTAACGGATCCCTAAGGCTATAAGGCTTGCCAACTCCATGAATAAGTTAAACATATTACTACATGGAAGACTGGGACTTGGGTATCCTAGATTTATTCAGCGTCTGCAGCTTTTAAGCTCTATGGAATGCTGAAATAACTTTGAATAACCAATGGTTGTTTTATCAGATTTAAACCTGTAGGTACCCATATCTATACAGGGTGGCTTTTAGATAGGCGAGTGGATGGCCAAATCCGGAACCATGTGAGTTAGAGAAAAGACGTGAAAGAAGTCATGATGTCGAACATGAAAAAACTGCATATTTAGATTGTTTTACTCAAAATGTTGCAGGAAATTATGCCATCCACTCCCATCTCAAAAAGTAACTAAAACTACTTAAAGTTTTCGAGATGACACATATCGAACACACAAAAAAATAATCCTTATTTACAATAATAGTAAACTGCAGTTCGTTCGCCTAAAGTAAATAGGCATATTAAGCCTCAAATAAGTTTGAACAGCATCTATACGTCTCAGCTTAGTTTACACAAACAATTTAGCCTAGCCTTGAGATGTAATAAAAAAGATTAAGGCTTAAATTACCAGGTTTATGTTTTCGTAAGCCCAGAGGCACAAGCTTATAGGCTTCTTAGCCTTGGAAGTGCCGGGGCTGTCTGAGATCTATCGAATTAGTTCATTAAAATACTAATTGGTATAGTACTATGTGTGCCAATATCAAAAGCACTGATTCAAAGTGATGTTCTATCTACTTTCAGCTCAGCATTCAATCGTTTCATATTAAAATATAAAACAAAAATTTATATTTTTTAGTCAAATGCATTGGTATTGCTAAACTTATCATCATGATAACCTCTGGCGCCCATTATGTAGTTTATCATCTTCTCCAAAACACGTAAAGCATGCTGAACGATATTGTGTCATTCATATTTTTAGATCACTGACTGGAATATGACGTAAACGTTCACGTCATACCTAAAAGTGTAGAAAATGTATCATTATGAATCTTTATTATGTTATCTAGATGATAAAGCGATTATTTATTAGAATTTACATCTCAGTTCGAAGTTTCCACGAATTTTTGTAGTCTGCATATTTTTTTTTACAATACATACTTAGTTTTTAAATGTTTATACTTTCATTTTCAGATAGAAAGTAACACCTTTATCAATATCTGAATAACAAGAGTATAGAAACGTTATCCTAACGTTATTTGAACCTGTAAGACTTACTTAGGCTTTCATACATCTACTTCATTAAAGCAGTGACCTATCGAATGATTTATCTTCATCAACATCAGGCTTATAGAACGAAGTCTATAACGGAGTCTATGAGTTAATCTAGCCCGATCAGTAAATGTTCAAGTTCAGTTGATTACTATCTGTGTCCATAAATAAATAAATAAACTTAATTTATTCAGATTGTCTGAGAGAAGATTAGGTTAGGTTATGCGAATTATGAATGTCAGGGTCTGCCATGCTTCTAGGAATAGGTTAGAAATTTGATGTTTTAAATAAATACTGTTTTTCGTCTAGTTACGGCTGATGTGGTAGGTACAAATAGCACATGATACGAGGATGCGCAACTTTAAAAAATCAAAAAACATATCCTAATGGAAAATCTTAGCAGATTTCACGCGTCTATGCATCATCGCAAGCTTCTGGTGGAAAGACAGGTAAGCCAAAACTTACACAAAACATGTATGTTTCACATTATCTGATCTCAAGGTCATGAGAACCCAAATACCTGGATCCAGATATTTTCGCTGTTTGACTGCGAAATGAATATACCATGATGTCATTGGTGGTCAGTGAGTTTATACAAGCTATTATAATGCTGAATAAACTTATCATGATCGAGAGAATCAAGGACGGTAAGAGCGAAAGAGATAGCTGAATACGTTTTTACCGATTAAGGTACGGAACCATAAAAATAGCAAGAAATTAATTCTACAGAGGTACAAGACTAAAATTAGTACCTTACTAATTATCTAAAATATATCTATAATCATTCTGTGCAACAGCATGTAAAATAGCTTATTTCCAAGAGCATCAATAAATTCTTGATACGACTATGTCTAATAGCTTGACATTGATAACAAATCAACTGACAAGAACCTCAAGATTATCAATCAAATGTCATGGGACCACAACAAGTTGCTAAACGAGCAAGCTGAACTTGCGCAAGCGCCGATGAGGTCATCTCACGCGCATAGCTAGAAGCAGTCTGACAGAAAAACAAGCATAATGAAATGGAGAGTGTACTGTATACAAATTGAGCTTTGCAAATACCAAGACTATATTTAGAATGATGATAAAGAGAAGACGAGAAAAGGTACTGTATGGTAATCGGGAAGGAATCGCGCAGGAGATACAGAGTCAATGACGAGAAAGGATGAAGGTAAAGTTAAAAGACAGAGTTCACTATGAATTTGAAGAATATTCACAGGATAATTTCAGCTCATAACTATCCAAATTAAAATCTAATAAATGCTAAATGATTAGATGTTACGATAACAATTGAAGTGCATCGCGAATCTTATCTTTATTTTATCAACCTTTCGAAAACCAGTAGGTAAGTATATGTATGTTTAGGCATGGTGAATCAAAAGAAGCAAAGAAGATACTGTACATACACTTAATTTTGTAAAAGGGTTTATAATCTCTAGTTTAGGAAATATTTAAAATTTAAACAGAACATAAAAGTATTACCTATCAAAGTTAGGAAAAGGGTTGTCAAATATTTTACATGCGAAACGAATTTTAGATATGATTCTAATCAACTCCCACGCATCAGGCAGGTTGCGACCACAAAGCTATTAAATTCGGTGTCGACGCATCAACCGACGCGGAACGGCCAAGGTCACAGGAGCGGTGCAGAACACCGAAGTGAATAAAAACCTATTATATTTTGGAAGTTCTGAGACGAACAGAAATACCAGATCATACGAGGTGAGGGATAAAGTTATAATCACTGACAGATGCGACCGTGTCAACAGACGGACCATGACCTGTATTTAAGGGCTGGCAGCATGCTAAAGACCCGAAGAATAAAAAAAGTAGCACAAGATTGTGACGATTAGCACCATCAAAATCCCAATCAAATTATGAGGACATTCGTCAAAGACCTAACTAATCAATATATACATAGGTACTTATATAACTTTTAATCCTTAAGTAGGCACTCCTGATACTTAGCAAACCATAGAAGCTGTTTTGTTTGCTGTACCTATAGTAAAAACGATAAAAATAATTGCCTCACGATTTATAAGTGCATGTCTTATCTTCTTGTACCTATAGTATAGTGAACCGATTCAGGAATGTTTTTCATTATCTGAATAGGTATACAGCAAACAATCCCTACGGTAAATATGGTAAAACTGGTGGATAAAGTAAAGCATGCGAAAATAATAAATGAACTGATAATAGGCCTTCTACTATTCTGACCACCAATATTGCTCCAGATGTGCTATTTTTTATTTATTGTTAGCCTATAGGATCCCACTGCAGGGCAAAGGCCTCCCTTTTCTCCTTCCACTTTTACCACTCCATCAATAGCTAGACTTGGCCACTCTTTTTGATATGCGTCTAACTCATCCTTCCACATATGCCTAGGCCTTCCAGCTGATGTGCTTCCGGCTGATGTGCTAATAAGACAATAATGTAATATGACCAGTAACAGTTTTAAAACATCTAAGTTAAACACACATTATATTCTTAAAGCTTGAAAAACGAGAGTACACATTTCGTTTCACGGAAATTTTTAAACAAGACTTTACTATTATTGAAAACTAAAGATAAAATAAATATTTACACAGGTAGTAAGAGTTTAAGTTAAATACTCTACGTATTTATAAGTTGGGTTCACTTACACTTTGGTGTTGCCTAAAATAGTTGTTCTTTGAACCTTAAAGCTGTGATTGCGCTTCAAACTATTAATAAACTTATCGTTCCGGAGAAGGAAACAGTTAAGTTAATAGCGGTTTATGTCCAAGAAAATCTTTAAAAAGTTCAAAGATTGAAATAGATTTTGAAAATTGGTATTAATTAATTCGTGTTGCGTCGATCTAAAAGTATTTTGGGTGTAGGCTTTGCGATGCCCGACAGAGACACGTCAAAGCCTCTGTCGGGCGCTGCAAAGCTAAGGTACAAGGTCTATGTCAAAAAGACAAACAAAAATTAAAATAAGGTATAAGGTTTTTTTTTGTAATAGTGCTTACCCGCACTTTAGGTATCTCTAAGAAATGAAATAAGTTACCAAAAATTTCCGATTTCGGCGGGACTCGAACCCGCGGCCCACCCTCCCAGGGCGCGAGGAGTGGGTTTTTTAGGGTGGGGCGCGGGTTCAAGTCCCGCAGAAATCGGAATTTTTTGGGAACTTATTCCATTTCTTAAACAAAGTATAACCTACGTACTGAATTCAAATTCAACTTATTTATCACATACAAAACTCAACTCATCAACAGTTACTCGGATTAAATTCTCTGTCTACCAGTCCCAAAGACATTCAAGCAATTCAAATGCAAATAAAACGTCTGTTGTACTTGTACCTATCAAAATGCTGAATGTCACCGTTGACCATTGTATTCAATTGTACAATCACATGTCCAGTAAAGCGCAACTTGTAGTACCTACAGGTGCGGATAGCGGTGCGGTGCTAGCCTGTCTGAGTCTGACATCATTAGTGCCAGATAAATATAGTCATTATCTAGTAATTGTACAATTACATGTTATTATTCTATTAATACTAGCATTGTTGGCATTGTTTGCTGGCAAATAGGAACAGTGGATGTTTTTAATGATTCAAAGCTTCATTTGGTAGGATGATGACAGATGTGTCAGAAGAGAAGTCTCGCTGATTGACCACTTCAAGTAGTACTCAGGAGTCAGTGAAAGGATTTCCTAAAATCAGAGACTATTAGGGTCTTTGTCATGCCTGTATGTGTATTAGGCGTTGCATGTAGCAGCATGTTAATGACGTAACGTCATTTTGATTTTCAAGTAAAATAAAAACTTGTTAAAGTGCACTTTTTCTACACCGTAAACGAAACTGAACCGTACTTTACTATCTGTATTAGACAATTGGTCTTACTATTGTCTAGAGTAGTATCGTAAGCGTATGCATCCAAGCATAATATCAAAGGCAGTATGTTTTCCAGTAGGTGGTAGAGTAAAGTGGTAACAGACCGATGGCTGCGGTTATCGTCACACGACACTCGACCTACATCCTACGGCATCGCTTTAACGGTGAAGTACATTTCAGTAAACGATAACTTCTTTTTTATGGTAACTAAAGATTTAAATTAAGTATTTGAAGTAGCTTCTACATCATTTGCAAAATTCTCTTTAGTTGTGTTATTGCTACGATTCACTAGTAAACCGCGATTGGAAATCTACTCGTAAGTGAGAGAACTGCGATCTACACAGACATTTCGGAGTTCACTATGCACCTGCCTTACCAATTTAAAGTTATTAACACCCTTTTGACGGTCAGGATATTGACCGGCCGTGACAGACTGGACCTTGTCGCACAGGATTGGACAGAATGGCGCACAAATAGAGCAGGGGTGCTCACGGGCAGCAATATTCAAAAATTAGAACGTCAAAAGTAGTACATGATTGATAAATTTAAATATTCTCATCTAAACAAGTCTGATTTTTTGCAGGGCAAAAAACTTGTTTTATACTTCTTCGGTTGTTTGAGTATGTACTAGGTTGTCGACACCGTCCTTACACTCGCCCTATCTAGGATGCGTAGGCGGTCGAGCTGCGTCTTGGTCTGTAAGTAGTTCGCTTAGAAAAAAATGGTTTTCCAGAAATCATCCAGAAATAAAATTCAGGATTCAGTTCTGTAAACGATCCGGTTTAGTAAAGGGCCACGGCAGTGGCCTGCCAAGTCGAGTAGACCTAGAACTCATTTCTCGAACCATCTCGTACCATCTCGTCGTAGAATCTCGTACGTAGTTAACTAACTCCTAAAATTATTAGTTTCGAATCAATTAAGTTAAGGAAATATCGGCCCCTCAAAGTATCGCTATTTCGTCAGCACATCACTTCCTTCGGCCTATCATATAAATGTTTAGGTACTTCTAATAGGCCTAAAACGTGAAATTTTAATTGAAGGTAGAATTCATGGCCAAACTCAAAGGAAAATTTTAAAAACATAATTTTTAGGGTTCCGTCGACGAAAAAAAGAAATACAATACAAAAACACTTTATTGTACACCAGAAAAAGAACATTACAAAAAGACATTACATGACACAAGTACAATGGGCGGCCTTATCGCTTAGAACTTTTTCCTTGCTTTGAGTTCTAGCGTACCTACAGACTGGAAATTTTAAATACAGGTTCTATTATTAGGGAGAAAGTAATGGAGAAATTCTAAAATCATTAATTTTAGGGTTCTGCACTAAAAAAACACTGTTTTTTCTCTCATTTGTACCTACATACAATAAGTAGTGAGATCCCACCAAAAACATTAATGTTACGCCAAGTCTCGTCTCGTAATAATTCAGGCATACTTTTTATGCCTATTCAGATTACGAGAAGAGTCAAGTCAGCTATGTTATTACCTTCGACTTCGTGTCAAACTAAAAAGTATCAACTGTCATCACCATCAGCGCATTTGTTCAGGTCTCGCATCCAAGTGACGTCATGACCACAGAGCAAATGGCATCCACTGCGTCCAGCATTTTCGTCAAGTTACAGGCGTAACTTGAAAATGTAAATTTTGAAAGCTTAGGGCATTTTTCGATTGAATAAAAGTTTTGAGATATTTTTGTTGTTCATAAGCACTAAACAATCTAATTGAGACACTTTTCAAAAATGGGCGTAATACCCTATTGCTTGGTACAGCCTTTTCTCCCTCTACTTCTCGTGATTTAATGCTGAAACAGACCACGATGGAAAATTATGTCAAGCTCATGTCACCTATTCTAATCATGTGACTGTTTGAGTAGGTGTCACTTACAATAAAATTGTACTCTATGATGTACCTATTTCATAAATTCAATTGTCGACTGACTGGCGCAGATGACATAAATGTTCACTACCGATGATAATCAGTACAGTCCATTAAACTTCACTTCAACTTAACAATAGGCACATCAATCAGAATATTTAAATCCTCTAGGTGTGCCTACTGACCATAGTGACCGTAATATAGTAGTGTAGTGATGATGTCACCCAAAACTCACGATTGACCAATATACACCTTATCAACTGCAGTTCAAGTTCGAGACCTTCCAACTCCTCGATTGTTCTAATAAATGTAAAACATTTATTAATATTGGCACCGTGGCCTGCGCCTACGGTATCATCGCTGAGGTCAAATACAAAGTGAGCTTCTTAATGAACGAAACAGTAGAATGTGCTAAAATTTAAGAATGGGCTCTTTTTTTATCAACACTAACTTCATTTTCTAGCGTAGTCTCCTTTTCTCAAGATTTTAATATTGATTTGTTGCGTTTGCAGTTTTCAGAACTGGCATTGGCGTGTTTCGGTTTCGCGTATCCTTCAAAGTCTCTTTAAAGAGAGATAGTTTGAAGGCGCAGAATAATACTGCTAAGGAAGAGTTTTAGCAGTATTATTCTCCTACTATCCGACTATACCCTGCATTTTAATCGCAGGGGCTATGATGTTCGTGAGAGCAACATGGTCACTGTAGCAAATGTAATTATTAATTAGTAAGTAGGTACCTAGTCGTTAACATCGTAGTTATATTTTCTTTTGTAGCTTTAGTTTATTTTGGTTGTGTCTTTTTTTTTTAGTTGTTATCTTAATACCGCTTAATTTGCATAAATTGCAAAAATGTTTACTTAACATGTCTAATTATTTGTTGTGTACACATAGGTTACGTGTCAAGCCAGTTCGTATTTTCTTAATTTTTTTTGTGTTATTTATAATTGCTTGATTTGTGTTTTGTGTACCTAATAAACATAAATAAAAAAAAACCGTCTCATGGTAGGGCTTCTTGCTTATTGTTTTTTTTTTCACTTTGCTCATCTATTTTATCTAACGTAAACAATATTTATGAAAGCCTGCCAGCCTGCAATGGCTTTCATAAATCTTGAACACTTTGAAGTGAATTCAATGCAATTATTACCCACTTTCAGATAAATGTGAGTTAAACCAATAACCTCAACAGCTAATACAGATAGGGAGTGCTTACTTGGTTTGGATTCGATCCAAGGTTTTGTTAATATCTCGTTTAATTTCATTTCAAATTCTGTTACCAATTTCCTGATAAACTTTTTCTTAGTCAGCATGAAACTTTCATCTCGTCACTATCTATTGTAATACAAATTTAAATAAATATTAAATACAAATGCCTTTGGCCAGCAGTGGGGCGGAATGCGCTGAGAAAAAAAACAAATTTGGCTTATATTTTTCATAACTTTCTCGCTTAGGTTTAATATGACAATACATTATAACACCAACAAACGACATACATAGAAGATTCTCCCTTAATTCCTATAAATTTCGCCTTTTTCTGACTTCAGGAGGAGGTTCTATGTTCGGCATATGTTATGTATATTTTTAATGCAGGTCATCGATTTCTCTATCAATTATGGCCCGTTTTTTAAATTATTTCCCTATTTTATAGATAATTTTATCCCGAATTGGTCCCGTATTTTTTTAGTATTATATAACTCGCCAAACTTAAAAGACAACATATTTTTAGAGTTCCGTATCTCAAATAGAAAAAAGGAACCCCTATAGAATCACTTTGTTGTCCGTCTGTCAACCTTCTTTTCTCGGAAACGCGTGGAGGTATGGAGTTGAAATTCATATCATAAACTCAGATTCGTAACTCTTGGAACTGCGATATGAATGAAATTTCTATGTTAACGCAATCAAAAGTTACAGCCATACATGTCCATTTTTTTTTAATTTTCCATGGGAATCACATGCACACAAAACCTATAGGCTACTTCCCGTTGACCTAGAATCATGAAATAGCAAGAAGCAAGGTCTTAAGCACAAGTAAAGGAAAAATTCTAAAAACGGTAAATTTGTTGTTAATTCACAAATATTTTTTGATTATTTACGTACGTACCTACAAGTTTGTACGGAACCCTTGATGCGCGAGTCCAACTCACACTTTAACGTTTTTTTTAAATCGCGACAACGTACGCCAATTCATGATTCGTTGTTGCATAACAGTTGGATTTTCGAGAAATTGTTATCTGCGCCGTAAGAAGTATCTAAAACACCACACATGATAATTTTCACAATCGGTAATTGGTTTCATTATTCTATTCTTCTATTGGTAACAAATGGTTTCCATGGCAACGGGCGTAAACAAGACGTATTTTCATTCGTCGTTTCATCCATGTGTCATCCATCACTCATCATATCAAACGAAATTATACTCGATACGACTCGAGTATAATTTAGTTAACTAGATGCCGCCACTTCAAAAATTTGATCTATCGAAGCGTTCCTTCCAAAAGACATTTTCACTATTTAGGAATTTGAAGTCGTTTTAAAGTTTTTATAAAAACGCTAAATTATTTGTAATACAAAGCACTGACAACCATCAAAAATGCATGTTCAAGAGCGCATGAAATTCAACGAGGGAAAACCGGCTTTTTGTCGAAATGCACCAGTCGTGACGAGATTTCCGAATCAGAGATGTCTAATTACATTTACTGCAAGGGCTATTTGCCAGTAATTAGGGGCTTGTTAATTTACTCTTGGAAATGTGCCTCTTTCTCTTTTCAACCTTATCTTAACGATTGAATTTCACAATATTAACTAACATCTCAACACAGACTTAATAAACCATTAGTAGCAGAATAGAAGACATCAAGAAGTCTAATAGATAATTATAACGTAGTAATAGTTCCTTCCCGATTGTAAATTAATTTAGTTTTAATGATTTATTAATGATCGGTTACGCATTTATAGACACCTATTATACCTCTGACGACCTCGGTGACGCGGAGGGCGAAGGTCTGCCTGCTCTGCGGCGCAGGAAGTTGCGGGTTTGATTCCCGCCTCGCTACAAATGTTTGTACGATCTGCAGACATTTGTTCAGGGTGGTCTGGTCGTTTTCTATGTATAATAAAAAAAATCTATCTATGTATTGTATTATATTATGTATATCAGATAACTAGTACCTACTCATAACACAAGCTTTCCTTGGCTTGGGGCAAGATAATGCTGTGTGAATTGTCCAGCATTATTTATTTATTATTTATAGTTCTGTAGTATTTATACACCAGCAAACTCGACGTAGAATGTTTGTAAACAAACCATGACACAAATAACTAAAACACACTTGCTTGGCGTCAAGTTTCAGATACAGTTTTCTCTTGGAAGCAAGAAGAAAGGATCACAAATCGACAAGTAATGTTAATACAACACGGCAACACAGTGAATTTTAAAGTATGGGCAGTTTGTTTACAAATATTCTAGATCGAGCTTGGCTAATGCATAGTTACATATTTTACAATTATAAATCAATCATCAGGTTCCCATTAGGAACACAAACTTTGCTTTTATTGGGTTTATTATTATAATTAACCTCCACCTACACAAACTTCAACTCTCCAAAATATGAATTGACACCAATGACACATAATATAATGGTACAAAATGTTCGTTGATGCTTCTCTCTGCTTTGAAAATTCGATTTTAACATTCATTACATATATTATGTTACTCATAGTTCATACATACATTGCATTTCATACATTTTCTTCGTTATAGAGTTATTCTTATATGTTAATATTCTCGTACGTGCTTTTAAGCATACACAGAGTCACAGAGGTGATTTGACATCTCTTTATTTATTGTAACTAGTTTGACCTTCATTACTTTAATAGGTAAAGCAATTATACTCACCTCACATGCCTGACCGCAGAATTTATTTTATCTATTACCACAGTCGAGTTTCTATTACTCACTTCTTGCTAATAACCCGCCAATTCTTTGCTCACATTCCTTAGTGTCATCATCTTCCGGTCCTTGTCCCACTCTAGGTGGGTTCGGCACAACATATAGGTACATTTCTTTCACTCTCTTCTAACAGCCATCATTTGTGTACACCTTTCTTAACCATATTGTCTTTCACACAAACTATCCATCTTTTCTTCTGTCTTCCTCTCCCCTTATATCCCTCCACATTAAAACCTAACACTCTTCTCGTCGCATGACATTACTTGCCCATACCACGCTAACCTATTAACCCCTAACGTACTCCTCATCTTTTCCGTCGCTGGTGTCACTTTCAAACTTCGTCTGATATACTCGTTGCATATCTTATCCATCTTTGTCACTCCACACATCCATCTCAACATTCACATTTCCGCTGCATGCACAGTTCGTTCCTCCTTCCATTTCGTTGCCCAACATTCAGACCCATACAGTACGACAGGTATAATTACGGTCTTGTAAATTTTCTCCTTCAACTTAAAGCCGATCGCATATAGTGCCTTGCCTGTACATTTGATAATATTATGGCCCATGAAAGAACTTGTCACGAAACAAACTCAGATGAAAGAAAATTAATCTAAGTTAACAACACAAACCTAGAGTTGATCAGTTCGAAAAATTCTAAACAGTGTACCTGAAAGTGTACGGGTGTACACTTTCTGGTTTTCACGTGTACATCTACAGTTTACATCTACATTATATGTATGGTAGGAGTATAATGTGATGAATGTAATGAAATAAATCAGTACAAGATTACATACATTGTTTAGCTAAACACAACAACAACGTAAGGATAAGATCACTAGTCTACGTTGTTAGACATTGATGTAACTTAAAACCAAGTGTCGCTTAGCTTTAAAAGGGTAAACATGATATTACTACAGATTTTTTTATAGTTGATCTTTGATATTTTTCTGCACTGCCATCGGTTTCTACGCTAGATCATTTTCGTCATAAAAGAGTCTTTGGAGTGATGACACTAATTTTAGCAAATGTGTGCTGAGGGAAGTCAGTTGTATCACGTACTTGGTACAAAGTAAAGTACAAACTTAAAATTCAAGTAATGTTAAGCGACTATAATCTCATTCCGTTTTCGATCATCATCATTTGCGTTTGGATTTTATCCTCTGCTGAGTAAAGACATCACCACGATCTTGCGCATCCGGATTCTTTACAAAATATTTCCTGTTCTGACTTTGTTTTTATTTATTTGAACAACGAACAGCTTATTAAACAGTTTATGATTAGAACTAACGTTAGTATTAATATACATACTCTGCTTATGGGTATCTTAAGCCTAGCAGTTTCCGCTTATGGGAAAATTTTAATTGAATCTTTTAAACTCAAGCGCCACTTCATATCATGAACTCAGACATTGTTATTATTCCAATGTAAGTACATTAGCGATGCTAATTCTAGTAAAATGGTCAGTGACAATGACATCATACCAATTACACGTTCTATGAGTCGTTACGTGATTAGCAGACACAATAGGGCTGCCAATGGGAAGAAGACTAAAGAGCCTTTTAAATAGAAATGATAAAAAGGCATATTTAGAGAGGTAAAAACCATTTGTAAGTATCCTGACTTGATATTATTAAGTGGACTGTAATAGAGTCCTTATCTTTGTGGACATTCCATTCGCTCGTTCTAAGCGGTTCTTTGTCCTCCAACATTAAATATAAATTTGTGCGTTAGGTGTACACTGCTGCAGCTGACTTCTTTCTGTCCGCAGGCAGTACAGAAAGAAGCCAGCCAGATTCGAGCTGTAATAACAGCTCGAATCTTAAGACTTAAGAAAGAACAGGTACCTTTTATTTCAGTTAGACCTTCATGATACATTGTCGGCCACACCGACGGTCATTTACCATCAGGTAAGATTGTGGTCAGACGAAGGTATATGATTAAAGTGAGCCAAGGAAACTCGTATAAACTCGGCATAAACCCGACTCGTTCTAAACCAAGCAGAAAATGTCATATTGCTGATGGAGATCATGTTTTATAAGGCGACTTTTAAAATAGGAGGAGGTTATTCGGCTGTATGTTTTTAGGGTTGAGAGTATGGTTTTGAAACCCTTTATGGTTTCGCTCTGTCCGTCGAATGGGAATATGTCGTCACCCCTCTATCTCCGAAGTTCGCAGAGCAATCCATCTAAAGTGTGTGTAGCGTTTATAGATGTGGATCTATATTTTACAGATAAAATAAAGCGAAAAGTCTGTAAAAAAACACTTGGAAAAATTGACAAAAAGGGGGAATCTTTATTTCAAAAGGGAGGGGGGTCTACCTCAGCAATTGGGGTATCAAAGGAAAGGAATCGATTTGTACATCTCAAGACAAGTTTTGAAGTTTTTTATGGTATCATACATATTGTTTTTTTTTAAATCCGAATATTAGGTACTGTTAAAGTCGTAATTGGTAAATATGAAAATATTATGTCAAAACGACATAAAACATGCCGTATTCTAGGAATCAAGATGAAGACCCTGTAGAAGCGCGTTTAGGTTTTGATAAACTCTATGCAGTGTGTTCTAGGAAACGTTCACATCATTTATAGGCTGTTAAAATATATATTTATGCGTACTATACGCAAATTAAACTAGCAATAGGTTTCAATAAAATACAAGTGCATGTGAAATAACAATAAATATACATGAGTAATAAAGGAGTATTTTAGAGGAGACTCGGCAAATCTCACGTACTCTTTTTCCATGAATTTTTGAATATTTTTTTCAAGCGTCGCGTTCGTTTTGTCGCGAGATTCAAATTTGTATATAATAGCAAATTGTTAACGATTTGTGGCGTTACAAATTACTTTTTTGTTAGTTTTGTTCGTTATACAACGCAGAAAAATTTAATCCAATACAAATTTCTATCTCGTTAACACGAATTGAACAATCGTCGTCGGTCGAAAAATCGCCAAAATCACTGGCGTAGTTTATGGAATGAATGACACCATAAAGAGGCGATTCAAGCAGATTGTCTTTTTGACAAAACAACAAAAGTTGAAGTAGGTATACGATAATATTTTATTTAAAAACATTCCGCTGCAAAAGAATTTATTTTTTATCATTATCCAAATAAGATTTCTTATGTACCCAAGCACGTGATTGCAGTGATTAGTACCTAGGTAGTGCGATAAACCGCGTTTTAGCAAATTAAGAACGTACATATCTCTGTTTAATATAGGCCAAGATAATTTACTGTTTTGAAAACATTAAAAACCGTAAAAAGCTTAGTATTTACACTATTTTTAAGATTTTCGTGACAAATAATTATCCCGCGGGCTTTTTTTATTTTTTATAGGACCATCTTGGGATCGTTTTCAATACAACAGTGAAAGAATTTTCCAAATCGGTCCATAATTGACGAAGAAATCCACGAACATACATAAAAAAACATAAATACAGTCGAATATAGAGCCGCTTTTGTTTTTCGCCGGTTATAAAAAAAATAGGCTAGTGACACCAAAGTATGCAAATAATTCGCACCACGGAACACCGCAACGCTACTCGGATATTTGTTTATTCATATACCGTTAAAACAATAAATACTTCAATTATTATGAATGGTAGAGCTACATAAAGCAAATTTACTCACACATACACTCACTAGTTCGATGTCGAATTACGAAACGACCTTGATTACTTAATCTTAATCTTATTTCTAAGCAATCGGAAACAGATTCCTCTCAAAAATTGATCCAATCTGGATAATTACGTAGTTATGGGTAGTAAATTTTAAAATTGGCTAAACTTATCAACAATGTAGCCATAATAAGAGCCAATAAGGAAGACTGCTAACGAGCACCATACGTATGGTGCTCGTTAGCAGTCTAATGGGATCATTACATACAATCGCAATTTACCAAATACATCATTCAAATAAAAAAGACAAACGGATCCCAGCCCCCCATAAAACCAAATAATTTGACTAACAAATACAGTGTGTTAAACTCAATGCCAAGGTCATTCTGACATTTACCCAAATCCAAGAGCAAAAATGACAACCACGTTCGGCGTCGAGATAGTAATAAAACCATTAAACCTTGTTTATCACCTTGGTTATACGCGAACAATTAGATACCAACCTACTCTCGGCAACATGCTAGCGGATCCGATTGATTTATAACAATTAACGCAAGATTTTAATCTCGAAAACATTTTCCGGGACCACCACTCCAACACCAAGTGTAACTTACCGCGTAATCCTGCGATGTGAGAATCATACTCCGATTTGCTCCTCATGTAATCCTTCTTGGGTCCAGTCTGAAAAGCCTGGTGCTGGTACTCCGAATACCATTCGTGCTGCGGGGAGTCAGCGCGTTCTTCGTGAGACTGGACGCTGTGGGCTTCCGTCATGGTCCTCTTTACCGTCACTCGTTCGAACTTAACGAAGCGGACACCAGCGGTCAGGTCGCCCTCTTCGACCTGCCTCTCGTGCCGCTCCACCTCCTCAACAGGTGGTTCCACATGTCGCAGCCTCAGATTCGGAAACGTAGCTTCGTAACTTTTCGTTGGCGATTCTGTATCGCGGGTTTGCTTAAGTTTAACTTCGATCTTCGGCGAGTCCGGACGCCGTTTACGCTGCTCGATGCGACGCTCTATATCGTCTACATCGGTGGCGGCGTCGACGGTGTCGTTGCTGGAGTTGCCGGTCCATACTTTCTCGAAGAAGCTGACGCGGTCCCTAAGACCGCTTTGCGACGGTGAGTCGCGTCCGTCCGACATAGCGACATGACCTCTCCGCGTGGAGGCTCGCTCGATACTGGCCACTAAGTTAAAGGCTCCGCTCAATGCGCATGCTCGCTCACGTGCCTCCGTAGACGTCCTCCAGACGAAGCCGGCCGGCAAGATTTGGGATGCTTTTGACAACACTTTTGAGGCGACTGCTGTTTTTGGGCAATATTGGACTTAACTGGACTCCTTTTTTTGATTACACCCCTGGCTCACCTTATCAAGTCGTTTATTATTCAAACGTCTTTCTGACGTCAGACCTTAATACACATCGATCGTACGTGTTAAATATTAACTAGGTTACAAGTTCATAAATTAACACCGATGCCCTTATCTAAGGAGTTAGAGGTCGCTATCATAAAATAACTGTATCAATGTTGCTTATATTACCTAAAGATTAATTATGAGTCATTACATTATCACGAAGGTTATGCAAGAGATAGAGGAATGCAAAAAAAAATAGATAACAAACGTACTCATCGCCCATTTCCTTGAAACTTGAGAAAATCGGATAGAGCTTGGTTTTCCATGTATCAGATAGAGCCAACCCATCATGTTACTTTCCAACTGTATCCCTCATGTCACTTCGCCGACCCCTTCTGAACCAGTTATATTGTTCGAAGTCACGAAAGCGCGTAGGTATTAAAATACGGCCCAGTTGTTATTGTTCAGCGATACTATCAATTACTGCCAAAAAGAGGGCATGTTTTAAAGGAATCGAAACTTTGTAGCTCTTTGTTGGCTTCAGAGGATTAACGAGTCGATAAATAAGAAGATATGTTGTAGGGAGGAGTCCACACGCATGTCCTGAAATACGGCCTCGTCGTGAATAATTTGTTGGCCATTGCACTGTGCTCCAAGAATGTTTTAATGAATGAAGATATGGCGGAGAGGAACGCCTTTGCGAAAGCGTCTTGCAATTTTCTTAAACAAGTTTAATTGTAAATGATATTAAAAATTTCAAGCTTTTCGTAGATGATGACACTACATTTTAAAAGAGTAAATACACTCATTGATCTTCCATATTGGAGCAAGCGCCATCGTTTTATCTTAATGAGCTGAGTAAATAAATAAAGGTTATTCTATCGCCTACTGTAATTTTCAAGGTAATAATACTTACAAGAAAACACTGAATAGCTGAACCGAAGGCGCGATCCTATAAAGATAAACTTAAAAGCACAATTATACCCGTTCTACATTCTCCAGCACAGTTGCTACTTTGTAAGTTACAGCTTAGGTGATTTCACCCCAGTGCACAAGTGAACCACTATCAAACTCCATTGCACTTTTAACTTTAAGCCGGTGACTTATAGTCTGTTCTGCTCATCTTTTCTCTTGAACTTGTATTGTACCTATAACTAGCGAGCATTCAATGCCAGAGGCTTTATCATTGTATAGCCTGGCCCCAAAACTCTGCCCACACGCGTTGGTACAGACTACCAAGCGGTACTTTATTGCTATGGAGCTTCTCACAATACTTCTTGGTGCGGGAATTATGGTCGTTATCGTGCTTGAATCCTTTAAGGCGATCACGTAGGAGCACTTTGTTTACCTACAAACCCTAGACGGTAACTGGAAAACTTATGATAAAGATCTGATTGTATGAAAATGTCTTGTTAACCCCAAACATTGCTTGCATGTTTTCCGTTAATGTCATTTAATACATCCAAGAGACATTTGAATCCCGTTTTGTCAAAATTTTACGGAGTTACAGAACATTAAACATAATTGGACAATTCCCAAAAACCGTTGACCAATTTCCGCGTAAATGTTTAGCTCCACCTTTAAAGCCAGTCGAATCAGCTGGCTCTTCTATCTTTGTTCCTTATCAGGGTCATTTGACGCTGTCTCAAACGTCAAAGGGTCAATGCCTCCACCCTTGGCCGCCAGTGATGCAGTGACCTATTTCGAGGTCTAATTGCCAAAATTGCGCACCTTGCGTGGTCCGTATCGTAGTAACTAAGTTTTAATCTATGATTGATTTCGTTAGTATTGTGACGGTAAGGCTGTTAATTAGATACTTTCGAAGGTGTAGGTAACTGATACTCAATATTGGACTAATCAAATTCAAATAATGAACGTTATTACGCAATAATTAGGTCTTTTAAACGTGCGAATTTGCGAGTAAAGTCTTTGATCAAAATGGTATCTTCTAAACATTAATAGTAGGAATTTACCATCCTCCATCATTTTAGGCCTTCCTTTAGTTGAATTTTTTGCGTGCATATTGTTTGGGTATACCTATACACGTGCCAACTATGGACTAGCTATACCAGAAAAGCCATTAATACCATAAGAGTCTAGTACAATGACGCTTACCAGACTATGAGGCTACCGAGGTACTGAAGTGCGTCGAGCAAGTTCTCCGCAGCGGGAGTTTCGTACTTCTTTGCGAGTAGGCTGAATCGCTCGGTTAACTGATCGTATACAGAGGGCTGTCTCAGATACGGTGTACATGTACAACAACCTAATTTACCAGCATTGGATATCCGTCCACATGGACGGTAATAGAAAATAATGGCGCAGCAGCATTTTGCTTTGGGTACTAACTGTTTAGTTACATTGTGTATTTTCCATTATTTTTGTGTTTATTGTGTTTAACTTTATGTCTTTAATTTTGTGCCTGAATAAACGAATTTTATTATTTATTTACTTAATCGTTTCGTGCGAGCCGCATTTAGTGATTTTCAACAATAATTTTGATGACTTGGTATATGTCGATATTATTTGCATTTATTTTAAAGATCTACAATTTAAGCTTTTTTGTTTTATTTTTACCTTACCAGCACAGCCATGATATACACATACACCAATGATATACCAGCACGCAATACATTTTGCATTTTTGGGTTCGCAAGACTTCTTATTGGAATCGGAATTGCTGTTTATGTCCTAGTAGAGGTAGGTTCAGCCAGTAATCAGGTATCAAATTCTCTTCGGTTATACTAGTATCGGTGACCGGTTTCAGGCTGATGTCACCCTGAACATATCCTAACCCTAACGCTTTCCGATTCTCATGCAAATTCGATGACGTTATAAAATAATCAGATTCAGAGTGTTTCATGGTACCTGATAGCAACCAGTTTAGACGTGTTAATCAAATTGAGGATACAATATTATGTTGTTACTTTTTTTCAAGTTTTAATAAGTGACACTAAATTACACGTTAATGGATTATACTCGTATACTTACGTGTTTTCGACCAACCTACCTTTTGTTAGGAAAGTAGATAGGTAGTACTAATCTGTGGTGGCAATGAAAATTATTATCGAAGAAGTAGAAATTTACGGATAATTCTGATTAGGTAAATGTCAAGGTTGAAAGGTTTGTTATTATTTTGAAAAACTTTATGCAATACTAGTGTTCAAGTCCAAACAACATAATGTCACCGCATTCTATAAGTTCTAGACTACTCGAAGCGAATATTATGTGCGTATAGGCACACTTATGCAGTAACTTTAGTGCTCCGAGACTTAAATAGAAAGCCGTTCTGCCGTGACCGAGTCTTAGACAAACCAGACCTCGGTAAAGCCTACATACAGGCATACACAAAAGCCTGTCTAGAAGAACTACTGTACGATGAAAACCCTATGTCTATTTGTGATCTACAAGGTACGTTCATAATCACCATCGTCATCTCCCACTGCTTGGTAGAGGTCTCCTTTAAGTCTTGCTAGCCTTCTCTGCAGTGCTATAGTATGTGATTGATTAAGCTACTTAATAAAAGTAGCTTAATCACCCATCTACGCCCACCGTGCTCCACAGCATCTTAATATTCACCATTATCAATAATTACAGCTCGAATTAACTCACTGCTGTGTTGCTGAGCCATCTTTCTAATATTTCAGTTCAAGCTGGGAATAGGCCACCTTTTTATTCTGTCCAGTCCTGTGCCACCCTGAGCCTTTTTGTTGATCAAGCCATTCATAAATTCGCCAAAATGTTTTTAATGTACACAGAATTACAAGAAGAAAGTACCTGACGTCTCCAATGCCTTATCAAAACTGAATTAGAAAATCTCACTTTTGTTCTCGCCTGTCGACGTCTATCAGCCCGTAATGGCTCCATACAATTCATGATGTTTTATTGTTTTATTTGAAGTACCTAACATGAGTAACTTTCGCGTGAGTTTCTAAGAAGCCCAAACTGTCTAGATCTCCCTAAGGTGAGTGAATGAAGACTGTATTTCATCAATAACAAAATGCAATATTTCATTGACACAGTTTCTTTTGACAGAGATGCGAATCTGTCAACTCGAAAAATATGAGGACTTATGAAAGTTTAGAATGTTATCGAGCTGACATAGTATGTAACGAAGATTATTCTAGATAGGTTTTCCACACCTATGAAAACCTATGATAAAAATGATAGTTTACCACGGTTAGTTACTCAATCTGTCTTATTGTTTACCGTGAAAAAACGCGTAGCAAATAAAACGACTAAAATAATACTATTCTATTCTATTAATTATTCCGATTCCAAAAATAAAGTCATTTAGACGCCTGAGAAATAATACAAAAGAGAAAATAATAAGTTAAAATTTTGAGCACCACTATCAAAATCAATTGTCATAAAAAATCGAATCAGTCAAACATGAGGACATGACTATTAGATTGTCAGTCGAACTATCAAAAATAAAATAGGTTCATGGAAAAACTATTAAAGGTACCTCATCGACGGTTTTAAGGATGACTCACGCTAGACCGTGTCGGGTCCGACCCGAGTGTCGGTCGTAGCACGGTATACTAATTCTACATAATTTCGTATGGACACACTCACGCTATACCGAGCGAGAACCGAGTGACGCATGACGGCCGAGCAACGGACAACGAACGAGAAGTCGGCCGACACTCTGCTCGGACCCGGCACGGTCTAGCGTGAGTCATCCTAGTCATCAAAGCGTGTATTATGGACCTACCTGTCACGTAAATAAATCAAATACTTAGGGACCTAGGTATTTCAATAACATTTTTCATCATTTATAAAAGAAAACAATACGCAGATAATAAGCAGAGTAAATAAATTGATGTTTATCCAGGATAACATTGTATAGTAAACATGCAGGGCCACGTCTGGACGTTGACTCACCTTCGAAATGCCTAACACAACATAGTATTGTAGAACAAAAGAGGGATAACAGAAAGTTAATAATAGAGCATTATAAATAAAGAATGCATCTTCCGTAGATGAAACAGATGCAGATGTGGTAGTAAACATGCTTGAAACGTATCAGTCAGTACAGCTGCTTGAGTGAAAACCGTCCTTTTATCAAACATTTTATTTGTGAAATTGACAATGAAGCTTGCTAAGTGAAATAGACAAACATGGGTGGGTAGAGTGGATGCTATTTAAAGTCTAGGAATGCAGATCATGAATCTTTCAGGCTAGTTTAAATAAAAAAAATCTGCAGCAAAACTTTCATAAGAAACTATATGAAAGAATTCGCAGACTTTATATAACTCCGTGCAAAAATTTGCCTCTGCAACCCACCCGGGTCTTTGAACTATTCCCGTGCCAAGTTTTTTCCTATCTAGTAAGCAATTTTGTACTTTAACACTAGAATTATAAGAACTGTAGTTCTCCAAGAGTAGAGTTATGGGTGTGGTGCGTTTATGGTAGGACAGGAGGTGCATGTCGAGAATGCGGTATTCGCCAAGTTACGGCAAATTTGAGAAAATGATTAGGCTGTAAACATTTTACGACTGTTATCAATCTTTTTCTTTACAGTATGTAATTATTATTGGGCTTATAATTGAAAGCTTTTCATGACGAAGTGGGTAGGAACTGGCTTTAATTCAATTCATACACAGACGATGGCATTTGCATCCGATCAACGACAAATTCAAACGAAATTCGACATTGTGCCAAAAACGACTTCTGCGCTAAATTCGAGAATTCTCAGCCTAGAATATTTCCTGGAAACTATCGGTGACCGCAAATACAAACCAATACCTCTTAACCACTTATTCATACCGCTGCGCTGGATTGAATTGTGTGCAAGGACTCAAGGGTCAGTCAGAAGATTACAACGATACGAAGCCAAGGTTATTCTGCCCCCGAGATAGGGTTGCTTGCTTTCAAAGACAAGGTACTAAATATCTACCGAGAAATAAAGCCTGCAAAAGTAAAAGTAGTAGTTTCACAATAGAAATACAAAAGTGTGTTTAGAATTGGTTGCGATGGAATATTTGCGTAATGTATTCAGATCGATAAGAATAATTAGTAAGTGTAGATGTTTATTTCAAGTATTTCTTGCAAAATGATATTCGATTTTATTTGACCAGCAATATCATGATCTGCTCAGCCATAGGACAAGTACCTACATAACTTGCATACTGGTCGCTTATTTAATTTAACTTTGAAATTTATATATGGAAAAGTTCAGGACTTACTGTATCGTTCATATGTTTCGGAAACACGATTGCCTAGAAAAGAATCGATGGAAAAAAATCGCAAAGATACCTCTAAATTTTTACTAAAACCTTAAAATCTCAATAAATACAGAAGTTAAGATCTTGAGAATAAACATCGTAATTGAACTAAATTTAAAGAACATTTTATAATTTTTTCGTTTTTTTTTTTTCAAATAGTATCCTAATTAATGCTCGTAAGTTAAAACTTGGCTTGCGTGGCTCTGCTCTGTCCTGCTCCTATGAACGCTAAATCTTATGCATATCCTTTTTATAAAAAGGCGTCATAGTATAAGCTCTTAAGAGTATAAACTACCTAAAATAGCTTATTTTCAATTCCGCCGGATGTCGTCCATATCTTCCAAACTACTGAATAATTAACTTTGAAATTTACATATTATGGTAGTTTAGGACTTACTCTATCCGTCATTTCTATAGAAAAAATCGCTAGATCACCATTAAATTTTTACCAAAACCTTAATTTTTCAATAAATACAGAAGTTAAAATCTTCAGAATAAGCAAGGTAATTGAACTAAGTATAAAGAACATTTAATATGTTGCGTTTTTTTACTTCAAATAATGTCCTAACCCTGCATCAAGAAGTGTGCCGATCCGGTCCGTCCAGTCCGCAATCCAAGACTTTATTGTCTGCATTGTTATTTATACTTGAACAACAACATAGTACAGATAAACCACGTTTATTTATATACCACACCGACATGACCCTTGCGTCAGGAAAGAAACTATTGTAAGGTCAAAATGAAATTCAGCTTTACAGTACTCAGAATATGTTTGAGAATAGATTTAAGTGTGGTTTGGGAGGTGGGTCTCGTTATGATTAAATTGTGCCGGATGGTTCACTTGGCGCGTGCCTGGAAGATGCAAATTCTCTGCAGTTGAATGATCCAGAACTTTGCTTATATTGTATTTTATTTAGTTAGTTCGAATATGAATGACGAGTATATTGTAACTAGATTCCAATAAGATATTTCTGTACTTCCTGCATTGTTTCGAACATTGACACTTTTGAACATTTTAAAGACTTATTCAAGCATATTGTTGAAAGCCAGGCGTTTTACATCATCAGTGAATTTATGAGGTGTGATTTTATATTTTTGTATGTATTATATTTATGAGTAAGTACTAATTTATTATAAACCATTTTTTTGTACTAAATTAAAACATCAAATTGAACTTTATGATCTGGAATTGATTGAAATTACTAAAATTGAATTACTTTTTGCTTAATTTTTTTTAGTTACATCAGTCAGTTAGTTGTTCCTAATCCTAACTAATGTTATAAATGCGAGAGTGTGTTTGTTTGTTTGTCCTTCCTTCACGCCCTAACTAAGCCATCCATCGACTTGATTTTTGGCATAGAGTTAGTTAACAGGATGTAGAGTACCATAGGCTACTTTTGTCCTGGTATAATATAAAATTCCCATGGGAGATATTCTCGTCTATACGAAAATTCGTTTATCCGCCTAGAAATGTAAAATTAAAATGTAACGCGGGTAAATTAAACAGTAGTAAACAGTGTGTAGTAATTATAAGTGAATATTTTTTTATCTTTTGAAATCGTACAATTTCAGACTTGTTAAACGACCTATGTTACATAAAATAAATACGTACCTACATAGATATTTTGTAATTTTACCTAATACCTACTTACGACCTACGTTTTTATTACTATTGTAGCCATGAGAGGGTAAAATGCCTTATACCTTTTCCATTTTTCGCGGTCTTCTGGAAACGACTACCTACCTCGTGATTTTTTTTCAAACATTAAGACTAAGTAGGTACAAATTTTACCAGAGGCCACATCGCACAACAAATTCAAAAAATAAACCTCTTAAAACCAAAGCAATAAATCCTCCACCATTCCGATTGCAAAACGAAGACCCAAGTGTCCTGCGAATCTTAACGCCTACGCATAAACAAGGGCAAGCGACATTACCTAATCTGTGGCAAGGACCGGTCCGACGGGGTGGACACCAGACAGGCCAGAAATCTGAGCCGCTATTGTGGACTGGAACTCTAGGTCATCTCAATAAGCCTAGGTTCGCTGAGAATGAGATCTACAATAACAACTGGGAGAGTCATGTTCCTAAACAATTGCTCTAGTAGACTACCGAGTTTCTGTTGTTAGATGTGAATGAGTTCTAGGTTATAAATTTCACATCAATAATATTAAAGTTTGAATCAGTTCAAATCCTTATCAATAACAACAAATCTGTGAAGGATATTGTGACGCCTGCGCCTTTCAAAATTATAACAGCAATAATGTTTCGCTGCTATGCTTTACCTTTTGTTTTTTGCCGAGACTGGTGTTATCTTGTGATTGAATAGTATCATCATGGATTTTAAACTTGCGCGCATCTTATGACTAAGTGGTGCTACAGATACAAGAAGTCTTAGTCTTTAGTCTTTTGAAGTTAGCCTTGGAAATAACAAATTCATACGCCATAGAAAGGATAAAATAGAAATTATTAGTTTAGTGTAGAGTCTGTGAAAAAGAGAACCGTCTTACAAATTGAGGGCGCGCGTGTGCCAATTTACTACTTTTGTTGCGTTGACAACTTAGACAATAATTGTCTAAGGTTGACAACACTGCTTTGTCATTCCAGCCCCCCTAGCACGGGGATGGTTGTCTAGGGTAGAAGAGAAAAAAATTACGTCACTTCAACATCGAATGCGTAAATTATTTGAAATGTATTTCTTCAACTTCAATAATGTACGCAATGTATGGCGATGCAATGTCATTATTGTCTATTCTACCCTAGACAACAATCCCCGTGCTAGGGGGGCTGTACGACTACTTGGTAAACATCATAGACACCAACTGTTTTCATCAGTACTCGGGTGCTAATAAGCATTAAAGCAGGTAGGTAGGTATGTACCTTCGCATAATGCTGATTTTAATGTTAGTTCACCGTAACGCCACGACGACGGTTCTCTTTATGCAAAGACTCTATTATGTTGCATTCACTGCCCAGCCTCGGCGGTGCGACCCGCCGCCGCAGGGGCGCGGCGGTGCACGGAGCTGGAGATGGACATGAGCGTCGTGGGCAATGAAGTGTTAAAATAAAACATTTTCCATCGATCACAGGTGACATGTAAACAAATAATGTCTGGACTGGTAATGTAACAGTCGTATAACGTGTTGAAATAAAGGCAGACGGTTTTCCGCGAACACTTTATGCATAGTTGATGGCTCTGGAGATGCATGATGACATCAGCTAAGGACATCCAAGGTTGACTGGTGCGAAGGGTCAAATGGTGCACGCGGTAACTTCGCCTGATAGATTTATACGTGTGGTGTGGTGACGGACAAGGTAATGCGAGTCAATAGTTTTGCTTAATTGAACCCGATTGAATTAAGGCGCTACCCCAACCCAAATAGCGTCGCGTCGCCACCTATTTTACCTTATTATTGTCGTATATTTCATTGGGCAGTTTGTGATACCTACTATAAGCTTATTTTTAATACCCTCTGTTATAGTTTTATTGTGTATAGTTTAGGCAAATAGAGTTTGGTAGCCGCCAAGGGCAACTTCGTATCTCTGCCTAAGCTTTACAAAACCATAACAGAGACATTAAAAAAAGCTTATAATAGGTATCACAAATGCCCAATTAATTTTCTTAAATTTCCTTTGTCAACGTAATAATAAGATACAAAGGTGGCAGCGGGTGGCGCGGCGGCGCTAGTTTGGGTCGGGGTAACGCCTTAATCGAATATTATACTACTTTTACGGTTAGGTATTGTATATTTCTCTACTGCTACTATTATTGTATATTTTAGTACCGAATAAACATGTGTACAGTATTGTTTTAAACTTTGAGCAGATCAAATGTTTTGCTTTCTTGTGATTTAAGTTGGCAGAGTAGAGTTTGATCAGAATTTTGCAACCGTAACTTCCTAGTTACGGTTCCTAGCTATTGCTCCTGCAATAGCTTGATGCTTCATCAATCATAATCAAGGATTAAGATATAAGCTGATGAATTTACAAAGCGTCGATGGAGAGATGCTCTATATGCGCATCTAAAAGACTGGATCTTAGTGACTACTGTTCACTATTTGCAATAGAGAACAGTAGAAGAGCCTTTTGCCTCGCAGTAATAAGACAGACGTTATTGTCACATAAAAGAAGAACATACTCATGTGCGCTTTGCCGTCCGATTGTAAGAAGTTTATATTTATTTTGATCAGAGGATGACCTCCATAAATCAGTTAAGAGGGCGATATATGACGCCGTTTCGTGAAAAGGATAGACATAGGATATCGCGTTTACAGGAGTGGGACAGAGCGGCGTAAGGCGAAAATAAAGTTTTTGCTGATTATCTAATAATTAGGACATTTATTTGCAAAAATAAGTCGATGGTTCCCTTGGTATTTTATTATTCAATACGGTGGTGGTGGTGATGGTGATGGTGATGCGGTGAACTCGACGCCCACAGCTGGCGAGAGACAGCTCAGAACCGAGATGCCTGGAGAAGTCTTGTGTCGGAGGCCAAGATCCACTTTGGGTCGCTGAGCCATAGGAGTAAGTAAGTAAGTAATACGGTGATGACAATAAAACATCCAGTGATTGATAGTTTAGGAGAAACTAAGAACTAAGAAAACAGATGGTACTTTACGCAATTATTATTGATATTTAAAATATCTTTTCTTTCGTTTTTTTTAAACGAAGGGGATCTGCCTTGTATCCCATAGATTATTATGTATTCTATTCGAAGATTTTTCGATAACGATAACGAAGGAAGACGTTTTTAACGTAACCCAATTCATGTCAATTCACATACATCCACGCCTTAATAACTGAAAGAATCTACGATCAACATTGCTATGATTCGAGATGCAAAAATAGATTACTGTGGGTGCGTTTTTGAATGCGCAGTGCAATATTTTACAAAATTCATAAATAATGTCATAAAATACGAAACTGACAAATTGTAGCGATGATTTTATTGCCGCTCGATGCATTTCACGTTGTACATGTACAGTCAACATCAGGAAATCTTTTAAATCACATTAGTTTCAATTAGCTTTTAAATTCGAAACAGTTAGTCTACATTCTAACCGACTTCAGGAGGAGGTTCTATGTTCGGCTCAGATTATAATATTTTTTTCGCTTTATTATAATAGCGAAATGTTCCCAAAAAAATGAATTCCCATAAGATTAGTATTTATCCCGTCAAACTTAAAAAACAACGTAATACTTTTGAAAAATCACGACTAGCTACAACAATTTTCGAGATATCTTCGCCAATTGTTAATAGATTTAAATGTTTCTTGCTTGTTGTTTAAAGGTTGATTTTTAGGTTGGTCTCATAAAAGTTTGAACCTCGAGGAATTTGTATGTGCACCGTAAAACGTATCTAAAACATCATCACATGATAATTTTCACAATCACTCACGTATAGTTTCCATGTCAACGGGCGTAAGCAAACTAAATTAGACTCGAATTTTAACTAGATGTCCACTTGAAAGATTATACCTATTATATGTAAATTTAAAATAGGAGAAGAATTGCACTTTATTGCATATTTTTTTGTGTCGTGTAAGAAAAAATCGCCTATAATTAGTTTTATTTCTAATCACATTATTATTGAGTAAATATCGAAGGTCGCCAATGAGATTTGTTTAGCAGAGAAACTCTGTCGACACTCGAAACTCACAAAAAAATCTGCATACGTCGTTAATATTTTGGGGCAAAATCATGTGATGATGTTGACTGTAATGTAGCGTGGCGGCTATGCAGACAATAAATCAGTTTATAATAAACGAGCTACCCGATTTTTCCGAGGATTTATTACTAAGCCAGTTCCTGAGTAAGCTGCATGCAAATGCAAAATAAAGCAAAATAAACAAATCAGTCAAAAAAAATACTATTTCTTAACAAAATACACAAAATAATCACAGTAATATTGACTTACTCGTAGATCAAGAAATGGTGGCTCGTGAAATAACATAAAAAATATATAAAATCCGTGCTTATAGGAATCTGTCTTTTTGGATCTGAAAAACTCACGCAATGACATAAAACTATCAATCATCGACATGTCATCAACAGTAGTGGAAGGAACCAAAGAAAGGTCAATGTTCTTGGATATCCTAAAATAGTTATTCTACTGAGACTCCAAGACGACATGACGGTCTACGAGGAAACGCGGTCACGGCAAGGTAGACTGACGGACAGCTTTTAGATCAGTTTTGCTTTTAAACTAAACCTTACAAATTTATAATAAAACTTCAAAAATATTACAATTGTTAACAAAAGCGCTTCATAATAGGTATGTCAGCGCCTCTACCACTTTTGGCCGATCTTCATAGGTAAGTAAAAGCCTAATTGCAGAATAACACCTAAAACTGGTAACAATGTTATGTTGCTGTCATTGTTAAAATAAATCAAAAATACCTATGTATTATATCATAATACATAACAATATGTATATCAGTTATCTAGTACCCATAACACAAGCTCTGCTCAACTAAGCTTGGGGCTAGATAATGCTGTGTGAATTGTCCAGCATAAATTATTATTATTGATTTTTTACAACTCTGTTTTTCTCGGAACATTCCGGTAATCCGTGAAGCTCACGGGTCTTAGCCAAGTGACTATTACTATAGTAATTATAGTTGTGTTGTGGTTTGGGAAATGAAATAAGTTTCCAAAAATTTTCTGTTTCGGCGATACTCGAACCCGCGCCCCACCCTGTTTTTTTTTTTTTTTGGACTCGTGGTTTGGTCCTGCATGAATTTTCGGACTGTACTTATTATTAAAGTTCATTTATTTAATATCTCGATAAAAATTAGTTATAACATAATTATTGTTCTTTTGTCGATGAACATTGTCATGATCATCAATCATCATACTATTTAGCAGTTTCTGTAGAGCTGTTCGATTCTCGTAATGTCATTTCATAGTGTTGATTTGTTAAAGTATAAGGTAGTAGATAATATGTATTTAATTTGAGCAACGGAAACGACAAATGACTTTTACAAATGACATACATACATTGACTTGCTGATGATGACAACTTAGTACTGAAAACGAAGTTAGTAACCAATCCAAACAATCTAACCAGGAAACCTCCCGAGACTTTATCAGGGCTATGAATACACTTGGCATGTTAAAACTAAGAATTAGCTATAGATTAGCGATAGCAGCCGAACATGTGATGGTTTTATTTTTAAACATGACAGGCGGTAAGGTTGAGGCCGCCGAAATAGACGGTGAAGCGGTTGTAAATATTGGTAGCACTGATTATACCTCTACTGCTCAGATCATGGATGTAATCATGAACTTTGATAAAATCATTCGGATGAAACACAAAACTGCAAGTTTCATACTTAATTTCGAAGTCTAACACATAGAGCAAAGAAAACACGGGAACCTTCAAAACCCATCACGTTATAGCATGAAGAAAACTCTGAGACGTGAGAACAAAATGTAAAGATTCCACAAACAATTTTTATTTGTAAGTACAGTCTGTCTGGTCTAGATACTTTTAATAAGTTGTCATCGCTCTCATTGCTACGATTAGCTATTTCACAACACTTTCTGTAACTCACAAAACAGACAACGTCACAGTAATTTAGAGAGTATATATCAGAAATAGTTGTCTACATGCCCACGTAGGCGTCTTAGCCGACGACGCGTTACTATTCTGCCGTCCTAAGCGCAAAAGCGGTATCTCAGAAAACCTAGTTTCGAGAAAATTTAGGTTTTGTAAATAGTGTTTTGTTTTTACTTTGCAGGTCGATTTTTGTACTTAATTAATGGTATTTATACATAATGTTGGTTATATTTTTTTTTCGTATGGTCAAAATATCTAAATTGCTAGTGTATTACCTTTTTTCGTGAGATACCGCCATGTCGCTTAGTGTATATAGAATTAAGAATTGAGTTACCGCTTGTTTGTTAGCTATTCTCGTACATGCTGCCATACAAAACAATATGATTTTTAAAAGAAATAAAATACATATTATTTTAAAGAAATTTTTTAATCAAATTATATTTTTTAACTCTTTCATTATACTTATTTAATGACACATATGAAAATATTAAAAAAAGAAACGCTTTCTATGAATTTTTACTAGTTAAAGGTAGGGAGTTCTTTCCAAAAGGACATTCTATTTAGTGAGATAATATTTTGAAGAGATTTCAAAATATTTTCCTTTTTGTCTAGGGAAATGCCGTGTGGTGAAGTTCTCTTCTTGGGTGGAGGTAAAACTTGGGTTTTCAGGATTTTATTTCCAACTATGCTCGCAGTAATAGGGTCTTTATCGAATCCGGTTTTGTACGTCAGATCAAAACTGCCTCTATTGACTTCTACTTGGACCATTTCACTAATGTATGGACGTGGGTTAATTCGTGAAAGTTTATATTGTGTCGTGTAATCTTCCCAGTTATAAAAATCTTCTACCGTCATCTCTTTGGGCTTCACGTTTTTTTCTGCAGTACTAACTGCTTTAGAAAAGCAATACAAAACAAGTAAACAAAACAAATGAAACACAATTCACTCGATTTTTATTAACTTAGACAGAAATATTAAAAAGTCTTAGGAAATTATCACTTCTTTCTAGTGAAACGAAATGAGTAATGACATGAACTTTGAACTGCAAAGGATAACACACTATTAGATGTATTAGAAATTCAGCCATAACATTTAATTTGCCGCTGCAACGGCACTACAAATTTGCATTAGAAATCCGGCCTCATCATTCAAATTTTAAGGATCAATTTAATCTACTATTGAGCGGTATCTCAATCATTCTGAAAACGATATTGCACAAATATACGTAGCGTTATAGCGGTAACTCAGTATTCGAACCAGTTCGTCATACTTGCCGCTAATTGCCTTCGAAAAATTGCAATGAATAACCGTCGTTTTTTTGGAGTTTTGGCGGTATTCTAATATTCGGCTATTTGCCTACGTATTATTGATATACCTCTTCATCTCTTAGTAATTTAAGGTAAAACTGAGATAGGGAGAACTTTCTTAAGGGTTTTTCTACATGTTTTAAATAATATAGCGCTATTTGGCTTAGTTCATTGGATGCGTATTTCTTTAAGCTATCCGATGGCGTAAAAATCAAATTTTCGATTTTTTTTGAGATACCGCTTTTGCGCTTAGCACGGCAGTATTATAAACCCTTTATTAATAGACTACCCTCTAACGCATATCAAACAGCTTTTTCTACAACATTGCTGATCAATGGAAATGAGCTTTCTCGCGGTGGATTAAGATTTGATATGCCTTGTTTTGGTCCAACTGTAATCAGACAGATTACATCAAATAGATGGGAACCTTCAATCGTGGTCTTTGGTTCCAAAGTCGCTTACAAATTTTCAGATAAATTCGAAAGACGTTCACTGTCGTGGAAGTGAATCTCTACTATTCAGCGACCGTGGGCACTCAGGATTAAACGGCCATTAGACGTGGAATTTTATGCCCTATTAGTAACATGTTTAGTATCACATTGCAGTGAGATATTGTGAAGGTTATTTTGGAATAGGAAGCGAGAGCGAAAGTTCTGATTTAGTCAACTTTAATGGGCTGTCTTCAGGAGAAATATTTCAGTCTGTAACTTTTGACACTTTGTTGAAGTGTAGCTATGTACTAACTATATTATCATAATATATTATGTCGAAAGTTTCAATGTTTGTTCAGATGTTCCGTTTTTTTCACTTCTGCGGAAGTACATGACGGATCGAACTGAAATGATAGATGTAGTTATAGTTTTGGAATATTACTACTTAGCGACTTTTTATCAGCATATTTACAGCAAAAGCGCGTGTTATACCGCAGTTTAATAGATAAATTATGCGTATGTACTAAAATATGTGTGGAATGTTTATAGGGCTTCTAATTGCTATCGAACAAGAAGAATCTCTAAAAACGTAAATGATGCACGCCAACACTTTGCTCAGAGCACAAATCATCAGCAGGTGTGTCTGCTCCAATGTAATATATTTCAGGTTAATTTAAACTGATTAAAAATTATGAAGTTCTAAAGATTAAATTTGATAATGTTCTTATGATAGTATCCATGACAAAATCAAGATTGTTTAATTTTATTCTTCGAGTAAATGTACACAATATGACGTCAATATGCGACAGGGACCAAAAACATCTAAGGAAAACGTGAAGATTGTGGAGGTTACATTAAAATTAAACCTCATCTCACTAATATTATAAACGTGAAAGTTTAGATGGATGGATGGATGGATAGATAGATGGATGGATGTTTGTTCCTTTATCACGCCAGAACGGCTGAACGGATTTGGATGAAATTTGGCACAGAGATAGATTATAGTCTGGAATAGGACTACTAGGCTACTTTTTATCCCGAAATTCCTACGGGAACGGGAACTACGCGGTTGAAACCGCGAGGCGCTGCTAGTTGAATATAAATATCTCGTGAGTTAGGCTAAGTTTATTTTATATAAATATCCATCCGCCCTGGCCGTTAAACTACCAACCGCGAGTCTCGAACTAAGCACAACGCTATGTTTTGGTTAACGCAAATCTCTTTCACAAACATCATTCTACATGCTCAAAGTATTTGTATATTCAGTCGGAATCGCAAATAGGTCAGCTGTTTCATAATTAGTTGGAATCAGGGAAGTCCGCAGTACATAAGTACTGGCAGTTGTTTAAGAATGAGCTATATCGGGCGCTTCGCTGAGGGATACCGATTCGGCACACATTTCTGAGTTGTGGTGGTACGTGACGTTTCGAACATTCGTTTACATTTCAGGTATATTTTCGGAGTTGTATGTCACCAGCGAGTCCAGCGCTCCTTGTGTATAAGCTTCGTAGGTTCGCATTTAACTGGACTATAAACAATGCATGGTTTCTCACTTTCAAAACAATTAAACTTTAAATTATTCCCAAAACACAAGCTCTACTTACTTTGAGGCTAGATTATACTGTTCAGTAATATTTTTATTGTTTACTTTCAGCTATCAGCAACAGAAATGTTTTTTCTGTGTCCTTGCCTGGTGTCACTTAAGTTTTATAATTGTTTCATTTGTAAATTATTGTTTTAGTTTTAAGTTGCACACTTATAAAAGTATTTTCTATCTATCTATCTATCTTTGAATTTGAATTTGGCGTGTTTTATAAAACAATGGATCAACAAACAACAACAACGACTTCAAATTCCATAATAATTTGGGTTTGGAAATAATTTGAAGTTCAGAACACTTCGATAGCGCGATCAAATTTTTCAAGTGGCGACATCTACCTACCTAAAATTCTAGTCTTATTTAATTTGATAACGCCCGTTGCCATGGAAACCATTTGTCACCAGTGATTGTAAAAATTATCATGTGATGATGTTTATTCACGTTTTACGGCGCACACATTAATTCCTCGAGGGTTAAACTTTTATGGGATCACCTCAAAATTAACTTTTATACAACAAGGAAAGAATCACAAATGTAATATAAATAAGAACAAAGCGAAGATATCACCAACATTCCTGTAGCTCGTCGTGATTTTCAAAAGTATTTATGTTGTTTTTTAAGCTTAACGTGATAAGTAGGTACTAATTGGGAACGGGAACGAACTAATAAACCATTTCGGGATCATTTTCTATACAATAAAGATTTTTTACGGAGGAACCGACGAATATGCATGCATGTACTTCAATAAAAAAATAGATAGGTACAGCCGAAAATCATTGATTATAGCTAGAATAAATCATTACCAGATATTGCAATAAGCAAGAATGCAATAATTGCAAAACATCTGAATGATTATGATGGAATCCGCAGTCGTCACAATGACGAATTTAAATCGTAGCATTATGTATGACACTGCTGTTCCACCAGAGATGTGTTAGTTCGTTTTTGTCAGCTATGAAAATGACGCGATAATGGAGCAATCCTATTGGTCGGCTGGAAACATAGCAACGCAGCACCTCCCTGGTGGAAAGTCAGCCTAACGTTTAGACAACGATGCGTTGCGGTTGCGATATTGGCGGCGATGCTGTCTAACTAAACAAAGCTTGGTCTTTCGGCAGTTTCACACCACAATTCAACAATTTATCAATGTTCTAATACGTTACAGTATACCTTACCACCGCCGGTGGGGAGGTGTTCATATTGGGTACAATAAGAATGCCTACATAATGAAAACAGGATACAGAAGCGGGTAAAAGCTAGTAAATGTATATTTGTGATATAAATCAGTTTAGTTGGTGTTATAACAGTATATAACGAACGTGTTGAATGTTATATTAAAATAGAACTAACCAGCCGCAATACGCTGTGACTTGCGGACAGTTTTGGAGCACACATCTTGTTGGAATGCCAGGGAAATGTAATAAAACTTGGACGTTTCGAAGGGAATTTAAATATTCGAAGAAACTTACTAACAGACACGATGGATATTTGATGTAGTTGTTGAGTAAAACTTTTTTGTGATTGATGTGTGTTGTGTAAACTTTTTTTTTAAATAATACTTGTCTCTGTTGTTTGTTTTTGACGAAAAAGGCTGAATAAAAAATGTACTACAATAAAAAAATTATATTACTTACTTATAACTCGGAAATTTTATAATTTATAATTTTAAATTTTAATAACTCGGAGAGGCTTGGTCCCCGGACAGAGGTCGAGTACAAGAGAAGCAAAAGCGTAGGCTCTGTAGAGATATGCATATTTGTTAAAATTCAAATTATTTGTTAATTTAGATATAGATTTTTGACGATGATTGAAGATGAATTCGTCGACAATCACGCTAAAAGCCCAGTAAGAATCAAATATGCACGTGCAATGACCTCGAAACTTCTTCTGCTAATAAACGATCCGGTGACGTCAGAGCGGGGGCGGCTGACGTCACCACAGGATCAGCTGGTACCGCAGATATATCGGGTCGAAACTGTCGTATCAAGGTAATTTGTAACTGTGGTATGAGATCGGAATATATTAATTATGGGAACAAGAACTTGGACGAGGTTGATAATCGAAACTAGAGCTTTAACGAAAGTTTCCCGTTGGAACACACTTTTACATCTCAAAGTCAAAGCCGTGAAATAAGGCGATTTAAAACTGGCGTTACAAACACACAGTTGGTTTTTAGGGTTCCGTACCGCTAGGGTAGCGGTAAAACGGGACCCTATTACTAAGACTCCACTGTCCGTCTGTCACTAGGCTGTATCTCATGAACCGTGATAGTTAGACAGTAGAAATTTTCACAGCCGCTATAACAACAAATACTAACAAACAGAACAAAATAAATATTTAAGGGGGCTCCCATACAACAAAAGTGATTTTTTTGCTCGTTTTTGCTCGATATTGATTACGGCAACAGATCAGACACTTGAAATAATACACCGAATATTTAGTTTGATATTCATTCAAATATTTAAGGGGGGCATAAAACAAACGTGTTTTTTTTTGCTTTTTTTATAGATGCATGGTACGCAACTCTTCGTGCGCGAGTCCGACTCGCACTTGGCCGGTTTTATTTTATATTGATTTGACTCTACATTTCTATTGCTTTTGTTTGCGAGTCTCAAGTCATCTTGCGACGGATGATTATGCTACTAACTACTCGTATAATAGAAGCAACGACAGTTTCAACACTTATATTGCTGAAAAGCTAGTTAATTTTGTCAGTCATCTCAAAATTTTGCACATATTCCAAGAACATTTCAAATCAATTAAATCAACAGCCTTTTCACATAACACGCGCGTGAAATGCAAAACTCATCCTCATTTGCCATCTCAATACGTGACTAGGTTCTTCTAGTCTAGATGCTGAATGGGCTAGTCGAGGAAATGTCTGGCTGGCGGGGCGCCAAGGCTTGGGGTTGTAGGGGAGAACGCCGGCGCCCAATCTTGGCAGGCGTGAGGGTTCAGAACCGGGGAATTACTATTTCGTAAAATATTACAGTTCAGCCCCAGCTTAAACCAAAAAATATGAGCAGGATCGAGAAGAAATGTGTCTGCAAAGTTCGGAGAGAAACAGTCGAGGCAGTTGGTTTTTACACGAAACATTTTGTACGAATGTTAACACCCATAACAAAAAAGTTCTTAGGTTTTTATTTATTATAGTACTCTGGGTAATTTCTAAGAAACAAAGAAGAAGAAGAATTGGATAACTTCATTGTTTCCTCTGTAGGTGGCGCTGACGGCGTAAGTGCCGAAAGAACTCCCAAAGATTTTCGGGTCGACTAGATAAGATCACGTAGCTTAGTTGGAAAAAGAGCAACCCTGCGCTGAAGGGGAAGGTGCGGGTTCGAATCCCGTCGAGATCGTAAATTTTTGGGATTTATTAATTTCTTAAAAAAGTTCTTTTTAGATTACACAATCATTTTTATCGACGAAACCATCTTTCAAACTTTACCCTCTTTTCAAATGTATGTTTATGTGAGGTCAAACTTTCAAACTTAATGCAGTTTCAAACCATCTCAAACATTACGAACATTGCGACAAAGCTGATGGGTGATGTAATGTAATTTTATAACCAGTATCAAACGGTTTGAGAAGGGAAGCAAACACTTGATAGACTGCAATTAGAAATCCACGAAACGGTGTAACTTGAACCCGCCAGTTACCCGCACATTTCATGAAATCAATATCTGTATTAACAATATGAACAGCGTATTACCGGAAACAAGCGTCATAGTCGTAAGAACGAATCTGGCACAAGGTGGATGATCTCAGTGCAAGTGGCGCTGAGGATTTGTAGCATTCAATCTTCGATACTAGGCAGTCAGTGTTTATTTTGGAACATTAATCAATTATGTTATCATTCGGTGGGCATTTTTAATGTGAAACGAAGTGGTGTTGATGTATGCGGTTATGATGGAAGCCAGACAGAAAAATAACAGTTTCAGAATGCTAAATTGCTCAATGGGTTTGTTGCTCATTGCTTTTAAATATTCGAACTTGCCCACACATCGCTTTCAGTCCATTAAAATGTTTACCATAAATCTTTCTGTATAATTTTTTTCAACTAATTAATGCTTTGTGTGAAAATTACAGTAGTGGTACTATAGCATAGCATTAAACTTAAAATTATTGTACAATTAATACAGATTGTACATTTCATACTAGATTTATCGCAATAAAGGTAAACCTTCGTCGTCGATTAAACTAGAAAGATCGATAAGATATTGTCAGCGAGAAAATCCGCTAGATTTTAACATCGTTGTCATATTCTTATATTAGTCAACATACAATAAACTACGTTTTATTCGTAGGGGTTGTTGAGGGGTGACGTCATTTTAAGTCGCCGTTGAGTCATAGGGGGAAACAAACCACTTTGATCAGTATTTAAATATGTAGCACAATGCGACAGTGTAACATTGAACGTAAATTTGTTATTGGTGCATATAATTTTGATATTATATCACCTAGACTAATTTATGTGATGGCTTTACACCAAGTGTACACCAAAATATTACAATGTCAAGAAAAAAATAAGTACCTACTCATTAGACATGTCTCATTTACGATAAGCTGTAATGGAGTGAAAATAGAGCTCAATTTTTAACACGAGTTTGAAATCATTAATCTGGTTTCCTGGTTCCATTGGTCCCAACGGAGACTAGCCATTGGTATTTGCTATTATATATAACTTATAGGTCAAAAACTTCTAAAGCTGTATAAATTGCTTACAATGGAAAATATCTACATCTGAATTTATAAATAAGTGAATTTAGTCCGCCAGTTCGTTCCGTCCTGGTTGACCGATGATTGACAGTTGCAGCACTCCGCTGACACAGCCGAGTGTACAGAACGCCCCTAAAATTATTCTTTTGGCGGAGGACCAACGCGATAACGGACCAAACAACTCGAGAACTCTCGAACATATGAGGGGGTGTGGAATGCCAGGCAAAACACTCTGTGGATGCCAAAAATGTGAACGGCAGAATGGTCTGTGGAGTCTTTTTAAGTGCATGTCAAAAAGCTCGTTTGTAATTTCGACGCAATCGCAGCCATGCCCCCTGCATTGCACCTTTCTTCTTAAAATCAGCTCGTGGTTGATTTCCTTTTAAGTTCACAGAAGAATTGCACACGACGCGTTTGAGACTCGTGTGCAAATTCCGCGTGGATTTTTTTCTAAGAAATAGGTCAACTTGTTGTTTCTGTTTAATATTCTTGTCTAAATAACGAAGAAACATCTTACTATTCACATCATGCCAATGTTTTGATAGCACGAACGTTGACTCGATTTCAGAATTATTTTCGTGTCGTCCAAAGTAAGGAATTCTTTCGCAAGAATGTCAAGTTGAGATTCTTGAGATGCGAAGGAAGTTTCGTGACCCTGAGATCAACTAGTTCATGAAGATAATCGTGAAAAGTTGCAAAAACTGGAATGAAATCATTATGGAAATTTTATGAAGCAATTTAAGGGAAATAAAAATTTGCTCGTCTTTTACGGTTATTTGTTAGTAGGCCTTATTAAAGGAAAGCAAGGCATTGATCCAACAAATCATATTGACAAAGTTTTATGGCAAGAGTTTACCAGCCAGGCATTGCGTGAGAACAAACAATAGAGGCCCCAGATATTCGATACTATGATGCACGAAAAATATCGCTCAGTGAATTAAGGGGCATAAAGGGACATTTTTTTTTCCTTTTCCTCACGTCAATAAATTTCCATTATTATTATATGCAGTGATGTCGTAAAGTAAGGAAATAACGACAGCAGACAAAGTAACATGTTGTTAATAGTCTACAGGCTTATTAAAACTTCATCAGTTCAGCAGATGTGAGAAGATACGGTGATAAACGTCGCGGGTTTAGAATATTGGCCAGTATATTTTATTGAAAGCCGTTACGAATTAGTTAGTTGATAAAAGAAATATTAGTAGAACACGAATTGTATTAATCCTACTAATATTATAAAGGTGAAAGTTTGTAATAAATATGCTGTTATGTCACCCGCCTATCAACAAGCGCCTCGTGCTTTTAGGATCACATCCTTTACAAATATTTATATCAACAAATCCATATTATTGGTTTATGTAATAACGGGAAGACGACTGAGAACGCACTGAACTTCCTTAATAGACCATATTTGCTAATTTTGTGAGATGATAAATTTCAGGAAAGGGTTTGGAAATTGCTTTCCAAAGGGTTCATGTAGAAACTTTCGTGTTTTAAATACCATTTAATTGAGTTCTGCTGACTTATACTCGGGCTGTGGATGATACTAATGATGATGCTGCCTGCCTGATATTAGAGTTGTTAAGTACGACATTTGAATTGTGAAGAACAGACAACAATCGCTGTGTTCACTTAGCCTTTGACAGTGATAGATGGCCATGTCGTCTACGAATCCGATTTTCTAATGTCAAATATAGAGCCAAAAAGACTAGAAACCCTTATTTACGACGACATGCGTCACAACTCGCTATAGGTCAAGCTGTCATGTTACAAACGAACATTATCTCCTTTCTATTTGCAGAAAATAAATGTTCCGGAAACGCTAAAGAATATTCAAGCATTGTATCACAGATGCCATGACAGAATGCACACAAATAACAGTGGAACTATAACAATATCATCAAAACCCATTCCAAAGCTCTCGCAAAACACCTGTGGCTTCGAAGCGGTAAAAATAGTTGACGGGCGTTTCACCGTGCCATACGACTTCGCATTGTTTGGCGGGCGCTTAAAATTCCCAAAGTTATAGGTTTTCTGATGACTTCTGAGATTTAGTACTACTAGCTTTTATTAGTTTTCTCCGGAGAAGGACTGAACATGTATATTTAATCAGCATTCCCTTTTTATAGCCTTCTATAAGTAGCTTCTACTTTATGGTATCGTTCATGCTTGAAATTTGCAAATACGGAAGGGAGAAAACATACCTTGTAACAATTGAATCGTGGCTTGGTACTCTGCAAGTTTCTCGTCCACGTATCCCTCCTGCGACTGTTGCGCAATGATCTCCGCCGTGGAAGGTCCTCGTTCCTCCTCATCCTCCTCGTAGATCATCGGTCGCGGCGGTGGAGGCGGCTCCAGAGGCACTCCCGCGTAATCGTACTCCCTCACCGGCTCGTACGGGGACGAATAATAGTACTCTGGGCTCTGACCCAACGTCGGCGACATGGGGTAAGGGGAAATAGAGAAATGGGAGCTAGGTGACGGAGAATGCTGTCGGAAATGAGGGGAGTGTAACGGTCTGAAGGGCTTCGGGGACGGATGGACAGGCGGGGGCGTCACTATCGCTGTGGAGTGTCTCGGGCCTGATATGAGAGGGGGCGGGCTGGGGGCCCATGGCGAGGGGGGACGGTAATTGTTCAAGGGGGAGGGTGGACCCGGAGGACGCGCGCGCCCGCGCCCCGGCGGCGCAGACATTTCGCGGATTGAGACTTGTCAACCCGGTGTCACGCCACCTTTTGCATCGCTGCAACAAAGAAAATAACCCAATAAATAAATAGATATTTGATTTGAATTAAACTACGAAAACCTGTATAAAAACCAATACGTGCAGCTAGCCTAAATATTACAAGAAAAAAGCAACACTTGAAACGACAAAATCCGAAATCTCTATGGCAACAACAGAAAAGCAGGGGTTGGAACTTTGAAACTAATAACTCGTAAAGTCTTTTCAAACATTGCTCATGAATTTCACAATAAGAAACGTGTTTGTTTTTAAAGAAGTCATACAAAGGTCCGAAACTAATTTAAAAATAAAAACTGTGTACCAATAAAAGAAGCCAGGAAAAAGCTCGACCTTTTGAACAAACAACTCTGAAATTTTGAAATTTTCTTTACCATAACTTTTAATTTCTTTTTCTTGTTAACCAGCAATTTGAAAAAAGCTTTACTGGTAAGGTTTGTACATCGTAAAAAACTCCTGACCCCATAAAGGGTTAGCAAAACAGATTATCGGAAAAGAGGGAACGGTCAGACATTAACCAGATGCGGTACTATTAGCAGTTTGACCTGTTGGATGTGCTGTTTATTTGTATGAGAAAATAAGCTTCCTTTTCATGAGGACTGGCTTCATCCCGTGGCTTAGTTCACGTAGAACCTTGGTGGTATAAAAAAAATAAAAAAAAACCTGGATAAAATGTAGCCGATGGCAAAGCATTTGGGGATAGGTACTGTAGTGTACTTGCTGCTATGATGCTGTGTGGGATGTGCTGTTTGTTTAGTATGGATGGAGAAAATAGTCACAATTTCAAATGTTCTTCCAAATAAGAAATATAATTTACTAAGAAATGAAATAAGTTCCCCAAATTTCCGGTTTCAGCGGGACTCGAACCCGCGCCCCACCCTCAGTGCGGGTGTGCTCTAACCAACTAAGCCACGAAACCCTTAGTCGGTTTAACCGAAAATCTTTGACACCTCTTACGGACTATAGCGCCGGTAGCCTATTTTTGGGAACTTATTTCATTTCTTAGAGATATCCAAAGTGCGGGTAAGCACTATAACAAAAACCTTATAATTTACTAGTTTCTGCCCGCGGCACGCGTTGTTTAATGTTAGTTCTATCCTATGGGAACTGATTTATGGGATACAAAGTAAAGTATAGTTTATTCCAGGCCTTAAACTACCTGTATGCAAAATATCACATCCGAAGAAATGAAATAATAACTTTGGTCGTTGAGCAGGTTTGGTTAAACTGTAATGTTACCCCTGTAGGTGGAGCCACCGGCGCTATAGTCCGTAAGAGGTCCCAAAGATTTTCGGTTGAACCGACTAAGGGTTTCGTTGCTTAGTTGGTAAGAGCACACCCGTACTGAGGGTGAGGCGCGGGTTCGAGTCCCGCCGAAACCGAAAATTTTTGGTAACTTATTTCATTTCTTAGAGATACCCAAACTGCGGGTAAGCACTATAACAAAAAACCTTATATCACATCCGCCCGATCCGTTCAATATTTTTGCCGTGAAGAGGTAACGAACATCCATACATCCAAACTTTTGCATTTTTAATATTAGTGTGATGTCATCTAAACTACTATTATAAAGAGGTAAAGTTTTATGAATTGTTTGTGACGTTTTAAGGGGTAATCCAAGGATCTACTAAACCTATTACAATAATTCTTTCACCATTATAAAGCTTACTTTTCAGGGAGTGACATAGGCTATGTTTTATCCCGGAATTCCCACGGGAACGGGAACTACGCGGGCGAAGCCGCGGGCAGCAGCTAGTGTTAAAAACCTTTTTTTTTTGGGTTCCGTACCCAAAGGGTAAAAACGGGACCCTATTACTAAGACTTCGCTGTCCGTCTGTCCGTCTGTCACCAGGCTGTATCTCATGAACCGTGATAGTTAGACAGTTGAAATTTTCACACATGATGTATTTCTGTTGCCGCTATAAGAACAAATACTAAAAAACAGAATAAAATAAATATTTAAGGGGGCTCCCATACAACAAACGTGATTTTTTTGCCTTTTTATAGGTAATGGCCGGTCGCACTTGGCCGGTTTTTTTTAATTGTTAATAAAACAATTTTCTGTTTGTGTATCATATCTTTAAACCGTAGGTACCCAAACCGTTAAATTGCCAAAAGCAAAGCCCCCTGGCTACTCTCCAAACATGTCTGTCTAGACTGCTCAAAACATTTCTTATAACATTATTGCAGTGCTGGAGAAACAGCGATAATGTCGAGGAGGTATTATCAAAATGATAAGTTATAGACAGGTTAAGGCCAAGACATTTTTATAGGAATCTGATTGAAAAGTCAAGCGATGTTTTTCTAAAATACGTATAAAAACATTGTAGCAAAAATAGGCAAAAAAATCACGGATGAAGATAATGACAAGAAGAAGCATCAAATAATGCTAGCTCGAAGGATATTGATAGGATATCTTAAGGAAAGTCAAAAGTAAGACAAAAAGCAGACGTTAGAGATTTTCTAATTTTGTCGATTAAATCACTAAACTCAACAGAACGCTGATGGTAGTGTGGAAATAGCCAGACTATTGACTCTGAACGAATAGACTAGTATAGATTTAGGTTTAATGGCTGGATAGTATTTTGATGAGACTGTTATTAGCTCTTAGGTCGTGATTCAATACTACAAGGCCATCAATTAACAGATAAAAGTCAGTAAACTAACAATGGAGTCTTTCAACATACACTTCGGTAACAGTTGATTTTGGGTAGGATGATTTTACGCAGGAAAACTAGGAACCTACACATTGTAACTTTGGGTCACAATCACTGATCAACTGATTTATTTTGGTAAAACTTAGGTTATACGGCCGCGTCTATAGGCTGAGATGATGATGATGATGAAAACGAAGAAGTTATAAGTAGAGTATGAAGATTCCTTTTTCTTTTTCATAAAGTTCGTTGACCTCTACATACGTTTTAGTTATGCCGCAATAATTACAAAAAATACTTGCATCAGATTCTAAGAAAATGTTCAAAGCGTTTAATTTTCTAGAATGTGACTGAAATTATATGACGCTGTGTATAATTCTGAGCTGCACCTTCATACAAAAGTGTTTTATGATTTCAGCGAAATGGGTAGTGAGTGGGTAGGATCAATTTGAGCATATTATTATTACAATTTGTTCGTACCTAGGTAATAATTTGTGTGGTAAGAGGGCAGCAGTGCTCTCCACACAAACCGAGGCATCGCCTCCGAGAAAAGTTAAAATATTCTTTACTAGCTGTTCCCCGCGGTTTCACCCGCGTTAAATTCTAATTTCACATTTCTAGGGGGATTATTCCCGTAAATCTCCCATGGGAATTTGATGTTTTACCAGATCAAGAAGTAGCCTACGTTACTCTCCATCCTTTCAACTACCTCTATACCCAAAATTCAGTTGATTCATTGCATAGTTAGAGCGTGAAGGAAGAACAAACAAACACACTTTCGCATTTATAATATTAGTTAGGATTAGGAAGTTAGGATGTGGCAATTTCGAACCAATTCACTTGCACACGTCAAAGTAGAGTCAAAATACGTGCCGATCATACACATACCTACATGAAAGATTTATTTTTTCAGTATCAATCCTCAGGAGACGACAAGGACGAAGTCAGACATGTTATCATCGATCGACCCTTGATCCATGCAACATTTACAGTAGATGTACGTTAATTTCTCATTTGCGACAGTTCAATAACTAAATCCGTTTATAATTTAATTTGGCCGGTAGCCAGTGGTTATGCGTTGGCTAACTGAACTTGCTGAACTTTTATTATTTAATCTTTTGTGAAAACAGCGCATTTAATTTTAAAGTGGAATGAAAGAAAACAAAAACTAACATCGAAAATATAACAAGCTACTTATTACACTTAATGTAGAGTGTAGAATGTAGAGTTCGATAGACTATCTATGAGTTGTTATTTATTTTGTAAGACACGTCCATTGCATCTGAAAACCAGATTGTTTCCGAGATGCTCTATGATCTTATGAAGGCCCTCAGAAATAGTAAATTCGATGATGATAATGATTTGATATAATATATCTGTTAAGTAGGTGCAACCTACTATGGGAAATCCTCTCGCAACAGAACTTCATTGAAGTGCGAGAAACAAGTCGAAAGGTTTAAAAGTAAAGTTAGGTCACTTCTTACTTCTTAGTCATTGTTTACAGCCAGCAACAGATGAGGTGATGATCAGTATTACGCAGACAAATAAATTCAGCCCAAAATTAGGTGTAGCCATAACGAATAATTAGCGAACATGTACGAAGGTTGTTTTAGTTATATGCAAGGAAACTGGTGCGAACGAGGAAGATGACGAATGCGAATGGAAAAACTGGCGATTTTATTTTGTTTTAGAAAAGCCACTTAAACAACAGGAACGTAGAGACATAGATTCATCATGATCCACAACCCGACTTCACCCACTGCTGCTGCCTCCAATCGGACTAATATGGAACGATTTGACCTGTACCCAGCTGGCACCCGCCGCGGAGGTACAATACACCACCACCCATGTAAAACCGCCTTACTCAGGAAGAGTGTGTTTTGCATGGCCCCTATAATATTTAATAAGATCCCTGTGTCAATACGCTCCGAAAATAGTTTGAACAGATTTAAAAGCAAATTAAATAAACTTCTAGACGAAAAGACTTATAATACCATTGACGAATTCCTAAATGATAAATTTTGACTCCTTTTTAAGTTGGACATGATGTTTAAATTCATAATTTCTTTATTGTAATATTTGATAAATCTATTCATATATAAATTTTTGTAACGCCATTTTATCAAATAAAGTTTATTAATTTTCAAGGCATGTACCTACATATGTTGTAAGCCTAACCGGCAAACTAGAGATACTGAAATATTATTGACATAACACCAATATTAATGTAATGTTACACCTAGTTTACAACAATAAATCATTTTATCATTATCCAAACTTTTGTGAGACTCCACGCGGTCCTGCGCCAATCCTCATCTCAACTCATCCAGGTTCGCCCGAACTTAGTGATATCGTCTGCTAGATATAGATTAATCTAACTTAAAACCATACAAAATTCCTATTGACATGAGCTTTCTTTACGGCACAGACGGAAACCAGGTCGAAAAAGTTTGATTTTTATGAAAAGACAATAATGTCATAAATCATTCAAATGAGCTCCAATGAAATTGTATATCATAAATGGTAATGGCAAACCCCGGAAAGATTATTAACCCAGTATTTATTCCTATCGCGTGCCTGTCAATACTAAACGGCTATATTCAAAATTAAAAGGTACAAAGGTAAAACATGCTATGGTATGAAGTATGTTTAAAGGTATTCAAAATGTCTTCGTAAATATTTTGAGAGATCGGTGAAGGATTTAACGCAACGCTAACAATGCTGAAGGGCCACCCTAGGGTCAAAACGAGTATGTATTCTATGTCGGTATGTCAAATTCAGGTATTAATCTCATCAGACTCTTTAATTGCTAATATTTTCAAGCACCCCAATATTCTAATACAGCATCACATGCGGAAACTCTACGTAATATCATGTAAGATTTAGAAATGCTTTGTCTTTTAAGCTGTATTCTAAAAAACAAACTAGGAATAAAAAATATCCATGGTTTATTTCCCACCTAATTGTAAACATCAAAGCCAGTCACTCTCATCACTCATTCGATCAAAATATCGAGATGACCCAGTTTTACTGAAATTAAAATTGCAAATAGTGACACTCAATTAGCACACTGAATGCTCTACATTTTGCTGAAGAAAATCTTGCACCAATAAGCTAAGACGAGATATTGAGTTGGAGATGGAACTATGAAGTAAACATCTAGTTTATATGCTAAAAAACCCTAGTATTCTTTCAGAATTTGTAAGAGTAAGTACTGCAGGAAACAACAAGAAACCTAGATCGATATAGGCCGATCTTGCAGACAGAATCCGCTGAGCCAGACGCAGATAGGTTACATGCTAGGAGGAGGAGCACGTCCACCGTCGCAATGCGGTCCGGATATTAATGCCACCAGCACACTCAAAGAATGCACTCATAGCATTGTTGTTAAACACATTCACCAAAGCTTTCTAAGTGTAGCGTAACGTGCAATCTTTGAGGTTAGAAAACTGCCGGCAAAAGTAGACGTGCAGAAAAACATAAAGAAATATACAGCACAGAGAATGACGAGGAAAATAATTTTGGAACGGCAGGCGGACATATTGAAACTCAATACTCCCGCTCCAGAACACGTTGCCGGCCAATCTAGAGTTAGTACTAATGGACTACAGATTAAAAAAAATTACATTCAGCTCTACTTTACCGGTAGCACGGGAATAAATGTTCAACGGTGCACAACACTTTCACTTTTCCACCAGTTAGGAAATTCGGGTTCACTTAATATTTTCACGGACGCGGTCCAAATAGGGTAGTTTGAATTGAGGGTTTGCCGTTTGGAGTGTGATGTGAGTGAACGTGTATGGTGCGTCCGTCTCCGCGCGTTCGTTGCGATGGCTCGGGAGCACCGGAGCGGCAGTTAGCGATGGACTGAGGCGGGCGGGCGGAGTCGGACGCGATCGGCTCCATTCGGCCACCTTTAAATTTAGAATTTGGCTCTCTCCCCGGTTTTATATAGCAGTGAGTACATCTCGTATAAAGCGTATTCGAGATGCGGTCGCCACCTTTATATGTAGCTATAGGAATTAAGACTTTTATTGAGTGGATTGTAAATTTTTGCAACCGTCCGTTGGTAGGATGGCCGGTATTTCTGGGCGGGCGGCGACTTTTTTGGCAATGTTGGCGAAAGTTCACCCACACGATGCATACTTCAGTTTGTCAATAATCGAATAAATTTGCACAAACTGCGTTATAGTTATAGCTCTACCTACTACGTAGGTATCCTACCTACGAATTTGCGTTTTGCGTCTACGAATTCTCGAAATAAAACTGATATTACGAAAACGTATCGCGGATTTAAAAACCTAATGTTTAAAAGAAAACTAGACTTTACGCGAGCCTTTGCTATAAGGTGGATTTTGACGGGAACTAGTGGTTTTTACCTACTTTTACTTAGATTATGGCGTATTGGAAGACGAAGCCAACTGAGACAGCAAGTTGTGGGTTCGATTCGTGCCACAGAAAAGAGGTTTGAATTAACTGCAAATGTTTGTCTCTACAGTCTCCCGTTTCGAGCGCATTCTAGTGCACATAGATAAATAAATAAATATTTATTTACAGGTTTTTTTATATGTTACATACCGTGATGTGCGGCTGGGATTCGAACCCATGATCTGTAAACCTGTAGGCATTCCAGGTAACACAGGTCGCAAATGTCCCAATATTAACATATTGTGTTATCTTTTATCCAAACATTAACAACACAAATTTCGACAACGGTTATGTACCTACTTAACTACTTTATATATTTAAAGCAAGTGATGTCTAATCCTCGCACGCCAACCATCTGTTTAAACATTATGTTATTGGTCGGCAGGTAGAAAATGCCTCGGCATTAAGCCCACCCTTTGTACTTTAGTGTAATAAAGTTTTAAATTAATTAATGTTTCTGCAAGGTAATTTTGGCGTGAAGATGTAAAAAACAAACATACATTCATCTATCTATTCATCCATACTCCATACCTTCTCGCAATACTATATTAAACACGAGGCTTTGCACGCGTCATTTCTACGTCTTAAACGTTCAAAGGATATTTCGATCCTATTAAGGGATCCCATGGGAATTCATTTATAGGATAAAAAGTTGCCTGTGTTAGTCCAGACTAGACCAACATCTTTTCCAAATTTCATCCCGATGCGTTCAGTAGTTTTGGTGTGAAGATGTAACAAATCACTTCAGTTAATAATAGCTATACCCTAATACGATTGGATCGCCCTTCTCATGTTGGATGTTTTTTTCGTGGTTTTTAATTTATTCTGCATTTTACAAGGAATAAAAGTAACTGAAAAGTAATTTGCCGCAAATCGTAAACTATTTCTTATGAACCCATAAAAAACCAACTTCGATTCCATTGTATTTTGGGAGCATTCGGGAAATTGTTGATTTGAACACAGCATAATAATATGCTAAAGTAATTTGAAAACAGATAAAATAAAAAAATAAAATATTAAGGTAATTTGAATAAACCTAAAGCTAAAGCTTTAGGTTTATTTTTTCAAATTACTTTTCTGGTAGTTTTATTCCTTGTAGAATGTAGAATTAACTAAAAACCACAAAAAAATGTAATCTCACACCAACCCAAAACAATCAACATTAAGAAAGTCAAAGAAAGAATAATTGTGTATCATTCCTAGAGATGAATTGACAGTGTTGTAAGACTCGGTCGCTAAATTAATTTTTTTCCAAAAAGTGGCAGCCGCGACCTTTCAAAGATGGAAGATATATATAGGGCCCCAATGAGGTTCAGTTTGATACTATATGATGTTCTTAGGCTTATATCTAAGAACCTTTGTAACAACATGAAGCAACCGAAAAATTATCTGAGTCTGGTCTAACGATGCGTGACCCGAGAGCTGGTGAGGATCTGGCACAGCGCAACAGCATTACCATACAGCGGGGCAATGCAGCCAGCGTCTTGGGCATGCTTCCGACTGTTTAGCTCAATTGTTTCAAATGTAAATACTAGTTTTAATTTAATTCTATTATTTGATTGTAATATTCTTAGTTCAATCGATTCTAAATAGGCATAGCTTCGGCGGCGAATTTCTTCATGGGGCAATGTCTGTCAATCTTTCATCATAAGATCGAGCTCTGTAGACATTGGGGTGTGATGATGATGATGCTGTATTTAATGAAACTCAATTGACATGCCGGCAGGTAATTTCTCTGCTCGTAGTAGGTACTTTGATACTTACTGGTTCATCATCATGCTGTTCCAAGAGTCGAAGAAGAACGCAGGTATTACATATACAAGTGCTCGGCAGCGATAGTGTCATTTCAAGCTGCATTTCGTTAACAAGTTGCACCTTTCTTCGCTGTTTATATTTGAAGATTATTTCATTCATCTAAGGTCGCAAAAGTTAGGAAAACAAACAAAATTGCGCGGCGCGGCATCAAGAAATCAAAACAAACGAATTTCCATTTTGACGTTTACTTTGGTGTACTGCCAGATGATATCTTTGTAAAGTTCCAAACCGAAACCAAAAGATTTCAGCCATGTGCAGAATTTGTAACTTTTACTCTAAATAAATGTTGTAACTAATAAGCCAATGAATTATATTTTGTAGTAACTGAATGTTTTTGGATTTAAAAGAATTAATTTATACAGGTCAACACAAAAACAATAAAACTGTTTCTGATAAAAATGGATGGATCCGGCCAAAAAGTGTTATGATACAGCAACATTTTTACAAGAGTTTTGAATTTTACACTAGTGACATTTAGTGAAACTGATAATGTCAATGTCAGCAGTTGATGTTTGTAAATCTCAAAATCTCAAACTACGAACAAAATTATTTATTTTCATATTAATGTGGTTTTTTCTTGAGTATTTGTGATTCTTTTCGATTAAATAATGGCTTGCTAATACAAACTAGCTGTGAGCAGCACTCTTATATCCACAAAGACATATTTCATAGCAGTGCAATGCTAAATCCCGACATAAACGATTATCAGCTTACATCTATAATAACGGAGTGCTGTGGTGGTGTGGCTGTGGTCTACTCCGCCCAGTACAAGCCTACTGATAAGCATGTCGCCATCAAGAGGTATTTTGTGGATGAATGCAAGGAGAAGGCTAATCTCATTCAGGTAACTTTCATGTACTTACAATGTCAATACACAGGACGATATCGTATACAAAGTTTATTGTTTGTTGATTGATATTCTTAGCTTACCCTTGACCCCAATGTGAAAAACATCTATATCTCTTTGCAGAATAAGCAACTGTTATTTTATTATGGTATTTACTCAACCCCTTGTTGTTTCAGCAAGATATCCTGATAAGGAAAGAGCTGCAGCATCCCAACATCTTGCCATATCTCACGTCATTTGTGCACGGCCGGGAGCTGTATGTGGTGTCTCCGCTCATGACCTTCGGCTCCTGCCGTGATATCCTGGACGGATACTTTCAGGAAGGCCTGCCGGAGCTGGCTTGTGCTCTGATACTGAGGGACACATTACAAGCATTGCAGTATTTGCATAAACAGCTTTATATTCACAGGTTTGTCTGTGTTACGTATTTCACTTGTTGGACCTGATAATGCTGTGTGGATTGTTCAATGATTTATTTATTATTGTTGTTATATTTATGTCCCTTAACTCGTGCACATAAAGAGCTTACATATGTAAGTACATAAGAACTCCTGTGGCTGCAGCAATTCACACTGACATCTGACAGAGAGCATCCCTAGAAATAAATAAATAAATAATACATGTTAGAATGATTATTTGTAGTACTACTATTTAAAAAAAATTGCTGGACAATTCACACAGCATTATCTAGCCCCAAGCTAAGCAGAGCTTGTGTTATGGGTACTAGATAACTGATATATATAACAATACATTACATAGATAGATATTTTTTATCATACATAGAAAACGACCAGAACACCAGGTACAAATCATACAAATATTTGTCCCAAGGCGGGAATCGAACCCGCAACCTTCTGCGTCGCAGGCCGACCTTCGCCCACCGCGCCACAGAGGTCGTCTGACTACTAAAACTCAACTAAGGAATTTTTGATCAAATTAACAAGAAACTATGTATAAACTGCATAAAGTGAATACTTCTTAGTGTAGTATGTGATCTATGGGGGCATCCATAAATTACGTGAGGTGATTTTGGCGATTTTGAATTTAATATACTGACATAATTTTACATAAATTTCATGCAATAATAAATAAACTTAATTAATTAAATTGAATTTAGAAGCCAGAAAAATATCACCCTGTCTCAGCTCATCGCCACACCAACCTATTTATGTATGATTTAAAGGGTACCATATTTCCCAGAAGCGTTAGAGCAAGTCACATACTAATCGGCGCAGACGGCCACGCGCGACTCACCGGCCTCCGGAGCGCTGCCAGCCTCATGGTAGATGGCAAGAGACAACGGCATCTGTACCGACTGCCTCCGCAAGACCACGACAATGCTAACTTGATGTGGCTGAGTCCAGAGTTATTGGAACAGGTAAAAACAAATATTGGCAACTGATGAATTGTACTGACGTCTACACAAATCAGGTTTGAAACAATTAGTCGAGACAAATAAGTTTAGTCTCCCACATTGTTTGTAGTTCCAATGAAAAATCCCCAGAACTAATGCGGTAAAATTTGTCCTCAAAAGTCCATAATGACTTAGGGTGACCACAGCAATTGATTGACCGTCGATCGATGCCATCGATGGTGGAATGGATTATTTGACGTCGATCGATAGTTTCTACCACACCAGTCAATCGATCGTCGATCGATGGAGGAAACGATTAGTTGACGTCGAACAATAGTTTCTACCGACCGTCGATCGATGCCATCGATGGTGGAATGGATTAGTTGACGTCGATCGATAGTTTCTACCGCACCAATCAATCGATCGTCGATCGATGGAGGAAATGATTAGTTGACGTCGAACAATAGTTTCTACCACACCAATCGATCGATGGTGGAACTTAAATATTGATTTTATTGGTAAGGGCTAAAATTTAATGTAATTAGTTAAAAGGAGTAAGTAATTTTATTTCGTACAAATAAAGTTACAGCACTAACCACCTAACCCTAGTTTCCATATAACAAACATTGTGCCGAACATCCTGTACAACTAAACGAAGAACTTCTTTATCTGTATTTCCAGAACCTAAAAGGCTACGACGCCCGTTCCGACATGTACTCGCTGGGCGTGGTGTGCTGCGAGCTGGGCAACGGAGCGGTGCCCTTCGCAGAGGTGCCCACCACACTCATGCTCACTGAGAAGATGCGCGGCAGCCGGCCGCAGCTTCTGGACTGCTCCACCTTCCCGCAGCCCTGTCTGGATGATGCTGAGATGAAAAGTGAGTGTTTGCAACTAAACTTTAGTTCGGCGGCATTATTAGGCGCCATGTTGTAGTATGACTTCACATAAACACTACGACGAGCGTTAAAATGCGCGGCAGTCGCCCGCGGCTCCTGGACTGTTTTACCTTTTGCGCAGCCCTGTCTAGAAGATGCTGAGATGAAGGGTGAATCTTTTGGCCCCAAATTTTATATTACATATACATTCATACGAAAGTCAACATATTTTATTAACTTACTGGCTTACTTAAGAGGCCGCAATGATGCCATTTTGTGAAAAGGATAGGCATAGGATTTTGCGTTCATAGGAGCGGGACAGAGCATGCGTTTTTGGAACGACGCAAGTGCAAAAATGGAGTTTTTGCTTATTTGCGAGAAAACTACACAACTTATGAAAAACTATCTGAAGTAACCAAGTAATAACCTACGAATCAAAACATAAGTCATTTCAATAGACCGTAGGGTTCCTAAGATCTTGACCAAATTATGTGCATTTTCATGATTTTGTATATCATTTTTTTTTTGCAGGTATGTATAACACAGACAGCGGGGTAGGCGACAGCGCGGACGCAGTATCTAGGCTCCGACAACTGTACACTAGCAGGAAATTCTCAGACGCCTTCCATCAGCTCAGCGATTTGTTATTACAGAGGTGAGACTCTGAGTATTAACTAAATATTATAAAACGTAACATATAATGCTGGACAATTCACACAGCATTAACTAGCCCCAAGCTAAGCAAAGCTACTGTTATGGGTACTAGATAACTGATATACATTACATAGATATATTTTTTAACTGTACATAGAAAACACCCAGAACGCCCGGAACAAATATCTGCAGATCGGAAAACTTGTCCCTAAGTGGGAATCGTACCTTGCGGCCTCCTGAGTCGCAGGCGAACCCTCGCCCGCAGCGCCACTGAGTCATCAACTCTACAAATTTTTGTAGAGTTTATTTACATTACCTTTATGTAAGGTAATGCTAACGTTAGTTCGTTTTCCACAGAGAGCCAGAGAAAAGGCCGACAGCGACACAGGTGCTAAACCACGCCTTCTTCAAGCAGATTCACAAATCTGACTACCTGCCCGGGCTTATCGGACGAGTGAAGCCGATCAAACCTGACCCTAGTGAGTACACTTCACCTTTCATTTAAATAATTAATAAAAAGTAAGGTTTTTAAAAAAATATGATTAATTAAGCTGACGACGACGAACTCCGGCAGATTTACGCCCGAAAACGTAACTCTTCTTTTTTTAAGAAATTAATAAATCCCAAAAATTAACGATCTCGACGGGATTCGAACCCGCACCTTCCCCTTCAGCGCAGGGTTGCTCTTTTTCCAACTAAGCTAAGCAACCCTGCGCTGAAGGGGAAGGTGCGGGTTCGAATCCCGTCGAGATCGTAAATTTTTGGGATTTATTAATTTCTTAGAAATTACCCAGAGTACTATAATAAATAAAAACCTTAGAATCTTCTTTTTTTATTTGGCTAGGTCTCAAAATGACAATTTTTGACAGATTTTGTTTCAAAAATGGCAAAAAATCGTGACTTCAGACGTGTCTAAATAAATAATTCACACAGCATCATCTAGCCTAAAAAATATTTCCAGGATGTACAGAGTTAGATCACGAGGAGTGGAAGGAAAAAAGGAGACCTTTGTCCAGCAGTGGGACAGTAATAGCTAAAAATAAAATAATGTTAATGAAAGACTTGATCACTTGTTCAGCATGTGGAATTGAATCCGCTACCTTGCAAGAACTACATTTGATCTCGAAAGACATCCTTACTTACCTAATCTGTTACCTTTCAGATGACATGTCAGCTTTACTGCTGCAAGAAAAAATGGCGGAGATGGACATTGAAAAAACGACTGAATGGGACTTCTAGATTAGGTACAAATTTACTTATTTTCGGAATGTAGTACCTTTTTATCTCACTATGGGTTGAACCATTTTGTCAACACGATTTTATCTGTTTGTCTCGCACGGAAATGACTGGGAAAAATGTAGTTCAACCATCATGAAAATGGTTGGCAAATGTACACTGAGAAACATGACTTTGTTAATCAATAGGGTTTATTTTACAGTGAGACTGGGTTGGAGGATGTATTCGAATGAATTTTATTTAAATTTTAAAGCTATTAAGTCCGAAAAGACTCAAATGTGATTGTTTTTTGAAAGAACTCCAAAATTACTTGCATACATTTTTAAGATGCTCTTAGTAAAAAAAATTAAATTCTTCCAGTTAAAGAAAAATTAAAAAAAAAATCTTAAATCATGATTCGTAAAAATGTTCACTGCTACCAACCTTAGACATTTCAACACTCATTTGGTTATTGGGTGATCAAACAATTTGAGACTTGAATAGTTTAAAAATAATTATCAAACCTAGGCAATATTTGAGACCGGATTTTGCCACTGTGATCATTATAGAACAATTATTTGTTAATATTCAGTTGTTTTATTTACATTCGCAAATGTCACAAGCTCAAAACAATAGACATGAGATTTTCGATTCTTAACAAGCGCGCGGCTTTGCCTTTGATGTTTTTAGACTTTACGTAGATTAAAACTAGAAAAATATTCATAAAAATCATTCAACTAACTTATTAAATCCACTAGAACCTTTTAATATATTTTCGTTGTTTTATTACTATTAAATGCCATCAAATACATCTTGTATTTAGAATTTAAATATACAGTCCTTATTTACTATAACTGGTGGTTAGATACAGAGCTATATTTTCTGAGCGATATGGTGTAGAATGGCTTGCAGCCACACGGCCGTTGCTCTTGCTCCCGCGTCTTCGTCATGGGTGTAACCGCTGGCCACGTATGATGCTCGTCCCGCTCTGTAGAAAAGAAACAAATCAATAATAAGAATAATTATGAACAATCCACACAAATATTATAAATACAGAAGTTTGTATGTTTTAGTTGGATTTTGTAACCTTTTTACGCCAAAACTACTGAACGGATCGAGCTGATTATGCAATTAGGTAGTTCTGGGCCTGGAATAAAACATATAGGCTACTTTTTATCCCATGAACCAGTTCCCATGGGAAAGAAATAACCTAAAAACGTTTCCATAAAAACACCGCGTGCGAAGCCACGGGCAGAAACTAGTAGCAAATAAACTTACTTAGCTGTCATGTTCTTAGTAGACTGCGCGCCGCTCTCGGCCGCATCTGCCGTCTTCTTCAGCAGAACCGCGAGTTCTTCCTTCATGAACCTCTTGAAGGCTTCCGCTGCTACGTGAAGCGTGTCCAACTGAAAAAACACAGTTACCGGTTCAAGAATGACCAGTCTTAAAAAATACTTTATTGTTATCAACACTGGTACCAATGGTAGGTTAGGTATCTAGTATCTACTGCATTTTCCACTCATTACACATCCTTATGAGATCTAACATTTCAGTTATGGTCAAATGTCGCACTTACGGAGCTACTTTAATTGTCATACAAGTAGGAATGAACAAAGAATCATAAATGATGCTTATTTGTTTATATCATTAAGTATATCAGTTATCTATTACACATAACTCAAGCTCTGTTTAGCTTGGGGCTAGATGATGCTGTGCGATTTGTCCAACATTATTTATTTAACGGTCAGTACCATAGTTCTGTCTCCGGGCTCAGCCCCACCGTATTTTGTGATGGCGGCCATAGCGCTGTGCCATGCTGCAAGCCATGCCGCAGCGTCGTTGGATTTCGCACTGGAATAACAAATAAATATAAAAACCTCAAACCTAAAATCCACAACTGTTCTCTTTAACGCTTTTGTTGCAAACGAATCATCTAACAGTATCAACATCTAGCAGCGGTGCGCCCATATGATAATTTGATTAGATAATTTATTTGTTTACTTCACGAGAGAAAAAAAAAGTCTACTTAGTGGACAAAGTAAACTTTTTTTTGTCATTTTCTCAAAATGACTGCACTCCCGATCAATGCACTTGCATGTGTGGAAATCCCTGATTACCTATCATATAGCTGAGATTCGTATAACTAACTCACGAAGCGATAGCCTGCGACGCAGCCGCCAGTCCCAAGCTGTAGATTCCTCCCGAGGTACCTCCCATGTCTTTCTCCGCAATCTCTGATAAATCCCAGAGCACGTTGGATATGTACTCCAAAGACGCTGACTCCAGGTAGGAGAGGATTGCTGAAATTATTCAGAAGGTTCTTTAAAAATATACCTATCCAAATCCAATCCTATGGAGCTTACCGTGTTGCCATGGAATTTTCCCGAGCTTACAGAAAATCAGTATAATTTTACTAATGAGCCCGTCACCTCAATTTAGGACCAGTTAATTTTGAAAAAAGTGAGTCACGTTTGAGATCTTTTCTGTGTTGAATTTAATATACTTATATTAACAATGTCTCAAATTTTTTTTTACTTCAACGGTACTTGAGCCCGCAATCTATGTACTATATGTTCTTAACTAAAATACATCAAATTATTGCTCGTTTAGGTTCCAGTTTTGAACGTACCATGTCCAAACTTCTTGAGCGTAATCCCGCAGTCTCCGTCCCCACACCCTGAGTCCAGTTTGTTCAGCAGCCCCTCGCTTTTGATCAGGTGCTCTGCCGCGGCCGTCAGGCTTCCCTTGAGGAGCGCCTGGTGTGACGAAGATAATGGAGGACCTGATGCTGCCTGAAATTAAAGATTGCAAAAGTCAAGGATATCACTGACATCTATAAACGCGCGCGGCAAAGTTTGCCTCATTGGTTAACTTTTACTGGCGCGTTGTGTTGTTTTGTTGCCGTCTTACTTTCTCTAAATCTAAGATGGTTCATAAAAGAAATAGATGTAAGATAGTCATTCTTCAACTTCAAGCTTGGACCAAGGGTTCATTTTAGAAAATTTTGACTCATTTTATCATTTTCAATCAATATGAAATACCTTTCTTGCGACCCATCCTTTCTTTATTTTCTTCTCTTTTTCTCTAACATATTTCTATCACATTATGTCTTCAGTTTGAATTCTTTCACTTACTTTCCTCCTGTTACTGCTCAGCAGCGTATCATCATCCATGTGGCTCTCATCGCTTCTCTTCGACAGCTCACTGCCAGTCCAGCTCGGTGCTCCTGTGTTAGCATCTACCAGTTCCAGCCAAAGGTCTCCCATCTCCTTGTTCAGATGGAGGATACAGATTTGGATGCCGTGCATCTCTAGTGAGGTCTTGAACGCACCGGAGAGTAGTCTTTCGACTGTTATTTGTTTGCTCTCTGAAATGTGTAATGAACTGATTGTTTTAATCAAATTTCTAATTCGGACTGAAACAGCTAAATGTCTTTGCCAGCTTTGATGACATTTTAAAGTTTCTGGATCTCAAATGATTCTTCTCCTGCCTGTCAAGGCTCTTTTTCTTAGACTCGGTGAAAAAGTCCTACCAGAATATTGACACCCTTCCTTCTCTTCGTCCCTCATTCCCTTTCATATGAATCTTCATAACCTTACCTAAGTATGCTCTGGTTTCTGCAGCGACAATATTCATTTCCATAAAGGACGTGCCGCCTAAGTTGTCGACCATCACGACGACTCTGTTCCCTGAGACTAGTTTTAGGTGTGCTATTATCTGCAATCAATATTTTTAGATAAGATCTTATGCGTTATTCTATATACTTATAGACACCTCTTGCCTTACAGCTAAAACTTCTTTTCAAATACTTTTACCTGTATTGTCAGTCCATCGTGTTTTAAACATTAACCATAGCCACATAAACTTCAAAAGCTTTGTGATCACCTGATCAAGAATCATGGAGACGACTTCCTTAGCCGTTCCCATCTTCATCTTCTTAATGCCAGCCTCTCCGTGGACACCCGCTCCTAGTTCCATCTCATCTTCTGCTATCTCGAACAGCGGTGGTTGACCTGGTGCAGCGAACGTTTAATTAGTTTGTTTTGTTTATGCTATTTTCTTTCTTTGTGATTTACTGCGACCCTTAGTGGATCTTTGCCCCCCACACCCGAGATTATCAGTTGTATTTTACTTATTGAAGAGCTTTGTTTCTTCCATTATTGAAGAACAAAAGCCAAACTTCTCTTTGCTTTTGGAATATACGATTTGTATTTGTTCGTAATCTTTACCTAGGTGATACTTGGCAAACCGAACTCCTAAGACTGGCCGGATTTAGGTCTTATGTTGTGATGTGTTCCTAAACATATACCTGGCAACGAACAAGCGCTGAGACAGACTCCAAGTGTAGCCATAAACTTGTTTGCTTCAGCCGCTATACTGGCAATCTTTGACATTTCATATCCTTTTAGGGCCATAGCTCCACACAGCTGAAATCGAAAATATTTTATAGTCGTATCGGACATGCAATTTTATAATTTTGCTAAATTTCATTCGGATCAGATGAATACCTACAGTATATTTGGCGAGAAGAAATAACAAACATTGACCTATCCAGACATCAAAACTTTTACATTTATAATTTAGTGTGATATGATATCTGAGTAGGTACCTTGTAAAACATGACTTCTCCCACCATGCTCCTTCCACCAGTCTTGTTCATACTTGATGCTACATCTTCTCCTACTATAAGTCCTTCCACCTGCAAATTAAAATATTTGAATAAATAATAGGTACCTACCAGTCCTCGTTAAGTGTCTTCTGATCTACTAGCCAGTTATGGCCACTTTTCATTATAAGCGACCAGTTCGTCCTTCCATCTTCCACTGCTTTGGTTTGGGCAAAATTAAGTAAGCCAGTAAGTTCTAAAAACTGGGCCCTAGCCAGAAGTATCCCTAGCTTCCTGTCAATTTACCTTTATTCCCGCAAGCTTAGCTTTTTCTATAGCCTTGCCGAAGTTAAGGCGATCTCCTGTGTAATTTCCAATGATTACTAGCACTCCACCTATAACGTACACACATATGTTAGACACTTAAAACGAAAATAACTTAGCATCACAATCACATGTTTACGAGATTCACATTGGTTGTTGCGACCTCTTTTCTCTCCATTTTGATGGACCAAAGCCAAGGGGACAAGATCATTTCAGGGATTTTCATAGCATAGTAGGTAACTACTGACCTGAATGATATTTGTACAGTTGTGCAATCGCGTATAGAACGTGGCCAGTCGGCGGCGAGGCGAAGACACCACCAGCCACCACTCCGTCCAACATCCCTGGGGCCACAAAGCCTGGAAGTAAATATTATAGGTTTATATAAACTGTTATATCTTCTTTGTTTTCTGCATTACGAGGTTTCAGTTCGCGTTTCAGCGGTTCTCACTCTTAACAAGTAAGTAGTCCTTAATCAGTAGGTAGCTTTACGAAGAACTAGGAAGAAAAGAAAAAACGTACCGGAAGCGAATGGTTCGTGGCCCGATCCACCGCCACCGAGGATTGCTACTCTCTTTGAGTCATCCTGAAAAACAAAGTTTGCATGTAATGTATGAGGTAATCTCCAAAACTTATTTACTCGTACTCCTGTGGCTCAGCGATCCAAAGTGGATCCTGGCCCCCGACACAAGACTTCCTCAGGCATCTCGGGAAACAAAGGCTTTTTTTCTGGTTGAGTGATATAGGCTACGCTCTCTCCAGGTTCCGAAGGCTCGGAAAGAGGCTAGTCCAGAATTAAAAACGCATTCAAAACCAGTCGTTAACACTTGACAGGTGTTAACGAGTAGGTAGGTACGTATTCAGCCGTGGACAACACACCTTCCGTCTTAGTGTAATGACTTCTTGGGATACAGCTGCAGGCTAGGATAGGTGGCAATTTTGTCATCTACACAGCTCTCAGGGGATCAGCGTTTTGTTTGTTTCATGGAACGGATACCATCTTCAAGTAAATGATCTTCATCGCACAAACTTACCTTTCCTCTCACAGTAATGAATCTGTTCTTGGGATGCAGCTGCAGAGTAGGATAGGAGGCGATTACTCCACGTAGATTTTCATATACGCAGCTCTCAGAGGAGTTGATCAAGTTCTTGTTTATTGGAGCTGATGCCCTCTAAAGGTAGTGATGGATTCTCCATCATGAGAGACTTACCTTCCGTCTCACTGTAATTACTCTGTTCTTAGGATGCAGCTGCAGAGTAGGGTAGGTGGCGATTACACCACGTAGATTGTCATCTACGCAGCTCTCGGGGGAGTTGATCAGCTTCTTCGTTATTGGAGCGGACGCCATCTTTAAGTAGACAATTTTATTCGGTTAGAATAGTGCGGCAGAAATGAGTTCCGAGTTGGTAAGAAATTAATTCCTCTTCGCCTATCATTTATTTACATGTCAGATAAAGTGATTCGATTCAGAATCGCGCGAATTTAAATATTTTTATTTTTTGCGGTTTGTATCTAATCGTAGAGAAACAAGTCGTTGGTTATATTTTATGCGTTCTTACATTTTTTTGTAAAAACATACAACTTCGATTCAACTGTAGCACTTTTGAAGCAGTAAAAAGGTAAGTTGATTTTTGTAAATACATATCTCACGAGAACTGCTGTCGCTACTGCTGTAGAAAAATATTAACACTTGTACCTACTAGGTATTACTCCACGTAGATTGTATACTTATTATATGATATACTTATTTATGTTTTATATAACTCACCTTAATACACAACAGACCACACAATTACCACCCGCCGGCACAGCCACTATATCGAACAGTCTGAAAGTAATTTTCTAAGATAAACGCTTATCACATCAAAACAAGGAGTTTACGACCCTAACCGTCTTATCTCAGTACCTATAAATAAACAATTTGTGAACAATAAACGCATTTTAAGTAATTTTAAAACTGTAGAAGTAACGTTGTAAGTAGGTAGGTAAATTGACGACCGACAAGCAATGTTATGTTATGAGACTGTATGCTCCTTCAAGAATCGACAATGTTTCTCAAATATTTAGTTTCTTTCGACATTTAGATTATCTTCAATTCATATCTACAATCTTCAAGCATAAGTCGGATATCCACAGGGGGCAGCAAGCAGCGCCCCCTGCTAAACAGATCCACCGCCGAACTACAATCCCCCACCTTAACCGCTGGGCATACGAAGCTGGTATGCCCAGCGTGGGGTATATGGCATTACCCCTTAATGATAAGAATCATTAGGGCGCTTATCAGGAGAGGCCTAATCTATGTCCAGCCGTGGACTAATGAAGGCTGTTGATGATGTTGATGTGAAGTTGGTGGTTTTGGCCCCTAAATCACCATAGCTAGAAACCTGGAAAATTATCGCTCTACCAAAAAGTAATATTGTAGAACACATATTTAATCAAATACCTACTATACCGCACTATGAAGGCGCGCGGGCTCGAATACTTTCTCGCTCGCGCATGATAGCCTCTCGCTCTGCACTTATCCCCACCAACACGTCAGTTCAGTCAGTCAGTTCAGCTAGGAACGGACAGCCTCTCGGTAATGGCTATACTAGTCATAGCCTCTGGTCTGGAAGTCCAGTCCCCTGGTTTAGCGCAGCCGGATGGTCCTAATGATTAGGTTCTCAGCCACTGCCTATTCCTTGGGATAAGTATTTCTATACCTTAGCTAGGATTGACCCGCGAGGTACCTACAGACGGTCACACATATTGTAAAAGTGATCGTATCTACTTGTACCTACCTACCTAGGTACGCCCTACGGAAAACTATAAAAAGTAGCTACTAAGAGCTCTGAGAATTGTATACTGAGTTAAATACCAATAAACCTACCTTGTTGACGATTGTGCATTTTTCATCACCCACCTACCCTTCAATACTAAGAAAATCTAAGTTACCTACTAGATGGAACTTGACATGAACCTCGATAGACCTGGACTAAAAGTAGGTATTTTAATTATGCATGAGATAGGGAGCTCTTTTATTATAAAAGAGCGCTCTGCAATAATTATTATAATTCAAAATAAATAACAATACAAACACAGCAATAACACAAACACACTTTTTCTCAATCTCAAAATAGTTGAGAAACAGTGCCTGTACTTACCAATCACTAGGTATAGGCACAATAGCATGAAACCAACTACCGACGACCTAACCACGGCGAAACCAATTTATCCATTGAAAAGCAAAGAAAACTAACGACACATCGCAGTAGATCTTATCTGCATAAACTCGAAGACTTAAATGAACCTTACTGGAAGAGATATTAGAATCATTGTCATTTGTTTCGAACAGTTTGTTAAGGTCGACATCTGACTCTGTAGATAAGCGTGTTAAATTAGGATGAGAGTGATGAATTTCCTAGCTAGCATGGAGATGCCATTCGCTAAATAGCTACTGGTGTTTTTGAACTGCCTAATACGTATTTAAGAATTACAGTAGGAACAGTTGGTAAAAGGAACACCTGTACCTATGCACTGGATGTTTCTTTGAACGACGATTATTGGAAGTGGGGTATTCGGAAGTTCTAATTTGCATCGAAGGATTCATAATCTACTTAGATGTTTTGTATAAGTAGAAGTAGGAACTGACCTTGGTTGGCCATAAAATACTTTTATTTTAATTGTTTTCAAGAGATATTCAATTTAATTCATAGTCAAGAGATTATTTTAATTATCCAAATCTACTTTTGTAGGTATTGCAACTAGCTTTTCAAATTTGTAACCTACTAGTATTTTACGGGATCACTTTTAAAACAACCCATTGTTAACTAACCCATTGATCTGCCTGTTATGTAATACTAGCAGCGCCTCGCGGTTTCACCCGCGTAGTTCCCGTTCCTGTAGGAATTTCGGGATAAAAAGTAGCCTATGTCCTATTCCAGACTATAATCTATCTCTGTGCCAAATTTCATCCAGATCCGTTTTGCCGTTCTGGCGTGATAAAGGAACAAACATCCATCCATCTATCCATCTAAACTTTCACGTTTATAATATTAGTGAGATTAGTGAGATAACGTTATGATAAATAAATAAAATCTTGATGTTCTCACCTATTTTAAAACATTTAAGGCGATCCGACGCACACTAGCGCCACCACCTGTTTTATTTTATTATTAAGTTAAACAAAGTGTCGGATTGTGATTCAGACCGAGCGCACGCACGTAATTCACCCGTAGGACGGTTCTATTGTTTTATACTGATAAGGCGGCCGGCTCGCTCCGGCCCGCTTGTGAAACAATCATGAATGACAATAATTCCTTTGCGTTGTTAGAAGTTGAGGAATATGCTCCCTTGCCGGAGGATACGAATTGGGATTCAGCACCATCAGAAGAAGAAGTGGTTGAACGTGTCGCGGAAAAGAGGCACTTAGAAAAAAGTGACGAAAAGAGTGAAGAAAGTAGTGACGCGGGGTTTGCCACCATCACGAAAAGTAAGCCAAAAAAGTTGCATATAAACCTGCCAGTTGTATGTTTGACGTCATTGAGAGTATTACCCAAGCAAATGGCATTAGCAAGATTTTTACGAGGTTTGAACATCAGCACCATCAGGCATATTAAGTACAAAAGTCCTTACAAAGTGTTTCTTCAATTTGAGGACAAAACTCAAGCTGACAATCTAATAAATTGCCCTAAACTAGTTGAGCTAGAAATACGGGCTCAATTTACAGACCAAGGTAATCTGTCCTATGGTCTTATCAGAGGTGTGGACCTAGAGATAAGTGATGAAGAGATAATTAAATCACTGAGTAGCCCAAGTCAAATTATGTCTGTAAAAAGATTAAGGCGCATGGACACTGATCACAAATGGATTGACAGCGAAACGGTACGACTGTGCTTCAAAAGCCCGACGTATCCAACGTTTGTTTGCGCCTATGGATGTAGGTTTAAAGTGGAGCGTTATGTCTTTCCAGTAACACAGTGCTCAGGATGCTGGAAATTTGGACACATCAAAAAGTTTTGCCCCACAAATAAATGCTGGTGTCCGAAGTGTGGTAAAGCCCATGAAAATTGTGATACTGAAGTGTATTCGTGTATAAATTGTAAAGGCCCTCATATGGCATTGGATAAATTGTGCCCCGTTTTCATGAAAGAGAAGGAGATACGAAATATTATGAGCGAGGAAAATTTACCTTTTAAAATGGCATTGGACCTCTTTTTGAAAGAAAAGAAAAATGAACAAAGAAAGAAAGAGTTTTCTGATTGTGAATTTCCATCTCTTTGTCCGCAAACTAATAGTAATAAGAGGATTGTTGATCAACCTATAGAAGTTACAGCAAATGATATAGAAAGTTTGGTTTGGAAAGACGAGACAACAGATCAACCACAATCTCAAAGAATAGTTAGGAAAAGAAGAACTAGAAAAGCTAGAAACAATGAAATAATGGACATTGATGAACTTTTGAAAGAGAGTAATGAGAGACATGAAAGTTGTTATGAATCTGTAAAAGATGGAAATGAAAGTGGAAATAAAGAAGAAGAGGAAAATTGACTGGGGCAGAATATTTGAAAAAATAAAGAACATTGTGTTTTCAGAAGAGCCGCTGAAGGTAAAAGTGATAAATGTGTCGAAATTTGTATTTGAAGAATTGAGTTCATTTGTTATAAGCATGTTTGCTGAAGGCGAGTTATTCAAAAGAATGTTTCGACATTCTTTTGAATGTTCATAGCAGAGGGCACTTACAAAAAACCCGGACTCAATATATTTCAATGGAATTGTCAAAGTTTGAAGCCCAAAGTAAGTAGTTTTGAAGCCTTGTTACTGCAAGAGAAAATTCATGTAGCTATATTGAGTGAGACGTGGTTTGATAGGGACACAGTTATAAATATTAATGGGTATAACATCTATAGGAAGGATAGAAGTGACTCTTATGGAGGAGTTGCTATTTTAGTACATAAATCCTTACAGTCTTATTCTTGCCCCATTATACTAACAAACCCAGATGTAGAAGTTGTTTACATTAAAGTATTAAATTGTGACAGTTTAGAAAATATTTTATCAATATATTGTCCGTCGTCTGTAAATACCCGGCAAGCTGATTGGGATACTCTTTTTTCGATTGCTTCCGGAAAGAGTCTGTTTGCAGGTGACTTCAACGGTCACCACACCAATTGGTCGTACAAGATAGATCAGAGAGGTACTCAGCTGTTAGACTCGTCCTTAGACAATAATTTGATATCAATTAATAATGGAGAACCGACGAGGATAAAGTTAGTAAGCGGAAATTTACAAAAATCATCACCAGATATCACCTTTGTTTCTGCTGATGTTGCGATAAAGTTCAGCTGGCAAGTTTTGAATGAGAATTTAGGGAGTGACCATCTGATACTAAAAATCACCTTAGACGTTCAAGATACATGTGATGTTATAAAAAAACGTAACTACAAGAAAGCGGATTGGGAAAAGTATAGTAAAGATTTATTAGAGCTATTTTCTGAATGTACTTATTGTCCTAGTTCAATACAAGAAAGATACAATACTTTTATAGAAAAAATTACGATTTCTGCCGACAATAATATTCCCTTCTTAAAATTATGTAATAAGCCGTCATCAAAATTTAAGCCTAAAGAATATTGGACCCCTTTGTTATCAAAATTAGTAGGCGAACGTAGATTAGCGTTAAGTACATTTAGAAGAAACCCAACTCCGGACAATTATAAAAAACTTGAAGAAAAAATTGCACAAGCTACTAAAATGATCAAGGAAGCTAAATCAAGTTGTTGGAGAAAATTTTGTAATGAAATTAATGAAAGTACGTCAGTCTCGGTTATGTGGCGTAAAATGCGTTGGTTTAAAGGTTATCGTCAGTCAACATCTTCGAATTCAGATACCAAATTAAAACAACTATTGCACTCGTTAACTCCCGACTCAGTTCAAAATCGACAACCAAATATTACGTCTAGAAATGACTTATTAGAATTACCCATTACTACTCAAGAACTATTACATTGTTTGAAAAGAAAAGATACGGCTCCGGGTAGCGATGAGAATACGTACTCCATGATTCATCATTTGCCCTCTGTTGGAAAACAAATTTTACTTCAAATTTATAACGATATCTATACATCTGGCTATGTCCCTACGCAGTGGCGCACTATTCTTGTTATACCGATACCTAAAGTTTCTGTCAATGCTAATTCTGAACAAAAGTTACGGCCTATATCGCTTATTTCATGTTTGTGTAAAATACTTCATAATATTATTGTTAAGAGACTTGAATGGTACATTGAGAAAAATGGAATCCTTTCGAACAATACTTCTGGTTTTAGAAGAGGCCAATCGTGCCTTGACAGTTTGGCTAGGTTAATCACGTACATACAGATAGGTTTAACTAATAATACACCCACAGTAGCTTGTTTTCTCGATATAGAAAATGCCTATAATAATGTTTTGGTCGAAAAAATAGTAGGTACACTCGACGAAATTAATGTTGGTTTTAAAATGTGTAGGTATATTTGGTCATTTTTAAGTGAAAGATGTTTGTTAGTTAGAGCTAATGACAAAAGCTTTATTTCAAGATGGACAACAAAAGGTTTAGCCCAAGGTGACCCGATGTCTTCATTGTTATTTAACTTAACAACTTATAAAGTTTATAGCCAGCTAGAGCGAACGATAAGAGTGTCCCAATACGCTGACGATTTCGTTTTTTATTTACGTAACAACAATTTAAAAATTTGTGAGGATGCAATACAAAATTCATTAAATATAATGGTTGCGAATTTAAGAGAAATAGGTCTCGAATTATCTAGCAGTAAATCAATGGTTTGTATGTTTAGCAGGGGACGAAGAAGAAATAGAATTAATTTAAGGGTTAATGATTTATTATTGGATCAAGTAGAAAACGTTCGATACTTAGGAATGTGGTTGGATAGGTCTATGCTGTGGAATAGACATATTAAGGAAACCACCGAAAAAACATCTAAATACCTAAACTTGTTAAAAGTTCTTGCTGGATCTGGTTGGGGAGTACATCCTAAATACCTACGTACTTTGTATATTTCACTGATAAGGAGTAGAATCGACTTCAGTTGTTTTCTGTACGATACTAGTGCAAAGGTACATCTGTATAAATTAGAAAAAGTGCAAAATCAGGCATTAAGAATTATCGGTGGTTTTATTAAGAGTACACCCATACATGTTATGGAATGTGAAACATACCTACAGCCGTTACATATTAGACGATTATATTTAGCATACAAATTTTGTATTAAAAGTATGTCGTGGGAAAACAGCATAACAATACAGCTCCTTGATGAACTTTACTCCTTGAGAAATAACAATTATTGGCAATCCAAAAAAACACCGTTACTTGTTTCAGTTTATGACAAATGTAGACATTTTGATATATATGCTTCAAATCCATTAGATATGTATTCATTAGATGTTTGGGTTACATATATTCATACTGAGGGGGTTATAAATTACTATTTAGACAGTGTAAAACAATCCAAAAGAAGTCATGAAACTACTACTCTTAAATACGATATAATTAAAGAATTAAATGATAAGTATTACGGAAGGCACGTATTTTATACTGACGGATCAAAGAGTGAAGTGGGCCAAGGAGCTGCTTATTATGACGCGACTTACTCTCGAAATGGTGTTTTTAAAATTGATTCTGTTGTCTCTATTATGACACTGGAACTCATTGCAATTTCAGAAGCTCTAAGTTCTGTAAATGAAACAAATAATAGGGGAATAGTTGTTTTGACAGACAGTAGGAGTGCATTGCAACATTTAGCTCGATGCGCCTCTGGTTTCAGAGGTGTTTCGGTAGCTTATGGTATTTTGAATAGAATTCATAATCTTGCACTCAGAGGGATAAATTTGAAGTTGCAATGGGTTCCGTCACATATAGGCTTAAGAGGTAACGAAGAGGCTGACAAATTAGCGAAATTAGGTAGTACAGAAGGAAATACAATTATTTGTAAATCAAACTTTACTGATAAAGTTCTTTCTTGTAAAAAAATATGTTATGATGCGTACAAGGAATATTTTGATGAGCGAAGTAAAGAAAAAGGTATATGGTATAAAACCATACAATGTCAGCCACCTTGTATGCCATGGTTTGTTAGAGGTAAGATAAGTAGATTTCTTATTGTCATCGCTCATAGGTTACGATCTGGTCATTATCCATCTAGGAAATTTGGGTTCCTTATGAAAAAAACAGACTCTCCAAATTGTGATGTTTGTGATGTGCTAGATGATGTACACCACATCTTGATGGACTGCGTCAAGTTCAAAGATCGAAGGGAGGCACTGATGACTGAGCTTAATTTAAATAGATTTGATTTAGGAACATTTAATAACATTTTAGCGGAACCAAATTCAATAGCGGCCATTTCATTGTTTAAAATTTTTATGCATCAGTGACTCCCTTTGAATATTCCTAAAACTTAATTACTATGCATAATATTGTTGTTTATTTTATTTTGTGTGTTATTCTTAAGTTTAGGTTATGATAGGACTGGCATACTGTGTTAAGTAAAAGTCCTTAAAAATAAATATGATTAAAAAAAAAAAAAAAAAAAAAGTTAAACAAAGGAACTTTCAAAAAACCATTGAGCCGTTTGTGATACCTATAATAAGCTTTTTTAATGTCTATGTAACATTTTTATTTTTTCTTGTTTAGGCAGAGATGCAATGTTGCCCTTGGTGGCCACCAATTTCTGTTTTCGCGTAACGCAGCAGTAACCTAACCTACGACGACGACGAAGAGATTGTATGCTCCAGACGCACTGCTACAACGATATAGTGCGTTTTTAGAGGGCAGCGTCAGCTGCTAAATGCACTCCCTTTAAACTCATAATTTGAAGCATGAATTCAATGAAAACCAGCATTTATTGTAGATATTATTTTATTGAGTCGCCAATAGTAAACACTCTGCTGATGCCAGTGAACTGCGATATAGTTCCAGTAATGCCGCGAGAGGCGCCGTTGTAAGTGATTCTGTACGACGTCAGCACCGCGTCTTCTGGAATCTTCCACTCGAAAGTTACTTGGCTTGTCCCGAGGAGGGTGGATGTACGTTCCCACATGAATCTGGAATAAAAGAGCATTCAAAAGGATAGCCACTACGTCACGTAGCTAATATTGTTTTGCTACGCCGCGTAGCACTTTTCTACGTAGCTGTCATGTTATTGTTCTGGTTTCTTTTTGGCTCACTGGTGCAAATTAAGCTCGGCATTTGCAGCCGTAGTCAAGGCCTATTGATGGATAATAGAACTCCCCTAGTTTCTGCATACATTAAAGTGTGGTAAATAAAAAATATTTATTGCAGCAAATAATACAAAATGATATGAAAACAGATCAACTTAACTCTAAACCACATGAAGAGGGTAATTTTGTACATCATTTGTGAGCTAATATCAACTTTGATTTTCGTCGGCTTCCTCACTAGGCTGGGCCTGTATCGAGGAAGCCAGACTACAATGTTCGTAATTCTTACACAAATTTTGCGCTCGGCTTAGTTACACGCAGGCAGTAGAGTTAGCAGAAAAATTGTATAATTACTAAAACAAATAGCACGAAAAACAGAACTAAATAAATAATTTATTCGAAAATAGCTTAGGATAAAGAAACAACGCGACTTACTTAGTACTCCAGTCAGCGTCATTGGCGATGACGTTCCAAGCACCCAGCTCTAGTCGTTCTACGGCTGCATACCCTGACTCTTGACGAAGGTCGTTGCGAGGGTTTGCTCCAACCTTGAACCAAATAAAATGTATTCATTATAATCAACAACACAATTTTTCGGCAGTATACGGTCCAGGGGGCACTTCCAAAACTGGAGACCTGTAGGCCAAGAATAGGGATTGTTGTTTAGAGCAGATATAGAAAATGTGTACGTACATCGTCAATAGAATGCGTAACATATTTGAATGATTCCTTCGACATGATATATAGTTTGTCGATGCGATGTAAATTTTGTCTATTTTACCCTAGATAATAATCCTGTGCTTGGCCACCTACGTTATTCTATAATAAGTTATCTTGCAAAATGATAGAAACGGTGTAGATCTGTGTAGAGAACGCTGCTGCCCCCTGGATGAGGTCTGTTAGTAGCCTTCTATAGTGGCCAATGTTGACTAATGGGATCTTAGACCGAGACAAACTCTCACACTAAGAAAGTTCTTACAAACAGCAAAATACCGTCAGTATCTCCCCTCTGCACCACCCGGTTTTCTTCCACCACGTCTCCATAACTGGCGCCGCCGCCGGACGTGACGCATTCGGGGACCCGAGTAATGAGTAGCGATATGAGGGTAAGAAAGAGACAGGAGTCCTTACAAACACAGCTCTGACGGCGTCTCCCCTCTGCACCACGGCTGGCGGCTCCTCCACCACGTCTCCGTAGCTGGCGCCGCCGGGAGTGCGGTCAAACACGACTGGAGTGATGAGGGACAACGTGCTGTCTCGGTGGTCGGCTGGCTCCACACCGGGGTCTACGTCGTCACCCTAGATATTATAATAATAATAAAGCAACTTATTTATTCAGTCAATTTTACAGTCCAGTAATGAATTATTGGATGTTTCCAATCAAGATACTCATCCTGAAAGTCAAAGTATCTATGTATCTAATGCAGTTCAGTGTCATAAAAATCTTTTAAAGCCGGATTAGTTTAGAAAATACCGTTTCAAACATTTTAATTCAATTAAAACCTGCATTTCCTTAAGATATTTGTTTAATCACTTGGAATCTCGGAAATAATAATAATAATCTCCAGAATGAAGTAGGATACAATAAATTATTGAACACTGAAAGCTTTTAAAACTAAAACCGGAGAAAAACATGTCTTAACAAATCAAATCTAATTAACGACGAGGTTGAATTTAATTAGGTACCGCAAGTTTGGAACCAGTTGACGAACTTACCTCAATAGCAACTTTTGTGAATTCAACGAATTTGTTGAGAAAAATGTCGAGAGTGTTCGGGCCGTATATTGTTGAAGCTGCTTCGTATCTTTGTATCTGAAACAAATGTTTTATAAAAATCTAAGCTCGATGGTCGCGTCAAACATCAAAGAGTGTGTGTGCTGAATTCAGATCATTGATATTTTGTCAGTTTCCTCACCTCATACTCCTCCCTAGTCGCCACATAATGAATATACTCATTGGTCAGCCCAGACACCACGACTCTCTCCTCGAAGCCGGCCTCCCTCATGACGTCACCAGCCGCTTGCCGCATGCGTCGTCCCGCCATGGTGGTAGGCTCTCCAGGGACGCCCAGAATGAGCAGGTCTGCTAGCCAGATGGTGGAGATGGAGATGGTTCTGGGGTGCCAGGGGAGGGGGAAGTTTGCCTGGTAACAATTTAATATTAAACCTACTGTTTGAACAATGTAACATTTTATAATTTCTAAGAAATTAAATACTTATCCCGAAATGTTATGGACTGCGACGGGACTTGAACGCTGTCGAAGTTGAATAATTTTTGTGATTTTATATTCTTTGAAATAACCCCGAGCGTCGGGCTTACGCAGTATAATAACAAGTACTTTATTTTTAATTTATATAAATAACGCGAAACATAACAGAATATCTCCACAAAACTCGACGAAACCTAGCAAAGATTTACCCTTCGTAGCACAGGGCTACGCCAGTCGTCGTAGCGTGCTACACTTCGTAGAACGCGTAGCAAAGGTCTACGCTAAGTAACGTCGTCGTAGCAAAGTGTCACCACACCTCGTAGCACACGTAGCAAAGATCTACGCCAACTAGCGTCGGTCGTAGCAAACTGCTATACTTCGTAGCACACGTCGTAGCAAAGAGTTACGCCAAGTAGCGTCGTCGTAGCAAAATCATACATTACACACCATAATGTTGTCTGATTTAATAAATGAATTTAACTTAATAAACTGTTCATTATAAATGTAATAAGGTTAAGGGGAGACCTTTCCCAGCTATGGGAATAATGTAAATAAAATAAAAGTTTATTATGTATTAAATCAGGGGTCGCGGTAGTGGCCCTGCAAAGTAGCCGGCCGCCGCCACCAGAAACCCTTTTCTCGAACCATCTCGAAGCACTTATCGGCTATCGATATGTTTATATTTACTTGAAAGTTATCCTACCTAAACTCCTTATGCCTAGGTAATTTGCCAACTTCAAAGTCGAAGGCTTGTACTATTACTTACTCTAAGGTCGAAGGTAATAAATGGGCTGACTTGGCTCTTGTGATCTCAAAACATTTTACGGCGGAAGTTTTACGAGACAAAACTTGGCATAACTTTTACATATCTTTTTGTTCGAATCTATTTATTTGTATATACTCGACTTACCCGCCCTGTAGCCAACAGTATCGGTTTGGGAAGGTGACACGCAACGTCCTCCGCCGTGGCTTCCGCGATCACTCCGCTCACCAGTTCCAGCAGTGGGTTATTACCTTCTATCGTACCCTAGTAAAAAAACATAGTGTTTTTATATAAACTTATCAGAGAGGATGAACGAGTGAAAAGCTTGAAGAGCGAAGTGAGGGCATTGAATAGGTACAACCCTACGACCACACTACCTACTACCATGTGGTCATGTGGTTTGTACAAAAGTTTTTTTTTATATATTGCTTACCCGCACTTTGGGTATCTCTAAGAAATTAAATAAGTTCCCAAAAACTTTCAGTTTCGCTACCGGCTACCGGTACCGGCGGTTAGCCACCGGCGCTATAGTCCGTAAGAGATCCCAAAGATTTTCGGTTGAACCGACTAGGGTTTCGTGGCTTAGAGCACACCCGTACTGAGGGTGGGGCGCGGGTTCGAGTCCCGCTGAAACTGAAAATTTTTGGGAACTTACTTCTTTACTGTTTTGTACAAGCTTTTATTTAACATGCCTTGTTATAGTAGGTAGGTATGTTTGGGACAAATCTTGCAACTGAATTTTAGACCAATTTTAGGCAAATTTATGTTAGTCTTGTACTTGTATTTTTTTTGATATATCAAAATAAAGTAAAGTTATAAAGTCTGGCGACAATGCAATGCTATGGTACCATAGCTGATCTGATGATGGAGATCCTCACGGAGATCTCCTTAATGAAACGACGTATTGACCTCGTCGAATTTGGGATTAGTTTTTTTTTTTGCTGATGCACTTTGTTTTTTTTTTATTTTAATATTTTTGTCTTGTTTTGCTATATGTATGTACTATCACTATCTAATCTATAAGTACCTGTGTAATGTTGAGTGTGTTGGCGCCATCTATAGTTCCGGATGCGAAACTGTAGCCCATAGCCGGCGCACAGCCGTTCACTAGCTCGTTCTGAAATGAATAATTAATGTTATTGCAATATTTTGAAACTGTAGAAAGTTTGCATCTCGGTCCAAGTGATATGATTTGTGAGCATTTCGTTCAAAATTGGATTCGTCTAATTTATATTTTATGTTTGTTTAGTCCTGGATGCGTCGTGCGAACCTCTTAGCTCCCATTCAAACGTACTTTCCGATTCATTTGGAAACTACACCTGCAGTGAAATTTTGCATACATAATCGGATAAGAAATAGCTATGTTTGAACCGTTTTCTTTTTTCAATATACATAATCATCAACAAATGAGAGTGAAAATTCATTTCAATTCATTTTCAAGCTCTATTATTACTTTCGCTCTCGTTTTTCAAAAAACAAAATCATTAAAAATATAATTTAGTTTTTTGATAAACTAAAACGATGTAAACAAAGCCAGGTGCTTATTTCATATCCGATGATGTCTATGCAAAATTTCATTTAACTTGGGGACGTAGTTCCCAAATGAATCGGAAAGTACGTTTATATGGGGGCATAGATGTTCGCACGCACCTTGCGTGCGTACCAACACTATTTAATTTTAGTTTGAAATAGCATGTCATCCACATTGCAGATGCACATAACGGTATTTGTCAATGTCTGATGTAGTGTGTATAATTAATTAATGAATAATATACATGACGTCTCTGTGGTTGAATTATTAACATAGGTATAAGAGTTATGTGCATGTTGTAACTGTGTTTTTCGCATGCAAATTCAAAATTGGGTAAGTTAATACTCACATTATCGAAAGTGCCTGTAACAGTGTCGTATTTCGGTACGACTTGTTCCGGCATCTCTACGAACTGGTGAACCACTGCCAAGTCTCCTCGCAACTCCTCGCCTGGCGCGTTTAATGCTTCCTGCAATAACAACACATTATTAGGCAACACACTACGGGATCACAAAAACTATTCCCAAATTATTATGCTCTACCCTAAAATTGCTCTCGTTTGTAATTTTTACACCGTGCCCCATTCGCAAAAGTCATGTTGAGGTAATCGTCTAGAACTTAAGGCTTTTTATATGTAGGGCTCCTCAAATCGCCTCCACTTCAGACGATCTTGAGCCCTCGAAATCAAATCATAGCCCCCTAATGATTTGGTAATTTGTCTATTCTTTTTTTTTCTTTTTAATGTTTGTTCTTGATGTATTTGTGTAACTGATGGACTCTGTATGTCTGAATAAAGAAACTTTTTATTTTTATAGCCTGCGTGTTCGCGTATGTTGTCAACCCATATTCTTGGTGGTAATAAACCCCTCATTGTTTGAATGGACAGGAAGCGATGGACGCGAAAACCACCAAAATATCCGACGACACGCAGCAATCTCTACTTTCGCGTCCCAATTCTTTGTTTTTGAATCTGATCAACTCATTGGATTTACGATCTCGCAAAATACTTACCATAGCTCCTTCATAAACAGCCTGTCCAATGATCCTCGTGCTCTCAAACATGTCTCCCCCTGGTCCTTGCGAGTAGCACCGCTCGCCCGCCGCACAGATGTGGAACTGGTTGTCGCAGTAGTTCCCGCTGAACTCGCATTCTGCGTCCGCCAGGTTGGGGGAAACGTCGCCGAGGTTGGAGGAGAAGAAACCAGCTACTACGTGGGCCTGGGGAAAATGTAATAGAAAGATCTTTTAGTTATATGGAAATATTATTATTGGCTTCACTACCATTGTCAGAAATGTTTGTTTGTGCTCCTCTTATATTTCACTGGATATATTTAAGTTGGATTGCCTTATCATCATCACAGCCCTACCATCCCCAATAACTACCGACACACTGCTAGGTAAGCAAGCGCATGGAATTCTCAAAGTTTGTCTATAGAAATGTAATTAATTAAGTGTAGGCTAAAGTCATTGCAACGGTTAGGATTCGGGTCGGTTAGTGTATTGTTGTTTTTTATCTATACAATGGTGTATCAGGAGTAGGTATGTTTTATTGCCCTCACATCTCACCTTCCCAGCCAACGCTCCTGGATTCAACTCCTGTTCCATCCTCAAGGCAGAATACCCCAGGTTGTCAGACGACACGAGATGGTTAGTCATGTTCATGCTGGTGGTATGGACAGCGAACCAGTTGAGGACGCCGTGGATGGAGCCGTCTTCTCTGATTATTCGCACTTGGGTGAGGGTATCGTCAGTGTTGCCGTTGTATCTTCGGAATAGTAAAATTACTTAAGGTGGTACTCCGACGCACTAGCGCCGCCACCTGATTTATTTAATTTTTACGCTAAAGAAACAATTTAAAAAAGCCATTGGGCAGTTTGTGACGCCTATCATAAGATTTTTAATGCCTACGTTAACAAGTGGTAAAAGTTTTATTATTTCCAGTTGCAGAGATGCAAAGTTGATCTTGGTTCGTATCTCTGCATCTACAAAATAAAACTAACAGATGTATTAAAAAAAGCTTTTGATAGGTATCACAAACTGCCTAATGGTTTTCTACGAAAATTATTTTGTTTAACTTAATAATAAAATAGGAGGCGGCGCGGCGGGGCGTTAGTGTGACTCGGGTTCAAACACCTTAGAAACGGAATAGGTGATGAAACTTGAAATAACAAACTTGTTTTGCATTGAAATTAGTAGCAACCCCACAAATGATGATGTTAAAGCCACACGCCACAGTTTTTAAGTGAACGCTTCTCTTTTAAGCTAAACACATAAATAAATCTAGGTATCAAGAGAGGAGAATGAATCAAATTGGAAAACGTATCCAGTCGATTCGCCCGACTTGACGATGACAAGTTTGCCAGGTTTTAAACGAACTGTAATGTTCTGAAAAAGGTTTGCGTTCTGCTGCATAATGACCTCCTAGCTAGATGTAGATAAGTTCTCACTTAGCCCTCTCCTCCTCAGGATTGTAGTTGTAGGAGTAAGGCGAGCGGTTCTTGTGCGCCTCTTTAACAGTAGCCGTGCTGTACACAAGTCGGGCTGGCACCACGTTCTCGTGAGCGCGGATTATACTCTGCGAAGAAGGAATGCGATAAAAACATTCAGATATTAATGCACGAAATCTAGGTAAAATACAGCATAGGTAAGAAAACATGATCAGTCGATGCATAATATGACAACTTAACCCTTCAAATTAAACTCGATTGGTTCTAGAGTTATGGCCGTTAGTTATTATGACGTGCATTTCTTTTAAGATGATGGTGCATTTCAGCGGTGATCGTAATTTTCTATGGCACGCAAATCTTTCCTAGAAAATGTAAGTGGCTACCTACTTAAGCAGAAATGTCAGCAGTCTCTCTCACCCTTGTAATCCCCTCAACATACGCGTTGAAAGTCTCCCTGGAGAAGCCGAGGATGCTGACATCCAGCAGGAAGTCCACCAGGTACCCTCCCGGGGTGCTATGCGTGTGGGTCCCCGTGATTATCACGTTACGGAGCGTGTAGGTGTCGCCGTAGCGCGCTTGGAGATTCCTTACTACCTGGAACATTGTAAAATGGTAGGTGATATGTTACCTCTCCTACTGTATTACGAGAGCAACGCTTGTAACACATCTTCCTGTTCTTCCTCTTAGAGCCTCTTCCTCTGAGTTATGTTAATTTAATATTGATAATAAGTAGATAATATCTACTTAACATAATATTATTATGTTATGCCGAGTGTTGATTACTTTATGTGTATACTGTGACGTTCTATTCTGTAGACACACGGACATAAGGCCCTTAAATTGTTATAACAATCTAGCCTTGTGATCTCATGTTGGATGTCCAATTCAAACTGATTGCTACTGGTGAAATTGTTATGGTCTTATGGTTATTATTGTCGAAATATTGACTTTAGATTAGGTAAATACAAGTCGTAAACAATCCATGTTAAAATGCATTATCGTCTAACGCTTAGTCGATTATCAGATTTATCAGTCTTGATAAGCCTGTTATATTTCTGATAGTGTGTCAAATTATGTTAACCTCACAACAACAAACCCAGCCATATAAGATAAACCTTTTCTAGATCTCAGCTGCCGAGAACTTCTTTGTGAGAAACAGCACGGAAACAGAATGGTATTGCAGACCAAGATACGAACTTTGGGTCGTCGCCGTAGAAACATGTAGACCTTGAGCTTCAACTTGTTTCTTTCTGCGAGAGCTTCGTAGGCTTACCTCTCGTCTAACAGCGATTCCAACAGACTGCACTTCAGCAGTAACGAGTACAATTCTAGTATCACCCTTCTGGAATATGAAGGACCTGGCAAACTGTCGTAGATGAATACCCTGGCCTCTTTGTGATACTTCTGCGTAGCCCATCTGTGAAAAAATAATTTAAGAAGCCGAATCGATGGACAATTCAATAATATCCCGAACCTATTTTTCATCTTAACTACCTTTTCATTTACCTATGTTAAAATAATTTAAAACAAATGTAGGGTAGTAGGTCTCAGAATTCAGGACGATTATAAAAATAAAAGGCATATAGGTACGGGTTTTGTCTTAAAAACAAATTGCATCAAAAACAACATTCACTAACTGCCCAATATCTGTGAATTAAGGAAACTCTAATGCATTTTTATGTATGTAGTTTACTTACAAAAGCTATTTCCACACAAGGTCCAGTTATATCAGCAATCCCAACACCAACTTCATATAAGATCTCTGTATTATTGGTTGGTGGTTCAGGACTTTCAGGATCAGTGCTATCTGTTATGTCACTTTCATGGTTTACCACTTGGATTATAACAGCGGTCAGGCCTCCGGCCACAGCTAGGCATACGACTGCGATGACGATCTTACCGATTAGTGATATTGCCATTGTTTCTGCAAATCCTCACAGGTTTATATATTAATAAAACCGTGAATTAATCAGTAAAATTGATTTAAACGAGTAAATCAAATGTTTTGCGAAGAAAAATAATCAAGCTAGATACTGGTGTAGCGCAAGGGCGTCAAGTAGGCTCACTACTGTTAATTATTCACACAGACATGGTCGCTGCTTATTTTCTTTAAATTCACTCACTGTTTTATGAAAAACTATAATAATCAAAAGTATGCACGAACTATCCAGTTCATATTTAAATAATTACAATAAAATTGACAGTATTGAAACGATAATTTTTAATCAGGCTCATTAATCTTAATCTGGTTTAAGTACTTATGATACCCTAATGTCCGAAGATATCGTATGAAAGTATTTTTGTACGGTATCTTTATCAAGGGGGGCATAATTTTAAATTCTTAAACAACTTGCCACAGCGACAAAAATGCGATAAAACTAATCTGGATGAATTCATGATAAGATATTAAGATTTTTATAACCTAAGTTTGGGTAAAATAATTATAACAAGTTTTGTCTTATGTTTTTATTTACATTTTAAAGTAATGGTGTAGTACAATGATTAGAGATTTACAATAAAACTAAGCTAGTGACTAAAAATATTGAATGGCTAGATTATGAATGCTTTTACATAAAGTAGTATTGCAGAAATAAGTTTAATTATAGCAAAATATAAATACCTACCTACTTTGGTATGGCAAAATAGTTATCAAAATCTTAACTTACAATATCTAAATCTAAAAAAACAAATTTACTGATTCATAAAATATCGTTCGCCTCAAATTACTGAAAGTTACACTTTATTAACAAAGAAAATGACAATCAAAAAATTTTCAATAAACTAGTATTAACGATTGAAAAAAATTGAGCTAACTGCAGACTGTTGCAAACAATCTACAGGTAGCTCAACTGATATCAATACCAGTCGGAAGCGGAGCCAAGACGCTGGCTGCATTGCCCCGTTGTATGGCAATGCTGATGCGCTGCGCCAGATACTCACCAGCTCTCGGGTCAAGCGTCGCTTCGACTAGACGTAAATGTGTAGGTTCTATCGCGACCTGCTTAAACCTCAATTTTGGCTTTAACTCTTAAATGTCAGAGTATTGTGTAAGTATCACAAAGTTAACAAACTTACCAAAAAATATTTTTATCAAACTTATAAAAATCTGTTATTATCGGCTAAGCCGCAGACTACGAGAACTACGAGATATAGGAAAAGTCATTATAACGTAACATACATTTTGTTCACTTAACACTTTACTATGGTATTTCAGTCTGGGTAAACTTAGGCGACTTCAAAACTGTCACTAAATCCATGGTATGGGTAAATGCCTCCGAGCACGTATTTGTAGTTGCCATAGTGGTGCAGCCTGTAGGTCCCTTTGGGGGTGCCAACGGGAATCTCCCACTCCAGGTCCGCGTGGGATGTACCCAGGATCTTTGAGTCTCGGACCCAAATGTATCTGGAAGAAATTAAAATGTTTTAGGCGTCAAATAATAATTTTACTTTTGTTTTGTGTTGTTTTTGTTACCAAGTTAATATGATAGTAAAAGTAAAAAAGTATTCATTACAGCAAAAGACATAGATTACATGAGCTGCATATCCTTAACCAAGTACATATGTTTATAACAAGTAAGGTATGAAAAATAATTTTTTTTTAACACGTACAAAAAAGAGAAACTAATTATGTCATTTGCAGACAGCTATAATACCTATGAGTATAGTATTGTATTTGTCTGTTGATTTCTTCACTAGGCTAAGCCTGTATCGAAGAAATCGTAGGTGCGAAAATTTAGAACATAATGGTTGATTCGTTACGGACAGTTTACTGTGAAAATAACAAAAGAAAAAAATTAGAAAATACTAAATGTAACATTAATTTTAGAGTAAGTACAGTAAAGGTGTTCTTACTTGGTCTCCCAATCAGCGTCGGTAGTGACGACGACCCAGGCGTCATCTTCCTCGCTCTCCAGCTTCTCCACCGCCATGTACCATCGGCCGTGCCTGATGCTGTTGCGAGGGTGGCCCGATACCTGACAATTAATTTATATTGGTCGTTACAGTTTAGTCTTGAGATTTTATTTGATTTTCTATTTTGTCTGTTGTAAAAAACGGTGATTTTTTAAAAAATTCTAAAGGTATTTATAGTAGCGGTCCGGGAGTCTAACAAGCCAGAATTTCTAATCCTAGAATTTACAAATGTGAATGCATAAACTGGTTGAACCACAAAAAGGTGGATCAAATAGTGTTTCGTATTGTGTTTTTAGTAATTTTAATCCTAACAAATGCGTGCAAGGCCGCGGACAGAAACTAGCTTTCAAAAAAACTTACAAAGCTCGCAGTGACAACATCCCCATAGCTATAATGTTTCTGCGGCTGATGAGTGCAGTCTCCGAACTCCTTCCTCCACGGCGCAGAGTCCCACAGCACTGGGGTAACCAGCGTGATCAGCTGATTGCCGAAGTCTGGCGGATCTGGACCGGCTTCGGGGGTTTTACCCTGAAAAAGATAATGCAGAACATAACAATAAGAGGCTTCTCAATCCCATCTATCAACACGAGTTATAGAGGGTTACGGCTTGACCCTTCCTTCTTCCTACCTGTCACTATGTTAACATAATCATCATCACCAGCCCGTAGATAGGTATTCGTCCACTGCTGAACCTGCTTAACATAGTAGTGTAAGCCTACAACACCTTTCATTTATTTTATATAATTTTTAGGGTTCCGTACCCAAAGGGTAAAGACGGGACCCTATTACTAAGACTTCGCTGTCCGTCTGTCCGTCTGTCACCAGGCTGTATCTCATGAACCGTGATAGTTAAACAGTTGAAATTTTCACAGATGATGTATTTCTGTTGCCGCTATAACAACAAATACTAAAAAACAGAATAAAATAAATATTTAAGGGGGCTCCCATACAACAAACGTGATTTTTTTGCCGTTTTTATAGATAATGGTACGGAACCCTTTGTGCGCGAGTCCGACTCGCACTTGGCCGGTTTTATTAATCTGTGAAATTATTACAGATTAAGTTTTGTTTATTTCACATTACTCACACACATTGTTCATTCACACACAAGTTAACACACTAGAGGTTAACAAATATTTTAAACTATTGTCAAATTATAACAAGCTGATCAAAAACCAGCTGTTAGGCTTGTACAGGCTGTGAAATTAAACAAAACCAATGTATGCATTTGACGTATGTGTTGCCCTAATTCTCGTGAGGTTGCCACCATGAGGTTGCAAGCGACTAGTGGGCAACGATCACCACAAAGTGGAACCCACCTAATGCTGGTGCTGCATGGATGGCCCGGGATGAAGTGCCTACTATCGTGGCATGTTACTTGCATCGCATTGCGAGGAGGCATTTGTTAATCGTAATACGTCGACGTCATGTCCAGTATCTTGTGTAGGTAATATGCAACAGATGTGTTATGTTACGCGGGGCAATGCATCTAGCGTCTTGGGCACGCTTCCGACTGGTATTGATAAGGATCAGTTGAACTACCTTTAAATTGTTTGCAACTGACAGCAGTTAGCTCAATTGTTTCAATTGTACATTCCGGTTTTAATTTGATTCTATTATTTGATAGTTATTTTCTTTGTTAATAAAGTATGTTATTAGCTACGAGTATGATCTGATCTTACCGATAGAATAGCTTCAGTGAGCTCCACATATTTGTTGAGGTAAATGTCGAGGGTGTGCGGACCGAATATTGTGGAGGCTGCCTCGTAGCGCTGGGCCTAAGGAAACAAGAAAAATTAATTAAACACAACACTTCAGCGAAAGATGTCTATGAAAGTTAATAATTGTGTTCATTGCTAATGTTTCATTATGTGCATTGTTAAAAGAAAAGAATTTTATTTATCCTAAATCTACTACTTAAAACAAGAGTGTGAGAAGTGACAGGAGACTCCCGCTCCGGGTCATTCTTGGTGCAGAGGATTGCCATCGCTATTCAGCGAGGCAATGCTGCAAGTGTTATGGGCACCTTTGCACCGGGAATGGTCAGGGGCGGGTTAACGCGGAAAAACTTGTGCAATAATATATGCTGCGCACACGGGTAGTCTCTACTGAGACTGGCGGCCGTCGAGACCGAAATTCGATCAGGAGCATCATGGGTGACAGGTAACAACTCCCATTCATCATCATAAGCAGCCAGATTTTAACCAATGCTAGGTAAGAAGTCTCTTCAGCGCAGCGCGGGCGTATGTTTTAAACATGAGAATAAAAAATAGTATATTATGTTTATTTTCTCTCTCAATTCATCTAGCTTACGTGGTAGGTGCTTATACTAGGAAGTGCCATTGGTGGGTCAGTAATTACATAGGTGCTAACTCTTTCACTGCCCATGTCACATATGGCGCGCCCTTTCGGGTCCACCACAAAGACTGAGCAGTGAAAGCGTTAATATACTTATATACCCGAGTTGTGGGAGACTGGTGCCTGTCATAAGTTTATGAAAAATGTTGGTAAACTACAACCAAAAAAGCTTCCCTTATCGTTTTGAGGAAAACTACAAGCGGAAACTGCTATCGTTTATTAAGTGTCACGGTCAATCGGTCATCGTACCAAAATAGCTTCACCAGTAGATTACATTCTTGGTTATTTTTCTACAAATTATGTAATTTTATTAAGTTTTTAATTTATGTGTAATGTTTGATTATTTAACCGATATGTTCACCGCTACACTGTTTTGAAACGCAAGATTTTTGTTAACAATTATCATGCTATTCTTTCTTAGAAATAGCATTCACAAAAGCACAAACATTTCCTAAACACCAACTGACCTGATATTCCTCAAACGTGGTAATATAATCCGAGTACACATTGGAGAGCCCAGCCAGCACTACTCGCTTAGCCTCGGGGGCGGTCTTAGCGATGATGCCGCGGAGCCTTCTGCCAGACATCGTGGTGAACTCCCCGGGCACAGCGGCCAGGAATAGGCCTCCGATGCGGGCCACGGCGCAGGACACTATCTGGGGCTGCCATTCGTACGGAAACTTGGCCTGGAACCGAAGACATAGACAGTGCACGAGTGATCATTGTAGAAATATTCATTCGTGCTCTAAAAGATTTAGATGTTGAAAAATTGGCACTCTACGTGACTCTACCTCATTTTCAGAATTACGTCTTAGTATGAGTGATTTCATAAACAACTTGTAATAAAGTACCTAAGAGCTACAAAGACTTAAATGTAAACTTATTTAAGAACGACTAAATTTAAAAACTTTTATGTGAAAAATGCTACTATAATATTGATGCATTTCTAAATGATGTAATCTAATTTTATGCTAGGTATACTAAATTCAAACCGATAAATTAATACTCTTATAAATCTGCTGTTGCTATGTACAATTAAATTAAAACCTGCATGCCTTCATCATCATCATCATCATCATCAGCCTATATCAGTCCACTGCTGGACATAGGCCTCCCCCAATGAGCGCCATAGCGCCCTGTCTTCAGCTTGCCGCATCCAGCATCTACCAGCAGTCTTTCGCAAATCGTCATCCCACCTGGTCGGAGGGCGTCCTACACTACGTTTGCCGAGTTGCGGTCTCCACTCAAGAACACGTTTACCCCAGCGGTTGTCGGTTCTTCTCGCGATATGGCCAGCCCACTGCCACTTCAGCTTGCTAATCCTTTGAGCTATGTCGGTTACCTTGGTTCTCTGTCGGATGTATTCGTTGCGAATCCTATCCTTCAGAGAGACTCCGAGCATAGCTCTCTCCATAGCTCGCTGGGCGACTTTAAACTGGTGGACAAGCCCTACCGTGAGTGTCCACGTCTCAGCTCCGTAAGTCATGACGGGTAGGACGCACTGATTGAAAACTTTCGTTTTCAAGCATTGTGGTATGGATGACGAGAAGACTCGACGTAGTTTCCCAAACGCTGCCCAACCTAGCTGGATCCTCCTCTTGGCCTCCTTCTCTCTAATTATTTTTGCACATCAATGTATGTTGGTCAAACATGTTGACTCTAAAATAATTATTTGTCAACTTTTTACACGTGTTTTTGCAAATAAATGACTTTTACTTTACTTTACTTGAACAGCGGTTAAACGCCTGGTTCCTACGGGATTTTGCTAGGTTTTTTTGTATTTTGACTAAGGATAAAGCAGCAAAATCCTTAAAAATCCAAAGCGAACGAGCAAAGTCCTTTTAACGACTTCTATGACATAAGGTTGGATAAGTGGTTCCTCTCTAAAATTAACCCTATGCAAGTGTAGAACAGATTCTCACCCGTCCTGTAGCCAATAGAATCGGCTTCGGCGCCTGACATTTGACATCCTCAGCAGTAGGCTCAGCTATGAAGTCTCTGACGGCGTTCCAGAGAGCGTTGGAAGAGGTGGTTCCTTGCGTAAAGTCGAAAGCGCCCGGTCCATCGGTGGTGCCGGCCGCGAAGGAGTAGCCCATGGCGGAAGCGCAGCCGTGGACTTTGACTCTCTGGGAATAACAGGGATTTGTTGTAACATGTGGCTTTGTGATGTTAATGGTCGTCTAGCTGAGAGCACAAGATGACGAACACGTCAAGCAAGTCAGTAACTGAAACAAAATGAACCCTGATGATTTGAACAAGAAAATGATCCAAGTTTCGACAATGAAGTACTTGATTATAGTTAGGTAAGTTAAAACTTTAGTTTCAAACGATTTCGTTGATTATTTTCATAAAATTGTAAATTTCGAAATTCTTCTGAAATTCAGTAAAGGCGACTTGGAAAGATAGGTATAGTATTCAACTGAACGAGACAGTGTCGATTTTGTTGTTGCAGTAGGTACTTAATTCAAAATTCAAAGTGCCTTTTTTCCTTTAGACCTTACAGGACTCTTGGACACGACACACACTAATATAATTAGAATTAGGCTGTAACATTAAACCAAATAAAGTCCGCTAATTTGACTGCTAAACAAAGTCGAACAAAGGTGAAAGACGTTGGGAATCGCATCACGGAACTGATATGGAGCAGGACACCTTGCACGGAGACAAGACGACAGGTGGAGTAACCCGCTAACTGCATGGCGTCCAAGAACGGGTACAGAAGCGTCGGAAGTCCAGCGGCGAGATGAGCGGACGATATTAGTAACGTCGCGGTGTGAACCTGGATGAGAATGTCAGGACCGTGTGCGGTACAAAAGTTTGGAGGCCTATACGTTCATTGGGAGAAAGCGGATGGTGGATGATGTTGATGAATTTGACTGCATTGAAAATGAAGGTACCTATATATTTCAATCGTAATGAAAAAAATAATGCAAAAAAACTGTCTAAGTTTAGTGACGATTTTCAACAACAAAATCGACACCACAGACCACAGGTACAATACCTACCTACAAAATAAATTAGAGTGTAGAACGGCAAAGAATCCTATTCTTCGATGAGCTGGCAAGTGCCATCATCAGCTCTTTCATATCCAGTTGGACAGTCGGTGACGTTGAACGCACTCTTCCTCGAGTATTTATTCGATCTGTTTTCATTACTTCTTTTATTCCACTTTTTAGATCTCTTCTTAGTTGAGGATTTCTCTTCCATTTCACTATTTACGTTTAGGAACTCATTGTTTATTTTAGAAGTGATTGCATATACGAGAGTGTTAATAATATTTATATCACTATCTTTAATATCTTCTTTGTCATCAGACACTAGAATTAATTCGGGTTCACAATTTTCTGCTAATATTTTTGTAGTAACACAGTTTATACTGAATACACACCACAGCAGAAATATGAATTTCATTTTGTTGACTAAAATACGTCTGAGTTACAAAACCTCACATACATAAATATGATATTGATAAGTTTTGACCTTGGTATTTAAACAGCGATAAGTTTAAAATTCTGTTGAAATTTTTCGTAAAGGTACATAACTTGATTTATTTGCGTAACAATTACCCAGAGAGCAATAATTTTGAAGAACACTGCTGAACAAGTTTTTATACTTTTTATTCATACCATTTTTATGCAATAAAACTAGTTACAAAAGTAGTTTTAAAATTTTATATTCGATTGACGCAATGCGAAAACAACAACGTATTATTACTAACGATTCAAACAAGTATGCATCCTTACATGAAAAGTGTGTGGTTGACAGTACTTTTGCCTGCCTTTAAAAAGTGGGACGAATCAAGAACCTTTTCGTTGGTGTCCCACTTTGGGCCAAATTCAGTGTGACGAGTCGAGAACAACTCTAAAATATTAATAGAGTAACAAAAAAAAACAGAAACTTCAACTTCATGAAATCAAAAAACGACCATGCATGCTTATGTAAAATGTAATGTAGGTACATCGATCAAAAATGTCCGGCTTTGCCGGCCCCCCTTAGATTCACAATGCGCACGCCACAACCTTCAGTAGCAAAAGAGAAACATTTTGACATGTTAGGAAAGCTTTTCAACTAGTGTCATTTTAGCGTTCAGACAAAAAGCATGGGTAAGTGCTCGTACAAAAAATGCAAGAATCACTCGTCCAAAGTGCTGAAAAAGGATGGAATTTCTTATTTTCAGTAAGTTTATATATATTTCTTACCCGTATATTGAGATGTGAGTCATATACTTGTGAAATCAGCATAAAATATTGTTGTTTGGTTTGCCTATGTTAAAATATTAATTTTGTTCTAAATTGATAAATGGAGAGGCTATTTCTTCTAAATTTTTTTTTTCATTTTTAGTATGTATTAATATATTTTTCATAAAAATAAGTTTAATATTACTAGTTGGTGATTTTTAAAATAACTAGTTGGCCCGCCCTAAAATTTCATTTGCGTAGACTCTCTAATAAAAGAAAGACTAGGTTCTTACCTAGGTAGGTAAGAACCTAGTCTTTCTACCAGAAGTATGAATTTATAAAACGTTTATTTTTTGTCCCGTAAAAAAAACTCGTGCAAAGCCGCAGACAGGAACCAGATCTTTTTATCTTTATCTAGAGTGCCTGCCTGAAATTGTATTTTAAGTTTAAATTGTTGTATGTCTGAAATGACCCTTTTGTATAAATACCTACTGTTGAGACACCAATTTATAGTTTCATCAATAAATGATTCGTTATCTTTACCTGAATTCTGTTAATTAATCCTTATAGAAAATAAACTGAGTAGGTAGGTATATAATTCTCAGGAAGGTACCTACCTACTTACAAAATAAAATAAAATGAATTCGACTCCACCAATCTCTTGTTCCGTATGGAAAAAACTTGTCAGGCTCTGCGCAAACTGTCTGCGTCAAAACAAAACGTAGACAATTTTGATTGACATTTTTGTAAGGCTCTAGGAATCTACGGGGGAGGCCGCGAACTACTTATTTTTGATCGAAGTGTAGGTATTACAAAATGCGTCATACCTAGGTACCTATATGATTCATTCATCGGATAACGAAAAAATAATAGAAACAAATTACATATATTTACAATTGAAACGATTGAGCTAACTGCAGACTGTTGCAAACAATCTAAAGGAGGCTCAACTGATCCATACTAATATCAATACCAGTCGGAAGCGTCCCCAAGACGCTGGCTGCATTGCCCCGATGTATGGCAATGCTAATGCGCTGTGCCAGATACTCACCAGCTCTCGGGTCGCGCGTCGCTTCGACCAGACGCAAATGTGTAGGCTCTATCGAGACCTACATATACCTACCTCAATTTTGACTTTTACTCTGAATATCATAGCACCTATTTGATAGCCAGGTATTTATAATTTTTACCTTTGATTCGAATACCAACATAGATTTACATGTTATATTTTACCTTGTTTTACATACAACTTACAGAATTAAATGTCTGAGTGATAGGGTCATACGGGAACACCTCCTCATCAGGCATCTTCACGAACTGATGTACTATCCTCAACGGCCCCGTGAGGTCTTCACCCGGCTCGCTTAGGAGTTTCTGGAACAGTCATTTATTTACTATTAATTAGGAAGGAAAACACGCCAATAGGCTAGTTTCCTAAAAAAATCTAATAAGTCCGTCAGTTACCTAGAGTATCAGAAGTTATAGACTATTACTAATACTCAGCTGTCCGTCTGTCTGTCCGTCTGTCACCAGGCTGTATCTCATGAACCGTGATAGTTAGACAGTTGTTGAAATATTCACAGATGATGTATTTATGTTGCCGCTATAAAACGAACGACGACGATGATTTTTTTTTGCTAATTTTTGGTCGATATTGATAACGGCATCAAGTAGACGCTTTAAATATTCAGAATATTAACATATTAAGTATGTAATATTCACTTCAAAAATAAATAATGAAAATAAAATAAAACCAATATTTAAGAGGGGCTCCCATACAACAGACATGATTTTTTTGCCGTTTTTATAGAATGGTACGGAACCCTTCGTGCGCGAGTCTGACTCGTTCTTGGCCGGTTCTATTTTGTGAATCTTTATGGCAATTACCTATGTATATGTATTCAGATTTTAGACCATAATATCTTATTATCACCAAAGTCTTTAAATTATCCTAAACTCAAGTACCTAATTGTTATATAAGTAGGTACAATTAGGGTAAGGTATATAGTAGGAACCTAACAGTTGTCAAATAAGGTATGATGCCGGGTAGGTACAGACCAAGCGAGCGAGAGCGAGCGAAGGCTAACGAACGAACGCAAAAGTACCAGTGTGGACGTCATTGTGAAAGCAAGCGAGTCCAAACTGTCCAAACAAGGGCCTTGTTCGTCTTCGGCCGTGCTCCGGCGGCTGTCGCTACATCAAAGCAATATGGAACGAACGTACCGATTGTCAAATCCCAATCGTTTGCATTCACTCGCTCTCGCTCGCTTGGTCTGTACCCGGCATGATATGCGATAGAAGGTCCCATACCATGGCAGTTTCGAACATTTTCGTGGCAATTATCTTGGTACTCTCGAACATATTTCTTCCGGGACCTGAAGCAAAACACCTGAAACAAAATAATTAAGCATTTATTACTACAGACTTCAGGAGGAGGTTGTTTAATCGGCTTTTGTATTTTTTTTATGTATAATTGTCGACGAAATCGACGAGATTTTTTCGTCAATTATGGACCCTTTTAAAAATTATTTCCCTATTATACAGGTGTTTCGCTAGGTAGGTATAGGGGCGAATATAGAGGGGATGATCTTGAATTGCTCCCATAAACAAATACTAAAAAACATAATAAAATAAAAACCTATTTAAGTGGGCTCCCATACAACAAACGTGATTTTTTTGCTATTTTTATAGATAAAGGTACGGAACCCTTCGTGCGCGAGCCCGACTCGCACTTGGCCAGTTTTATTTCAACACGCTAAATTAAGTAAGTATGTACTTAATATAATATTGATTTTTATTTTTGTTCGAATATTTTCTTTTTTATCAAATGGATCATCATCACAAAGTTTTCTTTGCGCCCTAAGAACTTACATAGGTATATACAATACAATACAAAATTCTTTGTTGTACACCACAAAATAAAGCTAAAAGAAACAGATTTAAACATAATAGTACAATGGGCGGCCTTATCGCTTAGCAGCGATTTCTTCCAGGCAACCTTTGGGTGGAATGAAATTTATAGGTATATCCTTATATCTCAAAAATTAACGACAAGGCGGGGTTTGAACTCCGTAACTTTCTACTTTGTACAGAATAAATTACCAATTTCAATTTCTAGGGCACACCATAAAATCAAATAAATTACCTAATGTGTAGCCTAAAGTAGAGTCTTCACTGTCATTTGACAGTTGTCGAGTGAATTGTAGGTATATTTAATTTGTAGAAAATCACAGCACAGTTAACAGTATGAAAATTATTATGTAACTAAACTGGTAAAAAATCAATAAGTGGAACATACTTTTCTTTCTTCCCCGTGCACAGTTTCTTCTCCTGGTCGCAAGCTTCGCCGGAGAACTCGCAGCGAGGGCCGGCCGTGTTCGGAGACACATCGCCAAGGTTCGTTGATGCGAAAGCACATACTATGGCACCCTGAAACGTTTATTTATTTATTTAATGGACTCCCAACAGAAAAATCACATAACATGAAATATTACATAGCAAAGTGTTCGTCAAATAAAAGACCCATCATTTACACACAGCGCTTGTAAATGATGGGTCGACTAAATTTACGCACATTAAAATACAAAAAGATACAAAAAAACTAATGAGGTAGGTACCTATGGGATGGGATACAATATTTCAAACTTATGAGTACAAAAAAAATTAAGAATACGAAAATTAACAATATCAAACATACAGACTAGTGAGTATTAGGTACCTATACATACTTTCATAGTGTCTAGGTACAATAAAGAAGGAAAAATAGTTATCAGTGTTCTGAAATTGAGGACAAATACTAATTTTAAACAATAACAGTACCTAATTCATTACGGATGTAAGCGGGTTAACTACGAACCTTATTTGTGTTGGAAGAACACCAACGTTTCATCCGTTAACGAGGGATTTCGAGGGACTTCAAAATAAGGTTCGTAGTTAACCCGCTTACATCCGTAATGAATTCGTCAAACTACGATAGTTTTTAAAGTATAAACTATAACAATAACGTTATGATTATAGGATAAACAAAAGAAGGTTTTGATTGGCATATCACCAGAAGAAACGGTTCTACCACTACCTACTAGTGTTATCGTCGGAGACCATGACCTATTTTTTCACACTTTCATTGCCCTTATCGTACATCATTATGTACGCGTTGACAAAGCTGCGATGGCGGCGCAGGGGCGCGTACCTTCGGATCGCATTTCAGCGAATGGGTAAGGTACTTCTGGATGTTCATAAATTTATGATTAATTAACAGACTCATGTGCCTACCTTCCCCGGCAGAGTAGTGTTGCCATTAAGCTGCTTCTCGCATAGCACAGAGGCGTACCCAACATTGTCGGAGGATATCAATCTGTTGGTGTTGTTCATGCTGGTGGGATGCACCGCGAACCAGTTGATCACTCCGAGGATCTGATTCGAGGGGGTGACGAAGCGGACTTGCGCGAGAGTCTTGTCTGTGTCGTATTTGTATCTGAAAACATGAAAATAGTGATCGGTAAACTCGACACGGCTATGCACTTGTATTTTTGAAGTAGGTACCTATGTAAAATTTGGCTCTTTCCTACGGTGGGTTCCGTAGATGCGAGGACGGGGAACGGTTGACCGCGTCCGTACTCTATGCGGGCTGGCGCGGTCTTCATATGCATTATACTCTGAAGGGAGGCAATCTTACTTGGCTCTTTCCTCCGGTGGGTTCCGTAGATACGAGGAGGGGGACCGGTTGATGTTCGCGTCCAACAGTTCAGCCTCTCCGTACTCCATGCGGGCCTGCGTGGTCTTCATGTGCGCTAGCACTATACTCTGGAATTATAAACAATTCCTTATTAGGTTTCCTTGACGACCTCTGTGTCGCAAAAATAATTAAATAATGCTGGAGGATATTCCACACAGCTTCATCTAGCCCCAAGCTAAGCAGAGCTTGTGTTATGTGTACTAGATGACTGATATACCTACACATTGCAAATTTAGATATTTTTTATTATACCTATACCTACATAGAAAATACCCAGAATACCCGGAACTATTTATATTTGCAGATCGTACAAACATAATTGTCCCAACCCAAGGCGGGAATCGACCCCGCAACCTTCTGCATCGCAAGCGGTTCTTCGCCCGCCACACCACATCGGTCGTAAATTCTGGGCATTTTCACACAGAATTACATCATGACAAATTACTTAACTGCTAATCCATAATACTAAAAGAAAGCAAAAAGTTTGGATAGTTTTTAAGATATTTGATAATATTTTTGAATAATATTCGTTTATTCTCAAAAAGACTGTAGCGACCTCTAGAGAGATATTGGCTGAACTACAATGCTAACGTCAACAGAGGTGCGCAATGAATCTACATTGGAAAAACAGAAGCTAGCTACCTGCTTCAATGGATATCCGCTAGATGTCGTTGAGACAAACCTCCAAACAATCTCGGAGAGCAAAAAGAGCACAAACCCTAGATCGCGCAAACGCTTGATTCAGTTGCAATTTTAATATTTTACGGACTAGAATACATGTTGTATATTTGTATAACTTTTGCAGCAAAAATGTAACTTATTTTCAGGAAACGAAACGTAACTTACGACTCACGGCCCTGCCTGGCAACGGTTGGTTTGTGTCATTGTCATGTCATCATTGTGTCAATTTGTGTCTGTTGTTTGTTTATTTTCATCACATTTAGATTTGTATTTCAGTTTGTTTGGGGCCTGTACTTCTAGTTCTAGCACAAACAGTTTTCGTGCCCTTGTGCAAGATTTTTTGCAACTATCCCTGTCATCCCTGTAATATTTTTTGGTGAGAAAGGAAAGAAACATGGACAGGTAAAAGTCTGCCAGTCTGCATATCTTACAGTCATAGAAGAAGGCATAAAAATAAAGAAGACGCAAACAAGGTGTCGCCGAAAAATTGCGACAAATTTGTCTTAATTTCCTATTCGTATACGTGCGCTTGTGTGCTTGAAACTCAGTTGAAAGCACTGACTGAAGTAATATGCTTGTCAACTTACACATAGATTCGTTTATGGCTACGAAATCAAACAAATAGTTGAATGGCACTATCCCTCTGCTGTGCAGCGTGTTTTTCCTATAGGTATGCTTACAGTTAAATACCCAAATTGTAAAAAATAATGTTCTCTCCTAACCGTTGGGACCTTTGGACCATAACACAACTGCATTGCTGGTGTTGATAAACATGTCACAAAATATGATTATGATCAGAAAGTCGCAAATGACAAAGTCATATAGCAGTTGGTCAAGAAACTAAAAAAAAATTGACATCTTTCCAATAAATGCCATAATTCTGGTGAGACAGAAGAGAAGACAAAAGAGGTGTTGGGCAAGCCTATATTTCAGCAATTTGCTGCCCATAGGACAAAACATCCTACCTATTTGAAATTTCTGCAAAGATTGTGAAGCTATATTGTAAAACATCCAGGATTGCTAAGGAAAAATTAGCATGTATTTGTGCCATGCGTGAATAAAGTAATTAGAATGACCGCAATCATGAGTACCGGTAAGCCTTGCTTGTATGTCTTAGTAATAAATAATGCTAGACAATTCACACAGCATTATGTAGCCCCAAGCTAAGCAGAGCTTGTGTTATGGGTACTAGATAACTGATATACATAATATAATACAATATATCGAACAATATATAGAACACCCGGAACAAAAGTCTGCAGTTCGTACACACATTTGTCCCGAGGCGGGAATCGAACCTGCAACCTCCTGTGTCGCAGGCAGACCTTCACCTGCCGCACCACAGAGGTCTCCAAGTAAGCCGCTTAGTACATCCAATCTGTAAACTTTTTAAATTCTGAAGTCTGTTTATATATAATAAAGTGTTATGCTGGTTTCATACAACCTAACCTACCAACATTCTGCCGTAATTTAGGATTTCTGTTACAGGTGATGCTGAAGTGGAGGTGGAGAACCATCGGCTACTGATGAAAAAAGCGCTGTCCGCCGCGTTCTACGCTCTCGCTTCATTCATGATCACAATCGTCAACAAGACAGTACTGACCACATACGCTTTTCCTTCGTACCAGTTCTTGGGGTTGGGACAGATGCTGGCAACCATCGCGGTGCTGTGGGGCGGGCGCGGGCTGCGCCTCGTGCAGTTCCCGGCCATGGACAAAACGGTGACGCGTCGCATCTGGCCGCTGCCGCTCATGTACCTCGGCAACATGGCCACTGGGCTGGGGGGCACCAAAGAGCTCAGTCTGCCCATGTTCACGGCACTGCGCCGCTTCAGCATCCTTATGACCATGATTCTGGAGAAGATCGTGCTGGGCGTGCGCGCCTCCTGCTCGGTGCAGGCCAGCGTGCTATCCATGGTCGGCGGCGCCATTATCGCGGCGACTGACGACGTCACGTTTTCGGTGAGTGGCTACACGCTAGTGCTCTTAAACGACGCCTTCACTGCAGCCAATGGAGTCTATATAAAGAAAAAGCTAGATTCCAAGGAGCTGGGCAAGTATGGACTGATGTTTTATAATGCCTTGTTCATGATCCTGCCTGCTGCAGCGGTCGCCTGGGCCACGGGGGATCTAGAACGTTCTGTCAAGTACAAGCATTGGGATGACCCAGTGTTCCTTACACAATTCTTATTATCCTGTGTCATGGGGTTCATCTTGTCATATAGTGTGATGCTATGTACGCAATATAACAGCGCTTTGACTACCACAATCATAGGTTGTCTCAAAAACATTCTGGTAACATACCTTGGCATGGTTATTGGTGGAGACTATGTTTTTACATGGCTCAATTTTGTTGGAATAAATATAAGTGTAGTTGCAAGCTTGGTGTACACGTACATAACATTCAACCGACGCTCAAATCCTGTGTATGCGAGGGTGGAGAATCCCAAGGTGGACGCTGTATGACAAACCATGTTCCTTCTCATGAGATTCGTTTTTAGAGGAACTAACTTACAACCTGTCGGATGGGTGCTTTCATCCAAAGATGTTTGATGTTCAGCAATACTGTGCTTTATGAAGCAGACGCACATGGAAAGATTATGCCATAATACAATATAAATAATAGATTCAGGCGTTACTTTGCGGAAATCCATTGTAAAATATAAGGATGAAAATATTTAGTAACAATTCCGCGAAAAAAACCTCCGATAAGTTCTAACAAAATGTAGTCCGCGTTGTAGAAGAAAACGACGCCAACTACAAACTGAAAAAAAAATCAAAGCAAGACGTCAACTAGTTTCGTCTCTCTACGAGACATCATCAGGACACCACAATATTCGACCTTAACACTGAGAGCGCCAAGCCAACAAACGGACTACATTTTGTTAGAACTTATCGGAGAAGGTTTTTTTCGCGGAATTGTTAGGTACTAAATATTTTCATCCTTATATTTTCCATAATACAATGTAAATTTATTTATTCCATACTATTGTATGTACAGTTCAGTTTTACACAGAATCATACAACATATTACATTAAATTCATTTTTATAATAAAGCTATTAAGTACCTATATTAATAAAAGTTCCAGTGAACATATTAGGTTCGAGATATTTATACATACAGTCAATATTTTAAATTTGCAATCACATATTTTTAATTACTGATATCATTTTCTTATCTACTTGATGAATAATTCTAGACAGCTTTTACTTAACTTGTTATACTCGTGCATGCATGAGTGTTAATAGGAGATAATGCATTTAAATTACATGTAGGTACATGTGATTTTTAGTCATTTTTTAAATTAATTTTTAACTCGATTATAAGAAACAAGATGCCTACGTAACATTATTATAATAAGTACATTTTTTTTACTTTCAGTAGGTACTACCCTTATTTTTTGCTTGACCGATTTTGATGGGTCTTTTACTATTGTATAAAAGATGATCCCAAGTCCCATAAAACTGTTTATTTCCATTAATATACGAACTTTCCACTTAGAACACTGACACGGAAATAGTGTTTTTTTTTATTTCTGTCGCTTCGGTAGTTATTTAGACTAAAGTAAAGAAGCGGATGACCAAACCTTTAGCCTGTTAGTTGTTATTTTTGGAGTTGGAGCACAACCCGTCCCAAACTTTTTGATCCTCTTGCAGATACTCTGATATTTTAAATTTGGAAGATGTTTTTTTAGATTTTTATCGCTCTAGTTTCGTGTTCGAATAAATCGATTGTGAAGATATTGGAGTCATTTACAAAATCCAAAATGGCGGACTACTATTTTTTCAATAATATTTTCTTGTAACTTTTCTGATTGAATTAAGAAAGTGGTGGTGGATATTGGATTTGAAAAAACACTGCATATACGTAAACACCTATACGCCCTCGAGTTAGTCGAAAATTATACCCATGAGTAAAAATAGGCATAAAAACCAAGCATAAAACATATCCGTAATCTTGAATTTGAAAAAACACTGCATATTCGTAAACTACGCCCTCGAGTTAGTCGAAAATTATACCCATAAATAAAAATTGATGAAAAAATAGTCTGTCCGCCATCTTGGATTTTGTTAATGACTCCATTTTCGTAACACCTTCGATTTAGTACAACTCCTCTCTACTCCCAACATACTCCTCAAACAACCATTGTTTGAGGAAGAAGATTACAAAAACTGAGCTAAAAACTAGCAAACAGACTTCGCGTATGCACCAATTTAGAACCAACAAACTATGCGTCAGCCCTGAAAATTATGGCATCGAGTTACATAAAAAAGTATATATTAAATGCAGTTCGGTCCCCCCTCGTCCCTTGCCTCTCGCACGATTGTCCTGTCAAAACGAGACTGTATGAATATGTAGTCTGTGCTATTTGTTATAGTGTTATTAAATATATGGCCATACATAAGCTCATGTGATTCTATCTCTGTCTGTTTGTTACCTGTTCACACCTAAACAGCTGAACTACGTACTCTACGTATGGCAGGGAGGTAGACGGGTCCCGGGTTGCCAGTTTACATCCTGGAAAAGAAGCCAGTGCTTGCGAAACCGCGGTCAGATGCCAGTGTGACATAAATAACATAAACAGAAATTCATAAAAATCTTTTAATAAACTATTTAAGTATACATATACACATAGTATCTTGGTACACATCATCACCAATATTGTATAGAGGAAAGATTTGTTTGTTTGAATGAATAGGCACTGAAACTACTGGACTGATTTGAAAAATTCTTTCACCATTAGAGTCCTACATTATCCCTGATGAACATAGGCGATAGAATATACCCGTGCGAAGCCGGCGCGGGCCGCTAGTTAAAACTTATTTTAAGAAACGTCTGTTTTATACATAGAACATATGAAATAATGTTACTTCTTAAATATTAGGTAATTTTTGTACAGAAGAGAACCTACCTCGTTAATAAAAAAAAAATTTACGCCCGTCTCACATTATCGCGCGGAATCGAATTTGCGGAGCCGCAACTCGAGGTCCGCGGCAGTTTCGCATCTGTTCCGCATATCGTACAACGGACAACGTCATTGCGAAACTCTTGCGGCACCGCATCTACTACGGTACCGCGCGGTAGTTTGAGAGCGCTTTCAGTTAAGTAACTTAGGTATCTTTGATAAAATTATAAACTTATATTAACAGAATATAGGTACAATAAACCAAGGAGAGTATGAGTAATATCCCATAAAAGTTCTACTTACAAAATATTGCCTTGAAAGAGCAGAATATTAATTAGGTTTAGGAGAATCCAAGATTTCCTATTTGAATCTCAAAGATCATGGAAATGTTGATTTTTTCGAAATGCCAGCCTTAATATGACTCGTTACTAGCGCATCCATATTTATAAAAAACCGGCCAAGTGCGAGACGGACTCGCGCACGAAGGGTTCCGTACCATTATCTATAAAAACGGCAAAAAAAAAACACGTTTGTTGTATGGGAGCCCTCTTAAATATTTATTCTGTTTTTTTTTTATTTGTTGGTATAGCGGCAACAGAAATACATCATCTGTGAAAATGTCAACTGTCTACCTATCACGGTTCATGAGCTACAGCCTGGTGACAGACGGACAGCGAAGTCTTAGTAATAGGGTCCCGTTTTACCCTTTGGGTACGGAACCCTAAAAAGACTCGCGCAAGGAGTGTTCCGTATCTAAACATTAATATTATGAATAAAATAGCTTGTTTCTTGCCAAATATCATGATTCTAGCATAGATTTAAATCTTTGGATTCTAGCTCAACGGAAAGTAGGTAAACTATTAGGTTTTGGTCCATGGCGAGAATCAAAATAATGCTTTTTTTTTATTAAACTACATACATTTTACAGTTTTCGTATTTTTTCCCTTTACTTGTTATAGAGAGAAAAAATCCGAAAACTGTAAAATGTATGTAGTTTAATCACAAAAAAGCATTTTTGACCTTGAGAGAGAAGACCTTGTTTTTTGTCAAATTTCATAATACTAGGTCAACGGGAAGTGCCTTATAGGTTTTGTGTGCATTTCCTTGAAAAGTGGCCGGCAGAAAAATTGGACATAAACGGCTGTAACGTTTGATTGCGTTGACTTAGAAGTTTGATTTATATTGCGGCTCCAAGAGGTTACGAACCTGACTATAAAATGTGAATTTCAACTCGACACCTCCCCGCGTTCCTGAGAAAAGAGGTTTGACAGACGGACAACAAAGTGATCCTTTTTTCCTTTTGAGGTACGGAACCCTAAAAACAAAAAAAGAAATGCAAATTATTGGGATGATTATTTAGTTAGGGATGTCATACAAAACAAAAGAAAATGTTAATGTTTATTTTATTCGAGCTTACTCATTTTCAGAATAATCTCAATGGCGGCGCGCGGCAGGAACATGGATGCAGTAAGTATAGCTAGCTAGGCTTTATTTAAAGTTTTTTGTCTTTATTACTAAATTCTACAGCTTTCTTAATGCGGTACCCTAACTCACACTAGCGCCGCCACTTATTTTATTTAATTATTACGTTAAACTAAGGAATTTGAAAAAAAAACTTTGGGCTGATTGTGGTACCTATCATAAGCTTTTTTTAATGCCTCTGTAACAGTTTTTTTAGAATATATATCTATTTATAATAGTATCTGCATGTTACTACAATAAAGCCCACAACCAGACAGAGCTATAATATACATACATATATTATTATAAATCATAGCAAGGTATATTTTCTATAGTAATCGGCGAGTGACCACAGACGCAGCTATAACCTATAACGTATATTTTTATAACGTTACCAAAATATGTCGACAGATATAGCATAGCACGATATATTTTGGTATAGTAAGACATGATGGCCGCAGAGCTAAATGCTTGCTAAATATAGCTTACTATATTAGTACTATATATATTATAGCTCAGTCTGTCGTGGGCTAAATGATTGTAAATTGTAAGTAAACAGACTGATTGCAACTGCTATTATTGTTCCCCTTATCTAAATTTTGTTTTTTTTTTCACCAGGGTGTACTTACATGCCTTTTTCATGAAGGAAGCCGAGGAGCGCGAGTAACCAAGAAGTAACAATAAAAAAAGTTTGTAGGCGACGAGGTTGTTTTTGGTCACGGATTAGATTAGAAAAATGCTTTCTTTAATTCCTCGATTTTTTAAACGTTATTTTAATAATTTTAAAATTAATTTATTTATAAAAAGTATAACTATTTTTACAGAGGCACCCAATTATGTACCTAATTAGTTACGCTTACTACAAATGTCAATTAATAATTACGATACAAAACTTTAATTAAGACTGTTTATGACATGACATGACGTTATATCCTAAGTGAAAATAAGTATTTTTGTGTTAGAATCATAATTAAACTCCTAATTTTCTAGAGTAGAGTAGGTTATTTATTCCATTTAAAGTACTTAAGTATGGAGTTACTACCTATTTTAAAGTGCTATGAATTGTTCAGACTCTTAGTCTACGTATTTATTTAAATAAATAAAGTCAAAATGCCGTTTTTGTTAAACTTGCCTACCGCTTATCAAACCAACAATATCATAGTGAAGGCTGTATGACATTGTTTAATTCCTTGAATCCATCGTAATGGACAGGAGGATTCCCGCCTTAGCCACAAATTTTTGTACACTCTACAAATATTTGTTCTGGGTATTTTCTATGTATAAGTCCATATAATAAACTAGCAGCGCCTCGCAGTTTCACCCGTGTAGTTCCCGTTCCCGTGGGAATTCCGGGATTAAACATAGCCTATGTTACTCCCTGAAAATTAAGCTTTATAATGGTGAAAGAATTTTTGAAATCGCTCCAGTAGTTTTTAAGTTTATTCGTTACATACATAAATACAAATCTTTCCTCTTTAGGTATAATATTAGTGTAGATAAAGCTGGACAATCCACACAGCATCATCTAGCCCCAAGCTAAGTAGAACATAATAGAATAACTATTTATGCATTCGTCATTTTCAGAAAGCGCGAACCTTCATTTCAGGTGTCCCTACCCAAAGGGTAAAACGGGACCCTAGTACCAAGACTCCGCTGACCGTCTGTCACCAGGCTGTATCTCATGAAAAGTGATAGTTAGACAGTTGAAATTTTCGAGATGATGTATTTCTGTTGCCTCTATAACAACAAATACTTAAAAACAGAATAAAATACATATTTAAGGGGGCTCCCATACAACAAAATGAAAAACCGCCCGTGGAAGCTAGTCGGTGTATAAATTGAAATGACTTGTTTAAGCTACCTAGGTATAATATATACTCGTATTATGATGTAGGGCTGGACGAGACGACATATATGTCCAGCCCTTATATTTCATGAAATATAAGGGTAGAAAAACTATGGTACCTATACTGCCGTGCTAAGCGCAAAAGCGGTATCTCAAAAAAAATCGAAAATTTGATTTTTACGCCATTGGATAGCTTAAAAAAACACGCATCCAATGAACTAAGCCAAATAGCGCTATATTATTTAAAACATGTAGAAAAAACCTTAAGAAAGTTCTCCCTATCTCAGTTTTACCTTAAATTACTAAGAGATGAAGAGGTATATCAATAATACGTAGGCAAATAGCCGAATATTAGAATACCGCCAAAACTCCAAAAAACGACGGTTATTCATTGCAATTTTTCGAAGGTAATTAGCGGCAAGTATGACAAACTGAATCGAATACTGAGTTACCGCTATAACGCTACGTATATTTGTGCAATATCGTTTTCAGAATGATTGAGATACCGCTCAATAGTAGATTAAATTGATCCTTAAGATTTGAATGATAAGGCTGGATTTCTAATCCAAATTTATAGTGCCGTTGCAGCGGCAAATTAAATTGATCCTTAAAAATCGTTTTTCATGTCGGCTGACAGCTTCCACCATAGGGTCGAATTATCAATGAAACGCATGAAAAATAAAATATACGATTTTGCAGACTTTTCTAAAGCAGTTAGTACTGCAGGAAAAAACGTGAAGCCCAAAGTCATGACTTTGGGCTTCACGTTTTTTCCTGCAGTACTAACTGCTTTAGAAAAGTCTGCAAAATCTGCGGTAGAAGATTTTTTATAACTGGGAAGATTACACGACACAATATAAACTTTCACGAATTAACCCACGTCCATACATTAGTGAAATGGTCCAAGTAGAAGTCAATAGTTTTGATTTGACGTACAAAACCGGATTCGATAAAGACCCTATTACTACGAGCATAGTTGGAAATAAAATCCTGAAAACCCAAGTTTTACCTCCACCCAAGAAGAGAACTTCACCACACGGCATTTCCCTAGACAAAAAGGAAAATATTTTGAAATCTCTTCAAAATATTATCCCACAAAATAGAATGTCCTTTCGGAAAGAACTCCCTACCTTTAACTAGTAAAAATTCATAGAAAGCGTTTCTTTTTTTTATATTTTCATATCTGTTATTAAATAGGTATAATAAAAGAGTTAAAAAATATAATTTGATTAAAAATTTTCTTTAAAATAATATGTATTTTATTTCCTTTAAAAATCATATTGTTTTGTATGGCAGCATGTACGAGAATAGCTAACAAACAAGCGGTAACTCAATTCTTAATTCTATATACACTAAGCGACATGGCGGTATCTCACGAAAAAAGGTGTATTACCTTTTTTCGCACACTAGCAATTTAGATATTTTGATCATACGAAAAAAAAATATAACCAACATTATGTATAAATGCCATTAATTAAGTACAAAAATCGACCTGCAAAGTAAAAACAAAACACTATTTACAAAACCTCAATTTTCTCGAAACTAGCTTTTCTGAGATACCGCTTTTGCGCTTAGGACGGCAGTATAATGTATCACAATTAAGTAGGTATTTATCTCTATATTTTTTACTGTCTGTAAAAAAGGAGTTGTTGAAGAAACCAGTGCTAATATGATAAATTGAAAAGGACACTGAGAATGCAACATTTCGTAAGAACCGAAACGCAGCGGTTATGGTCAATTACGACAGTAATGTCAACGACTGGCCGAGTGAATGGAGCAAGGCCGCCAGCTCGCCGCTGGTCCATGGGCGATATTATATACAACTTGGAGAGGAAACAAGTTAACCTAGCCCCATTATTGCAGTTGCAAGTTAAATTATACATCTGCCCCAAGAAGTTATCTGAAGGACATGGGCCTACTCCAAAGAGTGCAATGGTGGGGAAATAAGTTTGTAGGATTTCACACATAATTTGTTATGGATCCCACCAATTATCGACGTCGAATCGATAGTACCTAGGTACATTATGCCCGCAATTTAAATCTATGATAATAAATACGACTTCTTCGATCTCTCTCTCGATCTTTGGAGAATTTAACATGACATAGGTATGTGGACAGACGAGCAGGCGGGTAAGCAGTCTTTTTAATCTAATTAACTCTGGCTCGACGAGGACCAACTTTTACGACCGTGCGATTTCACACGACCGATTTGGTACCTAATAAAAAATTGGGGGAGGTATCCGATGAACTTTTGAGTTAGGTTACGTTGAAGCTTATATTATTGTCGGCCTTTATAACTTGCATATCGACAAAACGGCTGCCATCAACGGCTTGGTTGGCCTCATGCATTGCTACTTAGCACACCCTAGCCGGCGAGCATGACGTGTGCATATGAAAAGTGCGTTATATCCAACAGTAGAAGGTTACCAACGAGCAATTTAATTCACTTTGAGAACCTTTTCCGTGCACTGACTGACGATACCTACCCAATAAGGCTACTCGCTTTGTCCGCTCATTGAGGAAGTCATTAAACAGTTTACCATTGTTATTGTTGAGTTAACAAAATAATACCTAAACGAATTTCTTAGGTCACGCTCCTTAGTTTCAAGAAACCTTTAAATCTCAAAAATGTTTTGACCTGGCTAAAGCAGATAAGCGTATCTATTCGTTGAGATTCCCCGCAAATCAGAGCGAAGTTATTTGAAATTGCTAACAATTTATTTAACTGTAAAAAAATCCCTTCTAAGATTCAGTAGAGTACAAAATTGCGATTTAAAAAAAAACATGAAAGTGCACTGTTTTGCACATCATTTGGTAGGTAATGATCTCAGGAACCCTGCGATCTATCAGTAGGTATGACTTATATACCTACCTACTACCTATTGATTCGTTATGTTATTACTAATTATTTGGTTCCTTGAACCAGTTTCTTCATGAGTTGTGTAGTATTCTTGTAAATAAGCATAAACTTGATTTTAGCGCTTTCACCTATCCAAAAACGTATGCTCTGTCCCGCTCCTATGAACGTGAAATCCTATGCCTATCCTTTTCACAAAATGGCGCGCATTGCGCCCTCAATAGCGTGGTTATTACGGCTAAACCCCTCACGTTTTGGGGAGACGTGTTCAGCTCACGAATATGTGCTGATGAGGGGGTATAATTCGATGACGCGGCGCATCAAATAGCCTGTGTTTTGTTAAAAAGGTAGAACAGCAGCTGATCCCTTACCTTGTAAATCCCTTGGATATACGACACATACGTCTCCCTGACGAATCCCAGGATGGAGACATCGAAGAGGAAGTCCATGAGGAATCCTCCCGGCGTGGAGTGCGTGTGTGTTCCGCTGATGATGACGTTGCTTTCAGAGTACAGGTCGCCGTAGCGCTTCTGCAGCCGCTTGACCACCTGGAGAAGACGACGAGAGAGGTTATAGGTGTCTAATTTACTAGGAACTGACTGTTCCTAAATTAAATGTTAAGAGGTTTGAGAGAAATCGCTTTCAGTGATAAGGTTGGCTATTTGTAAGTAGTACTCGTACCTACTTATCAAAGATTACTTAAATCTTTGGTACATCATGTTATGTGTACAATTATTCAATCATTCATTGGCTAATCATAAGTAGGTACTTTCAAAAGAGGAGGTAGGGCTACTCTGCTACTCCAATGGTCCCTCGTAGAAAATCGCACAAAACTTTTAGGTTGGTTCTTTTTATCACATAAATCACTTCCGATAGGATAGAAATAAAGTATGTCGGGGTATGATCGGACGCGGGGGAAAATAGACTCTAATTGTAGCCGAATTAAGCCATATTTTCTAATGATGGCAACATTTTATTACGACGCCATTAAACGGAACCATAGATAATGGTGGCAGCATTAAAAAATTATGGCTTAATTTGGCTACAATTAGTTTCATAGGGTCTTACCCTGCGTCCGATCATACCCCGACATACGTTAAATAACCTTAAAACGGTTCCATAGAAACAATGCGTGCGAAGCCGCAGCCAGAAACTAGTGTTATTATTATTCAGGAACTTGAAGTCCGGTAATAGTTTTTTATAGTAACACGACAAACTTGTATGTGTACCCAATACCACAGATGAAATAATGTTACTTCGTAATGTAAACGTAAATCATGATACCCATGCATGATACATAGACGATAATGAACTGTAACATGTAATGTAACACGTAGGTACCTAGATACTAAGGTGGAATAAATACCTACTGAATATACGGAATAGATAGATAGATAATACTATAATGTACCACACAAACACATAAAACAGTACAGAAATAAATGCTTCGAGTAGACGAACAAAGGCGACCTTATCGCTATAAGCTATCTTTTCCAGGCAACCTTGGAATGGACTGGACATGTAAGAACAACAAAGACGGTGGAATAGGTGCATCCTTACCTCCTTCCGCACCCCCGCGCCCATCATAGCAGCGTCCACCGACACGAAGACGATCCTCTGACCGTTGGTCTCATCCTCCAGCACAAACGCTCGGGAGAACTGACGTAAGTGGATGCCATGGCCGACCTGCTCTAAACTTGCGAAGCCCATCTGTAGGAAGAAATTGATTTTAGGTTTCAAACTGCACAAAGACAAACATAACCCCCCAATATGGGGTATATTGGGTACCTACCAGGTGGCAGAGGATATGCGCAAGCGTCATCAACATCATCATCAGCCTATTATTAGTCCACAGGTTGACGCAGGTCTACCCCTGAAAATCACCTCATTGGCTTTTATCTCATGATGGTAGTGCCCATAATATCGAAATATTTTAAAAATACTCGAAAATTGACCGTCGTCGTCGTCCCCTATCTCCGAAGTTTACGAAGCGGTCCACGTACAATGTACCTATGTGGCGTTTGTAGATTTATATTTTGCAGGAAAATTTAGAGAAGTCTGTGTAAATAACCCTTTTTGAAAAATGGTTAAAAACTTATTTGTATAAATGGCAAATTTTCGAAAACCTCGACGCGCGAGTTACACTCGCACTTGACAGATCTTATTTTTACCTGTAACATTTTAAGTTGTTGATTTTAGGTAACTTTAACTACACTACGGGCTTAAGTGTGATTATTATTCTGTATAATAAATAATTATTAAGCACCTCACGCCTCGCTTAAAGTCCGGTTGACAGATAGTTCACTTGTGCCATGACATCTGTCCCGTGTTTCTATAGCGCGACCGTCTCGCTTCGTTGCATGGGTTGTTTATATTGCAATCAACCACACCTTCTTCACACCTTATCAACCACCATCACCACCTCGCTCATGTCACCAGTTTATGTTAGTCATGAACTCTTTGGCCTTTGTTGTTTCCGAATTATATGCTAAATTATCATAAATATACGTACAGCAAGCTAACAAAAAGGTTAGAACTTTTCAACATGGACTTATAGCTATTATATAGGTTGGGTTTTTTGAGATGGGAGTGGAATATTCGTAAATAAATAAAAATTAATGAAAAACTTTAGCTATGAAAATAAATTGGATAATCACGCAAAGTCCATGACTTCTTTCACGACTTTTCTCTAACTCTCATAGTTTCGGATTTGGCCATACACTCATCTCAAAAAGCCAGCCTGTATTTATGCGAAACTTAAAACTGCCAATAAAAAAAAATCATTAAGCGTAGCTATATATAGCTACGCATGAAGAAAAATACCTTAAACAAGCTAAAACTATACGGAAGCGATAAACCTTATGGTCTCAAATAAATGCCTAAACTTGACAAAGAAGGTTTAAAATTCATAAAACAATAATTATGATGATACCGAGTCTTTTATGGGGGAAATTCACAATACCATAATGCATGCCATAGTGCACAAAGATCTTGATAATGCATAGTTTAGTTATGTATGTGGCATTGTCAAAGAGAAATTTCGACTATCCAATAAGGCGGATTCGTCATCTGGAAATCATAAGGAATCCAACGATACCTGTTTTAGGTATGCAGCGCTCCGCGACCACGACTTTGGTCGAAATCAGGCCCCTACCCGCTCTACTATCTCCCGGTGGCCGGCCTGGCCTCTATGCGTAATCATTACTATCTCCCGGTGGCCGGCCTGGCCTCTATGCGTAATCATTACTATCTCCCGGTGGCCGGCCTGGCCTCTATGCGTAATCATTGGGTAGGTAGGTACTCTGATTTAGTCGCCCCACATCAGCTAGAACTTATTTACTTTAGGTATGGACTCATCGGACAAAACCAATATATATTTCAAGTCCCCTGCTTCTGTCGAAATACCTACGACATAGGTAGAGTCGACATAATTATATCGACCTCAATAAATTAAAATTTCAATAAAAACAGACTCAATATCGCTTCATGTGACCGCTAAATGTGCGGTCATCACAGCCAGACAGGATGGCTAATTCCGTCCCGATTGCGACTTGTTTGTGTAGCCGAGTGCTTTATCGGTAAAAGTTATGAACCTTGGACAGTGTCCCTTTTAGCACATTCACTGCGCTCGATACAAGGGCAGTCAGAACAGAATCACCTACAATAATTTATCTATATAAGTTTAATAAATATTTGCATGTTTTTATATTTAGTAGGTACCTACTTGGTTCAATTAATGTAGGTAGGTAATTATTATACTGTTCTGTAGGTACGAGTATAAGAATTATGTTTCTATTCTGAGAGACGCTACATCGACTCAAACTAGCGCAACTAATATAAGAATCATCGACTAAAATTCTGTTTTATAAAAATCAAATTGTATAGAAGTACCTACATAAGCCAGTTTTTGGGCGTCACTTATGTTAGTACTACCTACCTCGGTAAAATATTTGTAATATTTTAGGGCTGTAGATTTTGTTTCAGTACCTAAATAATATTGAATTTATATTGTAGCTCATACAACAAAACGCAGGGAGATCTTGGAGCAAAATAAATAGGCAGGTAACCTAATTATCTGAAGTTAGGAAAACATAAAATAAATTACCAACCCATCAGAGACGCTTCTGTAGGTAGAGCATGGTAGAGCACAAGTCTTGTGTAAGTAAAATTTATATTTCTAATATTCATGGGCCGTAACTCTGTAAGCATTCGGTGCGTCATTCGGTGCTTTGGGCCTGCCTCTGATGTGCGAAATTTCCAGCGATTTAATACCGGCCTTGGCTCTCTATTGACACGGTGCTAGGTACGTGCGAGTATCCAACACCTGAACACACAGCTATCCAAATTAAACCTACGGTACTGAGTAAACCGAAGGAACCAAATTGTATTATATGAACCGAAGTGGTTCATATAATACAATTTGGTTCCTTTACTCGACGATTTGTCAAAAAAGACAAAAATGCAAAAAACATTTGAAGTTAAATTCTTTTCCCATTAACTTGATTTTTGCTCTCTGTCCCGCTCCCATAAACGCGAAATCCTATGCCTATCCTTTTCACAAAATGGCGTCATTATAGTATTAAAAAATCTGGTAAAAAGTGTGCCCAACGTCGCGTCGCGTCATCTCGATGTGATCTGACCCTCAGACAGATTCCATCTCGGCGCCTTTTACTAGGAAAGGTGTGGGTAGGACGTAGTAGGTACGTTCAGGCCCTGGTTCAGGTTTACCTATTGTTGCAGACTCACATACACAGAAATTGACCAGGCAGACATGTTTATAAACACCAGTTTGGCACATCCTGTAGGTAAGGTATTATTCTAGGCTCCGAGCGAAGCGTCTATCACGTGATAGATAATGCTTTCTCAGAATATTCTTACCTAATGGTAATTTGACTGAAGTTACTTGCCCTCTGATTGATCTCCGTACCTACCCAATTTGGTGGCAAAGATCGAGACAATTAGAAAAAGGTAGACGATTGATCATAAATGAGAACTCATACGCATTTTATAGACCTGCTAAAAGTGATTGATGACTGATAATACTGATAAGTGTTGTGACAATTTGGGTTTTCAATTTTCATGATTGTTCATGATGATGCTGATAATTACGATGTGTAAAAGGTGAAGATGACACAAAACTACTTAATAAGGGAGGTGAAGATGACACAAAAACCCGATAATACGGATAAAGTGGTAATGATCTAAACGAAAACAATAGCAATAGGTAGGTACTGCCAATTCAGGGGCATCAAACAAAAGGACAATACTCACAAATCCAACCTCAGCGGGCGGGCCGGTGACGTCAGCGATGCCGACGCCGACGCGCAGGGCCTGCGCGCGCGCGCAGAGGCACGCGAGCGCCAGCCACGCGGTCAATGCCATGCCTGCAAGTTAAACTGATGCTGGAGAAAGCAAGGGTAACACACATGGCAACAATTCATTGCAATAAAACCTTAATATAATTTGAACCGCCTTTTAGAATAGCTTACTAAAAACATAGGTATGTTCTAAAACACAGGCTGCCATGTCTGTAAATTGAAATGATGCTGGAGAAAGTAGTAATATGTTAAATAATAATAAAAACCTATAGGTAACTGTTTTTTTTTATTGAAATATCTTCATTAACAAAGAAAATTACAAAAATTTAAAAAGCTTAATCGTGTCAATCGATTGAGCTAATTGCAGACTGTTGCAAACAATCTACATGTAGCTAGTGAAGCTACCAGTCGGAAGTGTCTCCGAGAAGCTGGCTGCATTGCCCCGCTGTATGGCGTGGCGATGCTGATGCGCTGTGCTTGATACTCACCAGATCTCGGGTCACGCGTCGCTTCGACCAGACGCTCAGATAACTAATAATGTCACCTGTCTGTGTCCAATACTTTCATACAAAAATTTGTCAGTCTGTAGGACCGTATCTTATCTTGCAATCGACAGATCGCTTTGTTAGGTACTACAGTTACAAAAACAAGATAATTAAAAAAAAATTGAATAAGGGACCAAATTCAGACGTTCAGCAGAAACAAAGGAACATCTGTTCCTTCCATTTGATTATGTTTCATACATATCCAACTGCGAAGTATAGGTGGACTCGTAACGTAAGTACCTCAATCAACAACGACCCTGAGTCATAACATTATCAAACATGTCGGAAAATTCTGTTTCTTTCTTTATCTGCATTAATTGCTTTAACTATTGGGCAAATATGTTAATCAAATGTAATAATCGAAAACTTATCGTAACACTCTACATTCATCATGACCTAGATAGATTCAGCGCGAATCAAAATTATCAAATTAACCCAAATTTCGCTTATGATTTTTTACTTTAGATAATAATCACCGACTTTACCGATATTATCTTATGTACATACAGGCCCGAAACTGAACGTCAAGCCGGAAATGTAGGACAGGCTGCCGCCCGTCGCCGCCGCCACCGCGCCGCCCCGTCATGAACCCTCATAAAAATCACAAAATCATGGGGTTATCTCCAATGGTTCCTGCGTTGTATTTAAGGTGAAAACTGATACGTATTTGTTTATACCTACTCTTTTAAAATGTAGGATAACTGATATACATATTACATATAGGTACATACATATTAAAATATGTATGTACGTATACATCTTGTAAACGATTTTAATCGGCAAGTACAAATATAGGTATAGTAGATAGTTTGGTGGGCGTAAATGGGGTAATATTTTAAAATTTTCATTATACCATAGATTGTGCATATTATGTTTGTACTTTAATAAATGTCTTAATGGCAGCACGCGGTCTGTGACGCGGTCGTTAAATAAGTTTGAAAAATTTAAATCGACAGACGTGGTACCTAAATCTGTATACCTACTCATAGAATAATGTCTAATTACTCTAAGTGTATACTTAAATAAAAATCAACTGGTGTTCGTTAGTCTCGCTAAAACTTAATCAATAATAATCATAAATTTCTAGAATATGAATCCAAAACAATAAATATTAAAAAATCTTAAAACGGCTTTACTGGTTTTTACCCGACTACCAACAGGGGAGGGTTATGAGGTTAGCACCCTATGTTTGTATGTTTGTATATTTGTATGTTTGTATATTTGTATGTTTGTATGTATGTGGCCGATTTCTTTGTTCCCACGTAGCGCTGAAACTACTGGTTCGATTTCAACAAATTATGTATCGATTGATTCGTCTCAATACCCCGATGGTTATAGGCTATAGGATTTAGGGCTCCGACCCCGAATAAGCCTTCAAAACGCGTATTAAAGTTTAGGTAGCCGCAGGCTGCAGGCCCCATAGAGAAAAATTACAATACCTACGACCTATTTTCATTTTCAACTCTATGCCTATCAAATATGACCGATACGTCATTCTATTTTGTCAATGTAAATGTTTAAAACTTTTATAACTTTCACGTAGTCGGGTTGTAGTTTTTAACTTTATCTTGTTGAATAATATTTTTTGTTTTGTTTATAAAGAGATAAAGAGAAGATAAAAGAAAAAAATTGGATAAAAATTGTTTATACGAAGTTTATGGGGTCATCTAGTAATGTATAAAAGTAGGTAATGCAGATTTCCAATCCATCATCAAGCGTATAGCTTCCAATACACAATATTCCAAAACTAATATTAACTAAATCAATAATTGTATTCCGCGCACGTGAGCTAGTTACCTACCTAGCATCAGCGGACCTAAGTCATTGAAAACGCTTCTTCCGAATACGTGAGGAGTGTGCTAATGTCATTGTCCATTATTTAGTTGACCTGACCGTGTTAAAGATCCTATGACTCTTGGGACACTGATCTGGCTACGGCCTAGGCACCTACTCCAGCATCTCCGGCCTCTAATCTAGCAGAATCTACTCTTTCTTATTATTATCATTGTGCCGCTGGATTCATGATAAAGATGATATCATAACTGTCGCAGTTGTCGTTTTTTTTTTACATAGAATTATTCACGCTGACGAAACCATTTTTCAAATGAAAACCAAAAGGAGATCGCGCCTGCTTTAAAAAATGTATCTATTAACAACCATGATCCCGTGGGATTTTCTTAGAGGGCACGCCCGGGGATGCCCTAGGTCCTGGGGATCGCAGTTCGAAGGTGAACTTGTTCTTCGGGGGCGCTCCTGCCCGCCCCCCGGAGTATGTGACTCTTACGACACCCACGAGAAGACTTGGGGTGATGCAGTTCTATGACGGCTCAACACAATCAGATAGATAGAAAGATAAATACATTTATTTATACAAAGTTGTAAGAAGTACATAATAGTAGGCAGAGATGACAATCTGCAGGTAAACATATCTAATCTCTCATCAAAAGATATAAATTTGACATTATTTTGTCAATTAGTCCAGCATTCTTTATTTATTTATTTATCTAACCTAATAGTAGTTAGTAGGTTATTAAGGTACCTATGAAGTTTAGTAGGGATATTAGCTAAACTATTAATTGTAGCTACAAAAATTAACAAAATGTATTTTTGTACACTCGGCTCGCTGGCTAATCGCAAAGAGAGCCTAAAACCCATATCTGAAAAATATGTTTGTCATAATAAATTATCTCTCTTGCCTTTGATTATATCTATCGAATAACAGACTTCTTAAATCTTCTACGAAAACTTTTAATAACATCCCAAAAATTTCCGATTTCAGCAGGATTGGAACCCGCGCCTCACCTTCAATACAGGTGCGCTCTGAACAACTAAGCATCAGACGTCGACACGTGCCTTGTCGAAAATATCTGGGACCTCTTACGACTTAAGCGTCGTTTTTTAGCTCTTCTAAAAGTTTTTGTAAAAAATTACCCCAGTGCGAGTAACGTACTATAAAGCAAAAAGGTATGACTTCTTAAATGTTCAATCTATTCCCCTTAAGCTTTCACCATAGCTAGACTCTGAGGGATGCCACCGATGCCACTCGGTGCTTCTTTTGCAAGCAATATAGAATGTAATAATCACACCCAAGAACCTACTAGGTATGCACTTTCATAATGCTTGATGCAAGCCCAGCCACAATGCGGGCCGGTTGCATGCAACGCAGGTCTCGCAGCCACGGATGTTGGTCCCTAAACTCAAAGTACCTAACTAGCATTAATATCCACGAAGGTAAGGTTCAAATTCGGCTGTGCGAATAGCCAGGATCGTTAAGCCAATATTTATAAAACGGTTCTTATAATTGACCTCCTTTTTGATCTGGTCATTGACCTGAACAAGGATGTTTTTGTGTATGCCTTATCTTGGGAGACCCGAGAAAGCAAAATTTTAGGGTTCCGTTCCGTAGTTTCCTCGAGAACGTCAACAACACGGGACCATACAATTTACAAATTATTTATTTGACGATACATGTCATAATGTGACAGGAACAGCGTATCTTAAAATGATACTCTAGTTAAAAATAGAACGACTAAATTTACACCAGAAAAAGAATATTATTAAGTACCTAAGCCGTCTATCTGTCTATCAAATCCCGGGAGGAAAACAAAAAAAAACTTACCTATTTTGTAGACCTAGTAATTGTACTTATTGGTAAGTAAAAAAAAATGTATTTCCCGGAACTGCTTAGCACATGAGTCAATCTCACTCACAATTGGCCGATTTTGTGTAATCTTAATCATGTTGATTCTGTTGTTTATCTAAGCCTACCTACCTAACAGATAAAGAGTCTAGGTAGGACATACATAGGCTATCGTTATTTCCAAATCCAGATGAATCATAGATCATCTTGACTTTCATGTATATCTTGCTAAAGATGAAATCATTTCGCATGAGTTTGACCTCATTTTGTTTGCTAGACGGTGAATAAGTCACGTTGCAGCGGAGGAAGATTGTATCAACATACTTCAATGTCAACTATGCACCTGCATAGTTCGATTTTTTGAATAAGAGTGAGCAAATTCCGGCTGCGGATAATAATAATCGATGGTCCTGCCTAATTTTGCCTGCTACGGAACCCTATCCATATAACAAGAACGCGCACTTGACAGATTTTTATTGGTTTGACAACACTTTGTTTGGGAAGCGCGTTGATGTCTTTTCTATGGAGATTCAATTCCTCCTGCTACAAGTTAGAATTTTAAAAGGAAAAGCAACGTTCTTTATTTTTTTTATTTCCGTCTGTATTTATAGCCCAGATCAGATTTGTAACAGGCAAGAGTATAATGCATTTACGGAAGTCTAAGATTAAACCAACGCACAGCATCTAGAAATGTATTTTTCTGTAAATAACTTAATAAATAATGCTGGACAATCCACACGGCATTTAGCCCCAAAGAGAGAGACTTGTGTTAAGAATACCAGCTAAATATATGACATACTTTATGCATAACATTACATAGATAGTCTTTGATAATACATAGAAAACCAGCCACCGGAATTCATATCTTCAGATTGTACAAACATTCGTCCCGAGCGACGCATGGTGGTAACTGGGTTAGGAATCGACCTTCGCCCGCTGCACCCTGCACCACAGAAGTCGTCTGGGATTAAGATACATTTCAAAGTGCAATGCAGCTACGAAAGACGTAGCATAGAACGACGCGGAGTAGTAGCAACGAACTACGACGTAGCTAAAACACGAACCGTAGTACTAACATGCTCGGAAACGCTACAAAAGTAATAGCAGAGTAAAAAAACACAAGCAAACAGAAGGTTATTTATTATATATTTAGAACGAGCATGATTATTATGAAAAACTTATTTGCTAATCATGTAATCATAAATAAATAATGCTGGACAATTCACACAGCATTATCTAGCCCCAAGCTAAGCAGAGCTTGTGTTATGGGTACTAGATAACTGATATACATAATATAATACATTACTTAGATAGATATTTTTATTATACATAGAAAACGACCAGAACACCCAGAACAAATATCTGCAGATCGTACAAATATTTGTCCCAAGGCGGGAATCGAACCCGCAACCTCCTGCGTCGCAGGCGGACCTTTGCCCACCGTGCCACAGAGGTCGACTGTACATTGAACAAAGGACTTCGTCTTTGTGTGAAGTAAACAACCTATACGCAGGATATAGGATCATTAATTGAGTTTGAGTCATACAATACATTGGGTGTAGAGGCGTGTTGAGTTGAGTGAGTGTGTTTATTTATCTAAACCCTTACCTACATACAATATAAGACAGTGGCTATCATTACAGGCTGCACGACGATTGATTTTTAGGGTTCCGTACCCAAAGGGTAAAAACGGGACACTATTACTAAGACTTCGCTGTCCGTCTGTCCGTCTGTCACCAGGCTGTATCTCATGAACCGTGACAGTTAGACAGTTGAAATTTTCACAGATGATGTATTTCCGTTGACTAAAAAACAGAATAAAATAAATATTTAAGGGGGCTCCCATACAACAAACGTGATTTTTTTGCCGTTTTTATAGATAATGGTACAGAACCCTTCGTGCGCGAGTCGGACTCGCACTTGGTCGGTTTTATTAATATTTCAGGCACATAAGTTTAGGTATCTACAACTTTTATCATACCTACTTAAAAAAGTTTAATATGTACTTCGGTAAGTAGGTAGATAAGCACTCGGACTGGCTTTGTTTACAAAAGTACCTAGGAGGAACGTCACAATATGAAACTAATAGGTAAGTACCTAGGTAGTCGGTGCACCAACACCGAATATCTAACCTACCTAGCCTGTAGGTACTATAGGAAGGTACAGGTCCTATAGGAAAAGGCTAGGTCAACAGATTGAATCCAGAAAAAATGCGTGCAAAGACATAAATAGATACATAATGCAACTTAAAAAGTCCTACATGTACTATTTAATTTTGTAAGATTTCAACGTAGGTCCTATTTTTAACTAGATACGACATACCTCTTTAATTTTCTATGCTCATGGGTATCTCGCGAAACAAATCACTGGATAATTTAAAAATATTTTCACTTATTTTAATTTTACCACAAATTTAACATAGCACAAAGATGTTTAATTTTGACGCGCCATTTACTTGTCGTTCAAAAACTTTGTCACTTTCAATCGGTAGCGAAGTCCTTCGAAACTCGTAAATTTTATCGATATTCGATAATTCAGCGCGCAGATCGATTTGGTACCATATACGCGTCAGCCTTTCCGCGTGTCCGGTGTCATACTGACTGAATGAATGATTATGTACCTCCTCTGATCCTCTCCTTGCGCATTTGTTTGTGTCGGTTTGTGTTGTTATTTTGTTTGTCTGTTGTGTAGGTAGTTTATACAGGGTTGATTTTTGAGACGGGACTGGATGGTCATTCGAAACCTTGAGAGTTCGAGAAAAGTCGTAAATGGAATCAAGGTACCAATTTACGTGAAATTAAAAACGGCATAGATACTTTTTCACGGAAGTTTACAAAATTCATTACGAAACGATGCTTTATCGAGGATAAACATCATTATAATGATACAGGATAACGTCACCGTAGAGTGGAAACGTCATAGTAGTCCATACGAAAAAAAAATGACCTTCATTTCAGCTTGGCCAACAAAGCTGCAATGCTGACCACGCTGTGATGGCCAGGACCTGCACGCTACGCTTCGCTTTCACCCATCTTCAACCGCGGCCAGTAGGTAACCCACCCATTACAGACCTCGGACGTAATTAGTAAAATCTAGATTTGAGATTCAAGATTATTCTTATAACAATATTTCACAGATTATACAAAGCAAACCTTATCTTATCAAATTCGAAAATTTCTGAAAACGTACCTGTTTGGAAATAGCTTCAACCTACACATTGTATTGTATTGTGATGACAATATATCTTTGCTTAGCATCCTTTATTTGTACAAATAATTTAAATAAATAGTGTGTAAAGTAGGTATGTATAGTAATTCTCCAAATCATAATTTTCCCATCCTTAGTCTCCTGATCCTTATCCTGTTTCGTCTCGTATATAGTAGGTAGGTTTCTTAAAAAGTTATAAATGTTTCCCAGTTTTTTTTCTGTTAATACCTAGGTACGTGTTATGAAAAAAAGTGGCAAATGCTAACACTAACGAGTCCAAAAAAAATTCCTACACAAATGATCATGGTAATGAATGCCCAAAATTATGAAGGTAAAAGTTTACCATACTTTATGGTTTTATGCTGTTTTGTTTTGAGTTTTGTGGGATCTGCTGTTATAACGTAGTGGTTTTAATCTCTTTGTCTGCTGTCAGTTGGTGTTTTTTGCTTGAAATATTTTGATGGTTTTCTGAAATTTACCCCTGAAATGTACAGTTTTATTGTAATTAGCTTTGGTTAAAGCCAAAATCATGCCCTCAACATGTATAAAATAATGTGGTTTAAAGAAGAATAAAAAATAGCATTACATTGACCATGCATAGGTTAGTAACAATTTTTCATTATATTGTTGAATCTTTTTGGAATATTTTGTAACAAGGTGATATTTGGAAAAAACAGTCACAAGGGATACGCCCGAACCTGTTTTGTTTAGTGGCTCTGGCTAATCCCTTGTGACTGTAAAGTCGGTATTTTCTTCATCACTCTTGGAGCTTGTTTGTTTATAAACATTGAATAGTGATGTGCCATGCACCTGATAACGAATCGATTGCGTACCTAGTTGGATGTAGGTAATGACCACGAATTAAAGACACATCACATAAACTTAGACACATAAGTAGGTAGGTACATACTAATTGTCAAAATAAATTGAGGGACTGAAAATATAAGCCCCCGATCTACGATATGGTACCTACATGTGCTCAATGCACTTCAGCCAACGTCCTGTCTAATAATATGATTCATTAGGTAGGTACCTACTATGTAATGTGATTTTTTTAAATAATTTATTTGGTTTCAGGAATTATGTCATCAGAGGCGAAATCTGACTTGGCCGGTTTGCATTGCACAAAGATAATCGATTTACACTTTTACAAAACTAAAAATAATTTAAACTTCAAAAAGGAAACGGAATTTCACAAGAAACTTCATTGATTTCGATCAGTTGAGCCACCTCTAGATTGTTTGAAACAGTCTGCAGTTAACATTTTCAATAATCTGATTTGTTTCTATTTAACACGAATGTACTTTTTTATTGGTGTAATATTTTAAATTTGGAATAAAAAACATTATAAAACTTGATTGATTTTGTGTAGTAGGTACCTATTTTTTTACGAGCATAACTGTCGAGGCACATGAGGGGAGGTTTATGTCTAGCAGTGGACTAATATAGACTGATGATAATTATAACTGTCGAGCTGTTGTGGCTCCAATGTTCATGAAAGCCACCGTACCAATATTATAAATGTGAAAGATTGGATGGATAGATGTTTGTTACTTCTACACGCCATTACTACTGAATAGATCGTGCCGAAATTCTGCATAGATATAGGAGATATGGAATAAAATAATATGATTCTTATCGAATGGACTCTTATCTTAGTAACTGATTTATGATCAGTTCCCGTGGAATAGAAATAACCTTTAACGTTTCATAGAAAATCCAAACAAATTTTAATAAAACTAAACTATTTAATTTAACAAAACTGTTCCAAACGTAGAAAAATGAAACCCCTTCTAATCTCCCAAAAATAATAACCAACAAGCAAGAGGTTTCACTTCTTCATTCCAGCAATCTTTTAGCTTTGTAAATTTTAATTATAAGATCATAAAATAATACAAATTCGATGCAGTCGTAATTAATTATCAATAAATCAATCAATTATTTGAAAATATTCTGTATATTTCTTTTTTATTTAAGTACTTTACATACCTAACTATCGATATTTTTCTTAATTCGATGATTCACGAAAGTCGATATAAGCGGCACATCACTGTGTTGGCGCCATATTATGAAGGCAAATTGTTTTAGGTTAATGCAGGAAAATTCCATTCCTATCCATATTCTTAAGTATGATCAATGGTAGGTACCTACTTGTTTACAATAGGCTACTTGACTACAAACTAGAAATTAGAATGCGATACGTTAGAATTATTTCCCAGTAGTAGTCAAGTACTATTGAGGGTACCTACCAACTTACCTGATCTGTGACATGAAGTAGGTTAAGCTTTACGATCAAGAAGAAATTTTAATGCAGTTTTAATGTAGGTATATCGGGGTATGATCGGACGCGGGGGAAAACCGTATGATACTAATATGCCATACTATAATGATGACAATATTATATGGTGTCAGCATTAGAAAATAATGGATTAATTCGATTTTAAGGTTTTTGCCGTGTCCGATCATACTCTGTTTTACCTTCGAGAGGGTCATTTCCTCCGTCCACGGATAAGCTGCATGTTCTATACGCGCTCAGTATTCAGATGAGCCGAAAATAGCTGTGCTAGTAGGTAGGTACGCGCCATCTTCCGGGTTTTCTTAAAACTAGTACGATGAAGAACAGCGCAGCAGCGCCCCGTGTGGGGATATTAACTATAGTTACATACGTTCGCACAAGTCATGTGACCTACTGGTGACCAATTATCTATTCAAATTACTTAGTAAGGCGATTTATTATTTCGTGAAAAGTAGCCGTGGATTTTATGAAAAATTAGTTTGATGCTGCATGTACCGTACGTAATTCAAATCTAGTCTAACCGACGACCGACGGCAGCGCCAGGCTAAGAGATTACAGTTTACAATCAATAGATGTCGTTGCTAACCTTACAGGAAATTAAGACCATTTCACACTACTACTATGCTTTAAAGGAGGGGTTCACAAAGTTCTACCGTACATATTGTAGATGGGTAGGTACTTACATAATCATACACTCATCAGATCACCGTTATCCAGTTATGTTTGTCTCGTTTCCATGTTTTGTTCTATTCATTGTTTTCTTCGAAAATAAGATTTCCACGTGCACGTGTAGGTATCCTACTACTTATTCACTTCTTACCATCTTCTTACTTAGACCTTCACCAACGTGCCAATTTTGTGATTATGTTATGAGTTATATACGAACACTGTATTAAGTAGGTACAACAACCCGGTCACAAAATCTGTGCACCTCGTGTAGGCGCGAAGTACCTAAGTTTATCTATGGCGGCGGCGAGGTGCACAGATATCAAGACCGCTCTGATGAGAATAACCCTACACCATTATGGAAGCAGATTTCATCTAAGGAATGATCGAAGAAGAATTGAATCCCAGCATCGCATTAATTAAATTTTAAGCATTATTGCCAGAGCATGTGCAATGCACCTATTCCAAAGAATAAAAATTTCAAAATTTCATCATGACATTACGTTTATGCAGGACGGAAAACTGGCGCGAAGCTAATGTTTATCTAGTTCTTCGTGGAATGCATGGCATATAAAGTAGGGAAAAGAAAAGCTTAAAAACAAAATAACTTTTTACTTAAATCGGTTGTATTTACATTTCGTCCTTGTAGAAAATCAATAAGTAGTGGTCAACATCACAAATAAATAAATCGTAATAAGTTATTCATAAAGTTGTACACCGTACATGTACACAATGCGACAGCTTATTCTAACCTCAAAATGAAAAGGCGGGACGCAGTGATACTCACAATTAATTTATTGGATAAAGTCAATTCTCTAAACAAATATTTAACTTCCTTTGGTATCTATACGAAGAAGGCCATTGGAAGATGTTAACTAAATGCTTTCGAACTTGCGGCTTTACTTGGTTGGGGCGTCAGGCAGAAAGGGCATTCTACGTTTTAGCATCGGCTCTAGGTTAGCGCCAACACAGCGCGGATCATATCCACGGGATTACGAAAAAAAATAGCTGCAGTTTATAGACCCCCCAACAAAATAAAATACCCACGTCTAGAGACAAGCTTCTAGACTGATAAAGATAAATCATTCGTAATAATTGCGTAGACACAATACGACTGCCCGATGCAGGCAGATCGAACTGACGCGCTGAGACTTGGACTGCGAGTTTTTAACATAGGTAGGTAAATCCGGTATCGGGCAGTTGCGGTTTCTACAATAAACACGCTTGCTCTATTCTCACGCGTAGTATTTGTAAAATAGTAAGCAGGTACAACCAGTACCTACTAACTTCGTCAATGGTTTAAAAATTCCGTTAAACTTCGTCTAAATTTCAAAAATAAGTAAAAAAAAAACAAATTATTTAGGTACCTAACGCCCCACCACGATTCGCAATAAGTAGATCAAATGATGAATATTCTCAACAAGATGTATCAAAATATCGTGCATCACGCAGGTGCACACCAGTCTCGGAGACCGGACGGACGCCCTGTCGCTTCTAGAGAGTATTACATTGCCGGTCGAGACTAACAATGCGGTCGAACGGCGATGTACATCGAACAACGAATGATTTTCCACTGTATGGAACGCGCGTTACCACCGCGTGGTACGAGGCGGGCGCGGGGTGCGGGGACCCACGCCGCCGCGACCGGCGCGCGGCAAATCGAACGAGGCCACGCCGTCAGCGGGAGGGGGGCGGCTGACGCGCCTTCCCCCCTGCCCGCCGTTCGACCCCGGTGCTCCCTTGACGTCCTTTCGTAAAAAATGACGTTCATCCTACTTACTAAAACGCTCTAACCTAGGAATCTCTTATTCCACACCGCCAAACTCTTGGAATAACCGAACTGGAGGTACTATCCTTTCAACAGTGGACAAAAATACAGGCCGGTTTCATAAATTTTATGTAAGCTATCACGGCGCGACGGCCGTCGCGCTCTCTTTATCAGTCACTTGGAGAGCGCGCGCCCGCCGGCCGGCGTAATGTGCACGAGATAATGGTAAAATTGTGATGTTTTTCTATAAATTAGCGATTTTGATGTGCGAACGCGGCATTGCGCGGTGGCTGCAGACCGCGGTGCTCTCGTTGGCTCCCCTAGAAGCTCCTGGACTACCTTCTTCACACTTAGTAATTCTACAAGTACCTAGAGAAACATTATCTATTATTATATTATACTATCATCATTACCATTCCAGTCAACTTCGAACGGAACCAGCGCTAGCACGATCGATGCCGTGTTTCTGGAGATGACCTAAATAGTAAACTTTAAACCTTGGATTGGATGTAACAACCGCAATATTTTACATTATTGATTACAAAATCACAGGCTACACTTAATCTAAATATGTACACACAAACTCTCCTCAACAACAGAAAATGAAGACTTGAGCTTTGTGACTTCGCTTACCCCTATTAGCACGCCAACGCTGGCCTATTTCTATTTGAATCGGGTTAAGTTCCGAATAGAAAAATATCACAACTTCACCATTTGACGGGCTCACAGTTAAACCTAGAATACAGAGGTTTTCACTTAGAATAAATTTACTTTCAAAAACACATTTGTACATTTCATGACAAAATTCAACAGCATTCTACTAAGTCTTATTAATTACACACCCGCGGACGAGCGACCAAATTATAATATGATACAGCTTCGGTACCAAACTTAAAGTTACTGTAAAAAATTGAAAATCTGCATTGTATTTGACTTATTATTAATTTTGTCATTTAAATAGAACTGCACCCGTTTTAGGTGGGAGCTGTGTCGGCCCCGCGTGTTCCCAACTGTTGGTTTCTGTCAGTGCTTGGGGCTGTCTCTCTCTATAGGTGCAGTTGGGGCGAGGCGGGGCCGCGCCAGTCCGGGCGTCACACTAACACATCACTGTGACATTGTCCATTAAGAGGCACTAAGCGTATTACGCGTCCTCTTCTTCTTCTTCGCCGAGTAGCTCTTCTTCCACTTCTTCATCTGTAAATGACAAGATTTCATTCGTTTTAAATCGTAAATCACCAATAACAACCTGCGATGTTAAGCAAAAACACATGACAACAGAAAGCTCGAATGTTACTACTCCAATTAAATCAAAGTCAGGTAATAATTGCTCGAACTAAGTTTTTCCAGTCTAGTTAAAAGTAAACAATCGTGTTATCAAAACGATTCCCCTAGCAGGTTCCCGTCACGGTCGAAGGTCCACACGTCGCGTACCTTCGAGATCGTCGTCCTCGCCCTCCCCTAACGCCTCTTCGTCTTCCTCTCCCTCCACCTCTTCGTCATCGTCGTCGTCCCCCTCGCCCTCTCCTTCCAAGTCCTCTTCATCGCTGTGTGGTTCTTCATCGCCGCCGCCGCCATTTTCTTCTTTTCGCGCCTTTTTGGCTTCCGTTACTTTTTCCTGAAACAATCGTTGACATGAATATGGAACAAAAATATACTTCCGAATTGGGACTTTCCTAAAATGTATTGTTTACTTGTCATGGCTGACATTATGCGACGTTCGGCTCCAAGATCAAACAATGTCTGGCCATCGGCCAACTTATTTGAACCGATTGCAGAAGAAAAGTGAAACAATGATAATGCGGGAAAAAATAGCAAATAACGTTACAAGATAATAAAGGTGACAAGGATACTAAAAGATAAAGTTGCGTGGATCATTAGTTAGGTACATGAGAGAAAGAGCGAAGTATAGCGCGGGGCCGGCGCGGCGCGGCGTTCATACGGCCCTTTTTTCGATGGCAACTTACGATCGGAACGCGGTCACAGCGCGTAGTAGGTACCAAACCGATTGCAATGTGGTGTCATAGAGTCGATAACTGAAAGTGGCCTTAGCGCGTTAAACAACCTCAAAGAGGAATTTAATTGGTTACCTACCTATACATTTATCGCGATTCAATTATTAAATTGATGTTTCACAGGCAACATTATTAAAAAATAAATGGAATTAATGAATAAAAATGGAAATAATAATAATGAAGGGAACGACCCCGGCGTTTCAAACTGTAGACACCTGTCTATGGCCTTTTTCGCGGCTTATTCTGATCCACCTAAAATTTCTATTGGTTATCGAAGTAAAGGCCTTCCTTTGGGCATTGGACATAGTTACTAACTTTACCTACTACAGACACTCACACCCACGCGCAAACATACCTACCGGGTCAATGACTAGGTACCTACCTGCCTAGTTCTATTACCTATGTATAAACGCGGGCACCGAAATAAAATCATCCTTGTAGTTACTTACCAGATGAGTAATCCTCAATAGAAATAGACTGATGGTAGGAAGGTAGGTACTAGGTTGCACTTAGAATTAATTGGAAGTAAGTAGGTAGCAATAGATAACGTAACCTGACCAGAGATTATAAAATAATAATACTAACGTAACCTAACATCGCGCGTTGGTTGTATGTGACAGTACATCCGACAAATCGTACTGACATTCGCGCCGGCCATGTTTCAAACTATCAAGCGTCACGCTACGTCGACCGTGCCACTGAGAAAGTCTAAAATAACCATGATACGCAATAAAATCAATAGCTCACCGACACACGAGTCATTGCATATGAGGTTAAAGCCTGTTTCTTGTAGGTATTTTATAAAGTCAATGGGAATGGCGTACGTTTCCGCGCCATGTTTTTTTCTTCCAAGGTCATGCCGCTGTATCTCAAAACGAGTAAACAAAGCTAAAAACTAACAAGACACAATTTAGCGCGCTTATTCAGATTATGATAACGGTTGAGAAAACGTGGTGTTAGTTCATCGATTCCCTCTTAGGCATTGAAATACACAACTCATCGTGATTATGACGTCCAAAAATACGCCGGTTGAGGTCGGTTCATTGAGACCGCGTCCCTAAACCCACAATTATTGTGGACCCACGTGTTTATTTGGAGGAAATAAATTTCAATTTACACTATCGTTGCAAAGTATTATTACATTTGATAAAATGGCGAGCGATTAATAGATTTTAATAATCTGACATGTACACTCACCTCTGCTGCCCTTTTGGCTCCTTTTATTTCACTTTTTGCGTCAGCCTTCTTCTCGTCACCGACCTTGTCGACAGCCACTTCACTGTTATTTTCGTTGGTGCTCATGATTGTTTGATTTTGGCGTTAGTTTACTACAGAATAAATGTAAGATGTGTTACTGCCCGAATTCGACGCGAGACTGATTCGGGGAATGAACGAGCCCCCGAGACCAACGAGTTTGATTACGAAGATGGCGCGCGCTTCTATGCCGGGCTGCTGTGATTGGCCAAAAGCAGCCGCCATTGACATATTCCGCCTAGCATGTGGGTAAAAAGGTGAATTTTAATAACAGAAATAGCACTGATTATAAACTTTAAGTTTGTACAGGGGGATGTTAAAAGTGATTATAAGGTAAACTATTGTCCTCTTTTTGAAATACATGACCTATTTATTGGTAAATTTGGAAAAAATCGGGCGCGTCACTTGAAATAGTATCAGATGTCACCGCTACGTGGCGCTATTCACGGTTGTAGCAAATGCGGGAAATACGAAATCATCAGTCAAGGAAAATTGTAACGCGACTATGCTATGCAAGCAATATTTCAAAGAATGTCACTGTGATTTTCGATAAATGAAATAAGAGTAATAGTTTTAATCATTTATTTACATATATTCTAAGATACCATAAAGACTACTCGATGACATGTTAGCATTAGGTCTATGAAAAAGTTTTTAACTGTTTATATGGATAGCTAACATTTTTCAAAAAATAAGAACGAAATTCTTCTACTTACTAAAAAAAACCTAACTAGTGTACCATAAAGGCAAAGTTAAAAAGACATTTGATAGTTACCATGATGCACATTTTTGTGAATAACCAAACGTTATTTTTGAACAGTGCATGAACTACGTGGATAATTTAAGAATAAATGTACCGTACCTATTGTAGGATAGGCATCTAGTTTACAAGAATCTAGGTATAAGAAAAACCATGTGTTAGTTTGACATTGCCCTTTTCATTTCGGCAAATAACCAGCTACTAGAAATAATACATAATAGCAGGCTTATCAAAGCTGCATAGTTTTTTTTAGATATGAAATAATATCAAAACATTACAAAAAAAAAATTCGTTTCACAGCCCCACTACAAAATTTAACTAACAATCTCACAAGTTTGTCATTTTTTTATTATTTGACAAGAACTGTAGTTGTTTACCTGATGCATAAGGCGATACACAAAAACCCAAAAAAATAACTATCTTTTACTCTGCTTACTATTACTACAGGGCGCTCTGAAAACCATGGACATTCAAAAAATGTTAACTTAAGGTTAATTTACTAACCAACAAGCACAACTATTAAAACTTAACTAACTTCAAAACATGAAAAATTAATTTACTGAATGAGTGATACATTTATTTGATACACTAAAACATTGACGTGACTTGACATCTTTGTTGATGGCAACATGTGTCTGGTTTACCAGTTTTCTGTCCGGTTCATGGAAAATTCCACAGAACAGAGAAGTAAGTGGAAGTGCTAAGTGGGCGTGGCACGCGTGTCACAATTAAGCGTAGTTACGCTTAACTGATCTCAGTCGTGTTCTAACATCACTTTGAATTGCTTGTCTCGCGACAAATTCATTTTTCCGAAGCTATGCCGTATTGTTCCATTTTGGAATGTAAAAATGATAGTAGGCGAAAAAATCTTAAAACCGGAGGTGTTTCATACCATCGGTAAGTAGGATTTTAATTGTTTTCTCCTAAAGTTTCAATTTATTTCAATTTACAAATAATTTATTACAACGGTTAGTCAAAATCAACCTTAAGCAATTATGATAAAGTTGATTTTGGATTGTGTCTATTCACTTCGTTCTCGAAAGTTCTTCGCTACTCGATTAGTGATGTAGTCAAGCAAATCGGTACTGCTTTGCTGTTGATTTTATCGATTAATATCGATACAAGAAAATAAATATTTTAATGTGATTTTAATGTTGAATCGATTATTTACTTAGCAAAAAACATTCTTTATTAGAAAAGAAAACTACAATAAATTAATAAAACCAACTAAAAACTAGTCTTTACAATTGCAACAATTGAGCTAACTGTTGTAGCAGACTGTTGTAAAGAATCTACAAGAATGATTGGTTTATTTAGTAGTAGCTTCTGCCCGCGGCTTCGCACGCCTTTTGTTGGGATAAAAGTGTGTTACTCTCCATTCTTTCAATTAACTATATGCCAAAAATAAAGGCGATTGGTTACTAAGTTAGGGTGTGAAGAAAGGACAAACTTTCGAATTTATAACATAAGTTAGGATTAACAAACCAAGGAGAAGTAGTTCAATGTGCTTTATACAGGGTGGAAAGAATCTATGGGCCCTGGAGGGGAACTACCTTAAATCCTTTAGCTAGCTCATTTAACTGAAAGGACCCTTTATTTTTAAAAAGAAACATAATTGCATTCAAAGATTTTCTAAAAATTCCTTGTCTCACCTGGGAACCAACCAACTAAAAATAAAAAAAAATAAACCCTCGCTATTTTATTATGCGAATCAGTAGGATTATTGTTCAGGATAAAAATTGTCAAATAAACATTGGACCTTTCACTCATCTGTTGTATAGGATACCCATGAAATCGAATATTTATTACATATTCTTTATTAACAATACCTAGTATTGTTCACTTGTAACAAGTAAATAACACGTTATAATTTTCTTATCTCTAACATCCACAGACATCGTATGATGAAGAGGCTTGCTAATGTTATTAATTGGAAGGTACCTTGTTGCACACTTCGATAAGAAAATCGTTAAATGGTAATAATAAACCCATGCACAATTCCTTCTTACATGAGGCGTTCTGACAAAAACTTTAAAACGGAGTGTGTTTTTTATCAACTTGCGGCAACAAATTTGAATTTCGAACGATAACTTTCATCATTTTTAGGGTTCCGTACCCAAAGGTAAAACGAGACCCTATAGCTAAAATTCCGCTGTCCGTCCGCCTGTTTGTCTATCCGTCTGTCACCAGGCTGTATCCGTAACCGTGATAGTAAAGAAAAAAAGTAGCCTATGTTTGATTCCAAGATTAAAATTACCTGTATGCAAAATTTCAGACCGATCCGTTCAGTAGTTTTGACATGAAGAGGTAACAAACATCCATCCATCCATACATCCAGACATCCATCCAAACTTTCCCATTTATAATATTAGTGTGATAGTGTGATTTTTCACTGGTCAACATCTGTCTACTTAAAAAAATGTTTCATATTTTGTGTTTGTTTCTATTGATGATAAAATAAAATGAATATTAGTTTTCACTTTTTTTTTACTTATAAGACATTATTTATTTTTATCCTGAACAATAATCCTACTGATTCACATAATAAAATAGCAAGGGTTCATTTTTTTAATTTTTAGTTGGTTCGATTCCCAGGTGAGACAAGGAATTTTTAGAAAATCTTTGAATGCAATTATGTTTCTTTTTAAAAATAAAGGAATGTTTCCTTTCAGTTAAATGAGCTAGCTAAAGGATTTAAGGTAGTTCCCCTCCAGGGCCATAGATTTTTTCCACCCTGTATACCACGATGGCTCGGAATGAAACCGAGGCATGGAATCGAAAACAGATACGCACGAAATTCAAATATTACGCGCGAAATCAGAAAAAGAAGTTTTCCATAAAAAGTAAAAAAAAATCTATAAGCCCATGTTTTGACAAATTTAGATTTATAGCTTCTATTTGAGCAATTATTATTAAAGGAGTTTTACTACTAAAAATCTACATAAATTACCTGTTGCTCCATTAATTTTCTTTATTGTAATATGGGTTCATAGAAATATATGTCTACGACTTCTTTTCTGCCCCCCTAGCACGGGGATCGTTGTCTAGGGTAGAATAGACAATAATGACATTCAGTGGCGGCGTAGCGTGGGCTGGCACCCGGGGCGTCTACCAAGCACCCCCCCCCTCGGTTGACTATCCGCGAAGCGTGCCGCGATATTTTTTGGATTTTCGGATGTTAGGTGAAAAGTAACTAAGTTTGTCATAGGTGACCTTAATAATTGACTTAATTGTGACCTTATTAATATTAAATATGTGAATTTAAAGGTGACCTATTAAAAATTAATTTATCAATAACTACGGCTGGCGGAGCGAGCCACAATAGGTAATTTCGGAGTTCGGTGAGGTTAGCAAAAATACAAGTATTCTAAGACCACGACGAAATCTTTTTTTTGGCGATCTACAACAAAGCTAAAAACGAACCGGCGAGCGTAGCGAGCCGCCGAAATTTTTGTTACTTTTTCGGGTGATCACAAACAAGTTAAGGAGAGTATGAAAAAATTTATAACAGCGAGCCCTGAAACGTTTGGAGAAATTGCGGCGGCTGTGAAGATTGTTATGAAACAAATACAAAACATGTTTTGAAATTGGTGAGGCACACTTAGCAAAAAAAGTAAGCTATGACAATGAATGAGAAAAGATTTTTTTACGATTTACAACAAAATAAAGCACAGTACAAAACAATTACTTACTATTGCACATCAAATAAAATAGTTACACAGGGCAGGGAAAGACTAATACAGATAAAGTTGTATGTACAAGGCCTTATCGGTTTGAGCGATCTCTACTAGGCAACCTTTCTACACCCGATTTTAAAGTATTCAAGTTTTTATATTGCAATCATAATAAAAAACAACGGCGAGCGAAGCGAGCCGCAATTTTTTTATATGTCTGCGTGTGAGTTTTCGGTGTCACCCCTTCGGATTCAGATTTGAAGTGCCATCTGCGCGCCCCGAGGGGTGCCGAGATGGCACCCCTTGGAGTTCGGTACCCGGGGCGGACCGCCCCTCCGCCCCCCCCCTTACGCCGCTAGTGATGACATTGCATCGCTACACATTGCGTACATTATTGAAGTTTTAGGAATGCATTTCAAATAATTTAGGCATTGGATGACGAAGTGACGTAATTTTTCTCTATTCTACCCTAGACAACAATCCCCGTGCTAGGGGGGCTGGTAGTTTAATTCCTTGCAGACCGCAGAAAATTTAAAAAACCGATAAAATATTTGAATTTCGCGCGTAATATTTGAATTTCGCGCGTATGTCTTCTCGATTCCGAGGCTCGGTTTCATTCGGAGCAATCGTGAATAGCCCTGCTGGTGCAGCCTTAATCGAGTAGCAGTAGATCTGCGAACTATCAATCGAATATCAATCTTATACCTAACGAAATTAGGTTTATAATAACTATCACGGAGAATACCGCCATCTATGGTCAAGTAGCGGAATTAACTCGTCAGGCCAATGTTTGGTGAGTATAGATCGTAAATACTTTCTGCTGCTAAAGTAAAATGAATCTTATCGAGTAGATTTCAAGGTTTATTTCCAAATCTTTGACGTTGGCTAGTTTTGACTGAACTTGAAACTACCAATCAAACGAATTGTTTCTTTGTATTGTATTATATGATTAGGGGTTTATTTGTGTGAGTTTGGCGACATCGGTTCCCGTAGTAATTTTGTTGCATTGCACTTCCACTTACTTCTCTGTTCTGTGGAAAATTCATAGTCATGGAATGGAGGCTTGGCTATTGTTAGTAATATTTTATTTTACCATGTGTCACCAAGACTCGCAATTATGCGGAAATAGTGTCAAACCAAAAACAATTCCCATTAGTCAGCAGTGGCGACAGCCAGCGTCGAGTGGGGCCAACACTTAGTTTTTTTTTAAAATAAATATGCCTTGCGGAGCAAACGCATCATACATGATACAATTAGAAAAGTATAAAGACACGAGTACAGAAGAAAGCCACTAACATTTTACAAGAAAGCACACTTGAGATATTTGTCTAAATAATCCTATAAAATATTACTACACAGCATACATCATAAAAGTTTAGTTATACTATTCAGAACAATCAATAAATATTATAATATTTCATAACAAGGGCCAGCCTTGTACAGCGAAATAATTTCTCTGCAGTTGCATTTAAAGAATTACCTATGCTGATTGCTGTGTTATTTATATCGTACGACAAGATGTGATCTATTGCCATTTTATGTAGTTAATAATGACCTACATGACTTGTTATAAGGTAAAACAATAAATATAATAGACAGAAACTTTATAAAACTTAGAAGGGTACAATACAACTAAACTTTGAGTATATGCAAATATGCGAAAAGCGTTCTTCTAAAATAACTATCTGTGTTATTTATATCGTACAAGATGTGATCAATTGCCATTTTATGTAGTTTATAATGATTAATGACCTAGGTACATGCTTTGTTATAAGATAAAACAATAAATATAATAGACAGAAACTTTATATACTTAGATAAAAAGTAGAATAAAACTACAGTCTGAGTATCTGCAAATATGCGAAAAAGCGTTTGTCTAAAATAACTACGTATCGATAATAAACGTTGTTTATTTCGTTTACTTTTACGTCCGATAAAGGCGCTGGCGGTACAGAACGAAAGGCAATTCGCATTTTTGTTTGATACTCAGACACGGTACATTAAATAGCCCTATTACATATTGAAGCAGTAACTAGATGTCTATAATACGAACTCCCCCGAGTGGGGGCAACTCTTGTTGTATTCGAGAGTGACAAGAATATGTGCCGACCTCTATGCTTCGCCCTCTATGGCATATAGTTCCTTCTGAACAATACTTCACTTTATCAAATCTTTGTGAGAACTGCAGTTATTTAATTAGACTCTGGATGTTATCCGTGTATTAATGATTTTGTATGTTTTTAGTATTTTATGATTCATCTGGTACCCATAGCACAAGCTCTGCTTTTCTTTGGGGTTAGGTTGCTGTGAAACAGTCCAGCTATGTGATTACATCTTTTATCTTTCTTACATCTTAGGGCCTTCGCCTCTTTCGTCGTCCAGTTTATGCATTATTCCCGTTTCTTAATGTTAAATGTTATCCGTTTACTCATAGGAATATGTCCTGCGTAGGTATCGAAAATATTTGCAAACACCTTTATTAAATTGAGTATGATAATCAAGCTAGGCTAAAATGTAGTGCAGACGTTTCCTTCGAACTCTATATTGCCGCCAAAATTGGGCGGAGAATCGGCGTCGTCTGCCATTCGATTCTCACTCCGCCAAGCGCTATAGAGTGTAGGTAAAAAATCATTGAAGAGAGGACTGCGGATCTTCTTGGAGCTGTTTTCACGGACAACCTGTAAGGGAGAATATTGTGGTTTACTTGTCGGTTGGGCTATATTCGTATTTACAGCGCAAGCTGTTCTAATAGAGTATCGTGTCTTCGTATTTGCGCCTGCAACGTGTGGTAAATCCGGGCTAAATTGCTGTAATTGTGAAAAGGTAAGAATTCGAGGATTTCCGTCTTCCTTTCGATGTTCCTTTGGATGACCTGTAAAGGAGGAATGAGATGTCAGGGCTCTGATTCTGTTAGTTCTGGTGCCTCTACTTCTGGGTTTACGGCAAGCGGCATGCGAACTGTTTTCGTGCTAACAAACTAATAGGTGACTACATTTTTGTTATGCATTTATTTATATGCCTTTGTTAGTTTTTTGCTTAGTTCGACCCGATCTAGTTTCAGTATTTTATGGACAGTTGAATTGAGACATCGGTAGCACCAAAAGCTTAACCAACTAGTCTAATATTGTTGTCCTCTTTTTTATCTTAAAAAGAGGACGGCAACATTTTTACGCTAGTTAAGTTTAGGTTTTGTGCCAAGAGAATCACTAACATTATATGTAGCGTAATATCTATATAAAACATACAAAGCAAAATACGTGCCAACAACCGATGCCTTTATTCAGGAAGAATTGCTATCGTGATTGCTCAGGAGTATGATTAAGTAGGTAGTTAGTAGTCAGTGCTTTGAAGCTCGCGCTTTCGATTTTTACGTCACTTGACGCGCGTTTGGATCAGAAATCAATAACAGTTATTTCTTTAGATTTACGAAATAAGCTCCGAGACCAGTCAAATTGCAAACTTTAAATATATTTTTTTTATTTTGTAGTTGGTGTGGTTTTTTCTTCTACAACGCGGACTACATTTTGTTAGATCTAATCGAAGAAGGTTTTGCGCGTGATGGTTACTAAATATTCTCAGGCTTATATTCCATAAATTATTATTTTAAAAAAAAGTCAAATTTCAAACTAATTATTTTGAAATAACTGCTTACACAAAATCACATACTTCCTGAGTATAAACACCGGTTTTATTCGGCAACGGGCAAGCAATACAACAAGCTGACTACGATTTGATTTCCAATAATATGAAAAGATACAGACCCGTTCCATGCCTTCATAGGTGGGGTCCGCAGCGGCCTTCGGTATCCAAATCTTAACATCGCGGTCGAGTCCGCTCGTCGCCATCACAGGGCTCTTTGGGTGAGTTTCTATGCAGTTTACCTGGAAATAACATCAATAGCACTATAAACACGTTTTGGTTAACGTAGAGTTCTGCGAATCAAATCAAATCCACCAGTGGTGGCAATCGATAATTTTATATTCTCAGTCGCCACCAGTTGTGGCCATCGGTAATTTTATATTCTCAGTTGCGACCAGTGGTGGCAATCGGTAATTGTATATTCAAGTGGCCACCAGTAGTAGCAATCGAAACGTATTTCTGTAGATAAAAGTAAAGAAGCGACTAAGACCGATTATATTTATTGTTTTTTCTTATAACAAGGCGACGACACCATTGTTCGTAAGGCTAGGCGGTCCCCGACCCACACTAGCGCCGCCACTTATTTTATTTTATTATTACGTTAAACAAAGGGATTAAAAAGAACCGCTGGGCATTTTGTGATACCTATAGTACAACGGAAAGTACCCAGGTTTTTGGTCCATGGCGAGATTCAAAAATGATTTTTCATGAATAAACTACAAATTTACGATTTTCGGATTTTTCCTTTTACTTGTGCTATAAGACCTTGATTCTTGTCAAATTTTATGATTTTAGGTCAACGGGAAGTATAATAGGTTTTGTGTGCATGTGATTTCCTTGGAAAATACAAAAAATATGGGCATAAACGGCTGTAATTTTTGATTGCGTTGACTTAGAAGTTTGATTTATATTGCGGCTCCAAGAGTTTACGAACTCAGGTTCCTAAATAAACTTTCAAATTTTTTATTAGTGTTTATAAGTTTTAATCGTCTACAACGACCTATTTATTCATTTTACGTACAATATTGGTTATTGAGGTCATAAAGCATTCAAAATATCTAAGCTGATAGTCAAAAATCGCGTATTTTTTATAAAAAACTATGAGTCTTTACATTTTACTAAGTTTTATTTGTTATGAAATTGAGCAATTTTATTGTAAGAAACCTGAAATATCCCGAGATCGTTTCCGCAATAAATTGGACACCCCATGTTTAGGTTATCTTTTAGTTGTAAAAGTATTTGATAAATGTCGGTTAAAGTTTTTAATAATATCCCAGACGACACTCTAACCTATAACTACTACTACTATCTATAACTTCTTTGCCTCTCCAGAAACTGAAAACTACTTTTTTCATGGCTTCTGGAGAATCGTTTTTATGACATGCATGAATTTTTTAATGAATTATGACATAGATAGGTACCAAGTTGATGACATTTGAGTGAATAGAATATAACTATTGATTTTTTATGATTTTGACATGAATATTTACTTCGTACGATATGGATTGATTTTAATGTTATTGTGAATATGAATAATAAAGATCTTATTATATACAATAATTCATTACTGCATGCTCTCTGTTTACTCCAAAACATGATGTAATCTTTGTACGCTCGATAGAGTAGATTGTGCTAACTTAAAACTGATTTTAAGATCAATTGTATATTACCACAATCACAAGTAAAAACATGGTTTCAATGACATGAACCCGCACCCCTTCCTCAGCATACTGAGGGAGGGGTGCGGGTGAGATGCGCTACCTATTGCGCCACGAGGTCAAGTGACGTAGGAGTCGAAAACCTCTGCGTCTAAATTTTTTGGAACATTATTAAATTTCTTAGAAATTTCCCCAGTGTGATTCTTACGCACTATAATAGAAAAACCTCCTAATTTTTTCAAAGTCGGTTAAAAAAAAGAACTCACGACTCCACTGTTGTCCCCCTGCATCCACTGAACTATCGCCTCCCGCTCCTTGTCCCAAACATACACGTAGGAGCAGTCCGACCCCGAGACCACGTACTGGCTGCGAGGGCCGAAGAACGAAACTCCTTTGAAGGTGGCGCTGTTGCGGTGGCCAGAGTAGCGCTTGGTGTACCCGTCTACAGCTGGGTCGGTATTGTCTCTGAAATTCAACAAATAGTATGAAACTAACACAATGAAATATCTATATTAATATTATATATTCGAAAGTAACGGTCTGTCTGTTTTCTTTTCACGGATCTTAATGGAATTTGGCAGGGAGTAGGTATATGGTACCTCGGAGACGGACACAGGCTACTTGAAAAGCGCGATCAAAGACGCGGGTTGCAACTAGTCGATTAATAATGCCGGACTATCAACAGATCATCATCAGTCTATAATAATCTATACTAAAAACGCCCCTATACAGCTGCATCATTATGACATTCCTTGACATGTCATTGTACATAATTATATTTTTAGTTTGACTATATTATTATTTAGGCCCCTTTACAGCTGATTATTTGTATATTTTATATGTTAAATATTTAACTATATTTATAGGATTTACTGTCTGTCTTGTATTTAACTTTGTTTCTGCATACAATCCTTGTGGTGTTTCTTTCCTTCTCTTCGATCCGCCGCCTCGTCCGTAGATACCTAGAACCTTACAAAAACGGCACTCGAAATTGTCTATGACTGTTTTGACGCAGACAGTTTGCGCAGAGCCGGACACTAGATAACATAACCGTGGCCGTGACAAGTTCTGTGAGTACGGAACAAGAGATTAGTGGAGTCGAATTTATTTTGTTTTAATTATAAGTAGTTACTCCGCTGTATTTTAATGGGAACAATCGGAAAATCAGACCGTTACCAAGTACTTATCAGATTTAATTTTATTTAGTCCCTTTTCACAATAATAAATAAAATTAATAAAAATAATTTATTTCGGACACCAAATAGTTGGTTAGTTACTGTAAATCAGTAATCACGGAATTGTTTCTGTGAATTTAATATTTAACAAATATTAAGAAATACGAAAAACACTTCTAATACTTCAAGATTAAAATGACGTTTTGCTATTTTACTAAATCTCTGTACCAGTAACTGCAAACTAGTCTCATTATAGTAAAAAAAACGCAAAAAATAAATCAATATAAAAACAATAGCCTCTCTATTGAACAATTTATAACAAAGCGAAAACCGTCACACTGGGAAACCAAACAATCTCCAACGCTGAGATCTCGAAGATAGCTAGCAATAGCAATCACAGCGACAAAAAATGTATTAAAACTTTACTAAAAATAGGGAATCCCGTCCTTTTGTATCTTGGACGTGTAATTTCCCCAATTTGCTAGGCATGCATCCTGTCCGAGCGTTAAAACGACTAGATCAAATGGAAACCCAAACTGTCGAATGTGTTCTCTTGTGAAACAGGCAGTTTGGGTGCCCATTGTGAATCTATGGGAGGCCGGCGCGGCGGATACCATCAAGGTATCCGCCGCGGCGATGCCTTGATTATATAATACTTACACATCATGAACATCCTTCTCCGCGTCAAACAAAAATATATCCTCGTCGTTATAGGAGCCCAGTATCTCCGAGCCATCGTGGTTATAAATAGCACTCGTGAGGTGGTGGGTCTCAGCCGATCGTGGCAATTTCTTCCCTGATGACTGGAAATAAGACATGTTTTGCTTTAGATGTGTAACAAATTGTTATCTTGAAGGGTCATTAGATGGTCAAATAATTTACGAGCTATAGTAAGTAGTTATGCTAGAGCCAAGTACCTACCTTTCCTTTCCAACTAATATAAATGCTAAAGTTTGGATGGATGGATGTACCTTCGTCACGCTCAAACTACAGAATGGATCGGGCTGAAATTTATGTTAAATAATATATAATACTAACTTCAGCCTGCGGCTTCGCACGCGTATTATCAGTATAATAAGTAGCCTATTATATAAGTGAGGCTATGTTCTAAATGTATGTCAAATTTTATCTTGTTGTATTCAGTAGTTTTAGAGATCCTAGGTAACAAAATAAAATCACCTTTTATAAACTTTCGGCTTAAAATATTAGTAGGAAAGTAGGATTAGCTGGTCCTTTACCTAGACTAAAAATATATTCGAGAAACAAAAAATATGGGAGCGTCGAACAGGCTGAAAACACACTAACTAAATCAATATGCCCTTCCAAATATAGGAAAACAACAAACACGATGCTCAAGATGAGCCGCGAGGACCTAAAAACAATAGTGAGCATCAACACAGGTCACTGTGACCAGAATCATCATCTTTTCAAGACTGGAGCCACAGCCTATGTCGTAGCTGCTTCGAGGAAGAAGAGACTGTAGAACACTGCACGGCCACAGAAGAGGCCACACGGAAAACGGCATTGAAGAGTCCCATAGAGACATCAAACCCGTCCACACCAACAGAAAAGCTGAAACGAAGCTGATTATCACCTAAACTCCTGCTCCGGTACTTCCTTGCTCCTTGACATGGGTGTCCATGTGAGATGTCAGAACAGATCCCAGTTCCCCCACTAAGAATTAGAATTACCTGGTCCTTTGCAAAGAATGACGGGCTGTAGAGTGCTTGGGGCCGCGTACATTTCCGCCTGTCGTACATCCGTACGAATTTGTCGCGGCCCGCTACTATCAGCCGCATGGGCTCCAGAGGGTGCCCGTGAATGCTGTATAGAGGGACGGGTTGTGCGTTCACTTTTACTTGGAACAGTCTGGAATAAAAAAATAGATGTTATGCAGGCTCATCTACGCATAGTCTGGTTTATATTATAAGACTAAGTCGCTCCTCGCGTCGGTTTGTCTGTTGATCCGATAAGTCAGTTATTAATAAAACTTTTGTCGATTACTTGACCTCGTGGCGCAATGAAGCAAGAAGTTTCCATCAGTGCGAGGGGTTAGCACTTTAAAAACAAAAAAATTACAATAAAATAAACAAAAAAATACATAATATTATATACGGAACGGTTCCTGTGAAATTAATTAAATATTGACCTTGCAATGGTATTCCGTACGGTTAACACCAATGGATGGAGTGATTCAATGGGAAAGTGCATCGTATACCTGCTGGCATGATCCGTCCTGACATCGGCGTGCATGACAAGCCCGTCCTCGGCGGCCGACAGCACGGAGTGAGGCTCGGCAGCAGTCACGTGCAGCTTGTGAGCGGCTCGCGAGTGAGATAGCAGACGACGGCGGGAGCCTGCGCCGCCGCCTGGGGGACATTGGATCAGACGGACCTGATAACGGAGAGAAAGAAGGCGTGAGCAACGAGCCCCCAGACAGATATCTGACGTTTCATGCTCCCTGCGAATAGTAGATTACGCCCCGTAACACCGCTGCAAAGGTGATCGAATTTTAAATGCCTACAAAACGTTTGGACGGCGACCTAAGGAAAAGTCTGGGGGAGGACTTTGCAGAGCAATTATCTTAATCTATACTTTACTATAATCTTTACTAATAGTATAAAGAGGAAAAATTTGTTTGTTTGTCGGGGATAGGCTAGCCGAAACTACTGGACCGATTTGAAAAATTCTTTCACCATTAGAATCCTACATCAACCCTGATGAACCTAGGCTATAGAATATTTTCATTTTAGGTTAGGGATTTAGGATAGGGAGTTTAGGAGGGTATGTAAACTTCGATAATGAAACCCAAGGTGTGAAAAAAATACCATAAAAAAATCCTTATATCGTATATAATATATAGGTGCGGAAACTATTGATAATAGAGCAAAGTGATGTTTTTGGTCAGTTTCATAGAAGACATTCATATCTACAAAAAAGTTCGCAACACCATGTGTCTAACTATTATAGTTATGTCATAATAACTACTTTTCTATATTAAAATAATATACAATAGTAAAACCTCGAAAAAAACTGCGAAGGAAATTTGTTTGTTTGTTTGAATTGAATAGGCTCCGAAACTACTGGACCGATTTGAAAAATTCTTTCACCATTAGATTCCTAGATAATAAAATAAAAAAAGTAATAATAATATCGAAAGTCATCATCATCAGCCTATATTAGTCCACTGCTGGAGATAGGCCTCCCTTAATGAGCACCATAGCGCCCTGTCTTCAGCTTGCCGCATCCAGCATCTGCCAGCACTCTTTCATTGAATACGTGAATTCATTGAAAACGTAAAAAATCAGTTATTACCTATTCCCGATTTCATTTTTTTTGGTTGAGTTCCTAGTACGCTTGTACCACGATACTCTAGCGACACCGCTATCGCTTTAGGTATGTATGGAAAGCGACAGAATAGCGATTTTCAATGCATATTGCGATTTCGTGGAGGAGGAGTAGGTCAACGACCTGTATAGCCACTTTATTTGGCACTTAGTACCTATAGTGATAATGTATAATAATATAACAGTCCTACCTACAAACTAAGTACCTATGTTATACTTGTTACAATATTTAGCACTTGTAAAAAAACGTTTAGCTCTGAAGTTAATAATATAAATAGCTAGCGAGTTTTATGTTCGTAAACCGTGTATATAAGCAAATTGATTTCAAAATATATGAAGCTTTAGAATAAGCAATTTTGTTATAAAATCAATTGTTGAATTGATACTAATAAAAAAAATGCATCATTATTTGTATTTCGGGAAGTTTAGTAAAGGAGTATGCAGAAACTGGATGGGTCAAGCTGAAGACAGCGCTATGGCACTCATTACGGGAGGCCTATGTCCAGCAGTGGACCAGTTGCTGATGATGATGATGATGAGTAAAGGAGCTACAAGAACTAGCATTGTTGCTGCAATCGCCGCTTTGTGTCGTACCTTATTTCTGGGGCAAATGGACCGGAAAGAGAATCAGGAGGAAGGAGGAGTCACGAAAATAGACACGTCATAATTACCTGCCCATCTCTAGCACAAGTGACGATGTTCAGCTGACTCTGCGCGTTCAGATAGAGGAACTTGCTTTGGAATACATTTGACTTGTGTCCCGTCTTTATGGTCTGATGGCAGATGTTCTTCGCCCAGTCCCAAACTATGATGTTTGTGTCGTCGGATCCAGAGACTAGGAGTTGTCCTGCAAAATAAATTCTGATGAGCTGGTTATCTTCCGCAGAACCGACAACCACTGGGATAAGGTAGCCCTCTAGCCAGGTGGGATGACGATCCGTCAGAGAGAGAGACAGATGGCGGATGTTGGAGACCAGGAGAAGACGACATTATTTCGCTCATTGATAATAATGGCAATCGCTAACGAAGCCTAATTTTATTTAATACCTATATCTACCCGCTAGTATTCAATAAATAAAGATTACTCTTTATTCCTGAACAAACATGTACTGTGGGTGTGTTTCCACTTACCTTCTGGGTGGAAATTAATAGAATTAACACATCCTCTATGCTTGTTCAGGCTGTGAAGCTTCTTCAAACGGTACACGGAGTGAAGGGAGCCATAGAACCGCTTTGGAAACATTATATCCTCCTGTGTCGTTTTACCATAGGGAAATGTCAGCCCCATTTCACGGTTTATTATCTCTGAAATGATTGATTAATAGATTGAACTTTTATTTATATATTTTAGTGGGCGAAGGGCCGCCTGCAATGCAGCCTGCGCCGCAGGCGGACCTTTGCCCGAAGCGAATCGAACGCTACGGGCCCGGCCTACCACCAAACCAACCCCTGCCCCCCTAGCACGGGGATTGTTGTCTAGGGTAGAATAGATAAAAATTACGTCACTTCGTCATAGAATGCGTAAATTATTTGAAATGCATTCCTTCAAGTTCAATAATGTACGCAATGTATGGCGATGCAATGTCATTATTGTCTATTCTACCCTAGACAACAATTTCCGTGCTAGGGGGGCTGGTGGTAGGCCGGGACGAATCCTTACCACCAAAATAGTGCTGTCATAGTACCATTTTACAGCACAAAATTTACTACTACCACGTTACCTTATACGCTTATACATGAAGGAGCTACTTAAGTAGATTTTACCAGTGAATCTCTAATCAACTTTCTGTATATCTTTGTCATCTTCGGTTTTCCTGGTACTTAGGCCACTATTAAGATTAAAAAAACTTGGTGGTAGGCCGGGTTCGATTCCCGCCTCAGCAAATGTTTGTATGATACTACAGATATTTGTACCGGGTGTTTTGGGTGCTTTCTAAAATAAAAAAGATCCGACAAGTGCGAGTGTACCTCGAGCGCCGAGGTTTTCGAACGTTTGTCAATTGACAAATGAAATAGTTAATCTCATTTATCATTTGATACCAAAATTGGAAATGGTAGGTTGTAGGGAAATTTCATCAACACAAAACGTACCGAAATTTTTCATCAATTTTTTTTCTTTCAGTGTACTATAATGACGCAAGAAATGCATTATTAATTTAAGGTACGTGTATGAATTCCGCATCTTGTGTTTTACCGCTAAACTGCATCAGCGCCAGTCCTAGAGTAAAGCGAGCGGGGCGGCGGCCACTCGATGTAAGATGGCTCGCTACGCTTGCCTTTTGTTTTTGATTTTGAACTTAAAATTTTGTAAACACAAAAATTTCACAGCTTGCTCCACTCGCTCGTTATCTACTTTACTTATCAAGATAAGAATGGAAGTAAAAAGATAATGAGCGAGTTGGTTTGACGGGGTTAGTAAGCTAATCCTGCCAAACCAATATCTGGTCAACTCGAGAACCACCGCAATAAGGCTAACCAAATCAAAGAAATTATTCGCGGCTCGCTTCGCTCGCCTATTTTTCGTACGATAAGTTTAAAAAGGCCCTACAGGGTCATCTCAAACTTCGTCGTAGACACGTAGGTATTCAAAATGGATAAATCATGGGTTGTAAAAATTATCCAGGAACTGACAGATCGATCCCCTGGTTCACAATTCACAACACAATCATACTAATAATGGGGAAAAGCTAACGATAGTGCACAAACCATTAAGTTTCATTGATAAAAAAAAACGAATGGTAGAGGTCAGTAGAGGCGGCAAATGTGTAAATTTGTTAATACGCCACTGTTTGCAAGATGCGGTGTCATTTAGAACGCGCACTTATGAATGTGGCAAGCGAAGCGACTTCCAAGTGAAGATGTGTGAATATCACACATTTTAAATCAAAACTTCTCTGCCTAAGAACTGCTTCAACTAACATTAAGCTGAGACTGGACATTTTGGCTCACATGGTGGAGACACTTCTATTATGTTAAAAGTTATTATTTTAAAGGTTTTTTTATTATTATTATGTGTCTTTGATTTTCTTTCATTCATTCATTGTTTGTCTTTCTTCACATATCTAACTTCCTTTTACTCAATCTACTGCTACCACTATAATACCTTTCAATATGACATAGTTATGTTTCGGCCGTTCTTTCTGTAGGACTTCAGGTAGCTTCCTCTCCACTGGCTGTGCTTCATTGTGGCCCATATTAAAGGGCGACCATGGAGGGTCTTCATCTGTGTCTGTGTCTCCTGAGTGCATGCGGACGTGGCCATCAGACTCATAGCTTTCGTAGTCATTGATTGAAGGTGTTGACGGTGGTGATGATGAGCTGGAGATATATAATGTGAAGATTATTAAATTTCCATGTCTGCTTTTCCCAAAACATTGATTCTGGTGATCTGTGAAGATCACAGGCATAAGCCAAGCCAGCATTATTGTCAGCCTCTATACTGTTGTACTGCTAGCCAAAGGCCTCCATTTCCTCCCTTAAATAAGGTAGCTAAGATTATTCTAAACTATTGAGTGAAGGTAATAAGGTCATGCCAGGAAATGGTGTATTCACAAATAGGTAAATTTTTAAAAGCTGGTGGTCTTTTGTTTTATGCAGCAAGAGTGCTTAGGCCTCATTTACGAAGACGAGGGGAATCGCGCGTTACGTGTGGCGTGGCGTCTCTCCTCTCTCTCTCGCTCTCTACAACGCCAGATGCAACGCCCAACGCAACACACGACGCCCCGCGTGTCCGTAAATGAGACCTTATTGTTTTGCTGGCTTGTTTTGTAAACTTATCAATCGAAGCAGAAAGTAAACTGACTACATAATTTAAATATGATTTACTATCTAATTCTAAATCAGATTATTTAATAGATAAAGCACTATGACACTTATACTTAATTAAGATTTGCAAAAATCTATACTGAAGTTATTGTCATCCAATACATGCAGAGCAGGTTGACCAAAATACCGATGAAATATATATAGGTATCTTTTTTTTTAAATTAATTATGAATATAGGTGGGTAACTACGAATGTACATGAATGTGAACTATGTATATCTTACCTAGAAGAAGATGAAGACAGTGAGTTCTCAGAGCTACATATATCTAATAACCTCTGAAGCACTACATCTCTTTCCGACTCCTCTTGCGGCCTCGGAGGAGTTGTGTCTTCAGCAGCTGAAAAGTCATCAGAATCCCTTGATGATGGGTTACTATCAGAGTCATTATCCGGTGTTTTACGTTTCCTGTAGTTCCGCATAGGCTGGGTGATGTTCACGAGTATTGCTCTAATGTTACTGCCTGAGGCGGCTATGTTCACCACCTCGTTGGAAGGTCCGGCTGAGGTGCTGGCACCACTGCTAGCAGACTTGTCTGCTGACATTCCACTATCACCATTTTTGTCTCCACTTGTGCCCGGGACTAAAACATTGTTTTGATTATTTATATTATTATGGCTGTTTTGACACAAAATTATATACAGTAAAGTATAAGTATATTGATTGCAATTGCATATTTAAAGATGGTAAATACAGTAAACATGTAACAATTTAGTTTTCCCTTTTTGGGGCATGCAATTATCTTTGATTATGGTGAGACTGTACCTTCTGGCCAGACTTCAACAGGCCATCCATCTTTGTCTATTTTGTATTTTCTCCCTCCAATACTAGTGGTCTCTGACTGGTCTGCTGATACTCCACTGTCCAAATTCACCTCTTCCAAATTCACCTCTTCCAAATTCACATCATCCGCACTTGTCACTAAAACACACACAAAAGAATGCAGCATGAAATGTTCATTCTTTTAGGCTTACACAATGAGCTTGTAGATAATTCAAATTTGAAACTAAATTATTATGCAAAAAACAATCAAATTAAACAGAATATGAAATAAAGTATTGATTGATTCTCTTCACTATTTTATGTCCACTGGTGTTATATTCTAATTAAAATTATATAGTAACAATTATGCGTAGAATCTTCTCTGATAACCAGCAGTGATCTACTGGTTATCAGACTATCAACTAATTTTAGTACTTACTTTAAGAACAGAATATTTTTTAGGGTTGTGTCAATGTTTTCTTACCTATTTCTTCTAAACCCACAAAGGGAGTGCTCCAGAAATGTGTCTCATTATATTCTTCAGCCTCCTGACCTTCCTGTAAGGACTCTTGCGAGGTTCCATCATTGAGTTTTATTTTCTTTCCACCCATTTTAGGACTAAGGGGCTGACGATTCCTTGGTTCTTCGCCATCACCCAGTGAATTATCTTCATCCATTTTTACTTACGTAAAACTACAACAAATAAAACATAGGATGACTTGGATTTTAAGTGTTCCCAATACCTACAAGAAAATATCAATTTCTGATGGAATACTCACTCTAGTTGAAGAGAAAAGTGGAAAAAGAAATTTTCGCAAATTTATTTTTGTGATGGTGGATCTGGATTCAGATTTGACTTTGACATTCTTTCTTCTATACAAAAACAAAATAAAATGTTGCTACACTAAATTATTAGCCCGGCCGGCCACAGCCACACACCCTCTGTCTTACTTGCAAGCGTAGATCGTAGATCGAAGGGGATCTCTTTTTTCCGGGTCCGGCCATGTCACATGTCATGAGTAGAGTACAGAGTACGCTACGCGACTACACGCCTTAGAGTATACCTAGAGACGGCATACCTACGAAAAAAACGTGTATACCTAAACTTACCTAGAAACTTAAATGGCTCCTTTCCGTAGTGCTGCCCTTTTGTACCTCGATATTTTTATCGAAACAAGTATTTTTGTGACGATATTTTAGCAGTTTCGTAGTGATTTTATTGTTTTCACCACGATTATGAAACAGAATTCTATAATCATATAGTCTTATAATGCTTAAATTAGAGATACAAAGTATGTGAATGCACGTACCCAATTATGGCTCGACCGCGCTCATGAGACGCAACCACTGAGAAGTTAAGAAAATGAGCTATTATAACAATGGTAATTTTTTCATGTATATTCCGAGTCAAGACTCATGCGTTTAGACACGTGCCAGACCTCCTTAGAATTAAAGATCAAAGTTCACCAAACCAGTTTATTGAACAGTCTGCAGTTAGCTCATTTGTTTCAATTGTAGGTAAATACTAGTTCTAATTTGTTTATACTATTTGATTCAAATTTTCTTTGTTAATAAACGTTGTGTTCATTTAAGAAAAAAGGGTACCTACTGAAATGAAACAACAAGCTACTTAATTGCAAAATATATTGTTTGTATGCAACAGTGATTTGTGAGATAGTATATTTATATTTGTATAACAATATGGGTATAACAATGTGTAATCTGTATCTTTAGCGTAGACGCTATCTATGCTTATATTATAAATGCGAAAGTGTATTTGTTTGTCATTCAGTCACGGCTTAACTAAGAAACCGGAACCTAACTAAGAAAGGATGGAGAGTAACATAGGCTACTTTTTGTCTTAGTAAAATAACAAACTCCCATGGTAGAGTTACAGGAATATCCCCCTAGATATTATATGAAATACGAATTTAACGGGGATGAAACCGCGGGGAACAGCTAGTATTATTTATTATTATAATATAAATCACAAAAAGATAGACACCACATTTTATAAGCAATTCAACAAGTCTCATTCATTTATTATATTATATCACAAATTTAACACAGACTCCTACATTTTTAATTAAACAAGCAATGTAATCCGTAATCCGTCTTATTCATTTACAGTATAAATCAAAAATTTAACACAGACGCCACCTGTATTTTCGATTGTAGAAGCAATGCAACAGCCTCATTCATTTACACATTTGCAATATACCTACCTAATTCAAAAATTCAACTAATACTACACCTAAATTTTCAATTTTACAAGTACCTAATGTAATCAGTCTCATTCATTTACAGTATAAATCTCAAATTTACATTATTTCTATTAAAGTACTGGATCGCGCTGGCACTAGTGGCTGAAACAAACATGAAGAATAAATTTATAATGCAACATTTTTTGTCAGCCTACAATTATAGACTCTAGAAAGGTACTGAGTAGTTCAACTTTGAAAAAAAATCTAAAATCTTAAAGAAATTCTAAAAAAAAAAGTGCCACATCGTTTGCGAAATAACTTTATTTTGCATGGAAATAATTTGCTAAGGGAGGATTTATGGAAATGTACATTTTAGAGGGGATTTGAAGTATGGTAGGCTTTAATATTACTTTGGGTCAGATTTATTTACTTAAAACTTAATATTCATTAATATCAAAATTTAAGCCCTTTGGAAAAATAAAGGTAGTCAAGTTTGTTAATGCATATATGCATTACTTTGCAATAGAAGTTTGTGGGAGTAAGGTCAAGTAAAATACTTACTAAAAAGATTCGTGACGGTACGGCATCCTCTCGCAGTCTTGTTAGTTAAAGTTCGATTGAAGCAAGTTTCTTCAAAATGAAGAGAACGAACGAAAATATCTTTCGTACCAAACTTCAAATTTTCTACTCCAATTGAGTCCAGCCACTTTTTCTTTTACCGTAATTTTCGGGTAACCTAGAACGTAAAAAACCAGTTGAAAATTAATACACTACAATTTACACTTGAAAACATCGATACCTATGAAAAATGCCTTGAAGGACAACACTATCGCCAAACAAACAGTTTCATGTTTTCTTTAATTACACTTAAAACTTACAAAAATAAGCTACATTCGGTATGAATTTTATGTAAACTATTCCTATGAAAGCCAACACATAAGGTATTTATTGTATTATTTGGTAATTTAGCAAAATAAGAATACGTACCGGTGTAATGTTATGTTTGGACGATTTTCACTTGTTTTTAAGCCGCAACCTACCAAACTGCTGTTTGGCATCTTCCTATTAGCTTTCTTTCGCTTACTATATAAGTATTCACATGAAAAAGTCCCGAACTCAAATAATTTTAGCATTTTTACTGTAAATGCAACTCTCGTTGACAGTTTACATACCTGAAAGTAAAATGGCGAACCGACCTCAATCATGCTTTGCTATGACGTCACGTTTCAATGTTGCCAAAAATAGGTTTCGCACATTATATTGATGTCTCTTTTTACATTGGTTATTGTAGGTAAGATAAAACGAGATAGCTATAAGTTTATGAGTTCAATATCGATTTAGATCATATTTGTATAACCGAAAGTTCCTATAGAACAATACGCCGTCTCTATATACCTATACTCTAAGCTACACGCACGCGTTGTTATTGTATACCAGGGATGTCAGACGTACCATAATTATGGTACACGTACCATAATCCAGGTCTTCGTACCATGTACCATAGTACTACTATTATGGTACGCAAGTGTACCAAAATTTTCAATCATCAAAATTATTTTGTCATGTAATGGAACGAACGACAGAAACGTTTCGTTTCCGCTGCTAAGCACTACTCTGTACGTCTAAGATCTGTGATATGAAGCCTTACTCTTAATCTCATAAGAATAATTTTACAATCGATGTATTATGCGTAGAATGAAACGGCCTCTTTAGGTAACGTTTGACGTTGACTGCACTGGTGCGAGAGAGATGGATGATAGCCAATACAAGTTGTGTATGTTGCATCTCTCTCGCGAACCGAAGATTTCTTTCTTCATTTCATTCATCTGTTCATTCGGTTTATGATATCTTGTATTGACTGGCTTGAGTAGTAATAGTAACTCTTGGTTTATCTATAATTTTGAAGACTCTGTTTTCTGTTTCAAAATTTGTGAATTGTGTTGTATTTGATACAGTTAAGTATCTGTTTTTGAGTGTTTGTTTATGAAAAAACTGTAATATTAACTCAAACCAATTAATAACCGTGTGAGACTTTTAGAAACCGTACCTTAATTTTCTGAAAAGTACCATATTTTTGACAGACCGATGTCATAATTTCTGAGTCGGCATCTAACATCCCTGTTGTATACCACAAAGTACTGTGAACTTGTATACTCTTTGAGCCGGACGGACCATGTGTTGTGTTCACAGCTTAGAGTATACCTAGAGATGGCATACCTACGAAAAAAACGTGTATACCTAAACTTACCTAGAAACTAAAATGGCTCCTTTCCGTAGTGCTGCCCTTTTGTACCTCGATATTTTTATCGAAACAAGTATTTTTGTGACGATATTTTAGCAGTTTCGTAGTGATTTTATTGTTTTCACCACGATTATGAAACAGAATTCTATAATCATATAGTCTTATAATGCTTTAATAAGAGATACAAAGTATGTGAATGCACGTACCCAACTATGGCTCGACCGCGCTCATGAGACGCAACCACTGAGAAGTTAAGAAAATGAGCTATTATAACAATGGTAATTTTTTCATGTATATTCCGAGTCAAGACTCATGCGTTTAGACACGTGCCAGACCTCCTTAGAATTAAAGATCAAAGTTCACCAAACCAGTTTATTGAACAGTCTGCAGTTAGCTCATTTGTTTCAATTGTAGGTAAATACTAGTTCTAATTTGTTTATACTATTTGATTCAAATTTTCTTTGTTAATAAACGTTGTGTTCATTTAAGAAAAAAAGGTACCTACTGAAATGAAACAACAAGCTACTTAATTGCAAAATATATTGTTTGTATGCAACAGTGATTTGTGAGATAGTATATTTATATTTGTATAACAATATGGGTATAACAATGTGTAATCTGTATCTTTAGCGTAGACGCTATCTATGCTTATATTATAAATGCGAAAGTGTATTTGTTTGTCATTCAGTCACGGCTTAACTAAGAAACCGGAACCTAACTAAGAAAGGATGGAGAGTAACATAGGCTACTTTTTGTCTTAGTAAAATAACAAACTCCCATGGTAGAGTTACAGGAATATCCCCCTAGATATTATATGAAATTCGAATTTAACGGGGATGAAACCGCGGGGAACAGCTAGTATTATTTATTATTATAATATAAATCACAAAAAGATAGACACCACATTTTATAAGCAATTCAACAAGTCTCATTCATTTATTATATTATATCACAAATTTAACACAGACTCCTTGAGCTGTATATAACTATTGGGGGTACCTGTAAATCAGCAGTAATAAACTGGCTATCGAGCAAGACGGTCGTTTCATTTAGCTTCCCTACTTACCGACACACCATTTGACGACGAGGTCACTGTCTACCCGCGAGTAAATAAAAATGACGAGTTTTCTCGGTAACTTAGGCGTTTTCGACTACAAATTACATGAATGGGAAGTGTTTTTCGGTAAATTGACGCAATTCATTAAACTGAACGGCATCGGCGAAGAAAAACAAAGTGCTGTGTTGCTAACGCATTTATCCGACGACTCGTACCGTCTGCTTCGGAACCTCGTTCACCCGAAGAATCTCGATGGAACAACCTATAAAGAGGACATTTTTAATTAAACAAGCAATGTAATCCGTAATCCGTCTTATTCATTTACAGTATAAATCAAAAATTTAACACAGACGCCACCTGTATTTTCGATTGTAGAAGCAATGCAACAGCCTCATTCATTTACACATTTGCAATATACCTACCTAATTCAAAAATTCAACTAATACTACACCTAAATTTTCAATTTTACAAGTACCTAATGTAATCAGTCTCTAAGAAATTAATAAATCCCAAAAATTTACGATCCCGACGGGATTCGAACCCGCACCATTTCTTAGAAATTACCCAGAGTATAATAAATAAAAACCTTAGTAATCAGTCTCATTCATTTACAGTATAAATCTCAAATTTACATTATTTCTATTAAAGTACTGGATCGCGCTGGCACTAGTGGCTGAAACAAACATGAAGAATAAATTTATAATGCAACATTTTTTGTCAGCCTACAATTATAGACTCTAGAAAGGTACTGAGTAGTTCAACTTTGAAAAAAAATCTAAAATCTTAAAGAAATTCTAAAAAAAAAAGTGCCACATCGTTTGCGAAATAACTTTATTTTGCATGGAAATAATTTGCTAAGGGAGGATTTATGGAAATGTACATTTTAGAGGGGATTTGAAGTATGGTAGGCTTTAATATTACTTTGGGTCAGATTTATTTACTTAAAACTTAATATTCATTAATATCAAAATTTAAGCCCTTTAGAAAAATAAAGGTAGTCAAGTTTGTTAATGCATATATGCATTACTTTGCAATAGAAGTTTGTGGGAGTAAGGTCAAGTAAAATACTTACTAAAAAGATTCGTGACGGTACGGCATCCTCTCGCAGTCTTGTTATTTAAAGTTCGATTGAAGCAAGTTTCTTCAAAATGAAGAGAACGAACGAAAATATCTTTCGTACCAAACTTCAAATTTTCTACTCCAATTGAGTCCAGCCACTTTTTCTTTTACAAAAAAAAAAACCAGTTGAAAATTAATACACTACAATTTACACTTGAAAACATCGATACCTATGAAAAATGCCTTGAAGGACAACACTATCGCCAAACAAACAGTTTCATGTTTTCTTTAATTACACTTAAAACTTACAAAAATAAGCTACATTCGGTATGAATTTTATGTAAACTATTCCTATGAAAGCCAACACATAAGGTATTTATTGTATTATTTGGTAATTTAGCAAAATAAGAATACGTACCGGTGTAATGTTATGTTTGGACGATTTTCACTTGTTTTTAAGCCGCAACCTACCAAACTGCTGTTTGGCATCTTCCTATTAGCTTTCTTTCGCTTACTATATAAGTATTCACATGAAAAAGTCCCGAACTCAAATAATTTTAGCATTTTTACTGTAAATGCAACTCTCGTTGACAGTTTACATACCTGAAAGTAAAATGGCGAACCAGCCTCAATCATGCTTTGCTATGACGTCACGTTTCAATGTTGCCAAAAATAGGTTTCGCACATTATATTGATGTCTCTTTTTACATTGGTTATTGTAGGTAAGATAAAACGAGATAGCTATAAGTTTATGAGTACAATATCGATTTAGATCATATTTGTATAACCGAAAGTTCCTATAGAACAATACGCCGTCTCTATATACCTATACTCTAAGGTTCACAGACTTAGATTATTTTAAAATTTACTATGTTTTGTTTGTGTTGCATGAGTATACAATAACTAGTAAACATAAATAATTGTACGTACATAATCTAATCAGACGAGAAAATGGTAGATATTAAAAATAAACACTCTTTGTTGGAATGCAAAAATAATACAGTACTAGTGTGTTGCGTTAACCAATTTTCTCTTTTGATTGAACTTTGTTTTCAGCTGGTTTCATTTGCAGCATTGGGATTTCACAGAAAGATAGATAACAGTGGCAACAGGTACCTAGCCAACTTAATTTATTTATATTTATAACAGGGCATCCTACGTGAAATTATGGATAAATAGTACACAATCAATATACAAATACACATTACAAAATCTTATAATCTATGTGTTTTCACACATAAGGGACGCCGCAGCGTGCTCAAATTTTTACCCAACCTAATAACTGATCATATAAAAAACAAACAGTAAGGGTAAACGTAATTAGTAAGTGAGATCTGAGACATAGGTATAACTTTAACTTAACTATAACATGTGACAAGAACTACCATTCTAAAATGGGTCACACTAGGTAATTCTAATAGAAGAAAAATAAGAGCAGAAAAGGGTAGGTCAATAGAACTTCCAATAGTTATAGGTACTTATATGAATATATACATTAAAAAACAATTAATCAAGCTGCTTTTGAAGTTGCAGAGAGGACTAACTCGGAAGCTCATCAAACATGGACCGTCCTGAAGGAATGTTGTCCTTCCTGGATTTATTGGATCTAGACGAACATCTGATAGATGCAAGACTGAAAACGATTATGGAAAGAAGTAATCACTCTAGCAAACATCTATCAAATGCCTTGCAGCTTTTAGAGTACAAAAATCTCATAAACTCGCAAGATAAATCTGACTGTGAGAACACCAATGAATTTGACTTCATAGTAAAGTTAATCAAAAATATTCAACCAGACACTGTTGAAAATGTGTGTAAAATCTCAAAGCTGGTCCTCAGTTTGAATAATAGCACACTTGTAAGTAATTCACAACATTTAATACAACAAATCTTAGCAAATATAGATTTATCTCAGGAAATGCCAAAATCTGCTGAAGTAGAGAGTGAACAATCCAGGGCTTTATTATATTATAAAGTTTGTGATAGTGTTCTGGATGCTGTCATAGAAAATGGTTTGAAAATTGATTTACTGTTCATGGATGTGCCATTGGAAAAAGCAATTAGCCATGCTGATGATAAAGTTAAAATCCATTTTATTACAAGCACAATTCCAAAGATTTTCAAAGCAATTGAAGGATACAATATTTTGGATAAAGTTTGGGCTTATATCAAGGAGCTCAAGGATATAGAAATGTCTTTGAAAGTACTGAGTTGTTTATCAGATTATTTTCTGCCAGCGGTTGATGCTAATGGAAAGGTTGAGTTTGAGTCTGAAGTAGTATTCCACTATGAGTTGTGGAGAATCATACTTTTTGGATTAATGTCCACTGACTACTCCCACAGGAAAATATCTGTTTACTTAGCTAAAAGAGCTATAGACTATGTAGGTAGTAAACATATAAACATTCAAATCAAATCTGAAAATGACACCATACTTTTTTGGGATCACAGAAGAAGTAAAGATCTCAGAAAGCAATGGGATAATTTCTTCATATTAATAGACAGTTTAGAAGAAAAACAGAGTAACATAGTACTACCATCATTGCAACTGTTTGGTTCGATTAAAGAGTTGCACTACTTCTGGTTAAACTGTGCCTTCAATTTAGGACTCAGACATGATAATTCACAAGTCAGGCTTAAATGTGTTCAGTACAGGTTTAAAAGAGAAATTAACAATGATACAGAAGCTACACTTATTTTACAAGCACTTGATGATATCAACTTTTATGAGACAGCCCATGATGTAAAACTCATAAAAGAAAATCTAAAAGATGGACTGAAAGATGGTCAAATAACCAATATTCTTAAAGCAATACCCATAGCTCAGTTATCCCCAGTTCCTCTGTACCATTTGACTGATGTATTAGCAGAAGCAGAGCTACAAGTTACATTTACTTCTGATCAAGATGCAATTGAAATATTAACAGATGTAGCAAAAGTTCCTTGCAATAACATAGCTCTAAGAAAAGCCTTTCACATCAATATAGCACACTTTATTGGGAAGTCTTGCAAAGGGCTCGGCTGGAGAGTATTAGCAAAAGTATTTTCTTTGCTGCAATTGGGTACAAATGAAATAGAAAATACTGAAAACCCCTTGATTGCTACACTAGATATGAAGCTGACTTCTAATGAGGGAGAGGCAAGAAGACTTTATAAATATGTAACTGAAACATTGGCAGACATTGATTTTGGACTGCTATATCTTGACAAACATGCTGAAGATCTGAATTTATACATGGAAGTTATTCACAATAAAATACAAAATATAGCAAATATTGCTAACAGACAATACTCAAATAAATTGGATTCCTTGAACGATGTACTGATAACATTAAAAATATTTACAAAATGTAAAGGAGCAAACAATGAAGCTAGAGAAACTATTAAAAATGTAATTTTGAAAGAATTCAAAACAATACTGCAGTATGCTTTTTGTTTATTAACAAATGATACGGCTTTAAGTGTTGATGAAAACAAAACACTGTTTAGCTACTTGTTATGGCCAGATGAACTCATAGAGAACTCTGAACATTTAGTTATTCAGTTTTATAAAAGCGCTGTAATACTTCTGAATAATGCAAACTTAGATTTGGAAAATACTGCTATTTGCATGTTCATAATAAATAATCTTTCTGGGAACAAGACATTTATCAGGAACTTTAAGCATGAAATGCTTGATATCAAAGGTCTTATAGATCTAGCCCGAAATTTTGAAAAGAGAGAAGTTCATAAAGCTAAAAGCATTGGAAGACTAAAGAATATATTTTATGAGAAGCACAGTGAAACCGTAAAAATCCTACTAGAAGATAAGGATTTGCAAATAGACAAGTATCTAGAAAACATTGTAGAATATCTTGAAGATATAACAGAATGTGGTGGATACGGATGCCTTTATTGGATCCTAAAAATAACGAATAAGATATTGAAGTTTTTAACTGCCAAAGAAAATACCAAATTTGACATTAATCAGTTCATCCATAGAATGTGGAGAGAAATAGAAGAGTTAAAAACGAATCATCAAAATTACTCTCCATGCATGGAAGAATTTGCACGTCTCCTTACACAAGATGCTTTGCTAGATCTACCAGAATTTAACAATACAGTTATTCTGTTCTGTAAGAAAATCATAGATTATGGTCCAATTAAGAATAATCCACTGTTTTATTTGTCCAGAGAGTTGAATGGGAAAGAAATAAGAAGGCATGGCCAGTTAGTATTTATTCTTGGTGAATTGCTGCTGTATTGCCCAGTTTCCAGGAAGGATCAAAGGTTCAGCAGCCCCTTTTAAATTTCTTTAAATGTCAGGAAAACCTATTAGCTCCTCGAGGATGACAGAATGATTTCTCTATTTTCAGAATTACCGACAACTTGACTGTTCAAAATTCCGGGTGCAAAAAGTTTGGCATCAATAATAATGAGTAAGTTACTTTTACTAGTGCTCCGTTCCTTGCGCCACAGATTAAGCAATGTTACTTCGTAACGGATACCGTACTTACTGGTTTTCATTAATCAACTATGAGCCTTATTAAGAGGTGGAAATAATGTTCCTAAAGCTCTGCTCGCTGTTAGCGAAGCCGCATGATCAAAACCTTGCAGTACCCTCCCCGGCCTCTTGGCCCGCGCCTCGGAGTCGGTAGTGTTGGTCCTACCGAGTTTTTGACAAAGATCGGATGTTATATATAGGTACTACCTAACTCTCATACATACAATCTAATACATACGTACCTACCTACCTACCTAAGCAATTCGATAAATGAAAATGTAGTACATTCAGAACAATTTCTTGTCTCAGATCACAGAAAAAAAGGACAAGTCAGTAGAAAATTCCCTATGGTAGTGTAACTCTAAAATTCTTTAAGTGGGCGCAATGCGCCTAAACCACCTCGCTAACAGCAAGAAGAGCGTTAGGAACAGTATTTCCATCTGCATAAGGCTCAAGTTGATTGGTGAAAACTAGTTAGTAAGGTATCTGTAACATTACCTTATGTGTGCTTTTACCTTTAACCATCCCAATTTGAATGCCATGTTCGTATAGTGGGTACAGAAAAAATAAAGTCATGTGTTTCTTTCCAGCATCGATCTGCACTTCAATTTCGAGATTCAATATGCAACTGTTGCAATGCTGTCTAGAATCAACGACATTGAGATTTTAGACGATATAACGAATTTCATCACCAACAACGTAAACGATATTTTCAAGCACAAAGTGAGATACCATGGGAATTCACAACTACATAGGACTATACAGACAGGACTTCAGCATTTGGTGTTTCTATTGCTGATCCATCCATGTGCTGACCTCAGGATAATGAGCTGGTGTCTGCAGCTTTTGGGAAAATTGCCGCACCAGTCGAGTGTCAGAATTTGTCTTGAATGGTATATCACACTCAGCTTTTATATTCAGGTAAACTGAAATTTCAAGTTAAGTCGAATTGTGAATTTTCTGATAACTACGTAATTTTAACATCTTCATTGTTTAATAGGTACTTAGTTTTTTTTCAGTTATGTATGAGTTAGTTTGTTTAATTAAACACCTATTTTTCAGGGTCGACTTATAAATTCCGACATGCTAGATTTGTTGAAATCTGTAAATGTTCCAATCCCATCGCAATTTATAATAATTTATTGGCTGCTAAAACACAAGATAACAAATCACACATTCTCAAATGAAGAGTATGAATTTGTTATGGGCACTTTGCTCTCACACACAATGGGACAATTGTTTAATATAAGATTACATGCACAGTACTTATCTACAAAACTGTACGCACTAAACAAAAACAGTTCAGGAAAGTATGACTATACAGTCGAAGTTATAAACAAAACACTAACTGAGAACGCTAGTGACAAAAACTTCGTGAAACTCAAAGAAGACTACTTCGTTAGTGAATTTGATGTAGTGAGCAATTTAACTCCTTATTTTTTGTATAGCGTAATGCCGAAACTTTGTAATAGCAATAACGGTGAGATTGAGATCATTGATCTTGCAACTCAGGCTGTAAACGAAATTAACAAAAACATTAGCAACAACGACAACAACAACATAATCAAGAAAGAATGGAAGCAATGTTGTATCAGAGACGAAGATTTAGTTAATTTTGAATTCAATAAACATGATGAAAGCAAAGTAGTGGACAAATTAGAGGAAGCAGGTACTCTTCAGAAAAAGTATATTCCTTGGAAGAACATGAGCGACGTTAATACTTATGAAACTACTAAGAAGGTAAAGAAAACAATAGACTCGATAAAGATTCTCATTCACTATCATTTCATTTCTTTTGTGGGAAATAGATAGTTACCTACCTAATTATAAAATCAGTAAATTACATAATGAATATATTTGTATTTCCGTTTACTTTTCAGCGAGATACTACTAGTGATCTCATTGTCGTAGCATCACTGATAAATAAACTGCCAAATCTGGGTGGCATGGCTAGAACAAGTGAGGTTTTTGGCGTGAAAACGTATGTAATTGACAGCCTAAGACATATGCAAGATAAACAGTTCCAGGGCTTAAGGTACCTACCAACCTAATTTTTGATCATTTATTTACTTGGCAAGATTTTTTCTTTTATGTATGTACATTGGCGTAAGTAAAATAATCATATTCCTTAAAATATTCATAAATTACTTCTGTTTTTCCAGTGTATCAGCAGAAAGATGGATTGATATTAAAGAAGTGCGACCGGGACACTCCCTTAAAAAGTACCTCAACAGAAAGAAAGCGGAAGGTTACGCTATAGTAGCAGCTGAACAAACCTCTACCGGTTCAAAACTGCAGACGTTCAAGTTTCCAAAGAAAACTTTATTGTTATTGGGGTAAGAAATAAACTTTAGATACTTAGAATGATTCTCACTGAAGCATTTTGATTAAGTTTACTTTGGCCTTAACTATTATGTTGGTTTTGCCCAAAGAAAAAGTTCTTCTAAGTATACTACATTTTCTTTTAATTCATGTTATTGGTTTTAAATTTTAAAGGCCGTTTGACTATATAAACAAATAATAACACAACACGTAATATTTTATTTTTTCTGTGCGTCGTCGTGGGTTTTATATAGATAGTAGACGTTTTTTTGATGAGGTACAGCTTTATTTACCTTACTGTACATGATACATTTTCGTCGGACGAGTAGGGAAAGAGACGAAATAAGGCATGAGACCAGTTAAGGTGACTGACTAGATGCAGAAAGTGACGCCATAGTGACGTGATAGAGAGGGAGACGAAATAGCGAAAGTGACGACTGATCAACGTAACCAGTTTTAGATGTAATTTAGTTGTATAATTGTTTATATATACGGGACTGACATAGTCACCAATGACTCAAAGTCCCATAAAAAAAAACGAAGATATTAAAAAAAAAAAGCCCTGCTAATAACATGGCAGACGTTGCAAGAGCCCGCTTAACCGGAGACTAGGACTTCTTACGACTTAAGCGTCGTATTAGCTCCACCTACAGGGGAAACCTTGAAAGATTATCCAAACCTGTTCATGGACTAAGAAACGTTAAGTACGAATGACGAGAGGTGTCGCTTTTGCTATATTCTTACCCAGTCGTCTTTAAAGCAAAAAGCTAAGTACCGTAAAACGGGGTCAATAGGGATAAAATCGATGAACAAAATTGAAGCGGAAACACTATCAGAAATCTACCGATAATCGTCTGATTTTTTATGAGTTTTATAGTAGAATATTGAATTTTTATACTGGTAACACTTTTTTGACGTGAAGATGGTCACAAGTCAGAAAAAAATACATCTGAAGTTCGCCGTTCAGCAGGACGTGATTTTGTCCCTCAAAAACTTTGAAAAACAAGCAGGAAAAAGTGATTTCTATTAAATGAATCGTGCTGAGTAACAAAAGTTAGTGTGTTCTCCATCCAAATCAAGTATGTCACTACAATTTTCTTGTTTAATTTTAGTTTAAATCGAAAATTTATGAGTGCCGGTAAATTTTGCAAAAAAAGAGGGTAATAGAGACGCCTACAGGATATTATCGGGATGTCTGTGGGGTGAATAGGGACGAGAGTCCTACAAACTAAGGACGTGGTTGTATGAAAAGGGACACTAAAGCATGGATAGGGACAGGGGTGTCACTCACCAATATCGCTAGTATTTGTCTATAATAATATTATTATTCGTTATTACCTAATGATGGGTGGTTTGGTTAGGCTTATTTATTTAGGTACTTAGAGACTTTTGCTTTTTGCAGGCACAATGCCACGAAAATATAAGCCCAGCCAAAAGAAGAATTATAAAAAATATAAAAAATAAATAAATAATATAATAAATAATATAAATAAAACAAACAAAATTTTTTTTTTCTCTTTTTTTCTAATTATGACGTTGGGGTCCAGTATATAGGATAGTAGGTTTGAGTAGGTATTTTGATTCTCCAATATTTACTTTCTGCACTTACTAATCTTTTGACTCGGCTAAAGTCGAAATAGGTAGGTAGTTGCTTTTTTTGTTTTTTTATAAGTTTAATGAATCTGATTCAAAAGTCGTTCGTAAGTCGCTAAGGAAGCAATGAAATCTGTAGAGGTATAATGTATTTTACATTATTATTATATATAATAATAATAATATTAATAAAAATAATAATTATAATAAAAATAATAATATTTTACTTATTTTTTCATTCTTAGTTCTGAATAATATTATTTGGGGGTTTGTGACAACCCTGACCATATTTCTCTATTGTTCTCAATGCCGTCCCTATTAACCCCTATACGTGTATGAATAGGGATAGCATATATTTTAAGTATTTACATAAAAGAAGCTCACTATCAATGAGTTTCGCATACAATTTCATAATATACAAGTTAAGACTAAACTTTTAATGTAGTAAACTAATAGTTGTTGATACAAAATTCATTAGAAAAGGGCACTCAAAGTTGAAAACCATCCCCATTCACCCCATTTTACGGTACTAAAATCTCTTGAAAATGTCTTTATCTTGATTAATTTGAATAACTAAAATATTAAAGATAACAAATACAAACAGCTATTTCTTATCCGATTATGTATGCAAATTTTCATTGCAATAAAGGGTGTAGTTTCCAAATGAATCGGAAAGTACGTTTGTATGGGAGCTTAGAGGTTTGCACCCACCTTAAGCTTCGTCAGCTGGTTTTACTCAAGCGACAAATCTCTTGTGAACTCTTTGGGAGCACACCAGATTTGGACATAATATCTGCAGAAGACTGTACTCATTTCGCGCCTCTCTGCAATTAACTGCAATGTGAGTGTGAACAGATAATCTGTTTTATTTCTGCGGCGGCGGGTCCTAAAGAACTCCGACCTGACCGCATGGACAATTTCCACGAGCCCGTTATCAATCCGCAAAGCATTGAAAGCGGTTTTGTAGCTCCAACTGAAAGCTCTCGCCATTTTGTATCTGCTATTAGGTCCTATGCTGTTCCTATTAATCAACAAAACGTTCATGATAAAGTAGCATGTGGTTTTCTATTTACAGGCATGAAAAAGAAGGCATACCTTGCAACCTGCTTCCTATGATGGATCACTGTGTAGAGATTCCACAGCAAGGATTTGTAAGATCTCTGAATGTCCATGTCACCGCCGCTATTTTCGTTTGGGAATATACTAGGCAGAATTTACTATAAGTTCGAGAGTAATAAAAATATTATATACTAAGCTGTACATTTTATTTTGTTTGCTGTTTCATAGATAGATCAATCACCTTTTAGTGTTTGCCTTTGTGAGTCAATAAATACATTTTCTTTCTTAGTTTCTTTTAACAAATTAAAAAAAAAGCCAGTTTGTTACTAACCCACATTACTCAACTTTTAGGCAATTAAGAGAATAGGAAGTTAAAAAATATTTAAAGATTAAATTAGGTTTAGGCTTTTACTTCAGGAGAACAAAACAACTTTATAACCTTAGGTAGTAAGGTTATTTTTACTGGCTTTACTTCAAACTCTTCATTATCTATTTCAATTGTCACTTCTTTTTCAGTTTCCTTTGGAATAAGTTCTATTGTTCTTGCATAGATGGGATCTGATTTTGTTTTGTTCTTCAGCCGATTCCATCCTTCTGTTACAAATTGTATATAAGTATAATGATTCTTCCCCAATTCGACACTGAGAGAGGATTGGTTATTAGGTTCAACATTCCCTGTCTTGATTCTGAAGGCGCAAGTTTTGAAACACAGCTCTTTTGATGTATTACATTCTGGGTTAACAGATATTGATTCTTCCCTGGTATCAGCTTTTACTGGCAGCATGAAGAATGACCATTTCCTTTTAATTTCAGGTTTCTTAGGTAAACAATTGGTGCATCCTGAACATGGTGGTGAATATGTGATTGTTCCAGAGCAGTCCCATGTCAGAGAGTTTTTATATCCATTGAAAAGGAATGTAGCATATTCCCTCAAGGATCCATAAATCCAATACTTATCTCTTCTTGCCAAGGTGTCCCTAAATGCTCCCCATTCGAAAGTAGTCATGGCATACACTGGTCGGGCAGGTGTTTCATTTTCATTAATCACTGGTTCAATTTTCATGGCATCTTTCCACACTGTATTGCCTTTGACTATGGCCATAGAGGCATCAATAAGTTGCTTAACTCTTTTTACACCTGTTCCTGCTGGGAACAGAGTGTTGCCCATTGCGTTTGTTCGGCCCAATGGTAAAATGCCAAGGGGAAATTGATTTGCATGATCATTTCTTCTTAGAAGACCTGCAAGAATGATTAAAACTTATTATTTGTTAGATATTATTCTGCATTTAAGAAAGGACCAAGCAAATAAAGTAGGTTTTAAATAAATAATGTTGGACAACTCATACAGCATCGTCTTGCCCCAAGCTAAGCAGAGCTTGTGCTATCGGTAAGTACTAGTTATCTGATGTAGGTAATTAATACAATAATTTCACATGACATATTTCAGTATTTACTTATTATAATGTACTTACCTACCTAATTGCCTAGATGCAAGACATTTGTTTGATTTTGAGTCCAAGAGTCCTGTAAGGTCTAAACTCTAAAGGATATAAAGCACTTTGATGTTTGATTTCCTAAAAGATATAGGCACCATCTTGAAAATGTGATTCTGCATACTAACCAGTAACAGTTTCAGATAGTGTCCCATCGCCTCCTGCAACTATAATTGCCTCGGTTCCTTTCAGATTCTCAATTATTTCCTTAGCATTCCCCTCTCCTGAGGTTTGAATCACATCTACTTGTAACCCTGCTAAATGCAGTATTGGTTCGCAATACTTCTCATACTCTTGCTTAGCCGACCTCTTGTTAGCAACAGGGTTAAGAATGACTGTGACTAGTGTAGGATTTCTTTCTATAGATATAGTGGAATCGCCATAAGAGGCTGCTTCCTTACATGCAGCACGCATAAGCACGTTGATCCTAGAAGAATAAAGTGGTGTCATTATATTGCATTCAATTTGTAAGCCTGACGATTTGTAACTCGAAGTAATTGACGAAATAACAAAATTGCTAAACAATTTTAATGTACTCCTTACTCATATTTTTCTATGCCTTTAACACTCGCGTAGACTAAAGCAACAACTCCTAAGGTGGATTTCTTCCAATTGTTTCGTATTGTTTGACCAAATTTCCCAATTTTTTCCATTTTTACAAAATAATAACGCTAAAACTCTAGAGCAAACATAATTTTTAGGTTAGAATCTACGGAGCGAAAGAAAAATAAACAGCTGTTCGGTTTGACGTTTGACATTTTTACTGTAAATCGGACGTGTGAGTTCCGCACGTTCCGCAACGCAAGACGACGACGCGAACGGAACGGAGACGAATACAGGCTATAGCCTCTTGGGCCAAACTATAACTTTTAGTATAATCCAATGAAAAAAGAGATCCTCTTCGGTGTAAAAACTTACTACGCTATTAAGGGGAGTCCGGGAGGTTTTCCTTTTTTTTATAAAGAGTTTGTAGGGCGTAATCTCTGAAACTATTCAACCGATTTAAAAAAATATTTTATACATCCAAATATGCATCCAAAGCTACACTGTTGTTGAATAACTTGTCTATTAAGTGCTTTTTTGTACCTAAGCCTTCGATCAAAAATTTCCGGCTTTGCCGGCCCCCCTTAGATTCACAATGCGCACCCCAAAACCTTCAGTAGCAAAAGAGAAACATTTTGACATGTTAGGGAAGCTTTTCAACTAGTGTCATTTTAGCGTTCAGACAATAAGCATGTGTAAGTGCTCGTACAAAAAATGCAAGAATCACTCGTCCAAAGTGCTGAAAAAGGATGGAATTTCTTATTTTCAGTAAGTTTATATACATTTTTTATCCGTATATTGAGATGTGAGTCATATACTTGTGAAATCAGCATAAAATATTGTTGTTTGGTTTGCCTATGTTAAAATATTAATTTTGTTCTAAATTGATAAATGGAGAGGCTATTTCTTCTAATTTTTTTTTCATTTATAGTATGTATTAATATATTTTTCATAAAAATAAGTTTAATATTACTGTTGATGATTTTTAAAATAACTAGTTGGCCCACCCTAAAATTTCATTTGCGTAGACTCTCTAATAAAAGAAAGACTAGGTTCTTACCTACCTACCAGAAGTATGAATTTAAAAAACGTTTATTTTTGTCCCGTAAAAAAAACTCGTGCAAAGCCGCAGACAGGAACCAGTTCTTTTTAATCTAGAGTGCCTGCCTGAAATTGTATTGTAAGTTTAAATTATTGTATGTCTGAAATGACCTTTTATATAATTACCTACTGTTGAGACACCAATTTATAGTTTCATCAATAAATGATTCGTTATCTTTACCTGAATTCTGTTAATTAATCCTTATAGAAAATAAACTGAGTAGGTAGGTATATAATTCTCAGGTAGGTACCTACCTACTTACAAAATAAAATAAAATGAATTCGACTCCACCAATCTCTTGTTCTGTATGGAAAAAACTTGTCAGGCTCTGCGCAAACTGTCTGCGTCAAAACAAAACGAAGACAATTTTGAGTGACATTTTGCAAGGCTCTAGGTATCTACGGGGGAGGCCGCGAACTACTTATTTTTGATCGAAGACCTAAGCCTAAAGAAACTTTGGACTTTTGATAAGGTTTTATTCTATCTACCCAAGTAAAACAGCGGGGCGCTAATAGTTATTGTACCTATCTACTTAAATAGTTACAACATATTTTATGCAGTTATGTTACAATTTTAGAGTTCTCATCTCAGACATTTAGGCTAGTTAGTGTTTCTTTTATGCAATAAATTGACGAAACAAGTCGTTTAAGTTTTGTATAATTAAGCAAAAGAATTAAAAATTTGGAACTGCGATGCTTATGACGATGATGGCACTGGTGGTGAAAACGGTATCAGTTCTAGCGACGGCAAAGGATTGGAAACGAATGATAATTGTTGTTGACCATCTGCAGTGTGTAATTGTGATTCCGAAGGTGCTATGCCTGATGATTTAATTCAACATTCTTTAAAATAACAAGAAAATTACACTTTACAACAAAGGTGGGCATGCCATCACTTTGTTCGCCGCAGATGAGCTTTCGAGTGGATACCGCCTTAATAAACGCCATAGCGCGCTGTCTTTATCTTTCCGCATCCAGTATTTGCAGTTTATTCCGGAAATCCCCCACGGCCATCCCCCACGTGGGGGATTACGGGATTTTTTTCCCTGAAATCCCACAAATCAAGTTGATCAGTCTCGTGGGGGATTTCAGGAAAAAATATTCCAGAAATCCCCCACACAGCTCGACCCATAAAATAAATTAGATCGTAGTACCTTTAACTCTTCTCCGCTGGCTGCTATAATGGCGGACCGCTCACCTCCACAATGGGAGGTTTTCTAAAGGGCAATTAAAGAAAATGTAGTTCATAAAAATGCAATAGATGGCGCTGACGAGACCATGTATCTGACGATTTTGCCGTAATGACTGTGACAGATTGACAATTGCATTCAAATTCTTTATTAACAATTACAATCAAATAATAGAATTTAATTAAAACTAGTATTTACAATTGAAACAATTGAGCTAACTGCAGACTGTTGCAAGCAAATTGATACTTACTGTCAAATTGACACAATGGAATATTTTTTCCTGAAATGCCCCACGAGACTGATCAATTTGATTTGGAGGATTTCAGGAAAAAAAACCGGTAATCCCCCACGTGGGGGATGGCCGTGGGGGATTTCCGGAATAAACCTATCGTAACTTAGCATAACAATAATAATTAATAACTTCAAATCTTTGATTTCGGACCTGTCTACCGTAAAAAAATATATGCAAACCAACGAGCCAACATTATTGCATCTTACCGATAGAGCCCTATGTTCCCTATTAGCAGTTCCATCATTCAGGTCATCAGTGACCCAGTGGCTCAAGTAGGTACCTACTTGAACTTTTTTACACATATATATTATGTACCTACCACACAATATATGTACCACATAATTCAAAATTCAATAACTTTATTTCTTTAGGCTTACAAAATAAGCACTTAGACAAGTCAAATTTTATAGATAAACAAACAGCTTAATAATAGTACCTAATTATTATCAAAAAGGAAACAAAATGTTATTGATTTTGTTCGCTTCAATTTTTTGTCCACTTGTGGAAGAAGCGAAAAATAAACCACTAGTAAGTGTATAACGCTTAAAATTTAATACAATGTTATTCGCCTATCTAAGTCTAAATATAATGTGATTTATAAACAGGTCAATATTTATATAAAACTAAGCTTAAGATTGTTCTCCTATAATACTAGTGTCGGTGCGGAACTGGGCGACATTTGGCCAAGCATTAACATCGACTACCTATATCAACATATATTGATATAGGTAGTCATCTATGGAGTAAAAGGCTTTCCTGATAAGATTTCGTTTTATGTACTGTTTAAATTTACGAATAGGGAGCTCAGTTGCTTCAGATGGAAGCTTATTATAGAAGCGTACGCAATTTCCCATAAATGATTTGCTTACCTTTCGTAATCTAAATGATGGAATGTGTAGTTTGTTCTTGTTTCTTGTATTTCAAAAAATGTGATGTTCACAACATCACATTTTTTCAAAAAGCTATCGTTATTTTTGTGCGTATAGGTACATTAGATTTTCATAGATGTATTGCGATATTACTGTCAAACAATTTATGTCTTTAAATAGATCCCTCAAAGAATCGCGTGGCTTTAATTTATAAATTGCGCGTACAGCCCTTTTTTGGAGAACAAAGATAGTCTGGATGTCGGCTGCCCGTCCCCAAAGCAAGATACCGTAAGACATTATACTATGGAAGTAACTGAAATAAACTAACCTAGCCGTATCTACATCGGTAATATATCTAATTGTTCGAACCGCATAGGCTGCTGAACTAAGTCTGCCTGCGAGAGCATCAATTTGCGGTCCCCATTGAAGAGAGGAATCAATATGTAACCCTAGGAAAACAGTTGAGTCTACAAGGTCAACTATCTCACCCTTTAGCATTATCTTAGTTGGGAGTTCTCTTACATTTGGTAACATGAATTTTATACATTTGGTTTAAGAGGTTATTGGCGGTGAACCAATCTACTATTTGTGAAAGTGAATTATTTACATCGTCATAATTATATTTATTTCTGTACAAGTATCTGTAATGTGGTAGGTAGGTATATAGTACATGTGTAAGATAATAAAAATGCAATTTAATTTTGTAACTCAACCCTCCCACATCATCCAATAGGTAGGTAGTATGTATGCAAAATTTCATTAAAATCGGGGACGCAGTTTCCAAATGAATAGAAAAGATACATTATCTAGGTACATGTAATGTGGTCCACATTACATGTGCTGCCACAACTCTGCCAGAATTCATGTCTAGCAATGAATTAACAAAAATGCAATTTAATTTTAGAATAGAATAGAAAATCTTTATTTGTGTAACAGAGTTAAATTATGACATTATTTTGTGACTCAGCCCTCCCACATGATCCATTAGGTCCATTAGGAGGTAGGAATTTATGCAAAATTTCATTAAAATCGGGGACGTAGTTTCCAAGTGAATGGAAAAGATACAATGAAAAAGTGGAGGGTTGAGTCACAAAATTAAATTGCATGATTCTGTCTAATTTGTTATTTTTTTTTACCTCAAGAGCTCTATACCCATCACGAGCTAAGCAAGCTAGCATGAAAAAAAAAGAAACGAACGAACGAAGTGAAGTGAAAAACAGAATCAATTTGTTTGGTTTTGGCAGGTTTTGCTCTCGAAGTACTTTGCATGGAATTGTTCTATGCTTGCGAATAGTTTTATCCACAAAACAGTGCATGATCGTATTTTCTTATGAGTTCTGATCAAAATGACGAAACTGGCGTGCCAGCTGGTTGGGAACTCTGTGTTTCCAAGAAGAATCCTAGCCGGAAGTATTATTTTAATAGAAGAACTGGAGACTCTTCCTGGTGTATACCTCAGGTAAAAAGGTCTAATTATGGTACTTTATCGACCTAGCCTTAATAATAGGTACAGGAATTCGGCCATAAAAAACACAGCAAAATGACCTTGATCTAATGACAACAATCCTGAATGTCCATGTGCTTTTCCGTATATATCCGTTTATTTTTTCGTATCCGGGATTTCTATTAATTGACATGTTTTTATCATATTTCAAGCCTGACACATTCTCTGAAGATAGTAAGAGTAAAAACAGTAAAGAAGAAAATAATAAACGCAAGGAAAGGAAATTACTAAAGAGGAAGAGTGATGGAGGTGTTTCGGTCAGCAGCTCGTCAAGCAAGAAACTCAAAGAAGGTATGCATTTTTCTTGCAAGAATGACTAGTCTGAAAAAGTTTTGTAAAGAAGTATGGATTACGAGTATGTGATTTTTATTTTGGCTTGCGTAAATTGATAACAGTTTCAAATAAGTACCAACTTGGTACTTAATTGAAGTTGTGCCATACAATTAGACATTTTGTAAGTAAATTAGTGGTATGCTGTGTTCTTTGTAAGGTGAAAGAATCTATGCAATGCGCTTACAGCTAAATCCAAATTTATTAGGGCTGTGCATTCCATTGATTGTTTCATGTTACAAACTTTGATTTAGCTAAGATTATCTCCTATAGCGACCTTTTAAGCTGTATCCAGCGTTATTTATGCTTATTATCCTCTTTTATCCTAGATAAACCTAGCCTGGAAAAGCCGAGCAGTGCTAAAAGTCCAGCTAAAAAACGAAGTAGCACAGGTTCCATAAAAGAATCACCCAAGTTTGCTGTAAAAAAAATACTTACTAACAATGGCACTCCATCTAGGAGTCCTAAACCCTCTCTGAGTCCTGCTAAAACTGCAAGAGATACTCCAAATACAAGCCGAAGCTCTCAAAGTCCAAAACCAACACCAGCCAAGAACCCAGCCAGTGCCCGACTCTTTCAGCTAAGAGCAGAACTTACTGCTGATGCTAAAAATGAAGAGGCTAAAGACAAAGCCCTGGCAACTAAATCGACCCCAGAAAAGAAACAAGAAGGGCAAAGTGAATCTCATTCTCAAAATATCCACGACGCAAGCGATAGTGCTCAGGTAGCTTTATCCCCCTCACAGTTCCTAACTGCCAATAAAATAATCTACGCAATGAAAGCTCAGCTACCAGACCGCGATGCAATAAAACCTAAAAACGCATTTGCTGATATTGAAGAAGGCATCAACAACCAAACAACGGAATACCCATTCATGAAGCACCCAACCACTCCCCCCCAATTCTCCGAAGCAAGCAAACTTATGTCTGCGATTAACTCAAAACTGTCCTACCGAAAAGAGCCTGTTGAAACAACAACCTACAAGCCAGTGGAACCCATCAAAACAGAAGACACTCCAACAACTGTCTACAATGTGTTCAAGTCTGCCAATAAACATAATATGCCAGAAAACACGTACAAGTCAGAAACACCTACAGCTGAAACAAAAATTTATAAATCAGCTAAGGATAGAATGGAGGTGTTTAGGAAAAGACTGAGTAGTGATGTCATGGAGAGTCATGACACTTGCGGCGATGAGCGACGTTCATCGGAGGCGATGGAAATAGATCCTAGAGAGGTATGGCTTTGACGACCTCTGTGGCGTAGCAGGCGGTCAGCCTGCGACGCAGGAGCGTGCGGGTTCGATTCCCGCCTCGGGGCAAATGTTTGTACGATCTGCAGATATTTGTTCAGGGTATTCTGGGTGTATTTTATGCATGGTAAAAAATATCTATCTATGTAGTCTGGCTGTATTAAGTACATACATATATCAGTTATCTAGTAGGTAAACATAACACATGCTCTGTTTAGCTTCGAGCTAGATGGTGCTGTCTGAATTGTCCAGCAACTAACAGATAAACTAATCTAAGCTGCAGCTTCGATCACCTGGATAAAAAGCGGCAATATATATTTTTCAACCGACTTCGTAGGAAGGAGGAGGTTCTATGTTCTGCTGTATGTATGTTTTTTTAAATGTATATTCATTGATATCTTTGCCAATTATGAACCGATTTAAAAATTATTTTGCTATCGAGTGGTGGAGTGGTGAATGGTGGTAAAAAATTAATTTCCGAGGGGATATTCATGCATCCCGCAAAAGTTAAAAACAGTTTAAAATTAAGGGATTCAAAGTCGGTCGTAGGATAGAAAAACCCGTAAAATTATAAAAATCCTAGTCACTTTATAATTTATCTGACGGTGACATATACTGCAAAAATATTTAACTTTGCGCCATCGTAGAGTGCCTTAAAATGTACCTTTAAATGTTGGCGCGATACGCGTACGTTCTGCCTTTTGCTTTGCCCCCGTCACGATCGTGTGTAATTCCAAGCCAAAAAGCCATCTACCTTGTTGCGACTCCATTTCAGTTTCATGATGAAAGTTCTGTAAAACGTGACGTCATAGTAAACATTGTCACCGCTTTCTTTTATCATGAAAGCTGAAACAGGTTCGAAACAGTTGCGTTGCATGAGGACGTTTATTTTCGATCTATTGTGCTAAGTTTCATCTCAAAAGATTTGATTGGCCCCGGTACACAAAACTGTATAAGTCTGATTGTACCGGGGGTAAATTGCACCTTCGTCCAAAATGTAAAATGGTCAAATGTGTACTAATGAGTAACTTACAAAGACCTAACGACAAATTATCAGCATGACAAAATCCGCTAGTGCGAAAATGTATCTGTGTCAAAATGTACAATTGATGAAATGAGTACCTACCTTGATGCTATTGTTTGGCAAAAATGTATGCAAGTTCTAAAATCACACAATTTACGTGATTGCCTATCTCGGGTAGAACATTATAATAAAGATAGATTATCATTGATCAAAATTTTACATGTTTTCTGGTCAAGTTTATCTAGACGTGAAAATGTTCGGGGAAAGTTTTGTTTGCGACGGAACATGAACCTGCACCCCTGTTTAAATTCAGCAGTGCTCTACTCTAACCAATTGATCCGGGAGAACGTCACATGTCCAAACTTTCATTAGCATATTTAAATTCCGTTCCGAATGTCTAAATATGGTAAACAATTCGTTTAATTTATTCAGAAATTTCGTTTTAGCACTAAATCTTATATTTTTCCTTTCAGATTAAAATTCAGCCTACACCTGTATCTGAAACTAAAAATATACCTGTACTTAAGAATAATGCTAGCTCAAAAGAAAACGTAATATTAGTTGTGGATACTAACATATTCATACATGAGCTGGACTTCATCAAGAATATCATGAATTCACATATTGAAGGTTTGTAGAATACTTACGTTAAGGGTAAACTAGTCAACGGCGGGTACTCGCCGGCAGGCGAGGCCTAAATGTCTGCTATCTCACCTGACATAGCACACGCGTTATTGTTAGAGAAACTATTGAGTGTATCTTTTAAAAATAAATTTATTTCAACTTTTGAATAACTAAACTATGTCGAACGGGCTTTATTTTAGACTTTTCTTTCTCTGTATAATATTTATTTTCACCCAAAGTTGGGCTATAATCAGTGTTGAAATACGAAAGTTTGAAAGCTTGTATATTTCAAATGTAAGTATACTCTTTTACGGTTTTGGGTGTATACAAACATAGATAATGAGGAGATAAAATGAGAATTATCCGTAGTTTTCGATGGTCAACATCAAACAGTGCAGTAGTTACCTTTCCACGTTTGTATAGAAAGATGAGGGACTCGTGTAACCTTAAACCTCCGTACTAGTACAGTCAGCGTCAGATATATCTATGCGTGGATGGAGGCGGCTCAGGACAGCTCTGTGGCGTCGACGTATGGTGGAGGCCTGATGTCCAGCTGTGGACGTGTAAGGGCTGATATGATGATGATATCTATTGAAATGGTCCTCTATTTCTTGCAAACAATTCGATTATGAAAGGCTCTTGAAAAGCTCAAAAGGGAGTCTAACTTAAAGTAAGAACATATTTTGTTCAGTCACGCTAACTCACGTCTCTATGATCTCTCATTTTGTAGGCGTAAGTCGGGGTTTGATTCCCGCCGCGTAACATAATTATGTTACGCTTTGATTAGCTAAAGTACTAGTATAGTATTATTATATCTGTGTCTAAAGTAAGTAATAATTTAAAGCAGGGGCGAACCTATTTTATTTTTCGTATTTTGTATTTTGTACTGGAAGTCTGTGATTGTGACTTCAGCGTGGGTAATTGAATGAGAAAACAAATAACAAACGCTCCTGCTTTTAAAAATGATCTATACAGACTCTGTTGTGTGAATGTTCAAGTAATATTAATTTGAATTAACTTGCAGGTTACACCGAACAACCGACCCTATTAGTCCCATGGCGGGTAGTCAACGAGTTAGACAAGCTAAAGGACAGCAATAACGGCAACGGAGCCATTTGCAAAAGGGCTCGCCCGGCCATGGACTATTTGTACAAGAGCTTGCCTGAACTTAACAGGATAAAAGGTAATTACTTGTTTGCTAACACAAGGGACAGTCCCAGTGGATAGTCAATGAATAAAGGTAGAAATTCAATTTGAATTCCTGCTACGAGGAATCGACCAAGCTCTGGAAAAAATGGTATGAGTAATGCAAAATCACTGGTAATAAGGTAAATAATCCTTTTAGAATCTTCAAAATCACTCGAGAAAATTCAAACAAAATGCAATTAACCCAAGTTTCAAAATGAAATAATTACAATGTAGCATATTTATTTATAATCTAGTTGGTAATACTGTTGAATGAATGCTTTTGTGTAAATTAACGCAGCAAAGTCTTTGACGGATGTTCTGTGTTCGTTTTGTTGATTTGATAGTTTGTTCTTGCGATTTTGTGGAGTATTCCTTGATATTAGCAAACATCAAAATCGAAAATTCTTTATTTCCATAAATACAAAAACGTACACTTAGAAAAGGTCAAATTCTTAAAATAAAACACTGACACGGAAATAAAGTGGTACTTTTGATTTCTGTCGCTTCGGTATGTAGACTAAAGTAAAGAAGCGACTAAGAAACCTTTAGCCTGTTAGTTGTTATTTTTCGAGTTGGAGCAAAACCCGTCCCAAGCTTTTTTATCTTCTAAATAATCTGATATTTTGTAGTAAGCCTTTTTGCACAGCAATGTTTTGACAATTTGTTTGAATTTATTTATTGATAGATTTTGCAACTCACTAGGAGTTTTGTTGTAGAAGCGTATACATTGCTTTTTAAAAGATACATTAATCTTGTGAAACCTGGTTGTGGGCACAGCGAGTTTATGTTTATTTCTAGTATTTATATTATGTATATCGCTATTATGTAGCTGTTTCTCTCAAACATTAAATATTCATCGCGGGCGGTTTAACTTACAGCGCAGTCACACATTTATGAGAAAATAAGCAGATGAAGGTTTTCAATACAACAATAATAATGAATAAATAATAAAAAGGTCAACTGTCTCAATTATCACGGTTCATGAGATACAGCCTAGTGACAGACGGACAGCAGAGTCTTCGTAACATTTATTAGGATCCCATTTTACCCTTTGGGTAACCCTAATAAATGAAATGTATGGTGCAAGCAGTCAAGTTTGCCATTTGTTCACAGTGCAACCACTCCGCGACGCGAATTCCCACATCTATCCTTGCGAGTCACCGGACGATGAGATTTTGAACTGCTGTCTGCAACAGGCTGAGCGGGGGAAATCTGTGGTGAATATTTCAATCTAAAATACAAATGCTTTTTGTAATCTAAATTAAAGCCATGTACGCGTCGCTGGGCGTTGAAAGATGCGGCTAGTACGGGACTGCGGTGGATGGAAACGGGAGGCCTATACTATTATACCCAGTAATGAGTAAAATCCGGATAATCGGACTTTCCAAATTGAAATTGAAAATTCATTTATTCAGACATTTGTTCATCCATTTTGTTAGTAGCACATAGACATAATATAGGTACCAAACCGACATAATATACTGCCAAAGTTGGAAGGGCGCAAAGACGGCCGTGGCCTGGAGTGAATTTCAGAAAAGCGCGTCAGCCTGCCCCCCTAGCACGGGATTTGTTGTCTAGGGTAGAATAGACAATAATGACATTGCATCGCCATACATTACGTACATTATTGAAGTTGATGGAATGCATTTCAAATAATTTACGCATTGGATGACGAAGTGACGTAATTTTTCTCTATTCTACCCTAGACAACAATCCCCGTGCTAGGGGGGCTGGAGGTACCAATACTAATAATAAAAAAAAATACCAAAACCAACAAACCGGCTAAATATTATCGGCAAGCAGAGAGAGCCGCGTATTATTTGAATTTTTGTTATGTAGTTGGAGAGTTCGACAAATATGGCGCTCATTGGGAGAGGCATAATAATATGTCTTAAACAGTTGACTAATATAGGCTGACAATGATGATGACATTGAACGGCGGACGAGCTTTGGGAAAGGATCAAGCGCTCAGGCTACTTAAAAAAAACAAAAAACGGCGAACGGAGCGAACCGCGATTAATTGTAATTTCATTTCAAGATATTTTGGGTAGAGTGCAAGAGCGAGGCCCCTGGAGATTGCCCTGCTCGTCATATCCAAAAAACTCTCATGTATCTAATTAACTCTTTCTTTACCAGATTCTACTATCAAACGACAAGAACCTGTGCGCTAAAGCGACAGCCAACGGTGTCGAGACTAAACAACTGTGTGCGCTCGTGCTGCGGCCCCAGACGCAGAGCGTGGGCTCGCCCGTCATAGTCGCGCACCTCAAGAAACATATCTACATTCTGCTCAGCAATATACTGGAAGTGAGTAAAAACAACTGCGTGTGCGTTAGAAGTATCGTACGCATGTGAATAATCGAGTAGGTATATTAAGGAGGCAGACGCAGTGCACTACGTGAACGGTGTGATTGTGCGGCTAGCTTCTCTCGTCACGCTGTGTGAGAGTGTGCGTCTCGCATCGCACTTGACGCAGTGTGAGAGTGTGCGGCTCGCTTCTCTCGTCAAATATTGAACATAGAAACATACATAAGTGACGTCAGAAAAAAAGAACTCAATGTCCGTACCTCTACTAATCTACAAAACTTATTTTGTTTCGCCAGAACGAGATGCGAGCCAAATACGACACGCTATGGACTCGCATAGTGTTCCTTCCCCCTCCATGGACGTTGGCGAACGTGCTCGACTGTCTGCTGAAGCACTGGATCGCAGTCTTCAACGAGGTCTTCCCGAGGATAGAGTATCTCATCATGGACCTGAAGAACAGCCTCACCTTTATCGAAAATAAGAGTAAGAAATATTCATAATTCATATCATTTATTGCACACTCTCACACAGCGTGACGAGAGAAGCGAGCCGCACATGATGGTTTTCGGATTGGGGTGATCGGAACCTGGTTAAATTCAACCCGACCAAGACGCAAGTCTGTGCGTTTTCCGCTAAAAAAAACCCTATTTACTTATAAAAACTTATAAAAACCAATAAGGCGATTACCAGGGGAAGGCTGCGTCTAGCAGTGAACAACAACCATACATAAATTCCAGCTGGCTTGGAATCGAGACGTGTGGAGCGACCAAGGAGAACCTTTACCAATCAGTGGAACACAAGGTTAATTACAATTATTGTTTTAACCAATTGAATGATAAAACAAAGTGCGGGTAAGCACTATAACAAAAAACCTTAGAATTGAGCAAAGGCAACACGTCTCGTCAAACGAACTAAATGTAACTTTAGTCGTTGAGCAGGTTTGGTTAAACTGTAATGTTACCCCTGTAGGTGGAGCCACCGGCGCTATAGTCCGTAAGAGGTCCCAAAGATTTTCGGTTGAACCGACTAGGGTTTCGTGGCTAATGTAGTTAGTTAGAGCACACCCGTACTGAGGGTGGGGCGCGGGTTCGAGTCCCGCCGAAACTGAACATTTTTGGAATCTTATTTCATTTCTTAGAGATACCCAAAGTGCGGGTAAGCACTATAATAAAAAACCTTACAATTGAATGATTTTCTTTCAGAACCAAACACACTAACCCATTCCGAAGTGAATAACTTCAAGGAACTCTGCATAGAAGTGGCCACCCGCTGTCAAATCATTCCGGAATACATGCAACTTGCTAAGAAGACAGTGGAAGAGCTGATTGGGAGCGAAAAAGGAGAGACACGTGTTATAGAGGCGTTTGAAGGAATATGGACGGTATTCTCTAGTTATGGGTGAGTTGGAATTTGCACGATCAAAACGTAATTATGGGTGCTATGCTAATCAAAAGCATTTGGAGGAAGATGGCATAATATGCCTGCACAATGCAAAGGACAATTTTATAAGAAAATTGTCCTTTGCATCCTGTACAGCTATGATGCCGCGACATAATTTTGTCGTCCGTTTTGTCGTGCATTTGCTTTATTATTCGCACAAAAAAAGGCGAGATAAAACAGGCGACAAATTTAGTCGCATCGTAGGTTAGCTGGTCTACATGCCATGGTCTGCCATATACATTCGTACGACAATCCATACTAATATCACAGCCTACCTATATGCATACAGTCGTTCGACGAAGGCGTTTTGACAGGGCAATCGTGCGGGGGGCAAGGGACGAGGGGGGACCGCACTTGCATACATCCACCGCCTTAGTAACTCCCTCCATATTTTTCAGGGATGATCGTCTGATCTGACACATGTTATATGATTTTGTACTTGTAAAATTTTTGAGTTTTTTAACAATATGTTATAAGCGAGGTGTGGCGTTCGAAATTTCAACGTATTATCTTATAACAAAGATTTGCGCTTCCATTAATTTCCACGCGCGCACGCGGATAAATTTTTATGAATATTTTATTCATGGGTATCGTTTTTGACTAACTCGAGGGTGTTAAATACGAAAATGAGGTTATTTTGAAAATCCAAGATGGCGGAATAATTTTTATTAATATTTTACTCATGGGTATCGTTTTTGACTAAATCCAGGGTGTTAAATATGAAAATGGGGTTATTTTTATTTGTGAACTTCTAGTTCTCTACATGTTTTACATGTTTATTGATACTTGTTGTAATGTAAAAAAAAGATTAAAATATTATTTAACAAGGATAGAGTATAAAACTTGTTTTTGACTGGTAATAAACCTTCGTTTTCACCTATAAACAATACTTGTTTAAAACGCGTCCTTTTTGAAGTGAGAACGCTGTCAATGTCAACAATTATAAAACATTTAACTATACCTCGTTTTTTTTAATCCTGCCAATAATGTACACAAATCAATGTCACTATGAAAGTGACAGGACAGCAGAGCAAACCCTTGAATTTTTATGGATCATTAGGTATAGTTCTTGCCCTCGGCTTTGCTTGAGCAGGAAATTTTCATAGAGCTAGAATTATTTTACTAAATACATTCATCTCACAAGGCGCGGGGCCTCCCGCCGTAAAACTACACACGCTGCGCTGCTGGTGTTCTTTTCTGCGAGTCATAATAATCCTAGGCTCACGCACCACCCTTCACTATGCTTGTACCTAACAACAAAGCAAAGCAACATTTGGTTATGCCCTCTGAGAGTAAATAAAACAAACAAATAGGTGTTTTTTTCATAGAGAACTACATTTTAAGGAAGGTTTATTCATAAGTACATTAGTTTTCACTGCCTAAATTACTAATATCCTAGTCCTACAAAGGCGTAGCATTATTTGACCTCAGAAATAAATAAAAACAAATACTTTTCTTGTTTTTTTATTTCTTCGTTGCCTATAATTACAGCTGATTATCAATTATAGTCTTTATCCCGTTGGAGTATTCAAGCCTGTTGTTAAGCCTTCCAAGAAAGCTTGTTTCGATGTCTCTTGACCTCAGTATCCACCCTTGTTTTTATTACTGTATGGCCTGCAACAAAATAGGATATATTTAATATGCAGATCACAGGAAGCAATAATGCATGAGTGATATAAGTCATTTCTCAGAAGCAGTAGGAATGCTTTTTATCCCACTAATATTAGTTTGGATTGATGGATGTTTGTTACTCAATCACGGCAAAACAGCAAACAGACGGAAAGGGTCCGTATGAAATTTGGCATAACGATAGATTATAGTCTGGAAAACACATAGGCTACTTTTTATCCTTTTACTTTTTTTAAATAAAGACATAGACTTTTCTTTGAAATTGAGGTAGATACCTAAATCAATTCTTACCTTCGTTAGAATAGATAATTAATTTCGGCGAAAAAACTGACGGACGATTCTTCATATAGCAGAATAGGTGAATTGGTCAATACTTCGTCAAAATTGGTTTTGCTACCTTTTTTCGTGGGCGAAGAAACCCTTCCTGTTGATTTGTGTTCTTTTACAACCATTCCATGTTCTTTGCGATATTCCCAAGAGCTCGGCTGTTTTGTTGACACACGCGACCAATAGTTCATGTACGTCTGCTTGTACACATTTATTACCATCAGTTTTTCATTGGCTCAGAGTCAGGCTCTTTATCATTATCAGCAAACACACACAACCAGGTAATAACAATAACTCTAACACAGCAAGATCACTTTAACGGGTAGCACACAGAACAGTTCTGTGGGGTAGCATATAACTTCACCAACAGCAAAAACCGGCGGCGCGGCGGCGCAGCCAGAGAAAGAACATTCGATTCCAGAACGGGCGAAGGACGGGAAACCTCTAAGAACTTGAAGAAAATCTTGAAATTATTTTGTTTTCTCCGAGACAGGAAACGAAAGTAGTGTTGCCGCAGTCAAAATTAAAAAGCTCCAGACCGAACCCAAATTTTGTCCGAAATATGACAAAATGATTAGTTTCGTAATATATGAGAAAAACTGCAAAATGATATATTGCAAGCTGAAAATAGAAAGAGTAATCACCTATAAAACTAATATCACTAGGCACAAATTACGTAAAAAATGTATAATAATAATAATAATACCTTTATTTCAGACCACAAAGAAAGAAACTTAATTAGGGCCCATACAATAAATACCTTATAGACTAACATATATAAAAACATTTAAAATTAACCGAGTCATCGACGCTCCGATGACGCACGCGCGGTGTCGTTTGACAGGCGTCCAATGAACTTCCTGAAAACGACACCTTTCGGCCAAAACCCACTGTCCATATACGTAGAGAGTCGATCCGTCGGCACTCTCACCATAAATGAACCGAAGTTCACGTTACGGCGAGACACCAATTTTTCAACTCTCGAGGAGATGCCGGTCTTCTGCCTCAGGTACTTCTCCACATCCTCAGCGGTCACGGAGTAGAAGACGCGCGACACGTAGAGTTGCGTGGTAGGTACTTCGGCACGTAGCGGGCACAGCTGCCCAGGTGCGCTCGGTGCGGCAGTCCCACACTGGTTGCGACAAGTAGGTTTCCTCTTCTTCCTTTCAACAAGTACGAACCCTTCCTTGTCACATCGGCCCTTCTCAGGACCCAAAGGCAAAGTGCCACGATTAGGTTCGCGGCCACTTAGCTTCTTCCCCTTGCGAGGTTGTCGCACAGGTAGAGTCGCGGCGACGGCGGCGTAGTCACGTTGCGGGGTCAACGTGACACGTGACGGCTCGGTGACGCAGGCGGCACGAGCGGCGGGGTCAGCGGGCGCGGGCGTAGACGCGGGGGCGGGAGCGCACGCGCCGCGAGCCGGAGAATCAGCTGCCACGGGCGATGCTAGCGTCGACTCAAAACTGCTTGCCGATACATTCTGCTGCGCACCGCGACGAACATTGACATTGGTTGCCACGGGGTCGGGTGACCTAAATACCGACTGCGTATTGCGCAATGAATCAACTTCACTGCGCAGGTCGGCAATGGTGTCTTGAGCGGCATCCATCTTCAGCTGCATCTGTGCTACGGTCGACTTCAACACTTTGATGTCCTTGAGCAAGCTCGTACAATCAATATGGTCGAAGTCCAGCGGCGGCACACGATGCAGGTTCCGGGCGACGAAAGCGGGCACGTCATCTGGGTCAGTCACCTTGAAGACGTTGATGATGTCCTGCAGACTGCGTTCCCCTTTTTCATCCCTCCTATACATTTTCATCTTCTCCGTGATGTTGAGCGACTCGTAGAGCAACGTCCTGGCCTTGTGGATCTCATCTTCAGAGAAACTCGACTTGCAGATCTGCATTGCCGAGACCTCATCCATGACGTCCAGTCGATCTTGAAGGAAGGCTAGGAGTTCGTTTGCCACGAGTTTTTCGGAACTCATGGTGAAAAAACATGCGTCAGCCAAAGCCGCGCGATACGTGAATATTTAATTCTTAGCGATGCAATACGACACGTCCACTCGCAAACGTGCTCCGTGCATCACTGTATAGTGTGTTTGTGACGCCCTCATGCTCTAAGACTGAACGGATTTGTTTGAATGAAACCAGGATGGTACCAGGGTAGCTTATCTAACATGGATTATCCATTGGCTACAATCCCTGAAAAGTGGAATGATCCAATTCAGCTCAACATACGTAGATAAAAAACGTTCATACCAACGCAGGATACCTACATAATAAATCACAAGAAAGAGCACATAAGGCCTCACCAGACGTGACTCCCCAAATTGCAGGTAGTAAGAATAGAATGAAATAGAAATACATTTATTTTTAACAACAATATAAACAGTAAGTAGTAACATTACATAAGTTACAGCTTGCCTAAAAAAATTAATTGAGATGACAAGGAAAAGAAAATGAGCTCATGAGGTTAAACTGGCGAATATAATGAAGATAACAAAATCAAAATCAAAAATTCTTTATTTCCATAATTACAAAAATGTACCCTTAGAAAAGGTGAAATCCTTAAAATAAAACACTGACACGGAAATAACGGAAATACTTTTGATTTCTGTCGCTTCGGTATGTAGACTAAAGTAAAGAAGCGACTAAGAAACCTGTTAGTTGTTATTTTTCGAGTTGGAGCAAAACCCGTCCAAAGGTTTTTTATCCCCTAAATAATCTGATATTTTGTAGTAAGCTTTTTTGCACAGAAAGGTTTTGACAATTTGTTTGAATTTATTTATTGATAGATTTTGCAACTCACTAGGAGTTTTGTTGTAGAAGTTTATACATTGCCCTTTAAAAGATACATTAATCTTGTGAAGCCTGGTTGTGGGCACATCGAGTTTATGTTTATTTCTAGTATTTATATTATGTATATCGCTATTTTTAGGAAAGCTTTTGATATTTTTATGTGTACAATAAGTTTTCATAAATATATTGACTGTCATTATGTTTATTTCTTTGAATTTGAACAACTGACTGTTGGAAAATATAAAAAAGGGCAACGGCGAGCGGAGTAGGCCGATTTTTTCTAAATCTCTTTCTTTGAGGCACTGAATAAAATACGACGGCATTATAAAAATGTTGTAATATCTACATTATAAGTATTTTAATATCCTATTAAAGTGGTACGTTAGGTATTATTATAATATTCTCTGCTAGTACAGTGGCCACTATGCATGAATGTGGTGTATGCTTTTGTAGTATATGCCGTTCCGATACGCGTTTTGGTCCGAAAAGACCCGTAGAACGTCACGGTCCGCAAAAGATCCGCAGAGGTAGAAAAAAGTCCAATATAGGCCAAAAACATCCGCAACGGCAACATTTCATTACATTTTGTACCCAATGTGCAGTACCAATGCACATCGACAGAACTATTCCCCATTCCTCAGAATATGACCCAGTGGCACAAAATAATTACCCATAAAACATGTTTATCATTTATTATCTTTGTAAGAAACTAAAGTACTAGATTAAAAATATGCCAGGACCTTAATTTATTGACCAGTTGACAAGTTTTGGTTAAAGTTAAAATTCCTAGATTTTTTTACGACAAAACGTAATACTGTCGTAGTTACCTTCTACAAAGGAGGTAAATTTTTTACTGGTATCCCCTATGTTTACGTTTGTGGCAGCTAATTCGGAGATATGGTTTAACTAAATTAAATGTTTTATACTTGTCTTATACTTGTTGACTACACCGTTGACTGAACTGTGTGCACGAAAGAATGTTCGGACAGTGATTTGTCAAGTTCTGTATGCAACTTCATGTAAACATGTTACTTGATGTAATCGATGCATAAGCTTTACGCCAGAAATGAGTTAGAGAGAGGTCGATTCTTACGTCGCGATCGCCAATGCCCCACATATAATACACATACTATCCTGACGCCTCCGAAAGAATAGATCGCCAACGCCTTCCAGTCTCTATTTTGAACTAGTTTTATCTGTTTTCAGCGCCAAACTAGCGACAATGCTAGGCATAGATCACCGCTTAGAAGACACGCTACCAGGCACGGATTCTCTCGACACGTTGACCAGCAATCTGTTTATCTTCGGTATTCATATCACCGCGCTGGCGAATGCTTTACAAGGGTGAGTATAAGGCTGAGTGTCCTCTGGAGTGGAGCGGAGCGGAGCTATGTCAGTCTGTGAAATTACAATGGCAAAGACCACCAACAACTTTTTAAACTTTCGTGTTTTTTTTTAACATATTAAAGATGATCTATCGGGTATTTATCGCGTACCTTTTGTTTTCCCCAACGTTTCAACCGCGTTACAGCGATTGTGGTCACGGGGCGACTGGATGTACTCATAGTTACAGCCGAGAATTGACGGCAGTTTCCACGACTACCCTCAATTCGTCTTTCGAATCAGGAATGTCCACGTTCACATTATGACACACTACACTGACTGTGTCTGGATTTCTGTACAGTCGGATCACGACGCACACACTTATTTAACACGGGATACCACGAGGAAGAGAGACGAAAACCATCTTCATGATTAAAATTCGGGTGTTTCTTGATCTCAATCGCCTCTCGAACCATCCTTTTGTAGTAGTGGCGTTTACGTACTACGTATAAATTGCCCTTTAATAAATACATTAATTTTGTGAAGCCAGGTTTTGGGCACAGCGAGTTTATGTTTAATTCTAGTATTCATTTATGTATATTTATCTACCACAACACGGTGGTGCTTTGGCGGTGTTTGCCCATAATCACGACGCTCTGCGCCTGCCAAATAAATCCACTTGGATTGGTGATTGCTGCTTTTCTAAGTTGCATGGTTATCACTAGGTATACACAAGCACCCTGGAAGGGCACTGCAAAACAGATAACTTTATTTTTACAATATCAAATGGAATTTTACAATAACATAAATTTCATGCAATAATAAATATAATTAATTAAATTGGATTTTGAATTTAGAAGCCAGAATCGTCAGCTAGTCATTCTTTCATCTTAAGGTCACGTCATTCTAGTTTGTCTAGTGTCGCTGTCAGTAGCGAATTGGTCAACACAATAGTAACATTTTTCTAATAAAAATAATTTTAGTTCATAGCAAAAAAGCATATCTTTTTCTTCTTTTTTTAAGTGTTCAGGTATTTTATTGTAGATTTTTGCCAATCTATGATATGGGCTTTGACTAACAAGTTTATTATAGAAAGATCTGCTGCAGCTGCTCTTCCTCTGCAGGTCTAGGGCGCATTCACACAGCATACGTTTTACCGGTTCCGTTCTCTTTTCCGATGGTGTATGAATAAATAAATGAATAAATAATGCTGGACTATTCACACAGCATTATCTAGCCCCATGCTAGGCAGAGCTTGTGTTGTGGGGACTGGATAAATAAAATATACAGCTTGTTAAGCCTTAAAATGTTCATGGAGTCTTTTCTTTATTCGACAGGGTACTAGCATCAGCTGTAAACTCGCCGTGTTTCAACGAGAACATTGTTAAACTGGAAAAAGCGTTCAAGGAAAGTCTCACGTATCTAGGAATGGACACTACACATGTCACCAACGCAAATATTAAGATATTCAGCACAAAATGCAGGTGAGTTTATTGTACAAATTACTTTATACTGTAATATAGAGGTATAAGTCTCAAATTTCAATGGGGATTAGTAAGTGAGTATAGAAATAACATTCACATTTTACTATAATAAAGTCGGCCAAGTGCAAGTCGGCCTCGCGCACGAAGGGTTCCGTACCATTACACTGGCCGACAAAAAAAAACTTTTTTTTGGTGCAGTAAAATTTTGCTTAAATATTGTTTTTGAACGTGTGTCTGATGACGTACCTGCATTTGTCATACTTGTATCAGCTATAATTTAACAATTACCCTCAATTTTAAAATTTAGTCACTTTTACTTCAACAAAGTGTCACAAGTTTTATATTTTCTATAATTCCGTTGTTTTTGCGCTATGGCGAGCTCATCACGATGTCGTTTGAACAATCCAGATGCATTTTGTTATATTTGCGGGAATATACCTTTGAAGATTGCTGAAAATCGATAAACGAGTTCGTAAAAAAAGCATATTTGGCTTATTTCAACGTGAGTATTAAGCATCAAGACAAGCCTTGGGTGCCTTATTTTGTGTGTAAAACATGCAGTGAACATTTGAGGCAATGGACAAATTGCAAAAGAAGGTGTATGAAGTTTGGGATACCGATGATTTGGAGAAAACAACAAAATCACTTTGAGGATTGTTATTTCTGCTTGGTTAAGGTCATCGGCATAAATCGTAAAAATCGGAGCAAATGGACATTCCTGATATACCATCAGCGAAAAGACCTCTACCTCATTCCGAAAGTATTCCTCTATGAACGAAACGGAACTCGCCGCGTGGAGCTCATTTGTCAAAGTAATTCAAAATTTTCTTGGTAATCATAAGGCTGAAAATTATGAAATTCTCGTAAACCAAATGCTTTTATCGTTTAAAAACTTGGGATGCAATATGAGCATCAAAGTTCATTACCTACACAGCCATTTGGACTGCTTCCCACATAACCTGGGTGATTTAAGTGAAGAACAAGGAGAGCGGTTCCATCAGGACATCAAAGTAATGGAGGATCGGTACCAGGGTAGATGGGATACTCACATGATGGCTGATTACTGCTGGGCTCTTATGCGAGACAACCCAAAGGCCAAACACGCAAAAAAATCAATTAAGAGAAGTTTTTTGCATTCTGAATAATAAAAAATGTGTTTTTTTCATACAAATTGTTTTTATTAAATATCTTCAAAACTAGAGCTGATTCAAAAAAACCGAATGCATATTTGAAATCAGTGAATGAGGTATTCTCAAAATCAGGTCTTAAAATTATTGCACCAAAAATTGTGTCGGCCAGTGTTATCTATAAAAACGGCAAAAAAATTACGTTTGTTGTATAAGAGCCCCCTTAAATATTTATTTTATTCTGTTTTTTGGTATTTGTTGTTATATCGGCAACAGAAATACATCATCTGTGGAAATTACAACTGTCTAACTATCACGGTTCATGAGATACAGCCTGGTGACAGACGGACAGCGAAGTTGTAGTAATAGTTCCCGTTTTTACCCTTTGGGTACGGAACCCTAAAAACGATTGTAGTTTGACGAATTCATTACGGATGTAAGCGGGTAAGCTACGAACTTATTTGTGTTGGAAGAACATCGTGTTGGTGGTGTTTACTACTAACTACTACTGGGAAATAATTCTAGCGTATTGTTTGATAAAAATAATGCATGTAATTAATATTTCTTCAAGACCAGTCGTATTTGTTATAAAAACTAATTTTAAAGTTCGAATAAAATAATGCCGCGCCAAAAGATAATCTCTGTCATGGCTACCGTGTTCCAAGCTATGACGTCACCCCGCCACACCACACCTCACAAGAACTCATTGCCACTGTTATCTGAAAAATTTTGCCGTCACATGCGATCCAACCAAACACAGCGTTTTCGGTCACGTGATCATATATAAAAAAATGTGTAATTTTAATCCCGTTTTTTTACCTAAAAAGGCATATTTTTAATAAAAATCACCTGATTACGCTTTGTTACGTTGTCACTGACTAGGATGAAAACAATTTGGAACTTATTTTTAATGTAGTCAAATAGGCAGTTAGGTTTCGTAGTAAGTTGTATGCCTCTACAACTATCTTAAGTATAATTATGCTAATGTATTGTTTGTAACACAAACGAAAACTAGTACATTTTGTCGCAATCGGTGACCACGGCCGCACTGCAGGATGGTAGATTGGCGGCTCGGTTGGCTGGTTGCACCGATGGTAACCTAGCGGGTTGCTTCGATGGTAGCTAGGCGTGTAGCATTGGTTGCGTGCGCACTGACAGGCGGCTTGCTTACCGCCAAGAGCTTAGCGAGTAGTTCGCATTCAAATCCGAAAACGATTTGCTACATCCAGGCGCCTTTGCTAGGCGCTTGCAGTGTGGTCGTTTCCGTAAATTTTCATTCGTTTATTTTCACATCTACCATCCTACAGTGCGGGCGACTCACGCCCACCTAGGTATATGAAGCTCTGAATATAAGCTGTGAATTGTACAATTTGTTCCTCAACGGATTACAAACCTACAACCAAAAGATATTCTACTATGCCATATAAGCCGGTACCCCTTCTCATTATATCTTTTTTTGTTGCAGAAATATGGTGCAAGAAGCCCAGGTTAAGTTTACTGACTTGGTAAGGTTACTAACATTATGTAGAAATACGTTAGGACACTACACCTAGCATAGCGTTTATCCACATGCTTTTATTGCTATGTGGAGCTATGTGTAGTAACAATAAAAAAATAACATGTAATAAATAGGGAACGAGAGGATCCGGCTGGCACAAGATCACCAGAGGTGCCGAGATAAGGAATAGGCCTGTACTCAGCAGATGGTGTTGCCAGCTGGTTAGTTATGAAGAAAAAGTTAAAATAAATAAATATTTAAGTACCTACGTTTACTTTTGTAACTGTAAAAATCTAGTGTAGAAGTCACCTGCAATAATTTGTATATTTAACTATATATATTTGAAGGAAAACCAGAGGCTTATAATTACAGAGTTACTAATTTATAAATAATTTAAAAATGAACTGGTTATTTCAGTTTTATTTAATGTTAAGCTTGTCGATAAGTAAAGTACTTTTCGGTATTACAAAACATACTGGATAAACATTATTTTGTGCCAAAATCGTTGAGGTTACTAACATCTATGTGCTCTCAATTGTAAAATGATTGTGGTACAATTTAATGATCGTTGATTTTCTGAACTACAAAGGGTTTTCGATTTAAATTATATATTTTATACTGATTAATGCAAGCGATTGATAGGTATATTATCTGTATAGGGTTTAAAATATTTAGGGCTCTTTTCCTGTCATGTGGATTTGCACCCGCGTGCGGATCTGTTCCGCGTACGAGCCAATCGAAACTTATAATTTCAAATATGTTTTTAGGGTTCCGTACCTCAAAAAAAACACCAACCTACCTTCACTTGGTTTTCCGTCTGTCAATCCTCTTTTCTCAGAAACGCGTGTAGGTATTGTTACTTCACAAACAAAAATATTTGATTCTCGCTATGGACCAAAATCCTATAGGGTACTTACTATCGACCTAGAATCATGTTATTTGGCAAGAAGCAAGGTCTTGATCGTTGCGCGAGTCTGACTCACACTTGACGTTTTATTTTTTCCTATCACTCGTACGCAGAACGCGCATTGGCTGGAGCGTGCTATCACACGCACGCGGACCAGATCCACACGCGGGCAAAAATCAGCATGACAGGAAAAGGGACCTTATAAGCTACTTATAAGGTCAGTTTAGCAATGGAAAAAGAGTTTTATACGCTAATGTTTTGTACATAGGGTTTTCTAAATTTTTAGATTTTAAAAATCATCTTACATATTGCAAGGCCTTTTTTTGAATATGATTTTTTTTCTTTTATCCCAGTTTGCTTAGAACTGTGATAAAACTATCTGAACGCGAAAAAACGATTAATTAGGTGGAACCGCACATGTACCACGGTAAATTTGCATTTTCCGGTAATTTTCCAATTGCTCACAGCTGTTAAATTTGATATACTTTTTTTGTAGAGTTAAAAGCGATACTATTAACTTTTCAAATACAATCTTAATTAGCGTTTTATACTCAAAAAAAATTTGCGATAAGAAGAATAATAATTAGTACACTAACTAAGATATTTTTGAATATACAAATACTAGACTAGCTTATGCCCTCGGCTTGGCTAAAAATTCAGCGCGACCCAATTCTTTATGGCACCCGTAAATCAAACGGAAACAATTCAGAATACAAAAAACTTAAAGTACCAAGCGACTATTGGCGGAATTATAGCTCAATACCGAGCTCTCTCAAGAGTATAGGATAGTATTTAAGTCGTTGCCTGAACCCCAGCTTAACCAACCTTGTGTATACAGGGTGGCTTTTTGAGATGGGAGTGGATGGCCAAATCAGAAATCATGAGAATTAGATAAACCTTGTGAAATCACCTCGATTTATGAGAGAACACAATGTGTTTTCTCTTCTACCCAAAATGTCAAATGACATTTAGATTATCCATTTCATCTAGTGTCATTTCAACGCTCGGACTCACTCAATCACATGTCCAAGACACAAAAAAAAGGACGGGATTTCCTAGTTTCAGTTAAGTTTTAATGCTTTTTTTCAAAAATGAATTATAAATGTGGGGATAATTAGCCCCATCCTCAAGAAATCAGCATTAAAAAATATTTTTTGATTACGTTATTAACTTTGTTCTGAATTCATGAATAAAGAAAAGCTCTTGTTTTTAAATTTATTATTATTTTTATGTGTTAATGTGTTAAATACTAGTTTACAAGGTTTATGAAATAATAGCAATGGTTAATTTAATGTTATAAGATGATTTTTTCTTCTTGCATTCTATTTATTTTTTTAGACTACACAGAAGCACAGTGACTACACTGACTACCTACATAAATTACTACTTGTTGTCTCATCTCAAATGAAAGATTTTTATTAATTACTGGATTTGACCATCCACTCCCATCTCAAAAAGACATCCTTTAAAGTAGGTCCACATCTTGATCGCTCTGAATTTAGCTGTAATAAAAACTTGCGATATTGGTGTCTGTCTGTTCGTTAAGTACTTGTAGCAATGCACAGTTCGATTGTAAATAATAAACATTGTTAGGCATTTTACACATCAACGTATAGGCCCTAAAGTAAAGGTAGCCCAGTCGGGTTAGAAATTCAAATTGCATTAATTACCATCCCGACAATAGGCTATTTGACTTAATTTGGAAAATCGATTTAAATTATTCTTTATTACATAATAAGTATACTACATTGATATTTTCGGGATATCTACGGTATTTCCGCGCCAAAAACGCTGTTTCTGTAAAGGCGCTACTGTGACGTCACACGCAAGTAAACAAGTCAATAACCGTAATAAAACAGTGCAGCTGAAGTTAATTTTTTTTAAATTTCTGTGATAAAATTTTGTACAAATGGTTTGTAGTGCCACAATGTAAAAATACAACTATAAAGAGTCCAAAGAAACGGTTTGTATCAGTTCCAACGAAAGACGAAAAATGTGGTTACAGTTAGCTCGAAAAAACTCAAATAGTATTTCAGCAAATTCAAACGTTTTAATGGGTGAAGATCACTTTTATGTAAGTATAAAACTAGCTCTACTAGCCAAAAATACCTTTCTTTTTCGTCGTTTCTTTGAAAAGTAATAACATTTATAATACCTAACCTCTTATTAGGTACCTACCTAATAAGAGGTTGAAAGATGAAGAGAAAGAGAAGAGAGGAATGTAAGATTAGGGCATACCTATGCCCTAATCTTAGATTAAAAAGTGGAAGGATCCTTATCAACCTTACATTGCAGCACAACACTCCACTGTGTAGGATTTCAAAGGTTTTTCACATTCTTAAGTTCCGCAGCATAATTGCGGGTTCGATTCCCGCCTCGGACGAACGCTGTGCATGTGACGTCACCAGAGTTGCACAACCAATTACAGGGCGTTTCAGTCACAGATAAAAAATCAAAAATTATTGCATTTTATTCGTATAATCTGCAAAAGTATACATATTTTAGTTTAAAAGCAAGTGAAATATGTTTTTTTGCGCTTTAATCTGATAGGATGACCTCAATTTGTAGTATAAGTTGTCAAATAGCCTTTTGGGGGGTCCGAAGTATAAATTCAAAATGGCGACCAACCTCGACCCCGACTTTAGCTGCCATTTTGGTACCCGACTGGGCTAAGGGGCCGTACTCTTCACCAATGGTACCGTCACGGAATCGTCCATAGATGTAAGAAACTTTAGATAGTGCGTGCCGAAAGATTGATAGAATGTTACAAATCCTTGACACTCTTGACACGCGTCCCTCGTTTCTTTTATTAAAAGTTAAATGTAAGGCTTTTTAAACAATTTTTTAACGTAAACCACCTACTTAGAACTTTAATAATAACTTCTTTTATTGCTACCTAAAAAACATTTAATAAATACCCACCGTCGAGTTAGAATTCTATAAAATGATACATACTTATCAACATCTATATAAAATCGATGTTGATAAGTATAAAATGACATCGTATAACCTTATCAATTAAAAACTAGATTACATTATTCTGCTAAATCCTAACTAAAGATTTTTCTAGTAACCCGGACCGCTTCCACTCTCACCTTTTGCTACGCCCTATTTGGGTACCATTGTGCCTCTACTAAGACCTAAAACCTGCCTAAATGTGTAATTCTGAGTCGATACTACTGATAGAGAAAAGCGATTAATTTACCGTTATAACGTTATGAGGGCCCAGAGCTTATATTATTTGTTTTTGATGACTGTTAAGATATACCAAATGCCGTCGTTTAAAACCATGTTCAGCATTGGACGACGGACGTATTATACAGGCTGATGATGATAATGGTAGTACCAAGTAAATACGTACAATATTATACATAGAAAATGCCTAGACCTGGTACAAATATTTGCTGATCGTATCAAACATTTGTCCCGCGGCGGGTATATAGAATCCACAATCTTCTACGTCTTCGTGTTTAAAAATAACTTTTAACGATGTAAATATTTTCTATGGTGTAAATAAATATTTTTTTATTCTTTTGTGAGCGTTCGGTGAAACTTTTGACTATTAGTTATTAAGTTTTCGAACAAAATGTTAGCGTCTCTGTATACTAAGTGTATCATACATACATTTAAGTAGACATAACTTTACCAGCAATTAACTAGAGTAATTAATTAGATGTATCGAGTCGAACAATAATGTAGGAGTATTCTAATGTAAAAAGTGCTTTTGTAAAATAAACATCTGACTGATTTCCGATTGATAATTTATTGCAGCTTGATTTAATTTATTAATTTTTTCTTTGCTCGAAAAATCGCTAAAATTTACTCGCGTAATTTATGGATACCTCGTTATTGGCCTCACTTTCTGGATTGAGGCTTCCAATCAGTTCAAATACATTTACGATTCTAGGGGCAACGCAATAAAGTTCAGTTCAGCTCGAGTAGGTACTTGTCCTTATAGACTTTGACTGGCGCTGTGTGGTGCGAGCTGAAATAAACCTTATTGCGTTGCGGCGTTTTGTTTCGTACGCTTGTAGATAAAAAAATAGTGTAGCCTTTTTATAAGCCTGTAGAAAATTAAAACGATTTTGATGTCTGAGGCCAATGAAGTATTTAAATGTACTTAGTTACTAATCTGCGGCAGATTAATGTGGATATTTAGCGCTAAAATCAAATAATAGTAATAAATTAGAACTAGTATTGACAATTGAAACAATTGAGCTAACTGCAGACTGTTGCAAACAATCTACAGGCACTTGTCGGGAACGTCCCCAAGACGCGGGCTGCATTGCCCCGCTGTAGAGCAATGCTGATGCGCTGCGCCAGATACTCAACAGCTCTCTGTTCACATATCGCTTCGAACATGCGGTCAGATATTTTTTTGAAACCCGGAGACCCCTAAGACCTAAGGTCTCGACTCCAAGGGGAGTAAATGCGTAGGACGAGACCTGCAAATTTGCGCCTCTTGAGATCCTCGGCCAAATCTGCCGCACCAGCGCTCACGGATGTCCTCGGAAGATAGGAAGGCCCACGTGTGTCGACGCATGTAGCGTTCCAGACAATATGCTTACAACATTAATTGATTTCATCATGGTCATTTATGTTTCTTTTAAATATTTGGGGAAACTATCTACTAATTATTGCGTTGGTTGTTTTGACTTTTGTTTTATTACAGTTATACACAATCAATTGTGTGAACTCCTCATATAGGTAAATAACCAGTTTTAAAATAACACCACTGTAGGTAATTTTCTCGTACTTATAATTAGAAACCGGTCTTAAGGGGCCAGCGTCGGATGAATTGCCCGTACAAACAATACCAAAATTATTTTTAATTCGAGATTTTTTCCACTATGTTAGGTTTTTATATTCAAATAGTATTTATCAAGTTCCCTAGTATTTTTTTTTTCAGAATACTCACCTATAATGAATTATAAGCAAATCGCATTTTACAAACGTTTACATCGAAAATCTCGTGTTTTCTTCCTATTTGTTTTGTATTAAAAACAAAAATATCTTACGTGGATACGAATAGTTTTCAGTCATCATGTTTGGTATTACGGAACTTAATAATATTACGAATTGAAGTTGCGAGTAGCTGTCGGAGCTATAATATAAATCGTAGCAAGGTATATTACGGTATATTTTCTATAGTAATCGACGAGTGACCACAGACGCAGCTATAACGTATATTTTTATTACGTGACCAAAATATGTCGACAGATATAGCACGATATATTTTGGTATAGTAAGACATGACGGCCGCAGAGCTAATGAGTGCAAAAATATATACTATAGCATAGTCACCGTCTGTGGCAGCTTGCTATACCGTAATATATAGCAAGTAAACAAGTAATATCGCATACAATTTCAATAAACAAGAAAATTATCATATATACATGTATATAGTCGCTGAATATTTCGCCAATTTATGTGCGGATGTTACAGTGTATTTAACAAGTTTAAAAACACAGCTTTACAGTGCAACTTTTGAGTGACAGACTGAAAAAAACAATGTATTTTAATTATTTCTTATACTATCAATCCACCCAGCTTTTTGCGTGAGAAGGTACTTTAAGGCGAATATGAAGGCAAAAACACGAAAATTAGGTGTTTTTGAACCCGTTTTCTGACAAAAATATTGATTGTGGAGTTTTGAAATTTATATATCCTGTAACACATATCTTGACGAAAAGCTTGGCGGTCCCAAATGTTTGCCGTTAATTATAGTTTAGTTGTTATAGTGTTAGTTAGTGTGTGTTTAGTTGCTTCGAACACACTTTTTATCGGTGTCTCAAATTCGATCAGTACTAAACTCAGTATAGTGATTCACATAGTTCATACCTATCTCTTGGCGGTTCATTATCGTCGAAAAGCAGTCAAAATAACGATATTAAACGTAAAAACGTATTTTTGCCTACAAAATCTGTGATACAAACCTGACCAGTTACTCGTCACCTAACCGCAGAGGATCGTATTATTTGGTTGATTAGGGCACTACGTGGTATGCTGAATCGAAAACAAGCACTCATTGCTGCATATAGGCGCGCGGACATGCCCAAGGTCATTTGCCTTACTATTCGCCTTAAAATAACTCATTCTTGGGGCAACACCTACATCGCGGACTCGTATTATCTTCGACCCACCTTGCAATGGACAGAAGCTTCTTTTTCTCCAATCAATCAGCCCACTCTACAGCGTGTCCCACGACCATGGGAAAGTACTGGAAACATTCCTATTTGATTCTTATGATTGACTACCGATCGCTGTTATAAAAATACAGGGTGCTATTGATATAGATTTGAGCGGGTTCGATTACCGGATAACGCAAGATTTTTTTTAATATCCGTGAATCAAAGTTAGTTTTATTTTTAAGAAATAAGCTATTGTCCTTTTAGTAGAACTTTCTGTCTTCAATATTTCGGTAATTGCCCTTCCCAAAGCTAATCCCACTATCCCACTAATATTATAAATGTGAAAGTTTGGATGGATGGATGTTTGTTACTCAATCACACCAGAACGGCTGAACGGATCTGGATGTTTGGCACAGATATATGTATATATAGTCTGGAATAGCACATAGGCTACTTTTTATCCCGAAATTCCCACGGGAACGGGAACTACGTTTATTTATATAGAATACTAGCAGCGGCTAGTATTTTATAAATAAACTGGTCATTGTCTTTATTGTACTGACAATAGCGCACGTGTATGAATCGTTAACTCCTTCGATGGCATTGACTTCTTGAACTCTACATATACCTAAAATTTTAAACATGAAGTTATTTAAAACAATTATGTTTTTAATTTGTTCGTTTTCACGTAGTTGAATTTTCATAAAATTTATACAGGTGAAGGTCCGCATGTAATGCATTTTGTAATCTATCAACTTGCTAAGTGCAAGTCGTGCCTTTATAATCTACTAGTTTATGCTCGCGGCTTCACACGCGTTGTTTATATGGACACGTTTAAAGGCTATTTCGATCCCATGGGAACTGATTTTTGGCCTAAAACGTAGCCTATATTCCTGGCTTGGAACTACATCTATGCTAATTTTCAGTCTGATCCGTTTTGGCGTGGGGAAATAACAAACATCCATCCATCCATTTAAACTTTCGCATTTATAATTCTAGTGTGATTTATAGGTATTATTATAAGTTTAATAACTTTTAATAATACCTATAAATCACACTAGATTGATTACGTGCAGGAAATATCTATTCAAGTAACACGTAAAACCGGGTACTGACCGGGGTGTTACGGGGCGTAATTTACTTACCATTAGCAGCGAGCATGTAACGATACGTCGCCGCCGCCGTGTGCTAAAATCCGTCTCGTTGTTTGTTACGAGCGCCTTCTTTCCTCGTACTGACAACACGAATGTGAGCTGTGTAAAGCTTTTACGCCCCGTAACACCGGTCAGTACCCGGTTCTAGAAGATTGTTCGCATTAGTCTGCAGTTAGCTTAACTGTTTCAACTGTAAATACTAATACATTTTTTTTATTAATTAATTGTAATTTTCTTTGTTATGAAGTCTATTTGTTACAGGTAAACAATAACGATTTTAGAATTCTGTAACCTTCGATGCCCATAAAGGGCATCAAAGGTTACAGAATTCTATAATCGTGATTGTTTACACATTTTTTTTATTCATTTATTGTAATTTTCTTTGTTATGAAGTCTATTTGTTACAGGTAAACAATAACGACACATACGACAATAGACAACGACAATAGACTTCATAACAAAGAAATTATTAGTAACATGGGCTAGTTAATCTGTTGGTCTGTTTGACAACAATGTCGATTCTGGTGGCACTTAAAACGAAAATAACTAGCCTGTGAGTAAATTTTGCCGTTCCTTTTTTTTTACGATCGGAGAAAAAAAAGGAATTATTTTCAGGCTAGTTAGTGTAAGTTTTGTGCCATAAGTATCACCATTTGTTAAATTAATTTAAATATACTAGGTTGTTGTTTAAACTACGGTTTTTTACTTAGTTAAATATATTGTCAAATAGGCACACAATCTATCATATTGTACAATATGTAAATATGTAGGAAGGTAAGTAGTTTTTAATTGATACTAAGTGTAAACAACTATATTTTTTATCATTGTTGCATTATGTACCTAGATTATTGTATATTTAGGTATAACGTGATGTTGAAGGATTCACATAATTGTATTAAACCAATTTAACTTATTTAGTATTGTTTTTTTTCTAACCCTGGCTACATAATTATTTTATAAATATTATAAATTATATAAAAATCCGTCTCGTTGCTCGTTGCGAACGCCTTCTTGCCCCGTACTGACTGCACGAACATGAGCTGTGTAACACGTTACACTACGCACCGTAACACCGGTTAGTGCCCGGTTTTATGTAAATAATTGAAAGTCCTTGACAAGTTATTGTGTCTTTCCACCAGAAACGTGCGGACTGTGTAGAGCTAGATAAGATAAGCTACAAAGCTGGCCGTTGAATTTCACCAGAGTTACCACTATGCAAGTGGTGTTTGTATTAATTTCATGAGTGTTTTTCCACCAGAGATAAACTTACCAAATTAAAAGGCTCTCAAATCCTTGCAATGCTATCATGAGACAGACATTGGTCAATTGCGTCAAACCAGACGCAGAGCCATTAAATAAAAAAAAGGCTCGATTTCCTAGCTGAGGGATCCTTATTTCTGTAGGTATTTTACACACATTTTGATACGTGTATATCCACCTAGGCTAGGATATACACCTTCATATCGAAAGCTTAGCAACGTAGCACATAGTGGAAAGACAGCCTAACCATTATTATGTTAAAATTCCCCAGTCGTGCTGAGAAAATGTTCTTAATCACAAAAAAAATCTTAAACTGGTTTTGCCAAACGTCCTTGTTTTTGTCTATTGCTAATAGTATTAATGCGAAAGTTTGGATGTTTAGATGTTTGGATGTTTTTTACCTCTTCACTGCAAAACTACTGAACGGATCGAGCTTATTTGCATAATAAATAGGCTACTTTTTATCCCATAATTCAGTTCCAATGGGATAGTAATAACATTAAACAACGCGTTCGAAGCTGCGGGTAGAAACTAGTATATAAATAAAACCTACATATTTTATATTCTAAATTTTTACTCAGCTAAAGCATTTGATAACCATAATTAAAAGACCGGAAGTAAATACTGGTTTCAATCAGCTTTTAATCACATAAGAAGTAGGTAGTAGCTAAGCTTAGGAACTTGATTTCGGTCTGCGATAAACAGATCTGAGCCTTAATTATTTTACATTTTAGAAACAATTCTCTTTGTAAACTAGAAATTTGGTTTAAGCTTATATAAACTCCTTACTACTAGCTGCTATTCTGCGGTGTTGATGTAGATTTTATTATCGATTCCATGATCTTCTTTGATCATATCAGCTGCTTTCTCACCGATCATAATAGTTGGTGCATTGGTGTTCCCACTGGTGACGGTGGGCATTATACTAGCGTCCACCACACGTAGGTTTTTCACCCCCCACACCCTTAACCGTGGGTCGACCACCCCTTTCCCCTCCCTACCCATCATACAAGTCCCCGACTGGTGCCACATCGTCCCTGCCAAGTTCAGGGCGTAACACTTCCAATACTCATGACTCTCGAACAATAAATTGTCGCATTCTTTCACCTTCAAATTTGTTACTGTCGAATTCATTCCCTTCATCGTTGGAGTATTAATTAGGCTCGTGTAGTCTTTTATAGACGCTGCAATTTTATCCAAATCTGCCGGGTCGGAGAAGTAACCAAGGTGTACTTTCGCTAAGTCGTTCGGATTTTTACTTTGTAGACTGATTTTTCCGCGAGATTTAGGCTTAGATAAACTCAAGAGTGCGAATAGAGTCTCCGTTAGCAGACCCTGGCTGGCCAACTCTTGGCATATCTCATCATTAATACCCATTATGTCGGAACACGTTAGCGTGTTGGTCAGTGCACCCCTTTGCGTTGGAGACGCTGTCACTTCATAGTCTGGGAGTCTTTGCTTCTTGTCCACAGCTCCAAAGCCTACGAGTATTGGCATTGGTAATTTGTCTAAGTTATTCAATATGTCAAGGTTTTCTAATAAGGAAGCACGGCTATCCAACCCTGAGAGGGAGATGGGCACGATGGCGTGATCTTGCAGATTTTTGCCAACCATCGGTGCATCTAAAACCAAGTCGATTCCCAGTTCTGCTAAGTGTTCTTTTGGACCAATCCCTGATAGCATAAGAAGCTGTGGACTGTTTATGGCCCCAGCTGAGAGTATAACTTCTTTACCAGCCATTAAATTAATAATTTCTTCGTTTGGTAACTGTACCTCCACTCCTACAGCTATATTATTTTCATTGAATATAACCTTTCTTGCGTGAGTCTCCTTTAGGATATACAAATTGCTTCTTTTAGCCAATGGTAGAAGGAAAGCACGCGCTGTGCTCTGTCTTGTTTTGTTATATATAGTAAATTGTGGATAAGAGATTCCGATTATATCAGGTACATTATTATCTTCGTGATATTCAAATCCATTTTCCAAGAACGCTTTTAAATATCGCTCTGTTAGATTTGTTTGTGTTGATTCGTATTTGGTTTTCGATATTCCTAGATATCCGTCCACACCATGTAGGTATCCTGATGGGCCCTTCAAAATTTCTTGGTCATTTAAATTTTCGCTTTTCTTAAAATATTTGATGACTGTTTCGAAGTCCCAGCCCTCATTGCCTTCTGCAGCCCAGCTGTCGAAGTCGAGTTTATGCCCTCGTACATAGAACATAAGGTTGAGTCCGCTGCAGCCGCCCAGCATCTTCCCTCGGATGAGGCGGACCGGACCCTTGTGCGCTTGACTGGCGTATCCGTCGTTTTCTGCGTAGTAGTTCCAATCTGGCAGAGCCGTCGCCAGCAGTGATGACATACCGGGGCTCTGCAAGTAAACATCTTTTTACTTTCCATGAGATGGCTGGCCATTGATGCATATTTATTTTATTAGGACTCCTTGGAATGTTAAAACGTGGACAAGCAGGGAGACTACTCAGACAATAAAAATCAAAGTTTCGTTGTTTTGTTTTCGGGCAAAAGTATTGTACTCTTGTCTCACCTACTTAAGATAGCGATGCCACAAAAACGGATCATAAAGTATGAAAAAACGTTTTTTAGTTTTAACGGTGATGGTATCTAATCTACTATACGATTTACGGGCCCAGGGTACGTTAATTTTTGTGGTGCCATTAAATATAGTTATCTGTTATTGAAAGTACAGGCGAGTAGGTATTGTTCTCACATCCACAACGGAGGGCGGTTCTGCTCCGGCCTCGATCAGCAGCACCTTCCAGCTTGGGATCTCGGAGAGGCGATTGGCGAGCACAGCGCCCGCCGATCCACCTCCCACCACGATGAAGTCAAACTTCTGACCATCTGGATATAATTAAATAAACTAAGTTATGTAAGTATTTCCTATACATACCTTATTAAATAAATAATGCTGGACAATCCACACAGCACCATCTAGCCAAGCTATGCAGAGCTTGTGTTATGGGTGTACATACTACTGGTAATAATACAATACATTTTTTTTTTAATATGCTTATAAAAAAAACACCCAGAACCCCCGGAACATCTTTGCAGGTCATACAAACATTTGTCCCAAGGCGGGAATTGAACCTGTATAACCTCCTGCGTCGCAGGCGGACCTTCACCCGCCGCGCCTCATCGGTTGTCCTAGTAAAATAAGGTTATCTAATTTGGGAGTAAAGTTGTATCTAACCTAATCTGGCTGGTGGATCCCACTTCTGAAGGCCTCCTACCGAATAATAGAAGTATTTACTTAACATAGCATTAGCAAGTCATAATTATGCTTTATGAATTAATTACATACTCGTATTATAATTTTATACCTTCTAAATCATCAAAACTGAAAATTCTCACACTAAAATTATATATCTTTTAAAATTAGGTACCTACCTACATAATTTATAAAACAATTATGATAATACCTTTATGATTTTATGACTTATACTAGCTGCGCCTCGTGGTTTCACCCGCGTAGTTCCCGTTCTCGTGGGAATTCCGGGATAAAAAGTAGCCTATGTGCTATTCCAGCATCTAATCTCTGTGCCAAATTTCATCCAGATACGTTCAGCCGTTCTGGCGTTATTGAGTAACAAACATCCAAACTTTCACATTTATAGTACCTATTAGTGGGATTGACGACCTCTATGGTACGGTGGGCGAAGGTCCGCCTGTGACGTAGGATGTTGCAGGTTCGATTCACGCCTCGGGACTAATGTTTGTACGATCTGCTTATAGTTGTTTCGGGTGTTCATTCTTTCTTTCTGTGTATTATGTACCTATATCAGTTACCTAGTACCCATAACACAAGCTCTGCTTAGCTTGGGGCTAGATAATGCTGTGTGAATTGTCCAGCATTATTTATTTATATTAGTAGGTATGATGAAGTGAGACTCATGGAAGTGGTAGGCAGAGCTACACTTACCCGTAACTATCGCTTGCGGCGAATACTTGTTTTCAGTTTTCCACGTGGAATAGGCAACCATCGCTATTTGAAGCATCCTGATTATCGGGAACAGGACTTTCACCTCGAACATGCCCAGGAACTTGTACATGATGATTCCTCTTCACTTCTCTAATCTCAACAAGATTATGTACCTAGAACAGGATAGGAACTACCTACCTACCTATACATAATTATGTATGTACCTACATAGTAGTGAAATTTAAAACAAGCAGGTACCTAATAAACTTGGATAATGTGAATACATTTGAGGTTTAATTTAATTGTGGTTTTTTTCTACGTTCGTTCGTTGGCGCAAATTCAAAAAATGATGGTGAATGAATGATCTCACGCCAACACGAAACGATCCACCTTATGAAATAGGTATACTTATCAAATGTGCCGAATTATGGGAAACTCAAAACACCACAAATCATTCCAAAAACTACTTCCCTCTTTTTGTATGTAAAAATTTAAGTAAGTCCCCAATATTGGTTGTATGCGATTTTTTTAATCTTTGAGCGAGTACGAAATTCCTTGGTTATATTATTAGGTACATAGGCAAGACTGTATTTTATTTTGACCATTTTTTATTCCAATTAATCTAACCTATCAAACTTGCGCTAGCCTTCCCACGGGAAAATCCTGACAAAAAACCACACGCCACCAATTTTATTCGCGAGAGAAGCGAGCGGAAACTTTTTATTACCTTGTTTTTTATGTGGTGGGCAAGTTATCCTATTCACAAACTTTGCCGTGGTATGAAAAAAATGTAGTTGAAAAGTTAACAATGGCAAGACTTGAGAAATACGTTTATCATACCGAACCTCGGTGGAATTTATTGATCTTTTTTGTTCTTAGATTAAAAGAATAATAACAAATTTTTGCTGATTTGTATAACAATCAATGCTAACTTATTCTATATTTCAACAAAAACTCTGACATTTTCTTAAAACCAGATAGAACCGAGAAAAACGCGACAAATAAGCCTAAAAGTGGGCATATAGATCCTATTTCTTACCTACGGGTTGTAGCACTAAGTACAGATAGGACCTACCTTACCTTTTATTTTTTATTATTTCACTACACACGTACGAGTATTCAAGAACCACTGGAGTTTCAAACTACATATATAGCTTTTTGTCTAAGACGCGTGGTGTGTTTCTCTCGTCAGACTTAATAATAAATATAATACTCTTATGTAGGTAAAACATAAATGTAGCATGTCCAAGTAGGTATTATACGGTTCGTTGGTTATGGTGGCCGTGGCCGTTGTGGCTTGAGAATCGACCCCCCCAACTCAGCCCGTGGGTGGATGTTGTACGTGGGTATTAGGGCCTTTATGGGTTGACTCGGTCGACTAAGGGACAACAGGTGGCGGGTAGCAGCTTCTTTCTGTGTATTTTATCACCTTCACTGCGATCACCGATCCGCTGCCAAGCGTACCTAACTACTAACCAACGTTTACAGACCTGTTAAACGTAGGGCAAAGACCTTGTCCAAGGCAAGTGCTAGGTGCCGTAGATCTATTTGTTACACTACCCGAGCGAGGGCTACCAAATTCAAAAAAAGGGAAGTTTCTATTTTCAGGTATTTTATTATACCTCGGTACCTACCTATATTCGTCGATTACCTACCTACTCCGTCAATTGTGGACCGATTCAGATGATGCTTTGAGAGGATTATCTCGAAATTTTCCCATAAAAATATTCCCGAGGGATTAGTAGGTATCTATCCCAAAAAACTTAATGCTTAGGTATGCAACAAAATAACGCATTTTTTTTTGTTATGGCTGTGCGTGTCACTTTTCTTCTGATTTTAAGGTACCATTTTGGTACCTACCCCGATATGGTACCCCTCGGAGCTTGCCGCCCCGCCGCCCCCTCGCCCCTCCCGTCTTACGCCGCTAGTGAAGTGCATCCAGTCACTCGTGACCTCGGCTATAACGAAGGAAACTTAGGGCAAATTAAATCACAAAGTGCGTGATAAATATCCGATCAATTATCTTTAATACCCTATTCAATGCCCTATTACATAATGGTGTTAATGGTATTTTAACGACGGCTACATCCCCGTAGCTTGGAAGTGAAGCAGCGTAGTGCCGCTGTATAAAAAATGGTTTCAAAACATCCATATGTAATCAATTATCTTATGCGGCCTACGGAGCGTAGACGTGGACACTGACGGTAGTGCTGGTTCGCTCAGCGAGCTATGGAGAGAGCTGTATTCTTAGTTTCTTTGAAGGATAGGATTCGTAACGAATACATCCGACAGAGAACTGAGTTATCGACATAGTTCTAAGAATTAGAAGGCTGAAGTGGTAGTGGGCTGGCCTGGCCATATCTCGCGAAGAACGGACAATCGTTAGGGATACGTGTTCTTGAGCGGAGATCGCGGCTCGGCAAACATAGTGTAGGACGCCCTCCGGCCAGGTGGGATGACAATCTGGGAAAGACTGCAGGCAGTTGCTGGATGCGGCAACCTGAAGGCGCTCAGACTAATATAGGCTGATGATGATAAGGGTAGATCCCGACACAAACCGAAGAACATGCTTTTAATATTTTAGAGAAGTTTGTTGACTATGTGGCCACTAATATGGATATATGGGGGTTCTCAAGTAGATGTGATCTTCACCGATTTTGAAAAAAAGCATTCGATCTTGTAGACTAGGTAGTATGTAGGTAGGTAACTACATCATACTTTTTTAGATAATTATGTCGAAAAATTTACCGTAAGTAGGTACCTTATGAATATGGACTAAATTTTAAAACGAAGGGCTAACCTAGGGTGGAACGCAGGGGTGTCGGGTGTAATGAAAGGTCGGTACGGGATTTTACTTCTCAAAAGAGTTTTTGAATTTTTTCTGGATTTGGGTAGGTACCTAGGTAGGTAATAGTTTTAGAAATATTTTGAAAAAACTCGAAATAAATTCCACTACCCTAATCTCCCAAGTTTGCAGAGCGATCCAGCTGAAATGTAGATACCTACTGTTTTTAGGTAGGTATACATTAAATAGCGAAAGTCTAACTGGTTGGTACCTATGGTCTATATTATTATTATAGTACCTAGGTACATAATGCATGAATTTTATAAATGCTTTAAAAGTACTATTGAAACGAAGATTGTCTTATCATGGGTTCTTAGGAAATGGTTTACGAGTGTGGATATACTATTTCCCCGCTAATCTAGAGGAACCCTCGTAGAACGCTTCATTCAAAGTTTCGCGCCATTCATAGCTCCACTAAAACTATTTCGTTCGAAAACCCTGTAACGCGTAACGCTTTTTTCATGGGTATTTTTAGAAATTGTCAAAATAACGTAGTCTGTCTGTCACTGTCATGTCAGGCCAGCGTCACCCGCCGGCCGTCATAAATTTGGATTATTGCTGGCGCGAGTTTGCAAAGTAAACAAGCTTGGAATTCTACAAAATATGTCGAAATTGCGACAAATTTTAAACACATCTTACTGCCGTTACTACAGCGTCAAGCAATCCCGCAAGAAACTGCCAATAATATCATGCAAACGGCCCGAATTCAATCATTACGAAGGTCAAAGTTACAGCAAGTTCGAAGGCGTGAAACTAGCTTCGCAGGGCTGGTTACACAATAAATCGAAGAATGACTACTTTATCGTGCACGGAAATGCAAATAAGACGGAGGAAAAACCTATGTACAAGAAGAGTTTTGAGGAAATTGGTGTGAGTCCTCCGTTGATTGAGGTTATGTATGAGCAGGGGTATAAGCTGCCAACTGCCATTCAGACAAAGGCTATTCCGTCGATCCTGAATGGGCACAATACAGTAGTTACCGCGGAGACGGGCTGCGGGAAGACTTTGGCATATTTGCTTCCGATTTTCCAGCACATTCTAGAGTGGAAACCCAGTGTTCCAGAGGAGTTCAACAGTCCCTTAGCTGTTGTTATAACGCCTAGTAGAGAGCTAGGTAATAATAACAACCCAATATTTTTTTCTTATAAAATGTTATTTTGATCATGTCTAATTTGCGTTCATGCAATAATAAAATCAATCTTGTTCATTCTATGCTAAGTCCTTGAGGCAGACTGCTTGCCAGATGTCTGCCATCACTGGACAGGTCCAAAGGCTGGATAAGATGGACACAGGACTATTTGTGTTTCCAAGCTAAAGAGGATACCTAGAGTAGACGGAGAATATAATTATAAACCACTGCCCATGCACCATCTATATTGTTCTTGCATGTCTAGTCTATCCTAAGGTTTCCTGGAGGAGATCGCTTTCAGCGACAAGGCTGCCCTTTATATTTCTTCTAAGTATTTATTTCTGTATTGTGTAAAGATAGAATAATAAAGATTTTTGTTTTTGTTTGTTTTGTTTTTGTGTCCTGTTTTGTGTGGCATAATAAAGTGTTTTCTATCTATCTATCTCACTTTCAGCTGCCCAAATCGGAGAAGTAGCCCAAAACATAGCCCAAAGTCTAAACCTGAGTGTCAACACACTGATTGGTGGTCGCACTAAACAGAAGATGCTGAATCCCCCTATCGAGTACTGTGACATTCTCGTCACTACTCTCGGAGCTTACAGCAAGCTGGTGACAACGGGGATCTACAAGATACACAATGTGCATCATTTGGTGTTGGACGAGTCTGATACACTGCTGGATGATAGCTTTAGCGACAAGCTTTCACATTTGTTGAAGAAGTTTTCTGTAAGTATTCAAAGTGTAGTCAGGTGAAGTTTTAAAGTGAGTATGATCTGTGCCCTTAAAAATGAATGAGTTTCATCATCAAAGGCTCATAATATTCCTGCAATGTTTGCTACTTTTTAGGTTCCAGGCATAACGCTAAAATTCTAACTGGATACAGCACAAAAACACCACAATAGAAAGCATTTAAGTATGACAATATGCAGAAGCATTTTAGTTTTAACATGTCCTCATGTTTTTGATTGTTAATGTCTTACATACTGTTAACTGTGTACCAGAATAAACATTTTCATTCATTCATTTATTTTTGAGACTCCATTGATTCTATAGACTATTAACTCTATTCAAACATGATTTTCAAAATGTTTATAAAAAATGGAGGTTGTTATTATTATTTTTAATACACGGGCAGCTCTTAAGCTCATGCATGCATTGTATATCATAGTCCTTGTCAGTGCACTTTAAAGGTTTGTCCAGTTTTAGAAATTTGTTTTAAAATAATGTCACATCACTGATACAAAGCAAAATGAAAATTTTTACATAATATAATAACTACTCCATTTAGCTACTAATATTTTCTTATGATTTCCAGATACAATACAAAGTAGAAATCTCAGTGCCTCCAAAAGGCTGCCAAGTGACGTTTGTCAGTGCCACTATGCCCAACGAGATGCCTGATGCAGTCAACTCCTTTGTAGACCCTGAATCACTGAAGAAAGTCACCACGTCCAACATTCACAGGATGCTACCTCATGTGCCTCAAAAGTAAGTAAAGTAGACATTTTCATGTTGCTAGAGAGAGATAGAATGTTTGTGTGTATGTGTGTGGGATAGAGAGTGCACCTGTGTTTGTGCACACACGTGCACATTATAATTTATGGCCTGTGGCTGATTTCTGTCAAGACTGGCGGCCGTGGCCGAAATTCGACAAAGAGGACATCATTATCACATGATGCTGCTTCTTGTGCCACAGAACTACTGAAAAGTGAACTCATCGACCTCTTCACATAGTGATGAAGGACCACAGGATGCTTAAAGTAGCGCGTTCGACTCCCACTGTGGGACGAAAGTTTGTATACTTAATTAGTAAATTTGAGGGCTAAATGATGGTGTGTGAAAATTATCCAGAACACACCAACTGCTTTGATGTGAACTCCATACAATTGGTTTACTTCTTACTAGCCTTTGCCCGCCGCTTCACATGTGCTTTTTCGGAGTAAAACGTAGGTATGTCCTTCTCCGGGAGAATGTCTACCTCCCCCCTCCTTGCTAAATTTTATTAAGATCCGTTTCATCATTTAGATGTGAAAAGGTAACAGAGGGACAGAATTATTTTCGCTTTTAAAGTATAAATAGATTTATTTTGGATTTCCATATTTACAGATTCCTCCGCCTCGGCAAAGCGCAGAAACCCCTCGAGCTCCTAAAACTCGTCCAGTCCGACGTAAACCAGAACCGACCAGTCATGGTATTCTCCAACCAAACTTCAACATGCGACTTCGTCTCAATGTTCTTAAACGAGAACAATATCGAATGTATCAACATCAACGGGAAAATGGCGGTCGCGCTTAAGATGGGCAAGTTCGATTTGTTCCGCAGTGGGAAGGTTAATGTACTGTCGGCGACGGATATAGCGTCGCGAGGATTGGATACTACGCGGGTAAGGAGTCAGTTTTATCATCGACTGCCCAGCACAGCTTCGCACAAAACAGAGCATTTTAATTGGTATTTTTAAGAAAAATAATTCAGTAAAACATGGTTTCTTTGTAACTTTATTGGTTTGACTGGCTAGCGAAGCTTTCAGTCGCGAATTGGCTGTTTTGTTCCAGCGCGCGTTTGAATGTGTACCTACGCACGTATCGTATCGGAAGAAATAATTAAACGTGCAATACCAAACCGCGCAATATCAAACCGCGCGTTTCAAAACGGCTCATTTGTACTTGGTCTAAAAAATCGCGATAAGTTAGATTTTTGTGACTGCCTTTGGAGGCCTATTCCAATTCTCTAAAATAGGAAATTGCGTGTTTCTTTTCGTTTTTTGTGCAAGTTAGTACTCTAAATCGGTGTATTAGAGTCAACAACATTGGCCGAAACGAAACTTGCTATTACGGATTGTGGAGCATTAAAACAGGCTTCCTGGTGGCTAAATATGCACTACAAATGTCGCTGTCCTTTTTAATTCGATAGTAAAGGAAGGGACGACAACATTTAATAATAATAATAATAATAATAATAATCATCATTTATTTCAGACTATAGAACAGTTACAGATCTTATTTTAACTTATTCTATTCTGTCAAATTTGTTTAGTGTTGCTACCAACCAAATCGACACTAATGTCTATTCTCTCTCCAACAGGTTGCCCACATAATAAACTACGACTTCCCCCTGTATACGGCTGACTACATCCACCGCTGCGGCCGCACGGGCCGGCTCGGCTCGCCCCCGCACTGCGCCGTCACTAACTTCGTCTCGTGGCCGCGAGAGGTCGCCACCGTACAGCGGATGGAGAAGTCTGTCCGACTACACAACGACCTGCCGAGTGTTAACGCTAATATTAGGCGGATTATTGAGGAGAGAGTTGCTAGTTTCCAAATTAGGAATGCTGCGTGAGGTAAGTAAAACTAGCTATGGTTATTTACAAAAGACACAAAAGCTAAAATCGTTGTGGTCTTAGATACCAGTAAGATGGCGTTTTTTGATATTTGAATCGGTCTCTCACTGTTACACAAGCTTACTTAACTGATATTTCTTTAATGCCACTCAAGGCGTGTAGCTATTAATACGAACTACTATTCTAATGCACTAAGATTGTAAAACTTAGCTATTGTTATAAATAAATAGTATGAATATTATTGACCAATATAGGATGAAACTGTAACCACCTCTCATTATTTTCTCCTCCACTCGTCACTAACTTCGCTCCGTGGCCGCAAGAGCGCCACCGTTCAGTGCATGGAGAAGTCTGTGCGACTACACGATGACCTGCCGGGTGTTAACGTTAACTTGTTGACATGACATATCCAAGATATTTTATGTCACGATTACGTCTCGATACTATAGTCGAAGGGACTAGGAGCTCTGATTCTCGTCTATTAGTTTTCCCTTGTACCTGAAATCTGTATCTAAATAAAAATTTAAAAGTATACGAACGATAGGTTTTTAACCGATTTCGAAAATAGGTTCCATGTCCGGCATGTTTTTTTTTATTTCGTCGATTTCTTCGTCGGTTATTTTGTCGTGCAGTTGACCGATTTGGATGATTCTTTAGCAATTGCATATGAAGTTCCCATTACAAATGTATACCCTAGCTTAGCGTATGTATAATAGCAAAATAAATATATGAATAGCGAGATTTAATATTTCTATTCTTTCTATCTAAAAAGTCAATGGGGCAGAAAATGCCATCCACCCCATTGACTTGTGTAATGGGGTGGATGGGATTTTTTTCCCAACCGCCCCATTGATGGGGAGGTTAATGGGGTGGTTGGGTATATATCTAAAAAAGGACTGAACGACGTTGCAGTAGCCGAAAAATTGTTAAAACATCAGCTTTCTCCATAACTCTAAAGAGCGACTCTGAGCTAAAGTGCGAGGCCTACAGTCAGCGACTACGTCCCAGTCACCTACAGTGGTACTTCGTAGTATTGGAACAAAAGTGTACACAGTTTTTAAAACTTTTATTAGCTACATCTTCACAATGTAGTATCTATTTAGAATTCTAGGATAAATCGTAAAGATCCCCTAAATATTGAACACTCTGGGATCACTAGCAAGGGGGAAATCACTCTATACAATTCTCTATAAAAATAAGATCACGGACAATAACACTGAACGCACACCTGTTCACGCCGAGTCGAACGAATCGTCAGGATATATTTATTTCAATAACATTTCTTCGGTTTTCTCGGCGCTTTTGGCTCAGATGTGCGATCAGTACAAGTAAACCTACTTACACACAACTTCCAACGCTAACAATTTTCCTACTTACAAAGATGTTTAAAAATAGTGTAAGTTTGGATTCGAGTCCTAGTTACCTCCTATTTTATTGCTTAGTTAGGTATTTACACAAAACTAATACACGCTGCGTCGAACACAACTCGTATTTAAATGATAATAAATCTAAGTTTTAAAAAAACATGTACAGAATAACAAGCAAGTAAAATCTTAAAATTCAATGTCTAGAATAAGACTAAGTATTGCTTTTATCAAACGACTAAGTCGCAAATAATATTAATATCTAATATATTATGTACAAATATTAGTTACCTACTAAGTATCATCACTAAATACAGGGTGTTACAAAAAGTAAGGTCCAAACGTTCAGGGGTGGTTCAGACTCGGTCATAGAACCGTGAGAAAATCAAGAATTCCCGTTTAGTTTTTCGAAAAAGTAGATGAAAACGAAATGGCTATTAGACAATGCAAGATCTCATGCATATGCTTATTATGTATTGTTTACTTCTTTAAAACACACAACAGCTTAGTCGCAAGTCGTTAACCGAGGCGCAACATCATCGGAGCAGGCGACGCGACCTAGGTACCTACCGCAAATGCATTTTTCCTGCGTTCTGTGACAATAAAGCATATTACACATCAGTTATTGCCTAGTCTAGTGATAATTTCCTTATTATTTATTTTTTCGAGAGACGTCGAGATTTTTTTCACTATTTTTCCCTTGTTCTCTGATTAAACCTGAACCCCCCGTTCAAATTTGGTGCTTCCTTCGTGTTACACCCTGTAAATAAATAAAAAATAATGCTGGGCAATTCACACAGCATCACCTAGCCCCAGCTAAGCAGAGCTTATCTTATGGGTACTAGATAATACCAATACAAATTTTACAATTTAGCATTATCAATTTATTATTTGAATCAGGCCTCTATTTAAATAACCATACACCTACAGCCTATAATGGTCCACTGCTGGACGAAGACCTCCCCCCTGATAAGCGCCTTATTGGCTTTTATCTCATGGGGGTAATGTCCATAATCCCCACGCTGGGCATGCGGGTTGGGGATCGCAGCTCAGTGGTAGCCTTGTTCTGCAGGATGCGCTGTTGTCCGTCCCCCGAGGAATATCCCATAATCGCCTCTTACGATACCCACGGAGAGTTGGGGTGGTGCAAATTGTAAACCACCACACGGCCTAAATAACCATATTTACTTTTAATAAATAATAAGGCAGACCTTACTAAAAACTACTATAGATCTACATGCCTACTCAGTTTGGTGTACCTTTTCTGTTTCGCTTTTAGGTTTTAGCTGTAACCGATAAGTATAATGACTTTTATTATTATCAAACTAATCCTTACCTATAGAAAAATACACTTAGGTGTGTTTCTTACTATTTAAATGTGTAGGGGATTTTCTAATTATCTCATAGCTTTTACCTAGAACTCCGAGCCATCAAAATACAAGATACACAATGTCTAAAACATTAAATTACATACCAAGATACAGTTGAGCAAGAATATACAAAAGTATATTTCAGTAAGAAAATATTTGCTTCATTTTATGTTCCCAACACTTGGCACATTCTTTGGCATTTTAAACCTTACAACATAGGCCGTAGTGTTCACTAATATAAGTTGAAGTTCTAATTCTATGCAAGGAAGATCGCGAAAAAAAGTTGGACTCGTACAACGCCATTGGATTGAAATCTTCACACCAAAAATAATTCTTTCACACTTCATAAAAATATAGTTTCCAAACATAGGTTGTTTCTCGTTCATGGTAAAAGAATTTAAATCGGCAACCAACCACCCTTCTCCTTCACACATTAAAAAAAGCTACAAAACGTAGTTGTCTCTTTCTTTCACTCAATCTCCCGCACTGGAAGGTCCAGGTCTAGCATCTTCAGTTGATTTCCACCTCGTCTCCAAAACAGTCTTGTTCTTCGACTCCTGATCAGTGACATTCTGATGACTATACCTTCTCTGCTCATCGAAAATCCTTCCCGTGACACTAAAAACACTATCCGCACTGGTTTTCCTTCTTATATCAAGGGTATTCAAACTTGAAGCTGATGGAGATATCCTATGAGGAAATCGAGGAGATCCCTTAAATCTTTCGCAAGAGTTCTGATGTGACACGGACTTTTGATGCGTCGCCGGTAGAACAAAGTTGACTTTTGTTTCTGGTTCTGCAATGTACTTATTCCCTGATGATATGCTTCTATCCGAGTAAGAGCAAGAAGGCTCATCGTCTGTCACTCTGATAATCGGGCCGCTTTTCGCATAAGACTCCCTTCTCAACTTTAGTTCAGGGTGCGGTACATGTAAGGTGTTACAAGATAGGACCATCGAATGCTTCCTATGTCCAGGGACTAGACCAGCAATCATGCCTACGTGCATTTTCAACGCTGCAGCAATGCTCTGCCCTGTCGGATCTGCTATGGACATTGTAGACGCTTTGCGGCTAGACGGTCTGCTGCCGAAGAAACTCTTAAGTCTTTTCAGTAGACCAGGGTTTTCATCTCGCTTGTTCAGGCATAGAGAATAGAGGTCTATGGCCGGTTGTGACCGTCGGTTATAGTTGAGTTTGGGTTGTGAGCTGAAGCTGACAGAGTTTCGTCCACGGAAGGCATCTGCGGAAGGCCAGCTAGCTCGGGGTATGACGGGCGGCAGGACTGATAGAAGCAGCATTGGTAGACCGCCGCTGATGCTGGGCGTGCGTTGGTTGTTGGCTCTGCCTTCTTCATCTACGGTGTTTAGCTCCGTCTGGAAGAGCGGATAATCAATCAGTATACGTACCTTTTAACCGATAACTTTCTAAGGTTAAATGAAGTAGTATTTTGTTTGCTTTTGCATGAACGTAGGGGAGAAAAGAAAGTTAGCGTATACACTTGAGTAAAAGTAAAGGTTCTGAATAATAAGTCAAGCACAGAATTAATAACTAAGTATGAACTGAAACATTTTCAAGGAGAAAATGTAACTTTTAACCCAGTTCGTTCTAACATACGACCTGTTCTAAAGTTACAAAATCAATTGCAAGCTAATCTCAACTTTACGATATGAATATTTTACCGCTAACACGTAAAAGTTGTCTAACCGTGCTTAAGCTCCATCTTTAAGTTCTAAGTGTTCTAACCCTTTGATGCAAATTTACTCTGCGATTGCGAAGTTTCAAGGCTTATCGCATCTTATCTACGTGAATAAGTAAATGATTACTTAGCCCTTCGTCCGACCCACTTTGTTTTAAGTAGGTATATCTACAGTTTGTTTGTTGAAAGTTTGCTTTAATTGCCCTCTACGTGTACCATAGGCCGTTCTTAGCTATTACACCCTGTATACACTAGTCAAACTCGATGTAGAATGTTTATTAACAAACCACGAAACAAATAACTAAAACTCACTTGCTAGGCGTCGAGTTTTAGATGATATAATTATAAGCAAATATTATTGTAAGTAATTATAATTGTTTTTATTGAAGGTAGGATCTCAAATCAACAAGTAATGTGAATTGCGTAGACATGGCAACAGAGTGAATTTTAGCTTATGCATGGCCGGTTTGTTTTCAAACATTCTACGTCGAGTTTGGCTAGTCTATAAGTGTTATACGTCCTGGTGTAGTAAAAATAGCATCATCTATATAATCGGCCTTGCCCTTGCTGAGGCTAGGTCATTTGACAGAAAAATCACAAATTGATTTCATATGTGATTTTTCATATTGTCGTATTTTTTTGAAGGAATTACTTACTCGTCGATGTAAAGCTATAGACGCACTAGACCCGCTGCTAGTGTCCAGCGGTTCCGCCAGCAATCTCTCTAGTCGACCGATCTCCTTGTCTAACGCTGCAACCTCCCTCTTGTACACTTTGTTCTGGATCTCTATTCTGAAGTGCAGTTCCTGGGTCTCGTCGGTGACGAACCTTCGAGTTTTGCACTCCAGTCGGAGACCCATGCTTTGGATTACTGGGTCTTCTTCCGCTGAAATGATTTGCGATGGTATAATTATGTAGAGAATAAGTAGGTACCTAGTTTATTTTACTTACTTTGTTTCTTTGGAATGAAACAAAACACGCAATTACGTATTGGAGTATAAAAATTGGCCTCTTAAGCCTATGATTTCAAAGAAATACGAAATATTTTTCAAATGTGAAACGATTGTGTAAACAATTTTAATACTACAATACGCAATTGCGTGTTTCGTTTCGGCCAATTTGGATACTCTCTACACCGAATTGAGAACACTTGTACAACAAACGAAACGAAACACGCAATTGCGTATTTAGGAGAATTTAAATAGGCCTCCTGGTCCGTTTTTTTAAACATTGATAATAGAAGAATCGAAAGCACTGTCTCTCGTAAATTCATTCGTGGGCAAAGGCAGACGCATGGAAGTTGCGGGTTCTATCCAGTCAGTTACTTCATTTTGACGTAAGAAAAACCCATGATTAATAAAAAAAGTAACCTATTCCAACTTTAAAGTGCTTTGGTCTACTTATGTTTATTTACTCAACTGGCTCATTCTATAAACTCATTTCGATTCGAACCTCACTAATTCTGTTAGGAAATTCACAAATCATCTCGATACCTGAAACTCGAACTTACTTGTCAAATAACAGGTTACAAAAGAGCGATCGAATTTGGTCACTTGAGTGAATTAGAGTTCGAATTCGAAATTTTACAGAATGAATCTACAGTACTCACTGTTACTCCGTATTGCGACAATTTTCGGCAAGAACAGCAAACACAGCGTCGACGTCGTCGTTAGGAGAATAAGGCTAGTTATCGATATGTACACCAGCGTAGCCCTCTCAGAAATTATTGTCCCGATGACTACCACACTTGCACTGGTGATAACGACTGAGTAGACACTGATGCCGATGTATTTAGAGTCGTTTAGGGCGGATATCTTGACGTTGCGTGTCTCCCAGGCCATGTAGACCCCGACTATGAGGAGCAGGCCCTTGTAGACGTAGAGAGCGCACAGCCAGCCGGTTGTGTTCTGGGATTTGCAGACTTCTATCTGGAAGTTTTTTGGAAAGTTAGTGATAATGACGTACTATGATTGGGCATGAACGTTGAACGTTGCTGTCGGAAGTAACTTCGGGTTTAACTATATCCCTGTCGGGGTAAGGTACCACTGCAGCACTGTACCGCTGGGTACTACCAACTGCAGAATGATGCGTCACAGATGCACAGGGAATGGTTGGTTCCTATTTGATAAGACGTTCTGCAATTGCTGACTGACATTCCTCTGACTGTCCTCCGACCAGGTGGGATGACGATTTGCGAAAGACTGCTGGCAGATGCTGGATGCGGCAAGCTGAAGACAGGGCGCTATGGCGCTCATTAGGGGAGGCCTATGTCTAGCAGTGGACTGATATAGGCTGATGATGATGATGATTCCGAATGTTCTGCATTGGTGAAAAAGAAAATTTTTGCGGCCCTTGGTGTATAGTGTATATTGAAATGTAGGTAAGTTGTAAACTTCGACAATCTGGGAGGAATCAACTGAGATACTTAGGTAAGCAAGCGAAAATTAGGTAATAATTATAGGTATCCTTATAACGGTATATAAAATTTTCGACGGACTGGTAAGTCCGCACCTGGGGCTGGTAAATAACGCTCCGGTCCGTAGCGCTGATCTCAATAGTCATGTTCTTGAGGTGCCTCTCCATGGGGTCCAGCATGGTCCACAGAGTGACTATGAGCCCGTCGATGACCAGCAGCGCACACACCAGGGATATGAGCGGCGTGTCTTGGAGGAGCTTGGTTTTACAGACGCCGCTGCGGTTGCTAGAATCAAATAAAAAACAACCGAGAATAGTTAAGAGGAAGAAAGATGATGCTAGAAAAATAATAATAATAACGTTTATTTAAAAGAATTAAGACTAAAAATAATTACATCATTGATCCCCAAACTAGGATAAACCGGTATCCTGGGGACCTCCTTCCTTGGGTTCCTTACATAATTCATATCAGTTAAATATACGGTATGTGCTTCCCGAAAATATTGTTTGTGCTGAAAATATCGCTTCCGATATTGACCGAAAACTGGATGCGTATCCAGTTTTCAGTGAATATCAGAAGCGAAAGCCGTAAAGAATTTTTATGGGCTCTAATAAATATAGCGAGTGAGAAGCATATTCCAGTGAAAACTGTCGTAAATCGCTTCCGGTTGCGCTGCTCATTAAAAACACATTCTTATTTTAGGTGATTGATGGTCTACTTACAGTGGGTCTTACAGTAACGTACATTGAGAACGGGATCTGACTCACCTTATAAATATCCGGTGTACCCGATACGTCTTCGCGAACATGGACCCAAAAGCCAACGAGAAGCCAGCTGACAGAATGTATACTCTGCCCTGAAATAAAGTCCAGTAATCAACGATAATTTTAATTAGGTACAATATTGAAAATATTTTTAGTATAAAAACTATCGTAGTTTGACGAATTCATTACGGATGTAAGCGGGTTAACTACGAACCTTATTTGTGTCGGCAGAACACCAACGTTTCATCCCTTAACGACGGACTTCTTCAGGGTGAGTGCGGTTCTAGGCAACACAAATAAGGTTCGTAGTTAACCCGCTTACATCCGTAATGAATATTTTTAGTATTTGAAATTCAGAGCCAATTATAATTCCATGTGTAGGTACTAAGCCACTGATTAACTAACTACGATTGTATTTACTTATAACGGCCCGATCAGCGTGATCCGAGTTTTTAATCGCACTTAGAAGACAAGACATAAAAGGCAAATTCCCGAAGTTTGAGGTGTTAACATCTTTTGAAATTAAGTAGGTACTCGTACCTATTTGTTTAGGGATTTTTGGCTTTAACATAGTTCTTGATACTCACAGTGCACATAGCAGAGAATGGCACATACGACGGCAGGGTAGCGTTGTCGACGCCTAGCAAGGCGACCGCCGTGTACACCAACACACAGCCGATCAACGTCATGTTGTTTAGCCGGGGCGATGACAGCTTTATGGATCTGAAACAGATGTATACGAAATAGGGAATTGTCGGGATATTTGTGTGGGGATTATCTTGAATAGGTTGGTTTTGTTTTAGAGCATAAAACAAAAAGAAACTAAGATTAAAATAGGTTTTGCTGAACCGTAGTTCACATACGATTTAATGTAGGTAGTAACTGTCAAAAGAGAATGAAAATTAAATAATATAAACAAATTAGAACTACCAGGTATTTACAAGTGAAACAATTGAGCTAACTGCAGACTGTAGCAAACAATCTACAGGTACCTCAACCGATCCATATCAATACCAGTCGGAAACTTCCATTATAAAATTCTATAACCAGAATCACATAATAAATGAACACACGGCGAAATGCGCGTAGGGTAACGCGAAGCGACACCCCTACAGGGTGTCGCTTCGCGTTTCAATAATGTTTTTGTGCCTTAGGTATAGGTAGATAACTTATGTTTACTCCAATCTCCCCGAATGAGATTATAAGAACACTTAAAAATCAACTCGATCAAAGTAAGTAATACAATTTTAGGGACATAATATAAATTATCAAACGAATCAAAACATTTTATCCCGAATGGTGAATCTTTTGGTGTTTCCGTCCCCGAGGTAAGCTTACAAAATAAGGGTAATAATAGAAGATGGAGTGAAGCCCTGAAAGCCTCCGAGGATTACAGAAACGCTGTACGTTTCGTACTACCTGAGGTATAAAAGATAATTTGGATATTTCGCTTCTGATTGAGGTTGGATATCCCGAGGGACGTCTGGGAATGAGTTTTGAATAAATTACTATGAAGGTAAGTTTGTGACAAAAGCGAATGCGTGATGATAATTATTTATAGGTACTGAATTGGAGATTCGATGGTGATGTTTTTCCAAGCCTGTTTTGGCTACGGCGACTTTTCAGTACTACCTACGTCTTGACGAACCGATTTCCGCAACTTTCTAGAAGTGGCTGGACCTTGCTAGCCATGCTGGCCATGCTCTTGAAGTGACCTTTGATAAATTGTCTTTCTATAGAGTTATGTACTGTTTTGCCGCACAGCGCTGCAGCGGAGCAGTCTTTCGTGGGTCGTCATCCCACCTGGCCGTAGTGTGTCGTTAATAACATCGCGTTCGACCACCTGTAGAAGCCTTACCTTCTCTCGCTGTATTGCAAGTTGAAGAGCAAGACAGTCACTCCCAGGCTTTTGCTTCGTATCTGGGCTACCGAATGTTCCGCTTTCGACGGATTGCCTCATATGACGGATTCCCTCATAGATTATCCACCATTATTCCGACTAGGCCGATAGAACTCTGTTAGACAACTTATCTTTATGTTTATGTAAGTTTATTAAAATTTTGTAGGTTATGGAGGTATTTAGAAGTAGAGTAAGTATTATTTATTTATTTTATTATTTTTTCAAGTGCCACCGTCTTTGATGTTTTTACATGTCCAGTCCATCCCAAGGTTGAAGAGAAGAGATCTCTCATAGCGATAAGGCCGCCTTTGTACTTCTTCTCGTAGCATTTATTTCTGTAGGTACTGTATTCTGTGTTAGTGTGGTACAATAAAGTATTATCTATATTTATCTAACTCTGTGGCTTGTCTATGAGCTCGCTTTCTTCGATGTACCTATAGAGCAACTGTTTTTGAACTACCCGCAGAAATTTTATTATTACCTCCTCTTGCTATAATGCAAGTTGAAGAGCAAGAAGGCAAGTGCTAATGCCACGCCCGCGGCCGCCAGCGCCGCTACCGCCAGCCTCGCCGGCGCCCACACGGAGTCCACTCGGAGCACCAGCACCCGCCTGGCTGCGGGGACTCCGCCCGCCCACTGTGCGCCCACGCATTCAGAGCAGGGGGTCTGGTGGCCTTGGATGTAGAGGGCTACTGTTTTTGGACGACCACCTGTGGGAGTCAGGTTTTAGTTGTTTCTCGATTTAAAAGTCTACCTACGCTATGATAAGATTATTCTATTATTCAAAATAACCTTTTTCAGTGCGTCGTTGAAATGGAGAAAAATTATAAATAAAAAATTCGTCTGAAATTACATATGGTCATTTGGTCATCCCTAGTGACACCAAAAAACTATGAACCGGAGAAAGAACTAATTGTCAATCGCCGTTCTAATTAATAAAATAAAAATGCAATGGTGCGTCCATACCTATTCTCCTGTTCTTTGATCCACACTTAGGTAAGAGTCATGATGACTGATTAAACTACACCGCAATGTTTTAAGACACTTAGGTACTCAATTAAAAACGAATCATATTTCTGCAAAAGAAAAGGGGATTTTTTATTTCAATTGGTTCGTTTTAGTTATTGTCATTATCTCTAATTGTGGAGTATTTAGAAAACACGGCATGATAAACATATTGTTACGTGACCAATATTAGTAAAGTTACATATCATGCTGCAAAATGTTGCTTACAAAAATTACTTCGGTTTAGTTGCAGTCCAGTATTTCAGACGTCATTTCAACTTGAGATCATGCCTTGACCGTCATCAAAATGATGACAAGGCATCAAGACCTTCTACGAACCCATTACAGTCACTGAACCCTAATCAAATTAGACCGCCTCTTATTCATTTCTTATAAAAAATCGTAAAGTCCAGAAAAATTCTCAAATCTAACACTGAAACAAAAAACTTTGAAATAAAATTCCCGTCTTTATAGAACACCTGCGTTCCTTCAATTTATGAACGCTAAGCAAAATGTAATTTCACATGGAGATAGCCTGGAGCACTAAATTGATTTCGATATTAGGTACCGTAAGGGCTAACGCCCGCTGTAGCTATAAATAAAAATCAAGCACGAAAAGGCCGAAATGTGTGCGCGCAGTGATGTAGTCGTAGCTCGAATTTCGTAGCATTGCTACATCATAGGCAATCGTAGCAGTCAAGACAATTTGCAACGACATAGAAATTTTCGAATAAACTTCGCCGCGTTCCTTCCCTATGTGTTGCAAAATCAATTATCATTCTATTATTTCTCGTAAGTACCTTAAATGTCTATTAAATTAATTACATTGTCATCAACCAAAACTTAATTTAACGAAACTTGGTATATGACTACTACCCAATTCCATTCTAAACCCTTTCGTTCCGCACAAAGACTACTGGCGGCGGCGGCGGCGTGAACTTCACCGTACGAAACGCTACAGTGGACAGTAAGCCTAGTTCTTAGATCTATCGAAGGAATCGATCACTCCATTATTAATTGCTTCGTACCATTAGCTTTGTATTATATTATCCGGGGTACACTTCTCTATTAGAACGGCCGCAAGTTTACCTTGAATTTGATAGAAGGCTGAAGTGCCTATCCTGTCGGCCCCATTGAAGGACACTGGACCCTGAAAATGATATTCAATTACTGATATTTATATTATTTATCTTATTCGTTGGAGTTTATTCTAGATTTATTTTAAGTAGGTACGTCATAAAATTTGTGGGATTTTAAAACAGAATCTGTTCTAGATCCCACAAATTTTATGTCATATCAGACAGATCGAGACATCATCAGGACACCACAATATAATAAATTGAGTATTGTGGTGTCCTGATGATGTCTCGTGGAGAGACAAAACTAGTTGACGTCTTGCTTTGATAGGTATTTTTTCATTTTGTAGTTGGCGTCGTTTTTCTTCTACAACGCGGACTACATTTTTTTGTTAGAACTTATCGGAGAAGGTTTCTTCGCGGAATTGTTACGAAATATTTTCATCCTTAGGTTTTACTATTCTTAGAAAATACCCAGAACACCTGGAACAAATATTTGCAGATCGTAAATTAAGCATATGTCCCGTCGGGAATCGAACCCGCAACCTCTTGCGTCGCAGGCGGACTTCCGTCGCGCCACAGAGGTCGCCATCACTTTAATACATAACTGTTTTAATTTTATAAACTAAAAATTTCTAATAAACTGTAAAAGTTTTAATTTTAATGCACCATTCTCAAGGGAATGAGTTGATAACTGATTCGCTACTATGGCCTTAATGTCATCGGACCATCATACATACACTAGTTAATTTATTATAAATAAACTCTTACCGAAACTCCCAAGAAGCTCAAGTTGGCAAATTGATTGAGGAATTCTTCAGCCATATCCTTCCTGTCGTAATCAAAATTTCCTAGTCCAAAGAGGGAGGATCCTGAAAGGAAAAAATAGTTTCATACACGTTCTTTAAGCTTCAGGAGATCAGAATCGGAAACTGTAATGTTACTTTGACCAAAGACACTATAAAAATAATAAAAGCATATATCATCAACGACCTATAACTTACTCGGGTGAGTAGTAGTATTATGCCATTGCATACCTCTATGTAAGGTCCCGTTCGGTTCCTCCCGATGCTCCGTCCTCCAGAACAGTTCTGCCTTGGCCAGAGCGAGCGCTATCGCCCAGATCGCGTCGTACGTCTGTGGTGCGTACGGACTGACAGACACACCGGCTGCTTTCATCTCCCGGTGGAACATCTCGTTTGTCTGCGTGAAAAAATCTTATATTAGATTCATTCATAAAAGCTTATTACAAATTCATTCATGACGGACATCCGTAAAAGTGAAATGTGATAAACGAGCCCTACAAGAGCTTTCTTACAGCATAGCAGCATACCTTTGCATCTGAAAAGAGGTTGTTTTTCCACATGAATGGTGCAGTTCAAAGATGCAAACTACCTAACTACCGGGTTGTGTTCTCAGAAGAGGGAAGAGGGGTTGTGCTGTAAGTTAGTCATAAAATTATTTTCCTCGTGTCCGTCTTCTTTTTCGAGATCGACAACTCAAATTATGTGAACTATATATGAAGTAGAAACTTAAAACTCTGCATTTGGAATTAACCGAATGCAGAATGAATCTGAGCTACCGTTGTTTCAAATATTCTCGAACCTCTCCAATTATTAGTTTATGTTATAATTGCTAAACTGGCACCCAACTTTGGGCCGACGCCCATTATATTAACCCCAAGTTGTACGTCAGTTTCGTTAGAAATTCATGAAGTTACTAAGCTCACGCAAATAATGTAACACGGATGAACGCTTAGTACTAAGTATTACTACTAATAAGCGTTCGTCCGTGTTACGACTAAGTGTACCTACTAACAAGTTATTAGTACGTGTTCTGCTTCCCTAAAAATAGCGATATACATAATATAAATACTAGAAATAAACATAAACTCGCTGTGCCCACAACCAGGCTTCACAAGATTAATGTATCTTTTAAGGGGCAATGTATACGCTTCTACAACAAAACTCCTAGTGATTTGCAAAATCTATCAATAAATAAATTCAAACAAATTGTCAAAACCTTTCTGTGCAAAAAGGCTTACTACAAAATATCAGATTAATTAGGAGATAAAAAAGCTTGGGACGGGTTTTGCCTGTCAGGCTAAAGGTTTCTTAGTCGCTTCTTTACTTTAGTCTACATACCGAAGCGACAGAAATCGAAAGTACCACTTTATTTCCGTGTCAGTGTTTTATTTTAAGAAATTGACCTTTTCTAAGTGTACATTTTTGTATTTATGGAAATAAAGAATTTTTGATTTTCGCTTCGCTAATGCAACGAAATCGTCACAGAATCTTAGGCCCATATTATGAAAGCTTGCTCAGTCATCGAATAATGCTTGAGTGACGTTTATGCCATACAAAAGCGTTACAGCATCGTTTGATAACTGAGCAAGCTTTCATAATACGGGCCTTAGAATGCCAAAAAAGTATTAACGGCGTTTCTAGCCGTTTATAAATACAATTATCATTAGTAAAGCGAATCTTTTAGCTGAATTTAATAGGGCCTAGGAACCTACTATAGAGCTCCTCTAAGAACAACCCCCTGCAATCCGCTTGTGCAAAGCTCCGCCACTCAAGACGCACACTACCACCTTGGTCCCTTTTTATCCTCTTGCCCAAATAAGCGGCTAAACTCCTATTAGTTCTACTTCAGCTTGATTCAGCTTAATTGAATCAGCCTGCAGTATCGCACATAAGTTAGTACTAATTGGAGTATACTAAGCTAAGTCAGTTCAGTCAATTAATTTGCTTGGCTTTGGTCGGCTTTCACGCTCCCAAGCTCTAAATCGAGTTACGACTCCAGTTTTCATTGAGACTATCTGACACACTGAATAGATGGATTGCAATCCTATGATTGAATAGGCAGTTCGGTACTAGTCATTCGGTAGAATGCTATTAGTTAGGATGTGCGAGAGGAATATCATAGCTTCGACGCGAGCGACTTTGAGTTGAATGATAGTGACATTCCGGACGATTCTCAACCGTAAGGCAAGGGTTGCATCCTTAGAGTATAGGTATACTCTAAGGTTGCATCGCGTTCTAGAGATAGTGTAACCAGGAACTAAACTGAAGCCGTCTTTTGTTTTACTTTAGATCGTCTTTTGTCTTTTTGAGTAAAACTGGTTTAACAATTGCATGTCAAAAGGGTAGGCAATTATCATTTTACTCATAACAAATTATATTTCGATGAACCGTAACTGTTTTACTTTGTATTTCGTGATAATTTTGAGTTTATATTAGCAACGGACTATGTATTTGGTCACATTACCTGTTAGATATTTGTGCCCGTAAAAATTAGAATGAAAAAGTTATGAAGAAAAATTTAATTCTTTGTCTGGGTGGACTGCCGAATAGTGTTTTGACGGTGCCCTTCCAGAACCTTCGCCACCTGCTGTTCTTTACCGTGCATAGGTTTTGAAACCTGGCGTAGACTCACCAGCCCTGAATAAGATGTGGCATCACCAACGATTCCTCGGTGTGCTGTGACTGTAACCAGCCCTTCCAGAGCTCTCGCCAACTGATTCCTCCCACACGGTGCAGGTCCTCTTATCCTGGGCGGCATTCCAGCAACCAGCCAGGCGTACTCAGCTCCGAACATGCCTAGATCGAAGGCCTGGAAAAGGCTTAAGATGTTACATACAGGGAGGTTATACACTTACAGGGTTATTGGTAATTCACTGCATGAATTGGAGGTTCAGCTCATCGTCACAAACACGTTTGTGAATGTGTCAGGTCTTCATTTTTAGGGTTCCATACATCAAAAAGAAAAAAAGAACCCTTATAGGATCATTTTGTTGCCCGTCTGTCAACCCTCTTTTCTCAGAAACGCGTGGAGGTATCGAATTGTAGTTCACATCATATAGTTAAGTTTGTAACCTCTTGGAGCCTCGATATAAATCAAACTTCTAGTACTAAATGTTTAAAAAATTGTATTACCTTTCATAATGCATTCATTACTTTGCAAAGATTTATTCTTATGAGCAACGAAATCCGGTGTTGCAAAAATACATTCATATTTTAAAATTGCTCCAAAACCAAAAGGCAAAAAAGAACTAAGCACGCTGTTTTTGTTTTCTCATAAATCAAGGTCATGACTCCTTTAACGTCTTTTCTCTAACTCTCATAGTTCCGGATTTGAAAATCCACTCCCATCACAAAAAGCCACCCTGTTAACGTTCTTGTGTCGAAAAAGGTAAATATCATTTTATTCAAACATATATCATATAAAAACTTACTAGTGGTTTATTTTTCGCTTCTTCCACAAAAAATTTAAGCGAACAAAATCAATAACATTTTGTTTCTTCATCATCATCATCATCAGCCTATAGTAGTCCACTGTTGGACATAGGCCTCCCCTAATGAGCGCCATAGCGCCCTGTCTTCAGCTTGACGACAGGGGTTACTACTACTACTACTTTTTGTTTCTTATTTGATAATAATTACTATTTATTAAGCTGTTTATTTATAAAATTTGACTTGTGCGTATTTTGTAAGCTAAAGAAACAAAGTTATTTACTTTTGACTTTCTATTCTTATTTATATAAATTATCAGTTCATTTGTTAATTCGTGTAAAATTTTGTCGATTCTCGCTATTCACCTAGGCATCGCAATCGTTTCGTATAGTAGGCCCCTCGGGTCAAGTCAAAGGGCAAAGTTTACATTGGTTCGTGCTCTTTACGATAGATGACGTTCTCGCTCAAATTAACACCTCTACCCACGTTCTACACGTGTAGGGTTGATTGTACAAATACAGGCTTCGATAGGTCAAAGAGATAATTACCTACTCGCTATCGAATTAGAAAAGGGTATTACACTCATTTTTTAAACGTCTCAATTAGATTCTATACTTAGTGCTAATGAACCACAAAAAAAGAAATTAAATTTTGATTCAGTATTCAGTATTTTATTTATTGCATTCATACAGTTCAGGACAAAAAATTGAAGCGAACAAAATCAATAACATTTTGTTTCTTATTTGATAATAATTACTATTATTAAGCTGTTTATGTATAAAATTTGACTTGTCTAAGTGCTTATTTTGTAAGCCTAAAGAAATAATGTTATTGAATTTTGAATTTTGAGTCATCAGGTCTTAGTGGTTCGGTGAGTGTTCATAAAATGTTCACAGTATGTACCCATTTAGGGTGTTGCAATGGAAGACAGGCCAGGTTTCATGCCTTTCTACTTATGATGAACTTACTTATTATTAATGCATTCAATACCTATTACAAAAAATTACGAGTCGCTAAAATTATTATTGAAGAAATCGTCAAGTTCGTAAAAACATGTTTTAACATATCATTTGATAACTGCCGTATAAAAGCATTATACGCGCGTAACTAATTAAACGTAATAAATAAAGTACCTACTTGTAACTAATCTGTTTCTAGAAATTAGTGTCACTGAAAAAAAAAATATTACCTTTCTGAGAATATCAGACACAGCCTTTCATTTTAATGATTCATCATGATCATTTTAAATTGTGTCCGTTGAAACTTTCTTCACAAAAATGATAAAATCCCCTTCACCGGAATTGAATGGGCAACTTTTAAAGACTTTCTAAAGATAAAGAATAAAAAGATTTTCGTCGAGTCACTTTTTATAAAATGATATTAATTTTATTATAAACTCACCTCGCAAAATATCTTGGGTATCATTTCTTGAGAGAAGCTGCCGATTATTATCCGTGTGTCGAGCTCCTGCGAAAAACATCATAATGTGAGAAAACAGAACTTTTCAAAATAATCCTAGTACATTCGATAGGTATGTAGGTTCTATAGGTCTTAGGGCTCTATCTCATTAGGACACTCTGGTGGTGCCACCGGTCGCACCACTAACAAAATGTGTGTACAGTTGTACGGAGCATACCTCGCTTGGTTTCGCAACCAAATTTGCTACCGGCAACCGAGTCACCCGCTGGTGGCGCTTCCATTAATAAGTAGGTATAGAGATATTTGGCAACTCACTCCACCACTGTTGCGCTACCTGTTGTACGTATAGCAAAAGATCTGTTAACTCTTGATGTATTTTTTTAAACTGACAATTCCTGGTGTTGAAACGCCAAAACAAACACACACAGGATTGTTGTGTGTATTGTGTGTGTTTGGTAGCTCAAGACACCACGATGGCGTGACCGGTGGCGCCACTGTAGTGTCCTAATGAGATAGATAGGGCCAGCGTTTGAATTGTTCTTTCATAATGCAAACTGAAATAAAACCGGCCAAGTGCGAGTCGGACTCGCGCACGAAGGGTTCCGCACCATTATCTATAAAAACGATAAAAAAACACGTTTGTTATAAGGGAGGCCCCCTTAAATATTAATTTTATTTTAGTTTAATTACTTATTTTTAAAGTAATTAATATAAACCAATATTCTGTGAATATTTCAAGCAAAAACTAGCAAATAATCACGTCACATTCGAATGAAAGTGCTTTGGATAAGTTTAGAGATGAAATAATGACTCGAACGACTTGTTTTGTGTGTTTGTTTTATTGGATGGTATTCGAAGTTTGAATTCTATGAATCCAATAACTAAATAGGTTCAACAAATGACCAACGAGGTTGAAATCTGAACTAAAGAGGTCTTTTGAACGGTGGACTTGGCACTAATATTTTATTAGGCAGTCATGTACCTGAGGCACCTACTTTACTATAAAAAAGCTCACGAAAACAGCAAATTAATTAAACCTGGAAGAGGTCTGATTCTCAAACTTATGATATTGCAATTTGAATTCAGTTGTCCTGGCTGAAACCTTTCAGAGCATTCTTTTTCGTAAAAATGGATTTCTTTAATGGCGCCGACGCGTAAACGCGTATTAGAACTCTTGTCGTCGCGACGACAAGAGTTCTAATACGCGTTTATATAGCAGATGATACAGCATTAAAATTAGTAAAGTTAGGAGTGAATTTTAAAAGTTTACTCTTGCCCTGAAATAATGAATTCCTTGATATCGAGAATTTCCCCATACAATACGAATAAACCAGAGAAAGAAGTCAAGTCAAAACGAATAATTGAAAAGAGACGTTTCTAGGCCAAATTACTTACGTTTACCTTTGTGGGATGCTTTGTAATCCGTAGTCGGGTTCGTAGGCAGGAAATTGGCAGGTATTGTTAATTGTTAGCCGTTTTTTGTAAGCTAAGGTTCCTAGAGTCAACGAAAAAGTTACTGGACATGGTTTACAAAAACGTTAAACCCTCGTATGTGTCTAAGGTACAGCTAAAAAGGACATAAAAGAGCCATTCTGCGATTCTGTGATTTTGAAATATCAGCGGGTGTGTGTGGGAGAGTTTGCCGATTTTGACAGTGCTCAAAGATATTTTAAGGGTTCCGCAACCAAAAGGTGCTAAAGGGATCCTATTACTAGGTCTCCGCTCTCGGTTCGTCTGTCTGTGGATGTGTCAGTGCCATACTTGTAATAGGTACACGGTTGAAATTTCAGCAGAGCGTAGATAACGCTCGACTAACGATAACGATGCTATAACAACAAATAATAACAATGATATAAAATTAAAAGTCGTAGGTACGTGGTTTGTGTGCGATGGTAAGGACCTATATTTCATTATATTCTAGACTGCTCTGCAAACGCAGAAATGGCAGCCTAGGCCAGGCATTTAAATGAAAAAGTCTGTATTTTATCAGGCTGGCCTAATGGACTGGATGTGATTTATCATGGCCTCGACAGCGTGAGAAATACATGACTACAGCGACACGGGATTATCTGTTTACGAAATCTAATCTTACGTAGTTTTTGCTCTGCTTTTTAGTAGGTGTTTGATGGACGACATCTTGGTTGTCTTGGTTTTTTTTTTACTACAATATTACTGTTTTCTGATTTTTCCCTTTGTGTTATAAGACCTTGCTTCTTGCCAAATTTTATGATTCTAGGTCAACGGGACGTACCCTATAGGTTTTGTGTGCATGTGATTCCCTCGAAGAATTCAAAAAATTTGGGCATAAACGGCTGTAATTTTTGATTGTGTTGAATTAGAAGTTTGATTTATATTGCAGCTCAGTCAAGAACTCATAAAAATAAAATCAACACAAAGCCCCCAATTAATTAATGCTAGAACCTAGCCGCTTGCTATTTAACCACCAATTAAACAAGTTAGTTAAAACCTCACAAACAACACCTCTCGTCAACGAATCAAATGTAACTTTGATCGTTGAGCAGGTTTGGTTAAACTGTAATGTTACCCCTGTAGGTGGAGCCACCGGCGCTATAGTCCGTAAGAGGTCCCAAAGATTTTCGGTTGAACCGACTAAGGGTTTCGTGGCTAAGTTGGTTAGAGCACACTCGTACTGAAGGTGGGGCGCGGGTTCGAGTCCCGCCGAAACCGAAGTTAGTTAAAGTTTGCGAGTAACGACAACGCTGACGTGCATTTGCAGTTGGAGACGTTGAATAGAGGGTTTGAGAGGGTAGTGAGGTAAGAGAGGGGAAAGGTGATAAAAGCCTGAATCATTTGTAAGATTTTGACTCAAATGATTTAGTTTTTACCAGCCAATATACAGCACAGGCAAAGTGAATGAGTTATGTGTAGAATATGTTTATAAATTACCTAACTTCTACCCGCACGCGTTATTCCAGGATACTAAGGCCCGTATTATGAAAGCTTGCTCGGTCCTCAATCTTTGCTTGAGTAACGTTTTTCTATACCATAACCGTCACTCAAGCGTAGATCTATGACTGAGCAAGCTTTCATAATACGGACCTAAGTATTCTATTGTGCCATTCCAGTTCTTGGACCACACTTAATCCTAAAACAACGAATTCTAGGTGAATGACAGGTTGCTGGTAGGACCAGCAAAGTTTCTGTCATTCATTCGAATGAAAGAATTGTTCGAACGAACATTCATCGCACAAACAATACCCGCCACATACACTATTCATCACTACATCTAATAACTATAAAAATTGAGCCCTGCCATGTTTAAAAGTGTTGGCGTAGAGATGTAACAAACATCGATCAAAACTTTCGCATTTTTAATACCTTAACTAAGAGAGAATTGATATTTAGAAAGATAGAATTTTGCTTTTTACCATCTAAACTCTTTGACGAAGTCTCATTAACGAGGTAATAAGTTTATTATAATAATATGTAAGAAAAGCGACATTAAATAGCTTCTTTCATTCTAATTGCTCATTAAAAAGTTCTAATGTAAAAGTTTTCAAAGTTGCTGTCGTAAAGAGCAGAGCTTGAAAGCTATGCGACAAGGTTTTTCTTTGAAATGGCTCTAACAATAAAGATGCTTGTTAGTTAGCTATAATCGAAGCAATCTTGAGGCAAAGAAAGGTGAAAAAATGCGAAGAAAGGTATTATTGTTATAAGATATTTTCCATTTCCTAGGACCATTTTCTTGGAACGGAGCTCTTCATTGTATGCAACAACGGATCAAGCTGTGTTTTTCTTTCAATAAGTTTTTCTCAGAAATAAAGAAAATTTTATGTCTTGGTTTATTAGGTTCAAGTACTATATTTATTTTCAGAAAATTAAAATAACAGAATACAATATTTACACTCAAATCCTAAAAATCTAAGCCGTCACCAGAAGACAATGTGCCCAGAATGCTGGCAGCATTGCCACGTTGAATGGCAATGCTAATTTGTTGACCGATATAAAAGCCAGCATTCCGATCATCGTGGTTTTAACAAAATGTTGTTGTTGGTTGTAGTTGTTTTATTACATGCATGTTGTACAAAATTTAAAACCTAACTCTAACCGCAAGCTCTACATAAAACTGGTCCGAAATCAGCAGCGGGCTACCGGGCGGGGTGTTTTATATTTGGATTATTCTCACTAATCCGTTTAATGGAAATACTATCCACAAGAGATTATACGTAGCAAAACAGTCGTGAGAGGTATAAAGTACCCAAACAAAACACACCGAATGAAGTTAGCGGCGTTGTTTGAAACAAAGCCACAAAAGTCCAGTGATTACCATAATCTGGATCTAAAAGTATACGCGGGACGTATTGTTTATGCAAATTAAAAACAAACGCAAAGCCCACGTGAAAAAGGTCTAACAAAATAACTGTGGGTAAATATTTGGAAACCGGAAATAAACCTACTCAAGACGAGCATGTTTCTGCAAATTATCTATTAGCTCTGTAGAAAATTGATCGGTAGTTTCCAACTGGGGGCTTGAGAAACCAATTTGGCTTAGTTACCAATTTGGAAGCGGTGGCCGATGACCCGAACAGCCAATTCCTGCGGCATTAGGTTGAGGTGCATTCAGTGCTTGCAACCTACACCTGGCAGTGAATGCTTACCTGCCCTTGTCAGTGAAGTTTACATTGGTAATTTGCCGCATGCCTGTTTGCCACCTCGGTGGTATAAAAAATATATATATATATATATATTATGAAAACATATAAATATTTTAATAATTTGTAACTGTGTTTGTACAACTGTCTGAAATAAACGATTTTTATTTTTAAAATGTTTTGTTAATTTTTTTTCAGTAAGTAGGTAGGTATTTATGTGCCTTAATTATTGCGTCTAATGCGTGTTGCCTGTGATGGCATGGGCACAGTTATCTTGGAGTTTTTCTACTTAAAAACGCATTAGGCTTCAAGGTTACACGGAGATCAACGGAGAGGACTATGCTCGGAGTATCGAAAAAGAGGTGATCCGTAGAAAAAATAGTGTACTAAGTTTTAGAATTGCGCTATCCATAAAATAAATTACTGAATACTTGTTCCTCCAAGCAGTAAATTAGGTTGATTGTAATTGTATAAAGTTAAAAGGCGATTGACGTTATCTTGACACGTCTGGAGATAGGCCGCCGTGAAATGAGCAATCGAAATTACGTCAACATCCAATCTAGAGTTTGGCGGTGATTAATTATTATAATTCTAACGATACTGAGCGAGCGTGGTATTTTTTTGAAATATATAAATGAAAATCAACCAGCATGCATGAAAACTCCTATAAAAACCATCAATTAAATTAAATTCAAATTAAATTAATTCAATTAAACCGTCCAATTATCTTGCAAATAACACAAGCCCTATTCAGGATTTAGTATTGACTCTGCATTTGTACGTTTTACTGTTTAGTTTTTTGTTATTTTTGTGCGAATTGTGATTGCACGTGAACAATGATATAATTGCTGAACGGATTGAATTTTGCATTTGTAGACTAACTAAAGTACGATTGATTTGTTCTCGTCCTGTGTGGTGTCTTTTTTTTTCATAATGTTTCGTTTCTTTACTCCTTCATGTCGTTTGTATGGTAGGGTAGTGTATATCTACCTACACATATAAATACACAACTGTACTGTTTGGAAATAGTTTATCATGTAATTTTGTTTTGTCTCTATATTTCATATTTGCAAGTTAAGTATTTCTATTCGATGCTGTAACAGTGTTGTGTGTGTCAGTAAATATTTATCTATCTAGCTAGACAACGGAATAACACAGAGGCAGTTCTTAATCTCTGTATTTTGAAAAACACATATGAATCTGCAAGCTGAAGCTAGAGTACCTTTATAATATTTGCAGTCTAATGTCAGTGGTGTCAACGTATTGAAATTCAAATTTCACGTCAACTGTGCTCTGAACAAGGATCGTGCGTAACATTATTCAAATGAGTTTTAGTTTGCCAACCTGTGGGTCTATCTTCGGTAAATATTGTACCTTGATTGTTGTAGTTCAGCTGAGTGGGTAATTGGATACGTATACTACAGAACAGTAAATAGTAGGTTCGTTAGCAAACCATCATTATTATAAGTAGGGTTACAGATGCGGTTTTAATCATTAATAAATTAAACCGGTGAACACATTTTTATCATAGATTCTAAACCTTGACCATTATTTATTTACGTAAGTAGAATCTGTGTTTGTAAAAAAATACGTAGTACTATATTTTAGTTATACTGTGCTTTTACTATCTTCATCTTAGTAATCTCACGTGATTATCACTAGATAGGTCTTACATTAAGTCTTTAAGTACCTACTCAATGAAAACAAACTTGGCGGCGCCTTGTAGGAGACTTCCCGTGCCAACTTTGATTGAACCTGTTCAAGTAATTAATTGCCCTGATTCAGAAGTTAATGGGATGTCTGCGTCACAAGTTCCAGTCAACAAGTCAGTTATCGTAACTTTGACGTGACTTCACTATATTCTATACAACTTTGACAACTTAAATCGTAGACGTTCTACGATATTCATCTACGCCGTAGCTCGTACATGGTCTACGAAATTCATTTACGCCGTAGCTCGTACATGGTCTACGAAATTCATTTACGCCGTAGCTCGTAGATGTTCTACGAAATTCATCTACGCCGTAGCTCGTAGATGGTCTACGAAATTCATCTACGCCGTAGCTCGTAGACGGTCTACGAAATCTACTCGTACCTACGCCATAGATCAGATGGTCTACGGATCTATTATACAATTTGAGAACAGGTTTTTTTGATATTTGTCGTAAAGGCCTCGGCAGTAGACGACCCTTATTTTGACAGGTCAGCAACAAAGTATTGTTCATTCAAAAATAAAAAGTAATAAATAAATCAACCTATAAAGTGTGCTAAAGCGTGTATTTAGCTTTTGTATTGATTGAAATCATAACACACTACAGCAATCCAGCTTAGGCTGATTCGTAAGCCAAACATCACTAACGAATGCGCCAGGCTAATTGGACAACAGTGACAAACAATATGTAGCAACCCAAGTGACTGAGACAACGTTCTTGATATAGAAAACCCTTGATAAAAATAATGTAGGTATGTGTTTTATGTTCATATTCTAGAACGAAAATAATTTTACTATGGCGTGGACAAGAATCAGAATAAAATACGATAGGACATTTTCATCCGTTGTCAAACAATACTCCATCATAACAACAGAATCCGATTACGGTTTGGTTTTCGATTAAACTCTCTCCATTATAAAATGTGACCTGCGTCTAAAGCCAGTTAAAATCAAATTGGGTTTGAATTGATTGAAACTATAATTTACCAATGGAAAATACTGTGAAATTCGTGCGGAAAAGTCGATGCGACATGTGACAGATACCTGACGTTAGAATTTATACTCGTATGTACCGTGTAGCGAGAAATCGGGTTTACAATACTTTGATACCAGAAAATTGCTATTAGCTGAAACTTCTAGGCCACAAAGGGTAGCATTACGTAAAAAGAGTTGTTTTCCGCATTTTTATAGCTATTAGAATGCAGTTCGCAAAGATCGCTTCCACTTCGTTAATCGAGCGATACCCAAGCGGCTGTGATCATTAGTTCAATATGACGGGTCGCTGTACCCTCTCAATTCAGGAGCAACAGCTGACTCTTTGTGGAGCAGCCTAGTCTATCCTAAAGGTATGTGATAGTACCTTAGCTGCTTCAGCTGTTCCTTATAGTTCGTCGGAAAGATCCAGCGAAACTTTGAGACCTCCATGGTTTCCCTGATACACCTTATTCCAGCCCATCCTGCACTTTGGGATTCATGTTTGTCTATTATAGCGCGTGTGAAACGAACAAGCACCCTCGTATCGGACACCGTTTGCGATTTCTAGTCGCTTAGATAGGTATCCCTTACAAAGTGTCCAGTGAAGTACATTTTGCACGTGTGTGCGTGCATACCTTGAGCTGCCTCAGTTGTTCCTTATAGTCCGTCTCCGCGAAGGTGATGGAGGCCGCACAGGTGATGTTGGCGGCCTCCAGCTGCGTCACCAGCTCGTTCACAGCCAAAGAGTAGACCTCCTCGTTCTGAGAGAACGCTGTCACTGTGTCCCAGCCAAATTGTCTGAGGGGATATTGTAATAGATGTAAGTACGGCTATGCTAAGCACGTTTGTTACTTTGTAGCTAAAGGGATATTTATTCTGTGCACGGCTTCGCAAGCGTTTTTCTGGGATAAAAAATAGCCAATAATATAATGATTTTATTGGCTATTTTTATGTTATTATTAAATTAATATTGCATTAAGAAGATATGGCGTCGTCTTGACAAACGTATCACAACAGACCTACGGAATAAGCTTACGTCATATTTGTAGGATATCGCTTCGAGTTTACATTCCTATAAATATAGGTACTATTTAATATTAGTAACTATTTTTTACCCGACTACCGACAGGGGAGGGTTATGAGGTTAGCACCCTATGTTTGTATGTTTGTATGTATGTGGCCGATTTCTTTGTTCCCACGTAGCGCTGAAACTACTGGTTCGATTTCAACAAATTATGTATCGATTGATTCGTCTCAATACCCCGATGGTTATAGGCTATAGGATTTAGGGCTCCGACCCCGAATAAGCCTTCAAAACGCGTATTAAAGTTTAGGTAGCCGCAGGCTGCAGGCCCCATAGAGAAAAATTACAATACCTACGACCTATTTTCATCAACTCTATGCCTATCAAATATGACCGATACGTCATTCTATTTTGTCAATGTAAAAGTTTCAAACTTTTATAACTTTCACGTAGTCGGGTTATAGTTTTTAACTTTATCTTGTTTATACAAATGGGGACGAAGACCTCAAAATTAGAATTAGTAAATATTAAGTCAACATTAAAAAACAGTTAAACTGGCTGAAGGTTCTAAATAAAACCTTACAAATACCATCTTACCTGATGAATGCAATCCTCGCTGAGTTGTGCGAGGAGTCAGGGGCCACGGTCCTGCAGAACAGAGGGAACTCCGAGCGGTCGCTGAGAGCTGGAGATGTCGAGCCGAATGATACCTGATGGTAGATACACTGATTTAGATAAATTATTACACTCGAATGTTGGACAGGGACTTAGTGTATTTGGAAAAAAGGGTTGACCACAACCTTATGTTGTTTTAAAGAAATAATGAAGACCATTTTATTGGTCCGCAAATGAAACGCAACCTAGATAGTCTTCACTCTAGGCATGTTGGGCAAATCTGTGTCACCTTATTGCAATCGATGTGGCCCAATTTAATTGTTTACCATATTCTAATCGTTCATTCTATATCGGAGTGTAGGCAAAACATTGGTCAAACACAGAGTAAGGAGTATTGCCACATAAAGGCTTTGAACCGAATTTATCCAAGCACATTATACGGCCAACGTAAACAGCCTCACCGGTTGGTACATTCAAATTCAATGTGTGAACTGTTTGTAATAATCGTAAATTTGTAGCTCTTAATAATAGCCAATGTAAATGTTTGTTGTGCTTCCTTTATAAGGAAGGTAAGTGATTTAACATGAATGTTTCCCTTACAGTTGTTTTGTTTTTAATATATTTTAAGCATGTTTCGACCCACTGCAGTACAATGGCATCTCTTTCTTCCATCAATTGTATCTGCTAAGATATTTGAAAAAGTAAAAAACCTTCAGAAATTTCAAAAACTGTTTTGAAATGAAAATAATACCAATATCTTTCATTTCATATCAAAACTCATAAGGAGTCAACACACAAAAGTCGGCGACGGGCTGCTGACGAAACAGTGTTAACTGCGTACATTAATAAATATAAATAAAATAAATAATGCTGGACGATTCACACAGCATTATCTAGCCCCAAGCAGAGTTTGTGTTATGGGAACTAGATAACTGATATACATAATAGAATACATTACATAAATATATATTTTTAATATACATACAAAACGAGCAGAACACCTTGAACAAATTTTGGAGATCGTACGAACATTTGTCCCGAGCCGGGAATCGAACCCGCAACCTTCTGCATCGTAGGCAGACCTTCGCCCATCGCAGTGAGGTTGTCAATATTCTATAATGATTCGCTGCCGGACGCAGGCCTCCCCCTTTGGCTTTTATCTCATGGGGGGTAATGCCCATAATTCCCAAGCGGGTTGGGAATCGCAGTTCGGTGGTAGATCTGTTCTACAAGAGGCGTTGCTGCTTTAATTTTAATTAAAGCTTTAAAACTATTAAACCATACTCGTTTTTTCATAGAAAATGTATGGGAATGTTTTTTTTAATTATTACCAAAACTTACGATTTGATTTGGTATGTTACTTTGGGAAAAGTGTTCCTGGGTGGAAATAGAATCGATTAAAACTAACTTGTTTTTATGACAAATGTCATTTTTTGGATGAACCGTACTTTTTTCAAAAATCTAAAAATAGCAATATTCTTTTCTTCAAAACAAAACAGAAGGTTCCTAAGAACAAAACCGTCTAACTACAAAAGAAAAGGTAACCTTACCTTTAAGGAGCCAAAAATTTGCCCCACCCTGTATATTTAAAGCTAACGAGATACCCTTATGTTTTTTGTAAACTGGAAGCCTGGATTTGAGACGTCGTCAGCGTGAATGTAAGAAAAAATAAATGACAATTGCGTCAGCTTTTAAAAGGCACCTTAACGTCCTACAAGATTAATTTCAAAGTTATGAAGCTGGTAACCCAGCATCTGACGTGTTATTTCGACACGTCACCTGCAGGCCTTGTCTATAAAACTAAGTATCTAGTTTCAGCTTTGTTGTCCCGGAGCGAACGTACCTTGAAGCTGAAAGATGAAGTCTGGGGCATGTCTATTCTATGTGATTAAAGCGAATTTCATTGTAGAATGGTTTTTACAAGGTTGTACGATTCGGGTGGCGGGTAATTTACATTATATTCTGGCTTAATAGTATCTGAGTACAACAAGTAATAAAGCTAGCAGATATATCGTTTTGCGTACATTGTAAACAATTTCTTAGCAACCCATGCTAAAAAAAAACACGATTAAATTATACTTTTGAGGAATGAGGCCATAGCCCGCGGTCTTTCGCGGAAAGGTTGTGATAGAGTATCATGTCAATCTGTGCAGGGTTCATGCTATTTCAATTCAAACTAAAAGTGCTATATTTTCAATCTGTTCGAACTTTTATCTCACTAATCTCACTATCTCATCTCACTAATATTATAAACGTGAAAGTTTAGATGGATGGATGGATAGATAGATGGATGGATGTTTGTTCCTTTATCACGCCAGAACGGCTGAACGGATCTGAATGAAATTTGGCACAGAAATAGATTATAGTCTGGAATAGAACATAGGCTACTTTTTATCTCGGAATTCAACGGGAACTACACGGGTGAAACCGCGAGGCGCTGCTAGTTTGACATAAAGAAAACTCTATCCTGCATTATTTTGTTCAACCCGCGGATGGTAAACAAAATGTAACATAAATTATTTACTTTGACTAGGGTCCAATTATGGCCACGCGCGAATAGGCTAGTTGATTATTTTTAAAGTAGGTCTTAAATGAATAAATATGGTCCGATTAGAGAAAAAAAAAATACGACCATTTTTTTGCGCCTAGAAAACCGCAAAACTTTATTTTAAAAGTAATTTCGTAAGCATGCGAAAGCGCTGTCAGCCATATTAGTCTATTTAATCTATGCAGTGCCGTCTTGAGGTGACCACGCACCTGGGAGCACGGCAGACGCGGTATTCCCTGCAGTTTTCGAATTTTCTAAATCTTTAAATAATAATAATCATTTATTTCAGACTATAGAACAGTTACAGATCTTATTTTAACTTATTCTACGGTCCATAGTAACATATACCTTAAAACTAACATACATACAATATTAAAAACTAAAATTAAAGACGCGTTATTTGACGGCGAGACGTGACGCAATCAGGGTGTCAGCTGACGACGGTGCACGGCGGTGTCTACTTGCAACTTAACACCTTTCGGCCAAAACTCTGCGCTTAAGTAGGTCGACAGATGTTCAGTTGGAACTCTGAACATAAATGAATTAAAGCTCACATTATGGTGAGAGTCCAGCTTTTCGACGCGCATCGAGAGTCCAGTCTTCATTTTCAGGTACTCCTCCACAGCTTTGGTCTCCACACAGAAATGAACGCGAGAGACATATAGCTGGGTAGTTGAATGAAATAGTATGCAGCATCGCGCACCTATCGGAACCGAGCGCGCGGCATTTCAGTAAAATGCCATGAGGAAATGCGATGACTGCCGGTAATGCCTGCCAATACCGCTGATAGAATCGCATTTAGATAAATAGGTCGAAAACAAAAAAATTACATTTAAAAAATGATCATTTACTAGTGTCACACCACAAACTAGATAGTGTATTTTGCTCTTATAAAGATCCAACATGTAATTTGCTTCGAGTCATATAACGTCATAACATGGCCGACAGTGATTTTAAAGAATTCCGAAAAAAAAAACCGGCCAAGTGCGAGTCAAACTCGCGCACGAAGGGTTCCGTACCATTATCTACAAAAACGGCAAAAAATCATGTTTGTTGTATGGGAGCCCCCTTAAATATTTACTTCATTCTATTTTTTTTTATTTGTTGTTATGGACAGACGGACAGAAGGACAGCGAAGTCTTAGTAATAGGGTAAAAAAAGAATTGTCTGAAATTAGAATTGTACCTAGTCAGCTTACACTTTTAACATGTGAAATCGATAAATATTTGTCAAATACTATAGAAAATATTTTTTGTTATTATTATATTTTATTTCACCGATATGAGTCAAGTAACCTATTTATTATATTGCACACAGAACTGAGGTAACATTACCTACTAACTATGACAGGACAGAGAAATATGGCAGCTCACAGACGTCATTATATCAACGCCATTTTGAATTCTTGAGCAATACCTTCACAGAGTGGTGTGGAAATCTCACTAATTTGGATGAACAAACACCTGATTTTAAATCCTAGTTAGTACATTAAGAGCGTTATTGTAAAGCAATCGCTACGACCTGTCTGCCGTCACCTGCAAGCTTCTAACAAAGCTTCAGAATTGCTGCTGGAAAACTGGGGTTACACTGTGGAATAGAGAATTTTGCTACAGTATTAGGTACAGGTGAGTCACAATTGGATTCACTTAGTAGCAAACATGTCACAAGACTTCATTAAGAGAATTAAGAGTAGCCGATGCCCACGGCTTCTTCTATTATTTTTATTCATAAATCAGAGGTTTTTGACCATCTGAAATAGCAATGACAATAATTGTGACAGCGAACACAAGTACATAGGTAACATATAGATTTTTGGGTCATCTAAGAAAAGTAGGTACACGAAATTTTAAAAATCTATTCGAAAGTTACTTTTGTCCAAGCACTTTCAAAAGGACCTCTTTTGTAAAAACAGTATTCAGAAAAGTGAGTGTAGACCCAGCTTTAGAGAGAACTCAATTAAGCGCTCACTGGTATCTGCGCCTGGCCATGCGTACGCAATTCAGGACCCTACCTAGTGAAGTGAAGGGTGTAATTCCAATGACAATGCCAAAGGTTATTCCCAATTTGATTAACATTGCATTGTTTTAGTGACGATTGTAATTTTAATGTAAATTGTAAAGGTTTTATGTTTATGACATAATTCGTTTCTAAGTTTTTAAGTGAGGTTCTTCACCGCCAGCCCCACGTTAGTCCACAGCTGGACATATACGTCTCATAATGATTGCTATAGCACCCTGTTTTCATCAATCAAAACATTAAAATGCTTTATTTCCTTAAGACCTTACAGGACTCTTGGACATCCAAGCCATCCAACAAGACGCCAGGTCTTAATTCTTAATTTTGGTATTGGTAATGGGTACACCCCGCAATTCAATAATCGTTCGTTAGAGAGGTTTTATTTGAAACTCAACTTAAAAACAGCTCTGCCCTCAATAACAGAAGATATGAGAGTGAAATCAGTCTTAAGTAACTCGTTGGGTTCCAGACAAAGATGTTTTTTCATTTAGTACCTATCACAGGTGACTTATATTTTTTTTTTAATTTAGACTTGGCGCCTTTACGAACGTGTTTTTGATGACGGACCTGCAGTTCACGTACTTGTAGATAGAATGCTATAGAATGCTACTGCCTATACGTTAGTAGCACGTTTCTATTTTTACGTCGTGTGCGAGCGCTCTGCTCTCAATGATTGACAAGTGACATTGTCATGAGGGCGAAAATCACAGATCGAACTGACATTGTATGAATGTGATTGCGGTTCTGATGGGACATTCCGAGTGTCCCATTTGTGTGACTATTCTGTTATCAGTAGGTACCTACCTAGATAATCCGAGCAAAGGGGTTGCTGTGGTACAAAGAGTACAATGAAAACGAATTGCGTAAATTATTTCTGTTAAACTTCAAATATTAAGAAGGCCCTGAACCTCTAAGCTCCCATACAAACGTACTTTTTAATTCATTTGGAAACTGCGTCCCCGATTTAAAGAAGTTTTGCATACGTAATTGGATAAGTAATAGCTATGTTTGTATCGTTTTAGTTCAAAATACTTTATCATCATAAAGTGAGAGCGAAAATTCATTTTTATCCATTTTCAAGCGATTTTATTACTTTCTCTCTAATTTATTGATGATTATGTATTTTGAAAAACTAAAACGGTACAATCATCGCTATTTCTTATCCGATTATGTATGCAAAAGTTCATTACAATCGGGGACGTAGTTTGCAAATGAATCGAAAAGTACGTTTGTATGGGAACTTAGAGGTTCAGTCCCACCTTAAACGCATTCGATGATGATGTGACGTAATTTTTCTCTTTTCTGCTCTAGACAACAATCCCATTATTTAGATAGTTAGGCTTTTGCTATAGATAATGCTATGGCTATGGCTATTGCTATTGTTATGGATAAAGTTTGATAGTTTGTTTGACTAAAAAGTAACGTATCTAAAGATGAGTTTTCCACACAATCTTCTATTTTTGACGATTTTTTGCTTCTCTTTTGGACAAGCATCACTATAAATATCATCTGTAATCTAAGTATCTAAAATTCTTGCTCGGCAAAAGCCTCTATTCGCAATTGCTAATCATCCAAACTAGATTGCTATAGTCCGTAAAGCCTTCCCATAAGAAATCATAACAAATCTACACACTCCAATAAGTCTCTTGGCCTTGCAATGAATCCGGCAATAAACGTCCAGAAGCTCGGGGGAAATTTACCTGTACGGCCCACGATTAACTGCAGGATTATTGTGGCAGGACAATGAAACATGAGTGTTATGTTATGGTACACAGAAAATGAGTGGAATTTGGCAAAAAGGCGTTCATGACTAGAACATATAATTTTTTTTTTTTTTTTAAATTGCTCCTTATAAAATATTTAATTTTTGGCTGAGTGATAAGGACCCCCATGAAACATATAAGTTTATGTTTCATGGGCGGCCTTATCGCTGACCGAATTATTAAATTTTTCAATATAGAGCAATTTCTGTTTTTTTTTTCTTTATATTGTGGTGTACAATAAAGAGTTTTGTATTTATTTTTAAACGCAGGTTGCATTTCTGTAATGTTCGTTGAACTGCGGGGGCAGGTTTTTTAAAGCTTTCAAAACAAACATCATATCATACCTCGTTATCGTTATTATTTTTAGCTGTTTTACCTATCGTCCCATCCTATTGCTTTGCAAAACTATTTTCCATTCAATCAGAATAGGTCATGATAGTAGGTGGATGTCAAACTCATCTCGCTATTATCCTGCAATGTGTTTCTAAAAACTTTGGAGTTAGAGTTTGATATACTTACCTGTACAATATTCCAGTAGGGCACGATTTTCGCGATGCTCTCGGTGACCTCCGAGCAGGCGGTTCCCAGCAGCATCACCATCCGGGACTCGCGCTCCGTGTACAGAGCGTGGAAGAACCGATCCACTCCCACTCCTGGGTCACACTGTAAAAAGACATTTTAATTCTTTCGATGTATGGTTTGTGTTTTAATTTCAACCTTGATAGTCTATTGTTACATTAGATATGAAAAACAAGAAGCTTGCTACGAATTCTTTTCAACAAAGAGGTCTTACACATCATCCTAAACATCTGACGCGCGCAAAAAGAGTTATGTTTTAAGGTGGCTGTGTTGACAAATGAACGACTCAAGTATTTTGGTTTTATTGTTTACTGTTAGCTTTTTAACAAAATAATTCTGGCATACTTCATCTTACTATATTTTAATATTAAATCCTCATCAGCACATATACATCCACTGCTGATACTGTCTCCCCTTTCAACAAGGGGGGTTTGCCTTAATCAACTTATATTATTTGGCAGGCAGATGATCCCAGTGAAGCTGTTAGGTGTGGTGCTGGTTTAGAATTTGCACCAGGCCAACTCTTCCCGTGGGTGTCGTAGGAGGTGATTAAGAGACATACACCGGGGGGCGGGCAGCAGCGCCTCTTGCAGAATAGATCTACCACCGAACTGCGATCCCAACCCGCATGCCCAGCGTGGGGACTATGGCCATTGCCCACTTTGAGATAAAAGCCAATCAGGAGGAGGCCTGCGTCCAGCCGTGGACCATTATTGGCGTTGAGGTTGAGGAGATTGAGGTGTTAGGTATACTCAGAAGGAAGCTGATGCCCTCCCTCTGGTAGGTCGGCTCTAGGTTGCTCGAGCTAACTAAGGGAACCTAGCAGAACCTGACTTGCCAGCAAACTCAGCCCATGGATGTCGATCCACGGGTTGAGTCGAAGGGGTCGATATTCTTACGTCGCGACCCCACGGTTAACAATTTGAATATTAAATACTTACCTACCCGTAAGTATACCTAAGTTACCTTAGGCTGTTCTGATAACATAAATTAATTGAAGACAATTTGCTCAGTTGAAGAAGTAACGATAACGAACTTGGCTGACGCTATATCGCGCGTTTCAATAGAGTCCATGTGAGCAGTTCTCTACCTCATATCAATCCTGGGTTGTAAATACAGGCTTCATCTTCTTCTTCCGACTCGAGGCTTCGATAATGCTGATATTTTACGCACTACTTTTGAATCTTCAAGGTATTTTGAGTCTACGTTTGGTTACCTTAGTATCATTAGTGATGAGATGCAGCCGGTAGCCAGGCAGCAGGTTCCTTCTGTTCACGTGTTCCACCGCCAGCCTCGCTGCAGCCAGCTCTGAAGCACCATCAGCTCTCGGAGCCTCTCCTACTGATAGCTCGAAGAGGCCCAGGATTGAAACGATTCGGTTGGAGGTGCTTTTGGTGAGGTCTGGGGGAGAAAATGTTTGTAAGGTCTTTTTGTAATTGTTTGCTGGGGAGGTTGGTAGAAAGAGGTAAAAAATATTGGCTTTTACTACCACAAAGGTACAACTATATAAATAGTAATTATCAAACAAGAAACAAAATGTTATTGATTTTGTTCGCTTAAATTTTTTGCCCACTAGTGGAAGAAACGAAAAATAAAAATAAAGGCACAGAAGGTTCAAGTCCAGCAAAGTACGATGTTTTTATAGCCAGTCCTTTACGTCAAAGCTAAAACACTCATCTGCATTAACAAATTCTGGTTCGAAGGACCAAACGGTCAAATATCTCTGAATGAGATATGAGAACGTAAAAATATTTTAGGGTTTCCATAGCGGTCACCCGTTTTCATTTAAATTAATAAGTGTAGAACTTGTCCCGGGATAAGCATTAGATATTACTCGCAACAATACTATAGTCCACTACTCTAGTAAAATACTAAATCTGTACGGAACTCAACCACCGAATAGGCTATTAGACTACATTGAAAATAAGTGCAAATTGTTTTCATCCTAGTCAGTGACAACGTAACAGAGCGTAATCAGGTGCTCTTTATGAAATAAAATTAACGCCGGCGTTACCGTTACTTACTTAACTACAGTATACAAATTAATTCAGCTCTATTTGTATATGTACGATGCATTGTTTGAGCATTCGAATTTCATCAGGTATATTGTGTCGAGCACACGGGTACGAGAGAACCAAAGTTATCGACATAGCTCTAAGAATTAGCGAGCTGTACTAGCAGTGTGCCGGCCATATCTCGCGAAGAACCGACAATCGTTGGGGTAAACGTGTTCTTGAGTGGAGACCACGACTCGGTAAATGTAGTTTAGGACCACCGGCCAGGTGGGATGACGACCTGCGAAAGACTGCAGGCAGATGCTGGATGCGTTAAGCTGAAGACAGGGCGCTATTGCGCTCATTAGGGGAAGCCTATGTCCAGCTGTGGACTAGCATAGGCTGATGATGATGATGAGACGGGTACGGGACGGCTCAGTCACGTCAGCAGCGCTGCGGGCCAGAGCGAATGTGCGTTCTGTGTAGGTACTGGTGGCGTAACGAGTCAATGTAGGTGCTTAGGTTAACATAACATAACTCCGATAGACCGCGCCAGGCCCAACCAACGTGCTTAATGGCATCGCAAGATGGGCCTGGCGCGGTCCATCGGAGTTCCCAGGCCCATTGATCACGCATAGAGGCCGGCCACCGGGGGGTTATTTAGTGGGTCGTTGAAGCTTTTCTTCGACATCCCCACATAACCATACTGTACCCTACATGCAGTATGGTATCTGTTTGCAGATTTTTCCACTCGAAAACAAAAAAAAGGTGCTTAGGTTAGTTTAGGTTAGGTTTGTATCTCCTAGTACTGCCTATTCTAGCAAGTACTAATACGTAGTTTTGACGAAACATCCCAACACCGAATAAGTAATCCAAAAATATTTTTAAACTTACGCGATCTGAACACATATTTATAAATACTATTTAACGGGTATTTATCGCGTTAAATTAGTCATCCCGCGTTAAATCAGTCATCCCGTGACCACGACAGTGTGTAAACCTATCGAAACGTCGGGAAAATAAGGTAATTTAACGCGATAAATACCCGTTAAATAGTATTTATAAATAAATAATCCAAACTTACACGTCTACGTAGTTATCATATAATCAGTGGGATGTGAAGTGTAATAAAGTGATTTTCCGTTGAAAAGCCTACGTGTGATGTCTGAACATTCAATTTATCCCTAACCCATGTTATCAATTTACCCTACAGCATAACATTAGCATTATGAATTGAAAAGTACCCAAACCTGAATAAATTTTGGAATATTTTATTTGACATACGAACACTCTACGAGGGGTGGCTACCTACTCATAAAAATGCTTAGTTTTAATTTAGATTCGAATTTCAATTTCTATGTTCGTTGGTCGATACAAACTCAGCTCCGTAGGTCCACATGTCATGATGGGTTGAAAATTTTGGTTTTCAAGCATTGCTGTATGGTTGACGAGAAGACTCAACGTAGTTTCCCAAATGATACCCAGATAACAGAGTGCTCCAAAAAAAAACAAGCAAAATGTGTTTTTGTAAACACTTCGATTTATGGTAGCGATCGTAAATGTTCAGATTAAAAAAAATACGATAGGTAGGGAAAAAAACCTGTAGAAGCCGAGCAATCGAATAGAATTTATGAAAAAAAAATACGAATTTCGCATAAAAAAACGGCTTTAATTGAAATGCTATAAATTATCAGCGACAAACCACATTATGTTTTACGAATTACATAGCCAGACTGGTAATCGTTTAGTTTTTCTATTCTAGGCTTATATTTTGAATAGTTAATCCCACAGGTATACTATAAATGTGAAAATTTGGATGGATGGATGGATGTTTGTTACTTAATCACGCCAGAACGGCTGAACGGATCTAGATGAAATTTCGCACAGATATAGATTATAGTCTGCAATAGCACATAGGATATTTTTTATCCCGGAACTCCCACGGGAATAACGAGAACTACACGGGTGAAACCACGAGGCGCTGCTAGTAGATAATAAGCAAAAATATGATTTTTGCACGCCGCTCTGCTCTGTCCCGCTCCTAGGAACGCGAAATTCTATGCCTATCCTTTTCACAAAATGGCGTCGTAAGTCGCACCCTTAAACATATCTTCCATCAAACCAAGTATATAACAAAAAAACCGATAAAAAACCTATTACGGTGGTTCCTAAGTAAAAAAGGTCTACACTAGCTCTTTACTTTTGAAAAAGGCAGAATATAACAACGAAATAGCATTGTCAACAATAAAAAGTGTAGGCAACATCGCGTAAGATGTGGTAAAAAACTTCGCTTAATCCTTTGATGGATGTCTGCACGGGAACCTTCCTCAAAGGTGACATGAAGGCTGTGAGCAGACAGCTCCCTAATAGGATGGTGATTACCATGGTCTATTGAATTTGAGTGAATGGATGAAATGAGAAATAAAGCTGGACAATTTCATCTTGGGGCCTTAGAGTAACGTAAGGAGATCTTGTTACTAGCTGACCCGTGCCCACTTAAATAAATAATAAATAAAATAAATAATGCTGGACAATACATAGCATTATCTAGCCCCAAGCTAAGCAGAGCTTGTGTTATGGGTACTAGATAACTGATATACATAATATAATACAATACATAATAGATAGATATTTAGTATTATATATAGGCGGTAAACATTTTTACTTGACCGCGAAAAAGGCTTTTAATTTTCGGGTTAATATCTAGCCTGACACTCACAAATAACGTGGCTTTCTATTGGTAAAATCTTCCATTGGTAAATTCTTTTACCAATTAAACACAATTGTAGGTACTATTTAAATAGTTAATTCTTGGTCTTCCCCCTTCCTCGTCTTCCTTCTATGATGTTTCTTATGAAGCTGTCATGTCACTTAAGATGTCCTATCGAATTACCTACTACGAGTTAGTAATTAGAATAAATCAAATCCTGGCATACCTGTTTACCAATAATTATGATTCATGGATATTCCTTTTATCTTCAAAGTAAAATATACCCATTTACGTTTTTATTTAAGATTCAGAAGAATAAAACGTCTATTAGGGAAATAAGCGTTGAATGTCACTCAATGTCCAAAAGCGGGGAGATGCTCCCAAAGCGGGACTTTTATTAGATTCAAGAGGAAGAAGGTTTACGAGTGGCCTATAAAATTGAAATTACAAGACTTGAATCGCTTTGAAGACTAAACTGCCATTAAAATATTTTAATTTTGTTTATTAGTTCGAACAAGATTTTTGTCATTGCCGGTTTTTACTTTAGGCATTTTGTTCTTTATTTTTAATTAAGAGTAAATTAAGTCATACTTACAACGCTTTATAAACCGCTATCAAGATATTTTTTGAAGACTATAAGAGACAATTCGCACAAGCTAGTGTGTATAACTCTTTCACAAAGAAGGATTGCGAAATATATCTTATTAATGTTTAATTACAATTAAACATTAAGATATGTTTTATAGCCAGTAAAGAAACAATGACGTTAACTGTAAATTTTCAGAGAAGTGGCGTTGCGAAAAAATAATGACGTCTCTTTGATTTGAAAGATTATTCCAAAGTTTATTGAAGTTAAACGAAAATAAGAAATAAGAGCTGTTAGTGGCATAAATTATACGATCACTGTATTATTAATAAATGTCTGTACTCTATGGGCTTAAGATGATACCCCGAGCCAAACTGGCGCCGCTATCTATTTTATCTTATTATTTCGTTGAACAAAGGTTATTTCAAATTTTTAATGGGCAGTTTGTGATATCTCTTATAAGCTTTTTTGATGCCTTTGTAATATTTTGATTTTGTATGGTTTAGGCAGAGATACGAAGTTGCACTTTGTAGCCACCAAACTCTATTTTCGCATCTCTGCCTAAACTATAGTGAATAATAATATTACAAAGGCATTAAAAAAAGCTTATAATATGTATCACAAATTGCCCATTGAACATTTTGAAAGTACCTTTGTTCAACGAAATAATAAGATAAAGTAAGTGGCAGCGCTAGTTTGGCTCGGGGTATCCTCTTAAGGGAAATCTTCTATGGTCATTTAGGGAATTAAATGTAATATTCCAGTTTTCCCCTTTAAAAGCTTTCCTGAGGCTTAAACCCGAATAAGCCCGATCTACGTGCATCACCGTTGATGAGTTTTATTCAGAAAACCGGTTTACAGTAGAGATATGTTTAGATTTTGTTTCATCTAGTTAAATACACTAAATTCATTCTATCTAGTAATAATATAGGGATATTAAATTTGTTACATTCATATTATCATACATAAGTGGGTTCTTATTTATCTTCTGTTCTGTGTTTTATCTGTTTTTATTTAATAACAACTTGCTAGGTCTAACTTACTGTTGTTATGTTTAAAAAAAAAAAATAGTATAACCGTCTTAACTTATGTATCCCAAATTATCCTGCGGAGTAAAGCCATGGTGACCACAAGTTTTCGAACCTCCATCGGCGCGTTCGGCGTGGAATGGTGTGCGTTGAGCTATAGACATGTAAATTTCCAAAAATTATGTATGGAACATGGGTTGAATGAACCGGACGCACCTAATGAAAGCATCCTGCAACCTTTTTTATAAATGGCTTTATCCCACTTGTGACACTCTTTAACACGAAGTGTCAAGTGCCTATAAGGTCAGGAAGTAAGAATGAACAGGGATGAAAAGGTATACGAGGAACGTCCATATTGTTTTTCACCATTGACGTATCAGTAGTTTTCCACGATATTTTTTTATCACGTTAATTACGAAGAAATAAAACGTCGTGGCGTAAAATTAAATACTCTTGTATTGTACCTATAACACAAGCTCTGCTTAGCTTGGGGCTAGATAATGCTGTGTGAATCGTCCAGTATCGTTTATTTATTTTTATTTATTGACTCTACGATATCACATTTATTACTAAGACCGGGCCAATAGGGCCGGTAATAAAACACTAATTTGCATTATTCTAATTAACTTCAAAAAGGTTCATCCAACCAAACCTGAAAGTATTTGATAAGTTTAATGGAGTTTCAATTGTGGGACGAAGGAGTTGTAACTTTACCACTGTTGAAAAGTTGATTATAATTTTACCTAGAACGACAAAGACCTAAAATAAGTATACCACAAATAAATACCTACCAGTTTTTATCCCTGGAAAATGCGTGCGAAGCCGGGGGCAGAAGCTAGTTTATGATACAAAGAAAAAACTTTCAAAACTGTGGACCGTAATTTTTTTATTCTGTTTTCTCATGCTAAACGCTCTATAGAAAAGAAGTACGACATTATTGTGGCACAACTAGCTTGCCGAGAGGGAATATAAAAAAACCTGGCAGTGCATCCGACGCAGCCGCATCGTCAAGGAAGCTGGATCTTCAACATAGTCGTTTGACATTTGAGCCTGACCTTTCACCGGAGCACTTAGTTCTAACGGGTAGGTAACTAGGTTTACCCAGTGCCAGGGCCGCTGTTAGTAGCTTCTAGAAGTTTGAGTGAACTTTAACTTTTCTTTTAGTTAAGAAAACAAGGTATGCTTAGTAGTACGTACAAACTCGTCGTGCTAGGTCATCTTCCTAGTACTCGCAAGGAGCCAATTTTAGCTGAAATAAAAAAAAAAGCTTTTGGTTTTTCGCGTTTTAATTGGTGAAATAATAACCCATTAATTAAGAGCTTGTACGGCGACGCCATTTTGTGAAAAGGATAGGCATAGGATTTCGCTTTCATAGGAACGGAACAGGGAGACAAAACACAAGCCCACAAATCAAGTTTTTGCTTGTTATCTATTAAATAGGACATTATTTGAATAAAAAAAACGCAACATATAAAATGTTCTTTATACTTAGTTCAATTACCTACCATGCTTTTTCACAAGATATCTTAACTTCTGTATTTATTGAGAAATAAGGAGGTTCATAGGAGGTTTCAGTAAAAATTAAGAGGTAATTTGGCTATTTTTTTTAATATTTTTTTTTATGGTGTCTTGTTTTCGAAATATATTAACGATAGAATAAGTCCTGAACTTTACTATTCATGAAGTTCAAAGTGAAATATTCAGTACTTTGGAAGATATGGATATATATGTATAGACGATTGGCAGAGAGGATGAATATTAGTAGAAAAAAGTTCACTAATGATAAAGCTTACTTAAATTCGCGCCCCTTAATGAATCGGCCTACAAACTAAGGAACCAGCTGGGCTAGAGAAAATAATAAATAAATTGGTAGGTAAAAGATAGCGTAGGATAAAATCTCAAGGGATTAATGTTTAAACAGTCAGTTTTAGGTGGGCTCATTTTGGCCCGAAATCTTTGCCTTCATTCCCGCCCTGACTTTTGCCTAAAGCCAATGTTAATGGAAAATTGATATTGTTACAAGGAAATTGGGGTTGCGGACGGGTGTTTGCGTTCGAGCGCCCAAAATGATTCGTTTATCAATCACAAATGAAAATAAAATTTATTTTGCCTACAGAGATGTAATAATTGCAATGTGAATATAATGTTTTGCTGTTTCATTAAAGCAATTTTATGCCATGAATACTGCCAATAATGTTAACTAACATCAAGTCTATCTGACAGGTTTAGAAATATCTTGGTTTATCATCTCGCATGGGTACTAAGAGATGATAAACTAAGAGATTTTTATTAGAGTTTACCATTTATTATAGTAAACTTACTCACTTATTAGTAGGGCCTGGCCCTCACTAATAAGTGAAATAATCTATACAAAAAATAAGCTAGGTAGCCACATATTTTATTACATTTCTATTTACGGGTTGCATTTAGAGACAGAGTTTAATCGAATCTAGTAAAATACTTTAAGCTTGGTCCAATCGATGCATGCATTGACAACCTAACTCATAGATCAGAAATGCGTTCTGAAAAAAAGTTATGAATTTTCGGGGACAGATGCGAACGACATACTCACTTTTGCGTTCCTATCATTGCATCACTTTACCTGTCGGCTTTGGCCTAAAGACAATATACCCTGCTGGCCTGTTTAATAAAATAAGGTCATAGAGTATCAATAATTCTTCAAAATACGCAATATGTGTTTAGTTTTACATTTTTGTGCAAATGTATTTTGTGTAGTAACCTACCAACATTGGCCGAAATGAAACTCAGCGTATTGGAGAATTAAATAGGCCTCCTGATGTTATGCTATCTAGACAGAACTTGAAGTCACTAGGTCTCCTTCTTAAAGCACACTGAAAAATCGCCTAAGCGATAGACCTTTGATTCGTTGTTTATTTCAATAGGTAAATACAATAAGACATTCTTGGTTAGGCGAACTACCACCTAAAAAACAGCGTAGGTATGCTACAATTATTTTTATTTTATAAAAACGAGCGTTACTAAGAGGTTCTACGTTTTTTCAGTATTAAGTGTTTAGTATTTTATTACGTCTAAACAAAAATATTAGTGTTTTGTAAATATCAATGCTTTAGACTCTTTTGTGGGTAATAAAATAACCTCTTTGTACCGCCTTTCACACTTCTCCTCTTACAGTTTCAAATAGAGCAAACGACCATTTTATTATCAAGTTTATCAAATTTTAATAAACAATTGTTTGCGGTTCCGTGACAGTAAAAGTTGATTATCACGAGGCAATCCTAATGAATATTATAAATAATCGGTATACTGCTGAACATACCACCCCAAACGAGGCAGGTTTGCCACAATCAGCACGCTTGAAACTATAATTTAAAGCTTAACTAACCGCTAAGCTTAAAGCAACCGATGCTTGATCCATTAACCATCAGTTCGTTCTAGTAACGTTTGTCCACCCCTGACCTCGCTAAAGCTATAAAGCTGATATCTGATAGGTATCAAACGAAAAAGCTCTGAATTTATGGGGCGCTGCACTAATGCGAGCGACGCGCTCACTCGTGCGTTCCGACTCATCGCATCGCTTTACATGTCATCGACTAGAAAACAATCGCTTTGTACCTCACTGTTGCAAATTGCAAATGAAATTAAAATTAATGGTGTGGTTGTAATTGATTTCAATTGGACACTATTTGTGGTAGCAATTGATTTCAATTGGACATTCTGTCCCGTTGATTGAGCAGCATGATTCAGTATGTGTCAATCATTTATTTCATAAATTGCGTGTAAAATTATTCATTTGTACACAGTTGTCGGATATCTCCGACAACGTGATATCTCAAGAGGCAAAAATATGAAGGTCTCGCTCGACAGAGCGTACACATTCGCTCCCCTCGAAGTCCAAGACACCCTAGGTCCGTAGGGTACCGAGGTTAAAAAAATATCTGAGGTTCTGGTCGAAGCGACGCGTGACCCGCTGGTGAGTATCTGGCGCAGCGCATTAGCATTGCCTTACAGCGGCGCAATGCTGCCAGCGTCTTGGGGACGCTTTCGATTGATATGGATCAGTTGAGCTACCTGTAGATTGTTTGCAACAGTCTTCAGTTAATTCAATTGTAAATACTAGTTATATTTTGTTGTTATTTATTTGATTGTAATTCTCATTGTCAATATAGCAGTTGTCGAATAAATTACCTATTATACCTAAGTTTGTTTTTTGTTACTTGATACGTAAGTACCTATCCAATTATTTTTTAACGCGAGATATAATCTTGGTTAACGCTCGTTTTAAACCAGAAAATGTCGTCTTGAACGTAGATTATATTAGGTGTCTCGAGGCACCATAAATATAAAATGTATATTTATACTGCCACAGGGCCCTGCTGCCACAAGATAAGTTACTGAGCGCTTTTGGCTGGATACAAAGGTATTATTTAGTTGAGTGCAAGTGCACCCGTGTGCATCCGCATTGGTGCACTATCACTTCTCATGTCAGCGCTTCTTAATATGAAGGTGCTATCATGACGTAGTTTATTGGATGGCTACCATTTTGGACAAGCTTTCGCCATTTACTGTTACCAAGCAGTGTTGAGAATGAGCTCATGAATCTAGATGTTTTGACATTTTCCACCAAGCAGCACAATCTTTTTTGACAAAGATAACGGAGAAAAAAGGTTTTAACGTAACTCAATTCATATACATACACGCCTGAAATCATAATAATGAAAATCAATCAAATACCTCCTGTATTTGTCAAACTCTTGTATAGCTATACAACTTCACGCATTTATCAAATGCCCAGCATTGCTACCCCTCTCCCTTGACACGCGAAGCTTTCAGTCTGCTAGCAATTTTCCCGCTCAAATTCCTCGGTTTTTCTCATTAGTTCTACACGTTTTAACGTAATTTATTTTAACGCAATATATTTCTTTCGCTGGGCTGTTTCTGTTGTTTCGCGTTTGGTGCAAGGTTTTGCGGGAGTGAATTAAAAAGCTGGTTTTATTTAGTTTTTGTTTGTTGTAGGTGTTCATGTTGAAAATATAAGGTAGTTTGGCCGTTTGTTGTATTTTCTAACAAGACCGATGCCATAATATTATTCCTCTACTTACTTAAAGTATATAGGTACCTACTTTATTTCTTGTAATATATCATACTTGTAATTTGAGGCCTGCCCGGTTCTACTACGAATGCTGGACACACCGAATGATTTGAGACTTCACATAATTAACGTACAACCATGAACTGATATGGTCAATACAAATACAAAATTCATTTAATTCAAGGGTCAATATATAAGTATTTTAGTATTAAATACATATGTATTTTAGATAATCTTAGGTACACCCCCTGCCTTTCTTAAATGCACAATTCTTTCCATCCCAAGGTTGCCTGGAAGAGATCGCTTCTAAGCGATAAGGCCGCCCATTGTACTTATCTTATGTGATGTCTCTTTGTTATGTTATTTTCTCGTGTACAATAAAGAATTTTTGTATTGTATTGTATAAGTGATATAACTGTGTAGGTGGTACCTACCTACACATTTACACTGTAAATGATTATATACATTTATCTTTAGAACCAGAAACCGCGTTCAGTAAATATTTGAATAAACATTTGCAGCAAACCTGCGCTTTCACATTTCTACAGTTCGTTGGTTGCACGGACTATTCAGTAACGTTTATTCATGTTGTTTTAATCGTGCAAGCTCGTATCACCACATAAAACCCTTTTAACCGGTATCAAGCCACGGGAAGTTTGAAAATTATGATAAATTGTAAAAATGTAAGTTTAAGCATGATCGTAAAAAGGTAAAAATGGATTTTTTTTTAAAAATGCTTGCATGTTTCAGTTTTGGCTTTTTTAAATTAACTGACTTCTGCCTGCGGCATCGAACGCGCTTTTCAAGTAGCTTATGTCCCGGGACACCACCTACCTCCCGCCAGTTAATTAAGCCGTTCATACGTGAAGAGCTACGTATAGATCTACTACTAACTTTGTCTGTAGTATACCTTTCAAGCTGTTTGCTCTAGTGCTGCGGTAGGAATTAAGTAGATCAATGCCGGTCCATGCGCGGCGGTTCGAGTCCTAAACATACACCGCTTGCTACACAAACACTGCTTTGTATTCTTAGAGCTTCCTTCCCATTCGTTTAACATGCATTTTACCATAAACCTCTCAAACTATACAGGGTTATTGGTAATTCACTGACAATAAGTGAACTGTTGGTTCTGTCCATCACGAGTAGGTTTATGAAGAAACGTGGTCATAATATAAAAAAAAAAAAAATTATCACCTCTAGATGTTGGATGTTGTTGACCTTACGTGAAAGATGATGTTGTAGAAGTAGTTGTAGATATGTACCACAAGTTGTATGGTACCACACTGAGTCTATCACTTAATTCACTGATAGGGTTAGTAGTTAAAGTTTATGCCAGTTAGTAATGAACACGACCACAAGCTTCACAGTAGAAGTTAAGTTTAATTACGATGTTTAGTCAGTACAAAGGTGAGATGGCAAATCTTCCTTTGATACGTGTTTCGTGCGTAATAGTAGATCACGTAATGAAGTTTGGTGTGTCAAAATAATAATAATCATAGTAAGGCGTGCGCAAGTTTGCTGATGTATAGTGAAACCGTACATCACCTATATAAAAAAAAGAAAAATAAATACCTTTGTGGTACCTATTACCACCACCAAGTTTCAAAAATTCAAAATTCAATTCAAAGTGCTTTATTTCCTTTAGACCTTACAGGACTCTTGGACACGTCACAAAACTCAGATTACATAAGTAAAACTAGGAAATAAAGTGATCACTTTGATTTTTTGTCCACTTCAATCTTTTTAAGGTAAAGTAAAGAAGCGAACAAGAAACCTTTAACTTGTTAGAATGTTAGTTTTCGAGTTGGAGCAAAACTGGTCCCAAGCTTTTTTATCCTCTAGATAATCTGATATTTTATAGTAGGCCTTTTTACAAAGGATGTGTTTAACAATTTGTTTGAATTTGTTTATTGTCAATTTTTGCAACTCACTTGGAGTTTTGTTGTAGAAGCGTATACATTGCCCTTTAAAAGATACGTTAATCTTGTATAACCTAGTTGTGGGCACAGCGAGTTTATTCATATTTCTAGTATTAAATTTATGAATTAAGATCTGGCGTCTTCATAAACGTGTTTGTGATGTGATGATCGACAGAATCTGCAGTTCACGTAGTGTCAGTGAATTACCAATTACCATGTATAATACCTATATTATAGGGTTATTGGTTTTAGAACATACTTACGACCTCTATGGCGCGGTGGGCGTAGGTCCGCCTGCGACACAAGAGGTTGCGGGTTCAATTCCCGCCTTGGGATATATGTTTGTACGATCCGCAAATGTTTTTTCCGGGTGTTCTAGTGGTTTTCTATGTATAATACAAAAAATATCTAAGTGTGTACTGTATTGTATTATGTATATCGCAGCACGGCACGTTACCGTACCGTGTTACAGCGCCGGTGCCGTGTAGTTTTACGGTGGCGGCGCCGTACCGTGGTGATGTGTTCACGGCCGTAGTCACAGACTGGTAGTAATTTATTTATTTAGTCATGACAACCAACTAGAGTTAACAGAAAAGATCAAAAAATTAATATGATAGAACTAGAAAATATTGTGCACTCTAAATTACAGGTAACCACATCATGCGCAAAATAAAACAAACCAACTCAACTAAAACGAAACGAGTTGACAAAGCTCTATCGCGACAAGATAATAGAGTTTATATGTAGGTAGATACAGTACAAATACAGTAATCAAATGTAACTAACATAAAGAAACCAAATGTAACTAACATACCTTGTTAAAAAATTACTAACATTCTAAAATCCATCAATATCACAAAAAATGCCCAGCATGTTTCTAAGCTCCGACCGAAGGCGCAAAAAAAGGCATAACTTGTATAGATAATTTTTTACCCCACTAACACAATAAGGCGGCTGAAAGGGAATCTGTGTTGCCATTATGTCCACCACATTCATATCGTTAATAGGTAGCCGTTTGTCTATAAGAATGAAAGAAAGGAGAAAGAAAAATGTTGGGTTATTTATTGAAGAACCTAAGTATGATGACCGAAAACCACAGATCAAAACACCATTAACCAAGAAGGTAGGTACTTACGTACATTGCTAAAACGGAAAGCAAAGATATTATGTAAAAATAATAAAAAATAATGCTGGACAATTTACACAGCATTAACTAGCCCGAAGCTAAGCAGTGCTTGTGTTCTGGGTAATAGATAACTGATATATTTATAGTTGTTACCGGCCAAATCCGATTTCAGGACAAATTCGTTTTGCCTAGGCTAAACTAGTTCTTCCTATAGGCGATAAGATTAACTGGTATAGCCTAGACAAAACCAGTTCGACCTAAGCCCAATAAGATAAACCAGTTTAGGCTAGGCCAAACTAGTTGATCCTGATATAATTACTCTCACTCCAGGATAAACTATCACCTACGGCCAGTAATACCAAATAACCTACTTCCGAATTAAAACATATACCTTCTAGACCTTCGTGATTCACCGTCGCGTCGGCCACATCTTCACTTTCTATCAGGTGAGATTGTGGTCAAACGAAGGTCTATAGAAAACAAATAAAAACTTTTATAAAGATGATCGGACGATTAGGTAGCAACATCGGTTAACTTTGACGTAATTTGTGTCAAAAACGTCAAAACAACCGTTTAAAATTTAACCATCTGTTGGTGAAATCGGGTCTAAGCCTTTTTCGTGTAAGACATCAATGGTTTTTGGTTACTTTTATCGAATGTTTTTTGTATTGACTCGGACTAAGACCTCGATAACAGTGAGAGAACTTTCAACATTAAGATACTCTACAATACCTTCTTACTTATTAGAATAAGAGATAACAAGAAAGCAATCCCGCTTGCATTCTGGTTTCCAAAAGCTCTTAAAAATAAACAACAGACTATCCTACAGCTATTTCTAGTGTTCTTGTCAATATACCCAGGACTTGAGTAGGTACAATGCAGCTCTACGAACAAATTAGAAGTCTACAACCGACGATTCAGTAAATTGTAGTTCTCGCTCCGATATTGGAATCGCAACAAGAAAGACTGTGGTGCAGAATATAATGAAACAAAATGAACTTCGATTTCAGTGTATCGGGCGTGTGATGAGAAACGAGATTTGAGATTGCAATTTTATTTCTATATTTTTATTTTGAGTAATAATCGTATGGTTTTACCGATTTATATCAGTTGTCTGATATAAATCGTACCCATGATGATGATAGTGATGGTGTCTCCTAGACAAAATTTGGCGGCGTCTCTGCTGAGACTGGACTGGGATAGATTTGTTGCCTTGGAACACTCACAACAAACGAATTTAAACAGTCAGTGAATTATTACCGTCGTCAAGGTGACGGTAATATTTTGGTACATCAAGAAATAATAATAAAACAAAAGAAGAGGTAGGTATGAATTTACTATGAATTTACGTAGCTTTAGGTTTGGTTTACTTGTCTAGACTAAGTTTTAATTGTAACAATAGATTTATGTTTCTCGTTTTTATTTTTTTTAACTACAAACAATGTACCCAGCAATGGGGAAGACGCTGTCTTCTGTAACACAGTTGTTTTTAAAGCTAAAACAGAAGGCAGAGCTTCCCAGAACTTTGTCATATTTTTGTGTTTTTCAAAATAAACATTTTCATTTTCAAAACTTAGTTATGGATCATAAAAATTTCGCAAATTCGTTTAATAAAAATTCCTCAATGCCGTGCTAAAATCTACCGTATCCGTTAAATCAAAGCAAACACTCTGCTCTTACAAATCTATCGCATTGAAATTCAGCACGCCTTCCAGCACACTTCAACATTGTCACACTCCAGCTCTTCAGCACAAGTTAGCTGATCTTCATAACACGCAGAAGGTGAACTCACAGCAAACCAAAAGATGTAGACTTTTTCATAAGGGGCAAACAAGTGGCCTATGTCTTGAGTGGACTAACATAGGGGGATGATGATAACTTCATGCCAAATGTGTGGCAACACGGTGTAACCGCCGACACTAGACAGATCTTTTCGTTTATAGTGTCTTATAAAACAAGAAAAGTTATTGGTTAATAAAGAAAATACAACTACAAAATATAATTCTGCCAATTATCTGTGACTGAAATAAATTTCCGAGTTCAGAAACAGTGATGCTGTGTTCTAATTATGAGATAGACACCTAATAAGTTCAATGACTGAGGCTGCCATGTTCATTCTAATATTATAAAGTGGAAAGATTTGTTTGTTTGTTCGAATTGAATAGGCTTCGAAACTACTAGACCGAAAAATTATTGAAAAATTATTTTACCATTAGAATCCTACATTATTCCAGAAAGAGATTCTAATGGTAGGGTATATTCTATATCCTATGTTCATCTGGATGAACTGAACATAGGATATAGAATATACCCTTCCGGGGCGGACTATGCCGGCAATAGTGCCTGATTTAGGTACCTAGTTTTTTCCCGTGTATCTTTAGTGAGCCATCTGGATGCCGTAAAGCACATCTTCTTGCGACACCAGAGCGTCGCGGCGGATATTGGATGGAGAGAAAGGATGTCGATTGCCACCGTTCATCTGTGTTTATCTCCGCGAAGCTTGAGATTGTGCAGTTCAGTAATTCTGAAAACCGGTCTCATTTATCTGTTACTTTATAGGCTAGGACACATTTTATGAGAAATTATGTTTGTTGAAATTATGTTGCTAACATGAGCTGCATGAGAGATCATCAAAACGATTTAAAAAAATAATACAATTCTATTCTTTGTAATATATTTTTTTATTTTTCTAATATATTTATAAAACTCGTAACACAAGCTCCGCTTACCTTGTGGCTCCATTATTTATATGCATGATAAAGTATACCTACATATTATGTTTATTTATTTAAAATAACATAACAAAATAACACCATATTCACTTTAAATCGAAGTAACCCGTCAACCTAGCCGTCTATTAAATTTTTTGGCAAGGTAGTGTCCCTGATGCATTCACTGCCGAACACCATGCATCGCATCTGTAGCGGAAGGAGACGTCCATGTTGACCAAAAAATTACATAGACGCCAGCGGCACCACCAGACACCACTGGTGGTGCCGCTGGCGTCTAAGGTTTACAAACGACACTACCAAGTCTATTTTGGATTAAATTGTACAGTCAACACAGCCTTATCACAACTCGTTTCCGGCCGTGGCATTATGAGATTTTAAGTGTTTTGTTTGGTGCAAAAGCTAACAAAATCCTCTCAAACCCCACTAAACTAAAATGTTTTACGTAAAAGCGGACGTTAAATACATTGAACGTACCTCAAATTACATCACTGAACACTAATCACCAATCGTTCTGAATGGGGTACCCTTATTCAGTTCTTCGATCGAATGAACAAGCGTGAGGCGCTGAGGGTATGAAATTAAAAGGGGCTCGTCACAGCGGCCGATTTGTAATTGATTTACGTAATACAAATATATGAATACGTTTATTTGGTACCGGAATACAAAATGTGTCGCGTTAAGTAACGTCATCCTCTGGACCGGATGAAAAAGATAATGTAGGTAGAGAATAAAGTCTTTTAATGCGTTATTTATTTAATTACGCTATTCCGACTACGTTGTGACAATCAGGCATCTTGGTTTTTGTTTTATTTGTCTGTTTATACTAAAAAATTCTGTTTATTCTGTTTATACGAAAAATATAATGTAGGTAGAGAATAAAGTCTTAAGGCGTTATTTATTTAATTACGCTATTCCGACTACGTTGTGACTATCAGGCATCTTGGTTTTTGTTTTATTTGTCTGTTTATACCAGGTAAAAAATCTAAATTTCATTGAAGGGATTCCCTACACTCATTGATTACGAATCGAATCTGCTGGTTGTACCTATACTACTGTATTTTTGACCTAATCGTGCCAACGAATTAAATTCAATTTGTATACTAAAACGTGAAATACAACAGTTAGTGCGTTACGTCTAAGATCGTTTCTAAGAGACCTAATTGATAGGTACCTAACCTACTTATACAAATAATAATACTTTATCTTAAATCTAAGAAACGAAACCTAGACTTAGAAGTCGGATAGTGTGTCCGCGCCAGATATTGGTTTGTACGCACTCGTCTCCAATTAACGCGGGAAAATAAATGTGCCCTGTTCTGAAAGTCATTTACATACTCCTACGCATATAATATAACGATCCTACTGGATGGTAGGAAAGGGCAGAGGTGATCTGACTGACATTTTGAAATTCAAAAAATATTAATCATAGGTTTACGCGTATTTTAACGGAATGATAATATAAAATGAAGTACCTTTATAATTTTTGTTCAATATTAACAGGGTTGCCAGATGAAAAGGTTGAGATATGGGAAGTAGTTTGTATTTATTTTGATAGTGCGTGCTTCTAGCAGCTAGAGTTTAGCTAGTTCGTAGGGAATAATAGATAGGATAATGTTAGGTCCGATATACCTCTACACTCAACTAAAGAGAAATCAAGAGGCGTTTGCTCAAATAAAAGCCCTTCAGTAAGCATAGCTTGTTTGTACTATTTAACGGGTATTTATCGCGTTTATTTACCTATTTTTGCCGACGTTTCGATAGGTTAGTCATCCCGTGACCGACAGTGTGTAAACCTGTCGAAACGTCGAATGCCATAAATACCCGTTAAATAGTATTCATAATTATTATGTGTTCAGATCGCGTAAGTTTAAAAATATTTAGAGCTAGTTTGGATTAAGATAGATAAATAGATAATACTTTATTATACTACACGGACACAGAACACAGTACAGTAATAAATGTAAAACCCCCTCTGCGATCAGCAACCCGAGTTGAGTAGATTGATAATTAGCGCCGCATACTCTTTGTATGTATTCACAAGACTGAATTGATAAATTTGGCCTTGTTATTAGTAATTTATGTTTATGTATTACTTACGAAATTCCCCGGCACAATTTTTTCATTATTTAAAATATCTTTACAGATTGTGAAACAATCACGAAAAAAACTCTGTGAACATAATAAGATAATTTACTAAATAATGTAGTTCACAAACTATGATAGTGAACTCTAAGAAAACCTTTAAAAAACGCCACAGCGATTCACTGGTAAAAAAAAAGTGCACACACAAACAAACACACAACATTTACCCTAAACGCATGTACCGTTGTCTTCGTTCCGCCGCGGGTAAAAATACCTGAGAACGAAACTGCGAACTTTATCCGAGTCAAAAATATCTCAAAAGTGGGATAAGGCATGCATTATATAGTCAGCAAGACAGAATGCTAAATGTAGGAACGGGAAATATTACAGAAATAAACTGCAGAGGTCGTACCCTAAAGTAAGTTTTACTTGTATGGCTGAGAAACTGGTTACCGGCCATTCCACTTTTGAGCATGAAGGTAAAATGGCTATCTATAGCTAACCCTATCTAGAGAGTTATCTGGTGCAACTCATCAGCATTGCTCTAGAGCCGGGCATTGCAGCCAGTGTCTTGGGGACTTTTCCGATTGGTGGATATGGATCTGTTGAGCTACCTCCAGATAATTTGCAACAATCATGCAGTTAGCTCAATTTGTTTCATTGTAAATACTAGTTCTAATTCGTTTTATTGGTTGATTGTAATTTTCTTTGCTAAAAAGTATTTGTTTCTATTATTATTTTTTGTGTTTTTTTAGTTATTAATGTAGTGTTTGTTTTTGAAAAGAAAAGACGCAAGTCTAGAAAGCCCTAATTTTATTGATAAGTATAGTCACCCCGCTAGCCATTTCAATTGAAAGTGGACAAAATGCGAAAAAGTTACATTCAAAACCGGTTTTGTTCTAGAAACCTGCTTTTGTTTTTGATCTGAAATGTGTGATTGGCTTTCAGCCCTGGCTGAAGCCATATAAGCTAGTAAGAGTAAATAAATAATTCGTCAAGTGCATGTCAGCTAAACGAGGGTACTAAAAGGTTCCATTTCTAAAACTTACAGAGTGACATTACTAAATTGCACGATATCTAACTTTCCTTTATCTACAAAGTCTTGGCTTTAAATAAACACAATGTGGTTGCAATCTCAGAAATATGTTTTTTTTAAATCGATAATACTTACTTTTTTAATAACTCTTATCTATGAATATGAATATTATATTTATTTTCTCTTGCAAAAGATAATTGTTTACAGTTTTTGGCTTATTTTTAATAGATTGCTATTTATCTTGTTTTGCAAGAGACTGGTGCCTGTGAGAGGTTCGAAAACCTGTGGTACGGGTCACCAGGGCCTTCCTCCGCAGGATAATTTAGGACACATAAGTACATATGAAAAGACGGTTAAACTAATATTTTTTGAAAACATAACAGTAAGATAGACCTAGTAAGTTTGTATTAAATAAAAACAGATAAAAAACAACAGTAGATAAACAAAGAACCCACTTATGTAAGATAATTTGAATGTAACAAATTTAATATCCTTATTATACACACACAGAAGTAAACCTACCTATACAAGAGTGTGCCTATGTAAGTAAAGATTGACTGTAGTTGTTTAAGTGCCAACAGCAACGTTTTTATCAGTAACCATATAAACCAATCTACAGGTACAAGCTAGTGCAAAATAATTTCCCCTGACAACTTATCAAATAAATCCGGGCAAAGCTCGTGACCAATTTCACTTTAGCTACCACTTCCCAAACGTCGAACGCTTCACGCTCTCAACTTCACCAACCAGCCATAACTTTGCCCAGCCAATCAGAATTAGTTCTACAATTCTGCTAATTGCGGGATAAGTGGATCTAAGTTGTGGTTAGAATTATTGGATGTTTGAATATGTCGGTGGTTTTAATGAACTTATCAATTAGTGAGTTTATTGTATGGGAGCCCCCTTAAATATTTATTTTATACCGTTTTTTTTAGTATTGTTGTAATAGCGGCAACAAAAATAAATCATCTGTGAAAATTTCAACTGTCTAACTATTCGCATGAGATACTGCCTGGTGACAGACGGACAGACGGACAGCGGAGTCTTAGTAATAGGGTACCGTTTGACCCTTTGGATACGGAACCCTAAAAATGATGGACCAAACGATCGAACACGTACAGGCTTTTAACTAGTTAAAACTTCAGTCAATGGCTTTTCAGCCAATTTTATAATTCAAAAGCCGCATTTCATGCTTGACATTTAAAGTTGCCGTGAATCAGTTTACGTTTAAATATTTAATCGTAAATCTGTTTGTCAGCAAACGGATTCAGTTATTCGTAAAGCGAATTCACTAGTAAAATCTACGGTAAAGTGCCTGCGGTTGTAAGCAATGTTGTGACAATACCGCACTGACAGAAGCACTGTGTGGTTTTCTGATTTTACGGTTTCACAGTTCTTTGTATTTTGATTATTGTAGGCTCACGATTTCTAGGGATTCAATACGCACGTTACGTAGGTAGGCATTTCAGGCAATTCTTTTTATGTGACATAAAGATAAGGCAAGCCTACTTATAGGCTGAAGTCAGGGCGCTATGGCGCTTATTAGGGGAGACCTATATCCAACAGTGGACTAATAGGCTGGTGATGATGATGATAGCGTACAACTTTACCAGCTATCTATACTTTGCCTCTCGGCTCGATATGTACATGCACGTGGAGGTGGCATCCTATGGTAATATGTTATGTTACTTCTAATCTATGGTCTATAAAGGGATGATGGCAGTTTACTAAAAATCACCAACATTATGTATTAACTGAATAGGTTACTTGACTACTACTGCGACATAAGTCTAACATATTGTCTGATAAAAATAATGCAGTGTAATTAATATTTCAAAGGCCAGTCGTATTAGTTATAAAAACAAAAATAACCGTCGCCCGACGCGCCATTTCTGTCGTCTTGGCTACATTAGTAGTATCTACATAAATAACTAGCAACACCGGTAGGTAAAGTTTGAGCTTAACATTAAATTAAAAACATTCAGAAAAGCCCCTCATTACCCAATGACTGCAGTTCTAAAAGCTACATACATTTTAATTAACTAAAGCGTAACTCAACTTTTGATGACCAACGAAGCTAAATTAAAAACCAACAACTAAAAGCAAAAATATTCAAAACTTTCACAAAAAATGTTCTAGCACAATAGCGCTTACAAAATGGACTGCATAATTTAAATTTGAAACAGCGCCATTTTTTGATTACAAACCTCTTTGAGTTTCCATACAAAAATATTTGAAGTATAACGTTTGATTTTTAATTTTGTACAGAGGCTTTTTGCATGCATGTTATTCGGCCAGTACTTACCACAGAATAAAAGGTAAACCAGAAGAACCTTCTATGCTATCCTACAAATCCTACTAATAAAAAGCCGAAAGTTTGTATTATGTGAATTTTATTTTGTTAATTACTTATGATCTCCAAAACTACTGAACAGATCAAGTTGTTTGGCATACATTTAGAAGGGTAAGACCACCAGGATCCCCCAGACGGATGATGGCGATGGATGGTGACGAAAAGTAGGTAAAGATAATGAAACACTGAGCTGGTTTTAGAACATAGCCTAATTTAGATAATAGGTAACATAATATACCGAAAATACGCGTGCGAAGCCGCGGGCCGCAGTTAGTAACATATAACAAAGATTTCTACACTGATTTCCCACCCATAATACAAGTTCTGCTTAGCTTGGGGTTAGATAATGCTGTGTGATTGTTCAACATTATTTATTTATCCCCCCAGAAGCTCAATATCCTGGTTGATGTTCCTAATCTATCGTTATATGTTTGTTTAACCTTATTTGTTAATTAGTTATTATTTATCTATGTCTATTTATTTATTTATTCAATAGTAAGTAAGTAGGTATATTAATAACATTTATTTAATGTATACTTTTAGTTATTTTTTTTTTGATTTTTTTGGATGTCCTTCCATTGGTCTTTGTAGTTTATGTATTTTAGATTATCTTTGGTACACGCCCTGCCTTTCTTAAATTCACAATTCTTTCCATCCAAAGGTTGCCTGGAAGAGATCGCTTCTTAGCGATAATGCCCATCATCACAAACGTGTTTGTGATGATGGGCAAAACCTGCAGTTCACGTAGTGTTACTAATTTACCAATAACCCTGGGATGAATATAATTTGACCATCAACATTCACAGGCATCATAAAATTTGTCAGCCATTAGTGATCTACTGTTTGGATAATTGTTCAAACAATCAACGAGGTTAGTCACGCGTTGACAAATTGTAATCTCCTATAAGAACTCTTTAAAGACGATACATTTGTTAGGTATACGGTTTTGTCAGGTGACAGTGTTGCTTTGTCCCCTGACAAAACAACTATCAAATTTATCATCGGTATGTACATTTTCCGTCTGTATCGCTTTCAAATATGGTTTTTTGGTTGGCAACGGGAGCCGAAACGGATTTTTGACAGCTCTCAATGGAACGTTCTTTCACCGAAATTTCTCTTGAGCTGTCAAAATTCTCTCCACATTATGCACCCTACTGATTTATTTACCTTCAATTCTTGGCCTCGTTGTCTTCATCACACTGGTGGTCGAGTAAGGAAAGGAAGTGACTCTATCAAGCTCAGATGACTCATTATCAAAACCAAAAATATCTTCAAGGTCAATTTCATCTATATCCTGGACCTCAGTGTCGTCATTAGAACTAGCATTTCGTTCAGGATACTTGCTGACTGTAGTAGAAAAATCGTGAAAGATTTTCGTTCGAGTTGCCTCATCTATTCTCAACTTCTCCATGGAATTGTCTTCCTTCTCATCAATGTTCACATCGTCTGGAGCGTTTTTTCTCCGGAACCGATCCAAAAGTGATTGGTATTTCCTGGATGTGTCTGTTTTGTCGTCTATAAGCTCTGTTTGGGTGTTGAACGTGCTGTTTGTGTCGGTGTTTATGTTAGTGTGAGTCATCTGGTTGGTTGAGGGTAGAAGGGTTAGGATGAGGAGTAGAAGGGTAGACTCGAGGGGTGAGAGTGCGGGGCGGGGTAGCCGCGTCATGCCAGGCCGGCCTCAACGCCGACTCTTATCCTGAAAAGAAACAGGCTTTGAGTATTTTATCTTGATAATTAATCGATTTTGCGGTGACTTTGTGAAAAGCTGTTTTTAAAACTTTTAAGCACGTAGCACGTAGCTATACCCGCCCGTATAACAAAAGCTTCCTCAGTCGTTGATATATGCTTGAGTAACATATTTGCGTGTTATATTACTAAGCAATTACATCCGTTTCTATACGATTCTTTGTACCTACTAATTCTATAGTTCCTGCCAACGGGGTTGAGAAAAATAACCTATTGTTTGTTGTCAACGATCTTCAGAAGTTTTCAACAGTTGGGTTTTAGGCACTAGGGCAAAAACCTCTCCCATTGTTTTGAAGATGTTTTGATATTACTTGACCATAAATTTAACACAATTATTATTATTAATTTAAGAACCGACAACCGCTGGGGTAAACGTGTTCTTGAGTGGAGACCGCGACTCGGCAAACGTAGTGTAGGACGCCCTCCGACCAGGCGGGATGACGATTTGCGGAAGACTGCTGGCAGATGCTGGATGCGGCAAGCTGAAGACAGGGCGCGATGGCGCTCATTAGGGGAAGCCTATGTCCAGCAGTGGACTGATGTAGGCTGATGATGATAAATTTAACATAACTAATTTGTTCCTAAAAACAGTCGCCGTTGTTCAAAAGCATTATAAACTTCGACTTTAATTAAATCCGTTATTGAGATTGAAAGCCAGCCTACACTCCACTAGGCAAACAAGGCTGCCCTTTGCAAACAATCCGTTTAAAACAAATTGTTTCAACGTTACAAGTAAGTAATGAACGAGGAAGTTTGCTGGTTTATTTTGTGGAAATTGTGTTCGCCCTGTTTAATAAATCAGTTTAAATGATTTAGGAGCCAGTTTCATCAAGATGTACAGGTATAGACTAATCGTAATTTGCAGAACAAAGAAATGAGCTACGGACTGAAGTACGGACGTAAACTAACTATCTACACACCCTGTGATACTAAAATAATTACTAAGAATTAATTATAAGCGATAAAGCTCTCGTACACAGCAGCACTTAGACTTCATAATTTTATTACTATGTAAATAAAATAAAATAAAATTAGCCTTTATTTCCTACTAACTTATTTAACAATTTACTGTGGAACAAACTCGTGTTAGTCATATACAAATTTACATTTCTTTATGTAGGTGAATGAATCTGATGTCCTATGTCCGTCCCCGGGATACCAGTTACCTCTCTGCCAAATTTTATTAAGATCCGTTCAGCCGTTTAAGCGTGTAAAGTAAAGGTAACCGACAGAGCTACTTTCGAATTTGTATTATTAGTATTGATTTGGTTAGCAAATATACATAATCAAGTTGAGTTTTGTAACAATGAACGCGCACCATAAGCGGCAGAGTTTGAAACACCCTGAGGGTTTTAGTGGGTTGGAGTCCCACATAATCGTACTGCAAAAAAAAAAAAAAGCCGAAGACCAAATAGAAACATTGATTTATTTTGAATTCTACACTTTGGCCCGCGCATTTCAAAGTAAAGTATTTCGGTCCGAAGTTGAACAAACTCCGCACGGGGCATTTGGAAACGTCAAATAAAAACACCCAAAATAACGACAACAAATTAATATACAGTAGTGTAACCTATCTCATACATTTTAAAGTTAAAGCCACCTTTGTGGTTCATCTTTGACATAACGAACGAAGGTTTCTATTCTATTCCCGCGTTGGGACAAATCTTTGTACGATCTGTAAATATTTGTTCCGGGTGTTCTGGGAATTTATTTATTAACTTAGTATCAGGTGAGATTGTGGGTATACGATAGTCTATTGTTGATACAAAAATAAGGACAAATTCTTAAAGAAATAATGTTATGAACGAAATAATCCCAACCAGAATAAACTTTATTAATTTATCACTAAATAAGCTAATTGACTAATTAAATTTGAAACTAAATACATATCTATAAGAACTAAAAAACTTAAAAGAAGACACGTGCATCGAAAAATCGTTTTATTGAAAAAAGATAATACTTTGCTTGCAAATATTTTGCTTCCGTGTTTGAAAGAATCTTACAATTTCTAATATTACAGATATTCATTGCGCCTGTACAATTTTTCATAATGTATTTTTCGATCATTATTCCGACATTCTCAAATTCGCATTAATTACTACGTTTAAAAACATGTTATCTGATAATGGCTTTGAAATATTATATTCTTTTATGTTCCACAAAATTCCTTTGGTTAATTGATGATATCGGATATTATACGTGGATAAAATAATGGTTTGGGAGGTTTTAGATGACAATCAAGGGACTTTTCTACTTATTGGATGGATGCCATTTTATCCCATTAGATCATTACAGAAAGCTGGTTGGTTGCCACCAACAACGTGCAGATTCTGTAATATTTGTTCGATGAAGTTATTTCACAAAAGTCTCCCTCAAAACAAAAAAAAATAAACGGATATACTCTAGCTAGACGTAAAATACAAAGTTGTGCGTGTACCGTAATACAGTAGTATTTATGTTTGGACTTCTGATCAAAAGTAGAAGAATATTTTGCTTCGAGTCCAATAGTTTGGATTATTCCATTGGGAAATCCTCCAAATGGCGGCACCGGCCCATTTCGTTTTTCGGCCAACTTTTTACAAAAACTAATGAAATTATTCTTGAACTTCTGAAAGTAGTACTTGTGTATTTACACTCTCTTTCAAATTAGTGTAAATGGTATTTACTGAATGTTACTCAAATTACTATACTGCCATAAAACGAGCCAACTCGCTCGTCAAAGAAAGTTAAATCGAGCAAAGAGATCAAAGTTGGCGTCATTCTCACTCGACGCCAGAAACACCTTGCAAAGAAATATCACGCCTGAGTGACAGTGATACTTGACACTCGACGTGCAAGGTTGGCACCTAGTTGGCACACACATATCAACTTGGAATCGGGCTGGCATCGCTTCGTCGCTAAGTCAAAAACTAATTTGACACAATCTGACGGTCCCAACGATTAACTGTGAACTAAGGATACAAGTAGCCTGCACTCCGCTGTAAATCATCATAAAATTTAAAACAGCGCCGATTTTATCAAACACAAAAAAAGTTCAAATCCGTTCAGATTTCCAACACCAAATTGCTATCAGAAAAGGATCCGGTTACGATGCTGGAACCCGATTACGGTTCCGTTAAAACGGTCGGTTCTTCCCGAATGTTCGCGTAAATTGGCGCTGTAACAGGGTTGTATGAGAAATTGATAGTTTTTATTTGCTGCTCACATCTCCCAGTACAATTAAAACAGACATTATATGTTAAACAATAAAGTATTACGAAAATACACAAAATATTTTTTCGAAAATAGAGATAGTGAATTGATAACGGCTTGATCTTGTCCAGTGATAATGCGATTCCGAGTGGATATGTGTGCGACAACCTTTATTTGTATGAAATAATACCGAAATAATCCCCTTTTTGAATGTTGCTCGCTTTCTGTCAGTGAAATGACGATGGATTTCTGCAATCCGTTTTTCAAAACTAGCACCAGTTTTTTGTATTTCATTTTAGAAACCATATTGTAAAAGTAAGTTTGGAAGAGAAAGAAGACCGGACTAGATATATGCATTTTCCGACTTCGTAGACTTTGCGGTGCTTGTATGCCAAAACTATTCTTTGTACAAAAAACAATTCATAAGATTTTTTTCAAACAATCAATCATTCAAATCATTTATTTGCGAAAGTATGACCACTTGGTAGTACAATGTGACTTACTTAAAATTAATGAAGTTCTCATACTTTTACTTAGGTTTATTTACTTTTTTTACATTGTAATTTAAATTTAAAAAAGGGTAACGGTAGCGTTTTCATACGTTTATAAAGTAAACTTTTCGTAAGTTTACTATAAAAACTCTCTTTTAAAACTCCTTGAAAACATTCTGAGTAAACCTACAAAATGAATGGACTACCTATACATGAAAGATTTTTCGATGCAAGAGAGATATTGTGGTTTGTCTCTACCTACTCAAGTCTCATATGGAATAATTTACACTTTCCCAAACCCATTTCCAATATTTGCGGAAACCCTGGTGTACGCCAAAAATAAATAAAATTAAACCCAAGAGCACACATCCGACTTCAGATATTCCCTTATCTTGTGTGTATTGTGTGTACTTGACTTCTTAATTTTGTGTGTAGAGTCTTGTACGTGTGTACACGACTTGGCGGAATTACAGCTCTGAGTAAACTGACTCGAACGTAAATACTAAAACGTATTAAATACTGACTTGAGTCGAGGTTGTTGCCGATGATATGTTATTTCAGAGCCTTTAGGACGTGTTATGAATAGTATAGTGTTATTTATATACAAACACACATCTCTCTAAAGGGCTCCAGTCCCGCCAAAACCGAAAATTTTTGGGAACTTATTTAATTTCTTAGAGATACTTAAAGTGCGGGTAAGCACTATAACAAAAAACTTACAAACATACATGTTCACAAACTTTCGGATTTTAGTAGGATGGAATGTTCTGCAACTTAGGTAGTACCTTGAGGCATGAGATGACTCACTGCCATCTAGGAGTTAGGCTTTAAAATTAATTTCACTATATTTCTTTATTATTATTATCAGCCCAACCAGCAAGAATAACTCTGATAGTTAAATTCGGGATAGCCCTTGTTTTTTTTTGTTATAGCCACCGGCGCTATAGTCCGTAAGAGGTCTCAAGATTTTCGGTTGAACCGACTAAGGGTTTCGTGGATTAGTTGGTTAGAGCACACCCGTACTGAGGGTGGGGCGCGGGTTCGAGTCCCGCCGAAACAGAAAATTTTTGGGAACGTATTTAATTTCTTAGCCATTGTTATTCCCAACGTCTCACGTGAGACGTGCTCATTCTCAACGTCTCACGAAAGTCGTAACTTACAATCTACGTCATCTATTATTTATATATTTCTATAGATAGATATGAATCAACTTTAAAAGCGAGATTAGTTGATCAATCAAAATTAGTTAAATTAATAATTTAGTCAAATCATCCCGTGGGATGATTTAGAGCGGGATCAGTTAACTATAGAGCCTAATTTTCGCTGGAACACAAGTACATATTTATTTACTATTTATTATCTTTTGCGGTATACAACCACATACCTATTTTCTGTTCCCAATAAATATTTTTGTACCTGTATTTTTTATATTAGGTAGTTGAAAGGATCTAAGGATTTCAACAAATAACCACGAAATTACAATCCGCATATCTAGAGGGAAATCAAATGTCAGTCTCCATTGGAATATACAATTTGTGAGGCACTGACTTCAAAGAAAAATATACTCCACGGACAAAATGAATGTTCGTAAGTACAGGAGACGAAAATATCTTACTAAGATTAATGTATCACAAACATTTTAGCTGTTCAAGTTTTAGAAAATGCTAAATTTTTATTGATCGACGACTACATCGATTTTCCTGAAAAACAAAAAGTAAAAATTCGCTCCCGTCCCCAACCAAAACCACCCATATTCTTGATCGTTTCCTTAAAGTATTCCTCCAATCAAACTCAACTGAAGAGGTTTGGAGGTTTCCGCGTGGGTTACCTTAAAATCGGTATTCTTAGACAGAACGCAAAAGTTTTTGAGCATTCCATCGACTCATCCTTACTAACAATCAACCTGGGCTGTTTTGGTAATTGCACAATAGGTAGGTACTTATAGGTTTGTAAGGTTGTTGTTTTACGTAGTAATGCCCCTACATATTAACGGAAGCTAACAAAACGCCTACTGAATTCAAAGAGAAAAACTCCAAATTGTTTGAGGCGTCGCGTCGCGTAAATATCTACGGGCAAGATAAGATATGTATGTAAGTATGGTGTTAGTCTTACTATCGGAAATGAAAATAGGACTTCAATTCATGAATTAATTTTCTGTTTTAAAAAAACTACCAACTTCACATTTCTGAATAATTATAAAATACAGCCCGCTGACAGACGGACGGACGGACAGACAGAGATATAACGAAGATTTTATTCATTCATATTCAAAGTATTAGAACATGCATGACTGATGGATGATTGTCAGTCGAACTTTCATAAATAGAATAGTTTTACGGAATAAGTAGTAAGTAAGCATCATACTTACTCTAAGGAATAGGTATAAACTGCATAATTGCATCTGGATAAGATTCAATCAAAAACCAAAACTATACAAGTTCCAAAAAACGTCTTACCCAACAATAGCTGAATCCTCGCTTATCAGATCCGAACCCTGAATACGGGAACAAAAGGTACAGAGTCGAATGTCACAAAAGCGGAGTAATCAAAAGATGATTGTGACTTTTGTAGGCAAATCCTGAATGGTATACAGTTAATTGAGACTGATTTGACAATGGCTCGGAGTGAATTGGATGGGTAGGTCGGATAAAACGGGCTTAACACTAACAATAATATCTAGACTTTTTAAATTTGAAGGTAAGATTTTGACAGTCGCGCGCGGGGCGTCGATGGATAGAGGCGGCTCAGGGTTGCAAGTTGTGGCGTCGCGCAACGTTTTAGCATCTGCAGTCAGCATCATCTAAGGCTTGTAATGTATGCCACGATAGAAACATGATATCCACGCCATAGTTTTCAAACACGAGCATAAAATGCAATTTATTTCAATTTTCCTCTCATTTATCAGTCAAAGACATTTATGGCCCATTCAGTATGCTGTTACTTATTGAACATGTACAAAAAATATATCAAGGACGACAAAATAAATGTCGACATTAAACGTACCAAACGCGGGAATGTTTAGAAATACAGTTACGTAAATATGTATGTACGCTATCACCGCAAAGGTTCATTTCCCAATTTACGCAACATTTTCAGGATTCGTTCGGAATATGTTTAAAAGTTTCAGAAGGAAGCAAATCGCTTTGAAATAATTTGTGAGTATGTCATTGTTGAAAACAATGAAAAAATCTCGTCGAAGTCTGTTCGTATCGTTAAAGTGATTCTTGAAAACAACATAAAAATATTAAGAAATGAAATAAGTTCCCAAAAATTTCCGGTTTCGGCGGGACTCGAACCCGCGTCCCACCCTCAGTACGAGTGTGCTTTAACCAACTAAGCCACGAAACCCTAAGTCGGTTCAAACGAAAATCTTTGGCACCTCTTACAGACTATAGCGCCGGTGGAACTTATTCCATTTCTTAGAGATACCCAAAGTGCGCGTAAGCACTATAACAAAAAACCTTAAAAATATTAATATTTACGTTTTTTGTTTAAGTGTTATAAAACATTAAGTAGTAAATAATTTGAATTTATATTTAGTAGCGAGACGAATGTGTGGGTGAAGATTATTTGATCATTTCGGTGACGTAATAAAAATATACGTTATAACTGCGTCTGTGGTCACTCGCCGATTACTATAGAAAACATACAGTATAATATACAGGGTTATTGGTAAATTAGTAACACTACGTGAACTGCAGATTCTGTCCATCATTAGACCGTCTTCACAAAAGTGTTCGTAATGATTCATTACGAACACTTTTGTGAAGACGGTCTTAATTCTTAAACTTGGTACTAGTAATAGGTACTCCCCTCGATTCAAAAACCGTTCGTTAGACCGGTTTTATTTGAAATACAACTGAAAAACGGCTCTGCCCCTAAATAACAGTGCGTATGGGAGTGGAAAATCGGTCTTTAGTAACTCGTTGGGTTTCAGACGAAGGTGTTTTTTCATTGTGTATTAGAAGAAATTTATATTTTTTTAAGAATTGAGACCTGGCGTCTTCTCGAACGTGTTCGTGATGATGGGCAGAACCTGCAATTCACGTAGTGTTACTAATTTACCAGTAACCCTGTATAGTATAATATGTATACCTTGCTATGATTTATATTAATAAAATTATTATAGCTCCGTCTGTTATTGGCTTTAATGTCCTAGCTAGAGCGTCAGGTTTCCGAAATAATAGTCACATGTGAAAAAAAAAACATTAGAGGAATAGTTAATTTTCATCTGTGAATATCTCAGAAACCTGACGCTGTAGGACATTATGTTATATAACATTCTTTATGTCTCCTTTTAATAGCCAAATAAACGCTGTCGCTGAGCGTATATTGAAAAAAATGGTGTGGTAGCTGAGTTAGGTACCCTCCATACAAAAATCTTCAAAGGTTCAGGTTCTGCAGGCTGAAAATAGGTTTGTTAGCTGTCAAGGGCCTACAGAACCGGAAGGGCTATAATAACATACGTAAATACGAACGTGAAATAAATAATTCATTCGAATTAGATGGGGAACGAAATCGGATCGGCAATCGGATGCCACAGGTGGAGAATATTTGATAATATCCGAGAATATTTTACACACGAATTTCCGTGTTGACTAGCGAATTCTGAATTGAAATGATTTTTCAAGTACCTGAATATTTGTTCACGTTGTAGAACAAGTTTTGCTAAAAATACTGAATTCATAATGCAGAATGTAATATATTCTTATTTTATTTTATATTTCTATATTTTTTTGTGTTTCTGGCACACGCATTTTATTTTTTATACAATAAATAACAATGAGTACGTAAACTACTCATATTAACACTTAAGTAACTATAATACTTCATTACAATGAAGTAAATTCATTACAAAGCTGTAGGTACCTAACAGTTTTCTATAGAACTCATAAGACTGACACGAAATCTCTTAAGGGGTGATATTTGACGCCATTTAGTGAAAAGGATAGTTATAGGATTTCGCGTTTATAGGAGCGGGACAAATCAGAGCGGGACGGAGGTGTTAGCGCAAAAATCAAGTTTTTGCTGATTATCTATTAATCAGGACATTTATTTGTAAAAATAAGCCAAATCATTTCCGATATATAAACTTATTTTTTACTACTATTATTTTCATTTTTGAAACTTATGGAATGATCTGCCTTGTAACCCACTAATTATTAATATGTATTTTTTTCGCAGCTTTTTCGATAAAGGCAAAGGAGAAAAAAGGTTTTAAAGTAACCCAATTTACGTCAATTAACATAATTAATATCCACATCTTTAAATCATTTATGAATTGCTATTTGCCACCATGATAGGTGAGGTAGAGATCGCTATAAAATCATTATCCACAACTTTACACAAGGTTATTCCGGGGTTTTCCCGAGATGTCATTCACTGAGATTCAATAAGCACTGCAGCCGAGTGAAGGCGGGGGAATAACCTACTTCACAGAAGAGTTAATATTAAGCCCTATACTCTGTTCTACAATCCATGATAGTATTTGTAAACAAAACATTTATGAAAATATGCTGTATGAAAACTTAAGAAAAACTGAAAGCGATAAGTAAAAACAAGATTACAAACATATATATTTTTAACATTAATTATATATTTTGACATTAAAAACATATATATTTCATAAATAAATAAATGTAGAAATGTTCACTTTGGTATATTAAAAATAAAAACTTTTACAGCTCAAACACACAGTTCTAAAATAGACGAGACACGAATTAAAGCTGTCTAAACCATTGTTGCGAACTTCTCAAATATTTTCCACCAATATTTCTATGGTTTTGCAATCCCTTTGCATGCAAAAAATATTAAGGATTCTGGAACGGAATCTAGACATAAATCAAAGACGGTAAGGTTGAGTTCTACGATAAAGTATTCATCAGCTACCGACTATATCTGACCTTACTCTAGGGGCCTTATCGGATCCGGGTTGGAAAAGGCTCAGCCGTTTTGGAGATTTCCTTTGCTTGATCTTTGTTTGTGTTGTAGGGAATATTCTAGAACGAAGTCAAGGTATTAATCGATGGATCAAGTCGAGTTTTGTTTTTAACCGACGAAAGACATAAGAGGAGGAGGTTATATTATGTTCGTCCGTATGTATTTTTACTCAAACATAGCATGTAATCTGCTTATTATTTCGACAACCTTCTTTGAGCAAAGTCGACCTTGTGTACCCTAACAGGCGGGCAGTAATATACTGCCGCTCTGTGCGGTCCGTATTGTATTTTGAATTTCGAATTCTATATTGTTTTGATAATTGTTAAATGCATAAAGGTTTTATGCATACTGAGCAGTACAAGCTTCACTGGCTGGTTAGAATAAAAGAAAACGCTGGATACTGACAAAAGAGCATCGCGCTGAAAATGTTTGCATGATACGTTCTAATGGATTTTCGCTCATAAATTATGAAAATGAACTCTTCAAGCGACGAATCCTCCAAATCAGCAACCAATTAAATTACTCGCATTGTTTGAGTAAAGCACTATGCAAGCCTCGGTCCGCAATGACTAGCCTGCTGTCCACGATAAGCTGACCTGAAGCTAAGCTTGCTATGGTCTCGGCCTTCAAGCTTGGTCATCATTGCAGCCCTTGCTGTCTGCGCTATAAAGGCGCGTTCATTTCAGCTTGGCCATCAATGGCTGCAATGCTGACCACGCAGTGATGACCTGGACCTGCGTTACGCTTCGCTTTTAGCAATCCTCAACTGCAACCGACCCATTACAGACCTTTGACGTAATGTACTATTTATTAATCGAGCGGTTTACACGGCTACATCGCCCGGGTGAATCTAAGGCCGCATACTACGTGAGCAAACTTAACCGGATCGTAAACCAGCCGCCCATACATATTCAAATTTTAAATATAAACAACATAGATGTTGCCGCTTCGCGACCGCATCAATTTCGCCCACATAGGATGCAATGTAACAATGCGCCTCACTCTGGAGCGTCATGACGCGATCGCAAAGTGGCAACACCTTGGCATCGCGTCAAGTAATCCAAAGCCTAAGCACTTGAATGTGACATAGGGAAAGACCAATTTTTCTTACTCCTGGGACTCTACTACATGCTTATTTTTTCGTGTAAGTTTAAAATTTAAATCCCAAAGGTTTATTTTATTCCATAACACATATGTTTATGTATTTCCCTTTTTTGTACAACATGTGTTTGGCTATGAATTAATTAATGACACAGCGCGTCTTGGGCACGCTTCCGACTGGTATTGATATGGATCCGATGAGCTACTGTAGATTGTTTGCAACAGTCTGCAGCAGTTGGGTCAATTGTTTCAATTGTAAATACTAGTTTTGATTGAGTTCTATTATTTCATTGTAATTTTCTTTGTTAATAAATAATAAATTTTCTTTATTTGTACCCAAAAATTTTATAGCCATATTTAGATGCTCATATTGAGCTGTGTGGAAGCGGTGGTGGATATATTTGCTTGTCCCTTAGCATATCCAAAAAACATACAAAAAAATTAACAACCACCGTCATACGCAGGCTTCTTTTTGCAATCGCCAAATCCAGCCATCATAACTTACTTTTATAGTTTACGCTAGGCCAATCATAAACCTGATTAACTATAATAAAACACTGCTTTAACCGGATTGATCGCGTATATTTTGTTTATAACCTGACGTTTCGGAGGCTTTTCAGTTTCCATGGTCACAGGCAGACACAAAACAGTCAAAATAGTGTTTTATTATGAGTTCTCGCAAAAATAACCTTAGAATATACTGATTAACTATGTTGATTATACTTCAAACGAGCACTTTGGCTATAATTAGAATTAAAGTGTTGTAACACCGTTCAAAGTTCAGTGAAGTAGAATGCCGTTCAAGAGGAAAATCCAATAAGAAGGTTCTTTGGGGAAATCCCGGGAAGAGCAGGGAATGTACCCAAGATATTTTTGCCCTATTTTGTAGGTTTTCGTAGTGGCGAAACATAACTTCTTTGAATGAATAAGATGATGTATGATGGTTTGTGACTTCGACACAGTTGTGTAGAAAATTTAATACCTTCAGGGTAGGTGGGAAAATTCTGATTTGAAATTTGAATATTTCAAAAACCGTTACCCGGATGAGTTGGAAAGAGATATCATTCGACGCGGCCGGAATGATTTAACGACCACTGTTTTGCAGTAGTCTAATTAGAATGGTGCTCTCTCAGTAAAAGAATTTGTTCCACCAACAATTTATTCATCACAATTTTGTAGGCAGGTACACTTTTCGTCCCTTTTTTTGTACTTTACAGGGACATTGTCCTTCCAAGCCATCGTATTAGGTACTAGTTTTTGCGAACATACTGCCTGTTGTAAAATATAAGTGAACGTGGCCCAAGTAAACGTTTTAATTATTATTTTTTAGAAGGGGGGGGGGGGGGGAGACACAGTCGAACCGATGTTTCGTTAACTCTTTATGAGAAAAAATCTAATAAGTAAATCTAATAAACAGATAACTTAGGCAAACAGCAGTCGGAAAATGTTAGTAAAAAGTGTTTTAGTTCATAATATAACAAAAAAAAATATTAAATTCTGAGTTTTCAGTTTTTTTTTGTTTTTAAACACCATGATAGTAGCCACGATGTTATTATGTCATACAGCGGTGTGGGTAAACCAAAAAGTGTCAACTGTCATCAGCAACATCAGCATATACCAGCGGTACCACAAAACCAGCTGACGTCATAACCACAGATCAATATGGCGACCACTGCGTCCAGCGTTTTCGTCAAGTTCCACGCGCAACTTGAAAATGTAAATTTTAAATGCATTTTATGGCTCTTATCGATTGAATAAAATTATTGTATTTTTTGTGGTTCATTAGCACTACTAAGTTGAGAACCTATTAAAGACCTCAATTGTTATTTATTTATACAAAAATTAAATAATTGGCATCTCGACAAATGTTTGTATGGTGTACCTTAGAAACATTTGTCGAGAAACCAATTATTAAATTTTTGGTGAAATAAAATTTTACGCAGAATAATTTATTTCACATCAATTAAATAGGTATCTGATTGTTAACTACTTATGCATTTTTGACTTATTACTTTTGATTATTTTAACTTGTTATATCACCAACATTTAATATTTGCATACCAGGTTGCTGGTTGAATACATTCGACATCACTCTAGTTATAAGATCTGACATGTACCTGTAATAATGTATTCGGCTAATAAATGATTTGATTTGAGACACTTTCCAAAAATGGGTGTAATACCCTAGCAAAACCTCTTCTTAACCTATTTCCATTTCAATATAATGTATTTGCTTTCCTTACATTATACATAAGTACTAAGTAGGTAATATGTAGTAAGCTTAACTCTTTAGCCAAGTCACAGATATAATAATATTATACTTCAACTTCTTTTATTAATGGCACCGCTTGCTTTTCGCTACGACTCTGCCAGTGTCAGTAAGGAGTGTCATAAACTTCAAAAATAATATGGTCGGTTCCATAAAACGCAGAATTTTGAAATTTTGCATCAAAATGATTTATCTAAACAATAATACTAGTAAATATACTAGTAGCCAAGTATAGCAGTTATAGAGATCTACTTATAAGTCACCGGCATACCGAACAAGTAGGCAAAACAACATCGACTCCTCCGGCTGCTTACCAGTTACCATATTTACACGCTAAACTGTAGCTAACTACCTAGGCTGTGTTGGGTTTGGTGTTCAGTATACTTTAACATTCCGCAAAAATGAATTCCTATAAAGGTGTTCAACTATTTATCGTTTAAGTCAGGTTCGGAAACTGGAAACCACAATTAATTGGTTACAATGTAAAACATCGTTTTAGTCAGGTTCGGAAACTGGAAACCACAATTAATTGGTTACAATGTGATACATTCATTTTGCTTTTTGATGTGGTAATGCGGTTTTTTAATTATTTTACCAGAGCGTTGTTTTACCACCGAAAATCAAAGTTTTTCTACAGTTTGTAGTCATTGTGAAGTAGACAAGTGGTTAGGTATCGTAGGATTGACAAAGTGGAGGTCAAGATAGACCTACCCAGAGAGCTTAGAAACACAAAGCCAGAAGACATCTTATTCACCAAGGTCAATTTTGTTTAGCTGAGTCACAGGAGTAAGTCCTTGCCATCGAGATGTGCTCGATGGCACTAGCTTACTAAAGTAACCATTGCACTATCATACAAATAGTGCAGCTTCATACAAATAGTACAACTAGTGAAATCTGCCTGCCGTTTCATTTATTGGCACTTTTAGCATTATTACCAGAATATTTTGGTCTTCTTCTTCGTTCTAAGGAACTGTAACTTCGCTGCTACTAAGTATGTATACGGTCTTTATTCTTCACTTCACTGCTTAAAAAGGTCAACAGCCTCAGGGTGAAGTCAAAGTATTTTTTACTTCTTTCATTAAAACTCGACGCGCCGTCCTAAATAATTTTAATACAATAAGCAAACGAATCGGGTTCGTTAAGTACAAGCATAATTTAATCTGCTCCCTTCTCTTCAACAAAATTAGTGTCTTATTCTGTAAATAAATTATATTTTGTTGAGTTCTAGATACGCGACAGTGTGTAAACCAAGTTTGAATTTGTTGTACTTAACCTTTAATTTTAAATTATATAATCTTTATTAACAAAGAAAATTACAATCATATAATATAATTAAATTAATTTTTTTTACCGTCTTTAAGATTTCTCTAAAGCGCATCTAATATAAGTAATGAAAAATATCACATTAAATAAACAAATCAAATTAGAAACTATAATATACAATACAATAATAATTACAATCAAATTAAAACTAGTATTTACAATTGAAACAATTGAGCTAACTGCAGACAGTTGCAAACAATCTACAGGTAGCTCAACTGATCCAAATCACCAGTCGGAAGCGTGCCCAAGACGCTAACTGCATTGCCTCGCTGTATGGCAATGCTGACGCGCTGCGCGTTTATATTACTTTATTTGATTAAAAATTGGTTTTTTCATAGAACTTCTTTGAATTATCAAAAGTCAGCGCCAGGGTGCAGGTACAAGTTTCTTTTATTTTGCTTCCAGCTATTTCAATGCTGTTTTAAGATTTCCGGAAATACACCAAAATCAACAGAACAAACTGATAGTAGGTACCTTCCTCTCAAGCATAAATAACAACGTTTATGTTTAGTTCGGAACGGGCCGGGTGTATTTCTCTTCACTAAACTAAACTTCCTGTAAGTTCAACTGACAAAAATCAAAGTTGACCGAATTTCTATGAATTATGTAGGTAACTAAGTTCCACTTTTCTTGGAAAATATTTGTGTAGTAAAACTTCGAAGGATCTGTTGTGTCGGGTTGAGTAAACTATTTACTTGAATAGGAAAATGCTTACCTGAAAGAAAAGTTTGCAGGGTAGAGAAAGAATAGAACTGAAACTCGAATTTGATTGGTAACGACACGGTAACACCGTCGTAGCAATGCTACGCCGTAGCAATGTTACCATATTGCGCGTTGGTACATGGCAATGGAGTTTGTTTGCTACGCCGTAGCGTGACGTAGTCATATATTTATTTACTTTATTGGGATTCAAAACAATCGAAACATGACACTGTAGTAAAAATTATAACTAAGTTTCTTAACCTAGATTGAATTCCTAAACATGGATGCACAACAAGGCTTAAACATAGAGCAGTAAAAGCAACGATATTTTAAATTTAAAAATTAAGTTAGAATGTTGAATACCTAAAAAGTGTGTCGTATAATAAATACCTAGTCATTATAACAAGTTTAAAGAGTACTAAATAAATAACAAAAAGGATTTTAAGGATCCGGCGACAGCTACAAGCAACTTCAATTCGTAAATTATTATGTTCGGTGATAGCAAAAATGATGACTGAAAACTTTTTGTATTTCCCACAAAGTGTTGTTATTCTGTAACTAGACAATATAAACTATGTTCCTTATCAAACAAAAAGCAAGATATTGTTGTTTTTAATAGAAAACCAATAGGACGGAAACATGTCATTTCCGACGTAAAAATATGCAAAATTGCATTTTGCCTATTTTGTATTATATTTAATTGTGTATTATTAAAAAAAAAAACCAGGGACCTAGATAAATACTATTCGAATACAAAAACTACATGACATGGTAGAAATATGCTCGAATTACAAATCATTTTGGTAGTACGTTTGTATGGGCAAATCATCATCCGCAGGCCCCTTAAGTTACGATCACAGATAACGATGGAAGTAAATAATTTTAATTCTCTCTTTCTTTCTCAAGTGAGAAAATTTTGCATATTCGTTTAGTTTCACTTCTTGAAAATCCCCATTTGTTTATTTTTATGCCAACCAGCAAATACCGGGACTATGATTGGCTGAGCTCGATTTACTCCAGCAGAAACAAGAAGGCTAACTAGGCGTGAACGACAGACGACTGGTACCTTATTGAACGTCTGTTCAGGAATCAGCTTAATCGAATAGGTATTTTCCTACCTGGGACGAGGGTTTAATTTCTGTCAAATACAGATTTGTTGATGTTAAGTAAGAGTTGTTTTTTATTAGGTTTACATACAGGATTTCGAGGATTCTCAGCTTGTCAGGAGTGTAACATAATTTGCAATTTACATAGATTTGCCAATTCGACGTCTAATAGCCATATTTACGGACCTAGTTTAGTGCTAATCAAAAACCCACCATTACTAATATTTAAAAAAAACACAAAGGGATGTTTTGGTATAATCAGTTTTGAATAATCAAACATTATTTAGCTTTTATTTGTCATACCTAATAAATGATTTGAGTTGGATTTTAATACTTATACCAAATTCGATTTTATAGCTGAATCTGTTCATTCATGAGCTTCATGTTAAGTCCTTACTTTTTTACACTCTGTAACACCCATTTTTTGTTATATTCTTAGGTAACTCTATCAACAGTATAAAATACTGACCTGGCTAAGACTTATCTATAGATAAATCTACCTAATCTATATGTTACGACGGTTAGGCAAGCAGTCGGTCTCGGTTACCTAAAGTCGCTGTCCCTCCGCCACGCACGCTGTGCACGATGCGGCGCATTTTAGCTGCGTGTGTTCGTTTGTTTAACAACGTGCGTAGTACCTACGTTACAGGTTTACATGTACAGCGTGCATAGCGTTGACAGCGTTGAGCTACGTGGGTGCCATATTCAAGCAAGCCGTGCGTGTAGGAATGACGTCATTAATCTCGTATTAGTGCGTAGCGTGTTCGTGGGTTGCATTAGGTGTTATTACATACGAGTACATTTTCTTGGATAGCGAAGCTATCACGTGCGTAGCCTCTCAATGTGCGGCGGTGGAACAGCAGCTTACTACTTACGCAACTGAGGTCAAATTTACATAAAAACCGAAGGTTCCGTAAACTTGAATCAAGCCGCCCAGGTAACGGTCAGTAACGGATATCCCCCGCCCTCACATGAGCGAACTCCTCAGTGATGTGGAAATACAAACCCGTTCAACGGCGAACTAAATTATCCCGGATATCATCATCATTCACAGCACAATTTTGCTCACTACTGGATTTAGTATACATGTCTGAATCACTCCTCAAAAGTGTGTAGTGCAAGAACGGACAGCACAGCGCGGATTTTGGCTATTTTCAATGGAAATGCTGCCATTAATCCATTTCAGCTTCGTCTATCATTCCCTTTTTTGCTCAAAGCATAGGCTTAGCTTAACCCTGGTATTGAATCTAAATTTTCTGCTTTTGAACGTTGCTTGAGAGTACCTATTATGTTTTTTCGGTCCTGCGACAATCTAATCCAGGTTCACAACGCGACGTTAGTAATATCGTCCGCCCATCTCGCCGCTGGACTTCCGGCGCTTCTGTACTTTGTTCTTGGACGCCATTCAGTTAGTGCCTTACTCCACCTGTCGTCTTGTCTGTCTCCGTGCAAGACGTGTCTCTTGTGCCACTCCACACGGTCCTGCCGTGTGGAGTGGCCTTTACCCAGCAGTGTATGTTGTTGGCTTGCGGATGACGATAATTATGTTTCTGATAACACCTGATAACATCTGATAACAAATGAGAGACCAAAATACTTGTCCGGACTTACTACATTTTGTAGGCCTTAGGCGGCCGAAATTGTGTTTTTTTTTGGTTCAATTATATATAGTTTTCAATAAATTACTTGTTTATTGTTAATAAAACGCTTGGTCACCATCTCAGTTGACTAAATGAAGATATGGTAGCAGATAGAACACGCTTTCCTGAAAGGAATTTATTCACTTATGTGTATTCTGATATTGGATTAATTTTGCAGATAAACGCCGTTAAGTTATTTCTCACATTTCTAATGAAGGTAGAGCGGAATCGTAGAAATCCAGAAACTCATCTGTAGGTACATACTACTGGAAGGTCACGGTAACACACGCCTGCCCGACTGCGAAAAGGGTAGGTATGTGTGCATTTGAGTGGATTGTCCATTGAGCTGAAAACATTTATTGCTTTTATTCCGCGTTTTTTATTCAGGTTTGTTTAGCCGTTTTTGTTAAGTGAATCAGTGCTGAGTTATTAAATAAAATAATAAATAATGCTGATCAATCTATACAGCATCATCTAGCCCCAAGCCAAGCACAGCTTGTGTCATGCTTACTGGATGACTGATGTGCTTAATAGAATACATTATTTTACATTAGATATAAGGCCGCCCATTGTACTTATCTTATGTGATGTCTCTTTGTTATGTTATTTTCTCGTGTACAATAAAGAATTTTTGTATTGTATTGTATTGTATATTTATGAGAGATTCTAATGTAAGATATAAAAGAGATTTTTATAAATAAAATTTAGAAAAAATCTAGAACACTGAATTCCTCTCAAGAAGAACCGACAACCACCTGGGGTAAAAGTGTTCTTGAGTGGAGACCGCGACTCGGCAAACGTAGTGTAGGACGCCCTCCGACCAGGTGAACCTGATCAGGGTCTCACACAGTCGTAAAATATACCCCTGATTTGGGACCAAACGAGTGTAGAGGTTAAAAACATTTAACACGATTAAGAACTCGGTACAAAATGTTTACATAGGTCGGTTGTATTACATAAAAAAATTATACGTTTGTTCCATCAACTCTTCAAAGACCTAAGTTTCATTAGGCAAGTTACACACGCACTCGCGTTAGTCCTTAACTCAAAGGGCCTTCAGAACTGAAAAGGGACCCCCGCGGCCCGATTTGGTCGTAATTGGTCCAATATACTCTGTTGAAACGACTTTTTCGATAGACTGGCTTTTTCGTGTTTATTTTTGAAGCTTGTTAGGGTTTTTCACACAGTTAAAAACTAAAAAAGCTAGTGAAATATTGGACTGGAAATAGCTTTTGGTAAAAAGGACATAGGCACTGCTTTTTTCTGTGTGCCGTTTTCATGAAACGAAATTTTGTGTTCAATTTAATGCTTTCATATCGTTCGTAGGAACATTTCAATTTGAAAGTTTTTCAGTTAAGTATAAATATCGAACCAAAATTTTTCTACCAGATCTATTCAAATATCTTTTAACATAGCATCAGGGGCCCTTGTACGACTGGTACGCATTATCTCTCGAATACTTCCATCGAGTTCGAGTTTGTATACATTTAGCGACTTGTAGCGCCCCTACCGGATCAAGAGGAACTACTTATCGTAGTTTGACAACGATCCAATCGTTTCTTACTAGCTCAATGATAGTTTTCGAATGATTTTGAGTGATTTGTTGCACTTTGACATGACAGCGGCAGTCGCGTTTGCGGCATTGATTTTATAAAAGTAGGTAAGTAGATAGAGTACCTCCAACATAGCTTGGTCACAAAAATGCCTTCAATTACTGCTTCAGGAAAAATGAGAAAACACGTGAAAACCTTTCACTGGGGCACTTTCACCGAATCTAAGTATTTCCTTTGCGCTCTATGAGCGTACCAAGTTTAACCTAAACACGTCAATCATAGAGGTAAAACACGCTCACTCAACAATTCTCTTGATTTCAAAGATAAAAACAATTCTATGTGAGTTGACAAACATAATTACAACTTTAATGCTTTCACGCATAGCACTAATACGAATAGGAAAATGAGACTCATTCATCGCATTTTTTTGGCTACACTTCGTTTGTGTCTACTACCATTCTAAACTTTTTTCGTGGAAGACATCAATTGTTCACGATAACGTTTATATAACGTTTTTTGTACAAACTCAGACTAAGGCCTCAGGTAAACAAAAGAAGAAAGTATTACATTATGATATTGCACACCGTGACTATAATATCGGCTAAACTACAAGTAATGCGGATGTAGGAACGGGCCTTTATGGAAATTGCAGTGGTTAGAAAATAACATAAAGTTTTACGGGTTCCATCTTGTTCAGTGTGAATACTGAATAGGCATATCTAAGTAGGTTGGTAGGTAGGATATACACCTACTAAGGTAATTTTAAAGTCTCTAGAATGGAGACACCCGGTTACATCGGGAACTGAGTGGCTAGTATGGTTTTGCACAATACCAACTCGAAAAAGTTTTCGTTTAGGTACTACCGCTGACCTCAAACTACAAAACGGTTTGAATTGAAATGCTCTAAATTATCAGCGACAACACTTCGTAATTTTTTTATGAATTACATACCCAGACTGATGTTTTAGTAATTCAAGAACATAAAATAATTACTAAACGATTACTTAGTAATCGTTAAAAATAATAACTTAACGATTACTTAGGTAATCGTTTAGTTATTCTATTTTATGTTTTTTTTTTATTATTTTTTATAGATAATAAGCAAACACTTGATTTTTGCACTAACGCCGCTCTGCTCTGTCCCGCTCATATGAAAACGAAATCCTATGCCTATCCTTTTCACAAAATGGCGACATAGATCGCACCCTTAAATACGGTCTAGATAGTGAGAAAATTCGTTCATGAATACGATTATTAGGGTGCGATCTTTAACCGTTTGATGACTACAGTTGCAAGCTGGCAATATCCTGCTACCCGCTGAATAGACACACCCTTAAAGACTAACACTATAGACAAAGCTATCGTCGCTGATTTAATCTTAGGAGAAACCATAAAAGAGAAAACGATTATCAGTTTTACTATTCCGTTACGACGTGCGATCTCGTTAAATCGTTAAATGTTCATTGTCGCCTCTTTCAAGGAACGGCACAGTTCACGTTGATTGGTATGGACTCTAAACGGGTTATTTGAAGAGGGTGACCTTCTGGAGGCTTACCACGAGCTAGCCATCATGTCCTACGAGCGTTTAGTTAACTTCTAACAATACTTACTTCAATTCGTACTAGGGCACCTATGATTTAAAGAAAAAAAACATCCCATCCAACTAATATTATAAAAGTGAAAGTTTGGATGGATGTTTTAACAAACATCCATCCAAACTTTCACTTAAAACTTTCACTTTGAGTAACCTCAAACACGCCAGAACGACTGAAAGAATCTGGATGTAATTCGGCACAGAGATAGATTATAGTCTGAAATAGCACATAGGCTACTTTTTACCCCGGAATTCCAACGGGAACGAGAACTACGCGGGTGAAACCGCGAAACACTGCTAGTTTTAAATATATTATACTAAATAGTGTTGGACTATTCACAAAGCATCATCTAGCCCCAAACTAAGCAGAGCTTGTGTTATGGCTACTAAATAACTGATATACTTAATGCGTTACGTTACGTAGATACATTTTTTTTTACCTGGAAAAGACCCAGATCCACCACAAATATCATACACGAATGAACAGATATCTGCAGACCGTACAATTTTTAGACCGAGGCGGGAATCGAACCCGCAACCTCCAAACGCACCTTCGTCCACTGCGCCACTGAGGTCGTCTAATCGTTATTGTTATTGTTTTAATCTTGTTCGTAGTTAATTAAAGTTACGAATGTTTTTTTCTATCGGTCCTATTAGAGAGGGAATTAACACCTTCATTTCGTTTAAGAATAGCATGTCGCACTAACTACCACACACTTTAATTATAAACTAGCCGCTGCTCATGGTTTCGCTTGCGCTTTTCAAGTATCCTATGTCCGTCCCCAGTATATTATTTAGCTTCCTGCCAAATTTCATTAAGATCCGTTTAGCCGTTTAGGCGTGAAGAGGTAACAGACAGACAGACAGTTCGAATTTATAATATTTATATAGTATGTATGCGAAAGCTTTGATGTTTGGATGTTTGTTACCTCTTCACGCCAAGCTACTGAACGGATCGGGCTGAAATTTTCATAAAGGTAACTCTAGGCCGGGAATCAACCAATTTTTATCCTAACAACGCGAGCGAAACCGCACGCAGAAACTAGTGTTCATATAACTTCAATATTGCTAACGAGGAGGACTTTATGGGGGAGGCCTAAGTCCAGCTGTGGACATATATAGGCGGATATGATGATGATGATAATTGCTGACGAGATCGTGGAAGGCCTCCGGATATTTAGGGTCACAGACCCATTAAGGGCCTTTATTTTGATAATTACCCGGTTTGTCCCGCGATTTACCCGATGAGTTTGAGACAATTGTTCGACTTTATAGGGGAAATTAAGCGAAGATTAGGGTAAACTTCATGGTGGAAATGAGACTGTAATCTATGCCCGGAAATCTGTACCCGCTGTAAACGGCTATCAAATTTATTCGTTAATACTGTAAAAGATACCCGTTTTACTATGACCTTTTTACTATGTTAAATTGGTACAGGTAATTAGAATGATGTCTTCTGTAGCGCGGTGGATGAACGGCCTCCTGGGACTTATAAGGTAGCGAATTAGATAGATAGAATAGTTATTTGTTACACAAGAGTGCAAAGTTGCTTTTTAACCGCGTGCTCAATTTTGATGACCGAGCAAACGAAGGAATCTAAAATGGAATCACGAGCGCAGCGATTGATTTAAAAATTAGAATCCTGAGCGTTAGCGAAGGAATCAAAAGAGCACGAGGTAAAAATCTTTGCACTCGAGTGTAACACGTAACTTTTCATCCCCCCTTCTCGGAAAGTGTATTTTTTCTCTCTGATATCTGAGTCTTACTCAGATATCGAAGAGAAAAAATACTCTTTCCGAGATAGAGATCGGATGAAAAATTCTTTATTGCATATTTAACAAATATTTAAGAAACTAAATTCCAAGGTCGCCTTTGAACCTTTCTGTACCATTTATTTCTGTACTGTTTTCTGTGTTTGTGTGGTACAATAAACTATTGTGTATTTATGTATCTAAAATAATAAAAATATATGAGACAGTTGGCGGTCTTAGCCGTGGGACAAGTTTGTCTGAGGTACAAATATTTTTTCAATGTTTGTGTGTTTTCTATGTTATATATATGTTATATATGATATAGGAGTATTAAAAATATATATATTTTAATGTAGGTATATCTATCAGGCATCCATGGCTTTGACGGTCGGGGCGTAAGAATAGACCCTCAAACTAAGAGAACTTACCAGAGGGAAGGCAGCAACCTCCTTCTGTGCATTAACTTGGGGCTAAATAATGCTGTGTGAATTGTCCAGCATTATTTATTTATTATTCAACACTGCGAGCACCAGTCCCTCTGCCAAGTAATTATGACAAAGTCTCCATCGCTTGCGGGAGGTATTTTCTGCAGTGAACATTAGTACTGAATGGGTTACCTATCAGTCATCTAAGGTCCTTATCAAGCTCATCAAAAGCTCTGTTTTCGCGCTGCCCCAAAACTAGCAAATCGAATCCTCACCTCAACAGCCTATAATGGTTCACTGCTGGACGCAGGCCTCCCCCTGATAATCGCCTTGGTTTTTATCTCATGGGGTAATGCCTAATCTCACCCTGGGCATGAGGGTTGGGAATCGCAGTTCGGTGGTAGATCTATTCTGCAAGAGGCGCTGCTGCCCGCCCCCAGGTTTACGTCCCGTAGTCGCCTCTTACGACACCCACGCGAAGAGTTGGGGTGGTGCAAATTCTACGCCGCCAGTACCACACGGCTCACAAATCTAATCGATTCAGTAAAATTAGCAAACTTACAAAATGCCTTGTCTCTCTGTGCCAGAGATGAAAGGTGAATACATATCTACAGGTGTGTTGATAGGCACGAGTGAAAGATAGAACGTTGATATAAAAAGTTAATCGAATGACAGGAAAAAGGAAAAGCAAAACGGCGAGAAAATTGGCTATTTCTTGGCAGCGGGGAAAAAATTAACGTGAAAATACTCGAGACGAGAATGAGTTCGGTGTGGACGGCTCTCTGTGAACGTGTATCGAAAACTGACGGGATATAGTATGTTCTAAATGCCAATCTTAGAATAGAGAATATACCGAGCTATCTACCATAGTAGTGTAGGCCGCCCTCCGACCAGGAGGGATGACGATTTGCCAAATACTACTGGCAGCACGCCGCAGGCTGCTGGCCTTCATATAGATTATACGAAAGGTAAGGAAATCATTTATGGGGAATTGCGTTCGCTTCTATAACAAGCTTCCATCTGAAGTAACTGAGCTCCCTATTCGTAAATTTAAACAGTACATAAAACGAAATCTTATCAGGAAAGCCATTTGCTCCATAGATGATTACATCAATGATGTTAATGCTTGACCCCAGTTCCGCACCGACAATAGTCTGTAATGAAAATAATCTTAAGCTTAGTTAGTTTTATATAAATATTGACCGGTATCTAAATCACATTATATTTAGACTTAGGCAAATAATATTGTATTACGTTTTATGTATTAGATAAACTTACTAGTGGTTTATTTTTCGCTTCTTCCACAAGTGGATAAAAAATTGATGCGAACATTTTGATTCTTATTTGTTAATAATTACTATTTATAGATATAATAATAGATTACTATAGAAAATATCTACTATTTATGAATAAACATTACCAATAACCCTGTATAATAATCAGAAACAAATATGTTATCGGACCAATTCAGGTTCATTTCTATCGATTTTTAAAATCAATCCATAATTAAATCGACAAACAAACATTATAATACGTACAGCCGAACATAGAACCTCCTCCTGAAGTCGGTAAAAAATGGACAAAACTAAGATTCGAGAGGCAACCATCATCTCACCCTATGGATAGATAAACCGTTACGTCCGACAGATAACAAGAAAAGTTGGATCAGCGATGTATGACGCATTTACAACGAAAACAGTTCACGGCTTCTTTCGTTCTCATAACGCCGACCCATGGTGAAAACACACGCTTGTGTTGAAGGAAAGTATTGGAGCTAACTATACAGTAGCTGTGACGCACGTGTCCGATTGTCTATGATGGATTTGTCAATGTGTTGAGGGTGGGCAGTGGATGCGTTTAGCTAGTATACGGCTAGTGAATCTGTGTTTCTCTGTTTAACCTGTTTGGATTGCGAACAAGCAACATCATAAATAACACAGTATTTTCTTTTTATTGACTCAATACAAAACATTTTCTCCAAGTAAGTACATTAAATACTTGATACGTTTAATGCATTCACTGTCATGCCTCCGCCAGGGACGCCTCCCACCTTCAGCTGATGGTAGTCGTCTATGTGCGTCGATGACAATTAAATTGTTAGTTTTAATTCTTGTAGAAACCAAATACCCTCGACCTTTGGCCTTGATTTGATTCCCACTGTTTGATTAATTTTCCATGTGACTGGAAAGCATCTTCCTTATTGCTATCAACATAGGTTTGCCTGGTAGCTGTGTAAACGTGGCCAATGTATCGCTATAATGTAATGCGATCCTATGTGGATATCTATCCTTGGGGATGCCAGCCCCTCCAAACACAATTTAGGAGAGATCGTAGGATGCTAGTTAGAAAACTAGTTCCAAATCCCAGATTCATTTATTTTATACTTAGAAAAATCAAAGGACCGACATTTGGACCGTCGCGTCTGGTTTTATTTTACAAAATGTAGTACGAGGTTTTATGTTGAAGGAATGTACCTATATATTATATTTACCGATTCTAAGTCAATTTTGGTTAGATGTTTATGATTATTTTTGTTTTGTATTAAAAACGATCCAGAGGTGATCTCAAAAAATGTGTTTCAGTAGAATTGAAAATTTGGAATTGGTTTTAGTTTTTAGTGTTTGAAAACGATTATGTACTTTTAGATAACGAAAGTTTAGATGGATGTTAGAATGTAATTACAATCAAATAATAGAATTTAATTAAAACTAGTATTTACAATTGAAACAATTGAGCTAACAGCAGACTGTTGGAATGTTGTGTTGTTGGTACCTACCTGCTAGTTTTTCATAAACCAATGAATTGGTAGGTATGTAGATTGCAAAAAACGGAAGTAAATTGGGCACGAGTAAAGCCGGAGGCACGGGTAGTATACAATAAAACCCTTGAAAAGTAAGCGCGTAGATGATCTCAGTAGAATTGTAGGATTTCGTCGAATTTAGAAACTGGAGATTGTAGAAATATTTCGATTGCTGAGTAAGAGAATACAATATATTCTTTGCGGCTTTTCAGCTGTGAGGAAAACCATTTGTATAAAATGAAGAATTTGGGGCGTTTATGTTGATCCATGCACTCTCTTTGAGTGGGATGATTTGTTGGATTTGAGTATTAAATAAAGAGACCGTAATTTAGAACAGAGCTTAAGGGTGCGCGTTCACCTGCCGACATCGGATGATCCGCACTGACCGCATTAAACGGATTTTTTGTGCGTAAGGGTGACGACATAAAGAGGCGGGCTACCTGTGCAGACAAACCGGTACGGATAAGTACCAATCCATACATGTAAAACATTCTAATATTATCATAATGCGCTCACGCATAAAGAAAAAAGTTGGGACTTGTCGGTACCAATTACCTGGACCGGGTCATACGGGCTAGTACGTCGTCCGACAAACTCGAAGTAATGATGGTCAATAAAGACAAATTTACCTGTTTCTTTGTGTAGCGTATCCTGCACCGATCCGTACCGACCCGCACCGACAAGTCCGTATCAGAATACCTGCTTGTATTCTTGTACTGTAACTGTAGCAACCGGATCGCCGAGACGGCCGCCTACGTGAATGACGTCATACGCACTAAACGAAAAAGTCACTCCTCGCCGCCCGGTATTGCCGAGTGCCGACCGTTCGGTGCGGGTCTATTTATGCTAGTATGGCAGACCATGCGGATGGCCCGACGCGGGCAGGTGAACGCGCACCTTTGGTCATCATTGTTTATACATCGATGGTTCCGACGGTCTTCTATGGAATTTTGTTTTAGAATAGGGGAATGTCACATTGGTAGATATTATGAGATTAATTCCCATTCTTATACAAATCTTAACTCGGCTTTTGCGCATAAAGAGTTATTTTGTGGCAAAAGTTGAAATTGAAAAAGTGATTCCGTCACGAAATTAATTTACCATCACCCAGATTTTCCATTTTCTTGAAATTAAAAGTCTAAGAACTTGTACATTTTAATGAGTAGACGGGCAATATAATTCCGTTCTAATTTAAATTTAAATTCCTTAACAAGAGGCTTTCAGGGTTAGAGCTGCGCAGATTGCAGCGAAAGGTTTTTTTTAATTTAAAACTTTTGCCGTGTCGGTTAAGCTGTGTTTTAAATTGGAAACTTTAATGTGGGTACTGACCAGTGTTACGGGGCGTAATGTACCATTCGCAGCGAGCATGGCACGTTACGCCGTGTGCTAAAATCCGTCTCGTTGCGAGCATTCATTTCCCGAGGCTTTAGTTTGAGTTTATACAAAAAGCACTCGATAAACGTAATCGAGAACCATTGATTCCTTTCACGAAAAAAGCTTAGAATGGTAGTACCTAGACACAAACGAAGTGTAGCCAAAAATGCGATAAATTAGTCTCATTTTCCTATTCGTACAGTGATATGTGTGAAATCACTGAAGTTGTAATTACTATACTATCATCGAGCTGTAAGCAACGATTGGATCGTTGTCAAACTGCGATAAGTAGTTCCTCTCGATCCGGTAGGGGCGCTACAAGGCGCTAAATGTATAGGAAGGACTCGAATTAGCTGGAAGTATTCGTATTTATTTGTTCGGGTAAATTTGACTTCTACATTCTTCCCTTTATCATGTTTGTTTATAGGTACGGGCAGGATTACTTATGTGTTAGGTACATCAGACACAATGAAAGCTTTTCCCTCCAAAACGCGTGCCTGTGCCCCATAAGAGCTGCGATAAAGATGTCTGAGGCATCGTAACACCCCACCCAGCGCTAAAAGGAAAAAAAAACACTCGACTTTGTTTGGGTAAGCACATACTCTAGACGGCGTTTTTGGTGGTAGCGTGAGCGTGAGCGGATTTTTGACAGTTCTCAATAGAACTTTGAACAATTTTTTTATACAACCAGTCAAGTGCGAGTCGAACTTGCACATGAAGGCATGAACGTATTTGATTTAACTTAAGGAACTTTTAATAAACCTACAAAAAACGTCAACAGACATGCCCTTGCATGGAGACTCCCTTTAATTTTGTTGTCTATTTTGTTAATTTGTTCTGTAGCTTTTGTCCGTGTTTTCGCAAGTATTTTTCGATGAAAATTACCCTTTAATGCAGGTCTGTAACTATATCCAACACAAAAACCCACAACACAACGTTCTTAGTGCCATTTCTTTTAAATATACTTTACTTGTGAAATTATGTAAGAATTTTAAATTTCATATGACATTGTAAAATAAAGTTAACTGTTTTGCAGTGCCCTTCCAGGGTGCATGTATGTATCTAGTGATAACCATTATTAGAAATAAGAATGAGTGTACCAACATGCAAGCAAAAATAAATGAAATATGAAATACTTTACTTATCCAAAAATCCAGCCCGATCTGTTCGGTAGTTTTGGCGTGGAGAGGTAGCTAACATCCAAACTTTCACATTTTGTGTAGATTGTAATATATAATGGTTTTAGCTAAATCCGAACCAAATTATCTTGGCGTCAGTTTCAAAGGCATACAGGTACCTAGTACCTCCCTACTTCGAAAATGCTGCTTTGATCCCAAGTTCTCTTGTTAGCAGTTCCCGATCTTTCGGAATTCTTTTATTCCAGGCGGATTCAGGGATTTTCAGATTGACCTATTTTACTTTTCGCGAGCCAGCAAGCAAATGCAGGTTTCCAATTTTGGAAAGTTGCCTTGTTTAGAACGAAACTTATTAAAACTCTGTTCAAAAGGTAATTTTGTTTTTATTTGCGTGAAGAACGAAGTATTTTGTACGACATTACAAATTGAGATAACAAAGTTTTAACTTGGATTCCGTGGCTGAAGCTAACAAGTTACAAACATTTCGGGACTCTGAATAGGAACCGATCGATTCGGGTTGCGTTATTCTATGTTAACGGTTTGTTCATTTACACAGTGAAGGTGTGTAGTTTGATGACCGATTTTAATGTATTTTTTGTTAAAGCTTGATTATATATTGTTTTTCCAAAATGTTTTTATGACCCACCCTGAAAGACTTATTCTATCTCCATTGACAGGCTGCTTCTGCGCAATCTATCAGACACATCTATATTTTTATAACTAGAATTATCTCCTGTAAATACACGAACTATTTAAGATATGTGTAAAGGGTACGGTCTTGGTGTTGGTTTAGCCCGAAACCCTTTGGGTAGTGGTTTGTGTGATATTTATGGTCTATGGTAGTTTTATATGAAAAGTCAATAGTTTTGGTAAGTAAATATAATCACTGGTAACTATGAATAATATAAACGTAAACTTATTGACTTATGGTGGTAATGAATTAATGGTAAAATGGTAATGGTTGAGCCTGCGTTCTCGGTGGTATGTCCCGGCGCGAACTGAACTAGTTTTGTTGGGTAATCGCGAGCAAATACGCATTCAATTGCGAGCGCAGCTAAAATGCATATTTGCTGCGTGGTCGGTTTACCCGAACAATATGAATACATGCACTTTGTTTTAAAAGTTGCATAAAATCAACACTCTGATGACAAAGAGAACCAAATGAGACTTGGCCTTTGGGTATCCGATACAAGAAAGCGCCACTTTCCCACAGCCACCCAACCTAACCTCGAAGTTCTCCATCGGCATGATTTCACCGTTTATGTAAATAGACCAATCGAGCGGTCTAGAATCTCTATCTCCTCAAATGTGATGTAGAGCATTTTGGGAATTGACTATTACGTTCTCAACAAGTTAGGAAAGTGCGAATAGTTTGTGAAAGCTCTGACTTCTGTCGTAATATAAATGTACAGTACGAACAAATTATCTGTGAAACGAAGTGCGTCGCCCTAATCGCTTCAACCATTGTAGAGAACCTAGAGGTAGAGGTTTTTTGTCCTACGTGATGTGCTGTGATGGCTTGTGTGATCTAAATGTATTAAACTGAAACCGTTCTGATCCGATACAACACGCCACGTCATATAACATTTCACCAAAAGGTTCTTAAGTATGTAAATAATGGTGGTTAGTTCACACAGCGTCATTGCTTAGTCACTAGCTTTAGACTAAGCAATGATTGTGTTATGGATGCAAGACACTTAAATAGATTAATCTTTTTTATTACCTTACCTACACAGAAAACACCCAGAGGGCGGTACAAATATCTGCAGTTAGTACAAAAATTTGTCCGAAACTGGAAAGGAATAACCTGAAACCTCTTCCGTTGCTAGCGGATCTTCAGTAGCGCTGTGCCACAGAAGTCGTAATACTCTCATGGTTCTGGATTTGGCCATCCATTCCCATCTCAAAATGACATCCTGTATAAGAACAAGGTAATTCACTGACACTGCGTAAATTCTAGGTTATGCTCATCATTACGATCACGTTCGTGAAGACGCCAGGTTTTCTATTGCTTTTCTCTTCACTTAACTGTCATCATCATTATCGGCTTGTATAGGTCCACAGCTGAACATAGTCCTTCCACACGACGCCACCAATAGCGGTCATGAATCGCCTCCATCCATCGGCTTCCTACGACGGCTACTTCAATTACGTGAGGCGTCTAAAGAAATATGCCGCATATTAAGCCATTTCACAGTTAACTTGGTAGCACTATCACAACTGAATTTACTTTTGTCATTGGAATCTCTCATGTTAAAGCAATTATTGCGATCAAGAGCTCGTATGTCAGAACTTCTAAAATAACATTAGAAACTTATTAATTTTATATAAGTACTTAATAATCTTAATAATCTTTCATCTTAGGTTCAATTGAATAAAAGGAACATTTTTCAATACACACACATTTTTGACAAATTACCCAATTAGGTTCTATAGTGCTAATGAACCAATAAAAACTTTGAATTGAATTTTAAAATTTATTTTATTATTTTGATACTTAACTGAAACGAACATTCTCCGACTGCATTTTGCCTATTAATTTAAAAAAAAATTAAAACTACCTATTTGATGTCTTTTCATATAGAGTAAAACATTTAGATATTTGTGAATTTACATATTTTTAACTTGCTTTTAATATAAATTAATTAATTTTGCAAAGCTATGACTAACATATAAAATCATAGAATACCTATAATGAGATTTACCTTCGCATTCGTCACGAGTTGTAAGTTACCAACTTTGCTATCTAGAATGTAAAAAAAGTCCTGAGTGTCTAACCAACTTTAGAAACAACACCCGTCGCGTTATGAAATAAGGTATCCTGAAAAATAAAAATGCTTTTTCTAATTAATAATGAAAAAGGTTGAAGCTATTAAATCAGTGGCGACCCTGTATTTTTATGTTATGTTTTACGTGGGAGATCCCCGAGGAGTCTGTTGGTTGGGCGTAATGTTTTTGCAAGTCCCATAAGCGCAATTTATAGACGCGGATTTTGTCAGCAACCGTTATGTCAACCCTTAGAACATCTAAAGTCCTATGTCAATCTGGCTTGTATGACATGCTAGAAGTTTCTACGGAAGAGTAGAATTTGGGATCTCTCGTAAATTTGCGGACTCGGTAGATAATACGCTCAAATTGTAAGGAAAGAAAAAAGGGAAAGATTAAAAGTCATATGCACTTGCCAGTTAGTGTCTTATCAATTTAAATAAATAAACAAATAATGCTGCACAATTCACACAGTATTAGCCCCAAGCTAAGCAGAGCTTGTGTTATTTGTCAAAGAGATTTAGACTTACATCTAAACAAAATGTCCATTCATGGAAATTCTTAGCATGGCCGGCTCTATTATTTTTGTTCTGGTATTGAACTTTAAACAGAGAAAGGTGGTCGATACTACTGATCCCAAATAGATCTCTTCAGCCTTGCGTAACAGTAGACGACTGACTCTCGGTCAGACTGAAACGATTTAAATCATCTTTCGTAGATAAAAATAGGCCAGGGATGTTGACCTCGCCAAACGCCAATCCAAGCATCTTGGAGGAATTGCGGCTGAATGTGCCAGAGGTGTTTGTGCACCGACGGAGGCGGCCTGCGCTATTGTTTGTACCAAGAGGAAGGACCAACTTGCTAAATAAAGCACCTCCGACGCGCGGCGTCTACATGCTTAATCAAATCCCAATGGCCAAAGGACTTTGTTATTTATCTGAGTTATGCTATCTGAATAAGGGATGAAATTTATCATTTTATTCTTTTTATGATTAATCGATGAGTTTATATTGAATTTTATTTTATAATTTTTACCGTTGGTAATTTGATTAAGTAGGTTTGACGAATTTCATGTTGAAATGTTAGTAATTATTATACATTATTAAATACTAACTGACGTGTACATTGTTGGCTAGCAATAACTAATATTGCAATTGTTTTTTGGACAACGCTTTTTTTATTGGTTTTGTTTTGGGATTCTTGGGGTTACCACCCCTTCTTATTGCTGGTTGTGATCTTGACACACTCTGTATATACTCACACTTTGACAATGTTTTAATGTAGGTTATTTTTAAGGTAAGTAATCGTATTTTTAATGTTGAATTATGTTTAGACTAGGTACTTTATTGCGTTGGATAAGCCTGTAAGAAGAAGACACACAAGAAAAAAAGACATACAAACACAAAATATCTTTACAGACAAACACAATGAACGTTTTTATTTTATTTTTAGTAGACAAACCTTCGTTTGACTACAGTAAACACCTGACGAGTAGTAAGTGACCAAAAAAGCCCACCAGTACACTAGTTGCGGAAACCAGCCCAGAAACTGGACCCAAGCCCCAAAGTGACGATATTGCCGAAGATACATCACGAAGGTCTAGAAGACACTTGCATCCTTGTCTTCAATGGGTTAAAGAAGACCTTCCAAACAGCTTCATTAACCGAAAACTGATGCAAAAGCCCCCGTAGATTCCAAATCAGCATTTGACGACTGCTTTTAACTTGACCGAGTTATCTCATAGCACCCATCAAGTGTCAGAGGCAGCTGAGCCTAGCGAAACTCCAAACCTCACGTTATGAAGTGTCCTCGTCACTGGTCGATGCTAGACCTCTTACAACGACTCGAGTGGACCTGAAGATTTGCCCTACTTTATTAGAAAATCCAACCCCCACATAAAAATAAACCCTAAATCACACAGTTAGAGTCTGAACTCGGGTGATGGAAAGGGTATTGTTAATCTAACCTCAAAAAATGTGGACGTCAAGTTGTGTTTAATTAAAGAGGAATTTAGGAGGATTTATTTAGGTTTTAAGGCTTAGCTTTGTTATTTGACGATATTCAGTTGGAGGATCTTTTGTTTCGAGGTTCTGTGCGGAGACGGAAATTATTGCAATTCCTAAAGAACTCTTTACTAAAGCAAGTTTAATACCTATTTAAGGGGCAAATAAATAAAGACAAAGCTCTCAGCATCCTGAGAACATTGTCTGATAGATGTTCCTCATCATTCTGGGTAAGCCTTATTCGGAATGCAATCTAGAGAGGATGTATTTATATATTTGTTAATACTTTTTACTAACAGCTAGGTTAGTTAAGCATACAATGGAATCTCAGTGTAGCCATCTGTAAATACAATCCCATCATCTTTTCAATAAATCCGTAGTACCTAATGAGATCATAAAGGTTTTTGCATAGCACTGTATTTAATTAATTTGCTTTTAACCCCTACACCGTCCAAAAGTTACGAGGCAGGTTTCACGGACTCGTAAAGAAACATAACGGTATAATTTACGATTCCGCCCTGGAGTAATAACTAGGGTGGAATATTAACGGTTTTAATGTGAATGTTTATTGTATGTTACATTATTTTTGAAATTACTTTGAAACAGATTGACGAATCTTGAGTATTGAAGGTAAAATTTAATTATAAATCCGAGTACTGACTGGTGCTACGGGGCGTAATGTACCATTCGCGGCGAGCAACTTTACACCGTGGGTTAAAGTCCGTCTCGTTGCTGGTTGCGCCTCGTTGCCGCTTGTGTAGCGCCCCTACCGGAGTAAGAGGAACTACTTTTCGTAGTATGATAACGATCCAATCTTTTCTTACAAACTTTTTCATTTGCGACACTGATATTATAAAAGTAAGTAGATAGAGCACTACCAACATAGCTTTGTCATAGAAATGCTTTCAATTGGTGCTTTAAGAAAAATAAGAACACACGGTAAAACACTTCCCTCTGTACTTGCACCGAATCTAAGTATTTCCCTTGCGATCTATGAGCGTACCAAGTCAATCATAGAGGTAAAACACGCTCACTCAACAATTCTCTTGATTTCGAAGGCAAAAACGAATATATGTGTGAGTTGACAAGCATAATTACAACTTCAGTGCTTTCACGCTATGAACGCACGAATACGAATAGGGAAATGAGACAAATTTGTCGCATTTTTTCAGCAACACCTCGTTGGTGTCTACTAAGACTTTTTCGTGTAAGACATCAATGATTCTCGATTACTTCTATTGAATGTTTTTGTATTGACTCGGGCTAAGGGTACAGAACTTGAAACTTTGTCAAAGTACATGTCCAAACTATCTCAAAATGTTTTCTGTTTCAGCGGTAGTAAGTTTCATCATATGAGGATTATATAATTAAACACACGAATGTCTAATTCCTAGTTCTCAGAACAAGCAAGCAATTTGCCTTCGATGCTTTCAAATGTCAAATTCCCGCCGAGTAGGGTTCATACCTTTGTACTTTCTAATCAATTTGCTTTCTTTGATAAGTTATTCCATTTCGCTTTGAAGGTGTCTGGTGACAGTTGATTTAGGACGGCCGGACAGTGAACGTGTTAATTAAATGGACATTGTGAGGTGGGGTTATTCTGGTAAGACAAGTGTATATATCTTAAGTTAGTGTATTTGTTGAGTTAATTGGTTCTTTGAGTAAGAACTTCTCTAAGAAAAACACTTCTAGTACAGTATGGGATTCTATTTCGTAGAACAATGAGGAATAGTAATGGATATTTTCAGGAACGAATAAAGATACCAAAATGAAAAAAGTTTTACTGTGAATTGATCTGAGAATAGCGTTTTTTTCGGGAATTTAATTTTTTTTTTTAAATAGCTACGGAAATAAATTATACTTGCATCTCGTTCTTGAAATAAGAATTAATCCTGAAAATAAGGATTATTTGCAACATGCGAGTTGATACTAATTACATATTGATACTTATTTTTTCGAACGAGATACTTCGTATAATTATGATTGAACTTCATTTGGAAAGTTCGTTTAATCATCAAATGTATGGAAATGCATGCAAACGGTTTTCACTCACATTTACCCTACATACATTTTTTGGGTTATAGGGGTGCGAAGGTTTATACCTTAGGTAGTTAGATCCTTAATTCAGTAATTATACCTTTTGAATAATTATAATTGTGCTCCACAGTCTAAGGGTCTCATGGTTTACTATTCTGTATCCATTTTGTGGAATCTACTGTGGCCCTTGGTTTTTATTTGGGAATGTAAGTATATCCGTGCTTAATTATTTAAACTGAAAAGTAACTCTGTCTGTCTGTTATCTTTTCACGCCTAAACAGCTGAACGGATCTAAATGAAATTTGACAGTAGGTAAGTGATATCCAGAGGCTATTTGAAAAGCGCGTGCGAAGCCACGAGCAGTAGCTAGTGTATATATATATAAATATTACTAGCTTCTGCCCTTTTCCGATATAAACAGTTGCCTATATCCTTCTCTGGGATAACGTCTACCGCACTGACGAATTATTAAGATCCTTTCAGTCGTTTCGTTACAGACAGTCTGTCTGTTACCAAACAACGTCGTCTGTCATCTGATGACAGACAGACGTCGTTTGGTAACAGACAGACAGAGTTACTTTCGAGCGTATAATATTAGTATGGATTAATATTAGAATTTATAGTTAAAATTCATTTCACTTCGTAAACTATGACAAAAGATGAAATTATCGCTGTATTTAAAATGTCAAAAACCTACTACCGCTCCCACTGTTCAAAAAACTAGGGTTTTTATTGTAAGGTATTGTAACTGTATTTTTATATACACGCGACTTTTATCCACCAAAAGTATGACTTCGTTTTAATTTTGCGACTTTTGGTCGTCCATCTGTGTTCTTATAAGCTTAACATGCAATTATATAGAGCACTTAATAAGGGTCTATGAAATTAAACGCTTTAAAGTTGAACAATGTCTTTTATTAAGAGAGAGAAAGACATGGCGCATTAAGGCCGTGACGTCACGTATGCGACCTCATAAAGGGTTATGTTATAAGTTATTAAACGTGTAATAAGGAGCGAATAGAAGTGTAAAAATGTGTTATGAGTAGGTAGGTTTTTTTAATCATCTAGAGCTTAGTTTGTATATAAAACATATACAAATCTTTATTAACAAAGAAAATGACAATCTAATAATAGAAACAAATTAGAACTAGTATTTACAGTTGAAACAATGAGCTAACAGAAGACTGTTGCAAACAATCTTCAGGTAGCTCAACTGATCAATATCAATACCAGTCGGAAGCTCCCCCAGCATATACAACACACTTAACTGATTAGGGATTTCAAAATTGCTTTATCCACGACCTCTGTGGCGTGGTGGGCGAAGGTCCGCCTGCGACGCAGGAGGTTGCGGGTTCGATTCCCGCCTCGGGACAAATGTTTGTACGATCTGCAGATATTTGTTCAGGGTGTTTTGGTCGTTTTATATGTATAATAAAAAATATGTTTTCTATTGTTATTAATATAATGTATGTTTATCAGCTATCTAGTACCCATAACACAAGCTCTGCTTAGCTCGGGACTAGATTATGCTGTGTGAATTATCCAGCATTATTTATTATTATTTATTTATTATTCAAAAGAAGGCCCTAGGCGCAACGCTGTAGGTAGTGCGTCCGAATGAGTTAAGTGAATTTAGCGTTTACTAAAAAGCACTCTAAAATTTAATCGAAAATGCACCTGTATAAAGTTCCTTAAGAACTTAAAAGCAAAAAACATGCTATGCACCATATTTCATCATAAAAATGCAAGCGTCTCGCCTCATTATGCCAGCTTGCGCACGAAACGGCTCTTAGGATCTAATCTCCACTATTAAACATTCACAATACATTAACTTTAACGATCGTTGAAATTTCAGTTCAAATTAGACGTAATAAGGAACATTACAGAGTGATAGAGACCAAATGCGAAAATGAAATGAGCTGAAAATGTATGTATGACAGCACTAGCGTCTGCCCGTGGCAGCGAAGGCTTTTAACCTGCAGCTTATGGCCTTCTCGAGATATAATTAAATCAAAAATTCTTTATTTCTATAAATATTTAAATGTACACTTAGAAAAGGTCAATCTCAATCTACCTCTTTGCCAAATTTCGTAACGATCGGCTTATCTTATTAGGACCCGATAAAATGATACAGTTGTATGGGACCTCATGTGGTATCAGCTTGGTGGCGCAACCAAACTTGTTGCTGGCAACAAACTTACCGTGTCGTTTCGGGTATTTTTTATTTATTAATATGTATAGAGCTATTTGGCGTCTCACTCTCTCCACCGTTAATTGGTGGTGGTGTTTGTTTTGATGTTCCTCGCTTGGTAGCTCAAGACACCACGGTGGCGCGACTTGTGGCGCCATGGTGGCGCGCCACCATGGTCTCCAAATAAGATGAGGTAACAGACAGAGAGTTACTTCAGCGTTTATGATGGTAACTAGTTTCTAACTGCGGCTTTGCGCACGTTTTTCTGGAATAAAAAGTATAGCTTCTCCGTGGTACCTGTATTCTGTCTCCTTGCCGATCCGTTCAGCTGTTGAAGGATGAAAGATAACAGGCAGAAAGAGACAAACACAGTTACTTTCGCATATTTTTACTCGTTTTTGCATGGTTTGTTTTGATGTAAACGTTTACAGGGTTATTTATATCCCATGGAAACTGATTTATGGGTACTAGATGACAGATATACTTAACAGAATACATTACATAGATACATATTTTTTTATTATACGTAGAAAATAACCAGAACACCCGGAACAAATATTCAGTAGATCGTACAATCACTTGTCCCTAGGCGGGAATCGAATCCGCAAACTCTTGCGTCGCTGGCCTTCGTCCGCCGCGCCACATCGGTCGTCAATTCAGCCAGACTTTCGCATTATAGTGTGATATGTGAATAGGTTCATAAATACCTAGTACCGCAGGACGCTTAGTGAAATAGTGGTTATTATGTTCTCAATTATCTTCACCCAACTGTTTGGTCGATTTAGATACCGTCCTTAATGCCTTTGGTATAAAGGTCAATATGTTGTGTTAGGCCGATAAATTAGAGGCTTAACGCTGAACATTTAATAGGCTTTAGGTTTTAACGCTCTTTGTTTAATGTCTGTTATTATAAATTCAACAAGCTTTTGATGGATACAATACAATACAATACAATACAATACAATACAAAAACACTTTATTGTACACCAGAAAAAGAACATTACAAAAAGACATTACATGAGACAAGTACAATGGGCGGCCTTATCGCTTAGAAGCGATCTCTTCCAGGCAACCTTTGGATGGAAAGAATTATGTGAATTTAAGAAAGGCAGGGGGTGTACTAAAGATAGACTAATAAACACATAAACTAGATATACACATAAAATAACTATAATATACTAAAATATACTAAATAAATATTATGTACCAATATTCACTATTCTGACAGGAAAAACTCCTTGACGCGAGATTTAAAAACTGGTAAGGATACTGTTTTTCTAATGGGCTCTGGTAGTGCATTCCACAACCTTATGGCCTGGATGGAGAAGGATTTGTCGTAGAAACTGGTTTTGTGAGGTGGCATATTCAAAATCAGATTTTCTGACGATCGAAGGACACGGGAAGGATGAGGATGAGAATTATGGAGGAATTCAAAACGCTCCTTTAAATATAAGTGGATAGTGGCACAGTAAATAAATAATAACGCTGGACCCCATCAAGACCTACCAGGGCTTAAGGATTCGGCGACAGCTGCTCGCAAGTCCAGTTGGTAATATTAATAGGTTCCGTTATACCAAAAATTATGGCGCTAACTTTGTTGTATTTGCCGCATAGTGTTGTTTGTACAACTACGAGTAAACAATGTATACTATGTTCCATATCAAACAAACGTAAGATATTGTTGTTTTTGATACAAAACAAATAGGTCGAAAATATCCCTCCGGCTGATAATGTACAATACGCAAAATGAGAACAACAAGCACAATGTACAAACGGGCAGAATGTGCAATACGCTAAATGAACAGTAAGCATAATGTGAAAAAAACACATTGAGCAATACGCAAAAATTGTAATATGTCATTTAGGACGTAAAGAATTCGGTTAGTTTCGCTATGCACTAGTTCCGCTTTGCTCGGATTGTGTTTTCACATTACATTGCTGGTTATGCAAAATGAAATGTTTGACTGACTCCGAAATAGTTTCACATACGCACATAATAAAGGTATTCTAATAGGAAAATAGCTATTTCTTTTTTGACAATATCGCTCAGTGTTTTTCAGCGCTTTAAAGCGACTATTCACAAAAAACTTACAGAGTAGTTAGTACAAAGGAAAAAACGGAGAGCTGTCAAATTGCCACTTATTTTCAAATTGACACTCACTGTCAGATGTGACAGAAACTGTCACAAATCCAAGATCATCATAATGAAAACAGTTAATTTCGGTCAAAATTATAGTATCGATAAGAATCTTTATTAAGAAAGAAAATTACAATCAAATAATAGAAGTATGAGATTTTGTGCTAAAAATCAACATTTTCCCAAATGCTCCTAAAACACAAATGAATCAAAGTTCGTTTTATTATTCGTTCATAGAAAATGATTAACGATTTGCAGCAAATTACATTTCCGCTAGATTTACTGCTTGAGGAACGCAAAAAATTAAAAACCATAAAAAAAATCTCGCGGCAACCGGCGTCGAACCACCAACAGTGTTACAGCAGTGAGCTACAGTTGCTACGGTTTTCCTCTGATCTGAGCTACGGCGAAGCATGGGCTTAGTAGCGTAGCTCTTGGAAATGGGAAAATGAGCTACGATGTATGCTACGACGTAGCAATGGCTACGACCATTAAATTAACCCTTAATCGGGCCGTGCAACATTATTTACAAATTTCTTTGAATGATAATCCTCAAGAATTCTGAACATTTCCAGCTTTTCGAAAAAATGTGAAGTGTTTAGAACGTCCAGTATATTTCACATTTCCTACATTCGCGAGAATGAAACAGAACAAAACAAACACTAAGTACTTTCTTAATAACAAAAAGTAAAAAAAATGCTGCCCATTTTATTAATTATTATCTACTGTCGCACTTTATTAAATATTATTGATCGCTAATCATTTTGTGCTTTTGACGTAAAAGATGGTCGCACCAAGCCGCGAGCTCGAGTTATATCTTAAAACGATTTTAGCTTGCTAAAAGCCACAGCGAACGAAAATATCTACTTACTGGAAAATCGGCTTAAACGGAGTATCGTTATTATAGAAAAACGATTCTCTTATCGCCCCGACCATTATCGTCGGACGAAATCAGCAGATAAATATGAACCTTATTTTCAAACCGCTGCATATCATTTTACATTGGAGAATTTAGTACATGAGATACCAGTACCTACCTAGTTTGAATATGAATCAAATCTAATCTATATCGGTCGAAAGTAGTACAAATTATGTTTTTTTCGCTCTAGGAATTTTGGGTTTGTTGAGTCAACAATAAAAACACTCGACTAATGATTTAAAACAGATGTTACGGAAAGATAACCAACCGGATTATTGAAATATTTGCAGCTTAAAAGATAAACAGATGTCATAAAGCATAAAATTAGGGGAAGCCTATGTCCAGCAGTGGACTAATATGGACTGATGATGATGATGAAGCATAACACTTAATAGTGTATAACTTTATATATATTTACCAAATATCAGTTTAAAGTCGCCCAGCGAGCAATAGAGAGAGATTCTTTGAAGGATAGGATTTGCAACGAATACATCCGACAGAGAACCAAGGTTACCGGCATAGCTCAAAGGATTAGCAAGCTGAAGTGGCAGTGGGTTGGCCATATCTGGAGAAGAATCGACAACCACCTGGGGTAAACGTGTTCTTGAGTGGAGACCGTGACTCGGCAAACGTAGTGTAGGACGCCTTCCGACCAGGTGGGATGACGATTTGCGAAAGACTGCTGGCAGATGCTAGATGCGGCAAGCTGAAGACAGGGCGCTATGGCGCTCATTAGGGGAGGCCTATGTCCAGCAGTGGACTAATGTAGGTTGATGATGATGAATACTTTAGGGTAGGTACGTAGCTTATCACGGATTATCAGAAATGGCAACAGTTTTATCGGCGATACGTGATACAGTCATAAGTATCTGATTACTCACAGCTGTAGCACATAGCACATATAACGTTATTTAGATAACAAGTTAAAAGAAGTTATTAAAAGTTATTTACCATATTAAACTAAGTAAATGAGTTACCAAAGAAATAAATCTTGCTAATAATATGGGTGTAACTTGCCAAATCCTGATTCGAAGGCCAAGAGAAGGAGTCCACAAAGCCGGAAAACCAGTTGTAGGTTGTGTGAGGTACACCATCGATGAACCTACAGAATTCAAGGATATCGTACTGTGCCTAGTAGGAAAAGGAGAATGTTCTTGGTCAGAAAGACGAAGAACCCATCACGGTAACTCACAAACAAGACATGTCACGTATACAGGAACCGAAATCTACGTTCAAAACTACATGAGCATCCTCAACAAACCACCTGGCCACACCGCCATCGTGAAGCCTGGCATCCACGAACATCATTTCCAATTCATATTGCCCGAAAACATTCCACCATCGTTCAGTGACTCGACATGTAAAATCACATACAAAATTAGCCTCACCTTCGAGAAACCTAGCTTCTTTAGCTTCAACAAGAAATACTCGGCTCATATAAGCGTTTACGGCGCAGTCAGACCAGAGTTCCCTGAAGGACATTCTCTATTCGGCCTGGACAAAAGTCTTCTAAGACCGTTCTCAAAAAGAAACCACTTGATAAATGTAAAAGCTGATATTTCGAACTCGTTGTTCTCTCCTGGTCAGAACGCTGACATAGCTTTTACAGTGACAAACAACACGGATGTCAAAATCACTGCTGTGAGAAGTGAATTTGAGTGTCTTACGACATACACAGCGAATTGTGGAAGGAGAAAAGAAAACACTAAGGTTATATCAGAGAGCACGGTCGAAACACCATCCGTTCCAGCTGACGCAGTTGCAAACATGGCAGTGGTGCTACCGATTCCTGCTCATCTTTACTCCATCCAAAATAGCAGGATAATGACGAAAGAATACAAAGTTAAAGTTACCCTTAGACTACCAATGCCCTACATTAACGCATCTGTTGAGTTTCCGATAGTGATTGGTGAAAAACGCGATGAGAGGTACACAGAAGTAGCGGTGTTTGTGAATCCTGGTCCGAGTGTGGAAGCAGTGCAAGGGATGGTGGACGGACCACCTTCCTACTGGGAGGTTATGAACGAAGATGTAGTTGATAAGGAAGCTAGTGGATCGAAAGGTAATGATTGAAGGCAAAAATTACATCTTTGAGTGCAAAAAATGTTCCTTATTAATATACTTAATAATTGATTATCGAGAAATCTAAGACATAATAAGATAGTATACTATCTGTGCCTTTAAGTGGGAAGATAAAGGTTCTTTCCCCGTTAAGCCCCTTTACAAAGTGCCTACTAATTTATTAGATAGGTGCGTTATCAAGTGTTAAATCTTCTTGATGAGTCACCTATAAAGTAACGCCAAAAGATATCTCACGTCTGATCTTTTATGGATGATTATTCATCTAAAGTATCTACCTAAGACAAGCTCTGCTTACGTTCAGGCTAGAAGTTGGTGTCAATTTGGATATCGCCGCAACCAAACTAATTTGATTGCACTAAAATTGGAGCCGTTTTTTTATTTCATTTGTTATGAACGGAAAGGACACCGTTGCCGTGAAAAAAATACAATATTAAGTAAAGTATATCTAAAGGAATAGTGGATCCCGCGAAGTAAACTCGTAGATAATTAATTATATATTATAAATAACATGCATCGCTAGAAATTCGCGTTAAAGAGTTAGTGAAGTTTTTGCATTAACTGTGTGGTTGTAGTTATTATGCGCAAGTTATTTTGCTATATTAATTTCACTTTTCACGCTGAAAGCGAACAAGATTTGAGGTAATTTTTTTATTAAAACTTGTTTGTCCACCATTATTTATTTTAATTTGTGTAAATAAAAGGATAGGAAAATAATGAAAACCCAAAACATGTTTTGGGGTAAAAATTGGACACTAGTTTTGAGTTATCTTCATTTGTTAGAATTTTTGTTTTCCGTAGTTTTAGGCTTCATTTGTTTTTCGTGAAGTGTTTCGAATGAGTCACATTTTATGTATGTATGTATGTTCCGTAATATATCTAATTAGCTAAAACCCACGTCACTGCGTTCCATATCTTCAAAACATAACATGCAGTTTATTATGTTATTGTGTACTAGCGGTGCGCCCCGGCTTCGCACTTGTATATTCTATAGCCTATGTTCAACAGGGATAATGTAGGATTCTAATGGTGAATGAATTTTCCAAATCGGTCAAGTACTTTCGCAGCCGATTCAAACAAACAAATAAATCTTTCCTCTTTACAATATTAGTATAGATTTGTACTGAAATGGTGTCAGCGGCGGTAATTCCTGAATAAACAAAGTAACAAAGCTTTGTTGATGTTTATTGCAAGTTTTCTCTTCAATCCCCAAGCGCCCTCTGTAGACGGCAGCAGAGTAAATAGAACAATAGGCTAGAAATGTTCCAGTAGAAATTACACAAATAAACGCTTTCTATTGTCAAATTGTGTAAGTTGTTTTATTTATTTTACTGTGTGTGTAAATTTCTTATAGACGCGGAACGTAATTATATTTTTTTTATAGCTTATGTATATACTTCCTTCGTTTGAACACAATCTTACCTGATAGAAAGTGGAGCTGTGGCCGACGGTGTATCACGAAGGTCTAGAATATACCTATGTTATGACCAGTCGGTACCTACATAGTCGTCTATCTTTTCATAAAAGTCAAAAGCCAATAACTTAATTTCTTAAGGCTTACAAAAAAGCACTTAGACAAGTCAAATTTTATACATAAACACCATAAACAGCTTTATAAATAGTCAATATCAAACAAAAAACAAAGTGTTATGGATTTTGTTCTCTTAAATTTTTTGTTCACTAGTGGAAGAAGAATATATATATTATATATATATATATATATAGAATAGCGTAACCACTCCCTGGTTACGCTATATACTTGAATGAATAACTGCTTTGATAATAAATGCGCTCTATCTATACCTATTATAGTTCATTTTGACGTGTGGTTAGGGTTCCTCAAACCTCTGCTCGTACGTAATTCCACTAGCTCCAGCAACTCAGAACTCTATGCCATTCGCAATGTTGAAAAGATATGCCTTTAAGGGACTTAGAGGAAGTACCTTCCGTAGTATGGTGGAGATCCAAAATTTCATACGAATTCTATTATGTTTCTTATGATTTGTAGTGAGTTAGTAATTTATTGCATTTTGGCAGTACCAAAGAATATTAACTTTGACAGGTAAGCGGTAGTAAAGTAAACTGTCGTTTCCGTTTTAATATTTACTGTCGTTCTCGAAATCCTTTTCCTGTTTGATATTTTACAAACTCATTTCGTATTTTACGACTCATCAGCACGACTAGAGACGTACTTTGGATCGTAGTTAAAACATTTTATTTTGAATGTGATTGAGTAACAGCCGGGTTTTCAAACGGTTGTTATTTTTGACAGTAGTTTTAGCTTTTAAAATGTTTAAACTATTGTCAAAAATAACAAGCGTGTAACAAACGGCTGTTAGTCTACTACACTGATTTTACGTATACTATGCCTGTGGTAGGAGTTCTAATAACTCAGCGCTCTGAACAAAGATGAGTTTGCTAAGCTTACAGTTTGCACGCGCTATTGTTTCGAACAATGCAGCGTGAATAATGAAACAGGGCTATAAAATATTATCCCCTCTGATAAAAAGTACCTACTCAAAAATATAATCTAATAAGTCTGCTTTATCCCACTTCTATCTTAAACAGAGACTATTTCTTCCTCCTGCATTTTCTTACTTATGTTTTCTTGTCAAAAAAACCCTTAAAATCGGTTGTTTGTAGGTTCATGGATCAATTATCAAATCTCTTGACAAATAAGTAGTTATTTCTCGTGCTAAATTGACGACGATAGAAGATTTTATTATTGATCAGTTAATTAGAAAGAGATAATCAGCATGCGAACTACCAACTTAAACCAAATAATTTAAGTACCTATGTTTATCGCAACGCCTCAGGATTTGTTATTTTCTCAGAAAAAAATAAACACTTCACCTAAATGCTATAGATGCAATCCGCTATCTACTATCCATGCAGCACCGCTTATTTCCAGTAGTTCTGTGCACCAAAAATATGTAATAATTGTAAAAATATCAGGCATCGAAACTCATCGAATGCCAAACTGACCGCAAATGTCAAAAATGACGTAAGTCTGACAAATTCACCAGAAGGCAGAGTGCCCAGAATGCTGGTAGCGTTGCCAAGTTGCATGGCAATGCTGATTCGTTGACCGAAATAAAAGCCAGCCTTCCGGTCACCCGTGGGTGGACTCTATGAGAAGTTCTCTAAGATGTTTGTATAAAGCGTTTGTTAACATCGAAATAGGTCAAGAAACTTCACTAACCTAAATCCTAAATAACATACTTAAATACGTTATTCAAATAAGGCCCTAACTCGATAACTCTCTCATGATCGAGCTAGGTATTATAATGCCCAGATAGCATGTAAATGGGAGTAGATTGGTTTATCTGTTGATGCCAATCTGAATATTGTATTGATGATTTGATTTGGTAGATATAAAGTATGTTCCTAAATGTAATGTATCGATCCTGTTATTTTATGATGGTGTTTAATTTTTATGAGATTTTATGTTTGATAAGATAGATGATAAGTATATTATATTTTTATGAAATTGTTGATTTTTTTAAATAGAGAAACTTTGACGACCTCTGTGGCGCAGAAAGCAATGGTCTGCATTTCCGCGCCGTGATAAATTGTACTACCATCTGCAGTGTATTGTTTTACGTACCTAATCAGTTATCACGAAATTGTGCGGATGATTCTCCACCAAACTGATGCTACTTCTATCATCTTTCGTAGATGTTGAGAGGCCAATAGATATCAGTTATCTAGTACCCATACCACAAGCTCTGCTTAGCTTGGGGCTAGATGATGCTGTGTTAATTATCCAGCATTATTCATTATTATTTATGTAGTTATCGTACCCATAAAACACAAGCGCTGTTTACTTTAGGGCTACTTTACTTGTGGTACTCACGTTTCTCAAATCTACTGTAAGTACGTGAAAGACCACCTTCCTATACCTTTTAACTTCGAGGAGCTCTACCTCGTTTAAAATTCCCTGTAGTCCTTTTAAGTATGTTTAAAACGATGATCATGCTGAAACCAGCGAGTTCTTCCAATCTAATTTAAACCAATTAATATACTGAGAAGCCGTAAAAGTTTTTTATGGACCTTTTACGGCGCGATGGCACGGCGACATGTTAAGCCATTCCGACAGTTTTATTCGAGGAATGAAAGGTTTTGTGTTTATGCAAATTTGAACCGTATAGGTCTATCAAAAAGAGCTTTATCCAGTGATTTCGTTTTCAATTGCAATCGCTTTTGTCCATGCAGAAGTAAGCCTTAGCAGCAATAAACTGTAAGCGCCATAAATGTATACAGAAGCACTACATTTCCTGTGAACTTTATGTTCGACTGAAAACACCGCGTAGGTTGTTCTCATGTTCTCAAACAGTCTGCAGTTAGCTCAATTGTTTCGATTGTAAATACCAGTTTTAATTTAATTCTATTATTTGATTGTAATTTTCTTTATCAAAGATAATAATGTTCTCATAGAATTGGAGAGAAACGGTAAGCGAGTGTGTCTCTGGCCAATCTCATCATATAAAACCTAAAAATACAAGAGTGCATGGATGGATGGATTTCTTACCATAAACCAATTCGTTTCCATAGGACAGAAATAACGTACAAACCACGAAAAATGTCTAAGCAAGGGCATGGTTTTCAAATAACGTCACGTGCCCATCACGATATGAATTTATTATTGTATTAGTAGTTTATAAGCATCTCTTCTATTTTTACTGACTCCAAGGAGGAGTTTCATGTTCAGCATCATCTAGGTATTTTTTATGTAGGTATGCTCGTTGTTTGCTTCGTCAATTATGGACCGATTATGAAAATTCCTTTACTAATGTATAGAGAATGATCCCGAATTAGTCCCATAAAAGTTTTTACACCGAGGGATTATTGGTCAGTATTAGTAGTTTATAAGCATCTCTTCTATTTTTACTGACTCCAAGGAGGAGTTTCATGTTCAGCATCATCTAGGTATTTTTTATGTAGGTATGCTCGTTGTTTGCTTCGTCAATTATGGACCGATTATGAAAATTCCTTTACTAATGTATAGAGAATGATCCCGAATTAGTCCCATAAAAGTTTTTACACCGAGGGATTATTGGTCAGAGTTCCAACTCAACATCTCTCGACCTTAAGGTGGGCCTGAACCTTTAAGCTCCCATACAAACGATCTTTCCGATTCATTTGGAAACTATGTCCATGATTTTAATGAAATTTTGCATACATAATCGGATAAGAAAAAGCTATGTTTGCATCGTTGTAGTTTTTCAAAAAATATAATCATCATTAAATTAGAGCGAAAGTAATAAAATCGCTTGAAAATGGATAAACATGAATTTTCGCTCTCACTTTATGATGATTATGTATTTTGAAAATCTAAACCGATAAAAACATAGCTATTTTTTATCCGATTATGTATGCAAAATTTCATTGCAATACAGGGTGTAGTTTCCAAATTTATCGGAAAGTACGTTAGCTTAGAGGTTCGCATCCACCTTAACAAGCGGGGCGCGTGACTCGACGACGAGAGAGTCGCGACAACTTTAGTACCTCCTTCAAAAACTTCAGTCGAACAAAGAGTACCTATTCTTTGTTCGGTAGGCACTTACTAATACAGGGTGTCCCATAATAAGTGGATAGTCTTGAACAAAAACCAAAAAATGTGAAAGCGTTTGGGACTTATAAAATTTTTAAAAGTGGAGAAATTCGTACCTTAGTTCACATTTTTAGGCATTATATTTTATTGTTAGATTTTTTGAATGTATAATAAAAGTAGGTTTTATGATCACCTTTCAAAATATTTTGGTAAAATGGCAAAATGGTTTGGATTAAGTCGTGTGAAGTATGATGAGATGGACACATCGAAAAAAATATTGTTATTTAAATGTGACTACATTTGAATTGAATCTCCTCTCGTGTCCGCTCTGTAGTAGCGACTAGGCGTAAAATTGCTTAATCAACAAAAACTGAAAAAGATCGAGCTCATTTTAACCCAAGTTTATCTTATTAAGGTTAATTAGGCTACTCAAACAAACCATTCAACCCTATGGAAAGATCTATACGTTGCTTTATTTTTAGCTGATGAACATTTATTCGGTAATTGGGAGATTTAACTTTTTGGAACATAACAAACCTTGTAATTCTTATGTTAAATTTACCTTTGGTTTTTTCATTGTTTTCATAGCACTGCCGCATTCACGGGGTCATCAACCGGTAAAAACTTTTTCTTTGATTGAAACCTTATAAGGTTTTTGTTGATATTATAACCTAGGAAACCAAGAAACTAAACTCTACACACGTACCTAATTTTCACGTAGGTAATTCAATTTTAATGCGTTTATATTATTTATCTATTGACATACAGCGGGGCAATGCATTCTAATTTGTTTCTATTATTTGATTGAAATTTTCTTTGTAAATAAATTTGGTTTTGATCCTTCCAAGATTTTACCCATTGATTTTAAAAAATAATGAAGTCAAACATCACAAGTCCAGGATGTCATAGAAATGTATAAAATAAGGTTTCTAGGTATCCAAAACTCATAACGCGCTGTTATTGGATAATCCATTTATTCATAGATGTCTTCTAATCTAAAGCAACAGGGTTATTTCTTACTCTGACTTATGTCAATAGAAAAAAACAGAGACAAAATAGCAATGGTTTAAGTTAGCATACTATTATGAATAAGGGGGTTAAAGTCCTTAAAATTCTCTAAATTTCAAAAAAGTTCTTTCAAATTAGCAAACACCACTTGCACTAAAATACGTGACCTCATAGCCGAGTAAAAATAATGTGAGAAACACCGGGACAGGCATTGTGCAGAGAATGTTCCGGAAAAACGGTGAACACATCCGTAGAAAATAATGATTTTCGGGCACTGTGCAACAAATCTGTATCGAAGTCTGTTATGAATCGCAAAATAAAGGTTTAAGAAGTCCAATACTGTTAAGATATCAGATGCCGCCAAAACGAAACTAATATGACAGCGCATCAGTATTGCTATACAGCGGGGCAATGCAGCTAGCGTCTTGGGCACGCTTCCAACTGGTATTGATGTGGATCAGTTGAGGTACTTGTAGATTGTTTGCAACAGTCTGCGGTTAGCTCAATTGTTGCAATTGTAAATACTAGTTTTAATTTAATTCTATTATTTGATTGTAATTTTCTTTGTTAATAAAGACGACGACATATGACAGTTCTAAAAAATGTCGCCGTCTCTTTCCGATCGAAAAAATACTTTAGTCTCTTGATCACCATGCATTACGCTGTGTACTGTCACGTTGATTGTCCGTCGGAGAAGCGGTCATTTGATTTTACAACGCGCGTGATAACACAGATTACAGATGAATCATCTGAACAAAGAGATAAACAGCGATCCTGCCTGACCCACCTACATACATCGACTCTTTGCAACTACTACAACATTGTAGCTAGGTACTGAGATATTAAGATAAATCTGGACTACATTTTCTCATTTTGTGCTGGTAAAAGCAGTCCAAAGTCGCGGAGAAAACCTATATTTCATGGCAGTCGAAATAAAACTCGACGTAAGTAAATATATATAAAATCCTTTGCCATTTCGGCTTCTCTAACGAGCCGAACGGTTTTAATTAGTTTGCGCTGATTTTTGAACGGACTGTTTGTACAAAAATGAGTTATGACGTTATAAAGGCTAATTATTTTAATTTGTGTCGTAGATTTTCAGTTATAGTCAATTATTAGTAAAAAACTTACGTATACGCTTGCATTATAACATTAACAATTTATTGTCTCTCTAACGCCCGTTTGTATATCAGTTATCTAGTACCCATAACACAAGCTCTGCTCAGCTTGGGGCTAGATGATAGTGTGTGAATGGTCCAGGATAATTTATTTATTTAAAATCAAGCAAATGAACAAAATATTAAATTTCATTAAGGAATCTCTTATTAAAGTCCTACATGGCTCAAACCCGTTCATGGCCATTGCAGGTAGCGGCGATAGAATCGGACCAAACTCAGCCCGTAGATGTCGCAAGAGCGGACTAAAATAAACTGCCAAAGGAAAGGCTTCCTACGTTGTATTTTTAACACATTCACTGCGATCACCAATCTGAGTTCGGACCAAACTCAGCCCGTAGATGTCGCAAGAGCGGACTAAAATAAACTGCCAAAGGAAAGGCTTCCTACGTTGTATTTTTAACACATTCACTGCGATCACCAATCTGAGTTCCAAGCGTGCTGATTCTGGCAAAAACTCATCTTGTTTTGGAGAGGCACAATTAGTAGGACGATTGTGTACTAACCTCATGAAGAGGATATCCGGCACCTTATTTCTCTACACTTAGTACGACTTTAGATGTCCGTAAAAATATTCGTGATAACCTTCCTTATTTGAGGGCATGTCCAGCTGCGGACGTATGATTGCTGAACACTGATTGAACATTCAAATTAATTCAAACCATTTATCACACTAATATTATAAATGCGAGAGTTTGGACGTTTAGATGTTTGTATGGATGTTTGTTACCCCTTCACGCCATATTTACTGAACCGATCGGGCTGTAATTTTGCACAGATGTAGCTCAGCCTAGAATCAATCATTTTTTATCCCATAAAACAGTTTCTATGGGACAGAAATGACCTTTAAACCCGTTGACCGACCGTTGTTTCCACAGAAACAACGCGTCCGAAGCCGCCATCGCCGTTTACCATCAATTCATAAGGAACACTTGGTCATTGGATGTATATCGGTAACTGTCATGTCCACTGGTAGAGATCCGAGCCCTGAGTCCTTCTCTACTCAGAGCCTGAGTCCAGTTGACGTTGTATCGAGACGTAGACAGAGTGACGGCTATTTATATTTTACATCAGGACTTAATTTTTTTCTAAGTAGCACCAAAACAGAAATTTCGCGCTCCATTTAACTAAGTTACCATAATAATATCATAAAGTATGTTCCAAGAGCTTTCAAATTAAATATGTTTCATAACTGCCTTTAGAAAGAGCACAAAGATGCGTTATAAAGGTCATTTTCTTCAAACCTTATAGATACCCGACTAGATAATATAGATACTACAAGTAATATAAAAAACACAAAACCTTGAGACAAAAATTTACCGACTAAAAGAACATATAAGCTATCGAATTTAATTTGCTCCAATACTCAACCCCGTACAGCGTATATAAACCAGCAGTTTACTTACATGTCAAACTATTTATATGTATAATAAAATTAATATACAGCTGATTAGGTATACACGGAATTATCTACTCAGAATGTAAATTTAAAATAGCTAATTGGCTGTTAACTCTAAATTATGAACAAAGTGAAGATTTTTTACTTTTTGTTAGACGATTTAATCATGATTCAGTGTGATTTAATTATGTTCAGCTCAATAAATTTAATGTTGATTCAGTGGCCCTGAAAAAAGCTCATACTGTATATCCACTTTGAAAATACAATTCTTTTTGACGGTACCTACGCCTACGACCCTACGAGGTAAAGGTATGGATAGATATTCGTAAGTACCGATAACTTCAAAGGATACGTTTGCAACTCAAGACGAAAGGCTTTCATGGGTATCAAGATAAGGTACCCGTATGATTTTGTAAGGCTTACTGACCACAGTCACGGCTAATGTCAAGCTTAATTTCAAAGCGATAGAGTTACGTTTTGAATGGAATGTAAGTCTCCTAGCCTTATAAATAAAGTGTTTCTTACCATCAACTTGAAATACATTTCACTCATCTAAGTTTCCATTCTTCAGCACTTTAAAATATTCACTTAAAACCTACATCTTTTATTAAAAAATCACAAAGAAAACAAACTAGAAATCAGTTTATAAACTCCTGAAAAATACAGAATTAAATTTTGAATGAACAAGATAACAGATAACAGAAAACTGAATTCAAATTCGAATTAACGATGTTTTTATCTTTTTATGACGTCACGAATCTCGTAGCTTTTCGTAGCTCGCGTAGCTTTCGTAGCTAAGTTCGTAGCTCGCTACGTAGCGGGCAGTGTCTACGGCGTCTACGGGACGACTGACGTAGACCTACGCGGGAGATGGGATTGAGATAGGTTTGGAAAGTGCTAAACGAACGGGGGATGGTCGTAAAATTTCGCGTTTAAATACCTATTTATTTAAAGATTTTACAGTAGATATCTAGTTAAAAGGTTAAGAATAAATTAGAGCATAAACAGCTGTAACTTTCGATTGCGTTGACTTATATCACTTATATCATAAGTTTGATTTAGATCACGGCTCCGAGAGGTTACGAACCTCTGAGTATTTGTTTTTAATTTCAACTCGATATCTTATATATACGCGTTCTTGAGAAATGAGGGTTGGCAGACGGACAGACGAACAGACGGACAACAAAGTGATCCTTTACTACGAGTAAGTTTCCTTACGTAAGGTTCCTTTTTTCCTTTTGAGGTACGGAACCCTAAAACAGCTATATTTTAGGAATCCTGCTATTTATACTATTGACATACAAATTTTAGTAATAATATTTATGTTTTACTCGCTGAAGTAACAGACGTAGAACTGGCTTTTTTCCAAATAACCATTTTTTGGAAACAATTGGAGCTAACAGGATATAAAGGCAAGTAATTGATAAGGACCTAAAACCTAACAATTTACAAATAATAATAATACATTTATGCAAAAAACTGTGAAAAGTCACAGATATAATAATACTATACTAGTATATGTATGCAAATCCCTTTTAATTTAAATACAAAATTCCATTCCATCTTTCAAATAAAATTCGGTCATTATGCTACCGAGTTTTTAGTAACAGCATTTAAAATATACAACCTAATTGAAAACATCCTTTGGAGTCTTCGGTTAAAAAGCTAGAAAAGTTTTATCATCGAGTTTGTTTGCATGCCCGCTTGAACAAAAAGTAGTTGATTGCATCTAGTGGCGCTTCTGTGCACTGCATTCTGCTAATTGCAAAACTAACTTGTTTTAGACGTGCTGTTGAGGGAAGATTAATTAGACAACTGGCTTTAATTTGCTACCTGGTATTCTGAAATGGGGTTTCACAAGTTACATTATATCTTAGGCAATCTGGTTACAAAATCCTACTTTAGTAAAGTACCTAAAAATTCAAAATTCAATAACTTTATTTCTTTAGGCTTACAAAATAAGCACTTGGACAAGTCAAATTTTATACATAAACAGCTTAATAATAGTAATTATTATCAAATAAGAAACAAAATGTTATTGATTTTGTTCGCTTCAATTTTTTGTCCACTAGTGGAAGAAGCGAAAAATAAACCACTAGTAAAGTTTGGGTCGTGATAAAAAATTACCATAGACAACGTCAAAAGTACTGAATGAACTGAGCTGAAATTTTACATACATTAGGATAACACTACCTGAATAACATCTAGGCTACTTTTGTTCCAAAAAAACGCGTGCGAAGGCACGGCCAGAAACTAGTATCTAATATGTACTAATATGTATGTATCTAATATGTATGTAACTAGTATCTAATACCACTGGAAAAACTCAAAATCGATGAGACGATTTTGAGTTTTTCCAGTGGCGCCAATAAGAAAGAAGTTGAAGTTGAACGGCGAAATATCCACTTGTCTTTTTCGAAGAAATGTCATGTACCTAATGCTTGTTGTGGTTATTTATGTGAACTTTGTTTTTCTTTGATGTCTTTGTTATTATTGTATTTTGTAGCACCAATAAGAAATAAGTTGAAGTTGAACGGCGAATATCAAAATTACATGCAAAGGGATTTAAAATTAGAGAGAAAAATGACAAAATAGTTTAAATTTTCAAAATGGCTTCGTTTGTCAAATTATTATAGTTTGTCGTCCAAAAACTCACTTATCGCATAGAAAAGTTTTTCAGTCACATCTAAAACGAACATTTTCCAACTGCTTTTTGCGCTATCTCAATAACATATTTTAAGATTTATTCTCATAAAGAGTGAACTACCCTATTTTAAAGTACATCTAACTAAAACAGTAAGACGAAAGTTTGAAGATTTGTCTGTTTGAGCGAACAAGTAACATGAAGTTTCAAGTCAGATCGATCTTGGCTGAATGTCTGCTAGTCGGAAGCTCTTAAAATATTCAATCAAGAGATATCTAGTTCTATTTGCACCGAATCTAGAAACTCCAATCAGAAACTATAAATAAGTGAGTCGGTTTCATTTGTTTACTTTACATCAAGGCGAGGCTTAAGGTGGGTGCGAACCTGTAAGATCCCATACAAACGTACTTTCCGATTCATTTGGAGACCCTCTATTGCAATAAAATTTTGCTTATGTAATCTATACGAAGATATAAATAGCTACGTTTGTACTGTTTTAGTGCAAATCATTTCGATTCAATTTCAAGCGATTTTATTACTTTCGCTCTCATTTAATAATTTTGTTTTTTGAGAAACTAAAACGGTGCAAACATAGCTATTTATTATCCGGTTATGTACGCAAAATTTCATTAAAATCGGGGACGTAGTTTCTTAATGAATCGGAAAGTACATTTGTATGGAGACTTAGAGGTTCGCACCCACCTTAAGCCTTAGTCTCTTGATTACAACGCAGTACGCTGCAGTATGCGGTATGCTGTGCTGGACACATAATCGTACGAAAAACGTCTTTAGTGGTCGTTTCTTCCGTCGAAGCCCGCGTCAACGGTGAAGGGCAAGCGCGGTGAAGTGGGGAGTGAGTACTACGCACACCGTGACGTCAGTCGTCTTCTAGTTATCGCGCTTCTGCGGTGTGAAAATTAAATGACGATACGCTGCAGTACACGGCACAACGTTACGTGTTGTGACGCCACGATGTGCCGCGTACCGCAGCGTATTGCGTCCCGATCAAGAGACCAAAGCTTTAGGGAAGAGATTTGAATGTCGGGCTCTACATTAGTAATGCCCTTTTACAATGAGCATTGAAACTTGTTCGGAGAGTTGAAATTATAAATAATATTAATTAGCCGGTTGCTGCTTTAAATCGCGAGCGGTAAAGGGGGAAATCGGAGATCCAGCAATGGTGAGACAGTAACAGCGTATTTTCATTTCATTTCAAGATTTTCTTCTATACAGTTGAAAATATATGACATTTTGTTTTTTAAAATACTATTGTTTATTTTATATTGACACTACATCGCTTTTTTGGTCTGTTTGTCCGCTTTTGGCAAAGGCCTTCTCAAAACTTTTCCACTTTTCTGGATCTCGTGCTATAATTTCCATATTGTTCCTGCTATGTCTTTTGTGTGGTTCACGTTTAGGTCAAAATATATATAAATGTTATAAGGTTATATTCCTAAAAAATAATCAAGAAATCTGCGAAATAATGCATTATATTCCACTTACGGGTGGGGCCAGAAATCTTAAGTGGCCGCCAGTAGAGGTTATTTAAAATAAAAAATATATCATTGTTACGAAATTTAATATTTCGTTACAATTATATTGTAACGAAATATTCTCTTATTATTCGGGGTCCTATATGGTTTATAAAAGAAAGTATTTGATACAATAATAACCTTTTTTTTTGTTTTCGAGGGGAAAAAAGCTAGCCTAACCTAGCTTCTGTTGATGGGTCGCGAGATATCTGGTCAAAATGATAGTTTATATCAGTCTGAAATAATTTATTGTGTATGTCGATATTAGCTTTTTCGTTACGACAAAAAAATCGGTGAGTAAAGGTTTCGAATCAGTTTCCAGCTTTCAATAAGATAAGATCTGAGTAAGTAGAAAATTAAGTGCATTTTTGCCATAGCTATATTTAATATTTCTGAAAGCATATCCAATCTACACGCATCTATGACCGAAATTGAAATCAATTTGACTATCTAAGCCTGCCGAGTTATGTTGGAGTCTCTGTAATTAAGGATCTTGTGGCCACGGTTCCCGCTTGCATAATTAAGCGGTGTTGTACCTGGCTAATTGCGGATGCGGGTGCGGTTGCGGGTGCTAGTGCGGTTGCGGTTGTAGATGCGGATGGGGATACGGTTGTGTGTATATGCGCTTATGAGGTTATCTTTAAATATGTGTTTGGAAAGGTTACGGTGAAAAGAAAGAAAGCTCATAGCCTTAGTATGTTTGATTTTTAAAATGCGCGGCTTCTCCCGTTGACTGGCACGGCTTACCGCGCCGCGCTTAAGGGATGATATTACGCATTATTTAGCAGATTCTTTGATCATTTTGTAGTAATACTCGTCATCTTCATTTGAATTCTCCACAAATTTCCTACAAATTAGGAATTTGTAGGAAAAATGACCTACAAATTTGTAGGAAAAATTACAAAACACAAATTAGAAATTTGTAGGAAATCTTGTGCAAGATAATATATAATGCATATAGTGAGGTGTACTCGATTAATGAGGTACATGTAAGGTCAGACGAAATTAAAATTAAGGTAATTTGAGGTACGGAACCCTAAAAACAACTATTTACTTCAGCAAAAACTTCCTGACACCTTTACAATAAATATGTATCCAGTTTATATCTTGAGGATTGAAAGGAACAGTTTTCGCGTCTTTCCGCGATAGTGAGCGAGACAGCCCTATGGTGTTGTCGGCGCTCATGTTGTAAGAGCGAGAGGTGTAGTATTTTATACCTTTTCTGGTTGTAGCGACTGAGTGGATTTTTTCGTATCTGAAATACAATGGAAAACAAAAAAAAACATCATTTAGAACTTTGTAATAAATTAAAGTTCATTATGATCACCAGTAAAAATATATTTACCATGATTTGCGTTATTTTAAGTTAACTCACCATTTTAATGTTTGCATTGTAACCAACCACCCTGACGACCTCTGTGGCGCGGTGGGCGAAGACCCGCCTGCGCCGCAGGAGGCTGCGGGTTCGATTCCCGCCTCGGGACAAATGTTTGTACGATCTGCAAGTGTAGAGTGGTTCTACTCTAAACTTGCGCGTGGCTTCATCAAATACCTACCAACCACAAGTTTGTATATCAAACAGAAAGATATTTTTTTTCTGAGGAGACCTTAATCACTTCTTTACTTTAGTCTACATACCGAAGCGACAGAAATCAAAAGTACCACTTTATTTCCGTGTCAGTGTTTTATTTTAAGAATTTGACCTTTTCTAAGTGTACATTTTTGTATTTATGGAAATAAAGAATTTTTGATTTTGATTTTTGATCTTAGGTGCAAAAATGACGGCTTCTCTCGTGAAAAGCACTCTCAGTGGCAAAATTGACAGAATGGGAATAAGAAATTAAATAGTGTCAAAAAATTTCATAAGCGAGTGAGTGCGAGGCCTTACGCACAAAAGGAGTCTGTTTTATTTCTTTAAAGAAACGGCAATCTGCGCGCAAATTTAGACCGGAAGGGCTCTACGTAATTCTATGTATTATTTTTTGTACATTTTTTAATTTCTCACAGTGCCAAACAAAGCATCTTTTTGTTAAAAACTAAATACATATGTAAAATACATGAGAACACGTATAAAAAACTGATTAAAATTTTTAATAGGTAATTGGTACAGTTGGCTACTTTATAACGTAGATACTTTAGATAAGAGTAGCATCAATGTTGCTTAATTTATGGCCAGTAAGCAACATTCCATGTACCTATTTTTGGGTTTGCCAACCGACTGTTAATTTTTTCCTAATGTGTCAATTTTGCAAACTGCAAAACGTTTTGTTTCTGACTCTACCTCATGGTCATGGAATCCATTACCGTACCACAGCATATGACGTACGACATCCATTAATTCGGAATACCAAATGAGGGTAGTTACGAATAGAGCCCGCTTCGCAGAGGCGGTAGCTCCAGTACTCCAGTCTTCCCGTGAGCGCGACAGTGTGCAAACGTTTGGTAAACATAGTGAGAAGAAACGTTGGCCAAAATAAGTGGATAAACGCGATAAACACCCGTTATTAGTTAAGTAACTCTTAAAACTAATGTGTGCTATGTAATACATGATGTGACTGACTGTCCTGTGACATCATAGTTTGCGCAAGTAAGAATCCAAAGACCAAAATAAATAATCATTGTACGCAAAAACAGTGTCCAATTGTTAAGCTAAAACAAATAGAAGACGGTTCGCTTCTGTAGTCAATCAGCAAAAAATTACTTGCATTATATTATAATATTATTTTACCGTTTACCTACGCAAATAGCTATTTTATATTTGTTATTTTCAATAACCTTATTTGTAGGGTCATGGCTGAATATTACAAGTAAATATCAACATTCCCTACCTGCATGTAGTTTTTGCCTAAAGAGGAGCCAGGGCCTTGAGCAGTCTTGAGAAAATTCAGTTTTTTTACTTTGGTTATTATCAGATGATAGTGTAATGCCACCATCTTTAATTAATGTTAAAACATAATTGTTGTTTTTATTTTAATTCAAAAACTAATATTAGGTAAGTATATTAAAGCAAGGTAATATATTATAAGACATTAAGAGATGATTTATACTAGACCGGGCCGTGCCCGGGGCGTGCCGTGTACATGGCCCGGACGGGGCACAGATCTGAAACGTTACATACATTTTGTATGAAGCAATTTATATTAAACAGTGCATGTTCCGTGTCCCGTCCGGGCCCGTCTACTAACTTCTCCGTACTAACTGCTCCGGCCCGCCCCGGCTTCGGCCCAGCCCGGACACGGCCCGGTCTAATATAAATCATCCCTTATTGTATTATAATATATTACCTTGCTCTCATAGAATTAATTTACATAAATTTGTACTCACTAAAACTCATTTTCCATCATAATCAGCTTGCAGGTCGATGGTTAAGGCACAAAATCAAGCAAAAATTCAAATCCACTCCTGAAGGCCTTTGTTAACACACGTTTTCCTCGTCGTAAAAATCTACGGTTTCCATAGTGATAATTCTGTAATCTGTGAGTGATCCATACAACACTGACCTGCCAACCGTGCTCTCAAAGTGGTGTGTAAACAAAGGCCCTAATAGTGCTCTAGCATAGAGTTCAAGGCTGCCATACTTCTGCAAAATCAGGATTCAAATTGATACCAGAACTAATAAGCCCTGATAGACGATTCAAATGTATTTGTGACTGTATTACTCATCATGTCAATGAGCGCAGACTATTTTTGGCGCTCATTGGCTACATTTTGATGCGCGCAGACTATTTTTGGCGCTCATTGGCTACATTTTGATGCGCGCAGACTATTTTCGGCGCTCATTGGCTACATTTTGATGAGCGCATACTATTTTCGGCGCTCATTGGGTATATTTTGATGACGAATTAAAACAAAAGAAAACACTCATGAATACATCTGAATTGACCAACTGATAGAACTTTTTCGTTGTTACAACTGACTGGTTCCTTATTGTAAAAACCTTAAATGTGGCTTGGTGCCTAATTACTCTATTACTAGTTTTTTTTTTTGTGATATCTATTGAGTTGCAATAAAAAATTTATTTGTCAACGCAAATACCAACGCCATGTAAAATTAAACGTCTGAATACTATCGGGAAATCAAACTCGAGAACCTGTTTTCAGGAGTACCTAATTCAATGTTGTGTTCAATTAGTCCCTATCTCCCCTGATCTAAACATTATAAAAGATAAACTTAACTTGTGTTAGAACAGTGCGCCAGCTTTCGCGTTATAGCCTTTATTTACCTTTGAATACGTCACAAGCAAAACAAACGTTTAATATTTAGTTTTGCTAACATTAAACAAGACATTTTATCATTTTCAAAATGGTTGGCATCCAGTTCAGTTGTGAGGAGAACGGGATTGAATCCGTTGCGGAGTTTTTTGGAGGGAAAAGTGTTTTTGTGACAGGTGCCACTGGGTTTTTGGGGAAGGTCTGTTGTTTTTAATTAAAAATAATAATAAAAATTACAGAGAGAAATATGAATACGGAGCGTTTAGCTTTAGTTAAAAGAATATTGAACTCTAGATTTTTTTAAATAAAACGTACACACCTGGTTTATTTTTAACAAATCGTAAGCATGTATTTTTAGGGTTCCGTACCTCATAAGGAAAAAAGGATCCCTTATTGGATCACTTTTTCAGTCACGTTGTCAGTCTGTCCGTCTGTAAACCCTCTTTTCTCAATAAGGCGTGGAGGTATCGAGTTGAAATTCACATCATATACTCAGGTTCGTAACCTCTTGGAGTCACAATGTAAATTAAACTTCTAAGTCAACGCAATCAAAAGTTACAGCCGTTTACGCTCAATTATTTTTACTTTTCCGAGTGAATCACTTGCACACAAAACCTATAGGTTAGTTTCCGTTGACCTAGTAGAATCATGATATTTGGCAGAAAACATTTATAAAACACAAGTACAGCATAACACATGTAAAGGGAAAAATCTAAAATACGTAAATTTGTATTTTATTCACAGAAAAATAATTTTTAAATCTTGCCATGAACCAAAAACCTATAGGGTACCTACTTATACTTATATTTAAGAGGCTTCCCATACACCAAACGTAATTTTTTTGCTCGATATTGATAACGGCAACAAGTAGACACTTGAAATATTCACAGAATATTTAGTAACAATATTCACTTTAAAAATAATTAATTGATAAAAAAAATAAAACAAATATAAAAACGGCAAAAAATCACGTTTGATGTATGGGAAACCATACATCAAACGTGATTTTTTGCCGTTTTTATAGATAATGGTACGGAACCCTTCGTGCGCGAGTCCGACTCGCACTTGGCCGGTTTTATTTGATTTTCGCCATGGACCAATACCTATAGGGTACCTACTTAACGTTGAGTAAAAATCATGATATTTGGCAAGAAACAAGGTCTTAATTTATATAATTTACTAGCAGCGCCTCGCGGTTTCACCCGCGTAGTTCCCGTTCCCGTGGGAATTCCGGGATAAAAAGTAGCCTATGTCCTATTCCAGACTATAATCTATCTCTGTGCCAAATTTCATTCAGATCCGTTCAGCCGTTCTGGCGTGATAAAGGAACAAACATCCATCCATCTATCCATCCATCCATCTAAACTTTCTATTAGTGAGATAAAATCTTTAGTTACAGAACCCTCGTAGTTTTTTTTTATTTTGATCTAGCTGAGCCCGTCGCGGCGGCGGCGACGCCGGCGTAGGTTTCACATTTTCGTGAGTTGAATTATTTGGCACTTAACATAAAATTCCTTTACAAAACTCGCTAGCCATCAAAATCGGGCCAGCCGTTTCGAAAACTAGCTCAACCAACAACAAAAAAGATGGACATACAATTATTGTTTATATGTATCCCTATATAGTATATTTTGTTACAGGTGATCATCGAAAAGATCCTATTTAGCTGTCCAAATGTGGAGAATATTTATATACTGGTGCGCGAGAAGAAGAACATTGCAGTACAGGATCGGATGAAGAAACTTTTTGAGTCACCGGTAAGTTTCTTTTTTTTTACTTTGATGGCTTTTGTTAGAAATGCCTTGAAATTTTAAATTGAACACAATCATGTTAAATGATCAATATAGGTATAGTAGGTATTTATAATAGATTTGATAATTTGGATCTTTATTAACAGTTTTTTTTTATCTTTGTTAACAAAGAAAATTAGAATCAAATAATAGAATTAAATTAAAACTAGTATTTACAATTGAAACAATTGAGCTAACTGCAGAATGTTGCAAACAATCTACAAGTAACTCAACTGATCCATATCAAAATCAATACCAAGAAAATTACAATCAAAATATAATACAATTAAATTAAAACTAGTATTTACAATTGAAACAATTGAGCTAACTGCAGACTGTTGCAAACAATCTACAAGTAACTCAACTGATCCGTATCAATACCAGTCGGAAGTGTGCCCAAGACGCTAGCTGTATTGCCCCGCTGTATGGCAATGCATTATAATATATTTATATTGGTTAACATATAAATGAAGGTTGTTACGGCTGTTAATTTTGATAGTTCTTCTACCTGACTAAGGTCGTGCATATTTTCATGAATCGTATTTTCTATTTTTAACTATTTGAAGGATTTTTGAGTCATTGGTTGGACTTTATCAGTGCTGTATTAAAATGATTATGCAAGAGCTTTATTACAACTGATGACCTCTGTGGCGCGGCAGGCGAAGGTCCGCCTGTGACGCAGGAGGTCGCAGGTTCGATTCCCGTCTAAGGGAGAACGAATCTGCAGACATTGGTTCCAGGTTTCTGGTCTCTTAAAAAATGTCTATCTATGTTTGTAATGTTATCTAGTTCCCATAACATAACGCTCGCTTACTTTAATGCAAGATGATGCAAGTATATACTGTGCTAGTAAACACCAACCCCAATCAGCTGGTCAGGAGAGGGGGAAATGGGAAAAAAGGAAGGCCTCTCCCTACTTTCCATTCTCATTTTCCCTCACGATGACGCAAGCCTTGAATTGTCAAGTAGAAATATTATATTTGTGTTACATATAAAACTTAATTAAAATAGAATGACGTTTAAAAATTATATGGGTGAGTATATAAAACAAAATTTCAACAGGTTTTCAACAGAGTGAGGGAGAGGAATGCTGCAGAACTTGAGAAGATAGTCCCCGTCGTCGGGGACATCGCTGCTCCAAACCTGGGTATAAAACAGGAGGATGAAGAGCTTCTTATACGAAAGGTATTGGATCAGATAATTTGATAATGTTTATCAAGAAATTGCACATATAAATAAAAATATATATCACACTATTATTATTATCACATATATAAAGTACTACAAGACGACCGATGTGGCGCGGTGGGCGAAGGTCTGCCTGCGACGCAGGAGATTGCGGGTTCGATTCCCGTCTCAGGACAAATGTGTGTACGATCTGCAGACATTTGTTCAGGGTGATGGTCGTTTTCTATGTATGATAAAAAATATCTCTGTAAATATTGTATTATGTATATCAGTTATCTAGTACCCATAACACAAGCTCTGCTTAGCTTGGGGCTAGATAATGCTGTGTGAATTGTCCAAGCATTATTATTTATAATAATAATAGTCATTTACTTCAGATAATCACAAATCCATATTAGTTAGTAACAATTGTCTTAATAATTTTTTATGTTAATTTAAATTTGGCGATTGAAATATAATTTATATTATATTTATTTATAATATACTTTTCACCAGGTGTCGGTGGTGATTCACTCCGCGGCAACGGTGAGATTCGACGAGCCTCTTAAGATAGCACTCGCCATCAACGTCGAAGGGACCAGGAAAGTCCTGGAGCTGAGCCATCGGATGTGCAAGATAAAGGTTGGTGCATCATCAAAAAGCCTGTATTGTTGTTGGTATTGTTGTTTCCTGTACGTGGAGCTAAAGGCGCTAGAGTCTTAAGAGGTCCCAGAGAAGTTAAAAAATACGACTATGGATTTCGTGGCTTTGTTGGTTAGAGCACACCCGCCCGTACTATGGGTGAGGCGCGGGTTCGAGCCGAAATCGAAAATTTTGGGACATTAAATTTTCTTAGCCTGTATTGCCTGTATTCGTTATGAATGTTTCGATTGGCGGCCTGACCAGGCGAGAAGGCGACCCGGTAGACCAAGAAAGAAGAAGTGGGAATCGGACAAATTCCTGGCAATTGGACGGAGGTAGCTCAGTATCGTGATGTCTGGAGAGAATGGCCTTAATCCAGCAGTGGGATGACCAGCACGGTTATTCACGATGGATCGAAATGAAACCGTGACTCGGAATCTAAAACAGATACGCGCGAAATTCAAATATTTTAGCGGTTTTTAATATTTTCTGCGTTCTGCAAGGAATTAAACTACCAGAAAAGAAGTTTTCCATAAAAAGTTGAAAATTTTCTATAAACCTGTTTTGACAAATTTCGATTTATAGCTACTTTTGGAGCAATTATTATTAAAAGAGATTTCTTAGTAATCAGCAACATATTATTACCTTGCTTCATTCTGTCATACTTTATTGTAACATAGGTTCATAGAAATAGGTCTTCGATTTGTGGACACATTACTTTTCTGGTAGTTTAATTGCTTTCAGAACGCAGAAAATATTAAAACCGCTAAAATATTTGAATTTATCTTTTTTAGATTCCGAATCACGGTTTCATTTCGATCCATCGTGAATAGCCCTGCAGGGCTATTAATAGTTATAATAATGAACGTAAGCAGGATAACTACAAAGCTAGTTGATGTTGCAAGTACCCCAGTACGTTCTAAAGGCAGCCTGGCTGCGGCAGCCAGTCGAACATAATGATGGTGGCACGAACTCCTCGATCGACTCGAAACTTTAATTTTTATGGGTACCCACTAACTACGTCAAAAAACCGGTTCGTCTTAACTTCGATATTGGTTTAGGTTCGTTTATTTATTAAGATCCCATAATACTATTAGGTTTATATTACTGAGAATCCCATCAACAGAAGTTAGAAGTCAATAACCTTATTTATTTAGGCTTACAAAATAAGCACTTAGACAAAATAAAGCTACATACATATAATATATTAATATCAAATAAGAATTAAAGGGTTATTGATATTCACCTCAGTTTTTTGTAATGGAAGAGAAAATCTCCGTTCTAACAAGGAACAACTGAGTAAATAAGTCAAGCTTTTAGATCAAAAATATATAGGACTCGGTTACATAAACTAAAACATGTGGAACGTTATTGTACAACAACGACCTAAAAAATTAATCATCTACATTCTTTTTTCCGTAATTGTTTATAATTAGTTACATTATGTAAATTACCTTCCTGTTTGCAGTTAATTAGCAGACAGTAGCTAAACTAAGTAAAAAATATCTCCCGTTAGTTACGTTAAAAAAAGCAACCCACCCACGGATGTAATGTTAAGATCTGAATCACGAAAACCTGCAGAAAAACATGTGATTACGCGATTCGGATGGGAAAATCATTGAGCACGTAGACGTGGCGACGTAGACTAGGACATGATGGCGAAGTTACTGATCTTACTGAGCTAATCAGAATAGTGTAATCAAAGTAGAAAGGTACCGAATAATCAAAATAGTCGTAGGCATAGAATATAATAGTTATTTCACGTCATTAACCTTTAACTCAACACGGACATAGTGAGAAGGCTCAAAAGAAAAAAACCTTTTGAGTTGGTGTGAGTGATAACTATAGTGTATGTGCATAAGTACTATTTTAAACACCACATGAATCAAGTGTCTTTCCCTTAAGTAAACAAAGACAATAACAAAAGTGCCAATGGACACGTTCTTAGTATAAAGTGTATATAAAAATAAGATAAAACAAAATTACCCATTACCCAATTCTGTGGCTAGATTGTAATTATACTTGTAATTATAGTGTATGTAACATTAATCTGAAATGTGTATATACTAGTTATTAAAAAAAAACTTTACCTAGTTATATTTTGGTTTTATAAAAAACCTACCTACTAATGTTGACCATGAATTATTGTACTGTACATACATAGTAAATTATGTACAGTACAAAAATTTAACATAAGGAATAAATAAATGTTTATATTTTTTATGTTTAAAAAAAGTTGTGGCGCTGTCATTTAATTACAGCGCCACAACTTTGGCACACAACAAAACTAAAAATCGACTTGGTATTACATAATCTTTATACTGTTTTTTTAAGTTTAGCAGTATAAATACTAACCCCTCGGCGATAACTTTAATTTTTTTTAGCGTCTTGGGGAATCTTCCGGGTGGATGCCTTCCATGGATCAGTTGAGCTACGCGTAGATTGTTTGCAACAGTCTGCAGTTAGCTCAATTGTTTCAAATGTAAATACTAGATCTAATTTGTTTTAACAACTCGAAATTTTCTTGGCTATTAAAGAGATTTCTCTTAATTTCTGTATTTTAATTTTGTGTAACTTGATTTTTGTGACATTTCAAAGAGCAGGGCTCTTTGGAAGTTTTAAGGTAGAATAAAGCACTTTGATATTTATAAGATAACATTATGACAGGTTTTTTGTACCGAATGCTTCTCCGCTCTATCTCCTGCTCTACAATAAATAATCGACTGAACAGCAAATAAGCAATCTCATTATCATAATGAGCCTCCACGGCGTAAAGCTCAATTTTGTTTTTTTACGAACCAAGTCTAAATTAATAAAGGACTAAAAATAATACACACTTTAGGTATGTGTTGATGTTTTCTCAGGCATTCGTCCACGTGTCGACTGCGTATTGCAACGCGATAGGAGACGTAGTGGAGGAGAGACTGTACCCCCCTCCCTGCGACCTGGACCAGGCGGTCGAGATGTCCAAGGAATTGGACGGAGAGGTCACGATTAAGTCATTGGGTAAGTGAATGAAGATCTGTAGAAAACTTGTACTGCGGATCGCCTTCACGTGACACCTGCACTCTTTCTTCTCTGTTATTTTCTTTGGCAGAATATTTCGACGAACGTTTCTTGAAAAGAGTGATGGGAATCTGTGGACTCGAAAAATATCGAGACTAACGATAGCTTCGAGACTTATCGTGCTGACAGATTAAGTGTACATGAAGTATCAACTTCTTCCACTAGTGGACAAAAAAAATGGAAGTGGACGAAATCAATAACACCTTGTTTCTTATTTGATAATAATTACTAGTTATAAACCTATTTATAGTTTGACAAGGCAAATTTTATACAGGTAAAATGAATGAATTGTAGTATACCTGTATAAAATTTGACTTATCAAACTATAAATAGGTGCTTATTTTGTAAGCCTAAAGAAATAAACGTTATTGATATTTGATTGCATTATTTCATTCGGGCAAGGAAAATAAATGCGAAGTAGCTACTGCAGATGAAACCTATACTTTCTTGTTTTTATTGTAATTTGTTTTTATCTTGCAGCTGGACGTCCAAACACCTACACCTTTACAAAAGCCTTGGGAGAGAACCTGGTGAACGACCTGCATGGCAGTATACCGACTGTCATTGTCCGTCCTTCTATTGGTAAGCTGTAGATTGTAGTAGAAGTAGAAGATTGTAGTAAATAGTTGAGACTTCGTTTACGGAGAAGCGAGGCGTCGCGCGTTGCGTTGGGCAGCGGCCTGCACCGAATTCAAACATATCCGTTGTAGAGTGCGAGAGAGAGAAGAGACGCCACGCCTCACGCGACGAGCGAAGCCCCGCATCTCCGTAAATGAGGTCTGAGAGGTTGCTGATTCGAGTTCGGTCGCATTATTTTCTGGGCGAAAGGTTCCTACAGAAAGTGCCGGCGGCATTTCTAGATCCGATTTTAAGAGTTCTAAGGATTAAGTATAATCTATAGTTTTTTTATCTTATAAATTTAATCAAACATTGGCTGAGAGCCTACCGCTCGCCAGGCTTGACCAGCAAAAACGAGCATTCTGATGATACGTATCAAACGTGGATAAAATATATTATGTGTGAATATTATTTTCAACGTTTTCTTTTCAGTAACTCCTTCAATATCCGAACCAATCCCCGGCTGGGTGGACAACTGGTATGGGGCCACTGCTCTATTGCTGGCCTATGCAAAGGGCCTCTGTAAGATAATTGTCGGCCATAGAGACAATATCATCGATATCATACCCGTGGACTTTGTGTCAAATACTGTGTTAGTAGCCGCTGCTAAATGTCGAAGGTAATATCATGGCAATCCACGTCTTTTGTTTAGAGAACCTTACCAGACCATAAGATTCGGAGAAGAAGAACTTCCTAAATTGTAATAAGTTGTCATCATCATCATCAGCCTATATTAGTCCACTGCTGGACATAGGCCATAAGTTGACATACTCTTCCTATATTTATTTGGAGGAGGGCTTTGTCATCTGTACGTTTTTCATAACAATGTAAACTTTAAGAAATGAAATAAGTTCCCAAAAAATTTCGATTTTGGCAGGACTCGAACCTGCGCCCCGCCTTCAGTACGGGTGTGCTCTAAGCAACTACGCCATAAAATCCATAATCGCTTCGTCGAAAATCTTTGGGACCTCTTTCGGCTCTAGCTTCCTCTCTTTAGCTTATTTTTGGGAACTTATTTAGCTTCTTAGAGATTACCCAGAGTGCAAGGACTTACGCACTATTCCTAATACTAAACCTTAGAATTGTAAACTTTGTTCATGTTTCTAAATAAATATTTAGAAACATGAACAAAGTTCAACTCAATATGTTGGTTCTTCATAAGATATGCCGGCTTACTGCCATTAGAATATCATTATTTCAATAAAACTAACAACGTTTGAATTGACTTGAGTTTTCCGTTTTTTCAGATCTGATGTCGTGAAAGTCTACAATTCGTGCAGTAGTTCCAACAACCCAACGACGCTGGGCAAATTATCAGATGATTTTTCAAGACATACTGTAAAAGATGATCATGGTAAGTTTTTACAGAAGTTTTTAAATTAATTACTGGAAACTTGAAAAAATCACAATATCGTCTAAGGTTTTTTGTTATAGTGCTAACCCGCACTTTGGGTATCTCTAAGACATAAAATAAATTCCCAAAAATTTTCGATTTCGACGGGATTCGAGTTCGAGTCCCGCCGAAATCGAAAATTTTTGGGAACTTATTTCATTTCTAACTATATCGTCAAATGATTTCGGTTTTTTTATACTTTCTCACTCACTCTAGTCGTTCGCATTCTATTTATATCTTACGTATGTTATGACAATAGTGGCAATTAAAATGTCGCAAAAACTAAAATAAACAAATTTTACCACAAATATAATTCTCTATTCACAGATGGCTTGTCGACCCCGCATGCACGAGCCGTGAGCTTCCCGTGGATCGTGTGGCTGGTGGCTTTCTTCTTGGAAGTGCTGCCGGCATACGTTGCCGACCTCTGGCTTTATCTTCAAGGAAAACCGACCAAGTACGTAATCTCACCTATAGAATAAAAAGGTTGGTTTTTCATTTGGTGGCAAAAATTACATTTTAACAGTTGTTATTTAAAATGTACCTACATAAACCTTGGACATACTGTTACATTTCTGGTGAACATTCTATTCAAAAAACCTATGTCAAAAACAAACACAACAATTTTTATTATTGATTTTATGTACGGCGAGTAAAGCAAGGTTTAGTAGTTATATCAATTTGAATGGTGCAAACATAACTAACCAGTTACGCCTGCACCATTAATGGGGCAAATTAATGGTGCAAACGTAACCGCGGGAGAACAAAGGGTGATTGGGCCACCTTTTGTTGTAGATTGATTAATTATTTATCTATCTATCTAAAATTTATGAATCTGTTTAGCACCCATTGCTAATTATTAAGCCTCTTTACTGATGAGAACTTATTGATGGTATAAAAAGTAGTCTATAATTTCAAGTCTAGATCAACATCTATGGGAATTTCAGCCTGATCCATCCAGTACTTTTGGCGAGAAGAAGTAACAAACATCCATCCACCCATCTATTCAAACATTCGCATTTATAATAATTATAGTTAAACTTATATTTAGTTCAAAATTTCAGATACGTGAAACTTCAAGCGCAAATGTCAGCTATCCGAAATGCTCTAGCCTACTTCACAGCCCATTCCTGGATCATGCAAACGGGCGAGATGAGAGCGTTAGTGGCGCAACTATCGGCTGAAGATTCCCTTCGGTTCCCCTGCGACCCTAGCGACATCTGTTGGAAGGATTACTCTGCTGTTTACTATAATGGTGTTACGCGTTTTTTGGTTAATAAGGGGAGGGATATTAAAAGTTAAACCAATTTTATAAAAATATATTTAATTTTACACCTATATTTTTATCAATGATACAATATGCAGATGTTTATTCATGAAAAATTAGGCATTTTAGTTATTTATAATTAGATTTAGATCGGATCTCTATGGATTTAGCATAAAATACATGTATATACAGGAATAAGTACCTACCTGCTAATATGTGCAAGCTTTGTGACTCAGTAAATAAATTATTTAGAACTTATTTTCTTTATTGCTAACCTCAATCTCACTAGTACAGATCATTCTGTGCTCACTAAATATCATATTTTATAGAGAATAACAGAGAATTTATAGAAAAAAATACTTCATAAAAATGGCCTGGGAGCTCGACACGCGAAATACAATACAATGAAATAATGTTGCTTGCTTTGTGGGAAACCTATTTTTATAAATTTATATCTTTAGTTTTATTTTAAGCTCACATGGTAACTGCCACCGAGCTGACCTTAGGTGCCTTTTTACACGGTCGCCGGCTAATCAGTGCCGGGTTCTGGCGACGAATGTACTATGACCGTACCTACGTGTGAAAGCCCATACACTTCGCCGCCCCGGGTAACCAGCAGGCGCCGCCGCCGGCTGCCCGAAAACCGGGACGTGTGAATGAGTATGACAGAATTTTTTTATTATTATTATAAATTAGCTTATCTTCAATCCGCCCGTAGCTTCACACGCGTTTAAAAGTAGCCTAGCTACATGTTAATTTACGCTTTGAACTCCCCCATCAATAGTTTTGGAGTGAGGAAGAAGACAAACATCCAAACATTCGCATTAATTATATAAGTGTGATATGAATTAGTGCAGAGAGTTATTATAGTGTGTACTGTGAATTAATTTGATAAATTGAATGGAATGTACTCTTTGTAGGTTACCATTTCTTACTTTTCCACGCCTAAAGGGCTGAAAGTATCAAAATGAAATTTGGCAGGAAGGTAGATGGTATCCCGAGAAAGGATATAGGCTACTTTTTATCGCCAAAAAGTGCATAAGAAGCCGCGGGCAGAAACTAGTACTTTTATAAGTTTCGATCATATATTTACTCAGGATGCATATTGATCTGGCAAATAGGAGTGTCATGCGGCCATGGTCTTTGTCGAAGGTCGTAGAATCTTGTTGACAAATCATTATTGATTTTTCCAAGAAAGGTTGACAGCTTGGGATGTTTTTTATGTTAATGTTCATCGTTTTTATGCACAAACGGTGCTGTGTTAACAAATAACAGCACTTTATTGTTTTTGCTGAAGTATTTTGACATCTAATTTGAGTAGTTTACAAGTGTTTTTTGCTGTCAAAGCAGACGGTTTTTGTATTACTTTATTAAAACTTTTCATTGCAAAGAAAGCAGTATAAACGTAACATTTAATCTTCAAAATGTGCCAATTTTAAAATTAACAACCCGATTTATCTTCAATGAGGTTCACACTTCAAAAATACATAACATAATTTACACTCCCTTAACAGACACACTCCCTTATCCATAGTACAGACTTTAAATCGTTGGTTGCTTATTTTAGTTCTAACTGATACATTGAATGTCGCTCGTTTATGCTGGTCACAAGCAGTCAAAGTAGATAAAAAAATTACAATGACTCGTTCAACATAGAGAAATACTGTTAATCAATATTTATCCTCCTACACTACTTCCCTTCTTCAACCTTAGTCTAAACTAAACAGGTTTCTTCTCCAAAAACTGTCTGATCCCAGCCCAGTAGATCGGCACATACTCCCTCCAGTTGATGTCCTGGATGCGGCATGGGAACAGCCTGCTGTCTGCTGGTGATAAGGTAGCTACGAACGCTCGGGTGGCTCGGGTCCGCATGGTGTAGGAGTGAGTGGTGAAGAAGGAGAGGACGCCGTGGTTAAGGGCGAGCAAGGCCCCTTGTTTGACGTAACTGAGGAAGAGGAAGTGAAAGTAGAAATTCACCATAGACAAATGATGGAAATGGAAGTTTTGTGTATGGAAAAGATATATTAATAGATGTCTGGTGTGTGATTTAATTTAAAGATGTATGGAAAGATTTGGTAAGGCGTGTGTTATAAGCAAGCTTTAGAAGCAAACATAAGAATATATTGTATGAAATCGTATGGAACCTGCCGCAGTGATTCAGTTTTTTTTATTATACTTATACAAGCAGCGCCTCGCGGTTTCACCCGCGTAGTTCCCGTTCCAGTGGGAATTCCGGGATAAAACGTACCCTTTGTGACTATAATCTAACTCTGTAGTCAATTTCATCCAGATCCGTTGAGCCGTTCTGGCGTGATTGAGGAACAAACATCCATCCATCTATCTATCCATCCATCCAAACTTTGACATTTATAATATTAGTGGGATTATGGGCTTTGTCCACTGAGTCAGATGAATTGTCAGAAGTCGTTACTTTCAATGTACTCTGAAAAATCGAACTACTTTCAATTAGATTTTTCAGCTTTCTCCACGGATTTGGTTCAGATTTATCGGTGTAACTAAGTGTGATTTTAGTATTTAGAGCTTACAAAGTGCGTTTCCCCTGAACAAACAGCCAGAAGTCCATAAGATACGCTGGGATGGTTTGAAACAGGAAAGTTATGACCAGCACGAGAATGTGGGATTTTGTCATGATGAATAGATCTGGACGCGGCATTACATCTGTAAACAATGCGAATCTCATCAAAGTCATAAATAGTGATAATGTTACAGTCCATTGCTGGAAATGAGCTAGTTCAAAATTCAAGTTTTCGAGTTATAACTTTGTCTTGGCCGTACCGGTCGTGGCGTAGGAATTGAACCCTTCAACTCAGTCCGTGGATTTCGTAAGAGTCGTATAAGAGAACTTTCCAGAGGATAGGCAACAGCTTTATTTTGTGTATTTCTTTATTAAACGCTTCTTTTATGCAATCACCAATCCAGTGTCCTAATTCCACTAAACAATCGCTTCACCTTAACAAATATATCTTTTCAAAATGACACTGTTTGGCATTTTACCTTTGATGAAAGAAACTACAGATGAAGGACACGCGTGTCCATGCGTGTCAAAAGTACCAAAGTTGAAACCATTTCTTCAATCTCTCCGTGCAAATAGTAATTTACACGGAGAGATTGATGACAAATCATTATAATTACTATACTATATTACTATAATACAGGAGGTACTTTCAGCAGAGCATGAGTGCTGATGAGGTAATGGAACCTTGGTTTTGCATGCCAACTCATATAAATTTAATAATAAAATTTAAATAATTAATTAATTAAAAAAAATTAAGTTTTATTAAATTAATTTTTAAATTTTTTAATAATAAAATTAAGTGATCTGTGCCGTGGTCAGCCTTAAGGCATGCAAATGTAGGGCTTAGCCAGTACCATATTTGGCAGGCTGGTTGCTGATCTTTTGTAAAAAGTTGCTGATCTTTGGAAATCTTTTGTAAGATTCCAGTCTTTCCAACAGTTATACCGTTTGTGTTACAGTTTATCTTAAAAAAAGGTGACACTTACGAGCGTTACGTGCAACGGTTACTTCGCGAAACTTTTGTACAAATTCTCCCAAACTGATAGGGTTACAGTCACTGCTGCAGCAGTTATATACAGCTACATCTTTCGACCTGAAATACAGAAAAGTAACAAAAATAAGTTCTTTGTACACTAACGATTTCAACAAACTAAAGTATGAGTCTAACGACTTGCGCAATTAAGGTTTCGTATTAATATTTTCTAAATAGACTAGGTTCCTGATTAAAAAATAGATTACAACCAGCAAGACAGAATGGACCATTATTATGATTATGTTAAAGTTTTACACTTCAACTATATTGATCCATATTGATCATCAGCCTGATAGATAGCATCTGAGAAAAATTTACTAGATAGTATACAGATCACCTGTCCGACTTAGCAGCAGCAGTAATGATCAAGTTTGAAACGTAATCAACAGGAACAAGGTCGAGAATAATGTCAGGGTCCGCGTAGATGATCCTCACGAGGCCCTTAGCACACGCCGTTACCATTCCGGTGGCACCGTTCCAGTTGGAAACCCACCCGGGGATTGGATCTTCGATGACGGCAGTCACTGGAAAAATAACGAAACACGAAAATAAGCAGGGTTTCTAATGTAAGAATAATCAAAGGATTAAAGGATATTCTAAGGTTATTTTCGCGAGAACTCATAATATAAAATATACCCGATCAATCCGGTTAAAACAGTGTTTTATTGGGATTAAAGGAGTTAAAAGGATCTATATTTAGCATTTTTCTTAAGTATACATTTATCAGATTAAGCATTTTAGATATAGCAAAGTATGCAAGCAATACCTTCTTACAAGGATAGTGAAATTAACAGTTTTGATGGTTAACAGTAGGTATAGTATCTACAATCTACACTTTCTCATTTTTATTTCGGTTAAAGGTGCCCAAAACATAATGGTAACAAAAGAAAAAATGTACTTTTACCTAAAACTTGAATGTTACTTTTAAATTATAATTATTTAACAAGCACTAGCGTACAACAAATAACCATAAAAAAACTGGACCCCAGATTAACTTTACCTATAGAAGGTCTGACGATGATGACCGGAACGTGGCATTGATACTTCTCAATTACAGACTCGGCCAGTGCTTTTGTGAAGGTGTAGGTGTTGGGTTGTCCTTCTGAAATGATCAGCGTCATTATTTATGGCCATCATACCAACGCAGAAAGATGTTGAAAGATATCCTGCTGACGTGTAATACAGGCCCCTAATTCCGCTAATTTATTTGCTTCACCATAACAAAGGAAGACGATTCCTTCTTCCAAAATTACTCTTTTTGCATTTTACTTTTGATGAAAGAAACAAATAGAGAACGCTTGTCAAAATCGTCAAGGTTAAAACCATTCTATCAAGTTTGCCTCAGTTCTGGAGGAAAACTCGAGTGAATCTAATTTGACGTGAAAATGGTTAGTACCTAGTGCTCTTGGGAGACGAAAATTAGGTAGATCAGAAAATAATAATTAGGAGTAGTAAAATGAAAAGAAGGTGGGACTTATGGAAAAGAAGACGACGCAGCGATACCATCTGATGGCCAAGAACTGTAGGAAGCTAAAGTATAGTTTAGATAGGAACTTACTAAGAATGCATAGTTCATTTTGATTTTTGGCGCAAGCATAGACCTCATCAAGGTCTGCTGGTGGCGGGTATACAATCTCTTCGACGACTTGTTTGTCTGCGTTGGAGTAGGCTGTGGAAGTGTGGATTAGAACCTAGAAGAAATACAGAATACAGAAATTATTGGTTTAAGGGCATTTCACAGGTCAGGTTTATTCCTTTAAAAGCCCGTGATGGGTGATCATGCTATTAAATTTTATTTTACGGTGCCTTACATTTCCTTAAATAATTGTTTTATCAGGGCGGGCGATATGACAAACATCTTGGGGTGAACCTGGATGAGATTTGCGTAGGACCGATCAAGCCTACCTATACAGGGTTATTGGTAATTCACTGATACTGCATAAACTGCAGGTGCTGCCCATCATCACGAACAGGCCCAGCAGAACCGGCAGTTCACGCAGAATATTTATGTATAGTAAAATCCATTATGAACATGCTTATACATATAAGGTATCAACTAAAGATCGACTCCGACGCAGTTTGCTCCCTCAGAGAACTAGGTAGCTATTTGTGTGAAATTCGTGTTTTTACTTCTTATTGGATAATCTCATCTCAAGATCTTACATGGACCGTTTGGTAGAACGAGATAGTTGATCAGAAAATATGACGGCAATGTCCAGAGTAGAAGGGTTACTTCCCATTTGTCAAACTATTTATTTCGAAACCTTTCGTTGTTAATCGCCTGCATCAAATGTCCTACCAGAAACTAGTGTGTTATTATTTTATTGTTTCCGGTTAACTTTAAAAAATTGTAGTTTGAGTTTGATAAATCAACATCAACGACATAACGGAAATCGGTTGTCTTAATTGTGAAAATGATGTATATGTTTAAAAGACATACTTCGAGTTTCTTCATCCGCTGGCACAGATCGAGGATCTTCCTGGTTCCCTCCACGTTTATCTGCAGTGCCAGCTTCAAGGGTTCATTGAACTTCAATGTAGCTGCTGTGTGGATCACAATGGATACCTGCGATAAAGTTAATTCTATTTATGTGTCACAATATGAAGAGCACACCTAACTTTGAAACAATAGTATCGTGGAGAATGCAGATTACCCTATTACACTACTGGTTGTGTCAAGCAGTTATGTCACGGGGGATAAACGATTCTAACAGCTGGTTTTTCATCTGCTTGTTATTGACAATAGTTTAATCGCCTCGTTGACGAGAGCCGGGTAGACAATTTGTTAGCAAATGACAAATTGTTGACAAACACACGATGTGACAAGGGGATGAAAAACCGGCTGTAATTCAAATTACATCTTCTTAATTTGATAATTCATATAATTTACAATTATTTTCCATTAATTGACACTAGCAGAATTATATTGTGTCCAGACCATATTGCCATTAACAAAGAATCATCATCATCATATTCTGACATGTAGATTGTTAGGGGACTGATGATGCCGCCATGGTGTCTTGGGCCACCAAAGGAGAAACACCAAAATAAACACTAGGATTTTCAGTTTCAAAATGCGTGTTCAAAGGGTATCTTGGTAGCGTTAATAGGGGTGAAATGAGTTAGACGCTATACCTATATAGCTTTATACATATTAATGGTTGAACCACCAGCGGGTGATTCAGTTGCTGGTAATAAATTTGGTTGCGCAATCAAGCTGATACCAGGTGAAGAACCCTCCATACAAGGTGGCGCGACTGGTGGCGCCACCATGGTTTCTTTATGAGATAGGGTCACACAAAAATATAATATCTACCCTTACCAGGGCCGTGATGAACATTTAATAAAAAAATCGTGTAATGTTTTCGTGAGTCATTCGATAAATTTGATAGCATCTATCTAAGAAATGAAATAAGTTCCCAAAAATTATCGGTTTTGGCGGGACTCGAACCCGCGCCCCACCCTCAGTACGGGTGTGCTCTCACCAACTAAGCCACGAAACCCTTAGTCGGTTCAACCGAAAATCTTTGGGACCTCTTACGGACTATAGCGCCGGTGGCACTATAACAAAAAACCTTAGCATCTATCTATTTAGTTTTTCTGTCCTTTTGGGAAGTACTGTCTACAACTTTTATATAAAAACACCATGAAAGGGTAAGGGTAGATGAAAGTTTGTTAGTTTTCGAACTCAGCCTGAGGCAGACAGGGTGCTAAACTTGTTCGGAGTTAGGATACATTTGTTATCGGCCTTATGGGGTTAATAAATCTACAACAAACCGAAGCTTGTACTATTCATCCATACCCTACGAATAAATTATTTATTCGTAGTCCATACCCTATAGAATAGACAGTTACAGTTTTTAACACCTTTTTGTATTTGAGAAAAAAAAGGCTGCAGTACTTTCACATTTGAAAAAAAAATAAGAATTTGATTTAAGATGTGATCGTATATTTTCTTGCAAAAATTCAAAATATGCTGCCATATGAAAATATGTGCAAAATAAAATAATTTACCTTCCACGAGGAGGCTCGACCTTAGGAAATCTTAGGAGAGCTATGACCAGCTTTACGAATCGTTACATCAAAAAAAATTAAGAACCACACTCCATTTTGAATATGAGATTACCTTTTCAAGGAGAATCCGTTCATCTTGAGGTCTGAGACCAAGGTTGGGCTCAGTTACGTCACCACTTATAGGGACCAGCTTCTTCAAGCTGTTCGGTCTTTGCTCTCTTATCCGTGTAAATATCTGCAACAATTTTTTTATCGTGACATTCTTTGACCATAATCTCGCCTGATGGTAAGTGGCAATGTGGGCGGCGATGTATCATGAAGGTCAAGAAGACACTTATTCACTCTTGCCTTGAAGAGACCCTGGAGTGTGGTTGGTAGATTAAAAAAACCGGCCAAGTGCGAGTAGGACTCGCGCACGAAGGGTTCCGTACCATTATATATAAAAAAGGCAATAAAATCACGTTTGCTGTATGGGAGCCCCCTCAAATATTTATTTTATTCTATTTTTTAGTATTTGTTGTTATAGCGGCAATAAAAATACATCATGTGTAAAAATTTCAACTGGCAAACTATCACGGTTCATGAGATACAACCTGGTGACAGACGGACAGACGGACAGACGGGCAGACGGACAGACGAACAGCGAAGTCTTAGTAATAGGGTCCCGGAACCCTAAAAATAAATTGGTAATTTTATCAGCGTCGGTGGTCATATGGTTTGCGTTAAAGTCAAAGTCGCAGGATGATAGGCCTACCGGGGCCATATTCTACTAAACCAACTGCTTCACCATCACAACGGTTGACGATAGCTGAACCCAGAACGACATGTTTTACATTTCACCTTAGAAAGAAACCACAGATGGAGAGACGAACGTCAAAAGTGTCAAGTTTGAAATCATTCTTACTCTCCGTGCAAATCGCACCGCACGCACTGTCCAGAGTTTCTTAAATGTAAGGATTCTACGTGACGATTTTGCTACGATACCATTGCCATAGTGAAGCAATTGGTTAGCAGGATTGGGTCCCTGGACTGAAAAGGCTTGCAGTAGGTGCTCCTAAGCAAAATGGTGTTGTTTGTCAGTAAAGACTACACGGGTGTAGTCACGTAAGGTTCGTAAGGTTGAAGAGAAATTTCCTCCCGCGAACACTTAGGTGTGGAATGATCTCTCTACCGAAGTTTCACCCGCGGACATACTGGAGTCTTTCAAAAAGGGCGTTCTATAGAATTTACGGGGTCGGTGCCGCACGCTTGTCCCTTGTTTATATTCATTACTTACTGGATTTTCAAGTAGCTTATGCAGTCTTTGCTTCGCATTCTGGCCCCGTTTGTCACGAACTAACAGATATATTTTATCTATTCCTGGACAGCTGAAGAGTAGTTTTTCGATTAAGACCTAAAATAAATGAAAATAAATTTTAAGTAACACAAACAAGCGCATAAAAGGTGGGTTCATAATTTCCTTAGTTACATCTCTCATGTAAAGGTTACATTGGTTGGTCGATGTTAGACATAAACTTCGTTATTGGACCCATGTCCGTTGCATTTACAGCTTGCTTGATCAAGGCTTTTCTATTATCTTTGAACAATCTAGTTGGTACTTCCAAAACAATAAAAATCAATAGGTACCTACTTACTTTTCCAAGAAATCCAGTCCCTCCTGTGATAAAAATTGATTTATCTTCATAGTAATCTGAGACAGACTCGTACATTTTCATTTTGCAAGTATTTGTAGACCCACACTGGCGGCCACACTTCGCGACGTGGGCCGATCTTACTACCCTGAGTATGTATACTTATATTTACGCAGTGGTAAATAAACAATACTCTTATATCAAATTATTGTATCGCTTCTTAGCTAAGTATTGACTGTCACGTGAAGAGGATGAACATCCACAACATACTTTTAAATTATATAAACAATATACACAGTAGCACACTCGTTATAAGAATGCGCTTGCGCTGAAGTAAGGATCCCAAAGCATCAATGTGAAACTAGGCCAAGTTCATTCGGTTCGTGATTTCATCGATCATGTAAGAGAAATTTTGTGGGTGTAAAGTTCCATACCGATTTATAAGGTTTTCTTGTTTATCTATAGAGGTCTGGTTATTACTGTTTGACGGCCCAAGTATAAAATTACAACAACTATTAAATAACGTAATTAACCAAATCGAAAAAAGAAAGTTAAACTCTTATTGGTAAATAATATCTAAACATGCCTGCGCTGGCGTGGAGATGGAACTGACAGATAGTTATTGTATACTCTTTGCTGACAGAACTCAAATGAATAAAAATTGAGATATTTTATGAATTATTGAAGTCAAACTAAATGGCCTTTTTACCCGACTACCAACAGGGGAGGGTTATGATTATGAGGTTAGCACCCTATGTTTGTATGTTTGTATGTATGTGGTCGATTTCTTTGTTCCCACGTAGCGCTGAAACTACTGGTTCGGTTTCAACAAATTATGTATCTATTGATTTATTTATTTATTAAGAAAGGAACGCCAACAGCGTATACATAGAGCATTCTTATAGATAGATATGTAGGTATGTATGTATTGATGTATCGATTGATTCGTCTCAATACCCCGATGGTTATAGACTATAGGATTTAGGGCTCCGCCCTCGAATAAGCCTACAAAACGCGTATTAAAGTTTACGAAGCCGCAGGCTGCAGGCCCCATAGAGAAAAATTACAATACCTACGACCTATTTTCATCAACTCTATGCCTATCAGATGTGACGGATACGTCATTCTATTTTGTCAATGTAAATGTAAATTCGTAATTACTTTAGTACTATACTTACAAATCTGTGTTCGTAATGTTTCAAACAAGAGATGAAGGAGAACAAAATCTGATGATTTTATCAGATATTTGATATGAACCCGAAACTGAATAAGAATATTTGAAATTCTATAATTTGTGACTGAACTGAAGCTGCGACAAAAGCGATCATGGCTAAGTCTAACAATCATTCGTGGGATACTACATCAGAGAATTGCGATGGTGAAACCTCTCGTTACGACATCACCTGAACCTTACTCCATCTCCTTTGAGGCATATTGATGAAAGAGTCATCAGAACGCCTGTGAAACCGCGTTGTGGCATCACTGAAACCTTTCTCCAACTGCGATTTTGATAAACAAAGTTTTTCCAGTGCAACCAGTATGCGCTGCCGGTGTGTGATCTTTTGGCTCGTGGCCGTTTCATTGCGCGTCTTCCTTATAATAAAGCTATGCATGTAATATGTAATAAATGGTGTGCGGTAGAAATAGAAAACATAATATGGAAGGTTGAGGAACATCGAGCACCTTACAAGGCAACCACAATCGATTTTTATTGGTAAAACAATCAGTTAAATTCAAATTCCAGCATAATTTATTTATACACCAGTATAGTATAGTTGGAGGTAGCCATGCTGAGCGTGATGGTGGATCCGGTACAACTGCCGAGCACCTTTTTCACAACACCGGCTTTTTCTGAGGTCACTGTTATACAGCGCATGGCGTCCATTGCTAGACTGACCTGGAAGCGCATAAGGACTAATTTAATATCTATAATCTAGCGCGCTGCCACATGTCCACGTGTGACTACCAGCAAAAAGCTTGCCTGCTTACGGCACACTTCAAGCAAGCCGTAAGCAAGCCATCAACTTACGAAAGGGATTTGGTCATGAATAAAAGGCGCAGCAAAATGACAGCATTTGTAAAATAGAGAATTGTATGCTTTGCTATTTCGAGATTATAGGTACGTTACATTATAACATCTCAACTGTTTTATCTGTTTTGTAAATTTTTAAGAAACATGGTGTTTGATCATAACCACGTGAAATTGGTGAATGTTTTGTTTAATAGATTTCAGAATTTATTTTGTAAGCAGTTTCAGACAATATACCTGAACTTCCACATTGTCAATGTAGTCCATGTCTGCATAAACCTCGTTGGTTTCAGTATGCATCAACTCAGCATTGCTCAAATCAGTGCAGTTCCCACATTTCCAAATACCGCCGACAAACTGTGGTGCAGACTCTGAAAAATTAGAAAAAACTTAAAGAATTAGGGGGACCTTTACCCAGATGGGGTAGCTGGTGGGATAGTAGGTACATTAGTAAAACACATAAAAATGGATCTCATCTTGTACTTTTTAGGTGTAAATACATAGTTGAATGTTTTCATGTTTAAAAAATCTCACCGCAGCTTCGCACGGGTATATTCTATCTATAGCTTAGGTTACTCAGTGATAATGGAAAAGGAATTTTAAAATTTTCTTTTTAAAAACTATTGAGTTTTTACGTTTATTCGTTACAACAAAAATACAAATCTTTACTCTTTATAATATGAGTGTAGATGTAGATTATATCCGTTGTAGTCATACTTCTTCAAGCATAAATTATTGTGGATTGGACTGATAACTAAGGGAGGCACTTTTTATCTAGGATAGTGGTTCGGAATCCACGAAGTCGTATTTAAATAAACCTCTCGTCTGATCTCGCTGTACCTTAAAACTTACCATTAATATCACCTTCATCGGATTCAGTATATTCAGGAACAACACCATTTAGAAGTATATCTATCACAGGATCTACGTCATCATCACTCTTCACTACAACAATCATCACCATTAGTACAACTATTCCTATTGCTTTCATTTTCACTGTGTCGTAAGAACTTCTCTAAAACCGCATACAAAATCAGAGCTTCGTAATCATTTGCGGCAGAAGAAAATTTAATTTTATATTATTAAAACAAAAACAATGAACAATTTAACATCTCCAATTAGATATATGAAAATGTGTACTTCCAAATGCTTCAAAATATATTAATCAGTTAATATTATTTCAAGTTTGTTTATAAAATTATCAGTGTCTATCAGTTTTGTTGACCTGTCCAAGACCTACCCTACGCATCTACGTCGTATGTTGAAAGTCGTATGAAGCAAAGCGAGATTGCTAAAATTATTTCTATTCAACAAGGTCTAGGTCGGCAGAAATAATATAGGTATATGGTACGATAAGTAATAATACATTTTTTCAACATGGATTTAGAAAGTAAGAAGAAAAAGAAACCTTAACTGAGATATGAACAGCTTTGTCGTTTTCATCCAAACCATGGAACTTGAAATACTGTTATTTCAACTGTAATAAAATATTAGTTTCTGGCGTTGGTTATTGCTATTCGAGAAAGTCTAGGTCGGCAGACGAACTACACAAACTATACTCAATAAACTTTTGGTACTACCACTTTAATATTAAAACTATTGTAGTTTAATGAGTTCGTTACGGATGTAAACGGGTTAACTACGAGCTTATTTGTGTTGGAAGAACACCATCGTTTCATCTCTTTACTAGGGAACGCGCGCGGCTCAAACTGCACTCACCCTGAAAAGTCCCTAGTAAAGGGATTTACTACATATTTAATCCGAACAAAATAATACATCGTTCATCTTGTAATGGCAATTACTTTTTTGGTGTCTTAAAAGGTCCGAAATTTGGCTCCTGATTATTATTAAAGGCAATCTTGATGAAAACATCCCTCGTGCGCTAATCACGCCGCTATCACTTCCCGCTTCCGGCGCCGCGCCGGACACGTCCGGAACACAGCTTCCTGTGTTGATCCGGTAGACATTTTATCTCCGCTAATTAGTTTGATCTTCGTTTTCTAAAACTCCGTGGTTTAATGAACATAGACCTACTGATACCTCGGTTACTAAGGAAGCAAATTGCTATTAGCATTTCAGAAAAATAAGGTACCTTTTTACTTTTTTTAACTTATTCATTAATTAAATTCTATTAATTAATAAAGAAACAGTTATATCTCATTCAATCATTCTTCGTCATAAAATCCCATGCGTGTGGACGTCTGATATGTGTTTTCAAAATACTGTGACTGTTAGAGCTAACCCAGAGAGCTGGGGCTATTGACTCCAACGCTGAAGCCGGCTCGAAGAATGTTAGAGCTAACCCAGAGGGCTTGGGCTATTGACTCCAACGCTGAAGCCGGCTCGAAGAATATTAGAGCTAACCCAGAGGGCTGGGGCTATTGACTCCAACGCTGAAGCCGGCTCGAAGAATGTTAGAGCTAACCCAGAGGGCTGGGGCTATTGACTTCAACGCTGAAGCCGGCTCGAAGAATGTTAGAGCTAACCCAGAGGGCTGGGGCTATTGACTCCAATGCTGAAGCCTGCTCGAAGAATGTTAGAGCTAACCCAGAGGGCTAGGGCTGCTGACTTTAATGCTGAAACAAATAAAATAACACTGTACTTCGTACAGTGACAGTTTACTACCGCTTACTTGTCAAGGTTGGCACTCCTATAATGCAAGATCTCTCAATAGGTAATATACGAAATATATAATCGAGTTTATATGAAATATTGAATCGCTATTATACTACAAAAAGTAGTTCCTCTCGGTAGGATCATCGCTGCCAGGCGCTAAATGTATGTTTGCATTGCTATCTCAATAATATGTTATCCAATTTTTTCTTCTAATAGAGTACAAATACCCTATTTTGCTTCAATATATTATATCCTTAACACGAGCTCTAAACCTATTGAACCGCACGAATGGAATCGTACGTGCAATTTCAATAATACGTATTTCAACAAGTAGGTCCTTTATGTAAGTACTTTCTTTACATTCGTCTCTCAAACGGTTCTATCGTTTTTACACTCTCCGTTATTACATTACATATCTACCTACTACTTTTTAAGCACGCAGTGTTTCACACATTATGTTACCTATACCTACCTAATCACCTGTACCTAATCATAAAAATTTGCTTCGAGGCGGTTGTTAAAATTTTTTGGGTTGGGTTACCTGTGGATTGTTTGCAACAGTCTGCAGTTAGCTCAGTTGTTTCAATTGTAAATACTTGTACTAATTTGCTTCTATTATTTGATTGTAATTTCCTTTATTAATATGCAAATTTCAAAAATTAATTAATGACGTTAATTTTTGATTGAGTAAATGTACCTAGGCTATTTCACATTTTATTTTATACAGGGTGACTTTATTTTTTTTTTTATTTAGACTTGGTGCCTTCACAAACGTGCTTGTGATGATGGGCTGAACCTGCAGTTCACGTATTGTCACTAATCTACCAATAACCCTGTATTATTTACTTTTGAATTACCCATTAAATTAAGATTAGGTTGCGCATATGTCGGATCGTGTCGGGCTATATAAAAATTTGCTGTAAGCTACGCTATTCATTCGTATAATTCATCAATTACTCAGCCGTGGAGCCGATTCTGCTTCAATGTAAGTATTTTGGAGCTTATTTGAGCCATTTCTTTTTTTTCCTATGGGTACTTACGTCGACAGTTGGCAGATGTAAGAGTAAGCAAATTCAAAAAGAAGAAGAAAAGTCTTGTAGGTCCGGAATCTCTTTGGGCTTAGTTCGTTAATTGCGTAGTATCTTGTTCTTACTCGAAACATAATAACTTAATACTTTCATTCGGCGGTGGCGAGGCGCGCCTCATCGAGTAGCACAGCTATGCAGTGAATGCGTTAAACATGACATGATGCTGGAGTTTTAATTAATTTGATCAGCTGATATGTTTAGTATTTATTATTTAGAGTGCACTAGTTTTTAAGTTGCATCGTACCTATTCTTTTTGTTATTTCTTGTGTGTTGGTTACCCTTTTAAATAGATTTTTAAGACCAGATCTAAACGGTTTTTTTCAAAAATTGTACATAGTGATGTACTTTGTTTTAGTTTAGTTTGTATTATACCTTCTTTTCTGGTGTGAAATTGATGTGACAAAGGCGAACTTGACGACCTGCACAGAAGGTGGGTTGTAAGTAGGTACCTTATGCAGTTTGTCAACACTGGTATAGGTAAGCGGCTTATACATTACATTGTGCTACCGTATAACAAACAAAATTATAAAGTGAAAGTTGGTATTGAGTATGCACCAAAATGCTTGATTGGTTTAATTTTGACCTTAGTTGCTAGGTTTCCGTAGTGTAGTGGTTATCACGTGTGCTTCACACGCACAAGGCCCCCGGTTCGATCCCGGGCGGAAACATTCCTTCTCTTTTTATTGTTAATTAAAGTTTTGGTAATTATGCTCGGGATCAATATAACTTTTTTTAAGAAACTTAATTAGGTATCAAAATATACTTTCTTGTTGCTCTATGCAAATATTTATTTTCATTGAAACCAAATAAACTTTCGATAAAGCAGTCCATTATTAATGACCAATTGTCAATTTTAGGTACAATTTGATAAAGTTTATCAATCTATTTCATCTCAATGGCGTTGCCATAGCAACAAATTGGCTCGCTTACTTCGAGAAGCCTCTAACAGAGAGATTGGAAAGCGGGCGAGAGATATAAATGAAAGGGTTCGACATCTTGGACATACAGGGTCACTAATATCCATGATAATCGACGTCAACAATCCAAAAACTCTTTCTGCAAGGATTAACCGGTCTTTGGGTTTTATATGTTTTTCGTAACTTGTTCACTTATCAAAATCCACAGCTCTTCTTATAACTACCGTATCTAACAATTATTGGTAAAAGCTCGGCTCCAATTAAGTGGTGGCCTAGATCACGTCCAGAAACGCATTGGTTGTTTCGACAACATTGTGAAAGACGCTGGGACACTGGATGCGAAAAGTGTAGAGCAGATAGGATAATAATTAAAGAAGACCTCATTTATCATTTATTTACTGCGTCATACTAAGGTTCATACAATTTGCCAAAACTTATTTACTATTATTAATAGACAATACACACAATAAGTACCCAGTTAGGGTGTGCAATGGGAGACGGCCGGATTTAAGATGTCAAATAATTTGTGCAGTTTCAATTACAAGTCACCAAAAGTATCACCTCCATAAAACTGTGGTGCCCAGTGGAAGAGTAGCGCTTTTTATGGGGGGTCTGTCCACCAAGTAGGGGTGGTAATGCGCTGTGCGTCTGCTTGTCCTGGAGTAAAAGGGGGATTGTGGAATCAGGTCGTGTAGTTCCTGTAAGGATTCTCCGAAATGTCTATAAGAGATCGAGAGATAAGCGACCTTGTGGCGGTGTTCGAAACTTTAGACCTTAGATTCTGCTAGGTTCTACTCGTCAATGAGTCTGAAGGCTCTTCATTCTATCGAGTCTAAGGCCCGTATTATAAAAGCTTCCTCAGTTATCAATCGATGCTTGAGTAACGCTTTTCTATGGCATAAACGTCACTCAAGCATAGATCGGTGACTGAGCGAGCTTTCATAATACGGGCCTAAGACTGTAAGCTGGTACTTGGCCGAGCCGTCCCGAACATGGCTGCAATACTCCAAATCGATTGATAATCTAACTGACGGACTAACAAGTCTCTTTTAGGAAATTAGCCTATTGATCATGTATGGGCATTGTAATGGCCATAAAAATATATTGCGACACCCCTTATATTAGCGCCTCTGATCGCAGCCTGTTTTATGAAGGGCTCGTAAACTGATATTGTGATCTCCTAAAGGGTTTATGGATTCGACTATCAAAGACCAGTGTTATGAACTCTTCAGTGATATATCTCTCATTTCAAAGATAGTGAAGGTCACATACCGTCAAAATAATTCACTTTAAAAACTATCTTTTTCCAACAGTTTGACGCTCGTTTTTAAGTTTAAAAGTAAATCATGAGGTATGCCACTCAACCGTGGGGAGGCCTACGAGAGCCGGAACTTCAAATTTTTTGTATGGAAAATTTGAGCCAGTTTTGTGCTTTTTTTTGTCGTAGTGGCGTTACCTTGAGATAAAGGAAAATACATCTTCTGATTTATCATTTATTGTCAACGACCTGGTACCAACGAGTCCTCTGCTATTTTGGCCATATCGTCCGAAGGCAACCAGACAACCTCGAAAAACTGGTTGTACTAGGCAAAATAGAGGGAAAAAGACCAAGACACTCACTAACCCGCTGGTCTGACCATATAAAAGAAATAACGGGACTCGTTTTGCCTGCAGCCCTGAGACAGGCCGAAGACAGTGGAAGCGGTTCACCAGCGTCTCCGTGAAATCATTTGAGGATGGGCACGACCTTCAGCAATGAAGAATACGACGAAGAAGAAGACTTAAGAACATAGGGTTGGAAGTCGGTACCTGGACATACCCGACTGTATACAGGGTTGGTTTGGTTCCCCCTAAATTTGAAGATGTAAGGAGGTTTGTTACCTCTTCACGCCAAAACTACTGAACGGATCGGGCTGAAATTCTGCATACAGGTAGTCAATTAAATTAAATTAATTTTATTTCGGTTGTTCACCATAATTGTTATTACAACTACCTATACACTATGATGACCTCATCGCGGTGGGCGTAGGTACGCTTGCGACGCCGGAGGTTGCGGGCTCGATTCCCGGCTTTGGACAAATATTTGTACGATCTGCAGGTATTTGTTCCGGGTGCTCTGGTCGTTTTCTTTACATCAAATAAAAAATATCTTTCTTTGTAATGTATTGTATTATGTATATCAGTTATCTAGTACCCATAACACAAGCTCTGCTTAGCTTGGGGCTAGATGATGCTGTGTGAATGTCCAATATTATTTATTTATTATTATGTTAGTTACTATACAAACATTATATCAATTATTCATGTCACATTGCAAAATTAAATCATAATCACATATTGAAAATTCACATATTAAAAAATGTTTAAATTTAGGGTAGTAATTCCAGGCCTGGATTAACATTTATATTACTAGTACTTTTTATCCCAAATGAACGCGTGCAAAGCCACGAGCAGAAACTAGTAGACAGTCGTTTGCATTTTTTTAACAACCACACCATTTTCAAACCAAAAATGTAGAGACAGAAAACTGCGGTTAAACGAGACGAAAACTAAGAGCTTTATTCAACCTGTGAAAAAAAAGTTTATGAACTAGCGTTGTAACTCTACATGTGAAAACAAAGGCTGCATGCACAGCGGCAGCCAGCCAACACAGAGTTGTGACTTTCAAACCACCGTGAACAGCGACCAAGCTATTGTGTTCTTTTTTATACGTTGTTCATAAATTAAAACTTCTTTTTATGTGAAAAACTAGAGTAGCTCGAAATAATGTACGATTCCTCCGGTCTGCATAGTGGTTGAGCGGCTTATTCCCAGTGGTTCTGTGCTGTGGATCTGTCCTACTAGTGTGCTTTTGTCCTATTAGTTCTGTGCACAAGACTACCAAAAAAGCACAAAAAATCCATATTAATATCATACATTTGAAAGTAACTCTGTCTGTTTGTCGGTCTGTGTATCTGTATATTTATTCTGTCTGTTAACTTTTTACGCGTAAACGGCATGAAAAATATCATCATTTTTCATATTAACATTATTTTTCCGATTCAATATTCTAAAAATTTTAATTTTATTAGAAGGAGACTAGTTCCCTTCGTGTACATAACATAGCATTTCTTATGTTCATAAATATTAAAGATTTTTTTGATGGTTGATGAGTTTGATGACAAAAGGGTGCTCGTAGTCAAAAATATTTAATAATAATATTTTAAATAATTATTTATAGACCTTTTATTAGTCGAAATAATTTATTAGGCGAGGTAGGTACCTATATTTTCTAAAAGGTTTAGTGCCCATCACGTATTATTAGGTTCATCATTATCATGATCATCACTAGCCTAGTCGGTCTTGGCAAAATTGATTTAAAAAAATTATTTACCCTTATTTACCAAATAACGCATAACCCCACTATAGTAAACAGCAGAGTAATCCTTCCAACAAATGTTGCTGGGGTCGCAGGGGAACAGCCGGGCGTCTTCCGGCGATAGTTCCGCCGCTAACGCTCTCATCTCGCCCGTTTGCATGATCCAAGAATGGGACGTAAAGTAAGCCAGAACGTGGCGAATAGCTGACATTTGCGCTTGGAGTTTCACGTATCTGAAAATATTTTTGAAATATCGTATCACACACATCAACAGAATAACAGAATTTACTAGTCCACGGGTGTGCATAGGCCTCGCTTATTATTATATCTAATTAGGACATTTATTTGCAAACACCGGCCAAAGATTCCATTGGTATTCTATTTTTATATACGGTGATGACAATAATAACAAGATAAAGTTAAAAACTACAACCCGACTACGTGAAAGTTATAAAAGTTTGAAACATTTACATTGACAAAATAGAATGACGTATCGGTCATATTTGATAGGCATAGAGTTGAAAATGAAAATAGGTCGTAGGTATTGTAATTTTTCTCTATGGGGCCTGCAGCCTGCGGCTACCTAAACTTTAATATGCGTTTTGAAGGCTTATTCGGGGTCGGAGCCCTAAATCCTATAGCCTATAACCATCGGGGTATTGAGATGAATCAATCGATCCATAATTTGTTGAAATCGAATCAGTAGTTTCAGCGCTACGTGGGAACAAAGAAATCGGCCACATACATACAAACATACAAACATACAAATATACAAACATACAAACATACAAACATACAAACATACAAACAAACAAACATAGGGTGCTAACCTCATAACCCGCCCCTGTTGGTAGTCGGGTAAAAATAGAGAAAAACGGTAGGAATTAACTAAGAAAACAGATGAACTTTGCACAATTATTTCCAATGTTTTAAATAACTTTTTACGATTAAGGTAACGGAAGTTACAAGAAGAAAAAAGGTTTTAACGCAACCCAATTCATGTCAATTCACATAATACATCCACGCCTCTAACGTACTTTGTCCGTTTTCCTGTAAGATACAGCCAGAGGTCAGCAACGTACGCCGGTATCACTTCGAAGAATAAAGCCACTAACCACACGAACCATTTGCAATTCACAGCTCGCACGTACGGGGTCGTCGAAGCGTCATCTGTAAATAAGGAAATAGCTTTTGTTATAATCTTAGTCCAGAGTAGGCACACGTAGTGTAGGACGCCCTCCATCCAGGTGGAATGACGTACTGCGAAAGACTGCGGGCAAATCATAGATATGGCAGGTTGAAGACAGTAATCAAAACTAAATAAATGCATAAAATAATAATATGTAAAAGGGGTAGGTATGGCTACGAGCACTGATACCTACTATACTATACTTTCTACATTTCAGCCTCCTTGTCCTGTATTTCTATGATATTAATGAATTAATAGACTATTCGACTACATTGAAAATAAGTTGCAAATTGTTTTCGTTCTAGTCAGTGACAACGTAACAAAGCGTAATCAGGTGATTTTTATTTAAAATATGCTTATTTTAGATAAAATAACGGGATTAAAATTACACATTTTTTGATATTATCAAAAAATGTGTTGATCACGTTACCGAAAACGCTCTGCGTTTGGTTGCATCGCTGGTGACGTCACACGCATAACAGATTACAGTGCGTGTTGTTCTTCTTGTTACGTGTGATGTGAGGTGTGACGTCATCGAGTCATGTCACCGGAGCCATGACAGAAATAATACGACTGGCCTTGAAGAAATATTAATTACACTTTGCATTATTTTTATCAAACAATACGTTACAATTATTTCCCAGTAGTAGTCAAGTAGCTTATTATTATGAAACTGAGGTGACATTAAATTTGTTTATTGTTTTAATACGTTTTTTTATATTGTTATGAACAACAGTAAGTTAAATTAGTAGTGCATAATTTCAGATGCCAAAGATATAACAACGTAAACTTACCGCCGTAATCATCTTTCACACTGTGTTTGTAAAATTCATCTGACAAATTGCCCAGGGTTATTGGGTTTATGGAGCTACTGCACGAATTGAAGACTTTTATGACATCTGACCTAAAATAAACTTATTTTAGAGAATTCCTGGTTTTACATGAGTTTAACAGAATCGCAACAGCATATAAAAAAAAACAGAAAGGAAATAGCAAAATTATCAGCCTAGCGCCAATACTTCTTCAAAACTGTAACGAAACGTCTAGAAATAAAGACGAAATTAGAATGCGATCGACCGTGGTGTTTGAGCTTGTTTATCTGGTTGTACCTGTACAGTGTTTTCATAGATTTGTGACCCCTCTGACAGATTCCAAACCTCGTTAATAAAATACTTACACTAGATTTAGTTGTTTTAATTTGTTCTTTTTGTATAGAACAGCTTGCTATCTTAAATATTTCTATATCGATATGGACTTAATCTTAAGATGGGGTTACCCATCGATAAGCATCACTGTAGTACATCCCAGCTAAACCAAAGACCAGACTCGGGGTAGGCTACCTATAAGACATGTCCCAACAAGAGTTACCTGCGACATTTAGCAGCCGCTACCAACACCGTATTTGACACATAGTCCACGGGTATTATATCGATGTTATTGTCTCTATGGCCGACAATGATCTTGCAGTAGCCCTTGGCACAGGCTAGTAATAAAGCTGTAGCCCCAAACCAGTTGTCTATCCAGCCGGTGAGTGGCTCCGATATTGATGGAGTTACTGAAAGTATAAACATTATACACATGTTTCAGAATAATTTTACACTGATGCATGCACACGTGTCAGTGTGTAACACGTCTCTATGAAGCTAGAAACTAGAAAATATTTGTAAGCACCTTTATTATTAAAACTAGTTTAGTGTGTAGTTTAGTGTATGCAGCTTAAGTTACTATTTTAAATTACATAGCATCGTCGTCTTGTATCATTAGTAAGGTTTATTTGATTATTTTATTTTATTTAGCACTTTCACTCTCACACACGCATTGTTTAATTCCATTATAATGAGATTATGTAGGTACTTCTTTCTTATCCTTTTGATCCTAAGTTATTTTGAATAGATTATTTATTTAATGATTTACTGCAGGGGGCTACTTTTTATTCCGAAAAAAAAGCATACGAGCAGCTAGTGTATTATATAATCTGTGCAGCTTACCAATGGAAGGACGGACGATGACAGTTGGTATACTGCCATGCAGGTCGTTCACCAGGTTTTCTCCCAAGGCTTTTGTGAAGGTGTAGGTGTTTGGACGTCCAGCTGTAACAGAAAATAAATAACTAACAAATGAGCAATCATAAAACACAAAAGTGTAACCGTATAGGATAGGAATAGATGCCCAATTTTGAGAAAGAAGATTATTGAAAAGCGACTTGATTTAAAATGTAAGATTCCTATTCGATATGGTCAAACTAAACTTCAACAGTATCCTAAATAAACTTTATTAACAAAGAAAATTACAATCAAATAATATAATAAAATTAAAACTAGTATTTGCAATTGAAACAGTTAAGCTAACTGCAGACTGTTGCAAACAATCTAGCTCAACTGATCCATACCAATTTCAGTCGGCAACGTGCCCAAGTCGCTGGCTGCATTGCCCCGCTGTATGGTAATGCTGATGGGTAAAACAGGTTTGATTTTGAGTCATGAAAGATCAAGAAATTTGGCGCTTCCCAAGTACACTATTAAAAATATGTTTCATTTGAAAGCACCGCTTACCCAATGACTTAATCGTGACCTCTCCGTCCAATTCCTTGGACATCTCGACCGCCTGGTCCAGGTCGCAGGGAGGGGGGTACAGTCTCTCCTCCACTACGTCTCCTATCGCGTTGCAGTAGGCAGTCGACACGTGGACGAATGCCTGAGAAGTTTGCATAACCAGACGATATTTTAGTCAGTTATATGGATAGTTGAGGATAATTTTTGAGAGCTACAACTATGAGTGTCAATTTCAAAACCAACAGTTAAAAACCATTGTAAATCACGATGTTCTGACTTTCGTGAAACTTGGGAATACGCGCGTCTCTCACGAATCTTTGGGAATAGGCGCGTCTCTCACGAAACGTTGGGAAGTCCTGACTTCTGATTATAAAAATAATACATGCACATACTGTTATCTTGCTCATCCGATGGCTTAGCTCCAGGACTTTCCTGGTCCCTTCGACATTGATGGCGAGCGCTATCTTAAGAGGCTCGTCAAACCTCACGGTGGCTGCGGAGTGAATCACCACCGACACCTGGTGAACAGTCAAATGATCGTGAAGTGACAACAGATTTTTTTTTCAGATATGATTTTTTTATTATTGGACGACCTCTGTGGCGCGGTCCGCCTACGACAGAGGTTGCGGGTTCGATTCCCGCCTCGGGACAAATGTTTGTACCATCTGCAGATATTTATTCCGGGTGTTCTGGTCGTTTTTTAAGTATGATAAAATATATCTATCTGTGTATTGTATTACGTATATCAGTTATCTAGTACCCATAACACAAGCTCTGCTTAGCTTGGGGCTAGAGGATGCTGTGTGAATTGTCCAGCATTATTTATATTTATTAATTTATTTAAGTATATATTTTTAATTTGAAAATACTTCTGAAATTCCAAGTAAAGGAAGCCTATCTATTCGAAATAGTTTAACTTTACACAGCGTGTTTAATGTGATTTCTTTTAAATTGATTATTGATTGTCATAGCTTGCTGAAGATTCGGAACCTCAGAGCAATAGTTATTGCTCTGAGTTCGGAACCAACGATCATAGATAAAGCACATTCTGACAAAACAATCGAGAAAAAATTAGAATTGGAAATAAAACAGCCGATCAAAGCGTTTGACAATGTGATAAATGTTGCATTCACATTGGTCGGAATAGATAAAATTACCTTTCGTATAAGAAGCTCTTCATCCTCCGGTTTGATGCCCAGGTTTGGAGCAACTATGTCGCCGATGATGGGGACTATCTTCTCAAGTTCTCCAGTATTCCTCTCCTTCACCCTTTTGAATACCTGTTGATAATACAAAATTTACTCGTTGAACTCCACTTTTCTTTTTAAATATTATACAAGTTTTCTAGGTTTCTAAACAAAATCAAATTAAACTTACCGGTGATTCTAGAAGATTCTTCACCCGATCTGGAACTGCAATGTTCTTCTTCTCGCGCACCAGTATGTAAACATTCTCCACATTTGGACAGCTAAATAGGATCTTTTCGATGATCACCTGTTACATACACCGAATTGTAAAAACTTGATTTTTGATTTTTTTCAAACATTTAAAAGGTGTTTTTTCGTTTTATGTTATTTTTTAGCAATTTCTTATTTCTAGTTAAATTTAATTCTATTTGGTTTTATTGTGTAATTTTATGTGGCATTTTATAAATTTATTATTTACATGTGATATGAATTGTGATCTGAAATACACGAGTTAATAATAATGATTAGATTTTTGTATAACAATAAATTAAAAACAATAGACCTTCCCCAAGAACCCAGTGGCACCTGTCACAAAAACACTTTTCCCTCCAAAAAACTCCGCGACAGATTCAATACCGTTCATCTCACTGTATTGGGTGCCAGCCATATTTAAAATGATAATTAGATTGCTTAACCGCTGTCTGAAAAACTTATATTTATTGCATGACATCTTAGATAAAAGTAAAAAAAGGGAGATAAGGTACTAGCATCTCGAAAGTGGAAGGCTCGAGTCAGGTCCAAGTATGTTCTCCCACCTCAATCATCGTGGTACCGGGGCAGCAGTTGCGTTTGCGTTTCGCGTGCTTGCTACGACGTACTTTTGTGCGATTTCGACTAAAAAACCACAGCATTGCCCTCGTGTTCGTTCAGCTCATAAACAAAGCCCAAAGCATCACTTTTTACGCGTAAGTATATCAAAACTTCTCTCTTCGATCTCCTTGATAAAACAATTCACATAATATTTTAATGTTCCAAATTCAATCTCATTTTTCACTTGGATTGTTCACAAAGGGAGCAATGAGTTTAAAATAAGAACCTCAAAACATGTATGGAAAGAATTTTGAAAGAGATTCAATTCGATTGCTTTGAATTAAGGTAAAACCTTTATCATTTTTCAGGTAACAGAGCTTTAATCACCTACAATTAGCTATAGATACATAACGTGTAAAGTGCGTTTTACTGGCATAGAGTGTGAAAAGGACTTACACATTTTAGCAGCTAAAAATTGTAGTTCTCTTGCTAATGCATTACGTAATGTTTTAACAGTTTAAGACATATAATAGGATGTTGCTTTAATATTAGTATGTTTCAAGGTTACTTAGCACTTGACATGTGAATATAATTTTAATTCACGATTGTTTTTTGACAATGTTTTCTGAGTAGCATGGTCACCACACCAATCTATTTCCATGCCAATCTAGGCATTTCCATGCACTCTTTGCATCTATCTATTTTTTATTTACCGCTATTAAGTATTAAGTATTAATATAATTTTTGAGGCTATAATTAAGGTTATCTTAGATTCTCTATTATGTTTGATGAAAGAGGTATCGAAACACTCGGCGGAATTCAGGGAGTATTATGTGCTATATTTTTTAAATCTGTTGCCAGGGATAAAGGCCTCAAATATATAACAGCAAACATAATTGGTTTGTTGAAGGTTGCCTGGAAGAGATCGCTTCTAAGCGATAAGGCCGCCCATTGTACTTGTCTCATGTAATGTCTTTTTGTAATGTTCTTTTTCTGGTGTACAATAAAGTGTTTTTGTATTGTATTGTATTGTATAATTTGGTGAACAACAAGGAAAAACACCAGCATTTAAAAGTTTGGAACAAGTCTGGTATTTCGGTTTCAGCTTCCGAATGAGCTGAAATTCCGCATGAGTGTGTACCTAATATAAATCGGATGACAATGCTATATAATGATGACATAGAGCCGGAGGGTGGCCATATAAACGCTGTAATACAATGACGTAACCCCATCGAGTTAAGGCTCGTTTGATTAGTCGGTTCGATTTGATTCGTCTTGATACTTGTCGAGACGAATCAAATCGAACCTCTCTCTGGGCTTGGGCCCAGAGTCTACTCCACTAATTTAATCCCTTAACAATAACAATTGTGTTGTCTCAGAATGGCATATTTTGGCATTTGACATATTTTGAAAGATACTAGAGATGGAGGGACATGCGCCCGTGTCAAAAGTTTCAAGATTGAAACCGTTCTAATCAATCTGTCTGTGAGCAGAATAATTAAACTCTAGATACAGCGTGCAATGTTCTGATACGGTACCATCACCCGATTTATTTGGTTGAATTCGGTCTCAAAGTGACGTAAGTAGAGCAAGCCATAGCGCCGTTTGCCATCCTGTTCGATTGTCTTTTGTATAAAACTAATTTCTGCCCTCGGCTTCGCAGGCACTATAAGATGAAATAGGTGACGGCGCTAGTTTGGCTCGGGGTATCGTCTAACGAGGCTAAGTCCGAAATAATCTTAGACTTTAAAAGGCTAGAGATAAATCGGACATCTTTTTCCGATAGCTTTAGTAGTAGGCACCTAGTAAATATTTTTATTAAATACTCTACGTATTTTATTACAATATTATATCATTTTCTTTTTTTTAACATATTCACCCTTGGTCTCATTTTTCACTGTTTTTCAAAGAGTTTCCGCCGTTCACTTTCCGTGCATCCCTAAGTTTGTAAACTACCCTTGTTTTCCCAAACTAATAGCTGTTTCAACTTTCAGAGATTAGCTGGAAGCCGGAAATTTTTAACCGCAATGCAATCTACTTCTCGAAACTAAACTGAAGTAAACAAACAAGGTTGCCCTGCAATTTCAAAAAGTTTCTTACAGGTTTCTCATTTTACAAAACAAAATAACTTAATTTTAAATTTGAGATTTATTTGGATTTCAATTCAGTCTTATTTATTATACATACTCGAAAAATACATATACCTATTTACTTTAAATAATAGTTATTAAAATAATACAATTTCTTTATTAAAAACCTTTGGTATGTTAGTTTGACTAATCTCAACACAAGATTTATAAAAGTCACCAATACTTTTATATCAATTGGATTTTGTTCTTGCTGAAAAAATACTCAATCGGAATCTTCCAAAAGCAGTTCCTTGGTCGATTCATTAAAATCACTCGCGTTAGCTGAGGCCGTCGAGGGTGAGGCTGACTCCTCCACTTCTCCTGAAGACACCGGTTCACTGTTTCCTTGCTCCTGCAGCTCCCTGAGCCTCTGGTGTTGACGTCGCGAGAAGAATCCGTACTAGAAAAATAACAGCATACTTTTAAAAATTTAGGCAACAAGTTTTTTCTGATTCATTTTCCATCTTTTTTCGTCGATGTTAAAAAATTGGTTAATTTATCTACATAATGGTCAATATTTTGCGTACCTATTCATGAAGTTATTTCATTTAAAATTCAATTCAAAGTTTTCAGGTTTTTTAATCTGATTTTAAACACCATGAAATAGTAGTCGCAATGTTATTGTGGTCATACGGCTGTGTAGGCAAACTAAAAACTACCAACTGTCATCAGCAACATCAGCGCATTTGTTGAGGTCTCATATTCAACTGACGTTATTATGACCACAGAGCAGTATAAAGTCCACTGCGTCCAGCGTTTTTTTTTCAAGTTTATTTATTTATTATTTATTTAAGTTCATTTTCAATATGCACGCTTTCGCGCCCCACCCTTTAAATAAATTTAAAATGCATTTCAGGGCACTTATCGATTGATTTTTTTTTGATTTAATTGTTTTAGTGGTTTATAGGGTATGGGTGTTTAGCCTAGGTGTTCCTACACCCATACCTGTTTTTGTAGAATTCCTTGGCAATCCGGAGGTTGTTGTGATGGTTGCAAAGAAGGCGAAATGAAGGCGAATGTTATTATGGAAGTATGAATGATTTAATGAAAGAATGAATAGATTTTACAAGCAGAAATAAAAGTTACGTGAAGAAATACAAAAGCAAGGTAAGCGCGTGAAGTGAGTAAGTTGATCAGTTCGTAAACACCAAGCGAGTGAGTGACCGAGACCGACCGGTCCGAAGTGCAAGTTCTGTTCACTTGGGGTATGGCCCAAGTTGAAAGAAGTAAGCGAACTGGAAATTTTATCTTATATATATTTATTTATAAGAACACACACTTCGGATCGGTGATCGAGTGGCGTGTAGGTACGCCACAGGTTCATTACATTCCTACCTATAGAATGTAATTGAGACACTACAAAAATAGCTGTAATATCCTAATGTCGAGTCACCGCGAAAAGAGTCTGTCGCGTACGGTTAATCCTGACTGCAAGTCTTACCTTATGTAGCAGATACACAATCAGACCTAACAGCAGAAGACCAAAGACTACCCCGACCACGATGCAGAGGATCAGAGGCCAGAGCGGAGGAGCCGGCTCCAACACGAAGTTTGTTGTTATGGTAGTGTTGGCGTAGAATTCTTGGCCACTGAAAAATAACAAAGTTATAAAAAAGTTAGACGTATTCATACGCCCCTAGAGTAAGATGTATTTAATCTACTACCTACTTTGAAGAGGTAGGACCTGATTGACATCTATATAAAATAATTTAGACTTTTTTGAATTGAAAAGATGACTATGACTAGGAAAATTTTGGGAACAATTACGGTCAAAGAAACGGAAACTTAAGTCGAAATTATAGTTACTAAAACATTATTTATGACAAAACTTACACTTCGTAGTCGCCCCATATTAAAAATATAGCTATAGTGGTGTTTACAGTAGTGTCTCTCTCCAAAACATCACCTGCAAAGAAATGAAATGAATTATTTAAAGCTCAACGCACATCTTATCTCAGCTGAGCTTAAGGGTTAGTTCACACCGAGACTCTTCAGGGTGAGTGCGGTTCTAGGCGCACGCGTTCCGCGTCTCGACGAGCACTGAACTCCGATTACATCCGTAATGAATTCGTCAAACTACGATAGTTTTTATAGTAAAATACCTAAATAATGTTATATTTTTAATCACTATAGTAAATTGCGCGCTGCGTCACGCGGTGTCTCGGGCGTTGCGCTGCGCCTCGCAACTTCACGCTGCGTCGCGCTACGTAACGCGGCGCCGCCGCCGCCGCGGGGAGTTTTCGTATTATGTCAATAAAATTTGTATTTTTTTGCGTAGTATATAAATTTATAATTTAACCACTATCTTAAAAAGTGCAGTGCGCTGTGTGTAGTGTCGTGTCGCGTCGCGTCTCGATGTAAACTGACCCATATAATAAAGAAATTGCAACGAATTTTAAATTCGTTGCTTGTAGGAATTTATTATGCGCGTTTATGCCAGAAAAATGTACGCATTTCACAATATGATACAATACTATTCCCAAAGAACAACAAAATCGCAATATAAATAATATTCACCGTATAAGCCAAGATCTAGTTTTAGCGGTAGTACGACAGGCAGGGTAACTTTGGCAGGCATGGACCAGGTGCACACAACTTGTGTGTCGTCATCCTCGCAGTTTTCTAGTGGACTGGACAGCCGGATCTGAAATAGTTCAGAGACTTTCAGTCGTGCTAAAGTTATACAGCTCAAGTTTGTTAAAGTTCAATGTCAGACAGAATTATTGTGTTGTTTGTGGCTAAGAGTAGGGAGGCCCAGCTCTTGGCCACAAAAAAACAGAGATCGACACGTGCCCATCAGGCACGTGTCGATCTCGTTGCTTAGTTGGTTAGAGCGCACCTATACTGAAGGTGAGGCGCGGGTTCGAATCCTGCCGAAATCGTAAATTTTTGGGATATTATTAAAAAGTTTTCGTAGAAGAGTAGTTAGGGAGGGTCTAAATTTCCTAGAAGGGTTAAGAGGTTGGCACCCTATGTATATTTGTATGTAGCCGATTTTTATATTCCCACGTAGCGCTGAAACTACCAGTCCGATTTCAACAAATGAGGTATAGATGGATTCTGATGATGGATGGATGGAGTCTCAGAACTCCGATGGTTATAGGATAATGACGTCAGATGAAATTGGGGGCCTAACGAGATAGCAGGGTCTATGTAAGGGTCGAAAATTTCAATTTTAGTTAACTTTTTTGTGTGTAACATCATTGCAAGGCCTTTGTTTGCACTTTTCAAAACAATTTCTCAAATATCAATAAGGCGTAATAGGTTAGCAATTGATTATTGATGATTATTAATAATCACAAGCAATATGTAAGCAAGAATGTGCAGGATTGTGGTGCCGGCGGTTTAGAATTTGCACTACCCCAACTCTTCCTGTGAGTGTCGTAAGAGCTGACATACTTGTATAGAGAATAATCCAGAAATGGTTACATAAATAAATATTCTCGAGGGTTTAGTACTTATCAGGCAAAACTTAACACATAACATTGTAAATATTATGAATGTGCCGTCGGTTTTTAGTATTTTCAAAACAATAAAAATATTTTTATAGTTATTTGTACTTACAACATCAAATAAAACATGAACTTCAAAATTGTACCAATCCGAAGGTCCTAAGTTCGTTATCTGAAACAAAATAAAACATTATTGACCTCAGGTATAAAAGTATCGTGATCAGGTATAAAAGTATCGTGATCAGGTATAAAAGTATCGGGATCAGGTATAAAAGTATCGTGATCAGGTATAAAAGTATCGGGATCAGGTATAAAAGTATCGTGATCAGGTATAAAAGTATCGTGATCAGGTATAAAAGATCGTGATCAGGTATAAAAGTATCGTGTAAATAAAGTAGTTCGAAGGTGGTTTGTAGATGCATCATAGCAATCACGGTTTCTGTGATTTTTTCTTGCAAGAAAAAACCCATTAATAACTTTGGCCCGACCCAGAATTTGAACCCGGGACCTCATCATCAGCGGTTAAACACGCAACAAAGACAGTGCACCTATGTTTGCGTATAAACTTGGGCAGTAGAATATTTCCTGCGCACCTGGGCCCTTATTGCACTAAATTTATCGCTTCACAATAACAGTGGCATCGTCTCACAATTAAACATTTTTTCATTTTAACTTTGATGAAAGATATTAAAGATGGAGGGACCCGTGTCAAAAGTATCAAACATCAAAGTGCTTTATTTCCTTTTGACCTTACAGAACTCATGGACACGTCAAGATTCTATTAAAAATCTCTCCGTGCAAATAGCACCGCACGCACTATCTCGAGTTTCTTTCTTCTATGGACGACTCTGTGACAATACCATATAAAGCGATTGGTTAGCAGAAATTGGCCCCACGTTCGTGTTGAGACTGACCGTGGCCGAAAATTGGCTAAGATGACGTCAGCAATCACTTGTTTCCATCAAAATCATGTATGTTGTTTGACCTTCACCTCCTAAAATATCATATTTTCTAACTTCATCATCATCAGCAGCTCCACTGCTGGGTATAGGCCTCCCGAAGTTTGTACCATCCACCACGGTCCTGTGCTAAAGTTATAATAATTATACAATAATTAATTGCTAATATAATTTTTTAGATTTTTTTTATTATTGATTTAGAATTTTGAAGACAGGGCGCTATGGCGCTCATTAGGGGAGGCCTAGGTCCAGCAGTGGACTATTATAGGCTGATGATGATGATGATAATTTTCTAGCTTACCTCAAGATAATTGGTAAATGTTATGTTTTCCCGGCTATAAAGTTTTTCTCCTGAGATTGTTATTGTATCGTTCGGCAGTGGTTTTCTAGAAGAAAGAAAAGTTTTTTTTTTGATTATTTAGTTTAATTATTTTCATCACATCAATAAACAACATTTGAAAACATGGCAAAATCACACAGGCTGCGCTAACTCGGTCACGTGCTACGGATGGAGGAACATATTTTTTGATATAATATGATCACGTGACCGGAAACGCTCTGAGTTTGGTTGCATCGCTGGTGACGTTACACCTATCACAGATTACAGTGCGTTTTGTTTTTCATGTTAGGTGTGGCGTGAGGTATGACGTCATCTGTCATGTCACCGGAGCCATGACAGAGATTATTGTTTCGGCGCGCCATTATTTCATTCAAAGTTTAAAATAAGTTTTTATAACTAATACGACTGGCATTGAAGAAATATTAATTACATTTTGCATCTCTTTTATCAGACAATACGTTATAATTATTTCCCAGTAGTAGTCAAGTAGTATGGGTACCAACCAAGAAAACTTACCCAGTCAAATTGAAGCTAGCTTCCGGAGTAACTTCCAGTTTCACCTCTAGCACAGAGTCCTTACTAATATTCCTGTAGTAGAGACTGTCCACCAATTCAGCTACTACCTTCAATGTCACTTCAGAACTGGAATTCAAGTTGTACTCCAACTCCATCTCCCAATCTATCTCTTCATCTCGGAGTAGGGGTGCTGAAATATTACTTAAGTGTTAAAAAGAACAGCATAATTACTAAAATATTTTGAGGGTTGGTTCATATTTCGATCATTCATATTATTATCCATTAATATTATGGGCGACAGTTTGGGAAGGCAAATAAATATATAATGGTTTATTTTCATCGCCTTATAAAAACTACTGAAGATATAGAGTTGTGACGTTACGAGAGTTTTTTTAAACAACTGAAGACGCAATAACATTATTGAAACGCGACGCAACTACACACGTTTAATTTTCATCGCATTGATTGTTTATGATTGTGATTCTGGTCATAGAAATAATACGTTTTGATTCAACTCAAAACGTATCTTGTGTTTTATCTGTTAAATTTTTTTTTGAAAATTGTTTGTTTCTATAAAATATGTTACTCTAAATGCTAAAAAGTTGTTAGGACATCCTTATAAATGTGTAAATATACATATGTATATGCCAGGATGTCATGCTCTTGCATATAAATACATGGTGTGTTTATATCGTTGTGTTAAATTGTTTATATTGTGTCTTTCAAATACATGGTGTGTTTATATCGTTGTGTTAAATTGTTTGTATTGTGTCTTTCTTCATATAGTGAAAAAAGGATTACCTGGGACAGTACAGGTCATCACTAGGTCTTCTAATGAGCAAGGGCTTGGAAGCCGTTTTGGGATCATGGGTAGGGATATGGTGACTTTCGCGCCGTAGGCTGGTTCTTCTTTGTTGAGGATGGTCAGTCTTGCACCGAGTTTTGTGTCTGTACCAGGGATGTAAGGACTGGAAAAGCAAAAAAACATGATATTGGTTACATGTCACGTTAATCAGTTAGATATACCCATCTATTATAATTAGCTTCTGAGCTGTAACTTTTGATTGCGTTGACTTGGAAATTTGATTCATATTGCGGCTCGCAAGATGAATCAAATTTAGAAGTTACAAACTTGAGTAATTATGTTAATTTCAACACGATACCTCCGTGCGTTTTTGATAAAAGAGGGATGACAGACGGACAGGCGGACAGCAAAGTGATCCTATAAGGGTTCCAGTTTTCCTTTTGAGGTTCGGAACCCTAAAAACACAACTACGTAACACTTTACTCTGTAAAAAATATGTAGGTATGCACCGGCAGAATAATTTTGAGCTAGCCTAGTCCAACTTACTTATCCAAAGCCTCCAAAGTCATAACCAGCCAAGGAGTGCAGATCATGTCTTCACCACAGTCCCTCACCAGTTGGATGAGGAAAGAAGACTCCAGGTCTGACTCTTCTGATACTCTTGCAGCATTTCGGTTGAAGGTCATACTTTCTGAAAATACGAGAGAACAGAACGTTTATGATCATAATAAAGACCGATGACCGACGAAAAAGCACAGATAAAGGCGCATGGTATACCTATTACATCCAGAATGGCAAATTATATGGCTTGTATCCTGGACAAACGATAGGTGAATAAAATTGTTTATTTCTGAAGGTCTTGCATTTTATACAGGCTACATACATTTAAAGTCCACAAAATAATAATACTTTTTGTTAGTCTCAAAATAAAATGGTGCTACATGAACCGGGGCAGAATTTTTTGTAATTGAATTTTTTGATTTTTTTTTTAATGTGTGTACGATCTGCAGGCATTTGTTCAGGGTGTTCTGGTCGTTTTTCTATGTATAGTAAAAAATATCTATCTATGTATTGTATTATATTATGTATATCAGTTATCTAGTACCCATAACACAAGCTTTGCTTAGCTTGGGGCTGGATAATGCTGTGTGAATTGTCCAGCATCATTTATTTTATTTTATTATTATTATTTTTTGAAGGTCTTGCATTTTATACAGGCTACATACATTTACAAGTACCCAAAATAATAATACCTTTTGTTAGTGTCACAAAATAATATGGTGCTACATGAACCGGGGCAGAATTTTTTGAAGGTCTTGCATTTTATACAGGCTAGGTACATACATTTAAAGCCCAAAAAATAATAATACCTTTTGTTAGAGTCACAAAATAATATGGTGCTACACGAACTGGGGCAGAAATCACTACTCATAGAAATAGCTGAGTAATGGCTATGACACACTATCGACACGCCACGTCATCTGAAACCCGATGTGCGTTGAGTTGAATCAAATCGTACTACGACGTGTCAGGTGCTACTAATGTGATTCTGGTCTTAAAAAATCATACCTTGCCTCACCTCAACAGCCTATAATGGTCCACTACTGGACGCACGCCTCCCACTGATAATCGCCTTATTGGCTAAAATCTCATGGGGATAATACCCATAAACCCCATACTGGACATGCGGGTTGGGGATCGCAGTTCGGTGGTAGATCTATTCTGCAAGAGGCGCTGCTGCCCGCCCCCCGGTGTATGTCCCTTAGTCGCCTCTTATAACACCCACGGGAAGAGTTGGGTTGGTGCAAATTCTAAGCCGGCACCACACAGATAAAAAATTTATACGTTTTGATTCAACACAACAAGCATCGCGTTTCCACACAGATAAAAAATTCATACATTTTGATTCAACACAACCAGCATCGCGTTTCGTCGAGGGGCGTGTCGTGTCAATAGTATGTAGTTTTAGATTTAAAGTCAATATAATGACGGTTGATACTTACTTGCTAACATTTCCTTCGGCTCTAGTTCAAATTTCATGGATATCGGCTTGGACAAGTCCGCGGTTGACTGAAAAAAATATTGAAAATATTTAGTCACAAAAAACAGTGCGATCTTGAATAGTAATTTGTATTTTTGGTGCACAAGTGCGCATATTGCTAGTCTCCATTGATACTAGTTGCCGTAACCATAACTTGGCTAGAAGGATATCATTATGACATGATCCTGAGTTGCGGTTTGAAAATTAAACAATTAAATAGTCATATATTAAAACTTGTCTCATATATTAAAATAAATCTTAAAAACTTATTTAAATCTAGCTAAGTTCATATATAGATAGTGACTTGGGCGATAGATATAATGAAAGAATAACAAGATAAGGAACTGCAATGAAACATGGCACCTACTTTAATGATCTTAGCTCTTTTATCGGTGAAGTCACTATCTGTACGAAGTTGGCTAGTTTTCCAATTTATGTTTTTGATTAGATTCTATGTACCTTAACTTCCACAGTTTGCTCATCACACCACTCGTTGCCAGGAGTAGCAGTGAGTGTGTACTGAGAATCTCCTGATATCATTGCTCGATTGCTTTCTGGATCTATCGTTATTTTTGCTATGAAATCTGTAGAACAAAGGAAAGGTTGCTCTAATTATTATGACATTTTTTAACAAAAACTCTGCTTACTCCAAACAGCTACCAGCCAGCCCATAATTATTAGTCCACTGCACTGCCTGGTCAATTCTAATAAGCGCCATTCAGCTTCAGCATTCAGTCATTCAGCTTACTACATCCAGCATCTGTCGGCAGTCTTTCGCAGGTATTCAAACTACATGGCCGATGGGCGTCCTACACAATAACTGGCTAATTAATTGTGGCAAAAAAATAAAAATACGAGGAACAAAACTCGAAGGACCTATGTGGTCACTGTGATGTAATTTGTAAATGCTGATAACTAGGTACCTTTTAATAAGCAGGTGGGCACACATTTGACTTTTCAACATAGGTATTTGAACCCAGATATATCTGAGCAAGTGAACATCTATAATGCAAGGGCCTAGATGATATGTCTCTTATAACATAAAGATCCTTCCATGATTTTGGTCTCAAATCTTTTTAAAATGGCATTTTTTACACCTGTCAGCTTTGGACAAACTACACGAAGAAAGCACATAATGGTATACCTGTTGCCTATAGTAATATCTTTAGACAACTTTTGGGACAGCGATACTGCAGGACCGTATGTTTTCCGAGGCGCGGGTAGATTCATTTAACGCCATCCAAAGAAACCGGGTTGCCAAATTTATGTCTAGAATCAACAGATGTAAAAACTCTGTTATAGCCGTGGTTATAGCGAGTCTGGCAGGAAGATCTTTTTGACTAAAATGTTTAAACGACTTAATAAGTATTACATTCTGTATTTTAATATTATGTACCACTATGAACCTAATTTTTGATTTTATGTTCTAGCCTAGCTTTTTATAACATTAAGGAAATTTGTGTTCTTTTAACTTTTATGGATCTTGTGTATAAAGAAATTATTATAGATTTATAAATGGACAAACGTCACTCACACCTTCGCATTTGTATCTTAATCAAGAGACTAAGACAAATTAAATTGAGATTGAGAAACTTACCGATTTTCACATGTTCCCACAACGGCTTCTCAGGCAGAGTGACACAGAAGAGCGCAGTGAAGCCAGTCGCGTTGTGAGGCAGGTTCATAGCGTCAGGAACCTTGATGGACGTGTGAACGAGGACCGTGGGTATACAACGGTAGAGGTACACAGAGGCGGTGGTTGCAGCTCCGATGGCTAGGTCTGAAATTATATTAGATTAAGTGGAACAGATTTAAGTGAACAAAGATAGACATTATGAAGACGGCAGCTAAAGAGTCGAACTAATTGAGAACAATAACATAGTTCTCGTGCCAGAGCTACGTCACCTCCTGTAGTGCTCATACCAAGCACAGCGATTGTTGTCTAGGGTCGAAAAGACCAAAAATAATTAAAGTAAATTATTAATTTTGTATTGATATGGATCAGTTGAGCTACCTATAGATTGTTTGCAACAGTGTGCAGTTAGCTCAATTGTTTCAACTGTAAATACTAGTTTTAATTTAATTCTATTATTTGATTGTAATTTTTCTTTGTTATTATAGTTGAAGGAATCAATCCATAATTTTTGCCATTCAACGTGGCAATGCTGCCAGCATTCTGGGCACTTTGCCTTCTGGTGACGGCTTAGATTTTTAGAAACTAGATTTAAGTGTAAATATTAGTTGTAATTATTATTGTATTGTTGTATATTGTAATTTTCTGTAAATAAATAATTCATTAATCCATAATCATATTTACAAGTTATTATTATAAATCTGGAATTAACTCTGTCTGTTACCTTTCCATGCGTAGGCATGGAAAGGTAACAGACAGAACTCTTTTAAACTCCGTTAAGCTAACGGCTTAACGTAGGTTAAGCCGTTAGCTTAACGGAGTTTAATGAAATTTGGCAGTGAGGTAGATGATAGGTATCCCAAGAAAGGACATAGACAACTTTTTATCCCAGAAAAGTTACCAACAGAGACAGGTGTTAATTTTTTTTTCGCATTCGATGATGATATGGTTTGCTTGGATATTTACGGTTGAAGAGGTACGCAAGGCAGAGGGCTGCATTAAAAACGAGTGCAAAGCCAGCTGGAACACTTTAGATTGAACCTTATAATTTTACGGTTTTGTTGTCTTATAGACATATTCTAAAAAATATGTGCCCACACAAACATACAAACAAACTAACAACATCTCACCCTAAACGCAAATACCGCCTCCGTTTCGTCGCGGGTAAAAAGATAGATTTAGTCCCTCACCGTTACAATGATTCCCATCGACATCAAACCCCTTGGAGATGGATATGCCGAAGCTGCCCGCTCCTTCAGCGAGGATTCTCTGGTTGTACTGCCTCCTCAAGCCGTGAGCGAAGCCTCGGTAGATGTAGACCACACCTGATTCTTCGTTCTCCCAGGGAGCACCGATGGCTACATCTAAAAAACAATTATTATTAAATTTAATTTTAAGAAATACGGTCACTGAACAAAATCAATCAAAAAAAGGCATTCGAAAGTGCTATAAGATCGAGAAGAATTTTTTGAAATTAACAAATATTATCAAGTATCAGAACCACCAAGTAAGTAAAATTGCACTTTTTCCTTGATAATTATAATATACAATAGAATAATAATTGTAACTAATATTTACACTTAAATCTATTTTCTAAAAATCTAAGCCGTCACCAGAAGGCAAGGTGCCCAGAATGCTGGCAGCATTGCCACGTTGAATATATTTTATTTATTTTCCTTGATTATCTCTTAGAGCATAAATTATTTCAGTTACTTCATTTCTAAACATAGAATAAGTATATAAAAAACACAGTTTAGATTTAATTAAATCTAGCACTCGAAACCTTAAATTCAATAAAGCATCAAACCGCGACCAGATAAGCTTACAAAACGTTAAGAAAGTTAAATTTTACAAGAAATTTAAAAATCTTTTAAGAAATTGAGAGTTGTTTTCTTTACAATTCCTACCATTGAACCCATCTCCATCGATATCTCCGAGATATGCCATTGTGGTTCCAAACCTCGCTCCACTGTCTCCTGAGCCAGATACCAAACCAGAGGGCTCTAAATGAAACGAAGTATTCTGAAATGAAATTATACAATGTTATAAAGTGAAGAAATATCAAGGAATCGAAAGACAATCTATGGCGACCGTAAAATAAGGAAACATTGGACAATTTACAAAGCATCATCAAGCCCAAAGCTAAGAAGAGTTTGTATTAAGGGTTCTAAGTATTATACACATGACATAGATATAATTTTTTTATTAAACTTACATAGAAATTTAGAGATACATGATGTAAAACGCAATAGCTAAAGTTGAAGGAATGAATTTAAAACATTAGGTAGGTATATTCGATGATATTTTGTTTATTCTACCAATTCTCTATTCTAGACAAAACAGCTGTCTAGTGAGATCATGCCTAGTTCAGAGAGTAATAACATAGACGCCACGATTTAAATTGAAAAAAACCTTACCATCCGCCTCGTCATATAAACGAACACAGCTCCTTGATCATACGGCAGCCCGCCATCCTTCACCACGTAGTTAGGAGCGCCCACCAGCAAGTCCGCAGCACCATCACCATCGATGTCTAGGCAGCAGAGACTTGCTCCGAAGTAGGCTCCTAGTTGTGGACCTCGCAGCTTCGCTCGCACGTTCAGAGGCTCGAGCTCGTTAGTTGCTGCTTCGAAGACTAGAACCTGTGGTTTGTTTTTTTGTTATAATTTCCTATAAGTCGATTCTAGATTATTGGACATATAATATAAATTATATATGTCGCTGCTTTGCAGAAAGGACGTCATAACTCAAAAAACTTGATTTTGGAGTTGAGTATACACCTAAGTTCAGAAAAAAATCTAGTTTTTTCTTAAAAAACGTCATTTCTCTAAAGGGTAAGGTTAGAGCAGGACAGAAAATGTGACGTTGTTGCTCTGTCTCATTTTGTAAGGAGGTTTGCGGCAAGAAGGTCATTACTCAGAAGTGGTGCTAGTGTGTTCGCGATGAGTTGTGCATGTTCTCTTCAAGGAAGACATATTTCTGGTTTTGACGTTCTTCGTGAAAAGGTTAGTTGAATTTATTACAGATTTGATTCGGAAATAATGTATCTAAAAGAACTGTGTCGTTTTCGCTCAAAATATTTATGTGATTATTTGTGTATTTATTTCGCGTTATGTCATTTTAGCAGTAAAAAGTAAGATCTATTAAAGTTTTATTATAAAATATGACGTTAATGACTGTAAACAAGACACAATTCAATGATTTGAGTTAAAAGTTAAGTCAAAAAATGTCATTTTTGCTAAAAGAAAATTGGCTATTTTTGTATTTATTGACGATTATTTTTGGTTATAACGTTTTAGGTTAAATACAAAATACATTTAGAGATCGAATTTGACATTTCGTTATTATTTTTGCAGACCATTCGTTACAAATGGCGATGTCAGGAGGGTCAAGGAGCAAAAAAATATTGGCTCTTATTGATAAAAATAGAAATATGATCAAGAATCTACAATAGACAAAAGTAGTATGTACCTAAATTTTCGTATGTATTTTAGTATGTTATCTAAATTAAAATTTTTAAAAGTTCTACTGGTAATCATTCTGGCTTTATTGATTAATACTACCCATATTTGATTAACTGTATTTTACTTTTCTAGGCTATGAAAGGTAGCAAACACAGGCTCCACCTGAGTTTGAGGTACCACATGAGTTTGAAAGACCTCCGGATCAGATTCAGATTCCAGAACTACCTGATATGCAAGATTCCAGTAGTTCTTTCAGTTCATCATCTGATTCATCTGATACTATTTTTGAAGGTACTACCTACTTTTGTATTTTTCCTTACTTCGTCCATAATAATCATTTTGTATGCGAGTAGTGTTAAACTGAATTGTAATTTTTATGTTTTTCAGACAGCGACGATTCTGTAAGATATCCTATGTACACGCCACCGCCGGAACCACCAATTCTTCGACAAAATCTTGCAGACTTTTCTGATGGAGAAATTGAGGATTTGCCTTATAATTATAATAATAATATAGCCTTTATTCAAACATTACATACATACATTTTATATTATTTACAATTTTGCACTCCTAGTTTGTTTGCCGCTTGGCACAGGCCTCCCCCAGCCTCCTCCACTCCTCCCTGTCCTGAGTTTTCCTTGTCCACGTCCTGCCTGCTCCTTTGACAAGCTCATCTGCCCATCGAGTGTAAGGTCTGCCCTGATTCCTTTTCCCTTCTCGGGGAAACCATGTTGTTAGTTCTTTGCTCCATTTATTTAGAATTTGCCTTACAATGATGAAAATATCCCACAAAATATAGCTGAAAATGCAGAAACTGTACCAGAGGGAGCTGTAGTACAAGATAGAGATGTAGTAGAAGATAGAGACGCAACTGTTTCAACCACAAGTCCTCCGGAAAAAGTTGGAAGAAAACGCTTGTACCAATGAATAATAGTCTGAGTAATTTAAGTAGGTACTTATAAAAAAATATTAAAGCTAATTTCGTTAGAAACGTAAGGAAGACTGAGTGAGTATCTAAGATGTTGATTTTTATAGTTTAAGCTAACGTTTTCAATGACTGAAAGAGATTTAGCATTTAGAAGTGACTATGTTTCAGTTAATATCTTTTGTGAATTCTATTAAAATAATTTTTTTTTATGTCATTTTTTGTTTTATTAAGTAACTCAAAAATCAAAATCAAAAGACATTATTGTCATTAACGTCCTAAGTCAACATAAAACAAAAAAGAAAATATAGTTTTTCTGTAAGAATGACACATTTTCTACCTTGTTCTATAAAAATACGCATAAGATTTTAAGATATCATTCTACATAATAATTGCTTATATGTTTTAATAAGTATTAAATTGGGTAATATTTCATTCTCAGAAAGTTTCTTTCAAAAAGCAATAATTTACAATATATAATTTTTCAAACTTTAAAAATGCTCTCCTGTAAAATCATGTTTTTTGAGTTATGACGTCCTTTCTGCAAAGCAGCGATGTCATTAAAGAGGTTGTATTTTTTTTTAAAGAATTGTATTAAAACCACCACTATTTTAGTAAAAATCTATAGCCTAAGATTACTTGTAAAGTTGGTATTACCTGTCCATAGCCCATTTTGGAACGTGGTGCGCCGCCAACAAAAAGTATAGATCCATTAGGCTCAAAGACTCCAGATTCTACGCTGTACCCTGAAAAACAGAAACAAAATATTACGTTAATTATTTTCCAGTACTTTTTCTACGTAGGAATTTATTGCTCTGATAAATCTTACAGGAAGTTGAAATACATTTTTAGGATGTAAGTAGATTGATATTGATATGGATCGGTTGAGCTACCTGTAGATTGTTTGCGTTAGCTCAATTGTTTCAATTGGAATGTATATACTACTTCTAATTTGTAATTATTTGATTGTAATTTTCTTTAATGATCTAATTTCAAGCAGAATTTGTAAGTAGGTAAACTAATTGAATAGAAACCATTTTACAGCTATAAAAGTCCCGGGATCCCGGGATAGATCCCGCCCCTGTCTTCTGGCGGACAGTTTTCATAACTCAGGGGAGTTGTCACTATTTTCACCGAAGCTTTATTTCAAAATCGATGTTGATAATGTATTTAAAATTGGTATAAAGTTCAGATTAAAATCTTTTATTTGATATCAAAGTCACTATCATCACTGTTGTAAAAAAAAAGAAATAAAAAAACACCGTACCGAAATAATCATCAGGTCCTAATTCCTTGGTGAAATATGGATTTGCTGTGGGCAGAATCTTGAAATCCATGGTGTTGTCGTTTGAACTGAATACCATGTTGATGATCCCACCTGAAAAAAAAACATTATAATCGCAAATATCACTGATATCCAACTTTTTGGGTAGGTTTTCTAAACCCATAGTGGTAATAAAACCTATCCCACTAATGTTATAAATGTAAAAGTTTGGATGGATGGATGGATGTTTGTTACTCAATTACCCCAGAACGGCTGAACGGATCTGGATAAAATTTGGCATAGAGATAGATTATAGTCTTGAATAGCAAATAGGCTACTTTTTATCCCGGTAAAATGTATAGTTCCCGTGGGATAGATTTGTTTTATTTGATCTATACCTACTAATAATAACATTACAAAGAGGAAAGATTTGTTTGTTGGTTTGTAATGGATATGCTACGAAACTACTGGGCCGATTTAAAAAATCTTTCACCATTAGAAAGATTACTTTTCAGGGAGTGACATAGGCATATTAGGCATTTTGCGTTATATTTTATCCCGGAATCCCCAAGGGAACGGCAACTACGCGGTTGAAACCGCGAGGCGCTGCTTGAAGTATATAAAAAAATAAAGCGACACGAAACGTGTTAAATACTTAGTATCTTTTTGTAATTTTTATATGGTTAAAGCGAAGGAAACGAATCAAAACAAATTAATTTTGATAATACATCGGACAAGTGGCATCAAACGATTTCAAACGGAGCGTGCACTGCGCGAAGCAGCCAGCCGAGAAAAAACCAAGCTATGTTGGTAATTTTCAGTCCGCCTCTCGAGGCTGCTCGTCCTGTCTGGATTCAGTCATTTGCCTATTGTATCCAAAAGCAAGCCCGCGCGGGCCAACGAGATTATCTTTGATTATTCACGTAGTAGGTACGTGTAAAGACCAATTAACGTAAATTTTGATATGCTGACCTGCCCATTGCAAGAGTCCAGGTGCTCCAACAATAGCATGGGTCCCGCCAACCTTCATGGACATTCCAGCTTGTCCGTACGCGTAGTTATTCAAGTGCTGCCCGTAGTCACCATACTCTTTTCTTTTTCCATCTGTTCTGAAGGCCTGATGAACTGAAATATTTGAATACCATTGTTTAAAAAAAATCGTCTTGGAAGAGTCGAAGGTTTTTACCTATTTCCGGAACTAGAACGATTTTTTACAGGTTACCAAAACAATAATAATATTTTTATAATAATAATTCCAATTTAATAGGGAATGCCGCGTCTGCCTTGCTCCCAGGTGCGCGCACAACTTTAAGGGGGTACCATACTACGCCATTTTGTGACAAGGATAGACGTAGGATTTCGCGTTCATAGGAGCGGGACAGGGCATAGCAACGTAAGCCCAAAAATCAAGTTTTTGCCTTACCTATATCTATTAAATAGGACATTATTTGAAGAAAAAAAACGCAACATATAAAATGTTCTTTATACTTAGTTCAATTACCATGCTTATTCTCAAGATCTTCTGTATTTATTGAGAAATCAAGGTTTTAGTAAAAATTTAGAGGTAATTTTGCGATTTTTTTCTATCGGAATTTTTTTTATGGAATCGTGATTCCGAAACATATGATCGATGGAGTAAGTCCTGAACTTTACCATATATAAATTTAAAAGTTAAATATGTAGTAGTTTGCAAGATATAGAGGTCCGGCGGAGTTGATTTAGGGTAGTATAGGCCTTAAGGTGAACGCGCATCCAACCGCGCTACCAGCAGGCATTGCCTGAAGTCATCGAATTTCTAAATCTTTATATGAAATAGTGTAGCAGCATCGCGCACCTATCGGCACCGAGCGCGCGGCATTTCTCTCACAGAAACCTAGACTGGTCATCAGGTGATGGCTCGAAGGTAGCTAGTTGAAATACATACACCTATCCTTCAACGGGTAGATGATGTAGTCTCTCCTGGCGCGACGAACATAGCAAACTCCGTTGGCGAGAAGGTGCTTATCACTAAAGGGTTCAGTGAACCGAGGGGCGCATATCTGAAAACATTCATAGAATAGTCAAAATTTGATTTATTTTAAGTAGGTATTATTTTTACATTGCCGAAAGTTAGTTAACCAACCAACGATAACTGATTAAATCGGACAAATAGACAATTTTTTTTTATCGCTAGCTACATTTTTGAGCTACATAATTTAGTAGCTATTTTTCCCGCGTTTCGCCCGCGTTCTTCCGAGATGTAGCTTATGTCCGTCCCCGGAATACCATCTATATCTATGCCAAATTTCATTAAGATCCGTTGAGCCGTTTAGGCTTGGAAAGCTAACAGACAGACAGACAGAGCTACTTTCTATTTATACTAATTATATTGTATAGAATATATCAAGCAAGGCATCATATAATTTCTTTATTGTTGATGTTTTTTTGAATTACATAAATTAGTTTTTGCCTACTAGGTACCTTTTGACTTCCAAAACATATTAACATCTATCCTGAATTGCCATCACTTCTTTAGCAAATCCTTACCGATAAATGAAATTAAACATGAATCTTTTTTGAACCCTCCGCACAAAATAACTTGGTTATATTCATTCCAGTATGCGCTGGTATCATCATTGAGCGTCAGACTGACTTCCGGGAAGGGCCGGAAGGGCCCTATCGCACTCTCTGGATAGTGGATGCTGCTTACCAGTAATTTTTCATCTGTGATCGCACCGACGGTCGCACCAAACCACATGTCGTCCTTGAAGAAGCGGTCTGACATAAACCTTCGGAACCTCTCATTGTAGTGATCTGAAAACAAATAATTTAAAGCGAAAATTACTCAACAATACTCAGTACTCAACATATTTATTCCTGTCATCACATTTAATTACTTCTAGGAAAAGCATCTACAAACAAACAAACAAACATCATCTATAAACCGAGCTGGTTTATGATGTGATGTTGTTATCCGGCCAATTACAATCTGCAGATCCCTTCAAGACCATCATCGCTTTTAGACCTCCGTGATACATCGTCGGCGACATCGTCATGTCACTTTCCATCAGATATTGTAGTCAAACGATCGGTCAAACGGTCTATTACATACTATTAAATACATATAAAAAAATCTCATCCAAGCAGAATTTTGGTCAGTCTAACACGGGCTCGATACATTTATAGCGTAAATAGTGTGTGCGTAAACACAATAAGTGTTTTAAACATAACCAGAAATGTACTATGATATTTCGTGTCTATATGTGCCTAACCTGCTTAACATTCGGTACATATACCAACCTTGTTCTTTTATTCCAACAGGACTGCAAGTTACATTCTTCTGTTCGAGCGCTGTCAATGTACAGTTGAAGATTAACCCGGAAGCCATTGGTTTTTCTCTGTTTATGGCTTTTGGAGCACCCACAATGAGACTGCAAGCAAAATGTTCTATGGATAATAATAGATTCCAAACGACCCTCCTCCTCATGAGCACACATAATATGTCCACTGCTGAAGATGCCTCCCCCAAGCAAAAGGAGTTTTGCCAAAGCCAGGCAAGTAACTTGTAGTTATTTGATCGTGGTTTGTTTACAAAGATTCTACAAGGAGTTTGGCTTGAATCTACTTTAAACCTGCAATATGAAAAGCATAAATTAAAAAAAAGTACAAATAGGTCATGATATAGTTCGAAAGCATGATGGTCGTTGATAATGTCACTGGTTGTATTTTATGTTCTGTTGTACTTACCAAATTTATTACTAAGTTGAGTAATATAATGAGTTACTCTTTGGACTTAATGAATCACCGAGTTAACTAAGCACTCGATTAAATAAGTACGTAAAGAGTCAATTGTGTGGTTAGTGACCAGTGAGTCAATAAAAGGTCTTTTAAGAACTATTTTGCCTCTGTCATAATAATTGTCTACAAAAATAGTGACTTATATTGATTATACTTTGGAGAAATTGATAATTTATTATTATAAGTTATCTGAAAGACATCTTATTGCAGCAACCGCAGTTGCACAGTATCAGGAAGTGGAACCGGAGAGCAAGTTGCTGATGTATAATTTTGGCTACAATTTTCTTCTTACTTCCCCCTCTTCCGAACGGCTGATTAAGGTAATGCACAGCCTACACACACATGCACAGCCAAATCCCTCTGCCGCCGACCCCGACGGGCAGCAGAGCCGTTGACATAATAGATGAACCCTGTGATCCCCAACCCGCATGTCCAGCGTTAGGACTATGATATGAAATAAATTTGACTTACCTAAGTGCTTATTTTGTCAGCCTAGAAATAAAGTTGGACTTTGACCTAGTCATTACCTCCTATAAAGGAGCTATTAAGGCGCTTATAAGGCCTAAAATTAGCAGTGGATTGTACCTGTAGACAATACTAGCAGCGCCTTGCGGTTTCACCCGCGTAGTTCCCGTTCCCGTAGGAATTCCGGGATAAAAAGTAGCCTATGTTCTAATTCAGACTATAATCTATCTCTGTGCCAAATTTCCACCAGATCCGTTCAGCCGTTCTGGCGTGATAAAGGAACAAACATCCATCCATCTATCCATCCATCTAAACTTTCACGTTTATAATATTAGTGAGATAGTGAGATTAACTAATCTGTTATTGTACTGGTGTTGTTTAGTTGTTGGACGTTCAGCATCACCAGTTGTTGATGATGTTGTTAATAGAACAGCAAAATTTCAATCAGGGGTCACGATAGTGACCCTGCAAAGTGGAGTAGACGGCTGTAGTAGACGCTACTTAGACATTTATTGTCCCAGTAGTTCTGTGCACCAAAAATATATTATTATTGCAAAAATGTTAGGCAACGAAATTCAGCGAATGTCAAAGTGACAGCAGAAGCATCTAGCCTATCTTTGTTATTTATCTTTTTACATAAAATCTTTGTTTCTAATGAAAGTTGGGCTTGAACATCATAAAAGGAATCCTTCCTAACGTAGTTAACTGACTCCTAAAATTACTAGTTACTAATCAATTTAGTTTCAGAAATATTTATCTACCCTATCGCTATTTCAACATCAAATCACTCACTTACTGACTGACGGAATACACAAATGCTATGGTACTTTTAGAAGAAATACTAACGTGAAATTTGGAATAAAGATGGTAGAATGTAGACATGAAATTAAGAGAAATATTTATGTTTTTCGGAAAGTATTTTAACATACATTATCTAAAGGCACTGAGGTACTGTGTGGGGGAACGTTGCAGATATTAACACAGTATTTGTGCTGCTTTTACTTTTCGTGCATTCTTTAGTTTGGGTCGCAGAGAATACCAACGTGATAAATTCAAAGAAATAAACCTTATACAGTACCATATCAATATATTTATGAAAACTTGTTGGACACTCATAGAAATATCAACCAGTGCCCGGTAATATACATTAATAATAATAACGTTTATTGAAAAAGATTAAGACTTAGAATTAATACAATCTTTGATCCCCAAAATTGCATAAGCCTGTATCATGGGGACCTCCTTCCTTGGGTTCTTTACATAATACTTATCAAGCTAACGTTAAATTATATTACAGTTAGAATAAAAGTTTAAAAATATACATTAAGAGGTCCTGAGGACACCAGTCTCAAAAGAGGCTGGGCAACAGGAGACACCACGAGTGTGTTGTGTAGTGTGTGTGTGTGTGCGAGTGTTAAACATTAAATACTAGAAATAAGAATAAACTCGCTGTGCCCAAAACTAGGCTATACAAGATTAATGTATCTTTTAAAGAGCAATGTAACGCTTCTACAACAAAACTCCAAGTGAGTTACAAAAAATATAAATTCAAAGAAATTGTCAAACATGGCCTTAGTAAAAAGGCTTACTACAAAAGATCATGTATAAAATTTGACTTGTCTAAGCTAAAGCTTATAGAAATAAAGTTATTGAATTTTGAATCAGATTATCTAGTCTAAAGGAAATAAAACACGTTGTTGTTTGATGTTTGTAGGTACTGTAGGAAGTAAACAAGGAATACAAGAACTTACCCATTACGATACAAAAGCACTGAATATCCAAAATAGTCAGATTCTGAAAATCTGTCCGGGTAAAACGTTATTTTACTTTGTTCATGAAACACACCACCTCCGTTCACAAACATAACGTACACAAACACATACAACACTTTATGAATCATCGTGTTGGATAACTTTAGCAATTATTGTCTTTTCACTATTTCTATAATGACTATTTTGAAATAAATGTTATATGAAAATTATCATTTATTTTTTACTTTAAATATTGGTTTACAAATGTCCATTGTATTTTTTTTACTATACATGTTTACTCACTGTTTATTTTTTAAATTAATTTATTTGCACTCATTTCGACTTATATTAAAACTTTTAAGGTCGAGAACCTTTTTTTGTTTCAAATTATCATCAACAGACACTACCGAGCCATTACAAGAACTATGGGTCACTGATAAATAATTATGATTATTACCTACTTAATTATTGTGTTACAATATTTATGTATAAAGCAAGCGAATTTAAACTTAGTTTGAAAGGAATAAAGTTTGTTTTGGTTTACAAAGCTTCAATGTTGACTAAGATTCAGTAAACAAATATATAATTAAGTAGATGATACACTTTGTAACTGGGTTTAAGCTAATTTTGGTTACTTACCAACCGTCCTTCTGGGAATACCAAAAACGTAGGAGATTATGTATCTAGGTACTTATCAATGCTAAAAGTTTGTTTGTTTGTAAAAAAAAGGTAAGTCGGTTCGAGAATCCTAGGTTTTTTTTGTAAACAAAGAAGTAACAAAACCAAATAAATATTGGTCTATTTTTTTAACGAATATGTCACGAGTATCATCGGAGCAAATCGCACCATTTCGAAATATTTCTTAGTTTGAACCGCTTTCTTTCGGTATCTCTAATCCGTACTTGTAATCTTTCGTACTCTAATTTCTTACTTTTTAGGGTTCCGTACCCAAAGGATAAAACGGGACCCTATTACTAAGACTCCGCTGTCCATTCGTCTGTCTGTCTATCCGTCTGTCCCTCTATCACCAGGCTGTATCTCAAAAACCGTGACAGTTAGACGGTTACAGTAAGAGAGTTGAAATTTTCACAGACGATGTATTTCCCGACGATGTATTATTTAACCGAAATTCATAAATTGTATAGTAGTAAATTGTATAGTACCGAAATTCATAAATTGTATAGTAGTACAATTTATGAATTTCGGTGAAAATTGAATATAATATATGTTTAAGGGGGGTCCCATACAACAAACGTGATTTTTTTTGATCATTTTTGCTCGATATTGATAACGGCAACAGGTAGACGCTTGAAATATTCACATGTTTTAATTTATATGCTAACTCTAATAAATGAAAACAAAATACGAATCGCTTTGTCTCTAATAATATATTTTCAGGGGAATAGAATAGAATAGAAATACATTTATTTACAACAACAATACAATACAAGAATACAACAGTTAGAGTTAAGTCACACTTAGAGATAAGAAATATTATTATAAAGTTGTTATAAAAAGGTCCCAACTCAGCATAATGCTGGCTAAGCTCCTGTAAGAGGCCTGGCCAGCGCTGGTCTTCCGTTAAGACCTGTACAGCGGGTATAGAACATAACTGAGTGGTGAGTACCTAAGTTATATGAAAATAAGTAATCATTGGACTTCCTTTGATAATAATATGATTCATCAGCATGTTGCTGACGGAGATTGTAGAAGTAGCCCGTTCGTAGAATAGCTAGGCCGTTTACAAAACGGTGTCATTCAGATAAATGCCTTGGCCGATCAAATTTAGAATGCAGAGACTCCATATTTATAACTTTTTTCATATGTGGTACATATATGGTCGAGTCTTCTCGTCATCCATACCGCAATGCTTGAAAACGAAAGTTTTCAATCGATGTCAGTGTTCAGTTCACCAGTTTAAAGTCGCCCAGCGAGCTATGGAGAGAGGTATGCTCGGAGTTTCCCTGAAGGATAGGACTCGCAACGAATACACCCGACGAAAACCAAGGTTGTCGACATAGCTCAAAGGATTAGCAAGCTGAAGTGGCAGTGGGCTGGCCATATCGTGAGAAGAACCGACAACCGCTGGGGTAAACGTGTTCTTGAGTGGAGACCGCGACTCGGCAAACGTAGTGTAGGACGCCCTCCGACCAGGTGGGATGACGATTTGCGAAAGACTGCTGGCAGATGTTGGATGCGGCAAGATGAAGACAGGGCGCTATGGCGCTCATTAGGGGAGGCCTATGTCCAGCAGTGGACTGATATAGGCTGATGATAATTCTATGTTTAATTTCAGGCCATTGGCCTAGAGCTACATCCATACCAAATATCAGCCTGATCTGTTTTGTTTAGTTTTGGCGTGTAAAAGTAACAAACGTCGATCCATTCATCCAAACTTTCGCATTTAATATTATTAACTAGCAGCGCCTTGCGGTTCCACCCGCGTAGTTCCCGTTCCCGTGGGAATTCCGGGATAAAAAGCCTATGTTCTATTCCAGACTATAATCTATCTCTGTGCCAAATTTCATCCAGATCCGTTCAGCCGTTCTGGCGTGATAAAGGAACAAACATCCATCCATCTATCCATCCATCTAAACTTTAACGTTTATAATATTAGTGAGATTTAGTTTAAGAATTCTACTTCCACCAATATGACCATTACCGATACCAACCCGTCTTGGATAATGAACCAGCGCAATTTACTATTTCGTAACCTATTACTACGGATCATAAACTTTTTACTATATAAACATGATAAGGATTGAAGCAGTATTCGTATTTATTAACCGACTTCGAAACAAGAGGAGGTCCTATTGCGGCTGTATGGTTACCGATTTCTCCCACAATTGGGTGTATCTATAGATTGAGTGTGAGTTCGAGATAGCAGGTAATATAATATAAGTAGTTATCCGTTATCCCACAAAACTTAAAAACAGTGTAAATAGAATAAAGATATAAAAATATCAATAAGAATTGCAGGTCAGTTTTTAGTTTGTTAAAAAAGTCATAATTAAAATTGAGATATACATCCGTCCGGCCTATTATTTTATTTGACAAGCCGCGACTGGGCTTTTTTTGTATTTGACATAATTTTTTGACATTTAGATACCTAGCGGTAGCCTGGGTAAAAGATCAGAGGCCCTAGTATAACTTGTACGCATTATCTTTCGAATACTTCCATCGATTTCGAGTCCTTCATAAACATCTAGCGCCTTGCAGCGCCCCTACCGGATCGAGAGGCACAACTTATCGTAGTATGACAACGACCCAATCGTTTCTTACACTTTGACATGACAGCGGCAGTCGCGTTTGCGGCATTGATGATAAAAAAGTAAGTTTAAAGAGCACTCCAACATAGCTCGGTCACAGAAATGCATTCAATTAGTGCTTCAAGAAAAATCAGAACACATCGGAAAACATTTCACTGGGTACTTGCACCGAATCTAAGTATTTCCTTTGCGTCCTATGAGCGTACCAAGTCTAACCCAAACACGTCAATCATAGAGGTAAAACACACTCAACAATTCCCTTCATTTCGAAGATAAAAACGAATCTATGTATGTACAACTTCAGTGCTTTCACGCATAGCACTAATACGAACAGGAAAATGAGACTTAATTATCGATTTTTTTTGGCTACACTTAGTTTGTGTCTACTACCATTCTAAGCCTTTTTCGTGGAAGACAATGGTTCTCGATAACGTTTACCGAATGTTTTTTTGTAGTAACTCAGACTAAGGCCTCAGTTACCTATCAAACGAATTTCGTCGCTCTTTGGTTCAGTGGCATCATGAAATAAAACAGATAATTAAATAAACCAATGGTCGATTTGGTTTAAAAATCAAATGGACCAGTCTATCTTTTGATGTTTTGTCGATTCTCAGATTTCGATGCGGTTATCATTTGGCGTAGGAGGTAACAAAGGCCATCTGAACATTAGAAAATTCGTATTTATAATACACTAGCCGCTGCCCGTGGCTTCGCAAGCACTTTTTAAGTACCCTATGTCCGTCTCCGGGATACCATTTACCTCCCTGCCAAATTTCATTAAGATCCGTTCATCCGTTTAGTCGTGAAAACGTAACAGACAGACAGAGTTAAGTACTTTCGAATGTATAATGTTAGTATAGATTACTAGCAGCGCCTCGCGGTTTCACCCGCGTAGTTCCCGTTCCCGTAGGAATTTCGGGATAAAAAGTAGCCTATGTCCTATTCCAGACTATAATCTATCTCTGTGCCAAATTTCATCCAGATCCGTTTTGCCGTTCTGGTGTGATAAAGGAACAAACATCCATCCATCCATCCATCTAAACTTTCACGTTTATAATATTAGTGAGATAGTGAGATGAGATAGTGCGACTTATATTATACACACACTCTTTCAGTATTCATTCATTAGGGAAGTGTTATAAATTGAGTCGTATCAATGGAGTTCATTCACGGTCAGTCAGGGGGGGCTTCAATGAGGCGGGGTATTCACTAAGGAGAGATCTAAAGCACAGAAAGAAGAACATCTGTTGCGATTTCGGTCTCTTTGTCAGCGATTGTAGATAAATAGATAAAAGTCAAAAGTCAATAACTTTATTTCTTTAGGCTTACAAAAAAGCACTTAGACAAGTCAAATTTTATACATAACACTCGGAAATGCTAAGAATAGCCGAAGTACTAAGGCATGAGTGATTTCTTCCAGGTAATCTTGACATGGAATGGAAATTAAATTATATCCAAAGATGTCGATACCTGGCTGATTATTAAGTATAAATGCGAAAGTGAGTCTGTTTCTCTTCATCTTTTCACGCCTAAATGTTTAAATTTCCTTTAACAAAAATGTATTTTTATTCAGTGAACAAACATTTTTTTTTGTCTAGGTATGTACAAAATACAGTTTAATCCTTATCAGTTACATACAGAATAAATCTGTTTTTTTTTATTTACTCCACAACTATTGTTATTTGTGATATTATATTTTTTACTAAGTACCTACAAAATAAAACGAAATTAACTGTGTTTCAACTGTGGCCTATTAAGTAGAAAAAAACCTAATAACACAAATTTTCTCAATTTGATTCACAGTAGCAGCCCGGAGTCAGGTAATTGGCGGTGTATCATCCCGTGCCTCGAAAAACACGTTAAGTCATTGGTCCTGCGCCTGACTTCTCCCCGGTTGTGTCGGTCTGCAGTCCCAGCGGATGCTGGGACATTCCTAACATGAGAGTAAGGAAATATAGAGTGCACCTGTGATTGAATATACACTTATGGCAGAACATATGTTATTGTATTTGAAATGTTTTTGTTATTGCTATAAGACTATAAAATTACGTAGTACCTACCAAAGCACCTAAATTGCGTGACTCATTTCTACAAGAATAGAAAAAAGGTCAATATTCTTTTCTAAAAATGTGCCATTCATAAATTCAACCATAACCAAAAAACAAATCGTATAATCACATTAAATAATCCAAATTATCCCATTAGTAAATTGAATAATTTTAACAGCTGTAAGATGCGTCATTCTTGTCGACTAAATCTTATACAATTATATACAAAATACGTTACTTTTTATTATTTTCAGAATACTTGATACGTATTATTTGAATAAAAGACAAAAACCCGCGATTTTTTTAAAATATACTAATATTTTTTCACTAAAAGAAAAAACACTCGTAAAATCGCTGCTTCTTCTGCTATCCACGGGCAAGTAGCAAATAAAACAACAAAATTAATAATATTAATATAAAGAGACGCTTGAGTAAGGTCTGTAAAATAATACAAAACGTTGAACAAAAATAACAAAATCGATTCTCACAAAAAACGAATCGGTAAAGCATTAGAACCTTAGAATAATTAGGCATAGAAACGCAGTAGGCGCGCGCGAAGTGAAGCAATTTCAAGGAAGCCTTTAAAGGCTTCCTACGTCGCTCGACGCGTCAGTACTCAAGGTCAAGGCCTACTAGTAAGAGCTCTATAAATTTGCAATAAAAATGACTTACTGTGCTGTGAAAGGGTGTCACAACTCTTCACATAATCATCAGTAACAATCGAAGATTCCATTTCACAGGTAAGTACAACCTAGCATCGTATATTCCGGAGTAAAACATTAGTTTAGGCACAAAAATAAATCGTAAACAAAACAGACGCCATTACAAAAAAATGTTGCTAGCTATAGATCAAAAAACATTTTACCCTATAGATAGCTATTTGTTTTTTCTATTTCTACTGTACACTGGTAGGACTTTTATTTGCCAGATATTTCAGGGTTACCTCCTATCTTACCTGCATTTTAAGTTAAATATGTACCAAAGGTACAGGGACGAGAGAAATTCCACGGACGTAGTCCACTAAGAAAGAAATAAAGTGAAGCACTCAATAGGTAGTCTACCTCCCTCTGTACGTACGCTTACGCACTGACATTCGCACATTGACCTCACAGTCCACCAAACCAGTGCTCCGTCAGTCGCGCTCAGTTTTGAGTTATTTACCTACAGTTTTCGCGGGTAGCGCATTCGAGGGCCGCCCGCCGCCACAGATTAGGTGGGTAGGTAAATGTTACTTCGCCGCGCCGCGCGCAAACTGCATATTGTTTTTGTGTCCATAAATGTTTATTTATATCATGTACCTACATTATGTCTTCTATCTTGTTTTAAATGTGATAGTCATTGACTCCTTAAAAAATTAAAATGTTAAAATTTCCCTATCTTATGGGAAAAATGTTAGTTACTTGCAACATTATTTGTGCACTTGTATGCGTGTCGGCTCATGTAATAACGTGCCGCTTACGCACACATTGGTTGTTTTGTTGCCTCAACTTTGAGCGGAATTTTGTGTAAAACTATCGCTCTATGGCCCGTAATATGAAAGCTTCCCCAAGCATTACTTAAGCAGTCATTACGTGATCTCTACTCAAGCGTTAATTACTCAAGTAATGCTTGGTAACCGTTCAATAATATGTCTAAGCAGTTACTCGAAGGCGTGGACGGAGGAAATCCGCTCTTGACGGCTACTTGAGTGAGTGTAGATTTTGACGTGAGCTCCCAAGCATTGTTTGAAAATTAGTATTCACTCAAAACTAGACATAAGCATCACTCAAGCAGAGCTCGATGACTGAGCATGCTTTCATAATACGGGCCTAAGTCTAGTTACTCTAAGATTAGAACATACTAACTACATACGACTATTTGATGGTCAGTCGAACTACCAAACAATAAATATGAAATTGGAATAAGTGTAATGTGTAGTGCGCTAGTCCGACTCGCACTTGGCCGGTTTTATTTTTAACATTATGATTACTGCACAAATGAAAAGATAATTTCTTCTGCCAATGAAAATCTTTACTCAAGCGTAGATCTATGATTAAGCACAGTAATAATAGTTCAATGTGATTGAGCAAGCTTTTTTAACACGGGGCTAAAAAAAATTATCTTAAAAAACAGTTAAATGCAATGCACACACGATAAAAATAAAACAGTCCTTGCATCGCTGAGTGTTAGTTATTATTAGCAAACTATTGTTTGATTTCAATTTTAAAACATCGAAGCGTTTGAGAATAAGGCGCCTTCTAGTGCGCGGATCACACACGTTTGAAACTCACGTGCTCGGTTGATATGCTTTTTTTATAATTTTAATTTGTGTTTGTGATTGAAAGATAATATTTTCTACAAGGAATTAATTGGGTTAGTAGAGTTTTAGATATACTTGTGTTTTCGATTAAATACTTTCATACGGACGGACAATATTACAAACAGTTTAATTTATTTACGTTATCTACATTTAGGGTTTCGAGATCGGTTTTGGAACCCTTAAAAGATAGTAAATTAAGCCAAAGTAAAATAAAAATAAATAAAATGAACATGGAAATTTTCAGTAGGTACAAATTGCGATGTCGAAATTTTAAAAGATACCTATGGGTGCAAATGGGGTATCGAACAAAAGGTATCGGTTTGTCCATTTCAGAACAGTTTTTAAAATTTCTGTAGGCTTACACTTTTTGAATAAAGTCGAAAAATTGATAATTGACAGCGAGAGCAGAGAAGCGACCCAGTAGATATACAGATCTGAATATAAATAACGGCAAGCGGAGCGAGCCGCAGTAGGTAATTTTGGAGTTTGGTGTGGTCAATTCAAAAAATTCTAAATTCAAAGTGCTTTACTTCCTTTAGAGTCTAAAGGAAGTAAAGCACTTTGGTCTAAAGTTTAGACCTTACAGGACTCTTGGACACGTCACAAAACTCAGATTACAAAGTAAAACTAGGAAATAAAGTGACCATAGTATATTCTAAGGTTATTTTCGCGAGAACTCATAATAAAACACTGTTTTATTATAAAGTGACCACTTTGATTTTTTGTCGACTTCAATCTTTTTAAGGTAAAGTAAAGAAGCGAACAAAAAACCTTTACCTTGTTAGAATGTTAGTTTTCGAGTTGGAGCAAAACTTGTCCCAAGCTTTTTTATCCTCTAGATAATCTGATATTTTATAGTAGGCCTTTTTACAAAGGATGTGTTTAACAATTTGTTTGAATAAATTTATTGTCAATTTTTGCAATTGGTCGAGTTGATGGTCTCCCCAACCCGTTTCGCGTTGCATCGCGGTCGCCACTCGAGGACCTTTACTCTCCAGCGGTTATCAGTTCTGCGAGCTATTGCCACTACAGCTTACTTATTCTGAGATCTATAATGTCAGAGACTTTGGTTCTTCTAAAGATTTCCGTGAGAAAATTATTAATGTATAGTTATATCAAAATCTATATTAAGTAACACAAGCTCTACTTAGCTTGGGGCTAGATGATAGTGGTGGATTTTCCGGCAATAATATAATTATTATTATTTACCGTTTGCTTTGAGCTTTTTGTCAGGCGTTCTAGATTTTGTTTATGTGTAACCTATGATTGGTTTTAACAAGTACCTTTAAGCTTGTGCCCTGTTTTAGGTCATGTAAAGGTAAAACTTTTTTATAGTTAGGCTTTAATTTCACTGCACTTTTTCACCAAACATAAACTACACTCAAGTTTATTCCGTTTAATTCTAAGATACTCAAACACCAAATTATTTACACTGTTATAAGCCCTGTTGAGTCCATTGGGACTCACCAGGACTTGTACTGCAAACCTTTACGGAAAATGTATGGCTTATACCTTTCCGTACCTAGGTTCGCTGTATAAGGTTCAAAAACTATCGGATAACGCATATACTAAGTTGGTAGATAACCAGTTAAATTCATAATGAATTCGACAAACTCTATAGCTGCAATCTTTCAAACGCGAATCAGTAGCTCTATCTATTAGGAATTGTTAGTACATAAACAAGAAAAGGTATCTTGTGCTTCGAGCAGTTACAAAAGGGTTCCATCGGCAGAGTCCGACATTTTAGTTCAAGTAATATTCAGTAGAGGGCGCAAAATACAAAGTCTTATGACTTTTTTATATAACACCGGTATCTACTTGTTTATTTTTACCCGACTACCGACAGGGGAGGGTTATGAGGTTAGCACCCTATGTTTGTATGTATGTGGCAGATTTCTTTGTTCCCACGTAGCGCTGATTATCTAAAACGATACACATAGATACTGTTGGTTTGGAAACGCTTACTCGAAAACGTTTCGAAACCAGGAGTTATGTAGAACCTATATTTTGATGTAAAAATTAAGGGAAATTAAATGTCGATCTCGTTGCTTAGTTGGTAAGAGCGCACCTGTACTGAAAGTGAGGCGCGGGTTCGAATCCTGCTGAAAATTTTTAGGACATTATTAAATTTTCGTAGAAATTAAATGTTACCAAATAATATTACTAAATACTTACGTCTTACATAATTAAAACACTTACTGAAAAAATACGTAATACCGATTCGAATGCAATCTAAGATGTTTCCATGGTGCGAATGAACCATCATGAGTTGCCTCGTAAGCACTTATTTTTTAGGAACGAGCGACGGTCTTGACTCATACGACCAAGACTTTTTTAATTATAAAACCCATATAAAAAGTCTAGATTTTATAACTACTTGGAATTGAGCGAGTTGGTACATCATATCAAATATCAATAAAGTTTATTTCTTTAGGCTTACAAAATACGCATTTAGACATGTCAAATTATACTACAAACAGGTTTTTAGTTAAAAATTTGTACACACTGGTTCATACTACTAGTACTACAATACGAGGCGTCGTGATTCATTCACGCTCGTAAGAATACCAAGAAATAATTGTAAGTGAATTTGCAACATTGAAAACAAACCTACATTGTTGTCTTTAATTTAGCCAACTTTTACTTTTTAGGGTTCCGTACCCAAAGGGTAAAAACGTGACCCTATTACTAAGACTTCGCTGTCCGTCTGTCCGTCTGTCACCAGGCTGTATCTCATGAACCGTGATAGTTAGACAGTTGAAATTTTCAAAGATGATGTATTTCTGTTGCCGCTATAATAATAAATACTAAAAAACAATAAAATAAATATTTAAGGGGGTCCCATACAGCAAACTTGATTTTTTTGCCGTTTTTATAGATAATGGTACGGAACCCTTCGTGTGCGAGTCCGACTCGTATTTGGCCGGTTTTATTACTATTTATTTTGAAAATAGTTACATTTTGTTCGAATTAGCCTCAAACGTAGTAGGTGAGTATTTATGGTAAAGATCGAGGTAGTGTCACTGTAAAATTAGATTATTCGTTATGGCAAGACGGTAGAATAACCTTGGGTAGTATGCAATAGCTATGCACTGCGGTTGCCAGCAACGAACAAACGATTTAGTTGTCCGCAAAATTAAAAAAAAACCGATTGAATGGAGCCCCTAACTTTGTGTAGTAGTAAAAATCAATTCAAATTAAAAATTAAGACTGGTCGTAAAGAATGGTTTTAAAAATAAAACATCAGCACCAAAATCTTGGATTCGAATTTCAAACTCCCAATTTAAATGAGTAAATTTCGCGCGTCGTGTTTTTATTTTTGTTTTGTGGAAACAGTTGAAGAATTTATGTTGTTTTCGTGATTGTTTTTCTTTTGTCTGCGATCTGGAAAGCTTCCAAAATTAAGCAATTAAAGGGTGAGTTTTGCAAACAAAATAAAATCAATGATTTACGAGTAGATATCATACATAAACCTAAAATTATTATATTTTATTATTTTCACTTAGAATATTGCTAATGAATACATAAATTAATTTCAAAAACCATTTTCTTCGAATTCTTTAACGTACCTAGTACAGATTCGTGGCAGTTGATTTCTAATTACTTATAATAAATATTAATTTATGTAAGTACTATTAATGCACGATTACATACATAATTAGATCAGCATTTTTATTATAAAACAAGTAAGAAGTAGTTACAAATATAGTAAGGCATGACTTATAATTTGATAGATTCAGCGTAATAAAAACTAGAGATGGGCCGAATATTCGTTTTATATTCGGTATTCGGCATATTCGGCAGCTTTACCGAATATTCATATTCGGCCGAATATTCGGCTGAATCACCTAATGTTCGGCAAAGTGATACTCAAAGTTTTTACTGTGTTGAGACCCGTGTATTATGATGATTTGAGTGTACAGTGTAATGAAGTAAGTATTTTAGAGCTTTCTGATTTTGTCGTCACTGAAGCTTTATTTTCAATTAAAGTAGGTTGGTAAAAAGATAATAACTTCAATCAATATCTTCACGCCGGATCCCTTGCAGGGTAGGCAAGGAATCCATAATAACTTAATGCAAAACATAGGTATCTAGCTGTTTTAGGATTAGGCTTCTGTGTTAACTCTTTATAAATAATATATTAAATAGGCCTTAATTGAAGGAAAATAAACAAGATATTTATTTCGGTCAGTCTTTATTCTGTTAGAGAATAGCTGAATCAAATCACAATATCTATTTTTTTCTAGTTTCTACTCAGCATAGCGTCGCAAAATATATTTATTGATATTAAACGTTTAAACCTATCCTATTCAACCAATATAGTTCTTTATAAAGAAAATTAGTAATTTGTTTGTACTTTTCAGGTTGATATTTAAGAGATCAATTAATTATTCAAAGGATCTGATTCATAAAATTTTGGATAAATGTTCACAAAATTGTCAAATAACAGGTTTCGATGAATCATTAGCGTCTTGGAAAATAGCCTGTCCTAGCACTAATATGCCCAAAGTTCTTTCTTCTCAGAGACTGTGGGATGAGCCGCTATGTGAGTTGGTACGGAAAAACCTTATTAATACGTCTACCAGCTCATCAGAACGCGCTCGTTTACTTGCCGTTTCCGAGTGGGAATCAGGACTTTGGTTATATGTTTTGCCTTCTAAAAATCTAGGTACCCTTTTAGACAATAACACATTTCGGGTGGCCACCTCTTTGCGTTTAGGTTCTCCCTGTCTAGTTGCACACCGTTGCCAGTGCGGTGAAACCGTTGATAAGTTCGGTCACCATGCACTGGCATGTGTCTCTAGTGCAGGACGTGTGTCCCGTCATAGTTCAATTAATGACATCATCCGTCGGGCTTTTACCAGCGTCAGTATGGCAGCTACTCTCGAACCACGTGGCCTAATGCGAGATGATGGTAAAAGGCCTGACGGTATGACTCTGATTCCTTGGAAAATGGGTCGGCCTTTAGTTTGGGATGCCACTTGTGTAGATACCCTAGCACCTTCTCATCTTGCAGGGACATCAGTAAGGGCCGGCTCCGCAGCAACATCAGCGGAGTCCCTCAAACGGCGGAAATACGCTAATCTCGACCGAGGTTACCTATTCGAGCCGTTTGGGGTGGAAACCCTAGGTCCTTGGGGTCCTGGGGCACATGGAATATACAAAGATCTAGCAAAACTCCTAATAGAGTCCACAGGTGATCGGAATGCTGGCTTTTATTTCGGTCAACGAATTAGCATTGCCATTCAACGTGGCAATGCTGCCAGCATTCTGGGCACTTTGCCTTCTGGTGACGGCTTAGATTTTTAGAAAATAGATTTAAGTGTAAATATTAGTTGTAATTATTATTATATTTTCTTTAGTAATAAAATGTATTCGGTATTGGAGAAAATTAAATGTCAGAGATCAATCACTTAATCTACACATTAAGAGTTAGGAACTTAATTATAGTCTACTGAGATATAAGACAAATATGACATCTCATATACGACGGAACGGAATTAAATGTACCGAATATTCGGCCGAATATTCGGTTCGGTAAAAGTTTTACCGAATATTCGGCCGAATGTTCGTATTCGGTGAAACCCATGTTCGGCCCATCTCTAATAAAAACACATAGAATACTAAAAAAAAGGTATTCCTAAAAGTACTTCTCAACCTCTACCTCAATAGCCTATAAGGGTCCACAGCTGGACGCAGGCCTCCCCTGATAATGGCGTTTATATCACGGGGGGTATTGCCCATAAGCTCCACGCTGGGCATGCGGTTTGGGGATCGCAGTTCGGTGGTAGATCTATTCTGCAAGAGGCGCTGCTGCCCGCCCCCCGGTGAATGTTCCTTAGGCGCCTCTTACGACACCCACGGGAAGAGTTGAGATGGTGCAAATTGTAAGCCACCACACGGCTAAAAGTACTTATTAGAGTAAATTTGTGCATTTCATTCAACATACATAACCTTTGTCCACTAGTGTCATCAACTTATGCTGACTTCTGGCAGATGTCGACAATCCAATTGAGTACATGCACCTGACTGAATTTACACAGTAAACAGGTTTTAAGTTAACCGGTTTTTGTTGGAAGAATAGATGTCATGAGCTCTTGGGATGTAGGTATTTTAATTCGTTCCATTTCCTATTTCCTTATCTGGGCAGCAAAATCACCGTTTGCGAGCGAAAAAGCGTATGAAAACAAATCAATTTAGTAGGAAATAGTCCTTAGGTACATTGGAAATAGCGAACTTTCCTCTATGATAGGTACCAAAAATCGTAGCTCGTTAAGTCTATCTTCTAATTATGGAGATATGAAAATGTTGTCTGGACTAAAACAGTAGATGCCTGTTGAAGTCTCTTCAATTCTATGCTACAAAAGTCAAAAAGTCAAAAGTCAATGACTTTATTTCTTTAGGCTTACAAAATAAGTACTTTGACAACGTGGACTACTACGTGGGTTTGGCATATAGCACGTGCCACGAAGATCAGATAAAAATATGTTTATCGATATTTGGAGGTAGGGGAAGGAGGAAGGGAGGGGAAAATGAGTATCAAAGCAGGTACATAATTTAAATTCCCTGCACGGCTAAGTCCGCATTTCTCTATGACGTCAAGTAAGAGAGATATTTTAGAAGTTCATTTATTTTTCACGCAAAAATCCACACAAATGACTGGCTACTCACTTAACAGTCCACTCGCGCGAATATCTACTCGTGCGAGCGCAAATGTTCGCCCACGTAAATTTTTATGTCTTCTCGCGCAAGTGACAATGGTAATTATGAAAGTGTTTCTCGCTCAAAAGGTTTTTTTTGTCCGTTTAATTTTTATTACTTTTGAAATATCGGTCTCAGATACCTGTTTCAGATGTAAGTGCAGCTAGAGGTGTGCGCGTGTGATGTTCAACGTACTGACTATTATTGGCTCACAATTACTCTAGTACATGGTACACGTGACACACCTATATCTAACGACTAGGTTAGGTATTAGACAAATCACGAGCGTTATAGGAACTAATGTTCTGTTCCCGGTGTTTGGAGATGAATTTTTTATTCGATGATTTTATACGTTACATTTTCGAACGCAACTCGATAACGACACACAACACTGACGGTATCCGAACGCGGTCTGGTTGGTATATCACTACTGCGGTTTTAACCATGATAGTTTCAAAAGTTTTATTATTTACAAGAAAAGTACTTGGAAAAGGTATGTTTCTACACAAAAAGTTTAATAAAAAAAAATAGAATTCAGAAAACTTGAATTGCTTTTAAAAAAAATTATTATTATGAATACGCTTTAATTTGTCGACTGATGTAATAAAGAGATCGATATCGATATTTTCTTTTGTCAACAAGTTGAAATAATTACTTACTCTTATAGTAAATGCGTTTGTCATAACATACCCCATGTGACCTATTTTGCCTTTCATTTTGACCCATAAGAAACACCCTTGCTCTTCAAACAGGAAACGTGGGGATTCGGTATCAACGTCGCAGAAATAGATTACTGGCACGGAATGGTACTAGGTATTTTTACCCCACGTAGAAGGTTAAGGTTAATAGAATAACTGAGTTCTTAACCCCTTTGGAGTTATCACTTAGAACGGGATATTTACCATGATTAAATTTTTGAGTTTTCCAATATTTCGGCACAGTTTCATGCGCCATGATCACGGAAGAACACCCTTTGGGGTTTTTAACCACCAATGTTTTGTTCTGATACTCAATTTACGCGTCCGATGGATCGGAATCGGAGCGTAGTACGCTGCGTCGCGTCGCCGCGTCGACGTCGGTATTCACAATAATGTCGATAGGGTTCGTCTACTGCTTTCAGATATCGCATCCGCAATATAGGTAGGTTTTTTCAATGCGATCGAGTTTGCCGATGACGTCACCCGCAGACACTGGCATCGGCATTGGCACATAAGAATTGTACCTACCTTAGATATCAATACATAGCACCAAACCGTAATACTACGTACGCTCGATATCCAGTGATCGTGTTACTTTAGGATCCAATGGTTTAGATTCTGTGATTCGTTTTCACTAGACTTTTAGGGCTACTTTATTAATGTATAGCGGATATTAAGTTGACACTTCAAATTCGATATGATGAATTAGACCCCTTAATCAAAAATATAATTTTCATAAATGATGTACTAAAAAGCTCCCATCGTTTTGTCATGGGAAGACTGAACGTGCTTTGATAAGCTTTATGCAAAATCTTAAAGAAAATTAAGTTTTAAATTAAGCAAAATTATCTTAATTTTTTTTAATGAATTATTTGCTAATATTTTTGTTGGAGATAACGTGGAACGAAAGTTGCTTAGCTCTTTTCTTACCTATGCATTTAGTTAGGTAAGAAAAGAGATGGGTAGATGGGTTCTATGTTAATCGATCGGATTAACATAGAACCCATCGGTAAACAAAACCTTAACTCTGTTGTTTCCAGTACCGGAGGATCGTTATATTACTTAATTGATTGGAAGTTGCTAATGCGTCCTTTGTTATCATTAACGTTATCCATCTGATAACGATAAACATTATAGGCTACCCGGGTAAGCCGGTACAAAAAAAATCAATACTTTTATAGGTTAGGATTCCATACCGATGCCGCCGCGCACGGAATTTAGTTTCCAATTTATGCTCGCTCAACAAAACAAATCATAAATGAGATGATACTATAGTAAGCCTTAATGCCCACAATTTAATAATCCATTGTGGTTATTTAATATAACTAAGTGAATGAAAAGAAATCGATGGATGCGCGCGCATCGTAACATGGCTTCCTTCCGATACTATGAAATTCAGCATCGATGGTTCAGCGAAAGCACGTTCCACTACTGTCTTGCATAACATTTTCAACAAATTTATCTTACTAAACCAGCAATGTAAACCTTTCATGCGAAGTCAGTGAGGTCAAAGCTAAAACACTCCCTTTGTAGAAGTTAAACCTGTCGGTTACTGAGCTGAACTGCATTGAAGAGATTCGTACTGAACACACACCGCTTTCAGACAATGACAGGCTCTTGCCGCTAATAAAAACGCTACAACCAATTTAAACTATGAATTATATCAATTGAACGAAGAAGCTTCAGTATTCGGTGTTGTTGGTTGGCATAGGACGGTTCTAAGCTTGGTTGTGAGTAATTGTAATGGAGAAGGGGGAACGGTTTTCAGATTATCTATTTGCGAAGATGGGCCCAGCTGACAGGGGGCCGAAGACGACAGAGGACCGGTCAGCACCGGTGGAGCTGACGGGGCTAAAGAAATGCTTCGCTGATAATACTATGCTGGTGGTCACTTTGGCTGGGGTGCTTACCGGAATTGCTATAGGTGAGTTTTCCAAAATACTTAAAAAGTAATTTGTGAGTACTTTTGAAACAAAAACGTAAATAAAGTACAATTTTTATACCTAACCTAAAATTTTTCATTCATTGTTTGAGTAGCGCAGGAATGTTAAGGCAATGACATAATACTTAAGCCCACCCATACTCGTCAGTTGGTTGTCAAGGGCTGATGATGATGATTGTTAAGCTTAATAAAGTTAATTGTAAAAACTAAAAGTAGTAAAATTTTCTGTCAACTACTAAAACTTTTTAGTCAATGTACCTAATCATCGACAATGGAGACCTGCAATTTACATCATTTACAACAAAATAATTAGCAACGAATCAAAACTTCACTGGATATTTTACTTAATTCATTTTGATTGGTAAAATTATCGTTTACTGCGTAAATAAGGTACTTATTTTATGTCTTCTTATCGTAACCCCATTTCAGGATTCGGCCTCCGTCCATACCAACTCGGCCCAGACGCTCTTGTCATCATATCCTACCCCGGAGAGCTCTTCATGAGGGTCCTCAAGCTTATGATCCTGCCTCTTATCATAGCCAGCCTGATCGCTGGCTCTGCCAGCCTCAACGCGAAGATGAGCGGAAGGATTGCCGTCAGAACTTTGCTTTACTTCATTCTTACGTCCATGTTCAATGCTTTCCTGGGAATCCTCTTGGCAGTGCTGATTCATCCAGGACAGATTGATTTGAAGGACAACTATGGAGGCCTTGTTGGGAACAGTAGTCACAGTATACTGGATAGTCTGTTGGATATTGGGAGGTAAGTTTGATGCATCTTCTTTGGAACATCTTCTTTATAGTGACTTAACTTGTTCTATACGTGTGGGTTTGCTTATGCAATACCTGAAAAAAACTTCAGGTACGTTTTGACTGCGTCCATAAAAGACCAATGACTAGGTCCAGACCAAGCGCTAGACCTAGACCAAAGCCCGAATCTTGACCAAGACCGAACACGTGCCTTTACTTTAAGCCGATCCGTGCCCACTTCGTTGGGCGGCAAACATTTTGACTTGTGATGATTATGAACGTGGTTCGGTTAGTTAGTACTGAGTTCGAATAAGTCTAATAGAAATATCACTCAATAGATTACGACACGGTCGCGGTTCTATACGTATGTCCAGCGTATGTCGTATTATCTCTTTAACCATTCGTCCAAACTATATGCAGTAAAAGGGAAAAGTCGTGTTTTAAACATTTGAGACGATCTACTTATGTGATAAGAATTCATAATTGTTGATAATATGACCAATAAACGTGATCTAACGATTTTCATAATGTTTTTAATATAAAAAACTACTTTTTTGACTTAGGTACATAAAAAAGTTAGACATTCGCTGATTTTTTTGTCGAACTGACTACAAAAAAATCAGCGTCATTTCTTTAGAACTCAATCATATATCTCTCATCGTTCGTAAGACACGTTTTCGTTAAACCGTTTTTTCTCCGACTTACTTTGCCAATCCGACTACCACGAAAATGTCTTTAAATTTTTCGGATAAATGTATAGCTTATGACACTCACAAATAACGTGGATTTCTATTGGTGCAAGAATTTTCAAAATCGGTTCCAGAGATTACCCCTGCAACGCCAACGTCACAAACAATTTACAACCTCTTTTTAATATTAGTATAGATAAAATTAAATGATACCGGTCTTACATTTTGGAAAGTAAATTTTCGATGCAGCTCTTCTATAACATTTTACTGGTATCTCACTTTCTTAGAACATAACAAAATTGAAACGATCGCGAATCTTTTTCGCAAAACGACTTAGTCTTTAAAAATATGTACGAGCTAGTAAACCTTAGGCTATAACGTTCGAGGAAAAGACTAGCGTGTTCCGCACAGATTACTAGAACAGACAGTTAAATGTTTGTGTCCTTGAAGACAACCATGATATTGATGATCCCCTATTTACTGACGTCAATATTGACCTTCACTTCAACAAAGTCCACGGTCTTGGTAGATATGTACCTAGTCTAGCCATAACGTCCAATGTGATTGCGTCTACCTACCACCGACCCATGGGGTAATTTAAGAAAGTGTTTTGTAAGTGTCATCAATTTATCAATACTTTTTTAGCATGGTAGCTTCCCCTGGTAACTAGCTTCTAGATTTATGAGATTCTTGACATAAACTAACTGATTTTGATTATTGGTGAATTTCAGATATACCTCATGAGTACAATTACTTACATACTAGAATAGAAATTTGAAATTAAAATTCCCGAAAATAAAATGGACCAAAAAAAATTTATTAAGGTAAAGATCGGAGGGACGCTTATCCATAGTGTCAAGGTTGAAACTAATCTATCAATCTCTCGTGGAAATTGCACCGCACGCACCATCTAATGTTTCCTTCGTCTGTGGATGATTCCTTGACTTTGATTGATTGGTTAGCAGAATTCGGCCCGAGCTCTTGGGCTAGAGATTTTGGTTTCTCGATAGTATCGAAACGTCATCGTGATGTCTCATTTTTCAATGTAAGTACCGACGCGTCTCTATCGACGGACATGGAACTACGCAGAACCTATACAAAAATGAATAATAACATCATATAGCGCCGATTAGCGGCACAAGACCGTCTCGATGCCACATATTACCTAGTCAGACTCGATACTACCGAAAAACCGAACTCATGGCTCAGGTTACGAACATAAGACATTGTTTCAGGAACATCTTCCCGGACAACCTGGTGCAAGCTGCGTTCCAACAGGCGCACACTGTCTATGCGGAACCGGTCGGTGTGTTCGGGAAGAACATTAGTGAAAATGGGACTGTTGCTTTAGTACGGGTTGTGTCTTACAGGTCAGTGTATAGTAACCCCTAAAATTCACAAAACCTATACGTAGAGTGTTAATGGTAGGCAGCCTGGAACGGCAGCAGATTTCAAAAAGTTTTCATTGAAAAGGAAAAAAAAATATTGGCTCTATCATGCAATCCAGCTTTTCATCAAAAATGCACGCTATTGACTTCAGTAGCTGCTTTTCTCCCTTTTTTATCGATATACTTTCATTATGTGTGATGTAGATACCCATATTTAAAAGCGTGGGTTTCACATATCAATCTAAATTTATTATTTTACTCGAACAGCACAAGAAAAATGATAAAATGTCCGGAAGAGGGTTACTAAGAATTCAATAAATAACCCTCAAATTAAACAGAGAATGGCCAATGGTGCTTTAAACGCATGACTTACCACATCATACTCGTTCTTCAATTAAAAGCCCTAAACAAGCATATCGCGACCGTTTGTAGCAATTCAGAGCAATGAAAGCTTATTGCTTTGATTGTGATAAGGACCAAACGGTTAATAAGCATTACAAAGAAGAAAAATAAGAAGAGAATAACAACATTGCACTGACAAAACGGTTTAACCAGATCTCTATGCAGTTATGAGACCCAAGTTATTAAAAGGGCCACCTATATGTAAACACAAGTGTTTACAAGCGGCGTATGGAGGAGTAGATAGATTTCGCGGCTTACAAAATTAAATGCACGGTCGAAATACCTTTTGTTTCTCAGTATGCTGGCACTCTTTTTTGGGAGGCCTCTCTCCCACCGCTGACATACCGAGGCCAACAAAACAAACCATACTTTATTTCAACAGTAGATTTTACGTTATCGCATTTGGTTGTACCACGTTACAGCTTTAATTTGCCTCTAAGTGCTCCTAATAAAAATTTATTATTGCATGTCTATTTTCATTGTAAGATCATTAAGACGTTTGATCGTAACTGATTTAGACAATCATGTTTTGATAAGTTAGTATGCGATATGCAATGTTTAATCGGAAAAATTGTTTCAATTAGGTTTTTCTTTAATTTTTTTATGGGGCAGTAATTTTGCTATTATATAATTGAAAAAATTACAGTCAAATAATAGATAAAAATGTAGCTAATTGCAGACTGTTGCAAACAATCTACAAGTAGCTTAACTGATCATACCAATACCAGTCGGAAGCGTCCCAAAAACGCTGGCTGCACTGACTTGCTGTATAGCAATGCTGATGCGCTGCGCCAGATACTCACCAGCTCTCGGGTCACGCGTCGCTTCGACGCTTTTTTAAAAACCCGGAGTGCCTCGTTACCCTACGGATCCAGGGTCTCGACTCAAGGAAAGCAAATGCGTAGGCTCTGTCGAGACCTGCATATTTGCGCCTCTTGAGATCTTCGGACAAATCTGCCGCCGCACCAGCCCTCACGGAAGTCCTAGGAAGACGGGAAGGCACAAGTGTGTCGACGCATGTAGCGTCCCACCCAATAAGCCTCCTCAACTCCCATAGGACTAGGACTAGCGTCATGCCGTCGGATCTCCTACCATCGTCACGCAACAGACCATTGATGTATGATTATGACCATTGAATTCAATACAATTTTCATTTGTTTCTTCTATAGAATATCCTTGCGCTTGGCCTCAACTGATGGAAAGCGAAGATGGTGCATAAAAAAGGCAGGCATGCATAGATCGCGCTTTCTTCAAGAAACAAATTATAAGGACAGGAAAATGAGGTAGTGCCCAAGATTATTGTATTTTGTGTCACGATTGAACTTATTTACAGATCAGGAACCAACACTCTTGGCCTGGTCTTCTTCTGCCTCGTCTTTGGCAGTCTTCTCGGCACCCTCGGTACCAAAGGACAAGTGGTCATCGACTTCTTCCAAGCCATCTTTGAGGTCATCATGAAGATGGTCACTGGCGTTATGTGGTTCACGCCAGTTGGAGTCAGCAGTGTTATTGCTGGCAAGATTCTTGGTGTTGAGAATGTAGGTGAGTTTGGTGGGACTGCGATAGTTAAATTATAGGTCTGTTTAAAGCAATGTTGTCGTCCATTCATTGTTATCGGGTGCGACTTAACTAGGTACGTGCAGAATATTATCATGTCATCAAATACAATGTTGTAAATTATAGACAATCTTCCCATAACTATTCGATGTCATCAAACCATTTCCCCCCTAAATCGATCAACAGACGACAGATGTAACAAAATTACTGTTTGTTTTATCAACCGTGTAATGAAAGTTTTGCTGTTTACTTGCCTATGTCACCGTATCAGCTGAGGACCTCTGGCACAGCGGACGAAGGTCCGGCTGCGAAGGGAATGAAACCCTCCAGGGGCTCGATTCCCGCCTCAGGATAAATGTTTGTACGGTCTGCAGATATTTGTTTCGAATGTTCTGAGCATTTTCAAGAAAACAATAAAACATTAAACATTTAAGAATATATCTGTGTATGTAATGTATTTTTATACAAGTCGGTAATTTAGTACCCGTAACACCTGCTCTGCTTACTCTGTGCTATGTGATGCTGTGTGGGTTGTCCAGCATTATTTGCTTTAATATTTCCAGCTCAAGTAATGTCACAACTAGCGTGGTTCATAACCACAGTGACCATCGGAGTGCTGTTATACCAGCTGATCGTGATGCAGTTGATCTACTTCCTGTTTCTGCGGAAGAACCCATACAAGTTCTACTGGGGGCTGTCGCATGCAATGTTGACGGCCTCTGCTACTGCTTCGACGTAAGTTAAGATACTTGACTATACTTTAACGAGTGTGATATCTGCTTGTGCTTTGGCACAGATAGTCACTACCAATTGGCAAAACAACAACCTAAGATTTTTCTTTTACACTACCAATAGTGTAAAAGAAGTCTTAGGCCACTGCATACATTATGATAAATCCATTGAGATGTAGGTATATACCGTATACGGGTTATTCCAGTTTCCCCCCCTGAAATCCCCCCTCAATCCATTTTTAAGCGTTTCTCCTTCTAGTTCATTTATTTTTTACTTTTGATTTTGTGACGATTAGTGGCATATGAAAAGAATAAGATAGGCCATTCGTTTTAGAGGTTCTTGATGACAACCAAAATCATTACGTTGTTGACGTCCTAGATATTATAGTGATTTTAAAGTCATTTGTTATTAAAAAAAATATATAACAACGTTAAGGACAGATAATTGTAAACTGATGTGGGTAAACACTTTAAAAACATAATCGCTATTAATTGGACTTATCCACAACGCGTTCAAAGATTTGCAAACATAAGGACAGTTTCTATGAATAATCGATATTGGCTCTAATGAGTGGCTTAATAATAGCATCACTTTTAAGCCTCTCAAGCTTTGTGCCACTTCCTTCGGCAGCCTTACGTTAGTAATATAGTGCATGGAAGATTACTTGGATGAGGCAAGTTGTCCTGGGACTATATTACGTCCTCACTTAGATCAGCTATCTTAAAGAACACATGAACAAAGTGTCTTCGCCTTAAGTATAGAGACAATAAGAAAAGTGCCAATGGACACGTTCTTAGTTACATGTTTTTATAAAATTAAGTTAAAACTAAATTACCCATTAGCCAATTCTATGGCTAGATTGTAAGTATACTCTAGTGTACCTAACATTAATTTAAAATGTGTATATTAGACAATAAAAAAAAAAAAAAAAACTTAGATCAGCTCAAATCTTTCAGAATGTTAACATGACGAAAGTGATCTTATATCACGATGGTATTTAGCTGAACTGTAATGATTGATGATTTGGGGCATTACCAATTTATTACCGTTTGGCTTCTAGCCATCCCTATGATTTGTCAAGTCAGTTTTGGTATCTACCAACTAAGAATTATGAAATTTATAAGCATGTGATTAATTTAATTAACTTCTTCCGAGTGTAAAGCATTCCTAAATGTATGTCAATGTTTTGACATGGAATTCCAGAGATATGTTTTATAACTCGGTACTTATTCATTGTTTCAAGTGAACTGAATTCAACTAACAACATAATAAAGACATCATTTAACAATGCAATTGCCGAGAATAGGAATAACACAATTATATTAGATAAATGTTAAATTACTTATGCATGACAAAACACAGCATATGTAATCTGTATTATATATTGTTATACTATATACAAAACACTAAGAATCAATACGTCTATTCAAACAATGGTGAAACAGTAATCTTGTACCCATAAGTATTGCTCTGTTTGTGGTTATATTATTTGGATGATTGCTCCAAAATAACAGGGCACGAGATGCCACTAATCCATAAAACAAACAATTGAGCAACTGCAACTGCAGACTGTTGTAAACAATCTACAAGTAACTTGACTGATCCATATCAATACCAGTCGGAAGCCGCTGGCTGCATTGCCCCGCTCTGTATGGCAATGTTGATGCGCTGCGCCAGATATTCACCAGCTCTCTCCAAGGGGAGCAAACGCGTAGGCTCGCCGGATGATGTCGTTAAGGCTGGCATGGCAAAATATCCGACCGGCATCATCATGCATAGATGAGTAGAACATTAATTAACCTTTATTTCTTCCAGGGCAGCGGCATTACCAGTGACCTTCCGCGCGATGGAAGGTCCCCTCCGCATCGACCCTCGCATCACCCGTTTCGTGCTTCCCATCGGCTGTAACATTAACATGGATGGAACAGCATTGTTCGTCGCCGTCGCCAGCGTCTTTGTCTGTCAGATGAACAATATGCATTTGGGGTTCGCACAACTGGCTACTATATTGTAAGTTATCCTATAAGATTAAGTTTTTTTGCAACCCTACTTTTAGACACCCTCCAAGGACAAGAATCGGTTTCTCATTAATATTTACTAAGACATCAAACCTCTCATCACCCGATGCAGGCCGTTGCCGTTTTCAGCATCTTTGTCTGTCAGACGAACATTATCAACTAGGGTGTGATCAGCCGGCCACTATATTGTGAGTTTTAATAGGCTACTTGATACTACTGGGAAATAATTCTAACGTATTGTCTGATAAAAATCATGCAAAGTGTAATTAATATTTCTTCAAGGCCAGTTGTATTAGCTATAAAAACTTATTTTAAAGTTTGAATAAAATAATGGCGATGCATAACTAGATGACGTCACGCCTCACACCAAACCTAACAAGAAGAACAATACGCACTGTAATCTGTGATAGATGTGACGTAACCAGCGATGCAACCAAACGCAGAGCGTTTTCGGTCACGTGATCATAATAATCAAATAATGTGTAATTTTAATCCATTTTTTTTAACTAAAAAAGGCATATTTTTTTTTTAAAAATCACCTGAATACGCTTTGTTACGTTGTCACTGATTAGGATGAAAACAATTTGCAACTTATTTTCAATGTAATAAAATTGCCTATTTAAACCATTCTATTTATTTATATTTCTGTGTGAATCTACCTGAATCGTAACGAAGCCGAAGGAATGGAATTTCACAATGATTTTATTATGACTAGCTTAAGCTAATATTCCAATATGTTTAAGTCTCAGTTGAAGTACCGTATCGGTAGCACAATGCCAATGTTTTGACTGCTTACACATTATGCCTACCTTTTATGTGCTTACCTACATACCTAGTGATTCAATCATTTTTAATATGAGAACTGGGATAATGTTTATGATCAAACTTACCTATATCTTTTACTATTACGTGAATATTATCTTTTTCCAGCCTCACATCTACAGCGGCATCTGTTTCCTCGGCGTCCGTTCCATCGGCTGCACTGGTTCTGCTTCTAGTGGTTTTGGCGGCTGTGGATGCCCCAGCTCATGATGTATCTCTGCTGTTTGCTGTTGATTGGCTTGTGTGAGTACATACCGGTCCTGCGCTATTTTATTAATTAAATTGTTTTGTTCTTCCTAGGTGCTCAATGTCAGACATTGTAACGGTATACGTCTGTTGGGCAAAGTAGCACACCTAAAGGCATTTGTTGTTTTAAATTATGATGTAATTTTTTTGTTGATTTTAGTTGCGATTCACGAAATTTTTGTCCATTTTGTAGTCAGACCGTTATATTGTGGCTTAGGCAGGTATATTTACATTTTATACGTAAGTTTGTTATCTTGGTAGGACGATGTCGTCGCAGAGTGACTATGTCCCTTTATAATTTATAATAAAAAATAGAATAATCGAAGTTTCATTAACATTCAAGTGAAAAAAAATTCAGTGTCTTCTTTGTGGAAAGGCACTAGTGATTTCTCTAAGCATATTATATTTATTACTATGGCACATTTCATCAAATAATGTTTGTTTCCAAAAAACCTATTATAAAATTTATTTTCTGTTTATTACTTTCTAGTAAGTAAGTTAATAGCATTTTCATATTTAAATCCAGGGACAGGATACGAACCACCAACAACATGCTCGGCGACTGCTACGCCGCTGCTGTCGTTGAGCACCTCTCCAAAAACGAACTGATGGCTTGCGATTCTGTTACGGTAAGTCATTGAAATACCTACGGAGTGGAGTGGTTGCGAATTTCTTTCTTCCTTTATCTAAAACAGTATTCCTTTACTTCTTCTCATCAGCGTCAATAGGCACGTTCACTGCTGAATCCCTAACCTCTGGGGTTCTTTGGGGTTAAAATATTTTTTATTGGTCGTTTCAGGAATCCACGGCCACCGGTAACAGTCCAACGGAAGCTCACATCGGCATCATATCCCCTGGCAAGAAATCCCTCGCTTCTGATGACGTCATCGTCGACATGCATTTACAAAACCACAACCCTGTCACGCGGATTTAGTCCCTATTGTGTGTTAGTAAGGTTTGTAAGGCCTAATCCGTTCACATGTTGATCGAGTCATCATAAATGGATTGATAATAGATAATGGATGAATTATGCGCGAGCCGTGCCCCGTGCCTCATCCATTATGAGGCACGGATTCACGAACCTTTTATATGATGGAGTTCAAGCTATACCGTGCAGCGTCACGTCCCGTGAAGATGTGGCCAACGATGTATCACAAAGGTGTTGATTCTAGAAAATATTTATTCACTTTTGTCTTTAAGAGACCCAGGTTGGAATTGACCGGAAAAACCGCAGCGTCGTGTCCAGACCCCATCGGTACGAACGATGAAGGTGGGGAAAAACCGCTTAGCGCGAGTGGGCGGTTTATTCACCAAGTGGGGGTGGTAATGCGCTGTACGCAGTGGAAGGGAGATGGTGGTATCAGGTCATGTAGTTCCTGTGAGCATTCTCCGAAATTGAAAAAAGACACGCGATCATGCGGCGGTTTTCGAGACTTTAGACCTTGGTCTCTGCAAGGTACTACTCGTCAATGAGTCTGGAGGATCCTCGTTCTATCAAGTCTAAAGCCCGTATTATGAAAGCTTGTTAAGTCATCAGTCGATGCTTGAGTAACGCGTTTCTATGGAATAAACGTCACTCAAGCATAATTATATTGCTGACTGAGCAAGCTTTCATAATACGGGCTTTAGACTCGATAGAACGAGGATCCTCCAGACTCATTGACGAGCAGTAGGTAGGTACGCCGGACGCGCTACATGTTATGTGTAGCGCGTCCGGCGATACGGATACGGACACGGCTCGTGCTCACCACGGTCTACTCTGCCAACATGTGGACGCGCTATTTAAAAAAAAAGAAAAAGAATAAATTTGGTCGATGAGCTTGGGCAAGAGACTGTTGGGTGTGAATGAAAGGTCTAGAATTTAGAATTGGAGTTTTGTTTGTTCTTTCTAGTTTAAAAGGCGTTTAGTTTATCCGTTCTAATGTTGATGTACCTACGTACCTAAATTATGGTGTATAAGTTTTTTCTATGATAAATTCTAAAGAACTTAAGTTTGCCTTTCACGATGATACAGGTTGTTCTTATAGAATCAAACGAGAATAGGGTATATGCATATGACTTGAAAATTAGATATTTTAAGACTCTCCTACTACGTAAGGTCCCGTTCACCGTATTGTCATAAAGCTTTCAGCGGGATATCTTTTTTGAAAGAAAGAACATTATTTATTAGACAACACAAAAAACAAACATGATGGTTTTTATCATTTATTTGTTTCTAATTTTATTTTGACTGAACAGAAGAACTTTGATTTGACAAACTGAACCGTGATGTCACAGAAAAAAGGCAACGTTTTTATCACCCGAAACTGAGTGCAGTACATATTCTTTTTGTATTCATAATTTAAAAAATTGTGATTGTTATATTTTTTTCGGTAACATTATCTCATCGATAAAATAAATAAAAAAATCTATGCATATACCCTATTAATACCTTTAAAAAGGTTAGAACAGAAAACAGTTTAAACCGAAATAAATCGAAGAACATTCACGGGTTTCTTCCGATGATGATTGGAACCTCTGATAACTATTTCGTTTAATCGTAGGAAATGCAAAACCCTGTACCTGGGTAGGTACAGGATCCTTCAATAAGATATTTTTTTATGTAGATCTTTAAAAGTGTAGCGATATCGTCAATTAATTCTAGACCAGGATGGTCATGTGATGTTTGGAGATGGGTGAAATTAGAGTAGAAATACTAAACTGTAGCACTACATTAGTAGCACTTAGAGTAGAGCTACAATTACTTAGGCATTTGAATTTAAGAAGACATTAATTAAAGACACCAAGACGTCTTTTAGTAGGTATAAAAGATCCAGACAAAACTAGCATATTTCAACTTAAATATACCGTCGACGATTTTACTAGCGAACTCTGGTACAGAGATGATGAATATCTTAATACTAATAAACGAATAAGTAGTGGGAAATGGAAGAGTTTGAAAGAGGTCTACCATCAGGCAGGTGGTCGACAAAGGCTAGATAAAATGAGAAGAGAAGATAAAATAAACACACTAATGTTAAATAATGACAAAACAATTCTTACAAAATGACAATAAAACACAAGTTTATGATGAATCTACACGAGAAGTGAATGTTCATACCTACGAAAAATCTTTATAAATGAGGGAGAAAAGCAACATTGTTTGTGTGATTTAATTTTTAAGTAAAGTTACGTATGCAAGAAACGTTTAATGTAAAAGGCGAGAATACTACTGACCCACTACTTTTCTCAGCGAAACCTGTACACGTAGTTATTTAAGTAAATAACAATCATTTAAAATAAGAATTGGTATGAATTATTTCGTTTAAATCTGTGTGTATAAAATATCCGAATCATTTTTATTGCGAGAAGGTATATTTGAAGATTTCAAAAAATTCAGTCGCTTTTTTTCTGGAATGACTATACTTGTTTTTATTGTCTGTGTCTATTTTTACATCACAATTTATGTAATAGGTTTACTGTAACACCAATTTACATTAATAAAGATATAAATATAATAAAAAAATTTAATATATCAGTAGACATCAGTAGAATTAAGCCGGAAACCAAATGTTGACACGCCACGCGACCCGTCAGAACGCGATGCGTATTGGGTTAAATCAAATCGTATGAATTTTCTATAACCAGAATCACATTAACAACACCGGACGTGACGGCACGTCGGGTGTTTACAACGTGGGTTTTGGCATAGAAAATATATAACGCGGTTTGATTCAACTTCACACGCATCGCGTTTCGTCGGGTGGCGTGGCGTGTCAGTATTGTGCCGGAGCCTTTAGATCCAGCTGTGATAATGTTAAATTTTATTTTTCGTTTAAAACTTGTGTTCCCTGCAAGGGATTAAAATAGTACCTAGCAACCAAACTAATTGTCGCTGATTCTGAATGTAGGGATTATTTTAAAAGGCCTGAGAGAAGCTCGAATTGCTACCAGGACCTTCGATAAAAGTAAAAAAGGGAGATGAGGCATTGCCATCTCGAAACTGTATGGCTCAAGTTAGGTTCAACTATGTTCCCTTACGTCAGTCATAGTCGGACCGGCGGCGCGGGCGGTGGCGTTTGTGTTGCGCGTGCTTGCTACGACGTATAATTTTGTGTGATTTCGACTAAAATACCACGACAATGCCCTCGTGTTCATTCACCAGGTGTACAAATAGCTCGAAAACAAAAAACAAAGCCCAAGGCAACACATATTTTCCCGCGTAAGTAGATACACAAAACTTTAAATTTTCTGATAATCCGATACCTTCTCATAATTTCATGTGTAACACGGTACAGTTTTTGAGTGAGTACTGGTAGGTAGAACGTACCGCATCTTCCTTTTTTACTTTTATCGAAGACCAGAACTAAGATCTTTTTATAAAATATCTGCCTACGAATAACAAACCATCTAGGTACATCCGAACTCATAAACTTTATATTTTGTAAGTTCGGATATACTTACATAGGTCCGGAACTTTCGGTTCTGAATATTGTATTCTATCACTAAGCAGGTGATAGAATACAATATTCAAAATCGAACCGAAAGTTCCGGACCTATGTAAGTATATCCGAACTTACAAAATATAAAGTACACCTAATATTTTCTCTGGGTGGGTACAATGAAACATACGTTTTATCCAGGTACCGCGTGAGCGAATCCACATGCAGCGCCTATTAAATCAAGGTATAAATTATTAAAAGCGGCTTTAGTATTAAATTTTGGATAAATTATATACGTAATTGTATTCGAATCGTTTTGTACGGATATCAACTGCATGACTGTGTAAAACTTGCCTTAATTAAAATGTTTTAATTGTAATAAACATTTTCATCAGTTACCTTCCTGTTTTATTTTTATCAGAACATTTTAGTCACCGCCATAAATTGCTAAGCATTTTTAAATGTCGACGAATCTCATCGTCACTTCCTGTTAAAAATTTTTTTTTATGGAAGGTCAGTTTTTGGCTATAGGTACCTATCTACCACTAAAATACAAATAGGAATTCGACAAATTTACAATAAAATGAAACTATTTATTTCATTTTAATCATTTTATTTTCAGTGTAAACACTTTTTAACAGTCTCGCTGAACTTAACTAGTATACATTATTTTCATGAGTTATTTACATTATTTAAATACAATTTGGGCAGCTGGGAGAATGACACAGAATATTAAATTAAAGTTAAATAATAATGGAAATGCATCGGTATTAATAAAAACAATAATCAAGTAGTGCATACTACAATTAGTTTCTGTTCAGCAGTTTTTTGTAATAGATGATATTTTATTCAATATTGCAAGTCTACTGGTCAAATGGTGGATTCAGGTGTATTCGTGTATCACTCATATTATTTCTGCCGCTGCTTGGCTGCATTGTGACGACAAGTATAACAAAAGAATATGCAACAATGCCTGGAGAAAATGGAAATATACATTTGGGTACACTGAGTTCCTACACTCACAAATACATTTGAATCGACCTGCTGGGCGTAGCAACAAAGTAATAACACAATTTATAAAAATGTTTCTGCTACTTTTTGTACCGACATCTAGTTCAAATAATTCTTTACACATCACAGGATAGGATTTACTTAATAGTTATTACCACAATTTTGTGACAAAATATGCGATAGTCTAAATATGAACTTATCTATTAGCTCACAGTAAAGCTGATTCGATTTATAAAATACAACATGGCAGTCTTGATTTTACATTTTACAAGATAAGTACTAGAAATGTACAAAATATCCTAATATTTACATTACAATACAATAGACACATATTAAGTTATGTACATTTACCGTAAAATCGGTAGTAAGCGCTTAATAAATCACTTTGAGCACATCAAGACAGTCGATTATAATAACATGCACAAAATGAAATTAGAAATAGAATACAAAACAAAACCGATCATATCGGTGTTCAATAAATACAATTATGAATACTCAAAGGCAATGTCGTTTTATATTTACAAAAATACAAATGTATAACTAAGCTAAATTACAGTTTATATTCGCATAGTCGTGTGGGGAGGTTTTCTATTCGCCGGCGCGGGGGGAAGCCCTGGCCCTACTAAAGGTGACATAGAAGGGGATCTAGTAGCTAAAGGTGATAAAGATGGAGAGAAAGAAGGTGACATAGCCGCGGCCGCTGAAAAAGCACCAGGAACATCGTGACTTATGGGCGACCTAGGTAAGAGTAGCTGTGGCTGTCGACACGACAACGACGGCGCAGGACAACTCCTTGGCGCCACTGTCGTCAACAGCGGCGGCGGAACACTCTTACCGCCCGATATTGACGTCCCTTTACTCTTAGCACTAGAAGCACCACTGTTACCACTTTGTAGCGATACCGCATCGTCTTTCAAGCGAGCTATTTCCGAAAATACGTGAGCTAACGGCTGGTATTGAGGTCCCCAATCCAGCAAATAGTCCCAATTATAACTTCCCGTTAGCTCTTCTTCCGAATGCACTATAGAACTCAAACTACCAGTCATTGAAGGTCCGGCAGTAGGCACGGCTGTGCTCTCGCCGGGGGCGCTAGGGAACGCACCTAAAGCCATTGCTCTCTCTACTGCTGCACTGGTTTCATCAGCGCTGCTTGCTCTTTCACTCCCAGTCACTTCATTTAGTTTTGCGTAAATAAGGTTTGTGATATCATTTTCATGCGCAGTGTCTTCATCAAACATATGCATTGGATCTATTGGAGCATGATGAAGCATTGTATCTTTATTTCCAACATTTTCTGAACATCTTCTAGAAGATGTAGAAGCACCACCTCCAGTACCTGTGTCTACTATACCAAGACGCGCAAGGTACTCTTGTGTGTTATGAACTGACACATCGGAGAGGTTGTCATCGTCTGTTCTCAGCATACCACCTTCTCGTTGCAACGGACCTTCGTTGATCATTCTTATCTCTTCGTCCTCGCCATCTTCTCCATCTTCTGCTGAGCCTCGACCACTGGAGCCTGATTGATCAGATCCTGAAAGTTCTGAAGTGGTTGCTGCACCAGAGTTAGAACTGCCTGTATGCGGCCCATATGGTGGGATTTCATCGTATTTGGGTGGTGCAAACTGATTTGTTGCTACGTTCCCAGTATTTCTAATCGGTATTGTGTCAAAAGCACTGGGGTCAACATAACTGTTTGTAGCTCCTACACCTTCTGAACTCAGTCCAGGCTTATTTTCTTTCTTATGTCTCTTATTTTTCATTTTTATAAATAAAAATGCCGCTGCGAAAATAATTATAACTACGATAAATGCGATTAGTAATCCTAATGCCCAGTCCGATAGTCCACCGCTTGGAGCTGCAGATGCGTCAGTGATTTGATCCGCATCTGTAGCAGCTGTTGCCAGGTCATTCAAGCCTATTTCTACAGCAGTTTTATTTGTCAGTGATCCTTGCCTTCCAGAACTTGCCGTTACAACCAAACTTATTGACTTGTCAGATCCAAAGAGATAGGGAACGGAGTCAACTTTCTTTTTAATGATGATGACTCCGGTTGTTCTATTTATTTTAAAGAATGGGTGGGACGTCGATAGCTGGTAAACAATTCTTCCATCTAATCCCTTGTCTCTATCGGTTGCAGTTGCTTGTCCAATAACATAGCCAACTGGCAGTGATCCAGATTTTGGCACTCTGAATTTGTAAGTCTTTTGTGTGAATTGTGGGTAAAATTCATCTCTACTTTCAATGTCGATCCTGACTTTGACAGTTGAACTTTTACCTCCAATATCTGAAGCTTTTATAGAAAACTCATACTTATTTTTCTGTTCGTAATCAAACACTGCATTTGTGTTGACTAATCCAGATGATGTGTCAATTAAAAACATCTTTGACTCATCGTTTCTGTTGTAAGTATTTTTAGAAGGTATCAAAGTATACTCGAGTTTTCCGTATTTTCCCTTATCCAAATCTGTTGCCCGGGCAGTAAATATGGAAGTACCAACTCTCTCATTCTCACCAATGGTCTCAAAGTATTCATTTACAGGGAAGGTAGGAGCGTTATCATTTTCATCCAAAATGCCGACTTTTACATTCACAGCACTGCACAGTGAAGGAACCCCTTGATCGCATGCTATAACAATAAGTTTGTATTCCGCAGAACCAGTGTCATAATCGAGAGTCTTTTTGACCGTCAATTTCCCTGATATCGGATCAATAAAGAAAAGATTGTCGTCGTCTCCCGAAGTGATGTTGTAAACTATAGCTGCATTAGGTGTGCCGTACAGATCTGCATCTGTAGCGGAAAGTTGTGTAAGAGTGTGACCAATTTCGACATCTTCACTAACAGTCAACTCGAAATCGTTTGTGGAAAAAACTGGTGAGTTGTCATTAGCATCTGCCACAGTGACAAAAACGGTAATGGATGTTTTATTTTGGCTGTAGCTGAATATTTTTCCTTGTTCTACAGCAGCCAGGCCGAGAGTGTGTGAATCTTGAGTTTCCCGATCTAAGGTTTTCAACAGCATTAGTGCTCCTTCGGAAGTCACGTCAAACATGTCTCCCTCATTCCCGGATATGATGTGGAATTCTAAGTTGTACTTTTTCAGAACATCGTTGATGCCACCAATTTGAAGGAGAGAAGATCCTTTCTTTGTGTCTTCGTTAACAGTTATCCTGAAATAGATAAAAAGAAATATGATTAGGTATAATTTGTATTATAGAATATATTCATAACAGTTTTCTGTCAGCGCCTTTGCATGCGTTGTTTTTATAGAAACGTCTAAAGTTTATTGAAATTCCATGAAGACCGATTTACGTGATAAAATACTGTTGTTTTATTCTAGGCCTAGACCTAAATCTATGCAAAATTTCACCCCGATCCTTTCAAAAGTTTTGACGGGAAGAAGTAACAAATATTCGTCCGTCCAATGCAAGCTTGCGCGCATTGGCATTAGCTTAAAAGTGTCATATGACCCATTAATTCAGTTAGTTTTCATTGTATGCACTAAAAAAGACAAATATGTACCTATAAATATCCTGTCCAATAAACGGCTTGATCTCCGAAGTAGCACCTGTACTGATTCTCACAGCTGCTACAGAGCTTCTATTGGGCTTCCCATGGTCAGTAGCTACAACAGCTAACTGTGTGTCTCTCTGGCTTCCCGAAAAAGCACTGTAATTGACGAAGATAGAGCCAGAGTCAGCGTCGATGTAGAAACCTTTGGTTGGGCGTAGGATGGAGAAGGTGATTTTGCCATTGTCTCCGCTGTCTTTGTCTTTGGCGTTCACAGCTCCGATTTCTTGGGTATCCGTGCCTTCTGAAATTGAGAAAAGCATAGTCATTTATAATGAAATTAACTATGACAAACAAGAACACTCAACAAAGGACTATTAATTATTGTTGAACTAAAATGGTCCATTATTTTGAATTAATTTAGATGAGATATTAAAAAATAAATAAATAATGCTGGATAATCCACACATTATTTAGCTAGCCCAAAAGTAAGCAGAGCTTGTGGATGCGAGTACTAGATATAGTATAGTTAACCGATATAGTTCTAACACATAACATTACATTGATAGATATTTTTTTATAATAATGTCATAAAAAACATAAGGAACATATATCTGCAGACTGTACAAATATTTGTTCCGAAGAGAACAAGAGAATCTAAGCCACAACCTCCTGCGTTGCAGGTGAAACTTTGATCACTGCACCACTGAAGTCGCAAACTATTGATCATGATGATTTTGAATATTGATTGTTTAAAAAAGAAAATGATGCTTAAAAGCTAACAAAGATGAATGGATTATTACCTGGTAAAATTTTGCTGTAGGAAACATCGTCGAAGACAGGAGAGTTATCGTTGACATCAGTGACCTTGATCGTCAGGGTAGTTTTTGCCACATGCTCGCTATCCGAAGCAGTGATGTTCACTTCATACAGTTTCTTGCTCTCAAAATCAAGCGGTCTATTTAACACCACTTTCCCACTGTATCTGTCGATGGAAAACCTGTTGTCTCCATGTATGAGGGAATATTTCAAGGCCGGATATGTGTCAACATCGTTGGCAGTAACAGCTGTAAGCACCGCGCCGACTTCCGCTCCTGCAAAAACGAAACAAAAAGTTTAGCGTTTGACGTTACTCTCGTCTGACTCTCCACTGCCGCTTTAACGATCCGTAAAATAAAATCGACGAATACAAAAACTCTGTCGACGTACAATGATATAAAAACAAAGAAACGAAAAAAATGTAAACGAAACGCGAACCGTTGGGGAGGCACCGCTAAAACATGCACTCGGAAAAAATGTAATACCATCCAATAAATATTGATCCTAAAGGAGTCCCTTTTATTTAATCTCGGCGCTGGAATCGAAAAGTCGCAATGTAACCCGGTCGCGGAGCCGAGAATACAAATTATGTAAAATGCCTCCCTCTTTGTGAATCGCTTTTTGTTCTACCAATTTATTTCGAAAAGTCGATAGGCCGCCTAACAGCAATTTAAAGCCGAATACGCGGTTTTGCAAAAAGTAAATCAAACGTACCTTCCGAGACTGAGATGACATTCGGCGGCGGGAATGTGGGCTGGTTGTCGTTCACATCGACCACGTTGATGCGCAGCGTGGCCGTGCCCGTCAGCTGCGGGTCGCCCTCGTCCGTGGCGATCACCGTCAGCTTGTACGTCTCTCGGATCTCGCGGTCCAGCACGATGTTTGTCTTCACGGAACCTGAGAACGCCGGCTCGATAATAAACGCGTTATCATGGTTTCCGTCCACGATGTGGTATAAAATACGCGCGTTTGCCCCGCGGTCGTCATCCTTCGCCGCGAGCTGCACAACAAATTCCCCCTTAGTATTCCCTTCTAGAACGTTCGCGATGTATTGCTGTTGCGTAAATCTGGGAGCGTGGTCGTTTTGGTCGAGCAGATTTATTATAACATCGCAGTAGCCGTATAAGACGGGCGCGCCTTCCGTGCGTGCCACAACGACGAGTTGCCTGCGCGGTCCCGGGGACGACTCGTAATCCAGATTCATCGAGTTATTGACCCTTATTACACCCGAGTTAGGGTCAATTTCGAATGCGTACTGGTCGTTGCCATTGCCGATTTCATAAATTATTTTCTGGCGACGCCCGTCGCTCCTCACAGCTGTCACTTGTAATACATCTTTTCCGTATTCCATATTTTCTTCTATAGTCACATTGTACGTGGAGTTTTGGAAATTCAAAGTAGGAGTTTGATCAGGGAAATCTCCGACTCGTATTTCAATGAGACCGATGGAGCTTTGCGGTGGGTTTCCTCTATCTTTGGCTTGTACATTCAAATGGATAAGTTTTCCATTTTCACTGGCTAGGCTTTGCGTTGCGGTCAGTATACCCGTTGTGGGGTTAATACGAAACTTATTGTTGAAAGTGTCCAGGAGCTCGTAAATTATTTCTGCGTTGGTGCCTATGTCATTATCAGTAGCCGAGACTCTGAGTAAACTCTGCCCCGGAGGTGTGAGCGTGGCCACTTGTTCTCTAAACGGGTACTTTGTGAATATTGGTTTATTATCATTCACATCATCGATAGTTATTTCCACTGAGACTCTTTGGGAGCGAGCAATGTAACGGCCTTCATCAGTAGCCACTGCTTCAAAGTTGTAGATTTTTGTTTTTTCTCGATCAAAGTTCCTATAAACAAAAAAGAATATAAGAAATTGTGAAGAGTTAGAAAATAAAATCCTAAAATTAAAAGATAATTGTGAAATTCCTTACCCGGTAGTAAAAATAATTCCAGTCTTATTATCGATCCTAAAGAGCCCCTGACTTTCGTTTGCCAATGAATATACAATGCGCTTATTGAATCCCAAATCAGCGTCGGTTGCTCTCACTTTTATAACTGAAGTATCGGTCGCCGCATCCTCGGGTATCGTAGCTGAATAATGACCGGTATCAAAAACGGGATCGTTATCATTCTGATCTTCTACCATTACTGTAATATTGCAGGACCCCTGCAGGGCCACGGGCGAGCCGTGATCAAAAGCAGTAATTGTCAAGTGGTACCGAGCTTGGCTTTCGCGATCTAATGTCCGAGCTGTCAGCTTGCCTGAGGTGGAATCTATTGAAAATTTATTGCCATTATTGCCTGACGTGATACTGTAAGTAATAACGCCATTAGCGCCTGTATCCTTGTCAGTAGCTGCGACGGTGTGGATTACTTCGGGTTCATTGTTTTCAGGAACAGCCAGAGGGTAGCAAGAACCTTGTTTGAAAGTAGGTGGATTATCATTCACGTCCATGATGCTAATCGTTACAGTGGCGACGTCAAAATTAGTAGTAGACTGAAAGGTGCTGGAGTCCGTGACGTAGACTGGAAAAATGTATTGGTCTTTTTCTTCACGGTCTATTTTCGTTTTGACTGTAAGAGTTCCCAAGCGTTCATCGATTCCAAATTTGTCGTCTGCTACACCAGCAGGTATCGTATAAGTTAAATTACCTGAAAGTTGGTTGTTATATTAGTTCAAATAAAATACAATACAGTAATTTTTATTTCAGATTTTAAAAGTAGCTACTTACTTCCATTTCCTTTTGTGGATTTTGCTGACAGCCTAGTGACGAAGCTTCCTGGTCGAATATCTTCACTGATATTCGCTTTGTAGGAGGTTTCAGCAAACCTTGGTGGGACATTGGTAGATTCTTGTAGCATCAGCATTAGCGTCATATGGCTTTGTCTTGGAAATGGAACCCCGTGGTCGGAAGCTGTAAGGTTCAATCTGTATTGACCTGGCCGGACTTTGGAAATGTCTGAAGCGTATTTGTTCGAAAATGACAGTCTGCCGTTATCATAATCCATTGAAAAGTATGCGAGATCGTTGCCACTTGAAATGTAGTAAGAAATCCTTCCATTATCACCGGAATCAGCATCTACTGCCAGAGCTTGGTACAAAGTCTTTGACAGAGTGTTCAAAGATACCGTGGCTTTCTTTGCTGACACAAAGTTAGGAGCATTGTCATTTGCATCAGTGACTGAAATATGAACCGTTGCAGATGTGGCCATTCTGTCTGCAATATTGAAAGCTAAATCGGTTGCTTCAACTACCAACCAGTATTCTTTTAGAACCTCGTAATCAAGAGTAGATGTCAGCGTAAGCGACCCTGTAAGAGGGTCTAAGTTGAATAAATTTTTCGTTGGAGGTTGTGAAGAAACAACTCTGAAATTCAACTCTCCATTTACACCGGAATCTGCATCTTTAGCTGTGAAGTTATAGACAGTTGTTCCAATCAGTGTGATTTCTGAAACTTCTATGTTTACTGGATCTTGAGGCCATAGAGGAGCATTATCGTTGACATCGACAATCTCTATTTTGACAGTAACTGCACTGCTCTGAGGATTATTAGTGGCAGACGTATCTAATGCCCTGACTTCTAATCTGTACTCATCTTGAATTTCTCTGTCCAATTGTCTCGCTACGACTAGCGATCCTGTCCGTCTGTCTATCTCAAAAGTTCCCGGTGAATGATCAGCAGTCAATGGCATAAGTAAATAAGATATTTGTTTTTCTTCTTCATTGTTTATAGAATTGTCATCTATTTCACTAATGCAGCATGCAACGGCACCTACTACGTGTCCGATTTTGGCATTTTCTTTTACCTGTAACATAAGTGTTTGTTTAGGAGCATTCGTACGATTGACTAAGTATTGATGGGTATTTTATGTTATCCTAAGTAATCTTACTACAATATAAAAGGCGTGTTTGCACTTACTTTGAATGAGAGACTTGAGCTTGTATAAGTGGGTCTGTTGTCGTTCAAATCTAACACCTCGACTTTCAGTTGCCTAACAGTTTGTTTCGGGGGCTTTCCACCATCTGTTGCTGCTACAGTTAGTCGATAAATTGATCTTTCTTCATGATCAAGCACTGAAATAAAAACGAGTTACACATTTGTTCTGGTAGAATCAAATATTTATGTACAGTCAGCTGCTCAGATATGTATACACTTTCAAGTTTTCACTTTTATTTTACTTGGAACTTATCATATAAAAGTCTACGCACACATTTTTCATACTAAGTAGTCATCGTTCTTATCAGAATACGATATATAAATTATCACAACGACTATACATTTACTATTCAGTCAAATTTTAAAACATAGGAGTGTATACATATTTTCGCAGCTGACTGTACATAACAAAATGTCTTTGGAAATGAGGTATTTTATTAGATTGATATTTTTTTAGTACCTGTGCTAGTTTTGATAACGCCGGTGTTTGAATCAATGACGAATACCCCAAAACCATCCATGTCCCTTTCGTTCAAAATCGAGTAAGTAATGGAAGAGTTTACTCCATTATCTCTGTCTATAGCTTTGACTCTTGCCACTTCGGCACCTGGTGCCTGTTCCTCCCTCACACTGACAACGTCTTCTCTGGGGTCTATGATTTCTGGAGGATTGTCGTTCACATCAGTTATCTTTATAGAAACTGGTACGCGAGTTGATCTTGGTAAAGTGCCCTGATCTTTCGCTTCAGCAAACAAGGAATAAGATTCTTTGAATTCGCGATCTAGAACCTCCTTTGTGGTGATAATACCTGAGAAAAAAATGATTTTTCAAAATACTAATAACATTTGAAAGTATTTCAAAATTATTTTAGCTTCTACAAATGAAATCTGATATATGCTAAGCAAATTAATTCCCGCTAATTACATCGGTGCATTACAAAATAATTTTTTTGACTTCGGAATGATTATTTCCCTTGCACCCTCAAATTAAGGAATCATAAAAGATATAGCTTGCGGCATAATGTCTATGATTAACCATCGGGGTATCCTTCTTGGGTCTAAAACTCATGATAACAGAATCAGAGAAAGACGAACAGGCTCAGTTTTTATAAAACGCTGCAGGGCATAAAGAAATTACACAGTGTGATATTAAAGTTCATAATACAGAAGCAAATTTGAGGTTATCGAGGGATAATAAGATGAGGTAGAGACCGCTATAATGAGCGAAGGGAGTTGCTTTATAAAAAACTTCATTGTTATTTTCTTGATTCACAAAATGCTGTGACGTAATTTCGGTGAAATATAATACATTTGTAAACGATTAAGTTCCAGTTAACTTAACAAATCACATGGAAAGCTTGTTGTTGAGATGAGAATTTCGTATCAGCAAATTCATTTACAATGCCGTCACCTTGTCCCTTGGTCGCAATTACCTTTTTGTTTCAACAGGCGGTATTAATGCAATTTATAGTTGCACAGTCGAGAGTCAGATTCCAACTACATTTTACACCAATAATTCATTTGCGAACAAACGAAAATAAAAGGTATCCGTCAAGCAAACGAGTTGTAGGGCCTGTAGTGACACAGATTAGCTTCAAGTAGTCGTAGCATTTGCGTTTCTGCGACTCGGCATTTTCATTACCAAGGCGAAGCTCAGGCAGTCACTCCAAGCCACTCCTATCCATCTAACGCGATTAGATATAAATCCTTGTTTAGGACTAAGTATAGTCAAAATGTAATTCGGAACATGTGTTAATGAAAAGACCATAAATAATGCACGCATATATTTTTATTACCACCAACCACCATAGGGGCACCACCATTAAACAAGCTAATACAAAATTGGTGACCCCGAACGTGTTTATTAATTCCTTGTGGGTTGTGTAAATTACTGGAAGAACATGCGGAATGGAGTGACTCCCTCCCGATGAAATCCACGCCTCGGGAGGTTAAAAAGAAGCAGCCTAAGAAGATGACACAATATCTGTGCAACGACGCCACGCGGTATGGAATGCGCAGCAGGTGACGTCAGCAGATCCCTACCAACTTCAGAAGCCCTATGGAGGAGCCCGTTAGCGTTTGAAGTAATTTTGGCAACGCATGACCGGGAAGTGGTTCACCCGCGGTCCAGCCAAAATTCACGCATCATGGTTTAGCGGCAGTGAAGATTTTTGGAGCCAACGACATCTGAGGTATAATCAATCTTGATGAAAATGGTGTTTATACCTGCAGATTCACTCAAAATTATTGCCTGGTTGGAGTTTATAGGTACGCTCACCGGAGGATCAGTGTTGGAATTTGGAGAAATGGCTCATTCCCACTGCTACGAGTGACTGGCAATTTTCCTGCGCTACATGGAAACCATTACAGAAAATGACGGCGATTTTGAGAAGGTGCTGTTGTGTAGGAGTGGACGCGGCGTATGATTAGTGTGCGTGCATAGTGTTTTTCAAAAATGTAAATTCAGTGCGTTTAAAAAATTTTTTTTAGAGTCAGTGTTTATTCTTAGAATTTTATCGCGTAATAAGTACTTTAACGTTAGTCGAAATGGTAACTTGAGAGCCTCGCTCACACATTGTAATGTAGCGAGCTATTTGCAGCGTTAGCGAAATTGCAATTGTTATTATAAGAGGTTATGTTATGTCTAATTTGTAGTGTTCCTAAACAGCTTGTAATTCATTTTATTGTTTGATTTATTTTAGAGAATTTGTTTATGTAAAATTTAAAAATGTAATTTTTGTTATACCTATTGTGGATTTAGGACAAATTAATTTTATGGTCTATGCCAACAGTACTTGTATTAGGTATGTAAAGAAATAATTGGTTAACGATTTTATTGAAATTTGTTTAAAGTAATAAAAATTTTATAGAGATATCAAAAAGCATTTAATATTTCAATGTTTACTTTTATACAGTTTATTTTTATTGTAAAAGCTTATACAACTTTATTAAAAGATTAAATGTAAAATGTATTCTAAATTTTAAAATGTATGTAATTTAACAGGCTGACTGTACTTTTGTTATTCATTCAAACAACTTTGATTGCGATGTATTAACCTACTTACGAATGCGACCTCGTATCGCATGTTGTTTTAAAACGTAAGCATATTTGTGTAGAAGGCATGAGCCTTGTGTAGCTTTTAAAGCATTGTAAATTGTAATGTTTTAACTTTGATAACCTACATATAAAGGATAATTTTTTTGTAAAAAAAATTTAAAAAAAGGGGAGGATTGATGTAGTGACACAGATTAGCTTCAAGTAGTCGTAGCATTTGCGTTTCTGCGACTCGGCATTTTCATTACCAAGGCGAAGCTCAGGCAGTCACTCCAAGCCACTCCTATCCATCTAACGTGATCAGATATAGATCCTTGTATAGGATTAAGTAATAGTCAGTTTGTAATCAGGAACATGTGTAATTGAATAGACTCATATATAGTGCAACGCATCTTTTATTTAAACCAACCCACATAGGAAACCCATTAAATAAGTAAATACAAAAGGCCGTATAGCGTCCTACACGTACATTTGTAACGTATGAGCTTTAAATACCCGACGACAGTATCTGGCCGCGGCCGGCTCGTAATAAAACATGGGAGAGAATAGCGAGGCTTCTACATAGCAATATTTTAATAATAGTTAATGGTGGGTCACGATGCATGCGCGCGCGGCGACGTTTATAACTCGCATTGACGCGCATAAATTCATTGTACGCAGCCTCCCGTAGCGGAGAGCCGGTCCTCTAACGGCGTGACCTTTCCGATAAAAATTGCCATTAAAGATATTTGAGAGACAGCACACAATCGGTGTTAAAGACCGCTGCCGATCTGACTCGCCGCCGAATGAAATGGGCGTAGCGATTATGCTCATAAAAGGCTGTGAGTTTTTGCCACCGAAACATCGTATAAGCACCTGTTCAAATCTGAATCCGGCATCGCAGCCAATCGAGACCACATACAGACGTCGGTCGCCAATGATTTACGAATTTCACCGGAAAAGTAAAGGGTGAGCTCTCGGTAAAGATTCGCTAACTAGCTCGTGGGGTGTTGATCTTCGATAAGCCGAATTGAGACGAAAAGATTCACCATTCATCAGTCAGTTATCGGTGCGATAACGAAACGCCAAACGCCCTTTTTGCGAGAGCCCATATTGAGTAGGTAGCGAAAAATTTCACACGATTTCCTCCGATAAGAATCAAAACGATTAAGAATCGGTGAATCATGTGGGCACAGATTATGCCCATTTATGAATAATGGGCCATTCTTATCGAGCGACAGCGGGATAATGCCAAGCGGCTTTTAATGCGGCAGGAGAGCCGCTTTCGTACATCGTAATAAACGGTTACATTATTAGAACTTATCGGTAGAAGAGACTGATGTAGGAATCTACCTTCTAGCTCATTGCAGGACGGAATGCGACAGATGTCCATATACGACCATAGAAAGTTGTTCATGGGAAGGCCCAAAAGCAAATATGTGCGCCATTGGATCTGCTCCCTATCCATTTAAATTGTGCAGGTATTAAGCCGGTGTTTGCTCAAACTGTTTGCTCAGTCGATGAGTCTCAAGGCACAACACACTTTGGGTTTCAGCTTTCAAAAGAGCCGCCGGTCTAAACAAAGCTTCGAGTGGCCTGTTGGTCACTGGAATAGTTCCTTACTTGTTCAAATAAGAGCTGGAGTCGGTATTACGGTAAAATTGCATTGTTCTTATAGTACGTGTTGTAATGACGCGTGTAGCGCCGTCTACATAAGCTTTTTATGTCAATACTGATCGGGCTTAAGTAAAAATCAATATGTTGATATCAATAAACAGAAAACTTGATCTCGGAAGATCATCCATGATAATTTTTCTTAAGAACTCACCTGATACTGAATGAATGTTGAAACTGGTGTTCGAAGGAAATAAGCTATATCTCAGCACAGCGTTGTCACCCAAATCAGCGTCACTTGCCGAAATCTTCCCAACAAATGCTCCATGCTTTTGATTCTCTTCCACTCGGAAATCATATGCCACTTTCGAAAATACCGGATCATTGTCATTTGCATCGATTACGTTGACTATTAGACTCGCGGTTGCTGATAAAGGAGGTATCCCGTTATCAGTCGCTGTTATTACCATGCTGTGCTTATCTGTTGTTTCTCTGTCTAAACTTTTGTATAAGTAAACCCAACCCGTGCTCGGTTGCACTTTGAAGAAGTCTTCGGTACTGTTAGAGAGAATACGGTATGTGATCCGCGCGTTGTTGCCTGTATCCTTATCTATGGCTTGTATTTCTAATATCTGCAAAGAGAAATTTCATTACAAGGATGGCTTACTAGAATGTGACTTGGGGCCGTATAAGGAAGTCGCGGTTCCAGCCTGTTGGTTGTAGATTGTTATCGCCGGTTGTTTAGCGATCTAAGTGATAAATTCTGTTACGCATTACGTCGGGTTCTTGGGTAAGTTATTCTTCATTGGCGCTAGATTAGTGATCAAGGCTTCTGTCTTTGGTATGTGGAAGAAGATTTATTAAGTTTCTATTAGATCAAGTAGGTTAGATTTTCTGATTGCTAGCATCGGCTTAACATTATTGATAATAGATCATAAATATCATTATACAACCTAACTACAATACAACTTACCTTTGCATTGATAGTTTCAGACTCCAGAACGTTAGTTGTGTAAGAGTCATGTTCGAAGATCGGTGGGTTGTCATTCACATCTTGGACATCCACCACCAGGGTTAGGTTGGAGCTAAGTGCTGGGACTCCATTGTCCTTGGCTGAGATGATCAGGGAGTGACGAACTAGGTTCTCATAATCCAAAGGCCTGTAGAGAAAAAAGCTCATTGAGGTTCTGTTCCGACTACTAATAAAAAGAAAATGCTTTGATGTCAACGGCACTTTTTGGTTTTACTTTTACTTGTATTGTCCCTTACCTCAAAAGCGTGACCAGTCCGTTCTGAGCATTCACAGCGAAAGTATTCGAAGGTCCAGACGCAGACACCAACTGGTATGAAACCTGGCTGTTCCTTCCCTCGTCCGGATCAGTGGCTTTCGCTGCGTAGACCACAGACCCTACTGCAGCAGACTCCGCCACTGAGACACGAACTGATGAGGTGCCGAACTCTGGTCCATTGTCGTTGATGTCATCTAGGGAGATTTGAACCTGGAAGTACAATTGAATTTTTAGTGGTAGAAATTTTAAACTTCAAAAACATATTTGACAACAGCGAATATATGATTTTAAATTTAATAATTATTTCTACTTATTATAATGTTAAATAACGTGGTTTTAACTTAGTGCATTAAATGGTGATCAGTTAACAATCCATAAACAAATTATTAACAGTTGACTATCAATGATGACATAATTTACTAAAATGACAAGTAAATAAAAATCTTTGATGATTATGTTGTATAGGGATAGGTCCTATCAACTTCTGTCTAACCCACCCACACACACGGGGTTGGCTGTATGAAACTTTAATTTCTTACCTGAGTCTGATCATAGCTCTGAGGGTCCCCATTCACAGCCCTAACGTTGAGTAGGAAGGAAGCTGTGGTCTCCCGGTCCAACTGGCTGGCAGTCCTGATGGCTCCAGTGAGAGGCTCGACTGTGAAGTGGTGGTTGGCATCTCCGGATATGATGCTGTACCGGATCGGGGGTTTTCCTGGGGAGGCGAAAATTATTTTCAAATCTAATTAGGTATAATGAAGAGACGGATCTTTCCATCTTATCTATGAGGCTTACATTAGATCCAAGAAGAATGGGGATCCATAGCAAAATGTACGGTATAGTTTGTGGCTACTGAAAAATGTTAAGATCGGGAGGAAATTACAGCAGATCGAGATTACGAAAATGGTTTCGTTTGAAAAATCATTTTGTTTATTGCACTGACTTTATTTTTTTTAAAGATATTTGAAAGTATTGCTTCTTTACAAGATTTCCAAGTAAACATTTGTTTTTTTGTAATGATCACATCACATATGCGTCTACGAAACAACCTTCAAAAAATTTTCGTTTGTAAAATTATTTCGTTTGGTGGCACTTTTTTTTTGTTTTCATAACTAGTATATACACATTTTAGATTAATGTTACTTACACTAGAGTACAAATTACAATCTAGCTACAGAATTGGCTAATGGGTAATTTTGTTTTAACTTATTTTTATATAAACTTTATATAAATTATACTAAGAACGTGTCCATTGGCACTTTTCTTATTGGTGCACTGACGTTAATTGTTTGGTGGCACTGACGTTAATTTTTTTAACATATTTGGAAGTATATTCTCTCCACAAGGTTTCCAAGTAAACAGCATCAGTCTTGTTGTAATGATCACATCACACAATACAAAAGCGTCTACGAAACTGCCTTCAAATTACCTCTGAATAACTCCACTAAACTTTGATACACACAGACTAGAAATTATTTTTGGCTTGTCCAAGGGCCAAAAATAATTTCTAGTCTGAATAATCTAATCTATGAGTATAAGATTTAAGAAATTAATAAAAAATTACAAGCGTTAAGTGAAACCAACATTTAATATCCTAAAAGCGACAAACTACGACATTTAAAATAAACTTTCATAACGATCAAAATGAAAAGGATGTCATAATATTTAGCGCTGCAAAATTAGTATAATTTTGGCAATATCTCAATTGACACCACTAAAATTGTGTACCTAGGTAGGTACACAATTTTAATGGTGTCAATTGAGACCCTACACATTATTTCACAGAATTTCCCGAGACCCACAAGCCCAAGCCAAACATCATATTCTAAAAGGTAATTGCAACTTTCAGCATTTATTTCTTTATATAAAAGATTTGCCAACCAGAAGCATATCAAATCAATCACTTAATACAAACAAAAAATTAGGGCCTGTGGTGAGATGTTGTCTAATCTTCTAGCCTGTATGTCCCCCTCGGATCCTGACCCAACCCATCTCAATTTCCCTGGATTGTGGGCACCGGGTATCGAGCAAAATTGACCGCACACCACTTTACGATGCCGTTCAATATTTATACGATATCATTTTACTCATATCGAAATGACTAGTGCTTCTCGGAAGATCTACTTTAGATTGATAGTCGTAAATATTTCAGCGAAAAAATATGAAAGATGGAATGACAATTTATAAATCATCATTATCATCAGCCCTTAAGTACACGACCAGTTGCTGAACATAAAACGACGCCATGAATAGCGGTCCTTAACCGTCTCCATCAATGGACTCCCTGCTACTTTAATTATGTTCATTACAACATTCGGTACCTTGCAGACATTATTGAAAATGCACTTAAATAAACTATTAGTAAATAGTTATCTGCCATCATTTATTTTTATTTTTAATTAAGTAAACATTTCTGACACCAGCAAATGTGCGTGTAGTGTAGTTTTTACAATGGTTTCAATATCCCAAATTACGATTAAATAAAATGCATTTATTGCAAGTAAAACCGCTCAAGAAACATAAAAACTAATTGGACTGAACATAAAATTAGGATTTATTTAGTATCTCTAGTGTTTTCATTAAAAGAAGAATTGTAATTCTAGTTTCATTTGGCTGTACACCTAGACCTTCAGTTAATTATACCTTCCGAAAGATTAAATTAATAAAAGCTTGTCTCCTATGTTCGCCGTCTCCTATTGTATTGTCTTTCACTACTCCCTTTTGCTTTATTTTAGTGCGTTTGTTCTTATTGCTAATTGTACTTCGATCCATAGTTGGTTTGAAATTAGCATTCGTTTGAACGTTGTGAATGATATCGTTGTTTTTCAATTGGTTTTGTGATATTGTGAATTGTTTACAGTAGCGGTGCAACAATAGCACCTAGTGGCGACCGGTTTTGGAGTGACAGGTTCGCGAATCGTGTATTGAATTCAGGTATACGCTTGAAAATACATATGGAAGCACGTATCACCAGAACCAAGTTGTTCAAGAAGTACGTAACTAAATATCTTTTAAAGTTATAAAATTTGAAGAGATAAAAGAACATAATATTATTTCCATTTAATTAATACATAAAAGGAGATAAAAGTCATAAATAAAAAGATCAATTGAAAACTCTTACCAAATATCGCGTAAGCCCCCGAAAACCATTTTATATCTATCAATTTTTAATTGGCAGTTCTCACAACGATTTAAAGGGTTCATTGTAGATTTTTTTTCGGCAAGCGCAAACTTTTTGCGTCCGTTTTTTCGCCGGTCGTTTTGGGCAGATCCGTTGACGGGAGATTGATATACAGTCTTATTCGTGGACATGCCCGGCAGTCTTTGTTTGTGTAACTGGTCCTGTTGCTCCCCCCTCGCCTGCCCGCACCCCCGCGCCGTCCCTTTGTCTCCTCTCTTTATGCAGTTGGTGACGTGCAACCTCCTCTTATTTCGGCTGCATTCGGCATCACTGTTCTTTTTTTGCGCGCTCGCTATTTTCGATTTTTCGATAACTTTGCCTCTTTCCAGGGCCTATTATTTCCGCCAGTGACTGTGAGCTGGTGATTTAAGATTAAAGTATAACTTTAATTTTATAATATTTTCGGTTGAATGTGCAATGGTTTATGTAGGAACGAAGGTTTTTTTATTCATCGAGTATTATATATATCAATAATACCTACACACTTTTGTCAGACGTTTTTTGGGCGAGTGAGCTCAATTCATTAGGGTCCAGTCACGCGGGCGGTGCCCCGGTGGCTTACCGGCCAATGGTGCCAACCTCACATTACTAAATAAATTTGCATCTTGCCCTTCTAAATTGAAATCATTAATGGTGCACCGATTATCTCACTCACGAGAACCGAACAGTGTTTCAATTAAGTGTTGTAAAGATTTCCCTATGTGAATTGTTGGCGATTCCTGATTTAATTTAATGAATTAATTTATCTAATGCAATAGATTATCTTTGTTTTGAAACACGGCTGGAGCTGAAGCTCTGAGGCTAGGCCAGTGCCATTGTTTATCGTCGATCTCAGTTCATTGGGATTCGATGAGAAACTTTACTCATCCCTTTACTTTATTTCGAAAGGTAAATTCTTCTATTTGTTTATCATGTAACCTGCTACTTGTAGCCGTTCGCAAGTCGCTATTGTTAAGTGAATTGTTCGTTCCCTAATCTGATTCCGATTGCCAGCTACTTTAATTCTAGATTTGCATTTCAAATTAAGATTTCAACTATAATTTATCAGTGTTATCTGAAACGAACACTTTGAATTGATTAAAACATTGACCTTTTGCTGCTTTTTGTTAACAGACAATATTTTTTGTAAATATTCGGGGAAATTAAGGCAGAATGGTTCCCATCTGTATTATGTGAACAATTGCAAAGATGCAGCGGCCCAGCGTGAAACCGCGAATGCCGCGCGTTCGCCAATCCACACCAATCCTCGTGTCACGCGAAATCACACTTATTACGCGTAACAACACTAAAAATTTAACACAAATCGTGTTAACTCGCTTGAAAAAGTTGAAAATAATTGTGGTAACCGACTGAGACTTTAAAAAAGGAGGTACAAAACTTTTCGGGGCAAAAACTGTCGTGAATCTGGGGTCGGCGAACGGGAGGATTTATTCGGACGCGGGCTCAGGTACCTTTTGAATTTCAAATTTTTCAGTTACTATACGACTGCAGCGTGAAATAAAATGGATTTTTATGCGGCAAGTTATCTCGCGTTGTGTTGGGATAGCAAAATACCTATTAAGTTAAGCTTTCTTGCTAATCGAGTTATTGCTACTGCATACTCCAAAACACCCGAAAGTCTAAGAAAAGTAATTTTAAACTTTGCATTACCTTTCTAATCAAGTAAAAAGCATAAAATCTTTGTAAACCAAAATCTCATCAATAAACATTGAAATTTTTGCTTTATTTCAACATCTCCCTAAATAGATTTTAGAGGAAATTTAATTTAATATGCAGACACAAAATTAAGATAGTCATCATTTCTGGATTGCCTAACGGTTTTTATTATGAGGTGACAAGATAAATTGTTCTAGTAGATTCCATGTGTGGTCGGTGGCATTTTGAACGGATAACTTGTCAATGAATATGTAATTATGGACGATAGAAATGTGTTTATATTGAGACATTAGTTTCCAAATGCGGCTTCGCACGCGTGTTTCCTAAAAAAACAGATAGAAAGGAGTCTATGTCCGTCCCGTTTTGAATTCAAGCAACTAGTCAGTAACTAGAAACTAGATTGTTTCAATTGTAAGTACTAGCTACTAGTGCGCGCAAAACATTTTTTATAATTGACCCGAAATTGTTCAATTCGCTCACAGTTTCAAAATCAAACAGAATTCGATTAATATTACTAAAATTACTTAAAATGAATAGCCTGCATTTTCATTTATTATTTTTATGAGTCTATGAGTCTTTTTCTAAAGTCTACGAATCTCTTAGAAATATGTAGACTACAGGCAAATTTTGGTAATCATATTAGTATTAAAATTACCATTTTGTCCAATTTTCTGTTCTCCGGTTTTAACAAAAAAAAACTTAATACGCACTAATTTAACTTATAGAAATCCTCAAACATATTGAATCTTCGGTATCATTTTCTTCATTATTATTTATTCATTATTCTTCAGTATTATTATTATAACTTAAAACCATAAACATGAACAATACACACTTTACAGAGCAAGCAGAATAAAAGTAGCGCAGGCGGTGTCATAAATCTGCTGAGGGCGGGATTTTGCACACCGAACATAAATGTTATGGAGCTTTTCTAATTAAACTTGTGGTTCGGGAAGGTTTCCAGGGCATAGGTGACAGGCGATACTGTATGATATTATTTCTATTCGAGTGAGGGAATAGAGAATGCCAGGTGCATTCTCTATTCTTTGCCCATAATAATGCACTATACGGTAAGGCTAGTCTTTCTTGAGACTGGTCATTCGTATAAAAGATACTGTATGTTAATATTTCTATTCGAGTGGGGGAATAGAGAATGCCAGGTGCATTCTCTATTCTTTGCCCATAATAATGCACTATACGGCAAGGCTAGTCTTCCTTGAGACTGGTCATTCGTACAAAAGATACTGTATGTTAATATTTCTATTCGAGTGAGGGAATAGAGAATGCCAGGTGCATTCTCTATTCTTTGCCCATAATAATGCACTATACGGTAAGGCTAGTCTTTCTTGAGACTGGTCATTCGTATAAAAGATACTGTATGTTAATATTTCTATTCGAGTGGGGGAATAGAGAATGCCAGGTGCATTCTCTATTCTTTGCCCATAATAATGCACTATACGGCAAGGCTAGTCTTCCTTGAGACTGGTCATTCGTACAAAAGATACTGTATGTTAATATTTCTATTCGAGTGAGGGAATAGAGAATGCCAGGTGCATTCTCTATTTTTTGGCCATAATAATGCACTATACGGGAAGGCTAGTCTTCCTTGAGACTGGTCATTCGTACAAAAGATACTGTATGTTAATATTTCTATTCGAGTGGGGGAATAGAGAATGCCAGGTGTATTCTCTATTCTTTGCCCATAATAATGCACTATACGGCAAGGCTAGTCTTCCTTGAGACTGGTCATTCGTACAAAAGATACTGTATGTTAATATTTCTATTCGAGTGAGGGAATAGAGAATGCCAGGTGCATTCTCTATTTTTTGGCCATAATAATGCACTATACGGGAAGGCTAGTCTTCCTTGAGACTGGTCATTTGTATAAAAGATACTGTATGTTAATATTTCTATTCGAGTGAGGTAATAGAGTGCACCTGTCTTTGCCCATACTAGTACACTATACGGTAAGGCTGGTCTTCGTTGAGACTGGTCATTCGTATAAGATACTGTATGTTAATATTTCTATTCGAGTGAGGGAATAGAGAATGCCAGGTGCATTCTCTATTCTTTGGTCATAATAATGCACTATACGGCAAGGCTAGTCTTCGCTGAGACTGGTCATTTGTCTAAGAGATAAGTAGTTCAATAGTTCTTTATTTATAACAAAAATGTTACATGTCAGGTGATATATCTAAAACATATTTAGGTACTTTACTTTTAGATTGAAATGCTTAACCATTTTATAAACTGTAGCCATAATACACAATCAAATATAACATTAAAAATATACAAAAAGATAAATAACACACAAGTGATATAATAATAATAAAATATCATGTCATACAATTTATAATTCAAAATGTCATTTTAAGCCTGTGAGCTTGTCATAGCTGCAAAAAGTTTGCTCGATAAGCGCTTTATTTTGTTTACATAAAAAAAATTATTCACAGATTTTGTCGCACCAATTTAAAAGAAGGTATCAGTTGATCTTTCTTACTCATTTTAACAGGGTTGTGTGTGTACCCTAAATGATTAGGCTATATTATAGATTTGGCTTTTTATACGATGTAGATCAGCAATAAACCAGAAATTTGTTTATTTACTTCTACAAAGACATTCTGTTAGATTGATTAGGATTGATGCAAAAAAAATTGTTTGTTTATTGTAGCTATCATTATTTGCAATTTCAAAAACAAAATCGCTAAGCCTCTACCTTGTACCACACAATGCTACAATGTGTTTTTTAACCGCGATATCTTATGAATCTTAAGATTTGATTCGCAATATGATCCCGTGTTATTGGTCTTGTTGTTCGCTAATTACTTTATATGATTTACTTATTGCTGGTGATTTCGTTTGCATACCTATTGAAATAAAAAGTTATAAATAAAAAACACAAAAAAAGAAAGTTAAAACATGAATCTCACTGTGTTTTTATTTAATGAGGGGTTTTCGATTTGCATTAAAAAAAAAACTAGTTCTAACTAACTCGATAGCAGTGCGTGAACTGGTGACTAGGGTATGTCTATGTCAAATGAAGGGAAAACGGCATGATTGAGTAACAAACATTCACCAAATTTCAGCTTATCGGTTGAGGAGAATTAGTGATATTTGCAGTTGAATCTACTCCTCGGTTTTTGCACTGGTTTAAAATAGTCTAACAATTTAACCCCATTACAAATCAGATCCAGTAAGGGTCCTTTTTCTTCCGTGTCTCGCGACTTTTAAGCAAAGGCACATTTTCTCTCAAAAACAAGTTCCGCTATTCCTAGCGTTGGTTTTTCTCGGGCAGTTGTATCTGCATTCCGAGAAATAGTGCAGTATCTACCAGCTGATCAGCGACAGTAACACGCATCCATTGCCGGTTTCTGTAGCGGAGCGGTAAATCACTGAATTGCAAACTATACCGTTAGACGGGGTCGGAGCTAGGACGTGGGCACAGGTTAGGGAACAAGGGCATACAAATACTTATTTATTTGGCAATGGGGCATGGAAAATGGCTTAAAAGACTTATCTGAAATACAGTTTTTTTTATTTATGAAGAATCCTCAAGCTACTAACCAGTAAGCATAACGTCAGCGAGATTGGGCTATCGGAAGATAAATCTCTGAATTCCTGGTGTCAAAATTAGACAGGCAAAGTTTGGATGCTTATAACGTGTCTATTCATTTTCGATAATAACGTATTGGGTTCATTCTTTGAGTATATAAACCTATAATAAGAAGCGTCATTTCATTCAGATTTCGCTTGTGACGCAGCATGTTGTGAATACAAAATTTGTGAAAAGACGATACCCATTTTGTAATGAGCTTGCCCTCAAATACTCAAATGCAACTCAGATGTAAGCACGTCTCAGCTCGCGATTTTTTATACCTAGTTTTCAATGAAAATCTGTCAAAAAAACGTTATTTGAGCTTATATCGCTTATGTCACGTTTGAGTATTCCGCCGTTAACCTTCCCTATCCGGACTAAGCCCCCACAATCGATCCCTTAGTCCGCTCCCCAATACGTAGCACTTGTCCATGGGAACATAGCACCATGGCCACGGTATTGTTGCAGAATCAAAGTACAACCTGCGTATATTAAACGGTGAAATATTGTGTTGCCCGTTGCGAACGGTCTTAGGCGAAAATTATAGGAAAATATTTAATATTTTACCGTAAAATTGTTGTTCGGCTTAGAATAGGTTTGTGTGATGCACTTTATAAATTGAGAGTAGGTACCTAGATCTTTTGAAACTGGCTATCAATACTGAACTAAACGATATACCACGATTGTTTTAATTTCAGTGAAGGTAATAAAACAGGAAGAGCTGCTTTTTGTTTACGTTTTGAGGGCATATGAGGTATTTTATGATGTTATTTTGAGGATTGCAGTTTTATAGGCATTTTGTCAATAAAAGGTACCAGAGTACTATAATAAATAAAAACCTTAGAATCAAGCAACGGCAAAACTTCACGTCAAACGAACTAAATGTAAATTTAGTCTTTGAGCAGAATTGGATAACTTCATTGTTTCCTCTGTAGGCGGCGCTGACGGCGTTAGTGCCGAGAGAACTCCCAAAGATTTTCCCCTCGGCGAGATAAGATCACGTAGCTTAGTTGGAAAAAGAGCAACCCTGCGCTGAAGGGGAAGGTGCGGGTTCGAATCCCGTCGAGATCATACATTTTTGGGATTTATTAATAAAAGGTCTTTGGAATTCTCATGTGTATGAATACCTAGTATATTGTAGAAAATGTCAGTGTAATTTTAATACTACACATGCACTGAATTTTTGTCACGTGGACATAAATTATTTAATAAGAATGATGAAAAAGGTTACCATTACAATAATGTATTATCTATTCAAGTCAAGTGTAACTTTTGGAACCAATATTGTATTAAAAGAATAGAAAAGTTTAAAAGGAACCAAAGTAACTAATTTATCTAGACGCCATCGCAACTGACCTAATCGTTCTGTTTCTATTAATCAACCTCTCAGAACATCGGCACTTAATTATTATGACACCAAAGTAAATGAACCGTCGGTATGTAAGGATTTCTGAACACTTTTCCGCGTCTATACATTTCAGCTGTCGTCTGTTACGTTGATTTTACGCAATAGTCTGTAGGTTATGCAACGGTCTACTAATAAATTGAGAATTAAGTACTTTGCTATGAACTTCTTGAATATAACGTGTAATCCTGGTTCGAAACATTAACAGGAAACACATACGTCCACTGCTGGTCGTGCTTCCCCAAAAAAGGGAGTAGGTGTTGTCACAATGACCACGCTTGGCAGCTAGTAAAAGTGTTAAAAATATACCTACAGAAAGAAGCTACTGCCTTCCTCTGATAGGTTCCCTTAGTTGGCTCTTATGACAGCCACGGGCTGAGTTGGCGGGGTCGATTCTTACGCCACGGCCAGTGGAGTTATAACTGAGTAAAAAAAAAGGCGCAACTTATACAAATGACGATATAGGATAAGAAATCCAGAATGATTTTCAGGAATAGTGAAAATAAATATAATTTAAAATCCAGTTGTAGACATCAAATGGCTAAAACGATATGTCTATGTCAAATTTCAATTCTTTCCGTGTCGAAAAGAGCCCTTAGCATTCCAAACGTAACAATTCCAACTAATAAAGTTCCATCAAATCCCAAGTACCCCAGGTAGTCACGAGAAATAACTTCATACGCCAATGCTACTGAAACGTTGTTACCATTTGACTTTCGCTCCGTCGTCATCTAATTAGAATACAAATGACCGTATCACGACTTAATTACTGTGCAGGGAAAATGTCTCAGAGGTTCAGTCTTTTCTAGATCTTTAGGCCACCGAGGTTTCACTCGGCTAGGCTGTTCGTGGTTGGTACACTCATAGGGTGAACGAAACGTTGAGGAGAGTGTAAGTATACACCATAAAAATACGGAAAAACTTAAACTTTTACAGTTTTCGTTAACTACGCAAAACTCGTCCTAACTAAAGCCGAAGGAAAAATGTTTTGATATAGACATATCATTTATTTGCTACTAGAACACAAGAAAAAACTCTCTGTGTACTCTGAGTCGAGTCTGAGTTACGGTAAAGGTGTTTTTAGGTTTGTGAGGATGAGGCTATGGTACCTATATTTATTATATTTTAAAATTTTGTTTGAGCGACTCAGATTATTTCTGTTTACAATGAATGAAAATCTAATTCATGTTTTTTGGATCCCATTATAGATCCCTTAAGACATTCCATTAGCATACATCAAAAATATGGTCGATGAGTTCCGTAACGCCAACAAGTGGCTCCGGCGGAAGATCAGCGTTGGATGCTAGCTTGCGAGTCATCCAACTCATGCTGAGTTGGAGCCAATTTTGTAAACGGAGCTTAGTATAAGGCGCTTTTTCTTTGTTTTCTAAATTAAGTTTTGTTATATTGCGTACCTAGTCCTGTTTAGAAAATAAATATATTTCATTTCATTTTTCATTTCAGATGAAAGCCCTGTTAACATCTGAGAAAGATTATCTGCATAACGTCAGTCCGGTTGGGAGTCAGCCGAGCACTTTCGTACTCCTTAATAATTTATGACTGGAATTATCTATTAGTAAATTCCTAGCAGCGAATCTTGGATTTCGCTGGTGGGCAAAATGAGATAGGCATCTACGATTGCATTCAGAGAAAGTTGGACTTGCTCAGTTTCCTCCGTCACAGCTCTTGATGGTCACAGCTTCCTGTTTAGAGCTAGGTTTCATGTGATTTTGCTTTGAATTGAAATTTATATTAAGATATTACGGGGCATTCGTTTATGCAGGTATATTAGCAACGTTTATGGCAAATCATGTGTTTTTACTACAGCTCTTTATCTACCATTAAATTAAATGGTTTGTTTGCAATACCCATATCTTTTAAAATGCATCTCCATAAATGCATAGAAGGGAAAATTAGAAATTAGAAAAGGCAATTATATTACTGCAATTTGAAAGCATTTGTACCAAAGCTTTCTATTCATATAATGATCCGTTTCTGTATAGCACTTATTCATTATTCTGAAACAAAAGCTAATCTATACAGTGAATACGATGAAAATAACACGTACCTCGATCACCAATAGAAGCCTTCAGATTTCCAACAACAGTTCCAACCCCCACATTTTCCTTCACATGGAAATTGTATCTCGGTTTATCAAACAGCGCCGTTCCAACACCAGCAGGCATCACCGTGACATGAACCACTGCACCTTGCGTCGCCGTCAGACCACCTCCATCCGTCGCTGATACTTCAAGATCAAACTTCGCATTACTGTTGACCAGAGCTGGCTTCGTCACCAAAATCTCTCCTGTACTCCGATCTATCCTAAATATATCATTATCGTTCCCATTAACTATTCTATAGGTCACGGTTCCAAATCTCCCTGAATCAGCGTCACTGGCTGATACTGCTATAACAGGCTCAGAGGATATTCGACCTTCTTTCAAGGACACGGTGTAGTCTTTTACAGTAAAGATTGGGACGTTGTCGTTGATATCGAGGAGTTGAATCTTCACCATTGCGGTTGTTGAGAGGCCCCCTGTGAACAAAATGAATTGGCTGGTTACAATGATGCTTTATAAAATAGATGTGGCATATGTAACTACAAATTAAATAAAAATAATATAATAAAAATTATGGTATACAAACAAATAATAACTAATATTCACTAGAAAACAGTTGAGCTAACTGCAAATTTATTTAATTTAAAAATGAATTTAACTGTTACATTCAATTTAAAAATGTTAAATAATTTTTATGCTAAAACCTTTTACAAACTACCGAAGATTATAAAGTCTACTGATCTCTAACGACATGCCAAAATTAGATTTGATTTGATAAGGTTCAAATTTAAGAATCGCAAAAAACAGGGTAACTACTTCATTAAGTTTGAATGCATCTATATTAAACCATTAATTAGGTACCTGCAAGCAATCGCATAGGAATAGAAAAACTAAATGGGTACATAGTGCATTGAAAAACAGAGACCAAGCGCATCTGATTTAATTTCTTTGCCAGCGTTGAAGTTGTAATGGTTGTATAATTGACAGAGAGTTGATTTATTCCATGTCATTGAACAGGAATGAACAATTGAACAAGCGAAGCATGTTCATAATTGTTAAAATGTTCATGATATGCGCTCCGATCAGATGAATAGGTCTTTTTGCAATAATGCTATCTTAAGAATACAAACAGTCCATGTTCAATAATAAACTAACTAATTGATTATACCGATTAATTGACATGGCAAAAGAACTTCATATCTGAATATTTTGTATTTGTCTATCAACCAAAATACATAGTGAATTTTCGGTTGGAAAGGTTTACCTTTGAGGCTTTTTGGAATGAACAAGGAAGCTTCAAGATCAATCAAGCACTGAATCTTTATCTCTAAATCCAGCCACGATTTTCTCGGCGGCAACACAAAGTTGCGACGCCGCTTGTGTCAGCATTGCCAAATAAAAACGGACCCAGTCGACTTCTCCCCCATAAATCAGCTGGTGGACATTTGCGGAATTTATTTCGGCTCACTTCAGCCTTTTGAGCAATTGCCAATTCTATAGATGTCTGCTGTGGAAATATGTTTAGCTATAGGCAAAATGATGGCATTGGTGCCTGATAAAGTTACTGCAACATGTTCTGGTTTTGTTATCTTAGTGTTGAAGATTTTGTTTTTAATTTTCTGATGCTTAGAGGCAAAAAAATTATTGTGCTCATGTCCTGTCAATATATATACAGCGATTATCCTAGTAAAACTCGAAGTTCAGCATCTTGGGCTAAAAATGTGGCACAGAGACAGAGGCCGTCACCGCTTTTAAATTAGGTTTCTTTTCTATTTTACATCTCTTGTTTATTTCATATGGTTGGAAGTTCAATCAATTCTTTTGTGACGTATACGATATTATTGGTTTTGCGGTATGATGTACTTTTAATAAAAACATTTCCGTTAACTGCATCTTAAGCACAATTTACTTATTTTAGCCAAATTGTTATGTGTCTTCAACAACATTATCACCTTTTCTTCATTATCGAGAGTCAAGCTACAACACGGATGACGTAATGTCACTCCGGGACTGACGCAGTGACTTTGCCAATTACGGAGAAGCTCGCAGCAAAAAGTACACGACATCGACGAACCATGGATTGCTTTTATTATCCACCAATGCAGTTCGCATGTGATCATCATTGCCTAAATATTTCAAGTTTGTGTGGTGTTGAGATACCACTTGTGGTCTTTTAGCCAGGAACTTTTAGCAAGTCATACTACTATTGAATCATTTCACCGTCTCCTATGGAAATTCCACCTTCTTCTATAACTAGCTGGCTGAAAGTTCCCATTCCCATAGATCGGATATTGTAAGCTAAAATTATTACAGACAGCAAAACAGTGTTCTTGCTATCGATAAATACTAAAATAGACTTGCGAACCACAATTCGATTAATAGACAACTGATTACATCGGTAGATCTAATTTAATGGCTAGATAATTGCTTAATACAGCCAATTATTACACGAGAACCCATTATAATATTACCAAAACAGACATTAAAGTCTCAACGGCCTAATTACTCAGAAATGTCATATTTACGTGAATATTGCCTCCTAAGTCGAAGAATGTAGTTAACCTACTTCGGAAATTAACTGAGTAAGAACGTAGGTAGCTAATAAAAGATAATGCCTCATTTATACCGTTTAAATACTTTTTCAAACCTGACTGCTTTAAAAAGTAATAAGAAATGATATACAATTGAAAGTTAATTCAAACGACTAATTGTTTTTTATAGATACTTACAAAATAGACAAAAACAATTTTGTTAATGGTAAATAAGAAGAAAGGAGTACATGAAGAGAAAGTAGTTCTAGATGTAATATAAATTGATGCAAATTTATCATCAGAGCTGCTTTTACTACATAGATTTATAAAGAAAACAGTTTAAAAGCGACACTTTGACGTAGAAACTTAGACCTACTTTAATTTGTGGGATATTTAATGTATGTAGGTATATATTCTAAGATCTGTTAGATACGTACCTCTATCAGTAGCTATGACAGGAAATTCAAACTCTTTGTTGGCTTCGTAGTCCAAAGGAGCAGAGACACACAGCTCCCCGGTATCAGCTCGCACGGAGAAGGGAGGGCGGATGAAGCTCTCCCCAAGAGTGTAGTTAACGATGGCGTTGACACCACAGTCGGAGTCCATGGCTGACATCTGGAAGGATGTAAAATATGTTACATTGCATAATAAACTTAAACAACATGGTGCAGTAAAGAACTATGAACATTGTTCCGATACAAAATTCCATTAAGGTATCAGATAACAGGAATGAGAAGAGTCCCGTTTGAGACTGGCGAATAAATAATAATCAAGGTTCGATGTAAATGCCGTAGACCTAACTTAAAAGATTTGATACAATCTCAGAATCAAAGAACAAGATAAACGTAAACCTAAACCAAGTAACTAAGCGCATAAATAAAACTTAGCTAACAAAGCTTCCTTACCAGTTAGTAGGCGACACAACTAATTGTTTGCCTTCAGAAGAAGCTACGATTACCATCGCAATTAATTAAAGGCATTTAAACTAATGCGAATTGATCAAGCAACTGTGAGGTCCTTGAGGCTCTCACAAGATATTGATGAGCCTCTACAGTACTATAATAATTTTACTGCAAATAATATATATTCAGGATGCCAAGATGTTAGTTTCAAGAAAGGAGCGCAGATAAGCGATACTGAAGCAGTTATCTCATACACGGAATCCGTGTAAGGAGAATGACCAAAAAGAATAAAGACAGAGCTGACCTTTGCACGGGCTCATTATAAAATAAACAATCTAAATGCATCCGATATACGATGATAAATGAGAGAAAATACCGGAGACACCGAGAGAGAAAATAAATCAACACCTTATAGCGCTCCGGAGGGAATGAACAGATAAAGCCATAAAATGTACAACCTAAATAATATAGAGCAGCCATTGAAAGGTTCCGAAAGTTTGAATGCCAAAAGAGAACAACCGACAAATTGGGCCGGTAGGTGTTAAGTGGCAAAAAAGGAATCATACAACATCGCCGATAATTAGCTTGAAATCATCTTTTTCTCTTTATCTTCTGTATATTACGTACGTGACAACGGCACTTGATTAATTGCGGCCACGTCCAATGCCAAGATAAATGGTGAAGTTGCAACGCCGGTGCAATGCGTAAGGCCCCCAAGGAATTTACGACTTAGACCCGCCAATTCTATGGTGCAAATTTGTATGCAGACGACGCCTATCGGAGTGTTAGTTTTAGTGATTTTGCTAATGGCTTCATTCTGGTATCTTGCCTTATTAACATTGTTGGTCAGTCATTGATATAAATTGCTTTAGTATTGAGGCATTATGGGGTTAGTTAGGGATCAACAAATCGGTCATTTCAAAGCACTGCCGCAAAATTAATTGTATCGATCGCTTTTGAGAGCAATCATCATCTATTGGATACATTTTTATTCTGCGACTTCACTTTATGGTTTTTACAGTTTTACTGTCATTGAACTTGACAAGAGAGACTTTGAAGGATTTTTACAAAACATTTCATTCAAATTTACATTCATTAAAGCGACTCTCTATATCATTCATCTACCGAGTCGAAACTGTGTTTTTGTTTTATCAATCATTAAATACGTACACGCAACGCAATTGGTTTCCAAGAAACACATTTTGTAGGAACGATTCCCGAATAAGATTCTGTGGTTACTTTATTATTATTGGGAGTTGGGGACTCGATTGATGCCCGATCGAATGCGACATGCAAACTCCGTAAAACCACAGAGTAAACAATGACTTCTCTCGCACAAAAGCTGCACCAGACTCCTCTGTCAACGATGTCATCCACAATACAAACGAATTTGAAGCTTTATCGCTTGCAAAAACGTTCATATTCCATCTCATGCTTTCCATGGCAGGGATCCTAGATTGATCGGCAAGCTATTTTGAATCTAAAGAGAGAGGTGAAGCGTCCGTTTCTGAATGTTAAATCTGTAACGGTGTTCCCGTGAACCAGACTCAGGACTATCTTAGTACTGGGGACCTTATTAAGAAAGAACTCACTTCTGAGTCGAAACGACTCTGTTCTTTCGTTTTTAATGAAGAGATCTTTGATAAGTGACTCTTCATTTTGATGCCACACACGATGTCCGGCGTTTAGCAAGTGTTTGATTATTTGAAAATTCTAATTCTTTCTATCTACATCCAAATCGACAATTAACTTCTATGACAGTATTTAATTTTTACGATATTAATAAATTGACAAAATAAAATCTCCGTGCGTGATTATTTATTGAAAATATTATTAGTCATTTGATTTTATACATGAAAAGAAATAAAAAAAGTTGCGAAACAAAATATAATATATGGCAAGCGCTCTCACAGTATGGGTGTTTCTAGATACATGTTATCTGCCGCCAATGTTGGTACTTAAGATGTTTTGTATTAAAGTTTTTCAGTCAAGTTGACACCGGTTATATCGGCTACCTCAGAGTGGTAGATAAGAATGGTCAAGTAAGATTTATTGCATACACCCATGAAGAGGGAGTAGAATATATAAAGTTATCCTGGAATGAAAACTCTTACATTAGTTAACGTCATGAATATATTGCTGTTATTAAAATTCCTACAAAATAAACGAAACAGTCGAGCAGACAGGCAATCTTCAACTATTTGCACTCAATTTAAATACCAAAAAAACCAAAAGGGAATGAATGACAATCCAGAATCCCGTAAAGGAGCATTTAAACGCAACAAAGTACGTACTTATCCTCCAGCAATGTCAAACACAAGTTATTTAAATTCAGAAGACCATGTTCCTCATCTAAATAAACTGGCTGCCTTGTTTACGGAGTATAAAAGAGTATAAAATAAAATGATTTGTAGCTAAAAATAATAAAGACTCTCACTGAGTTCGGCCGTTGGCAAAGGACATTGTAATTCAGCGTGATTGGCACACAATAATGGTATCAAACGTAAACCATTTAAAAATTGTCCGCGTTAAAAGGAAAAAGGTGAATCGAGCGACAGTAGTATAAAGAGCAAATAAAATTCGCGGACAATACCAGGTCTCTACCGAGAAGGATTTGTAGTGCCATTAGTTGAACAGGTCTGGGTGAAACAGGGGGAAAATGAACCCTAATACTTTTCGATAAGGGCGATTTTGAGGACAAGAATCTTTTTGTTTATAATTAAAAAATAAATCCGAATTGTGGGTTGCATACCGTCGCAAGTATCACTTTCCTTGTAATTGGTTTTAATTGGAGGTATTTAGATCAATTTTTGTTCGATATATAATTGAGTCTTCTTTGATAAAAGAAATAAAATCTCTGAATCTTGTTTTTAATGCTATTAATAATTATTTAACACCATACAATTATTATAATGATATTCTTTGAATTTGCGTAGGTGTGATTTGAATTAGAGACGATTGTGATTATTAGTTTTAAGGTGGTTTTAGACAAAATATTTTAGTTATGTGTTTTTGAAACAAAGCAGTGAACAAAACTTCTAGCTAGTTCTCGTCTAGTTTGTAGTTTGTAGCACTTGGAAGCAAAAGATCTGTTATCCGCTCATAATTATATTTCATCTTTTTCATAAAGTCACAATAAAAAATAATCTTAAATAAACTACAATCAGTTGAGACTTCATCGGGAGTTTCTTTAATTGAACTTGAAGCATCGTCTGTAACCTTTTACACTTCGTTTTATTCTTATTCATTATCCTTATTGTACTCGCCATTTTATTTTTAAAGTAAATTTAATTTGATTTCAGCTCCAGCAAAGAATTTAATCGGATACCGTACTTTGGCTATCTCATTACTTTATTTATCACTTTCATTTGCGGCGTGAATTACATTTTTAATGAAATTTAGTTTTGTCTCTTTCTTTTGAAAAGGATCTTGATCAAAATCTATGAGAATTATTTTTGAAATCTTGGCTGTGCTAAGTTATATAACGAATAATACTGTAATTTTGATTAGATGTATTAAAAGAAATCGAAGATGAGTACCTGAGTAACCTACCTGAGTAATATTTGCTTTGAGACGTATTTCATGCCATTGCAAACGGGCCTGACAATTAGGATATACAACTATTAGTAGTAGTAGTATAAGAGTAGAATAGAAGTGTAGAAATAAGAGTCAAGTCACAGTCAAGTGGGAGTCGAGAATAAATACTTGAATTTTATTCAATTAATAGTATGTTGTATGTGAGTGCATGTTGAAAAAGGTAGAGCTTTTTTAACATGCACTCACATACACCATAGGTACTATTAATAAAATGAATAAAATTCAAGTATTTATTATACGTAGACGTAATAAGAATTCTAAGGTTCTGAAACGGCCATCACTTTTTTTTTTTAAATTAAGCGTAAGGCCTGGACGAGTGAGCACGGGAGGTCCTTGCCTAAACGTGGGACGTGTCAGACTTATTGTAAACGTAATTCAAATAAAGTCAAAGGAGTCGATACAACGGACAGTGCAATGAATGTTTGTAGACAGGATTACAAACAATGTTAATTTTAAAATCAGTAAGTTACCACCATTTTTTATCTCTCTTTCACACCTATTAGAGGCTTAACAAGGTAAACTTACGTTATTATTAAGCAATTCCCATCAATCCAGTTTCTTTCTACCTTTATTGGTATTTTTCTTGCTTTATCGGATAAAAATGCAGCCATGACAAGAATCCGTAATTGCGTGCAACAAAATATCGTATATTTTATTTCCATCAAGAAATAGCTGAATCTGAAAAAAATGTTTTACTCTAATCCTAGGTGTGTTCGAGAAAAAAGTTGTATTGAACCAAGTGTTAGTACCATCACAGTGGGGCGGCAGGCCCGTTTACTCCGTCGGTCCGGCCCTGGGTGTGAATGTGTGGCGGAAGGGTTATTCGATATGTCGTGGTTTTGCGGTCGGATCGGTGTGATAATCACTGTGAGCTTTTAATAAATTTCAGTTAAAGGCATTCGGGTTTTTGTTCGAAGAAACTCTTCGTAATTTGATAGGAATAACCCTGCATAAACATAGGTATGATTTGGGATACCATTAAAATATAATACATCAAAAACTAACACAGTACTATTATGGCTTCTCTTATTTTCGGAAAGATCGCTCTCCAAAACACGTCTTTACCATGAAGACGAACGAGTTTACGTTCAAGTTTACGTGTCAAAGAATATTGTTTTTTTTTGTTTTTTTTTTTACTACTATTTCATGTTAACATCTGATTGCATCACTTCGTTCTATGCAAAAATAATATCAATTTAATTTAATTTTAAGCCTAGCGTGTCAAAGAATCTTGTTTTTTTTTCTTTGTTTTTTTTATAACTATTTCATGTTAACATCTGATTGCATCACTTCGTTCTATGCAAAAATAATATCAATTTAATTTAATTTTAATGTGTTATTCACTCGATTCCTTTGATTTGTTATTCTCCGACCAGGTGGGATGACGATTTGCGAAAGACTGCTGGCAGATGCTGGATGCGGCAAGCTGAAGACGCGAAGCTGTTTTCAGCTGTGTTCTGGCTCATTAGGGGAGGCCTATGTCCAGCCGTGGATTGATATAGGCTGAGGATGATGATTCACTCGATATGAGATATTTACACGTAAAAGTATCTTCGGTTTTGGTCGTTTTTTATTATACGAGATTTATGCAAAAGTCCTCGCGGCACTGCAAAACGTCTTTTAATTTAAATTACACTTTATCACAATGATACTATGATTGATTATACCTTTTTCCAGTATGATGGAGACGTAGAGGCTTTATTTGGATGCTCAAACTCTACCTGCTAAGAAATCATTCTGAAAATGTATTGGGATTCAAACTGTATTTTAGGAATTTTTATATACATGCGTTGGAGAAGACATGGTACTTAACTGTATAGACCTTATTGCACGTGAACTTACCAAAAAGCATGCGTTTAAATTAATTTTATTATGTGGCAACCCACACTATGTTAACATGTTGATCAAAATATTTCTTCGGTTTTTGTATTTCGTTTGAATATCAAATTTCCTGCAATTCTCGAAACCTTTGACGCGATTTTGAATCAACTTGAAATGTTTCGGTCCATTATTTATCTTGATTTATTTGGGGTTAGTTAGTTTCTTTATGGCAATAAGGGTCAATGTCGGATGGTCATCAATTTGATAACATACAAAAGCAGGTGAGTAACGTATTTCATGACAAAGAAACAAACCACTAACTGCAACATTTTGCAGCTCCACGTAGCTCCGTAAAAAACACTAGCGATTTAAATCGCTAGTTTGATATTCTTTAGTCTTTTGTTTTTCATCACCATGATCCAGAACTATCCCATCAAGAAAATAGCATTTTACGAAACGGTCGCAACGTTGTTAAAAAAAGACACTCTTCAACAACAAGTTGGTCAGGTTGTCCGTGCTTACCGCACGCTGTCTAAGCGGCGACAGCTTGCAGCAAGCGCGCTGTCCACCTATGGTTCGCAGAGTCGTATGATCGTATTGCTTCTGCGATTAATGCATTTTTTAGGCAATAAATGAGCCAGCGTCGGTCTGTTCAGTTTTCAAAAATTCAAAATTCAATAACTTTATTTCTTTAAGCTTACAAAATAAGCACTTAGACAAGTAAAATTTTATACATAAACAGTTTTATAAATAGTAATTATTATCAAATTTTAAGCAAAACGATTGCCCGGATAAAAAAAAAATGTTTCAAAGCTGTCGAAAACCCGCTCTCGCTTCCGCTCCGACATTCAACGAAAAATGCACCCTTACCAGTAGGTACAATGAGTAGCGAGGTATCAACCGGACGGACCATTATTTTATGGCCCATTGAAATGTTAAGCAGTAAGCCAATGATGATGATGATGGATCCTCTACACCTTACCACTACTAATTGACACTGAGTTCATTTTGAAATTACTGTTTCTATGGTTGCCGTAAGGCATAGAACGAAGCGATCTAATATGTAGATAGATATTGAACTGTATGTATTAAGGGGCGAACCTAATGGGTGTGGTTGCACGCACGGGAGCACTTACGCTTATCCACGTGGGAAAAAATTGGGATTACATAAAATTAAAATTTTTCCTTTACGATTGAGAGAAAAAATACTATATAATAAACATGAAAGTGCACTGTTTCGCACATAACTTGATCAAGATCTCAGAACCCTGTGCGTCTAGTAATGTGATTTATGTTTTAATTCTTATGTTGTTACTATTTATTTGATTCCTATAACCAGTTACTTCATAAATTGTGTAGTTTTCTTGTTAATATGCAAAACCTTAATTTTTGCACTTACGCCGTTCCAAAACGTATAGTCTGTTCCACTTCTATGAACGCGAAATCCTATGCCTATCCTTTTCATAAAACTCATCATCATCATCATCAGCCCGTATACGTCCACTGCTGAGCATAGGCCTCCCCAAATGACGCCACAATGCAATGTGCTTAGTTACTTTGTTAGACAAAAGTTGTGCAGCGTTCAAAATAATTCTGCTGGTTTGTTTCAGCGAGATCAAGTGGCAAGTGACCATGTGGCTCAATTTACAATGACTCATCGCTTCAGCCTCATTGACCGCTGGCTGAAATCGCTTCAGCTTATCCCCTAGCCCGCTCTAATCAGAGAGACCAGTTCTGTGGGAGCGTAACGGGTTACTCTGATTATGAATGCAAGTTATTACGAAGCTAAGCGACTATTAAACAGAGTTCTATCTGACCTTTCGCTTTAGTTTTTATGCTATTAAATAATTATTTGGCTGATAGATAGGTTGATAACTCTGTATGACGCATAACCACGACAGAGCAGCACATAAACAACAAGGCAGTGTTCACAATTTGACTTCAAAAACTTCTTCCATTAGTGAACAAAAAATTTAAGCGAACAAAATCAATAATATTTTGTTTCTTATTTAATAATAATTACTATTTATTAACATGTTTATGTATAAAATTTGACTTGTCCAAATGCTTACTTTGTAAGCCTAGAAATAAAGTTATTGACTTTTGAACTGAAAAGACAACACTGAATAGGTATCTTCTAAACCTTCGTGTTTCATCATAGGCTACATTGTCACTTTTCATCGTGTGAAATTGTGGTCAAACGAAGGTCTATAAGGTCTATTATCGACTGTAAAAAAAATCATTATCAATGAATTCCATTGACAAAGGATTTATATTTATGATCTTACATCAACTGCGAGTAATTGGCGTAACTTTATAGTAATATTTTGAAAACTTATATTTTTTTGTTTTTATTTCATGTTGCATTATTTATCACATGATTGCAATTTTCAGGAATGGACTCCCTACACGTGGCGTCTCATTTAGAAGCGAATTTAATTGATCACCTGAACTAAGATTTTCCGGTGATATATAACTCACTCTTTTTAACCATTTACCTACTTTATTCTATAAAATCAACCCTCGTCAGACCAAAATAATAATTACTGTGATAATTAATATTATGACATTCCGGATAGCTTGGCCACCGTTATTCGTTACAGCTATACGATACCTTCATATAGCTACAGGTAGGTAGGTCATTAGGCTTATCTCATTATTCACTACCATGTATAAATCTCTGTAATGCTTCTATATCTTATAAATCTAGCTGCCTTCTTAATTAGAATGAGAAGACCTCGTACGGAAATGCCTTATTGCTTTGCTATAAAGTTTATTTTACTGTGTTAAGACTAGGAAGATGGTAGGATTTTTTACAGAGAAGATGAATGAAAAGTTTCGTCAATTTATTTCCTCTCTAGGAAGATCTGACAACTTTTGTGCACCAGGTGAGCGAAAGTCCCAGTGAGACGCTAAAGGTTGCCGTTTGAGGCCTGATGAAGGACAAATAATAAAGATTAGTTAGTTTAGTATGTATTTGTGAGGGTGTCACATTTCACTGTTCATTGGCCGCATTTTGTGTAAGCAAGGTACTGCTGACGTTGTTACTGGGCGTAGTACAGCGATTCACAGCGAGCATGAAATGTTAAGCTGCCGCCGTGTGCTAAAATCCATGCCATTGCTTTTGGGATCGCCTTCTTTCCCCGTGCTGACTGCACGAACGGTCGCAATGTGACAATTTACAATACGCCCCGTTACACAGGTCAGCAGTACCCAGCTAAAAAAACAAAAGAAAATGAATCAATAAAGAGCCAAAATAGTGCGAGTGTTTTCTCGCGAATACATCTGAGTCGACTAGCTGCGGTGTATTCTAATGACATATCTAATGAATTTACATAAAACGATATGTATAAAACTTGTGATATGTGAACTCCTTTAGAGGAGAACATGATAGTGATGTTCTTATTAGGTGTAGCACAAATGTTAAAACCAAAATCTATTAAAACATTAAAAAATTTAACACACTAATAAACAACAAATTTTATTAACTGAAAGTGATACGTTTTTCTTATTAAATTAATCGTATAAAGGAAATTTATGCGAAACTCGTAAAAATATCGTAGTTTTTCACCAAAAACTATAAAAAATATTCCCCTGCTGTTTTTATTCTTGTTGCTCTGAGGAAATTAGGCTAGTTTTTGACAACTTTAGCTATAAAATTATTACTTTATGTGCTACCTTAAGATTCAACGTTTTATTTGAACAATAAAATTGCTATGAATGTTTATTGTGATTAAGTGTATTGTTTTTGAAGCGTTCCATTCTTTTGCTAAAGCGTGCACCACGTTTATAATATAACAAGCAACAGTCTGCAGTTAGCTCCACTGTTTCAATTCTAAATACTAAATAGTTCTTTGTTTCTATTCCTTGATTTTAATTCTCTTTGTTTATAAAAAAATATAAACTAACTTATATTACAAGGAATAAAAGTTTATTACGGCTGCGTTTTGGGCCGCGTTCTTTGCATAGTGAAATTGTAGTGTTCTAGTAATAATGTGGGTAGGTCCAGGTACAATCTTGTAGGTACCAACATTATAGAAATAAATATATATCTTATCAAGACTATCACAATTTCAAGGAACTTTTTCTAAGTGCAGGTCATGTTTTCTCATCATCATCAGCATAAATTTGTCGACAGCTGGACATAGGCCTCCCCTAACGTACGCATTAGCACTCTGTTTTCAGCTCAGGGTATCCTACACTACGTTTGCGAGTCGCGGTCTCCATGAACGGACTCCAGCGTGCTACGGACCTACCACTGAAAAGAGGCTTTTTGCTGACTGCGGCCTTCAAGTTTAGTAGCATACGAGCGACAGTGTATGACTTTGCCTACGTTTCCTCGCGATCAGTTACAGACAAGAACCGAGTATTCAAATCTAGGATGGGCTGAACGTTTCGTCACCAGCTCCATTAAATATTGAGTAGATACAACTTTCACGGCATCCTTGTTTCGCAATAGAACCTTACCTGGTACAGTCAGCCTTAAAAGTAGAAGTGTAAAATAAGTAGAAGTGTAAAATAAGTAGGTAGTTAGATAAGTACAAGTTCAATTAATGACATCATCCGTCGGGCTTTTACCAGCGTCAGTATGGCAGCTACTCTCGAACCACGTGGCCTAATGCGAGATGATGGTAAAAGGCCTGACGGTATGACTCTGATTCCTTGGAAAATGGGTCGGCCTTTAGTTTGGGATGCCACTTGTGTAGATACCCTAGCACCTTCTCATCTTGCAGGGACATCAGTAAGGGCCGGCTCCGCAGCAACATCAGCGGAGTCCCTCAAACGGCGGAAATACGCTAATCTTGACCGAGGTTACCTATTCGAGCCGTTTGGGGTGGAAACCCTAGGTCCTTGGGGTCCTGGGGCACATGGAATACACAAAGATCTAGCAAAACTCCTAATAGAGTCCACAGGTGATCGGAATGCTGGCTTTTATTTCGGTCAACGAATTAGCATTGCCATTCAACGTGGCAATGCTGCCAGCATTCTGGGCACTTTGCCTTCTGGTGACGGCTTAGATTTTTAGAAAATAGATTTAAGTGTAAATATTAGTTGTAATTATTATAGTAATAGCTCATATGGAGTAGAAGTGTAAAATGAGTAGTTGTAAAATAATAATAACAAAGCATTATTAAAGAATACCACGTGCTTCTGTCAAGTTCCAACAAATTGCAGTACGCGTACAAGCTCTTCTTGCCTTTTTAAGTACTTGGTTTCGTAAAAAAACAAAATTCATTAAATCCTTATTTATGTATTTTAACAACCTTTTTCTGACTATTTCATTCACGTTTTAGAAAAACCGACCACTGTTCTGATTCAGACATGCTATAAATCTCAATTTGTTGACTATTTCAATCACGTTTTAGAAAAATCGACCGCTGTTCAGACATGCTATAAGTCTCTATTTTGATTTAAGAGTTCATGACTCTATTGAATTGTTTAGGCTTTAACAGATTGTCATTTTGAGATGACGTCATTTGTTATGACATGGCGCGACGTGTACGTAACTGCCACATGGTTTAAATGTCACTAATTAGAAACTTTTACCGCTGACAGTACCCAGGTACCCTCGTAGGCATTGACAGGCAAATAAAGTGCAGCTATTAAATAATGATTCGACTGCTCAATTGATAAACAGTTTTGAAATAATGCCCATAAAGTTAGAACTTCGAAAACCAGTCAAGCTTTGAGGCTTTCTGATTTTATACCTAGCTTTTATCTTCGAACTCGAAGTTGCGTTTAAGCAATATTTGATAGTTCAAGATAGAATACCTAGACCCGGAAGAAAACTCGAGAACTCCACATTTTACTGGTACAACCTTAAAAGCCATTAAAACATTATGGGTACCTACATTTCTATACAATAGCCAAAATCGGTGTAGAATGTTTGTATACAAACCACTACACAGTTAACTAAAACTCATTTGTTTGGCGTGGTGTAAAGCATATTAATTTGGACATAATGCTCTAAATATAAAAAAAAACTGTTATACATAGTTTAACAGTACCGTATGCAACAAGGCTAAGGTATATATCCGACCTCTGTGGCGCGGTGGGCGAAGGTCTGCCTGCGATGCAGGAGGTTGCGGGTTCGATTCTCGCCTCGGGACAAATGTGTGTACGATCTGCAGATATTTGTTCAGGGTGTTCTGGTCGTTTTCTATGTATAATAAAAAAAATATCTATCTATGTATTATATTGTATTATGTATATCAGTTATCTAGTACCTACCCATAACACAAGCTCTGCTTACTTTGGGGCTAGATAATGCTGTGTGAATTGTCCAGCATTATTATTATTATTATTATATATGATGAGCCAATAATGCTATTATCAGGCTATTATGTGCGTTCAGCAGTGGACCATGGTAGCCTGTGGAAGCCTGGTGAAGAGGAAGAGGTACGCAACGTTTGCAGGGACGTGAAAGACGCGCGACTCAAACCCCACTCATCCTGAAGATACATAATGGTTCTCTAAAAATTAAATAACCTTTGTATGACAAAGGTCATCTCATTGGTGGCAACCACCAGCAATACCTAATTGATGACTTTAATTTAGCGCAGCGATATTAGCTCCTATGTTTTATGGCCTTCCAGAGTGAAGCAGAGCGGAAAATGACAAAACAACCAATAGCATGGTATCAGAATAGCGATACATGACCATCACGTCATTTATTCATTATTCTATTGGATGTTTAAACTCCTCTTCTCTCCTCATTGGTGGAAAACAGGCCGTTAACATTTATTATTCAGACTACCAACTTAATATAAGTCCTTGACACATCGTGACTAAATAATGCTTGACACATTACTTACTACCATCTTCCACTTTTCCAACCTAACTCATTATTAAAGTGCCTCAGGCGACTTCGTGTTAAGTGCGAAACCAGCTCCCGTTTTGTTATCTAGGGCATTTTATTAATGCAAAGGGATTTCTAGATTATTGTAGTGTTAGCTTTTAGATTTATTGTGATTCTGTCTTCGAACTATGAAGCAAGTCCCGTTGTGACTTACAATGTTCTTTCTAGAAGTTTACATGAATTTTATGAGCTTCGATAAAGCGGTATAACAGATTATGCATTCACGGTAATTTTATTTTTATAAGTAACAAGCATCTGCCCGCGGTTTGCACGTACTTTTCCGGGATAAAAAGGAGCCTATGTCCCCGGAATATCGTCTACCTCCCTCAGACAATAAGACCCGTTTAGTCGTTAAGGTCTGAAAATGGTAACAGACAGACAGAATTACTTTTGCGTTTGTAAAATAATAATTTCGTATACTCTATCAAACGTATAGACAGCTCATGATAAACCAAACGCCTCCATTACTTTGAATAATCAGAAATTTCTAGCAAAACCCACCACCATCAATCCTAGTGAGATGTCAACAAGGTAATATTTAACTAAGTAGGGTAGACATTACCCTACTTGCAGAGAAAATGTCGTTTAATGTATTTAATGCCACTGATTTACTGTAATGAGTTAGATTTTATTCTAAGATGCTTATTGCGTCCATCTTTTTAATGGTTTGTCATTCTGCTGATAAATTGGTGAAGGTGTGAAATTTTGATGGCAAATAGACGATACGAACTTAAGATTCATCGCGCTTTGCAATGCGATGTGAGCCGACATCGAAATAAAATTGAAATAACATTTATAACACTAGATTCTTTATTAACAAAGAAAATTACAATCAAATAATAGAATTAAATTAAAACTAGTATATACAATTGAAACAATTGAGCTAACTGCAGACTGTGGCAAACAATCTACAGGTAGCTCAACTGATAACACTAATAATTCCACAATTTACGAAAGTAAAAAAACACTACAAAGTACTTATACTTTCATGATACATTACCCGAAAAATAGCATAGAAGCTACAAAAGTACCGATATATTTACACGAAGCGAAAAATATTGTAACCTACCACACTACAAGTTCAAAGAAAGGAACACAGAACGGGTTCTATCAATAATCCCATTTCACAACTAACATATAGAAATCCTCAAGTAACGTATCAATCAAACAAATCCACAAACAAAGTTTTCTCAAACATAAACCTTCACTAAACATAATACCCTGCTTAGCAAATGTCCGACATCTGAATCCGATCCATATTCTCATGCAAATTCCCGTCGACATTTTTCCTCTTCGTTTGCATCTAATAATTCAGTTGAGAGCATCTTATTTATGCGCAGGAGTTGAATAAGACGTATCTTGTCGAACGTTTCGATCACTAATGATGTGGGTTTGTGCCCTTTTTTGCTAGAGTCTAACTAAGTATTACGAACGTGAGGTGTATCCTTAATTTTCCTAGGAAGGGATTGAAGGACAGCAATTAGATCTGTGCCCCCTACTGCGATTTGGTACTTGCGTTGGTTTATTGATGGCGGTGAGAAGGTGACGGAACAGATGAAGAGCAACAGGTTATCTTAGGCAGCTACGTGGAGGGAAGAATGTGACGTGACCAGTAGAGTGGTAGGTTATAATGCAGGATATAAGGGGAAGGAAAAGCGGAGAGAAGATGGATGGATTGTGTGAGAGGAAACAAGGTAAGAAAGGTGCAAGAGATGGCAGATGATAGGAAAAAGTGGAAGAGAAATACTGGTTGTGTCGACCCCATCTAGCAGGGGTAAGGACCGGAAGAAGAAAGTACGCAGGAACTAAGGGTGGGGCGGTGCAATGGGAACGGAAAGAAGAACTGATTGATATGAGTTTTCAATGGATGGTGCTAACCATGCACTCTGAGTTTCCAAGAATAATCTGTTTCTCTTAGATACTAGCCAAACGGTAGCGTGCTTTCCAAGGCACGGCGATGTAACATTGTCAACTTTTTGAATCCGAGCTGCTACTATAAATTTTAATAGTAAAATCCAATTGCAAGACCATTTACCGGACCCGGGATTTGAACCCGAGACCGAGAAAGAGTTATTCATTTATCTGCGTACGTATATGACACGAAGAGCCTAAGTTCACACAAGGTAAAGCTTAAACTAGCCAAGACATAAATCTTTTATCGAAAATTAATTGAATAATTTGCCAATAATCGAATAACTTACAATTTCAGTAATTCCCAATAACTCGAATAATTTCAATTAAATTGGTACTAAATCAAATTATTTCAATTTAGCATCCGAATAGTCTCGCTGCATTAATCATTGGTAAGTGACCTACTGCCCACCTACGTAGCCTTTAGAACATTATAGAAGGGGCTGAAAAGTCGACTCTACTCTAAGTTTACTGTTAAGTCTATTCATCGGTATAGTCGAGACAGAAGCATAAAATAAGATAAGGCAGAATTTGTTGGGAGTGTTATACCATTATTAAAAATGTCCTATTTTTAAAGGATTCTCTAAAAACCGCCACACAGAAATACCCTGGGGAATCCCTAAAACAAACTGTAATCCGAAATTAAATGTTGTAAATCAAACATTTTGATGGTTACCAGACATTTAACCACGTCTTTAAGAATCTGATTTTCTTCGTCGGGGAAAGAATAAAAGGATATTAAACTCACTACCTCTTTCTTTTCAGTCGACCATGCTGCCGCGGAAGTCATAATCCATAAAGTACATAATAAAATTACTTTAATTGCCCTATACAATTATTAGCAACAAGCGTTCAAATTGTTTCTTTTTGTAAAATGTGCAATAAAATATTATCTGTTTAGAGCTTTGCGTCCACCGAATCGGAATCGAAGCGTACGTAGGTCGGTATTTACAACATGAATATAGGGTGCGTCTACTGCTTTCGGATGTTTATTCTATTACACCTACATAGAGGTATCACTGTATTTCTGTTTATCTTGTTTCATAAAACTCCTTATGATATTTCCTTTTTCCTTTTTTAATATTAATATCTTGTGTATTATTATGTATTAGACATTCTCAAATCACAAATAAATGAACTCAAATCAAATCAAAGCAACAAATCCGTACATCCGTTATACTACGGTTCCGATGCAGTGGACGTACAACTTTAAAATGACCCTTCGATTCCCATGCTAGTAAACAGAAATAATGTCTAGAGAAATCCATAGTGTACAATAACAGGTGTGTGAGTATCGAAGCAGTAAATTCAATTTCACTCAGAGAATTCGCTTTGCTTCCAAATAAGTAAGCTGATGCTGGAAGCAGTTTGTACGAGGATCCGTCAATAATTTTAAAGCTAGCGTTTCAAATTCAGGCCTTTGGCATATTCTTGTGTGGAACTAGGTTAGACCCTACAGCTGATAAGGGTGTGTTCATAGTGGAAGGGAAATGGCAAAATGTAATACCAGCGGTTTGAAAATTAAGAAAATGTTTTTTGCTGGATTGCGGAAGCAATGAAGGGAAAAGAGGTCTTTTCCCAGTTGTGGGAAGATGGTGGAAGCAATGGAGAGAATCTTTGCCCAGTTGTAGGAAGCTTCAACAATAATAATTCGGCTAAGTCCTATAAAAACACTGCGATTGCGTCATATTTTTCATACTTTAAGATGATATTTTAATCATAGACCTTTTTGTTTAGTTACATTATCCGTTATTCTTAACTGATTTTGGCCTTTCTGGCTAATTATAAGGTATCAAATCTTTTAGTGATGCATTTTTATTGCACTATATAAATCTATTATATTTATTTAAATACCTGCACAGCATTTTGTGAAGCTCCTAAAAACTGGAGTCACCGGAGTTAAAATCTGTCATCAGGTGGTATTCGATTTCATTAAAATATTGTTTAAATATGAGTTTTGCAAATTATTCTAAAAAGTAAAGTGTTTTTACTTTTGTTTTGAAACATTTTTGCTCACCTGCGATTGACAAGCTGAAATTTTAATAAAACGTATATTGATATCTATTTGCAGCCAGAGCGTTTTAGGGACGCTTTAGATTGGTACTGATATAGATGAGTTGAGCTTCCTATCTTCTATCTGGATTGTATGAAACAGTGTTCAGCTAGCTGCATTATTTCAATTGTAAATACTAGTTTTAATTTGTTTATCTTCTTTATTTGGTCGTTTTTTATGTATAATAAAAAATAACTATGTGTGTATTCTATTGTATTATGTATCTAGTACCCATAACACAAGCTCTGGTTAGCTTAATGCTGGACATGAGTCCAGCATTATTTATTGATTTCTTATTATGTAATTAATAATGGTAGGGGGATTCTAGATCGTATGGATCTATAATCCCCCAACATGAATACCCCTTTAGAACCACCAGCTACAGAATAAAGGTCTGTGGGACGGAACATTTGTGGGCTGTACGATGATATTAAATGTTAACGGACTCGGATTTATATTATGTGGGTTATGGAGAAAGTTATAAGATTGAATTAGGATATTAAAAGCTATTAGAAGTTATTTCAACATCTTCAAGCCAAGTTGCTAGAATAAATATTACGTACGGGCATCGAGCACATCGGTACGGGTTCGTGTCCTTTCGAAAAAACAAAAGAAAATCGCATCAGGTAGAGACGTGATGCGATTTTCTTTTGTTTTTTCGGAAAACTGTGTTAAAGAAAACAAAAGACGAAGAGCTGTCTTTTGTTTTCTTTAACATAGTTTTCCGGGTTCGTTCCAAAGTGGTCCAAACACGGAAAAAACAAATTTTATGCTGAAATCGTTTCTGTTTCGTACAATTTATTAAAGGCAGGCTTTAGTACTGTCGACCACAAAGTTTTCGTGTAAAAAGCTTATTTGTTTGAATCATTAGTAAGATAATCTGTATTACATAGATTACTAAGGAATTTCAATTCCCAGAAAGTCACAAAGTACCAAGAAAGCAGAAGTTCCTTGGATATACATAAACAAAACACTAATATATCACGCACAACAAAAGAAAATGATGGGTTCTATTTTTATTTTGAATGGCATTTCCTCCTCAAAGAAAACCTCAGTCAGGTGAATACTAAAGGATAATAATATAGTTATCTGATTAGTTAGATTCGTCATTGTCAAGAATATCAAGTAAAGGTATATTTGAAGTTAATATTGCCTTAAATCCTAAGTTAGATTTACCTAGACACTAGGGTTCTTTAAAAATAGCAATATAGATAGCTACGTTGTAAACATGATAGCTAAATGAATTATTTCATGCATTGGTCCATGTAAGGGAGTATTGAATGTCACAGGTTCAGATAAGAATGAAACCACTTCATAAAAATAAATTAAACCTACCTTTTATCTCTCTTACTATAGCAACATGGTCCTATTTACTGACGGCATAATATATATTATAATCTAAGAGAAAGTAAATAAATGATGCCGATTAAGAGGCAACAATTATATCTAAACGTTACAGGGCAAGGCGTTAACTGGTGAAGTGCAATGCTTTGCATTTAGGGTGGACATTGGTTTTGGTTTTTGAGGATATTTTTGCCGGAATTGGTACCAAAAACTGGAAAAATGGTAAGCAATCGGTTGCATACACACATTGTATGTATATGTGTATAGGTATTCTGGTCGTTTTCTATGTAAAATAAAAAATTTCTATGAAATGTATCGTATTATGTATAGCAGTTATCTAGTACCCATAACACAAGCTCTGCTTAGCTTGGGGCTAGATAATGCTGTGTGAATGGTCCAGCATTATTTATTTATTTAATGTGTTAGGTGACAAAATTGTATTATATAAATATTTTAAGGATGCACCTCACTCTGGTCAGTATACATACAGGTTACGACGTAACAGTGGTACTAAGCCGAAAGGGGATGATTCTGGACGATAAAGGGTCCAATTTGTGAAAAAAAATTGTTTGATTTGTCAATATTTATATATCAATATTTTTTAGAAAATAATTAGCTATCTTTGTATTGGTGTTTTCTCCACGCGCCATTTAACATTGTAAAATATTTTACATATTATGTTTTGGCTTGTTTTTACCAGCAAAACCAGTGTTTTGTCATGAATTTATTACGCAAAATGATGTCGATTGCTTGCAATTCGAAAACACGTAAAAAAACACGAATATGAAGATAAAAGTACCAACCAGTGATTATAAAAGTAAAAAAATATGTAAGAAAAAAGTACCTACAACAAATGTTGGTCCCCTCGAGGTCCAGAATCACACCCTTTTGGCTTAATACACATGTTTTGTGGCTCCCTATATACCTTGTGTGCCACTTCTCATACACGACGTAACATACAAGTGTTTTAGTTTTGTTCTAAAGTTTAATTTTTTTCAACAATGCTTACTATTGCATAAATTTAATTGGATTTTAATGTTCCACATACCTACATATTATAAAAAACCTGTATAGACGGAAAAAGGTATATTGACATTAGTTTCCTACTATGGCAGAAGAAAGTCACAAATCCACAATCGATATTCTTTGATATTCAGGTCAACATAATGTTATATCCAGGCATTATAATAAGAGTGACTGACAGTTTTAGACGTAGTGATTTATGGCAAATTCATTCAAAGCTTGGTCCACTTTTCTGACACATGGAAACACGTTTGAAAGCCGATTTTCCGTACAGAGGTAAGTCAGTTTTTTGCAAGAATCAATTACATAGTATATTGGCAATAATGCTATTAGCTTAATATACTGACGTGATTAGTTACAACTGTCGCAGAGTTGAAACTAGACTTGCAGGTTTTGACTGATTTACTAAAGCTCTTACTTAAATAAATACTTAAATATTCCACTAATGGAATATTTAGCAAGAGCTTTAGCATTGCATTCATTTTCTGATATTTTAAGAGATCAAAATGCATCGGAAATATTCGTATTGATTTGTATCAACAATTTTCCAATTTTACCATATCACGGCAGGATATGGGAAAATTGGTCTTACAGGAAGTTCGAGCATATTTTTTTTGTAGAAAAATATTTATAATTATTCATGAAAATGTTCTGAAGTTGAAGTTGAACTCATGGCGGAGAACCCTGAACGAACTCCAAAACCACTAATAAAATGGTTTTTACATATGTATCGAATATATATAGAAATTAAATATAGAATCTAATAGACATGCACCAAATTGTAGGAATATCCTGAATTATTCGAAAGTGTGGCTACAAACCATGCGAAGGCGGCCGACTACCAACCGCCCCGCTTTCTAAGCTACGAAATAATGGGTTCCAATTAATATTATTGTATGGCATACAGCCAGTGTGAGCTGACCCGGTGGGCATGTGGCCTTATCTTGAATACTGTAGGGTCTGTAAGACCCGGAATGTTACTGTGCCAAAACCCTGTATCTTATCTCTAGGACAGAGGAATGGTTAATGAGGCAAGTTGTGTTGTGTCTCTTACTCGTGTAGACTTGTCAAGTTCTTAGACTAAGCAGCTAAAAGGTTATTAGAACACATTTTTTATATTCGGTCGAACTCTTATGAAAGAGAGTGATTTTGTCTTAGTGCAACCTTTTTTATGGCTATGTTGGTATTGGAGAAACGGCATAACACTAAAAAACTATTCATTTATATATAATTTATTTTTCATTGCCAAGCTTGGGACTTTGATTTCGACTTTTACATTTCGAAAATGCTGCAAAAACCATTCATCATTATTACTTACTTACCCATGACTGGCTCTTATCTATTTTATTATTACGAAATATGTATTACAATAATAAACTACATAATAAATAAAACAATGGAATACTAACAAAAGTTTCAACGCAACGAGATAACATTTAAAATTCTGATTATTATCACTTACATACAAAAACGCGATCTCAACACCTACCGTTTGATTTGGAAGGGGAGTATTTTTGAAAAACGTTGAACGTCATTTACGGGCATAATATCAAATTATAGATAGATAGATAATGCTTTATTTCATAACTCAAACATTCAGTACATTTTTAAACTTATCCTATTTAAAGGCAATGGAATTCGCGGCCTTATCACTTAAAGCGATTTCTTCCAGGCAACCAAGGTGTACGGAGAAAATCATAGGATGGCGGTGCTTATGCATGGAATTTTGTCATTATGGAATTATCAGTACCCACTTTAAAAAACAATGTGAAAGATTGGATGGATGTGTAATAATAAGGGACCTGGTTTGGGTACCTTATTTGAAATGGCTAACTAATTTTTATTTGCGCAACGAAAATATTCTTTGATTTGTGGTTGATTTTGACTCCCGACATTATAGTATCCATGGCCCGTCCACCGTTAGCTGTCAAAAGGCTGTCAAATCTGTCATCACAAAGGCCCTTTGTGATGAATGGTCTGAAAATTATGGAGCATACCAATAAAAGATTTACAAATTGTAAAGGTAGCGGCTGTAATAATACGTTCACCGTTCATTTAAAAACAAAGAATTTAATTCAAAAGTTATGAATTTAATAATTTAATTGCTTGTTTTATACCACTAAGTTGGCGGTAATTAGATGGATTTTGTTCTTGAGAAAGATCTCAATGATAAGTTTTTGTAAGTAATAAAATGTTTTTTGTACGTTGATTTTTAATTGTTTTAAGACTTGAATACTATCGTATTTATGATGAGCAAGAAATTAACGATAGTACCTATAAGTTAGTTTTTTGTTCCTTGAGCTACGCCTTGAGCAGAAAGCAGTCGATTAGACGCACATTGACTAATACGCATAATGACCAATGATAAAAGCATCACGAATACGCAAAATGACCAATCGCAAAATGACCAATAGAAATAACATCATGTATCTAGCTTGACTTATTTGTTATTGGCAATAAGTGTCTGGTTTGGCAAAAACAGTATTGTCATTCGTCATAACATGAAAATTTTGATGACAGATTGGACACGACACAACACGACACGACACACGATCGATATGTTTTATTTTTTAATAGCACTTTGTGGCGTCGTATGGTGGAGGCATATATTCAACAGTGGACATGCATTGGCTGATGTGATGATCATGATATGTTTTATTATTATAAGAGATAGAAAATACCCAAAACAAACATTTGCAGATCGTACAAGCATTTGGGAATCGAACCCACCTCCTGCGCCAGAGTCGTCCCAACAAAAGCTCTACATCAATGCTGTTATAAGACGGTTTGGTAACGAACATAATCTCTATACTTTTATCATTCCCGAGTCATGTTATTTAAACGTAAAGTGAATACTTAGTAACGGAATATCGCTTTTTCTCACAGTACCTTCAAACATGCCTATTTAAAACAGTTTCTGATTTGAGCACTGTAATTCGACACTAATATAATGTAATTATGTAGCGCCAGAGTGTGGTGGTCCGGACGTAGCATATGTTTGTGAAGCTGAGACATTTTGGACAGCGTTGAACAGTACTTTTGTTATTTATAAATACTATTTAACGGGTATTTATCGCGTTTAATTACCTTATTTTCCCGACGTTTCGACAGGTTTACACACTGCCGTGGTCACGGGATGACTGGCGTACTCGAGCTGCCGCCTCTGCGAAGCGGGGTCAACATTTCTTGAAACTACCCTCACTTAGTTTTCGACAGTAGGAATGACACTCGGACGACACACAACACTAACAGTGTCCGCGACGCACTGAGTAACCGGACTACGACGAGTACACTTGGCTATTACTGGATTCCACGAGGCAGAGAGTTTGAAACCGTCTTCACGATTGAAATTAGGATATTTCCTGATTTCAATCGCTTCCCGAACCATTCTCTTGTAATAATGCCTCTCATTACAAATAACTTGCGGTTTGTGCAATTCAATCCAGTGATTGGGTCCCGAGTCTACTACGTGCTCAGCTATTGCCGACTTGTTGACCTGTCGGTTTTTGACCGCTGCTATATGTTCCTTAACACGTTCCGCGACCGTGCGTTTAGTCTGGCCTATGTAGGAACGCCCGCAGCTGCAATCGATCTTGTAGACTCCAGGAACTTGCAAGGGCACTACGTCCTTTGGTGTACGAAGTCGCTTCGCCATCTTAGTGAGTGGAGTGTAGATCGACTTAATCGAAAATTTCTTAAGAATGTTTCCAATTTTGTCCGTCACTCCTTTCACATATGGCAGAAACGCCGGCTGTCTTGTCACTTCAACGTGTTTTTCTTTACGCCTCCGATAGGGTTGCCATCTGATACTAGTCTTGTAGCCATTACGTTTTAGAACCTCCTGAACATGTTCCAACTCACTGTGTAAGTGTTCAGGGTCACAGAGGTCATGAGCTCTGTTTACGAGAGAGGAAACTACGGACTCCAGATGTGACGGATGGTGGTGTGACGCAGCGTTGAGATATCTGTCCGTGTGTGTCGGTTTTCTATACACAGTGTGTGATAAGGTTCCGTCGGATTTTACCGTCACTTTTAGATCAAGGAAAGCCAACGATCTGTTCTCCTCCATTTCGTGTGTGAACCTAATCTTAGGATGTATGGAGTTCAGATACTCTGTCAGCTGATTTACTTCCTGGTTACTTCCGTTGATTACACAAAACACATCATCAACATATCTCTTCCACAGTTTTATACCAAAAGCTGCTAGGTCTATCCTGGATTCAAAATGTTCCATCCAGATATTGGCAAATTATAAATATGTGTTCAGATCGCGTAAGTTTAAAAATATTTAGTACTTTTGTTACTTTTCTGTTAGAAATCTCAAAAAGAGACGAGTCAAGAACGTTTTTGACTTAAAATTTCAGTTTCTTGACTCGTCACACACGGGATTCGACCCAAAGTGGGACGAGTCGAGAAAAACTCAATCTATCTACATAATTATATAAGGGTTGACAAGGTTTTGAATTGTCATATGAAGCCAGAAGATGTGCCAAGGACAGCTGGACTGGGCCTCCTAAAGATTACCGCTATGATCAGTCCTAAGTTAACTTTATGCCGCAAGCTTCATCAGGTTGTCGGTAAAAGATTTCCTATAAAACTTCTATAAAAATATTATTCATTTCATATTATGGAAATGTGTGTAATTGTATGTATGTAAAGAAGGTAATAATAGAATTAAAAATTAAAATTAAACTACAAACCCTATTCCTTAAAACTCTACAAAGAATTATTTTCAAGCCATTTTCAGGAAATAATGTTTGTAAGCAACTCGCAACACAAAAAAGACTCAGTTTGGCGTCGAGTTAGGTGTATAATTCCCAGTAAATGTAGGAAAGAACTCAAATCGACAAATCGAGCAAAATCTGTCAAAAACTCAACAATAAAAGTAATTTGTAGGTTATTTTCGAGGACCGTGTTTGAAAATATTTTAATCTTGAGTTACGTATTATAGTAGATCCCTCCATTGCTCCCTATAGTTTCCCTGCTGTAATGTAACCAAGCTTTCTAGGCTAGAGCTGTGGCACGTTAATAGATATCTTTCGTCACGGCCCCATTGAAATCAATTATGGGAATCCGAAGGTATTAACTCTTATTTAATCAATAATTGTACGGTGTTCACATTACTGGCGTTATGCAAGGCACTTTGTAAGCTCAATTTCCTGGGCCCTATATTCTATTCTTACTTAGATATTATAAGGTTGGTACAAGGTTAAGATTACGTAGGCATTTTAAGCCGCTCACATCCGTAATGAATTAAGCCTCTTTGCTGAACCTTCAGGGTCTTTCGACTATGGTAGACCCTGATCAGGGCTTTGGCCGTAGTCGTAAAGCCCTGATCTGGTTCCGAACGAGTGTAGGAGTTAACTAGGATCTTTATTTGTGTTGGAAGAACACCACGTTCAGGCTGGCTTAAAGAGACTTATCAATTATTGGGTACCTATTTTCTTTCATTTTCACTCAATATCTGGGTCCCTTCAAGAAAAGAGTGAATAGGTCTTTATGACCTTTGTGATCTTTCGTTGGCCACATCGTCACTTACCATCAGGTGAGATCAAGGTCTGTTCACGATAAAATATATTGCAGGTTTTGATATAACTTCAATGTTTCCCCTAAAGGTGGGAGCTATTGGCGCTTGAGTCCGAATTAAGTCCCAGAGTTTTTCGACTCCTACGTCACTTGACCTCGTGGCGCGATTGGCAGCGCATCACGTACTGAAGGAGGGGGTCGCGACTCGTGGTCCCACTAATTTGACCCACTGGTGGGACAGTGTGTCGATTTAATGGGCTCATGGTCCCACTGTTTGGTGGGACCATCAGTCAACGTAATGCAGTCGCTCGTGGTCCCACTGATTTGGTCATAAGGGCTATTATAACACAAATATTTTTTTGTGAAATTAACAGGGGTTGCGGGTTTGAAGGTTTGAACCCGCAACCCTCCTTCAGTACGTCCCGTTAAGGTCGATTTTTTTTTTGAAATATTATTAAATTTTTTAGCAAATCCCTGTTACCTGCCTGTTATTTGTATCGATTTTTAAATAAATAAATAATGCTGGACAATTCACACAGCATTTACTTGCCCCAAGTTAGGCAAAGCTTCTGTTGAAATCACACCAGTGCACAGATTAGGCCTGCCTAATCTGTGCCTACTGGAACTACTGGCATTACCTGTAATGCCAGTAGTTCCAGTAGGCACATTTTTTGTATAAGCCTTTTCTATCCCACTCCCAGTAGTGGCCAAAGGCCTTCCTTCCTTTCACAAGGCTACCACACTTGCATGTGCTTCCCAGACGACGTAAGCACATGCAAATTAAATTTTTAAGCTTTTTAAGATTGTAACGCTTAGGTACGATGGCCATAGAGCTGAAAATGGAATGTTCGGTTTTATGTAATAGTTACGTTAGATTTTACATTATTATTTTTGTATGTAACAAATTCCATACAAAGTAGAAACCATCACGACGTCTGTATCACGGGATCGGAATAAAATTACTGCTTAGATCCTTAGAATGCAGACCTAGCGTACTCCAAGGTTAGCCGACGTTATATCTCCGTGAGGTATCGTTTTGCATCAAGAATTCTAGGTTTACGTTTGTGGCATAATAATTTAAATTCGAGATGCCTGGGATTTAGTCATGTTTTTTGTGGGAATTTCCTGATATACCGTATGCGTTATCTAACACAGAAAAATGAAAAAGTGGTTCCGCTTTTATAAAATACTAACCGCGCCTCGCGATTCACCCGCGTAGTTCCCGTTCCCGTGGGAGTTCCGGGATAAAAAGTTGCCATTCCAGACTATAATCTATCTCTGCGCCAAATTTCATCAAAACCCGTTCAGCCGTTCTGGCGTGAGGTTTACGTTTGTGGAATAATTTATATACAAAATGCCTGGGATTTTAGTCTTCTTTTTTGTGGGAATTTCCTGAAATACCGTATGTGTTATCGAACACAGATACTTGCACAGAATACTGGGACCACCCCACAAGGTGCCATAGTTCGATACATTACTTACCAAAACTCAACTTAATTCTCCCCGGGCTCGTATCGCAAGGCGCTTTTCGGTGATAAAAAAGTAGCCTATATCATTCCCTGGGATAGCGTCTACATCCCTACTAAATTTCATTAAGATCGGTTCAACCATTTAGACGTGAAAAGGTAACATAAAAAATAGACATAATTAGTTCCGCTTTTATAAAATACTAACCGCGCCTCGCGATTCACCCGCGTAGTTCCCGTTCCCGTGGGAATTCCGGGATAAAAAGTAGTCATTCCAGACTATAATCTATCTCTGTGCCAAATTTCATCAAAACCCGTTCAGCCGTTCTGGCGTGATTAAGTAACAAACATCCATCCATCCATCCTAACTTTTCACATTTATAATATTTCCAAATTTCATCAAAACCCGCTCAGCCGTTCTGGCGTGATTGAGTAACAAGCATCCATCCAACCATCCAAACTTTTCACATTTATAATATTTCCAAATTCCATCAAAACCCGTTCAGCCGTTCTGGCGTGATTGAGTAACAAACATCCATCCATCCATCCAAACTTTTCACATTTATAATATTAGTGGGATTAGTATGGAATATGGATACTCCCATTTTACTACATTCGGTGCAATTTGTATACTTACCATTTTCTATGCCAATTGTATTCTATCTTTCCGTTTAGACGCACATTGACTAATACGCATAGTGACCAATGAAAAAAGCATCATGAATACGCAAAATCTTTCGTAGCGCTAGGGCAGACTTCTCATTGTAAAATGTTACATAATATAGCTACCTATAAACTGAACTTAAGGCTGTGGCCATACCACAACAAACAGCGCCGCCACCTATTATATCTTATCATTATATTGAGCAAAGGAAATTTCAAAAATTCATCGCACAGTTTGTGATACCTATTATAAGCTTTTTTTAATGCCACTGTTAAAGTTTTACACTATTTAGTTTAGCCAGAAAATCGAAAGTAGATATTGGTGACCAACGGCAACTTCGATATTCTGCCTAAACCTAATAGAACAAAACTATTACAGGGGCATTAAAAACATCTTACAACAGGTATCAAATACTGTGCGATGGATTTTTTAAATTTTCTTTGTTCAACGTAATAATAAGATTAAATAGGTGGCGGCGCTTGTTTGACCCATACCACAGCCTTAATCGAAAAGCTACGTACACGAGATTCTGCTCATGCTGTTTAAGTCCAAAACACATTAGCTCAGATTAGAACAAGCACTGCGGAATCTCCGTCTGGTCCAAACTTACGGTAGATTTACGATCGCACTGGAATCTTGATTAATTGAATGAATTGTACGCGCGATTTTTAGTAGTTTTGCCTTTTTTACAGGCTTCTTAATACTTATTTACTCTGATTTAATATTATTTTTATAAATAGGTAAAATCTAAGTTTAATTGTAAGGGTTTGCGTGTAGTAAGAATTGATAATAATTAATCAGTCAAAAAACATGAATTATTTTCTTTCGACCCAAAGTCTTCTTTAAGAATTTGGGTATTAGTATCTGATTCCTTAAAAAACTTAACTTAACTTAAAATAAAACGGAAAGAACAAACAAAGGCCTTTGCAACGACATCCCACACGAGCATAAATTTTTACTAACATTGAACTTTCGAGGACTTTCTCCACAAGTGGACAAAAAATTTAAGCGAACAAAATCAATAACATTTTGTTTCATATTAGATAATAATTACTATTTATGTATAAAATTTGACTTGTCTAAGTGCTTATTTTGTAAGCCTAAAGAAATAAAGTTATTGAATTTTGAAATTTTGAATTTTGAACTTACTCAAGAGTTTGGAGGCCTATACCCAGCAGTGGGTGAAGTCGGGTTGTGGATGATGATGATGAACTTTAGACCTTACTTACTAGACCCTTACTTAGACCCCGCTATCTCGTTAAACCCCCAATCCGGTCTGAGGTCATTATAGCCTACAACCTAGAGGCATTGAGTCAAATCAATCGATACCTTATTTGTTGAAATCCGACATTTAGTTTCAGCGCTACGCGGGAACATAAAATCGACTACATACAAGCATACATACATAGGATGCTAACCGCATACCCTCGTTTGTTGGTAATCGGGTAAAAATATCTGTAAAGCTTTATAATTCAGCCCAAAAGAAGCTTATTGTCCAAATTTCTATGGATTTATGCCATATTCGTCCCTAATGTTCGGCCCACTTCATTAAAAAGTCTTTGTTCGTCCCGCACGATAATATTTGTCCAGATTCGTCCCTCATACCAAAATTATTGTAAGTACAGTAAACGTCAAAAGTATAATTTATCACCACAGCCAAATCTTTGGTTTATCTACCACTAAGCATCACCACCACCCAATGATGGTCATTACTAGTATCATTATTAACTTTAAGTAATTATCAAATTCAAAGCTCTCAGTAACTACCTATAGTAGTACTGTAGTGATAGAGCCAAAGCTCAAGAGATGTCAAGGAAAACTTTAACACCTTCATGTCCCTTGACGCACTCGCTCATCCAGAGCTCCATGTAGCGCCGAGATTGAGCAATGAATGCGTTAATAGAAGATGGTGGACACATTTCCGGAGCATTTGTTTTTTAGGGTTCCGTACCCAAAGGGTAAAAACGGGACTCTACTACTAAGACTTCGCTGTCCGTCTGTCCGTCTGTCCAGGCTGTATCTCATGAACCGTGATAGTTAGACAGTTGAAATTTTCACAGATGCCGCTATAACAACAAATACTACACTGCTACAGAATAAAATAAATATTTAAGGGGGCTCCCATACAACAAACGTGATTTTTTTACCGTTTTTATAGATAATAGTACGTAACACTTCGTGCGCGAGTCTGACTCGCACTTGGCCGGTTTTATTAAACACAATGATAAGGAAAATTTTAATCTCGTTTTCTTTCATGATGATTTGATGATAATAGTATCATGGGAGGGCTATGTCCAGCAGTGAACTGGTAAAGACGGTTGATACCTCGCAGTCGGCATGTACCCCGTCGGTCGGTGTCGCAGGCCCTTCATTAATCTCGCAATAACTGATTATTCTCATTCTACTTATTAAACCCAACAAATGGCTGCACTTTTGTACTCGAGGCGCTAAGTAGCGGTTGACGTATTCTTACGTTCGCGATTATAGCAATGGAGATTCAATAACTTGATATAAAGTATATTATACAAACTTGTATTTTAAAGCATTCACTGCCCAGCCTCCGCGCCGCCGCGACACGGACCCACAGATCGACTTCTGCGTCATGAGCTATGAAAGTGTTAATTTGGAAATATTTTATTTGTGAAAGTACCTATTTTTTTCTTGTCAATATTGACAGACACTTTAGCTAAAGAAATGAGAACCGAAGTGGAATAAGGTTCTTAGCGAAAGAAACATGAGAAAACTATATAGTTATGAAGTATCACAAGTAAAAAAAAATTTATTCTTTTCTGGTATTTTTCAAGCCACTTTCTAATGTTTCTTTCGCTAAGAACGTTATTCCACTTCGGTTCTCAAGTAAGTGAGTTACTAACAATCAGTTTATGTATACGTTTTTTAAGTAAAGGATTTCTTTGTCGCATCTTCACACTTCAGTTAAAAGGGCTCTCCGTAACGGCCGTCACAAGACACTCACCGTAATCTCAGAGACCAAGACATAATAAAATGATAGATGTAAACGACAGTGGGCTTTCCTGCATAATTTTTCTCGTCCTCAGTCGGACATGCAGGCTCTGAGAAATATTAATAACCAGTTAAGATACAGCTGGTAAATCTACTCTATTTGTTAGCTCTAAGAGTTTGTACGCACTGGCGGGTCGACCGCACGGCAACTTGAAACGGGGCGGTCTTAACCGCTTCAGGTACCTAGTGCGTATTTTAGCGAGTCAGAAAAAAGATTAATTATTATTATTATTTTTAATTTTATTTAGTTAGAATTTTCAATAATGTGATTATGATAATAATAATGAAATATGTATTTTTGATTTAATTTGCAACATGTGACATGAATTGAAATCTGTTTTTTTTTGTTTACTAACATAGTGTATAGGTAGTTTGTATTAACAATTATGGTGAACAACCGAAATAAAATAAATTGGATTGAATTGAATTATTATAATATGTATTTTTTTATTCAATTATTTTATGTTGTCTATCAAAACTGTTGCAAGCCTTTTCGGCATTTTGCAGCTTTCAACTGATTTATGACACAGACATTTTTATCATATTTACAACATCACACACAGCAGTTAAAAATAACACCGGCCAAGTGCGAATCAGACTCGCGCACGGAGGGTTCCGTACCATCCCACTAATATTATAAATGGATGGATGGATATTTGTTACTCAATCACGCCAAAACGGTTGAACGGATCTAGATGATATTTGGCACAGAGATAGATTATAGTCTAGAATAGTACATAGGCTACTTTTTATTTCGGAATTCCCACGGGAACGGGAACTACGCGGGTGAAGTCGCGAGGCGCTTCTAGTTATTTATAAAAACGGCAAAAAAAAAAACACCCCGACACGGATATAGGCTACTTGAAAAATGCGCGCGAGGCCGCGGCTTCGCGCGCATTTTTCAAGCGCCTCGCGACTTCACCCGCGTAGTTCCCGTTCCCGTGGGAATTCCGAAATAAAAAGTAGCCTATGTACTATTCTAGACTAGCAGGAGCTAGTTAGCTATAATACTCTGGGTAGGAAAATTTTAAAAATAAACCTGAGTCACTAACATTCTTCTTCAACTGTACTCGTCCAGAACTGGACTGTACCAGTGCCATCTATTTCCATTAGATACATTATTAATATAACATTATTAATGGATCATTAGAGGTTAATTTAAGTTTTTGCAAGGAAATTATTATTCGAAGATAACGCAATATCATAGACAAATGGAGCTTGTGAGCGAAATGAAATGAGACAAAACTGTAGGAAGTAACTATAAAGTCGAAAGCGCAGTTGTCCGGATGATGTCATCCGCGCTGTTGGAAATGCGATGCGTTAGGTAGGCGCTAGGCGGGATAGGTGCGCGATGTTTCATACTATTTCACATAAAGATTTAGAAAATGCGATGACTGCGGCGCGTGCAGCTCCTGCAGCGAACACAGGATCAAGTTCAGCTTTAAAATGTAGTGTTTTTGTAAACGGAAAGTCAGACATTGACCGCGTGGGAGATTTTTGTATGTTTTTTTTTTTTAATTTTTGTTCATATTCTACCTAAATTCTGCCCCCTGCACACAATATATAATTTTATTAACAACCTTATAAGTAAAAACTGAATAAACAGTCATAAAAAGACCTGAGATAAATTTATTTTCGCAATTAAATTATTGAAATAAGGTTGTCGTTAGACCCACCCAAGAAACGTGAATATTATGGTGTTAATAGCAAAAGAATCTACAAGTTATTTCATCGCTTACGTATTTTCGCTTCGCTATCTACAGCATCAGACACTTGTCTAGTCTTGTCAACACTCGATACGAATTATTACAGCAATTTGTTGGTCCTAATATCAATTAATAAAAATAGCACTTACGGAAGTTTTAATAGAGACTCAAATGGAGTGATTTTTCTTTGATGGTTGTCGATAGAGAGCGGTATCTTGGCTCATTTACTTTATCTGTTAGTTGGTATTATCTTATTAACTGGAAATAGGGAAGCCATTTTGTTTTAATCTTTCTAATAAATAAAAGAAAATGTATATATTTTCTTTTAGGTGTTTTGAACAAAAATTGGTCTTAAATTTAACATTTGCTAAAAAAAATATAGAAATGTCAGAACTTACCAAAATTAAGATTTAACATGTCAAGAAATGTCATAAGAGCTGCTATAAATAAATAATGCTGAACAATTTACACAGCATTATCTAGCTCCAAGTTAAGCAGAGCTTGTGTTATGGGTAGGTACTAGATAACTGATATACATGTTATAATACAATAGATATTTTTTATTAAACACAGAAAACGACTAGAACACCCTGAACCAATGTCAGATTGTACAAACATTTGTCCCGAGGCGGGAATCGAACCCGCAACCTCCTGCGTCGCAGGCGGACCATCGCCCACCACACCACAGAGGTCGTTATAAGGGCATTGTCATTATAATCTAAAAACGTTTAAAAGACAAATACCTAGTAGTCCGACGCTGATTTGTTTATTCTAGCCTTGTTACAGAATCTTGGTGGGACTCAACATGCGAGCTAGCACCGATATTGAGTAATTAAGTATTCGCATACAATTTGCATTAATTTGATTTAATCTCGGTTTAACGAACGTCAACATTTCAACGGTTCTTACGTGTTATTGTCAGACTGATTGTGTTTGATTGGATATTAGGGACCGGAGTCACGAACTCAAACTTACGGAAAGGATATTGGAGCGGAGCTGACAAAATACAGCTTGTCTAGCCAAGACTGATCGTTTCGTAGTACCTAGGTATTTTACTTCTAACTAGGTTTCTTAAATATCAAATATCAAAGTGCTTTATTTCCTTTAGACCTTACAGGACTCTTGGACACGTCACAAAATACAAATTACATAGGTTAAACTAGGAAATAAAGTGATCACTTTGATTTTTTGTTCACTTCAATCTTTTTAAGGTAAAGTAAAGAAGCGGACAAGAAACCTTTACCTTGTTAGAATGTTAGTTTTCGAGTTGGAGCCAAAGTCGTCCCAAGATTTTTTATCGTCTAGATAATCTGATATTTTGTAGGGTGAATCTAAATGTAAATATCATACGAAGAAAATACAATACAATACAATACAAAAATACTTCATGGTACACCATAAAATAACATTACAAAGAGACATCACATAAGATAAGTACAATGGGCGGCCTTATCGCTAAGAAGCGATCTCTTCCAGGCAACCTTTGGATGGAAGGAATTGTGAATTTAAGAAAGGCAGGGGGTGTACCAAAGATAATCTAACACTACTTTTTACACATACTTAAGTAATCTAAATAATAATAGTAATTTTAAAAATCTAAAACACACCGTCCGCTTTATATTCTGTTTGTTTACTGTACAGGCTTATTTTAAAGTATTTATTGAATAGCGACGATTTATCGTACATTTTAGAGCGAAGTTTGGATTTATTTCTATCGAGAATTTTATGTGAACGGTCTTGTAAAAACGGAACGAGCTGTGCAAATGCGTTCGTCCGGTCTTTGCCTATTAGAACTTGTATTTCTGTATCTGGTGTAGGTCTACTCTTTTAGTCAAATATGTTAGTAAATCATTTTTTCTACAAAATAAAACATCCAAAATAACGTAAGAATAAAAAAATCTAAAATAAAACCCAAACAAAGAATTCCCCTTTCGCCAATTGAGTAATTACTCGTTCGGGCGCTTCCGTCGACGCTCGGCCATCTTCGTGTCGCGAGTTTTTGCGACGAAATGCGCGGGCGCAGCCAATTTATAATTAAAATTTTGCGCCTTATTATGAAAACTATTTGGAGTTGTAAGGCTGTGGGAATTCTGTTTTTGCTTATTAATTTGATGATGAATTAAACGCGGATTTTTTTTAGAAAATACAGTGCTAATAATAACGCAGCACAGCGCTTAGCTGCCTAAGACCAAGCTAGGTAGTTTCCTGATTGAAATAAAGAATCCAAAACAAATTTAGCCCGTTATGGAATGGAAGGTTCTGCCCACGGCTTCGCTCCCATTGTTTCTATGGAAGCGATTTTAGGTTATTTCTATCTCATGGGAACTGGTTTATGGGATAAAAAGTAGCCTACGTTTTATTCCAGACTAAGCGCTTCATCAAAAGCAAAGCAAAATTTCAGCCCAAACCATTCATTAGTTTTGTCGTGAAGAAGTAACAAACATCCATCCATCCATCCAAACTTTCGCATTTATAATGTTAGTGTGATTATCACACTGTGATGAATGCAAAAAATAAGAGTTACTGACACATTTATTTAAAATAAACAATGAAAAGGACCTAAATTATAAAGTCATCAACAAAAAAACCCTCCCAAAATATCCGTTCTTTGTCCAAATAAAAATAATTTAAAAATTGATGGATCATTCACATTGAGATAACGCGACATGCGCAGGCGACACCTCAGTGTTTGATTTTATTTTTAATTTTATATTGGTGTCGCCACCCCACGCACTTATCAAAGTGACTGGATATTTGGTTTTGATCAACAACCTTACAAAAAAAAACATCTTTGGCCAAATCGTCACTTTCCATCAGGTAATATTGTGATCAAACGAAGTCAGGTTTATGTAAAAAAATTGTACATACGTGAAATGAATCGATTATCTGTTTGACATATCAACCGAGCCTTGTGAGCCAACGGTAGTAAAAATTTGGCAATACCATTAATAGTAATAGGTATATAGCAAAGCTACGGAGAGACCTTTGTAAAATGACTAGGAAATAGCAGAATTATAGCATACTTAATCCGGTATCTATCAATAAAAAAAATGTTTTCAACCTGTTAAAAAAGTCACTTGACATCCAGTCCTTAAATTAAACCTTAAGGGAGCATTCACATCCTATTTTAATCGACTATAATACCCACCAAACAAGCTAGATGATGAAAAACTGGACTAAATTATAATACTTGCAATAATATTGAGACGTGTCAATAAAACGACGGATAGTTTTTACACTGCACATCCATTTTTTACAATGCACGGTATTTTTTTACCGGAATAAGTGTCAATTTGACAGATGACAGCCCTGTCATACTCAACTATTGATGCCTTGTTTAAAATTGCACGAATTTATTAAATGCTTGGTGTCTTTATTATAAATTAAAATGTTTATTCTGATTGACACTGTGTTTAATTTTATTTACGTTGGTGGCAAAATTAAAATCATAGGCCATCTCAGACCGCCATGGAGCCGCAACCACCTGAAATAAGTTCCTCCTATGATTTATCGTATGAAAAATATATTAATATCTACTTTTACTTGAAACATCGAACTCAAATGATAAAAATTTAGACAAGGACTCTTGGACACTACAAAACTAAGAAACGCAGAGTACGAAACTCAATAAGGAATGTATATAAAATTAAAAATGTTGCCTTTAGATTGAACTAGTCTTCTAATATTTTTAAATACGAGTACAACTTTATGTTGTCAGTTAACTGAGTTTAGGAATATGATAACTTAACGAGTTTGATGAAATCAATCCCTTATTAATCGGATGACTGGAACTGTGAGAAAAGTCAAACTAACTGCAAAAACAAACGAAACCGTTTGTCTCATTTCACGCGAAAATAAATCAATTCCACCTAAAATGGTATCCATGAACTTTAATTACGATTTCAATAATGATGGATGTTTCCCACAGTATCATCTAGCCCCAAAGCAGAGAAAGAGCAGAGTTTTTTGTTGGAAATGTGAATACTCAATCAATACACTTTCTATGTTCAAACTGTGAGCAAATATTGAATGAATGAACACTTTATTGAACTAAAAAATAAAATGAATAAAAACCTAAAATCGAAATAAAAAATAACAGTACCTAGAAAAAGTCTTATCGCTGAGAACGATTTCTCCCAGGCAACCTTGGAGAAATCGTTCTCAGAAGGAGAATAAATCTTCTTAATAGGAGAATAAAATATAAGAAAAAAGGGTTTGGTAGTGCACAGAGAGTAAATAACATACTTTGCTGCGGCAATTCATATGACAATTAATAACAAATTCTTGATTACCCAAGAAAATAACAATCTAATGCCTTTAAATAGCTGCATTGGAAACTGGTTCTCATTTCATTTTATTGGCGACCTCTGTGGCGCGGTGGGCGAAGGTCCGCCTTTTCCGCCGATTGCGGGTTCGATTCCCGCCTCGGGACAAATGTTTATACGATCTGCAGATATTTGTTCTGGGTGCTCTGGTTATTTTTATGTATAATAAAAAAATCTATCTATGTATTGTATTATGTATATCAGTTATCTAGTACCCATAACACAAGCTCTGCTTAGCTTGGGGCTGGATAATGCTGTGTGAATTGTCCAGCATTATTTTTTACTTTTTTTATTTGATTATCACTTACCTATCTACATTATCATTATCTGTTATCTAGTTTAATATTATAACCCAAGTACTACACTTCAATTGATTAGTTCTAGGGTAATCGTAGAAATAACCGGTATGCAGAGCACAGAGCCGCCCGTTATTCGAGATAGGGCATCATAAATAGCTATTTAGTACTAGGGAAATGTCGGTCTGTATGTCTGTTTGTATATTACTCTATTGTTGGGGAAACTTGAGTTATATTATGTGTACGGGATAACTTGTAGCGGTAAGGCTGAATAAACGTTGCGAAATGAAACATGGATTTTGTTACGTTTTATTTTATAACTAGCTTTTACCTGCGGCTTTGCATGCGGTTTTTTGGGATTAAATGTAGACCTACCACCTTAAATGTAGAAATGTATGTCCTTTCTCAGGATATAATCTATCGACCTTCACGACCTCTGTGGCGCGGTGGACGAAAGTCCGTCTGCGACGCTCGATTCCCGCTCCGGCCCAAATTTTTGTATTATCTGCAGATATTTGTTTCGGGTATTCTGGTCGTTTTCTACGCAAAATCAAAAAATCTATCTGTGTATTGTTAGTATTATGTATATCAGTTATCTAGTAGGTACCCATACAAGCTCTGCTTAGCTTGGGGCCAGATAATACTGTGTGAGCTGTCCAACATTATTTATTTACAACATATATTTATCGCTTTACTTAATTTCATTAAGATTTGTTTAGTACCTAATAGTAAAGTATAAGTAAAAATTTGTTTAATTTTGTTGCACAAATACAATATAAACAAGAACCACAGTCAATTACAGTTACCTACAAGAAAATTGGCCAACACACAACGGATAATAAAGAAAAAAAAGGACGAACCTGCCGCCGTAGCGCTGATCTTCCGTGCAAGCCAGTTTAGCCACCCAGTCGAGAAAATGTGACAAACAAACAGAGTTACTTTTACACCCAGTGCATATGGCATGGAAGTTTGGAGCGGTATTTTTTAAATATTTTTGTCTGTTCGGTTCGCATATAAACATGACCTACATCTATTGATAACTATACGCGTAACTCGCGCATAAAAAACATAAACACAAGCGTCTACTGTCCTTTCTCTCCTAAACCAATAAATCAGTCGGGACAAACGCTCCAATACATTAAACACTACAATCCGCAACAAACATTCACTTAGTATCACTTTAGATTCACTTTAGAATAACATTAGATCATTTTGCGTGGGATTCAGCTCAAAAAACAGTTGAAAAAGTCCTTTTAGACGTAATAATTCAAGCGTTTAGAACGCGTATGGGCGGCGCGGTAAAAAGATGGCTGCCTTTCTATATTTACGTTGTAAATGTGCGTTTTTATGGGCACTTATGCGCTACTGCTTCAGGTGACTTTGGGGGAAGAGGGAGCGATATTGAAGGATATTTTATGGTTCGATGATGGCCGAGGTTTGTCAAGCCAAGGCAAGCCTTGACGCTTTTAAAGACTGTCGAATCTGTCACCGCAAGCATCACTGATATAAATAATTTAATTTGTGTGGGAATACTAAAAATTGACTGCAAGTTCCTTTGTGTTAATATAAACACTGCTTTTTACCCGACTACCGACAGGGGAGGGTTATGAGGTTAGCACCCTATATTTGTATGTATGTGGCCGATTTCTTTGTTAAGCTTTGTGGGGCCAAAACTAATCCCTCGGGATTTATTTGTATAGGATCCCTCGGGATCATTTCCAAAAATTCGAATCGTTTCTAAATGAAGCAAAAATCGACAAGGTTACTTATGAAACAAACATATAGCCGAACATAGAACCTTGTTCTGTATGTCGGTTAAAAATAAAAAAGGACAAAAATATATAAATAAACCGGCCAAGTGCGAGTCGGACTCGCGTATGAAGGGTACCTACCATTATCCATAAAAAAGCTCAACGTAAATGTTTTACTTGTAAACTGTAGGTGGCACTTTTTCAGTGTTATGTAAAAGACAATGTCCTGCATGTATAATCTATGTTTATGGGAATTACTGTTTCTGCATACAATTCTTATGGTGTTTCTTTCCTTCACACAAAACTTGTGTTGTGTACATACATAATTTTAATTAAGTACCTACCAACATGTTAAATTTAGACTACTACTACTAGAGTTAAATTATTTAGACTACAACGACATCAAGTGTATCAACAGGTACCTACGGTGGAATTAATAAATGAATAAAATGAAATTTAACCACGTCTTTATATACCAACCTGGGATCCCACAGCTGAGCGTATGCCTTCTTTTACTTAAAAATATTTGTCCAACTTATTTAACACTAGCAGCGCCTCGCGGTTTCACCCGCGTAGTTCCCGTTCCCGTAGGAATTTCGGGATACAAAGTAGCCTATGTCCTATTCCAGACTATAATCTATCTCGGTGCCAAATTTCATCCAGATCCGTTTTGCCGTTCTGGCGTGATAAAGGAACAAACATCCATCCATCTATCCATCCATCTAAACTTTCACGTTTATAATATTAGTAAGATTGGTTAACCTATTATTTTGAATTTTTGAATTTCTAGTCTTAATATGTTCTTAAGCTAGGTTCTTTTGTCCTAAGCTTATTAGGCGATCTAAATCGCTACCGCTTATCCCTTTCACCCTCGCCTCGCATACGGCATTGACATTGCAAAATGGCCCTGTGAAAGCCCTATTCAAGCACGTATGCTTGAACTAAACTATTTCTAATAATACAAAATATGCGCAAGAGTAAACAAAACCAAACAGAAGCTTATTACTTATTAGTTTAAATTATATAAGCTGTGGTGAGCTTAGCGGAGTGGTACTAAATTTTCGAACCGAACCGAAGGTAATTGGGATTAAAACTGGCTATTTTTGATTATAAATCATTTTGTACAAATTCAAAACAATTGTCTACCAATCAACTCAAATCAAAAAGTATTTTTACACTCTATGCTCGTAAAACTTCGTTTATACATCACTAGGGCGGGCTTCGAACGGGTATATTCTATAGCCTATCTTCATCAGGGATAATGTAGAATTCCAATGGTGAAAGAACTTTTTAAATCGGTCCAGTAGTTCCGAAGCCTATTCAACTCAAATAAACAAACATATCTTTCCTCTTTATAATATTACGAGTAGTATAGATGTCGCCCAGGCCGAAAGCAAGTGATTATAGCCCTGTTAACAAGGTGACGGTTTAATCAAATTCAAACAAATCGAATGAGAAATGAAATAAGTCCCAAAAATTATCGGTTCCGGCGGTTTTTTGGAACTTATTTCATTTCTTAGAGATACCCAGAGTGCGGGTTAGCACTCTAACAAAAAACCTTAAATCGAATGAGATTTCATACTTTACAAACCCTGCAGCACAAAACTTAATGGATGAAGTAAGTGCAAAAACCCATTTTTAACCATGATGATGCTGTGTGGATTGTCCAGCATTATTATATTATATTATATATACATCATGATGATGATGATGATTATATTATATTAACATTATTTTAAGATAATCTGCCACGTAAGTACTTTTACACCTAACTTGCTAAACTCGGAGTCGTAAGCCTTCTTCCGCTGTAGAGTAACAAAGAAATGAGGAATGCCAACCGATATTTAACCCGCACTTTGAAGCTATTTGTTTTGGTAAGTACACGGCGCGCTAATACGTACCCTACCTACTAGGTATGTGTAGGTACTTTTGCCGACAAAGGTTTTACATGGATTTTTGCACTTACGTTATCCATTAAGTTTTGTACTGCAGGTTTTGTAAAGTAACGTTGTCATCGCTCAAATTATTTCGATTTTTTAGGGTAAGTATGCCATTGCCTACTTTTAAACCGCTGCATGCAGTACAGTTAGCGACGTGGACACCGAAAGTGATAGATCTTTTAAATGTAAACGTATAAAAGATATAAAACTAGTATTTACAATTGAAACAATTAAGCTAACTGCAGACTGTTGCAAACAGTCTACAGGTCAACGCTCAACTGATCCATATCAATAGCAGTCGGAAGCGTGCCCAAGACGCTAGATACATTGCCCCGCTGTATAGCAATGCTGATGCGCTGCACCAGATACTCACCAGCTCTCGGGTCACGCGTCGCTTCGACCAGACGCTAAGATAATTTTGTGAAAACCCAGTACCACGGTTTCGACTCTAAGGGGAGCAAATGCGTAGGCTCTGTCGAGACCTACATATTTGCGCCTCTTGAGATGTTCGGCCAAATTTGTCACCGCACCAGCCCTCACGGAAGTGAGGTGAAACAATAGTGTTCCAACCAAAAATAAGTTAACCCGTTCAAAAAAACATATCTGTACGAATTCAGTTCCCTCCTCTCCTCGCCAGCATACCTAGTACGTCCACAGCTCAAGATACCTGCTAATGTATTCACTCGCGCCTTCCCATCTTCCTAGGACTTCCGTGAGGGCTGGTGCGGTGACAAATTTGGCCGAACATCTAATGCATTAGCATTATTTATCCTATTAGTGTCTTGACATGAGTCATTCCTACGAATATAAAATTTTATTTTAGCAAATTAAGACATTATTTTTATAAATCACCGTAGCATTTTTTATCAGTTTTCGATAAGCAAGTGTCGTCAAAGACGCCGATTTATTAATAATTATAAATTAAAATAAAAAACACAGCGGAACATTTTATCTTGCATGTCAAATTGAAATAGTTTGATAAGTGATAAGTTATTTACGCTAATGTGTTTTTGTCAGAAGTAGCTTCACTCAAACGTTAACCAATATTTGGTACCTAACTAACATTTTGTAGTAAAAATTGCTAGGTTATTACAGATTCCTCGATTCTTTTTAATACAATATCTTTTTCAGTAATTTTGTATACAGAAAAGGAAGTCTATTATGGTAATGGGCATTAACAGATTTAGGTCTGTTTTATGAAATATTGCTCAGTCATCGTTCTATGTTGAGTAACGCTTTTCTATAGCATAAACGTCACTCAAGCAGATCTATGACTGAACAAGCTTTCTTAATACGGGTATAAGACATGTCACTTAGCTAATTTAGTTTTAAGGCGGTTTTTAGATCATTTTCGAGACAGGAGGTTATAGTTTTTTTAACCATCTTGCTTATGTAGCTCCCGAAATGAGATCGAACTTCGAACTCTATTTGAATTCCATATTATTTGAAGCAAGTCCTAACGTTTTTGTTTACTTTTTATTGACACTGGCAGTTGTAAAGCAACTTTTGACTGTAACTACTTATTGTAATTACCTGAATATGTACGGCAGGTATGTTAATGTATTTCGAAATGCGAGGCAGTAGGCTTATTAATGTAAAGCTCCAATTTACTAGTCGATGTGGACATGAATGGAAATGAAGCGATATTTGTAACCAAACCCAAGTTAACCTAATTTTATTATCATCATCAGCCTATTTTTCTTCCACAGCTAGACATAAACCTCCCTGAACGCCAAAACAGTCTTTCACAGGTCATCATCCCACCTGGAAGGAGGGCGTCCTACACTATGTTTGCCGAGTCGTGGTATTAATTCATGGACTTGTTTACGGCAGTGGCTGTCGGTTCCTCATCAGATATGGCCAATATTTGGGGAACATAGTTTACCTTAACATTATATTCAGCCCTAGTATAAATATAATATTATATATTTAACTGAAGTGCAATTATACGTTACCATAGTTATTCAGCAGGGTTAGGTAGCTTATATGATACTCGATTGTTCTTTTTTTACCTGGAACAATTAAACATTACGGTTAAAATACATAATAAGTTAATATGCAGTAAAAAGTACTTAAATATAGTCATATAAGTATTCCAAAATGACCTAATTCCAGCCCCAATTATTTAGACAACGCACAGCCTAAACACGCTCTTTGTAGAGATTGAAAAATATAAGGATGAAAATATTTAGTAACAATTCCGCGAAAAAAACCTTCTCCGATAAGTTCTAACAAAATGTAGTGTGTAGTTAGAACTTGAGAAGGTTTTTTTCGCGGAATTGTTACTAAATATTTTCATCCTTATATTTTGCAATGGATTTCCGCAAAGTAACGCCTGAATCTATTATTTATTAGATATTGAAAAGTTATATGACCGTTTTAAAAATATTGCACGCTTGCCAATGCCTTATAGAAAATACTCTATTATTGAAAACATAATTTCTACTCATAAACCTATATTACTGTAGTAGCTGGTATGGGCAAACGGGCTACTTAGGAGTTAGGGTGGCGACCACAAAAGTAAAAGGAGAAAGAAGGAGAAGTGGCAAAATAAATGTGGATCAATACATTAAAATTTTAGCATTTATAACAAAAAGCTATAAAAAACACGTATTGCTATGAAAAGAAGTTTAGTAAGTACCTTCTCACGAGTTTAGTACGACAATATAACAGGCAAATTTTTCGAAAATTTCTAAACCCCATGTCAATTCCAAATGTTAGATCTTTAAAATTTTGAAAGCTTTATAGTTTTTTCAGCTTTTAGGAAAATACGAAATTTTGTGCCAAAAATCAACATTTTCCCAAATGTTCCCAAAATACAAATGAATCAAAGTTGGTTCTAACACGAGTTCATAGGAAATGGTTTGCGGCAAATTACTTTTCCGCTAGTTTTATTCCATGTGGAAAGCTGAAATAAATTAAAAACCATACAAAAACCGAACCACGGTTTGCGCGAGATTAATTTTTTTTTGCCCCGTAACGTACCAGCGTTACGGGGCAAAAAACCCTTATGTCCCTTATGTCCTCTCTCTTAGTCAAAATGCAGCCAATAGGCGGCGAAAATAGTAAAAGAGAACTCGCGAATACCTGAACCAACCAGATGTGGCCAAGTTGATTCCAAGCCTAGTTTCCACAGGTACCTACTTTAGGGTCATAGCCAGGTCACAAACACTACAGACCAGATTTCACGCTAATATTCCCCTGGTGGTAAACACTTCTGTATAAAACCATAAAACCTATGAAACAGTAGAGCACTCAATACAGCTCCTAAGTAAGTGATGTAGTGTTTTAGTTTCAAGATTTTTATGAGTTATAAACCTCGGGGATTTTTTTCACACCAGTCTTGACCAATTGTATGGTGGTGTTGATATTGCTGGACGGTGAGGTAATAAATCCATTGGAAAGGTAGATTTTTTACCTTGCACTGCTAGTTCGTTTCTTTTGGCTCCAAGCAACCGAATTTCTTTTGGGATTAGCTTCGGTTGGGTTGTTTAAATCGTTCAGAAACAATAATGTTAAATCAAGGTTCTTGTACGAGAAGTGTGTGGACGACAGTACTTTTATTTATTTTCTGTTAGAAATTTTCAATACGGACGAAACCGGATTTTAGCGTTGAATTTGAGTTTCCGTTTTCAGACTACTTGAGGCAAGTGGGAGGAACGCGGAATACCGTTTATTCTTACATGCATAAGTTTGTCTAAGATCTTTCGGAAGTTGATTTGATGACTTACGGTGGTCAAAGCAAATGCCACAAGTCGCCATAATAACTAGAGTACTCTTAGGTCCCTGCCTCATCGGGACGCCAAGGCGACATCGCATCGCTGGGCAGCTAACTCATTTGGCAACGGTTTAGTAACGTCCGTTGTCTGTACAACATTTTGGATACGTTGCCAGTGACGACATCCCCGTGGGGCGTCTCGGTGATATAAGTAATTTAAAACTTGTCGCACACCTGAACAGCACACTGCAGCACATCATAAAAATATGCAATCGAATGTATATGCTTCAACATTTAGTCGATTGACTTTTTTTTGTATTGACGGTTTGATACCAGATGACAGACAGTTTGAAGACCACTCATTTTATGCTTGTTGGAAGTCATTTTGTCACTGAATAATGTGTCGAAAAATAACGAGTTTAAGTACATATTTGAATGCACATTTCAGTATTGGGTAGTAACGCGGTATTATATTGAATGTGCGCAGAGCTTTACTGTTCTGGCTACAAGCCAACTATTGGCAAACATCCATAACAAATTAAACACCTTTGTTTGGTTGACCTGTGTTAAATGTCTTTGTGTTAACATTTATTGAGTATTCTAATCTTATATCTGCTTATGAAACGACTCATAATATTGTCTTGAGCTCGGGTACACCTAAGTTAGTTCAATCTTAGGGTTCCTAATACACGAGCGGCACGTTGCCGCCGCGGCAAGGCATTTGCACCCCTCGACTGCAGCCGTCGACGGGTCACATGTACTTACCTACGTAATGTACAGTCAGCTGCGAAAATATGTATACACAATGTTGAGTGAGTGCACAATGTTTTGAAATATGACTGAATAGTAAATGTATAGTCATTGTGATAATTTACATATCGTATTCTGACAAGGACGATGACTACTTAGTATGAAAAATGTGTGCGTAGACTTTTATATGATAAGTTCCGAGTAAAATGAAAGTGAAAACTTGGGAGTGTATACATATCTGAGCAGCTGACTGTACCTACGGTGGAATAAATAAATGAAATAATGTTTGTATCATATTAAAAGAAAATACCAAGAGTTATAACAATTAAGTTTTTAGATTAATAGAAGCTTCAAGCGTATTGGCGAAAACTCCACAGAACAAACCAAACAAACGGGCTATTTCTCTTATCGGAGGGCAAGACACATGTCCGGGTCGCTGAGCGGACTAGATGAACACCTGAGTAAGATTTAGTCGCTGAGCAGACTAGACGTAGTACCTGAGTAAGTTTTAGGATTATCAAACTGAATCTTAGTAAAAAGCTGTTCTGTAACCCTTGGTAAGCAAGTTTTGGTTCATAATGAACTTCTACAAGCTATATTGTGGTTAGCCTGCATTACTTCGAGTCCACTTATTGTAACATTAAGGTAGAACAAATGCCAGCCCTCTGGTTTGTAATCAGAGAGAATAAACGATGGTTTTAGACAACGGTTTTGCTTGGCTTGCTTGCTTAAAAAAGATAATTTCTATATCAAGAAATTATCTTTATGAAAATTAGACACATAGCTAAGTGATATTTAAACGTGCTAGTGGTTTCTTTTCTCTTCATTCATTAGTGGACAAACATACAAACTAACAAACAAACTAAAATGAATACCAAACGCTTGTGGTTACCCTTCTTAAGGCTTTTGAAAAGAACTTTCCCGTGTCAGTTTGAGGTCACTTACAAGAGTAAATGGTACAGTAGCCTTTCACGGAACCCGTTACTAATTAACGGACTAATATTTGTCAGTCGCCTACAGTGAGGCCAACCTAAAGCTGCTTACATACAGGGGCGCTTTGTCATTTATCATGCATGCCTCCCTAACCTGCAGGTGGTTCATTCTGCTAGATAACGACCTAGACTCTGGTGAAAATATCAAACAATCTTCATAATTTGATATCAGATATTTACAACTATTTTCCATTACTTCAAAACTGACAGAATTGTGTCTAAAAAGTACATATTTCCATAATCATCATCATCATCATCATCGACGAGGACCAATAGGTGTTGTAAATTCGCTAAATGTATTGTCATTTATATAGATACTTATGTCCTGACTTGACTTTGGCTGATCATTATGCTTGTGCGTGTCATTCCAAACGTTACAGAACAGAACCTTACGTCTCCCACTGCTGGACATAGACCTCCACCATATGTCGACGCCACAAATAGCGGTCCTGAGTCATCTCCACTCCATCCATCGACTCCCTGCGACCGCCACGTCAATATCTTTGGTCCATCGGAGGTGGTCTCTCTACACTCCGTTTCGCGTTGCATCATGGTCGCCACTCGAGAACCTATACTCCCGAACTGCTCATCTCATCTTCAGTTTATATTAGTCAGCTTGCCGCATCCAGCATCCTTTCCAAAGACTAAGGTCTTTCGCAGGACGTCCCACCTGGCCGGACTGCGTTCTACACTACTTTTTCCAAGTCGCAGTCTCCACTCATGAACATATTTACCTCCGTAAGTGATCTAGATGTTTGACTCCAAAATCTCAGGACACGAGAAATGCGAGAATACCTACCATCCTAAAAGCTACGAACGAACTCAAAAATCGTGAAGTCTGTAAATGCCCTAAGCACAAATAAATACTTACACCGGCCGTGCTTTCAGCAAATGCGTGCAATATCGACGTGCTTATATTATTTTATATTACATTTTAGTGCAGTTTCGCAATAATGCATGGTATTTCATTGCTTCATCTGATTCTCAAGCAATTGTGTGAGTTTGTTGACGTATTGTTAGCTACGGGCGTTGACTGAACACAGAAATGACGTGACGTAAAAATTTAAATTAAATTTCCAGTTTTCCCCCTTATTTTTTCACGGGGTTTTTCGTTGGTCGATTGTGGAGAGGAGAGGTTTTTTGATTTGTGAAGGAGGAAAACTGGAATAAGCCAAAACTATCGTAAGAAAAATCTGGTAGAAGCCGAGTAATTGAATAGAATTTATGAAAATAAACATCAGTTTATTTTCATAAATTCTCGATTCATTGAAAAAAAAAACTGTTTAATTGAAATGCTCTAAATTATTAGCCACAACACCACATTATTTTTTACGAATTTTAATAGCAAGACTAATGTTCTAGTGGAGTAATTGTTTAGTTTCTCTACTGCTTTTTAATTAATTAATTAACAAGCAAAACCTTGACTTTTGCTCAGCTCTGTATTACTTACTGCTACTCGTATGAACGCAAAATCTATCTTTTCGCAAAATGGCGTCATAATTTGCCCCCTTAAGCTATGTTTACTACGGTCTCTTACAAATGGTAGTAGGTAAAAACATAGGTTAGTAACAGCCATGTCTTGTATATTAATTTAAATTACCCTCTATAAATTTCTATCGTATTAAACTTTACCGTTACAAAGATCAAACAAGAAAAGGGATGGGCGCGCATTTCATCGATAATAATCGTTAACCGGGAGAAGATCCGCGATTTGCAGGTGCATCACTAAAGGCAGATTTTACGGTAAGGCATTAGCCGCACTGCAAGTGGGTAGATCGGTGGGTTGCTTGGTAGCTAAGCGCGTATGTTGTCGGGTAGCTGAGTGTGCAGCATAGTAACTTTAGTCGAACTAGAAGCTGTCAATTTTGCCCATAGTTAAACATCCACGCTATGCGTCTTTCAAGGAAAAAAACTAGTGGACAGATTATTTCCTTGCTCCATGCCAGACTACTATCTAAGCTAATGTTGCAGTGTGGCCGATCTCGCACATGTACATACGTTAACGTTTGTTTTACCTGGGCGTGTTACTACCAAGCGCTTGCAGTGTGGCCGTGGCCTAACGTACGTAGTGACGCCCCATGCTTGTGTGGTATATCGATATTTAGAGTTAGGTAATAACGGTGGATTGAAATGCGAGTGCTTAGCTGATTAATTTGACATGGAGTAATGTAATGTTACGTGCACGTTTGGTACGTAATGATTTAAATAGTTTTTCCAACTGTGGCATATTACGATGTAAGGAGTATGATGGTAGCCTTTTCGTTCGTGACTGTAAACAATACTGAAAATAATTTTAATTAAACAGAGCTGATGGCACAAAATTTGGGAGGCCTATACCCAGCAGCCGATTTTCAGCAGATTTTTCAAAACCTGGCTGCGGATGATGATGATGAAACGTACTTATTTGATATTATTTAGATTTTTTTTCAAAGTAACTACTTTTTTAAAGAATTTTTATCCTGAATCGGTCTTATGCGAGCTATTGTGAATTTAACTTATATTAATTCATCATACAAATTTGACATTTGACGTTTCCTTTAATGAAAAGGTGGATCACCTTTTCATTAAAGGAAACGCACACAGATGAACAGAACAACAGCAAATCCATATAAATCACAAGAATTAGTTGTACTACAGCATTGTACCCGTAAGGACATCTTAAGCTACAGATGGTAGAGTACCGTGACTTTCTGTCATCCATCTGAGCACCAATAAACTAAGTCAAAGATGTACAACAAGTCTGCAAAACCAACTAAAGCAGTTTATTGTCCGAGTAAAGATTGTATAGAACATTTAATGATATTTTAACAGTGGACTAGTAAGCACCTACGTATTTCAACTTTAAAATATGATAGTAACAAATACCGTTTAGGGGTAATGTCAATACTTTGTCTATCACCTAAATACTCTTTTAAGTCATACATGGAACAGGAACCGAAGTTTCCCCGAGTAAAATGATCGCGTGAATGGTGACATTTTTGCATAGCTTTATTAAGCTCAGAGTAAACAGAGCTTACATATGAATTAAAAACGAATGAAGACTTACTTTGTCTGAAACTTTTCTATCGGTGTAAAATCCAAAACGCTTACAGCTCAATAACCTGTGTCCCAAACCACGGTACCTTACCACATAGAATCCACCCGAGTACTATAACAAAGTATGACATTCGCAAACAGGGACATTATTCATCGTACGCATTGTTCGACGTCGGACGATTAGAGATTAGGTAAATCCTTAACGGGACCCGCCCGTGCCAGCCCACAGGGACGACGGAACTAGTTTGTTATAATGGTATTAAAATTAGTAATAATATACAGGTAAAATTAAAGGTTTCGAAGTTAACATCAGAAATGCAGTTCGATATCTGTACACCAAAATGAAATGAAAAAAAAGAAAACAAAACCTAGAGCTGAACTGAGGACCTCCTTTTTTGAAAACGTTCCAAAAAGGTTTCGAATTTTCGAAAGTTTCATATAGTGAATATTTTTTTAAACTTAGATGGTTCGATATTTGGGAAGTTAATCCTTAACGGGACCCGCCCGTGCCAGCCCACAGGGACAACCGACAAGATTGTTTAGATATATTATAACAATACGTAGTATAATTGGTAGAATTAATATTAATTTTACCTACGTTTGACGCACTACAACTTAAGTTTTAAGTTGTAGTGCGTCAAACGTAGGTGCTATGGTATTATGCTAAATGTAAGCTACGCTTAGATCCAATAGATATATAAATCAAGTGGTTCAAGGCATAAACGTAAAAAACGATTTTATGTGAAACGATTTCGCTTTTTTGAGAGCGAAATTATAGGTATAATCAAAAGTGGTGCTCAATGTTTTTTTTACAAAAAGTGTACATAAATATAGCGTACAAAAATATGCCCTATTTAACAAAGGTCCTATATAATTTTGATGCATGTCAGAGTTTGAACCTAGTATATATATTTTTTTTACATTTTATCTAAAGTGTCCACCTTTCGCATCAGATATTGTTTATCTCGCATACCAGCCATGCTTGTGTCGTCTATAATCACGATGAATCGATGATCACGCGTCATTATCAACACTTCGACGTCCCTAGGCTTATCGATACAATAACCGGGAATTTGAGGACATCACTACGGGACTTGGATTAAGCAAACATTGGACAGATGATAGGTACTTTAAAGTTATTTGAATAACGTTTTGTTTCCAATTTTCATTGTATTTTGAGGTACTTTATTTAAGAGGATAATCTACCCATTAGCGGAGAAAATCTGACTGCAAATGATGATCCATTTTGATTAAAGATTTAGTACGTATCTACAATGCTAGTACCTTTTCATTGAATCAAACGATTGCGGCCATTTTAATAGCAACGTTCCTTAGAAAACAGAACACTGTTACTAATTACGGTATGTCTTAGAAAGCACGTAAAGAGCAGACGCTACATGAAAGCACAGGATAGAAAACAAATCGAAGTTCAAACCAGAAATGTACTAAACCTGCTCAATACGTCAAACTATCTGACACCTAGTACCTCCAGAAAGACCTCATTTACTCTCCCAACAGACAATACATCGCATTTTGAACCCTACCCCTCAGGATTATGAACAAAGATAATAGCTAATAGATACTGACAGCCGCAGAAGTAATGTTGCTGATGCGAGATTGACGGCTAGTCCCGTTACGAGGTCGATTGGGGCACTGCACTCGCATTCGAATTTCGAAAGTGAGTGTTATCGATAACGCGCACAACACTACCCACCATGCGGTCGTTTTTAAAATTGGAATGCGGTTTCGGAAACGTGTTCGTCTCATCATTTTAAAAAGGAAAATTGCTCTTTTGTTTTTCAAGTTGGGTGAATGACAGATTTACGTTATGGAACAAAATTGTAGGCCGCCATTTATAAACAAATGCAAAAAGTCATGCCTGAACGACTCGAGTTGCATTTTACGACCATTTTGATAATTGAATTATTTATGCTTTTAGGTATCGCTTATCAATGTATTTTATTGATACAATATTGTAGGTGCCTACCGCTTTTATTGATCTACCGGTTTTTTTATAAGTTATTTTTATCTTACAAAAGCTACGAACTAAACAATAAAATTAGTAACTAGCTAAATTTTAATATACTATTATATTATATTCTGCTAAACCGATTAAAAAAGTTTTGATCTCAATGAAAGTACAATAATTATTTAATTAAGTACTTAGTTCTTTCCGAGTTACTTTCCCATCGCCATTGTCATTCGCGCATACCAAATTTTCTATCACCGCACGCCTTCCACCTAATTGTTTCACCACTCAAACTACTTCAGAGCTTGTAATGAAGGTAATAAAGTTTGAATTAGTACGATGGCATCTTTGATGCCAATCTGTAGCAAAGAGGTTATTGAATAGAGAATTGTTGTCGACTCATACACAATTGGTTCGCTCATATTGACGCGGCGGGGTTGCTGGGCTAGTGATGTGCTTTGTGCGAAATAGTATCAATAACTATCGATTTGAACTATCATTTTAAGACCACACAGTCTTTTCTACCTGTAAAAGAACATTAAAAATACAAGTTACGCGTTGTTTCATGTGCAAAGATCGATAATTTATTTCACAAAAATCCCGTAAAATTGGTGAAAACACTAAACCTATAAAACTATTTCAGCAAGATAAAATTATCTAATAAAAAATTAATAATAATAATGAATAAGGGTAGTGTGGTGGGTACCTAAGTACAGGACAAATCATAAAAATAAGGTAACTTTTGATAAAAACAACATAAATTATTCTACCTCTACACATATATTTACTTAACAATAGGTAAGTTACTCAGACAGATACATTCTGTATTTTACAGCTCCTCAAAGCTATTCAACAAAACAACATTTTGCATTAATGCAGAGCATTATGTAATATCACGTACGTATTGTACACCTTTTAATGTGTTCGCGTGGCGGCATTGTAAAAGGGTTTCTATTCCCTCTTAAACTCAAATGACTAATAATAATAAAGCTTTGTGGTTTGTTACTCAACAAACTTGGGACTGCCGCGGTGTGGTTTGGCAAATAAAATCATAACAAATTAACTCAAGTAAAATTATGAAATCAAGTATTTTGGAGGCAGGCAGTACATGCAAATTCGTTATGGTTATTATAAGTCGCAATAAAGTAAAACAAAAAAATATTTAGCCCACGTATAGCTTTTTGTTGCTGAGAAGATACATTAGAGAGGAATCTCTATTCGAGCAAGATCATGATGAAGATGAATATAAAATACATTGTTGTGGCCGGTGAAAGGAGAGTCGATTGACATAGAAAGACGGTAAAGGGTATCCACAAACTAAAAGCAAGTGAGTCATAGCTAATAAGTAGCTGAAAAAGTATCGATAAAATTAGACAACACTATTCAACATAATACAAAATTTTAAATGGTAGTGTTAGTATTAAAAAATGTTCTTGTTTCCATTCATAAAATAGTTAAACTTACGAAAAATATAATTATACGTCAGGGTCACGATATATTCAATTCTATCATAAACACAACTAGCTGGTAACCTGTTTCTTCCAAGAACTTGTCCAAAACAGAGATGATAACAATACAATAGAGTCTATCCGTCCGCGAATAGCATTTGACTCGGGGAACTATTAAATTTATCTAGTAGCATTGTTTGGATACCCTGATGATAGCTGAAATTACGGGCTATGAACGGAAGATTTGAAAGGTATAACGGTTTTGATTTGTTTCGTTGAATAACTATTTAGCAACGGTTTTTTTACTCAGTTATTTTTAGTAGTATGTCAACATTTTGTTACTTTATGACGATTAAAAATAGTACGTAGGTTTTAATGACAAAATATTATACTCAGACAATGTCTCGCAAGTAATAATGTAATGCATGAATAATTACAGACAATCGAAGCGTAGGTCGTCAACATTTTAACGATAGCAAAACGAAAAGACTCGACTTAAACATAATGACTCACAAGGTTACGCGTTATAATACATTAATAATAGTTTTATACTTGCACAAAATGACCCATAATCATATGGGATAGAAAATTGTTTTCAAAATGATGCCGAAGGAGAAAAAAATTGATGGCGATTCGCATTACGTTGGAGTTGATGAGACGAAAAACTGGCGCGAAAGTGAATTCGGCGGGAATCGAGACCCGACTGTCCGCATTAATATTTTGTGAGTTTCTTTGATTAGTTTACGCTCATTTTTGGAATGAGAGGGTAGTGAACTATAATTTTCTGAATCTGATGACTCTTTGGGCATATTTAATGCACATGTGCATTTTAATTGCACACAACTCCTTTTTTTGTTTAAGAAATATGTAAAAAGTATTCAAACTTGTAACTTTCTTTTCTCAAATAAAAATAAGATAACAGGATTTAATTCCTCAGCAAACAAATTCTGAATGCAATCTCATTTTTTACAAGCAGACACCGGTATCGTCCGCCAAATTGATTAACTTAGCAGGGCATCCTTCAAAAAGGTTGAGTTCAAAATCTGGTAACACAAAGATTAATTGTTTTGATCCTTGTTGCAGCAGAATAAATAGCAGTTGGTTTCAACCTCGTTTTGACGAGACGCCCCACGTGAGTCGCCTTTATCGATATCGATAAAATGTGATAACGAGTGTCTTGTCACTAATTGTCTTACTTTCAACTATATTAAATTATCTTATTATTCTAATTTGATGAATACAATGTTATTCTAATAGTTAACTAAATAATTTGTACGTGTTTCCCGTAATATTTCATAATGTGATTCGAAAACGTAATTTCTTAATTTACTTCTTAAAAATTTCCTTGTTTAACTAATACTAAACTATAACACATACAGGGTGTGTCAAGACTACTACCGAAAACTGGGGGGGTGCAATCAGACCATGATTTTGAAAATATTTAGCGAAAAAAAAACGCGAAAAATATGTCGACCCATCAATTTTTTTTATTTTTTTTTCTAGGTACATACCCATAGCACAACACTATAAGAACATATCTACCTAAATAAGTAATTTAAATAAGCAAAAAATTAATAAAATAAAAAAAGCAGCAATGTATTGCAAAACACCAACCGCACCGCACAGCCAAATAGGTCCCTATCCGCGCGGGCGCGGTTATTACCCTACCGATACGTGAAAGTTCCGCGCCTACGAACTTATCTTTTCAATAAATAGTTAGTAGGTAGGTACATACTAGGTACCTACGATTTAATTCTCGGCCATGACCTTGAAAGCATACCTAGAATTCATTAGAAACATACAAATTTAAATACATTTTAATCTGTCTAAAATAAATAGGTACCTACATTTGTTAAAAACAGCTGACAGACCCGCGTTTATTTTTAGAGGTCATCGTCCTGCCTAGAGAATAGGTAGTTCGGCTTTCCTTTGACACGCGCGCGGCTACGATATAATTCGCGGCCATGACCTTGAAAGCATGCCAAGAATTGATTAGAAACATCAAAATTTAAAATACATTTTAATCTGTACATTTTAATTTTTTAATCAGTCTAAAATAAGTGCCTACTTTTGTTAAGAACAGCTGACAGACCCGCGTTTATTTTTAGAGGTCATCGTCCTGCCTAGAGAATAGGTAGTTCGAATTTCCTTTGACACGCGCGCGGTTACGATTTAATTCGCGGCCATGACCTTGAAAGCATACCAAGAATTGATTAGAAACATCAAAATTTAAAATAGGTACATTTAATCAGTCTGAAATAAGTACCCACTTTTGTTAAGAACAGCTGACAGACCCGCGTTTATTTTCAGAGGTCATCGTCCTGCCAAGAGAATAGATACCTAGTTCGGCTTTCCTTTGACACGCGCGCGGCGCAGCGGCACCTCTCCAAACTTTCCGACAAAGGCCGCGGACGCACGTGTAACGCCTTTGACTTTTACCGACAATTTGAGCAAATTTTATTTACTTTAACAAATTGGTTCCGTAGCTTTATTTAAACGATGTTACTGCAAGGTAATTCTAAACATACCAACCATCATGAGTGGTACCTATTTTATCTATCTCGTAAGAAATAAGATAGGTACCTACTTATAGGCTAGTAGTTAGTTATCTCCTGAATTTTATTTAGATCGATGGGTGATCGATCACTTGATCACAAACTTGAGCTTCTGCGGAATAAGGGTGATCGTCGCCGGTTGGCGCGAAATTCAAATTATTTTATGGTATTTTTACCTGCTTTTTACAAAACATAAAAGTTACGGAAAAATACCGCACTTGTCCGTAGTTCTATTCTTTGTAATTCGCTGAAAAAATTTATACCACGAACAGACTACAGATAGCCGAGGTTTTATAATAGGGTCCCGTTAGCACCCTTTAAGTACTGAACCCTAATTACAAATAGGTAATAGGCATCAACTGTGTCGGCCTACATTTTGTCAAAGAAAAATGTAGTGTAAAAGGAAACTGAATCATATGACTGTATCAATAAGACACATAATCATAAGAGATTATGACAGAGCAATGTCGTTCGGCGTTTTTCGGCTTTTTTAAAAGGACATTATTTACCTAATTTCACTAGAATCTTTTGATTCATTTTGTTTTTAGTACGTGTTCATTATTCGCAGTGAACACTTGCGCGGTGCATAAAAATTGCAATACGTTCGTGTTTTTCTTCTGTTTTATGATTATGAGTTTTTCTAATTAGGTATTAGGCAGTTTAGTTTAGTTTTCAGTTAGTTTTGGTGTGTTTTTATTTCATTATGTTAAGTGTAGTATTATGTTTAGTGCGAGGGAGTATGGACAGTTGCTAATGTGTTATGGTGAAGTGAGAGGAAATGCGTCACGAGCCTTGCGCATTTACCGGGATAGGTACCCCAATCAGACACATCCGTCTGATGCTAAAGTCTTCACGGCTGCATATCAAAGGGTCCTGAATAATGAACGTATTACGCCCCAAAGGCACGGGGGTGGCAGAGGGGTAGGTGTTCAGGTGCAAGAACAGGTCTTGGACTTTGCTAGGAGAAACCTTCGAGTAGGTACGCGGACTGCAGCGTAAATGCTGGGGTAAATGCGAGAAGCGCCGAGGATCTTACATTCCTGGATCGTGTTCATCGGTCCACAATCAGACGTGCTCAGCTGTGCCATGAACGAGGAGGAGCGCAGTTCGTGCCATTTCTGATTCGACCGAGACTGCACCGGAATTAGGTAAGACTAAGAACGTACATACCTATTAGGTACTAACTTACGGCACTTGTAAACTTACGTGTACATTGCTGGCTAGCAAAACAAATAAAAATCTTTAAAAATTCATATCTCCCGCTAGAATTTTTTTTTCGGACAACGGTTTTTTTTATTCGTTTTGTTTTGGGGTGCTGCACCACCCCCCTTTGTTTTCGGTAGTGGTCTTGACACACCCTGTATACTTTCAACTATAAAAAAATTTATATACATAAACATTTTATATATCAGTATTGGATATAGAAATGTCTATAAATTTCACTATTTTGTAGGTTGCCGATCGATTACTTCTAAACACGTAAAAATTATCCGAAGTAAAAAACCATTAAGTTTTCATTTTAATTTTTTTGTTCATACAAAAGCGTACTTGCATCTTCAACTTCAAATTATATCGGCGTTTTAATTGCTAATCAATAAAGTCATCGATCCCAAAACCCGAATGAATTTTATCGATCAAAATAAATAGCCGAATAACGGCAAGACTTGCGGAAACATCGACAAAAGTATCGATAAAAATCCATCGATAGTTTTGCAACGTTAATAAATGATTGGTCGAAAATTGCATGTCAAGAGGTAACTGGCTGTCCGCATGCTTACATTTTTATCCGTTCGTCAGGACCTTAGCCTGTTAGCCCATCACCGAGGGCAATTTGAAGCCTTTTCAGATTTTAATTATTTTGGAATGAAGTAATTACTATTATGAACCGATCAGAGCATGATATACGGGGTTATTTATTGCGTAAGGTTGTCATATTTTTAGGGGAAATCTGACTTGAAATAATTGAAAATGCACGAGTAAGTCAATTGAGATTTATCATATTTTAGCCATTGCATTTTTTAATAAGCTTTTATAGTACTTTTCTATATATGAAATATATATATATAAATAAAAAATACATTGTATAGGTTTATATCTCTACAATGTTTTTAACAAAGACATTTTACATGACATTCATAAGACCTTACATTGCCTATAGGTTATTTTTATAATTACTTACCTACTGTGTCAAATAATGTCAATTCTAATTTCTTAACATCTGTTAATTTTGTTCTGTATGTTGATCAAAATTTGATTTTCGTTGTAATTCCGAGAAGAGCAGAGTCGAACAGCAATTCATAACTTACTTAATAGGGATGGGACAAATCGAGATACACAAGACTGAGAAACTTTATACACGACTGGGAATGAGATGGAGAAATAAAACTAAACTTTATTCTGTAATTTATCAAGAATAATAAACCTTATTTAATTAAATAAGAAAATAATAGCTTTAACATTGTTAAAAATAATATTAAACATTTCATGGAATCCCGGTTTACCAACTTACCTAGGTACATAAATATATAATACGCAAGTGGTGTTTACCTGTAAGCGGTTTGTGCACATACTATGAATAATTCTGTGTAGTCAAATTAACTTCTTTATTTTGTATTGTAACTTACTTTTCTCACATGTTGGTATTTTTGTAAGACATATAGATGTAAGAAGTCAGTGTACTCAACTACTCACTCAGTGTGTTAAACTGTTGATGAACCAAATAAAAGCTAATAAGGCGATTATCAAGGTGGAGTCTGCGTCCAGCAGTGGACTATTAAAATCTGTCGAGGTAAGGTTGAGGAAACGTTGTTAAGGTCAAAATCTCCAAACCCCTTTCAAGGGGTTTGGTTTCTAAGTCTCAGAATGTTTTCCCAAACCTAGCAGTGCCTCTAGAAGTTAATACTTTCTGACGCGCTGCGCCCGCGCACCCATCTCCGCTTAATTAAAAACGGGATTTCAAAATGAATTTGTGTAGCATGCTCTCCGGGCTTTATTTGTAAACGCAAACATGAACTGCGGCCTCGATGACGACCGTTTTATTACTCTATGAGTTCAAAAAAGTATTTTGTCTATGAATCTTTCTTGTTGTTAGATTTTTGAAAATCTGAGGGTAGTGTTGAGAGAACACGATGTTTCAGTAGTTCAACCAACCGCATATCAATGTCATACAACAAATATTTTTAAACTTCAACGCTTTTTTAGCCGAAAATAGAGCATTGCGTCTAAAAAGTAGCATTTAGGTATGGAAAGAATTGAAATTGAGAATATGTCAATTTTTTGGCAACTTAGTAAAGGTATTTTCTGCTAGAAAGAGTTTTGGCCAAAGAGCTTTGAGGATGTTGACTCCAAACAGAATTTCAGAAAACCACGGATTATCATTTTGTACATCATCACGAAACACAAATCTTCACGAGGGACGAATGAGGGACGATAGTACATCATGAATACATTTGGCAACAAATCTAACAAACCTCTTTGGACTTTTTTTATTTCCGCGTATTTTTTGGTCACGACTTGCGACCTGTGTATGGTAAGTAGAGTTCTCTTTTTGGTAACTGCGAGGTGTCATTGCAAACGTTCGAATATTTGAATTTCGTCTAAAGAATTTCGTAGAGCTGGCTGTTAAAAAAACAATGTTTTTATTTTGCACTTGATTGCACCAAAAAGTTTACAAAAGGTTTGAACCGCGTTCGAAAATAATGTTAGATGTAACCTTTACTTACTCAGTAATTAATATTATCTAGAATCTACCTACATATTAGGCAAAACATAAACTTACGGGAAAATCAACAGGAAGGCAAATCTTAATTAATTCTAAATTCGGCCCAGAATCTTAAGGTAACCAGAAACATTGATAAAACGTCGTGATCACTTACTGTAATGGCCATTAGACCTGAACTTTTAATGTGATAAATATACCTTGCGACATGATAGAAATTATAGGAATAATCTTATACCAGCTAATGATGATTAAATTGTATAATATGTTACATGACATTGGTTTAAAGCATGAACATATAAAACGTCAAGTGTATGGAACCTACCATCATCCATTCAATTCAAATGTTCTCCAGGATATATCATTCTTTTAGCGGAATGCCAAAGTGACTATAAGTCACTTATCTGCACATAAACTACACCAGTTGAAGAAAAGTATTAATCCAAAAAAGTCATCTGAGCGGGACCGAATGATAGATGAAGTCATTCTCCATTTCATTCTACGCAGGTTACACCTACAGTGGCCATGTGAATTCCTTTACGTGCACGTAAATTTCTATGAGAAACAACATTTAAATGTATTGAATACATAGAAGTTACATAAATAATTGCCATTAATAAAGAGAAATGTGTGAAAGTCCCTAGCACGTTTAGCACTTCTTATCCTAAGTTATAGGAATGCCTTTGGAAACAAAACTTTCACCGTTAGTTATATACAATAGTGCATCTAGTAGGTACAACACTAGATGCATTATTTGTGTTGTGTTTGTGTCCTTATATCAAAGCTTTCGTAATATTGTGCGTACCTTTCAGCTTTCAAAAGCATTACATCGGATTACTTTTTTTTTATTTTGGAGTAAAACAACAGTTACCATTTAATTCTAAGGCCCGTATTATGAAAGCTCGCTCAGTTATCAATCGATGCTTGAGTAACGCTTTTCTATGGCATAAACGTCACTCAAGCATAGATCTATAACTGAGCAAGCTTTTATAATACGGGCCTTAGTTGGCCAGGGATTTACATTGTTCACCTAGGCGAGAAAGTTGCCAATTCTTATCGAGAGTCATTTGAAGCTCGAGACGCAGCAGAGAGGCTTAAAACACACGAGGTAAGAATTTCACTTTTCCCGAGTGATACTTAGTACTTTGAACTACACTTACGAGGAAAATCATTCAAAATCACTCGAGTGAATTCAAATTGTAAACTCAAATTCGGCAATAAACGCGCACGTGCGACTTTCACATGATTCTATTTTTGAATTATTTGTTCCACTAATGGAAGAGGCCGTTGTCATATGGCTGATACGAAGTAAAAACTTTTTGTCGATTATATATTTATCATGAAAAATCATAGCCACCGGCTGATATTTCAAGAAACAAAAAAATTGTTAGAAATGGATTTCTATACACTTTTATCTCCCGAGTTTTTTGTCCCGTATTTTAGTACGCCTGCAATGACGTACTTTCTATCTCATGTTTGGAAAAGGAATGAGCAACTTTCTGAGTAAGATTAGTAAAAAAAGCAATGGTTTTTCATTACTTTCATCCATTTTTAGTTAGTTTTCAAATATAAATGTAAACCAGTCTAAGTCAATGAACAATCCCGGTCGACACAAAACACAAATCAAGAGTTTTTAGTTCAACCTCAGTTTTACAACTTGAACTTTGCGTTAACATTCCAGAATTTTCAATAAACCGACTAAAATTATCGACAAAATATTCACTTTCAAGCTTTTTATTGATTATGAAACGAAACTAGTACAGCGTAGTACTAGACGCTACAATATTTTATGACGCTCTCATCGATACAGAATTAGTGTTGCGCGGTTAAAATGTTTATCGATATATCGAATTTTACGATCGAATTCCGAATTTTACTATCGATATCGAAACGTTATCTTATTTATGTGTTTTAAAAGTGTGCTGCCCTTCGAACTAACCGTGAAACTCTTTCTTGCAAATAACAATAAAATCCTCGTTGGCATTGCTAGTAGTTCTCATAAAGTGTGAATCAACAGTTTAAAAATAAATAAATAGTTTATTTTACGATCAATACTCATTTAGTTTCATTAGTAGAATTAAAAAGATATCAATCGATTAAATCACGCTACTTGTATTTTGTTTGTTGGTAAACCAAACTTTAATGATAATAGTTAGTGACTTTTATTATACAGGGTGTCTTTTTGAGATGGTTTGGATGGGTGAATTCAAAACTTAGAGAGTTAGATGAAAGTCGTGAGCTCAATTTATGAATAAATAAAACTGCATATGTGCTTATTTTCCCAATTTTTTCATTTCAAAAAGGAATACATTATTACTTTTTAAAAAGAGATACAAAAAATAAATTTTAAACATAAAAATAAAAAAAAAAATCTAACAAAACAAAGTTTAGTACTGCTATAAAACAAATGCCGTTACAAATAAACCCGGTGTTTCAATTACCGAAGTAAAACGCAGGATTTTGATCACCAGTGGACTTAATCAAGAGCTTATGCTACAATCAAACCTACGAAATCAGATTAGCTAGCGATTCTCTCGCTATACTACGAAGGTCGACATGAAATGAGCGCATAAAAACGAAATCCGATTAGGATATTTTGAAATTAGCGATCTGGATTTTGATTAATATCTAAACAAGTTTTCACCAAAGACTTTAAACCCGATCAGCGCTCATAGACTTGTTTTGTTTGTACAACTGACAGCTGTGTTAATGAGTATATTAAACAGCTGTGTAATTTAAATTGCTGTGGGGACTTTAAACTTAGCTTAATGTTTGGTAAAATCGGCTCTAGGTCAGTGATTTATAGCTTTTGGTTTCACTGTGACAGTTATTTTCTGCAATTTAGATTTTTTATTTATAGTAGAGCGAGCGTGTTTTAATATTATTGACATCTATTTAGACTGATAGAAAAAAATAATAGATTATGTATTCGACAGTTAATTTATTAACTAAGAAAATAACAAGTCAGAAATAAAAACAGATAAGTAGTAGTAGAATTGTAACTGCAGACTGTTTTAAACAATCTACAGGTAGCTCAACTGATCCATATCAATACCAGTCGCAAGCGTCCCTAAGACGCTGCAGGCTGCATTGCCCCGCTGTATGGCAATGCTGATGCGCTGCGCCAGATACTCACTAGCTATTGGAGATATAGACTATGAAAACTACCTACATAGATATTACTGTACATTCATACGTGAATAGCGTAAGACAACAATAAACCAAAACGAGATTCAATATAGTGAAAACATTTACTCGTACTACTAACTAGACTAAGAATTTTTTCAATGCAAGCATACCAGTTTATTCTTGCAAAGGAGTTACCTATTGAATAACTGGTGCCACTTCAAGAAATCATATTTTAATGAAGAAATCACATTCAAAGTGTATTTTAATTAACTTAGGTATTTGTTGAAAATTCAATATGGGAATCAATGTCTCCTCATATCTCTAATGGATATATAAAAATCTCTAATGAAAATATATTTTTTCATATATCTGAAATTGGAATTAACGTGATACATGACACAATTATATCATTTTAAAAATTTACAGGTTTTTTTTTGTATTTTTTTTCTCTGGTTTCGGAAGCCAAGTTCCACTTTGGGTCACTGCTATTAAGTAAGTAACAACTTACAGTTTATGTTTTTGAACATCTACCCAATACACGTATTTATATAGACACTTATTTAAGCACCAAATACGTATTTATGTAGACCATTACAGTATCAAAATCGATGAGACCATTTAAGACTTTATTTTCTATGAAATATCAGCACTTTCACTCCACTCGCACGTTAATCTAAAACGTGGCAATAAAGCCCGAATAACATCGATAGTCGATAGAATCGGGGCCGCGCATCAATTACTCGATATCTCGCTATCGATACATTCGCACCTGCCCGCACTATTGCGCTAGTTTAATAGGGATGTTGACTTTTGCTGATTTTATGAAGCGAGTAATTTAAATTTGAAAGATTTGAAATCAATAAAATAATTTTAAGGTCGATATAGTTTTGTGATTTATGTGCTTCACTGAATTTATATAATAACGTTTCGATGGGAATTCCAATGTTGGTGGTGACGTTGCTTTGTCGATGATGTCGATGTTAGAAGTATTTTTTTTAAACTACGAGAGAAAACATGGAACGAGTGGTAAGCTTGTCATTTTATAGGAACCGAAATACTACCTCCTCCATTTGCCTCGCTTGGTAGGCGGTGGCTGATCGCAGTTAAGGTATTAAAAATATACAGAAGGAAGCTAAATACTAAAAATCCATTAAAATCTTTTAGGATTTCTACTTATTTACGTAACGAGTGGGCAAATAAAGCCTTTGAGCAATTTTACTTACAACGTAAAAATCACTTTGTTAATCACTTATTTAAGATACAAGTAAATGGAACCAAATTCCCAAACACTTTAACCGAGAAACATAATTTACTCGGACAGCTGGACTGGTTCAAGTGTAGTTAGGCTTAGGGTACACGTGGCTGGATAATCTAGTTGGTTTATCCGTTTTGCTCCGCTACAGGCTTTACGCTTTTTTGTTTTTCTACAAAAAGCATATTCCAATAGGTGGGTATGCATCGTTTCCATCAGTTTTGTTTAAATTTCCCCTCAAAAATGTTCTATGTATTTTTTATCGAGTGCTGCTTACGGTCAAAGTTAAAACAAATACGGAGTGGTTCAGTAGAAAAACGTTCTCGATGCGATTTGTCATGGGAGCAAAACGTCCTCAATTGAACAAGTGTTGCCTTTACAAAGCGAAAAGACTTTGCTGTCAAAGGACTGCTGTTTAAATAGCCACCTACACCTCTATCATTGATTTTTATTGAGTATATGCTAAATTCAGCCATTGGAAATCTTCTAGAGTTTCGTTTGGACTGTAGACAATGACCTATTTTTTATTGATATCGGTACAGCGATGGAGCACGTTTCCATAAGAAACATTATATTTATCCTTTCTTTTCTTTGGCACCACCGCTTGGCACTACTAGTAGTGTGAAGGGATTTTAATTTCCCGTGACACTACACTGTTTCCAGTAGTTTCACGGGAAATTTATTCATTCGGGATTTGAAGACTCCGAGATTTTACTCACTGTTGTACCACAAGCCTTACAATCGCAACAATGATTTTGCTCACAGACTAATATGGTGAACAGGACCAGCCAATGTTCAGTATCTTTACATTGAGCTTTTAGTGCTAACCAGTGAGATTTATCTACATAGATCAATATTCCACTCTCTGGCTTACACTATCTTTTGAGAAAGTGTGAAGGGAACCTACTAGACCTAAATGTAGATTGTTTGCATCACTCTTCAGTCAATTCAACTGTTTCAATTGTGTATACTATTTCTAAATAGTATACACAATTGAAACTTACATAGAAAATTACAATCAAATAATAGAATTAAATTAAAACTGACACAATTGAGCTAACTGCAGACTGTTGCAAACAATCTACAGGGAGCTCAACTGATTCATTCCTGTACGTAAAATATATAGCTTTACGTGGCCAAATGTTTCGTGTGACCTTATGGTATAAATAAATGAATTTAATAAGTTTGTTCTCTATTTCATATAATTTATAAAGGAACCTAAATTCTAAACATCAAAGTAAAACACTGTTTTAACCGGATTAATCGCGTATATTTTATATTTTGTTTATAACCTGACGTTTCGGAGGCTTTTCAGCTTCCATGGTCACAGGCAGACATGCCTGATACTGACTGATGGACTGATGGATGGTCTGCCTGTGACCATGGAAGCTGAAAAGCCTCCGAAACGTCAGGTTATAAACAAAATATAAAATATACGCGAAGTTCTCGCGAAAATAACCTTAGAATATTCTAAACATCAAAATATAAATAAACATTCAAACATCCTTGAATAAAAGGCACACTAACCCACAGACCGATGGTTAGATCGAAGAGATCGATCTAGCCTCTCCATCCATCAGCTGATATCTGATCCAGCTACTTTACTTACGTCCAGATTCTGTAATTATCTCAAATTTCAATCTGTTTAATGGTTAATTGAATTAGGGTCAGTCGAAATCTTGAATATAACCTTATCTAGGTGATATACAAGCTTCTTTACCGTTAAGGCTGAACGAAAATGTATCACTTTTGACGATCTCTGGCTCGATTCCCGACGAATGTTTGTATGATCTGCAGATATTTGTTGCGGGTGTTCCGGATGTTTTCTACGTATAGGAAAAATATCTATCTATACAGGGTTATTGGTAAATTAGAGACAATATGTGAACTGCAGGTTCTGCCCATCACCACAAACATGTTTGTGAAGACGCCAGGCCTTAATTCTTAAAATTGGTATTGGTAAAAGGTACCCCCTGCAATTCAATAATCGTGTGTTAGAGAGATTTTATTTGAAATTTAACTTAAAAACAGCTCTGCCCTGAATAAACAGAAGGTATGTGAGTGGAATATTGGTCTTAAGTAACTCGTTGGGTTCCAGACAAAGATGTTTTTAAATTAGTATCAGAGGTGTTTTTTTTAAGAATTTAGACATGGCGTCTTCACAAACGTGTTTGTGATGATGGGCAGGACCTGCAGGTTAATGGTACGGTAACCTTCGTGCGCTAGTCCTACTCGCACTTAGCCGGTTTTATCTCTACCCTAAACAACCAACCCCGACAACTATATACCCCAACCGACTGAATTCGATTAAAAATGCATGAAAAGCCCGGATATAGTCTTTGTACATGCGTTATCGAGATCTTCTTTGCAGGCTGGGTTTATAGTTTTTTAGAGTTTATTGTAAATAGGCATTAACGGTACCATAGAGCAATTTTATGACTCCATTCTTCCAATGCATAGCGGAGACAAGCAATCTTTACAAAATTGTTCTCCATTGTGTAATTTAACACCGTTTGATGCTCTTTTGTTCGACGACGGTTCTCCGTTTATACATTATGTCTCTGTATAACATGACGTCATCTCTCTGCTGTCTTTCTTAGTCCGGCTTCGAAGCAGGACAGAGCAGGACAGCATGGGAGATGATGATTCTCAATCCCATGCTAAAAGAACGTAGGTTAAACCATTTTAACTCTGATATCCACATCAAAGTTTCGTCAATAGATCCTATAGATCAAAGCTCTAGGCAGTTGCGCAAGCGCATCCTACGAGCACAATTAGTGCGGCATTCGTCCACCTGACGGCTGCGACCTACATACGGATTTATGTTGCGCCGGCGGCTGCAGAAACTAGCAAATTGGATTTGTTTTAATGGTGAAGTTTTTACCTTAAAAATCATAGTAAGTGTTCAAATTCTACAGAACAAAAATATGTGCAAAGGTTTGGATGTGTATGGGTGAGTTTTACATCGTAAATTGGAAGAAAGCTCTTTTTCAGGGTTAAACTCGCCTACGTACATATCCGATTAGTCAAGTTCATGCTATGTATAATTGTGTACATTGTACCATTACACTAAATGTAAACAGAAAGGAATGGGAACGGGAATAGGCATGAAACGTCGCTTCTAGCCCGTGATCTGGTTCACCAGTTTTTTTTAATTCTGTGGTCCAGTTAGCTGTATTTGCATGCATTTTGCTGCTAGTAGACCACTTTATCTTTGAAAAATAATCTTTGTTGCTACAGTTGACTAGACCAATCATTTTATGTGATTAAATAAATAACAATTAACAATGCTGGACAATTCACACGGCATTATCTAGCCATTAGCGCTTAACAGAGCTTGTGATATGGATACGAGCTAACTGATATACATAACACAATACAATACTACAATTTTTTATCAAACATTGAAAACGACCAGAAAACCCGGGAACAAATATCTGCAGATCATACAAACGTTGGTCCCGAGGCGGAAATCAAACTCACAACCTCCTGCATTACAGACGGACCTTCGCCCACCGCACCACAGTGATCATCAATTGTTTCATTTATGTTCTACCAATACAAACAAGGTTCGTGGCTAACCCACTCTCATTCATAATGAATTCGTTAAACTATGATAGTTTATTATTATAGTTTTCGGTTTTGTTCTAATTTCATGCAAAACAACCTGACCAGTCCCATTTGCTTGATAATTCTCTCAAAAAACTGAAACATCAAAGCGGTGGCTAAAACAGAACATTCGTATGCAAAACTCCGGATTTCGATATTACCATAACAGCCGAAGCGCGGTCCGCTCGAACGGTTTAGATGTGGCTTAACATTTTATCAGTTCATAATGAATTTTTATTTATGTATCGAGTGGACTAGCTACTTTACTGGCACAGGTGCGAGGGAGACAGCTGGTTTAGTGTTCAAACAATGATCTATAACTTGCGTTCTTATGGTTGATTGTTTCATGGCGTGTGATTCATATTTTATATTTTCTGCGTTCTTACAAGGAAAAATAATTTGCCGCAATTCGTCACATATTTTCAATTAACTTATGAATAAAACAACTTAGATTCATTGATATTTTTGGAGCATTAAGGTAAATATAACCTATATTTACCTAAATGTTAATATTTTACCAAATGCTCCCAATCCCAACATGCAATTCAATCGAAGTTGGTTATATGTATAATAAGTTCATAGAAAACAGCTTAAGATTTGCGGCAAATTACTTTTCTAAAAGTTTTAAACTAAAAAGTAAACAAGCTATTCAACCATAAGCTACGCCAGCATTATGGCAGGTGCATCATTTAATTTCAATACTACAGAAATGCGCTTGGTTATCATCGTACGCATCAACGTTAATAAGGGGGTTACTCCTTAACACTCCTCTTAGCTCAGAGATTGCATGTGACCGCCTTACGTGAGATACCTAGATTGTATCTAAATTGACTGTGTATTCAGGGTTACCGCACCCAAGAAATCTATTAGGGTTACTTGTGTTGGTCGTCTGGTTGAAATCTCTGCATGGAATAAGTCCGCCAATTCCAGGATACGGTAGTTAGTTTTTTAAGAACTTTCTGTAGTTTAAAGATTTAAACATCTATCCTGTAAAAAATGATACTTCTAAATTAAGATTTTTTTATGGCATTTAACACCATTAGTGGTACTCACAAAATAGTTGTAAAACGGAGTACAACAGACACTTTGTCTTCAAATTTGGTAGGTGTTTTTTTTTGAGACAATTTGTGAAGAAAAGTCCTACCCCTAACGTTTTTTAATCTGACCCCCCAGATAGGTCATTCGACAGATTTTCATTGAAAACTGTCAAAAAATTGTCACTTGAGACGTGCTCAAATCTGAGGTGCGTTAGTAATCCGAGGAAATTCGGATTTTGACCACTCTAAACGTCACTGGATTTTCATAAGTTTTTTGACAACCCTATGCCTGAATAAAGCTTAGGTCCCACGCACACTGCATAATCACATGCCCTATTTCGACAGACGTTAGGTCGAAAGTGGTTTGACGGTGAACAGAACTGTCGATTTCAGAATTGCTTTCAATAATTGTGTTTAATTAAATACAATGTTTATGATTGTCTTTTATAATTTAGATTGTGTTTATGATAGGTTTCCGGGCCTTTAACATCATCAAACATCAAAGTGCTTTATTTCCTTTAGACCTAACAGGACTCTTGGACACGTCACCAAATTCAAATTACTTATGTAAAACTAGGAAATAAAGTGATCACTTTGATTTTTTGTTCACTTCAATCTTTTTATGGTAAAGTAAAGAAGTGAACAAGAAACCTTTACCTTGTTAGAATGTTAGTTTTCGAGTTGGAGCAAAAGTCGTCCCAAGATTTTTATCGTCTATACAATCTGATATTTTGTAGTTAACCTTTTTACAAAGGACATGTTTGACAATTTGTTTGAATTAATCATTGATAATTTTTGCATGTATTGTATATTATATTGCGTATATCAGTTGTCTAGTACCCATAACAAGCTCTGCTTAACTTGGGGCTAGACAATGCTGTGTGAATGGTCCAGCATTATTTATTTATTATTATTATTATTTATTAATTAGTAAGGCTAAGTCATGTTATCCCACTACTTACTCGTACTTACAAGATACCGCATCAGGTACCTTTGTGTATATGGAGTCGGGGCGTGCCACTAGTTCAATAAAATTAATCAGTAAACCTACTTTAGGCCCTAATTACACCTCAAGTTTTTCTCTATACTTATTATATCCATAACGCAGAAACTAGATCTTAGAACAAGAGTTAACTGGAGACTTCTTACTACGTAGAGAATTTCATATTAGTTTCGTAAATTGCTTAAACACATTAACTATTAATTTATTGAAATAACAATCGGAGCTACTTCAGCAAACTAATGACCAATCAAAGTAAAATACGTGGCACCGCTGAGAAACTTGTTTTTCCCTTCGTCTCACGCGAGATGTGCCCATTCCGAATGTCTCTCGCAAAACAGCGCCAAAATGGCTCTGGTTTCACTACAGCGGATTAAAATAACCTCTAAGCTCAAAGTTTGTATTTTTATAATATTTTAAGCATGTTATCGCATGAGCTTGAATTCTTCGCTTTCTCATTCAAAATTATTTACAAGAAAAGTTAAATTTGACCCATCTATTTACCGTCTACCTTCATACACCGTTACGACCTAAGTTATCTCCCGGATGTTAAATAATTTCATCCACTCCTACCCTGTCCTAGAACACGCTTTTTACCACCACCTTGTTATCTCCTAGTTATCTAAGATTCTTGTGACCTTTTAGAAAGCCGAACTCCTGTTATCTGTCAAAACTCTGTCATTTGCTATCTATCAATCGCGGTGTAAAAACTCGGTGTTTTAGCACACAATGTTTACTGCGATTAACGTGTCAGTCTGTCACATGTGGAATGTCTGTAGTGACGGCAGGCTTCATTAACGTTCCGGAGAGGAAGAAATAAGGCGATGATTAGTGGCTTAAGGTTGTGGGCTAGCGCATTCACTGCGCGTAAGTGCAGTGCGATCTGCAAGGAGTGCAACAGGCACTCAATGTGCTTTTGAAATTATGAGATAAGTATTTCACAAGGATTTGACTAGAGCAAGTCTTGCCAGTGATGTTCTCGTCAAGACAAGAACATCGGTGGCAAGACGTGTAAAGTTGTTAAAGAGTGGCAAGGCTACTCTAACAGCAACTTTATGCATATTTTCACGCATGGCTTTCTCCAAAGTTTTCATTTGACTGGTGAGATAAAATGGTGTCCGAATCGACAGTAATAAAAATATTAAAATTAAAAGTGTCAATTGGTGATTGCGTCCCAATATATTTTGTCCGAATCGACAGCAACTCGAAATTACTCTGTGCTGGTGAGCTTTTAGACCCTAAATTAAATCAATTAACGCATAGTTATGCCATTTTTTTTTCCTCTAAGATTTTTTCTCGTGTGTGCCACCTCGCTAATTTAATTTAATATGGGACTATGCGCCCCGAATGACATTTACCAATTCACCATCTTGAATAGTCAGAGAGGTGTCTCACTCCAAAAAATCGCATTTTTAGGGCCTATTTACACCGGAATGGCAGAGGCCAGCAGCGACGCGACGAGGCCGCGGCAGGCTCGCGTCGCGGTCTCCCGACACTATGCCCTAGTCTCCAGTTTAGTTTTTATAATCGGCAAGGAAACTGGAGTGAAAATTGTGGAATTGGTTATTATAGCACTTATTCCTTATAAAGAAGAAGAAAGACACAAACGAAGGAAAAGCGCTCACGATCAGTGTTGTAGCGGGGGTGTGCGGGGAGCGCGCGGGCCGCCCGCGGCGACACCGCGGCCACGCGCCTTTTTGAGCGTTTCAAGCGATACTGGGTCTTTTACTTATGTATATAAAGTTTAAAATTATTTCACATTGAAAGTGCTCGCCGCGCCTCTGCCGGCCTCTGCCATTCCGGTGTGAACCGGCCTTTAAACACATTTCAAATGGACACAACATAAACAAAACACTGCTGGATTAAAACCTTCTCTGTTGAAGATGTTAAAGATATCGACCGTAACTAACCATATCTCGACAATCTCGGTGCAAATCCTCGAAAGTGAAATTGTAACAATGTTCCCGAGTGAAAGGTGAGGTCGCACGTTGCTATTGCAACGGTTATAGCACGTTATAGCTAATTCTCTCCGTAAATCATTGGAAAGTGATAGTTGTTTCCTTTTGTAACGTAAACTGGCACATCTTTCTGCACTTTACAAAGGTACAATATAGGTCAAGCAAAGGCACATTTTTTTGGTAGTGCCTATGCTTTTTTTGGCATGGATTGGTTATTTTATTTTCACTTACATAGGTAAATTTCTTGTGGTTTTCTGGTACTTTATGGAAATAACTGTTCTTACCTGAAACAAAAAAATAGAATTTATTTTTTACTTAATTCGTTGTGTACATTCTTTTTTTTGTATTAATTTTTTCTGATTCATATTAGGAGCTACTGGCAAACGCTATCTCTCAAATTCATCTATATCAGTCAGAATCATCATTATAAGCTAGTCCACAGCTGGACAAAAGCTTCCTCTGATGAGCGCCATAGCCCCCAGTCTTCAGCTTGCCACATCCAGCATCTATCAGCAGTTTTTCACAGATCGTCATCACACCTGGCCACAGAGCATCCCACACTACGTTTTCCAAGTCGCTGTCTTCACTTCATAAAATTCTTTTAAAAGCAAAATAGCTTCCTGGAAACATTTGTTAGCTTCGCCGGATGTCCCATCAACAAATAAATGCACTTTGCAATTCAAATACATCTTTTAATTAATCTGGCTGGAGGCGTGGACTGCGAAATATATGTCTTTGTGCTTGGCAAGGTTGAGCTGTTGTGGTGCGAGTGGTAGCGATAAGCAGAGCGATTTTAAAGCGATCCTAGCTATTAATAATATAGGTAAATTAGGTAAGGGATTCCTATAGTATATTAAAATAATATATTATGTAAGATAATCATAAACTCTGTGGACGAAATAGAAACATTAATATTTGTATTTCTAGTGGCTAAAGTCAAAAAATCTGTATCTGTATTTTGTTTTCAAAAATGTTTTTTTATTAATACGAAAAAAAAAAAAAAAAATGCCTTTGTTTTTCAGTCATACTATAAAATATAGGTACAACTGAATTAACCGTTATTTTATCTTTTTTTTTCCCAATTTATGTACATTCAACTTATCTTCAGCGTAAAGGTGGAAACGCACTACGCGACAACGGAACTGCGCGGCTACGGCACTTTATGTCAAATGAGAACAAAATCACCAAATAAGCGCTTTCGTCATTTGTTCTAATTTGACGGGCAGTGCCGCGGCCGCGCAGTTCCGCTGACGCGTAGTGCGCTTTTTCTCAGAATATTTATAAATAAATAAAAATTCAATATTACTCTCACCGCTCTTTCTTGAGAAAACATTTAGATCTTTAAGTGTATCTTCATATATTATGTATCCCAAGAAACAATGAAACAATTAACAGCACACGTTTTCCACACACTCACTGATCTGCAAATCAAATCTCCGACCACGCATGCGCCGTGCTATGCAAAGTTGACAACAGTGCCTCACTACTTCATTCAGGTTCCGAGTTCAACTGCCTTTGTTGTTGTTTAAAGCGCAACGGTTTGAAGATTTAACCCTTACATTGCTTACTACACTGGTTTTTTTTTATAATCACAATGTAAATGCATTGTGATTATAATTGCCCGCACATTGTAAATTATACAGGGTTAAACTAAACTTTCAGAGGGGTGGGGGAGGGGAAATAAATATTAATTACAACTAGACAGATAAATGTGCGTATTGTCATTAAAAAACGCCTACGTAACTGAACCCATCGGGTTCAGCTCCGATCACAAAACACGGGAAAAATATTGTGAAACAAAATCCCGACTTTTAGGTACCGACAAAAATAGATAGAAGGGAAGTGAACAGTTACTTAAGAGTTTTTTTTATGATAATAACCACATTAATCCGTCTAGTGGTACTTAATTTTTATATATTTCTTCGAAAAACAAAAGTCGGGATCGAAACAAACAGTTTGGTCTTTAATTTTTGTGACACAAAAAAGCCCTGAAACATAATTTCCCAAGGCGTCAGGTTCCTGAGATATTCACGGAAAACAATCATTAGAACAATCGTTATTTTCATCTGTGAAAATCTCAAAATCTGACGCTTTAGGACATTATGTGATGGATTTGTTAATTTTATTTGTATTGTAGTTTCTGCCCACGGCTTCGCACGCGTTTTTAATTTTATGTCTATCCCATGGGAACTGGTTATGATAAAAAAGTAACTTATGTTTTATTCCAGGTCCAGAACTACTGTAAAATTTCAGCCAAATCCGTTCAAAAGTTTTGGCGTGAAGAGGCCTCCCCTAATGAGCACCATCATAGCGCCCTGTCTTCAGCTTGCCGCATCCAGCATCTACCTGCAGTCTTTCGCATCTCGTCATCCTACCCAGCCGGAGTTCGTCCTACACTACGTTTGCTTAGTCGAGGTCTCCAGCTTAGTGATTATAGGTAAATAACAGAAAACTGTTTTCTTCCTTCTTGGAACTCAGACAAATGGCTAACAAGCCGCATTGCCATAGTTTAGGCTTAAACACTAAGAAAATTCTAGGAGCTCAACCCTTATTTCAGATTCGGTCACGTAAAGCGACTGTTTCTACAAAGTAGGATACAAAACAGCAGCCGTCGATTTCACACTACCTGCTTCCTGCTCATAAATTAGGTTCTCAACAATAGTGCGAGGGAGAGGAGGGATTTCTCGCGTTTCCGCCTAGTTTAGGTAATCACCGTGTCGAATGGTGTAGCACCTGACGCAACGCTTCGCCATGCTTTAGGGTTGCTGATTTCTGAAGATCATCAACACTTGATAACACAACGGTCGTCAAAACTACCAGAAAAAAGAGAAAAACTGAAGCTGAATGCGACAATCTGAGGACAGACGAAAATGGCCCATATTGATATAGGCTGATGATGCCAAGAAACTTGGTTCCCAGTTACCAGATTGGCTAAAAGCCAAGAGTAATGCCTTCACAGGAGTAATGTCTTCTTTAAAGACACATGAAACTTGAGAGCTACCTATACCGCTATCTACCGAAAATTCTAGATTCTTACAAGACTATGGTGCAACATCAAACTGGGTACTGACTGGTGTTACGGGGTGTAATGTAATGTGTTACACAGCTCACGTTCGTGCAGTCAGTACGGGGAAGGAAGGCGTTCGCGACGAACAACGAGACGAATTTTTGTCACTTAATGCTCACTGCGAATAGTAAATTACACCCCGTAACACCGAGCAGTACTGGGCTTTAGACGTTCATGTAGAACCATGTCCGTTGAAGACACTGAAATACTATTACTAGCGTACTTTACCCAGTTTAAATATTAACTAGGTTTTAATTTAAATATTTAGTATAAATATATGGTTGAAGACAAGTTTTTTTACGATTAATCCCAGATAAAAAGACTTGAAGTTTTATTTGAGGCACATTTAAATATTATGACTTTTTTAATTTACTAAACATAGCGTCAAGGGTTCTGCAAACAGAGATCTTGAAATTCGCAAAGTGCCAACCCTGTGTGTAGAGCGGGTAGCACGTACTCGCAATGCAATATTATAACACGAGTTACATAATAACTAGCGTGAGGAAAGGGAACTTTGAACTGTAAGTAGGCATTAACTGAATGTACTATTTTATACTAGAAATAAAATAACATAAACAGCAAAATACAAAAAAAGCAACGTTGCATTGGGCTTAGCCAAATGCTACACATGCTTAGGTGGGGCCTAATTACAAATATACAGATATTTTGTTACCCAAAAATATTTTTCAGTAACAAAATATCTTTCTTCTTCTTAGAAATAACCCCTTCATCATAATCATTATCAGCCAGTTTTTAACCACTGCTGTTAGAAGTATTTCTTCAATCTGTGTCACTCATATTGGTCTGGGGCTGCTTACATCCACGTGTTCTTGGCAATGCTTGTTTATACCATGAATAGCAAACGCTTTGATATGCTGATAGTATCTATCCATGTCGTGTTGGCAATACTCGGTAAACATAAGTAACGTTATATCTTGGTACATTTCAGGCGTTGTTCTTGACACTACGTACACACTTTGTACTGCAGAGCAGTACAAATGACAAGGATATTGAGTCTTATGAATATGGAAGATGGACATAAATCTCCGTATGATAATCTGAATAAGGTTTACATTCCAGCAGATCTACTATCAAGTAGAAAGAAGCTCAAAGCAATAAAAGTTCATCGAAATTCACAATTTCAAAGTCAGCATCCAGGATGTAACGTGAGAATTCAGCAAATGGCCATTCTAAGACAGAACTTTCAAGGCAATAAGCACACTTGACTCAACAAGCAGGTATCATGTGAAAATAATTGTATAACATTCCAAACAATATTCAATTAAACATACTTGTAAACAAGCACCTTGTCCGCCATTTCGCGTGGTCAGACGCTAAACAAAATGGCGAGCGATTCGGTGCGGAAACGCGTATCTGTCACCGCGCCTGCATTGGAAGTGAGGAGCCCTATATCACTGTAACTACTCGTTGTATTGTGAACTAAATTTCTTGAATCTTTCATCAACAATAGGTAAGTAAAAAGTGGTGATGATGATGAAGGATTTTTAATAAACAAAAGCTATCACGTCGTCCAATAATTACGACGCCGTCAGCTATGAGCTTTTATGTTTGTGCAAACATAAAAAGGAAAGTAGGAGGCAGGGTGTTGGTTCGAATCTCCCCTAGACTGAAACTTTTTGTTTTTGTGAACATTATGTAAAAGCTTATTTCTGGTGGCTATTCGAATGACTCAGTCCAAAGCCAATTCATAGTCCTCCCTAAAATCTCCCCAGTGGAAGTCCTATAAGCTAGCACTATTATTTCATCTGCCGACTGCATCGCCAAGTAGGCATTGTATGATAATGTAGAGCCGACAAAGTTACCGTGTGGCCACGGGAGACGCGACATAGATTCCGCATTAACCCAAACACGTTCACATCGTTTAGCCCAGCATTATCAGTTGTTATAAATATAAACTAGCTTTTGACCGGGGATTTGCACGATTTGTAACCCTGTTTGATCATAAGGTAAAGGTACCTTTAACTATTGTGACCATAAAGTAAACTTCCTTATCCTTACTACCTACTACATCCAGGGGTGTTTTGGTTCGGGTCTGTAATTTTTCAACGACTAAGTAAACGATCCCTAAAATTAAGGAAAGAGATACATAATGTTGTATCCAACCACTTTTTGTGAAAGAAAAGCTCCAGACAAAACTTTTTTTTATTGGTGATATCAAGCATTTTATCACTGAAACTGAATAAGTGACGATGTGGCCTAAGATGGAACATGCTTTCCCAGAAGGAAAAAAAAATAAAAAAACGTTTATTGCAGTACCTTTAGCCGTTCTTATAACGAAAGTCGAGCTGAATTGGTACTTGTAGAAAACCGACAATCTAGCACCGCGCCATCTGTGAAGGTTAGTCTCTGCGAGCGAGTCATCGCCTATAAGTCTAACGGCGCATCTATCAATCGAGTCAAGGGCTTTAAGCTGATATGACCGTGCCCTCTCAAAGGTGACAGCAGTACTCCGTGCAAGATCGAACGTGCTTGATTTAGACCGAGAAGCTGCCCCACTGTGAAGTGCCGCCGAACCGAACCTTAGCCAGGATACCCAGCTTCATGGCAGCAAATTTGTCCTTTGATTCGATATGGGAGCCAAAGTTCAAATTCGAGCTAAACTCTACGCCCAATAGGTTCAGACCGTCAGTGATATGAAGCGCAGTATCACAGAAACTGCGTACCAAGTTTTAAACCTAGTAAGTTTGTGTCGGGTTCAACCCAGTCCAATCGTAATTATACACTATACGCGTATTATGTCTGTTCTGCAGTGATTAGTTGAATTATCGACCGACGACGACTTGTTGGCTCGTAAATTTGCGCGGTGACAGCTTGACGAAGTTATGCACGCGGTCGAGCGTTGGGTGCCTTGGAGTTTTTATCAGAAGATATTGATAGGTAGTTTAGTAGTCTCAAAAATCTAAATTCTAAATTCAAATATATTAGGATGATCCCTGGGTTACAGAATCAACTCTTTTGCGTACACCGTTATGTGACAACCATTATTAGCCCGGAAGTGAGCAAAGCTTGTGTTATGAGAATTGCAAATTCACTAGCGGTTTGAAAATTGTTTTAAGCATTTCTATTTGCGCTCATTGCTTTTCTAGCATTTTCCCGAAGAAGTATTTTGATGTTAAGGTCTAGAACAACAAAAGCATAGGTAATATCTGGTCATCTCTTATGCGAAAAAGGTATAACTAAGGAGCGGGTTGAAGGAGCTTATCTCCTACACTCACTTGGAGCCTGATCAGGGCTTGGTTTTTCGACTACGGTAGACTAGCATAAACCCTGATCGGGGTCTACCATAGTCGTAAAACCGACCCTGATTTGGGTCCAAACGAGAGTAAGTAGTAGGTTTTTATTTACTAGTGTTCAAAGCGATAGCGTACATCATTTTTCGTAAGCAGCATGTATTTTTTAAGAATAGAATAGAATATATAGAATAGAATATATTTTTATTTACCTTAAAACTACTATACACAATAACCTTAAATCTATGGTAATTCAAACTACTTACTTTTAACATTAACAACTTCAATGCTAGTTTAATGTCATTATTATTATATGTAAACTACAGTAGTCAAGGTGCATTAAATGTTAAGGAGAACTCAGTGCCTAGACAAACCTAACATAGGCTTTAAGGCACTACTAACCAAGTTATGTAACCAATGTTTTATGAATAAATTATATATCTATATCTATCTATCTACTTATGTTCCAAAATAAGTTTATTTTGTGCGTAGCAGTGTTCATGGCAAATATGGCCTTCACTCAGCATTTTTTCACACTCTCCTAAAAACTTTCCAGTTATATTAAACCGCTACTCTCGTAGCCTCATCCTAATTCAGAATCATTCGTGTTATTCCCTTCCTCGCAACAAAATGTGGATATTATTGTTATTAGATGGATCGTGACGAGCTCTCCGTTCCAAGTGTAACTTAACGACCTCGAGTCTCCTTGGCGTTACGATGTTAAATCTAGCAAGGGTTTTGTTTCCAAACTCAACTATTTTTGCGGATAAAATATTGCTAGATTAAAGGCTTCGCAATATATTATTTTAACTGATATATGTCCCTCAGAGAATGACGCACTAACTCTGTTTTTGCCGCATATTTACACTGAAAACTTACGCGCTAAAATATAAGCCATGACTGGCGATTTTTTTTCTGTATATGATGGGCAAAAGGACAACGCTGAATTTCAGTTTCAATTTATTTGCATAAATTTAGTATTCACAGGGAACACATATAGTTACATGGGTTAAAACAAATTCAATGCAGTCTCAATGCACAAAATAAAACTCAAAACCAACAAGCTGGATACTTATAAACTTTAAACATGTTATTTTTATTAAATATCTAGATGTTCACTTGGAATACAATCATAACTGCGCGATGTTCGTTGTTTCTAAATCAAATGAATATGAGCCCCTAGGGTAACGCTCAGGCATTCTATGACCACTATGTAAAGTCGTACTTTTTCTTGCACCCAGATCTAAATTAGACCATCACCTTTCAGAGAGCTCTCACATTACCGCGCGGTACCGTAAGTGCGGTGCCGCAAGAGTTTCGCAATGACGTTGTCCGTTGTACGAGATGCGAAACAGATGCGAAACTGTCGCGGACACACTGCGGACCTCGAGTTGCGGCTCTGCAAATTCGATTTCGCGCGGTAATGTCAGACGGGCGTAAATCTCAAAAATAATCTGAATTTAGAATAAAGGATTTAAACAAAGATTTTCATAAATAAAAACTAAAACAAGCATCATCATCATCATCAGCCTATATCAGTCCACTGCTGGACATAGGCCTCCCCTAATGAGCGCCATTGCGCCCTGTCTTCAAACAAAACAAAACAAGTATAACATTAGCTATTCCGCTTGAAGCCTACGATTAAACGACTGATCCTTGAGTACTACTGCTAATTCAATTACTAGCACTGGTTACTACTTGCTATAACTTTAACAGTTACATTTCTAACTATAAATAATATATCCGTTATAATTCAACACCTTTGGAAATATCTAAAGATTTTACCATGGTCTTACCGCGGACTTAATGCGAAGGAAGTGTGAGTAAAGTTTTATGTTGTGTAAAATAGGGTTCTTTGAAGTTTGCTAACGGCCTTCCTAGATGGCAGTATAAAATTATTTATGCGATCTGAAAGTGGTGCCGTTATTTTTAACTGTATGAGTGTTTCTTGGATAACTGGCTTCTGCCTGTGAGTAGCCTTGCGATAGATGGAAAGATACTGCTTTAACATGATAAAGATAAGATTGGATGTAAAAAAAAATCAGTATTTCTAATTGTTTTTATAGTACTTACATACCAGTTTCGGCGGTATAAGGTCACAAATTAAAATGACCACTTATAATTATGTCCTACTACTTACAATGTCCCGTTCTAAATATACTTACTTAAGGAAAGTTCTAATAAATTAAATTAATCATAAAAATTTAAGATCTTAACTGGACTTGAACCCGCAACTGGAAGTTGCGTGATCTCAGTACGGGAAAGCGTCATTTAATTTCATGTTTTAGGCTGTTAGCAGGTCTTTCGTATAAACATTGTCTTCAATCGATAGACCATTCAGTTTGAAAGGAATTTCTATTTCAGAATTATTTTTGGCTGCAGATTGATAAATTGGGATACCAAACCATTCTATAAAAATCAAAAGAGTAATTTTACTAAAAATAAAGAGGTAATTAAATTAAATTAAAGAAACTTTGTAATTCATATAATGCTATCTGTCTATGACCCTACCTGTACTCACCTGAATTCCAAATGAAAAATCTACAAATTCACACACGTCTAGATATAAACCAAGAAAAAGGTGGTGGTCCAAGATAAGCTCTATAAGTAAGTAAAAGGCAACTAATACAACAATACAAAATGTTCGTCTATCAGTCACGATCCGGAGTTCCCATGGGGTAGATGTTTATGAAACGGCACGACACGTATGGAATATTTAAGGGGGTGTTTAGAAGGGAGACTTTTTGGATACTTTTCTTAGTATTTTCCATGGCCTTTTTGACTTCGAACGTGGATGGGTCATATAAATGGCGATATCGAGTCGATCGTTCCTATTTTGAATAAGATTTGGTAGAGCGCCTTCATGTATTCGGATTTCAATTTATGTCAATGGTTCCATTCAACGAAAGAATCTCTGATATTCGTGGCATAGAAATGCCACGAATATCAGAGGTTCTGTCAGAAGAGAGGCCGAGGGGCTTGACTTCTCAAAATGAGCCAGGGACTACAATTGGTTCGTTTTGTCTATTAGTGGTTCCCGGGCTTCGATCGGATATCGGAGAAGAAAAAAATAGCACATACACCGTTTTACTGATTCTGTAAAATGTTAACAATCGTTCTGTGTTATCCCGTACTTCGATCTCTTAGTTTATTTACGTCTATGACCCCCAATGGTCCACATCACGATGAAATGGAGAATTATCTTTTAGGAACTCGGTTAAATTTTTTTTTTTATATCGAAAAAAGTCGTTTGATTGAAAACCACACCTTAACAGTGGATGCAACACTCGATATGGGTGGTGCTGTCTCCGGGAAATTCAATATGTTGGAATGAGATAGAAATATCTACATTTGAATTCGTTGCGGTACCTGTGTTTATAAGCTGAAAGTTTCAGAAAATCCTATAAGTAGAAACTTCAAGTCCTTACTAATATTATATATGCGAAAGTGTGTTTGTTTGTTTGTCCTTCCGTCACGCCCTAACTAAGCAACCAATCGACTTGATTCTGGTAAAGAGTTACTTGAAAGGATGTATAGTAACATAGGTTACTTTTGTCCTGGTAAAACATCAAATCCCCATGGGAGATTTACGGGGATAGTCCTCCTAGAAATGTGAAATTCGAATTTATCGCGCGGTGAAACCGCTAGTAATTAATAATTCGGTGTATTATAGGAGGTTCGGGACCGCTATTTGTGGCATCGTTAAAATCCAGAATTTTCTAAAAAAAAATTATTATTCGAGTTCTTAACTGAATTGACTTCTAGGAGTTCTACTCTGATATTAAAAATAGCTCATAGTTTCGATTAGTATCATAATTCTCAATAAAAAAGTGATGTCCGATTTTCGAGTCATTTTTCATACTGTGCATCGTATGGAGGAAGCCTATGTCCAGCATTGGACGTACATGTAGAGCGTTATGATGGTCAAAATAATATAATTATCACTAGACATTGAGCACAGTGTCTTGAAGTTGTCGTTTTCCTTCATCGCCATTCTACAAATGCATCAAGTGATAAAAACAGAAGAGGTGATATGATAGAGAGATGATTTCGTTATCTATATTTACTTATGATGATTAGTGTGATAAGTTTTGCCAAAATATGGGACTACCTATTGCCTACCATAGGGAGTTTAGTACAAAGAATAAACGGCTCAAATTGAGGCAGTAATAAAAAAATATGCTCCACGACTCACACAGCATCATTGAGCCTTCAAGCCTATATTCATCATAATCATCAGCCTATTCCAGTCCACAGCTGGACATAGGCCTCCCCTAATGAGCGCCATAGCGCCCTGTCTTCAGCTTGACGCATCCAGCATCTGCCAGCAGTCTTTCGCAGTCGTCAATCGTCATCCCACCTGGCCGGAGAGCTAACCATTATCTCTAGCTTTATTTTGCGTCACGTCTCGCCGTCAAATAACGCGTCTTTAATTTTAGTTTTTAATATTGTATGTAGGTATGTTAGTTTTAAGGTATATATTACTATGGACCGTAGAATAAGTTAAAATAAGATCTGTAACTTTTCTATAGTCTGAAATAAATTATTATTATTATTTATTATTTTTATATATTCTCTGCCCAAGCTAAACAGAACTTGTGGTACCTATGGAAGCTGATATATTTAACTCCTACACTCCATTTGGACCCAGATCAGGGGTCGGTTGTACGACTACGGTAGACGCTGATCAGAGCTTAAAAAAGTTCTGGGGTGAATACAATACATGTACATATTGTACATAGTAATGATCCGTTTCCGACAAAATGTGTGCGACCACAAATCATTTCAACACTCAAATGAAATGTATCAGACCGAGCATTTCCGTACGCAATCACACTTACAGCAGCAATCATTCGTCTTTTTTCCCAGAAAACTTTTTCCCAAAATCATCATGTCTTACCACAGTTCCAAGATGTGACCGCAAAAACACAATGTCGGGTAAATTTCAGCGCAAACTAAGACATCGTTTTAACGATAAAATAAGTGGAGATTAATGCCCTATGGTCACATTTTTGTATAAGTCTTAAAGCTTTTTACATGTGCATGTAATTTTGATAATGATTTTAAGTTGGTGATCTAATTTGGTTTCTGTAGTCGAAATGTTACATCAGAGATTGGCATATTTGTTACTAGCTTTTACCCGATTTTCGTTTGAACAAACTAAGGTTTCGTGGCTTAGTTGGTTGGAGCACACACGTACTTAGGTGGGGCGCGGGTTCGAGTCCCGCCGAAATCGAAATTTTTGGGAACTTATTTCATTTCTTTGAGATACCCAAAATGCGGGTAAGGACTAAAAAAAACCTTAAATATCTACATGACTTTACACATCGAAGTGGAAATAATAAACGACAGTTACTTCCATTCCATATGATTTTCAGATAGACCATTTGCCAGTTCCGTTTCCTAACGCTCAAGTGGAAACTCAGCCCCCAACCCAAGGTTATAGAGAAACGTTATAATTTCAGATTTAAAGACATAATAACTAATCAAGCTAAATACGTAAAGCAACCCACACTTTGAATTTAATTTAAAGCTAGAGACATCAATGTCAATACAGAGATTGCTGAAATTAACCCGACTTCTACTTAATATACGATATTAGTAAGGAAGTGCCTTCATAGTGCTTACCGTTATAAAATGGCCGTATGAAATAGCAGTGTAGGCTGACGGATTTTTTTTTTGTAAGAAAACCAATTTGTATTAGGTAAGTCTGAAGTATGAAGATAAATTATTATAAATTTTTTGGTGATTTGGAACAAAATAGGTTTTTGTCAGATCAGCTGCTAAATATTACGTTAAAAATATTAAGTAAGAATTTCGTGTAAAACCTTATCTGATACTTTGTCAAAAAATATTTTTTATCCTAATATTTAGCAATGGATTTCCGCAAAGTAACGCCTGAATCTATAATTTATCTTAGATCAGCTGCTATAAAGAATTTTACACTACATCTGTAATAAATTACTTAAGACAAGAATTTATAGAAAAGTGGTCCATCGATTTTCTAGATATGGTTACAAGCCTTTTTTTAAACCGATACTAGATGGCGCTGAGAGAAATGTATAACATTTTCAGATTAATGATGTGAGAACGTTCATGCCTTCCTTGAATGCGACATATTTGAACGAGCATTCATGTCGGTTTTCTTGCTTGTAGTGTCATTAGACGGAATGACATATCATATAAATATACCATTTTCATGAAATTATATTCTGATATTTTTAAATAAGCTTATACTTAACTACCTAGTAACTATTATTATTATTATTATTCATTTATTTCAGATATAAATCCATAGTACATTATTTAAATCATAAACACTTATAACTACAGCATCAATCAATCATTATATAATCATTATATTTATGTCAAAAAAAAATCAATAACTTTATTTCTTTTGGCTTACAAAAAAGCACTTAGACAAGTCAAATTTTATACATAAACAACAACTTTATAAATATTAATTATCAAACAAGAAACAAAATGTAATACATATTTTTAGATACCAATGTATACTCATTCTAAGTGGACTTGTCTGTTCTTTTTGAGTATAAAATAAAGATCTTTAAACCGAAATGTTATTGATTTTCTTCGCTTCAATTTTTTGTTCACTACTGGAAGAAGTTTGTTAAGTTTGTTACCATGTAGGTACCTAGGTACCGTAAAATTACTGTAAAAATAAGGATTTTTACAGTAATTTACGAATAAATGTAGTATTTTTCAATTCTATCATTTAAGGGGGTTTGTGAAAGGCCTTACAGGTTTTTAGCGGACGTCTTTCTGAAAACCTCTTTTTTCCAATAGTGATAATTAATTCATTATACTTGATGGAAAACCTATCTAGAGAAATGTTCAATTTCCTTCAGATAAAAGTTTTAAGTGGCTACACGAGTTTGCTTATAACAGCATGATTACTTTTGACGGACGTAGAGTGGCACTGTATTTATACACTTACAGTGATGAGATAAATCTATATAAATAAATAATGCTGGACAATTCACACAGCATTATCTAGCCCCAAATTAAGCATAGCTTGTGTTATTCTATTCTTGAATCTTGTTGGCATTTTGTTACAGGACTTACACCTTCGTACCTTTAAAATAGGTATGTTTTTATCTCGGAAGGAGTATTTTTGCTCTTCGATATCTCAATGCAAAAGCCGTTTTTATCCGCTAGAGGATAAAAACGACTTTTGCACTCAGATATCGAAGAGCAAAAATAGTCTTTCCTCGCTGAGGTGGGATGAGAAGTTACTTGTTGCACTCGAGTGCAAAGATATTTTACCTCGTGCTCTTGATTCCCTCGCTAACGCTCAGGAATCTAACTGAGATTTTATAATTTCGTATTTTGTTTTTTATAACAGTTTCCTTTTTGGTTTCGGAGAAGGGCGTTGTCATCTGCGACACAGTTTTAAAACTTCTGCAGATGGCATCGTTTCCATCCTATAACTATGTATAAATTGTTTATTTATTTATTTATTTGGCACACAAAACAGAATACAATCAAATGTTATATAAATAGGAGGACACAATAATAAAAACTAGACTGTATCCCTAAATATGTGTACACAGCATGAGAGCAGTTATACATGTGTAAGCAAATATCTATTGGAAATTGAAATAAGAATAATTAATTATAAAATAAGAAAGCATTTGTGTTCCTTAAAAGAAAAAAAGCCAGCTACAATGTTAGCGAAGCCCCCAGATCAACGTATACATTTTAATCGTGTGTAGGTATACTTTAAGTCGATATCCAGCCGCTGATTTTGTGCACTTTGTATGCTAATGATAAAATATTCTATTAAATTAGTATGCGCGAATGTTCCTCGGTAAGCTTTCCGATAAGACAAATGGTAACCAAATGGTAAAACACAGTGGTATGTAGAGAATCCAATATCCCGGTGACAATTCAAAGCAATTCATTTCGAAATTAATTAGGTAATTTTAAGAATATTTTAAGCCCACACATGTTTAAGGAACCGGAAAAATGAGAGCTGCCTGTTGGATGTTCTTAAAAATGGCTTCCCATGATAATAACATGACGGTCTCTCCATAATAGTTTTATATCCCTGATAGAATTACGCTTAGACCTTTTTACCTGTACAATAGCCAAATTCGATGTAGAATGTTTGTAAACAGAACACGGCACAAGTAACTAAAACTCACGTGATCGGCGTCTAGTTTCAGATTTAATTCTAGGCAATATTTATTGAAGGAAGGATCTTTAATCGACAAATAATGTTTTTTGCTCACGGATTTGGCAACACTGTTAGGGGGCCTAATTTTAGTGATTTTTGGAGATCTAAGAGAGAAAATGTTAATCATTACGTAGAATGTTTTTTGTTATTTTCATTCGGTGGTGATTCGATGTCACTCTTACGTCATTTTTGTAAATTCTGGCCCACAAGTTGGTCTTTATCAGACGATGCTAACTTACAGCAAATTAAGGTTTGATTTTCCTTGTTTTGTGTGCTTTATTTATTTATTTTGTCATAATAGATATTTTTAATAAAAGTAAAATGTAAATAGACGTAACTGTGAAGCGTAAAGTGTGCCGTGTGCTCGTACGGCGAATAAATATACGAGTATCTACAATAAAAAAAACATACTATAATATTAGAAATTCCCAAGTAACTCAGTCTGTCTGTCTATCTGTCTGTCTGTTAGGTACCTTTTCACGCCTAATCGGCTGAACAGATCTCAATGAAATTTGGCAGGGAGGTAGGTAGTATTCCGGGGACGGACATAGGCTACTTAGAAAGTACGTACGAAGACGAGGGCAGTAACTAGTCTACTATATTATAGGAAGAGCATGTCTTATAGTTTTACAATAAAGAACAATCCCATCGTTAAACCGTGAAAAAAAAGTTCTCATGTAAACCAGTACACGTTATAGAATGCGCGATCTAACTTATATGATGGATTAACGACGCGATGAAAGCTAAGAGCTAATTCGTGCCGACTATTGTTCTCAACAACAATTACAGTTAAGGGTGTGTTCGCACTGTGTAACTGCTCATTGTATTTTGAGTTTAAAGTCGTTGTGTGCGAGATATGTTACTGCTTTGCGCATTGAAAGATGTACTTGTCAAAATAAATTTGCTATAAGATTTTTTTGTTATTCTGTTCACTAGACGAGGATGTTTACTGCGAGGTAGAGCTTTACCTAGGTTGTCATGGGCAAAAAAATTGTTTAAAAAAAATCACGAGGCGAAAAAATAATTGCGAAGAATTACTATGCTAAAAAAGTGAAGCCAAACTCCCTAATTGTTGCGACCTGACAGGCTTTTTATGCATTCTGTAGGTACCCATTAACACTACCTACACCTAAGAACAATATGTATGCATAAAATCACTATTAATGAATATGAATAAATGAATGAATGAATGAAAAAGTACAGTCGAAGCCGTCAAAAAAAAGGTTTTTAAACTACCAGTTTCACGATTTTCTGCTTTGGCAACAATTCACGCACCTAATAAAATTTTGTTTTTCATAGACTTTATTTTTGTTTGACGTTTCAAATGGTGATGCATCCGGCGGAAGCTGCTCGAAAAAAACCATCCAGGGACCTAGATAAATACTATTACAAAGAATAACATAACACGACGTCCTCTGTGGCGCGGTGGGTGAAGGTCTTCCTGCGACGCAGGAGGTTGCGGGTTCGATTCCAGCCTCGGGACAAATGTGTGTACGATCTGCAGACATTTGTTCAGAGTGTTCTGGTCGTTTTCTATGTATAATAAAAAATATCTCTGTATGTATTTTATTGTATTATGTATATCAGTTATCTAGTACCCATAACACAAGCTCTGCTTAGCTTGGGGCTAGATAATGCTGTGTAAATTGTCCTAGCTTTATTATTATATTACTAAGCTACTTGTAGATTGTTTGCAACAGTCTGAAGTTAGCTCAATTGTTTCAATTGTAAATACTAGTTTTAATTCTATTATTTGATTGTAATTTTCTTACCTTATATTACTATTATTTATTATTAATATGATGGAAATATGCTCGAATTAAAAATAATTTTGGTACTTATTACGTTGGTATGTTCAATTCAGCCTCCGCAGGCCCCATAAGTGTACTAATTAGAGAAACAGCCACAAGTTGATGGAAATGGCTTTTAGTTACTTTTAACATTTAAACCAAGACTAACTTCTCATTTCTAACGCCGACCAGGCATTTTCTAACACTTACAGGTAGCGCTGAATACCTCTTTATTTGTCAGTTTGATCGCTGTAAGTTATAACTGTCATTCGTGAGGTTCCAGGACGCCAATAACGACCACCAACCCTATTCACTAACTAAACTCTACCCGTTGGAATTTCAACTTTGTGGTGTTCTAATAAAGTTTATAAGGTTAAGGTTTGTATGTTTGTTTGTTTGCTAAGCAGTATTTCAGCCTTATTGTTACCTGTCATAATAATCTCCTTTAATGTTGTTATCTAGTTATGAAAGGCAAATGTGTGGTCTTCGAGCCAACATGTGCAGTATTCTGGACCTAGGGATTCATGTACTTTTCAACGGGGTATTAATTTATGGATATAGGATTCCTTATTCTATTGCTGTAAGTTGTCATTTTCATGACAAATGTTGTTAAATAGCCAGCAAATTATCATTATGATAAAAAGTCTATCATAATGATGATGTGCTGGCTTGTTGGAGTGGAGTTTACGGGACGCAGGACTTTGTTACTTTTATTTCAAGGCGAAAAAGACAAAATTTTCGAAATATGTGTTTTTTTATGCATAATTAACATATATTTTTTCTTACGGTATCGTGAAGGGGATAACTAAAGAGGCAACTTCTGTTAAGGTCATTCACTCCAAAGAAATTTTTTCATGATTTTAAAGTCACAATTTTAACACCTACTTTTTATAATGCCATCGGGGAGGGGGTCTTTGCGGGTGCATTTTTTCTGACTTTTTAAAAACCCATCTTAGTTTTTGGTACCTACTTATTTTAATTAAAAACTAGAACAAAAATAATCTATATTTACTTGCTGTTTTAACATACTTAAAACAAAAAGGAAAAAGGTGGAGACCGCGACTCGGCAAGCGTAGTGTAGGACGCCCTCCGACCAGATGGGGTGACGATTGGCGCAAGACTGCTGGCAGATGCCGGATGCGGCAAGCTGAAGACAGGGTGCTATGGCGCTCATTACGGGAGGCCTATGTCCAGCAGCGGACTAATATAGGCTGATGATGATGATGATGAATAAAAAGGAGTACTAGAGAGTAAGGAGCAATGCTGTTGACAGCAGAAATTGGCATGATAGTCGTGCTTCTTCTGCCAAGCTCGTTCACAAACCCTACGTTTCATCAAATAATATTTGATATCACAATCGCTCCGCTAAACAACCGACAATAACCGGCATCCCTTCAAAACACATAAAAAGCAATTTAAATCTGCAGCGAAAAGAAACATTCATTTATTTCTTACGACCGACGACGGATGATTACCTCGCTGGTTTCCGCCACTGGCCTGTAACCCACTGGCGTACAACTGTAATCTATGGTGTACAACTGTACCTGTAATATCATTTTTAAAGGTTACTTTAATAGTAACTCTAAGACCCGTAATAAGAAACCTGACTCAGTCATCGATTAATACCTGAGTAACGATTTTTTATTTCATAATCGTTACTCAAGCATCGATAGAGACTGAACAAGCTTTATATGACCCTTATACTTCATTGCTCATAGTCTAAATTAATATAAATGAATAATATTTAAAAGAACTTGATTTTTTTATACTAACCAAGGACGACCTGCCTGACACCTAAGAAAGGGCATAAAGTCTCCTTATTGAAAAGAGTTATACAGATGATTTGAAAGGCTATGGAGACATATTTTTATTGATTTTGCCTATAAGCCATAACTTATTCGATTGTGTACCCACACAGCGATTGACCGTTAGCGAATTAACGTAATTGAAAAGTGTTAGAAGAATGTTAACGATTAGTGGGACGATAAAAAAAACACAGCACTAAATTTACAGATAGCTATGGGTAGTTAGAAGGTATTTGTGTGACACATATACTAAAACAAAGAGAAAAAATTAAATTACGTTGTTAAATGAAATGTGAACAATTTTCGGTCAGACTCTTTTCATAGGATGGCCTATGAAAAGAGTCTGACCGAAAATTGTTCACATTTAGAAGAAAGGCATTTTAAGAAACATTCACTGAACGTTGACGTAGGACGTAGTCTTTAGGGTGATCTGTTCCTAGAGTAGGATTTCTAGATTACCTAGGCTTTTTGACAAGCGTAAGCTTCAGGAAATCTCTCATTTGTAAGGCAAACTGGATTGTAGACAGATGACGTAATCCTTAAATTTTTCATTGCTCATGACGCACATGGCCTACTTCACCTCCCTGGCGCTGCGAGGCTGGGAAGTGATGTGTTAAACCGTTTTAGTCCAACAAAACCGACTAAAACCATGGAAACCAGTGACATGGAGCAGCAACATAGTAGAACCTAATCTGTGGTGGACACCAAGATCCAATTGAGATGATGCGCCGCAGCACGCCGACAAATGGAATACCAGCTAATGATAGTCCGGGTTGCGGTAAGCCCGTTATTAAATCCATCTCGCTCGCACTCACACAAACCGCCGTAAATTAAAGCGAGATGTAATCAGAGATCGGGTGGTACGTGATGCCTATTACACTGAGCTGATGCGTTTTTGGATTCTTTTGTTCTTGCCTTTTTGGTTTTTAGATTAGTGCGCGGTTAGGCAATTGGTTGCAATTGTAATGGGGGAGAGAACTGCTCACTGGTTTGAAGGAAAAAATTGAATTATAGTAGGTACCTACACAGTACCTACCTTCGCTGCACTTACACTGTAGCTGTTAGCGGAAGACAAGGCGCCATGGCGCTATGGCAGATGTTTATGTCCATCGGTGGACTTGGGTAGGCTAATGACGACTGATTTGGCGTGGGGCGGGCGAAGATTCGCCTGCGACGCAGGAGGTTGCAGTTTCGATTCCCGCCTTGGGACAAATGTTTGTGCGATATATATTTCTAAATCAAGTTCATGATTTACAGAAACGAACGTAGACAATTTAAACAAAGTTGTTGTGATCATGCCTCATCAGCCATGTTATTACTTATCAGGTTAAAGAATTGACATGATAGGTTTGACAACAGCGACGATAATTCTATTTCTCTAAAAAAAGTACGACCTGCCCCCCTAGCACGGGGATTGTTGTCTAGGGTAGAATAGACAATAATGACATTGCGTCGCCATACATTGCGTACATTATTGATGTTGAAGGAATGCATTTCAAATAATTTACGCATTGGATGATGAAGTGACGTAATTTTTCTCTATTCTACCCTAGACAACAATCCCCGTGCTAGGGGGACAGATTCAAAAAGTAAGACATTTACATGGGGCTGTCAAATAAAAATAGCATAAACTCTGCATAGACCGTGCTTATTAAGACATGACATCCCATTGACATACTCTCCTCTCGGTGTAAGATCTCCGCCATCTAGTCAGTTCTCTAAGGTTAAGGGTAAACTAGTCAACGGAACAAACTATTCCTAAATGTATGCTATCTCACCTGACGTAGTAACGCTACCCGCGCGCTAGGATGAAACGCACAATGATTCATTCCTAAAACAACCGCGTAAAAAATATGAACTGAATTTTAGCACAAGGGTTATTAAAGAAAAACGATTCAGTGTATTCTTAAAAAAAAAAACCGGCCAAGTGCGAGTCGGAACCGCGCACGAAGGGTACCGAACCATTATATATGAAAACGAGCAAAAAATTCACGTTTGTTGTATGGGAGCCCCCTTAAATATTTATATTATTTTGTTTTTTAGTATTTGTTGTCATAGCGGCAATAGAAATACATCATCTGTGAAATTTTCATTTGTCTAACTATTACGGTTCATGAGATACAGCCTGGTGATGTATGGTCTTATAGGGTCCCGTTTTACCCTTCGGGTACGGAACCCTAAAAACGACTTGATTAAATAAACTATGTCGGAACGGGCTGTATTATCCTTCGCCGCTTATTATTTATTTTCGTCCAGAATCGAAAGATTGGAAGCTTATATTTTTCAAATGTATTTTTTTTTACGGTTTTGGATGTTTGATACAAACATGACACACGAACAATCAACGACGTGATGAATTGATATTAGGTATCCATAGTTTTGGATGGTCAACATCAACAGTGTAGTTACCCTTCCACGTTTGCATGGAAATATAGCGACTCGTGTAACCTTTTTTTAAATTTTTACTTTTGAAAATGACTCATTCACAGATAAATTGGTGGAGCTATACATAAACCTAACATATTCATCCTTTGACATTGACAGCTAAGTGTCAGGACATGCTGTCATTGAGTGCGACCTACCATCGATATCCTACGTACGTAGGTGGATAATCATACCCTTTTGTTTGCAAATAAGATGGAAATATAATTTAGTACTTATATTATTAACTAGCAACACACTCCGACTTCGCACGGGTATCAGAGCCTTTTCATAGATGAACGAAATAAATAATGCTGTACAATTCACACAGCATCATCTTGCCCCAAAGTACTCATCTTGCCCCAAAAGTTTACGCGGCGACCGCCAGCAACGGTCCTAATCGTGATCGCGACACGATCTTTTCAGACCTATTCCCTACAATCAACATCATTCGTAGCCAATTTAACCAATTCATGAATTATATATAGGGGAGGCCTATGTCCAGCAGTGGACTGATATAGGCTGATGATGATGATGAATTATAATCGCTCGAACATTGGTGAACATTGTATGAAAATCCAATTTTTATTTTTTATTGAAGATGGTAAAAGCGTTTCACCACCATCTCACTCTTACACATGACGTGTAGTGTATTTCACCACCATCTCACACCTAGACATGAGTAGTAATATACCAAGTAATGGTTTGGGTAAACGTACTTACTTTATGCCAATAAAACACAGATTTGTTCGGTGACACACGTCCACTCGATAATCCGCACCTTGTATGAATGCATCCCCCGCGTGCCCCGCGGGATATACACCCTTGTTAGACGAGCACATCCGATGGCCGTGCACATTTAATATAAGTCAGAATGATACAAGTAGGTATTTATTGTAACTATAACTATTATTTTATTTCTGTGACATTTATGTGTATTTATTACCGCAAATCTATACTGAAGTAATTGACAAGAAATCAATCGCATTCTACCGACTAGGTATACCTCTGTACCTATGTGAAGTTTACATAAAAAAAAGAACGGCAAGTTTACATTGTAAACATGCCGTTCTTTTTTAGTAAAGTATTTCATTTCATTTTACACAGTATAAAAGTAAAGAAATGACCTAAGATGGTAGGTACTTGCTTTCCCAGTAGGAACTTATTGCATTCGAGGTTGAGAAGGAGTAAGCGTATAAACAGACAGACGCAGAAAGCGACTTAATTTTATATTATGTATGGAATAAGATATAGATATTGATAAAGCAGGTACAACTTGATGTTTTTTACGTGGTTTGAATTAGCAGAGCTACGACACTTAAAAAACGTGATGCAAGTGCTTTGTATGAACAAAGAGAACCAAAGTCAACGAATTGTCGCTTGCTGAAAAAGATACTTTATATCTTTTATGTAAGTTATTTTTTACATTGTCTTTTGTACAATACTAGTAGGTACTTGCTAAATTCCACTGCGTTGTCTGAATACTAAATTCGGTCTCGACGTTTCTTCTATAGAATAAATATCTTTATTAATATCAATGGCTTATGTCATAGGTTTTTCTACTTTGGTTACAAGTCTCTTAAACCTACTAGTCTGTTCAGAAGTAGTGTTTATGATGCTCATTGTTTTTTTTTTTAGTCTTTGCAAAATAAAGTCATTGAGCACTTTTATGTTATTTAATTTAACTTTCAATAACGTTAGAATCAAGAAATATGTATGTATATGTATGTACATAATTACTTTATGTCGTGCCAAGGAGGCTGGTGATGAGGTTGCTTCACAGTTTTTAACTTTTGCTGCCTCATCGTTCATTTGTCAACTGATTTATTATTTAAGTGCCATATTTTTGATTTTTTATAATTTTAAGTGTGAATTCTTTTCAATAGGCATTATTAATGAAAATATCCGCATTAAAGGTTAGTGATAGAGTTCTTACGACGTTACGGCATTTAGGTTGTGATTTTAATATACGACGCTGAGCCCCGTTTACACAAGATTCTTTGACAAATAAATTTCTTATCTCAATAAGAATACACGTATTTTTCCGGTTTGACAACTGAATAGCAATTTTAGCCAGTTAGATTTCCTTAGCAAACGGGGCTGGGAAATCAGATAAATTTTTCAGACGCCAAACAGTTTAAATTGTAGGGTAAAGAGATACAAGTTGACCAAAGCTAACGAACGCTTTTGCGCTACAGGTTGGCCAATTATTATTCAAGATGTGTTCGCGGTTCTGGCAGGAATCGAAACGATATTATTCTGACCAATTATACCGAATTCCGGTCCGTACCGGTAGGTACTAGTTATTACCAGATGGGCCTAATTGCCAAATTATTGGAGGCCTTAATGTAGGGAATATTTAAGTTTTCGGACATCATAAATTCGTATTGAATAAATAATTGATGAGTAAGTAGGTAGTATTCTAATTATCATAAAGACTGAGCTGATGTTTTTCTGTTCCTTTTTCATATAGCATGCATTCTAATTTACAGCTTATGCCAAGCTCATAAAGTTAAAAATTGATTTGAAAGACAAATTGATGGACAAACTGAACCGTAAAAGTTTACTAAAACGATTTGATAATGCGTAGAAAACTTGTTAAAAAGTGTTCGTTTACCAAGTGAAGGAATCTATTCTTGGATAAATAAAGTAGCCGATAGTAAACTTTTCTGTCAAAGAAAGAATTATCAGAATCCGTTCAGTTTCCCAAGCTAACTTACAAGCGTAACATACGATTCGAACCACATTACAATGTTACTAATAAAACGAGCTAGACCACCTGACAAGGTTACCGCATTTGCAACAAGTGCATCAAAAGTTTAATTAAATATAAGGGTGGGATTATTATATAATTACGCGCCGCCCTTCGACCAATCAGCTGCGTCAGTCGCGAAGTACCCAATTAGGGACGAGATGGGACGCATGCGCGGGACACGAGTTTTTGCGCGGCAAAACATGGCGGCGTCTTGGCGTCAGAACGCGGGAAAATTTAATAATCCGTTATAGAGTTGATAAGTTTTGCAACACTGTACCTGCGTTGTGTTATATATGAAACGTGGTCACCGAAAGTGTTAAGTGAAGTTAACTTAAACCGTCACAGTAGGTAATCATTGGTTACACATTATTCTAAAAGTTACCTGGTAGAAATTGCTTTTCTGCCAATCCGTTTTGCAGCAGTTGGTTCTATTGGTAACTATTATCGCTCAGCATCGTGTGGGAGGCCTATGTCCGGCATTGGACCATTGGACTGTTGAGTTGAGGTATAATTTTATCTCCCGTCTTTTTTTTTGTTGGAGAATTTAGTAGAAAACAATATATAATATACATTTTATAATAATAAACTCAAATTTTGAACCCATGCTATTTTATTTCTACTCTACTTTGGTATACCTACATCTCTGATACTAGGCACCATCTCGTGAGAACTACTGAACCATTTTCGATGTAATTCCGAACTATCCATGTCCCTATCTAAAATAATCAACGTCAGGTATAACGAGGAATCGACCCTGCAATCGCATCTTATCGATAACCAATCGGATCACTCAATCGGTGGTCACTGTCAACTGCAATGAGCCTTGCCATTCAACTTTCAACCTTATTTCAATCTGTTTGATTTATGCTTGTAAAACATGATTAACGAACAATTTAGTATTTTATCTGAAAGCTGTAGAGTTCAAAATGAACGTTACTAGTTTGTTTATAGGTAGTGCAACCAGTTTTGGCGCGACTGTGTTTTGTTTTCGTATATTGTGCCGGACCAAAATTGTTAATGGGATTTTTCTAACAAGAAAAAACACAGTTGCCGTTGTCCGGAGAAAAAATCACTAAAAACTATAAGCAGTATAAAAACTATCATTCATTCAGTGAATGAATGAATGATAGTTTTTATTAATACTATCATCATTCATTCAGTGAATGAATGAATGATAGTATTTATTTGCGTAAATATAGGTTAACAATGGTGGTTTTTTAATTTGTTTTTCGCTTCGTCGGTTCCAAAAAAACGGAACTGAACATTTCAACGTTGTTCAGAAGAAGTCATCATACACGGTGAAATAACTTCGCAGAGTTCGCCTCCTGTGACACCACGCCACTCATTAAACCAGTCGTGTCCTAAGTTAGAGCGTACCGGTATATTATTTTCAACCATATCTTAGTTATAAAAGTTAAACTTTATTTGTTAGTTTGTTGCACAGTGTTTTGACTTGGTACACGGTTGGATAGTTTCGACCCTACTTCGTTAAACATATTGCTTGGAAAACTGCAAGACAAATTTTCTAGTTCAGCGATCTATACGGCTAAATTGAAACTTTTACTGTTTAGACGATATGTTTCCGAATTTTGTTAGTTTGGTATTATATTTATTAATGTATTTTTCGTACGGAAGGTATTTGACTTATAAGATTCCCTAAGATCACATTGGTCATTGGTAAAAAAAAATTTTCGATAACATACTATAACATTTTGTGCATGCCTGTTAAAAACACACATTCTATACCTACTTTATGGTTATGATTATGATAATTGTCATTGTTTATTATGTGTATTGTTGGTATTGCCTTAAAAAAAATACATACCTATTATATTTTTCCGCATATACTTAGTACCAGTTAATCTTGAGTGTGTAGGTAACACATTCAAAATTAAATTAAAATAATAATTTACAACTTTAAGTATCGCATGTGGTATTACGTTGGTAGATAATTAGCTGAGCCGAAAAAAACAACCATGCATCTGTACTGAGTTTTACTTTTCTACTTTTGTCGCAAAGAGGTGGTTTTCGTTGTCGTAAAATTCTCGTAAAAATACAGTTCGTCGCTTATGGGCTTACGTTTAAATACCATCGTTAAATGTATACTATTTATTGAGATTTGTAGCCAAAGTCACTTTGTAGTGTGAAGAGAGTGATTCTAAAGGTGTTGGGCAGAGTAAGACTTTGTTAGTTATAAAAATGGTGTTAAAAATATCATAAATCTTTTGTAAATTACAAGCTAATGAGAATAAAATGTAGTTTATGACTTTGGAGGGAGAAATTTGACTGCTGATGTGAGAGCGTAGACGTAGCGATCGATGGTAATCTCACTAATATTATAAACGTGAAAGTTTAGATGGATGGATGGATAGATAGATGGATGGATGTTTGTTCCTTTATCACGCCAGAACGGCAAAACGGATCTGGATGAAATTTGGCACAGAGATAGATTATAGTCTGGAATAGGACATAGGCTACTTTTTATCCCGAAATTCCTACGGGAACGGGAACTACGCGGGTGAAACCGCGAGGCGCTGCTAGTCATAAATAAATCAATAATTGTGGTATAGATTTTGTGAAGTGTTGATTTTGTATAAAGTTGATTTTATGGATTACTTTTTGATTAAAAGAATAATAATTTATTATCAAAGAACTTACAATCAAATAATAGAATTAAATTAAAATAGTATTTACAATTGAGTTAACTGCAGACTGTTGCGAACAATCAACAGGTAGTTCAAGCGATCCATATCAATACCAGTCGGAAGTACTCTTCCAGATTGACAGTATCATTTTAGACGCTATCAAAAAAATGATACTGACAATCTGTTAAATCAGCTAACTTAAAGATGTCTGCTATATTTATATTAAACTTAACTGCTTTTACCACATTTTCATCAAAGAAAAATCACTGCAAAATTCCTTTCAGTACCAATTTTATGAGAATAAATAAAAAAACTGCAAAAAATATTGTCGTTGAAAGGTTTGTTCAGCATCTGCCAGCTGTCTTTCGCAAATCGTTATCCCACCTGGTTGGAGGGCGTCCTACACTACGTTTGCCGAGTCGCGGTCTCCACTAAAAAAACACGTTTACCCCAGCGGTTATCGGTTCTTCGCGAGATATGGCCGGCCCACTGCCACTTCAGCTTGCTAATCCTTTGAGCTATGTCGACAACCTTAGTTCTCTGTGGGATGCATTCGTTGCGAATGCTATCCTTCAGAGAAACTCCGAGCATACGTCGGCGTGTCGTTGAAAGGTTTGTTCACTGAATATTAATTTGTGGTAGTAGGTCAATAACCTCCTTTTGTATTTTGTTAAACACCATGTATACCTACAAATTTAGCTCCTTTACCAACAAAATCACAGCGATGCAATATCATTAACTCATACAAGTATCTGCATACCATTACATACATACACATGTAAGTTCATACAAACGCATTATTGCCTACATTGTCAAGAACATGAAACATTAATCGGGCGGGAGACAGGGTTACTGCAGTGTGGGCAACTTAGTTGTCCCTGAAGCAAATACAGAGTTATTTAGAGCAAAAAAGGAAAGAGATAGTTTCCTTCTATAATATGTAGAATAGTTTTTTACTTACTAGACAGCTATTTTTTACAACAGAAATCACAATGCTAAAATAATTTTATAGCTGGAAACTTAAAAAATTATTCGTAAAACCTTGTTAAAGTTACGGGCATTGTGCTCTACGTCTTTTTTCACACTTCGAATATCCAGATTAGCCACAAATCTGTGAATTAAAACGATAAAAATTGTTCAATTTTTTTCATACGAAAGATTTCGACGCGCTACGTTTCGTTTTTTTTATGCAGATTCCCAGACTTTATGCTCGATTTCAAATGAAGATTTCTATGATTAACTTTTACCAAGCCTTTTATTATACCTTTTGATAAAAAATTGCAATCCCATTTTAAGTGACTACTTTAAAAAAAATATATAATAAAAATTCAGTTCAAATTCTGGAACCTATTACCATATTTAAGTTGTTATAGTAATTTAAATATTAGTAGAGTAATTTTTTTATATTTTTTTAATGATTCTTTATGGAAAAATACTGATGTTTATTAGTGTACACGTCATTCTGATTATTAATATAAATATAATCAGTACAAAAAAAATAGTACAAACTTATAAACGTAAGCGGGTTAACTACGAACCTAGTTTATATCAAGAGAACACCAACGTTTACATTCATAATGAATTTATCTAACTACGATATTTTTACACTAAAATTCAAGAACCTTTTAGTTTTGTAACAGCATATAGGAAGTAATACAACGCAATATGTCGCAGTATTAAACTAGATAGGTAATGCAAATGGTATGTTTGTATGGCCGCTGGGAGAGAAGTAATCGTTATTTTTATAGCCGCAGTCATAGTTTTATGATTTGTGTGTATGGTGGAAATGGAGAATGAAAATGGTTGGAATGCTTCCTGGTTGGGATGACTTTAGGTTTTATGCTTGTTCCGGGAGAGGTTTCATTGTTTTATTTAACTGTCAGTGCATAATATTATTTTTAGGGTTCCGTACCTCAAAAGGAAAAAAGGAACCGTTATAGGATCACTGTGTTATCTGTCTGTCCGTCTGTCAACTCTCTTTTCTCAGAAACGCATCAAAAAATCAATAACTTTAATTCTTTAGGCTTACAAAATAACCACTTAGACAAGTTATCGAGTTGAATTGCAAAAGATTCTATATTCTACAGATAGGTATAAATTATATTACATTTACTAACATATACAAAACCAGTACGCTGACAGATCAAAATCTCAAATCTCGGATTAGGGTTCCGTAAATCCGTTGCTCAGCGGGTGTAGGCGACAGCTAAGCAGCTGAATTAAAGCAACGTTGTCATTGCAGCCGTGTTCTGTATGTGCTTACATAAACACGGGATGAATCATGAAGGAAGTCGCTTCAATGGGTGGAACATTGAGATAGCATAGAATATATAAACAGGAGCTGGGTAAGTAACATAACACAAGCTCTGCTTAGCTTGGGGCTAGATAATGCTGTGTGAATTGTCCAGCATTATTTATTATTTTTATTATTAAGTAGCGTTTTTCAGTTATCCTACCCATTCAAGGTTGTCTGGTGCTCAAAAATACCGCAGAAAATTAATACTGACTTTTTAAGTTGTTTGGTTGCAGGTAAAAAAAAATGTATTTCGTTCATCTAGCCTACCTATAACACAAGCTCTGCTTAGCTTGGGGCTAGATGATGCTGAGTGCATGGCCCAGCATTTTTTTTTTTTAATCATTTTCAGAATACCGTCCTGATAAGAAACGCAAGCACAAAAATAAGTGCGTCTCCTTACTCTACAATTTTTTTAACACTACCTAGTATTTTGAATGCACTTTTATTTACAGCACGAAGATAGATACCTCTATGCCCAGTAGTGGGCAGGCAATGGCAAAAGATGATCTTTGCTAGTCCATTCGACTTCCGTAAGTTCCTACTAGGTACCTTATAAACAGCAAAATTCATACACCTCTGCTTTCGTCACCATTTTCCAATACGAAACCTTAACCCAGCAGCACAAGGCTCCTTTCCCATCACCATCCCCTCGCAAGTAACACATCACAGTATATAAAATAGTCAGTAGGCAAATAACTGCAGGAATATGTAAATGTAGACTTTATCATGCCCCCCGCTTAGTCCGTTTTATGACAGACATGCCAGAACAACGTATGATTTTATAATATGAATTCAGAGATGAAGGAACGCGGGCTTTTCCATCTGATATCAACATTGTCTCGGAACTGTATTTACTTATTAGCTTCTGCCCGTGGCTTAGCCCGCGCTTTTCAAGTAGCAACTAGAAAATTGGTGACGTCAAGCGTTTGGCCACCATCTCACTTGTATAAGTGATGATGAGATCTAAGATGGAGCATGCTTTCCCAGAAGTAACTTTTTTTTGAAGACTCCAGGATGTACTCTGTTTATTTATTTATCTTCACAAATTCCACTCTGGCAGGAAAACAGACGCTGGAAGCTTATTACACTCTTTGGCCGTGCTTATGCTTAATATAGAGCAGAATTTTTTGGTTCGACACTGTGGTATATCGACCAGGTACGGAATTGACAGGAAAAAAATGGAACTATATAGAATACATTAAAAAGGTAGATATTTTTTTTTGTACAAAATACCTAGAGCACTCGGAACAAATATTTGCAGATCGTACAAAAATATGACCCAAGGCGGGAATCGAACCCGCAACCTTCGCCCTCTGCGCTCACACACACATCCATCGGTCGTCAATTGATGATTTCAATATCAATTTTCATCTTTAGCTTAATTTAGTAGTAGATCAGTTTTGATGCTCTAACGCACTATTGGGATAGCATTTAGGTTATCTGAACCTTTTTATCACCTTTTTAATTACCTTCAAATCATGAAGGCTATATGGATTTTAAATTTAAGTTTCAGTCCGATGAGTATAAACAAAAAAACACACGAGACGATAGTACCCTGGTAAATAAAACCAGTACGTATCTTCCAGTGGTTCCTAAATTTTAATCCAAAACCATAGGTTCTCAGGAAGTCTCGGTCAAAAGTATTAATAATAATAATAATAATCATTTATTTCAGACTATAGAACAGTTACAGATCTTATTTTAACTTATTCTACGGTCCATCTCACTAATATTATAAACGTGAAAGTTTAGATGGATGGATGGATGGATAGATAGATGGATGGATGGATTTTGTTCCTTTATCACGCCAGAACGGCAAAACGGATCTGGATGAAATTTGGCACAGAGATAGATTATAGTCTGGAATAGGACATAGGCTACTTTTTATCCCGAAATTCCTACGGGAACGGGAACTAGGCGGGTGAAACCGCGAGGCGCTGCTAGTAGTAATATATACCTTAAAATTAACATAAAAAAAACCTGGCAAAAGTATTGCCAGGATACCTATAACAATAACACTTAAAATATCGAGCATGTCCTAGCTCCCAATAAAACCTTATCTCTCCCTATTTCCGACGGTTAGCATAAAAACAGCGTCCTAAATTCCCGCCAGTGTTGCCAGCGTTGTCTCGCCTGCCAATGTTTCCACACAACACGGGCATAAGCGTACAAATATTGAAATGGACCACTAAAATTACAATACAATCGGCCTCAAATCTTCGCCTCTGACGTTCTTACGAGTAGGTATTATGCGGAAGGTGAAAAAAGATACGGCTCGTACGCACTAGCGTATCAACCGCAGCTTGGTTGGCTGTGGCGGTTGCCCCTTTTTAACCACTTACGCAAGCTTTTTTGAGTCGAACGCGACGAGGACGTTAATCGCATTTAGAATTCTTTTAATTAAATATTTTGCAACCTCCCACAGACCGTGTCAGCGTCAAGTGCTTTGAAACAGTATGGAAGTAATTTTGAATAAAAATAGGTAAGAACTTTGTGCTTAGATAAACATAACATTGACCTAACTTAAGCTTTAAGGCACTGCTACATACGAACGTTGTAAATCCAGAAATCAAAAGTCGATATGTTTTATTTCCTTTAGACCTTGCAGGACTCTACGATACGTCAGATATTTCAAATCCTTACTAATATTATGAATTCGAAAGCAGTCGCCTGAATAGATCAGTTTAACTTTAAAAAAGTTTGTAAACTTTTATTTAGTCCGAAAAATTTATTTAACAGAAATAATTACTAATAATTAAAAAACTAACTTGAATTAACACAGGTAACTATATTTATATGTATAGAAATCTCCCCTTTTATCTAGCTTCCAAGCGTGTGAAACCTCACACAGCTAAAGTACGTGATACTGACAAAGTTTCTCACTTAGGTATAAACGAGCAACATGAAGCTTACGACGTTACGAGACCGTTTCCTCAAATCTAAGATCACCATTCAAGACCAGGATCACCATTTTCAAGACCGAGATCACCATTTCAAGACCGATTGAGAGGTCATACGGGACATTTTAAATAACCGACTATAAACAACATGTCAGATCATCTTGGTAAATAGGTATCGTTAGGGACCGTAATATTCATGTTCCTGGTACAGTGTTTTGATAACCACCTACATATAGCTTGTCTAGATTTTGTTGAATTTTAAATGGCAATATTTTTTTTTATTTCTTTTTGGTAATGGTCGATCGTTTTGCAACCATATCAATTAAGTAACTGAAGATGTGGTTTCAGATTTAGCACGCTTTCCCAGAAGGAACTAATTCACTCTGGATTTGAAGACTCCAAGATTGTACCGTAACGGGACCAGACGCTCATTCCTCTCTCTGGCCCAAATATCAAGAATCCTTAAAAAACTGGACATAGTACATTTATGATTTACTTTCATGAGTAAAAAATCGGAGACAAAAACACCTCCACAAGGATATAAAAAAAAACTCCGTTCTAATCATTCTCAAGGTTTAATCTTATCTTTATCTTCCATGCTATATCCCACATAGTGTTAGAACCCCACCACCGTGATAAAAATGGGTTTTCGTAATGTCAAAAAATACTTCGACCAGCCTAAAAAGATGGCACTTTTAGCTTGAAATCATATGGCATAGACCCTGCATAGGTTGACATGGCACACTACCAGAACCTTTATTCTTCTATGATAGCCCTGCCATCTATGGCGGTTTAATGTAAAAGTTTTTCCAAAAGAGATAAAGCCCTGTGTTTTATCTCTTTTGGAAAACAGCGTTCAAAAGGTAGCTTTCTTCTTAGACCGAAATTCACCCTTAGTTCCTTTGTCCTCGACACCGTCATAAGAATTTTTCAATAGCTGTTTATTGTAACTTTCAATAAGGTTCGTACCCTCGACCTTTTTCTTAGTTTGGGCCCATTCTCACCCCCATAACACTAAACCGCCTTAACCGTAAATAGTAAGGTAATTACTATTTACTAAGCCAACGTAAAGACATCGTTTAGCCTCGTTTCTGACATGGTATGAACGGTGCTTGGCTATAATAGGTTCGTGTAAGGAGGTTGGCCTCTTTTCTGCTAAAATATGATCAGTTTTTAGGATACAACGTAGAAGAGTTAGTTTCATAGTAGCCAAGAGAAACATAACAGGTCTTTGATTCAGAGATGGTCATTGGTCAATTCTGAAACTTGGTTAACACATATTTTTCAACATTACATAAAGTATCCCGTATATGGCAACTCGCAACTAGCTGTTGACAAACAAACGTTATCTTAAACTGTGCTTTTTTGATGCTGCAACGGACAACTTATAATGAAAAGTATTTAAAAAAATAGTTTCTTCAACTTGCTCTATCTGCAAGGAACCCAAATTCGATATATTGATTTTGGTGTACAATAGCTAAAAACAATTTAGAACAGATGATCATGTTTAGCAGCAAGTTTGAAAACTTAAAAACTTACTAAAATGCCTTAACTAGTATTTGTACTCACCAATTTGCAGCACAATTTTAATTGAAGCATTACCTGAAAAAGAAAAATAAAATGAACATAGGTAATCTTCATTCAAATTAATTTTACGGGATAAACTCTTATGACAAAGAAAAACTCTGCGTCATAATAAAATGCTAAAGTCAAAGTCAAACAAGTCCATAATTACATATAAGAAAAACACATACTTATTGCATGAGATACCTAGCAACATTACATCGCTGAATAAGGCCATGTAAAAACCCATACAAACATTAAATCATAAACGAGATGATGTCTCATACAGATAATACTAATGAACTCACGCAATAGCCATCACGCATACATACATACATATAGATACATACATTTCATGCAAATCTAGATGCACTAATGAGATCAACTTAATTACTTAACACCATGTTATGTTCACACAAAAAGATCCGATGAATATTTTTGTCATTTCTAGAAATAATGCATCTTTAAAAGCGGGTTATTTTTACTGTTATAGAACTATATCTGCAAAATTAGTTAAGTTTTTTTTTTGTTTTTGTTGTGTTTAATTATAGAAAGGTAGATAAATAAATAATGCTGGACAATTCACACAGCATTATCTAGCCTCAAACTAAGCAGAGCTTGTGTTATGGGTACTAGATAACTGATATACGCAATACAATACATAGAATAGGTATTTTTTACTAAACATAGAAAACGACCAGAATACCCGAAATTTATACATCTGCAGATTTTACAAACTTTTGTCCCGAAGCGGGAATCGAACTCGATGAGACCTAAGACGGATTTATTGCGGATTTAAAGACAAAACAATTATGTAAGATTTTTCTGTTTTATCATTATTTTTTGCAGTATTATTTTTTATCTCGTAAAGAACATTCTTTAATTACTACCTCTTATCACAATGTTTAGAAGCTGTTACAAAACAAACCTTAATGATTTTTAAGGAGCAATGGTTCTAAGTTTTTATACAAGAAATATTACCAACAGAGCGTTTCAAAATAAGATTTCCTCCTCTGAAAACCATTAAACCGGGGCATTCCGCTGACCGCATCTAATTAATTTCTAAAGTACAGCCTAGACAGCCCGATTGGCGTAGTACATGGCACAGAACAGTAACACAACTAGGCTTTGATGCGTATCAAAGCCTTTAAGCTAATGTTTGAAAGCTACAATGATAGGACAGCTATGCGACTTTTTACCATTATCCACATCGGCGTGCGGGTTGAGGATCGCATTTCAGTGTTGGATCTGTTCCACAAGATGCACTGCCAACTCTCCAGTGCATATCCCTTAGTCATCTCTTATGACATCCGCGGGAAAGGTTTTAATTGGGGTGGTGCAAATTTTAAGACGGCAGTAAACGCCGAACGTGTTGTGAAAAAAAACATTAGTTGCAAGACTGTACAATCTCCACTATGCCACTAGTGTCGGCATACACCGTCAATGTCCGGCTGTCGTGTAGAGTATGTAATAGTAACGTAATGAATGCTCCCCTTTATATCGGCCGAGAAAATTACCCCACGCGAAGACAGGCGCACAGTTTTAGTAATGCGGAAGAGGAAATATATGTCTTTTTTCTGCTGTGTGATGACGATGAGTTGATGGTCTGTTTGCCAGAGTCATCGCAGATGATGTTTGGTTTTGTTTGATTTATGAAGCTAAGCGAGTGAAGGTTTGCCTTGACAAACCTCCATGGTGCCAGTCATTACTGGCATGACTGGACATGAAAAATGTGTATGTGATAATATGACCGTAGGTTGTAAATGAGACTGATTGACTCGGGCCAAGGCGAATAAAAAAATATGCAGGTAGTCATATTCTAAAACGTTTTAATCAGAAACCAAAACAAAGCACATAATAAACCAACACAGATTGATTTAGAAATGTCCAATGACGGCTTACACTCCGTTCTAGAACGAGGCTACAATTCTTTTTAATGCCCAGTAGCAAAAAGAACTCTGCATTATAAATGATTTTACACGAATAGCTATTCAAAAACGCCTAACAGCGAAAATTACACATGTTACGACAAAACAAAGTGCGCAAATAACATGTAACGAAAGCTCAAACGTCAGGCTGTCGATAACGCAAAATGTAACATCTTAGTAACATAGAGCGTTGTTTTACATGTACAGGCGATAACATAAGTCAAAAAAATGTTACGACAGGTTTAGAGATGCAAGAAAGAGAAGGTAGAGTGAACTGCAATGAAATTATTTATTTTAATATATAGAAGACTATTCTAAAAACCAACAAAAGCTCACACACTATCCTCGCGCACCAAGCTCGAAGTGGGTCTTGGCGAAAAAACAATAGACACATAGATTCGGTTATTATCATTTTGGCGCCTAGCTTTACTGGAGTCCAAGACAAAGTTTAGGTCACCAAGTAAGAAGTACGTACTCAGGTTAATATAAGTATATTTTTAAAGGATATAGAAAGACTACAAGAGCGGGGAATGTTGGGTTATGGAAAATTTCCAGCACTTCATTGTTTTATTGTTATTACTTTGTAACACTTCTGCATACGCATATACCGTAGTAACACGAATGCGTGCGCGCAACCCAACGAGCTGTGTCCCACTTAAATCAATTTCAGGTTCATTTTGTTCTCGGATCGTGTTTATTGGAATTTCTATTCGAATTCTGTGTAATTGGAAGATGGGAGAAAGAGTATTTTTCTTTGTTCTATCCGGTAGTGAACCTGGATAGAAAATGTACCAAGTTTAACGTAAATTTTTGACGGGTTATATTTTTGATTGAGCTTTTTTACCAATAACATGGACAAGTAAAAATATTCAAGAGTCAGGATTTGAAGTTTAAGTTTTCTAAATGTTATCTTATTCGAGCTATGACATAAAGCATATAATGGAAAGATTAAAGGCATATCAAGGCGACAAAAGGTTTAAAATCAATTGAATACATAGGTTTAGGTTTAGGTAGGTACTCTTTTAATGTTACGACTTTACAACTGTTACGTATTTTAATTTCCAAGCAAAACCAATCTACAAACAGCATCTTTGGTATAAAATAACTCCATAACAAAAACAAAGTGAAGATGCCTATTTTTGTACACCCCCTGTTCCCCTCACAGGATGCTCTGCAATTTCCTTAATTCGTATAATCTCGCGAGATGAGCTTGGGCGCTACCTGCCACGGTTAACTAAGACATTGTATTATGAAAGAATTTAGATTGTGAAATGAAATATGATGGAGTTATATTTTGTTACTTACCCTGGCGCTGGTAAACGAGGTAAGAAGTTTCAACTTTTGCGGTTTTATTGACTTTTGGATCATAATGGCGGCTTTTCAATAAGCGCTTTAAAAAATATTGGTTGCCATAGACTAAGATAGTTGTCGCTGTACGAAACTCACGTCATCACGTGTCAAAAACCTACCATCATCTAGTGGAAACGGTGGAAACAGCAAAATTATTTCGTTGTTTATTTTACGACACTTGACATTGACACCTGACTTTTGTGCAGCGCCATCTAGTGTCAAAATAAAAAGCGTCATTGATTTTTTTAAAGATTGTATTGAAAAGCCTTCATTCCACAAAAACACCTTTGTTTTTTAACATCTATTCTTCTTAAAACCTCTGTTTTTATTTTATTTTATGAATGTGACACTAAGGTATGTATTTTAAATGGGCCGTAGTTTTTAAGTATTTTACCTTACATCCTATATTAGAATAATGTTGCCTGAAATAAATGTTTTTTTTTAATTATTATTATTTAGGTATTATTGACAGTCAGAACATAAATAGCAGTTACGGGGCGTAATGCACCATTCGCATCGAACATGATACATATAAATCATCTCGTTGTTCGTTGCGAGCACCCTCTTACCCGTGCAGACTGGACGAACAAAAAGAAGAACTGGATATGGTATGGTGGAAGTAGGTACTCCTATATACGCATTTGGACTCGATTTGGTTCATTATGCGATGTTTACGTTAGCTTAGCCAGCCTGAAGAGCTGGATATCAGTGGGGTCTACCTTCCGAAAGGTGTTATAGTCATATATATTATTTATTAGCTTCAGCACATGGCTTTGCTTGCGTTTTCATGGAATAACACTCAATACATAGTTTGTTGAAATCATACTAGTAGTTTCAGCGCTACGTGGGAACAAAGAAATTGGCTACATACATACAAACATAGGGTGCCAACCTCATAACCCTCCCCTGTTGGTAGTCAGGTAAAAAGTAGCTTATACGTTATTCCAGGTCCAGATCTTTCTGTGTGCTAAATGTCAGTCTGATCTATTTAGTACCTATTTGACAGCGGGTTAAATTGTCTAAGATTTTGTAGTTTTACTTTGGTCAAACATATTTACAACGGAACAGGACACCAACTTTCGCCTTTGTATTATTAGTTGGATAGGATTAGTCGGCGCGGGTTCGAATCCCGCCGAAATTGATAATTTTTGGGACTTATTTCATTTCTTAGTAAGATAAGTCTCTGAAAATCAGACTATAATAATGTGAATAAGTTACTCTTTCACGCCGTAACTACTGAACGGATCGGGCTGAAATATTTCAAAGATGTAGGTCAAGACCGGGAATAGCATATAAGATACCTTTACCACGGAAAACGCATGCGAAACCACGGGCAGTAGCCAGTCATTTATCAGCGACTATGGTAGAGAATTTAAAAAAAAAACAAAAACGTGCGTAATATACTTTGACATTTCACTATGATTTACAGCTGTTAATCCAATGTGTAATCACAATATTTTGTAAGCACAAAATACCCGCTGACTAAGAAGTAAATTTACGTGATAATTTCGACGTAAATTTAAACTTTTACGAGTGAGATCAGTTACTTTGTGGGTATCGTTTAAGGATGTCATAGGTACTGCCCCATCATCTGTGTATCTGTGTGGCCGCACTGTAAGCGTAAAGGTTAGCACGTAGCTTCATCATCATCAAATTATAATATCCACTGTCCACTGCTGTACAGGCCTGAACTGACTAATAAGCGCCATATCGCCCTGTCTTCAGCTTGACGCATCCAGCGTCTGCCTGCAGTCTATCAGAGGTCGTCAACCCACCTGGCCGGAGCGCGTCCTGTACTATGTTTGCCGAGTCGCGGTGTCCACTCAAGAACACGTTTTCCGCAGTGGCTCGTAGCTTAGTTTCTTTGAATGACCGTACTAGTGACTGTCAAAACTTTGCTTAGTTGTAGCTACACGGCAGGTTGTCTATCGAGGAGAAAAAACAGATAGGTGGCAGACATCGCCTCCCTACACGTGAGTCTACTAGCCAGCTAGAAGCTTGTGGCCTGTTCTTTACATATTTAACCTACGTTAAAAAAGGAGGAGGTTGTATGTTCGGCTTCATTCGTTTTTAGAGTTCCGTACCCAAAAGGTAAAACGAGACCAAGAATTTTCGTCAATTACTCCGTCAATTGTAAGCCGATTTGAATGGATCTTTTTCTATTATCTTGAATGATCCCATAAAAATTTGATTCCCAAGGTATTCGGTAGTAATTGTCCCGTGACAATTAAAAAATATTGCAAATATTAAGATATTTAAAATCGGTTATTAATTTTATCAAAAGAATTAAATTATCCTATGTTAATCGCTCTTGACGTGTCGTTAACCGCGTCACGCTTAGTTAGCCACCAACCTAGGCACTTGCAGTGCGGCCGTAGGTTTACGGTAGGTATCTTAGGTAAGTAATATTAAACGCAATCATGACGACGTTGCCTGCTACCGTAACCACTACAATATTTTATCTTTGCAGCCATTTTGCAACAATGTTGAGAAGAGTCACTGAGCTTTCTCACATACTACATTTTTTAAGTATACAGGTACAAAGAGGAAATATTTTTTGAAGAAACATATTAATCTTTTAAATAAGAAAATTACAATCATTTACTAGTATAGAAATAGTATTTACAATTTAAAAAAACGAGCTACCTACAGGCTGTTGCAAACAATCCACAGGTAGCTCAACTGATGCACATCAATACCAGTCGGAAGTGTCCCCAAGACGCTGGCTGCATTGCCCCGCTGAATGGCAATGCTGAAGCGCCGAATACTCACCAGCTCTCGGGTCACGCGTCGCTTCGACCTGACTTAGACATTTCGTATCATTTTTTTTTCCACTTAATGATCAATTTGAATGTTAACCTTCGACTTTATTTGTGCATTATCAGTTTTATCAGGATCATAGCCAACGATTTTTATTTTATTTTAAACCAACTTTATGAAGGAGGTTGTATATTCAGCAGTTGGTATTTTTTTATGTACCTATGTTTATCGATTTTTCCACAAATGAGGGCTTTTTCATGCAATCTTACAGATTTTTTACCTTTATAAAAAAGTGGTTGCGATAGATCTAGATGGCTCTGTATGAAACTCAAGTGTCAAAAATCTCAACACTTCTGTTGAGACATGGCACACATATGGCAACCACTTATTTTTAAAGGTCGCATTGAAAAGCCGTTATTATGGACCGATTGTGAAAGTGATTTTGCTATTGTATAAAGAATGATTCCGAATTGGTCCCGTACAAATTTTATTCCCGAAGAATTCATACTAATTATTCCGTGAAGCTTAAAAAACATGAATCTTTTGAAAAATCACGACAAGCTACAACAACTTTGGTGATATCTTAGCCAATTTTCAATAGTTTATGATGATTCTTCCGTTCTTCTTTTAAAATTGATTTGGAGGTGATGACATAAAAGTTAAATTCTCGTGGAACTTATATGTGCACCGTAAAACGTATTTATCAAAAACAACATCACATGATAATATTCACAATGAACGAAATGGTTTCCATGGCAACGCATGTAAACAAGAAGTTATACAAAATTTACAGATGGCGGGTCGCCGTTATAGGACGATTGATCATGGGCAGATGATTTTGTTAGGGTGTTGTATGCAATGGGTCTCAACCTAACCCAACATAACCTATTACTAAGCCCCCTGTCTGTCTGTCAGCGGGCTGTATTTAAACATTATTCAGGAAATTGAATTAAAGTCGGTTTATATCAATATTATATTTTTTTAAACACGCCAAATTATATTAGAAACAGATCATTCGTGTAGAAATAGAATAAAATCTTATGCTAAGTTGGATTATTGATATTCAGTAGAACTGAGCACCTATTGTGTGAATAACATAATTACTAAATCCACAGTTTTACATACAATCAAAGACAGGGTACCTATATTATAAAGGCACCATAATTCCATTGTTGAATTCGAATTTGCATGATCAATATTGCCATACAAATCAATATTGTACAGAATAGACACCGTATTTTCCTTTTGTATTTTTAGTAAGTTCGTTGTTGTATAAAGGGAGTTGTTATTTTAGGAACTAACGCTAACTTTGCCCACGTTTTATTTGTAGTTTTTTTTTCATCCGCTCAAACCACGTCCAGTGATATTAATAATTAATTAATTTGTATACACTTGCATCAACGTATATCTACAGCCTATGCAAATCCACTGCTAGACAAAGACCTCCCCTGATAAGCTCTTCAGAGATCTATATTATCCTATTGGGTTACAATAATAATGGAAAAAAATGCAAGCTATGATTATCCCATTATTGCAAGTTATGGCAAACCCCTCTTGAAGATGCATGATCAGTAATGAACGTATGTGTACCAATCTAGAACCAAAGCAGATTCAGGTGCAAAGATAACTTCTGCCAATTTTAGTGGGCACCGCGTGGGCAAAGTTGTAAACGACACCGTTGATGTAGTCGTATGCAATAACTCTTCCTGAGACCCAAAAGTACGGCGAAGGTAACCAATACATTATCACTTATCTTTGACATTAATCTCGTACATTATTGTTATAATTATTTAAGCTTCTCGGGTCAGCGCTTGCTTGTGGTTTTTATCAAGTTTTTTGCAATCTGTCACTCATTTTGACGGCTGAAACAAATAGTTTGTATTGATTTACAGATTGATTGTAAATTTATTTAAACTGAACTTATAGAAGCCAGGAATCTACATTGCTAGATGATGAATGAGTAAAAATAAATTAATAACGATTTATAGTTTAAATTGAGCGGAAGAATAGGTACATGATACGAACAATTTTTGAACTATGTCTCAAAAGACGGCCAACCGTCAATCATTTGATGAATTTACAAAAGTTTCGGGCCACGCCTTATTCAATCTCTTGTCAATCTCACGCTCGCTATGGCGCTATTTTATGAATACGAAATGTCAATGACTTGGGCTAATTGCGCTCAACTTTGCCGAGATAAACTTTTTACAAGAAGATTAATTTAACATTTTCGGATGTGCACTTTTTTACCTACTGCGTCAGCACAAGGCTCAAGAGACCTACTACCTACCTTAAATACCTACTTAATTAAAACTATAAAGAAATAAGTTATAACCAGCATAAAATTTATTATTTTTAATATTTTTTGTTTATGCGTACTTTAATTTTTAATTTAGCCTTAATAGTCATCATATCGGCCCACACGTCCACTGCTGGACATAAACCACTACAATTTTGACGGTCTATCAGGACTCCTTACACTGATAACTCTCAATAATTCTTATTATTAAAATTAATGAAAATACCCGAACGGTCGAATGCTAGTAAACTGATTATTTATTGATTCTGTTTCTGACTAGATTATATACATTGGCTCACCGTTTTCTCTGCTTATTTGAGAAAACTTTGCACCGCTAGGTCAACATTTTCTATTAAAATTTACAATTACGATGTGCTTTTGCATCAAAGCGGACAATAAACCTATTAATCTTTATGTAATAACTTCATATTTTAGTGAAACCATAAATAAACTCGTTTCAATAGAAGCGCTTCGACGAACTTGCATTAAAAATAGCCGAGGATAGATTGAACGGGTGAAGTGAGTGTTGCTTTTTTGCTCGGTGTTCCGTTGTACAATTGCCTGTAAATAGCTTTTTGTCAACGCCAGTCTAGTGAGTACCTTGAATGAACATCATTATTGTTTTATTACCATAGGGGTTGGTAGGTGCAATGCAACCTGAACTACATCCTGTGAAATTAATAAAAACCAAATCAAAATTTTCGTAATATGTATTTTGGAAGATTGCAAGGTCTTTTATCAAATATTAGACCCACAAAATTAGCAGTTTGTTTTTAAATAATTTGCAAAATGACTTCAAAAATTGCTGTTTTATTTTATATTTCTTATAATTCTGAAAAATTTAACGGAGGAACCCTAAAAAATCTCATTCAAAAAAGGTTCATGATTGTCTCTAAAATAGAATAGCCGTGATAGCACTTTTGCCGGCGTGATACTGTATATCATCTCAGACCATAGAGCTTCAACTCTACTCAACCCAGCAACCTACTCCGGATGGGTTCTAGCTAAAAAACAGCGCTTCATGCAAATGCCTGATGCTGAAAAATTCTGTTTACAGAACTTTTTGATGCTTTAATATGAAGTGCTTGAAGCTCATGGACATTCCAGAAGATAAAAACATATGATATTTTCACATTAATGTTGCTTGGAAGAATTAAGCTTTGCATATTTTAGAAAATGTTTGCTCTTTTAAAAACAGTTTTAGAACAGTATAACAGTAAGTTTTAGAGATGTTCAAGATTTATTTAGTAAATTATTTCGTTCATGGCTACAGACGAGATTTAAACTGTCACTTCTATCAAACATAAGCTCTACGCGAAGGTTCAACGCACGAATGGAATGCCACAACCCGCGCAACATAGAAACATAATTAGTGTTCTCATCTCTGCCTCGACGTTACTACCTCCATGATACTCACCTATCGACGGCTTACCACTGACACGTCAACTCTCCCCCTTGAAACTACGCAATGTAACACAAATTATTCAAGAGATTAAACGATCGCTGCAAAAAACGGCCATCTTGAAAAATGTAGACATAATGAATTCAAAATTGAATAACTAATATTTTTGAATTTTTAATTAAAAACTGGTGGGTGTATGTAAATAGGTAATCAGATTTATTTGATAAGGTCTTGATGAAAAATTATAGTATTTGACATTAGTCAGATGTTTTTGATGGTTAACAAAGAGTAGAGTTAACGCGTTCACTGCTTAGACTTGGTGGTACAATCCGCAGAGCCGCGTGTTGAATGCCATGAAATAGTGAATTGTGAAAATGCCATGAAAGTGTTAACTGCATTGTCAAAAAAACAACCTTTTATTTATGAAAGTTTAAGATTATTTTAAGAATAACTATTATCGTAGCAGGAGCGCGTTGAAGTCTTTTCTATCAGATTTTCTGTGTATTATATATAACCTTTGTTGGTTTATTCTATGAAATTTAACTTAGGTACATAACAAATCTTTCTTTAGGATTACAAAATAGGCACTTAGACAAGTCAAATTTATACCATAAACAGATTAATAAACAGTAATTGTTATCAAATAAGAAATAAAATGTTATCGGTTTTATTCACTTATTTTTTTATTTATTTTTTGTTGAAGAAGTGAAAAATAAACCACTTGTAAATTTATATATCAGTTAGGTTTCTAATACATGTATTTTGCTATTATATTATCTTAGTCTAAATTTAATGTGATTTAGATAAATGTCATTAATAAATTATAAGCAAAACCGCAGAAAAGCACCACTGTTATCTAATACCTCATCCCGGAGAAAGCCTCGATGGGTGGCAGCCCCATAACTTTTGTCAATAACTTTTCTCAGCAAATTAAATTCACTGCCAAAAATAATTTATCAACTCCTGCGCAGATTATTCACGCTTATGACAAATGGGGCTGAGCGGGGATGTAAATTTTACGGATTTGCCTGTTTTTTAGTTTATTTTATACTTAGTCCTGTCTCGCAGTGTAATGTATGTATCGATGAGTTTATTATGAGTCATAATGTATTGCTCTGCAGTGTACCGTACACTGCAGAGCAATACATATTACATTCGGAGTTTTTGAAATGTAAATGGAGGTTGTAAGTGGACTATGTCTCCTAACGTGCGCTTTAAATCGTTATGACGGTTAATTATTTAACTAGTTTCTGCTCGCGGTTTCGTACGCGTTGTTAAGTTCATTTCTATTCCATGGGAACTGATTTATGGGATAAAAACTCTTATGTTTCATTCCAAGCCTAGAACTACCAGTACACAAATTTCAGCCCGATCCGTTCAGTAGTTTTGGCGTGACAAACATCCAAACTTTCGCATTAAATATATAGGTACCTAATAGAATAATAAAAAATACTATAAAACTAAATAATATTCGTGTGAAGATGGTTTGTAAACTTACACGATTAATTACATAAGAAAATACATTTTCTAAAAACAAGAACGAAAGGTAATATTTATTTATTTAGTTTGCTCATCATAATAAAACCTGTTTTGCATCAATAAAAAAGATTTTGTTTGTTTTTCTTTCAAAACAATAGATAGACCTAGATACACATCGTAATCATCTGAAAGAAGTACTATCTTATTGATTTGAAACATAGTTTGCAAATCTAAATTATATTCCGGCATTTTGATTTTGTCCATATAACATAGTGAATTCCGGCACCTTGTTTTGTCCACTTATCATAGTAGTCAGAGTAATTAGAGCTATAATAAACCTTTTATCTTCATTCATTAAGCATACATTGTTTAATTATGATTTACCCCTTATCCGAGTGATAACGTTAAAAATGAGAAGAGCGACGCCATGTTGCCTCGAGCGTCGCGTGCGCATTGTAAAGCGCTTGTAAGGGTGAGTTCACAATTGACACTAAAGGAAACTGGAAGTAGAGGTAAAATAATATGTCTAAGCAACCAGAGACCTCAGAGAATAATATCATTTATTATTTTATTTATTTATTTAAAACTTTATTATACTAAGGTACAAAGGGTGGGCTTAATGCCGAGGCATTTTCTACCTGCCGACCAATAACACTTGTTTATACGGAGGGTTAGCATGCTAATGTTAGTTTTATATAGATGCTTAACAACCTAAATACCAACTAATGAATGTATATAGTTTAAATATCAAATTGAAAAAAAAACACATTTTATGAAAATTAATTCCAAGTAAAACAAAAGAGAACTATTTGTGTTGTGAACAAATAGTAGTAATAGTACGGTAACCCTCTTGTGAAAAATATTAAAAGAGATTAATTTTTTATAAATATCTCTTAGGTGTGTGGTCTCAGTCTCCCTGTATGTTACATTACGGTGGATTTATTCATTTATGACTCAGGTGTCAACCCACCTTTACGTCGTTTGCGTTGTATTGGGTCAATCCATCGTTCGAATAGTGTTTGCTCAGAGCAATGATGTTTGATGTATTAAGAAGCATAAAGGTCTTAAACTTTCGCGATTTGTTCACTTGTGCATACGACTCAGCTGCTCGAGTATGCTTCACTATGGGTCTTGGAATGAGTAGAGAAGATAAGATTAGGCAGGGTTTTTTTTAACAAGACTTTTTGAAACGCGGGGCCACGTCCTTTTATGTGTGCGGGGGAGAGTAGTAAAAAAAGACAGAGAAAATTTATTCAAGCTTAACAGACACTAAAAAAAATTAAAAGATATAACACTTTATTGCACAGCAAGAAAACTCAAAATTACACATCTACTAATCACATCTAATACGTGATATCACTGATAACAATGATGACCCAACTGAACAATGACACCTGATGATTCTGATAATGAAACTGTCCGTACTTTCTAATCAACGTATGTAGGATCTAGCCACTTAACACAGGTAGGAGTTAAAGGTACAAACCTCCTTCATCAATCCTCTTCAACGTGACTGACAGAGCAATATGTCTGCTTTGTGAGTAGATCACCTTAAGTGGACGATTGTACTAAGATTAATTGAGCATTCGACATAAGACAAGAAGTTGTAATTGCTGTTTTGTAGGTGATAGGGCTACATAGTTCTGGTCACAAGAATATAACCGCCCAAGCTGTGGCTGTTAATTTAAACCTTCTTCCCATAAATACAAGGACAATCTTTATTCACACCACACAAGTTCAAGAGTTCATTGACCATGACCGATAACCAGATAAACAAATAAAATCAAAGTAGTGGTATTCGTCGCGTATTTCCCATGCGTCGGGCACGTTAGTACGGTCACCTACAAAATTTGTTTCTCATCGTAAATTATCCGAACTGAAACATATTCTTCTTCTAAGGCCTCATTTATAGAGAGGTGTAGGGCGTCGCGCGTTGCGTTTGGCGTGGCGTCTCTCCTCTCTCTCTCTCTCGCACTCTACAACGCCATATGTTTGAATTAACGTAACACGCCTCGTGTCTCCGTTGACGAGGCCTAATACGTTTAGTAAAGGTTTATTAAAAGTTATTTTCATCACTGACTGTACGTAAGTTCGATCCGAACATAAAACGGTCGTAAAGCTTGAGACAGTTTTTTATGTGTAAAAGTAAAAACATACTTTGTTACTAGATAACGGCTTAGCCAGACAATGTTACAGATATGTAACTATAGCCATCTCACTTCTTCAACTTTTAATTTACCACATTCGAGGAAGACAGTCTTTTGATGAGAAGCCACTTTCAGCTCAAGGCTCTTTGGTTAACGTAGTTTTGTAGAATATACAAAACTATACACTAAAACCCGTACCTCCTCTACTTCGGCGTTATACTCTGATTATGGTTGTAATTTTTCTATAGATTTAATGGTGTCTTATATCTAATAATAAACCTAAATTTATTATAATTTTGGATCACTTCTCACAATCGACTTTGACGACCTCTGTGGTGCGGTGGGCAAAGGCCTGCCTGCGACGCAGGAGGTTGCGGGTTCGATTCCCGCCTCGGGACAAATGTGTGTACGATCTGCAGACATTTGTTCAGGGTGTTCTGGTCGTTTTCTATCCATAATAAAAAAGTATCTATCTATGTAATGTATATATGTATGTATAATTATGTATATCAGTTATCTAGTACCCATAACACAAGCTCTGCTTAGCTTGGGGCTAGATAATGCTGTGTGAATTGTCCAGTATTATTTATTTATTTAATCATCAGAGACCACACAATAAACAACTAGCAGTGCTATTTGCAATCCAGTAAAAGATCAAACAAGAAGTTTCATTCACTGCTACGCCACAAAAGAACAATATTATTGGTATCCAAATTAAGCCCTGTCTGCCCATTTGCTATGCATCAACAATTTACTTTATAGCAATCATAAAAGGGCTGTTAAACCTGGCTTTTTATAAACCTGCTAGGTTTTATTAAATATTATGTTCGTGTAATGGTATTTTATTATTTCAGTCTGGTAAAACTCTAATTAGAATTTTTTAAGAGTTCGAAAAATTACATCTGAGTAATTATAATTTTTTTTAATTATCAAGGTAGCGTTTTTAGTTCCATACCATTTTTAACAATTTTTTGTACTTAGTTTTCTTCTTTCACAAGTTTGCTTCTTCATAATTTTAATACAATACCTACAACCTTCAACCTTCTGACATTGCAATAAAATTTTTGACTATTGCCGATTTGACTATTAACAATTTGACTAGTATATGTAGACAGTTTGACTAGACCGATGTTACGAGGCGTAATGTATCATTCGCAGCGAGCATGATACGTCAAAAATCCGTACTGACTGCACGAACGTGAGCTTTGTTACACGTCACATTACGACCCGTAACGTACCAACCCGCCTACTTGAAGTTACACTTGAAACAAAAAAAACGTCGGTCTCGCGACACTAGGTTCTGTATAATTGCATAATTAAAAGACCTTGTTTCTTGCCAAATAACATGATTGACTAGGTCAACAGGAAGTACCCTATAGCGATAAATTGACGGATTTTTTCCCTTACTTGTGCAAGACCTTACTTCTTGCCAATTTTCATGATTCTGGGTCAACGGGAAGTACCTTATAGGTTAGCTTATAGGTTATGTGGCTCCCTTGGAAAATTCAAAGAAATTGGGCATAAACAGCTGTAACTTTTGATTGCGTTGACTTAGAAGTTTGATTTATATTGCGGCTCCAAGAAGTTACAAACCTGAGTATATGATGTGAATTTCAACTCGATATCTTTACGCGTTTCTTAGAAAAGAGGGTTGACAGACGGACAACAAAGTGGTCCTATAAGGGTTCCTTTATTCCTTTTGAGTCACGGAACCTTAAAAAACGATCGAAGATCAATCCGATTACATTTATCCATTTAAATCTATTTGATTCTTCTTCGAAACCTTGCTCGTTTAAACCACACAGTTAATTAAAGTTTAAGACTTCAAAGTTTGAACCTACTGAACGATTACAATTCGATTCCTGTATTCCTGAAAAAAATCCTATCAGATAACAAGTCCCTTCAACAAATAGCTAAAATCGTAAATAGTCATAGTTCATTAAGGGTCATTTGTAGCAATTAAAGCACAGTAAATGACAGATTGGTCGGCGCGGATCTTGTGGAACGAATCTGTAATAGTGGCCGCGAGTTTAGAAACGGCCATTTTGTTAAGGCAAAGCTTTGGCTTTGCATAAATAAAGAAATAATAGTGTCATTTTTACACAGCCTTATCTGGCCCCAAAGTAATTTTACAGCCATATCTGGCCCTAAAGTACTTTCAATTATCGAAAACTAACAGTCTAACTAGGTAAAGGTTTCTTGATCGCTTGTTTACTTTACCTTAAAAAGATTGAAGTGGACAAAAAATTAAAGTGATCACTTTATTTCCTAGTTTTACTTATGTAATCTGAGTTTTGTGACGTGTCCAAGAGTCCAGTGAGGTCTAAAGGAAATAAAGCACTTTGAGTTTTATCATTTAATTGAATACAACTCAAGGTTTTGTCTATGACCAACTGCAAATAATGTAAAATCGACGCATTTAAGGAATTCTAGTAGACTAAACCCCGCAAAACTTCGTAAATTATCAGGTATGCCATCTGAGTGTTAGTGTTTAAAAAACTTCCAGTAGGTACTTCACTTTGTTGGAAGTTAATCTAGCTTTAATCCTGGGAGTGGGCGTTGTGATCTTCGAATCACAATTGTTTACTTCTATAGGTTCCTTGGCTTCTTATTTTTGTTTTGCCGTGTATGTTCCTAAATAAAAACTTTTTCATTACTATTGCAGTCCTTAGATTAGGAAAACAGTAAATCAAGAGACAGAATAGTAGTTTCGGATTAGTTTTCGTGCAAACGCTAATCTTACGCAAGTTTCATAACTTCATAAGAGTTGATTTGCACGAAAATCGAAAACTTTAATATCGAATCGAAAACTTTAATATCGAATCGAAAACTTTAATTTTCCTTTTCGGATCATTTACTGTTGATGAGCACCATTGACAACCTTAAACGTTAGTAACAAATGCCTTGTTCACAAAATGCGCCGGTAAAGACTTTTGATAGAAGCATGGAAGTTGCGCTTTCACTTAACTTCGCCTTAACCAATAAGCAATATCGAAAATAATTTGGTTGTAAAGAAATCAATCGCTGTTCCCGCTATTCTGATTACTAGTTTCCCATACATTGTTTGAATATAAAAATGTATAGAGATTCTGTATAAATGTGTAAGTGGCGAGACTAAATCGTAATTTGTATTTGAAATGCATTGTTGTAATTAGGAGCCTGCGTGTCGACCGTGAAACGGAAATAATCTCGGAAAATTATGAAAAAACCATGAAGTTATGGGATTTTGTTGATTTTGTGGTTGGTAATTTTATAACGGAGAAAATAATGGCGGTTTAGAACCGCAGTCTGAACTTACTTGAACTTTGGTTAAGTATAGAAGTTTGTGTAATATAAAATGCACCTGGTATCCAAGGTCCGATTTCACGAAATACACAAAAATGTTGGTCGCTTCGTCGCCGAAAACTGTAAAAAATGCCTATATTTTAAATAATTTATGACAACAAAGGTCTTTCTAGCAGTACGAGAGAATTACCAATTGACGCAGAATTTTATGGTGATTTCAATGATGCATATAACTCAATATCGCTCAACATATCGGTTAGTAATTGTTGCCTTTCAAGCGTCGACATAAAACTGAGCGGCTAGTATAGGTTTGCTCAATATTATATCAAAACGAAAAAAGTTTTCGTTATTTAAAAAATCATTTCATTTTAAAATTCATCATCTACTACTTGGTATAGGCCTCAAAACTCTTGTGCCACCCTACACAAACCTGCGCCAATCTCATGAGGGCTCAATGAGGGTCATTTCAAAACTGCCTTGCCATAAACACCTATGCACGTGCCAGTACCGCGTTTGGTGAAATCTGGCCTTTTTTACGATGTGAAAATGCTGTTTGCGCATAACCTCTAGCCTGAGGGCTCGAGGGGTATGTCCGGCTAACACTGAGCTACTAGCAGAGTGTTAGCAGCAGCTGCTAACACTCTGCTAACTAGCTGCTAGTGGCATACCCACTAATAACCCCTCGATACTTCCTGTCTCATCTTATTGCCAGAGCGTCGTCAAACCACTCGTCACTAGACGATTCGTTCGACGGCGCACTAGCTCTTGACAGGGTTGCGGGTTCCCGGTTGTATTCGACCGCTACCCTGTCGGTGAAATCTGCCCTAACGGAGGATACGTTAGGTAAGATAGGACTGATTACACCAAGTTTATAATAATAATAATAAATTCATTTATTTTACCCAAAACAAAAACAAGAACAATGAGAAAAACAAGTTGACATTAAAAAAAAAGTGCACATAGTGAGTGACAATGACATTATGGCTGAAGTTTGGTATAATCGAGTCTAGATACTCAGTTAAAGATTAAAAATCCAAATTGCCGTATCTATGCTACACTCTTATGAATGACCAATCAAAGATTATCTATTTTTTTCGACCCCAATCATTTAAATCAATAAAAGTTCAATCAAAATTCACATAAATCTAAATTTCACATTCAGTTTAATATGAAAAAACGCTTATTTAAATAATTTGTAGATGTTTATTTAAAATCTTTGAGATAACAAACAGACGAACTGACGTAATTTTTTATGATCGACAATTTACTTTATTGTGATTAGGAAGCTTACAAGAAACTAAATTAATTCGCAATTATCATCAACTTTTTGTTGTGTGTAATTAATTCTTGATTTGGCGAGTTCTTTGGTAAATCTTTCATAATTTCAATCAAAATCAATTTGTTTTGATATGACCTTAAAACTTCAATTTGGTAAAATTCTCACATAAACTTTTAGCGCCTTCTCACTCGACGCTAGTTACCTGCAAGCGACTGAGTAGATATTTTCCATTCTGTGACATCATTAAGGCGATTTCCCACTAAAGCATAGCAGAGATGTGTCAAAACCTCCTATGTCCAACTGTAGACTACTTATAAGCTGATGATGATTATCGCGGTGAAAAACAAGCGATACAATCACACTTCACGCTATTTACGAAGTTTGGTTGGATGGATGTTTGTTACTTCGTTATGCCAAAATTACTTGACAGATTGGACTGAAATTCACATGGATGTAGCTCTAGACATGAAACAACATTATAATTATGCTACAGGCTTTAGGCTACGGCTTTTTATCCCATAAATTAGTTTCCATGGGATAGAAACCATGAAACGTATCACCGCGTGCGGAGTCACGGACTGAAACTTGTCTCCAATATAATGTCGTGATGGTCTGTAAGGCTTTTTTGTCACCATGCTATTTATCGGTTATTTTTACACATCTGCAATAAACACCGTTTAGAAACTGGTGGTCACCAAACCGTCACTGAGAGGTCTCCGGCTTTTAGTGTAAGGTACCCATTCGACTCATCCAATATCTTTGTCCAATGTACCTTTGATCAAAGATATTGGATGAGTTCATCCAAATTACTAGCAACCCCATTTGATCAAAGATTTGGACACAAGTTTCTGCCCGGGGCTTCGCACGCGTTGTTTCTATGAAAACGTTTAAAGGTTATTTATTTCCAATGGAAACTGAAATTTTATAGATTAAAAAGTAGCTTGTTTTATTCAAGGTCAAGAACTATACTAGTGCCAAATTTCAACTCGATCTGTTGAGAAGTTTTGGCGTGAAGAATTATCCATCTATCCATCCAAACTAACGCATTTATAATTTCGTACAATTTCATTTGAACTCAACTAGGCCAATTACTTAAGAATCTTGGACAAAGATATTTGACGAATGGAAAGAGCATCCGTTCAAAAAATCTGATCAAATCTGGGACAAAAAATTAAGATATTGGATGAGTGGAATGGGACCCTAAGTCGGTCTAAAGTTCCCCCTTTATGACCTTTTCCCTGATTTCCTTAAGGTATTTCTCGGTTATCAAATCATGAGAACCCAAAAATATGGATAGGTACCATTAAAAAGCCCAGCAATCAAACGCACATAATTATGTTTATTACCCACACACGCGCACTGCCCAAAACAGTTTCGTCATTCCAATACCACCTGTCAATAGAATATCATTCTTGAAGTTTGGGTGATAAAGTTGTTTCTTGTGTGGAGTGGCGCGGTTCCACGATTGGTCGTAAAATTATGAGTTTTTTTCTCTCCGGCCTTTTTATAAGGTTGGAATAGTAGTTAATGGCTGTCGGTGCAATTTGGAGGGGCAGGCGGGGTAATTACAGGTACGCTGTGTGTCATTGCCGGGTGCTTCTAATTCGACGGGTCGGTGGAGGCGAGGAGAGTGACTGACTTAGTGCTTGGTGTCTGTGGTTCGTTTCAGTTACTGTTGTATTTGTTTAAGACTTAGCACTAGAAGAATACAGAGATACACCACCTTCTAGTTTTAGAGATTATCCGTTACAAACTAGCGGCTTAAAACCTTGTGATAAGTGAGATGACCTAAAGGGAGCCTTCCCATTAGATCATCTCGCTTATTACAAAATTAAGACCCAAAAGAAAGAAAGTCAGATCTCTACTCCACCTTAGATAACGATTTTGTGTGTACTTTGAAGTTATACTTTTTTTTAGATAAAATGAAATTGAATGACAAATATAAGTTTAAAAAATTGTTTGTTTTACCACAATAGAATAGGTACAATTTACAAACTGAATTTTTAAACGAACGTGACAAAATCTTTTCTAAAACCAATCAAAGTAGCTAGCTTAAGCTTAATTTAGTGTTAAGGCTGCCGATTGTGCTACTAGATTGAGCTAGGTGTGTGTCTGAAGTGGCAAAAAAATTTTTTTTTGCATTTTTAATACAATAGTCCTTACTATCGCTATAGCTGCACAAAAAGTCATTTGCCTTTCATTTAGACTCTTCAGTCTTTACTTATTTTTTAATCAGTGAACGGCTGCGTATAACAACTTAGGCAGGTACCTACTTTACTTGCCCTGACTTGCCTTACTCACTGGAGTCATGTGTAATGGGCCTAAACTGAAAGCCTTTGATGACGTAGCGAGGGATTCATGGAAAGAGGGATTTGGATTCCTGTAATTGCATCGTGAGGTTTGGGTGTTCCAATTCTTTTTTCAAAATTTGCGTTTATCTTATTAGCCGAGCAAGGATTTGGACTTCAGAATAAAAAAAAAATATGACCTAAAAGGAGCCTGGTTTAAAGCCGCTGGTTTGTAACGGATAATCTCCAAAACTACCGGTCTAATTATAAATATAAATAATATAATAATAATATTAATGCTGGATAATTCTCATGCATTATCTAGCAATAAGCTATGCAGAGCTTGTGCAATAATAAAAAAAACTAACTTTAACGCCGAGCATAGCACTTCTTTCTTCATTCGAATGCGGGTAAAAATAGATCCCTCACTTACAAAATTGAGAAACCAAAACTAAATCACCCAAGAGAAAGAAAGTCAGCTACCTACCGTGATTCATCTAACTCAAAGCTGTTCCTCGCACCTAAATGAAGGTCATACATCACTGCGGCATCCACAGACATCCGTCATCGGGGCTCAGTGGGCACTTGCCTTAGGCTTTTAAATGAGTTGCTGAGGGCATTCGTTGGAATGTTTCTTTTACTATGATAAAATATCTAACTAATATAATGTTTCTTCTTAACAAAGTAGTAGTTTTACTATAAAAACTATCGTAGTTTGACGAATTCATTATGGATGTAAGCGGGTTAACTACGAACTTTATTAGTGTTGGAAGAACACTAACGTTTCATCCCTTAACGACGGACTTCTTTAGGGATGAAATGTTGGTGTTCTTCGAAAAGTATGTAATAAAGAAAATGTGTGAAAGAATGAATTCGGTGTTGAAACGAAAACTGCGGAGAGGGCAAGCTTTGATTCATTGTTTTGTCCAAATTGCGGTTGCACTTCGAAACTCAGCAGGGAATAGAAGAGCACTCTTTGTGGAGTTGAATTTCATTAAAATTCACATAAATTCGACTCTAATCATGCGCTACGTTAGCTCAAATTACAATAAGTTTTTAAAAATCAAATGCATTCATTTTGAGCAAAGTCACACACAAACACAGGCATACTATACACATCATCATCATCATCAGCCTATATCAGTCCACAGCTGGACATAGGCCTCCCCTAATGAGCGCCATAGCGCCCTGTCTTCAGCTTGCCGCATCCAGCATCTGCCAGCAGTCTTTCGCAAATCGTCATCCCACCTGGTCGGAGGGCGTCCTACACTACGTTTGCCGAGTCGCGGTCTCCACTCAAGAACACGTTTACCCCAGCGGTTGTCGGTTCTTCTCGCGATATGGCCAGCCCACTGCCACTTCAGCTTGCTAATCCATTGAGCTATACTATACACACAAGAAACTTAAAAACGTATTGTATTGTTAGCCAGTTAGCGCTTACAGAAGTGCCTTGGCATTTTCAATAGAAAATTCTACAAAAAATGATGTAGTTCGATCGAAATCAGTACCGGTTTTTAAAAATAAGCACCCAGGTGGGAAGGTAGCATCAATGACGCCTATGTGCTGTAAAAAATATTTTCCTGATGATATTCTAAGAAGCACCTGCCTTTGTCACAATGTCATCAGTACCAGCAATCATCGTGTTGAAAATTGCCCCAAAATTACAGAATCTAGACGTGTTATTACTTGTAGATTAGTGGAAATTATAGAATTATGCGGTAACGGCCTTTTTTGTATTTTAAGAAAAAACCATTTGATTCGTCCGTCGATATTATGATGGTGATTCAGCAGAGGCTGCCGGGTCGAAGTGGTTTTTGCGATGTGTGGATATAGCTTGAGATTCACATTATGCAAAAATCGCTTCTGCCCGTTATTTGCGTGTGCTTTGCAGGATAAAAAGCTAATTTGAGAGAAAAAACCCGACTCACACAAGCGATAATAATCAAAAGAATTTTAAAGATACGTCATACATCCAAATCTATTGAGGCATTTAAAAAACTTCATAAATTATTTAAAAAAAAATGCTACAATTCACACAGCATCATCAAGCCTAAGCAGAGCTTGTGTTTTGGGTCATAGATATAGATATTATATACTTAATACAATACACTACACAGATAGATATTTTTAATAATAGCAGACTGTCGCCGGCCGCTCCACAGAGGTCGTCGATGCAACAAACTTGTCTCCTTGCTTCTTCAAAACTATGAGCTTCGTTATTTAATTTTAGTATCCACAACGTCAAAAAATCATGCTTGAAGTTATGTTAGTTTTGTTGAATAATAAGTAAACGTTTTGGGTTACTATTGTTCATCTGATGAGCTTTTAATATTACAAAGAGGTTTGTTGAATTATGAAGGTGTTTGTCAGAATTTGACGTGTGAATGAAAGCCTATAAAGATAAAGGACCACCTCGATAGAGGCGTATATCGCCAGCGATAGTCTTGCTCTTCTACATTACTTTTGTCGATCGTGTCGATCTCGTTGCTTAGCTGGTTAAAACGTTCCTGTACTAAAGGTGAGGCGCGGGTTAAATCCTGCCGAAATCGTTTTTTTTTGAGATATTGTTAAAAAGTTTTCGTAGAACTTACAAAATGTTCAAGTTAACCCCAACACCAAAATGTCATACACAGACCTTCAACAGTAGCAGTTAGCAATAAAAAAAAATATTTTGTTTTTTTAACGAATTGGTATACATATTGATTTATTGGTTATATGTACGTAAAGAAGGTATTGAACCATCGTTATTAAAAGTGGGTCTATTTACAGTCAGATAAAATATGATTAAACCGAATAGAACCAAAAAAATAAGCCGTTTAATGCCAAAAACCCTGAAAATCTGTACTAATTCGGTAACCGAAACGAAAACGCACCGATGAGGAAGGACCCTAAGTTTCTTTAAGGACATTTGAACGTCCTATAATAAATACCGAGGTCTAAGAAACAGTATGTATACCAATTTTCCCGTCTTTTTTTCAAAATAACTGACCTTTTTGCCGAACAAAAACCTCTCCATCGCTAGACAAATACAGACACATTTTTTCCGACCCAGCGTCATTATGGTGAGTTTTTTGTGGGCATGCCCATTATATCAGATTCGTAATGATATGAAGCCAAATTATAAGGCCCGGGTTTTGGGCTCTATTAACATACCTAGCCGAGTGTTATTTGGATTTGGTGAACATTGTGTAGGTTAAAACCAAGGTCAAGATTTACTTGAAAATATTTAGTTACTTAAATTAAATTAAACAATTTCAGATACTCAAATAATAAAAGGTACACATTACTTAATTAATTTAAATAATAAATTTGTGTGGCACAAGGCAGCCGTGTGGTGCCGGCTTAGACTTTGCACCACTCCAACTCTTCGCGTGGGTGTCGTAAGAAGCGACTAAGGGACATACACCGGGGGGCCGGTAGCAGCGCCTCTTGCAGAATAGATCTACTACCGAACTGCGATCCCCAACCCGCATGCCCAGCGTGGCGATTATGGGCATTACCCCCATGAGATAAAAGGCAATAAGGCGATTATCAGGGGGATGCCTGGGTCCAGCAGTGGACAAAAGAGAAAAGAATGATTTGTTTGCAAACACATCATTCTTTTCCTGTCTCTGGCTAATGCAATCAAACCGACATTCACAATATCAACTGTTAATTAGTTATTTTTATTGAAGGTAGTAAAAAAGGGTTTACGGCCCCTAATGCATGCCCGGAGCCTCTTGGTATACTTACAGTGTTTTAAATTTTAGGTTATGTCAGAATTCGTTGAAGAACCAAAAATAATAGGTATTATGATGTGATTCCCGTTTACTTTAGGTTTAGGACCTTTATAACTAAATCAGTAGCACATGAAAAACATGTTTGTGGATAGCTTATGAAAAACATGTGAATTATTAAAGACTATAACGAGATGAAAATAACAATATGAGTGATTAAAAACTAAAAAACAACTTTAATTCCCTGTTTGCCAATTTGACAAGGCCGCCCATTGTACTTGTCTCATGTACCTAATGTCTTTTTGTAATGTTCTTTTTCTGGTGTGCAATAAAGTGTTTTTGTATTGTATTGTATTGATTCCCTGTTTGAAACGTTTTCTAAGATTTGCTAATTCCTCTGGAAGATCATTTGTATGATACGATCTCGGGATCATCCTCTATACAACTGCAAAGAATCATCCAAATCTGTCTATAAATAAAGGAGAAATCAACAAACATGCATAAAGATCCGTCAAGTGCGAGTGTAACTCGCGCGCCAAGGGTTTTGAACATTTGCCATTTATACAAATATATACTATACTAGCAGCGCCTTGCGGTTTTACCCGCGTAGTTCCCGTTCCCGTGGGAATTCCGGGATAAAAAGTAGCCTATGTTCTATTCCAGACTATAATCTATCTCTGTGTCAAATTTCATCCGGATCCGTTGAGCCGTTCTGGCGTGATTGAGTAACAAATATCCATCCATCTATCTATTCATCCATCCATCCAAACTTTGACATTTATAATATTAGTGGGGTAGTGGGATTAGGGGGATAGGTACCGGTTAGAGACTTGAAAATTGTCATTTTCATTAGCTTTTTCTTCTTATAGTCAGTAATGGGGTACGAAATGTATTATTATTTCAAGTCCATAGGTGCGGTAATTACTGAGATAATAAAAAAAGAAGCAGGACGGAGAGAGTGAGACCATCAGGGTTTCGAAACCGATCTCGGAACCCTAAAAACATACATACAGTGTCAAGAGAACCTTCTCCTTTTTTCGAAATCGGTTAATTAAACCCGACTCACCTACTATTTGCTTTTTCCACTCAATAAGAGGGATCTATACAGGGCGACATCTATATTTTAGATCTTTCTATATCGCAAGGACTATTATTAGGTATAACTAAGGCAGAAGCAGTTATTAGTCAACTCGACTTTACGCTATGCTGGTAAAATGGCCCCTTAGTCATCCAAAGTGTAAGCTAGTTAGTTGGTAAAGCACCGACCTTAATAGATAGTTCCTGTTAAAACAATTCCTTACCTTAAAAGCGTGACTTCGACCATACCGGGCCATATTAGGGGTACCCGCATATAGCCCATGTGTTAGGCCACGGCCGCACTGCAGGGTACTTGGATGGTTGATGAGAAAACAAACGTATGAAAATGTACGCGACAGTTCATGCTGCAAAAAACAAGGTTTGCTTGTCACCTAGCTGTATCGAGACTTTGTTTGTTTCCGGATTTTGAGCTGTGAGGTATGCTCCTAGCTGCCATCGAAGTACCATACTATTCAAAATTATTTATTTAAATTACAATCAGGCATACGTTAGAAATATAAAATGTATAATCGATAGGTCCCTATATAATGTCTTATGGATTGACTATGACCCTGCGTTAGGCTGGCCTGTGACGTGGGTACCAGTGCACGGTAATTAGAATATTGACTGATTTCTAGGGTATCATAAAAACTTTACGGATTATACAATACTAACTTCTCGCTGCGGCTTGGTACGCATTTTCTCGGGCAAAAAAATACTTTTGTGTTATTCCAGGCTTAGAGCTAGACATTTACCTACGCAAAATTCATAGCGACGCAGGAGTATCGGACAAATGTTTATACGATATGCAAATAATTTTACGGGTTATCTGGTTATTTCTTTGCAAATAAAAAAATATCTATCAATGTGATGAAGTGTACTTATTGTATTATAAAATATCAGTCATCTAGCACCCATAACACAAGCTGCTTAGCTTGGGGCTAGATAATGCTGTGTGAATTGTGTAAAATTATTTATTGTTTATTCATCCGTTCAGTAGTTTTGGTGCGAAGAGGTAACATCCAAACTTTCGCATTTATAATATTCGTACGATTCTGCCAACCTAGACGCCTAACCACCTTGCAGTGCGGCCGTCGCCTTAGGGACAATTATTACCAGCGCGGTGGCTCGCTCGCTCACGACCAGTAGTGGCGATCGTTTAGTGGAAATAAGCCTTTATTTTAGCACTTGGAGTATCGTGGGATAAATCGAGAGTAAAGTAGGTAATCGCCACTTTTGTATTTTCTAGCTGCCGCCTAACTGTGACAGTCAAAATAAATAAAAGAAGTAGAAGAAAAATAATAACTTTTACCCATGACATAGTTACAGACTTAGTAGGTATCTACTTTATCTAAAATTAAAATTACACAAAAAAGAATAGAATTAAAGAAAATAGTCATCAAATGACGAAAGAGGCCGCGCGGCTTATTTGGTGATTTTGTTCTAATTTGACATAATAGTGCCGCGGCCGCGCAGTTCCGTTGTATGTAGCATAGTGCGTTTCTACCTTTAGTGTCTAAAAATAGAACACCCTACATATCTGTCGATAGCCAACATTTTTAAACACGTAGGTTTTCTCATGATATACCCTTAAACTCCATTCCCATCGTAAAAGTCAAATTGAAATCGTGGAGCCGTTGCCTCTATAAAAACTTGCAATTATCAATATTTGCAAACTTTACGAGCTTGCAAGCGGTACTTTTATATTAACTATGTAGTTGATTCAACTAGCGATTTATGGCGGCAAGCCATCCATAAAGATCTTAAAAACTACTAGCTTCTGCCCGCGTCTTTGCACACGCTTTTCTGGGATAAAAAGTAACCTATGTCCCGGGATAGCATCTACCTCCCTGCCAAAGTTCATTAAGATCCGTTCAGCAGTTTAGGCGTGAAAATATAACAGACAGACAGATAGAGTTACTTTCGAATAATATTTATTTATTTACTTATTTTTAGGGAAACCATACTCAGCACACTATACTTAGTTAGGTGATACAATATTATATTGTAGTGTGCCGATGGTCTAAATAAATAAATATTATAAATTCGAAAGTAACTCTATCTGTCTGTCTGTTATCTTTTCACGTACTTGAAGGGCCATTGACAGGTATCCACTGATAGTAAGTTAGTAGGTATGGATGTATGAAGGTCTACATTTTTCAGCACTTAGCTATAACCATAATAAGTCGTTGAATAATTTTAACGATTCAATTAATATAAAGGTTATTTAAATGCGCAAATACGAACAATTTTATGAGATAAAAGTATGTTGACGACTTCCGCTGCAAGTACCAAAAAGTGTGTTACTTCCGCTGCGGCTTAGAGACTGGTATGAGAAAGTATTTTTGAGATAAGATAAGATCCATGGATAAAAGAACTTATGATGGAGTTGATAAGGTTAAGATCTGGCGCTTTTAAAAGGTGTTAGCATCCTCATGAGAAACCGTATACCTACTTCTTAAAATCAATATTATTGTTAAACATAAAAGATTCTAAGTTAGGCAAAAAGCAAGCCTAAACTAGAGACACAAAAGGTCCAAAATAGACCAGTTCTGTTATTCACAATTTCACGAGTAGAAAATATTATAGAAGTACGACCATGAAATACTATTTAAAGGTATAATACCACTAAGGTACACGCATTTGTGAACTAAAGAGGGTCGTTCTAACCGCTCCGGGCTTACTAACTATTTATTAATCTTGTGGATGTGACTGCAGCCAACAGCAAAGAATTAAATACGTACTGTATTATTTTCGGACCTTTCGCAAATGCAGTAGAACTATACACTTTATCCCTGTAATTTTTGTAGGAAGAGCCTTTTACAACCTATTGTTTAACGGTTTCTAAACAGTAACAATTTTTAAGGACCCACGTTTGCAGACGCTACGCTTTTTACTGTTTTGTTTATATATTTCTTGAACAATGCTATATAATTACTTTGTTTTATGAAAAATGTTGTTTTGTTCTGAAGTAGTATAAATCCAAGTTGACCGCATACCTTTAAGAACCGACAAGCTAAAGAAATCTAAAGAATTCTGAGAATTTGTCTCGTTTATAATAACTAGTGGGCTGGCCATATCGCTAGAAGAACCGACAACCGCTGGGGTAAACGTGTTCTTGAGTGGAGACCGCGACTCGGCAAACGTAATGTAGGACGCCCTCCGACCAGGTGGGATGACGATTTGCGAAAGACTGCTGGCAGATGCTGGATGCGGCAAGCTGAAGACAGGGCGCTATGGCGCTCATTAGGGGAGGCCTATGTCCAGCAGTGGACTGATATAGGCTGATGATGATGATGATAATGATGGTAATAACTAGCTGTTCCCCGCGGTTTCACCCGCGTCAAATTCAAATCTCTCCCATGGGAATTTGATTCTATTCGTTCAACTAACTTTATGCAAAAAATCAAGTCGATTGGTTGCTTAGTTAGGGCGTGATGGAAGAACAAACAGACAAACAAACACACTTTCATAAAATTAGTTAGGATACAAGTTATCGAAATATGTTGTCCAATATATTTATTAAGAGTACGCTTAGCATTATTTTAAAATAATTTGGTACGGTATATTTGATGGCAAGACACCCAAAAACTGTAAATAAATCGAACTGACCTGTAACGTTTGATCGCTATTATAAGATCCATCGATGGGAAATTTTATATGCATACTCTTCGCTTTCCAGGTGTCTTAGTTGACTGGTAATAATTTGCTTGTTTTGAAAAAGCTGAATACCGATTTTGAATTCCTCAATTTGAAACTTTTTTAGGTTTCGCAAGATAAATACTAATCTCCCGGAAATATTTTTAATGCGACCACCTCGCGATCCACATCCTCTATACAACTGGATAAGAATCTAAATAAAATCCAAATCATAATGGAACATACAAAAAAAACGTACAAACCGCCGAACATTGAACAGCCTCCTTTATTCGTAGTTGATTAAAAATAATTGCGTCAAAACAAACATTATTTATTTTTATTTAAAGCGAATATTTAAAAATAACTCGATCACAAAAGATACTGGATCTACCGATTATCTGCTCCATTTCCTGTCATCACCCACTGACATTTATGACCACCCACGTAGGTATCTACTTTGACTTAAGGGACAAGAATTTTGCATTAAAATTAAGAAAACCTTTTTGTTCCAAATCATAAACTCCGCTTAATATCTGCGCCAATAAAAGCCAAGTAATATTAAAGTACTGGTAATCGGTTGCATTAAGATTTTTTTTAATTTTTTTTTTTTTACCCGACTTTGTTGATGTCTGATCGTTAAATAAACAGGTATTTGTAATGCAAAATTCTTTTTTATGAAGTTTTCGAGGAATATGATAAAAGGTTAGGCCGCTGACCTGCATTTACGGGAAGGAAGTTGAATTTGTGTGCTGTCATCAAAATGTAATCAAAATCTGTTAACTTGTCAATAAATGCGTGCGCGGTAGGTTCGTTTCGGTTTAGTTGACGAGCGCCTTTACTTGTTGTTTATGTATGATACACAGATACCATTTGATCAAAATGGTATTTATCTAATTTCCATATTTTAATCACCATCGTCATTCTTATGCTAGTCCATCGCTGGACATAGGCCTCGCCTTAAAATCACCATAGCGCCCGGTTATTAACTTTGCGCATCGGTCATTTAGCAGTCATTCACAGATCGTCATCCCGCCCGGCCACAGGGCGTCCTACACTACGTTCGTCGAGTCACGGTCTCGAAAACCACGTTTATTAAAGATTGTCGGTTCTTTTGTACACAGCAACTAGGAATAATGATTTTATAAAAATCTATTCCGCATCTGTCTGCGGCGACCACAGGATGCTGTAAAATCAGTATAATTACTTTAATCCCGAGTCCGACCGACGTGCATTAGTAGGAACCACTGCTAATTCTAACCCGTATCCCGAAGTAATAGCGTCATTTCCGACAGGGGCTTCACAATCGTAAATACCAGGAGGTCATTCCCACTAACCAACCCTTTGCTATGACAATGGTGTCGTTGCAGAATCGTCACGTAGAGTCCTTAAATAAAAAAACTCTAGATAGTGCATGCGGTGGTATTTGCACGGACAGACTTTTGTCGCGCCTCCCTCCAGGGACGGGCGTCTGTACTTTCTTTTATCGAAGAAGGTAGAATGCCAAAATGTGTCCTGTGACGATACTGAGTGTCTCTATCTCTCTAATATCCAATGTATACTAATAATAAAAAACGGTAAAGTTTGTGAACTCATAAACATCATAAACTCACAAACCTCAGAATTTTCATCATCGATTTTCGATTTTTAACCGATTTGTTTTTCAAAATCGGTTCAGTAGATCCAGATCTACTGAACCGATTACAAAAATTCTTTTACCAATAGAAAGCCAACTTATAAAATGGGATACATGAAAAGCGCGAGCGAAGCCGCGGGCAGTACCTAGTCATTTACATTTTACTTAAACTAAGTCGATAATTTTTTTAATTATTTTTTCCCGTGTTCTGTTATCGAAGCTGAACCCCCCTGAATGTTTGGTCCTTCATTTTTGTAACAACCTGTAAACAACCTGGACATACACTATACAATACTAAAGAAATAAACGACGCTCAGCTTCTGGATGTGATTGCACAGTGTCTTCAGTTTTTCTCATACATTCAAACCTCTTATCCTATCTCTTATTCACTGCAATTTGTCAATGTGGTCTACTGAAAAACTTGACAGACAGACAGACTTACCACTTCAAACAGTTTAATAGCTCTATTAGAGATAAAAGCAAATGAAAATGCATGAATATTATAGTCCAGACGGCATTTTACTATTTTATGTGGTCTTTTCTTGTAAAATAGTTCTTTTTATAGCGAAAAAGGATAAAACGATAAAGCGATTTGGTTAAACATACTGGACTGACCACAATCATAGGTAAATGCTTTCTTATGTTTCGTATTCACAAAAAGAACCAATTTTATAAGTTGCTGTATGTGGTTATAATAATTTATTTGGTTTTTGCTTGATGTTTGGTCTGCTGTCATTTCAACATCAGCTGTCATATTTGACATTTACTGTCATTTTTCAAAAATGTGTGAAACAAGAAGTATAAACTATTTTGGGTAATTCTAAATTTATAAAGAATTGGACGAACTGCGTATGGATTCTTGACGAACAACAAATATTACAGAACACAGAGACTTGTCTCATGTAATGTCTTTTTGTAATGTTCTTTTTCACACAATGTGTACCTACAATAAAGTGTTTTTGTATTGTATTGTAATATTATACATTATATAGATAGGTATTTTTTATTATACATAGAAAACGACCAGAACATCCTGAACAAAATGTCTGCAGATCGTACACACATTTATCCCGAGGCGGGAATCGAACCCGCAACCTCCTGCGTCACAGAGGTCATCATAAAGATTTTGATCTATATCTAATGTTGAAACTCATGCTTTTTAGATGTGTAAAGAAAATATCGACATCCAAGTCGAAATCGATATTCACCGCACGGCCCGTTACAGTATTTGCCATCAACTCGATATAAAAGGTGGGGATTCAGAAGTCTGCCTATAGTCATAAACTCGAGATTTATCGCAGCGCTAACCTCTAGGCTATGGGGTGGCTACTGACTCTAAACACAGCTTATGGCAGCTACCGTTGGTTCACTGTATTTTTAGGAGATCTACCGTCGAACTTCAACTTATTTAATGGCTCACTGTGTCTATGTTACTACAACTCTGCAATGCAACACAGGTTGAAGCACCTCTCAAGTCGCGGTATTTCTACATTAATATTTAAAAGAGAAAAGATTTGTTTGTTTGAATTGAATAGGCTCCGAAACTACTGGACCGATATGAAAAATTAATTCACCGTTAGAATTCTACATTATCCCTAATGAAAATAGGCGATAAAATATACTTCCATGCGAAACCGGGGGAGACCGCTAGTTTTTAATACATCTATCGACTGTCATTAAATCGCGACCGTTTGAGTATTCGGTTGTAAACGGTTCGTGTGTTATAAATTTGTGTTTTATTCACAAACAGTTGGTACTTGCGTTTACTACGTATTTACGCCGTATTTACCAAGCTACACCTCGAAATTTATATAATTTTAGTACAAAATCTAACACACAATTTTTTTTTCTACTATAATGCCTCACACTGCGTGCACTGGGGCAATTTCTAAGGAATTAAAGAAAGTTTCAAATATTTTCGACTTCGACGGGACTCGAACCCACAGCCCTTCTCCAGTACGGGATGCGCTACCTATCAGGTGGGTTGCGGGTTTAAGTCCAGTCGCAGCCGAACACTTTTGGGAAATTACTAAATTTCTCACAACTAAAATTGTTTCTGAAAGACTCAACTTTAGACCGATTTTTGGTCTAGGATCTGTAATAGTAAATTAACCGCCATTTTAATTTACTACTTAAATAAACTGGTGTAAACTAAAGTATAAAGTGATCTAGCTCTAAATATTATTACCTGTGGCTTGTCATAAAGAGTTCGCGCTTTCGTAGTGAATGCAATATGCCACCAGAGTGTTGATATGAAATTCTACATGCAATTAGGTACTTTTCTATGGGCCCTTTTAGTACATTTCTTGATTGATTGATTCGTAGAAGAAGCGTTTGGATGGATATTCAGTTTAATCGGATTTAAAATCTACTGGAGGATAACTTTACAAAAAAAACTCAAAGTCGGTTACATCGACAATAGGAGGTTCTATGTTTAGCTGCTTTTTTGTATGTTCGTCTGTTTCTCCGCTATATTTTAACGATTTGAATGTTTTTTTTAGTTGTAAAATAAAGATCCCTAAGTGGTCCCATAATAATTTTATTCCCGAGAGATTATTATTTATCCCGCAAAAATAAAATAAAAAACAGTTTAAAACTATTGGAATCGAAGCCGCTTTTTAGTTTTTTTATTGCTATTAACTTTGGTATTAGAGCCTTGCAATTTACTCTTGAAAAAAAGGTCTTCATTATACTCATTTGTCATTGTATTTTTTTTTGCGAGTAAGTTCTTACCTTAAAACTACTATATAGGTACACAAAAAACATTAAATTATTACATTACAATGCATCGATATTCATGTCATTTCTTTGTTTCTTTCGATATTGCTAGTCAGGTCTGATGTTTCTGTATGGTTTCAGTGGCATTGTTGAATATGGATCCGTTTTCATGGTTCGATATTTTTTTTCCTTTTCTCAGAAATCAAGCCGTTACCTAACTAACAGCCAAAGCAAGGCACTACCACTCGATCATTCTTCCCAACCTACCACTTTAAAAGGCCCAACCGCACCTTCCCACAACGTCACCGAACAGTCCCGCTGCCATAGTCAATCCGCGCTGACATTTGGTTTATCTCCTAGGGGATCTGCTGCATACATTAGACTTAATAAAGCGAACAAGGTGCTTTTCATTAGTGCGGCTCCAGCAGTATCAAGATACGTTGGACAGAAGCAACGGGCTCCTGGTAGGGCTGTCGCGAAGGTTTTGCAGTACAACAATGACAGATTTTAATGTAACGAATGCGACGTATGGAGACCCGAGACCGAGAGGAGTGAAGAAGAGAGAGCCTACCTTTCTCTTTCCTTCTGCACGCAAAGGCTAAGAATGATTACAGTTTTAATATCGAGGTTACTTAACACACTTTATGGGAGCCAAAATTGCTAGAAAGATGATGATGCAGAGACTGACATATAGCTAGATTATTTCTGGCTAGCTTTTTCTCATGAAACACTTATTAAAATGAGATACATAGGCATATATTTACATCATAACGTTTTTGGAATTATTTACCAAGGAACTAGAATTCCAATGCGAAAAAGTAAAATATGCAATAAAAAAAATTACACTCATTTTCAAATTAAAATGTGATCAAAAATATTTTTTTCGTAACAAACGCACACCCTTAACTTCGTGATTAGCTGTCCATTGTTTCAAAACTGATTCAGCTAGGGCCAGCCCTGAGCGCTACTTCTGGCACTCTAAATTCAGGTTTGTCGAAAAATATACTTTATGCCAATTGATTTGAGATTTAAATCAATTAATCAACCCTTTCAGTAAATTTAATTAACTTGGGAAGACATGTCTTGGTACCATATGATTATTATTCAACAAAACATGGGTAAATACAAATCAAATCGAAGAAGTTTGCTATTATAAATTTTACTTTAGTTTTTTTTTAGTTTCATTGTTAATCTTACTGATAATCCGTCCCAACACAAGTCACAAAAACATTTATAACTACTTGCATTTCAGTAGATAGAAATACTGAAACATTCGTAACCTTAAATTTTGTAGGTACTAGATAAGTTTAGATCTGTACCCGGAATAGTTCAAAAGACGATCAACTTTTTTTCTAATTAGCCTAATGAGGCTTTTTTGGTGTTTGACGTTACTAATTGGAGTTAGGTCTGTTTTGTTGTTAATCTGGATCAAGGAATCACGAGGAACTTAGCCTCACGGTAGGGTAGTAGTCAAGATAAAATGTTTTTTAATTGTAAAAAAAATATGCTTTATATGGTCAAACGAATCATACTGAAATTTAGCAAGGAGATAGATGATTTCCCGGGAAAAGGCATTAACCATTTTTTATCCAGGAAAAGCTCTTGCGAAACGGCGGGCAGATGTTAGTCTTGAATAAAAAGACGAAAATTTGACGATCGATGTGGCGCAGCGGGCGAAGATCCGCTTGCGACGCAGGAAGTTGCGGGTTTGATTTCCGCCTTGGGACAAATGTTTGTACGATCTGCAAATATTTGTCCCGGATGATCTGGATATTTTCTTTGTATAATACAATGTATCTTATGTATGTAATATATTGTAATAAGTATATCAGTCATCTAGGACCATAACATAAGCTCTGTTTAGCTTGGGGCTTGACGATGTCGATTGGATTGGTCAATATTATTTATTTAAAAAGAATCTGTTTTTATTTGTACGATCTGCAGGTATTTGTTCCGGGTGTTCTGGTCGTTTTCTATGTATAATAAAAAATATCTATCTATGTAATATATTGTATTATGTATATCAGTTATCTAGTACCCATAACACAAGCTCTGCTTAGCTTGGGGCTAGATAATGCTGTGTGAATTAATTGTCCAGCATTATTTATTTTATTTATTATTTATTTATATTAGAAACATTACGTAATACAAAAAAAGTACAGTCAACTAAACAAACGCTATTAAAGATACGAAACATCGACCGTAAGTAAGGATAATTGCATCGGAATTCAGAATATAACTCAACTCGACTATAGAATCGAGTTTTTGCCCTCGAATTTGGTAGTATCATAATTTCTTGTCGTTCTTACTTTTTTTGCTTTTAAAGTCCACGGCGGCGTTTTTTGATACGTGCACAGATAATTCGAGTGTTTCGGCACTTGGAATAATGGAGCTCATTGTACTTGCGCTTGCGACCCTAGGGTTGACAACTCACTGTAGGTACAAAATAAAAAAAAACATGGTTTCACGATTCAAAAAGGTGGCGGATATTATTATTTTAAACAAAATAAACAGCCTAACCAGCTTAGCCTGGCCTCCGACCAGGTGGGATGATGATTTGCGAAAGACTGCTGGCAGATGCTGGATGCGTCAAGCTGAAGACAGGGCGCTATGGCGCTCATTAGGGGAGGCCTGTGTCCAACAGTGGACTACTATAGGCTGATGATGATGATGATGATGAAACAGCCTCAGCTGAAAAGCTGAATTCGTTAGAGATAATAATAAACTGCTTTGAACACAATTTTTTTGTTTTTTTTTTCGTACCAAGGGACTTCTTCACTATTAGATTATAGTGAAGAAGTCCCTTGGTACGAAACGTTGGTGTTCTACCAACACAAATAAGGTTCATAGTTAACCCGCTTACATCCGTAATGAACCCTGTCTTAATTTCTGTCTACTCTTTCATTTCTGATAGTAGCGTAGCCTAAGCTGAATTCGTTAGAGATAATAATAAACTGCTTTGAACACTATTTTTTTGGGTTTTTTTCATACCATTCGATTATAGTGAAGAAGTCCCTTGGTATGAAACGTTGGTGTTCTACCAACACAAATAAGGTTCGTTGTTAACCCGCTTACATCCGTAATGAACCCTGTCTTCATTTCTGTCTACTCTTTCATTTCTGATAGTAGCGTAACCCTACACAATGTAGGTAGTAAGTATACGTAAGAGTTATTTTTTATCCAGTTTTTATAGCCATTATTGTGAGATAATGGGGTGTGATACAGCATTTCTGGAGTCACTCGCGTATCTAATGTTTGTATTGTGTCTGTGTGGAAGCACAATGGACGAGTTCTCTAATTGAAATTAAAGGTTCTTGAAATTATATTTTCTAAACTATAGTTGCTCAGAAAGTTGCTCATTCCTTTTCCAGACATAAGGTAGAAAGTACGTCATTGCAGGCGTACTAAAATGCGGAACGGAAAATTCTATGGAATTTTATGTCTCACGCTAAATGTGAGAGATGAAAAGTGTGAGGAAATCTATTTGTAACGAGAATTGGCGGAGAAATCAATGAACATACATAAAAAAATACATACAACCGAATTTAGAACCTCCTTGAAGTCGAATGAGTGATTTTTTTTACCACTTCGCTGGAGTTATTCCAGTTTTCCCTCCTGAAATCCCCGCTGAGAGGGAAATCTGGAATAAAATAATATGAGTTCTAGTTTTCTCTCTTCAAAATTTCTCAGAAGGACTGGAAAAAAACTGGAATGGAAAAATAATCATTCCAGTTTTCCCCCTTGAAGATAACCTCAAGGGGGAAAACTGCACTAACACTAACTAATTTAATGTCTGCTAAAACAGCCAAAACTCTAAAAAATATCTATACTGACCGACTTGGAAAAAAAGAAAGGTATGGTTAAGATTTTTGATACTGAAAGTTTTTGTGTAAAGACTTCTTGCACAGTTGGGTAAAAAGAACTTACGTAGATACCCTCTTTTTGAACTTCGTTATAAGGTATGTTGTAGGTACATTTTAATTTCAAATTCAAAAGTGTCGTGTGTATCTCGGCCATCTTGGAAGAAAGAGACAAAACAAAGTTGACAATTGAACGCAATATCCGAGTGTTGAATCTTTTTAATGATGTCAAAAACAGTTTCATTCACACATGCAACGAATACCGCAATCACAGATGTAAGGAGTTGTACACACTACACACTGACTCAAAGGACTGAACATTTATAGAACTAATATAAATTCAAAAATCAAAAACTTTATTTCTTTAGGCTTACAATAAAGCACTTAGACAAGTCAAATTTTATACATAAACAACAACTTTAAAAACAATCATTATCAAACAAGAAACAAAATGTTATTGATTTCGTTCGTTTCAATTTTTTGTCTACTTGTGGAAAAAGCGAAAAATAAACCTCTAGTAAGTTTGTATAATCCTTAAAATGTAATACAATATTATTTGCCTATCTAAGTCTAAATAATATAAAAGTTGCAGTGCAACCTTTATATTAGTTCATGTATGTACTAATATAAAGGTTGCACACCGTTGCACACGTTTAAACTTTTTATGTCAGTTTAAAAAAAATGAAAAATGGTAAGTACCTAACATTTATGTCTGTCCATATTAAAACTGTCAAAAAAAGTTTCCAAGTTTCTTACATGTAAGTTATATCAATTATTGAGCTATGGCGCTCTATATATACATATTAATTAGGAGGGGGCTTTGTCCAGCAGTATACTAGTATTAGGCTAATGATGATGATGACAAAAATATGATTGCAAATTTAAATATTACATCATTTCCATGTACATCGTACGCCCTTGAAAAACCTAACATAATTTTAGTAATATAACAAAAGATATGTAAAACGTTAGTCTCTCCTTGTTTATTTCACAATAAAAAAATATTTATTTTTAACATAAAATAGTCCAGGTCCAGGTCCAGAGATCGCTCTTGAGCGATAAGACCGCCAATTGTCACTTATGTCATATTTTTTTTTTTGTAAATTGTTTAGCTTAAGTGTGCAATAAAAGTATTTTCTATCTATTTATCTAGTTTACTCAATTATTAACAGTTCACTCTTCCTCAAAAATCAAAAAAATTCCATACATTTCTTGTGAATCTTCAACCGCCGCCATGACAGTTTATTCCAAGCGGCTGAATCGACTCAATAATACCCTCATAAAACTCGAAAAACAATCCGAAAAGCCAGTGTACACAATCCTTTACCGCAATCTTAATGATATTCACATATACAGGACCAGTTTCATGGCAATAACATAATTCAAGCCAAATATTGGCGCGCCAATCAACTCTCTCGTATTCTGCCGCAGACGATACAATCTCACTAATATTATAAACGTGAAAGTTTAGATGGATGGATGGATAGATAGATGGATGGATAGATGGATGGATGTTTGTTCCTTTATCACGCCAGAACGGCTGAACGGATCTGAATGAAATTTGGCACAGAGATAGATTATAGTCTGGAATAGGACATAGGCTACTTTTTATCCCGAAATTCCTACGGGAACGGGAACTACGCGGGTAAAACCGCGAGGCGCTGCTAGTCTTTAATAAAAAATAAACCTTTCTGCTGGAAGAGACAGATGGATCATATTTTTGGTGGACGATGCTTTTGTGGGATTGCTTTTGAAATGTTTATTATCAAGGGTTATCGTCAAAAAAAAAACTAAAAAAAAGAAACTGTATTGTATGTCACATAAATAAATGTAGTTAAAACTTCATGACTTGTAAACTGACTATTTACCAATCATCATCAGCCTATATTAGTCCACTACTGGACATAGGCTTCGCCTATAAAATGCTTCTGTTCCTTCAATGATGACAGTGACGTCACAGAAAAAGGGCAGCGTTTTTATCACCAAAAACTGTGCTGTTTTGTTTTTAGTTTTTTTTTTGCATAATAATGAAAAAAATTATGGGTGTTATTTTTTTCATTAGTATCCCACTAATCCCACTAATATTATAAATGTCAAAGTTTGGATGGATGGATGGATAGATAGATGGATGGATGTTTGTTACTCAATCACGCCAGAACGGCTGAACGGATCTGGATGAAATTTAGCACAGAGATATATTATAGTCTGGAATAGAACATAGGCTACTTTTTATCACGGAATTCCTACGGGAACGGGAACTACACGGGTGAAACCACGAGGCGCTGCTAGTAGGTAATAACATTTCTTAGCGATAAAAAAACTATGCTTAAACGTACCCTATTAGTTTTAGAAGCATTCAAATTCTTCCAGAAGCATTCAAATTCTAGCCGCTCATTGGTTGCGTTTTGAATTAATATAAGAATAACAAAGGAAAGTTAAACAAAAGTATGAGTGATGTACACTCATGAACACATCTGAAACGATCAGCTGACGTTTAAATACGTTGAACAACCAGTGTTGCTAAGTACAGTTATAAAAAAAAGCTAAAAAAGATAATTATGTGTGTAAATTTTCAGTAACAATAAAATAGGAGCCAGTCAAAACCCAGTCGCTACTCCAGGCTGCATAAATAGTGCACGTTTGCAATACAAAAATGTCCAACCAACTACTGGATATTGCAACAAAAAAACTACTTTAACTGTTAAACTTTAAAGCTCAATTCAGATTTTACTTTACGAGATCTACAGCCTGTTTCATGAGTGGAAAGAAAGTGTTCGAATTTAATCTTAAAAGTGAAAAGTTTAGAGTTCAGTTTTGTATGGGTTTCGATTCTGGCAAAGACAATGCTATATCGTTTTTAAAGACATCGGAGGTGACAGCTTCGGTTTTCGGCATTTAATTTCGGCATTTCGGCATTTATTTGCCGAATTCGGGCCCGACACAACAATAGTGGGTATTGTAACTCGATCTTTGACATTGATGTATTTGGACTTCTAAGATGGGTTTTATTTTTGGTGCAGTTTTTGGAATATTTAATGGGAAACGGCACAGATGCAAAAGCTTGGGAATGTTGTATGGTAGAGCCGCTTTATTTATACGAGCGCATGTCTGCGGTATCGCTCACGTGGTAAATGATGATGATGCTTTCCTAGCCGCATTTAGGCCACAATATGTTCTTGTATCAGTGGCAACGGAGGCCAAAGAGGCCAAGATCCATTTTGGATCCCTGAGCCAAATTAGTAGAGTAAAATCCCCATGGACATTATTTTAGACTAAACTTTCACAATGACATTAGTAACATTCCGAATTCCAATTAACCCCAACAAACGGTTTTCACGATAAATCACGAACATTCAGTAGCCGGGAGTCGAACCCGCAACCGATAGCCCCGGGTCACGTGATACCATCGCTCAACCTGCGCTAAAGGAAAATGAGCTTTATCTCGTTGAGTTTAGTTATATTACTGCTTGTTTTGTTTTGTATATGTCACCTGGAATGAGCTTACAGTGAACTTTGAGCTTTATTAGTACTAATTAAGGTCTTATTTAATTTTGTCTTTGTTCGATACTAGATTTTTCCTGCAGCTTTCCTCGTAGGTATTTGTAACTGTAAATTTCGTTTTGTGATCGAACCTGATTTCGTGATTTGAGGTATGCATTTGCCCAATAGTGGTATGAGACAGTCTGACAAAAAAAAAACAATAGGGTAGTACCTCCATCTTCAAGGATTATATCCCATTATGGTTTCGCCAGACGAACCAACAGACAAACCCAATTTTCAATGATAGAAGACAACTAATTTGACTTTAGTATGTTGGTACTATTCGTTTATCTGTAAAATGGGACATTCCCTTTACGTTAATTGCGCTTGCGCCGGTAATTGATGGCAATGAATGCGATACTCTTTGGTCTACTCTACTCTATGCCCCGACGATGTTTGTTGTCTATGGCCTATTAATGTACAAAGTAACGATAATGTTCCGTGTTTGAATGTATCTTTGGTTCGATTTACAAAGCTTTCTCTACTCAAATGCTAAGCTTCTCACTAAAGAGGTATTTATGAATAAGTAGGTAGCTCACAAATCTAAACTGAATCTTACTTATCACTCTAACTAATCCCAGAAAATGTATTACGTGTTAAGTTTTGATAGATTCTCAAAGTTTACACATTCGATATTCAAAAACCTACAAAAATGCAAAACAGTCACAAGAATACAATTCTGAATTTCATAAATGGACAGGTATTAGAATTTCAAAACTGGAACACTCGATCAAACTTACAAAATGTAAAGTTTAGTCCACGGCAGATTACAAGCTCTTATAAAAGAGCTTTTACATCAAATAGAAACGTAAAAACCGATGAATTATAAAATAATTCTCGTTAACCGTTTATAGGAGCAATAACCATTAGAACAGTACAAATCGCGCCACTGACTCACAAAGAGGCCGAACATAAAATAGTTTCATTTCATAAACTTGTTTTCGAGATTTGAATGTTAATTTCGAATCTATGCCATCTGTGAGAGATATTGCGAAAACCAAAGCATTGCTTGTTCGGGAGTTGTTGAATGTAAATAAAATGAATTGTATTGAAAGGAAAATAAACACAAAAGGTATGAGGATAAATATCCGATCTATATCTTTAATAATTCTCCATTTATAATAATTTAGATATAATTTAATCGCAACATTTTATAATAGATTTGCAAATCGCGAAAGTTTAATAAGTTCTTTCGGGTATAGAGGTAATCGATAAGGTCATTGATTGGGTTTCCCTATTATCAAGTTTTTGCCTTACAAAGTGGTTATCTACATCAGGTAACTATTAATTTCATAATTATTCGATCTGAATAACTTTTGTAGAGAGCATCAAACGTACAATAAAATATTTGAGGCGAAAGCCTAGTCTTATTTGCAAGTGTGATAGATCCTTTATTACACAATCGATTTTCAAATAAAATTATTGTCACGTTTTTTTAATTATCATAAGTTGCCAGTTTGTGCCTCAAGGCCGTTGGGTTATCATAAATATTCATTTGTTTTGTTTGTTGATAACAGTTGAGTTCGAATTTCAAATTGATATTCGGTTTGCTGTCTGGCAACGTTCTTGTTACAAGATAGGATTGGAATTTAGAACGTTATTGTACTATCGGGGTGCTATTAAATTGTGGTTCCCTGTTTAAGATTTTGTTTTGAAAGCCTAAAAACGGAATAGGGTTAATGTGACGAAACAATCTAGAACAAATTTTAGATAGATAATAATTTTAGATAGATATCCTATTTAGTACGAAATTTCAAATCAATTCACAGAAATCTGGTCGTATAAATATTCATTCTTATAAGGTTATGACTTCACTCTTTCCTCCCGACACAAAATCAATTACTTCTATTTTCAACCAGCGATAGCATTCTAATATGTAATAACTATAAAATTATTTCAATACAAAACCACTTGGCGAAAGGCAGGCCGTATCACGTATACTGAATCATAAATACGATTCCATCTCCATTCAAAAACCAACTTCAACTCAACGTGATAAAGTTGGAAGTTTACAAAAGTTTCTGTGAGAAATTCCAGTGCCGGATTGAGATTTATAGCAATAGGTGTAAGGTCGGTTTTGATTTGTACAGCTGTAGAAGGCATCGGGTTTCGTTCTCACTTTGTGACGGCGCAAACGGCCCACAGTAGTGTAAGTTATGTCCGCCACAGCGACTGTTTATAAACTTTGGTTTAAGGGCATAGGCAAGCGGATTGTTGGAAAAAAATCTTAGACTTTTGTTGTCGCTTTCTATGTATCATAAAAAATATATATCTATATACTGTACTATATTATGTATATCAGTTATAAAGTACCCAAAACACAAGCTCTGCTTAGCTTGGGACTAGGTAATGCTATGTATTGAATTTGATTGAAATGAATTTCTAGCATAAAATTAGTATACTAAATGAAAACCCGGCTTTGCTCGGGTAAAATGAAAGCTCATTCCACAACTTTTATAAAATGTAAGTAGATGATACGGTTGTAGTTATCGGTTCTCAACGAATAATAGTTTGGCTAGGCATAGATTTTGACGTGTTTGAAAAGTGAAAAAAATATTTGAAAAGTGGTTGTCACTTGTCGCAGGTATTGCCCGTTTGCAGCGTCCCCGTCAGGTGTCGCTGGCGGCGCGGCATTGTTTTGCTCTCTGTTGTTCTACGGAGTGTGAACTTGATAAAAAGCAGACGGGAAGCGTCTATAGAATAGCTTTTTGAATACTCTTTGGAAATTTGAATGCTCTTTTTGGATTTCGAATGCACTTTTTTGAATTTCGAATGTTCTTTTTTAATTTTGAGTGCTTTTAGATTTGGAATTCTTTCTATGAAAATGCAAAAAGTGTGTTGTTTTATTGTAAAGGTTCTGCTTTTGCTCGTAAAATTATTAAAATGCTTACATGATCTTTGACTTTGAAAATTACTCATTCGAATACAATTTTACTGCATTTGATTTGATTTGATTTTGAAACCTAAACATGGACGTAAATCATTTCTCGGAGAGAACTGTGATAATAATCGATAAGTGACAAGAAAACAAAGTTTCTCATAAACAAGCCAATCTGAACTCAATCGAGTTTACCATTGTTTCACTCGCATGTGAATTAATCGATAAAATACCTAATCTATCTTCTAAGATAAAAGGCGTGATCAATCATCTATCGAGTGAGGCGAGATCTAGTGATAGGCCTGTTTAATACAACCTTTTGTGACAGTTTACTTTGGGTAATGCGTGTATGGTCAGCAAAACAAATGAATTACCCAGGTATAGTATTAAAATAGGCCTATGTTTTGTGTCATAAAATCATAAGCACCCTTTACATCATATCAGACTTACATAATGTTATAAATGCGAAAGTTTTGATGTTTGTTACTTCTTCACGCCAAAACTACTGAACGGATCGGGCTGAAAATTGAATACCTACAGGTAGTTCTAGGCCAAGGATAAAACATAGGCTACGTTTTATACCATAAATCAGTTCTCATGGGGTAGAAGTAACCTTAAACAACGCGTGCAAAGCTGCAGGCAGAAACTAGGAGGTAATAATAATAAGTCTATTGACACTGTATTAAAATCTTGATATAAATTTATTTTTGTTCCGATTTAATTGTAACAGAACCTTACCCTACAGTATATTTAGGTGCCTACAATCCGATAGGCAGTGCAATTGTATTCTGTAGCTGAAAATGTCATATTTATTAACAAAACTGCTTACGTAAAAAAATATGCTTTTGTCAGCTGCCATAAAAATTAGCATCAACACTAACTTTGCCTAGCCTTTTTTTCTGCCTTTTTTACCAACCGTACCAAACATAATCCGTATCCCGCGTTGGTATTTCAACACTATACACGACCCTGTCAAACTAGGTGCGTCTCTCTCCCTCTAACAACGTTACCAATTGCACGATATGTAAGACAGAGACGGGGTGGTGGTACCCCGGGATAGGGTTGTCACAAGTTTATGCATTATTTTCAAGTTATTTCCAAAAATCAATCAATATGCTGATAGAGGTGAAGTCAACCTTCAATTTGGGGTAACTACATCAAAAATTATAATAAGCCCTTTATTTCCTTATTAAAATAAATATACAAAATTAATCATGAATAGAATATGTAACACTTAATTTATGTAATAACTAGCTACCCGCACGCAATTTCATTTGCGTGGACTTTAGAAATACCCCAACTAATATTAGTTTCCGGATGAAAATTTACGACTGCCAAAGTTCGATTTCAGTTTCGGCTAGGTTCGGTAAAAAAACAAGGTACGGCCGCAGTTTCGCTTTCGTTTAAAAATCGGCCGAACCTTCGGCACCGGATAAATAAATTTGCTGAATTGATCCAACGGCTTACTTGGGTAAACCAATCACGTAGAAATTCCCAAAAAAATTGATTTTGGCAGGATTTTTAGACTATATTACCCAGAGTGCGACACACTATAATACAAAAACCTTAAATCACGTCTCAACAAAAAACCTTGCATACCTACTTTAAGGCAATCATCACAATGTCAGGCATTCTGTACTCCTGCATTAGGCCTTCACCAGTTTCATAAAATGAACATACATATTTAACAGAAAATTAAAATGTTTACTTTTTAAACCACAAAAAAAGGATAAAGTTCTGGGTAGCTCTGTCTACTAATTCATGCTATTTATCCAAGTATGGTTATACTTCCCGAACGGCTATACTTTTATCCAGGAAAAGTACGTTCATGCAAAGCCACTGTCAGAAGCGATGTTTTGAAAATTTTATAATTATGTGGGGTATTTTTCACAGACTTGTGACTTGTTTTTATTGATTTATCCAATAAATTGTCTATATTTTGTATTTCTGTATTTATTTCTCTACCTTTCTATTATTTGTTCAAAGTAAGTTGTTGATGGAGACATCCCTACCCCGGAACTAGCGGCTATGATCTCATTAGCATGGAGAGAATAGGTGTGGAATAATGCATTCGATTGAGACCGTTTTCGGAGCCTGTGGTAGGTGCATCGTGATTGGCTGGGGAACGGCTTTTTGAATTTAAACATGGAATTTTGCTCATTTCCTGTTGCATGGATATAGTTTTTGGTAATAGGCTACTTGACTACTACTGGGAAATAATTCTAACGTATTGTCTGATAAAAATAATGCAAAGTGTAATTAATATTTCTACAAGGCCAGTCGTATTAGTTATAAAAACTAATTTTAAGGTATGAATAAAATAATGCTGCGCCAAAACGATAATCTCTGTCATGGCTCCCGTTTTCCTAGCAATGACCCCGCCATACCACCTAACAAGAAGAACTCATTGACACTGTAATCTATAAAAGTGTGACGTCACTTGCGATCCAACCAAACACAGCGTTTTCAGTCACGTGATCTTATATCAAAAAATGTGTAATTTTATTTTAATCCCGTTTTTTTATCGCCAGTTTGTTCCTTATTCGTAATATAGGGATGATTATATTCATAACAAACATAAGGTTGATTATTTTTGTCACTTAGTGATTAGGTTCATCACCCAAAATGGTGATGAATTTACGTTATAAGGTTGATGCCTATTAGTCAAGATGTTTCATGGTTTTACTTACTTAGGTACGTAGATTATCAGGATATCAGCTTTGGATGATTTTTATTACCTGTAAGAAAACCGCAATCAGTTAGCAAAGAATAATATGAACAAGATTATCTCAGTACATGGTAACAAATTCAAAGAAACTTGATAAAATTTACAAAATAAAGACTACAAGATTTTACATCAGAAAAATCCCTGGTTTTAACATAAAAATCCCGTTGCAAAGTTTTATTAAAAACGGCTAAGGACCCGTTTTAGTTAATTACTCGAGGATGCTATAAATTTGCTGTTGATTAATTAATGCCAAAATAAGGATCTGCGATATTATAATCTCTGTATGCATCATTTGACTTCACAAATCTGTTTGATATTAAAAATGTGGTTTATGCATTTGAGATGTTATCTAATTTGAAAGAGAATCCCATGTTAGCTACTGAAAAGCATGTACATAACGGCATATTTTAAATCTCTGTCTGCTTTTAACGTTAGTAAAAACCACCATAACGGTTTCGAAAGGCGTTTGTGGTTGTATTTTCAACCAACGAAAATCAAGTATTTTCAACCGACGAAAATCAAAATAGGAGAATTTTCTATGTTTGGCTTCTTGTATTTTTGTATGTATGTTCTTCGTTTTTTCCATCAATAATCGACTCATTTGGAATTTTTTTTCGCTATTGTATGGAAAACTATCCCGAGGTGGTCCCATTTTTATTTCTGAGAGGTTTTTGTTCCGAAACACAATGAAAACTTAATCACACTAAGGAAATTGAAGTTTTTTTTCTCTAAGCAGTCAAGTAGGCATTTGATAGAGTATGGTACCTTCTACTTTGCTGTATATCGTCATCATCAGTCTATATTAGTCCACTGCTGGACACAGGCCTCCCCTAATAAAAAAAAATGTTTCTAGTTGATAATCTACAGAACTTTTGATGTGATTGTTAACTCTTTACTAATAGGGTTCATTATTCTCGAAGGCTTCTTAAACATGTACCACGTGAACAAAACTTTTGGCAAAAGTTAGTGAACATAATTTGTATTTATCATAAAGAAAAGTGTAACCCTGTGGGTTCACCTCTCGGACGGACGTGGCGCTTAGCAACTTATGGCCAGAATTAGTGTAACATTCTTTTGATAGAATCCGTTTTAGTGTTTAATTGCGGTACTCATCAATCAGTGATAATTGGAACTTTCTAATGCTTCTACCACTGAAATAAAGCTTTAAACGAAAATAGCTTTTATTTAACCTCTTTAAAATCTAAAATCGATGAACAGATTAATGCGGGTGACGAGACGCTAAAATAACTAAGTTTAATCGTTTAGTTGACGCAGTTTTTCATACTATACCTTCAGTTTGCTTTGCAGTCTGCACGCATGAATGAAAAACTGAGTCAGCGATGCGTGCCAAGTCAAAACTAAGTCAGTTTAGCTTTCAAACCACGCTAATCACACTAATATTCTAAATACGAAAGTTTGGACGTTTGTAACTGTTATGAAACTGCCTGTTATGAAACTGCCTGGAATGAAATAAAAGCTATCATAAATCAGTAGGATAAATTAGTGAGTACCGTTGGGATAAATAGTAGCCTATGTTTAATGCCAGGCTTTGGACTACATCTTTGCAAATTTTCGGCCCGATCGGTTCAGTAGTATCGGCATGAAGAAGTAACAAACATCCAAGCATTCGCATTTAAATTATAATATTAGTGTTTTGTGATAAAATTCACGTCACAAATTTATTTGTTTATTCATATGAACATACACAAAATGAGCTTTCCAGAAGTCTCAATATAAATGCCGAATATTCAGATTCGAGTGAAATTTAAATGAGCCTCTGTTTCAAACGAATCATTTTATTGGCCAATCATTACAGTTTCCTGGTAATTAGTGATGTGGAAACATCATGATGATTAAAATGATTCGTTCATTAAAAATAGAAGCTTCATCAAAGTTTTATAAAGCTTATAATACAGATATAGGTAGGTAGTTGATTGAGACATTTTTAAGTTAATCTTAGGGCAGTTTATTTAAGGTTTTTTTTGCATTTAAGTTAGTCTACCCTCCACAGTCGATCAACCAGCTGTAAGACATAAGTATAAAAGCAAGAATATAATATCTTGTACCGTGATTTAATGGTAAATGTTAGATCGTTTAGTCCTCAATACTCGCTTATCCGTATCCGTAGCCAAGACGTGTCTGTGACGTCACCACAGCGTGGTTTTACGCGCAAATCCAAGATGGCGGACCGGAGCTTTGTTCTAACTAGGCAACAACTCCTTCACAGCTGTCGTTCGCTTCCGTATATGCCCTAAAAGTTATTAACGTATGTACCGAAAAAGAAACACATAAACCATCATTGTGGACGTAGAGTATAGAACCCATTGATTGACTGATTGATAGGTTCGTATAGGAGTTTATGATTGTTGTCATTGTGCGGGATTTTTTGGCGCATACTCTACGTTAGAGGCGAAAAACACACTAGATTAACCATCCTTCGTTGATGTAAAGTGAAGAGGCCATTAATTGATTGATTGATGGGATCGTATAGGAGTTTATGAAAGTTGATAATGTTCGGCAATTTTTGGTGCACACATTTTTCTGACTGACTTTGCCGAGTCTTTTTTTACTTTCTTGAAATTGTGACAGCAAAAATATTGAAGCGTAGGTATGCACATAAAAATAAACCTACCTAGATAAAATACATAATGTTTGGATCTATAAAAATGTCATCGCTATAAGCGGATTAGAAAACCAAAATGAAGCTGCCACGAGTTTTGAGATAGATTTGCTTTTTGCGTAGGAGATGCCATAATATTTTGAATGGGTTGCTAGATTTATGTTTAAAACATTGATTGAGACATTCACTAATTTAAAATGAAGTGTTTTTGTACCGGAAACAGATATTTCGTTAGTTAACACATCAACTGTCACTGGGGTAATTTTGGCATAAGAATAACGTCTCATATCCGCATAGTTTGCCGGATACTTAAGTAACCAAAAAGGATATTATATCGAGTTATTAACGAAAAAAAACGAAAATAAATTGTCTTTCATGTTTTTTTTCTAAATTATTTCATTCTTCATTCTAATGATTGCAATCACTAACACAAAAAAACTGCTTTAATTTGATAAGTGTATTAGAAAAATATAAAAACGTAACTTTCTCTAAATCCATTTTGCATCACAAATGATCGCGATAAAGTTCACTTTTATTTGCAACTATTTAAAGTGTCATATTATCCAAAGAGCATTGCCATTCACCGTTTGCATAAATTAGTCTACAATCTAAAACAAAACTATCGTGTCCAAGTAGACTTATGTCATTGACACGGCTTCTCGTTTTTTTACTTTTTGGAGACAGGATGCAAATTGCCTTGGAAGGTCACCTTAATCAAATGCAAGCACTAAAGTTTATAACGGGTTATTTACTATCATTTGAGTTTTATTTTTCTTATATTTCGGCACAGTTCGCTATGTTGTTATTTCATACACAGCGTACACAGCCGGTGTACGCAAACTAAAAAAAAACTAATAGGGTATTACACCCATTTTGAAAAGTGTCTCAAGTAGGTAAAAAGTATATTTAACACCGTTAACGAATACGTCATGTAAGAAACATAAAGAATGTGCCCCACGTCATTAAGGCTATTGCTACCAGTTCAAATCAGGAATGCTACCGTAACGTATCAAATCAGTCAACAATGAAATAAAATAGAATATCGTAACAAAAAGGACAGAGAACGGAACAAAAAGGAACGAATAACGTAACAAAAAGGAACGCATCATAGTGTGGTGACAGGAGTATGGTGTACATTAACATAATTTAGAGTTGGCGTGGCGTGTGGTGGGGTTACAAATGAAGCGGATAGCGGGATTATTATTTCTATAAAAAAAACTTTTGTAGTCAATATTTATAGAGCAAAAATACTTAAGAATAGGTTTTTTGTCAACCTGTTGTTCAATAAATAATAGATTCAGGTGTTACTTTGTGGAATTCCATTATAAAATAAAAGGATAAAAATATTTAGTAACAATCTCGTGCAAAGCCTTCTCCGATATGATCTAACAAAAAACCTTTTCAGTGTAAAAAAATCAATATAAGTCAGAAGTCAATAACTTATAGAATAAAACACTTAGGCAAGTAACATTTTAGATTACTCGTTTGAGAACTTTACCTGACCCGCGTTGTCATGAAAAGCTTTGTTTAGTATTTGAATAACTTCAGGTAGGTAAGTTATTACTGGCTGTTGCAAAGTTTCATCAAAAACGGTTGAAGTCTAAATCAGCATCTATGCGCAGAACAAGTCAAGAGACGACCGGAAAATGCCCATGCAAAAATCTCTCCTGAAAACCAGCGTAGCATTGGGCTTAGCCAAATGCTACACATGCTGAGGAGAGCTTTTTTTACCCTATTTTTATTACTATTTTTTTTATTAGTTTTTCTTGTTTTTGTATAGTTTTAACTTTAATAATAGTACCTACCTAGAAAGTAAGTCTGTTTGTATTTTTGGATACAAATAAATATTGTTCTTCTTCTTCATCTAAATAATTATTTGCCAACACAGCCAATCAAATCAAGTGAATATCAACATAAACCAAGGCTCACACTAAAACGAATAAAATCGTTACGGACAGTAGCGCCGCTGTCACTCCGACCACACCATCTCAAAATTGAATAGACCATTCCAAAAGGCGCCGAGACAAAACCTGACCCCTCTCTGCCCGTTTTCACCCCATAAACTTGAATAAAGCATAGCTCAGGTTACACTGGACACCTTGACTTGGAGACGACCCTGCGACCTAGCCCTTATACGACGGGCTTTCCCTTTACTTGGAATTTCTTTATGCGCATAATTTTACAGTAGATGGTGTTTGTTTCTTTGTTTTTTTTTGCTAGAAAATTATAAAACTTGCTAGGTACTTTATTGACCGACGAAGCGAAAAACAAAAGAGGAGGAGGTTCTATGTTCGTGTATGTAATTTTTATGTATGTATGTAATTTTTATGTATGTATGTAATTTTATAGTATGTTCGTCGATTTCTCTGCCAATTAAGGACCGATTTGGAAAATTCTTTCGCTTTTGTTTAGAATGGTCTTGAGGTGGTCCTATAAACATTTTGATAAGTAAAAAAACTGTGTAAATACTAAGAATTTGAAGGTGGTCATTAGATTCTTGAAAACAATCTTATTAAATACAAACTAAATAAAACTAAAAAAAAAACCATAAAGCTTTGCACGGGCTTTTCAAGAAACCTATGTCCGTCCCCGGGATACCATTCACTCCCTGCCTAATTTCAGCCGCTTAGATGTGAAAAGGTAAGAGTTACTTTCGAATTTATAATATTACTATGGATATATGCTATACGTATCGTGTATAGACGACCTTTGTGGCGCGGTGGGCGAAGGTCCGCCTGCGACGCAGGAGGTTTCTGGTTCGATTCCCGCCTTGAAACTAATATTTGTACGATCTGCAAGTATTTGTTCCGGGTGTTCTGGTCGTTTTCTATGTATAATAAAAAAACTATCTATGTAATGTATTGTATTATGTATATCAGTTATCTAGTACCCATAACACAAGCTTTGCTTAGCTTAGGGCTAGATAATGCTGTGTAAATTGTCCAGCATTATTGATTTATTTATCTATTGGGTATATGGGGATAAAAAGTCAAAATACGTTTATTTTAAAACGTATTCTGACTTTTTGTCATATTTATATGACTTTCCGACTTGAATAATTACATTTAATTGGCATACGATTTCATACTGTGAAAACTGCCTAATATGTCTAGTAAAGATTTATGCAATCCTAGAGTTGCTGTTTACTTATTTATACAAAATCCTCAAGACAAGCTACGTAGAGGGGCGAAAAAATAAAAAGCATTATTCCAGCTTGTAGAATACTGTAGAAATGGCGATACATGCGTGCGCATAAGTCCAATGCGATAAACTGTGAAATACTGTGGCGGGTACGGCTGAAATGTAGAGCTAGGAATAGGCTAGACACGACCGTTATAATTTTTGTGGTAATTAAAAAAATGCTCAGGTTTTTGTTGTTATAGTGCGTGAGCCCTCACCAACACTCAATAAAAATCGGATTTTATTCAATTTCTTTAATTAGGCTGCTAGGAACTTTTTTTTATTTCCTGCTTTAATGTTACGATTGGCCATGAAGTACTTAGTTTAATGTATAAAATAAATAAGTTCTGTCCGAGTGAATAAATTCATTCTTAGAAAGTGAATTTATTTCATCTTATTCAACATCTTCACTTTCTTGATTGAGAAGGGGTCGAACGATTTACCGTTAATAAAATAATTAATACTTAATATGTTGTTAAAAAACACGTCGAATGAATACAAAAAATAACGAATAGATGATTTTTTTGTAAAAACCATTATTTTTTTAAGCTTTTAATGGCCTTTCTGTTAATAGCAAGATATTTAGAGCTCATTTTTGTCGGTGCCAAAAATACCACAAAATTTTAATCGATTACTCTATCCCCTCCTAACCCATAATACAATACATTCTAGATCGCCGTGAAATGTACCCGTAGGCGTCCGAATACAAGATTTTGTCCTCTAAACGACATCATTGTAGGTATGCGAAGATACTAGAACCGGCAAAGCTATCGAGCGATCTGTTCCACGATTTAAGGATTATCTGAAGAGTGTGTGAGAACGGAGTTTTACACATGGGTGGTTTATTTGACGAACGTGAACGTCTTGGTTCGATGTATATTTTTTGATAAATGTACTAATTGTACCAAAAGCTGAAAAATGATTTGTAATGCCTTGTCATAATGGTCACAAGTAATATTACTTTATTTTTGTGATTCTGTGTGGTATCCAATATTAGCAAAGCTTTCAAAAAGATAATCAATAAACCAAAAATCAAATCTGTCGTATATTCAAAATATTTTTTCATCAATAACATGAATACAATAAGCGTAGAGACATAATGCGATCCAATGGCTTTTACTCGGATGAAAGAAGAAAATAATATAACCAGAAGTGGATAATGACATAACCAGTTAGGGTTCTCATCAACCTTATTGTTCTCATCAACCATAGTGTTGAGTTGGGAACTAACCTTGCTTAACACAGTTGGTTTCATAGGCAGAATATTTCATTCCTTACCTGATACTGGTTACCAAAAATATGAAAGGTATCAGATAAGTAAAAAATCGTCTTCATTGGACACCGGTATCCTATGACGATCATTTTTTCTTCGTATGATACTGGTTACCAAACTTTGGTATCATACGCGGCCGAAGGCATTAAACCATCAAGTTTTTGAATTATATTTATTTTAGAATCGAATTTAAAATTGATCAATTTGTAAAGGCTAGCTATCGTTTCCGTCCGTATGTCCACACCTCGAATGAAACCCAAGGGATATGTTGGAAAGCAACAACCTCGGGACACGGGGCGTGGACTTATTTAACACCGTATTAGTTCTAATATTCAGAGCGTATTGTCTCGGAATCTGAGAATTACCTTAGAATGTACAGCTTTTAAACCCGCTGGGTATGTAGTGTTTGGCCATTTTTGTCAAATGTATAACTCTATATCAAAGCAACATAGATTTAAAAAAATTACTTGAAAGCAAGCTAAGCTGCTAAGGATCGTATAAATTAAAAAATTCAAAGTAATTTTATGACTTTCTGTGCAGAATCTATTTTTCCTACTTTTAGCATTTTGGTCCGGAACCCTGAAAGCTGTATTATAGCCACCGTGAGCTATTTGGACTAAACTAATCTCTAGCGGTGCGACTGCAGAACCCTAAAACCTAATTCAAAATTTTAATAAATTTCAATCAGCTCATTGACAGTCGCATTATAATTATTGAACGCACGAATTAAACTAGTTACGAAATTTGGTTACCGTTACTGCGTAGGCGCATGTTCCGCGAGTTGGGAGAAAGAAGATTCTAGATTGCTCCCGAATATACTACCTACTTTTAAAAGTAAAAATAAAGATATACGCGGCACAAAGAATTTCAAATTGCATAAGAAACTTGAAGCGTGTCTACAAGGCTTCTAGATATGAAAGTTCAACTTCTTTTAAATCGTAGGAAGGGTTTTGTCCCCGATCTGTATCATTTTTTATAATTGATTGAAAAGATCATCGGAACTACTTGGTATACCAAAATATTAATATGAAATATGTAGATGCTATAGTAATATGCTAAATCTTTTAATTACACGTAAGCAAAGTCGCAGTCAGAAGCAAGTATTTCAATCATATTCTGGAGCACTGTAGAACAAGCCCAGCGACCACCGATGAGTTCGTTTTGTTTATTGTCCATTATTTATCGACTCTTCGGCATTTTTATTGGAAAATTACTTGAAATTCTGATGTTTTTGTTTTAGAAAGCATCATATTAGTAAACTTGGACATGCTGTACGTATCTCCTACAACTATTGTCGATATGCTCACTGAGCTTTTGTAATAAAGATCAATGAAATATGGTATGTTTGTAGATTATTTCACCTACACGTCTTGGATTGGATGAAGTTTCTGTGATATGGCTATATAAGACAAAGTAGACAAGTAAATAACAGCTTTAGAATTGAAAAGTTTATTAATTCTAAAGCTTATGTATTTAAAACCTATTTGCTTACACGATTGCCAAATATCAGTGTTTTATTTCCTTTAGACCTTACAAGACTCTTGGACACGTCACAAAATACAAATTACAAATGTAAACCTAGGAAATAAAGTGATTACTTTGATTTTTTGTTCACTTCAATCTCTTTAAGGTAAAGTAAAGAAGCGAACAAAAAACCTTTACCTTGTTAGAATGTTAAACTCACCAGCTATTTAAATTGTTAACTTCAGTGCTAAAAGTTTTTTTGTACAAGTGTAAAGCTTGCTAAACATTGTCACAAATACAACATGCTTTGTAGAGCTAGGATTTTTACAAACTTACTCAAACTGTATCAATGGATGTCTTGAATAAAGAAGTTTTAAATTGAATTGAAAATAACAGCTGTCATAAATCTTCCTACTATTCAATAGGCGAAATTTTAGGCCGTTTTTGTGTAGATGGTTGGCCGAAGACTAAACTACTGCATATATCGAGCTGTAAAATTTGCACACATAAAGATCTGGACCTGGAATAACATAAGGCTATAATTTTCCAAAAAACGGTTTCAATGACGATGACTGCATCCAGTCCATTATGCAGTTTTGACATAGACACATATTTTTCCAAAAAACGGTTTCAAAGTCCATTATGCAGTTTTGACATAGAAACATGTGCTTTATTTTTTAGTTAGATCTTTCAGGAGTAAGGTCTAATCTAATAGATATAAAGCGCTATGTTTTGAGTTTTGAATAGTTTCCAACATGGTACATTTTGTAAAATGTTACAAAACAATTGTAGGTATGTTTGTACTACAAAGAATAGCAATCGTTAGGAGAAACATTAAAGCCTATAAGTACCGACTTTGTAAACCTATCTTTTGTGAATAAATATTTATTATTAATTCTCAAAAAGTAACTGCGTTGTGCACCATTATTTTGTTACAGTTCTTAATTCACATTTTAAGAAAAAATAACAGTAAGGTTATCTAATTTATTTTCTGTGTAAATTGTCCAGTCCAGCATTAATATTATTATTATCTGTGGAGGCTAGGGACCCTAGACGTTTTTGAACTAATTTCGTTAATTACATGTCAAATTAAAGCACTTAACGACGACTCTATAGGTTTTTGAAACAAGATCATTGTCTTAGTGACTTACTTCATGATATGTTTAATTACGGCTTTATTTGATGTAGTGAAAGCGGCCCTTAGTTAAGCTGCAAAACTTCCGCCACTCAACTGACAGAACACAAAAAGCAGTCAAATTCTTGCGTCAGAGGTGAAATGATTTATGGGTATCTGTCAATAGTTGATGGGTTAAATTTTAATGTTTGTTTGGCAAAATTGTTTAACGGTTCATATTTTAACCTCGACATTTGTAGCTTAGTGGTGGGTACAGATCATACAATCAGGGTTTATTTTTTTATGGTATAAAGGTCTGCGCATATTGATACAATACCGCTACCACCCAGCATGTTTTGTTTATTTCATATTATGCATTTTACAGTGACAATATGGCTTCCCACAAGTGGTCGAACGTCGAACGAGTGGTCTGAGCTCTCTGTTGTCTGATGCCGTCAATATACATAAAAAACATCCAAATCTTACGAGTAAAAAAAAGCCTTTAAATGCACATTTTAGTGTTGTGCTGCAGCGGTGATTTTCAGGTGTGTGACAACCTTAAGCCATATACCGTCATTATATCAAGTACCTACTCTGCGAAAATAAGTCATTTGAAATATCTATGTATGAAATGTATTGTTTTTTGTAATCAGTCATCTAGTACCCATGACACAAACTCTGCTTAGCTAACATTTAATATAAATGAATAATTTATAATGGACGATAAGTTATTTAGTAAATTTTACTTATTAACTAACCGATCATGTGGTGGTTGAGTCAAGGTTACGTTTTAATATTTTCTTCGTCGGCAAATAATTCTCGTCTCTGTATTACCTATAGGTATTTTTTTACTACCTATAGGTTTTTCTTATTCTTGAGTGGAGACCGCGACTCGGCAAACGTAGTGTAGGACGCCCTCCGACCAGGTGGGATGACGATTTGCGAAAGACTGCTGGCAGATGCTGGATGCGGCAAGCTGAAGACAGGGCGCTATGGCGCTCATTAGGGGAGGCCTATGTCCAGCAGTGGACTGATATAGGCTGATGATGATGATGATTTCTTTAACACCGTTAATGTCCGGTTAGGAATAATGATGAATTGTTATGGCCGCATGGCCTTCGGAATTAAAATTTCGTTTATTTTTGAATTTTAACGAGCAATCTTTATTGACTCGTAAAAAAGACAACAACACTCTTTTAAAATGCACATACATAGAATATCTACGAAGGTACAGTGTTATTTTATTATAGAATAAAGAATAATAATATATTTATTTGCATATAATAGATACCAGCGTAATCTATTAATGTTGAACAAAACATGGGTTGTAACAGAAAATCTCGAAATACAAAATCTTAAAAAAAAACCGAACGTCACAAACATTTACTTTACCTCAGCCTCAAAGCCACAGCTAAAGGCTTTGTGAAGTCATTTTTAGGGTTCCGTACGTCAAAAGGAAAAAAGGATTATAGGATGACTTTGTTGTCCGTCTGTCAACCCTCTTTTCTCAGAAACGCGTAGAGGATAAGTTGAAATTAACACCTCAACTCAAGTATGTAACTTCTTCATAACTTCATAACTTCTTCTATCAAATTTCTAAGTCAACGCAATTAAAAGTTATAGCCGTTTATGCCCAATTTTTTTGGATTTTCCAAGAGAATCACGCACAAAAAACCTATAGGGTACTACACGTTGACCCAGAATCGTAAAAATTGGCTAGAAGTAAAGGTCTTGTAGTACAAGTAAAGGGAAAAACCCGAAAACAGTAAATTTGTTGTTAATTCAACAAAATAATTGTTTGATTCTCGCTATGGAGTAAAAACCTATAGGGTACTTCCGAGTAACCTAGAATCATGGTATTTGGAAAGAAACATGGTCTTTTAATTATTCAATATACGGAAACCTCGTTCAGCGAGTCCGACTTGCACTTGACGTTTTATTTGATAATCTGCCACTTAAGAATCCGGCGACAGCTGCTCGCAACTTCAATTCGTGAATTATTATGTTCCGTAATACCAACAATCGATACATAATTAAAATTTGTTGAAATCGAACCAGTAGTTTCAGTGCTACGTGGGAACAAAGAAATCGGCCACATACATACAAACATACAAACATAGGGTGCTAACCTCATAACCCTCCCCTGTCGGTAGTCGGGTAAAAATGATGACTGAAAAGTTGTTGAATCTTCGACATTGTGTTGTTAATCTGTAACTAGACAATATAAGTTATGTTCCTTAACAAACAAAACGTACGAAATTGTTGTTTTTAATACAAAACAAATAGGACGAAAACATGTCATTTTAGACGTAAAAATATGGACAATTCGATTTAGCATATTTTTGCTTACATTTCATATAGGTGTGTACCTATTATTAAGAAAAAAACCAACCAGGGACCTAGATGAATACTATTCGAATACAAAAAACAACATGATATGGTGGAAATATGCTCGAATTACAAATCATTTTGGTAGTACGTTTGTATGGGCAAATCATCATCCGCAGGCCTCTTAATATGTACAGGTCGCGCAAATCTTTATAGAGCTATAGAATATTCACTATGTTATTTTGAGTCACATTCGCGTAATTCACGAATTACAAAAATAATAAATTAAATATAATTGTTATTTAACGTAAAATTGTTTGCTTCGCTTAAAAATATATAACCAGTTTCATAGCATTAAAATTGTTACGAATTGAGAATTTTATTTGCACCTAGAGACGATCCCACAATTTCCCTCCATAAAACCTTCAAGGACCATAATAACGTCGTCGTATTTCATTTCCCATAGAGCCCGCCCTTCTCGAGTCGACTGCAAATTAATCTGCCTCTACTCGTAGAGATATTATTATTATCAGAGCCTTTGCGTGACCTTGCATAAGAAGCATCTGTAAAACTCATAACCCAAATTCATTTATTCATGTTATTTTCAGCAGGAGGTTGCGGGTTCGATTCCCGCCTCGGGACAAATGTGTGTACGATCTGCAGACATTTGTTCAGGGTGTTCTGGTCGTTTTCTATGTATAATAAAAAATATCTATCTATGTAATGTATTGTATTATGTATATCAGTTATCTAGTACCCATAACACAAGCTCTGCGTAGCTTGTGGCTAGATAATGCTGTGTGAATTGTTTAGCATTATTTATTTATTTAATTAAAACGTTAAATAAAACCAATTACATTAATTAAAATAAAATAAAGCATATACCATGACAAACGTAAAGCATATATCATATTAATATATCATGAAAAACATAAAGCTTTGTTAGTTCAAGTATTTTATAGCTTGAACGTGAAAGGAGGCGAAGTAGAAATAAATTATTAATAGTAGGGTAGTTTCTTGAGTAAAAAAATATATTATTCTATATAATAAGTTAGGTCATCGGTAGATATTGGACGCCTATTTTTTAATTTTGTCAATCAACATTCTATTTTACACCATTCTTCATCAAAAACTGGCTATATCTCCATCTTTTTTGTTTCATTAACAAATAAAAAATACGTGTCCAATATCTTCTGACAATATAACTAACGGACAAATCGTTTTTTTTTAGCCTATTGTATGTTATAGTAAAGTTAAAATTACGTAAATAAAATTTAAATGAATCATATGAAAACATGACCTATGATGACAGCCTTTGTCCAGCAGTAGACTAATGTGGGTGGGTTTTTAAGATGATGATGATGAAATAAAAACATGATGTAATCAAAGAGTGCTAAATCGCTCCCGCTCCCGCCTTAGCGCTCGCGTATCCCATAGCCCCTATAACGGCGCCGGGAATTTATGACGTCGCAGCGCCCAGCGGCGACCACCGCTAATTGGTGCGTGTTCGAGTCCCGTCCCGCACACGCACACACCTGTATTTGCACAGTTTACACTGTCAGTGAAAGCACAAATACAATTATGTACAGAGAGCTTTGTCGATAGCTAACCCCCTGATAGGCAACTCATCGTAAGGGCAGGCCTGTATTCTGAAAGTTTGCTCAGTCATACATAGATCTATGCTTGAGTGAAGTTTATGACACAGAAAAGCGTAGATCGATGACTGAGCAAGTTTTCATTAAACAGGTCTTTGATTTGTTTTTTTTTTATTAAGTCTTAAGATATTAATAAAAATGTGTTACTTCTGTTGTAGATACTGGTACGGCAAACGGCAAACGTAGTGTAGGACGCCCTCCGACCAGATGGGATAACGATTTGCGAAAGACTGCTGGCAGATGCTGGCTGCGGCAAGCTGCAGACAGAGCGCTATGGCGTTCATTAGGGGAGGCCTATGTCCAGCGGTGGACTAATATAGGCTGATGATGATGATGAGATACTGGTATGGAGATGACGTCGCACAGGGGAAAGTGAAAAAGTATGTTTTCGCATAAGTGTGTGCGAATACACAGGTGCACGCTTTATTCCCTCTCTCTCATAATCCAATGGGACGGCAGACTGACACGACCGAGGAGAGGCAGATGCAGGACCAACGGCTTAACGTGGTTTTTGAGGTACGGGGGTGCAACACCGCCATAATTGGCGGTTGATGATGATGACGGGAATAGGCTATTTGACTACATTGAAAATACGTTGCAAATTGTTTTCATCCTAGTCAGTGATAACGTTACAAAGAGTAATCAGGGGGTTTTTGTAAAAAAGATCTAAAATTTTAAGTAAAACTACTACTAATTTTTGAACTAATTTTTTGATATATGATCACGTGACTGAAAACGCTCTGCGTTTGATTGCATCTATGGTGACGTCACACCTATCACAGATTACAGTGCGTGTTGTTCTTAATGTGAGGTGTGGTGTGAGGTATGACGTCATCGAATCATGTCACTGGAGCCATGACTGAAATTCTTCTGAAGGCTTCTTGACTACTTTTTTTTTAGAATAGTTAATCTCACGGGGCCTCCTATCGATGGAGCTCTCTGTACTTTTAGAATTGTCTCGATGTTTATAGCTTTAAGTAACTGTATTTAGTATCGCAATTCTATGCAGTTTATAGCTCTATCTAGTGCCACCCGATAGCTGGTCACCTTTGCGCTCTAATAAATTAAAAGACAACTCGTAACGTGTATATGTCTATCTTTGATAGATGACTTGCGTTGCGTGGCATAGCGGGCGATTAGCCGATCAGGAAATAGATGAATGCAGGATCGGACCTAGTATGAGTACTTTATTGGTCCGTCCATATTGTTTTATTGTCTAAGTCATCAAAAACTTCGATTGCGGTATCATATATTTTGCTGAATTACCTAATTGTGTGTTGTCCGTTTAATTTATCAAAATAATTTTGATGCAAAACTAAATTATTTTAGTTCGGTAAACTGATCATATTCTGTTTTGTAAGTTTGTAACACTCCGACACAGACACTGGCAGAGTCGCGTCGAAAATTTAGCAGCTCAAAAAAAATAAGTTGAAGTTAGATTTGAGCAACTAGTGGCAACATAACGCAGGCCATCGCTCAGATTCAGCCGGATCTATGCAGCAGAGTCATTAAAAATTGAACCTCTCGGATTCGTGCCACCATACGAAGCCGCGGCGGACATTTGAACGATGTGATATCTGATATTCCATCCATAATGGCATAAATGGGCCTTTTAAATAAAAAATAAATTTCGTTAATATCTCACACACATCTTGTTTTATTCAATTTTAACATCGACCCGTCCTTGTTGAAAGACCCTTTACAACGACTCGGCCAACATCTGGAACTGGATAGACTATAGGACTGACTCAGAGCAGCTTAATTCCAATTTCCTCAATAATAAAAGCAAAAACATCGAAACAATAGGCAAAAAATTACATTAATGTGAGAAATTAATAAATCCCAAAAATTTACGATCTCGACGGGATTCGAACCCGCACCTTCCCCTTCAACGCAGGGTTGCTCTTACATTAATGTGCTTTAAAAATGGCGGTCATAGAAAACAAAACACTTAGTATAATTGCTAAACTCAAAACAGTCTTACACAGAATTATCCTCTATAACAGAACATCCTGTATCAGATTTATAAGAGAGTTTAGTACTAACCAAGTAAATCGTTGTACCTATAAATCGCTAGAGAAACTTTTTCAAGCATTCGTATAGAGACATAACGACCAATAAGGCTTAAATGCGGTAATTACAGTTAAAGAAGTGCTGATTTAATGTCTTTAGAACTGTTTCTGATTTTAAATAGGTTTATTATGAGCATTATACAGTAATTTAACTTTGAACCTTAACGTCTTGGCAATAAAGAATGGTTAAAATAAGATATATTATTAGTGTTGTCTTACAAATGACGATACTTGAGAATTATCAATGTTAGAAACATTATTCTTTATTACTCAATGAATCCTAGTGAAAAAATTATAGGAAAAAAAATGTTATACAAGTATGGCTCATAAAACGTATAACATACAGCGCATTTCCCAATAAAACTTACGGGAATCGTAAAAATACCTATGCAAGCTATATACAGCTGACTCCATTACGAACAAACTAAAGCAAATGTAACAGAATTGATTGCTTCAAAGTCATGAGAACGAGCAAAAAAAGCTAAACATCCTTCATCACTCGTTAAGCAACTAACACCAATTAAAACAAACTAGTGTTGCGCGCTGTCGATAAAAAAGTTATCGATAAAAAATACGCCTGACACTTCTCACTCTGACATAATACGATGCGAATGCCGTGAAGGCATTACCGAGTTTCCCTTTTAAGTGAACGTGGTGTCAGGTTCCAATAAAAAAACCGTTCAGATTAGCAATTACTATAAGTATATAGAAGCAGATAAAATCATAGTAAATTATATTATTTACAGGTTCTATCATAATAGAGGGGTTTGATTTCCGCCGCAAAAGATGTTTGCATGATCTATATCTAGATTCTATTGCAAACTTTTGGTATATTTTATCTTTGCACGAGATTTAATTTTAATATAAAATAGGTTTATATGTATTTCATCAGTTATCTATCTCCCATAAGTGGAAACCCACCTCAATTTGGAGATAGCGCGGTGTTCTCCATTCACCATTCAACCATTATTAACTTCGAGAGCAGCTGATTAGTAAATGAATACTAAGCCCTAATCCGAAGATCTAGGGCTCATTTTACACCACAAGCCGATATCTACTGACGTAAGTAAGAAACTGGCTCAAATGCCTCCCAGGATAAGCTGACATAGTCGATGCAATTATGCCTGCACTTAAATAGGCAAATGCTATCAGCATTCGATACTTTTATTTCTTTTTGTCGATGCCTTTAATTTGTAATCGATATTATTGCTGATAGCTCTTATTTTATCGATAAAGATATTGTGTGGATGCCGCACTGTTTTAATTTAGATTAAAATGGTTTTATTTTTATATAAACTAAGGCTTAGTACGTGGGTCCGTCCAGTAATAAGAAGAGAGAGGTCGTGGGTTCGATTTCCGCCATCGGCTATCCGTAAAGGGTCTGAATATATGTCAAAATTGGTGAAATTAGATTCGTAATGAAAATCTATAGGGATAAAGATGAAATAAGAAACTAGCTTCTGCCAACGGGTTCGCAGACATTTTTCACAAATGAAAGTATGGAAATATATCCACGTCACACATTTAAAACAACGTCACATTTTCAAAAACGTTTTTGTCACTATAGCATTAGTTTGACGTAGAAAAGTACCTACCAGGCTACAGCTGCCAAGTTCAAAGAAAAAAGTAACAGTAAGGAATTAATATGGATCAGTTGAGCTACCTGTAGATTGTTTGCAGTCTGCAGGCTCAATTGTTTTAATTGTAAATACTATTTTGAATTTAGTTTAATTTTCTTTGTTAATAAAGATATTAATACGCATACAGTAGGTACTATAGTAAATAATAAATAATAAAAAAAACATGTTTTTTTTTTATTATTATATTTGAACATAATGCTTCTATTAATTTTTATTCAATTTATTACACTTACGTTTGTAATTCTTATTTAAAATGTATTTAACAGTGTGTTACATTGTATGCGTACCAATTTTGACTTGTAATGATTATTACGAATTATGACTAATATGACTTTTTATTTTTTAATCATTTATTAAGGGTTTGTTCAATTATATGAACATGCCACCCTAATATGACTCTTATTATAGCTATTACTACTATTATTCTGTGGTAAAATATACAACCATACATTCAAACATCCTAAAAAGTTGACCAACAAATGGTCGAAAGGCGTCAATAACATGACATACATCAAACCTATTGAATTGCCCCAATATTGTAGGCGTGTCCTAATTCTCCAACCGGATCACGACACTAAACTTGTATTTCTATTCAAGAAGTTGATTATAATATTTTAATGCCCTCTGTGACGCTGTGGGCGAAAAGTTGGCTATATAAGTAGCACTGTGCCGGTTTGATTCCGGAATTACTTTCAAAAAACTATTACACAACAGTTAAAATTTAAGGTCATCTTTCTATAATTTTAAGGAACCTAACGACAACAAAATACTTAAATAGATGTTTATGGTTGGGATACGCAGACATATTATGATAGAATACAAAAAAATATATGTTTCCTTTGCAAACTGACTTAAAAACATGAAACCAATACTCTGAACTACAAGCACTAAAAAAACTGCAAAACATACATCGGGGTTATGTGTATATAGTCCATGCAGCATGGAATCCCAAAAAAAAGTTAGATCCTCTAATGAAACATCCTGTATAAGTAGACGAAACATAAAAATCAGAATTGTAAACGAGAGAAATACCCGAAATTAGTTAAATCATAATCAAAATTTTAATTTAAGATAAAACAATCGTTCACAATGATTTACAAATCAAATATTTCCCATTACCAGTAAAAGAATCAATTTCGGTAAAAAAAGCTAAACGAGTAGATATAACAATAAAAAATAATGGCACTACCATCACAACTCGATTTATATTCATAGACCATTCCGAAATTCGATACTAGCTCACTAATACTGTAATAACATGTTCGGATGGATGTTTGGAGGTTGATCTTGTTAATGCTGAGCTCTACGAATTAGGTGTAGAACCAGGTCTACCCTGATGTCTCTTGTTGAGGGGTGAAACGTGGGTGCTCTTTTTTTTTAACTCTTTGTTGTACACCAGAAAAAGAACATTACAAAAAGACATTACATGAGACAAGTACAATGGGCGGCCTTATCGCTTAGAAGCGATCTCTTCTAGGCAACCAACTCTTTCAACATCAACAAGGTTCTTTTTTTATCGGTGATGTTCAAGCGTTCGGCCACCATCTTACTTGAATAAGTGATTTTCCCAGAAGGAAAGTTCCTTCTGGGAAAATTCCTTCAGATTTTTTTTTTACAATCTTGGATCTTCAAATCCAGGGTGAATACTTATTCGCCCTGGATTTGAAGATCAGAGATTGTACTCAGGAAGCTCATAACACTCTTTGGCCGTTCTTATTATGAAGGTAGAGCAGAATTTTTGGTTCGACACTGTGGTAGGTATATCGACCAGGTACGGTTCCTAGTTAATCCGCTCACAAACATAATTAAAAGGATAGTTCAAATCTATAGCTCTCTTTATATTTCCTCTTAAAGCCATAGCTTATTTTGGCTTTAAGAACCGGTACCGACTAGCGTTACAGGGTGTAATGTTTCATTGGCAGTGAGCATGAAACGTCAAAATCCGTCTCGTTGCTCGTTGCGAGTGCCCTTTTTCCTGGTACTGACTACAAGAAAGCTTCTGTATTTTTTCGACAGCTAAAAGTCGGTTTTTTTTTCAATATTTTTCCTGTTTTCTATGATCGAAGCTGAGCTCACGGAAGTTAGGTCCTTCGTTTTGTCTTACACCCTGTCTAAATAGATAACACATAAAGCATAAAAAAAAAATATGAAAATCTATTACAACAGTAAAAACGAATACACTAAACCAATCCATGGTACTAAATTAATAACTATAATACCTACATGATGAGGAGGTCATCTTATTTCTAGGTGATAGCCTACATAGCAAGATAAATCAACGATTAATTGTTAAAGCACGTTATCTTCTGTATCTCAAACGACCGGTTCATATTGGTTGTAATATTAAAGCCACAATGTATCAGAACAGTTTTAATCACGAGTGAAGTCACAGGCGTCAGTGCATGTATAATTTGATCGATGGGTTCACCATTTCATACAAAAGGTTAATCGTATGCTACTCCTACGTAAACGGTCTCGGAATCGATGAATATTCTCGTATATAGACGTGTATATACGTAAGTATAGACAATATTTTTGAAACAAAACGTAAAATTTTGCAGTAGGGTTTGTCTGTTGTCTGTTATAAGTTCCGCTTTCGTAAGGACGTTCTATTTTTAACCGACAAAAACAAAAGAGGAGGACAGTAGTACCACGTTTATAAGTTACAACATCCAAGCTTTCACATTTTTTATTATTAGCGTGATTGGAAAACTGATGAAAATTAGCTCGTCTTTGTATCCGCTCGGAGCGCTACAAGGCGCTATGATATGGAATGAAACGAAAACTTTATAGTTTTCGCTGTTTTCTTTTCTCTAAGTTTTTCTTGTTTCCATAATGATAACCAAATACTCAAATAATATACCAAATTAAAAAAAGCTAAACTACAATTCGCGGGTTTTTTAAACGATATTTCATCATTATTATCATTACAAAACACAATTTTTTCAACTTCTATAAAAATAAATCATAATCAACCTTGATTTCCTTGCATGAAATAGGATTGTAAAGTTTTTAATGCTATTATTTATGTTTAATTTTTTTTAATTTTTTGCATTTGCTTTTAACTGATTTTTAACCCTAAACTGCTTTCCACATACTATGTTCTCGTAATTACCTGGATACATAGTAATGACATTCCTCCCGTGTCACTCTTTAGTTTACCGTCTACTCAATAATTCATATTTCAAACGTGCTAAGACTCACATTAACACTTCCATAGCTTAGAACAAACAAACAAACATCCCGAACATTGCTATTCTGAAAACGTTTATGAATTCATTTTTTGTTCCATATTTTGTCATAGAATTTTCGACCATTTTAGGCTGATCTTTGTGAACAGTTTTTTATGGGTTAGGTTCTTTATAGTCTGGTTCGGTTATGGACTCTTGACAAATTATATGGCTAATAATGTCATGTTTACACAAATGGTTCCGTATCTATGAGATAGACATACATACAACTAAGCCCTCTACGTAAATACATTTTTGAATGTTAAGCTGTAAAAATGTAAAGTTACATATGATATCTTCACGATTTTGTTTTATATATTTTTTTACATTTTATAAATATTTATAGCCCAATCCGACTGTTTTTTGTTTGTAACAATTAGTGGTCCTATGTATTAATCCAGGGTTGAAATGAAAGGTTACATTTAAAAATATTTTCAGTAAAATGTTAGTTTGGCCCTGTTTTGTACATTGCGAGGTCAAGTTCATAAAATAAGAGGGTCGAACAAATCTTGAAACCTACGGTCCCTGATCTTGAATAAATTAATATCCTAAATTTATCTCAAGATGTCACGGAAAACAAACATCAATATGTTTAAATTTTAACTGCAAATTATAAAGTACAGCTACTTATTAGTCAGGCCGTAAAGTTTAATGTTAATAGATTTTGAGTCTATGTATAAAAATGCATACTTTATGTATTAAGTTACAAATTAGTCAAGTTTAGTTAAGTTACAAATGCAACCACCTACCAACTTGCAGTGTTTTATTACAACGATATACGGTTCATAGTCGTTGTTAAAAATATTTTATAAGTCATCGATAATTTTTTGTCACTTTTATCGATATTTTATTAACAGCAGGTTGCCGTCAACGCTTGTTATATCGATTATCGATATTGCAGTTAAATAATTCACATTTTTAATGATTTTTCTCTTATGCTACAATTTATTTACGTTGTGGTATTTTCAAACTATAGATGCGTTAAAATCATCGACGACGTGAACATTTAAAATATATTTTTTACGGGTTCAGTCAGACCTACATCTATGGAAAGTTCCAACCAGATCGGTTCAGTTTTAATTTAACTTTTGCCTTTAGAATATTTAGGTACTATATTTTTTAGTGTTGTCAATTTTATTTAGTTTCGATTTTGTACCATTTGCATCGTGATTTATAATACCAATTTTTTTTATAGAATGGCCCAGTATCTTTTTTATAATTAGTTGATTATTAAAAACTAAAAAACTCTCCTAAGGTCACCCGTACTCATTACAAAACTCGTTTCAAGCACTAACAATAAAATGATCGATTTAAATGCTGTGTGCAAAACAAAATACTTAAAAATGCTTTAAATTGTTGGCATTATCTTAACAAAAATGCAGTGCGCTCCATTTCCACTCTTACTAATAAAAATACTGGTTTGATTCAGAAGTATGCCAGACGGGTGGTGGCAGGAATAAACGAGACCGACCCGTGGTCCAACTGAGATGTACAACTGGTTGTTCTACGGGTAAGTAAATTTACCCGTGATTTAAGTCATCCTTTTGGTTTTGTGTGATTAAATTCTCAAAAAAAAAGTGTTAAACTAAGGGTTAACTTTGAATCATACAAGGAAAAGAAGCAAATTTCAATCTAGCACAACCAATATTCGTGCTTGATTTTCAGCGCTAAGCTGTATTTGGCATATTCCGTCGCTTAACTTAGCTTAAGATTCACTCGGGCCGAAATCACCCATTATAACTCGGTAATGTCATCCTCCCTCGCTACGCTCGGAAGTATAACAACCTTGTATGTAATGGGGTGGTTTAGTTCCTTGTTAAAATATATTATTACTTGTGAGTCACACTATTTTCCTCATTAAATGGGAGAATTTTGATTAGCTACATATAAATAGTACATTGTAAACCTAGAAGAGAACGTGCCTGATTAATATCGAGTGTGTCATTTGCCTTAAGGCGAATATGAAGGCAAAAACACGAAAATTAGGTTTTTTGAACCCGTTTTCTGACAAAAATATTGATTGTGGAGTTTTGAAATTTATATATCCTGTAACACATATCTTGAACAAAAGCTTGGCGGTCCCAAATGTGTGCCGTTAATTATAGTTTAGTTGTTATAGTGTTAGTTATAGTGTGTGTTTAGTTGCTTCGAACACACTTTTTATCGGTGTCTCAAATTCGATCAGTGCTAAACTCAGTATAGTGATTCACATAGTTCATACCTATCTCTTGGCGGTCCATTATCGTCGAAAAGCAGTCAAAATAACGATATTAAACGCAAAAACGTATTTTTGCCTACAAAATCTGTGATACAAACCTGACCAGTTACTCGTCACCTAACCGCAGAGGATCGTATTATTTGGTTGATTAGGGCACTACATGGTATGCTGAATCGAAAACAAGCACTCATTGCTGCATATAGGCGCGCGGACATGCCCAAGGTCAATTGCCTTACTATTCGCCTTAAAACACACGAGGTAGGAATCGCACTTTCTCCCGAGTGATACATAGTGCTTTATACTACACCTACGAAGAAAAATCTTCAAAATCGCGATACTACCGCGGACGCGCTGCGTACCTCGAATTGCGGCTCCGCAAATTCGATTCCATGCGCTAATGTGAGACGGGCGAAAATGCCGAATGACTCGCGACCTCAGAGCGAGCCATATAGCTATATGACTTTATGGCTATAAGAGCAAACTCGCTTCTTATTAGCTACGTATTTATAGTTTATAATGCGTATCCTTTGCAAATGAGTCGCGAAATTATCAAAGCTCCCATTAAGAATCATTAGAGTCATTTCTATGCAATTATTTTTAAGGTTATCAATAAAATTGTTAACCCGTTTTAACCTTTAAAGCCTACAACGGCTTAAAGCTGAAGCATGTGCTTAGATTATGATGATTTTTTTTTTAATCTGACAAAATGTGAAATGTTCTGGTACTGATAATATCACAATGTTATAATGGTTCTAAATTTCTAATGAACGTGAAATCGAAAAAAGTAGGTTTCGCGGTTTTGTTTGAGTTAAGGACGAAAACATGACTTTAGAGATCTAATTATCAACGGCTATTTTACAACTCTCTCCAAAAAATATACAATTTCCTATTCTAACTTTGATTGCTGAAAACAAAAACAACTGAACTCGATCTCAAAACATAAGCTTTGTTTACTTGGAGAATAATCTAATCCACCATTGTTTAACACTAAACCAACTTTAAAATATGTACTCGTTTATTAATAACCGTTCTAAAATTATCGGTAATGCCTTTAGGTAACAGATCGGACATGGCCGCCGAAGTAACATAAATATCTACAGACATTGCCGTTATTGTCTCATTTTGTATATACATACGTTAAAATTTTAAAACTTTCGTTCTCAAGCATTGCGGTATGGACAAAGTGGAAAATGAAGTCAAGTCGTCTATTATGTGTCTTTCGCTACTGAATTGTCGAGTTTCCTGTTCCTTCTACCTAATAGAGTTGTTTGGGACATCTATAAAAACTATTTGACTATTACTATTACTATTCTTAAAGAACAAAGTAGTTTCAAGCAATAAATTCATCAAAAGAATTCTAAGATTCAAGACAAAACCCCAGAAAACTGACGCACCGCTCTCCCGTAGAATACCAATGAAGTATATTTGATAGCATGCGTTGACTTACTAGAATTTTACCTTTTACCTTTGATGATATCTTTAACTCAGATGATATCTGGAGCTTACCTGCAAATAATAAAGGGAAGTCAATAACCGTTTGAGATATAAAACAGCAGGAGCTTTTGGTAGTTCTATGGATGAGGGATCAATCTCATTCGAGTTAAAGATAAAGATAAAGATTTTTTATTTGCCAAAACATGTGTTATGTAAGGTAATAAGTAAATACATTTTATGGATCAACATGCTTGACCGTCAATCGGCATGCAAAAATATATTTGAGTTGATGGCGGTTGCAAAATATGTTAATAAGACAAACAAAAAATAATAGTGTACCGTTATTATATCACTTTTTTAAAGGAGTTCCGTCATCTACACTAATATTATAAAGAGGAAAGATTTGTTTGTTTGTTTGAATTGAATAGGCTCCGAAACTACTGGACCAAACTACGTCATTGACCATCTGTATCATTTGTACCATCTGTATCATTTGTATGTGTATCATTTGTTTTTTTTTCTCTGTCTTTAGAATCCTCCATTATCCCTGATGACCATAGGCGATAGAATATACCTACCCTTGCGAAGCCGGGGCAGACCTCTTGTGTATTATAAGAAATTCAATAGAATTATATTCTGCGATTTGTCGATTAATTGTCAAGTAGCGTTTTTTAGTTTTTATATCTGACAAATCACACTTATATTATAAATGCGAAAATATGGATGGATGGATGTTTGTTACTTCTTCACGCCATTACAACTGAACGGATTGGGCTAAAATTGGCGCAAAATCTTGAAAAAATATACCTTCCTATGTCTTAAGCTTCCGCCTGCGGTTGTGCACGTGTTTTTCTGAAAAACGTAGCCTATGTTGATCCAGATTTAAAACTAGGTAGGTATAGAAACAGACATCGGTCTGTTTCTATAGCCACAAAGGGTTAAACACCTCCAAAGCTACTGAACTGCGATCAGTTCAGTAGGTGTTTAACCCTCACAATTTCGTAATCTTCCCAAACCTTTAAAATATGAGTAGAGAATTGAATTCATTTAAAATACATATGTAAATAATATGTTACCTTGTTAAAACAACAAGGTCGATACAAAGGACAGTTTGACTGTAGAGTTAAACTGTTCTTTTTTTCTTCCATTCCCCCAGCTATACAGATGGTCAATGACGTAGCTTCGCAAAAACTTGGATAAGTTCCAAGTCTCTCTTAAGGATATCACCAATTTGAGAGCATTAGACGCCAGAATGTCATAATCACGGGACAGATTCTCTCATAGCTCAGAAGAGCACGACTGAGATGAACGTGGATGATAACTCTACAGATATGGCTTACTGAGAAAAGAGATGGGTCGAGGCTAGAGGAGGTAGCGGAAATCTAAAGCAGGGAAATAAGTTCCCAAAAATTTTCGGTTTCGGCGGGACTCGAACCCGCCACCCACCCTCAGTACGGGTGTGCTCTAACCAACTAAGTCACGAAACCCTAGTCGGTTCAACCGAAAATTTTTGGGACCTCTTACAGACTATAGCGCCGGTGGCGAAAACGAACTAAATGTAACTTTGGTCGTTAAGCAGGTTTTGTTAAACTGTAATGTTACCCCTGTAGGTGGAGCCACCGGCGCTATAGTCCGTAAGAGGTCCCAAAAATTTTCGGTTAAACCGACTAAGGGTTTCATGGCTTAGTTGGTAAGAGCACACCCGTATTGAGGGTGGGACGCGGGTTCGAGTCCCGCCGAAACCAAAAAAATTTGGGAACTTATTTCATTTCTTAGAGATACCCAAAGTGCGGGTAAGCACTGTAACAAAAAACCTTAGAATCTATATCCCAATAAGTGTTTTTTTTTATTACAAAGATAAAAATAAGGCACACTTTTATTGTAGTTACAAAAGTCGTAACGAAAAGGCTTCTGTTGATTTCTGTGTTTTTTTATTGATGATGCTGAAGCGTTTCACTCACTGAGTTAAATTGTAGTATAGTATACACACTTATATAACAACACCTGTATTTCATGAAATAAACTATACTTTACTTTTTTACTTACTTTACTTTAGTATTGTAGTAGTAGAGTTTAATAGTAGTATAATTTTGATTATCGTTAACAAGAATTATAGTTACGTACCTGGAGTAGAAAAGCTCTATCGCATATCGGTACCTCTTATCCCTTAGGCCTGTCAAAAGCCATTGTCTTAATAAAAATACCTACAAACAGATACAACATCCTGCGGTCGTTGTGGAGAACGTAGAACGTAGGACGTGTGGCGGTACGTGGGCTGGTTGGATGATTTCTAAAAAGTTGGATTTTATGTGAGAGATTTTTGTATGCCGGTCGACTTGTTGTGAGCCTTTTCCTAAAACCTCTTAAATTTTTGTAATAGTTTTTAGAGGCACGTGAGAGGTAGAATACTTTCACTTTTGATTGAATTATTAATATAGTGTTAGTCGTTTTAATTATATAAAACAAGTAATAAGTATAAATCAAAAACATTAAAACCCACTCTCCCTGAATATCGAGGAGACTAAAGAGAGCTTTAGCTTTTTATTACGTATCGAAAATGATTAATTTTTCCATGAAATGTCTATAAAAGGGTAGGTATAAGTAATGCAATGTCGCGCGCAGAAACTAGTAAACAAAAAACAATAATATCACTTTAATCTATTGAATATTCGGAATCTTAAAATAAATTAACAGTTTTGACATTTCTGTAAAATCATACAAAATGTTTAGTAAAAAAAAACAAGATGTATTTACAGCTTCTTCACAAACAAAAACTAAAGAAAAAAAAACTTATCGTATACTTTTTTTCCCAGAATACCATCCTAGATGCAGAGCAAAAGATAAAAGAAGAAGAACAAAGAAGTCAAGTTTCTTCGATAAATAGTACCAATATAATATATTGTTCAGGTTAAAAAAGCAAATATACACAATGTGTTCATTAGTTTTGGCGTGAACGAGTAATCCAATTAACACACTATCCATAATTTTGCGTATTTGTATGACAGAGCTTATACCAGTTTTTAAAATTCAGAAACTACTTCAAATGAAAAAATAACATAGAACAAAAAACGATCTCGTAGAATCTCGACCGCGGATCCCAGAGTTCCCAAACGTGGGTATACATACCTACCCGCAGCCCACAGTAGCGTTGTTTGCTCTCCTATTAGCACCGAAGGGTCTAAAACTTCTGGATACAGAGGTTTGAACCTCATTTATACGCACTAAAACAGAGTTTATCCGTTTATTCCCAGGATTCTATAGACTTCCTCTTTTCTATCGCCATTTTTTTCTGTCCAGTGTCATATTCGTCCACTCTTTCAAAATTATTACGCACTTAATAATTTTCAATATTTAAGTACTTTTGTTGACAAAGGCCTGAGACAGACAAACTTGGAAGGAGCTAGGGAAGGCCTACGCCAAAAACGGCGACTACTAACTAACAATCAAACCTAAATAAAGAAATGTAAACTTGTATATGAACAACTAACATGACTTTGTTCCACACTATTTGTTAAATTAGTTAGTAGGAAATAAAGGGTAATTTTATTTTATTTATTTATTTTATTTAGGTAAGTACTTTTGTTTAAATTATAGGAAATCTTTCAGCTTTGTCTCAGGAGCAGTTAATTACATAATACATGCCAGTACAGAGCAGCAAAAAAAATCGTATAAGTACTTATAGGAAAATATATAAACGATTTTTTTTACTTGGCGGCTTCTGGCTCGCTAGCGTTTATATTTATCTATTCTACAGTTTACCCCTTTTTTGGGCACCTATGCATTGAGCACCAAAGGTATTCCCATTTGAGCACCAATCAATGTTTGAATTGAATAGGTTTCGAAACTACTGTACCGATTTGAAAAATTCTTTCACCATTAGAATGCTACATTATCCCTGATGAACATAGGCGATAGAATATACTCATGCGAAGATGGGGCGGACCGCTAGTATTCTATCAACTTCCTCCTCTCCATGTCGCCATTTTGTTCTGTCCCATGTCACCATCGTCCACTCTTTCCGGCTACATTGACGAGATGGCTTGACCAGCGGGTGGCTGGTTGCATTTTAGGCGTTCGCTAAGTTGTCTTTAAAATTTTCTGATGTTACAAAACACGGCTAAAGGCTTGTAAATAAAGTTCAACCTTTGATAAACGTTTAGCGTACTTCAGTCTTTGTCTTGTATTAGTATTACGGTTTAAAGTATTGTCTTGTGTTGGTATTATTGTTTAAAGTATGGAGCTAATTAGATTTCTGATTCGAAAAGTGTAAATTATTTCCTTTGACGACCACTGCGGCGCGTTGGGCGAAGGCCTGCCTGCGACGCCGGAGGTTGCGGGTTCGATTCCCGCCTCGGGACAAATTTGTGTACGATCTGCAGACATTTGTTCAGGGTGTTCTGGTCGTTTTCTATGTATAATAAAAAATATCTATCCATGTAATGTATTATATTATGTATATCAGTTATCTAGTACCCATAACACAAGCTCTGCTTAGCTTGGGGCTAGATAATGCTGTGTGAATTGTTCAGCATTATTATTATTTCCGATCCGTTCAGTGGTTTTGGCGTTCAGAGGTAACATACATTCACACATGTATCCAACCCTTCGTATTTATAAATATTCGTATAAAAACGGTATTCAAAGGTTTTTTTAACTAGTGGCCAAGGACTAAGGACTAAGTGGCCAAAGACTCGTCGTTAACCCTACCGTGAGAGAGCTCAAGGCATCAGTAACGTTAATACACAGGTGTACCGAAGTATTCGCCATGCGTACGCGCATCACGCGGCGGCGACAGAAATTCCGAGCGGCCGTCGGCTGTCGTCGCCCGCGCTCGCGCCATCTGGATTATAGGGATGCCGGCTTATCGATGACTTTATCGATATCGATAAAATTTATTAGGTTTATCGATGAAGTTAGGAATGTTGAACGCTGCTGTCCTTAAAAAGTGATTTGTCTGTGTTTTCAATGAACGCTTGGTGAAACTTTCTTCCCAAAGATTTTTGACGAAACCTAACCGCGTATGGAACAGTTTAACTTACAGATTTTTATGAGGATCTAAACTGTTTGGTTTTATTGTGTAATTTTAAGTGACTTTTTATAAATTTATATTTAATTGTGTTATGGATTCTATTGTGATCTGAAATAAATGAGGTAATAATAAATAAATAATAAACACGACTGGTCTTCAATCTGACCAGAAAATAAAATCGTAGTAACGAAATAAAATATGTACCTAAGTACACAAAATAAATTTTCGCAATTTTGTTATGAAAATGAAAAATGAAAATGTTTATTTTGAAAATGAAAATGATTTTTTTTTATCTATGTTAAATGATAACTTACGTTTCCAACATTCAACAATCAACTACTACCCATCACTATTAAAAAGCTTGGTTTTATCATCATCTCACTTTCACACGCACATCACTAATCTTCCGTCTTCCTCTCACACCGACTACCTTATTTAAATAAGACTCGGCAGTTGCAAGTTTATCTCAGCACTGAAATTTGAACCTTGTATTCTTATCAACAAGATTGAGATAGGTTTTCGGTATAGGGTGAAAAGAAAAAAAGGTTTTAAGGCAGGTTATACGCTGCCCTTTGGGAGAAGTTGAGTTAGAAATACCTTTTGCCGGAAATATCGGCAAACTTTGACGGCTTTGAGCCTTGACCTGTTGTTTTATAGATTGGAGTTCAAGTTAGTTATAAAATTTACCGACTTTAAAGGCAGGTTTCAAGTATTTAAACTCGAGTAAAATAGAATACTTGAAATCTGCCTTCAAGTATTCTAAATCACATGAATTAGAGTACTTAAAACCTGCCTTTTGTCACTGAGGGCGTCAAATAATTACATTTTAATTAAACTAAAGTAATTTGACATGACTAAAACTATTGTCGTCCCTTTCTTAAAGTTCCAAATAAAAAGGATGGCATCATTTTAGTGCTGTCTAATTAGTTTAGTATTTTGACGTCAGAATTGACACCCATGACTCTAAAAGTAGCTACCCTACTAAGTATTTTGAGTTCGTACATTTTTAGGATTGCTAGCAAAACATGACATAAGCATAACGAATTAGGAATATATTTCATTTACGTTAAATTAATTAAATATCACACACAGTGTTTTTTTTTATTAAAATAAAGAAAAAACAAATAAAAATGAAGCTTCATTAATATTTTTCAAACTTACGCGATCAGAACACATATTTGTAAATACTTTTTAACGGGTATTTATCGCGTTTATTTACCACTTTTAGTTTTTAAGCTTAATTATTCGGACATCTTTATTAAGTCCAATAAGAATTACCTAAACTTACGTTCAGCTTACTTAAACCAAACCCTGTAAGTTTTCAACAATAACAAACCATTCAACCAAGCAACACTTAAACATTTAAATACAAAGAAACCATCAATACAGTAGCACAAAGAAAAATCACCACCCATCCTCACACAGCAACTTATGCTTAACTTATGTTACTTAAATAAGTTGAACATATTTCACATACGCCCACCTTGAGTCTGTACTGAGCAAGGACGTGTTATAAATGGCCTTCAATTCCTCAACTTAACTTAAACATAACTTAGGAGTTACTTAGATACGGTGAGCCTAGGCTTTAGGTTGATAGGGATAATTGATAGTACTACACTTTGGTTGATAAATGTAAGCTTTGGTACTAGGAATTAGCTATGGTCTTTGCCGTGACATGAAACGAACAGATGAGAATTTTGTCCGCGAGATTGCATGTTACGGCAATGATTCTACTAAACATGAGTCTTTGAAATGTAGTATCACTTCAGCAGAAGAACACTATCTTCGGAAACTGATAAATAAAAGATACTATATATTGACGTTTAGGTTACCTTTTTTTGTGACTCTACGTTATGCTCGCATAAAATAGGAAAATATAATAAGATTCCGTTTTTTCGTGACTCTGCCACCTTTTGTAGTATGCATGGCTCAAATATTTTCAAAAACGGATCGCAGTTTTTATTTGTTTTATTCTTTACTTACTATTATTTATTCATTTCTATTATATCGGTATAAAGTCTTCAGAAAAGTTGGATCACAGATCGACAAGTTATGTAAACTCCGTATGAAAAGACGCGGCCACAGAGTGAATTTTAGTTTAAGTTTGGGCGGTTTGTTTGCAAACATTCAACATCTAATTTGGCTAGTTTATAAGTATAATTTAACGAGTCCTAAGCTACTTCCCAAGCCTTTGTCTGCTGGCTGGAGGACCTAGACATAAGAAGGTACCTAGGTCGAGCTAGTTTGTCTCGTATACCACTAACCTAATATTATAAATGCCCTATTAACACCATGCCTCTACACCAAGGGCTCAAGGCAGTTCCTAACGTACTTTCTCCGAACCCATGGTCAAACCTCCATGAAATATCATTTTCTAATGCTTGTTACTGTCACACCTGGGTTGCATTACCGTCGTACGTGCCTTTATACTATACGACACGATTTCAAGCTACTTATTTTTTATCTTTTAATACGGAATCGTTCAATTATTTGAATTGGTTTTTTCAAGCTATTTAGTAAGGTACTATAGGTATTTAGTTAGATAGTACCTATTTATTGCTTAATGGATTGGTTCAATCAAAGTATAGCAAGCATTACGAAAAAATAATATCGGAATCGAAAATAAAAGTTGTGATATCTTTAAATGTCCGTGTTTGAGTCGGTCAAGGATTTTAAATGATTCTGATATGTTTTTTTTTATATGGTTTTAACAAAAGTCAACATCTACATAAAGGTTTCTGCATAAACCAGTTTTTAGTAAAATTCGAACTCCACTTATGATATCTTTTTCTCTCTATCCCTGTATAGTATAAAAATTAAGAATCATAAGTTGTTGTCCGAAATAAAATATTTTAATTTATTACTGAACACCAATAATCGTACAAATGTAGGTATCTATAAAATAAACATATAAATAAATAAAATAAATAAATAATGCTGGACAATTCACACAGCATTATCTAGCCCCAAGCTAAGCAGAGCTTGTGTTATGGGTACTAGATAACTGATATACATAATATAATACAATACATAGATAGATATTTTTTATTATACATAGAAAACGACCAGAACACCCTGAACAAATATCTGCAGATCGTACACACATTTGTCCCGAGGCGGGAATCGAACCCGCAACCTCCTGTGTCGCAGGCAGACCTTCGCCCACCGCGCCACATCGGTCGTCAAACATATAATTTGGAGATCAACACTACACTCCTAAACGAATTAAAATTCAGTATTTTTAGAAGATATGATAACTTTTAAACAGTTGTAGTAGTAAAGTATAAAGGCACTCGTACCCCTAACCTACTAACACCGCCTCGGATTACTTCCAGGCGACGAATCGTTTACCCTCGACCACCGTCTCGAGTTACCATCGGAACTGTTACAATTCATTACAAATTTACAATCAGCACCTTACATTATTTTAATGTGTGTAAAATCGGACCATTATCTTCTTCGTCGATTAAATTTGTTAAGGATTTGTTAAGACTGCCTATTTGTAGTTTTTAATTTAGGTTTGTTTTTTTATACGTTGATTTGTGAAATGTTTAGTAGTAATAAAAACAACTAACAACAATTATAAAGAGGAGAGATTTGTATTTTTGTATGTAACGAATAAACTTCAAAAACACTGGACCGATTTCAAAAATTCTTCATCCGTTAAAAAGCTACATTATCACTGAGTAACATAGGCTATAGAATATACCCGTGCAAAGCCAGGGCGGACCGCTAGTTTTTGACATAGGTATAGTGTCTTATGTACAATAAAATTTCCCTACATTTATTCTAATGCCGGGTACAGACAAAGATTGGGATTTGACAATCGGTATGTTCGTTCCATATTGCTTTGATGTAGCGACAGCCGCCGGAGCACGGCCGAAGACGAACGAAGGCCCTTGTTTGGACTCGCTTGCTTTCGCGATGACGTCCACACTGGTACTTTTGCGTTCATTCGTAAACCTTCGCTCGCTCTCGCTCGCTTGGTCTGTACCCGGTATTAGACGTAAATTGTATGAAAACTTCTGCCAAAGCCTACCTATATAAACGCATACGCATACCTATGTAAAAAAAAGCTCTTGTTTGTGTAATTTTTCGCGTCGAGATTGAAAATAGTTAACAAAAAACGTAGGTACCTACTTTAATAAATGTACCTACCTATAAATTATTGCGAAAAATTACAATCAAGGCAGCCGCTCATATTGGAAGAGCACAGTAAAAATGTAACAAACACTTTTATTGGCCATGATGAGTCCGCGCGGGCCCTTCGTGAATGAAGTTAAAATGGGTTTGTGAGAAAACAGCGACATAAGAAAGCAGAAGAAGAAAACGCGTAGAGGTAAAGTACCAATCTTCTACAATATCGGATTGGAGAAAAACTGTGAAAAAAAACTACAAATAAGCAAGTTGTAGAAAAATGTCAGGTGAAATAATAGTTGTTCTACACTGGAAGTGCACTTTCTATGTTTCTGGGTCTAAGTCTTGCTCAGTCTGCATAGTTTAGAAAGAGATGCCCTCTATTTCGATGCAAAAAGACAGCTGTTTGACATATAGAAGCACAAGCTGAAATGAACTTTTTGACGTTGAAGTTAGAATCTCTAATATATATTTTTCCCGGCACAAGTAGACAGGCCCGAAAAGCTAATGTACGAGTATTTTGACTATCAGGCTTTGTGTCTCCAGATCCTATAAAAACTTGATCGAATAACTTTGAAGTGAAGTCTAATCCATCTCCTTCCTAAGCTTCACTACCTACAATCAGTTTTTATCTCTCACAAAAACTGTCAGTTTATCAGCGTTTAGCAGAAAGCATCATCAATCGAGAGTTCGCAACACCCGCTTGTGCCGGTTTGATATAACTAACCATTACGCATTGCTATGTAGAGCTGAGAAAGTCTAGAGGTGGCATTTATATGAAAGAATAAAGGACAACCTTTACGGATGAGTAAAACGATGGGAAAGATTCAACGTGCTAAAGTCAACGACTCTTTAGACGACATCACGTCTTGAGAATTTTTGTATACTCAGTCATTTAATAACAAAACCATGAAATGACATACCTACATTTACACGTCGTCTATGTTAAACTATTGCTGGACATAGGGCTCCCCCAATAAGAGCCTTAATTAGCTTTTACACCTTGACCTTAAGAGGTCTAGTCCACAAGCGTATTTTGAGTCAATTTGGACACTTTCAGATCTGACTTTGAACAAAATTTAATAGGTTTTATTTGATATCAACCAATCAGTCTTACTCATAATCTCTGACTGATTGTGTTTGATTTTATACGATTTAATACGATCAATTCTAAAGTTTGATTTCTTCAAAGCTCTCAGCAAGTCATGGAACCTCCTTACAACCTACCTAATGCCTTCCATCAACCGAACTATTTGTAAGCGCTAAGCACTACTCCAGGTATTTCTACTAACCGTTAACCAGTTATTGATGCAGTCAGATGCTCAGGTAAATGGTGTGCAGATGATATCGCCCGCTTTGCGTACATTTCAATACTTCAGGCGTTAAAGCTTCATAACGTGCAAGTTAGCTTTTAGTCTCGGGTTTTTATAGTCTATAGACCTTCGTTTGACCACAATATCATCCTGATGGTAAGCGACGGTTCGGCCGACGATGCATCACGGTCTAGAAGACTCTATTCAATCTTGTCTTGAAGAGACCCAGGTTGTAACTGACCAGAAAAACAGTAGCAGGGAGCGTGTTCCATTCTTTAGCCATCCATCATATAAGGGTAATAATCTTAGTTATTATTTGGGCCACTGGTCTGTTGATGGTTAAGACTCAATTCACGTAATGGTATCAAATAGTTTCAAACTTTATCTCCATTCTGATAAAACCAGTAAACTTGCCAAGTATGCTGATTTAGTCAAAACCTCCAATTGGGAGGCATGTTCAGCATGTTCAGCATTGGACGTATTTGCTGTTGAAAAAGAATAAGAAGAGTTAAATAAAAATATTATTGCTGGACAATTCACACAGCATTATCTAGCCCCAAGCTAAGCAGAGCTTGTGTTATGGGTACTAGATAACTGATATACATAATACAATACATTACATAGATAGATATTATTATTCATAAAAAACGACCCGAATACCCGTGACAAATATCTGCAGATCGTACAAACATTTGTTCCGATCAATGTAAGTTATCGAATATCTATGTATTTCGGCATTGAAATGCCTAAAAAAAGACATAATTATTTTTAAAACTATCGCCTTTAAATGAATAAGCAAAAAACGCACCGGCGATATAAATAGAAATTCAAAAGCAAGCAATCCGAGACCTTTCATCAAGGTATTGTATGGATCAATGGATATTGTATGGAACCCCATACAATATCCATGCACTTGATTTACGGCAGCCGTTTCCGAGCTGTAAAAAATTCAAAATGTCATCAAAATTACCAACAAACAACCTAGTAGGCACAGTAGGTACATGTGGTGTACAGTCAACTCAATTGTTATCTAAACGTGTGTTTTAAGTGGGTTTTCGTTTTAAATCCTATAATTGATTATTTGTACAAAGGAGTCAGTGGTAAATTCACTGTGTACTTAAATTTATTATTGGCTTTTTTGCTTTATAGTGCGTTACTCGCACTGGAAAAATCTTCTACGAAAACTTTTACGTGTTGTTTCTACGAAATCGTTGTAAAAGCTTATTTATATCCCACTAGCAGTCTGCCCCGGCTTCGCACGGGTATATTCTATCGCCTATGTTCATCAGGGACAGTGTAGAATTTTAATGTCGAAAGATTTTTTCTAATCGTTTCAGTAGTTTCGGAGCCTATTCAATTCAAACAAACAAATCTTTCCTCTTATTAGTATAGATGAGAAAATCAAAGATCAGAAGTATGTTTGATTCCAGGTTATGACCTATCTACACTGCATTTTGCAATTAGCTTTTTTTCTCCATCTAATCAGTAGTAAGATTTACTCAGTGCGAGTAACGTACTATAAAACAAAAAGCTATTCAGTAGTTTTCGCAGACAATACTGGATGGGTTCCTCAAACTGACGGCTCATTTGCCGAAAAGGAACAACATCGTCGCAAACGACTGGGGGGTGTCGAGAGGTGCGGCCCCGATGTCACCATCACTGAGACTGTCTGTGAACGAGTTTCCTTTTTACTACGCCATAGACACTTCCACCCCCCGAGTCTATATCCTAAGATGCATCTCTCACGACTCCACTCAGATATGCAAGCAAGAGGGATCTGGTTCTCTTGGGACGACACTCCGTAAGTGGAAACGAAAACCAGGAACTACGTGTCTAAGTGCTCATTTTGTAAGCCTAAAGAAATAAACGTTATTGAGTATTGAGAACATCCCCGGGAGTACTCGGGACCTGTGGTGTCGCCACAAGCTGCCACGCTGGCGCACTATTATTGTAAATTTTGACGATGACTGTACGCGTGGTATCTATGTATTGAATAATATTTTAAATGAATATATTTTGTGCATAACGCCATAATCAAACGTTTAAGTTATTAGGCGTTCCCATCGGCATTCGTATAAATTATCTGCCTACGCCTTCTTTAGTGTACTTAACTACAAATATTGATACACGGCCTAAAATTTACCGGAGAAACCTACCACGGTTTCATACTGTTAAAATGATGATGATGATTCTTTGTTAATGGCAATATGAGTCTGGTTGGACTCTTTTCTGCCAGTGTCAAGTAACGGTTTTTTTTACAATGTATGAGTTATCTAATTATGAAGATTGTGTGATAGTTTGACCAAAGCCTAGTTCGTTATCCAGCAGGGTGCGTCACGTGCAGGTTAGGTTGATTTAGGTGACAAGATGTTGGATGTCCCCCTTACACCAAGGGGTGTAAGGGGGATACTAATTAAGTTAAAACTTTGTTGGAATCGACGAGGAAACTGGAAGAACATTGAGTTTGACGGCTTGGTGTTCTAATTTACTTTCAAAATGTTTCTAGCTACGTTTTGTTGGTTGGACCGACTTAAAACACCGTGTATTAGAAACAGAAACAGTTGTAACTTGCAGTGCTGACAATAAGCTGAAGAATTTGTGGCTAGTCCATTTCCTGAGTATGTAGATACTGTACCAATTTAGGCAAGGCATTATCATCTTTATTTGGCAGCTAACAAAGCGCATTTAGCTTTTTTGAAACATGAACCTAAATACGTGATAGTCTATCTCGTAAATTATTGAGACGGAACTATTTAAGTAAATTGTCCACCTGATGAACTCGGCGCATACACCGTGTGGACAAGAATCTACGTTTGTCCCGTACGAAAATGGAAAGTTTCGATAATATTGAGAGACTAAACTCAGGGTGCAGGTTGCCGTGTGGTGTCAGCTTAGAATTTGCACCAGCTCAACTCTTCCCGTGGGTGTCGTAAAAGGCAACTAAGGGACTTTTAACAAGAAAACTTAAAAAAGCTGTTTTAAACTAAGGAATTCGTAGTCGGTTATTAGTTTTTTCGAAACAATGAAATTACGGTTGACTGCAAAGCACAAGTCTCTACTGTCAAGTGCTTACATTATTGCTACTGCGTTACAATGTCAATAATATTGATGCTACAATATGTCAATATTATTGATTGAATCAAAACCTATTATTGATTTAATAGAAACAATATTACTGATTAAATCAATATTATGGATTTAGTAGCAGCACCTCGCGGCTTCACCCGCGTAGTTCCCGTTCCCGTAAGAATTTCGGGATAAAAAGTAGCCTATGTCCTATTCCAGACTATAATCTATCTCTGAGCTAAATTTCATCCAGATCCGTTTTGCCGTTCTGGCGTGATAAAGGAACAACCATCCATCCATCTATCCATCCATCTAAACTTCAACTGGCCATCATTCCCCAAAAAGTCCAAAAGGTTGCCCTTTAAGAAACCTTACTATCAACAACTCAGTGGAGTGTGACTTCTTGTTACAACGCGTCCGATAAATTAATATGGAGTCGAATGTCTCGATTTCGACGGAGTCCGATAATATTGTGTTACTTTTGTACACTGCCGGTCGAAAATATTGGAAACCCGAAAAAAAATGCTAAAATTAACGCATTTTAGCTAACAAGCCTCCACCCGCCTCTTCGCTCGCATGGTACCTGGAACAAACTTAGCTTAGCTTGGAGCAAATGATGTAGCTATCTATCAATGTAAGAATCTTTAGAATTTGTTCAGTAGTTCCAGTGATAATTATAAGCCCAAAAAAAGACATGACAATTTTGTAACCTTTCACATTTGTGTTTTCACAAATGATTATACTTAATAATAATTACTTAATTAAAATAATAATTACACAATTCAAGTTGAATGCAACGCACAAATTCTTATTACAGCCCCATTCTGAAGTACCAGCTGTTTACTGAATCAGTAAATATTAAACGCAACATTCTGCGATTTTATGTTACGATATAGTTAGTGAGGGTATAATTTACAAGCGGAGTCATTTAAACGACTCGACACGCGAATCGCGGCTCAAACAATATATTACATTTAAGGGCTTGATACACTTCACCATTTCTATTCCGGATGGGTCAGGGAAATTTATATTCAGCGCGTTAACATTGCAAAGTGTCTGAGCTTTTTAACCAAATAGTGAATATATAAATGATTATGTAAAAGTAGATTATTTCCGTACGTTACGTACGTTATATATTAGCTTCGGCTATGAATTGCTAATTTGCTAGGCTTTTGATTTTTACGATTATTCGATGAAGCTAGCTAATGAATTAGCAAAAACGATTTGTATGGAATTTAAACAAATTTTATGAAGAGAAATTAAAAGCACCTAAGTGTATTAAAATCAATTATTAGTACCTATCGAAAAAAATATCTTAAATGTGTAGTTTCTAATATTGTTTTTTTGTAAATATAATTAATTTTGTTATATAATTATATTTAAAGAATCATTTCACGAATTTGATATAATCAGAATCCGATAAGTCGGATCGTGTAGGCTCGACTGTTGAATACTGTTGTAAGTTTGTTGAATACTGTAGTAAGTTTAGCTTCCCCCATTCATATTGAAATGTTTATAACGGTAAATTATTCGAGTTTTCACGTCCTCGGGACGCGATTAGAATACTAACTTACACTTTATGTCTATTTATTGACAAAATATTTCATCATTCTACTTAATACATGCAAAAGTGTGTGTGTGTGTATGCGTACAAGATCAATACAATACTATACAAAATTCTTTATTGTACACGAGAAAATAACATAACAAAGAGACATCACATAAGATAAGTACAATGGGCGGCCTTATCGCTTAGAAGCGATCTCTTCCAGGCAACCTTGATAATACAAATCAATATACAAATACCATCATAATAAGGTGGGTTTGGCACATTTTGCTATAAAAGCAGCGCTTTTATTGAGATAATTTCTCTTGATTTGTGTTTTAGACGTTTCAGATATTCAGAAAAAATGTAGAGAATGTTCAGAGAAAATTTTGCGTGTGCCGCAAATACGGAATCAGTGAAGTGATTTGCGATTGTTTTCATTGGCTATAACAAAATACTGTTTTAAGATGAACTTACGTATTATTAACGCAGTTGATTTATAGCCTACTTAAATAATTTGCTTGAAATTGTAAAAAAACTGATTTCCGGTTCTGATTAACCGGTTTTCTTGTTACTTGCATGTTAAACCTATGACTTTTTAATAAAGTTTTTTTTATTTAGATAAAATGTTAAAAGAAAAAAGTGCCAATTATTTTGCCCGGCACTATACCACAGGCGGTGTTTGAAACAAAGGTACGGGTCCAAAATCTAAACGTGTAAAAATAAATTGAGTGATATCAGGTCGATTCGCTTTTTTGTAACGCATTGGTGGTCTAAACACAGCATGTGGAATCTCGAAGACAGCACGAGTCTGGTATCTGGTAGTCAGATTACATAGGTCGGATATCATCAAGCATAACTTTTTTTAAGAGTCTGCCTCGTCCCACTGCTGGACAAACGCCTCCATATTTGCTTGCTGTACATATTTATATATTTCTTATGGTTTTTCTATAATTCTTTAATATAGCACTACCTACTATAATTCTTGTCCACACTACCCTAAGGTTAGCAGGTAGAGAATGCTATCTAGCATTATGCTCGCCTATGTACAACTTTTGTGCAATAAAGCATATTTTATTTTATTCTATATTTCGGGTGATATATCAGATATAATGTTGCTGAATAATTCAGACCGCATCCTCACCTTACCTCAACAGCCTGAAATGGTTCACTGCTGGACGTAGGCCTCCCCCCTGATTATCGCCTTATTGGCTTGTATCTCATGGGTCATGCACATAATCCCCACGCTGGACAAGCTGGTTGGGGATCGCAGTTCGATGGTAGAATGATCTATCACCGAACTGCGGCAAATGTTCGAAACCCTCGGCGCGAGTTACACTCGTACTTGACGGATCTTGTTTTTCATAAGATCTTTAGTAAATAATGATAATAAAATAATAATAATTTAGTTAGATTACCAACATGTCACGACATAAACAAACAAAATATAAATGATAACGTTAGAACAGATTCTACGTTAGCGGACTCACAGTTAGTCAAATAGGGTTGCCACTGTCATGGAATTTTGCTGAAGTGGATAATTTTAGGCTACAAAGGTACCTAATAGCAAAATATTAAATGCTAGCTCCTCTACTTATATGTTACTCCGATGAAAACGAAGGATGACTTGAGTAACTGTGTTTTTGGTTGTGTTATCGTAACTACCTAACGGTTGAACAAATTTAGATGTATGTTTTGTTGTGTAGGTAATTATAATAAAATAAAAAAAAGCTGGACGATTCACACAGCATCATCTAGCCCCAAGCTAAGCAGAGCTTGTGTTGTGGATACTAGATAACTGATATTGGTACATAATATAATGCAATACATAGATAGATATTTTTATAATACATAGAAAACGACCAGATCACCCTGTGAAGAAAGAAAGCTGAACAAATGTCTGCAGATCGCACAAACATTTGTCCCGAGGCGGGAATCGAACCTGCAACCTCCTATGATGCAGGCAGACTTTCGCCCACCGGACACAGAGGTCGTCGTAGATGACGGCTGACAGAGGAGAGTGGATGAAAAATACACGTGTCGCCGACCTCACCTAGCTAGGGATAAGGTCCGGAAGAAAAAAAAGCCGTTGCAACAGTCAAGACATCTTGAATTTTGCAAAACTATTCATTAGCCCTGCCAACCCTAGTTCAAGTCGCGCGCATAAGAACTCCCTTGCAAATGGACAACATACTCGGCCCATTGTACGCGCGTCCGATCTCCGCGCGATACGCGTTTACAGTTACCGCGTTCTTCCTGGCGACCGCTAAAAGGTTATGATTTGTTGTGTTCTACAAGTTATTACGAGTTTGTTTGTTTTGCTTTTCCCACTGCTGCACTGTTGTTATGCGAGTATTTTATTAATGGAGATAAAGTTTAAAATGCTCTTGAATTCAAAACACGAAACACTGGTAGGACAGTGGCGAGTATTATCTACTCGCCACTGTCCTACTTGTGTCCTAGCCTTACATCTTATTGATTTATTTTAAATAAGACTTTTGTTACTAAACTGTGATTTATGAATAAGTCCCACCTTATAAAAAGAGTACTAATAACAAAAGGAAACTACGAAATCTGATTAAAACTGCTAAATTTACTGACGTAATATATGTTGATTATTTTAAAAGTAAAACACTTTTGTTACTAACTGTACTCTAAGTCAAGTCAAAGCTGTCATTGGTCGAAACGGAGGGACCTCGATACGCAGGGAATCGAGACCGCGGTAACAAATCCCTTAGCCCTAAGGCTCAGGTCAAAGTGTGTAGTTTTTTTTTTAGGTTGAGGTTCGCGTAAAATGCATACTTTCAAGCAGAAATGACAACTTTTTACATACTAGACTTTTGTGCAAGCGACTCATTTTACGCGACTCACTATTCAAAAAGTTACGCTTAGTCCATCATTGGCCTTTTTGCATCGGGTTATTCCAGTTTCCCCTCCCCTGAAATCCCCCTTTAAGGAGATAAACTGAAATAGAAAAAAATTAATAAAAAATTTCCCCCTTTCTCTACATAAGGTGATTTAAGTGGCGTCAGTTCGGTTAAGTTACGCTAAGCCAACATTAAACAAAATAATAAAAAATATATTTGAAACATACGTTATTATTGAGAAAACTTTGTTCCCTAGTTCTAATTATGGTTTTGCTTATAACCCATCAGACCGACGATCTGGTGAAACCCGTAGGATGTCGGCAGGACCGGTCATAGTGGGTATCTTAGGGAGGCATTGCCCAGCAGTGGGCCTCTTATGGCTGATAATGATGATGATAACATCAACCCTGCTGCCACCAAGCAAGCTAATGGGAACAAATTCTGACGTTCCGACTTGGTGCGGACGAGTGTCAGAGGCGATTTCTTACAGCGAATTGTAAAATACGAATATTTCGGCTACCTTGCTGCGCTTGAGTGCCTATGCTTGGAGCAATACCAGGGAAAGACCCCTTAAATACCTAGAACTTTAAGGGGTCGTACTATGACGCCATTTTGTGAAAATGATAGGCTTAAGATTTCGCGTTCATAGGAGAGCGGCGTAAGCCCAAAAATCAGCTATTAATTAAGACTTATTTGCAAAAATAAGCCGGTATTAGCCAGTATTTTGGTATTCTTTTATTTATTATTAATAAGGTCATAACAATAAAAAAATCTTGCGATTGATAGTTTAGGAGAAAAATGGTAATATAATAACTAAGAAAACAGATGGTACAATTATTTTTGTTATTTTAAATGAAGTAATTTTTTAGAAGAAGATGACATTCCTTGTATGCCATAGATTGTTATATACCTACTTACTTTAAGATTTTTCTATATAGATTACGGAGAAAAAAGGTTTTAATGTAACCCAAAATCGCCCAATTCACATATATCGCTGCCTTAAGACCTTGAAGTAAGGTGCAGTAGAAGGCTGCTCGCTTAAAACGAAGAATCCATAATATAAAAGACGCATTTAAATGCACCATGATAAATATAAACCACTCTACTACACAATCAAATCCAAGCAGCAATCCAAGGAAATACCAGCAAATGCACCATCAAATACCGATCCGATGATCAATAAACTAATGAGCATCATCGCAATCGGTCCATCCAATCTCGAGATTTACGCGTTCATTATAAGGCTTAGTACACACGGTGTAATGACGGTACGACAATGTAGCGGTAAAGCTTAGTCGATCTCTATCGAACTATGCGCGTCCCTTTTCCCGCTAGGCACGAAATATTGCGAATTAATAGAAGGTACGTGCGGTGTTGAATTAGATAATATGCACGTGAATTCAAATAAGTTGATTATTTCTTTTTGTATTATCTATCATGAAATTCTTGAAATTCTCTTCTATTGATTTTTCAATTTTTCGCTGAAAAACGCTGAGAAATCAAAAGAAGAGCACCAGTCGGAAGCTTGACTGGTATTGATATGGATCAGTTGAGCTACCTGTAGATTGTTCAGAATCAGAATCAATCATCGTTCATTTACAGAATACAATAATTATATGTCAAGATCTTAAAGCTATGTAATGTCAATGTATTAAACCCGCAAGCAGGTGTGCAGATTTAAATATGTCATTATACGTATACATTATGATAATTTCATCATTATACGTATACATTATGATAATTTCATTTTCTTAAAATTTCAATTATTCGTTTACACCATAAAAACAAAGTCTGCAGTTAGCTCAACTGTTTCAATAATAAATACTAGTTTTAATTTAATTCTATTATTTGATTGTAATTTTCTTTGTTAATAAAGATATTACATAGTTTCTCTTTGTTAAAGAAATATATCTGCATATTTATTTTTATAATTTATGACGTTTTTATAGTGAAATTCCTTGCCCTTCTGTCCCATTTGCATATAATTAATTTAATTTTAGCTTGATGATCATTTTCAATTAAATAAACCAAGTTTATCTTCAGTTATGTTTGTAGTAAACAAAAATTCCAGAGATTTCGCGCTGATTGATACCAACTTTTCTGTGTCTTCGTTTCACGCAACGCATTCTACCATGTACGAGGAATCACCATATTTCAGTTTTTTTCTCGTTTTTTCCTTATTAATTAAAAAAAATTCTTTAGTTATGTTTTATTTTAATTTAAAAAAAGGTTTTTTTTGTTATGAAATAACATAAATAAACAATTAAAAATATAAAAAATCTATGCATATACCCTATTTCTAAAATGTTCTTGCTATAGCACATTCTAGAAACGGCTATAATAACGTGTAATCAAAGTCGACGACAGTCAAGTAAATATGAAGATTGTGCATGACGAACGAGACTTTTACTTGTTTGTGATAGGTCGATTACGCTAAGTAAATGAGATGCAGCTTGCTCCGGGCAGGCGCTTTCACAACAATTTGTACATATGCATATTAAATACACTAGAAACTTTAGATTGTTAGCAAAATAGTATAACTTTTGCCATATATAACATACAGTATATGTACAAGATGTCCCCCGAATATCTAAAAAAACAAAGTTGTATAAATAAACTATGCTGAACAATCTACGGTAATAAAGTTCTAAATGAAAAATCTAAATCTAAGACACAAAAAACTCCATTCAAAAGAGCAAGGCTAAAAATTATGAAAGGAAACTCGGGCGTAAAATATGTCGATAAAAATACATGACGCTCCGAAAATGTAACCATTGAATTGTTTCCTCAAAACTATATCAGCTTTGTCCGTAAAGGGAACAGTAAAATCACCTTAAATTGCATAGAATAAAAAACAACCCATCTCAAATAGATTCAAAAGCCTATGTAAACTAGCAAGATCATCAACGTATCTAGGCTTCTAGGTCTCCCATCAACTCAATCATCAATACCATAAGTTAAGAAATTGGTGAGACCATGTGAAAATTATCTAGAAAGGCAACTTCATTCGAAATTCTATTACTAGCCTAGATAAAGTTATCTTTTATCATCTTATAACCTGAAGATATAAAACGCCAGTTAACTGGAACCGGTGGTTGGTGCTCGGAGAGACGAGGAACGCGCGCGTCTAGAACCGCACTCACCCTGAAGAAGTCCCTCGTTAAGGGATGAAACGTTGGTGTTCTTCCAACACAAATAAGGTCCGTAGTTAACCCGCTTACATCCGTAATGAAAACGCCAGTTAACTGGAAGGTCAGTTATATCCAAAGTAATTATTTCTCTCATGTTGAGAAAGGGAGAAATTGGGACCCATAATCTACAAAATGAATCGCTTCAATATAATAATGGTACCGTTTTTTGCTATAGTGCTTATAGTGCCCGCACTTTGGGTGTCTCTAAGAAATTAAATGAGCCACCGGCGCTATAGTCCATAAGAGGTCCCAAAGATTTTCGCTTGAACCGACTAGGGTTTCGTGGCTTAGTTGGTTAGAGCACACCCGTACTGAGGGTGGGACGCGGGTTCGAGTCCCGCCGAAACCGAAAATTTTTGGGAACTTATTTCATTTCTTTATGGCACCGTGTCAGAATGACACATTTTGGCATTTTACCTTAGCTTTGATGAAAGAAACTAAGACGGAAGAACGCGTGTCAAAAGTGTCAAGGAAAAAAACATTATATCAATCTCTCCGTGCAATAACGTCGCATGCACTATCTAGAGTTTCTTTCATCCATGGATGATGCGATGATACCATTGTCATAGTAAAGTCATTGGTTAGCAGAATTCGGGCCTAGGGCAGATATTATTGACGCTGGCTTTGCAAAAGACTACGCAGCTAGTTTTTTAGTTAGTAACAAATTTACACCATCTTTTTCCAAACTTCCAAACTTTCGGATTTATATTAATGATTAGAATCAAAAAAATGTGAACTAAACTAACACTTGCATGGCCCAATACGCAGATATCGTTTTCTGGTCAATGAAGGCTGGGCAGTGAATGCGTTAATGGCAGAAACTAATTTACACAAACAAAAAAAAAGGCCATAAGAGTTTTTAATATCCCCTTTAAAATGCAAACGGAAATATGATAAAAACTTAATTAAAAAAAATAAGTTCTTCAAAGATTCCGCTAGTATGTAAATAATGGTAATATTAAATTTGCCTCAGCATAATAATCATTGTCATGGGAACGTGGCTTTAATGTCCTTAGATATTAGATTTGTTTTTGCGCAAATGGTTTTTTGTCTCTGCAATTTCATGTTCCATAACAAGGTAATTAGTGATACCCATAGATATAGTAAGTAGGTACCAACATATCTTTTGAGTGCTATCGCAAAAACACGGAATTACTTACTACTACGGGTTGTATAATTACTCTTCAACAAACCAAGAGCGCTCTTATACTACCGCGCGGTACCGTAGGTGCGGTGCCGCAAGAGTTTCGCAATGACGTTGTCCGTTGTACGAGATGCGGAACAGATTCTCAATGATGCTGCCGACACCAAGCATGGGTCGGTGGGGTTGGCGGGTTCAATGTGTAACAAACTTAACAGACATAGAGACCTGTGGTTGTTTCCCGTTGGCCACTATTTAGTAAGTACGGAAACTTTAAACAAAAAGCTAAGTTTTCAACAAAATAGTTATGTACTCATTTATTCTTCATTGCACGATGAAAAAAATATACAATAATAAAACATTAAACTAGAAAAAATATGGCAAAGGCGAGCTTAACCCTTAAAAGAGTTCTCTTCCAGCAAACCTTATTGGGACAGAGAGACAAGTTATAAAAGTGGGTACATATCTTCGATCAAAAATAAGTAGTTCACGGCAAAGCCGGAAATTTTTGATCATGTACATGTGCATAAATAGAGACGACAAAATATTACATTTTAACCTACTTATTAAACAAACTACTACATACATTAAAATACACAGTTTCATGGCCTAAGACGCATATGTCCATCTGCAGGACCTCCGCGTAGCGACGCTAAGGCTGGGCAGTGAATGCGTTAATAAAACTTCCAGGACAATAATTCTAAACTAATATCTCAATCAGTACTTTATCTACAGATAAATCAATCTCGTAGTCCGAACACGCTGGGTCCTAACCTAACCTGTGATTTCTCCATTCACTCATATGGGTAGGTAACGTAGTCTGTACCAGTAGGGATGTGGGAGGTTAAGATATAACCGGAGATTTGACGAAGGTTAATTTTATCCGGATATCATTATTTTCGAGTTCAATTTATAAGAGTACGTAGTATAATAACTTATTCTACGAGTATAAAACTGACTGAACCAAATATTAACAATCGTACTGTGAATTTCTAAAAAAACTAATATTTGCATGAAGATTTCTGTTTATTTTTCTTTCTTTTTTAATTTCATACCGTGTATTATTCAGGTGAAGTATAAGATTATTAACAAAGAAAATTACAATCAAATAATAGAAACATTTAGAACTAGTATTCTACAATGGAAACAATTTAGGTAACTGCGTACTGTTCCAAACAATCTATAGGTAGCTCAACTGAAATGAATGAATGTATCTTACTTTTTAATTGTTTTGTTAAGTGAGCAATAAAGAGTTTTCCATCCGTCTTTTTTCCTCATTCCAACCTCATAATCTTAATTTTTTTTAAAGATGGGTATACTAGGATTTCATAGACTTTGTTGACGTAATATTGAAGTGAGAATGGAGAAGAGTTAGGTTAGGTTAGCTTTTGCCCATCAGTGGGACAACGTTAGCTAGAAAATAATTATATAAACAGATATTTATTCATTTAAATGATTTCTTTTATTGTTCACCTGACACTAGTTACCAGTTATGATTTGTACATTCCCTCATATTTTCTTCTGGCAACCCTGTTTCCCTCAACGTCTGATACATTACAAATACAGAATAGTTTCATAGTAAACTGAGCCAATAAATCATTGCCGAGCTTCCATCTATCTATCACAGTTTTTGTATGAGAAATAGGAGAGAGCCTTTAATGAGGGCGAAACTCAGAACTGGTTATTTAGGTACTGGTTTCTTATGAGGATAAATTATATCTTATTCTTTATTCTTACCTACTACATAAATCTTGGTAATGAAAAATCTATACTTATGTATAGTATAAAGAGGAAAGATTTGTATTTTTGTATGTAACAAAAAAACTTTAAAACTGCCGTACCGATTTCAAAAATTTATTCACCATTAGAAAGCTTATTTTTCAGGGAGTGACATAGGCTGTTTTATCCCGGAATTCCCACGGGAACGGGAGCTGCGTGGGTGAAACCGCGAGGCGCTGCTAGTCACAATATATATTTCTCGGATATATTTCTTGCAACATATATTTATTTATTTATTTAAAAAGGAATAGACACCTTGGTTAATCAAAAATGTTTGGGATATTACCTTTTTAATTTCGCAGATTGCCTCTACCTTACCGGATATTTATGCTATGCATACATTAGCAAACGGTTTCCTTTTAATTCGTTTCTTGAATCAAATACAAAAAATTACGTTTAATAAGTATCATTTTAAAAACAAATGATATAAAGCTCACCTAGTTTGTTTATTTGATCTCATGTATTAAAAGTACAGGCAGTTGTCAACACACGACTTCGATCTCATAAACACAGTTATCACCCAGTTTCTACGCCATTCCGTCTCAGTAAATAAAAGCCTATTAGACAGTGAAATCAAAGCGGTCTGGCCTTTACAAAAAAACTTACCTTCCTTATCAAAGTTTTCCTATAAATTCTAAGAATGCAGCTTAATTGTAGAGAAAACTTAATAACCGACGGTACCGCAAATGGCAGCTGACAGTAGAAACTTCGTTGTAATCGTTTTAGAACAAGGAAGTGGTTTGATGGATGCGGTAATTTAGTCATGATTTAATTTAAAATAGTTTTATGAGCGATTTTCAGCGCTATGTTGACTGTAGCAGAAATGAACTAGAGCTAAACAGAAATATAAGTACAGTAAGTGCCTTTGCACACGTCCTGGTCACCGGGTAGCCGGTGCTGGGTACCCGGCGGCGAATTGTCTACAAATTCTGCCGGTACGTGCGAAACATGCCCAATCTCAGTTCGCCGCCGACTGCCTGGCATTAGCTATCTGGAAACCGGGACCTATAAAAAGCCAATAAGACCAACAAGTACCTGCCTTAGGGCGCATTCATCCTTTTACAGGAACCATTTTACAGTATCCGTTTTACAGGATCCGTTTATTTGTGATAGCGTACGTAGTTATGGGAGCTAGTTCAAACACCCGAAAGTATTCCGGATCCAGTAAACGATCTGTTTCCAGTAGCAATTGATCCGTAAAAAACGGTCCTGTAAAAACGGAGTGTGAATGCTTCACACAGCGGAACCGTGAGTGGGCCAAAATACTCTTATAAAAATAAGAACAATCTTGGATGTGTTGAATAAAAAAAAAATAACACCAATCGGCGCGCCGCCGACAATTTGACAAAACATTGTCGACCTACAATATCCATACACTGAAATGTCGAACCAACTCGCCTGACTGTATCGGGTTTGGTGTGTATCCAAAGACATTGTGTATCCAATCCTAATCTAACTAATATTATAAATGCGAAAGTGTGTTTGTTTGTTTGTCTTACCTTCAGGATCTAACCTAACGAAGCAACCAATTGACTTGATTTTTGGCATAGAGTTAGCTACTGAACGGATTAGGCTGAAATTTTGCATAGATGTAGTTATAAGCCTAGAATCAAACTTAAGTTACTTTTCATACCATAAAACAGTTCCAATAGAATAAAAATAACATTGAAACGTTTCCATATAAACAACGCGTGCAAACCGTGGTCAGAAAAGCGTAAAACTAATCTTAAACGAAGCTTATGACAAAACAGCGTAAAATAAACGGCTCGATCAACTTCCAATAAGTAAGGTATATTGTAAGTTCAACAGTTTATCATTATCAAGTAGACACTGGTCTATGTCTAGACGTCAAGAAACCCGCCATTTTCTTCTCACATCAGCTGGGAAACCTGCGCACACGCAAAAACTCAGTATCTGCACTCGCACGTAACTCAGTGACACAATTAATGAGTCTTATTCGATGTTTAAGTTTGTACCTAGCTAAATAGAGTCACTCCATTTATTTTACTGTGAGTTTGACTGGAAACTGAAGTATTGCCAGCATTGCTGGCTTTGAGGAGAACGAATAATTGTTTATTCTGTAGCTTTGGTATTGCAACGGAGCGGTGATGTGTTGCTTACTTTGTTGAAGTAAATATTTTAATAGTGCATTTACTGTCGTACGTTTTCCGGATATAATTTTCTAGTGTATTTTCATAGTCAGGTGTTTTTTTTGTTATTTTGTTACAACTTGTAGTACGTGCTTAGTTGGTGTTTACTTGGACTGTTTAGTTAAGATGATTTGTTTAGTAGCCTGTAGCCACAGATAAGGTAATGTACTCGTAACTACTACAGTTGACACTAGGGCCCTAGTTTAGGATGGAATTATTCGTTTGTTTTAATTTACATTGCGCGCCATTTTGTGAAAAGGATGGGCATAGGATTTCGTGTTTATAGGAGTGGGACAGAGCTTGCGTTTTTGGAACGGCGCAAGTGAAAAAAATGAGTTTTTGCTTATTTATAAGAAAACTACACAACTTTTGAAAAATCTGTCGGAAAGAACCAAGAAGGTAATTAGTAATAGCCTACAAATCAAAATATAACTCGTTTCAATAGATCGCAGGGTTCCTGAGATCTCGACCAAATTATGTGCCAAACAGTACAATTTCATGATTTTTTTCTATAGTATTTTTTTCTTATACGGGTCTTCACGTAGGAGGAACCAAAGAAAAAATTTAGAATCTTATGCAATTCGAGTTTTAACCACGGGAATCCCGTGAGTACTAACTAACGTACTAACATCCACATAGTACTAGTTTGACAAGCAAACACGCTTTTGGTTTTGGTCTAATTTGTTTAAAAGTATCAACTGTCATCAGCAACAACAGCGCATTTGTTCGTTCAGGTCTCACATCATAAAATGTACATTTTAATAACATTTTTCGGGCACATATCGATTGAATAAAATTTAGTTTTTAAGTGGTTCCTAATTAAAAAGGGTGTAACACCCTATTTACAATACAGCTTACGATATTACACAACGCTTGTTCTCACGTTTTGTTCCCATTGGAATATATGCACAAAAAGTTTAAAATCCACCCTCGCTCTACCATCTATACCCTGGTTTCCCTTTTGAATGATTGTTCATTCAAAATTGGAATCCAGTACAGATGAGCTCAAAAATGTTATCTATAAATCGGCAAAACGAAGAACAACGGTTCGTGCGCGTTTATGTCTTTTTAAGGGAAAAGTGATTGCGTCCTTTTAAAAGTTATTATAATTTTAGAGATAAGCTTTTTGTAATGCATGGTTCTTGGGCTTTACAGACACTTAAGAAAATGTATTTCTAAGTCATATTCGTATTCTTAGAAACAAGCAAGAAAAAAACAAAATACATCGTAGATGATTCAACACTGGAAAAATTCTGACACAATTTTTTAATAAAAATACTTTTAAATAAGGTTCATAACACTTCTCTGCACGACTGGACATTCCTAGTCGTAGTCCTTTCAAAACTATAGAAACAATTATGGCCGCGCAGGTACAAAGGCAAAGGTGTGCCGTGACAAGGACCACAAAAAATCAATGAAAAAGCTAAAATGCGTGCAAAATTGCCTCTAGATGATATTGTAGTTTATGAAGTTGCAATGCAAGATCTTTTAGAATTTCTGGAAAATGACAATCTTCATGGTTACGAAAGCATTTTTATGCGAGAAGACATTATTTTATTTTCATGTACTTTGTTATCAATATAAATATGCTGAATATTTTAAACGGCGCTTGTTTTTTTTTTAATTTATATGAAAGGTAATTCAATTGGCACGACATATTTTGAGTAAACCTTTGTAACATCATTCTATAACAGAAGTCTCTTCGTTCAAGGTAATTCCCTCTCAAAACCGTCAGTTTTGTCAGAATAGCCTTGAAACTTTGAAAGGAAGACCATCATAGAAAATTGGGTCGTTACTGCACGCCCCAAGCTCTAGTCAAATTAACACACACACACACACACACACACCCCCACACAAAAGCTAATGTCCACACATACACACAAAGTCAAAACATCATCCTTCATCGTCCAAAACAAAAATTGCCCCGACTCTTGACGATTTTATAATAATAAAGGGAAGTATAACCACTAAAAAAAGTTTATTCCACTATTCGTCTGGCTCAGCGCCCAACCCCTCGCTTTTATTGCCGACTGTACCTCCAGAGTTATATAAAATAGACCTTAAAATGAGGTAGATAACGTATATTTTAGTTTGATGAGAATGGGCAGTCTGAAGTTGTAATCTTGGCTTCATCAATTATCTTCAGCGTGAGTTAATTACTTTTATAGAGCAAAGCTTAATAGTAAAGTAAGGTTTGAGGAAGTTAGGGGCAATGGTTTCTCGGAAATTCTCGGTTAGAGCCGGTTTGAGCTTGATAAATTGAGATCTGCTAAGATTTCAGGCCTTTAGGGATTTTGGTTGGTAGAAAAAAGGTCCTCAATACTCATACGGTACTGAAACTTACTTTACGTACTTTTTTGGTAGTGTCGTTTCGCCCATTAATGGGCGGAATAATGGGCAAAACCACACGAGAAAAAGTTCTCGCTGCTTGCATCAGTGTAGCGTTGTTTCGCACCACAGGTTCTCACCACAAATTCATCTTTGCCGTTTCATACCATTTAGGTATTGTCACATGACAATAAGTGTTAATTTGACAGCTTTCACAGTCTTTCCCTATGTAGGTACTTCCTTCTACTCTGCACTAATAAAAATAATCTTTTCTGATTAGAATATACCTTTATTATGAGCAATTAAACTTCGGAATCTTTCTAACCATTCATTTTGCAAAACCAGTAATGTAACGTGAAAATGGGCGACTGTTTTAATCGTTATTTACGTCCGTCGGCGCTATGCCATTCGAAAAACCGTGGGCTGTACCTAGCCCAGACTAGTGCAGGACCGAGACTAATGGCATACCTATACATAGAGAGGCTTATGCCCAGCCGTGGGTCAACAAGGGCTGATGATGATGATGATGCTGCTGATATCGTTATTTTGAATAAATTTCAGTCCGTATCTTTTCTTAGATAATTTAAATTACTATATTAACGTTTTTATGGTACTAACTTACAGTTTTAAGGTCAAGATATTATTTTGGTTACAGTTTTCTGATTCACCGAAAAAGCTCTATGTCAAAGTTTGCTGGTATGCGTTCGAAACGTTGCATCAGCGACAAGCAAGCACTCGACAGCACTTTAAAATGATGAATAAATAATAATTTCTCCAGACTATTAAAGCTATAGAGCTATCCAAACAATTGTAAATATCCCATTTCAGCTATATTATCAACAATCTCGGCTTTATGGGTTTACAGTTTAATGTGCCGAGCTTTGAACTAACCGATCGTTAACACCAATAAAATCTATTTACAAAGTAATGCAAATTATTTCAGAGGTAATTTTATGAAGCTTAATATCGCTTTTTTGAGTTAGTAGATAAACTTGATTTTGTTTAGTTTTGTGATACTACGTCGTCGTTCTACCAGGTGAGATTGTGCTCAAACAATTTGGACGAAAGTCTATCGATTGTAAAAGTAGAGGGTGGACCAAATAGTAATCGTAAAAAATGAATGCCTCACCCCCGGGGTTACATGAAAATACCCCATGTAGTATTGTTTCCGGACTTTTCGCCCGAAAATTCTCAAACTAAACGTAAAAAAATCAAAACTCGGAAAATCGGGGAACATAATTACATGGGGTATTTTCAGGTACCCCCGGGGGTGAGGCACAAATTTTTTTTATGAGGTCACTGTTTAGTCCTCCCTGTATAAAAATGTATAGTAAAACATGATGAGGTATAAAATATGCTGGTAAATAATGCTAGGACTTTTAATTAGAAAATCAGTGTAGAAATAAGGTAAAAGCATGCAAGATGCAAGTGTGACAAAGAACATAAGAAAACTCTGTTTTCAATAAAAAAACTACTAGAAAAAATTACCTCCCTAAATCGTCATTGCTGTTAACTATTTGAAGAAAATGATACACATTTCATACAATTCCAAATAGGGATCACAAAGAGTATTGTCAATGATACGGTCAGAAAAAAATTACTGTCTTCGTCTGGCGCCAAAATCTTCACAAGGTACCTGGCCTTGAAACGGTGGTTCTCAACTTTAGAGACCAAATAGAAATAGTTACAAAATGCTAATTACTGGAGCAAGTTTCTTTTTAATGAATTTGAATTTGTAAGCTTCAAACTAAAGACATTATTAAAAGTTGGTAACTTTTATGTTTTAATTTTTTGCTATGTTTTAGCGTGTAGTAAAATAAACCAGTAGCAATAGAATAAACAGGGATATAAAATTATAAATGTCTACGTCCTGGCTAGACTTTACTAAAAACAACTTTTTATGGTGTAATTAAAAAATATGATCATAGTCAATAAATTAGATCAACCGTCAAGGCCAAAAATAAACGTATGTCATAATTCAGTTACAGGTAACTGATAATTCTGGAATTATGACATGTGTTTGTGGGCTTTCAACGCAATACATTTCTTATGCCTAAGCGTCTGAATCTGTGCGGTATTTTCTTTAGCTTAATCGCACCTGTGTGAGAGAGCCTTACGAAAGTCATAAAGAAAGCAATTTATACACACTAATAAATACATGTTTCAAGCTAATTTTATTAATAATAAACATAAGTGAACGGAGGCGGGTTTAGTATTAGCTGATAATAACTACAAGTTTTTTAAAAATTATAACAAAAAATTGTAGTATCCGGTAAATACAGTAACAGTTAAGGTGCAAACGCACTACGCGGCAGTAGAAGAACTGCGCGGCGCGGCACTGCACGTAAAATTGAGCATACACCAAAAAAGCTGTGCAGTTCAACTGACGCGTAGTTCGTCCTAATTGGCCACGTCATGCAGCGCCATTCCGCTGAGTGCGGTCGTACCTTAAAATGCTTTTTTCATATCATACGGTGGTAACTGGTAACCTACTTTAAATTAAAATTAAAAATATCTGTACGAGTATTTAATTATGCTTTTTGGTTAATAAACAAGTAGGTAATTAACTTTATTGCTTTATTACTATTGCTGAAATACTTTTTTTATTATTCCACTTATTAAAACATTTATTTTTAAGCTTACTGAGCTATAAACGGTGAGTAGCCACCCATGCTCTTATGACACAGGGTTATTATAAATTTATCTAGAATATTCTATATGGAACATTTTATAGTCAGTTGCAAAAAGGCGGTATGATCAAAAGCCGTCGGTAATATTTACAATTAAAAAGGTACCTACCACTTTAATGTTTCCGTTCCGATATGATATAAACTAAACTATGACGCAGGTGTAAAAAGCATTCGCTTTTAATATGTGTGAATAGTAACGCTAAATAAATTAGTTTAATATTTGAATAGCCATTCTGGGCCGAATAGTCGTGTTAAAAATTGCTCCTTCTATCTATAAAATGGACTCATTGATTGACTTTCATAGTTTTATGGCTGCATACAGTTGCACAAGTATTTATTCAATAGGTAAGTAGAAAGATTATAATCCCATACGGTAGGTACTATAAAAAAAGATTATCATTTAAATAGATAACGGTACGAAATTATTAGAACTATTCATACAAAGGAAAAATAAATTCAAATAAAAGATTGAGCGCCACTGTTCTATCATGGCCGAACGGGCTCCTCTACCTGTCTTCAATTCCCGGGCCGAATAGTACCCAAAATAATTACCATTATTACCGCAGGCAGGTAGATACGGGGACCCACGCTAGTCTCTAACTAACATACCGACATGACCGTATTTGATTGGTTGAAAATTGACAGTTGCGTGGATACCTTAAATAAAAAATAGGTTATAAAAAATCTTACCCACAGATGCATTATGTGAGGTAAAACTCACTAGACCGTACCAATGTAATCTGTAGTTTTCACTTTGAACTGAACGTACCTGTGAATAAAAATGGTTCGAATTAATAATGGAAAATTAAAAATTAGACAAACAGGTAAGTATCTAGCGCAGCGCATCAGCATTGCCATACAACGGGGCAATGCAGTCTTGGGGACGCGCCGGCTGGTATTGATATGGATTATTTGAGCTACATGTAGATTGTTTGCAACAGTCTGCAATTAGCTCAATTGTTTCAAATGTAAATACTAGTTCTAATTTGTTTCTATTACTTGATTGTAATTATCTTTTTTAAAATACGCTAAAATTAAAACTCAAATTCACAAGAAAAAAGTAGGGTTAATATCCCAGTATATAATAGCAAAAAGTACTTAGATTATTATAAAATTTTTGAGAAATATATTGCATCAATAAGTTAGCGAAAAGCCTACTCTTGTTACACACGTGACTTTTACCTTATGTGAGAGTAAGTCACGTAATAAAATATTTGCACATAAAAATACCTACACATAATTTTGATTTCTCAGGTATGTTAAATTGTGTGTTATTAAGTTGCTACAATAAATTATAAGTGTAAGTATTATAATAACTTATTATAATACTTACACTTATATTGTATTCTAGCAACTAAGCATCTATAATAATAAATAATGCTGGACAATTCACACAGCAGTATCTAGCCCCAAGCTAAGCAGAGCTTGTGTTATGGGTACTAGATAACTGATATACACAATATAATATAATACATAGATAGATATTTTTTGTTATACATAGAAAAACGACCAGAACACCCTGAACAAATGTCTGCTGTCTGCAGATCGTACACACATTTGTCCCGAGGCGGGAATCGAACCCGCAACCTCCTGCGTCGCAGGCAGACCTTCGCCCACCGCGCCACAGAGGTCATCGAGAGAAAAGCCTATTGTGAGAGAAAATAAATATTATATTTGATTTGATTTATATAAAATGAACAGAAAGCCTATTTAATCTATACCTTTCTCATTAAAATGTTGGATTCTAAGAATTTATTTTCAATCTCCATTTTGTTTTAAATTTGTTTTGTGGTCACAAGACAGTTATGACAGAAAATGCAAACAACCGCAACAGAAGCCATTGTGAAGCTCATTTTGACATAAAATTACAGCTAATTCTGACTGACTGTCAGTGTGTTCGTGCCTCTTGACAACCCTGTGAAATTTACATAAAATAGGGTTGCTACAATCCATCGATCAAAGAACATTGTTTTTTGAATATATGTAGTAGCTGGGAACTCTGTAGTCCACCTTAAATAGAGCTTTCAGATTCAGATTCATAAAGTAAAGTACCCTTTACTTATGAAAGCTCTATTTACGGTGGTTCGTCGCAGGTTGGCGCGAGATTAATATTTTTTATGGTTTTAAATTTTTCCTACCTTCCACAAGCAATAAAACTAGGGAAAGGTAATTGGCCAGAAATTGTAAACCATTTTCAATAAAGGTCCCTGTCTCAGCATTATGCCGCTACAAGCCGAAGCTAGTAACGGCGTTGATTTAAGGTTACCTACTCATAAAAACTGTCCTGTTATACTGTAGGTACTATTATTAATTTAAAATTCAGATTCTGACAGCCCTGGATCCTAGGAGCAGTAATTTGCCGCCATTGTCCGGCAAGCACTGTGATTAATGACATTCCTCGAAGAATTACCAAAACGTTGCTATTATTTTATACTTAGCTTACGATGTGGTTGGAGATGATAAAATATTACGAGAATGATTCATTATAAAAAAAGTTTAGCTCTGATGGGTTTTTGTTGGTTGTTGAATTTTTTTGAGCTAGGGTTGTCGATTTTTGTGTTAAATCGTTAACTTACAAATTTTATCTTTACAAATAAAATCAGTAACCTGCGGGTAATTTAGGAAATGGAGACCTACGTCCAACAGTGGGCTGGGTAAAGGGTCTTGATTATTATGATGATGAAGTAAGGACGGCATATAATGTTCATAGAAATAATTGGGTAGGTAGATGAATTGAATCAAAAGCAAAAAAAAAACTAAGTATTTTTTTCTTAAGCTTAAAGTTCAAATCCATTCTAAAACTTTTATTTTACATATAACATTTTAAAAAATCACCCTGTATAGAATTCCTCTAACCTAAAACAAATGACAGTCGACAGTTGCAAATCTGCATGTAATCTCATTACAACATAACCTGACCCGACCAGGTAACCTTGCACCAGCTGAACCAGATCTCACCAACAGCTTCCACGCAATGCAGAGCTCTAGTTAATCTGGGGAAGTATCAATAAAGTTGTATGTCGGATTGACGGACAATTGAGGCAGTTTATACAATGTGAATGTGAACTGTTTTAGAATCGCTTGGGGTCATATGGAATACTTAGCAGTCAGTTTCAATATCTACGGCACGGATCGTTTTGTCTGTCGTATCGAAGTTTGTGTCAAGGAGCCTGCGGATGATGATTTAGGTACATTCAAACGTTCTACCAAAATGATTTGTAATTCGAGCATATTTCCACCATATCATGTTGTTTTTTGTACTCGAGTCGTAAATATCTAGGTAAGTACCTGGTTGTTTTTTTTTCTCAATAATACACACCAATAATGAAATGAAATATGCAAAATGCGATTTTGGTTAGAAATAAGCATAAATTCAATAGTTTATGATTATTTGGATCACCCTATATAAGCATCGAGATGTCATTCGATGTTTCTCAAGAATTTTCCAATCGCTATACATAATAGTAAGTCTCTACCTTCCTACTGAGTTTTTTGACTTTATGTACTACTAGCAGCGCCTTGCGGTTTCACCCGCGTAGTTCCCGTTTCCGTGGGAATTTCGGGTTAAAAAGTAGCCTGTATGCTATTCTAGACAATAATCTATCTCTGTGCCTAATTTCATCCAGATCCGTTCAGCCGTTCTGGCATGATCGAGTAACAAACATCCATCCATCCAAACTTTCACTATTACATATCAGTGGGATTATTATTTATGCATATAAATATCTGTGCATAAAGAGCTACCAAAAATCTAAACAAACCTTTTTTATTTTATTTAATTTAATTTAATATCATAATCTGGATTAAGGTGTGCGTAAACTACTTACATAGGTACAGTTATTCGGACAAATTTTCAAACAAGCTAATTTGAACCTTTTATCTTTTGTCTTAAAGTTTAGCCTATGTTTGCCGCAATAACATTGAAGTATGTAGGTTCGTACCGATCCAGCTTACCTTAATCCACCATGGTTTTAGTGCAACGCCCACCGCTACTGTCATGATTGTCTTGTGACCATGATTTCGAAAATAAGCTCGGGATTAGGTAGGAATTTAACATTTAGAATCTGACTATAAACTATAAATAAATAAAATAAATAAATAATGCTGGACAATTCACGCAGCATTATCTAGCCCCAAGCTAAGCAGAGATTGTGTTATGGGTACTAGATAACTGATATACAATACATTACATAGAGATATTTTTTACTATATATAGAAAACGACCAGAACACCCGGAACAAATACTTGCAGATCGTACAAATATGTTTGTCACAAGGCGGGAATCGAACCCACAGTCCTCCAGTCCTTTCCACTCATCTCTGTCCTTGCCGATAGTTTGCCAGTCCTTTCCTATTAATTCAGTTATATCGTCAGCCCATTGTCTTTTCGGTCTCCCAGACGGAGAGAATATCCAATATTTTTTTAAATTATGAATGAATCGGTAAAAGTTGTAGAATTCTTTATAAAAAAAACTAATTTGAACTTGTTTTGACAATTCATTACGGATGTAAGCGGGTTAACTACGAACCTTATTTGTGTTGGAAGAACACCAACGTTTCATCCCTTAACGAGGGACTTCTTCAGGGTGAGTGCGGTTCTAGGCACGCGCGTTCCTCGTCTCTCCGAGCACTGGGCGCTATCGCTCGCTGCGCACGAGCCGAAATAAGGTTCGTAGTTAACCTGCTTACATCCGTAATGAATTTGTCAAACTACAATAGTTTTTATAGTAAAATGTATTAACAATTGTTTCATCTCTGTCTGTCTAATAAATGAACCAAAGCAATGTGCAGAAAGTAAGATTACATAAAAAAAATGTTCAAACTTATGGTCACTCTTTTTTAGCTTTACCCAAAGTTTAATCCATACTTAAGTCAAAGCAAAAATCACCGTTATATTGTCTACTAATAAGATTGATATCGGATTGTGATCAGTTTTAGTAATTTAAGTGGATTAAGATTATCTAAATTAATATGTCAATGCCTTGCCGTTGCAAAATCATAATACGGTGAAGCAACATATAAATAAACAAGAGATTAAAAATATAAAAAACCCAACGAGGTCCTCGCCTTAATCACTTTTTTCAAAAATTAGAGAGCGAAGGCGAAGGATAGAGAAGATCAGACGAGTAATATTGATAGGTACCTACAACAACATTTTGCATTTTTCAGCATTTCAACAAAATCGCTTTAGCTCTTTTTACCCGACTACCGACAGGGGCGGGTTATGAGGTTAGCACCCTATGTTTGTATGTTTGTATATTTGTATGTTTGTATGTATGTGGCCGATTTCTTTGTTCCCACGTAGCGCTGAAACTACTGGTTCGATTTCAACAAATTATGTATCGATTGATTCGTCTCAATACCCCGATGGTTATAGGCTATAGGATTTAGGGCTCCGACTCCGAATAAGCCAACAAAACGCGTATTAAAGTTTAGGTAGCCGCAGGCTGCAGGCCCCATAGAGAAAAATTACAATACCTACGACCTATTTTCATTTTCAACTCTATGCCTATCAAATATGACCGATACGTCATTCTATTTTGTCAATGTAAATGTTTCAAACTTTTACAACTTTCACGTAGTCGGGTTGTAGTTTTTAACTTGATCTTGTAATGCTTCGAGTGTCTCCCAACCACATAGAAACACTCGGAAAACATAAAACCACGCCTCACAGGTAAAAAATAAAATACTAGCAGCATTTACGAAATACATTTACAAAATACGACGACCTCTGTGGCGCGGTGGGCGAAGGTCCGCCTGCGACGCAAGAGGTTGCGGGTTCGATTCCCGCCTTGGAACAAATATATTTGTACGATCTGCAATTATTTGTTCCGGGTGTTCTGGTCGTTTCTATGTATAGTAAAAAATATCTATCTATGTAATGTACCTATTGTATTATGCATATCAGTTATCTAGTACCCATAACACAAGCTCTGCTTAGCTTGGGGCTAGCCAAGAAAGCCATCTTGGCATAGTTATCGTGTATAAAACGTAACCTTTACAGCCATTATATACAATTTAAATTCTATCTTTCATAATATATGACTCAACTCCGTCCGTATGTTTGCATACAACAAACTAAACACATCAGCGTAATAACTCCGTCCAGTTACATATCAAATGCGATCTTTGTATTGCCATTCAATGCGCTTGCACATCACTCTGGGGCTCAACTTGAAGCGGAGTATACAGGGTGGATGTTGTGTATACCAGCGGGTTGTTTTTGCCCAATGTCTACATAATTTAGTCGCTTACAATCTTAGACAATTTAATCCGTTGTCAACTTACAATAGATAATGCAAGAATTGGGTCAATATAATATTATAGTCGCTTATGATACATAATACAAGAATTGGGCAAAGACAACCCAATGGTTGTATTTAAGTCTAAACCTCACGATTCAAAGATAAGAGGAGTATAAAAAAATAGCAATGTTCACTTGCGGTGCTTAGTTAGATATCACCAGCGGGTTGTTTTGGCCCATATCTATATAATTTAGTCGCGATATACAATACGAGAATTGGGCAAAGGCTAAGAATGGGGCAAGCGCAACACAGTGGTTGTATTTAACTGTAAACCTCTCGAATCAAAGATTAGCGAGAGGTTTTAAAAAATACTATTACTATCGAGGAACTTAGAAACTTAGTACAAACTGAGTTGAAATCATGAGAAAGCGTAATTTTTAACTTAATACGAAAAAGGAGGAGGTTCCATGTATGATTATTTATGTACTGTACATATCATTTTTTTATGTTCTTCGTCAAAATGAACCGATTTTGAAAATTCTTTTGCTATTGTATAGTGAATGATCCCGAGGTGCTCCTATAAATTAACTACCTATTTGTCCCGAAAATTTTAAAAACAGTGTATATAAAAGGGATTCGAAGTTGGTTTTTAGTTTTTACAAAACAATCAAATCAAATATTATAGGAATTGTATTATAAACAACAACAACAAAATAACACAGAATGACCTTTTTATGCATGACAATGTTTTTTGATTGAAATTGACAGAAAAAGCGCACGTTTTCATACCTAAATCTAACGCACCCTGTATGCAAGTCCAAAACTTGTATGAAACAGTTTCCACTAAATATACTAGTCATGTCCTATATGGAGTTATTGCCGACATGACAGACATCTGGTAAAGCAACATTATTTAGCCGTAAAGGAAACGAAATGTTGGAATTTATTTTGTTGTGTTCTTATGTCGTTTTAAGATAAATTTGTTTGATGTGTTTGTAAGTTTATAGATAATATGCTTCTTATTTACTAACAATAAGTTTTACCTATAGGTAACACGGACGTCCAGCGACGAGATGGACCAATGATCAAGGAGTAGGGTGATTTTTTCCGTCCACGAGATGGGCGGACGATATTAGGCACTAACGAACGTCGCAGGGTGAACTTGGATGAGATTGGCGCATTGGTGTGGAGTGGTACTACAGTTTGGAGGCCAGCAATGGCTCAAGTTGGGTCGTGGACGCTGATGATAGATACCTAACCTTCCCGCTTTTGATGGATGTTCTGAATTTATGTTAATGTTCAATGAGTGTTCTGGGTATTTTCTATGTATAACATGTTTAATGTTTTTATTTTATTATGTATATCTTCTTGTACCCAAAACACAAGCTCTGCTTAGCTTGGCTAGATGATGCCATGTGGATTTTCCAGCATTATTTATTTATTTGTTAGTAAGCTAGATTTAGTTACACACAATAAATTATTTTCTATTCTATTCTTTTCTGAAAATATGGCATTTTTTTGATATCTGATACTTAAGTTTACACTCGGTTTTTTTTGTTAAACTTTTCATAAAAGAAAACTGCACTTGACGTTGCGGGCTTCAAAATCCTATGTCTACTAAAAATTAAACTACTACTAACAACTAAATTAGTAGATACCTACAATCTGAGTCTACAATGATACCAAGAATTGTAAACGAAATACCATCGCACGGTGTATCCAGCCGTGCAATAAGTCATCGAAGTGCAATAAACAGCGAGTGTCAACAAGAAACCTGTAGGACGCCAGTAAGTATCTAGAACACGAAACTAACCTCGTAAACCAAATGTGCCATTACGCATGCGCGAGCAAAAAGTACACAATAGAACCACAGAATAAATGGATAGTGCGTTTGTGACAGTGGATAAGTTTACCTCATATTGTACCATGTTTATGGGATGGCACAAAAGCTCTTTGAATCAATAATTTTGTTATTGGTAAATTTTTCCCGTAATAGATGAATTGCGTTGTGTTGTGTGCCAATTCTTGCCTTTTTGTAACTCAAATTTAATTATTTTGCTTCATGTACATTGCCAATTTAGGTTTTTTTATTTTAGTAGGTACATATGTAAAAACATTCTGTTTGCTATTCTCGCTAAAAAAATATAATGCAGAAATATTTTCCTGAGACTTTTTTTTTATAAGCGATACTTAATTGTATTATTATATTCGTATTACTCGCAATTTTTTCACAAATCGGTTGGATTTTAATTAAGATTTAAAAACTAAAGTAAACAACCTAATGAGCGACGAAAATTAGTATGAACATAAACAAGAAAAGACACGAATGAAAATGACACACACGAAAAGATAAACCAGAATTGACCTGCTTAGGAAAAGCTTCCCCAACTCTCACCAGAAATCGTGGAAAATAATTAATTGCCATTCTAACCCAAACAAAAAGAATAATCATTAATTGCTGTTTATAATTACTTCAAGCACGAAAACCAATCACATTCAACCTACAACCTACCTTTACGAGTACCATGACATTTCTCCAGATGTTTCACCCGGTACAATGTTATGTATTGAATGAGCTACGGTCTTCTTGTCTATAAAGTGTAGAGTAAAAGTATTTATGATTTCACGGTATCGGACCTATCGGGAGAACTAGACGCTTTGATAGAACATAAAACATGTTCTGATTGAAAAGAATTAAAAATATTAATGTTACAATGTTTTATAGAGTTATGAAATACAGTGTTTAATAGAATAATACAAAAAGTATAAAGGCTCTGTGTATTACTGGGATTCGAATTTAAGATATTCGCCCCTCGTCGTGTTTCTAAAGTGATTTATAAATAAAAAAACTCGTACTCCATTGAGATACTTCTGAGATATTTCTGTATCTATTTTCAGCTAATTACAATAAATTAGCTAAGCTGATGGTAATCCGATATAAATAAATAAATAAATACCTATCAAATCATAAAACACAAGCGTCTGTCCGCGGCTTCGCACGCGTTTTGAATTTGGAATTTATTTGAATAATGTGTAGCTTACATGTTACTAGCCGCTTCTGCCTTTAGCCTATGTCCGTCTCCGGGATACCATTTACCTTCCTGCCAAATTTCATTAAGATCTGTTCAGCCGTTTAGGCGTGAAAAGGTAACAGACAGTCAGACAGTCACTTTTGGATTTTGTGTGCTAAATTTCAGTTCGATCCAATCTGTAGTTATGGAGTTGTCGTTGGCCACACATCCATATTTACATAGGCAAAAACTTACGCCTTTATCCTAATCATAACTAATATTATAAACGTGAAAGTTTAGATGGATGGATGGATGGATAGATAGATGGATGGATGGATGTTTGTTCCTTTATCACGCCAGAACGGCTGAACGGATCTGAATGAAATTTGGTACAGAGATAGATTATAGTCTGGAATAGGACATAGGCTACTTTTTATCCCGGAATTCCCACGGGAACGGGAACTACGCGGGTGAAACCGCGAGGCGCTGCTAGTATTATAAATGCGCAAGTGTGTTTGTTTGTTTATTTGTTTGTTTGTCATTCCTTCACGCCCTAACTAAGCGACCAATCGACATGATTTTTGGCATAGAGTTAGTTGAAAGGATGGAGAGTAACATAGGCTACTTTTTGTCCTAGTAAAACCTCAAATTCCCATGGGAGATTAACGGGAATAATCTCCCTAGAAATGTGAAATTCGAATCTAACGCGGGTGAAACCGCGGAGAACAACTAGTAGGTAATATAATTAATAAAGGCAGCACATTGAAACATTGTTTTGTTTAAATTTCACACGTCATCACATACCATATCAAAAAGCAATGATTCAAATGCGATCAAAGCGCCATTTTAAACATTAAACAGAATTCGATAACATCCCGGCAACAAATCATAACATATTACCATAGGATGCCACCTCCACGTGCATTTACATATCGAGCGAAGCGGGCGGAGCCGGGAGGCAAAGTATACATAGCTGGTAAAGTTGTATGCTATCATCATCATCAGTCTACATTAGTCCACTGTTGGACATAGGCCTCTCCTAAGGAGCGCCATAGCACCCTGACTTCAGCTTGCCGTATCCAGCATCTGCCTGCAGCCTTTCGCAGATCGTCTTCACACCTGGTCGAAGGGCGTCCTACACTACGTTTTCCGCGATCTCCACTCAAGAGCAGGGTCACCCCAGCAGCGGTTGTTGGTTCTTCGCGAGATATGAACTTTATTTTAGGGGAACGACAAAATTGTATTATTTCAAGAGATGAAACTATCATGGTAGTATAGTTTTACGGACCAAAGTATTGAGGTTTGATTTAGAATAAAAGTCGTAGTAGGTAGCCGTAGTAAATATTCAGTATTTCAGTATTTTCAGTATTTTATTTATTGCATTCATACAGTCAGGTCTTAGTAGTTAGGTGAGTGTTCATAAAATGTTCACAGTATGTACCCATTTAGGGTGTTGCAATGGAAGACAGGCCAGGTTTCATGCCTTTCTACTTATGATGTACTTACTTAATAATAATGCATTCAATACCTATTAAAAAGATTACGAGTCGCTAAATTTATCATTGAAGAAATCGTCAAGTTCGTAAAAACATTTTTTTATGAGTATCGCTTTTAATTTGGATTCAAACATGTCATTTTTTTCTATACTTTTTAGTTTTTCTGGTAAAGTGTTGTAAATTTTTACCGCCATCGAGTTGGGGGAGGATTGGTGGATTTTTAATTTTGATGCGGGCATGACAAGGTTGTGTTTATATCTAGTTTGGTATCGGCGAGGCTGGTCATTTATTTTTTGGAAAAAAATTGGGTTATTCCTTACAAATTTGCATGTTTCTAAGATGTATATACATACTAGGGTGAGAATTTCTAATTGTATAAAGTGGGGTTTACACGTCTCTGGTACTCTTATATTTGCTATGGTACGGACGCACTTTTTCTGAGAGATGAAAAGTTCGTTTGCGTCTACGCTATTTCCCCATAGTATAATTCCGTAGCGGATCCAAGAATATGCGTATGCGTAGTACGCGGCCAAACTCGTTTTAAGGTCTGTCGCTTTTCGGAGTTCAATCAAAGCATACGAGAAAGAAGACAATTTGGATTTGATTTTTTTTATATGGCTTTTCCAGTTTATGTTCGTGTCAATATCTAATCCTAATAAGGTAAATGTGTCAACGCATTCTATTTTAGTATTATTGTATGTCAAATGTATGTCAAGCGGAGGTTTTTGGTATGGTCTAAATTGCATAATTTTAGTTTTCTTATAATTAATTTCGAGGTTATGGTCAGTCATCCATTTAGTAATAATATTAAAGATGTCGGTCAGATTTATATTTAAATTAATGTCATTTTTGCAAGATGTCAATATTGAAATATCGTCAGCAAATAAAATACACGATTGAGTTATACACTTCGGTAAGTCATTTATATAAATTAAGAAAAGAATACATCCAAGGACACTGCCTTGGGGTATTGAGTTGTTAATCTGCACCGCATTTGATCTAACCATGTCAATCTTCCCTGTTTTTTCGTTAAAATGTTCTATCTCTACGTATTGTACTCGGTTATGTAGGTAAGACTCGAACCAGGCGTGTGTTATACCGCGGATACCTATTCCATGTAGTTTATCTAATAATATTTTGAATTGAATTTTGTCATACGCTTTTGTCATGTCCAATAAGATACCTATTGCATAGAATTTGTCATTTATTAAATTTAGAATTTGTTGGATATATTTATAGGTTGCCAATATTGTAGATCGATTTTTTCTAAAGCCATTTTGTGCGTCGTCAAAGATATAATACTTTTCACAAAAAGAATTTAGTCGCGTTTGCATTGCCTTCTCAAAAACCTTAGACGGAGTCGGGAGCAAGGCTATAGGTCTATAGTTATTAGGGTCAGATTTAGACCCTTTTTTATGAATGGGCCTCACGATTGATATTTTTAGTAAATCTGGGAACTTTCCAGCTACGAATGATTGGTTAATTAAAAGGTAGAAGGGGAGGGTTAATTCTTTAGCACAGTGCCTTAAAAGCACTGATGGTATATCATCTATGCCGTAACTACGTTTGTTTTTTAGATTGCGTAGAATAAGATAGGTTTCGCGCGGTTCTACCGGCCGTAGATACATTGTGTTTGTAGTAGGTTGAATGACCGGGCGGCCGCACGCTGGGGAACTCGCTATGTTACTTAATTTACCTACTGATGAGAAAAACTCATTGAATGTGTTTGCTACTTGTTTTGGATCGGACGTGATAACACTTCGGATATTTAGTGAGATACCTTTGAACTGGTTTTTTTGAGTTTTATTAGTACGTTCTTTTATTATTCGCCACATTGATTTTGTTTTATTTTCCGAATTTTTCATCTCATTAATATATTGTAGTTTTTTTGATTGATTAACGGATTTTTTTAACAGTTTGGTATAAGTTTTATAGTGTTTTATTAACAATGGATTTTTAGTGTATGAAGCAAGTATTTTTAGATTTCGTTTGTTTTTGCATGAAATTTTTATTCCACGGGTTAACCAGTAGTGCTTTTGTTTAGATTTTATTTTTAATTTTTTTTTTGGTATGTATAAGTTAAGATTTTCAGTCATAATTTTATTAAAAGTTGTATAATTTTCGTTTAAGTTTTTATTTAGGTCAATGTGTTTATTCCAGTCAATATTGTTTATCTCTTTTTTAAATAAATCCATATTATGTTTATTAAATTGACGTTTTTTTGTGGTCCAAGTTTCGCGGATATTTGTATTACTCATTTTGGTCATTTTTAGGATCACTCCTTTATGATCTGAAAAACCAAAGTCATATATTTGAGTATTAAATAAGTTTTTGTGAAAATTAGTAAATATTAAATCAAGACAAGTAGAAGTTGAACAAGTGACACGTGTGGCTTCACTTATATAATTGCGAAAATTATATTCTAACATCTGGTTTATGAGTCTAGTTGAGTGTGAATTATTTTCTAAGATATTTACATTAAAATCACCCCCGATAACTATATTCATTGTTTTGTATTTAGCGACTAGTAATGTTAATAGTTTTTTTAATTGGTCATAAAAAATATCGGTTTGTCTTCCATTCCAATAGATAACAATTAATAATAAATTGAGTTTAGGTATAGTTATTGCACTTATTTCGATGATGTATTCGATGGTCAAGTTTATTATTTCACTTCGTTCTTCAAAGTCTAGTTCCTTTTTCAATAGTATGCATGTGCCGCCTCCTGCGTAGTTGCGCCTGCAGTACCATGCCGCGAGGTTGTATCCGTTGCAATTTAATAGCGGGATTTTTTCTATGGTTAGCCAGGTCTCGGTTAAACATAATGCGATAAAGTTCGTGTGTTCTTCTAAAAATGATTCCAGCATATGTACTTTATTAGATAAACTCTGCATATTTTGGAAGAGGATGTCTATTGTGTGGATAGTGTTCTTGTTGTTAATATCTTGTGTGGCGAAAAGTACGAAAATTTTCTGTTTTATCGTGAGGGCCAGCTGTGCTTATGTTTAGTGTGTTATTTAAGCTCTGTGGAGTTGGTTTGTGCGTGGTGTTATTCAGTGTAGTTATTGTGGAATCTGAGCATTGTGAAGCCGAAGTTGACTTTGTCTGCAAGTCTGAATGGTAGTCCAAGGTAAGTTTGCCATCGATGTAAAGTTTATTATTTCTAATAACAGCATGGTGCCCGTTTTGCCTAGCACAGCGTAGTTGATCTTGTAAGCGTTTCCTTTCTTGTAGTGATTCGTTGTTTAAATATTCTGATATGTATAGTCCAGTGTTCCTAAAACATTGTGAATTATGCAGTATGTACTTTGTCATTCTCTTACTGATCAATTCGATCACGACTGGTCTTCGGCCATTTCTCCTACCGATTCTCAGTTGGTCTTCTATATAACCTGTAAGGTCTAGGTCTAGTATTTCCTGGAAGATGTTAACTAGGCGTTGGTGGAGGAGATGTACAGTTTCCTGGTCGTGTTCAAGTAAGCCGTGTAGTACTAGTTTCTTTGTATATTCTGTGTTTTGTTGTTGAAATCCCATCTGTTTATTTTGTAGTGTTGTAATTTCATTTATGTTTTGTTTATTTTGAATTTCTAGTCTATTTATTTTATCTTCTAGCAGTTTAATGTTTGTTTTTATGTCCGTTTGTTCTAAAGTCAGTGTGTTTGTTGTCTTTATGAAGCTTTTCTTGAACTCGTATATAGTGTTATTTATTTCCGTCACTATAGTGTTTTTCATCTCTTGTAGTGTAGCTCGTTTGTTTTCTTCTAACTTTCGATCGAGTAGCAAACTGATTTGCTCTAGTGTGATGTTTGTTGTGTTATGTTGCATGTTTGTAGAAGTTTGTGTTTGATCGTTTTCGTAGTGAGCGTGTTTTGTATTGTTTTGGTCATCTAATAAGCCATCTACTGACATTGTTGTATCGTCCAGAGTTGATATGTATTGTTTTCTAGCTGGTGTGTTATCGTTTCGTTGTCTTCTTGTTATGTTTTGGCAGTTTGGACATAACCATGACAATTTCAACTGGGTTATGTGTTGTTCATATTGATTCAAGGTTATATTCATGCATGCATAATGAAAATTATCATTGCACCCAGTGCAGCGCAATATCTCGGAGGAATTTTTTATCTTTTGTCTACAAGCTGAGCATTCCATTTCTCAGTTGTTGTGTATTGTTATTTTTCTGTATTTATGTGTTGCTTTCACGTTAATGGTGTACAGTGATGTAAATAATGTGAATTACTTGCGTTTTTCCAATCAGCTGAGCAGGATGTTTCACCAGCTGTCCTTTGTTGTTAGGTCAATTGAGGTTATGTTTTTCGATTGCTCGTAACTTTTGCAGAACTGAATAACTTTGGATGAATTTGGGCTTCAAAGAAATCTCACTGTGTAGACTTTTGATTATTGTAGTGTTTGGTGTTTAAACCATCAAATTATTACTTTTTTTTTCCAAATTAAATCGCAGCGTATCAGAATTAAACCGTTTGGCTCCAGCGCCACCTGTCGTCTCTCTGTCATACTCATTTAGACATTTTATTATATTATTATTATATTATATGTCATACTCATTTAGACATTCTAAATCGGATCTAAATATATAATTAAAATATCAGAATATAAGATGCTACTACGTTTCTGAATCAGATCAAGTAAAAGTTTTGTTAAGCTATATTTATCATCGAACCGTGGAAAATATCCCGACCTTAGTGTTATTATAGATTTTGGTGAAACTCAAGAATAAATAAAAAAACTTAATAATAAAACTTAGATTACTTACTTAGATTTTTTGTCGTCTGGAAATCACACTATCACACCAATATTATAAATGCGAAAGTTTGGAAGTTTGAATGGATGTTTGTATCCTCTTCACGCCATAGCGACTGAACCAATCGGTTCAAAATTAAATAGACTTAGCTCTAATCCTGGAATCAAACACAGCCCGCTTGTTATCCCTATGGGATAGAAACAACTCGTACGAAGCCGCAGGCAGAAACAAGTAATAAAATAAAAGTTAATATTTTGTTATTGCCCATCAATATGCCAAATAAATGAAGACAAAAAGGTATAAAAAAACATAGCCAAAGACAGAGAGGCATATGCCAAGGGATGATGATGATGATGTTGACCAAAGACTATGACTACAACTTTAGAGTAGTTTCACATTGTAATATGGTAATGGAATGTTAGCAAAGATGGATGTAAGTGACAGTAATAAGATTCCTCGATTCCAGTCAGTAGGTGAGCTATAAACAACACCTAACCGTCACATAAATACTAGACAAGGACCAACTACGTACAAAATATGTGCAATTGTATTATTATAATGGGGAATGGCTAACTAACTGGAAACACCAGATAATTTTACAGAATCAAAAGCCTATGCGATTCTGTTTGAAACTCCTGTACATAGCTGATGAACGCATCATAAAAAATGACCAACTGTGCTGATTTTCGTCAAACGAATACCTAACACTTCCATATCTACATCTGCAGATTATACAGGCCCAGGGCTAGACGCAGGCCTCCCCCTGACAAGCGTCTTATTGGCTTTTATCATATGGATGGTAATGCCCATATTCTCCTCGCTGAACATGTGGGTTATAAGGGCAAAACTTTCATGTACTGAGAAATAAAATAAATAAATAATGCCGGATAATTCACGGTTGGTTTGTGGAGGTTGTTTATAACTGGTTAAAATTAATAATAATAATGCTTGGACAATTCACACAGCATTATCTAGCCCCAAGTTAAGCAGAGCTTGTGTTGTGGCCGTTGTGGGTACTAGATAACTGATTATACATAACATAATTAAAAAAAAATACATAGATAGATATTTTTTACTATACATAGAAAACGACCAAAACACCCAGAACAAATTTCTGCAGATCATACACACATTTGTCCCAAGGCGGGAATCGAATCCAACTTCCTGCGTCGCAGGCAGACCTTCGCCTATCGTGCCACAGAGGTCGTCAATTATATAGAATACATAAAATATCCCAATAAATTTTGTTGAAAATCATATCGATGCATTCGTTTCGACTCACTAAATCACCAGCAAAACCACTAGGCTTTCCTAGAACCAAATTTAATCTTGTATAGATTTCTATAGAAGATTAAAAGTATATAAAAGAGAAATGGGAGCATTTCTCTACTCAGGCTTGCTAGACATATTTGCTGGCACATACAAATATTTTGATTGTTTATCTATTCTCACGCTACAGTTGAGTTTCTCTCATGGAAATAACCCAGAATAGCTCATAAATAATTTCAAGTGAAAGTATAATTACTCTGTATGCTTCTGCAAGCAAGATTTGTACCTAAATCGTTAAAATTACCATTCCCAAAAATTCTTGACTGAATTTAAAATACGCATTTTCTTGAAATATGGGTCTTGATAAGATACAACATGCTTCTATCTCCTGTACTACAACTACATTTGCAGTATTGATATAAATTAGACATAATCAACATAAATAAAATAAATAAATAAATAAATAATGGTGGACAATTCACACAGCATTATCTAGCCCCAAGCTAAGCAGAGCTTGTGTTATGGGTACTAGATAACTGATATATACATAATATAATACAATACATAGATAGATATTTTTTATTATATATAGAAAAACGACCAGAACACCCTGAACAAATGTCTGCAGATCGTACACACATTTGTCCCGAGGCGGGAATCGAACCCGCAACCTCTTGCGTCGCAGGCAGACCTTCGCCCACCGCGCCACAGAGGTCGTCGTCATTGAAATAACCTCAGACCCTTTATTTAGCTCGATATTTTACATCAAAATCAAAACAATCTTGTAGTTTCCACTATTATTCGTATTTGTAACTTGCATTACCTAAATTGATATTATTTAATGCTTTAGATTATTTGTTCTGTTTAAAGTGTCCTTTGTTGAATATTGATAAGTGTCTAGAACTGTCAAATGTCTTTGGTCTTTTTCACAAGTCATTTTAATTAGACTGTTCTTGATATTTATGTTTTATGTTACTATCATTCAATGATTTGTTCCTATATTTTTTATTTGTTGATATACCTTTGTACAGAATTTAGAAGGTATTTGCAGCTAGGTGCCGTATTTTCAGCCATTTAGTTTACACAAAGTCGAACTAAATAAATAATGCTGGACAATACACAGCATCATCTAGCCCCAAGCTAAGCAGAACTTGTGCAATGGGCACTTTTTTTTTTATTTATTTATTTATTTAAGAAGAATATACATAGGACTTAATTTACAACACTCTTTAAACCCGTTTTAAAATTAAAAAGGAAGTGTTCCTATCTTCGTTCACAGGTACGAGTAAGTAGGTATGTTACTAAATGACTGAAATAAAAACAAACAGCTTAATCTTAGTAATATGGTCACTATTCAATATAGTACTAAGGAATTACTCACTAGATATTAATCTCATTGGTCCTATTGGACCCGTTTGGAAACCATGCTGTACTTCAACTAGGGGTTAGCTGAAGTAAAGTCAATATCGAACCCAGCACAATCTATCGATTACAAAACACTACTAAACAACAACGGACACATAAATTCGGGCAATCAGAACTCAACCGCAGACAGAGCGGCGCGCGATAAGTCTGCAATATCAGCATTGGCAAAATTCCTATGATATCTTTGTGTCACGTTGAGAATTGAATAAACTTTATGGCTGTTGTATTAGGGTCTTGTTTTAGAATGGTACGACTGATATTTTAGAATATAATCGATATGATATAGGTACCTAAAGATTGACTTGTATATATGCTTAGTTGTAACTGTTGTAAGCTGAAAGAAATAAACGTTACCTATTGATTTCCGATGTCTAATAAAATTAAAGAAAAGAGAAGTTTTCTCTGCTGTAGGATTTTCAGGCTAAATTAAGTGAAAAATATATAATGTGTATCACTTTTGAAAATTCTCATCAAATGAACGTGCAATCATCGTGCTCTTTAGCATGAGTCAGTATTCCTGAATTTCAGAAATAAAATACCCAAAATGTTTTAATTATGAGATTACACCCATACTTTTCAAACCTTATGCTAGACCGGTGGAATTTGTCAAAAGAAGTATATAGACATTAGACACTTAAAAGGTGCTAAATTGATAATTTATTCAATGCAATCATTAGGTTACATCGACTCATTGAGCACTTAGCCGTTACCATAAATCACTATTTACTCGGTGTTAGGCATTTGCCGAGCTGTGTCAATAGAGTTTAATATTGCATTTAATGTACCGACACGTTGCCTCGGGAGGTCATTTATATGAATTAGAAATAATAACAACCCAGGAATGCAGCCTTGTGACACGCCGCGAAATGCTATTGATTGTTAGACAGAGCTTTTGTAAGATACATACCTACCTTGACGCTTTACAATTACTAGCAGATCCTTGATTCGTTGTAGTATTGGAGTTTTATAATGTTTTTATTTTTTTTAATAATATTATTTTCCTGTCTCTTACAATATAATTTTTTGTTCACTGTGGTTCGTCTGTGATATTTTAGTACGGATTAGTTATATTCAGTAAACAACTGAAAAATCAGCTACAAAAAGAAGCTACAATTTGTAGTGATAATTTAAATATAATACACAACACAGGCACACCACATATAAAAACAATAGTAAATAAACATAATACAATCACACTTCAACGACCTCGCAACCAAACTTATCAAGTGTAGACAATTCGCTCGGAGCTAAAACAATTAGGTGCAATAAGAACCTGTTACTCAACTTTGAAACTTTACATCTACGTCGTAAAGATGCAAGTTGTCTGAAGATAAATTAATATACAGGGTAGGTTTTACGATTACAACACGAACAATCATAAGAAAGAAACGATACTTTTGTAAACATATACATTCATATTCAATATCCAACCATTTATTGCATACGTTAATGATACTACATCCGGCTGGGACTTGTGCAAATACATTTGACGTCTATGCTCTACTTTTTTAAAATAATGTCATTCTTTTAAACAAGTTCCCTTCAGTTATTTTAAAGCGACGAAAAACAAAAGAGTATGAGTTTCTGTGTTCGGTTGTATGTATATTTTTTAAATATGTTTGTCAATTTCTCCATCAATTATTTATCGATTTGGAAAATTCTTTCGTTTGGAGAATGATCCCGATGTAGCCCATAATATTTCATATTCACGAATAGTTAGTATCTGTCCCGTAAAACTCAAAAAGAGTGTCAATACTAACACCCTGGTCTGCTAACTTAAAACAGCTGCTAAGCAGTGTTCTTTCTCACTCTGGCTTATATTAATCGAAGAAGACAGAATGAGGAGTTATGTTACCAGACTGATATTAATAAGGAGGTTATGAATTTGTAGTGTGTTTTTAGTTTTTTCAAAAGTCAAATTAATATTGTTTGATACGCAATAGTAATAATTTCTTATGATTTCTTCATTATCAACTCAATCCCAACTATTTCTAGTACTTGATTTCATTATCTAGCATCCTGTATAGTCTGTAGCGTGTTGTGCAAGAGACGATAAATCTAATTTGTCAATTTTGCAAGTAGGCTGGATAACTGACGCGAAGGCCGCTATTGCAAGTCGGTTGTTTACTTGCTTTGATTAGATTCTTGCTAATCTATGGTATACTAGAGTATTACGTAGTTGTTAGTAAATTTTGAATTAAATTTTGGCTAGCCAGAGTAGCCAAGTTAAGTTTTCCTAAAAGCTTAAGTCTTTATTAAACAGTAATATTAAATTAATTATACTTTAATGTTTACCAGGGCCAATAGTAAAGCAAATTTCTCATTCTTTATATCTTTTTGGAATATCGTTACGTACTTTTGAATAATCGCAGTGAGTGCATTAGAACTTATGACCAATCAAAGTTATTTTATTCGTATCCTAAATGTGTTTTATGAAAATCGTTGCAACTGTCTTGTCTATATGATGATATAACCTTAGTTCTTCGGAATAATGATCTATATTCCCAAGGGAATAATGAGATTGAATTTGGAACATAAAATAAGAGTGTGATAATTATTACCAAGGAGATCCGTTCAATGAGATCTTCTTCGAAATTTGAACTAACCTCTGTTCAGAAGGTAAAATAAAAAACGAATGCCCCGAAACATGCTATCAACCTTTAACTATTTACTCGCAGAAAGTATGAAAAGTAGAGTATTCACCTCGTGCATATAGCTGTTTTCGTCTTGGGCGAGATTAAATCCCTAAATTTCTCACACTCAGGATTCTAGTAACACGCTCGCTTCGCTCGTGAGTTATTCTAGCAACCTAAGTTGCGTTCGGGATTCAAAGACGTAAGATAATGTACTAATGGATCTTAAAAACTTTTAAATGTTATATAAAGCATTTGTCCATATAAGGATGAAAATATTTAGTAACAATTCCGCGAAAAAAACCTTCTCCGATAAGTTCTAACAAAATGTAGTCCGCATTTGTCCATGTCTTTTAGCAGGTAGGTACAAAACCTGCGTCCGAGTCGCTCATTGCTCGACTTAGGTCATGATTACAAATCTACTTACGTAATGAGTCGATATTGTGCACCTTGCTTACAATTGTACTGAGTTACGAGTTTATTGTTCATTGGCAGACTGAACACAGTATATAACAGTCTAGCTTAGTTGGAAACAGCTCGGTCATTTTATACATACAAGAAGAAAGACTGTCAGGCGTTAGACGCACCGCCTAGCTAAAGCAACAAGTCTGCTTACAGTAACTAAGTGCCGTCGTCTGGACAAAAACGGCAAGGAATCAGGACATCATGAATCCTCTGGTGACGAAAGCCAAGAACCCCTTCAGCAAAACATTTACACACCTATTTATTTGTGATTTAACGTTTTGTCTTAACTTTCGTCTTACTCATACAAAAGGCCCAACGCATGCACATTATAAACAAGTTGGTGGCCTCCACGAATGACCGCCATAGCGCCCTGTCTTCAGCTCGTCGCATCCAATTTTTTCCAGATTGTCATCCCAGGTGGGATGACAACTGACCGGGCAGGAGCCCGGAGGGTGTCCTACTCTACGTATACCGAATCATTTGCGGTCAATGTATGTGATTTTGAAACCATCGTGGCTACAAACCTATAGGAATATTGGTGGAAAATATTAAACTACCTTGCTTTGGTAGTTAGTTATCATTGAATAAAATTGCAGACGCTCGAAAAATTTCTTGTTATTCTTATCCGTTTTTGTTAAGTTTTCATTGAAAGGCCTTTGTTGATAAAAAATATATTGGATTTTAGAAAAGAGTATATTAATATATTACAAGAGAGAGTTTCTATAAGATTCATTCCACGTCACATGGGTGTCCTTGAATATCGAGCGCAACTCAATATAAGTAGTTTTAAATGAACCCACTGTGTGTCCAGCTCTGTGGACCTTCAGATAAGGCTTTGCCGCATTTGTCGTCTAATTGTTATCGCTGAATTTAATGCCAATGCCGATAGGCCGGCTTAAAAGGCGATTGTCTCGCTACTTGAGTTCCCTTTAATGCTACTGGGTATACCCACCCACCTTTAGTTTTAGAAGGCAAATTAATAATAGTTAAGTTTCATAAGTGAAAAGGTAACACTATAATGTTAATACTTTCATAGCCCACGACATACAATGTGTGTTGTTGTGATGTGTAGAATGTAGATCTTGCAGTCGTACGAGCTGCGGCCTGCCTTTCTTCTGTGCTTTGACACTACATATTGTGACGGTATGACGTCACAAATCAGTATTCTCTCATTGGTGTTCAACGTGTCATGGCGGATTGCTGTATTTCGAAGTTTTATTTTATCAAAACAATGATTAATCACGATCAAAACATAACATAAAATACGTGTTTTCTAATATATGGCTCAAATATAATATTCGTAAATACATAATTTTACTGTAGTCACTGTCATCATTCATATTAATTTTGATGAAAAATTATAGAAATTTTGTGTTTCAATCTAATAAACAGAGATTATTAAATCACATTGGCATAAGCTTATGAATGTTATTTAATTTTTTATTCATTATACAAAATCCACAGCTCATTAACGATAAATAACTAACGGAAAGAATACAGAATTGTTTTTATAAAACAGTAACTTCCTTCATGTTCATTCAAAAGATTTCAACGCGCTCGCCACGAACTACCGTTTGATCCTATAAGTCCTGTTCGAATATTCAAAAATAGTTTCGAACTTCGAATATTCGAAGAGAGGTTTACAACCCTGTCCTTGAATATTAACCCGTTATCGTTGAAGTATCGTCATATAATAACCCTGTGTACCGTATAAGGAAAACACATAAATTTAACACATTATTTTTGTAGCAGGTAAGTTTTTATCGACATGAAATCAAAGATTTGGACGTATTTATCCATACAAATAATGATAAATGCGAAAGTTATAATCTGCCTGTCTCAGTTCTTTCATGAGAAAATTGATAAACGGATATTAATGAAATTTTATAAGAAGATAGATGTATCCTGCCTGGATAAGGACATCCGATTGTTTTGAAGACGAAATCTCACCCTATTTTTGGAACATTACGTAGTTCCCCAAAAAGTTAATAGCAGAAAAAACTAAACAACAAGATCCTTCAATACTCTCCTATACGTCCCTGTATCAAGGTACATCAAATACTTTAATCTATGGGATCCACTATTCAACCATAAAAAACAATATCATGTCGAATCGACAGACATGGGCCTTAATTACACCCATCCCAGCTCAAAACCAACCTTAAGTCTAATGCTGTAAGATCTAAGATCGAAAAAGAGATGTGAGGCCATAATAAGCTTTCTAAAAAATGACTTGCCCTGCGTAAGAAGGAATGTGGATCGCTCGTGAAGTCTAAGCCCAAATGTGTGCTGCTAACTCATTGGTGTTACGAGAACTTGATGAAGTATTTCGTGTGAACTACGCTTTAGTTTTTGTTGTAGAGATAGCTAGTTGTTAATGATTTTAAGACTGCTTGTAATTTTCTAAGTAGGTTGCGTTTTGATTACAGTTCCTATATATTATGAACAAAAGCAAGGTGGAGTTTGAAAATCGAATAACAACCCGCTCTTTACACGTTCGATATTCAATTGTTGTTTTGGAAGTTCAGTGGGTGTCAAATAAATGTTGCCAGCGCAGTCAAAACCTTTATCGACACAAAATAAAATAATAATGATTAGTAGCTAGGTATAACACCACCCAATTTAGAAGTCCTTTAAGCGGAGGTGTATTTTTCAGTTAGGCCCACCGATGAAATATTACACTAAAATATGTGCCGTGAATACCAACCAATTATATTTTAATATTATTCATATCAAGCCGGGCTCCTATCACTTTACTATCTAATTAACGGTTTTAAGACGAATTAATAAGATTTTATCTGAGCCTACTTTCTGCATGAAATTATTCTCAAATATTTAAAACTTACTAACCCAAAAATTGAGGAAATAATTAATAAAACTATAAACAAACGTCCGCTAGTTTATGTTTTTCTTTTCTTAATGCGTATGCGGTAGGTCTTTTTGGTGAGTTTTTTGTAATAATAATTGAGTTTTTAAAATGAAACAATGAAAAAAAACCAACGAAACATATTATATTTTCCTTCGTTGTGTTGTAAAATTATAAAACAACCAAATATTTACCGAAAAAATGCGGTTAGAACTTATAACCGTCTTTTTTTTTCTTATATCTTAGAAGAATGAAACCAAAACTGCAGAAGTGGTCATGGTCATCTAATGACCAATAAAATCTGTCAAAATGTTATCAATTGTGTTATTCAACTTGTTTCGTGTCAGTTGAATCTTTTGTTAGTATAGTAGTAAAAATCAGGTTTTCAAACGACATAAAATGCTAAAAAGATAGTATTACATTACAGTTATTTTGTAGTGTGGGTTTTGCTTAAGCTTCGGCTTTTAAAACTTGTTATATAAAACTATCGAAGATAAAAATAAAGAACTGAATGTTACACCAACTGAACTCAAACAAGTTTTGTGCTTTAATTAGATTCTTTTTCTGCGTAAAAATTAAAAAGCTACTGGAAATTTCATACATCTATTACTACATTTTTGTTATCAACATCATGCTATAACAGTCCACGGCTGGGCATAGGCCTAATGAGCGCCATAGCGCTTTATCCGTTTTCAGTTTGCCGCATCCAGCATCTGCCTGCATTCTTTCGCCAGTCAGTATCCCACCGGGCTGGAGGGCGTCCTACACTACTTTACAGAGTCGCGGTCTCCACTCAAAAACACGTTTACCCCAGCGGTTGTCGGTTCTTCGCGGAATATGGCCAGATCACTGCCACTGTAGCTAGCTAAATCTTTGAGCTATGTCTATAACTTTTTCTATTGCGAATGCTATGCTTCAGAGAGACTCTGAGCATAGCTCTTTCAATAGCTCGCTGAGCGACTTTTTGTTATGGGTACCTACTATTACTACATTTTATTTTATTTTATAGAAACTACAAAACAAGCATCTCGACCCCTTTAAAACATATTCATCGGTGCATTAAATTACTTCCATTAACAATTTTTCGTAACTTTAATATATAATAGACAATAGCATATCAAATTCAATCTCATCTATTTCAAAAACAACAACAAAAACTATAAAGCTAGCAATTCCAAACATACAATCCTGAATTCTCTACCCACTGTGAGCAAAACCACCGCAAAAACTTGTCTTCGTGCATCTCTTCCCGCCCGTAGAGAGGGCTCCTTTTTCTGCACGGGCGCAACCACGTAATGTTTATGTATGACAGTTAAAGCTAAACGTCTAATGCTTGATATTGATGGGGAAGAAAAAAGCTGTCTAATTTTAATATGTTTTCTACAATGTAAATTGCCAGGACATTATGTCTACTTTAGGCTTTGTAGGAAGTTTTTGTGCGAATACAGACTGTGATGTCAAGTAAGCACAGATGTTGAGCTCAGTGAGAGTTAATTCACTTACTAAATACTTTTAAAAATGTCAAAAGTGAGTTTATACAACATTAAATTGTGATGATACACAATTAAATATTGTTTCATAAGATCTTTGCGTTTATCCTTCCTAACAAAGCAATTTATAATCAGAGGGCCCGCGCTTATCATTTACAAACAGATTAATTTTACTTTTTAATAAAAAGCTTAGGCCCGTAGGCGGCATCCTTAACCAAATTAAATACACCATTCATAAGAATTAGCAAAACCTGTCCCGGACAAGACTAATCCCAAAGAATTCAAAAAAAGAACAAAAAATGGCCGACCTTTAAATACGTTTTTAAGCTAGCAACATTATCCTTAATTCTTATTGACAGAAATGTCCTCTCGAGAATTATCTTATTTGGGTCACTTATAAGGGCAATGATCCCGATTATTATCCTTTTATTTTCAAATCGTCGGCTCGTTCATTTGCATTTTATCAATACTATAATCTAAGAGGTAGGGCAACAATTCAGTGAAATATTTACCGATGAAATGCTAAAGTATATCGCTTGAGGTAGATTTTAATCATGAAAAAGTATCTTCGCGAGCTCAAGTATCAGTTGGAACTTTGTTTAAAGCAAAATAATTCTAATTAAAAATCATTTCTTATGAAAACCTCAGGGGATCTTACTTTTTTTCTGCGAACTCAATGGTTTACCGCTACCGCTACCGGTTTTTGGAAATGGAATATAAGTCATAACTTAGTTTTTTTTTTAGTAATGAATGCCAGGTGTCCAATTGAATTAGGTTATAATAACACGAACGGTTATGATCAGATTCGAAAAAAAGTAATATTAAAAATAAATCATCTTCAAGTAGGTACTTGTAAACTTTGTCGTTACATTCAATTTTGAACTGTAATCTGTCCAATTTTCGCAAAAATCGTAGGTACGGGGCATCCAGTAATCGTTAAAAACAAGGTGCTAATTTATCAGTCCAAACGCGAAATCGATTGCATACATTGACGCAGTGCGATTGACTCGATTCTCGTTTTTCGATTCGTTTTGTTTCATTATCTGTTGTGTGATTGTTGGTTGTGATGCGAAATTTATGATTTAATTGCTGGTTCGAGTTTTTACGGGTTCAACGTTCTGAGTGCACGTAGCACCATTTTCGAGATGCATTCATGCGTGTAGACAAATTAGAATATCGGATTCGACTTTGGTGTGATGCTCAACGGACATTCAATATGCACGCTTCAGATTGGCTTACAATCGATTTTTTAAATGTGAATAAGCTTTGGGAATGTTTAAACAATCCACTTGTAGTTTAGGTAAACTATGAAACGAAAGTAGGTAATTTTTTTCTTTGAGAAAAATCTATTTTTATTTACAAGTCATAAAAAGCTAAGCTTATAAAAGATAAAGAATGTTAGAAAATGTAAGTTTACCACTTTTAAATCAACAAATACCAGCAGATAAGGCTAAAATATTAAATATCTATAGCGATAAACAACCAATCCGTAGAAGGCATGTGCCTAGAACAAAGGCATAGATAATAAAAATCTCCACGTAATTATTCACAACACATTGTAGTGTTTATTATAATGGGCAACGAATAAAACTCTTGAAACCAAATGTGCTATCAGTAAGCGCACAACGCCAGACATTATCGTAACACGATACGGAGCGTACATAACTAACAAGTCCCGGGTTCTATTCCCGGCAAGTCCTGTATTCGATAAAACTTAGCGAAACAATATCGACTTGATACCAAATATCGAGTGAGTTAATGCCCCGTCGACTCGATAAATTGCGGTCTCTGATATGGGGTGGGCATCACTACTGATTCTTTTTTTAAGTAGGCGATAGTATTTCTGCTCGCCTTTTTTTTACTGGCAATGAATTTAGTTTGCCAAAGGATTTTTATAAATAGAACTCTATTGTTCTTATTTTAAATCCTTTATTCGGTAAGTATATTTTTTTAAATATTAAGATTCTAACTGGCAATGCAATAAACTGTCATTTATTTTTCATAGAAAAGAACGCATACGTTTGATTAGATTTATATAGAAAACATAAAATCCTGTTATCAGTAAGTACAGGAAGCGTTCTAGGAGTCAATTCAACACTCAAAGGCATTTATGATAGATTCCCAGATTCGTTTTCAAGTTTTAAATAGCCTTTTGCATATCGAAAATTTTATAGAAAAGATCTAAGCTTGAATAAAATTATAGATAGGGACGTATAAAACAGGAAATGCCATAAAAGACGTAATTTCAGAGATGGATAGGGATGCCAGTGTCCGTAAATCGTAGGGTTGCAAGTTTTTTAAGCTTGACGTCATATTGTGTGGTCTTTATTTGTATCAAATAAATTTATTATTTATAAAACCATACCTATCAAACAATATTTCATGTCATAAGTGGTATCGTTATAATCTCACTTGTATATTTTTTACGAAGTAGACGCCACAGCCCAAGTCTAAACCATAATGCTTAGGTTTTGTAATTTTATGACAATTCAATTGATTTATGTTAGGAAATCATCGCGTAGAATTTCAGAACATCTGGCAACCCTGAAAACGTTCCAATACCACATCCTGAATCAATATATTTTACAGTTTCGTCTCAAGTCTATTTGCATCTATTTACGATATCTCCTACGTTTATATTATTTAGTTTATATCTTCCTAGAATACATTAAAGTGTGGTAAATCTAGAAAGCCTTACCTACGATATAAATTTATTATGATTTGTCAAACTGAAAGGGGTATACTGACATTAATATTTTGTCTTTATTTAGTGTATAACATTTCTGTACCCTTACTAAAATTGATTATCAACCAAGAAGTGAAATAAGTTCACAAAAATTTTCGATTTCGGCGGGCCTCGAACCCGCGCCCCACCCTCAGTACGGGTGTGCTCTAACCAACTAAGCTACGAAACCTTAGTCGGTTCCACCGAAAATCTTAGCGACCTTACGGACTATATATAGCCAACTATATCTAAACTAACTTAATTATCAAACAACTAAAAAGTTTGTAAAAATTAGATTTGTTTGGTTTGTTTTGCCTTGAGTGAAGTTGAAGCAAACAACTTGATATATCTCATTCAATGATCTTGAGTTTTTAAGTCAAAAGTTTGAATCAACATAGCTCAAAACTTCACTAATAGCCGGTTGAAAACATAAATTGCGAAAGGTTATTATAAAAATGAACAGTATTCCTATTATAAGCTTTAATAACTAAAATTAAAAACGAAGCTATGTGCAGGCTTACCGTGTTTTCATTACCAGACAAAAGCCACTGGATAATAGCGTCGATAAGAAAATACACTCTATGCGCAAGATCTACAGTTTCATTTACATTGAAATTTTATATGCTTAACGCAGAGCAAGGAACATGAGTTTCAAACGGTTTCTTTCGAACCAAGAAACATGGGTAACAAAAAAACTTTGATTTTTTTAAATAGTAGATTAGAATTTTTCCTCATTTACGAAAACTTATAATAACAAATACAGAAAACTCTTTATTCTCTATACACAAAAAGTTTATTATCTGAGCAATTCATCGTAAGTAGGTATTTTATTTTCTCACTTCAATGTGTGACTCAAACCTTCTGTTCGTAACCTCTTTAAATCACAGTGAATAAGAGAGCCTCCAAAGAGGCTCTCTTATTGGCTCTGTGGCGCATGCGCCGTCGTCCGCCATCCATCATTACGCGCCAGTATACGCAGACAGCCCTGTAATTTCCACCCCCCACTTCCGTCCCTCTCGCACCCACGTAAATGCTTTGCTTTACTAAAAGAAGACGTTGAAATGGAATGAGTTTCTTCGAAAAACTGTTATTATTCAGTGGCTTTGATATTTGGTTGGTAGTATACGTGTGTTTTTTTAATCTATGACATTTTATACTTTTGCACAATGTTACCTATTACTTGTTAGATTTTATTGCAACCATGATTATATAAAAATCTAATAAATATTCGAGGAGTTACAGAAATTGTGAACTCCGAATATCATTCAGTGTGGCCAGGATGTTTTTTATTTGCTGATAAATTCATGTTTTCACGTAATCGGTTTGAAATAAGAATTTAAGAAATAATTTAATAAATAGGTATAAATGTACATACGATAGGTAAGTGAAAATATTTCTCCCAGTATTTCTTATACAATGAATCACTAAAATAATTGTATCTAGGTACCTACTCAATACCAGACGTCACTTTTTTTTCGTCGCGACATTAAGTATAATCGTAATTAAAGTATTTAAAATAATTTTAATAACTTCCAATCTTCAAGTTAATGGGTAGGTACATATTATATGTTTTAATAAAAAGCTCGGTTTATTACAGCAATATTATGCACATAATATTGCCAGCTCAACTTCTTACAAATAGAAAAGCACTTTTGGACCTACTTTATTGGAAAATAAATTGAAATCGCTTCTGATACACGCCTCCTCTGTATCTCTGAAAGAGACCACACATAAAGTCTGTACCTACTTACCAACTCATAATAAATAATAAAATTGCGAAAGTGTGCTTAATAAATAGATTGCAGAAAAAGTTATAACACGCTAGAAAATTCGTTAAAATATTTGGTACTTTATTGTAGTGTATCTCTACTGATGTTTATGACACACGTTACATGGACACTGGCAGAATTGTTGCTAACTAACAAGCACAGCAAGCCATGAACAAAAGTTGAAAACGAAGTTGAAGTCGATAAACTTATTTGACTACTTTTTCGAAAGTATATGAGAAACAAAGCTAGTACAATTATTTTCAAATATAAATTTTAAACACCTTGTGAGCCAATTGTAGTTCAAGTACAAATAATATTATGGCAACACAAAGCCTCTCAAGGCAATAGCTTTGAACGGCTGTCACTGTCAACTAAATTGTTTTCTACAATATCGGATCATCTCAGAATATGACCTTTGCATCTCATCTTAGTGCGCTGCGATGGTATTTTTATGTAAAAGAGTTTACACCTTAATGTACAACATTAAAGTTTAAGTTCGCAAGGTAGTTTCAAAATGAATAGTTTCGCATTAAACTTGATCCGCGCGTAACACCCAATCATGTTACTCGACGGTGTATAAAGAGTTAATTTCGTTTATGGAACGTTTTGCACTGTTCCTTTTTTAAAATTTACGGAGTGAGTCGAATGCACAAATTATTTTAATACGGTTGAAGTTGGGCGATACAAAAAGTCGGTTATTACTCGAGCGATCATCGAATCGAATGATTCGGAATCGTTTACATGAATATGAATTCGTAATCGATTCGGCGCTGGTAGGAGCGGTAGCGTTTTGCTCTACATAAATAATGTTGTGATATGCTGATCCATCGTTATCACGCTATTATTCAAACGAGCTTCGAAAATGTCTTTTTGAATAATCCATCTAAACTGAAATTGGTAGAATGAATGGTAAGAATTTATTACCAACATTGTGATTGCGTGAGGCCTGTTTTATTTATATTTATTTGATAAATATGTAGCCCTTGTGAATAAACATTCAATTAGGTATTTTTTCGTTTGCATACGGAACGCTAAGTTCGTCACAAGATTCTCACCCAAGTCATATGTGAGCTGGTAGGTATTCAGTAATCAAGGCTCCCCGTCGTTCTGGGTCCCGTAATTTTTCCGTAATAATCGATCCTTCAACGGCAAAATCATAAAATCTGCAATTACTTATGAGGCCATATTTAAAATACTACCTCTTTTTAGTAAATATCTGCGTTACGTTACGTAAAATTAGGAAAATAATGGACAACATAGTTTTTTTAAATCAATGGTGTCTAAGTTATTAAATAAAAATAGTAGATAATAAGTAACTGTTCCAATAAAATTTTGAGCTCAGCAAGGTGAATAATAACAAAATACATTTCAAAAGATCTAGGTTCATATGACTGACTAGACACAGACGGACAACTTTTTTCAAGATGGCTGCCAACTTTTCCCGCCAGTTCGAGATGTCGACATCCATAGACACGGATGGCCACGTGCTAAGCTCGGTAAATGATGCGTTCGGATTTTGAATTTATGTGAACGCTTCTCACTGTAAATTATGTGACCCAACTGCAAAGGAATTTTCATTTACCTATGAGAACTTACATTTCGTCGGTATTTTGTTTAAAATACTTATGTACTGATCTGCAACACGGTATTTGATACTTTTTATACACATTGCTTACTGGTTTATCTTTTATTTTTATATATACTTACCTAAATAAGTAATTTTTACTTTACTCTTGCTTGTTTATGATTTCATAGTACAGTCAGCTTCTCAGATATGTATACACTTCCAATATTTCACTTTTATTTTACTCGAAACTTATCATATAAAAGTCTATGCACACATTTTTCATACTGAGTAGTCATCGTTCTTGTCAGAATACGATATATAAATTATCACAATATTTATACACTACTATTCAGTCAAATTTCAAAACATGAGAGTGGATACATATTTTCGCAGCTGACTGTACCTAAGTTTGGCTAGTATAATAGTTTTGATATATCAGACATGCTACGTCAGGTCAAACAATAAATTCACACAATTATCAATTTTATTGAACGTTCTTAAAATTAAATATAAGTGACTGTTTATATATGTAGGTACCACCCGGTGGTCCATATTGTAATACACAGTGTCGTTTTTATTGAACGTTCTCCTAAAAAACTAGACTAGTACCAATAACATGAGATTGTCTATTCTATGCATATAGTAAATACTACCTACCTAGTTCACGGAAAAGAATGATTACCCAGATCTATTAGCATGAACTCATTTCATCTATACCTCTGCACGTCTAATCGCACTTATCCATCGCAATCCGATTACTCAATTAAAAGCATGCCAATGATTCCCACAACCCTGCTTTAGGTCCGCAAAAACCAAGCACTTATTCCCAAGATTTCATACCAACAACGCGAACCACAAGCTGAAAACCACCCTCGACTTTGAGCTTTATGTCATTCACTAGTTTTTAAGTTTCAAGTTCAAGTTTCAATCATTTATTTTCTCATTGGCACGTTACATTGCACTTATGTAAGTCTTAAACGTAATTTTAATAACAGGTACCTACAAAATACATTGTATCAAACCAAAAGTAGTGTTGTCTAAGTGATGTCGTTCCAAAAACTATGATCTGAGAGATAACCCTTTATGTCGTGTGAACGTTTAAATTTTGTATATATTCTATCCCATGGCAACTGATTTGTGGGATATTCCAACGGCCTGTACGCAAATTATACAAAAAAATACAAAAATCTTTATTATTAATAATGGAACATTTTATAGGGTACAGATGTGGCCTGACTACCGCAAAAGTTATCAACTGTGTAGCGGAGTCAGCGCCCTCCTCCGCGAACAAAATAATTAGGAGTGTTCCGTCTTAAAAGATATCTCTTTTATCTTTTTCAGTCCAATCAGTAGTATTGATCAGTCTAATCTGTAGGTTTTGGGTTGAAGAAGTAATAAACATCTAAACAAACAAACATTCGCATTTATATAGTTTTTCAATCCAATAACTTTATTGGCTGACAATGGTCCATAGACAAAGTATAATATTAGTGTGATGTTTAGTCGGAGAGATGAAAACGTATAACAACGCGTTTTATACGAGTATGGTCATTGAATAAGACCCAGTCCTAGCTCTGTGGGAATTGTCAGTGTCTTTTTTTGCTACATATTAGCCGACCAAGATAAATGTACTCACTCACGGTAGAATACAGACAGACATAGTTGTCATCCAGGATTATGGGTGTAACGAGATTAAAAAGAACGAAGGAACGGTCGTGATCGCTGGAATAGCAGGATTTTGAATTTTAAATTAGGAACTTTTTTATTTTTTAATGCAGTAGTAATAAATTCAAAGATACCGTTGAGATGTATAAAAGTTATCCACGTACGTACTTCTACATCTTCAAATTTATCAGTTATAAAATATTTACGGAGTTTTAAAAGAAAAGCAGAACTGCTAAGTCTTCCTTTAGTGTTATAATTTATTATAAATAGTATTGCCTATGTTCATCAAGAATGATGTAGGATTCTAATGGTGAAAGAATTTTTCAAATCGGTCCAGTAGTTTCGGAGCTCGGAGCCTATTCAATTCAAACAAATAAATCTTTCCTCTTTATAATATAAGTAAATAATAATAAATGAATAATGCTGGACAATTCACACAGCATTATCTAGCCCCAAGCTAAGCAGAGCTTGTGTTATGAGTACTAGATAACTGATATACATAATACAATACATTACATAGATAGATAATTTTTATTATACATAGAAACGACCAGAACACCCTGAACCAATACCTGCAGATCGTACAAATATTTGTCGCAAGGCGGGAATCGAACCCGCAACCTCCTGCGTCGCAGGCGGACCTTCGCCCATCGCGCCACAGTGGTCATCAAAGTATAGAATAAGTATAGAAGTATAGAGATAACGGTAGAGGTATATGTACGTTTTGCATGTGGATGAAAATAACATACTTATCTTTATCAAAATAAGCCTAAGTAGGCTAGTAAAGTAGGTACTTAAAGGGAGTAATGACTGGTGTTACGGGGCGTATTGTAACGTGTGTAACACGTTACAATACTCACTCACGTTCGTGCAGTGTACGGGGAAAGAAGGAGTTTGCGAAGAGCAAGAAGACGGACTTTAGCATAGTGCGTAACGTAACATGCTGCAAATGGTTATTACGCCCCGTAACACCCCGGTCAATGCCCGGTTTTAGAAAAGTTAAAAAAGTCTAGTGAAAATAAAGATGTCATCTCACAGGGACACATTATTCTGTTATAGTATATTCATAAACTTAAGTTTGGCATTTAATTAAAATAAAAAACATCAAAATTAAATTTAAATCATCGGAATTGTGGTATAAGTTGAATGAAACTAGTTTTCATTCAGTTGAATGCAGTTTCTACCTTTTTTGTATTGTAAGTAATGTTATTTAAAATGAATTCCTGCAAACTGTTGTAAAGTGCACCATTGTTTAATTAACAAGAAACATATATCTACGATTAAATTAAAAAAACCGGACAAGTGCGTGTCAGGTCATGTGGAGTGTAGAGTTCCGTAGAAAAATACAATGCCCACTTAACACGTAGGGTATATTGTTTAGGTTACGTACATCTGTGTTTTGTTATTTATAACAACATTTATATATCATTTGTAATTTGCGAAGTAGTCTCTAAGCTAAACCGCGGACAGATGGGCATGGCGCGGCGCCGCGAAACTATATCTAAAGGTTTCTTGTACGGACGTAACCCTAAAAATAGTAGAACCTATAATTTTTTGTTAGGTATTCCAAAGCATAAAGTTCGCTTTATCGCAAGTTATTTTTGCAATGTTTTGAAATGATCTTAAACGGTTTTATCATTATGATCGACGGGGGACACCGCTCTGGCCTTAATGTATGATTTTACGACGTTAAGAGGGGGTGGCAATGACAGCGGAGAGAAAAAAAACGAGAAAGAAGCAGATGATGGCGGAATGCTACTAAGTAACTATTCTTAAACTTGCTACTTAGTTACTCTAAGTTACTCTGGTAATTATAAATAGTATTTTAATGTACAAAATTGATAGCATGGTTGAGGCAGTCTTAAAGTTTAAGGGAAAAGCGTTTTGTATCATCTGATTAGGTGTCTATTAATTTAAAACAAACTGTTTAATGTATAATTCGGCGTGTTTTGAAAAACTATAAACAGACTTCAAATTCTTAAATAATGATAAAATACAGCCCGCTGACAGACGGACGGAAAGACAGGATCGATCGTCCTTCGTTTTATGCAATCCGCCATCTTTGTAATATCTCTTGGTTACCCTTTACCATGGACACCATTAGGCCAGTGAATGTGAAAGTTATCATGTGATGATGCTTTAGATAATACGTTTTACGACGCAGATATACATTTCTTGAGAATCTTACTTTTATGGAATCACCTCAAAATCCGCATTTAGACAATAATGAAAAACTTATAAAATCTATTGCAAATTGGCGAAGATATCACCAAAATTTTGTACCTAGTCGAGATTTTTCGAAAGTGTTATGTTGCTTTTTAAGTTTTACGGGATAAATACTAATCCCTCGGGAATATTTTCAATGGGATCAATTCAGGATCATCCTTTATTCGTAAGCGAAAAATTTCATAATCGGTCCATCATTGACGGAGTAATCGACGAACAAACTATAAATAATTTACTTCTTTTTTTTCTTAAAAAAAAACATACAGACGAACATAGAACCTTTTGAAGTCGATAAAAATGCAATTGCTACAGTTAATGACTCATTTATAACACGTATTACTTTACCAATAAAAAAATACTTTACAACTAAAATATAATTGAAAAACAAACCAAGAAATAAAGTAACAAATCAATAAACGAACAATATCAGAACATATTAGTCATTGCCAAAACCGCTTTAAGCCCGCTTGCAAACTGACCACGCCCCATCAACTTTGCCCAGAGATTGCTTTTCATAAAAAACTTTTTAATTATCATTGCTGATACCCACAGCAATAAAGGCCCGATGATGCGCTCAGCAATAAAACGCCGCGGATAGTTTTAGCACTTAAACATTTACATGAATAATCCTTTAGTAGTCATCAAAAGCTCACTGACCACACGGCGAGCGGAGCTTCCAAACAAAAGTAAAAAGTAAAAGGAAACACGACTATAGCTTATTTTACAAGCTACTGGGTAACATTCACTGATATTTGCAGAGTTATGGCCACAAATCAGGATATAAGGTAAACTTCGAGAAAGTTCTACAGGTATACTATACAATACTTAGGTAAGTGAGTAGCTAGTGCGATGTGCGAGCGCTGAGAGGAGTGAAAAAAAGAATTGTCCTCAATTAAGAGTGAAAAATGGGTTTGGGCAAAATTGCATTTAAGACATTTGATACTTGAAGGGTCGATTGCTGATATGATAATAAGTAAATAAATAATTATTATTGTAAGAACATCATCTAGCCACGAACTTAGCAGAGTTTATGTTTTTACTAGATTACCTACTACTAATACTTTATACAATTGATTATTATTTTATTGATTGATATTAGTAGATTGTTTGCAACAGTCTGCAGTTAGCTTAAATGTTTTAATTGTAAATACTAGTATTAATTATAATTATAGATATTTTTGGCAACGTATGAAAACACCCAGACCCGAGTCAAATATCTGCTTCATCATACAAACATTTGTGTCGAACGGGAATCAAACCCGCAACCTGTTTTGCAGACAACCCTTCACCGCTAAGTCACTGAGGTCGTCGTTATAATTTAATTTAATAGAAACGTATGTTAAAAACATAATTTGATTGATAAAACTAACTTAGACTTTCTTAGTATTCATATTTACACTGTTTTTTTGAAAATTTTGTAGCACAAATACTAATCCCTGGCGAATACATTTTTATTGAACAACCCCCAAGGAGGTTCCATAAAAATTTAATCATTCTTCGTACTGTAGCGAAAGAATTTTCGAACTAGGTTCATATTGACGGAGAAATCGACAAATATAGATAAAAAAATACATACATAAAGCCAAACATAGAACTCCTCCTTTTTCAAAGTCAGTAAACTATAAAGCCTATGACTTGGGTATTCAATCTGACCCAAGCAAGTACCGTGCGAAGAAAGCCGCGGGCGCAAGCCTCTGTCACGATCGTGTAAATACTTCAGTTGCGTGGACCACGCTCGGATGATTTAGAAATAGAAATCTCTGTGTTATGCAATGAGTTTTCATTTAATTACTTGTAATGGCTAGATTGATTACGATTTTCAATTACGTTGCCACTTCCAACATGTGCATAGTTTTGCTCTTATGGCAGTTTCATGAAAACATCGATGGGGGAAAAAATAAGTACCTAAATGAGTACATTGAACTTTTTGAGTTAGTGTAGTGTTAGTTACAGTGTAAGTGCATAAGTGCAAATTTTTATGAATACATGAACCAAGTGTTTTGTGCCCTCCCAAGATGGGAGGGCACAAGTGTGTCGACGCATGTAGCTTCCCACACAATAGGCTTCCCCAGCTCCCATGGGACTAGAGTCAGACCGTCGGGCCTCTTACCATTCGTCACGCAACAGACGATTCGGTTCGAGAATACTGGTGCGTTAGCGGTGACAAAGACCCGCTGGATGATGTCGTTAAGACTGGCATGGCGAGATATCCGACTGAAAGCCCCCACTTTAATTAATTTTGAAATTTTGAATGATTTAGCCCGACAGACAATGTACCAGATAATGTAGACAGGAATTTACCTAAAGATGTGTGCTGTTACGGTGTAATGTATCATGCTCGATGCGGATGATACATTACGCCCCGTAACACCACTCAGTACCCAGCGTTAGAGATCACGTCCTGCCCGATCTCGAACTTTGTAAAATGATGACATATTTTTTGTGCTCGTAGTAACTTTATTATTGATTTTAAAATTAGAAGCACTCAGCCCCGCATCAATTCGCAAGGCCAGTCCATAAATTATTTTACTTACATAATTAGTAATAGTAGGTATCGCGTGACTTTGCTCTATAAAGAGACTTGTCTTCTGTTTAGGTTAGAGATTGCCAGGCATTCTACCAACCTATAAATTGTGAGGCTATTTAATTGTCAATAGTGAATTATTGTCTATAATTGGAAAAATGTTTCCTATGTTATCTTGATTTTGGCCGGGAGCATAATTTTAATGGGTTTTTAATGTTTTATTATCCGGTTCTGGTTTTTGTTTGCTGGTTTGGGGGGATTTTTTGGGCTTTTTAGACAAAATAGTATTTTAAACATTTGTCATTGTTTTGAAAATTAAGATGTATTTTCTTTTCATCATTTTCTTCATTATTTTGAATATATTTTATTATGTAGGCGTATCATCTTAAATAAGCAAATAGGTAGGAGCCTGTGTTTGTGTGAGACTTTACAAAATTTAGGACACGTTTTATAGCCAAAGGAGAAAAGAAGTGTTTAGTTATTTTCTCCCATTAAAAGTGATAATAAAATAACATATTCGGAGGCGAACATGCTATAAAATTGAATGACTCGCCAGATTGTACGCACAAAATACTAAAATGCTGTTTTAAATAATACAAAAGAATACAAAACACTTTGTATGTATTTACGTTCGAAGTTCAAACTTTTGGACAATTAGAATCCTACGCACGTGTTGACGCGGTAACCATAGCAACGCGAGGAATCCAAGATGGCCGGCGTTATCAGGTTATTGAGCGCGAAACCGCTACCGGTGTACCTAGTGAAGCGGGAGTATCGATAGCCCATTTTATCAAACGTATAAACGGATCGATTTGTAAAATGGTGTAGATTCTGAATGTCTTATACATTTTATCGGGGTTACTCTTTACTTCTACCATGGCATGGTAGGGCAAGGAGACTCAGGCTCACAAATAATAGTCACGTGGTTATAAACGAAGATTAAAAGTTGAAATTTTCCTAACTTATGTATTGTATAGCAGATACTTCTTAACTGCTTGCAAAAAGATACTTAAGCCTAGTTTAGAATGCTTTATCAAATTCTACAAATTTAGAACTCCCCATTTAGTAACAGTTTTAGGCCTTGAATTAGGTATCGTTTACTAATATTTCCTTTCATCATAAACCAGCATTTTTAGGTAGGAACCTATTCTACTTTAGCACCAAGGTATCTTGACTTACAAGTGGATATAAAATCCCCAGTACCTAATTAACATGATTCTCACGTAACTCTTACCCTCAAAAGAACTGAGCACGTTCTTTTCAGACTCAAAGCGAATTCCAAATTAGAACAGTCGACTAAACTTTCATGACACAATTATTCCTAAATAGCAGTAGAAACGTCTATTAAAGCCAAAATACGAAACACATGGCCAAATGACAATTGCTAAGATCGTGAGCACGGAACACGACACCGGTGCAGTTGCAGGTGACGAAAAATCATTCGCTTCAATTGTTTACTGTTCGCGATCACGTCGGTACGTTTTATAATTGAAATACTGCCTGGTATTTATCGGTAATGTCTTAATAGAATGCTCCATTGTAAATATATTGAGTAGAATTCAAGTAGGTAGTCGATAAATTATCATCGATAATGCAATCAGGATAATCGATGCAGCAATCTCTATATCTCAAACTCCTTCGAAATTTGAAACGGTTTTTGTTTTGTTAGATTTATTTGCTTGAACTGCAAGCGTTCCATATTTGAAATGCCAGGCTCATTGGACTGCATAGGTTTGCACTGGCCTCAGGCGGACGCCTCTCGCGTCTGCTGTTTAATTTTCAATTTAGATCGCAATTTCCGATGAGCGCGCCTTACGCCCAAACTCACATCACTTCGCAGATAGATTTATGTACCTTGTAAAAGGTTGCCAGATGAGAAATTTACATGGTGAGGAGCTGTTATTACCGTTTTGGTAAATAGTGATGGGTAGATAAGTCAATATTGCGTTTACTATGGTAAAAAAATGTGGCAGTTAATTAAATTTTTGATGTGTTGTTGTTATTTTTAATTTTCCTTTCTACGTTTCTAGTTAGGGCAAAGAACAAAATCATTTTATTTTATGGTTATTTTTTTACATTAAATTAGTTTTAAATACTAACCCCTATAAGCCGACTAACACAATAGATGGTAAAATTATCATAACAAATAAGTTTATTATTATTTTTATTTTAGGTTGAGGTTGTGTTAGCTTTGCCTACACATTCGTAATAAAATTGCTCTTTGGACTACAACGCGACTACATTAATAGCCCATACCTCCCAGCCTTTGTATTAAAAACTTTTTCTAGATCCCTGGTGTAAACAAATAAAACCGGCCAAGTGCGAGTCGGACTCGCGCACGAAGGGCTCCGTTCTATTGGTATCTATAAAAACGGCAAAAAAATATCACGTTTGTTGTATGGGAGCCCCCTTAAATATTTATTTTATTCTTTTTTTTAGTATTTTTTTTTATAGCGGCAACAGAAATACATCATCTGTGAAAATTTCAACTGTCTAACTATCAACGGTTCATGAGATACAGCCTGGTGACAGAAGGACAGACGGACAGCGAAGTCTTAGCAAAGGGTCCCGTTTTTACCCTTTGGGTGCGTAACCCTAAAAAGCTATATTCGCATTTCAAACAAAGAGGTCATTTCCATTACACCGATGGAACATAAATCAAACTAATGTCACAGCTACCAATAGTTAGGCATACGAATTACAACAATAATGTAACTTGATACAAACCAATAGTATTTTCATAATACCTAGAGCCATACGAATATCAGGGATCTACTTTATGAACGGGTAAAGTTTATTGGTTACTAGCAGTGCCTCGCGGTTTCACCCGCGTAGTTCCCGTTTCCGTAGGAATTTCGGGATAAAAAGTAGCCTATGTCCTATTCCAGACTATAATCTATCTCTGTGCCAAATTTCATCCAGATCCGTTCAGCCGTTCTGGCGTTAAAGGAACAAACATCCATCCATCTATCTATCCATCCATCCATCTAAACTTTCACGTTTATAATATTAGTGAGAAGATGTTGAAATGCATTCTGGTTTCTTATAAGAAGAAAACGTGTAGTTTGTGTATAGCTTAAAATCTTGCAAATAATAATCAATAGGTAGGATCCTTTTGCAAAAGTAAATATCACTTATCACTTACTTACTAACAAAAAAATTACAATCAAATAATAGAAATAAATTAGAACTAGTATTCACAATTAAAACAATTGATCTAACTGCAGACTGTTGCGAACAATCTACAGGTAGCTCAACTGATCCATATCCCGATTGTCCCTAGTAGTAACAATCGAGATTTTTTTTCCCGATTGTTCCTAGTAGGAACGCAGGGGGTAGGGACAATCGGGAATAGGCGTCAATACCAGTCGGAAGCGTGCCCAAGACGCTAGCTGCATTGCCCCGCTGTATGGCAATGCTGATGCGCTGCGCCAGATACTCACCAGCTCTCGGGTCACGCGTCGCTTCGACCAGACGCTCAGATAATTTTTTGAAAACTTGGAGTGCCTCGGTACCCACTTAGGTAGGTACTTACTTGGTTTCTATGTGTAATATTAGGAATGTGTTTATCCATATTAATGTAGTGAATTCTAAATCAACTCTTTGCCTTTTCACGGCTCAACGGGTAAACAGATCTCAACGAAATTTGGCAGTGAGATAGATGGTATCCCGGGGACGGACAAAGGCTACTTTTTGTCACAGAAAAGTGCGAGCGAAACCGCAGGCAGAAGCTAGTCCAATATAAATCAATTGCAGTTCCTTAGTGTCGCTAAATCGTAAGAACGGCCTGACTGACATAAATATTTTGCATATAGCAGACTGCAGCCTCCAGGTCAGCGTCTGGCCGGGTCAAACATTGTCAAAAGCCAAACAGTAGTTAGCCTCCAAAACTATTTAAACCTATAGTAAAAACCTTTCCCAAATAACTAAATCCCAATAAAATGATCAATATGTCCATCCCCGGCTTATAACCAACGACGCCATTAAAATAAAGGCATTAACCCACTGCGCACAGGCACGATGCTAACTCTGTAACACTACGCGATTGGCCGAGATCTCCTTAAAGGTCTAACAAAGCTGGGATTGAATCGTCTGTTGTTTTGCTGACATTTGGTTGGTATTATAACAGCTGAGGAATAAGTGGTTGGTGCATTTCCTCTTTATTCTAAAGGTACGACCGCACTGCGCGGAACTGTGCGGCACGACGCGGCCAATTATTCTTTCCTCAGGTCCTTCATCTGGTGAGATTGTGGTCAAAAGAAGGTCATAGACGTATCATATCAGTGAAATATCATTTTCATCAGAGCAAAAATACTCTTTCCGAGATGGGGGCATCTCGGAAAGAGTATTTTTGCTCTTCGATATCTGAGTGTAAAAGCCGTTTTTATCCACTAAAGGATAAAGTAAATTGAATTTAGAACATTCCCTTTACTTTATCCTCGCTGAGGTGGGATGAAAAGTTACGTGTTGCACTCGAGTGCAAAGATTTTTCCCCTCGTGCTCTTTTGATTCCCTCGCTAACGCTCAGGATTCCAATTTTTGAATCACTCGCTACGTTCGTGATTCAATTTTAGAATCTTTCGCTTGCTCGGTCATCAAAATTGAGCACGCGGTTAAAAAGCAACTTTTCACTCTTGTATAACAAATTACTATCATTTACCACTTTATTTACACAGAAGATAAATTAACAAATTTGAAATAAAAATAAAATACGTAATCATCAATTACACAAAAAGTACATTGGTGCAAGTGGAAGAAATCTACTTAAATAACAATATAATGTTGAAAATAAGTAGGAAGGCATAAACAGGTTACCAACGTGTGCAATTCACAAAATTCTTTCCATCCAAAGGTTGCCTGGAAGAGATAGCTTCTAAGCGATAAGGCCGCCCATTGTACTTGTGATATGTAATGTCTTTTTGTAATGTTCTTTTTCTGGTGTACAATAAAGTGTTTTGTATTGTATTGTATGTGCTGCAGAGCAAATGGGCCCAGGGTCAGCATAATGACAACTGACATGAATAGAAGGCGCTGTTATTCTGTCCATCTATTAATTGTAAAAAAATATATATTAGAACTGAACCAACAGTCATCCTAGAGCTGTGCCCGTATCCTAGAATGCTAACGCCTAGCCTGCAATTGAACAAATCCGGCAAATCGTCAGTACTCACGCAAACGAATACTTTCACCAAACACGACTCCGCTGGGTTTATTATTCCTTTTATCTAAGGCATTATGCGTTGAGGGGGAAATTTGTTACAAGTTATTGCATTGTAACAAATGATTTTGAGTGCTATATGTACACCCGTATTCAAGACCAGCGAGGTCTCACAGTTCTTATATTTAGTTCTTTTTTTTTGTACATTCTAGTAATATTGACATTCTGTATTGTTGACATTCTCTAAATATCTTGAATATTCATAATTATATTGTTTTTTGCCTATGTATTAAATCAATTAAATATTGTACCTTACCTTGTTCAATGACGTAATTCTCTGTTCAGTATGTTTTTTTTTATATTAATTTACACTTAGTCTCATAATTTATTTATAAATAACGTGCTCCTATGTAAAAGTTTCCGACACAATGTAAATTGTTTGAGAAATAAATAAAAGAAATGAAATACAGTGCACACGAACGCATAGGGTCGGTAAATTCAATTAAAAGGCCTACCATGACAAACCCTGTAACAAATGGATACGGATACGGGTGGTAGAATCTAGCTAGACTCGTCAGTGTTATGTTCTAACTAAAAGAAAACCACTGGAACACCGAAGTCGAATACCATACCATACCATAGTATTCATCTACATAATATATGTAGCGTCTACAAAGCTGGTTGCCTTCGAATTCATTCGCATTGATAAGTTCATGATTGTTTTGAATCAATAGATAGCCTTTGTCCAAAATATTGTAAAGTAACCAAAATATTGAGATTTTAAACTTTTAGTCTGTTTATCATAACAATACGTAGCCTACCCATAGGCAAAGTCTATTTAACTGCATCTATGAAGAGTTCAGTAAAAATAATCATAGTAAATTCTGGCGGGGTATTTTCACACCAGTCCTCATAAAATATAAATATTATATTAAAATGTTTTAGGTAAATGAGAGAGATGAAACTTATCAATCGGTTAGTTTACGATTAAAAGATTCAAATTCGAATTTACATACATATTGATAAGCTTTCAATAAGGCTTTAGTTTTGATAGTTTACGTCACCGCCGAAATTATATTCTGGTTGTAAAATTATGTTTTATAGTATCTAGACCAGTTACTATTTTACGCACATTTAAGTGCAAAGTATAAGCGAGCTTTTAAAATATCACAAGACTACTTTTCTATTAACGCCATCTATGCTCAGAATATTGGCAATTGAGTGGTTTCGAACCCGAAAATCGAAAACATAAGCTAAACGCGGCATTTCAACTGTATTCTATGCATACTAAAATAATAAGGTAAATAAGATAAAAGAAATACAAATAACATGGGTAACACAATATTCGGATATGCAGCTTATATTTTTTTTTTTTTTTTTTTTTTCATTTTTTTATATCTGTCTTGACCAGGCTACTTTAGGCCTACACATTACGACATAGGCCTTTCCTAATGAGCTTAATAACGTCCAGCTTTGGCTTTGAAAAAACACAGATCAAAACCACCACCGCACCGGCGCTATAGTCCCTAAGAGGTCCCAAAGATTTTCGGTTGAACCGACTAAGGGTTTCGTGGCTTAGTTGGTTAGAGCACACCCGTACTGAGAGTGGGGCGCGGGTTCGAGTCCCGCCGAAACCGGAAATTTTTGGGAACTTATTTCATTTCTTAGAAACCACTTCTTTCTTCAAACGTAGTTATGAATTGTTGTCTATTGATCTGCAATAGACAACAATTCATAACTACGTTAATATCTACGCACCCAATAAAATAAAATAAAAACAAGTGTAATAAGATGACTCACCTTTAGAATGCAGCTGCCGATAGCTTCACTCTCCGACACGGTGACATTGTAGAAAGACTGGTCGAAGATCGGCTCGTTGTCGTTCACATCTAGCACTGTAACCTCCAACGTCGACGTCGACGTCAGAGGAGGATTACCACGATCACTAGCCACCACGGTCAAACGAGGAGAAGGATTCGTCTCGCAATCGACTCGAACCTTAGTTGTCACTAAACCAGACCGCTCGTCGATGGTAAACCAATCGGATTGCGGTGTCGGAAGGAGAGAGTACCGGATTTCTGAGTTCTCAGCCTCGTCAGCATCGCTCGCTGTTACTTGGACTACAGGAGTACCGGGGGCTGATGCCTCTGGCACGCTCGCTTTGTATTCCAATTCAGCGAAAACTGGAGCGTTATCATTCACGTCTGTCACGCGAAGACTTATGATTCGCGATGCGTGTAGTGGAGGTGACCCTGTGTCTGTAGCTACCACGTTCAGTGTATAGCTGGATCTAGACTCCCGATCCAAAGGCAAAGCGACCACGACCAAGTAAATAATGTTATCGTGAGTCCGCAAGTCGAAATGACCGTCACCACCGCTGAGAGTTACGTTCACGTTTGCATATTCAGTCTTGGAGTCGGGATCGTGAACGGATATTCTAGCTACGAACTCGTCTAGCTGAGCCGATTCGGATATTTTCGGCGTCGCGTCATCGCTTAGGAAAATGACGTCTATCGTAGGTTGGTTATCATTCACATCCGTGACGCGAATAGACACAAAAGCTGTTGTTTCTAAAGGCTGTGCACCTTTATCCCTAGCAACAACTACAAGCTCGTGTAACTCTTTAGTTTCAAAGTCCAAAGCCTTATTCACGGTAATGTCACCCGTATCGGGGTCTATTTTAAACATGTTTTCCTTATCACTCTGTCTTCGGTTTATGGAGTACTCGATTAGACCGTTTTCTCCTGCGTCGGAGTCCGTCGCGGATACTTTGAGTACTGCGGTTCCTACTGTCGCGTTTTCTGGTATAGTTGCTGAATACGCACTTTCAGCGAAAACCGGCGGATTATCATTCACGTCCAGAATAGTAATATTGACCGTCATAGTCCCTCTGAGCGGTGGAGTTCCACCGTCCAGTGCTTCAATAACCAGCTCATAATGATCAGTGGTCTCTCTATCTAAAAACCCATTGATTTGTAGATCCAGATACAACACACCATCTCTTTCTCTATGCGACGACAATCTGAACGCATTATCTGTATTCCCCGACACAATGTTATACCTCTGCGTATTAAACACACCCAAATCCTGATCCTTAGCTGGATTGAGCTTTCTTTTTACATCTCTTGGTGTGTTCTCCGAAAACTCTACGTTCATAACCGTTGTGGGGAAAGTAGGAGCGTTATCATTCTCATCCAGGACTCTGACTACTACGCGTATATTATCTCCACTGGCTGGGATAGCCACTAGCGCGTAGTGATCTCTTGTTTCTCTGTCTAATGGGGATCTAGTCCTTATTTCTCCTGTATGAGGATCTATTCTCAAGTCTGTGTTGACAGCGCTGCCGGGGACGGGGACGATGGTGTAAGGCGGTGCGGCGTCGGGCAGCTCGTCTCCAAGATGGCCGACCAGCGTATCAGCGCGGGCGTTCTCCCTAACGCTGAACTCCCTGACATGCTCCGCCGAAGCTAGAGCAGCCACGAAGAACACCGCTCGCCACATTGTGACGGTAGACATCACCGCACGCACATCGTCACTCGCACCTGGAACGAGAAACATCAATTAGAATTTGTTTAGAATACGGAGGAAATGCCAAGTGCATGCAAATATATTTACAACGCGTTTCTATTTGGCCGGTGTTCGGTTTCATGGTAATATGTATGAAACTGAATGGGACCGTATTCTCCTGACTGCGCGTCTCTAGTGAGTGGAATAATAATGAATTTGAGTATAATTGTGGATTCTAACGAATATACATAATTTCAACCTTAACGTATTTTTATGGCGTAAGAATTTTAATAACTTGCTTCGACACACCGATCTTACCCCATATATATCCAATAATCCTATCCATACCGGGTTGTCCGGCAGAGATCGCTCTTGAGCGATAAGACCGCCAATTGTCACTTATATTATTATTGTTTAATTTGTAAATTCTTTTTAGTTTTAAGTGTGCAATAAAGTATGTTCTATTCTATTCTATTCTTCCGTTTCCCATATTACAAGTTCTGTCTATTAGTTCTAAGAGATTATGACGCTATATTAAATTTAGAGCATTACTAAAAGTCAAAACAACTAGGTGGGCATACGCTCTTACAAAGTCATAAATACGCAACAATAGTGTAATACAACACAAAGTATAACAGACACCTTAAAACCCATAATTCTCTAGTGACATACTAAAACCTTCCTTTATACCAACAAAGTATCATCCTAAAAATACCTTTTACGAAGCTACAAAAGGCTTTGTAAAAACGAGCTTGTCAAACCATACATATTTAAGTAGACAACATGAAATTTTTGCAATGAGTGCAAAAAATTGAAGCTTATTCTATAAAAGTAAAGGATAAGGTGGAGTATACACGGACAGTTGGACGGTTTGAAAGCTGACGGACAGCGTCATGTGAGATCGTTGATCTGAAGTTGATTTACCTTTGTTATGCAATTAATTATGTATGGTCTTATAAGCCAAGTGAAATATGTTTTCTTTTTGTTTTGTATTCAGTTCTTGTATCAAAATAAATATCGTTCCATTAATTTTGAACGTAAATAGTGTGATACCTTTTTTTGCTTCATCAACGAGTATTTTGTACATATATTTCGGGGTTTAATAGGTTGGCAATAAGTTTTTTTTTTATTATGAATGTAAGCGGCTTAACTACGAACTTAGTTTGTGTTAGAAGAACACCAACGTTTTATCCCTAAACGAGAGACTTCGTCAGGGTGTGTGCGGTTCGTGAGTATATTTTTTTATTGCAACTTCTTCGGATATAATCGGTCCTCCTTTCTAGATTCCTCGTGAAGTCTTATGTCGGAGGCTAAGATCCATTTTAGGTCGCTGAGCCACAGGAGTAAGTACCTCAGTAAATGTCATTTGCTCGTCTACCCCTGCCCTAAAAGGATGCACATGCATCTATGAAGAACCATACTGTTTAACGATTGTAAATTAATCCTTTTACAGCATAAATGGCAATTCAATGAATTCTGACTTTTAGAAAAACAATTACTTAACTTAAAAAGCCTGAGTACAATATGTAAATGTATTATTTGCTAGAAACGGGTGGACCTATTTATCTAGGAATGTGAATAAAAGGTAAATTTATATCGATCAAACCGGCAAAACACATAAACATTAAAAGTACAGACAATATAGTTTTTAGTGATGAATATATAAATAAATAATAAATAATGTTGGATCATTCACACAGCATCACCCAAGCCCCAAGCTAAGCAGAGCTTGTGTTATGGATAAGTACTAATAGATATCTTTACTAATATCATTAAGAGGAAAGATTTCTTTGTTTGTATTATATAGGCTCCGAAACTACTGAACCGATTTGAAAAATTCTGTCACCATTAGAATCCTACATTGCCTCTGATGAACATAGGCGATAGATACCCGTGCGAAGCCGGAACGGACCACTAGTAACTGACAAATTAGTGAAACAAATGACGATGCGATATTTTCCATTCTATCCGATTTCTTTTGTTTTTGACGCATTTTACCATTACACCGACAAGAGCTATACTTCAATTTAAAAAACCTGGATATTTTTGTCTACAAATGGGTCACAAAACCCAGGCAGTAATGGTGGACAATGATTAACGATATTGGTTTCATCGAAGAAAAGAACAGAAGCTTTTGGTTTTGAAAGCTTTCTTTAATCATTTAATTGATCTCTCGTTCGTTTTTTAATTAAAATTCAAACATTTTTCGCTGCACACGTGAGATTATGCGTGTTTTAGTTTTAGCTATAACCTTGCTGTTACGTAGTTCTTTAAGTTTTCATTCATAAAATTAAATGTCGTTATAGACTTAAAATATATTGTAATTTAAATCGGAATATATAATAATTATACTAGTACGTAAAAGTATATGAAAAAAAGAACTAGACATATTAACATCATCATCTAGCCCCAAAGTAGAACCAGATGAATGATACGTTTACTACATTTCAATCTTTTTTGAAATTATTTTTCTTTTAAATATATATAGAACTTTGAGTTATCGGTATGAAAAATACGAGACCGACATAGTCACTATTTAAGTCCTGTATTTTAACTAAATAAACAAACTACTTAAAACTAAAACATATTATAAAACTATCCTATATAATTTTACCGCCGCCTCCCGTCGGCCGCATCACTCAGAGATGCGGCTAAAATAATTTGGATAGCATTTTTATCTTCAACCATACTTTTTCTTACATTAGTACCTATCATCAGATTAAATATTGTCTTTCCTCTAAGCTTTCCTATTAAGATAAGCCACATTCAGCTTTCCCATCAACTGAGCAAACAATTTCGTAAAATAATGTAAAAACTACAAGTGAACCTTTGTTATACTGATGCAGGTAACGTCCGAACAGGTAGATGGGATGCTGTTGGGTAGACATGTTCCTTCATGGGTTTGAAATTACCATTCAATCTGATATTATTTTGTGATTTTAAGGATAATGTATTGATTTTCAAAAGTTAAGTGACTGTTTTAAGGGAACGATCAAATTTTGTTGAGTTTTAAAGGTGTGTTTAGTAATTTATTGAAAATATCAGATTAAATCGAATAAAATCAATACCTTTCGGTATTTTGCCGGTATCCTAAAGATTCAATTTAAAAGTTTTTTTCATTACTTATTAAATACTAACTAAAATATTCAAGAATAGTTCTTATTGTAAGAAAGCGATAGACAATTCTAAAAAAATACTCTCCACCATCAAAGTAGGTAGGTACTTGAAGGAAGAAGCTCTCAAAAAAACGTTTTCAAGGGCTAATCTTAAGGCCCTTTGATAAACGCCGAACAGGTGTCTCGGTTTATAAAAACGTAGATTTCTAAGCAAATTAGCGTCAAAAATTCGACGCATGCGCAACTCGCGGCGTTCTCCTCCCGCACCGCGGATTGTGAATTTGCGAAGCAGAATGAGTTATAGCTTTGAGAGGTTACCTTTAGAGCTAATAGAAAGTTTAGGAAAATGTTTTAATTTTTTAAACAGGGGTTGCCCATCAGTGGCAAACACACATTGACATTGGTTGTATAAAAAATATCATACATAGACACTGTAGTGATTGTAAAAACCTTTTTGGGAGTGGAAAATAAATATATTATTATATTATTATTGTATTAGGTTTTGCATTGCATTGCAAGTCAAATGGATTTAATTTTGTAAAGTTAATTATCACATTTGAACGGGTAAAAGGTTTGTTTTAATTAAATTAAATCAAATAATTTTACGGCCTCAGCTATTTTAGAAATGTTTGAATACCTACACAAAAGTCTACATTTTAATATTTTCTCAATATTTGCGAAGTATGAAATGGAACGCTTTGATTTTTAGAAGGCTGTTTTATAAGTTTACTTATTTTTAGTTTCGCGTTTTAAAACATCTTTATTGTTTGGTGTAATATACAATTGAACACATTATAAAGTCCTACAAACTTGCTAATATATTACCCGATGAAGGTTTATTACAAATTGAATTTCGTTCGTCAAAACACAGGGAACAATAAACTAGGTAGCTGTTTTGCATTCAATGTGCTATCGAACCTGGGTGTATCAACCACACGACTTACCTCGACGGTTTGATAAATAACGTTTTTGAAAAGGAATTTTGTATAAACTGTCCTTTTAAAATAATATTTAGCAATATTGTAAAATATTCTGAGAAGAAAGTTTTATACTAGAGACGCTTGATGCTTTTGAACTGTCGTTGTCTTGGAATGGAAGGGACCGTTTTCAAGTGATCAAATATAGCCCGAAACTTATTTGGAGGAGATTAGCACTACCTAATTTTACCGGTAGTACTTACCTAAGAGTATTTTTTTAAACGAATAAGCTCCAAAGAAAGAAGGTGTCGCCGCAAAAATATAAACAGGACCGATCCCGTCTAACGCGGGAATAGGAAAATGTCGAAGACTTATTATCTAGATTAGAGCTCTAGATTAGAGACTAGGCTGACATTCATAAAAAAAAAATTGGCGCAACCTCATCTAGATTGCAGCTAAGCAATTATAAAGTTATGCTTTACCAATGATTTATTATCTCATAAAAAACGCTCGCCCAAAATCCATTTCACGACTAATTTCGTCAAAACCGAAAATTCCGATACGACCGCCTCGAGCTAAACTATCACAGATTAAATAAGTTATTCTATAAGTTTCAACAGGTCCAATGCCCAGTTATCTTATAATATCCACCGCATATCAAAAAGTAATTAAGGAAAGCAAAGGCATAAGCCGTCGAGGGCATTACGATTGGAGGTAGCCAATGAAGATGCAGATAGGAGAATGGAGGCTGTAGCTTTTTATAGATTTTTCTCGTTCTGAAGGGGATTTTAGACTTGTTTTCTGTGCCTACACTTGTTTTTTACAAACAGTTGTAGAAATTCAATAAGTAACTTTAACGATTACTTAACTTAATGTGAGTGTAGGACAACTTATGTATTGTGATCATAAAATCAATAAAATTACTTTTTTAATAATTTATATGATTTTCACTATTTTGCACCTCCAGCACTCAATATCAATTTTACATTATGGTCCTTTGAGTTAATAAATTAAAGTGTTTATTTTTTATTGATTTTGCGGGCACAACAGAACTTAACGTAGGTATTCTCTCTGCTTAATTAAGGCATTTTAATGAAAGCTATGCCCTTATTGAATCTCCAGTATCTGTATGCATGGAAGACCTTAAAAGTCTTAAAGTTCTATGACTTTCTGACAGACACATAAGCCCGAGATGATTTTATACGGAGCGTCTGCAACTTTTTATCATTCTGAACGAGGCGGTGTTTTGCCGCTGCCTGCCGCCGCCGGTTACATTTATAGATGGCAAGGCTTCGCTTTGGCGCTTCTAACTCTTGTTGATATTATTGTGATGTTATTGGAGAAAACGTAGACTTTATAGTGTTTTTTCAAAGTTTGATTATTATTACAGAAAGGATTTAATTTTAAAAGAATAAGTTCATCTAATTAAAAGTAAGGAAACGTCTATATCCAAAACAATCTATTATTAGGCACCTGTTCAATACCTAACCGATCACACCTGTGTAGGTACTTTTTCTGATCAATTCGAAGAGTGTAAAAGAAGTGAGGAAGCGAAAAAAACGTGGACCAACCTCCAGAGTTCTCCAAGTCTCAACACAACACAAATTCGTTCACTGGCATAATCAATTCGTATTTTTCGTTACAAACTGACACCCTTGCCTATAAAGCTGAAAAATTTAATTAACTTTAACACTAATATACTATACTTTATGTAACACTTCACTGCAATCCGGGTTATCACTGTTTTTATGAGGCTTTTGGGGTATAAACGTGTTTTTCCGGTGGTTACGGTGCGCGCGCGTCGCGTCGGTCCAGCCGCAACGGAGGCTGCTGTGGTACTAACACTAAAGGTCTGGAGGGGCGACTCCCCGCTGCAAACAGGTTGTCCCGCATACCGCCTGTGCCAATGATTAAACATCAGTTTGTATGGAACAGCTCCGCATCTCTGGATGTTTGAGGATTGATAACATTGGAGTTGAAGTAAGATAGATATGGGTTAATGATGTCGTATTGTTATGGGAGTGGTATTTTGCATAATGTTTTTACATCGTATTTAAATTGTAAAGGCAAAAGATTGTATGGATATACGGATGTTTGTAACTTCTTCACTCACGCCCAACCACTGATCTAGGGCTGTACACTTGCATAGGTTAAACTAACACTTCCATGGCCTCGGACGCTCGCCGTGTGCACCACCGCTGGGCGGCTTGGCAGTAAATGCGTTAATATAGATAAAAAAAAAGCACCTTACATATTAATTACTTTTTATCCCCGAAAAACACGCGTGAGGCTTCACATTAGCGTGCGGATTCTAGTGGGTAGAAGCTGTATAGTAACTCACATGAGGTAGAAAATAAACCAAGAAAACCTATCCCTCGAACATCAGGCAGCAGGTAATGGTCATTGTTCGGGTGAGGCATCTTCCAAAACTTTCAGATGTTCCAGCAAATAGAAGCTCGGAAAAAATTGTGAACAGAGCGCACCTAAGACATGCGAAAAGTTAAATATAAAATTGCATAAGTTTCAATCATAGCCGTGTAGCATAGTATGTATGTACGTAGCACAAAGACATTTTCCACGGGACACGATATGCTCGAAAAAGTAATGCAATCACGAACAACCAATTTTTGCGGGGAACGGGGGGAGTGATTTACTGCTGACTTAGTTCCGCATATATAGCGTTGTCACTGTTTCACCATTTTTGACAAGGTTCTGTAGTGATTGACGCAGTCGATAGAATTGTATCGATAAAAATGAATGAATGACGAAAAAAGTAGTATCAAAAAAAAAATTTCAATCAAATTCAATTTCAAATCGAAATGTAAGTATACATTTCGATTTGAAATTGAATTGATTAGTATACAAAATGTTGTTTATCTTTTAACACATTGAAATATAATCCTATTTAATATAAAATCATAAATACTATTTATATGTAAAGTCATTATGACGCTTGAGTAAGGTCTGCAAAATAATGAAAAACGTTGAGAAAAAATTACAAAATCGATTGTCATGTTACTATTTGATTGTCAGCCAAACTACCGAACAGCAAAAAAGAGCGTGGCGAAACAAAAATAATATCCTGTTATTGGCTCACATTGTGCACAAGCTTTTTGTAAATATGTTTTTTTGAATTTTGACTTAAGCCGGTGCCACTGTGGTAAAAATTTATTGTTAAAATAAAATATTTTGCACTATTTTGAACCACGCCATGTATGTTGAACAGCGTACTACTTCTTCAAGCTATGCGATGATGATTTTATTTTGAGAATTTTAATATGACATTTCAAACACTACTCACAAATTCTGGCAAATTTAAGGTAGGAACAGAATCATTGCGTAGTCCTTTTCACTTTTTAGATTTTTCATCGTAACACTCTGGTTCAAAATGTAAACCACATAATACTGCTGTGTTTTCTTGGAATCCACGTCTTTTCTCTGCGGGCCGCTTTTACCCACTCTCTCTCTTTCTTAGCGGGTCAGTTGAAAATCTAAAAGTGCGTAGATTCGTTCTTTTATTCATATCGATATATTTTATCGACAGTGTCAAGCCCTATTGAAAATTTTTGACATGAACGAATGGAAAATTAAACATATAATCCAACTGATTTCGGTAGGTCACATGTTAAGTAAAATTGCATTAAAATTTGAGTAATCTTTAAAATGGTAGTATGAATGCAAAAAGTGTATTAGTTATATTAAATTTAACGAAAAATTAGCTGCTTTTATAGGATAAAATTGTACTTACCTATGAAAAGAAATATTGGCTGATCGGTCGCTATAAGTTTTACAAAACAAAACCGAGCAATTAATCATTTTTTCAGTGTAAGTTTGTCCTCGACAACCAAAGACGCACTGACAAGACAATTTCAGTGTGTAAGGCTAAAAGGTTTACTGAATGGCATAGGGGTGTAGGGCGTGACTGGCCTAGTAACGCGTCCAGTGGAAAATGTCTTTGGCGTAGCAGCATAGACATGTAGCTTCGTAGCCGCGTAGCATTTTAGCTGCGTAGCTGTGTAGCCGCGTAGCACCAACCAATACAAATTCCAAACAAAAGATTTCAACGCGCTCTTTGACAAACTTTGTCCTGTAAGCAACTTAATTATTTTGAGGATTTTTTTAATATTTTTATAGGTTTTTTTGAAGTATTTTGCTGAAGCTCATAAGACGCTATGTGTGAAATTTCAAACTACAAATAAAACAATTAATAGGTAAATCATGCACAACATTACAAAAACATGAACAATTAATGGATATATAAAGCAGTATTTGTGCATTAATTGTTTTATGTACTATTAATTGTTAATAATAAAAACATTAAAATAAAAAATGACCACAATCATTTTTTATTTTAATGTTTTTATTATTGCAGCATGTCCTACGGGGCTGAGGAGTATACGGACAGTCACGGTAGGGCTTGTCCACCAGTTTAAAGTCGCCCAGCGAGCTATGGAGAGAGCTATGCTCGGAGTTTCTCTGAAAGATAGTATTCGCATCGAATATACAGAAAACCAAGGTTATCGACATAGCTCAAAGGATTAGCAAGCTGAAGTGGCAGTGGGCTGGTCATATCTCGAGAAGAACCGACCACCACTGGGGTAAACGTGTTCTTGAGTGGAGACCGCGACTCGGCAAACGTAGTGTAGGCCGCCCTCAATCTTTCACAAATCGTCACCCCAAATGACCCTGCCGAAAAATACTTAACGTTAACGCGTTAAATTAGTGTTTTTCTAGTTTTGGTATATTTTTTGTGATGTTAATCTTAGATAGGTTAAGTTCTGCACATAAAAACGAGGCCGTAGAATATTTCTTCATCGATGCCTGACTCCTTGTCTTGGTTGTTTATACCACCAGTACTGAAGCATTTTTTTTTAATACTCGTATGCGGTGGGTGGCATCGGAGCACAGTCAACGCCATCTAACGGTGACAAAAGATAACATCATGCATTCAAGAACGACGAATGGTTGTGATCCGAGAACACGATCGATTACAATAAAGGGATAATACTACGTAGTTTGCTGAGTTTCCAATAGGTAGCGTTGAAATCACCTATCAAGAACTATGCAATAAGCAATGGCTGCGACCGCTTCTAATTGACGGATTTCGTATAAAAAATTAAAACCTAAGGAGTTAGGTTATATTTTTTCTGCGTAGAACCCTAATTATTTTTCTAAAATAAAACTAGCATAGGTTACTACTTATAACATCAGCCAACTGCTAGTGAAAATCCCGTCAAAATCGGTCAAGCCGTTTTGGAAATTAGCTGGAACAAATAGACAGCAAAACAAGTTCTTTTGTTTTAGTACAACCTAGTATACGATTACCAGCATAGCGATAGTGATTACCAGCAAGCAGCTGGTAATCACGGATAACAGCTTGCTGGTTGAGTTTGCCGATGCAACTTATTAAAGTGGTCAACTCAAAATACGATACGCGAATGTCGAGATCGCGTCACCGAACGCTGACGTCATGCACCTAGCCATCAGCCAATAGCAACCACACATGTTTCGCGGGCATAGGCAGAGCGTTATGATTGGCTAGGATTTTTTCGCGCCTTCCAAAATTAAGACTTCTGCGCAGGTACATCGGTGTAACTTAAAAACGTGGTCAACTTGTACCGCACTAGCATTGACTGCGATGATTTTTAGATCATCAAAAACTGTCTCCACCCAGAGTTCCGTCATCCAAATACCGAAACATTGAGCTTAGATTGAGCTTAGAATTTAGGAATTAAATGGTTTATTTTGAAAAGAAATTTTGAAGATAAGGACATAAAAAAAAAACAATTTCAGTGAATAAAGTAGGTATTTTTCCCACAATATACAAACAGAAAAATACATGGTACGATTAGGAGCCTCAATCCCTTGGACCCAATTAATTGTTGTTAGTCACCCAGTACTTAAAACAAATTATGGGTTGGTGATATAGCTTAACACATCCACTGCCCAGTCTCTGCGGTGACACCCGAAGGAGCACGCCGCCGCGCCGCGCCGCCGCCGCCGCCGCGCCGCACCTTCCTTCAGCAGTGTGCACACGTCCACGTGCACATAGGCACAGGTTTTTAATAGTGTTTTAAATGTTAGCTATAGATAAATAAATAATGCTGGATAGTTCACCCATCTAGCCCCTAGCTAAGCAGGGCTTGTGTTATGGGTACTAGATAACTGATATACATAATTAGATAGATACGTTTATTATACATAGAAAACCACCAGAACACCCTGAAAAAATGTCTGAAGATCGTACACACATTTGTCCCGAGGCGGGAATCAAACCCGCAACCTCCTGCGTCGCAGGCAGGCCTTCGCCCACCGCGCCACAGAGGTCGTCAAAGTTAAAGGTTTCCGTGTTTTAACATCCTATCAAAAGAGCAGCTATAATGTAAGTACATGATTACATTTTATTACGCTTAACATACAGTACAGCAACAATTAGAGATACGTTTATCTACTTATAATACGTGTAAGGGTACGAGTAGGTGTAAGCGTAGGGGTAGGAATAGGAGTAGGCGACCGGAGCGCTGTAAGACGCGACGTAGGCCGGGGCTGCGGCGTAGTAGCCGGAGTAAGCGTCCACTAGGACTTGGGGCTTCGCCACCGCGATGGTCAGCATGGCTGCGAGGACTAGCATCATCTGGGGAAAAAACGATGAAGAATTTAATAACTGTGACTTATCAGCTAAAGGATATCAAGGGATTGGTTTGGTTTTGATTATGCAGCTTAGTTTTGTCGTACACTACTGGGGCCCAAAAATGCACAATGGGTTTATTCTAGACCTTCGCTCGTCAGCCACTTTCCATCAAGTGAAATTGTGGTCAAACAAAGGCTTAAAAAAGTGCACAGCTGTTGGACAAACTCCTCTCCCACAGGTTGATCATTTGATTAATCATTGCTATCTGTTTTGGCCTCCCACTAGGTACCTATGTTTAAAGTAAGTAAGTACCTACCTATTTTTTCTTACTTATTTTTAATTAACCTATTTATTTTTCCGTAAATTATATTTTGATTCTCCTGAAATAAGTAGGTACCTAAGGGCGCATTCCATTCACACAGGATCCAGTAAACAATTATTACCAGCAAGCAGCTAAGGATCCGTAAAAAAAAGTCCTGTAAAAACGGATCCGCTGTGTAAATATGCCCTTAGGTGTATTTAGTTACTTACCTATAATCGCATTGTGTGTGGGTGGACTAAACTAAACACGAGAGGTTTTTAAAGTGCCTACCTAGCTGTTTTACTACAGAAGAAAATAACCTTTTAGGACGATAGGAAATACCTACTTATTTATGTATACTTGCAAGCCTGTTGCAATTAATAAAACATATTTTTTAAAGAACCATCTTAACGATAATCAAAACAAACAAAAAACTCACCGGCTTAATCATGTTAGCAGCTTCAAATAGCACAGGCACAAAGCAAGTCTAGCTCTCTAGACAGGAGTGTCGTGATCCAAGATCTCGAGGGAACTGATGATGTCTCCTCCTGTCGACCCCATTTATACTGATGACAGAGCCTGTCATCCCGATCGTGCTCGGAAAATGTAATGCACGGCCTCAACCGGACATAGCGTGAAACAATGTGGCATTAGCGTTATTGTACCTGTATTCTAAGGCTTAGCCGAGCTATTGGTTTGGTATGGGTATGGTTGGTACAGTTGGCGTCATCAAGTAGTCCACTGTTGGACATAATAATAATAATAAGTCTTTTATTTCCAAAACAGTTATGAAACATTGTAGGTCCTACGTAAATTCTAATTATTGAGTATGAATTAAGAAATCAAATAGTTATATTCAATTCAATTATGAATGTTTCACATGCTAAATTACCTACACATTATACATTTGTCATGCATTCTTAAATATTTTTATACCTAATCGATTAAATAAACACACTTCACTAATGTCATGCATTGTTATTGTCTATTGATTTGGGCACCCATCTTCGGGTGAAGGCCAGTGGACATAGGCCTCCCCTATTGAGCACCATAGCGCCCTGTCTTCAGCTTGACGCATCCAGCATCTGCCAGCAGTTTTTCGCAAATCGTCATCCCACCTGGTCGGAGGGCGTCCTACACTACGTTTGCCGATTCGTGGTCTCCACTCAAGAACACGTTTACCCCAGCGGTTGTCGGTTCTTCTCGAGATATGGCCAGCCCACTGCCACTTCAGCTTGCTAATCCTCTGAGCTATGTCGATAACCCTCGTTCTCTGTCGGATGTATTCGTTACGAATTCTATCCTTCAGCCCGGCCTGCGGGTCGCACCGCCGAGGCTGGGCAGTGAATGCGTTAACGGCTGAACAGATCTTAATGAAATTTGGAAACGAAGAAGGAGATAGATCTATCTCTGGCAAGGTTAATCTTTTGACCTACCAACTCACTGTAATTGAAGATGAAGCCTAAGATTGAGCACGCTTGTCCTAAACGAACTTATTCTCTCCGAGTTGTTCTCTGCGAGATTGTACTCTTCCAGAAAAACCCCTAGAATCATTAATGGCTTTTACTAACTATCGCCGACGGTATCTGTACGTGCAAGTACCTGATTTCCATATCTGTATTGGATCACGGGCGGGACAATAGATGGACAACTGATGGTCACAAAAAATAACCGACTAATGGTTATTAGTGGCATTGAGTTAATGAGCGGGGAAGTTATGGAGGCGTTCAATGGTTTTTTTTTAAAATAGTTTATCAGAACATTGGAATGTATTGTAAAAAATTAGTTCAGTACTTCACCAGGACATAAAATTCTACATGGACCTTGGTTGATGTATGATACCTATACACCGGATATAGAATCGATGTAGAATGTTTGTAAACAAACCGTCCCTACTTAATCTAATATTCACTACGTAACCGCGTCTTTCTATACGCAATTTACATTACCAGTCGCTTTGAGATCTTTCCTTCAATAAGTATTGCTGACAATTACATCTGAAACTTGACGCCAAGTGAGTTTTAGTACCTATACAAACATTCTACATCGAGTTTGGCTAGTGTTCATAGAAATTTGTTTACCAACGACTATCACAAAACGACTTATTTGACAGCTATAGGTGTTACTGTAACGTTAGTCTTTTAACAGGTTTTGTTATCTGCAATGTTTTCCCTGTGTGGACCTAACGGCGCTAGAGTCCGTAAAAGGTCCCAGAGATTTTCGACAAGGCGAGCAATCGATTTCGTGGCTTAGCTGATTAGAGCGCAGTCGAACTGAGCGGCGCGGGTTCGAGTGAAATACAAATTTTTTGAAACTTATTAATTTCTTAGAGATACCCATGCGAGGCCTTACGCACTATAATCACTAAAAATCTTAGGTAGGTATTATTAACCGCAAGTAGTCTAAGAGAATACATGTAATTAATTAATTATACATGCTCCTCATATTCAATTCGTTCGTCAGTTGCATACAATGTGAATATCAATGAGTTTCGAATAGGATCTCACAGAAGGTGACGTCGTTTCTTAATCACACGCTAAAAAAAGTCATTACCTACCTAAGAATTTGCAGCAAATACAATGTTATGAGCTCTATTACGAAGTAACATAATTTCATCTGTGACCATGCCATAACTATAATGTTATGAGCTCGTCGATAGTCATAGCATATTATATGCTATGTATGACTATCGATAGTCATAGCATATTATACGCTATGACTATCGACGATCTCATCAAACATTGTACTTGACTAAGAGTAAGGACTCACGAAGCGGTTTTCACCCGTGCCCGCCGCGGTGGCGGACGTGGCGGAATGGAGTTTTATTTTCAAAACTCACGAGACCGGAGTTTTGTGCGGTTACGCAGCCGTCGCGGTTGCGATTATCGCTCGCAAACTTGGCGGTTGATAATCGCAAGATGGGCGGTTGCAAGACGGGCGGTTAAACGATCAGTTGAGTTCCAGACCGTCATGGACACACACCAGAAACGAGCTGTTGCGTTATACCTATAGTACCTACAATGACCAATGATGTGCATTCACGACTTCGAAAACTGAAGGAGGTTCTATGTTCGGCTGTATTATATGTTTTTTTAAGGTTCCGTACCCAAAGGGTAAAACGGGACCCTATTACCAAGACTCCCTTGTCCGTCACCAGACTGTATCTCGTGAACCGTGATAGTTAGATAGTTGAAATTTTCATAGATGATGTATTTCTGTTGCCGCTATAACAACAAATACAAAAAAAAAACAAAGTAAAATAAATATTTAAGGGGCTCCCATACAACCAACGTGACTTTGTTGCTCGTTTTTGCACGGACAAATCGACGGACATTCATAAAAAAATAACACCGGCCAAGTGCGAGTTGGAGTCGCGCACGAAGGGTTCCGTGCCATTATCTAAAAAACAGCGAAAAAAAAAATGTCTGTTGTATGGGAGCCCTCCTTAAATATTTGTTTCACTTTAATTTAAGTATTTATTTTTAAAGTGAATATTAAACTAAATATTCTGTGAATATTTCAAGCGTCTACCTGTTGCTGTTATCAATATCCTAGCTAAGCACAATACTAATTAATATAAAATAAAGATCTCCGGGTCATTCTTGGTGCAAAGGATTGCCATCGCTATTCAGCGAGGCAATGCTGCAAGTGTTATGGGCACCTTTGCACCGGGAATGGTCAGGGGCGGGTTATTTAATGACTAATTTTTATACTGTGTATTTAAATTTAATTATTAATTTTTAATATAAATTAGGTACTTTAATCTTTGACTAAATAAATAATTTAATTTAATAAATTTTTTTTTAAATACAGATTTCTTATTCATAAAATGTATGTAATTAGGTACCTACCTACCTAACCTGCATACCACTAGATGCAGTTCAATTCAATTTTTCTGCTGACAAAATTCATTTTTCGGCTGACCGAAAACTATTTTAATTTGCTGACCGATTTATGATAGGTACAATTCTGAATTGATTTCAGACCGTTTTATGATCACTACTAGTAAAAACGTAAAGAACTTTCTTTTTCAAGAATCAAGTCTCAAAAACGTTTTATTTCCATCAATACAATAAATATACACTTAGAAAAGGTCAAATTAATATTTTTAAACTTACGCGATCTGAACACATACTTATAAATACTATTTAACGGGTATTTATCGCGTTTATTTACCTTATAATCCCGACGTTTACACACTGTCGTGGTCACGGGATAACGTCGGGAAAATAAGGTAAATAAACCCATGGTTGAAGACATTACTTTGTTGTTGCTGTCATTTTTGTCCTTAGAAAGATTATTTCTTGGAAACTCGCATGTAGTTTTTGACCTAATTGAGATTTAAAGCTAAATTATATGAGCACCTATACTCCACCCAAATTCGATGTGAAATGTTTGTAGACAAACCGTACCCGTATTTAACCTAAAATTTACTCTATTTCTGCGCTTTTTTTTATTTACTGTTTTTGTCGATTTGATATCTTTTCTATGTTGCTTATCAATCATATCGGTAACACGTCAAGGCAGTGAATTTTAGTTTCTTTGTTTTGGTTTGTTACAAACATGAGCATAGAATTTGGCTGGATAGTATCTAGTGTATTTAGTGATCAATGACGTACCGGTGTTTAAAAAAGTATATTCCTACTCATAAAAATATCTACATATTCATTTACCTATCTAAAGCCCTCATTCGTCATCTGTTTTCTGCCGCATATTTCGTTTAGGATTATTAATTTTCCGTTTCTTGAACTCGACAGGTCCTTCTCCTAGAGACTCCACGCGTTTTTCCTTGAACTTGAAGACTTCAGGCTCCATTATGACGGGGGGCGGCGGAGGCTCTTGGACTTTAGGTAGTTGGAGATCTACGCTTTCGGTTGGTCTGAAAATAAAAGGTTTATCTTAAAATAGTAATTATATAAGAGAGGTTATGTTGATTACTTAGGTAGTAACATCGATCTGTAGTATTTCAGTGGCTAATATAAAGATAACTAAGGGAAACAACGTCGAGTCTTCTAACATCTTCATACAAGTTTAACTTAGAGTTAGGTAGCATTATCCTCTGTTCTCAAAGGTTAATCCGAAGTACGTACACATTGTAATACTGTAAGTATCTTAAGATAAATTAATTGTTTGTTAGAATAAAATAATTTATTTAAGGCAATTACGATACTAAGCATGTACCTACAACCTTTTTCTGAAAATAAAACTTATTATTATTATTATTCTCGTCATCCATTCCGCAATGCTTGAAAACTAAAGTAGTTAATCAGTTCGTCCTACTTGTTATGACCTACGGAGTTGAGACGTGGACACTCACGGTGGGGCTGGTCCACCAGTTTAAAGTCGCCCAGCGAGCTATGGAGAGAGCTTTGCTCGGAGTTTCTCTGAAAGATGGGATTCGCAACGAATACATCCGACAGAGAACTAAAGTTATCGACATAGCTCAAATGATTAACAAGCAAGTGGCAGTGGGCTGGCCATATCTAGAGAAGAACCGACCACCGCGTGGGTAAACGTGTTCTTGAGTGGAGACCGCGACTCGGCAAACGTATTGTAGGACGCCCTCCGACCAGGTGGGATGACGATTTGCGAAAGACTGCTTGCAGGTTGTCAACTTACTCATTGACTACAGCTTTCCACGTGCCATAGGGCCTCACGGCCGGCGCGGGCCCGTAGTCAACTGGCGTGCGTTGTACCGGCGGATCTTTGACCGCTCGCTCCCGCATCTTCTCTCGTGCTAGATGAGCTTTCAGCTCTTGAACTGCTTCGTCTTGTCTGGCTTTGCTGAAAATTTGAAAATCGCCATAAATTATTTTATTAGATTCTATATATTAGGTAGTGGTTGACGCGTAAAAATCGACTTGACCCCGTCAATTCAGCACACTCTGTATACAGGGTTTTTGAAACGATGTAGAGGTTTTAGGAGCCGATCAGGGGTACCTGTATGTGTTAATTCTAAACATCTTCCACATTTGCATCTGCAGATATTTGTTCAGGGTGTTCTGGTCGTTTTCTATGTATAATAAAAAATATCTATCTATGTATTGTATAATATTATGTATATCAGTTATCTAGTACTCATAACACAAGCTCTGCTTAGCTTGGGGCTAGATAATGCTGTGTGAATTGTCCAGCATTATTTATTTATTTATTTTATTTATTTATTTGTCATAGCGAAAAGTGTTATAAAATATGGTTATTATGTTAGTATCATAAGTTTGTTTTTACTTTTAATACAGGGCTTTTCGTGCCCGCACACGAAACCTCGTTTTTTTGTTCATAATCGCAAGCAATGGTACGCGTAAGTGATATCCCATAAGCCCATAGTCCATAAGCATAAGGCCATAAGCCAAAACTAGTTTTGAGATTTATCTGAGCACCATAAGCGCCGCTTCTTTTTTTTAGCACATTAAAAACCATGACACTTTTCACCATCGCAAATGTGGTATGAAGTTATCACATTGGTACCCTGGATCAGCTCCTGAATCCCTACATCGTTCGTTTGGTTGAACAATGATGTAGGGATTCACCTACATCATCGTTCAACCCCGTATTTTTAACAGCACCTCTGCGTTCACCAATCCCCCGAGCGTGGTGGTTATGGTAACATCCCTCGTTTGAGGAAGGCATGGACAGGGAAAGGGTGCTGGTGAGGAGAGTTTCTTCTAGTTCCCTTCGTGGTAGAATTTCCGTTACACATAAAGGCCAGCTTTGCCGGTGCAGAGAACACCAACCACCACGCCGAGTACATTGTCGAATGTACTCGTCGTTCGACACCCCCCAGAGGTCCGACCTTTGAGCGAATTGACAGCCTAAAAGAATCAAAATAACTAGTTTCTGCCCGTGGCTTGTTGGTGTAGGTAATATAAAAAGGAAAGCTTAACAATCTGCTGCACTCACTTCTGTTTCTCTTTTTGTTTCTCTTTTTTCTTGACAGCTTCAGATTCTTTCAATTTCTTCTTCTCTTGATCCGCCGCCGATAAGTATTCGTCGGGTTGGTCCCATGTTGTTTCTATAACAAGATACAAGAAAATAGTTTATGTCAAGAGCTTGGAGATTTGATTGGATTTGGAACTTGGTTTATTTAAAAGCCTTTTTTCTGGTGTCATCAATTATAAACTGTTTTTTTTTTAAGATTAGCTGCTGCCCGAGCCTTCGCACTCGATTTTCAAGTCGTCTATGTCCGTCCCTGGGATACCATTTACTGCCCTGCCAATTTTCATTAAGATCTATTAAGCCGTTTAGGCCTGAAAAGGTAACAGACAGACAGACAGAGTTACGTTCGAATTTATATTATTCGTATAATACTTGATGCTGTAAGATTAGAAATAGAGGCCATTTTAACTTTATTTAAAAACAAACCGATTCATGATAAAGTAGTATGTTCCCATGTCGTTTATTTTAATTAGCTAAGGGCAAACGTGGAATCAATACGGGTGCATTAAGGTGTTATTTAGTTTGTTCTAACATGATTGCAGGTTTTGATTTATGGACCAAGTTGTCATAAAAATAAAATATACTATTCTAAGGCAGTTTCTCCTACCTCTCCTCACACTATTATATCATACCAACAACACCGTACATTATGTACCTAATTTAATGATTAGGTAATAGATAAAAAGTAAACTAGGTACTACCGTTCGTAATTGTATTCCAATAATATGAATTCCCATCCTCTCCTTTGACTTCGTGCCACAATGGTTCCGCTTTAGTTTTCTGTTTATCACCTACAACCAATGTGGCGTTACCTTCAGTGGAGCTACTTCCAGATATCATTTCATTGATACTCTAAAAAAATAACATTAATAAAATAAAATACACTGCACAAGACCAATTAATTTCCAATCATATGACGACCGATGTGGCGCGGTGGGTGAAGGTCTGCCTGCGATGCCGGAGGTTGCGAATTCGATTCCCGCCTCGAGACAAATGTGTGTACGATCTGCAGACATTTGTTCAGGGTGTTCTGGTCGTTTTCTATGTATAATAAAAAAATGTTTATCTATGTATTGTATTATATTAGTATATCAGTTATCTAGTACCCATAACACAAGCTCTGCTTAACTTGGGGCTAGATAGTGCTGTGTGAATTGTCTAGCATTATTTATTTGTTTCTGTACTTTCAAGAAATATACATTCAGTACTTATTAAGCTTATCCTATAAAGAAGCCATGGAATTGGCGGTCTTATCGCTTAAAGCGATTTCTCCAAAAAGGGAAGGGAGGAGAGGAGGTAGGAAGAGACTGCCTTGTAGTGGGACAATGCAGACTGAAAATCTCACTAATATTATAAACGCGAAAGTTTAGATGGATGGATTGTTCCTTTATCACGCCAGAACGGCTGAACGGATCTGGATGAAATTTGGCACAGAGATAGATTATAGTCTGGAATAAAACATAGGCTACTTTTTATCTCGGAATTCCCACGGGAACGGGAACTACGCGGGTGAAACCGCAAGGCGCTGCTAGTAAATAAATATTTAATGACTAATACAAAAATCACCGAGCAGGATAAAAAAGATATACAAAAGCTATGTACAATAACTTTTTTTTTTATTGTCGATAATCATCTTTTGCCGTTTTTCCTAAGTAGGTAGGGTTGGAACAACAGATTTGCTTCTTCCATTCACTTATAGCAGTTGGCATTTTAGCTCTCACTTCTTTTTTAATCATGTCATCTTACACACTTTTCTTAGGCCTACCTTTATGCTTGAAAATTGGCAGTGATAAGCAATTTTAGTTGTATTTACTAAATCCTACCAATAGTAACAAGGTATTTAGAGAAAATTTAAGAGAGGAGGACAGGTTACACTGCACCCCTAGAACAAGACAGTTCTAAGTGAAAATATCATTTTTTTAGTAGTAAGAAACAGCGTTTTTTCAATTCCATCTTGAAGACACACGGGAAGTGTTGGGGAGGTGCAAATTCTAAGACGGCACCACACTACTAACTTTTACTTTAAAAGCCTGACTTAAATATATAAAGAAATAAAATGAAACCTGTGATGTGAGGTCAGCATTATTCTGGACATCTTTAAGGTAGGCTGCCATAGCGGCGGCTTCCATCTTTTTCATGGTATCATCAATCTTCTCCTGTTCCTTGAACTGTTTTGCACTCTTCTTACTAAGCTGAGATATATGTTTTTGGACATTATCTTTGTGCTTTTTACCATTTTCATGGAATGATATTGACTGAAATGTGTAAATATTTGTTTAAGTTTGTGTGGCATATATCCTACATATAGCAGACGGAAAACGGGATTGAAAAGTCTCATAGAGGCATCAAACTCGTCCACACCCACAGAAAAGCTGAAACGAAGCTGTCAATCTCCAAGAGTCCTGCTCCGGTACTTCAAGGAGCTGGGCTGGTTAGGGCCTGGTTAGGCAGGGGGACAATACACCCCCATGCGAGATGTCAGTGCAGATCCCAGTTCCCTCACTTAGAATTAGAATTAGCCTACGAATTAAGAAAAACATACTGAATACTGAAATGTTTAAAAGAATACTTACAACTTTATTGTCGGCGAACCAACATTTACAGAATTCACAATATTTACGGCTTTGTGATTTCCAATATTCAGTCCTGGGAAAATATATAAAATAAATGGTATTAATACTGTGAACAAGTGGACAGAGAACAGGAATTATATTTATCAGAGGATATAATAATAAAATGCTGGACTGTTCACACAGCAGTATCTATCTAGCCCCAAGCAAAGCAGAGCTTGTGAACTGTTATGGGCTCTAGATAACTGATATACTTAAAACAATACACTACATTCTTTTATTATTTATAAAACATACAGAACACCACAAACAAATAACTGCAGATCATAGGAACATATTTTGTCCCTCGCAGGCAGACCTTCACGCGCCGCGCCACAAAAATCGCACGTCACCAATTTTTTTTTTTTATCGACTTAAAAAATCTAATGCATGAACGGTGGTCCTTGTGCTTAGTCTTGAATGTATTTTAAAATCAGAACATTGTTTTCGTAAAGTAAATAACTCAATACAAACTTACTTGAAGAAAATATCTAAGTGTAATACTTACATATTGATGAGTTTCAGGTGATACGAGAACCTGATTCTCCTTTATAAGCTTTGCAGCGTGAGAATGACGAATGAAAGAGAACAATTCCAATTAAAAGACAGGACTTCATCAAATGTTAAAATTCGTCCATAATTAAGGTATTGAGGAACCTATTACATAGCTTAGCTCAAAGATAATAAAACCACTACGTTAGATTCGCTTGAGAAGAAATCTGAGGGATAAAATACGTAAACCGAAAGATCTAAAGAACAATGCCAAAGAGATTAAAACCACTACGTTATAAATAATGCCAAGAAAATTCCTTCAGACACGGAGGGACAAGACCAAAGAGAATAAAACCACTACGTTAAGAAACAATAACTACGTTACAAGACCACAAAGTATTGTGTAAACACACAAAATAGTAATCTCGTTAGAAAATAATAAACAAATCTATTAACATAACCCCAAACTCATCTGACACTGACTTACATTTTATTTTGACACTGATAAAAATAATGGGTGGCTTGGCGGCTTTCTTATAAGAGTTGTCTAAATTGCTAAGGGTGAAAGCACACTTCGCGTCGTCAGTGGAACTGCGCGGCCGCCGCGCGTCGCGGCACAGGGCTTCGTTCAGAGACTCAGGGTGCGGTTGTTTGGTGTAAATTTTAACTTGTCCAAGGGTACGGAACGAGTCGGGGTGATCGAAATGAAATCATGACTCGGAATCTAAAAAAGATACGTGCGAAATTCAAATATTTTAGCGGTTTCTTCTAGAACTTACTTTACAACTTAAATATTATATTATATTATGAAATCTACACCTTGACAATATGAAAATGGATTTCTTTTCTATACCTAATCTTCTTAAAACAATGCATTTTTTTCTTTTTTCTGTATCATAATAAATATAAAGTTGAATTAAAATTGTGTTTTATTAAATATACAGATTATCTGAATTTGGAAAATACCTATATCTGTAGACTGTTCCAAAATCCTTGTATGAAAAAAACAAACATTTGAGCGAGATAGCTTGAGCTCTGTTTTTGTGAGCGAGATAGCATGAGCCTCGTGTTTTACAATACAATACAATACAAAATTCTTTATTGGACGGACACCACAAAATAAAGCTAAAAGAAACAGATATAAACATTAAACATAATAGTACAATGGGCGGCCTTATCGCTTAGCAGCGATTTCTTCCAGGCAACCTTTGGATAGAAAAAAATTTGAAAATTTAAGAATGGCAGGGGTGTATACAACAATACATAATAATAATTATTAAACATTCATAAGCAAGTAGAAACATAAATTAACATAAAAATACTTTATAAAATAGATAATTTTCACGGAATAAATAAATACCAAGAACAAACAAAAAACATAATTTAGTACCAATATTCACTTTTGTGACAGTTAAAAGTCTTTAACGCGTTTTTGTTGACTCTAAAGCTTAACGCAACGCAACAAAGTCTATTAATTTAATCGGCTTGAAATATACTCTTCTGTGCCGACGAATTTTACTGATGCGTTTTATTAAAGTGGTCGTACGTACAGTATCTCACTATTAAGGATTGAGATAAATTAGTTTAGCCATAATCTTGGCTCAGCATGCGGATTGGTGATCGCATTGCCTCATGAAATAAAAATTTCTTCCTATCTATTCGAAAAGAGGCAAGGGTTCCTCCATAAGTGGGAGCAAAATGGGTCTCTCCGGTGCCCTTATGTCTACAGTGAGGAAATTGCTTTTCAATTTGGAACAGTATTTAATATGAAAAAATTTACGGTATTCGTTTCGATTAAATCCTGGACGGTAATTAAATAAAACCTGCCGACACTTCATTGGATAACCAAATAAAAAAAATGAGCGGAAACTTAATTCGTTTTTTTATCACAATGTCACTTGTGACACAACCTACCTACTATGGATATAGGACTAGTATAAAAATTAGTGTTTAAAATTGTATGTATTTTGTAATTTTCTTTTTATTTGAATTTACACATAGGTACGTGACCCCATTACCTTCATCTCCCCTAAAGGGACGATCCTGTATGTTCTTCATTCATTCATTCAGTTTTAGAGGAGATTGTTAACTAGTGACAACAAAGATTTCTTTGTAGTAAAAATAAGTCTGCTCTGCTTTAGGGCACCGCGCGCAGCTAGTATAATGTCTGTGGAACATAGCACCAAAAAAGCCGCGCAGTTCTGCTGACGCGTAGTGTGATCAGTCTCATAGGATTTCATACAAATAATAACTGGCCGCGCCGCCGTGTCGCGCAGTTCCGTTGCAGTGCAGTTCTGCTCAGTGCGAGTGGACCATAAAAGTCGCGGGTAGAGTTTTGTATCAAGCTACTTATGTGATTGGTGTTGCGAGTAGTGCTGCACTTAGCACCCACCCTGGCACCCATTGAAAACCAGCGCTGCCAGACATGACCTTTTTGTGTTTGACCATGGCGAACCGTTTGTAAGAACGTCAACACGTTGGCCAGCATGTGTGTCATAATGTTGGCCAACACCTTGGTGAAAACGTCTATACGTCGGAAGTTACTTTAGATAAAACGTTAAGTGAGAGTTGGACTCACGCAACGAGGGTTCCTTAACTAAACTTAATATTAATTTCATTAGTAATATTCTATGTCCCAATGAACTGGTCGAGCTTACACTCGCCGATACTCGTTTGGCTATTGCTTTATATCAAAAAGAGCGTAAGTTCACTAGGTTTTTGTCCATTAAAACTAGACTATATTTCTATGTGACCATAATGTCGAAAATAGCATAAAAGAAACATGAAATCTTAGTGGCACTTTTAGTTATCTATCATACACGTCCAACGGACTATTTTTACTGGAACTTTTAGTTCTCATCTCACTCATTCACTCAATCAAGTAGTAAAAAGCGATTACATTATTGTGTTGCATTGAGCGATGCTAGGTCAGGCGGAAGCACTGCCAGTGTGTACCCGCCCGCCCTGCCTAAGCCTTTTGGCAGGCTTGCTTTTACTGGATCGCAGTGGAGCATCCGTTGTCTGTGGTGTGTTGTGATCAAACACAGAAATAGAAACAAAAAAATTGTCTTTGGTTACTTTGTGATGTCGTCGTCGAGTATCGTGTGTCGTCTTCTTTTATGAAGTTTTATCTAGGTATTTACTAATTATTATTTACTTTTATAGCACTGTGATAGTGAATTGCTTCAGTAAAAAATATTTTAGATTACTGAAAGTTTCTCGAATCTAGGTTTGAAAGCTGACTGGCTTGAGTAATTGAGTCCTTGGCGGCCATATTAATTTTAGGTAAATCTACGACGCAAATTTATCCGTTATAATCTCTGCAATCCTTGAAAACACTTATTTGCCAGCTCTACAAAATAAATCTTACATTATCTGAGCATTATTGTTGCTAACTAGTTCGCTACTGTGAACTCGAACTTTAAATATAATTATTATTTTGTTTGGACGACTGATTGTTGACGCGTCCCAAGAACTTCGTCACAGCACGGAACTGCACTTCATTCAGTTAATCACCTACTCTTTATTATTGCAGATATCCCTGGATTAAAAATTGGTGAACGTGAAGAACTTTCAAATAAAAATACCGTTGTAATTCTAAAGTGATTTGTTGTGAAATTTGTTTAGTGCTGAACTTGGACAAAGATTTTGTGATAAGTGTCTAATTTTAGTCGTCCCTAGCGGGATTTATTTGGCAAAATGATGACCGAAAATAGGATTAGTTCAAGTAATCACGTTGGCAATAGTTTGACCAGTCAGAAAGGGTATGTATGTGCGGCATTTTTTGTCTGTGAACAAAGGTTCCTACTACCGAAACTAACAGTCTTTTTACTTTCAGTGATGTCGATAAAACTATGGACGATATCGGTTGGAAATCAAAATTAAAATTACCCCCAAAAGATAGAAGAATAAAGACTAGTGTAAGTTTTACTCCTTTTATAATCCTACCCTCAATTTTATTCAAGACTTGAGAAAAATTTAAAGCCCCCTCTAATTGAATGATGATATGTATGGATTCCCCTTCACTTTCGATAAGTGATAAATCCGCTAACTGATAATGAATGACAACTGTGTAAACACTAAAGATCTATCAATTTGTTGGATTTTAAAATGAGGACTCTTCTTGCAGGATGTAACGGACACAAGAGGTAATGAGTTTGAAGAGTTTTGCCTGAAACGAGAACTACTGATGGGTATATTTGAGAAGGGATGGGAGAAACCATCCCCCATTCAAGAGGCTGCAATCCCCATCGCACTCAGTGGTAAAGATGTTCTCGCAAGAGCCAAAAACGGAACTGGAAAAACTGGAGCTTATTGTATTCCAGTTCTAGAACAGGTTTACATCACTTTGTCTATTCCCCCTCAATTTATAATTTTATGCCAGTTTGTGTTACATTGAATTTTTTTTATAGGTTGATCCAAAAAAAGATTATATTCAAGCTTTAGTCGTGGTACCTACTAGGGAGCTGGCGCTCCAAACATCACAAATCTGTATTGAGCTGGCAAAGCACACTGATATCCGTGTAATGGTAACAACGGGAGGTACCAATCTTCGAGATGACATTATGCGTATTTATCAGAATGGTAAGTTATTTTAATGCTAACTACAAGTTTGGAAGCAAACAAGACACATGAATTTAATTTTCTGGCAATTTAAATTTGTAATGTGAAGTATAGGTTCTAAAAGAGAAACTTTTACAGTTCAAGTAATAATTGCGACGCCAGGTCGTATGATTGATCTCATGGATAAGCAAGTGGCGAAAATGGACCAGTGCAGGATGTTGGTCCTAGATGAGGCAGATAAACTCCTATCACAGGACTTCAAAGGAATGTTGGACATGGTCATTTCACGGTAAGCCACTTTGTACAAAGACAAAAATATCCTGATACCTATAAAATGATGATAATGTTTGGATTCCCCTTCATTTCCGATAAGTGATAAATCCCATAGCTGATAATATCAATTGAAGTTTTGTTACATAAAAGCTATTTCTTGCTCTGTATTAAAATATAAATTTGTTCCAGGTTACCCAAAGAACGCCAGATCTTGCTTTTCTCAGCAACCTTTCCACTTAGTGTGAAGCAGTTCATGGAGAAGCACTTGAGAGAACCTTACGAAATTAATCTCATGGAAGAGTTAACGCTAAAGGGTGTCACACAATATTACGCTTTCGTGCAAGAGAGACAGAAAGTGCACTGCCTAAATACACTCTTCTCAAAGGTGCTTATCACGATTCTTATCACAAAATAAACATTTGATTGGTCCACAATAGAGGCTAATAATTGTTTCTCTTCCACAGTTGCAAATAAATCAGTCTATTATATTCTGCAATTCAACTCAGCGAGTCGAGCTTCTGGCGAAGAAGATTACGGAGCTGGGGTACTGCTGCTACTATATCCACGCGCGTATGGCGCAGGCGCATCGCAACAGAGTCTTCCACGACTTCCGCGCTGGTTTGTGCCGCAACCTTGTGTGCTCGGATCTCTTCACTCGCGGTATAGACGTGCAAGCGGTCAATGTGGTGATCAACTTCGACTTCCCTCGCATGGCCGAGACATACCTCCACCGTATCGGGCGTTCCGGACGGTTCGGCCACCTCGGTATTGCGATCAACCTCATCACGTATGAAGACCGCTTCGCTCTCCACCGTATCGAGCAGGAGCTGGGCACGGAGATCAAGCCCATCCCCAAGGTCATCGACCCGGCGCTGTACGTGGCGCGGCCGGAGGAAGCGGACGACACCGACAAGTAACGCCGCGCCACCTCCCGCCGCCGCCTGTCGCGACGCTCATTGCTAAGAGCGCCGGCGCTCCTACTATTTCTGGACTCGCTGACTGAATGAAACAAAAACAAAAAACTTATTTGTAAAAAGTGTAATGAATTTATTGTAACAAAATGTGCGTGTAAATAGTTATATTGTGAAATAAGACTTTAACCTTGGACGGGTTACTTTTTTAAAAGTGTATATAAAACGAACATCAGGACTTGTGCAAGGTAACTCGTACGCTTTGTCCATATTGGATACTGTGGGCGAATTCCTATATTGTTAAAACATTAAATATTTATCTGAGGAAAATTTGGGAGTCTACCTAGATTTGTCCAAGATCTTATATGAATTGTGGTAGACTTACTGAATATACATATTGTGAATATCTACCTGTACATGTAAAGTTTGAGCTAGCAATAGTTTAAGTTTCTTTTTCAAATAATAACTCTTGTGCTGAAGTATGGGTAGATATAAAGTCTAGCTCAAACAACATTTTTTTGGAAAGTGATGTCAAAATCTGTGTCAAAGATATTGTTTCTGGCCGCTTGAAACTCTATCTAGTTACTACAAGCCGAACTTAAAGCAGAGGTGATAATAACTAATGTTCACTCCAACCAATAATAGGTAAATCACAAGTTCTAATTAAATGATGATTAGTGGGTTGTATAATGTGAAATTTAGATGTAGCAATAAGGAGATTCTGGCTGGAGTGAACTATTGTCAGTGAAGCTTGCAGTTCATAATATACATGTGTACTTTTTGTTGAACTAAGCGGCATGTCACAGAGTTTGAGTAAAGTTTGAGAGGTGAGAGGGTATTGCTTCAAACTAAGAGAAATCATTATATTTTATAGTTGAAATTTTCTTATTCCAAGTGAGATCTAAGAACTGCCAATGAAGACAAAATTTTAATCATTGATACCCTCCACCCAGGTTCGAAATGATGATGTAATTATTTTTGTAAAATCAATGATTTTGATAAAAATAAGGTTAAACTGTGACTATAACGAGGCGGGAGAATGTTGCATACTTTTTCGGCTTGAAGTCATGACACATTCTTCTGTCTGATCAGGGGTTTTAATTTAGAGAGCTTTTAATTTCCATTAGTAACAAACCATTTTGTGCTCTCTGGGGAAAAGCAAGTTTGGGATGTCAAGTGAAGAGTTAAAATTTTTGGTCTTCATGTTTTTTTAGATATTTTTTATTTTCAATTATGTCTTTTCTATTTGAATGCTTAAATATTTTTCGATGTAATTTCACAGAAATATTGTATACAGTGTTGTGAAAGGAAACAGGATGTTACGTAGAATTAATTTCATTGGAAACAAATTGTTCATCATATCTGTGATAAAAGCAACATAACATAGCTACTTGTTAGGTATTACCCTTGTAAGTATTATTAATTATCTACTGTCTTCCGGAACACAGTGAGACTTCTATTCACTTGTGCTTAAGTGACTACATGTAAAAAGATATAACCAATACATCTCTTATGAAAAATAATAGGTTGACTGCTCATAGTAGAATAGGAAATTATGCAAGCATATCATTCATGAATTATGCGTCCTTGCCATTATTTTTAAATTCAAATGTGAAAATAATTATATGTGAAACAAAATAATTTACTATGTAACAGTGATCTATCTATTATTTCAGCAAAAATTATTTACAAAGACTGGACCGAAATAAACTCTTCACAAACAAAATTTATGACATTTTATTTGATTCTCCTAACCATTATCGTTCAACTGAGAAGTAGCTTTACAGTTCTCTTAGCCTGTTTAAGCATGAGGTCTCCCCTCAAAGATTAACGCGTTCAGTGCCGCTGACGCTTGCGTTTTCACCACAACAGCAGCGTAGTGCCGTGGACTCGTACGCGTTTCATACAAATTGGCGACGGCACCATTACAGGGTGCCATGCCGCGGACGCGTATGTGCGTCTTGTATTCTCGGGGCTGGGCTAATATATTCTATTCTGTGTCATTAGGTGCATTCCCAAACCCATACAAACATTTTGTTGGTTACAAAGGGACGCCCGGCAGCGCCCGACGACCGCAGCCTTATAAATAGGTACTATTATTAAGTAGGTCGGTATTGGACCTCAGTCTAGCAGCGAATGCTCTTCGTCATAGGGGATCTCTTTTTTCATTGCTCTTCGTTAAACCTTTGGAGGCCTCCCCGTAAAGGGCGGCCGCCGTAGATGGAATCATTAGAATCATTTACCTATTCATTTGTTACATGTTGTTGTGCGACAAGGATCTTATGACAATTTCTAGTAGGTACCTATCAAACATGTACCCCGTTGGGGCGCTACAAACTTAAAACTAGATAGGTATATCTAATTCAAAGAGTTAACTTAAATAAGTTATACTATAGTATATACTAGCAACGCCTCGCGGTTTCACCCGCGTAGTTCCCGTTCCCGTGGGAATTCCGGGATAAAAAGTAGCCTATGTCCTATTCCAGACTATAATCTATCTCTGTGCCAAATTTCATTCAGATCCGTTCAGCCGTTCTGGCGTGATAAACAGTGATCGGAATTTCGGGCGCTTATTTACCTAAAGTTGGTGTAAGACACAACATGGAGCAGTTAAAACCATCTTTCACGGGAATACTTTCCCGTAAATTCCCGGGATTTCAGAACATTCTAAAATAATGATTTTTTCACCGGAACCTTATTTAAAGACGAAATATAAGACACTTTTATTCTGACGCGAAAATCGATTTTTGAAAAAAACGCGTTCAAAAAAGGTGTCTTATAATTCGTCTATAAATAAGATTTCAGTGAAAATACATTCTAGAAAATTCCAAAATTCCCATTTGGAATAAAACAAGTTTGGGTTCATCTCACAAAACAGACAATTATATACCTATATTTTTTTTATAATATTTGTTTCTATTATTCTTACGCAATTATCAAACAAATTATAAATGCGTATGAATAAGTGTTTTAAATTTCGTGTAGAAAAAGGATTTTGGCATAAAATCATAAATATAATTTAAAATGTTTTTTTTTTTCAGAAATATTGACTTTAGTGAAAAACACGTCAGAATAAAAGTGTCTTATATTTCGTCTATAAATAAGATTCCGGTGAAAAATCATTATTTTAGAATATTCTGAAATCCCAGGAATTTACGGGAAAGTATTCCCGAGAAAGATGGTTTTAACTGCTCCATGTTGTGTCTTTCACCAACTTTAGGTAAATAAGCGCCCGAATTTCCGATCACTGGTGATAAAGGAACAAACATCCATCCATCTATCTATCTATCCATCCATCTAAACTTTCACGTTTATAATATTATATATAGTGAGTGATAATGTGTCTTAATTATCATGTACTAGCAGCGCCTCGCGGTTTCACCCGCGTAGTTCCCGTTGGAATTTCGGGATAAAATGTAGCCTATGTCCTATTCCAGACTATAATCTATCTCTGTGCCAAATTTCATCCAGATCCGTTTTGCCGTTCTGGCGTGATAAAGGAACAAACATCCATCCATCTATCTATCCATCCATCCATCTAAACTTTCACGTTTATAATTATTAGTGATTAGTGATAGTGAGATTAGTGATAGTGAGATTACAATTTACAAAAAGGCACAAAGATACATTATTAGTCTTTGTAAGTAGTCAATTATTATTATCATGTAGGTATTACAATTTACATATAGGCAGAAAGATACATTATTAGGCTTTGTAAGTAGTAAATTGAGTGAATGATCACTTAACCTTTATCATCAAAATATTCTTGTAGGTTATAATAGCATTTTTGAAATAAATATAAGGTGTATAGGTACCTCTAAGGCGGAGAGCCTTTCTGGTTGAATGCAGGGGGTTTTAATTTTTATTGGAATGGAGTCAGTCAGCCAGCCAAGTAGGTACCTACGTATCTAATGCTCGATTGCTATAAAACAGCTGGTACCGTAACCACCAATACCGAGCGACGAACACCGGCGGCATCGTCGTTGAATTGACAGCATTGTCCGTCGAAACGTGAAATCGGGTCATATGCAGATCGCATTTCCCTCTTTAAAGAACTTTAGTTAACACAAATAAGGTTCGTAGTTAACCCGCTTACATCCGTAATGAACTTTAGTTAAAATAATAAAAAATGGGCGGCGGCGATCGCTCTTATTTCGCTAGTAGGCTTGGCTGACTCGCCTCCGCAAAGCACTTTGTAGCCTAAAATGGGTAGGTAAATTCTCTAAAAAATGAAAATAAACCAATTTTAATCAATAGTTTTAATGAATTCAGTCAATAAGTATTAAGTACAAATACCTATGTAAGTAGGTAGGTATATCAAATAGCACACTTTACATATGAACACTATGCTTAGTATTTAACTATCTAGAATTAAGTAGAAAATAATAAATAAATATAAATAAGAACAAACAAACAAAACCAATTAAGTAAGTAATCTAGTTAATAAGTTAATGAACAAACACATTTTTGTGACCATAGAAGTAGGTATATCTTAATATAACTATGGTTGTGATTGTGACACAGATTTGATAACAAAGTTTTCTCAAATAAATAGAAATAAATACCAGAAGAAAAATAAAATCTGGTGGGAAGATGGAATCATTATCATTGCCTCTCAGGTACATACATACTTATATAATGCGTTTTACCTAACAAAACTTGCTAAAGAGGTACAAAAGTAATAGAAAAATATATAAAAAAATAACATTGTTTCTAAGCCGTCACCAGAAGCTTCTGGTGACGGCTTAGATTTTTAGAAAATAGATTTAAGTGTAAATATTAGTTGTAATTATTATTGTATTTTCTTTAGTAATAAAATTTACATTGTTTCTTAACTGTACTTTTAAGAGAATGGCAGTAGACTGTTCTTACAACTAATAAATTAAATAATATAAGTACCTACATTAAGTCACTTCTACAAATATTAAATTTTATACAAAATGGCTATAAATTCGTAGAAGAATTCCATTCTAATTTAATTATAAGTAAGTACAATGCAAACAACTATCCTATTGATTGCCAGAACAGTTAATACAGTTAATAGAATAATCAAACTGGGTAGGTACTTAATGAATAACTTATTAACTATGCTCACGTAAATGTGTGAAATTAACATTTGTAGATGGATAGCCTGGGCGCTTTAGCTGTAATACATCATCTGTGAAAATTTAATAATAACTATCACGGTTCATGAGATACAGCCTGGTGAAAGACGGACAGCGGAGTCTTAGTAATAGGGTCCCGTTTTACCCTTTGGGTACGGAACCCTAAAAATCAATCAGCCATTCGTCGCGTCGCCTCGTATAACCCTTTTGTTGGCCCTGTTCAGTATTTTTGACGCAGACGTAAAAAAACGTAGTGCAGTAGGTACTTCTCCAAATTACCATTTTACAATACTTTAGTATCGAGTTATAAAAAGTTTAACTTACATTACTTGTTTGGAAAAGATAAGACTGGGGGCGAAACGAGGCTTTAAATATCATCATAAATAGAGCCAAAAGTAGCGCTCCAACACGAATCATAATAAGTCAAGTTCTGTCCAAATACATCTTCAATGTTTTGCATGGACGGTTTGATATGTTACTTGCATGTTATTTACATTCGTTTCAAGAAATCGAAACAAGCAGAATATTCTCACAAAAAAATCTGCTCAAAAATTATTCTGATGTGCCAAACGTTTTTTTTAAACAATATTTTATTATTTAGAGCTAAAGCTGCCTTGTTTCTTACATAAAAGGCGGAACTTAGAATCGAATTAGTTAGTAGGTATCTACGTATTGTGATATTTCGAGTTATTTCTTATGGCACCAAAAATAACACCGGCTTTACATTAGTTTTATGTAACGCACCAAAAATAGAATAGTTGACTTCTTATTGTCATGATTTTATTCTATAGCTAGTTGTGACATGAGAAGCTCGGGCGGTGGTGGCAAACCGGGTTGTAGCGTGATGGCAACACCACGGTTCAAGGAAACAGCTGGGTAGAAGGCACCACGAAGACCGGTGAAGGCAATTTCACCCTGAGAATGAGAATAATGATAAAATTAGTAACACAGATTTAGTAGAAAAGAAAACAGAAAAAAATGTAATTGGATTGGTGCTAACTTTACTAAAAAGCATGCCGCTTTTTAGTAAAGTTACTAATTTATACTATGATTTAGTGAGTGAAATGTACACCCTTTCACGTATATCCTGTTTAGTGACGAGATGTTCTTGTGTTATTGAGTCCTGCAGGCCTCACAAGAGCTGTACGGTAGCCGATTGGCTGCGATGCTCTTTTTGAGATATCATCGTCATCGGCGGGTCACGGTCAAGACACGCCGACGTGCCGGCCGGGTGCGACATGTAGGTACATACATACCTGAGGCCTGTCGTCCACAGTGAAGCGCAGAGTGCCGCGCGGTAGGTCTAGTAACACGCCAACGTGTCGGCCGGGCGCGACGCCGCCGGCCGCGCGACCGCCATGCGCACCACCGTGCACGAACCACGACCGGGACCCGTCGATGTACATCGCCCAGCCTAGGGCGTCGCTGCCTGAAAGGACAAGTTATCATTACTTATTACAGCATCTTGTCCTGACTAAGGAAGATGTCACCACGGGCGATGGGATTTGACACGGCCTTAGGTTCACTAAAGCATGATGAGCATGCAAGATGAGCGGAGAAGAAAAGTGTTTTAAACAACCAGTAGAACGTCGTTATTCATATATTTCGTCTCCGCTCAGCTTTAGTTGAGTCGAGACTACCGAGCGGACATTTATCATAATATAATATTTTATTCATATATAGTAGTATTTTATTATAATTTTTTTATAAAAGGGATGTACTTTATGACTCTTTAGACCAACATTTTTCTCCTTATAACTATTTGTATAACTATAGTGCTTTGCCTGTTTTTACCAAACAGGCAAAGCACTATAAATTGAGTTTCAATTTCATTATTATGTTTTATTTTTTTTGTATCAACTTTATCAGATTATGTAATTTTTATTTTTAGGCATATTTACGTTATACATATAAGTGAAAACTCTTAAGCTTAAGTTATACCTACCACCATTGTTCCTATTATTTAAGTATTATATGCTGTTTGTTTTCCATCTAAATAAATAAATATTTTTATGCGGGGAGATGTGAGCTGTGCCTCGCTATTGCATTCATCTCAACAAACATCTGACGCTCGCCGCACTCAGCTCAGCCGCTCTAGCCAGCACACATTTCCGCTTTAGCCAGCACTCATCTCAGCTCCATCCTAGCCAGTAGCATCTCCGCACAGCTTCGGTGGAGACACAATAGCGGCCTTAAAGTATTTACCTAGCATCTTGTCCTTAGCCACATCGGCCCTAGCGACCCCAAAGGCGGGATCAGCATCGGCCTCGTAGCTGTCGATGCGCAGGCGCCAGTAGTGGACGCCCCGGGCTAGCGGCGTGTCCGCTATGGCCACGCGCGGCTGCCAGCCGTTAGCGGCCGCGCTGAGTCCGTCAGTGGATAGTGAGACGCCGTCGCCGCCGGAGCAGCGGACGTCCCAGGTGAACCAGGCAACTGAAAAGAGAACTGGTTTTAGAAACTTGATATAGCAGGTTGAGAAACCATAGGTTAAGGAACTTCGAATGCAAGGTATGTGCACCGGGTGAAACGGAATGAAGATTTTTGGGTAATTCGAATAAAATAGCGTACTCTACAAAATACTGGTTACATATTATACTAACAAATCTATGAAAATATATAAAAGTATATAGAAGTGAAAGTCTATAATTGGCTCTCTGATGTTATTAGTTATATCTATTTAAGTTAGTTTAAGCCGTTGATTTTCCAGTAAATTAAATAAATAAATAACCAAACCTATTCTAACTACTTTTGAGGTAACTACGGTGGGTTCACAAATGTTCATAATGCATATTGGCCGACTCAAGTAATATAAATAATAGATTCAGGCGTTACTTTGCGGAAATCCATTGCAAAATATAAGGATGAAAATATTTAGTAACAATTCCGAGAAAAAAAACCTCCGATAAGTTTTAACAAAATATAGTCCGCGTTGTAGAAGAAAACGACGCCAACTACAAAATGAAAGAATACCTATCAAAGCAAGACGTCAACTAGTTTCGTCTCTCCACGGGACATCATCAGGACACCACAATACTCGACCTTAACACAGAGCGCCAAGCAACAACGGCAGAGTCCCACCAGAGATGTTGCCACTCCGAGCTCCGCGCGCCAAGTGAAGCATTCATTCAACAATGTATTATTACTGTTTTTTGTAATTTCTACATTTTCTAATACTGACAACCTGTGGACGACGCGCTTACGGTTTATCATTGTTTATTTAATAAGCGGCATATCAGCGGGCTCCAGATAGATAGAAATTATATTTGCTACTACAAGCACACATACAATTTGATTATTATTTATTAGTATTTTTAGCTGGGCAAAAGCTTCCCCCATTCTCTCCAGACATCACGATCCTGAGCTACCTCCGTCCAATTGGCCAGGAATTTGTCCGCCTCCATCTTTGTCTACCGCGTAGCCTTCACGCCTTCATTATTATACAATTTTAATGCGGTATAATTCCTGCAGTACTCTTCTACTCGTAGGTAAAAGAGAATATAGAGGAAATTCTAGAGTTTAGTATTGTCTATACTCCAATTCAAAAACCCGGATATTTTTTGTACACAAAAGGGTTTACAAAACCCAAGGAATGGAAAATATTGAACGACATTGGTATCATCGAAGCAAAGCACAGCAGATTTCTATCCAATTTTGTTAAGTTTTCATTCATAAAAGTTTTTGTTGACATAAAATATCTTGGATTCTAAATCGGAGTATAGAATGGCTCTAAGAGTTAAATGCAAGTTACCTGGCGATGTCTGCAGCCCGATCACTTCGCTGTAAGGCCCCTCCCCGGCCCCGTTGAACGCCTTAACTCGAGCGCTGTACAACGACGAGTAATGGAGGCCGTCTATCGTGCAAACTGTTTCGCGGCCGCAATATACTTCCTGTAAAATAAATATCATCATCGTCTTTCTGACTTTTCCTGGGAGCAGTGATACAGGTTTTTAAACTCTTTTCAGGTACCAGTCTGTCACAAAGCAGGTCATTAAAGATCTATCTATTACGATCCTGTGAACATAACCTTTGGTATACCCGTCACATTAACCTTTGTGACAGAAAAATAAATGATTAACTTATTTTTTACTTAGGTATTCTTTCGATTTTGTCCTTGTGCTTCTCGCGTCTGTACGTCTTTTGAATATAACTGAGGGGTGTTTTATTTCATTTATTTTTGTATATTTTTTATTTTCATTTATTTTATTATTTTTTCTAGGCCTGGAATAAAACATAGGCTACTTTTTATCCCATAAATCAGTGCCCATGGGATGGAAATAACCTTAAACAACGCGTGCGAAAACGCGGGTAGAAACTAGTAGAATATATTTACCCGAAAAGGCCCGCTCAGTCCGTCGTCTAGCTCCAGCACGTATCCTCTGACGGCGCTGGGTGCGGGCGGCGCGCGCCACGCCAGCGTGCAACTGCAGCCGCGCGCAACGCACGCTTCCACCGCCATCTCTGGCGCACCGGGAGCTGCGGAAACAGTTACAGGTAAAGTATTATAGTTGTATTCTTTGCAGTTGCGTAGCTTGAACCGACAGTAAGTAATATCTTAGATTAATGTTAGGTAGATACATCGGAACTTTACAAGGTAAAGATACAATTTTAAGGACAAAAGGATTACGTTGAAGAATAATTTTATGTATCGTTTCTGATTTTTTTTTTTCATAGTCGACGACATTTTTTTTCTTTTTTTTGAGCGGGTCCTATAGTGTTGTCCATGTTCATGAGAAGCTTCTTACATGAAAGTGTATGGCAGACATTACTAAAGCCCGACTTTAAGTCAAACGCACTTTAGGTAAAGTGGGACGAAACAGGAACGATTTCAGCATAAGGGCCTTCTCTTCACCAACTTAGATGCTAAAACGCTGGAACCTCTGTGCTTAGAATCTTACGCGTCATGCCTTATTTGCTCTCGCTACTAGAAACTCCATGAGTTTGTTATTTTTGTAATAAATAAATTATAAATTTTATTTACCTGATGTTTTCATCGCATTCTCAATGGCTGCATTCCAAAATGAAAGCAATCAAATAAAACATTTTTATGTTCGGTCAAACATGGGAATTATGAATATCTCGGTAGAACGTCATGCCAGAAATAGAGGGCCATTTAAATTCAATTGAAACTAGGGAGTATATAGATACTAGCGGGAAATTGTACTGGGGCCGATCGCTTTACCATGTCAATGGTATCTTCGCATCTTCGCAATCATCCATAGACTTAAAAAAACTCCAGATAGTGAGTGTTATTTGTACGGAGAAATTAATGGAATGGCTTCAGTTTTGACATTTTTGACATGCGTCTCTCCATTTGTAGTTTCTTTCATCAAAGGTAAAATGTCAAAATATCCTTAGGTTTTTGCTATTATAGTGCGTAGCTCGCATTGGGACAATTTTCTACGAAAATTTTTATGTCCCAAAAATTTACGATTTCGTACTGGTGTGCTCTAACCAACTAGACAACGAGATCGAATACCTACGTATCTTCGAAATTTTTTGGGACATTATAAAATTTTCGTAGAAAATTGCCCCAGTGCGAGTTGCGCGCTATAATAGCAAAAACCTAAGGATACAGCAACGCGACACCTCTCGTCAATCGTACTAAATATAACTTTAGTCATTGCTCAATGACTAAAGTTATATTTAGTACGATTGACGAGACACATTTGACACATTTTGGCATTTTTAGTTATCCGAACCTGCTCAGGTTCGGATAACTAAAAATGCCAAAATGTGTCATTCCGAGACAATACCATTCCACTAAATTTAGTGGAATAAGGATCTTGGACTGAAGTACAGCGGTTTTTTTTAGAGTCCAAGACCCTTTTTGAACCACTGAGTTATTATTTTCTGGTCAATAACAGTCAATAACTTTTAAATAGTTACTTACGTATACATTCAATAAAGTTCATAGTCCTTATCGTCCGTAACACCGGCTCTATGTCAAGGGTCAAAGCGGGAGCATTGGGCGGCGACTCCAGAGAGGAGCATAGACTTGCGGCGGTCTCGTGCGCTCGCGTTGTTAGAATACTGCCCACCTGGAATACAGCAAAACCCACCATCGTAAATTATCAGTCTGGTTTCTATCTTCCTAATGCAGAGCATGGCAAAAATGTTTTGAAAAAAAAACTCGTATGATGAGTTAAGGCTACCCTAATAGATAGATAATAGGGTGACTACTACAGTCTAGATGAGTTTCTTGTTGAAAACATGTATTAAAAAAAAGTATTAAAATAATTATGGTAAGATTACCCTAGCAAAATAATACCCAATTTAGTGAGCTTCCTTAGTTTCCGTACCTACCTAGCTAAGTTAAAAATATGTACCTACTTCATGTAAAAGAATTTTCTTATATATAAAGAACTGAACTGCAGTGCAATTACGGTAAAATATCCCATTCCCATTAAATGTGCCATCCATGTGGGAGAATGGTCATAAACAATTTCGGTTGCCAATATAGTACTAGGGCCATAAAATTTTCTGGCGGATGGAGCCGGTCGACCACGGAATTTTTAACGTCAACGTCAAGATAAAACATAAGTCAAAATCAAATCAAAATCAAAATCAAAAATTCTTTATTTCCATAAATACAAAATTGTACACTTAGAAAAGGTCAAATTCTTAAAATAAAGCACTGACACGGAAATAAAGTGGTACTTTTGATTTCTGTCGCTTCGGTATGTAGACTAAAGTAAAGAAGCGACTAAGAAACCTTTAGCCTGTTAGTTGTTATTTTTCGAGTTGGAGCAAAACCCGTCCCAAGCTTTTTTATCTTCTAAATAATCTGATATTTTGTAGTAAGCCTTTTTGCACAGAAAGGTTTTGACAATTTGTTTGAATTTATTTATTGATAGATTTTGCAACTCACTAGGAGTTTTGTTGTAGAAGCGTATACATTGCCCTTTAAAAGATACATTAATCTTGTGAAGCCTGGTTGTGGGCACAGCGAGTTTATGTTTATTTCTAGTATTTATATTATGTATATCGCTATTTTTAGGGAAGCTTTTGATATTTTTATGAGTGTACAATAAGTTTTCATAAATATATTGACAGGGGACTGTCATTATGTTTATTTCTTTGAATTTATCACGCAGGGATTCTCTGGGACCCATATTATAGATTGCACGAACAGCCCTCTTCTGCAGCACAAATACGGTGTTAATATCTGCAGCGTTCCCCCACAGCAGTATACCATAAGACATAATACTGTGAAAGTAGCTGAAATAAACAAGTCTAGATGTATCCACGTCTGTGAGATGACGGATTTTTTTGACTGCATACGCTGCAGAACTAAGTCTTTTCGATAGCTTATCTATGTGTGGGCCCCATTGAAGTTTATTATCTAAGGTGATTCCTAAGAAAACGGTACTTTCTACAATTTCTAACGTTTCTCCTTTTACGTTTACATCAGCCTTAACTTGTTTAACATTAGGTAGAATAAATCTAATACATTTTGTTTTGGTTTCGTTAAGCAACAGATTATTAACACTAAACCAATGGACTACTTTTGAGATTGCATTATTCACATCGTCAAAATTTGTGTTTTGTCGTTTCATTTTAAAAATTAATGAAGTGTCATCAGCAAACAGTACAATCTCGTGATTATTCTTTACCAGATGAGGCAGGTCGTTAATATAAACTAAAAATAGGAAAGGACCGAGGATAGAACCCTGCGGTACACCCATTTTAACTACAGACCCCGAAGACCGTTTCCCATTAATGTCAACTCTCTGTATCCTATCACTCAAGTAAGATGTAAGAAGATCCAAAGATCCAATAAGTAAGGGGGACTCCAATATTTCGTCTCCCAAGCCAACCTCTTGCATATGGTACACCCTGCTAGATAGCGAACTCGACTCTGGTAAGCAAACAATCTTCATAATTTGATAACTCGGATATTTACTATTAATTTCCATTACTTGACACACTGGCCGATTTGTGCCTAACCAGACACATTTTGCCATTAACAAAGAATCATCATAAAAATGACATATTTCAGTGTTGTTTTGTGCAAGACAATGTCCACAGCTTAATATTCATCCCCAAATAAGGGAGGTTTTGCTTTAATCACCATGCTTAATTGCTGATTGGAATCAAGGGGTTTAGATACACAGAAGAGATCTGCTCGGGTTGTAGCTTTCTTTGGAAGACGAACGGAACCAGAGGAAGGTAGCAGTGCGCTGCCTGCCTCTGGAAGGTTTCCTTAGTCCACTCTTATGACACCCACGGGGTGAGTTAGGACGATTTTTATGCCGCCATGGCCATAAAATTGTTACTGGCTTCTTTTTCTAATGGCCTACTGACTAATATACCTACTCCGATTGAAAAACCTGGATAATGTTTGTATACAAAGGGTTAACAATACCCAAGGAATTGTGTATTGGTGGAACATATTTAACGACATTGGAATCATTGAAGCACAGAAGCTTGAAACAATTTTCGGTTTTGAATGTTTTCATTCATCGTTTAATTGATATGCCGCTCATTTACGAATTCAAATTTAAACATTTTTCGCTGCAAATGTGAGATTTTGTATTGTTGAAGTGTGTGTTTTAGTTTTTAGTGATATCCAGCTGTTACATTGTTGTTGTGTGTCATTTAAAGAAATAAATATCTTTGTTGACATAAAATATCTTCGATTATAAATCGGGGTAATCATTGCGGGTATTCATCGGTATTCCCTATGAATACCGATACTTCATTGAGTCATAGTCTCACCAAGTGCCCCTTAGAATTAAATTCCTTAGCTTCAATCAAATATTGTTATTGCTACAACATGAAGATAAAAGCATGGTTATGATGCAATATCATTGCATAATGATCATGTTTCTATAACAGTTAGGTTTTTGGTCAAACTTGATCATGTTTCTATAATAGTATGGTTTTGGTCAAACTTTATACAAACAGTGGGTGACACTGTTATGACAGCTAGAATAAATGTTTTCCAATAAGAATCCTATACAATCCAAAACCTTAACCTTTAGTTTATAAAGTGGCTCTTGGATATAATTTCAGCCTGTTGAATTTTTACCTCATTAACAAGAAATGACATTAAATTCATCAGGTATACGTACAGTTTTGTAAACAAACAATGTATTGTTAGCATTTGATAAACTTACAAAGCCTGATTATTTTGGTACCAATGATAATAGATAATGAAATTGCAAACAAACTATTGTTTATGTTTACATCACTTGTTCTTATCACGTTTTAGTATATGGGTCATTCATATTCATCATTTGAAATATTAGGTGTGGCATTACAATTAACAAGATAAGAGAATAGATAGAATAAGGCATTACATTACTCCTGTATGACATAAATAGGTCTTTGGAACAAATATCTGCAGATCGGGTGTTCTGGTCGTTTTCTATTTTAATTACAATGAAAAATATATAGCTATTTTTGTATCATGTATATCAGTTATCTAGTACCAATAACACAAGCTGGATACTGAACGGAACTGGATAATGTTAACTTGGGGCTAAGCAGTGTGAATTGTCCAGCTTTATTTATTTATTCATTATTTGAAGTATAGATGTTTGATAACACTCACATTTGTAAACAAAAATAGTTCCTTTTAGGAGTATGGTTACTCCCATAAAGGTATGGGAGTGCTTGTTTCACCAATTACTATCCCAAACTAACAGCAGCAAAACAAGCTTAAACTAATGCACATGGTTTGACAATGTTGCCAGTTTCCATTTAAATAAAGCATAGTAGGTTTTTTTTGGTTATAGGTGAATTGTAATATAAAGATTCTAAGATCTTTAAACCTTTCTTTGGTTTCATCTTCTATCCTTATTGATCTGGTCTGTTATTAATTTTAAATTTACCTGCAGAAATGCAGCATGATCAGATTCCTTCAATGCCTCTATAGAGAAATGCAGCAGAGCTGTTGCCTCCCTTAACTTCTGTGCAGCTATTGATTTCAGCGAGCGCATGCTTGTGACAGCCTGGGAGCGAGTGTTCCTGGCTGCTCTAACTAGTTCATCTCTTCTACGCTCTACTGCTTTTGACACTTCAGCGCAGGCTTGGTCTATTTGTCTTTCAAGTTCTTCACATGATTCCTGTAAACAATTTAATTTTAAAGGATTATGGGGTTTATTTTCTGTCTGTAAGCAGTTATAAGGTTAGAAAAGCATTGTTAGTAGAGAATGGAGTAATAATCTCACGTTAATATTGTCTCCTGTTCCTTTGACTAGTTGAATGTATTCAGTCATGGCTTTAGCTTGTTCTGATAACTTTTGAAGTGATTGTGATAATTCAGTCTGAAATTAAAGTTGTCACATATTAGTTTCAAATTTGTTTTGTGAATACTATACTGAAGCAACATTTCTGAATAGCATTATAGTTTACCTTATGAGATCTAGCAGCATTAGATAAGGCCTGTGTTTCGTGTGAGGCATGTCTTTCTACAAGGCAACGTTGGCAGATGGGGACTTGGCAGGCATTGCAGTAGAGTGTCGGAGGCGAGCCATGATCCCCACACGTTGTTCCGAGAGCCCTGAGCTCGTGCTGGGCAAGAGGCCCTCGGATGGGGTGCCAGGCGTCCCTGCAGCCCGCGCAGTACCGCACGGAGCACTGCTCACAGCGCACCACTGCCGCCCGCCTCTCCCCTTCGCACATTTGACAGGCCTCCTCCGCTGGCGGCGCCCCTTTGACGCCCCCAAACCGTTCCACGATAGTCCGCATAACCCGAAACGGGGGAAGTCCCTCAGCACCATTGTCGTCTAATAAAACTACTTTGCTGCACAACGGACAGGTAATGCTGAACGCTACGCTCGAATAGGCGGGCGCGGCTGGAGTGCCCGCGTAACTGTTAGGCCTTGATCCACATACCACTCCGCTGTCCGTTTCACTCGACACGGAGGCTTTGTCCGCTTCATTGTAATCGTTTGATGCAACTGAACTTTCCGCCTCATGGACGTGGGACTGCAGGCTGATGGCACAGGCGCGACAAAGGGCATGCCCACAGGGTAATAGGACGGGTTCTCTGTAGAATTCTTTGCAAACAAAACATCGGATTTCCTCTTCCATTTTGCAACGTTCCTTACCCTTGAAAGGATTCGATGATTAACCACAACAAGCATTAACTTTAAAATCTGTTTTCTATGCACTGGAGTTACATTTTTCATTCAAAATTACAGTAAATCATTTTGAAAAATACAAAAAACATTGCCTCGCCACCATCCATGCCAAGCACAAGTTACGAAATGAATGAAAGAACAACTTTGATTGGCTGATCGATTGACAGTGACAGCAACTTAACTGCAACTGAATGAAAATATTACACAGATACAAAACAAAAATTCTGTAAAATACCGGTAGCAACCGTTTTTATTACAATCTTCTATAAGGCAGACGGGCCTCTAAGCGATGCTATTGGTCAACTCTGGAGGATATCCGGTCTTGTACAAGAGGGAAACTAGTCGCGCGGTAAAAAAATACAATTTCGTCATTTGCCTGCGCCGATCTTGGGAAAATGTGAAGTAGAGTGTAAAAAATTATGTAGATATCACGATGTGCTCCAGCTCCAAAGTTTTCAACTAACAACCATAAAAGGTAGGCAAAGAAAATGTTTTTTTGTTCATTTCTTTAGTTTACTTTACAAAAGATCTCGCCATCCGATCCTTTTTAGGTAGAACTTTTTGATCAGTCAGTTTAATAAATCGGATCGATTGGCATCTTAAAAGTTTTCGTGTAAAATGTCCTTTTCTTTCTAACAAAATATGTGGGCATGGTAATTATTCTAATATATGGATAGTTTCCTAAGACCTTTCTCCCGTAGCTGCCGTCCAAAAAATCCACCCTGTAGGTACGTTTAAATAGTAGATAGTTAGTCAATCAACTGAAAAATCCCTATTTATACTATAGTACTATAAATTTGAAAGTAACTCTGTCTGTCTGCCTGTTACCTTTTGATCTCAAAGATATTTGGCAGGGATGTACCTAAATGATATCCCGGGGACGGACAGGCTACTAAAAAAGCACGTGCGAAGCCGCGGGCAGCAGCTAGAACGAAATAAATAATAATAAATAAATAATGCTGGACAATTCACACAGCATTATCTAGCCCCAAGCTAAGCAGAGCTTGTGCTATGATGAGTACTATTATAAGTACACATCTAAATACTTTTGGATTCCGCACCTCAAAAGGAAAAAAGGAGCCCTATAGGATCACTTTGTTGTCCGTCTGTCCGTCTGTCAACCCTTTTTTCTCAGAAACGCTCCACGCGTTTCTGAGAAAAAAGGTGTTGAATTGAAATTAACATCAAATACTTAGGTCCGTAACTTCTTGAAGCCGTAAATAAAACTTCTAAGTCCACGCGCTCTAAAGTTACAGCCGTTAATGTCCAAATGTTTTGAAATTTCCTCAGGAATCACATGCACACAAGCTTATAGGGTACTTCCAGGTGACCTGGAATTATAAAATTTGGCAAGAAGCAAGGTCATGTAGCACAAGTTAAGGGAAAAATCCAAAAATCGTAAATTGGTATTTTATTCACCAAAAAAAATATTATTGAGTATCCTCATAGACCAAAAATCTACAGGGCAAGAAAGAAGGTCATACAATTATACACAACCCTCGGTGCGCGAGTCCAACTCGCACTTGACGTTTTATTTATTAATTATTAAAAATACAACCTAAAATAAACATACTATTTTTTTAACGAAGTATGTCTACGAGTAGCTTTTCCTGTTGATTTTCCAAGATGAAGGTTATGTGCCTTATTAAAAACTGCAATTAGGTTAGTTGGCAGGTTACGCAGGGTACCTAGATTTTAATCGTACATAAAGATCTTACCTGCTACCTAGTTATTTATTATAACAAGCATGAATAGAATCTATTTAGACTCGTTGGTTGCCGGGCTCTACGAATAAAGAACACTAGAAAAGTAACCTGGATCTCTATCCAGGTTACTTTTCTAGTGTTAGAGAGGTAGTGCCTACTTACTAGGTTTTCTGGTGAATAAATGCCTAGGTAACCTAGGTTTCTAATGTAGAATCACTAAATAGGTTGGTAGGTACCTAAAGGTTCCTGGCTGTACAGCTCCATACTGATAGTATGTACAGGTACCTGTAACAGTGTTACGTTCGTCCCCAGTGTACCTAAGTAGGTAGTTCATGTAAGTAGTCGTAGTTCAGGTAAGTAACTGTATGTAACATAGATCTAATTTCCATTTACTTACATAACAATTCTTACGAGTATAGGTAATATATAGGTACCCAAACTGTTACATGGCTGAAATAACCAGCAGAAGGTAACAAGTTAAGTAAGACTTGCTTCAAACTTTAACTGTCATTAAGCGATGGTCAATTAGGTGACACAATAGTGTATTTTTTTTAAATAGAGGTAAGAAGTCAGTCTGATCTGATAGTTAAAGTGCAAGCGATATGAGGGCACTTTGTGCGCCATTTTGTGGAAAGAAGTATATGCCTATCGGCATAGGATTTCGCGTTCATAGAAGCGGGACAGAGCATGCGTTTTTGGAACGGCGCAAGTGAAAAAAAGGAGTTTTTCTACAAGAAACCTACAAAAAACTGTCAGAAGGAACCAAGTAATTAGTACCTACGAATTAAAACATAAGTCATTTCAATAGACCACAGAGTTCCTCAGATCTCAACCAAATTATTATGTGCAAAACAGTGTAACTTCATGATTTTTTTCCATGGTTTTTTTTAAATCGTGTTTTCACGTAGAAGGAACCAAAGAAAAAATGTAGAATTTTATTTAACTCGAAGAATACTGAGACCTAGTCCTAGTTTGACAAGCAAACACGCTAGGTTCGTCTCTTAACCCATCCATTGTCCAACCTCAGCGGTGCGCTCCACAGCGTAGTAGCGACGCGTCGCGCCGCCGCGCCGCGCCGCCGCCGCCGGCCCGGTCGCTGTTACAACAGTAGGCTGAGTATGTCCAATTGTCCATGCGAGTCATTGGCATTGAAATTTTTAACAGTATAGAAACCTTTATAGATAGTAAAGCGCCCGAAGTACTTACGAGTATCTATAACAATAACATTGCTTATCCACTTGCCCTACTTGATTTACTGCCACATGTGAATATTCCACGATATTTAGGTGACACCGGAGGATGTCCCTCACCAATCCCACAGTCATTATTGACATACAATATTGACATCTTGGCGTTAATCAACATTGTGATTGATGGACAACCATTAAAACAACAACAACAACTTTTACATAATGAATCATTTTTCGGATTTACTTCCACTATGTTGGTCGTTTTATTTTTGTCTGCACTTTATTGTGTTGGAAATTGTGAAAATTTCTTGAAATATCAATCAAACAAGAAGCCTGCATTGGAAAAATGTATTGTAACCATTCTAAAGAATTTTACCGTGGAACACAACCATCTCACTTATATGAACACTGAAATCGAAGATGATCATCTATTAGATGAAGTGCATTCCGCAAAAACAGTGTCTGTTCACCTGGGGATGCTAAAGAAAACTAAGACTAGTTTCAAAAAAGCTTACATGATTGTTGCAACAAATGCAAAACAGTTATTTTGGCTTTTCTCTATATTAAGCAGAGGGAGTACTTGGAAACCAAATTTACGATTCCTCATCGTTGTAAATGATCTCCAAGAAAAACAAAAAGTTTTCGATATTTTGCTGAAATTTCACATTATCCATGTTGTCGTCGTTAACGGTACTGAAACAGCAGAATTATTTACTTTTAACCCATTCGATAACTTTGCGTGTGGTAGATACTACAGTGAAATAACAGAGTTCGGCAAGTGTTCTGATGCTGAATCAGTTGAACTCTACCCTCATAAGCTGCTTACAGAACTTCGTAATTGTACGTTTAACGTCTCCTGTGCTCACTGGCCTCCGTGGGCTCTAGATCCGAAGTTCATTGAAGATGGTCCAAACCGTCCCTCAATGGGAACCGAACAGTACATTTTTCATCTCATGAGTCTTATAGAGCAGTTTAAGTACAACGTCAAATACGACTATGATCCCGAATTGTTCTCGACGGTGTCAGATGAATCTGTGTCTGGACCATTGTCCTTGATCCAGAAGAACCAAACTGATGTTCTATTGGGTGGTATGGTACTCACGCAAGCACGGGCAAAAAGGTTTTCCTACGTCTCTGGACATCTCGACCAGATAGATGATCTTAGGGTGATTGTAAAAAAGGCTACTATAACACCAGCATGGAAGAACTTGTATGTTGAGTTTTCACCTTTTGTCTGGTTGTTGGTATTGCTTGCTATGATATTATACGCTGCTTTATTGGTGACGTTGTTGAGGGAAAAGGATAGAGGCAGAGTGCTTTTGATTATGTTTGATAACATGCTTCTGCATGGGGGTAAGATTCATGTGCGTCATGTGCTAAGCGTCGTGCTAATTTTCTGGATATGGTTTGCTTACTTGATAAACAATTTTTACCAGTGCAGTTTGATGAGTCTTACTATGAAACCGAGTATGGAGTTTCAAATTAAAGACGAGAAAGGTCTGAACGCCTGCGGTTTGAAGGCATGCATAAGTGAAGTAATGCAAAAGTTTATGGAGGTTGAATCGCATACATCAGACACGCAGAACGTTACTGTGGAGGAGTCCTGTGCAAAGCAACTCACCAGCATTAGAACCGTCAGCAAGGCTGGAGATCGCTACGGTATTTCACCGTATACCTTGTACCTCTTCTACGAATATGAGCTTTATGATCGGTATGGAGAACCATTACTTTACCCTTTCGCCGAACCTAATAGCAAGTTGATATATGCCATATATTTTTACAAGGGTTTTCCAAGGGAAGAGAAGTTTCACAATATAGCACTCCGGATCCGAGAGACAGGTTTGAGTGAAAAAAGCCTCAATGACCAATATTTTTTGCGGGCAATCAAGTCTCGTTTCAAACATAAGCCAGTGAAGATGCGTTTTGCCTTACCATGGCATGTTTACATCATTGGGTTGTGTATATCCACTTTCACATTCCTTGTGGAAGTTGTTTCTGTGAAAAAAGATAGGAGAATATAAATTAGTAGGTACTTTAACTGGACGGGCAAAACCCCCGCGGGGGATTGTCGATTAACAGACTAATAACGAGGCACTTAAATTATTCTGCACTGTAATTTACTTGTCGTCATATAAAATTACAGGAGTTTGGTAACTCATTGAAGCTAACTCAAAAGGGCTCTATTATTTTCCTTATAAGCCAGTTCACTTTAAGGGTCACGAGTAGACAAGTTACTTTATGCGTGACATGCAAATCAATTCCACTATTACCTTTGCCTTTAATGTTCAAGTAAAAATTTCAAGGGTCTCAACTTTATTATTCTTCTAAATAAGTGATATCTATCTAATGTCAAATCTATCTAAAATCACTTCAACTGACTAGATAGGTCAATTACTTAACGTGTAGCGACATTTGACTGCAAGTCATGTTGATATATTTATTGCATCATAAAGTGTAGGTGCCTACTTACCGTTTGTATTGCTGGTCTCTGTGAAATAGAAAAGTCTCTAAATAAAGTTTCTAGGTCAATGTCAGATGACTATAGGCTGCCAAATGATGAACGCACGCCACCGGCGCCGGTTTTAGTCATAGGTATCTTATACGGATTTATTTATGTCAGAAGATTCAACCTTTATATTTTCCTTAATAAAGGATTCTTGAAGTACCTTGAATGGGAAGTTTAGTTGCTTAGTTTGGTTAAGTAGAATTACCAATTAATTTTACTAAGGACCTTTTTGTATTTGAAAGACAATTTTAACAACAAGATTGGCATCTACCATCATCATCATCGTCAAGGTAGTGATGCAGGCGTAACCAAAATGGGCATGCTTTGGGAAGACCTCCCACTCGATAAACCGACAAAATTTATTTTAGCAGTCGCAGGGAGTCGATGGATGAAGGACCCCTCAAGACCGCTATCCGTGGCGTCGTTTGGGGGAGGCCTTTGTCCAGTCTTTGACGTATACGGACTGTTGATGATTTTGAGGTAAGATTCTAAGGATACTAAGAATATTAAACAGCATACCTACTGACCAAGTGACAGCAGAATGTAATCCGTTGTATTTACAAAACGACACAATACATAATATATACTCGGATTATTAATTTAAAAAATATTTCGAATACCATCCAGCGATAAAACAGGTTCAATGCATTCGCTTCAGTCACCAAACCAACCAGAACCAACCAACCAACCAACCAGCCAGCCAAGCCAGGCCAGGCAACCAGCGGCAGCGCTTTGGTTGGTTAGTGTTCGTTGAGATCTCGCGTTCGATCCACGCACGTCGGTATACAGAAAAAACATCGCGCATTTTATTATCGGTATCGATAAAACAGATAAAAATAAACGATTGCCTTGAAGGTAATAAGTGCAACTTCCAAAATTCAAGGACTAATAGTGATGTGATTGACCAGCTGATAGAAGCTCTACTTTGTTTTTGGATGGTGAAATGTAAGTTTCCACATACATCATTTTCTTATTAAGTATTGTGTACTCTAAATCAAATAGGTGGACTTACCATTTTTTTCTTCTGAAATATGAATTAAATTTACGTAATATATTAGATCCTCAATAACTTTTAGCTGCGTTTGTCATTGTTAGAATTTTTATTAACTTTTTACGTACGATTTTGGAAACTTTGATCAGAGTTGAATAATTTTTTATAGGTAAATTGCAATGATATATGTTTTAAATCTTTGTTAATTAAACGAGCATTTTAATCAACATAACCCGTAGTATTTAAATTCTGGTGTAGGTACGCAAACATCACCGGATGACACATTGGAAACAAATGTAGAGCAAAATGCTAATTTAGAGATAATTTGATACTTACCGTTTTTAGTAATCAGCGGAAGTGGGTCATAGATACATATAAAATATTGTGGTTTGTTTGGGTTCTTCGTGTGTTTTCGTCAGACATGTAGAGAAAACTAGCTTCAACCCGCGGCTTCACGCGAACATAATGTGTGCGAAATTTCAGCTGGATCCCAATCCGTTCTGCTGTAGGAACTTTTGACGTTGTCTCCTGCTAAGCACATATTTTTACAAACTCTAGTCTTTATGAAAAGTACGATGGCTAACATATTTTTTTATTATTTTTTCAAATTAGGTAGGTGCCTAATAATAAATAAATAAATGTTAATGTCGGTTAATGTTGGACAATTCACACAGCATTATCTAGCCCCAAGTTAAGCAAAGCTTGTGTTAATTGTAAATTATGACCTAGTAGTTCTAATTTGTTTCAATTAAATACATTTTATTATCTAGTACCCATAACACAAGCTCTGCTTAACTTGGGGCTAGATAATGCTGTGTGAATTGTCCAGCATTATTTATTATCTATTTATTATCAAATTTTAATGAATCTGCTGACGTTATAGAGGTTTTGCGAATTGAGTAACGATGACCTTTTTATTTTTTTGCATCTTTTTATATCCTTGTTCGGTTTTTTATACTTTGACGCATTTAAGTTTTAAGGGCGTTCGATTTATTGAAACAAAAAACAACACGCAATGTATTGCGTGTTGTTTTTTGTGGATTTTTTTTCTTGTCTGCAAGAAATAAAATGCAGATAGTAATTGCCGCAAATCGTAAACCATTTTCTATGAAACCACAAACTTCGATACAGGGAAATACATAGTAGTGTTTTAGTAAAAAAATGTCTAATATTCACAAAAGAGCCAAAATTGCAGTTGAATGCAGTTTGAGAAGCTAGTTTTAACAGGGGATTTTATGATTTGCGCTAAATCGCGAAAAAAAAATACCTTCCCGCGCAATGTAAGTTGAACCCCATACCTTAGTGTACGTAAAAGGTTTCTTACCATTATTTTTTTATCATTACACATTAAATACAAATCAGTTTTTTTTAGGGCAAAAATATGATAGCAATTAATCATTCATGATTATTATGACAAGGTTCAACTAAAATATATAAAAAAAGGTATTTAAGTATAATTATTATTTTGAATTGTATTTGCCACTAGTTTCTGCCGCGGCTTTATGGATTTCATGGGATAAAAAGAAGCTTATATCTCACTAATATTATAAACGTGAAAGTTTAGATGGATGGATGGATGGATAGATAGATGGATGGATGTTTGTTCCTTTATCACGCCAGAACGGCAAAACGGATCGGGATGAAATTTGGCACAGAGATAGATTATAGTCTGGAATAGGACATAGGCTATACGCTGGCTTTTTATCCCGGAATTCCCACGGGAACGGGAACTACGCGGGTGAAACCGCGAGGCGCTGCTAGTAATATATATTTTTGAAAAGTTTCATTTACCATGTCTAAAACGTATATTTATGGAAAATTTCAGCCCAATCCGTTCAGGTATTTTTGACGCGAAAAAATAACAAACATACACCCATTCAAACTTTAACATTTTACTCAGCGCATATTTTTGGTATAATAAGTAGCCTATTCTAAGGTTATTTTCGCGAGAACTCATAATAAAACACTGTTTTAACCGAATTGATCACGTATATTTTATTATGTTGTTTATAACCTGACGTTTCGGAGGCTTTTCAGCTTCCCTTTGCCTGTGACCATGGAAGCTGAAAAACCTCCGAAACGTCAGGTTATAAACAAAATATAAAATATACGCGATCAATCCGGTTAAAACAGTGTTTTATTAAGTAGCCTATTATCAAAGTTAGACTATGTTCTTAATGTATGTCAAATTTCATCTTGATGTTTTGGAAATCTTAGGTTACGAAATAAAATTCACATTTCACAAACTTTCACTCAAAACTGTTCGTACTCTAAAGGATTTAAGAGTTCCGTTTTTTCTTTCGAACGCAGCAGGTACGGAACCCTAAAATAACATCACACTAATTTACGTCACAGTACGTTAATAATTTAGAACAGGTTACAACCACATACGTAGATATGTATCTAATTAACTATCTATGTATGTAATCAAAATTTTGTTTGTCACTTGGTGGTTAGCTATCGGATAATGATAAAAACGTTACGATCATTATTCAAAACCGTGTCGCTAATGGAACGTTAACGTTTGTTTATGATATTATGTTAAGATAAGATAGTAAATCTGAGATAATTATAATTAAAGAACTATATTAAAGAAAAATGCCTTGACCCTGAAGTTTTTACCGATGCGATATGCAAAGGGAATATCAATTTAATTTAAGCACCAAGATGCTCTTACATACATATTGAAATTAGCTTATTTTTATTTTATTTATTTTAGACAAAATAATATCCGTTGACCTCATTTAAGGCGTTACCCCGACCCAAGCTAGCGCCGCCGCCGCCACCTATTTGATCTTATTATTACGTTGAACAAAGAAAATTAAAAAAAAATCATTTGGTAGTTTGTGATAGGTACCTACCTATTATTATAAGCTAGCGGTACATATTATAAGGTAGCGCCTTAAATCATACCTATACACGTAGAGGAAAAACACGTTGCTGTACAGCAGAGGCATGGTGTCATTCAACTATATTCTTGATTTCGTAGCCAAAAACGAATCTATGTGTGACTTGACAAGCATATAACTTTAGTGCTTTCACGCACACAAGCGCACGTATACGAATAGGAAATTAAGACAAATTTACCGCAATTTTTCAGTGACACCTCGTTTGTGTCTTCTATCATTCTAAGCCTTCTTCTTCTATGCCTATACACTTAAAACAAAAATAACTAAGATAGTCCAATGTCACCAAAATATAGGTTTTTAGGATATAGGAAATATTTTGTTTCATTTATTCATTAAAATCTGTTTGATAATCTACTTAGTATACAGATGACCCCAGTTCCTGCGGAAATTAATTTATATTCCTTCCTAATTTACATGATCACAGCCATATTACTATCGTGGGCCGGCATCAGTATATTACGTAACCTTGCGACGCCGGTATTTTCGCTTAGCTTCATGGTCTTTTCAAATTTTGCAATCACTTCCATAGAATTGCTTTAGTATTTATCAATAGTCATTGCAGTTTATTTAACTGACAGTTCACACTGGTAAAAAATATCGAAGTGAAAAAAAAATGCGTGCAGAATTAGTATTTTGTTATTACGATAATGTTGGTGTACCATATCTTTCTATTCCTTTTTGTCAATAATATGCGATGTAATTTATTCTGAAATAAAAGCTTTATTATTATTACCTAGGAACCAAATAGATTTGTAATTTGGTTGTGTACCAAAATTTAAATATTCGTCACTCCTAAAAGCATCTCCTGTTGATTTTTCTCGTATGATGAATTTTTCTCATAGTTTAGGATGAAAAGTAGAGTGTGCCACACGGTACCAAAATTATTTAATCTCGAGCGACGTACTCGTACTTTCAATCCTTCGCTACGCTTAGGATCCTACTCTACGTGACTAAAGAATCCTTCGCTTCCCTCTGGATTCAAAAAATCGCTCTCGCACTAAACACATTATTTTGTTCCCTTGTGGCACAATCTACTATTTCATCTTATTCATCCAATTTCATCATACTATAATATTAATTTAATGTAGTAATTGTTGGACAATTCACACAGCATTATCTAGCCCCAACCCCCAAGCTAAGTAGAGCTCGTGTTATGGGTATTAGATAACAGATATACATTAATACAACACATCATAGATATATATTTTTTATTATACATACCTACATAAAAAACGACCAGAACACCTAGAAAAAACCTGTAGATTGTACTAAATATTTGTCTCAAGGCGGGAATCGAACCCGCAACCTCCTGCGTCGCAGGCGGACCTTCGCCCACCGCGCCACGGAGATAGTTTCATACTATGACGTATTTCCCTTTAGATCCTTATTTCTAATTCAAATTCCTATTTCAAAACACTTACATACCTCAGTCATATTAAAGTTTATCGACGATGGCTCCTCCATTGATAGGTGTTGATTGACAGTGACAGGCAATAATGCAAAATGTCAAAATATTCTATTGCAAGTAACTTTCAAAAGGTTAAGGCATACGTATACCTAAGCAGGTACGGAGTAGAAGCCGGTCTAAGGTGCAAGCTGCAAGCTTCAAGATGGCGCAAAATGTCTCGCATGTTTAACCAACAATAATGTATGAACTGTGCAATAAATATTTAGTAATGGCTGGTAATATTTGCAGGTAAGTACCAACTTTGTTATAAATATTTAGAAATACCTACTTACTAGGTTGGTAGAATAGATAAGAACACCGCTGACATAGTTGTCGATTCTGGGATTGACTTTGAAATTAATACCGTATTTTTTATTTCGTTTGTTAAAAAAGGGGCGGCCACACGTCTCTTTGTGTGATCCTTTCTTTAACGAAGTAAGTAAACTAAAAAATAGGTATCTAAGTATTTTATCCTGATGAAATAGATTAAAATACAACGTTTAAAATACTCTCTATTTATAATTTAATTTTATTATTTGATTGTAATTTTCTTTGTTAATAAAGTTAATTTTATATGTTAAAACAACCAATTTGAGTTTCCGGACTCGTCCAGACTGGATTCGGTCCAAAGTGGGACGAGTCGGGAATAACTTGTTTTAAATACTGCAACATTAACTAAAATAAACATCTGAATGTCGAATCGTAGGAGCAAGGTTCCTGGGTGCAGCGCTGTTCTGGTGTTGGCAAGACATAGCCGATGACGTCCGCTCGCGATTGTGTTTTGTTTTTCGTGTATTCCGATTTGTGACTTCAGCGCGGATATAACCGTATATGAAAAAACAAAAGACACGCGTCAGCTTTTAAAAACTAATCTATACTGATCTCTCTGTATCTTCCGTCTTCTTTCTTCAAACTTCACCAGTCCACCAATAAGGGGTCCATGGTTCTAGCAACTTTTTTAACCCTATCTCCTATGGTGACACGCGTGGAGGTTTTACACCCATACTATAAAATATAAATAAATAAATAATGCTGGACGTTTCACACAGCCTTATCTAGCCCCAAGTTAAGCAGAGCTTGTGGTATGGGTACTAGATAACTTATAAACATAATACAATACATTACATAGATAGACATTTTTATTATACATGGAATAGGAGGTTGCGGGTTCGATTTCCGCCTCGGGACTAATGTGTGTACGATCTGCAGACATTTGTTCAGGGTGTTCTGGTCGTTTTCTATGTATAATAAAAAATATCTATCTATGTATTGTATTATGTATATCAGTTATTTAGTACCCATAACACAAGCTCTGCTTAGCTTAGGGCTAGATATAATGCTGTGTGAATTGTCTACCATTATTTATTTATTTATAGTACCTATTGCAATTTTCTTACTTTCAAACCTCTCGTGATTAATGGAAGACCCAAGGTGTATGCCCCAGCTGGACCTTCCGGCATGATCTACATAAAATACTGACCGGTCTTATTATGGTTTCAAACCATAAAGGACTCTGATATGCAGCTAACCATAAGTAGAAATAATTACTCATACCTAGTAGGTATTTTTCACCTTCAGTCACGTCTTAAGTTAAGGGTCAAAGTTATAAAGGTGATCCAATTATTTGTATTTACTTGCCATGAAGAAACTGGTTTTTATAACGAGCAATATTATGTAGTTCATAAAACGGAATATCAGTAATTGAAGGAACCACTTCAATAATAACCAACCGGTTAGGAAGAAGGATTACGTATTTATGTGTTGCTAATATGCAGGGTGTAAAAAACGAAGGAGTAAACTTTCAGAGGGGGGTTTAGTTTTGATGACAGAAGAAAAATATTTATAAAAATCCCAACTTCAATACGAAATAGACGTCGAAGGTGTTTTATGTTATATAGGGAATGTAAACAGTTGCTTAGGCCTTGTTTATTTTTTTATACACAATAAGCTCATTCATCAGGTGATTTTTTTAAAGTAGTTTTCCCGTATTCTGTAATCGAAGCTTTAAAGTTTGGTTCTTAATTTTTGTTACACCCCGCATAAAAAAAGAAGGTAAATAATTAAAAGCGTGTTTTGTCAAATTGTCTTTCATGCTATGCTTGTATTGTGTTCCACGTAGATATTGTTGGACTGAATTATATTTGTGTGTCCAAAACAAAAGTCCAAAAACGTCGACAGGACATTGTTTGCGACTCCTATACGACGCTACATACCTATAGCGGTCCTAAGCTGCATCCGTCCATAAACTCCTTGCAACCGCTGCCATGTTGTCTATCAGTCCATCGAGTAGGTACCTTTACCTACTCCACAGCGGTTTTGGCGATGTGTTCCACGATCGCCAAATATTCCAAAAAAATCAGCCTGTTATAAAAAAAAAAGTTAAAAAACATGTTAACAAGTTAAAATTGCCATTTTAGTTTGCTAATTCTGAGAGCTATGCCAGTTACTGTGGTTCTTCTATAGATTTTTTTATTTTGGGTTCTGCCGAGTCGAAGAACTCCAAGCATAGCAATCACCTACTTGATTCAGAACCCTAAAATGCAAGGTCTTTAGAGTTCCTTCTCACTTATTACGTGACAGGTGACCTGTTAATAATTATCAACAATTACCTACAAAGAAACCTAAATAAGCATGACTCCGGAAGTCAAGATATTTTTTTATGATAAGCTTGTAATAAAACGTAATACTCGGTTATTAGTCGTACAATTTGCAGCAGGTTTAGACAATTATGCCTTATAATACAAGAGTGACGTTGTATTAATCAAGAAAAAATCTCGTCTTATCATGCTATCGGACGCTATGTATAGGAAACCATTCTTTGATACTATGAACGAAGTAGATTTTTCGTCTTTGCAGGAGCATAAACGACTGAGGTAAATGGCTCCGACAGACACTTGGATATACATAGATTGACCAGGTTTCAGATTTTTATTAGGTTCACACATGTTTATGTGTGAACCTAATAAAATCTGCACAGCACAGGAAAAAAAGCCAACAAACAGAAAAACAGTAGTATAATGGTTAAGTAGCACAGAGGTAGGCAGAAAAGGACACAAGGCTAGAGAGTAAAAATCAAAATATAAGCAAAACTACAAATATGATAAATAGTAACTACCAATAGTGCAATTAAATTACATTAAATTCATCATGCACCTAACCTATGATAGGATAGGAACGATAGGATCCTATCCGACTTTTGACTTCTATCCCCCAAAAACCAATCGCAAGAAGTTTTTGCTTTTAAAGTTAAAAACTAATAAACATTTTCAGGGTCAAGAATTGAACACACACGTGCATGTAGGCCACACGCAAGTCAATATGGGAGTATTAAGCATTGTTGTTTTAACTAATAACAGCTGTGAATTTTTTGTGTGGATAGTGATGAGGTCAAGGTATCTAGGTACTTAAAAATATATTAGTATGTCGGATAACTCATGTAAGTAAAATTATTATCTGGTAGTTAGGGTACCTACCTAACTATGCGATTGCAGATTGGCAAGATCTCCATTCTTTTTCTTGTCCTTAGTGAAGCGAGAGGTAAAGGCCAAGCAATTCATCTCCATCAACTCTATTGTATGTTGAGTACTTAGCAAGGTATCTTGTAGGCAATAATTGTTAACTGGTAGGTTGCAAAACACTTTTAAAAAAAATAAAACTTTATTCGATTTAGAATTTTTACAAAGAGAAAGTGCTAGTTTCGAAGACAGGATTGAACTGCCCTTGCTTATCTTAAGTCTACGCTTATATACTAAGGATATGAGAGTAGTAAACAAATCATTAAATGGTGTTGACAAATAAATGTGTGAGAACATTGAGATAAGTCTAGTTATTACTTATCGAAATACATTAGAAGTAAGGATGTGATAAACAGGATAATGAGTTGTTTTGATGATAGATAGGTATTTCTAGGAACTTGTGCCTAAAGGAGTATGTGTTGGGGAACATGGTACATAACATCTCCCCCCTTAGAATAAAGATTGAGCATTAGTGCGCGATCTTTGAGAATGCGGCGATGATGGGGTTTCTTCGTCTTCGTCGTCCGTCACACAGGAAGTTGTCTGTCCCAGGTTTCTGAGCGGTATGGCAACTTGAGTTGTTCTGTGACGGCTGGAGTTGTCGAAGCAGTTGTTAAAGATCTGGATGCAACCTGAGTTTGATGATCTTCTTCTTCCGATGAAAGCGTTTGGACATCTGTTCCATAGTTTTACAAGGAGGTATGAGAGTAGAATGATGCCAATTCCAAAATAAACCATCGAAAAGATTGGGTTGTATTTTTCAACGAAAGTCTTTGATTTTGCTGAAGTTTGAAAGCGTTTCAACTCGTCGGAGTATTTTTCCAGGTGAGATCTGATTAGATTTAAGGAGTCTAGTGGTGTCTCATTCATTTGGATCGGGATCAGCTGCGGTTCTTCGATTCCTTGGAAGGCTCCGTAGCAATCGTCTCTTATATCAGGGATTATTATCGGGTCAGTGTAGTTTTCAGTGGTTGACGTGAAAGCTGAGAGTGTGCTGTAGCCGGTGTGGAGCTTACAGCCTTCAGGTAAGGTTATACTTCCTGATCCCTGGATTTTGTAGATCGAGACATCGTCGTTGCAGTGGAGGACGCAGCTTGTTTCCCTCGTCAGGATATAGAGCCACCTGTTGTGGTCCAAGGGTTGAAACGTTTGGATTTCTGCCGGGAAGGTCGTTGCTACGCATTCTTCGGGAGTTTTCTTTGATTTGCTGCGTAGGATCTGGACTTCGCAGGTTGGGCGTTCGGTAGCGTCGTACAGGATGAGGTCCTTGCAGATTCTTCTCCTCGGTGCGAAGATAGTGCAGGTGTCTAGGGTGCTCGTGGACACGTAGTACTGTCCGCTGGGGTCAGTGGCCAAATAAATATGCTCGGGAATGATGGTGGAGTGGAGTGAGGAATTGGGATGTTGGATTGGAGTAGAGTATATGTGATATAGGGTAAGGGGATTATTTGAGGTTAATGGAAACTATAATATAAACTAAGCGATCTGAGTAAACGTAAGATGTAAGGGATGATGAGTCTTTTGCTGGATCTAATTTTATTGGATTTTAATAATTCTTCGAATAGCTTCTTAGTGCTTATTATAGAAGGGTGGATTATGTTAGATTTCGCGAAAATGATGCTGTATAGACAGTCGTCTATCTCGTTCTGCAGACTGGTAACCAGTTCTATTATTTGCAGGGAAATTGTGGAAATATCCTCGCTAACTTTGATGTCGAAAATCAAGTTTTTGGTGTTATTTAGATAATTGTCGAGTCGCCTGATGTTTTCATTAATAACTTGTTCGTCAAAAGAAATCTTAAAAATTGTTTCGTTGAAGTTCTTAACTGTAGATGAAATGATTTGAATTTGTTTTTGCATGAGTTCTGTAAGATCTAATTCGCGTTTCTCTAACTGGTCGATACACGTGTCGTACCTCTTTGCGTCGTGTGCGTCCGGGGTACCTATAAGCCATCTCAGAACTGAGCCAAAGCCGTCTAGAAGTTCTCTCTTGACACGTGTTGTTTTTCCCAAGTACATACTGAGTTCGGAAAATCTAGATTCGATTTTCTTGACGTTTACGTTGAGATACGATTTGGTTGATTGGAAATTTGGGAGATTTTGATATTTTGTGGAAACAGCTTGGAAGTTAGTTGAGAGTCGCGTTAGTCTTATACCTAGAATCTTAGTATTACTATTTACAGTTAACCTACATTAGAGTTGGAGCCTACGTATGGTCGCAGGCGATTAGCGTGCACGAGTGTAGTTTTTCCTGCTTTTTTAATCAAATAATTTTCATTAAAGCCTACCCGTGCAATATCATACGGACCATCCCACTTAGCGTCTAGATTATTAGGGTTTGGTATTCTTAACATTACTTTGTCGCCTATCTTGTATTCTATGGTATTCTTGATTTTGCTGTCGTATCTTTCCTTTGCCTTTTCTTTCATGTTTTCTATGTTTTTCAATGCTGCGTCACGGGATGATCTGAGACGTTCGTTAAGGTCTTTTAAGTAATCGCATGCAGTGTAGTCAGGAATAGGTTTAAGGGAGTAGAACGGACGTGGTTTAAAACCGAAAAGAAGTTCGTGGGGCGTATAGCCTGTAGTGCTGTTCAACGATGTGTTGTGGCACATTATTGCGAAAGGGATTATTTGATCCCAATTCTTAAGTCTTCGATTATGATACATACGAATGTGATCTCGTAGTGTTGCGTGAAAACGTTCCAATGCACCATTTGTTTGAGGATGATAAGTTGTGCTAAAAGTATGACTTGAGCCGAAAAATTTCATGAGTTGTTTCATGACATTGTTCATGAACTCAGTGCCTTGATCTGAATGAAATCTTTTAGGTACTCCGTAATGTTGGCAAAAATGTAGCAGTCGGTGTGCTACCGTGACTGCTTCTTTGTCTGGGATTGGATAAGCTTGAACAAATCTAGTAAGATCATCTTGAAGAGTGAGAACGTATTTATTATTGCTGTCACTGATGTCTGAATATGAGACTAAGTCCATTGAGACGCGTTCGAAAGGTTCCGTAGATTGGGAGGTTATAACCATAGGAGCTTGGAAGGTTTTTCTTTGAATTTTATTTTGTTGACACACGAGACAAGAATCAATGTAAGACTTTATGTCGTTGCTCATTCCTTTCCAAAAGAATTCCTCTCGGATTTTCCTAGTTGTTTCTACTATACCTCGATGTCCTGAAAGAGGTTCATCGTGGTAGGTTTTCAGGATTTTAGGGATTTCATCTGGCGTTGGATATTTGATTTTACCTTCACAGATTATGATTTCACAATCATAGCTTTCAGCCAGGTATGCCGTTATGCGAAGTTGTTCGTTATTGATGAGTTTGCACGTGTGGTCATTCTTAAGGTCAGGGACAAAGAGTTGGGAAACTGTGTGTTGTTGAAGACAAGAAAGCAGAGCTTTGAAGTAGCTTTCAGAATCCCACGGATCGAAGTGATTTGGTCTTGTGCAGCAGAATATTAAGTTCTGTTTGTCGTTAGAGACAAGAAGATCTGTGTCATAGAGCTCTTTAGTTTTTTCTAAATAAGGGTTCGTTTGAGAACACAAGCTTAACGCTTCTTTAGCTAGATCGTTTTGATCGGAAGGGTTACAAGAGGTAGGGATGAATATGTTTTTATGTTTAGTGTCTAATAGTCTGTCCGGTGAAAATTTGATTTTATTTGAATCGAAACATTTACGTTCTATGTTTTCTAAAGCGGTGTAGTGTTCGTAGTTAAGTTGGAGATATTCTGGTTGAGGCGAAGGTGAGTTAGGGGGCGATTCTGTCAAGTCAATAATATTTGAGTTCATTATAGGTGGACGAGAGAGAGCATCTGCATTTGTATTTGATTTACCGGCTTTGTATTGCACTTCATAATCATATTCTTCAAGTTTGAGTCTCCACCGAACTAGCCGGCTACCTGGATCTTTAATGTTCATAACCCACGTTAGAGGTTTATGATCAGTCAAGATGTTGAACTTTCGTCCGAATAGGTAAGGCCTAAAGTGTTTGACAGCCCATACAATAGCCAATAATTCGCGTTCTATAGTCGAGTAATTTGATTCGGCTTTGTTTAAGGTACGAGAAGCGTATGCTATTGGCAAATCTTTGCCGATTTCTCCTTGTGAAAGAACTGCACCGATTGCGTATTTTGAGGCATCGGTGGTGAGATTGAAAGGTTTTTGAAAATCAGGATATTGCAATATGGGCGCTGTTGTTAGAATGTCTTTACATCCATCAAAAGCCCGTTGTTGTTCTTCTCCCCAGATAAAAGGAACATCTTTCTTAAGAAGGCCTGTCATCGGCTTGGTAAGCTTACTGAAATTGGGTATGAACCTGCGATAGTATCCAGCAAGACCTAGAAACGATTTTATATCTTTGCATGATTTAGGTATGGGGAAATCTTTGACTGCCTTTACTTTATCGGGATTAGGTTTTACACCTTCACTGGATATAATATGACCTAAGTAAGCGACTTCTTTTCGCATGAACTCACATTTATCAGGTTGAATCTTAAGACCATGTTTTCTGAGTCGATCGAATACTTCGTTTAGTTTTTGTTCGTGTTCTTGGAGACTGGAAGCGAAAACGACAATATCATCAAGGTAGACAAAGCATCTTTCGCCTTGTAGTCCGTGAAGGATGCTATCCATTACCCGTTGAAACGTGGCTGGTGCATTTTTTAGCCCGAAAGGCATTCTCAAAAATTCGTAATGGCCGTAAGGCGTATTGAAAGCTGTTTTTGGAATATCTTTGTTATCTAGTTCGATTTGGTGAAATCCTGAAGCTAGATCTAGTGTTGTAAAATATACTGAATGACCTAATTTGTCTAAGATGTCAGTTATATTTGGTAAAGGGTAGCTGTCTCCGATAGTGACGTCGTTAAGTTTGCGGTAGTCAATGACTACGCGCCACTTTTGTTTCCCAGAAGCATCTAGTTTCTTTGGGACTACCCAAATTGGGCTGCTCCAGGGAGAGCTGCTTGGTTGTATTATATTCTGATCGAGCATTTTTTGGACTTGTTGTTTAACTTCTTGTTGGTGAATAAAAGGGAACCTGTAAGTTTTCGTATGAATAGGAGCATCGGAGGTTATGGGAATTGAGTGTTTCGTGTGATTTGTAAAGGTTAATGGTTGTCCTTCAGTATAAAAGATGTCAGAGAATTCGTTGACAATTTTGTGAAGTGATTCCTTTTCTTCGTTGTTGAGATGGTCTTGTCGAATTTGCTCATTGATTGTTTTATGTTTATTGGAAGTTTTATTAGAGGTGTTAACTGTAAATGTAGGGATGTTTTCGCATTCGTCGTTGTTTGGAAGCTGTATTGTTTGAATTGTAGGAATTAGTATGACTTTGTCTTGGTTACTAGAGTTAATACACGTTATAAGGAATCGATTGTTTTTGATCGAAACCAAGGCACTAGGTATTGTTATACCCTTATCGATTTCCTGTTTTTCGACAATGGCATATCCCTGTTTGATATCGTTAGTGACACATGTGATTACCGTTTCCGTTCGTTGGCCTAAAAATTGACCGTTTTCAGTTTCTTGATGTTCTTCATTGATATAGAATAGTTTATAAGTTCGATCGTGAACTTTCATTGTTTTTGATTGTACGTGGATACACACATTGAATTTAGACATGAAATCGTTTCCTAGAATGCCGTCTACTTGAATATTTAAATTAGCGACATGGAATTTGAACTTTGCAAAGTTATCTAGTGATAGTCGAGCCGTTCCGAAGCTCTGGATTGAGGATTGCTTACCCGAGATTCCTACTATTGATACGATGTTCGATACATCTAGAGGAGCGTTTCCAATCTTTGACTTATTGATAATGGAAATAGCGGCTCCTGTATCAACGAGGAGGGTGATTGGGTTTCCTTCGATGTGGAATTTGCAATGCAAAAGATTTTCCGGCGGGACGTTTAGTGATGAAATCGTGATGAATTCAGGAGGTTTCGTTTCAGACCTAGAGTTAGATTTAGAGTTTGATTTAGAGCTTGATTTAGAGTTTGATTTAGAGTTTGATTTAGAGCTTGATTTAGAGCTTGATTTAGAGTTTGATTTAGATTTTGATTTACGATTTTGATTTGATTTAAGATTTCGAATGGAATTAGAGTCCTGAGGTTCAGTTTGAGTGCTAGCATCGCATAGGATTTTGTGATTTGGTCGTCGTGTTTGCGGTGCTACGGGTTTAGGAAATGCTTGTCCCCGATGGACTGGATGGAGCTTTTCCTGATTACTAAACCTGGTTGATTTTGGTTGAGGTTTTACCATCCTAGTTGAAGGGCCTCGACAGACAGATCCAAGCTCGACTGGTTCGTCATCAGCGGTGAGGTCGGTGTCTGGGCACTGTCTAAGGAGTTGGAAGCGGTTCCCGAGGACGTACCCGTTTCCTCGGTCGCCTGTGAGTTTAAATTGTTCACCTTTGCCTGAGATGAGGTGAGTTGAGCTTGTGGCTGGCGCGGATTCAGATTTTGACGGAGGTTATTATTATATGCGCGCTTGCGACATTCGGATATCAAATGACCTGGTTTTTTGCAATAGTTGCATGTTTTTGCGGGTGCGTTGTTTTCTAGTCGCTGTGGATTGCGAGGCATAGGCATCGAAGGCCTTGGAGCTGCGTTTTTTGGATTAAAAAGGTTGTGTCTGACACTATTCATTTTCCTTATTTTTTCTTCTTGGATGGCAAAACTGCCAGCATCAGTCAGGTCAGTGAACGATTTTACCCGTAACATAGTTCCTATGTCTGAGCTTAAGCCGTTTATGAAAACGTTGAGCGCTGTTTCGTCTGTTGTGGCCAGGCGACCTATTAAAGTGGAGTCTGCGCACTCTGCGTTAAGTTTTTCTATTATCTTGCTCCTACATAGGTCCACTCTGTGGAAGTAGTCGGTGATCGACTCTTGTGGTTTTTGGAAGAGAGATTGCAGCTCTAGATGGAGATGAGCTAATGTTTTTGTTTGGGAATATTTTTGAATTAAGAAATTTTTTAGGCTTGACCATGATTCAAATTTCCTCGCGTGTATGTCTGACGACCCTGGCCCTGTTATGCGTATCAAGGCATATGTTAAAAGAATCTTTTGTTGAACCGGTGAGGCCAGTTCAAAAGCGGAGTCGCATGCCCTTACAAAGAGGTAGACTTCTGACTGTTTTGTTGTATCGAAGCAGGGGATCATGCCCTGCAGTGCGCTTAATGGTATGTCGTTGTTTGTGGCGTTAAATACACTTGGCTTGTTTTCCGACGTCATGTTTGTTTCTTAGAGAACTGTTCGAGTTAGGTTTTGATTTGGGGATTTAGTGCTTGGATTTAGCGATTTAGTAAATAGATTTAGGACAAGAGTTTGTTTGAAGTAGGTGATGGGAATGGATGAAAGGAGTGAGCATAAATATGTTCAGCCACTTACCAGAGTAACAGGATAATCTGGATCATCGCGTAGCTTCGGCGAAACTGTTAAAACCCTTCAGGTACCGTTCTAAAACGTTCGTTTCGACTTATTTTGCGACCGCGAGTATCCTACCGGCTGCGCCAAATTGTTAACTGGTAGGTTGCAAAACACTTTTAAAAAAAATAAAACTTTATTCGATTTAGAATTTTTACAAAGAGAAAGTGCTAGTTTCGAAGACAGGATTGAACTGCCCTTGCTTATCTTAAGTCTACGCTTATATACTAAAGATATGAGAGTAGTAAACAAATCATTAAATGGTGTTGACAAATAAATGTGTGAGAACATTGAGATAAGTCTAGTTATTACTTATCGAAATACATTAGAAGTAAGGATGTGATAAACAGGATAATGAGTTGTTTTGATGATAGATAGGTATTTCTAGGAACTTGTGCCTAAAGGAGTATGTGTTGGGGAACATGGTACATAACATAATCCAATTAAAATTAGAAAGCTGTAATAACAAATATTGGCCTTGTAAGAACCTTTATTTTGTTCGATTGTTATTGTGTCAATGGCCACCGATGTTGAAATCAGCAGACTGAAATAGACGAATCATCAACTTCACTTTTTGATGATTGGCAATTTTTGTGCAAACAGTTACAAAGTCATTATGACTTGCATAAAAATCAAAATAATTATGTAATAAACAAACTTTGATTAAGTGTGGTGGATGAAGTTTCGTAGAAATCCGATTAAAAGTTCATTTTAAAATTAACAAGGACATGACATGTCTTATCGAAAACGTATGTATGTATAAATGATTAGAGATTAAGAGATTCTATTACTATACATACTGACTAGTGGTCGGCTTCGCACGGGTATATTCTATCGCCTATGTTCATCAGGGATAATGTAGGATTCTAATGGTGAAAGAACTTTTCAAATCGGCTAGTAGTTACGGAGCCTATTCAATTCAAACAAACAAATCTTTCCTCTTTATTAAAATATTATAGTTACAGATGACAGACATCTCAAGAGTTGTTGTGAAGTGAAGTGTCAAATGAACAAATAAAAGGGTGTTTTGAAAATTACAATGGTACTTTATTGCGAAGTCAAAGACACCTTATCGTTCTCATGAGCTCACGAAACAAAAATATCACTGCAACCTTATTACGATTGGTAGAGTTGCAACCTGGTTTCTTCGTGACTTCACCCTAACTTGACCTCTTTCTGGGTCAATGTCAATCCAGTATTATACTTGGTTAAAAGTGCTAACTACTTGTTATCAATTATCTAGGATAGGAAGGTAAAATAGATTATCCAGCATTAGCTTTATAATGTTAAGTTTTATGTCACCGTTGCAGTTTATATCCAGCTAGAATATATTGTTTAGAATCATTATGTAGTCTTTATGTAGGGTTGTTTGCTCATTCCACGCAGGCATCAAGGTATATAGGTAGGTAACTATAATTCCCTATTTTTCTGTTACCCATCAGTTTCTAGTCATGTTAGGGATATATTCCATGTATCCAGATCACGTACTCTATTGTTCCGGGACCTCTAGACCCAGTTTGTCTGGTACGATGACTTACCACCAACAATACACTGACTCAGAGACATCAATCGAGGGTCAATTGATGTCTCTGAGCCAGTATATTGTTCTTTATAAATATTTATTACCAACTTCAGATAGCAACACAATGGAACACCTGGGTGCCACGTAGAACACGTAGTTACTTACAAAATCTTGTACCCGACTAGACATTTTATAAAATTACTCAATTTATTTGGCGTAGGCACCCAAAGTGAGTTAACCACCGATACGAGAAGTTGCCGCTTTCTCCTGTCCATTGCCGTCTATGTCTTCAAGGTCGTATAGTTCAGCCTCCGTGCTCTCCCTTATAAAAGTGTTTTCTTTCCTTTTGTTCACAGATGTCCAATTGAAACATAATCTGTGAAATGATGGAGACAAACGCAGGCGCGTCCCGCGCGCTTGGTCGTGCGCATTTATCACATCTGCCGCAGCGTCCACCCGTCAACTTGTCGTTCCAAGATCTTACGTATACCGTCCAGAATGGAAGAAGTGAGTACATGAGTACATTACAAATTACGCTTGGCTGGAGTTAAACGGAATCCCGAGGACGGATAAAAGTTACTCAAAACCAGATCCGTCAAGTGCAAGTGTAACTCGTGCGCGGGTTTTGAAAATTTGCCAATTTATACAAATGTGTACCCACCCCGGTTAGACTTTGCTATTTAATTGAAACTGATTTTTTTTCGACTTTTTTCACAATGTTTAAAAAAGTTTGAAACCTACAAAAATTTTATATACTGTTTTCAAATGTACAAATCAATACCTTTAATTTGATACCCCATTTGCCCCCATAGGTCTCTTTTAAAGTTTCAACATCACAATTTGTACTGAAAATATTCATTTTCATTTATGAATACTATATTTTTTTCTTGAAATCAGTAAATGGTGCAGAAAATGTATTATTATTTCAAATTTCAAGTTAATAGCTGGAGTAGTTACTGAGATAGAAATATTGACGAACAGAGCGAGACCATAAGGGTTTCGAAACCGATCTCAAAACCCTAAAATACGTGCAAAATCGTAGTCCGAACCAATAAAAAAAAAACTTAGCAGTCGAATGTAACTGGCATCGGTTTTCTCGTATTGTTGCATGTGTTGTAATGCGATAATAACATTTGAAACCTAATATGACCCCATACGTGACTTGCTTCTACTGGGTAAAATTAGTCATAGCAAAATAATGCTATTATTGTGACTCAAAATATTTACGATAACATTATGTAGGTTAAACAAACCCACTAAACTAACAATGACCACGAGGCCTACCCACGAGGCCGTTTAGCGTACAAACTTGATACCTACCTGGATTGATAGTCCAGGGCATTTATTATTATGCATTTAAGTCTAGGTTCGTTTTTTATATAGTTTTGTATTGTAATGTACAGTGCGCGTCAGAATTAAGTATCCCCCTTGTCTAAAAGAGGTACAGAGATAGGGGGATACTTAATTCTGAAGCGCACTGTACCTATACAGTTTTTTTTAATTTTCTTTCACTAATTTGTGCTCTACCAGCTCTTATTACACTTAGGTTACCTGGAATCAGCGATAAGACCGCCTATTGTACTGTTACTGTTTTAAATACTAAAGGTTTTATTTTTGTTATGTAAAGTGCAATAAAGTGTACATTCATTAATTCAGATAAAAATCCATAAAACCATATTCAAATCAAAAGGAATTAAATTCAATATCGGCAAATAAAATAAAATGCCATTGAAGTTTTTTAAATAAAAATAAAATGGTGTAAATTGTGACCTTTGCCCAGCAGTGGGATTTAATGAATTCTATAGAACTTAGATTAGCCATTGGTGCCACGATTAATACCTTCGCAGAATTGTCTACGAGTGTCTACGATGCGTGCGTTTATATCTTTTGTATGAAAAATGTGCTCTAGTCAAACAGACACGGATTATATTTATATAGATTATATGTTTTGTTTTTATTACCCTTATTTATATTTATAGCTTACAAACAGGCCTTTCACACATGAAAATGCTCGGCTGACTTCCAACCAAACTGATGTCACCAATGTTGTTGACGACCGGTGTGGCGTGGTGGACGAAGGTCCGCAAATGTTTGTCCCGAGTGTTCTCTATGTGTGGGTATTTTCTATGTCTAGTAAAGAATATCTATTTATGTCATGTATTGTATTAGGTATATCAGTCATCTAGTACCCATAACACAAGAACCAGGTTATGTGCATCACGATTTAATAAATTATTCAGTTAAAACGGAAAATACCCTAGTTTAAAGCTTAGTGAGAATTTAATAACACTCATTCATTATAGTCACAACTTCACAACGTCACAACAATCATTATAGTATGCCTATATTAGTCCACTGCTGGACTAGGCTTCTTCTAATAAAATGGTAAACAATAATGCGAAAATTTGGATGTTTAGATGTTTGTTACCTCTTCACGCTAAAACTACTGAACGAATCGGGCTGAAACGTTTCCATTGAGGTAGTTTTAGGGTTAGAATAAAACGTAGGCTACTTTTTATTCCCTAAACCAGTTCCCATGGGATAGAAATAACCTTAAACAACGCGTGCAAAACCGCGGGCAAAAACTAGTACGGGAAAAATTCAGACATTTCGGACAACTAGCAAGTCCTAAGCCCAAAAAAAACTGATTTCAATGGAAATTACTGGTCATATCATTGTTTTCCTGTAATATTTGCATACCTCTTGGTTTTTTCCAATTAAAATGCTAAAAGTTTCGTTTCTCTGAATCAGTCCATTTCGTGATTAACACTTGTCTTTTTTGGTCGTTTGTTTATTTTTACACGAATATTTTTAAGACGTCAAATAATTGTACTCAATTGTTGATTGTTACTAGACATACGATAATTATTTTGACCGATAGTTCAGCGGTTTATGTACAATACATTGTACACCAAGGAAATACAAAATTACAGGAAAAAAGATATACCTAACAGACTTGCATCATGGGTCGCTAAGAGAGATCTATGTAGAGACCTCATCACCACCATCAGTTTACGTCTCAGAGCCTTGACATTTTAGAAGTACAGGTGTATTCCTATGTTATAGTTAAAATTGCTTAGTAATACCCAGATCCAATAGAAAAAGTGTTTTTTTAAGGTGTAACAGTCTGTTGCACCGACCGTTGCATAGTTTTTCAGTTTTTTATGATTTAGGTCGTGTAGCTTTAGCTAGTTATGCGGGCACTAACTTTATTATTATATATATTTATAAATCTACTAGTTTCAGCCCGCGGCTTCTATGTTTCTATGGAAGGTTTTTTTTTATTAAAATTTTACAACTTTTGGATAACATGTTCAAGCCAGTTGGCTAGGTATACAGAGTTTAAAGGTTAATTATAGAAGTTAGCTTTAAACGTTTCCATAGAAATATAGAAGCATACTTTTTATATATAAAAAGTAGCATACGTTTTATCCAGGCTTAGAATCTGTGTGCAAACAGAAACTACCAGTCAAAGCATGAAATGTAAAAAAAACAGATGTTTATTTTAGTGTTCATAAACTACTGTTTATTATTATTATTTTATTATACTAAACTTCTGAGTACAAATATATTACCTAAAATTTTAGGGGTCCATTCCTTAAAGGAGTCAAAGGGACCCTATTACTAAGCCAATGTTGTAACACACATTTTGTAGAGCCCCTGTACCCTAGTAGTGTATTTTTTTTACCATCTTTATTAACATAGAAAATTTCAATCAAATAATAGAATTAAATTAAAACTAGTATTTACAATTGAAAAAATTGAGTTAACTGCAGACTGTTGCAAACAATCTACAAGTAGTGTATTGTATATGTACATATTTCTCTGTTTTAAGCTATCCGTATGTCAATAAATAAATTTTTCACAGAAGATTATTAGATAATTATCTAGGTAATTGTAAGATACTACGGAACCGCACTTGGCCGGTTACTTCTAGAAGCTTAACTTTGGAAGTAAACACATTGTTGTAATTTCCTGTATGACAGCTATTTGTTATATTTGAACAAAACCTACTAAATCTATATTTAGATAACATTAACATAACAAGCATGTTTATTATTATTTTTAATGACGCACTTGAAACCTCCAACCCGTTATTTTTGCGGTTTTCTGTTAAAAATGATTGAGAATAATTAGCGATGGAGGTACCTAATCATAGTCAATTGTTTTTTATTTCATTTGATGCAGCCTCAGACATGAATGCGACAAAAATTGCTGAACAGCGACAATTTGGTATTGACCTTGTACACACCTAAAACACTTTTGGAATTGGAAGTCTGACCCTGTTCAGAGATTTATATCAATTTCAATTCAATTTCAATTTCAATCCCGTGGGACACAGCTGCTTAAGATACTGCAGGACATCGTCGGCATTGGATGCCATATTCCAAAGATGGAGATACTTTACCGGCTCGACCGCTTTCAAAGTTGTTATAGTTGGACCCGCAGTACCACGCAACGTTGTGGGGCCACGAATTTTCCGGCTTTTTACTTGTCCATTGTAGAGTGTTAAAGGTAGTCCCGTCGTCGTTATCATGAACTATCTCTACCTCATGAATATGAGAAGCCTTGAGACTAGGTTCTTTCACGCCACTGGAACTGGAACTCTGCGCTGGAAGCGGCAACCTTGTTTGGTTTGCGGCGACTAGTATGATAGGAGCCCGCTTCTGAGCAGATAGCGCGCTTGCCTGGACTTTTTTCTGCTTTGTGGTCTGCAGTGATTTATTAGAAGGCAGCTTTGGGTTTTTTTCAGCGGGGGCATTGATCAAAAATAATAATACATTAGACACAAGTCATATGCAAGCTGTTTGTTTTTTTTATGGCTTCTAAAATACACTCGATAGCAATGAATCCGGGTCAACGTACGTCCACGTAAATTGGAGTATTGAAGATTGGTCGAAAGTTATGTTCTCCGACGAATCAAAATTTATGCTCTACAAGCACGATGGAAGACACAGAGTGTATAGAAGACCAGAGGAAAGATTCAAGCAAGCATGCATCGAAGAAAAAGTAGCCTACGGTGGTGGGTCTGTACTTGTGTGGGCCGGAATTTCCTCTGAAAGTCGCACAGAGCTGGTGATCATAGAAAACGGCTCTTTAACTAGCGTAAGATATGTGGAAGAAATCCTCAACGAACACGTTGGTCCATTTATGGTCAATTTGGGTGAGGATGCTATATTTATGCATGACAATGCCCGACCTCATACAGGTAGGATTGTGAATGACTACCTTCAAGAGATGAACATTACTTGTATGGAGTGGCCAGCGCGCAGCCCGGATATCAACCCGATCGAGCATGCTTGGGACGAGCTAGGGAGATGCGTAAAACAACGAAACCCTCCCCCAATCACGCTTCCTGAGCTCAAAATTGCTCTCACAGAGGAATGGGAGAATATTCCCCAAAATCGTATAAGGAACTTGGTGTACAGCATGCCAAACCGCGTAAACGCAGTAATGGAAGCACGAGGAGGTAATACGAAGTATTGAAATTCAAGAAAATCGTCATAAAGTTCAAAAATTTCATGTTTCCTATTTTTGTTTTAAGGAGAGATCAGCAGTTTTTTTCTTTATGTAATTTTGTGTAAATAAAATGTATGGTGACTCATATTTTTTTAACTTTCATTTAAGGAGTATTAAATTGTCTATTAAATACAATTTATTGCATTAACCTAGCATTCTTACTTTCCGAGATTTTTTGGATTCTTTGAGTGACCCGGATTCATTGCTCTCGAGTGTAGTTGGTTAAATTCTAAGGATTTTAATATAAGTCTTGACTTAGTCGTTAATTTTTGGGATATCATATAAATTCTTAGAAATTTTCCTAGGTGTACAGCAATAGCAAAACCAAAAAACAAATCAAAGAATAATAGGCTATTACCATCACTTTAACAAAAAACCAATTCCATGTCATACAATCAATTTAGAAATTCATTTTTAAAAATTAAGGTCATTTGAAGTAATTTTCTACGTTCATAGTTGGTATCTATTTTACTGATATTTTTTAAGTTAGTTCGTCGTTTCGATTTTTTAATTATCTATGAACTCATAATACCTTCGATTCACTGGATTTTTTTTGGAGGATTTGGGAATATACAAAATTTTGTCCTAAAAATCTACATTTTCCCAAATGGCCGAAAAATAAAAATGGATCAAAGTTGATTATATCATAAGTTAATAGAAAATGGTTTACAATTTGCGGCCAATTACTTTTTCACTAGTTTTATTGGTTGTGGAACGCAGAAACCATTAGGTAAAAACCACAAAAAAAACTCGAGCCAGCCCGCGACGAACCATTTTATTTAAGTCTACCTTCAGAGATGATTCCGTAGTCCTAAATAAGATAGCCCATAAGCCCATAAATTTTGTATCTCGGCGAGTTTAAAAACGTAGTTTAAAATTCAAGCTTCACTTGTTTCATAATAATGAGCCACTCAGTCATTGTATTGTAGTTTAGTTTAGATTAACATTTCAATGACCAACTGAGTCGTCATACCCCACTTAGGTATGTGTTTATGCATATGACCGTAGTATTTCTAAATAAGGTCGTTATTTCAATAAAGACATCGAAAATGGCTCCTACTGAGTTGATAATTTGGTTTGACAATAATAACTAAACTTTTTCTATGTTGCCAAAAAAAAACTGAAAAAAAAAACTCTAAAACTACTGAACAGGGAAAATCTTCTTAAATTCAGACCAACACACACACGGGCGCACAGATACTAAGAAGAAAAAAATACTTTTGATAGGTAGTGTAACGTAATTTTTCGAGTTTGTCCCTTTCAGCAATTTTGGTCAAAAACGTGAAATCGATGGTTTCAAAGAAATATTTAGGGGTTTTTTTTACGTTGACTGACCAATACTTATAATATGATATGAATACTTATAATAGTATAATAAGTTTTAAGTACCTGGGGCATATAGTGACTGAAGATCTGAAGGATGACATGGACATAGAAAGGGAACGCAGAGCGCTGGCAGTCCGGGGAAACATGCTTGCTCGCAGGTTTGCTCGCTGCTCGAGGGAAGTGAAGGTTACTCTTTTCAAGGCTTATTGCCAGTCCTTCTACTCGAGCAGTTTATGGGTAAACCACACCCATCGGGCTGCCAGGTCTCTGCGAGTCCAATATAACAATATCTTCAGGATGCTGATGCGGCTGCCTCGCTTTTGCAGCGCATCTGGGATGTTCGCGGAGGCGCGCACGGACGGCTTTCACGCGATTATCCGCAAGAAAGTCGCTTCCCTACTCCAGCGTGCGCGAAGCAGCGGCAACGGCATCCTGCTGATGATTGTTGGTCGACCAGACTGCCCCATTCAAAACCGGTGGAGGCAAATAATGATGGGCTCCGCCTGAACGATCATTATAAATTTTAATTATTCTTTATTGTGTAAAATCATTTATATTATACGATAACGTGACATTTCTTGTATTATTTTATATTGCTGTATTATTTAATTTATATTTTATTGTTTTTAATTATGTCCTATTTGATTATTTTGTGGCTCTTATTTGATTTTTATAATATGTTATTTTAAGTTTTAAGTTAATACGAAAATGTGATATGGATATTTTATCTGAAATAAATGAATAATAATAATAATAATAATATTGCTACAAATGTCACTCAGCATCATTTCGCCCCTATCATCATTAAGTAGGTACTAAAAATAGGACGACCAATTTGACCGACTGTTGTCATCATCCAAGAGTCTATCGTAAAAATGTTGGTATACCTATAAAGTACATTGCAAGAATTTATAATCCTATTGCTCACAAGAACGTTGGTTAATCTTTAGAAAGCTTGGCTGCACGTAACGTAGTGAAGTCTAGAACTATCGATACTATACCTTAACAGTGTTTAGTGTGTTGTTTACTCAGTATTTATACTAAGACTGATCTAAAAGAACCGAAAAGTACTACGAGCAAATTATCTATATTTTACGCGCTACATAGAGAAAACATAGACAGGGCGCTATGGCGCTCATTAGGGGAGGCCTTAGTCCAGCAGTGGACTGATATAGGCTGATGATGATGATGATAGAGAAAAATCACGCCGCTGTCACAGCACAACGTTCAACAGTTATATTTTTTGAAGCTAAAAACGAATCTATTTGTGAGTTGCTAAATATAACTTTTTTGCTTTCACGCGCACAAACGCGATGCGAATAGGAAAATGAATAATAGTTGCATAATTCTTGGAATCGCCTCGTTTGTGACTACTATTATTCTAAAGCTTGTCGCACATCTGAAAAGCACCGCTGCAGCACAGTACAAACATGTGCATTAACTCGTTACATTTAGGTAGGTAGTACAGTACAGTAAGCAGCGCTAATTGGTATTCCCCTCACAGAACATTAATTTACTGTGAGGGGGATACCAATTAGCGCTGCTTACTGTACATGTATTTTATAGTGACGGCATCAGATGACTGACAGCTCGCGGACCACTGGTTTGAAGCTTGTAAGAAGCCATTTTGTCACTGTAAAATGTATCCAAAGATAGCGTGTTATTATGGGCATTTTGTATTCATATATGGGTGTAGCTCATTTTTGTGCTGGGTGATAGCTGTGCGCATCTGATCTGCGACAATGTTAAGCCTTCTTCTTCCAAGGTTTTCTACATTACTTAAAATTTTTAAACATTTTAAATTAGTAACTCATTGAATATTCTCTACTTATCCCAAGCTTATTTAGCTTAGCCTTAGCCTCTTTGACAGCATATTTACTTCATAATCACAATACTAAAGATGTATTGGTTTTGACACAGAAGTGATAAAGTCGCACGCAAATCCCAAACTTATCAATAAGATTTTCTGTGACTATCGATAAATGTAATTTCCGTAAAGTCCCTTCACTAGCTAACACGTGACAACGAGCTGCCTAACCTGAATTCACAGGAAGTTGGAATGCACGTGAGTGCACTGACGATAGCTTTTAAGTAATTTGTGTGTACAGAGCGAGGTATGTGCAACGTTTTTGATGCAACCGGCTCGATAATAGACCACGATAACTCGATGATTTGCTCATTAAACTTGTTGGAAAATTAGCGCAGCTGATAAATTTAGAATAAGAAGTGGATCACTCAATTCACGAGTACTATATTCGTCGCTTATTGGCTGCATTTTGATTACTAATACAAAACTAAAGAAGCCGAAAGAATGGGGTAGGTATAATATAATAAAAAAATGTATAGTATATAATTTTTTAACTTCTTTAACCGATTAAGTAGGTATTATGTTACTAAATTACCGAAAAAAATGTAACACCCAAAAACGCTGTCTTTTTTCTGTGACGTTACCATTCAGTTTTCCAACTCGAAGTGCTTCTGCCTCTTCGTAGATATTTATCAAAATTAAATTAGAAACCAACCATAAAAACTATCACGTTTGTTGTTTGAGTGTTGTGTCTAATTTTTTCTTTCTTTCTTTCAAAAAGATTTAAAAGCTTCATGACAATACGGTGAACGTGACGTCAATTGGGATATCACGTTTACAAATTTTGCGTTTGAGCCTTAAAATATCTACAAAAAAAATCACGATTAAAATACAAAAATACATATCCAGATATATTTCTACATCAATAGAGAATACAAATAATATAGTATTTTTGAATACACCTGAATATATCCCTCATCATCATCATCAGCCTGTAGTAGTCCACTCTTGGAGATAGGTCTTAGGCTTAAAACCTGTGGAGACTCTTCATCGTTTTCCGACATGGGAAATCCTTGTGGGCATTCAGTCTCAAAACAAATGCGATTTTCACAAGAAGTTTTAATTACACACACAGTTAGGTAAAAGTTACAAATTACGAAATAACACGATTCTTAGCACAATAATAACTTGGAAACTTATAATCACATTAGCCGATTGATTGTCCGGGCAAATAACCATAAGAAGAGTTCTGATTAATTAGATAAAACAAGATAATAATAAACGTGAGTGATCCATTCGGTATCGTCCGGTGAAGAGAGCCCATTCCTTGCAAAACCTCTCGCAAGATGGCCGCCGTCTGTCAACCAGAACCACCGATGTTTCACTAAGGTGACTTGCGTCACCCTGAGTTTAACAAGCGCGCCGTCACGGCCGGACTGACATGTGACCGTCCTCGGTCTTGACGTCGGTTGCACATTCTGTAACAAACAACTCTCACTTATGACGCTGTCCGCTCGATCATCCTGCCATTAGCATGTGGCACACACAGTTCCAAGTATCACGCGTGATTAATAGTCATAAATAAATTTTCGAATAACCCGCCTTGGTCTTCATAACCCCACAGTACATCAACAACACAACAATAAGGATCCCATCATTTTGAGGAACAACTTCTACGCTGAGCTCATTTTGCTAGTTGCAAATTTAACGTCACATTAACATAACTGGACCACACAATTACATCAAACAATCAAGACACCATAGCAGCTCATTTATGAGACTAAATCAGACAACCAGATACAATTTCACCAAAAGACCATACGACAACCCATCAGGCGACACCATTTTAAACGCCTGAGAACCTCATCTTGGGTGTAGGAACCCAAGACTCACACACCACATTCTGCCAAGCAGCACCGTTCATGCCTGGAGAACTAACATTGAGACACCGTACCCAATATTCACACCATATGTCCAGCCAAACGCCACCATTCTCATTTGGAGGACACCTCTTGGGTGTAGGAACCCAAGACGGACTCACCAGCTCTTACAAGCAACACCGTATGCCTGTAGAACTAATATTGAGACACCGTACTCAATATGCTCACACGCGTCCTGCCAGACGGCCACCTTTCACGTCTGGAAGACTAATCTTGGGTGTAGAAACCCAAGATGCACATCTGTTCCACCACTGTTCTTCAAAACTCGATGAGAAAACAACGAAACACTACACCTTCTTCAAGACAAAGAAACAATTTTTAATACAATAGACAAAAACGGAAAACGAAAACAAATACGACATACCTACTACGACTGAGAGATATCCTGTTCATCGTATAAATCCAGTTCATACTGTACATCCCAAGAATCGATAGAGTTCGGTTCTGAGCCCACGGTCAAGGTGTCTATGTCATTTACAGGTTGCGTATTACTACCCCAATCATAGGTCTCTGTGCCCGCATCTTCCGGCGCCGTCTCGGCCTCCTCTTCATTTAATAGAGTCGTCGCTATATCTAGCATCCCTTCGTGTCCCTGAGGTACTGAACGTAGGTTCTCATGAGCGTATTTGTAAATGCGATGTGAATTTCCTAAACTTTTTAATTCGTATCTATCGTTTTCTAGTACTGCTGTTATGACAAAAGGGCCCTTAAATTTTTTGTCTAGTTTAGTTTGACTCCGTTCACTATTTTTGATGAACACAAAATCACCTTTTGAGTATGGTTTTACTTTCGCGCGACCACGATTGAATCGGTCTATCTCGGATTTAGCTGCCTTTTGAATATTGACTGAAGCGTCTTGTCTTATTGTGTCAAGGTCCAAACGATCTTGTTGATCAAAATTCCCTGAGTTTATAACGGACATTCCTAAAGATTGCGAGCGAATGCCAAGCATAAGTTCAGTCGGGGAGTATTTTGTAACTGTAGACTTGGTACTATTGAGAGCAAGTTGTATGTTACCCAATTCATCACGCCACGTTTTATTGGGATCGTTTTCGACTATGGTGAGCAAGCTTTTAAGGGTCCGCATAACCCTCTCAACTTGCCCATTAGCTCTGCTCGAACCAGTTGCTATGAAGTGAAGTTGGATATTGTGCTCAGCACAAAAATTCTTAAAGTCTGTACTAATGTAGCAACGACCTTGATCAGCTATGATACGCTTAGGTGCACCAAAAAGACAGACTGCCTTTTGTAGTGCCCGTACTGCACTTTTGGCATCGAGAGAGCAAGTATGCTCTAGCAAAACGTACTTTGTAAAAGCGTCAATTATCACTGAGCAATATTCCTTTTGGTCGCTTTTTCCGCTTAGTTTTCCTGTGAAATCAATGTGTATTGTGTGCCATGGCACAGATACTTTTGGGATCGGGTGAAGCTGAATGGGTTGAGCGCCCGATATACCCTTCGATGCTTTACAGATTATACATGAATCAATAAACTTTCGCACGCATTTTGACATATGGGGGAACCAGTACTGTTCGTAAAGTTTATCTAATGTCTTATCGCATCCTAAATGTTGGATCTCATTGTGTATGTGATTGATTAGAGTCCAAATCAGTGATCGCGGGACTACTGGTAACCAGGAGACAGTTTTGTTACGAGACACTTTCCTGTACAGAATTCCATCTCTAACATCATATGACTGGGCGACTGAATCAGGGAACTCGTGGTTATTATGTTTCGTGATAAGATCTTGTATTTCATTATCACGCTTTTGTTCAACAAAAAGCCACCCTTTGTGAAGCTCTGTGTAATGAACCTCTTTTTTTGGGGGTTTTACCGTGATGCTATCTTTTTCGACATTCGGAAGAGGATTTCGCGAGAGATAGTCCGCATGCTCCATTTTTCGCCCTTCACGATATTCGATGTCGAAGTCATATGCTTGTAAGAAGGCCCACCAACGGTGAACTCGAGGAGTGAGGTCTTTCTTTGATTTTGAAGCCTTCAGTGAATTACAATCTGTAAAAACTACAAAGCGCCGACCATATAGATAGTGGCGAAAGTGTTCCACCGCTCGTACTACCGCCAGCGTTTCGAGTTCGTACGAGTGGTAACGAGACTCAACTTCCGACGTTTTTCGACTAAAGTAGGCAATGACATGAGGTAAATTGCCTTTTCTTTGTATAAGGATCGCACCGTAACCGTCAGAACTCGCATCGGTATGCAGTTCTACCCCTAGTTCTGGGTCAAAGATCATTAATACCGGTTCAGATGTTAATATACAAATTATCTTGTTACGGATTTCTTCGTGCTGTGGGGTCCACTTAATGGGTCCTCTAAGACTTGTTAATGGGTATAAAGGCCCTACTATTTTGGTGAAGTCTGGAATGAATTTACGGAAATAGGAAGCCAACCTGAGGAATTGGCGGACCTGTGTTGCTGTTTTTGGTTGTGGTGAGTCTACTAGTGCTTGTATTTTTCGAGCGTTAGGTCTTATTTCGCCAGATTGCAGTGAATATCCTAAATAGTCTATTTTCTGTTTCATGAATTTGCATTTCTTAATGTTGAACGAGAACCCAGCTTCCACCAAGGCTCCAAGAACATTGTCTAAGCGTTGCAACCCTATGGCTACGTTAGAAGAGTAACACAGTACATCATCCATATAAATCAAAGGGTTATCCTCAAGGTCATTTAGTGCTTTATTAATGCACCTCTGATAGACAGATGGGGCGTTGCGCAAACCAAATGGCATAGCAAGCCATTCATATTGAGACTCGGGAGTAACAAATGCAGTTTTCTCAACTGAGTCGGGGTGAATAGAAATTTGGTGAAATCCTGAAACCATATCTAACGACGAAAAATAATTGGCTCCAGTAAGCTGATCGATTTGCTCTTCAATGCGCGGTAAAGGATAATGTTCAGGTTGGGTATTAGAATTTAGCTCTCTATAGTCAACGCACATTCTGTCAGAGTTATCCTTTTTCTTAACTAAAAGTATAGGGCTAGCAAAAGCTGAAGAACTCTCCCGAATAACCCCAGCCTCTAGCAACTGCTGTATTTTTTCCCTGACTATCAGTTTTTCTGCTGGCGCTAATCGGTATGGACACCTTTGAACAGTTTTATGTGGATCAATCAAATTTATTTTACATTGCCCGGTTGTAACCCGACGTGTAGGAACACCCTCAATGAAGTAACTAGAATATTTTTTTAATAAACTCACTAATAATTTTCTGTCCTCTCCCTGCAAATCAGTATCAACACTTTCTATTTCTGTGTCTATGTCAAATGATTTCTGATTTATTTGCGTCACTACGGCATTAAAATCCTGGCACTCAATTCCTGAACATTCAGTTGCGAAAGAATCCTGACCACCTTCGGTCCCTGATTTTTCTACCTTTATTTCGGCCAACTTTAAATCTTCAATCACCGTCTCACAAAAGTTCGATTGTTCTTTGATATGAAAAACAAGGTTGTCATTATCAATTTTGACACCTACCCCAAGATCAAAAATTTCACGACCAATTATGACCGGATCAGAAATATGATTGTCTGGAACTACATGTAGCAATAAATTTACAGATATTGACCCAATCGTTACATTACTTTGAATTTGTGTTGCACACTGTAAATCATCACCGCCAATACCACGGAGATACACAAGATCCCTACGCACAGTACCAACAAATTTACTGCAGACTGTTTCTTTTACAAGGGAACAAGATGAACCACTGTCAAATAAAAAGGGGACCGACTCACCGGAAGCTGTCTGAAGGGTTCCTCTAGAGGAATGATGACCACACAGTTGGACTTCCTTGACCGTAACTCCACCAATTTTTTTTCTCTCTGGACATACAGTTGAAACATGCCCAGGCTGATGGCATATAAAGCAAATAATATTTTTTCTGTTATCAGTACTGTGCAACATGCCAGCTGGTCTGTTTTCTTTGGTTTTAGTAACCAATCCCTCATTAATCATTTTTCTGCATTCACTTATACGGTGTCCTAAAAGTCCACAGTAATGGCATCTACCAGGAAATGTTGTGCGAGCTCGCTTGGCTTCAGGTTCAAGGTTCTCCTTCTCATCGGAACGTCGCTTGAGTGCAATGCCACTCATTATGCGGAATAACTGAGCTCTTGTTGTTACCTTTGCGGCACCAATTTCGCGACGTATTGTGTTATCTTTCTGGGATAGTACTGATATCACAAATCCTGTTATCACTTCTTCGGGCATCACAGCATAAGGTATTTGTTCGACAAGGTGCCACAAGCGGATAGCAGCTTCAGAAGCTGTTTCTTTCCCTCCCATTTGGAATTTCAAAATTTCATCGAAGTAATCTTGTACAAGCTTCGGTTGAGAGAACTTAGCTAACAGAGTCTGTTTGACTAAAGCCCATGTAAAGTTACTCAGATTGATTTTAGATAGGCATGTCGCTGCTCGGCCCTTCAGTGCACTTGAAAGAGCCATGAGTAAATCAATTCCTTCTAAATTTTTACCCATCACTATCATTTCTGTAATATTGCACCAGCCTGCAACATCCGCATCTGGGTCATCGGGGTTGAATTGCAGAAGAGTGCAAGGAGTACTCGCTGACGGTGCCTGTTTCATAGCTAACAATCGTGCCAGTAAAGTATCCATGTCTATGCTAATGGTTTCCTCTGGTTCTTTGCTTTCCGATAACTTTGGGTCACTATCCACCACTTCTGATAAAACCTGTGGAGACTCTTCATCGTTTTCCGACATGGGAAATCCTTGTGGGCATTCAGTCTCAAAACAAATGCGATTTTCACAAGAAGTTTTAATTACACACACAGTTAGGTAAAAGTTACAAATTACGAAATAACACGATTCTTAGCACAATAATAACTTGGAAACTTATAATCACATTAGCCGATTGATTGTCCGGGCAAATAACCATAAGAAGAGTTCTGATTAATTAGATAAAACAAGATAATAATAAACGTGAGTGATCCATTCGGTATCGTCCGGTGAAGAGAGCCCATTCCTTGCAAAACCTCTCGCAAGATGGCCGCCGTCTGTCAACCAGAACCACCGATGTTTCACTAAGGTGACTTGCGTCACCCTGAGTTTAACAAGCGCGCCGTCAGGCTATTAGCTGTGAAAACAGTATGTGTATTGCAATTACGAATATTTCTGAATTGACTAGCTAGAAATATCAATTCTAAGACGCATCGACCATAAATCCCACATAGACCTATATAGGTACCCTATAATAAAAACTAGTAATAAACAATGACCACATTATCGAGAAAGTAATTAAGGTTAGAAGAAAATAAATAGGTTATCAGGGTAATCAAACTACTCTTGATTTTACTATAAAATATCGTAGTTTGACGAATTCATTATGAATGTGATGTTAGCGTTGGTGTTTATCTAACACAAAAAAAGGTTTGTTGTTAACCCGCTCACTATTTAATGACGTTTGATTAGATGGCTTTTAATGAAACAATGCGACAGTAGAAGTTTTAGTACCGTAGTTAAAAGCAACCACCGTAAATCTTAACTGATTGAATTATTGCTACTTCATAAATGAAGTTGATGGTGCAGTTTTTAATACATCTTCAACTCCCTTAGAATGAATGGTTATTAATAATATTTTCTATTATTTATGTTACCAACTGCTGTGGTAGCATAACTAGCTCTCTAAATCTCAAGAGAAAAGCAATGGTAGAATCCCACAGCTCAATTAAAATTACCTTAATAGTTGCATACCACAACATTTTTATTACCGAAGATACTTGAAACGAATTCCATCGACAAGTTTCACGTTCTCAGCACTAGTAAATCTAAGTTAGAAAGGATTATGCGACGTCTGGTAGTTCGGCCTACATACAACTGCAGTTTGTAATGCACGTGAATGCGTTACCGGTTGCGGAACCGGTTGTGTGCGTTTTTACCTAGAATTAATGAAAAAAAGAGGGAAGCTCTTGCTCAGTGGGACGACATAGCGATATCTCAGCGCAAAATGTTTTTTTCGGTACCTATCGTGTCATATATTATTTTGCAGTAGTTTCTCAAAGATTTTAGATTAGAACGCGTAATCGACAAGTTTCACCACCACGCTCCCAGCACTAGTAAAGTCAAGCAAAGTTAGAAAGGAACACGTGACAGGCCACCGGTTTTGGCCTAAATACAACTGCAGTTTGTAATGCACGTGAATACACTACGTTACCGGCTGCGGAACCGGTTGTGCGCGTTATTACCGGTGTGGTGTTACGCAGTACTTATTTAATCTATCGTAACAGATCTCTGAATAAACTGGATGCCGTGTCAGGGGTTACAGAATACCTTTTAATTATGCTGTACGTACAGGCTACGTGGTACCGACTTAGTATTTGCACCGCCCCCAACTCTTTGCGAGTGTCGTAATAGGACTCTGGGATGGGCAGCCAACGGTGGGTAGCAGCACCCCCTGCAGAATTGATCCACCAAACTGCGATCCTCAACTCGCTTGTCCAGCGGGGGGATTACCCCCACTTTATAAGAGGCCTTTCAAGTAGATGTTTGCCTAGATGCTATCTGCCCCCCTAGCACGGGGATTGTTGTCTAGGGTAGAATAGAGAAAAATTACGTCACTTCGTCATCGAATGCGTAAATTATTTGAAATGCATTTCTTCAACTTCAATAATGTACGCAATGTATGGCGATGCGATGTCATTGTTGTCTATTCTACCCTAGACAACTATCCCCGTGCTAGGGGGGCAGAACACGTTAAGGTGGGTGCGAACCTCTAAGCCCCTATACAAATGTACTTCCCGATTCATTTGGAAACTACGTCCCCGATTTTAATGAAATTTTGCTTACATAATCGGATAAAAAATAGATGTTTGTACCGTTTTAGTTTTTCAAAAAACAAAATCAGAGAACAAAAGTTAAAAAACTGCATGAAAATTAATTGAAATTAATTTTCGCTCTCATTTAAAGATGATTATCTTTTTTGAAAAACTTAAAACGATACAAACATAGCTATTTCTTATCCGATATGTTTGCAAAATGTCATTGTCATTGGGTGTAGTTTCCAAATGAAGAAAGTACGTTTGCATGTGAGCTTATTTTACCACATGTTTGAAGTCGGTTAATAGTCATGGTGAACATTTTATTTCAGCATCATCATCAGTCAATAATGATACTGCTGCTAGAAATGTTTTATAGTTACAGTTTAGTCACAATAACTAAGTTACTATATCCCAAGTTAAGATAACTGACACACAGATAGTTACAGACCGTAGGTTATTGTTACTAGATATAACTTTTACGTACTTTGACGAACAACAGGCTTTTTAAAAAAATTGAGGTTGATGAAGGCACCGACTGATGTATCTATTCTGTCGCGATGATACAGTTGTTGTGATGGCGTGTTGCAATTGCTGTTGAAATACCATATTCGGAAGCGGGGACGAGTTTCGGAAGAATAAGTTTTTGGTAGACATACAAGTGACAATATTCACAATTATTATAATATACACAATATTCACAACTACTAAAAGCAAAACTAAGTGATTAAGGGTTAAGCTGGTTTCGATTCTTCTATAGAAATCTAGAGAATCTATAAAAATCCTTGAAAAAGTTTCAAATTAGGAGTAAAACCCGTTCGGTCATTTGATAAATTTTACGGTGTAACTTTATAATTAGGTACCTACTTCACGTCTGAAGTATTATATATGCTTATTATAATAAAATTTAATAATGTTAAAACATTTATCAGATAAACGGCAGTAAACTTACGTCAGGAAATTATGCATTTAAATAATTAAGCTATAAATTACAAAATATGCACAAAAACGCGACAACTAGCAAAATGTGGATGACCTCCGAGCCACTCTGCATTATAATAATATGATTATATAATATATTATTATACAATCAAATAATAGAATTAAATCAAAACTAGTATTTACAATTGAAACAATTGAGCTAACTGCAGACTGCTGCAAAAAATCTACAGGTAGCTCAACTGATCCATATCAATACCAGTCGGAAGCATGCCCAAGACGCTGGCTACATTGCCCCGCTCTGTATGGCAATGCTGATGCGCTGCGCCATCACCAGCTCTCGGGTCACGCGTTATATAATGTAAGATTTTACATGCAGATAATTCAAGAGTCTTATTCCGTGTATTAAACAAAAAATCGTTCCATTCTGGTCAATGTTAAGTTAATGACAAAGAATACGAGTTAATTTTAATACGAGGTAAAGTATTCGAATTGTCAATAAGTTTTTGAGTGATTTTATTCGTATTTTAAACGTATTGACAGGTACCTAAAGTACTTGTAGCTACAATAAAAATAAAGCCCATAAATAAAGAGGTCCTGACCTGTTGCTATTGCTATTGTTACTAATGCTAATAGAGAACAATATTCAAATGAATGTGTAGCAACGTACGATATCTCTACCTACAGTTTAGTTTATCAAGGACTGGCTTTAAAATCGGCTTCCACTGATTACTCTTAAATTGATGCTATTGCAATAATGACTTCTCTGAGTGTATTGCACTGCCAGAGATTGTCGTTTCCTAATCACATTACAACGAAGAGCAACGAGCGAGGCAGAGCGTTCTTCGATACGCGAAGCTGTTTCATCTTGGTATATTTAGAATGGTGATTGGTAAGGCAAATCCGTCTTACTTTGGGGAGGTATGAACATGTATGTCTGCTGACAAAGAAGAAACATATATTTTTGAGAGCTGGGAGCGGAAGAGGGTATGGAATTTTTACAGTTCTTACAGAAATCTTGCGCGTGGCGGGCACTTTTATATCGATAACTGTCAAAATTGGCTTCCGCACCTACATACAGCCTACTTTAATTGAAATTCTCTTGAAACTCAGGACAAAAAGTTCAGCAAAAGACGGGGCAAATGCGTTTTTTTTAAATTCGACTTTAGTGAAAAGAGTGCGCTTTTTACGTGGGGTTGTAAAATTAATGTGGCATAGATCATATTTATACTGTGCTTATTTTAAAATGACATCCCATTGAATTGCTTTCCTTTCCACGAAAGACGCTATCTGTATGGATTCTCCAGCCATTACTTATTATTTTTATCTTTTAAGCTTATAGGGTTGAGGTTTTTTTTTCGTAAACGCCTCATAAGAACAAGGATCGTTCATCTTTTTCTTACTCATTAGATAGTTAATAAGTTCCGCTCTCAGTCGAGCTAGATTTAGCTGATGTTGCTTAATCTAGCCAGTCTAAATACCAAATCATGACAAGCCAAATAATTCGTTGAACAATATAGTGCGTGCACTAACGATTCCAAACAAACAGTATAATGACCGGTTACGTCAAGCTCTTTGCGTGCATTGCAAGTCTACGAATGTAGGGTTGTCAAAATAAAACTAACCTAAACTTATACAACACGGATAGCGGTTGCACGATCTCGATATTTGTGAATATTTCGTTGAAAATCGCGAAACAGGAAAAATATATTAATAATAATGATAATTTAAAGAATCCCCTATTCTTCATATTCAACTAACCTTTTCTGTTGTCTTACTTTTCCTTGTTCAGATCATCGAAATACGGATATTAATGTATCAATCAAGATACAATTTGAATTCTGGCATTTATTTACCTATACCATTAATAAGACGAACTGTATGTCACGGGAATTACTGGTCCAATTTTAAAGTGTTTCACTTATTAGGAATCATCCCTAATTATTAATTAAGTTATTGCGGGCTGCAAGTTAATAAGCGAAGTTCTTATGACTACGAGGTACAGGCAGCAACAAAATACAATCTAATCTACAAATATGTATATAGATTTTTCGTCTTCCAGTTTTTGCATTTGAGCGAAGCTGCACCAGTTACTTAAAAAAATGACACTGTGGAACTTGAGAAGTTAGCAAATAACTTATATTTCGCTTCTTCCACTAGTGAAAAAAAAATTGAAGCGAACAAAATCAATAGCATTATGTTTCTTAATTGATAATAATTACTATTTATAAAACTGTTTATGTATAAAATTTGACTTGTCTAAGGGCTTTTTTTGTAAGCCTAAAGAAATAAAGTTAATGTTTTTTTTTTTTAACATTGAGGTTCTAACAGACATTGTGTCAACCCTAAAATAAACGCAGTGAATGTGCAATCCGATAGTCAATGTCCGCGTATCCTTGTGCTCTATTCCCTGTCGCAGTACTCTTAGTTAGAAGACAAGAGCCTTGAGTCTTACAAAATTCTTGATGCTCTATTTATTGTTGTATTTAAGGTAGTTATGATGTTAATATCTTGGGAGATGTTGCGCATATTGTGTTTATGACGAAATGTATAATTAAAACAATCCAGGGGCATATCTTTTTCACTTGTGCTTAATTCGCAAAAGCAATTGTTAGTGCGTTATGATTAGAACGTTGAGGAAATTGATAAGTTAATTGTATCAGGGGTTTTAGTAACTTTACTTTGTTTCTATAGTAATAATAGTATAGTATAGTACGACGAGAATGAAGGAGCGTGTAGAAGCAAGCATGGGAATATACTTTATTGTTTATGTTTGATTTTGTTTTGTGCTGAACTCAATAAGCAATCTATCTATTTATTTATATATATAATTATTTATATAAGCTGGAGAAGCCACTGGCTCCTGAAACACAGTTTCTAACTAGTTCAGGAGCCTATGGACTCAATTTTGTCTGTAAAACTTTACATTATGTCAATAAAACAATTTTTACTTTACTTTACTTTACTATTGAACATTGCAGCTAAAACTAAAAGTTTCATACACATTTCCCAGTATTAATCAAATAGCCTATTGAGGGAATAGGCTATTTGATTAATACTGGGAAATAATTCTAACGTATTGTCTGATAAAAATAATGGAAAGTGTTATTCATATTTCTTCAAGGCCAGTCGTGTTAGTTATAAAAACTAATTTTAAAGTTTGAACAAAATAATGGCGCGCCAAAACGATAATCTCTGTCATGGCTCCCGTGCTATGAGCAATGACGTCACACGCCACACCACACCTAACAAGAACTCATTGACACTGTGATCTGTAATAGTGTGTACGTTACCATCGATCCAACCAAACGCAGAGCGGTTTCGGTCACGTGATCATATATCAAAAAATGTGTAATTTTAATCCCGTTCTTTTACCTAAAATAGGCATATTTTTTATTAAAATCACCTGATTACGCTTTGTTACGTTGTCACTAAGATGAAAACAATTTCGAACTTATTTTCAATGTAGTCAAATAGCCTATTATAGTTATCACAGAGTTATAAAATATAAAATTATAGAAAGGTCAATAAATTCAAACAATATAAATTCAATGTTGTTTTCTTAGATTAATTCGTTTTGCAATAACTACCTTCAACATTTATCCTGCGTGCAGTGCAATTGCTTAGTTGCATTAAAATAATACCTACTGAAGACAAAAGTACCTGAGTGGTTTCATGATAAAATTATTCCATCAATTACCGATTAATTGGCAGTATTATGATTTATAGGTACACAGAGAAGCAACAACCACCGATTTTGAACAGATTTCGTGACAGTATAAAAACTGTCAAAAATCTGTTTCAAAAATTTGATTTGTATTACAAATCGGTCACAAACTCATTACTCTCTTAGTGACGATTCAGTTTTTAGGGTTTTGTCACTCAGTTTGTCTCTCCGGGGAGCGTTGATATTACTCAGTCATCAACCATGACTATGGCTCCCTGACTATTTGGTGATAAACTCTATCAAAGTCCAAAACTTACAGCCGGTTTTTCAAACGCTTGTTATTTTTGACATTTCGTTATCGGCGTTCGAAAAACCGGCTGTAAGTCACACAATGCATATTAAAATATCATTTCAATAAACCGACTTAAAATTTCTAAATAGTGAAAATGTGTTTGGAAGGAACACTTCGATAGCGCGATCTTATTTTTCAAGTGGCGACATCTAGTTAAAATTCGAGTCTAAATTAGTTTGACTTGATTACACATGGATGAAACGACGATTGAAAAGACTTGTTGTTTACGCGTTGCCAAGGAAACCGTAGGTCACCGATTGTGAAAATTATCATATGTCGATGTTTAAATACGTTTTACGGCGCACATATCAATTCCTCGAAGATTAAACTTTTATGGCCCCATCTCAAAATCAACCGATAAACTAATAAAAAATCAACTAAGATTTAGTTGATTTTTACCCGACTACCAACAGGGGAGGGTTATGAGGTTAGCACCCTATGTTTGTATGTTTATATGTTTGTATGTTTGTTCATTAAGAATTGGCGAAGGTATCACAAAAATTTCTGTAGCAAGTCGTGATTTTTCTACAGAATTATGTTGTTTTTAAGCTTGACGGGATATCTACGTAATCTTTATTAACAAAGAAAACTACTATCAAATAAAAGAATTTAATTAAAACTAGTATTTACAATTGTAACAATTGAGCTAACTGCAGACTGTTGCAAACAATCTACAGGTAGCTCAACTGTTTGTCAATACCAAATATACTCAATATCAATACCAGTCGGAAGCGTGCCCAAGACGCTGGCTGCATTGCCCCGCTGTATGGCAATGCTGATACGATAACTACTACTTCTTCGGGATTATTTTTTGATGGGATCAATTCGAGGTCTTTATTTATACAATAGCGGAATAATTTCTAAAATCGGTCTTTAATTGACGGAGAAATCGATAAAAAACATAATAACAATACATAGAGTCGAACATAGAACCTCCTCAAGTCCGTAAAAATAATACACATACTAAGTTTGTGGCGGTCTTGATTGCCCCTGTCTATTCGTTGAACTTGCTCTTTACGTAAAACAGCATTGTTCTTCGGCTGTCACACGAGCGTTTCTAAATCATTGTCTCCTATTGCAATGTCCGGTGGATATTGCCACAGTGATGATTGTGAGAATATTTTTGCGCTACCATTTTTAGCAAAATTTTGGCTAATAGGCCTGAGAAGTAATTGTAAAAGGATTTACCCAGTAGGGTAATATAATATTAACCAATCAATGGTTAAAGGCCGATTCACACATATCAGTGAAGTGTGCGCGTTGTGAATTGGTCTTTACCCTTAATTTTACCCCCGACGGAACGGACACGGATCCGGATCGGACTTAGGTATATGCGTTTAGGTGAGACGTTAATTCTTTGTGCAAATCAATGTTTCCAGCTAGCTCCCAAACGGATGAACCAACTTTGATCTTGTCAAAAATTGAATTTGTTGTGGAATTCACTAGCACTAGCTATGCCTGTGCCTACGGCGCCACTCATATTTTGTTTTTGAGATTAAAATAACCAGTTTTGTAAGTAGTATGACCTTTCCTTTCTCGTCAAAACTTCGATTTGTGTGAACCGTTTCATCCTGAACCCAGCGGACAGTTGCTTGCGCATATGTTTCGCTTTAACAATTATTCGTATAACAATGCTGATGATGTATCGAACGGAAGTTAAAACGCGGAAGAAGTTTAATGAATTAATTATAAGATGGAAATGTCAAGTTGACAATACTAAACTAGATAGTGCATTTCCAGTTTAGTTTTACTATATTACCTTACAAAGATCTTGACGACCTTACGCCCATAAATGTTCTTTTTTATAAAACAGCAAAGTCTCAATGCAAACGAGTTTAAGAATTTCAACAATGAAATCATGTTGCAGGTTCAAAGTTAATACTGCGAGGGCTAAACGGGGACTTCCGGTCTGGACAATTGACCGCCATTTTGGGGCCGTCTGGAGCCGGCAAGAGCTCGCTTCTCAACATACTCGCTGGATACAAGTAAGTGTGAGCGGAGCATCATACTCCTTAATCACCTCAACAGCCTAGAATGGTGCACTGCTGGACGAAAGCAAATTATCAGGGGGAGGCCCCTGATAATCGCTTTATCGGCTTTTATCTCATGGGGGGTAATGCCCATAATCCCCACTCTAGGCATGCGGGTTGGGGATCGCAGTTCGGTGGTTGATCTATTCTGCAAGAGGCGCTGCTGCCGGCCACAAGGAGACAGGCGTCTCCTTGTGCCAAAAGTTCAGGTCAGTTGGAATGTACCTTAGCGGTAGGAACGCCAAGGATAACCAGTTAATCGCAAATTGCTTATTTTATTTGAAGTCCACAGAGAATTATTTGCCGTGGAGTGTTGATGGTGAATTTTGATTCGGGGTTATGTCACTTTAAAGAGGCCAAGGCTCCATCGAAAGCAGTAAAAAATCCCGCTGCTCTTGATTCCGCTTCCTCTGCTTATTCTGCACTAACAATATACCCACACAAAACATAACTTTTCCTATTCTATACCAGCAAATAGATGGCCTCCTCGATGGTCTTAAACTCTACAAAGTAGAGTCAGTAACTTTACATGTGTAGCTGTTGTTTCAAGTTACAGTCAATTTTCGACACACAACATCTCACTATATATATATATATATATATATCTCTCACTAATATTATAAACGTGAAAGTTTAGATGGATGGATAGATGGATGGATGTTTGTTCCTTTATCACGCCAGAACAGCTGAACGGATCTGGTTGAAATTTGGCACAGAGATAGATTATAGTCTGGAATAGAACATAGGCTACTTTTTATCCCGGATTTCTCACGGGAACGGGAACTACGCGGGTGAAACCGCAAGGCGCTGCTAGTATAATATTATAAACGTGAAAGTTTAGATGGATGGATGGATAGATAGATGGATGGATGTTTGTTCCTTTATCACGCCAGAACGGCAAAACGGATCTGGATGAAATTTGGCACAGAGATAGATTATAGTCTGGAATAGGACATAGGTTATGGGTTTGTATCCCGAAATTCCTACGGGAACGGGAACTACGCGGGTGAAACCGCGAGGCACTGCTAGTATTATATATTTTTATTGTAAATGGTAAAGTGTTTGACCACTATCTCACTTAAATAAAACCGGCCAAGTGCAAAAAAGTCACGTTTATTGTGTAGGAGCACCTTAAATATTTATTTTATTCTGTTTTTAAATTTAAGTTTTTAGGACCTGTTTATTTTATACTCAACTGGATATCATAAATAATATGTCATCATCTACGCTGATGATATACGTAATTTAAACCGTGCAATGTAGAAAAAGCCGTAAATGAACTAAACCAAGATATAGATAATGTTGGTAGACTGGTGTAGTCGAAATGGTTTATGTCTTAATCCCAACAAAACAAAATTTCTGGTACTAGGATCCAAACATCAAATTGAAGAAATTGTTAGGTTCAACCCTAAAGTGTGTGGCAAGTGAATGGCGTCCTCATAGAACGAGTTAATGAAGCCCGCAATCTAGGCCTTCTGATGGACGGATCCATGCACTTTGAAAGTTATGTTCGGGTAACGGTCCAAAATGGTTTTTATAGGTTGTCCGTCCTGTACCAGGTTCGCCAGTAACTAGATACGGATCTGCGCATATCACTTTGTGAATCGCTCATTTCATCAAAGTGAACTATGTCTACAATGTCTTTGGAGAATGTTTACTTAGCCGTTCTAAAAAGCTGGTGAGGCGCGTTCAAAACGCCTGAATTGGCATCGCCCTTTACATAACTGTTTATGACGGACTTCTTAACATGTCATCGCGTCGGACTCTACACCTTGCTACTTTACTTTTTGGAATACTTAAAAAACAGGTGCCAACATACGTATTTGAAGAAATTGTCTTCTCTAGTTTGCTTTACGTTTAATGTGCCCATACCATAGAACAACTGCATTTCGTAGTAGCTTTCGTTACGCTGCAGCGCTGCCACGAAATGTTGGAACAATCTCCCGCCTCCCATCAGAAATTGTAATAGTTTGTACACTTTTAGACATTCACTAAGGAAACATTTGTTAATTCTTCAAAAACCACACTGATATTGTGTCGTTCTTGGTCTCTTATTAAGAATCTCGTATTCTCCCGTCCAAACCTATAATTTTTTTTATTTTCTTTTTATTTCAAACTCTCGCACACACATGCATACACACATACACACACGCATTGTTGTTCGTTACTCCTGTTGCCCGGACTCTTAGGAGATCGGTGTCCTCTGGTGTACTCAACACACACCACACAAACACACACTCACCCACATACACAAAAAAACATACATACTCACACTAACTCCTCACCACACACCATGTTATTTATGGCCTACTAATCCTTTACTTGGACTTTGTTAAACGTAAAGTTAAATATAAATATAGGAATTGTTACTATTTTATTTTGTATAAAGCTACATATGTGATTGGTGTTGCGTGTAGCGCTGCACTTAGCACGCTGGCACCGCTGAAAACCAGCGCTTCTATGGCACAAGTGCCACAGCAGCATTAAGCTGAGCCGTTGACCTTTTTCTGTTACATTTAATTTAATACTAAAGAGCAATGTAATATGTCATATTTCACTTTGTTACACAAATAAGGTATTTTATACTTTATTCAAATTTTATACTAATTTTTTAATAGAAGATAACATTATTGGAGCTATAGAAACAGCGATAATCGCGAAAAACTAATGTTTGCGATATTTGACCTTGAATAATTTACGACGCAGACACGAGATTTTATGAGACTCTTGAGACAACTCGTAGGACACCAAATGTAGGTGTAAACAAGTTAACATCTTATTATCTCTCATTCAAATAAGCACAAAAAAAGGTCCTCGTGGGGGAACCTCGTGACCCCTTTTTTGCGCTTATTTGACTGGACTAATTTATAGTGCGCAAGACATTTTAATAATGTCCCATTTTTTTAAATTATATTTTTTTGTCGAAAACTGCCCCACTGCGAGTTACGTTATAATAGCAAAAACAAAAAAAACTTGTCAAATAGTCAACTGTTCGAAAATAAACAACGAAATAATTTTCTTTTTCTCTTGATTTTTGACACTTGAGTTTCATACAGCGCCATCTAATAAGTCTATGGCAACCACTTTTTTAAAGGTCTCATTGAAAAGCCCTCATTTCCTTTGTTCTTCCAGAGTAACCGGCGCAACAGGCACAATCGCAACCAATGGCGAGCCTCGCAACCTCCGTCAGTTTAGAAAACTATCCCGTTACATCATGCAAGAGGATCTTCTTCAGCCGTACATCACAGTGCTTGAAGCTATGGCTATGGCGGCAGATCTCAAACTGGGTGCTGCGATGGATCGAGAGACGAAGGCTATTGTGGTAAGTGGATATACCAAAAACGTCTTGAAATGATCATAATGCTAATTAAATAGCTATTAAAACTGATCTGAATTACACACGCCACTTTAAACAGACAAATCACAATTCAAAGACATTACTTATGTATACTGGGTGTAACAAAAGTTAAATAACACACTTTCAGGAGGGTTCAGACTGAAGGTTTTGTCCTTCATTTTTGTTACACCCTGTACAATTCATCATTTAGCATCTGCTCCTGATCCTGAATTAAAATTAAACCAGAACCTGAAAGGATGTTATTTGAAATTTAGTTTTGGCGTTAACTTTCAAAATGTTCACAACGGCAAAAAAATCGCCTTTATAATATTCATCGAATACATATCAAACATAACAGTAAATACTAGTTTTAAATTCTATTATTTGATTTTTGCATATAATACTTATATTAAACAAAAACATAACACAAACAAGTGAGCGAGAGAAAAATATGCCTACTCACAAGTAGGAAGAACGAAAGAACTTGATGACAAACAAACAACGGCAAAGGTTATTTAATTCCACACGACAAAAATTTAAGAGTTGAGAATTTAATTTCTTGTTGAAACTTTAGGTATTTGAAGTAGCAATGTTGGAACCAGAGCAATAAATACATACATAGTATCATCATCATCAGCCTATGTTAGTCCACTGCTGGACATAGGCCTCCCCTCAAAAGCGCCATAGCGCCTTGTCTTCAGCTTGATGCATCCAGCGTCTGTCTGCAGTCTATCCCACCTAGCCGGAGGGCGTCCTAGACTACGTTTACCGAGTCGTGTTCTCCACTCAATAACACGTTAATACATCAGATATATTATTATGATTAGGAGGGCGTCCTAGAGTACGTTTACCGAGTCGTAGTCTCCACTGAAGAAAACGTTTATACATCTGATATATTATGATTAGGTTTAATATACACATACATATAATAAGTATATACGGTGCCTCATAATAGGTGTTACTACTAATTCAAAAGGAGTGATTTCTGGACCTCTACAGGATAAATTTTTAATATACGAATTATTATAATTTTAAAAATAAGTAGGTTTTTTTATTATTTGATACAGTATCGAATATTCGTCGTGCTCTTCTACACGTAGGTATGTTTGCATAATTATTATGACGTAACCCAGTAGGCAAAAAATTCTGACATTTCATTTTGTAAAGTTATTAAAATGACGGAAATATGGTTATGCATACTTTGAATATTTATTACTTATTTATGAAACATGAACCTTACAAAAACCCTTTTGCTTACCCAGGTATATTGTAGGTACAGTGGAAACTTCCTGAGTCTTGTTATTTAGAAGAAAAAAATTCATTTGCATATTATTAAATTAGTTTTCGCTTGATGATCATTTTCAATTAAATAATCCAAGTTCATCTTCGGGCTCAAGTTATTATTCAAAAATCGAAATAACTAAAAACTCAAAACAGATTACGATTGAAAACAAAGAAGCGGCTGCGGCTTAAGAATCATCTCCTTCAACTTAGCCAGTGGATGTCGTAAAAGCAGCTTCCTTCCGTATATTTTAATACCTTCACTGCGATCACCAATCCACCTGCGAAGCTTGGTGATTATGGCAAAACCCCCCTTGTTAGACAGAGGCACGGCCAGCAGTGGACCCTTAGGAGGATGATGTAAGATATTCATAACGTAACGTATTGTGCTTTTTACCCGACTACCAACAGGGGAGGGTTATGAGGTTAGCACCCTATGTTTGTATGTTTGTATGTTTGTATGTATGTGGCCGATTTCTTTGTTCCCACGTAGCGCTGAAACTACTGGTTCGATTTCAACAAATTATGTATCGATTGATTCGTCTCAATACCCCGATGGTTATAGGCTATAGTATTTAGGGCTCCGACCCCGAATAAGCCTTCAAAACGCGTATTAAAATTTAGGTAGCCGCAGGCTGCAGGCCCCATAGAGAAAAATTACAATACCTACGACCTATTTTCATTTTCAACTCTATGCCTATCAAATATGACCGATACGTCATTCTATTTTGTCAATGTAAATGTTTCAAACTTTTATAACTTTCACGTAGTCGGGTTGTAGTTTTTAACTTTATCTTGTTTAAGGTCGTAAAATAGAAAGAGAGCTAGTGATTGTGACCGCCATTTTGTAGTAGCAAATGTATGCTACTTTAGTACTATACTTATAAATCTGTGATGTATGCAAGCTAGTACAAGCAAAGAAGGCTTTTACAGGTTGGACTTTAAGTTACAAAATAGAGGGTTACTGGGTAACTGAATGACACTGCGGAACTGCAGGTTCAGCTCGTTATTACGAACAAGTAATTCTGTATAATTTTAATTTGCAGGTAGAAGAAATCATTCAGCTCCTAAGGCTAGGGAAGGCAAGGAACACCGCTGCAGAAAGACTGTCTGGTGGTGAGAGAAAGAGACTGTCAGTAGCCTTGGAGCTACTGAACAATCCACCTGTAGTATTCTTGGATGAACCTACCACGTAAGTGTCGAGGATTGGGAAAAATGTTCTGTTACTTAGGTAAACCTGTATTGTATAGGGGCTCTACGACCAAAACCAGAGAATAATACGCACCCCAAAGTGAATCTCGGCCTCCGACCCTTAAGACTTCTCAATGCATCTCGGCTCTATCAGTAGTTACGTCGAGTTAACGAAGACGTGCTTCGTACTTCTCAATCTCATCGAAATATTATAAAATAGTGTTTCCCTACTAATTTCCCGAAATTTCGACACAAATCGGGATAATCTATCCTTTATTGCTTAAATTATTCTCTTATTACCATCATTTTCACAATCTTATATTTATCTTCCAGCGGACTAGACGACGTCGCATCATCAACCTGCGTATCCCTCCTAAAACGAGTCGCCCGAGGCGGCCGCACAGTCGTTTGTTCCCTCCACACACCTTCCGCCCGACTATTTGCCGAGTTCGACCATGTGTATGTGGTGGCTGATGGACGTTGTGCCTACCAGGGTACAGCGGCGGGTGTTGTGCCTTTCCTGAACGAACTACAACTGCCGTGCCCTAGGACTTATAACCCGGCAGATTTCAGTAAGTATAAAGAGAAAGACTAATACTGATAGCCGAGTTCAACAATGTTTATGTAGGGGCTGATAGACGCTGTGCCTATCAAGGCACAGTGGAAGGTGTCGTGCCTTTCCTGAATGAACTACAACTGCGGTACCCTAGAACTTATAACCCGGAAGATTTCAGTACGTTTATAGAAAAAGAGTTAACACAAAGAAACAAACATAGAAGTTAGAATCCATGAACTTATTTCCAGAGAAGTTGGCAACCAAGGAACAAGTACAATAGATGGTGTAGGGATAGAAAAAGAAGGGATTATAACCATACAATTTTATCAACCGAAAAAATATAAATACACTTCACAAACTGTGTAAAACGGAAACGAAACTACCTGCCCTGTCTTTCACCTTTGAACTTGTTTGTGACTTTGTAACTGATGACAAGAACACTAGAAATAGTCATGCTGATGACTGGTTCTCTCTGCTTTGTCAGTTTAAAAGTAATTTCAGCGGTTTAAATAGCATCCTATTGGTACAAGAAGACATTGTTGTATGCTCGATGTAGGTAATCTATGAATTACTAGCAAAATACTTTTTATACCCCGATAAGTATCAATAAAGTACTCATCAGAGGATGCGTTTGCCCAGCAGGAGACAAGGCTGTTGATATGATTATATAACTTTCAACTTAAATACATTAGAATAAGGTGGAATTCCTTCCAAGGATTAACGATTTTTCATAAGTCTCTTGGTACTCTTGTTATTCATTGAAGTTAAATTTATTACAGTTATCGAAGTATCAAGCGGAGAATACGGCACACACGCTGACAGGATGGTCGCAGCGGTCGAAAACGGGAGGAATCACCGATGGAGGGACTTCGCACTAGAAGCTCCTTACGAAGAGCTCGAGATAGAGCAGTTAAACGCGGGCGGAGTCGAGAAACACAACTATAAGCATGGGAGCACGGCGAGCCAACAGTTTGTGGTGCTGTTTAAGAGGATGCTGCTGCAAACTGTTAGGAATAAGGTAAGATGTAGTCCACTTCTCCTCTCCAAATGTCAGTGAAATTACCTTCCAGCTTATAGGTGTTGGTCATTACTAATGGAGATTACCTAGTTGTAGAAAATAAAAAATAGATAGTTGCCCATTCAATACAGAGTGAAAAAAATATATAAGAAGGATATAAATATACCTAGTATCAAGAATGTCTTGGTACTCATATCAAAGTTGCACGTACTATAGAGGCCGCCTTGAATTTGGAAGACGATAAAAATATAGGACCACCAACTGAATTAAAATTAAACACGAAATCCTATTAAAATTGTTAAGATGTACACCAACCTATATCTAATACTAGCAGCGCCTTGCGGTTTCACCCGCGTAGTTCCCGTTCCCGTGGGAATTCCGGGATAAAAAGTAGCCTATGTTCCATTCCAGACTATAATCTATCTCTGTGCCAAATTTCATCCAGATCCGTTCAGCCGTTCTGGCGTGATAAAGGAACAAACATCCATCCATCTATCCATCCATCTAAACTTTCACGTTTATAATATTAGTGAGATAACATCATGAAGTAACTGAAAGAAGAACAAATTGAGGTACCTACACTGTAACGAGCTGCTCGTGATTATGATTAGGTATAATAGTTTTGGTTATAAAGACTAGGCAATCAACGTCGATACAAAAAACCTGTTCCAGTTAAGTGCAGCTTAATTTACTACGATCGAAGTTCGGAGATCGACAAAAAAGAGGAGACCAAAGTCCGCAGAGTATTATTTACGACGTAAAAACTAGGTAATTATGCGGATGTTCATAAAATTAGATGTTATTAAACTAGTATCCCACGGCCTATCTAGACAAAGGATGTTTGATGCTCAACTGCTTATTATTAATTCCACCCTTAATTGTTCTGAAATCGTTGTCAACTCCCCCAAAGCAATAACAAAAGATAGCATACCATTAGGTACTAACATAGTGGTAACTTTAATAAATGCTAAGTACATTCACTTTGTTGGAAACGTTACTTCAAATGGCAATTTGGTGTTTTCATTGAAGAAAAGACAGATTATACATTGATCATGGAATTGTAATTTATTAGATACTAGCAGCGCCTCGCGGTTTCACCCGCGTAGTTCCCGTTCCCGTAGGAATTTCGGGATAAAAAGTAGCCTATGTCCTATTCCAGACTATAATCTATCTCTGTGCTAAATTTCATCCAGATCCGTTTTGCCGTTCTGGCGTTATAAAGGAACAAACATCCATCCATCCATCTAAACTTTCACGTTTATAATATTAGTGAGATTTTTTCATGATTTCCATGAAAAAAATATCTATATATTTTTTACATTTTACTTGTGCAAAGTAACACCCGAGTCCATTTTTAACCTAAAAACTGTCAAATCATGGTAAGTAATACCTTAGGTAATACCAAGGCTCATTAGACGTGCTAATAGGTATGTTATTATTATGAACCTTATGGCCATCCACACTTTGGTTTAGTCATCGGAAACGTCCTTTGCAATAGGTAACTGATTTGACAACCTGGTACACCATGTTGTCAAATCAGTTACTACCCAATTAGGTATGGCACCCCCAGCAGGGTTGCCATAACTTTATGTCTTGTACTTCCTGCCTTTAGCCCAATTAAGCTAGTGTCGGCACAACAGGTATTTTTCTACTCTCTATCATCCGTCGTCTTCGTACCTTTCTTACTCATGTCCTCTTTCACGTCGTATACCAAAGTCTTTTTCTTTTCTTTTTATTACTATTTATTTTTCTTTGGTGTTCCTCTTCCATGATATCCTCCGCATTCATACATACCTACACTATTCTCATCACATGCCATCCAATATGTCAATACATGTCGTTCCTATAGTCTTACAGACATTTTGTTTTCTATTCCAGTATTACCTTTGGCTCCGAGTCGGTCTCCACTTGTTCCTTGGATTCATCGTCGCTATGCTGTTTTACAAAATGGGCTACGATGCTTCTAAGACAATCAACAACTTTGGCTTCTGCTACGCTTGTGTCATCGCGATGTTGTACATTCCAATGATGCCTGTTCTGCTAGCTTGTGAGTATTTTAATACTTTTTTGGTTTTTGGACTTTTTTATCAGCTTCTAATGTTTCAGTCAAACCACCAATGTGGCTGTTAGGCTCGACCTTTATTTGATTTAGACTAGCCTGATTATATTTTTATCTAGACCACGGCTTCCCTATGTGGTAGGCATCTGGGTATAGCGTAAACCAAAACGTAACTATCTATTATTCGATTTTTTTTTCTAAATCAGACGTGTTGAGCCAGTTTGTAATATAGCCCCTAAACCAAAACTAAAAAACTATATCACTATTATTGTAGTGTAGATTTGCAACAAGTCCTTATGTTAATATTTTAGAATATGATTATTTCTTGTTCTTATTTTAATCTTTTATAATTGTCCAAATGGTATTTTATATTACTTATATTGTATAATGTCTATCTGAATGTAGAACCAACATAAATCACTAACCAGTTCCTTTACCAGCCAACCGCAGAAAATTTAATTAAGTAGGGTGATAAAAATCCATTTTGATAACACAAATAGATTTTCTTGTCATGATAAATGTAACTGGTTCTTAATTGTGTTTTTAGATTACCAACTACTTCAACCAATATTAAGATTGATTCTTAGCTTTTTGCCGCGGCTTCGCATGTGCTGTTCCTAGATAAATACCAAAGTTATTTGGTTCCGAACTAAATAAATATATGTACCTACTTGCAGTAATGTAAAGTAGCAACCAGTCGGCAGTTCTATTCGCTGTCGCGATGGCTCAACCGTGTAGTAGGCTCAACAGAAACTACGACAATAAACAGCCAATCTTTGGCTAATCCATAAGTTAATTAATAAATTACACATATCCAAATTTTCTTCTCTATTTCTAACAACACCATCTTCAAATTAAGTACCTACAAGTCTATGAACCAGACAAAAACCGATGATCTAAAAGCTGTAATTTTTATTTCAGTCCCTGACGAGGTCCAGCTTATAAAACGGGAATACTTCAACCGTTGGTACGGCCTCAAACCATACTACGCTGCTTTGGTCGCCTCTAGAACACCACCCACCATATTCTTCAGTCTTATATACCTGGTCATCACATATCCAATGACGTCACAACCTATGGAGGGGTCAAGAATAGCGATGTTTACCACCATTTGTATTATGGTGGCTCTTATATCTGAATCTATGGGGACAATGATATCGTCTATGCTTAGTGTTGTGGTAAGCATTTTTTCCATTACTTTTATGTACTTCCATTACTTTTATGTATGAAATTCTACTGTAGCTGGTCCGTCAGAATTTGTCCAATCCACAAATTACATAAAATGTGCTATCAGTTCTTCACCAATTTCCCGGAAATTTAATCAGATCAAAACCTTGGAACTATATTACAAACTATTTTGAATTTGGATTTGAAAATGTCTAAATATTTAATAATATTAGCATATGTATCGGTCTTACTCTTTTCAAGTGATGCGTTAACCAGCATACAGCATTTAATACGTTTAGGTAGAGGTGAATCTAGGTAGATTATTTTCCTTGTACCTAGTCTTATAATGTTAATGATCAGTGATTAAGCTCTCATGAGGTGTCTTAACAGCATTGTAGTTTTATTTATCCTAGTTATTGTTTTGTAATCTTCTCGTCATTACTTTATAGTTATTATGTGATAATTGATAACGCATACCTATTGAATTTCCAACGGCTATTGTTATACTTTTAATTGATCACTTTGTTCAGTATCAAGCTCACCGTTATATTTTTATTGAAATCTAACTAATCTTTTGTAATCTTCATGTCTATAAACATTGATTGACCGATGACCATTTTTATCTTGATGAACTTTGTGTTTCATGTTTTGAGTAGTTCAATCTGCTATATTATCAAGGGCAATACCCGTAATGTCACAATTGTTCGTAATGTCTTGGTCATTACATCAAGTTCTGATTCAAGCAGGTTTTATGCTACATCTATTAACAACCTTTACAACGTAAGTTAGTCTTACAAAACGCATGGCTGCGCGCGTTACAAATTAATATAGAATATAAAGAGATTTAAATATAGACCTGATTTATTATTGTCAGCTCATCTTTTGAAACACTAGTGACTGTGGTAGTGCTTACTTATATTAGATATACATTAGGGATTGCATTCTTTCAAATCCTTCAATAAGTTAGTAAGTTAGTAACAGTGATTTGTATCTTACTTCATTTGAATTCGGCTTAGTCAAAATCATTACCATAATGGCACAAGGTGTTTCTCTAAAAGATTACAACACTTTGGGACTTCCTATCAACTCAGTGCATTTGATTATTGCCCGAAGCATCGAGCGAATGACAGAGGCTTGGAACAAATCAATGGAACGCGGTGAACCATTTTTAGTCCTCGGAGAAGGCAGCAACGTGTTATTCCTCGAAGATTTCTGTGGAACGATTATAGTTAACCAATTGAAAGGTATCGAAGTTGTAGAAGACGAGCATTTTTGGCATCTCCATGTTGGCTCTGGTGAGAGCTGGCACGATCTAGTTTGTTATACTTTAGATCATGGGATGTTTGGTCTAGAAAACCTGGCTCTTATACCAGGCTTAGTCGGATCAGCCCCTGTTCAGAATATTGGTGCTTATGACGTTGAGTTCAAGGACTTTTGCAGTTACGTAGAAGTTCTAGATTTACAAACAGGTGCTGTCAAATGCCTTTCTGGCATAGAGTGTGAATTCAGATACCGTGACAGTATATTCAAGCATCACTATCAAAAAGGACACATTATAATCAAAGTTGTCTTGCATTTGCCCAAAAAATGGGAACCTAAACTTACCTACGGCGAGCTAGCTAAACTTGAATCGAAATCCGTAACTCCATATCAAGTTTATAAGACAGTTTGCAATATGCGACAAAGCAAGCTTCCTGATCCTAAAGTAACAGGAAACGCTGGAAGCTTTTTCAAGAACCCTACAGTTGATGGAAACAAATGTGCTGAGTTGATAGCAAATTACCCTAAAGTGCCTTACTTTCCACAACAAAATGGACTAATCAAATTAGCAGCTGGTTGGTTGATCGATCAATGCAGTCTAAAAGGGTATAAATTTGGTGGTGCAGCAGTACATGACCAACAAGCATTGGTGTTAGTGAATTTTGACAATGCTGTCAGTCAAGATGTGGTTAGCCTAGCCCGTCATGTTCGTAATACAGTAGGGAAAACTTTTGGGATATGGCTTGAACCTGAGGTACGGTTTATTGGTCGTATGGGCGAGGTTGATGCTGTAGAGCTGCTTTCTAGAAGCAGTGATTGTGAGATGTATTAGGTAAGGAATATTTGGGGTTCAATTACTTTGTATCCACATGGAATTTACTTTTAATCCACATGGTTATTGAAACAAACAAACAATTCCATAACCTTGAAACTATTTTCCAGCTGAATTCATAAATTTTCATATTTACCACTATATATTCTGATTCCAATCCAATTCAGTTTGCCATTATTGAGCAAAATCAAAATCAAAAGCAGATCGAGTTTCAGGCAGTTGTGAACGGACCCTTTGTTATAACTAATGAATAAACATTAGATAGATACCTAATAGACCTGTCGCCTTTTTTTAAATCCTAACTTCTTTCGTTTCCTTCCAGAACTCAGTATTCCTCGGCCCAGCAGTCAGCGTTCCCCTAATGTTGCTAGCAGTGTACGGCATCGGAAGTGGTGACGATCCCTTACCAATCGTCTGGCGACTCGCCAGGGCTTGTTCCTTCCTAAGATACGGCATCGAAGGCCTTGTGGCTGCCATATACGGCGGTCCGAGAGAAGACCTCATCTGTCCTGATGACGTCGACTACTGCGAGTATAAGAATGTCGAGTAAGTATAGCAGATCAGTTAATGCTGGTGTAGTGTTGTTTTAAGCTATATCCAATATCGTCAGGTGGATCTAAGCGGTGAATGAGAGTTAGACGATGTACAAGTTGGTTTTTCTAGTGTCCCTATACCTTGCAAGCATTTTTATGCGCTCATAAACCGAGTAGTAATATAATACTCATGACGATGAACAGCAAGCGTTATTGTGTGAAAATAAAAGGCAAAGGTCTAGCAGTGGCGGCGTAGCGTGGGCTGGCACCCGGGGCGTTTTTCTACCAAGCACCCCCCCCCCTTGGGGGTCGGTTGACTATCCGCACCCTCAATTTCTAACAACAGGAATTATAAGTAACGGCGAGCGAAGCGAGCCGCGATTTATTTTTTATTTTCGGATGTTAGGTGAAAAGTAACTAAGTTTGTCATAGGTGACCTTAATAATTGACTTAATTGTGACCTTATTAATATTAAATATGTGAATTTAAAAGTGACCTATAATTTAAAAAATAAATTTATCAATAACTACGGCTAGCCGAGCGAGCCACAATAGGTAATTTCGGAGTTCGGTGAGGTTAGCAAAAATACAAGTATTCTAAGACCACAACGAATTTTTTTTTTGGCGATGTGCAACAAAGTTTAAAACGAACCGGCGAGCGTAGCGAGCCGCCAAAATTTTTGTTACTTTTTCGGGTATCACAAACAAGTTAAGGAGAGTATGAAAAAATTAATGACAGTGAGCCCTGAATCGTTTGGAAAATTGCGGCTGCGAAGATTGTTATGAAACAAATACAAAATAAAAATCACCGAGTGGAGTGAGCCACAACCTGTTTTGAAATTGGTGAGGCATACTTAGCATAAAAAGTAAGCTATGACAATAAATTAGAAAGATTTTTTTTACGATTTACAACAAAATAAAGCACAGTACAAAACAATTACTCATTATTGCACATCAAATAAAATAGTTACACAGGGCAGGGAAAGAGTAATACCTACAGATAAAGTTGTATGTACATACTGCTAGGCAACCTTTCTACACCCGATTTTAAAGTATCCAAGTATTTATTTTGCAATCATAATAAAAAAACAACGGCGAGCGAAGCGAGCCGCAATTTTTTGAAATGTCTGCGTGTGAGTTTTCGGTATCACCCCTTCGGATTCGGATTTGAAGTGCCATCTGCGCGCCCCGAGGGGTGCCGAGATGGCACCCCTTGGAGCTCGGTACCCGGGGCGGACCGCCCCTCCGCCCCCCCCTTACGCCGCTAGTGAGGTCTAGTTATGTACGAAGCACAAAGAATTATCAAATTACAACAAAACTGATTATTGAAGGTGTGTGCTATTTGACTTGTACCTATATCAACTTCTATTTAGTTCTTTGAATGTACCTCTTGTATAAATTATTTTGTTCTATTTAAAAGGAGTGATCCGTTTTAAAGTAAATCATTTCTTCCACAGCTACTTCGTGAAAATCATGGGAATGTCCGGCGTTTCCTTCTGGGCTGACTTTGGCGTTCTCTTCGCAATGCTCATCACTATGAACTTGGCTGGGTACTACTTACTGCGACAAAGACTCTCGCCTAACTACGCCTTCCGAGCAATCAAGGTCATCGGCAACTTCGTTAAGACTAAAATGAGCTCTTTGAGCTAGAATATAAAGACCAGGGTATTCTGCTGTTTTGTCAGTTTCACTACTTAGATCATCAACATTGTAGAAATTAAGTTCTTGACTAGGTAGAGATTCTCACCGAACTGTAAGTTCTGAGCCATCAAGGTCATCAGCAAATTTGCCAAGCCCGAAATGAGTAAGAAGCACAAAATAACTAAGGTACCTAGAAGTAAGGACTACTTACCAGATATATTCTGTACTATTTTGTCTGTGTCTATTCTTAGTTGTTGAAGCTTGATGGGGAATTTATTTCGTAGTGTTAGAAAACATAGATTGTTCAAATGCTGCCCAATTCATCGCAAACGTTGATTGTTTTGTTTGGTGTGACAACCTGGCCAAGACGCATAAACTTGGCAATGTCAATGCGCTAGGAGCGTCGACACAAGTAAACAATATGGGACCCTTTTTATAGACCTTTTTACTGTACACATGGTACAACCGTATGCAACCGTTTGCTTATGAGAATGACCTTAGGGGTAAGAATGTATTTTTATTGTCTGGGTTTATAGTACATAAGTTTCATAAGGGAAAGCATAAGACTGGAAAGCATTGGAAGTTATGGACGTATATTATGAAAAAAAAGTTATGTATCAGACTTAGATAAGTCTTTTTTGTGATATTGAAAATAAATTAATTTAAAAAGATGGTTTTGGAGAATCTCAATGTACATTTTATAAGACCAAAAATCTTAACGTATGTAGAAAGTTAGGTATACTCTTTGTATTAATTGTGGCTTGGCATAGATAAAAATGGTTCATATACTAATATAGATTGTAAGAAGGCGAATATTTTGTATGAACAAGCTTAAGATATTTGTGTGATTTAGATTAGTAGGTGTAAGTACATTTTTGTATTGTATATTTGCCAATAAGGGCGTCTAGAGACTGAGTTTATGGTACCTATCCGCTTTTAAAAGGTCACCGATACCAACCTTAATATTATTGTAACCAGGCTTTTAAATATTTTAATATACTCAAAAACATTGTTTATCAGGATATGAGTTAAAAATCGTAGGTCTAGCGTAAGGTTTTGGGGTCTGAGTCTATTCAGAATTCTGTGAATAAAAAACTTAATAAATTAAACGCATTTTAATTACACACCAAAATGTCTCACTAAATCGGAATCACATAACTTAAAATAAAAACATCTCAATCAGTTAAAATCATGACTAGGACAGCCAAATTGAAGTGCCCAAAAGGTTATGCATTTTATTAAAAAAAGAACTATTTTCATGTGAATCTACATAGATGCCATTATTATACATATTATGTCTACTGTGCAATTTGCATAAGGTATATATAATATCAGTAGGAAACTACAAAAATGCTATTCATAAGTATTATCATAAGTATATGGTTAAGTATTAGATATAATATTCTATTCAAAAATTCTTATGCCTAAATCTCAAATGAATTTATTTTGGGAATGTGTGATGAGCATTTTAATCTAGTAGAAATTATTATTAATATCAACATGATTGTTATTTCTATAATGCCTTATAATAATGAAATAATTACATACTAATGGATACGAATAAACATCATTTATTATTTATAATTGGTACAAGATTAAATCGTGCCTGAATTTCATAATTTATTATTTTTTGCGTACCATATAAAGTGAGAATTACAGAATACATCAAAAGTATGTCTAAGATGAAGGCAAGATAGGTATACTACTATATTTTTTTCTTCCTTCATGAACATGTGACGTAAAATTCGTGTTGACCTTTTTATTATTCGATGGATTTAACAATAATATTTGTTACAATTAGGTAGTAGAACATTTTAGGATCACTTTACCATTTAGGGTAAATTAATTAATTTGTACAGCACAATATCTACCGTCAAATAAAAATGATTTCTGAGAAATTGCAGTAATTAGTATACGTACCTAGCATATTTGTTTTCTAGTCAAGTAAGAAAGTATTTGATGATTGGATAATGGATATAATCAAATTGATAACCTACTTAAATAAATTAAAAGTCCAATATGTAAACATTCAAAATCACTAAAAGAATACATAACATTAATAACTGTTACAAAAATAACAAAACATTTAAACACAAAAAACAATACCTGTATAAAATAAAATTTCCAAATCAATAAACAAACAATTAGTGAGAAAGTATTAATTTTAAACGAAAAATATATACAAATTTGGAAAATTTACAGGTACAAAATCAATAATTAGATAATAATTAAATCTCTAACTTAGCCAGCAAAATATACACTAAATTAAACAAACTTGTACTCTAGCTAGGCCAACAATTCGTGACACACATAAACGATATGTATGTTATTAACATAAAAGACAAAAACATCTTCCAGATCCCGCAAAATATTGAAAGTATAATTATTTTGAAATTTCTTACAATAGTTATATTGGGTAATAAGAGTAATGTTATTTCAAAGTTTTTAAAACTTGATTATTCAAATAAGTCTACACACCTACTCCTATCTAGTTAGATTATTACAATACGACTATCCACATCAAACTCGTAGTAGATAAACTAAATTTTACGCATTATAATGGGGAGATTAATACATTTACAAATTCAAAGAAATACTATTTACAAAAATCTAAATTTATCTAAATTAGTGAGAGGAAAAATATAACAGATTAATTTGAACCCCTTTCATAAGTTTAGGGAAAACTATACTTAGTAGGTAGGTATTGAAGAATAGAAGGAAAGTACGTTAGTTTTTACCGTGACACTTAGGATTTACACCTAACCAGTGTATTTTATTTCCTAACCAGAACATAAGAAAAAACATGAATGGAACAGAATATACTAAAAAAATTAAAAATACCTATTTGTTTCATGTGCGCTCTTATCGCAATAACAGATTATGTAGAGTAAAATGTGATATTTTTCTATGTAAGAGTAGTACCTACCTACTTATAAACCTATTTTTTTTAATACATCCAACCATTGTTACCTACGTAATGTAATAAGTATTTCCAAATTCCACAATCCCGGCACTTTATGTACCTACGCTTTCACTTATTATTTATAATCTACATTGGTAACTACTTACGTGTCTAATTTCTTAAATATAATATATTTTTTAGTTTTTGTGACATAGTGTTATTAAAACAATATAATATAACCTACCTTTACAGCTCAAAAATAAAGTTATTATCGTAAGATTTATAAAAAATGAAAGCACATGAAAACAAAAAAGAAAATACTATTTGGAATGTTATAGTCAAAAGAAACGATTAATTTGGCACGGTAAATACAATGAAAGAAGAGCTATGTAATTTCATTTCGAACAAGTGCTATTAATCGTAAAATGTCTTAGATAGTTCTAATTCCTAACGCTATTCGCAAGAAACTATTGATACTCAAACTTACATTTTTCTAAATACATTGTGTTGTGATGTATCAGTAGTGGCTATAACTATAATAGGTATAGCTATGAACTCGTATTTTGCATAAGCAAAAGTCAACGACAGATTATTGACTTCCATAATACCTTCGTACCATCTCCCATTAAATTCTCATCCTAAAGCGATTAGTAGGTATGCTGTACCCACCACGTAAGTACATTTATTTCAAAGTACTTTCATCACCAATATCAATTGCCATTAATTACGTTCCCTCAGAAACTCTATCACAGAGAATAGGCACTATTAGAACATAAACCGCTGACTAAATTTGCCGCTGTGGCACTGGCTGAGGAAAAGCTCCAAGTAATTTCGATCTGAGTCCAAACACCCGTCGAGCTTAGCGTGTTGGATCATCATTTTACCTTTTACTCGCCATTGCTGATTGTCATCAGCGGTGTCACAAGCAGCTAGGACGACCGAGACGCGGTCATTGGTGTTTAGCGATAGACATAGGCTGTGATGCCGGACCATACCCTTCTCGAATCGCCATTCTTGGTTGCCACCTGCGTTGTGGCATGGATACATACCTGAAACAACAAAGTGATTCTAGTCAGAAAGTGATTGAGCTAAACGCTCGGAGAGCGAGCACGGAATTCGATAAGAATCTATTTTGTCTCTGGTGTACTTTGATCAAATTCGGTAAGAACGATCTGGTTTTGTCGAATTTTATCGACACTAGTAGTAGACACTAGTAGTAGTAGGAAATAATCGGTACTTTACCGATCCATCAATGTAGACTGTGCTCGCGCTCCTACGAAATTTTTTACTAACTTTACTCAATTTACTTGTTTTGTTTTATTTGATCACAGTGTTTTAGTTCATTAATGTCTTTATCAACCTTTAAAATAATATTTGAGACAGAAACGACACAGAAAGAAACCTTGTTTGCAACCTAACTACCTGGTGGATGTACCTTTCACTCGCCTAATTTTCCTCCACCTTTACCCTTCGCACCGCTAAGGTTTGGAACACGCTCCCTGTTGTGTCTTTCCGGTCAACTACAACCTGGGTCTTTTCAAAGGTGAATAGGTTCTCTAGAATAAGATCTACTAGAACTTTATGATACATCGTTAGCCACATTGTCATTTTTCATTGTGATCAAACGAAAGTTAAATACCTTCGTTGGAGATACCAAAAAACTCACAATTCTTTCAAGAGAGTAGTTACCCCTAGAGAAAAATCTAGTCTTTTGTATTAGAGGTTATTTTCTTACCAACAGAACCACCGATTACGTGGCCCATCGTGTCCAAGCACCGCGTCTCCTGCCTGATCGCGTGCGAGTTTCCTCCCGCCGCCGGCACATTTAGCTCAGGATACACGTTTTCTATGTACCAGTTGAAGGGCTTGCAATGGAGCTTCTCCCGGAGTTTTACTCTTTCTGATATGCTGGAAAGAAGATCATTAGGGTTTTTGTTTGGATTGTAGGTACAGTGACGTTCATCAATAGGTTACCCCCCGTCAAATTTGAAGTCAACTTCTATTGATACAGATATATTTTAAAGCTGGTATTTTCAGTACGTAAGTTGTTTCACATAAAAAAAAAATGAGAAGTTTCTCCTAGGGCAGATTCTGCAGTTGGGTAAAAACAATTTCGAGAAGGAGGCCAAGAGGATCCAGCTAGGTTGGGCAGCGTTTGGAAAACTGCGTCGAGTCTTCTCGTCATCCATACCGCAATGCTTGAAAACAAAAGTTTTCAATCAGTGCGTCCTACCCGTCATGACCTACGGAGCTGAGACGTGGGCACTCACGGTAGGGCTTGTCCACCAGTTTAAAGTCGCCCAGCGAGCTATGGAGAGAGCTATGCTCGGAGTTTCTCTGAAAGATAGGATTCGCAACAAATAGGTAGACGTAGGTAAACGTGTTCTTGAGTGGAGACCGCGACTCGGCAAACGTAGTGTAGGACGCCCTCCGACCAGGTGGGATGACGATTTGCGAAAGACTGCTGGCAGATGCTGGATGCGGCAAGCTGAAGACAGGGTGCTATGGCGCTCATTAGGGGAGGCCTATGTCCAGCAGTGGACTATTATAGGCTGATGATGATGACTATATGTCACCGTCATATAGTCATCGTACGTATATACGTACGAGGTATTCGGTATTCTAAGTCTATATTCGATAGTAAACTGCTTACTAATTTAAATTATATTATTAAAGAAGAATGGCAATACCCGACCCAGTCCGAAGAAAAAATAAACAAGCGATGTGCAGTAATGTAATAAACTCTGCCGGATTTATTATTTTTTTATAATTTTTTCTATCTATCACTTATATTTTTAGAAGCAGGGAGTCAAAATATATTTTTACTTGTATTTTGTGCGAGAAAGAAACGAAAGGTAGCTTAGAACGTGACCACAGACGTGACTTTCTTTGTAACTGTCAATGTCAAAGTAAATCTATCAAGAAAAAAAAATAGATACAACGGCGGCAGTCTGATTGGCTTACTACTGGATTTGCTGTCTACCATTGGTATAAAGTTGTTAGTTACCTACCCTCTTTTTTCCGACGATACGCATCGGAAAAAAGAGGGTACCTAGGTAGCTTACAAATTGATACCTCGGCCGCACGGCATTCTACTGATTCGCCTACGACTGGACTGGCTAAAGATCTTCAGTACTATGTCTTTGCGATGTTTGAATTGTCGGCTTCGGGTGTCTCGCGTTAGAAGACATTCTTTGGCGGATGAAACTGAAGAAGTGATTGAGAGAGTGAGAAGATGGGTTTTTCGACAGGCTTCTAATACAGTGAATAAATAATGATTTCTATTTACAATGCTGATTACCTATTATCTACAATGTTTTTATAATGTACCTGTGATCAATAAAAAATAGCAAAGTATAAAAAATGTTTTAAATACCTATCTTAGTAGTTCTCGGTAACAATACTATGTTCTCATAATGATGGTTTTTAAGGTGAGCGCAGTTTACACGATAAACCTAAAGCAATAATGCGTCTGTCTACATATTACACTACGTTTATATTTTTATTATATTTATTTATATACACTATACCTTCTATTATTATATGGATAACTATTATATGGATTTGTGATTATCTGAAATAAATGACTATTAGGTATATTCTATTCCATAAATCTAAATAAAATAAGCAGGTCCCTAAAAGAAATAAGAAGGCCAGGTCTTTAACAAACGGTTTATTCTATTATTATAATCGTAATTAATGCAAGTGCACATGCTTAGTGAATTAGCGTACGTGATATGATAAGAGGAGTATTTCACCTACGTTATTTGCTATGAAAATGTTCAACTGAATTTGCTCTCATAATATGAGAAGGCGTTCATTCTAACAAGGTATAAACTACAATAACTTTTTTCTCCCAACTTGTAAAAGGTTTATTCTATTGATTTCGGAATCTTTAATGTACGTATTATTTATTTTAAAAGGTCTGGGTGATGCACGCCGTCGAAAAAAGTTGGGTCAGCGGATGTATGGAACATTGCCATTCTTCTTTAATTACTAATGCAAGTATCTCGGTAAGTGCCACTGAGCTCGGTCTTAACTTACTTATGATATACCTACTCACTTCCTTATTTGTCCGTTTCCCTAAAATGTCCGGTTGGCAAATTGTCTTGTAAGATGTTAATAAAAAAACTTAACTTACTCTCCAAAGTTGACTTGCTTGACCTGCGGCTGTGATTTGTAGTAAAGTTTCTTGTAGTCGTCCATCCAGACCTCGGCGGCTCGTCTGGTGTTCCTAGCAAACACCGCTCCGGACCCTCCAGGAAACGTGTACGGGTGTCGCTTGCGGAAGACGTGGCCGACGCGGGAGCAAGGCACGATTTCTAGGGAACCACCACATTGCCAGACTCTGAAATAATAAGCGAAGTTTATTTCAAACCTTTTTTGAGCATGATTTGTTTATTTAGAAATAGTATACACAAATTGAAACAGTTGAACTGACTAAAGACTGATGCAAACAATCTACGATTAGCTCAACTGATTTATACCTTGTTGATTTTCTGAGTTGAGCAACTTGAGTTGAGCAAAGGGGAACAAAATAAGTTTGATAAGAAAGGGTCCTGTTGCGCAATTTGCTCAACTGAGTTGCGCAATTGAGTTGCACAAAAGGGACCTCGCGGAAATAATCAATGTTAATATTTATTACGAAATTCATTCGAAATACTTCAGGTTTCTGCTAAGAAGCCGGTAACGCATGGTTTTGATACATAAGATAAGATTAAGTTCACGTGTAACGCGCGATTCAAATTGAACATAGCTAAGTATGTATCAATCGTCTATATTTCAGATAGGAAGTGTTCCCACAAAAATTGATTTTGTTTTAGGTATTTCACGCATTAAATTGTACACATCAAGGCAATAAAGAAAACTAAATATAACAAATAAGTTTACATACACCGGTACATACACCGTGGGACAAATCAAGAATATTACCTGTTCTTTATTCGTCCGGAAACGGCTTTCTTTTCTTTTTTTGTTTAAGAATAATTATTTGTGGTGAGAACCTGTGGTGCGAAACAGCGCTACACCGATTTTTTTAGACCTAAGTCAATGAATAATGCTTGTAGAGGGATATCGGTTTGTCTGGGACCAAATAAGTGATTGACTATGCAGGATCCCTGTCCCCATACTTAATTATGTGTCTTTTAACACTGCGATCACGAAAACCGCCTCCGAAGTGTGGTAATTTTGGCACACCCCCTCTTGTGTGGGAGAGGCACGTTCAGCAGTTGACCTAGGAATGTGAATAGTCATTTAACATTTATTAAATGCGTCTGCACTTTCAGCATTCCTTTCCTACGTTTGTGTATGTAACACAGTCGTGTCAAGCTATTTGACTACATTGAAAATAAGTTCCAAATTGTTTTCATCCTAGTCAGTGACAATGACAACGTAACTTATACAACAAACAAATGTTAGTTATAAGTATATTAATGTTAATTGTACCTATGTGTGTCTGTAGTAACAAATAAAATTATTATCTATCTATCTAACAAAGCGTAACCAGGTGATTTTTATTAAAATTATGCCTTTTTAAGCAAAAAAACGGGATTAAAATTACACATTTTTTGATATATGATCACGTAACCGAAAACGCTATGTGTTTGGTTAGATCGCAAGTGACGTCACACTTTTACAGATTAAAGTGTCAATGAGTTCTTCTTGTTAGTTGTGGTATGGCGGGGTGACGTCATAGCTTGGAAAACGGGAGCCATGATCTGTCATGGATTATCGTTTTGGCGCGGCATTATTTTATTCAAACTTTAAAATTAGTTTTTATAACTTACGAGTGGCCTTGAAGAAATATTACTTACATTTTGCATTATTTTTATCAGAAAATACGTTAAAATTATTTCCTAGTAGTAGTCAAGTAGCCTATTTGTCAGAACTTATTGACTACATTAGAGACACACAATATATTAGGGTACCATTTAGGGTGTACAAAGCCAATCCGTCCACCTTCCCATGAGTTCTGCCAACCTTGCGGTTATGCGGATCGAAACTGTGAGTAATGAGCCAGTCGGGTAGCTCAAGCCTCTACAAATCCTACGCACATTGTCCCATACAGTCACCCCCTTCGGACACGTCACATCACAGACTTCATTGCCGGGCTGCTCAGCCCCAGCTCGGTGCTGTACCCCCCCCCCCCCCCCTGCTGCTGTGTCACTCAGACGCTGCCTAAAGCACCCGTGGCCCTTTAGGAGTTGCGACACCTCGTTATCGGGTTCCACCCTGTGCGCTCTCATGCACTCTCCTTGCACAAGGCTAGTTAAATACCTGAAAGATATCTCCAAGTTCTCCCCACCCCAGACGTCCATCTTCATGTCATATTTTCCGAGCTTGTTGAAGTACTGCCGGTCCATGCTGAAGAGTCCTCCAGCGATCATGGGGGTTCGGATCACTTGAGTGGGGTCGGCGAGGCGGGCGGTTCTCTCAGCGGCTGATAGGTATTCCCACTGGAAATATTCATTATTAAATAAATAATGCTGGACAATCCACACAGCATCATCAAGCCCCAAGTTAATAAGTGCTTCTTGACAAGTGGACAAAAAATTGAAGCGACCAAAATCAATAACATTTTGTTTCTTGTTTGATAATTACTATTTATAAAACTGTTTATGTATAAAATTTGACTTGTATAAGTGCTTTTTTGTAAGCCTAAAGAAATAAAGTTATTGACTTTTGACTTTTTTATGGGTATGTTTTATGAATTATAATAAATAGTATCAAAGTCATCTTGACTTTGATACAATTTATTATAATTTAGTCAAAGTGATTGTTTTAATATATAAGTTTCTTTTAGTTTTTACAGTACTATGATAATGATAACCCACACTAAAATAACACTTTAAGTATCCTGGAAATTTTAATCATTCATATTTATAATATTAAGGTCGTAAGTTTTTGGGGTGTAGGTAAGTTATTGTTATATTTCTATAATTATGGATTTTCATTGCGTAGGTACCTACCAGTCGAAATTGCTGTTTTTTTATCGAAGGTCAGATTCGGAATACCTACCATACTTGGTAAGAAGCTATTGGTAAAAATACCCAGCTGGTAATTAATGATTTTATTCAACGCATTAGATGTAATAAAGATAATTTGCGGTTTGTTAGTTTGTGGTGCTAAATCTGGCTCGAAATAAGCCTCTGTTAATCATAAACTTCGAGATTGCGCCTTACCCTCTTGGTAAGGTTCTACGTCAGAAACAGAACGTACGTTCTAATCAAGTTTCCACAACACGTGTACATTTCGCCAGTCACAAGTTCACCTTGGACACCAGATTCTAGTTTATGACACCAACTTCAATCAATCAACAGACCAGCACCGATGAGTTGGTGTTACATATTTTCGTGATGATTTTGTGTTATTGTATATGTCACATATATACAAACAAAACAAAACGAGCACCTAATGACAACAAAAATGATAAAAGAAAATAATCTTTACGGAGTTCTAAGAGACTTTTTTTTATAGTCTATTGACATTCGTTTGACCACAATCTCACTTGATGGAAAGTGAAGATGTGGCCGACGATGTATCACGAAGGTCTAGAAGATACCTATTCACTCTTGTCTTGAAGAGATCCAGGTTGTAATGGACGGGAAAAACAGCAGCAGGCAGCGTGTTCCAAACCCGGGTACGAATGATGAAGGTAGAGGAAAAGCGCTTAGTGCGAGTGGACGGTATATCCACCAAGTAGGGATGGTAATGCGCTGTGCGTCTGCTTGTCCTGGAGTTGAAGGGGATGGTGAAATCAGGTCGTGTAGTTCCTGTGAGCATTCTCCGAAATGTATCCACATGACACACAATTAGAAATGCCTATCAAGGTACTAATTTAAGATGGCTGTATTCCGGGGATCTATGAGAGCCGCTGCGGTACGTTGATGTCTCAATTAAAACCATCATCTAATAGGATGCATTTGGCAAAAGGTAACTACTATGTATGGCCGTAGCAGTCGAGAAACTATTAATATAAACCGTCCTTTAGAGCGCTCTCAAATTTGACGTTGTCCGTTGTACGAGATGCGGAACAGATGCAAAACTGTCGCGGACATTCTACGCGGCAATGTGAGGCGGGCGTTAAAAATAAAAAAATAGGTATGTATATATAGATTTGACCTTATAGAGCGAACCGGTTTACCCATCTTAGTATTATGATGGAAATCTAAGCCACGCGTTTCCTTAAAATGTTTTCTGTATTATATCAGGTGATCCCTGGAATCAAACCATTTTCTATCTCATTACGGATGTAAGCGGGTTAACTACGAACCTTATTTGTGTTGGAAGAACACCAACGTTTCTAGAACCGCACTCACCCTGAAGAAGTCCCTCGTTAAGGGATGAAACGTTGGTGTTCTTCGAACACAAATAAGGTTCGTAGTTAACCCGCTTACCTCCGTAATGAATTCGTCATTTTCTATCTATAGATAATTGTTTTCATTCAAGGGTATTAACTCGACTTAACTCTACGTACTCTATTAATAGGGGTAAGTAGAGTAGAAAATTCAAATGAAGTTGATAATATACCCTTTATGATTTTTGGATCCTGTTTGACCAATACTTCTATTTAGTTGATTTTACCTTGAACACGAGGTTCCAGTCGAAGCCACCCCGAAGATCAGCAGACGCCCCGATGTACTGGAAGGAATCCATGCTGATGACATCGATGACAGGGCAAACCACTCGAGTTGGATCCTGGGAAAGATAAAGATATTTTGATAAGCTATAGTCCTCGGCGGTTGAGGAACCGGCCCACTCATTAATTTTATGTCCAAAATGAATCGCGAATCCTAATGAAAAAAAAAACTAGGTAAATTATGAAACTGGCCAATGGCATTTTTAGAGGCAGTATCGTAGTTTCGTCGTAGCTCAAAGAATTGTGTTGAAAATTGTCGGCTACATCTCCCAAAAAACCGACCACCACTGGGGTAACCGTGTTCTTGAGTGAAGACCGCGACTCTGCAAACGTAGAGTAGGACACCCTCCGGCCAGGTGGGATGGCGCTCATTAGGGGATGCATATGTCCAGCTGTGGACTAATATAGGCGGGTGTTGACGACGATGATCGTGGTTTACGAGTATTTTTTTCAAGGATAAGAAAAATATTTGAAGGTGCGGGACAAGTCGATTACGTTAGTGTTTTACAATACAGCGGGTTAAATTGTCTAAGTTTACAATACATTCAACATGGCGAGATACCGCAAATGGTCGCTGCTGATTTTCTTTATGTATTTAATTAATTAATTTCTGTAATTAAAGCGGTTAATAAAAACCAATTAAATTAAATTTATATATTTCATCTGAAAAGTTCAAAGCTGAAAAGGAAACTGAAATGAAAAGAGACACTTGCAAGATGCCAAGAGTCAAAAGTCGTACCTACTTTTAAAAAAAAAAAATACGCTGCTATTTTTGAAGACTTTTCATGATAAGAGTTCTGACATCAAGAGTGATCGAGTGTTTACAAAAGTCCTTTTTCCGCTTTCGCTTCAAGTGCTTTTGAAGTAAGTCAACAACAACCACCTGTTTTTGCTTACCTTCGCTTTTTTCTAGAGCCTTAACAATTATATACAAGATGCCTATGAAAAGAAACGCAACCGCGAAATTTTCACATTTTCATCTCAGAAAATAAGCAAAGATTGTGTAGGGTTGCGACGTAATGTTTAAAAATAGATTGTTAAAATGGCTCTTAGAGAATCCTTTTCATTCTGTAGACGAGTTCTACGCATTGCCTATTATATAATTTGATGATAAATGAATTTAATATTAAATTAATTAATTAGAAATATTTATATTTATATAAATCATCATCATGATGATGATGATGATTTATATGTGATAACATTATTTAAGTTCAATATTTTTTTAGTTTATTGTTTACCTTATATCTCTCTTTTGACTTGTAACTTGGCGTTATTAATAAAGAATTGTATTGTATTGTGAGAATCGACCTTCAACTCAACCCGTGGATGTCTTTCCGCCTCCCAAGCGTGGTCAGTGTCATTATAAAAAACCCCTTGGTTTTGTCACAGTTACCACGCTTTTTAGGGTTTCGTACCCAAAGGGTGAAAACGGGACCCTATTACTAAGCCTACCGGTGTCTGTCTGTCTGTCCGTCTGTAAGTATTCACAGGATACGTATTTCTCTTGCAGCTATCTCTGCTGCTCTTGCAACAAATAATAAAAACATAATAAACATTTATATTAAAGGGATACAAAAAACGTATTTTTTTTTGGCTATATTTGCTCAACTTTTTCGAGGTTCTCTTGAACCTTTCAAATTTTGACAGGGTGTAGATCACTTATATTGCCCTGCGAGTACAAGCGACTCGCGCTGTTCAGCTTAGTGGACGTAGGTATGTGTACTAATGAAATGTTATGGCCTATCTACCAGAAAGTAGAAAATATTTAACTTAATTGTTTTATGGTCTCCGTGTGTTCTGTCTGGGTCTTCTCTTCTAGAAAATAACCGCTAAGACTGATCTGATCAGCGAGCTGCTCGGACTTCAGCAAAAGCGGAAGTTGAAGCGTATTTTCCCGATCCGAATTTTATATGAGAACAATAAATACTGCAAAAAAATTCCGCTTCCGTTCCCGAAAAACCAAAATTCGATATTTAAAAAAAAGTACTGACTCAAATATAAGGTGAATGCCTAATTAGGTACATACATCAAGGTGTACTCAAACATACCTACGTGTACGACTGTGACTATATTTGCAGATTTATCTAAACTGTTTACACACTTCACACAATTTAATAGGATAGGTATAATCATTGCCAGCTACATATATATTTATTCCTAATTTCACGACCAATTTAACGTGGTTATTGCTTGCAACACTGTTGTTTTGTTGCGACCGTGACCGAAATTGAAACTGAAAACGTTCTAAAACGATTCTAGTTTTCTTTATTTATACTGTCAAATGTATATTTAACTGTAGGTCATCATCATTGGTTTGTTTACATCTGCAAATGATCTAGGCGGCATAAGACCGGTTAGAGGTGCTACAACATGGTTTATGAACGCACATACAGTATACGATTATTGTAATTAAGAACTAAAACAACGCAATAAATAATTCTAAGTGATAGGAGTCAGTCAATAATGTCTTAACTTGTTGAGGATCGAAAAATACCTGCTTGTACTTAACCAGGTTAAGAGTCAATCAGTATCATTTGAGCTACTTGTAGATTGTTTGCAACAGTCTACAGTTAGCTCAATTGTTTCAATTGTAAATACTAGTTTTAATTTAATGATTTTATTTGATTGTAATTTTATTGTTAATAAAGATATTAGTAGACGAACTCATTTACAAATAAATTTTGAGATCGCCAGGAGAAGATAATGAGAGTTTATGAGAAATCGCCAGGAGAAGTGTCCAAGAGTTCTGTAAGGTCTAAAGGAAATAAAGCACTTTGATGTTTGTTTGATGTTTGGGAGTATGGGTACCCAATGGGTATGGGCTTCAATAAAATTAAAAAAAGGAAGATATGGTACGTTCTACCAGCGCTCACTCAAAAACTGTACCGTGTCACAGATGAAATAATGATAAGGTATCGGATTATCAGAAAATTTAAAGTTTGGTGGAGACACCAAACACGCGTAAGTAGATATACTTACGCGGGAAAATATATGTGATGCCTTGAGCTTTGTTTTTTGTTTTGGAGTGTATGATGGCCCTGGGCAGTGATTTGAACCTGTGTATGATACCATTGGGCCTATCTCCACTCTGTAAAAATTACAGGTACCTAGGTGTATGTTGTGATTGTTGACTTGGATTGTGGGTAGTATGAAGAGCCATTCAAAAACCCCAATCACATTCTTAACCTTTCCGAAATCTGAATCATTCCGCTGACATTGACTACCAAGAGCACCCGACTTTCATTACCGTGACATAATGTCAAGGCTGCGTCAACACAGAAACCGGATTCACCTGTGCCGTCACTCAGGTCAAGCGAAGCTTCTATAACTTGTACAAGATGAAATCTGATATACTACTTTGTTGCTTGGTAATGTCATATAAGTTAGCATCTTTGCTATGTTTTTTTGATTGTTTGGTCCTACGGGTTTAACAATGGTTTTACAGAAAAAATACTGCATGTGAAAAATTATCTCTTTGTTAAGGTGGTTCGACGCGGGTTGACATAAGATGATTTTTTTTGTGGTATTTTAGGGTTCCGTACCCAAAGGGTAAAACGGGATCCTATTACTAAGACTCCGCTGTCCGTCTGTCACCAGGCTTTATCTCATGAACCGTGATAGTTAGACAATAGAAATTTTCACAGATGATGTATTTCTGTGGCCGTTATAGCAACAAATACTAAAAAATAGAATAAAATAAATATTTAAGGGCAACAAACGTGATTTACCTGCTCGTTTTTGCTCGATATTGATAACGGCATCAGGTAGATGCTTAAAATATTCACAGAATAATTAGATATTTATTCACTTAACATAAAACAAATATTAAAAGGGGGCTCCCATACAACAAACATAATTTTTTTGCCGTTTTTATAGATAATGGTACGGAACCCTTCGTGCGTGAGTCCGACTCACACTTGGCCGGTTTTATCAAAAGAACGTTTTTGATCACGGCCTTATTTTTGCAGCCCCACCTGATGTTGGCTATAATTTTAAAAGAATTAAATTAATTCAATATTAATTATGTACTTTTAAAGAATTCATTGAAGACGCACTTCGTGTTCCTACACTTAGATTACACAGTAGCCTGTTTCATAAGACAGGTCTATTTACTCAGAAATAATAGACTGTTATTTTTATGATATAAGTGGCGAGGAGTTTCCCAACATGCTGCTGTTATCTCAGAGCAAATAACAGAACGTACAGCCTTATGAATAAGCCGAATAGAAAGAAAATCATCTGTCAATTTGTTGATCTCAGAATAACATGAAAGATCTGAATGAGATTCTAAATAAGCTAGCTTCTACTCGCAAACTTGTTTACGTGGAAGGTAAAGAAAAGTATCTAAAAATTCAAAAATTCGAGATAGGTACAACAAAAAATTATTTGCTTTTCCTATTTTGCGGTAGTTACGTACAGAAAGACGTAGACAGCGTGTAAAAAAATCTAGTAGACAATAACAACGAAGATCACGAACAAAGCTATTGTCACGAATAATTGAGTCATAGACAATGCAATACGAAGAGAATAGCAACACGAAGGACGTAAATCAAATGTAACGCAAGGGTGAAGGGATAGCTAATATAGTTGCTCAACTGCATCTCTTCCGCTATAATATACAGTTTGTTACAGGGTACAATGTACAAGAGGCAGCGAACATGATGCAATGAAAGAAGAACAAAAAGACTTTCAGTGAAGAACAAAACATAAGCAACGAGTGATTTTGTGTCACCATAAAAGTGTAAGAACAGTTATTTCCCAAAAAACAAATCAAGACAGTTTGTAATCTGTCGAAATATCGTCATCGTATACAATGTACCTCACAAATAAACCAGCGATTGAATTAATATAATGTCTATCCAATTAAAATCAATCAATCTTTAAAATGCCTGACCAGTTTTTCATGGAAAATAAAATATAGCTTGTTTTGCATTAGAGACGCTAAACTCTTTTGAACCATACGGGGATTAAACAGATTTTGCAACACAAACTTAGATGTTTGTTCTAACTTATTTTATTCTGGTATTACATAACGAAGTTTCGGTCCAATAAATGTGATTGATGAATTAGAGACGCTGAGATCAGACAATCAAGTATTATGTATGATACAGTATCTTCGCGCAACTTGCTTGTTTCTTTGAGTGAAAGGAAACTTGTGCCTTAATACTCCAATAAAATTGGATTAGATACGAGTACTACTTTTTCAATAGCCTTGAGATATTTAGGTTAGGTCATCTTCATAAGGCAAAACTGTGTGTTGTGGCTGAATATCGGACTTACTTCCCACAGTTAGACCCAATATTGTAAAAAAGACTGTGCTGAGGTAGACTGTCTTTGCAATTTCCGTATCTGAAGTTCCGCTTTGCTATAGTTCTATTGGTACCTTGCGTGAAAGTAGTTCTACATCAGGAAGAAAATCAGTTATGTTTCTAGCCGGACTGGCGCAATTGCCTGTATTAGTATTTATGGATAGGAAATTGTGCTCAACCACATCCGAGTTGCTGTTAATGGATCTATATAGTGATCTTTATCGCTTGTGAAATAACTATGTATCAAGATTGCGGCTGATTTATCTAACGGCTTTCGTTTCAACACGACACTTTTTATTACTATTTGTATATGTATCCCAATAAGGTTTATGTTTTGAAAGTTCGTACGTTTGCTGCCTCTCTGTTAAAATTATTTAACGAATCGGGCTGAATCTTTGCTCGTCCAGAACATACCACGAATATCAATGTTAGGTTAGCAGTGGTTGGTGGCGTCATATAGGCTGTGATGATGATGACTATACCTTTATTATTGAACTGAAGAGCCTCCATAGGGCTACTTAATACGTTTTGCAATTTAATATAAGGTCTATTCTAGTAGGCTAGGCACACGAGTTTATAGCGTCTATAAGTAAATGATGTAACTAGAGGTTTATGTGTTTCTGTACCTAATAGGTTATTAATGTTTTCCATGAATGTTCATCCAATGTATTCATGGTTATAGCTCCGGATATTAATAGAAGCTTGTGTTTCCGCAACGTTAAGCTGTTATTTCAGAATTAATAGGAATAGGTCTAAAATATCAGGATGATCAGCGGAACTTTGGATGTACATTTTTCTTTTTATGCCTTAATTCTCTTTATTTTATATTTTATTATAACTGTTATTAATATGTAAATGGTCAAGAAATCCTCCACGGTAGATATAATATTAATCGTCGCTGACTTTTGCAATTGCAATTTATTATGAAGGTATGTAACGACGGCAAACCATTTATAGCCAAACCAATAAAATAGACAAACAACCTAACGACTGTTGTAATTTATCTAAAGACGGCTCTGAGTTTGTTAATGTTAAGAAAAAACTTGATGATTTGTGTTTCCCACAGCTTCAAAAAAGGTTTTTGCCATTTTTGATGTTATTCCGGTTTTCCAAGCAAAAAAAGATGAAACTAAAAATTTAAGCTTTTATGTTCGTAAGTAAATAAAGGTTGCACATTTAATTTTCCTATTCAAAGATAGACTGTACCTAGTTTCAAAAATTAATGCAACCTTGGCAAGCTTACTTACTCGAGCCGTTACGGGTTGAAACCCTACCCTTTCCTTTCCTTTGGGGACCAGGGAACACCTGCAATATTTTAGACACCTTGCGAAACTCTTGGTAGACTACAGGATATTGTAATTTCGGGTTCCTTCGATCAACGAAGAAGCATTAACATTTAACGAGGAGTGCAACCAGAATTCTAGGCACTTGGTCTATTGATTGTTAGATTTAACTCTTTAACATTTCATTTGGTCATAACACATGAGGTAAAGAGTTTAAGTAGGTATCCTATTTGTAACCTCACAAACTTGTACGTGCCAAGTTAAACCAATCGTCAGAATTCATTTGATTCAATTCGATTTCTTCAGTTTTTAGGCGCTATGCGGACAGAGCAACTATTGCTGTGGACAGAGTAACTATAACTATCTATCTACGCTCTATGTTACTGAACTATTACTGTATGAAGATGACAAAGATGGTAATTTTAAATATATATATATAAGATATGGTTTGTGTTTATGTATATATTAAAATATATAATATAGCATGCATATAATAAAGCTGTTACATTAGAGTAGTAGATAATAAACAACAGACATAAGAAAATAAGAAATAAAGATACATAGATAAATAGATAGAATTATTTATTCAGGTAAAAACAAACATTACATTTTGATTATTATATTTGCCTGTGTTAGGTTAAACTAGACATAGAGTTCTCACCTGGTTCAATAAGAGCTCATAACCGGTAGGTACAAGTTCTAATCGGAATAGGTATCTCTTTGAAGTTATAACTAAGCACTGATATTATACTAATAATACTAACCTAAGTACCTACAATCCGATGAATATCGGGTGCCTATAAAGTCTCTGTCTCTGGATAAGGTTAGATGACAAAGAATCTCACTAATATTATAAACGTGAAAGTTTAGATGGATGGATAGATAGATGGATGGATGTTTGTTCCTTTATCACGCCAGAACGGCTGAACGGATCTGGATGAAATTTGGCACAGAGATAGATTATAGTCTGGAATAGGACATAGGCTACTTTTTATCCCAAAATTCCTACGGGAACGGGAACTACGCGGTTGAAACCGCGAGGCGCTGCTAGTTTAAAATAAAAATACAAAAATACTATTGCGGCAGCAGGCGCAATATTTGATCTATCTGCATAGTACCTTTAGCTCCGAGGAGCAATTGAATCTAGACAACATGATATATAGGTACTTTAATACTGGAGTAGGTACCTATGTCCCAAGAGACGGAAGGATAAAAGTGAAAGTACAATTCAAAATGTAGCACTTCAAAGTCATTGAATTTATCGACAGATTATCGCTTTGCAACGAGCATTGAGTTTACAAGTACTTATTGCACACAGTGAGTGGTTCAAGTGTTGCATCTTACGGTAATAGGTCCATCAATACATTGCCAGCTATTTGCAATGTCGTAATGTGTTTCGAAACTGATGCAGATGCGATCCACATTCTCTAAGGTAGAGTGGTTCCCCTCTGATTTTGCGCGAGGCTTTGCCACTTTTTGACAGAGGACTCTTTTGGTAACAGTAAAATACCTCTTTTTGTTAAATATTAGTGTGCCTGGACTTGTTGAACTTTTGTTATTTTGTTAGCCCAAAGAAATAAAAGTTATTGATTACTCATAACCTATGTAGGTAACTTCCTTTAGGGACCTTTCGAAACTCTCAGAGAGTATAAATAAATGTATTATGTTCTACATTTGATTACCTAAGTTTGCATTCGTGTTAACGCTAAAGCATTTTGGCCACAGCTGATTAGAATTATTTTGTGTATAGAGTCAAGTTTAGTCACTCGTGTTTCGATTTCTATTTCTTACGAACTAAAACATCCGAAACTTTTCATGATCTTCAAAAATCATAAAAAAAAATCCGTACAGTCAAAACGTGGGTTTTAGGACTCACTTCACCTTTACGTCAAAAGTTCGTTCGCTCTATAAAGCGAACACAGTCTCGTTTTGTAACTGTTATTTAAACGCCGAGAAATACTATAAATACTCGTAAATAACTTTAACTTTAAAGTTACCTATAGGTAACTTAAAGTCCAACCACAGAATATATTCTGAAAAAAAAATTATAGCAGAGGCGCTGTCCAACAAAACGTCAACAAAGTTCGATCACCAAAAAGTTTAGGTTCTAATATCCTTACCTCTTTGATTCTTTGCAGCAATGGTTCCAGCCAGTGCACGTTGCATTCCACATGAGAATCCAAGAAGGTCAGCACCTGTGCTGTAGCTATGTCCGCGCCGGCGACTCTGCTCCTCATCAAACCCTCGCGCTTGTTGTTCCTGATCACTCGCACTTTACGGATCGCTCGTAAGGCAGCGCCATCTTCCGCTGTAAGATAAATAAATAGATTATAAGTACTGGACATAGTTCACATTATATTCATCAACATTATTTGTAAATGAACTATGGAGTATAATTATTTTGAACCAGAAAATAGGGCCACGATAATTGAAAATGGAGAGAAGATTGACTTCGAAAGCTATACATACTACTTTGAACTATAAATAAATTAACTAGGTAAAGCTACCGAGTATGTGTTTTTTTCTATATAGGCCTTCGTTTTAATAAATGAATAAATAAAAATAAAAAGTTTCTTTATTCAGACATATTGTCCATCAGTTACAAGTTACACAAAAAAAAGTACGTGTCTTCAAAGGTGAAGAAATAACAATTGATATATCGTCCATAATTAAATTCGTCACACCTTAGCCATGACCCGTCTTCGGAATTAATGAGTTTCTCTCGTTTTACGGTGCGTTGCAATATCTCGTATATTTAATGGAATAATTAATAAGCACAATCGTATGTAAATTCAATAAAATATCTAGTTCCGGCAATGGGCTCGATGTTCAAGGTTACTTACGCAAACCGCGCAGCGTATATGTAGGGAACAATTTCGCAATGAACTCACTGTTTTTGTTTAATGAATGGCAGATACCTCTGTTATTAATCAGTATTACTTGTGTTTATCAAAACTGTAATAACAGCTCTTCCTATTGTTTATTTTGGTTTAACCTACAATCGTCGAAGTAATTCTACCGTAGTTTTTTGCATTTTACTCTGGCCTGTGCTTAATTTTGTAAAAACTTTGGCGAAAAGGTCGTGAAGGTTCTCCGTGAGCGAAGATTGCAAGATTCCATTTTCTGAGAAAGCTCTTGAATAAAACAATCTTATTAATAAGATTGTTATATTATTGTTATTACTTTTTATATTGCGTTTGTTTCTTCCGTGTGAAAACTGTAAGACCCGTGAGACCACTTGTAATTGTGAAACAGCTCCGTGTATAGTGAAAACAAATTATAGTTTGCCCATGTACAGCATTGTTTCTCTAATGATGTGAAAAACCGAGGTTTCATCGTTCTCTTTTACAATAAATCTTGTAGAAATCAATTATTAGCGCTGGTGTTAAATATTAATAAGAATTGATTACTTTCTAGCATCTAGGAATACTGTTTTTAGAGCTGTACCTACAAAGTTGATAAATTAGTAAGTTTCTTTTTATTTTATATTTGACTACCAATTCAAGCTCACCAAATGACGAATTCAAATTTTAGCGAAAACGAAGCTTAGATTCGATCGAAGATACAAATTTTCCAAATTTCATTAGTTTTGTTGTTATTACTTACATTTCAAAACTTTTTAATGGGAACTCAAACTATAATTATAGTAATTATTAATATAACTTACGATTGTCACTGAAGTCATCCACTAATATGATTTCTTTGATGAGATTCTCTGGAGTTCGGTTCAGGACACTGCGAAATTCAAACCAACATTTATAAGGCTAAATTCATGCGTTTGTTTATTGATTAATTAATTATCCATAGCAAACGTTACCTTCATTTATATGTTGTGTACAAGTCATGTAGGATAAAGCTTTTGAACACGTGAAATAAGAAACATCCTCGCTCCTTACTTTCAGCCGCTAGTGTCGCACTGCAGAGCAAAGTCCTCCTTTTTTGCTTTCACTCGGGATTCAACGCCATAACAGTAACATCCCAAGATGGTAGGTAAACTTATGCATCAACCTTATATAAACAAACACATAGATATGTGTTTGTTCCTTATATAAACAAACACATAGATATGTGTTTGTTTATATAAGGTACAAAGACATAGATAGTCCTAATGGCAATGACCTTATCCCACCTGCCGGCCAGTTCACCTGTCCATAGATTACACAAATAGGCCTACTGTGACTATAACATGAGACATTCCGTGTTATTGATTTGTTCAAGTGATTAATTGGTGATTAATGTAATAAGTAGGCACTTAACAATCAAACCCAACTCCAAATAAAATTAAAGAAAAATGAATCGATATTGGGCTCTGAGAAGAGTGAATTGAAGCGTAAGAATTTAAAATATAGAACGTTTAATTTTTTAGAGATTTGACAGTAGCATATTGAAAGTAAATCTCAAGCACGACGGGTGAACGTTCCATTGGAAACTGTGAAAAATCCTGTCTCATTCTCATTTTGATTTTGTACAATAAATCTAAAATGTGATTCCTGCAGCACTTTGCCTGCTTTGTACCTTTTTGCGTAGTATAGTGGTAGATAAACCACAGATTTGGTTGTGGTGATAAATTATACTTTTGACGTTCACTGTACTTACAATAATTTTGGTATGAGGGACGAATCTGGACAAATATTATCGTGCGGGACAAACAAAGACTTTTTAATGAAGTGGGCCGAACATTAGGGACGAATATGGCATAAATCTAAATAAAGTTATATTTTGTGACAAAAGTGCGGTCAAAAATCGCGCGGACTAAAATGTGACATTAAGTTCAGTGTTGTAAGCTTAGAGTAATATAATCTTCGATCAAAAATTTCCGGCTTTGCCGGCCCCCCTGCGAACTACTTATTTTTGATCGAAGAATATAATAGACAAATTATTCTAAGGTTGTAAGACTATTGCAGACAGTCGATTGTGTCTTGCGACTTTGGTATGTAGACTATTTTATTAGGCTTCAGAGATGTTTCTTGACTGACCTGACTACAGTTCTCAGCAGCGTGGACCGAGCTTCGTTGTGAAAGGTGATGATCACACTCGTATCTGGTAGCTTGTCGCTGTATTTCTTAAATCGGCACCTGCGAAAAACTCAATTTATCCATCTGCTCTTCTCCTCCAAACATGAGGTAGGAAGTACGTCATTACTGTCTTACTAAAATACGGGAGGAAAAAGTCTATGGTACTAAATTTTTAAGTGTCGGCTCACACAGAGACGCAATGCGACTCGACGCTACGCGCACTTTGATTCAAAATACAACTTTAGAACGCAAAAAGATATAAATTGGCGCAAGTGCGCGGGGGAGGTTTTGTCAATAAAATTTGTAACTTTTGGCTTATAAAATAAGGTTATATTTTGAATCAAAGAGCGCGCACCGTCACTTCGCGTCGCGTCACGTTGTGAGCTGACCCTAACGTGTTTTTTATTTTGTGCAATATCAGCCGGCTGCCACAATAACTATCATTAGAGGTTAAACGACAAAAGTTTTTACTCAGTCTGTAAAATGATATCAACCTCTTCCGTTTTCGGGACAGTGGTTATAAAAAAAAAAACGAAGTGTAGAATGCTTGCTGGGGAAAGGCCACAGTGTAAAACAATTTTGCCTGCGAATTGTTAAAAGAGTTTTCTTTAAAAATCTATATTTTTAGAAAAGATTCACTAATGACCTAACTGAAAAGAAAAGATTATGTAGGTCTGTAGAAAATGATGGATAGTTGGTTTTCTATGTGCAGAGACAAATACCAAATAGATACTGTTCCTCAACTTGTGTTAGATTAAGTTGTACTATTTTCTACATTTCTTTGTTTTATGCTAAGTAGATAAGTAACATTATGTTGATAGGTAGCACACTCGAGCTAAAACTTAAATCTAAGTAGATACTTATATAATAAGTACATTGTTTTGTTTTTCTCTTATAAGTGAACTATAATGTTCTTTGAGAAAATAAAGATTCTTTAAACAGAAAAGAGCGTGTTTTATACTTGGGAGTTGCGGTGAGGACTGCTTGGGACTCTACCTAACTACATACATGTATTGAATGCCTATTATGTGATCATAGACTTTACAATGACCTAGGCACTTTAACCTTGTCAATCTATGCTAAACAGGTCTAGGATACACAGTTCAAGTTTCACTTTTAAGATGCGCTAGGTAGGTGCAGTCAAATCGTTTAAAAGATACAATTCCAATTGGCATTAAAATTCCAATTCAGATGAAGACGCATGAATTAAGAAGAATGAAACTTGTTCATTAGACACAGAAGCGTATTGTAAATATTGTTCCATTGTCCAAAAATACAACGAAACTTCATCTGACAAAGTTTATTTTCCTAGGCCGCGAGAAACAAACGTAAGGAAAAAGTGGTACAAGGTCATCCTCTGTACCATGTAATTTTGGAATCGCTTGTAAATCACTAGTTTCTGCCCGCGGCTCCGCACGCGTTGTTTCTATGGAACGTCAAAAGGTTATTTCTATCCCATGGGAACTGATTTATGGAATAAAAAAAGTATGTTAGATGCCTATGTTTCATTCTAGGCCTAGAACTATCTGTATGCAAAATTTCAATCCGATGAAAATGATGTTTCTTTTTCCATAGTTGGTACGAAACACTGCACGATGTTGGACTCGGCAAGCTGAAGACAGGGCCCTGACCCCCACTTGGGGTATATGTCTAGCAGTGGACTAGCATAGACCAATGAAGATGATTGTGTCGCCGCCGCCGCCTGCTTCATGAGGGCGCTACGGCATTTCCTTAGGGTGATCACATGAGTCTGCGGGCAGTTGGACTTAGAGCTCCGATTTTTTTAGATCGACCCCGGAGGGTGATGGCACTTTGTGGCTTCGTGACGTGCTTTTGTAACTTTCGCGGAACGTTAAGCGAACGTCCCCGGAGACGTACTTGATTTGGCAATGTAAAATGGGCCTGGCGCGGTTTAACTAAGTACCGAGGCCCATTGATTACGCAAAGAGGTCAGCCACCTGGGGGTAGTTTAGTGGGACGTCGAAGCTTCTCTTCGACCACTCCACATAATCATACTGTATGAAGATTTTTCGCCCTACAATATAAAAGGCTAATTAATGGTGGCATTTTTGCGGCGGTTGCTAGGCAGCATGTTGGAAGTTCACGTAGTGATGCTGGTCCTTGAGCCCATGTATGACCTACAAAATCATATAGCTAACCCTCTTAAGCACAGAGATCCGGTACTTACATGACGTTCCTTGTATCAGGCGGCGGTTGCTGGACAGCATGTTGGAAGCTCACTTAGGGATCCTGGTCCTTTGGGCCACGTATGATTTAACAAATCAAATTGCTAACCCTCTTAAGCACAGAGATCCGGTACTTACATGGCGTTCCTTGTATCAGGCACGATTCGGTTGCTGGGCAGCAAGTCGGAAGCGGCCTGGTTGAAGCGGTTCCTCACGTATGGATCCTGGTCTTGGGACCCTCCGGAGACATAGCCCACCTCGTCAAAGTGTGATCGCCCTGTTAAACACATTCAATTTCACAAAAGGTTCTTTCCTTTTTTCTTTCCGTTTGTAATATTTTAGTGCGAAAGATTAAAATAATGAAAAAAAATTAAAACTAAATTGACCCCTGCCAATTAGTTACAATAACAATCACTATGTGTAATATTTAGTGGCTTCAGACGCCTGTCCGGGTTCAACCATTCTCTGCTTAGATGGCCACAAATGTGAAATGGGTGTACCATCTCACATTTGTGGCTTGCCTCTATATCCCGTAACTCAAAACATTTATTTATTTATTGTTTCAACAAAATCTAAACAATACAAACCATAATAATGAAACTTATGGCCAAGTAAAGATTAACATTTTATAGAAGAAACTTCCAAAATACTGACAGTCAAATACAACTAACATAGATTAAAAACAGTTATTGAAAACAATAGAAATACAGTTAATTTAACCTAAAACAGCTACTTAAGTATAAATATATGTCCATATTTTAAATTATACCTATTTAAATACCTACTTAAAACAGTTTTTTTTTGTTTTATTTGTATAAAGTAACTAAGTACATAAGCTACCCTCATCTGTTGTTATTTGTCACGAAATACCACTACACTACCGGTTTCATTATTAAGCTATTCGAACACGCACGACACACTACATTGACGGTATTGTGTTACTTCAGTTATTCCTTGGAATTATTAAATTTAAATTATATGGGAAAAATCAAATATGCATAAGTCATGGAAATAATATCCCATTGTTTAACGACCGCCAGCGGCCGAAGGTCTGAGGTTGCGGGTTCGATTCCGTCTTGGGACACCTGTTTGTAGGATCTGCAAATATTTGTTCTGTGTATTTCTATGTATAGCAAAAATATGTATTTAAGTAATGTATTGTATTAAATATATCATCAGTACCCATAAGACAAGCTCTGGCTACTTGGGGCTGATGATGCTGTATGGATCGTCTAGCATCATTAATTTATTTGTTATTATTTATTTACGACATTAGTGTGAAAGCACTTGATAGTTTTGAAAGTTTAAGTACCTAGCTGTGCCTACCTGTGCTGCTGCCCAGAGAAGACTCTTCAAGTGACAGCGGACTACTCTCAGCCTCCTCGATGTCATGGTGCTGTTTGATCAGTCTGAGGGCTACGTTTTCCTCCTGCAAAGAAATAACATATTGATTATTTAAGACATTTAGTAAGAAAATTAAAATAACAGAATAAAACAATTATAACTAGAATTAACACTTATATCTATTTCCTAAAAATCTAAGCCATCACCAGAAGGCAGAGTGCCCAGAATGCTGGCTGCATTGCCACGTTGAATGGCATGCTAATTCATTGACCGAAATAAAAGCCAGCATTCCGATCACCTGTGGACTCCATTAGGAGTTTTGCATGAAATATACAATGGTCTTCTTACCTTTGCATATTTCGTATTTTCCAGGACCCCAAGGACCTAGGGTTTCCACCCCAAACAGCTCAAATAGGTAACCTCGGTCAAGATTAGCTTATTTTCGCCGCGTACTTACCGAATTTAGGAGAGCGAATATTATAATAAATCATAAACATTTGATAATATATTAAATAAATATATACTAAATAAATGCTGGACAATTAACACAGGCTTATCTAAATAAATAAATTAATATCCCGTTATTATTTACATGGTTATTCTGGTCGGTCTAAGTCTCATTGATCTCGTCCCCTACATTTTGCTTCATATAAAAAAACAACATGAAACAGTTGCTTAGCAGTGTTTTGTCTTACTCTAACTTATCTTAATAGAAGAAAATTAACTCTTAGGCCCGTATTATGAAAGCTTGCTCAGTCTTTGCTTGATTTATACCATAAATCATAAACCGTTGACTGAGTAAGCCTTTATATTTAATAAGAGCCTTAGTGAGTTTTTTACATTACTAAATTCAGATTCATTAGGATGCTAACCTGAACATATTCACCGGGCTGAAATAAAAATAAAAAGCACATTAATAATACGGTTCTGTATTATTCAGTTAATTTCTACGTTGATCTCGTCCCCAACATTTTCCCAAACACTTATAAATGTTTGTCAACTTAAAACCTTCTGCTTGTCAGTGTTTTTTCTCACTCTGACTTACGAAAACCGAAGAAAAAAGACTTTCCTAGAGCTATTTGCTAAGAGCTATGAAACAAAACGTTTATTTCATCGTCGGTTTTTAACTTAAATAAGTATCGGATCTATGAGTTGATTCGATTGCAACAAAAGGCACTATCGAGTTGCGTCCCGTCCAACTAGTTGATCTAACTGGAACAAAAGGCACCACCGAGGTGCATTTCGTTTAACTAGTTGATCCGGTCGGAAAAAAAGGTACTATCAAGTTGCATTTCGTCCAACTAGTTGATCCGATTAGAACAAAAGGCACTCAAGTCAAATTTCGTCCAACTAGTTGATCCGATTGGAACAAAAGGCACTATCAAGTTACATTTCGTCCAACTAGTCGATTGGTTTAGTTGATCGCAGTGGAATGACAAGTTTGCGCTAACCACAACCCAGTAGCCTAAAATTGTTGCCGTCTCTTTTTTTCGATCGAAAGAAAGGGGACAGCAACATTTTAAAGCTAATTTAGTTTAAGTTTTGTGTCTACAGAATCACTCTTAATATCTAGGTAAGGAAGGGTTTATCATAAAACTAGAATAGATCTTATTGGATGCTAACCTCAACATCGTAATAGTAATGGTCACCTTCAGGCTGAAAAATAAATTAAAATTAACTTTACTCTTTAATATTATGGCAATCAATCAGTGTCCACTCTCGGTCTCCCGCGAAACAGGCCTAGCCTAGTGCGGGGAGCATAGGCCTTAATCAGACGGGTCATTAATTTAGTTCTTATTAATGTATGTATGTTAGTTTTAAGGTACTATATATTACTATGAACCGTAGCTTAAGCTAAATAAGATCAGTACCTTTACCATACTCTGAAATAAATGATTATTAATATTATAGGAAATCATGTACCTGCATTATTGTGTTCGGCAAATAAATATATTTTTGATTTTATTATAATCGGTCTAACAAACCGTGATGATGGATACTTGCACGTCATACAAAATTTTTGTCCAAAGAATCGAACCCACAACCTCCTGCGTCACAGACGGACTTTCGCCGCGCCACAAAAATAACACACGGTCGCCACATCGTGTGTTATTTTTAGTATGGTTTTCTTCGCAAACAAATCCTATAAAAGTGGTTATTCAAATCGCTCACCTCGATACGGCAAAATGCGATGATTTTTATCACCTTAGCGGTTTGCCCTTGACATTACAGACCTAGCTTCACGAATAGCACATTAATAACTAGTTCTAGCGGCCGTCACAGATTTTGTAATATTTTGGAATGCAAATAATAATATTTGAAAGTATCCGCCTACGTGACATCATCGCTTGGTTTTGGTATTAATGGGTTTTCTATGTAGATGAGGTAAATTATATTTCGTTTGTACTTTAATCAACTTCTAACGAAGCATACTTCAGAGACGACGATCTATGAGATAACTTGTTAAAGCTATTCATTATTACTCGACGCACGAGATGCAACTAAAGGTTTAGGTACTTTTTTTGACAAGTGAATAAGCGCACGTACCAGGACTTATTTGGGTGGTTGCTCCGAAATGACAGGCCACGAAATGCCACTAATCCGCTGGTATTAATCATGATTAGCTATCCTACTCCTAATTATTGTTTGTTTATTGTTTTGTTACACGAAGTTTGATTTGATTTGTTTTGGTCACCTTTCTTTAATCATCATCATCAGCCTATGTTAGTCCCTTGCTGGACATATGCCTCCCCTAATGAGCGCCATAGCGTCCGGTCTTAATAATTACTCGTATTGCCTTAGGTACCAATAAAAAGACAGAATAAAGTAATCAATTATGAACTTGGCAAACATTAATAGAAACACAATATCTACGAATAAGTGGAAGAATTGGACCATACATAGTTTCGGAGACCACATGCAAAATAACTTACAAACTTACCTACTTTTACGTCAAGTACGAGTAAGTAATGAAGGCTGAGGCCTTGGTACCTAGATTGGCTGAACAAAAAAAAAAGCCTATGTTTACAAATTTGCTTTCTGGCAAATGTACAAAAACTCGAGCAAAATGCGAGTTATTCCGGACTCGTCCCACTGGATTCGGCCCAAAGTGAAACTGGAAACTCAAATTTTATGCTGACAACGTTCCGGACTCGTCACATTTTGAAATTTCTGAAAGAAAAGTAGCAAAAGTACTGTCGTCACACTTCTCGTGCAAGTAATCTTGATTACCATTGCTTCCGGAAGATTTTTTAACCATCTCACGAAAAGTACCAGGAAAGTAGAAATGTAGAGAAGATTAAGGTACCTAACAATAGTATTTTGATTCCCTAGGGATCGTATTGAACAACGTTTATCTCAATCAAAGTACCAGGCGGGTAGAAATGAATAGGATATAGAAGTAAACGAAATTATTTCGTAACGTAGGTACTATAAACAGAAATGACAACTCCTCGCGTGGCACTTTTGTCCGAAGCGACTCATTTTACGTGACTTACACTAAAAATATTACGCTCTTTTGGCCTCAGCCAAAAGTTCATGGTCCAGTAAGCAAAGGTGTATGAATGAGACAATCCGACAATAAGACAAAGTGTTCATTTCCACCTCAGTCATGGTTCGTTGTTCCATCAGGTATGGCTATAATGGTCTTATTGTGATGTGAACCGGCATTTCGCCATGCTCTTGTCCATAACAACTAGCGTAGGTAGAACTTGCGAAAAGCTCAGTTTACGGTCTGTTATGAGATCCGGATTAAAAAGAGCAAGTACGGCTTGCCAATCGACCTACATAAAAACAATAAATTGATTTTATTTCTTTCGTTTCTTACGTTTGGAATAGGTTATTTATTGAGCTTTTACCTAGGTATCTTTTGATTTCACTAACTTTAGACCGAATATGTATCTTTAGAGTTATATTACATTTAGATTTATTGATTTAGCAACTAACGATTAAAAAATTACAATATTTCTGAAGATTAAAAATTATATCAAATAAAACGAAAATTATCGTCTACTCTATATGTATAAGATTATCATCACCATCCGCAACATGATTTCGCCCACTGCTGGCTATAGACCTCCAAACTTTTGTGCCACTACACTGCGCCAACGTAGGACCGTGTGTAGTGACTGACCCAAAAGTTTGTGCCACTACACACTGGTTCCACCATTTTAGTGATATCTTCAGCCCATCTCGGCGCTGGACGTCAAACAGACTTTTGAATCCAGTTTTTTTCCTCTTAAGTTTATATGAATAATTATGGGTGTCTTAAAAACAAATAAAAAATATTCTATTGTATTCTTTAACTCGATTCATTATTGCTTGCGCGGGAAACCGCTCAGACGCCGTCCATCCTAAAATTCGATTCATTATTGCTTGAGCGGGAAACCGCTAAATCCAATTATTCCTATGCAGAGCAACTTTACTCACTACATCCGAGTTGCGCTTATACATGTATACTTTCTATACAGATATCTCCAGTGACTGGCGTTATCTTAATTTTCCGGTTATTATCAGGAGCCTGGCAGCTTTCTATGCATGTCCGATGGAATTAACTGACTTTGATGTGAAAGTGGTATTAACTGTCCTTTGATTTCCGTTTAAAGTACGAGTAAGTATGAAAAGTAGTATTTAATTTATTATTGTTGACAGCGTGGGGCCAATCAGGAACTTCGATTCCGAACAAAAATTATTGAAAAAATTATAGAGAAAACACGTGTGCGTATTTATTTTTATTTACATTTAAACCCTATGTATCGATTTACAATAAATACCACGAGTTTAAGCACATTTTTTTATAAGTTTAAGCACTTTTAGGCCCGTATTATGAAAGCATGCTCAGTCATCGAGCTCTGCTTGAGTGATGCTTATGTCTAGTTTTGAGTGAATACTAATTTTCAAACAATGCTTGGGAGCTCATGTCAAAATCTACACTCACTCAAGTAGCCGTCAAGAGCGGATTTCCTCCGTCCACGCCTTCGAGTAACTGCTTAGACATATTATTGAACGGTTACCAAGCATTACTTGAGTAATTAACGCTTGAGTAGAGATCACGTAATGACTGCTTAAGTAATGCTTGGGGAAGCTCTCATAATACGGGCCTTAAAGTGCCATTTAATCATTTGATAGGTTGCTAAGGTGTTAATTGACCGATCAAACAGAACGCAACCACGATTTTTATAGCTGGTGTTAATAAATTGTTAGGATTTGATATACAAACTGCACAAGAAAGCAAAAAACACATAATTTAATTTATTTACTACCCATAGCACAAGATTCAAAATTCAAAATTCAATAACTTTATTTCTTTAGGCTTACAAAATAAGCACTTAGACAAGTCAAATTTTATACATAAACAGCTTAATAATAGTAATTATAATTCAAGCTCTGCTTGGCTTGGGGCTAGATGATGCTGTGTAGATTGTTCACCATTATTGATTATTATTATTCATCGCGTGACCATGCCAAACGTCTCGTAACGTGTGAACCTGTCGAAACGTCGGAAAAATAGGTAAATAAACGCTATAAATACCCGTGAATAGTTTTTTATAATTATGTCTGATCGAGTATGGTTTAAAATACTTTAAATTTGTGTTCAATTGTGAACTTAAAGGTAAAGCAATAAGATACATTATCATAAGTTTTTATCAAACTACACTGCATTGCAGTCGAAAAGTGCTCTGTCATAGTCGACAAAGCATGACCTTGTAGAGTAAGTAATGTTTATGGATACTTTGAGACTGTCATTTTCCGCGGCAGTAAGTGTAAAGATGGGTATGTAGCGGTCTTAGCGGTTTAATAAGTCTGATTGTTGACTTCACAGTGGTAATAACGCTTGTTTATAATTGTCTGACAGTAACTTGTTGAGTTCATACGTGAAAAAACTCAAGTGATTTCTATCTTTTGACGAAAAGAAAAAAATGCAAACTATATAGCTTACCACGGCTTTCCATACGCTTTACTGGTCATCTCACTATCTCACTAATATTATAAACGTGAAAGTTTAGATGGATGGATGGATGTTTGTTCCTTTATCACGCCAAAACGGCAAAACGGATCTGGATGAAATTTAGCACAGAGATAGATTATAGTCTGGAATAGGACATAGGCTACTTTTTATCCCGAAATTCCTACGGGAACGGGAACTACGCGGGTGAAACCGCGAGGCGCTGCTAGTAGTTAATACGTGGTACTTGGCTTTGCAACTATTGTTTCTATGAGAATGTGGTTCTTTAAACCTAAACCTATTTATGAGTGGGAAAGAACACACCTAACATTTACTCTTATTCCTAGCTTTCATATACATCAGATCAGATCGGTAGCAACTTGTCAAGTTCATTCATCACAATATACAATGTGTTACATTGTATATAGGTAGCTTCTGTGACTCACACACACTAAGTTCAGGGCTGTCAATTACCATTTTAACTCGAAAACGATTTAAGAGCAACCAATATTTTTGCACAAGTTGGTCCTGCATCTGCCTCTCACTGGCCATGACAGTCTGGTGTCCCATTGGATTATAAGAATGAGGGAATGGAGAGTGCTCCTTTGCTAGCTCGCTCACTTGTGCACTAAATGTCATTTTAGCTTATATGCAATGTCTAGTCTCCGTTAGGATGAGCCATCGTGACCGAAATGCGGCAAGGAGGACATCGTTATTATATTTTCGCACAACTGAAGAGATTGATGTATTTATGCTTACCCTGCACTCTCTGGGTATCTCTAAGCAATGAAATAAGTTCCTAAAAATCTTGGATTTCAGTGGGACTTGAACCCGCGCCCCCTCAGTACGCGTGTGCAACCAACTAAGCAACGAAATTAGAACTCTTTATTGACTTTGACATTGACTTCGTCAAGTATACGATTATAATGATGTATAGGTTCAAAAGGTAGTTTAAACCAGTTTACTGCAATTGCATTTTGATAACTCTTTTTCTCAATTTCAGGCCGATCCGCTCAGTACTTTTAGCAAGAGGTAACAAACATCCATCCATCCATCCAAACTTTCGCATTTATAATTATTAGTGTGATTTCATTACATTGATATTTTTCATTATGAATAAGATTATCCAATAGACGCTTATCAAATCGACTTCCAATTAGGCATTCTGCATAGTTGGCGCCTACCACGAGATTTCGAACGCGACTCGAACCGGCTCGTGTCGTAACGATCAAGGACGCGAACTTTCACTATCGCACAGATGCGTAATGCGTAATCCAATTACTGTATTAGAATTTCGAGTTGATTAAAAGGTGGCACAAAAATTGGTGGGGTAAACGTATTCTTGAGTGTGTAATGTTATTAATTATGTACCTTTGTTGTTCATTGTTGATTTCGTGAGAATAGATATTATATATCATTCTTATCACTTGAAAAGGTGCTTTTCAGTCTGTAAATATAATAATACTTAGATTTCTTGTTTTTCTACTACCTATTCTTAGAATTATCTCATCTAATGTGATTTTATGAATTGGTTCATGCCAATGTTTATTTTCAATCTGTTGATATATTCTATTTCTTGCACATTATAATAAGATTACTTACTTTATAATGAAAGTTTCCGTGTTGGTTTTATCATTAAATACTATTCCAGAGCTGGTAATTGAGCATTTAGACCATTAAATCCAAATTTCTATCTTAAAAATATCTTGAGCTTGTTGAACAGTTCTGATTTTTCTGATGCGAAATTCACTATTTATTATTAAATTTTCTTACGATTTCAACATGAAATTGTCGTAATTACATTTTGACAGATTGTCATATTTTTGTAAACAAGGTGTCAAAATGTCTTGGTTCATAGAGGAATGTGGTCAGGTTGTATACATTTCGCACGGAAACCTTTTATCAATAAGGTCTCGTTGATGTTTCTCTATGTTTTTTTTAGTAAAACCTTAGTAAAAAACATTAGTCAGTGAGTATTCGAACTATTGTTTTGGAACTTCGGAATTTGAACGCTCGAGCATATATAAGGTGCTCGAGTCGCCCTACAATTGAGTTGACTCCCGGACTTCAACCAGGAAAGTCATTAAGTACTTAACTAATCTTCATCAGCTACCATGCTCTAAACTCTTAAAGAAAGTCTTGAAGAAAGTCTTAAAGCAAACCTGGACACCCTAAAAGATTCTCTGAACCTTTGGTGACGAGGACGGGGCCTACCACCCGTCTCCTGGGCCCACCGGAAGACCTTGGTTCCACTTCCGCTGAAGAGGACGGAGCCTAACACCCGTCTTCTGGGTCCACTACTACACCTGCTGTAGAAGACGGAGCCTAGACCCTGACTCCTGGGTCCACCTGAAAGCCCAGATCTTCTCCGGAGAGCCTGCTGTGGGAACTCGTAAACCTACTCACACCCGATTTCTTTGCAGTTAAATTCAATAACCCACGGCCTTCCAGCTGCAGCAGATCCGGCTCCAAGCAGTTCCGGCCTCAGTCAATAACAGCTCCATTCAGTACTTCATCATCGCTGACCAACTTCTAATTCCGGATCCCTCAATTCTAAAAATAAGGTTAGGCTAAGACTCATCTCATTTGTAATTCCATCTTTTAAAATAAATCCTGTAACAATCTTAAAGCCTTTTCTTTTCTGAAACTAATAGGATCTTTATTAGGCTGTACGTAGGAGCTCTTTAGTCTCCTGCGTTACGAACTATAGTACGTAAGAGACCTTCAGTCTCTTACGTTACTTTAATAACTTGTGCGTAGAGACATTCTATTACGTTACAGTTTGGCGCCCAGATAAACTAGAACCCCTCCCCTTAAATTCTCTAATTTTTTTTCTCTAAATTCTAATAAAACTAGCTCACTCTCCTAGAAACTTTTAACCCCTTTGGACACTATTTGAATAACTTTTAACCTCGATCTCCTCTTTATCCTTTAATATTTAAATTTTTTTTTTGACCCCTACTTAGTTTCATTAGTATTCATAGTGCATTTAATAATTTGGTAGTTTATTTTACTAACCTCTTACTTTACAGCTTTATGCTCATATTTATTTACTTTACTTAAAACTTTAAACTTATCTTTAACTTAACTGGAAACTTACATTTTTAACTTTAAAAAAAAAAAGATTTTAACTTAACTTTATTATAGCTATCTACTTAGCTTAGAATCTTAACTTAAATAACTCGAGAACATAGGACTTTAAACAGCTTCCAATATGTCTAAAGATATAAAATATAGTTTACTTAACAAACCTGAACTAGAATATGAAATAATTATTCGGTCAGGTAGACCTACAGATAGCGTTGCAGCTTTAAAGGAGCAAATGGCACTACTAAGCCATATTACACCAGAACACATTATAACTTCACCAATCCCTCCTAAGGATGACTTATCACAAACAGATAGTACACTTAACTACCTAGAAACTAAAATTACTGCTATCGAATCAACAGGCAATATTACCACCCTTAAAAAGATAGAAGCTTTTATGAATCATTTACATTACCGACTGGAACGAATTCATGCAACACCACTTGTAGCAGAAATATGCTCCACCATTAGGTCTCGATTCTATATCCTTAATAAGAGATTCGAAAAGCTTAGGGATAATCTTAAATCCTCAGGCACAGACGAAGTCCTGGTTGAAATTCATGATTCCCCTGTAAAGTTTTTATCTCCTAGACCTACAGACCAACTGTTGTCCCATAGATCTCTATCTCCTAGACGCTCACAAGATCATATGTCTCTTCCCGCTCCTCAAACACAAGATCTCCCCATTGGGAATGATGCTCTTAGAGAACTTAAAAAAATTTCCTATGACGGAAAAACATGTCCCAGGACTTTCCTTCAAAAAATTTATGAATTAAGAATTTCGAGAAGCATTTCCGATATTTCACTTTATAAACATGCTTTCGAAATTTTTACAGGAGATGCACTCCATTGGTTTCGGTTCCTACATAACCGTAATCCAACTCTTACATGGGCAGACATTCATAAATCTCTTATAAGGGACTTTAGCATACATGACTATGACTATAAACTTCTACAGGCAATCAAAGATAGGACACAAGGTGAAACAGAATCGATAATAGTATACGTAGCGATCATGTTTGGAATGTTTAATAGACTTTCAAAAAAATTAAATGAAGGAGAACAACTAGAAATTCTGCTCCATAATGTTAGGCCATGTTATTCAGTTTTCATTGCCTTAAGAGATGTCAACTCTATTGACTCGCTGATAACAGCTTGCCAAGCTCACGAGCGAGTAACGGAAAAGAGCAAGGATTTTAGAGAGCCAAAGTCAACCGAGCCTTGTTCTGCGGAATTTTCATATAAACCTTCTAGTTCAAAAAATTTCCAGACATCTAAATATACTAATGCAATCGCTAATGATTCAAATCACAATTCTAATAATAGCTATTGCTATCGCTGTCGCATACAAGGACATACCTTAACCAACTGTAAAAAACCTAGATACTTAATATGTTTTAAATGTGGTCTTAAAGGTGTTAAAATCTCTAATTGTCCTAATTGCTCATCTACTCTAGAAACTCAACCTTCAAAAAACTGAAAACTGACTTAAATAACTTCGACTTAGCTGATTGGACCCAATGGTTACAAACTATTCGAAATTTTATGATTTCTTATAAATCAACTTCTGTATATTATGATAACGAAATAGACCACAATCGACCTTTTATAAATGTAACTATCAACAACGTATCTTTCTCAGGATTATTAGATAGTGGTAGTTGTATCACTATTTTAGGAAACAACTCTCATAAAATCTTTGAAGAGCTGGGTCTCAAGTTATTTAAGTCTACTAACTTTGTCATGGTTGCAAATAAACAAAAAACAATGTCTTTTGGTTACTTCAACTTACCTATAACTTTTAATAATCAGACACATATTCTCAAAGCTTATGTTTTTCCTGATATTTACCCTTCTCTAATACTTGGATGGGATTTTTGGAAATGTTTCGAATTAACCCCTAAAATATTTAATTCTGAACTTAACCATGCATCTAAATGCCCTACTGTTTGTACTATAGATAATAAAGTTTTCTCTTACGACCACCTTGCGGATACTCAAAAGGATATCGCTCTAGATATAATTCAACGTTTTAAAGATATTTCTTTTGAAAATAAAGGTATCCTAGGCCGTACCAACCTAGTATGTCATCGCATAGATACCGGTAACAGTTTACCTATTAAACAGCACTGTTACCGCCTTTCACCAATAAAACAAAAGGCCCTTATCGACGAAGTGGACAAAATGTTGGATCTCAAAGTAATTGAAAAGTGCGAGAGCCCTTGGTTGTCCCCAGTTCTAATAACTCCCAAAAAGAACGGAGAGTGGCGTTTCTGTGTCGATAGTAGGAAACTTAATGCAATAACTCGCAAAGATGCTTATAGCCTTCCTTTTATTTCTGAAATACTTGACAATCTTAAAAATGCTAAATACCTATCTAGCATAGACATCGCTAAAGCCTTTTGGGAGATCCCTTTAAATATGGAAGATAGGGACAAAACAGCATTCTATGTCCCCGGTAGAGGAATGTATAGGTTTACTGTTATGCCTTTCGGGCTTACTAATGCTCCCGCGACTCAACAACGACTCATGGACACCTTATTTACCCCTGATTTTGACAATAAAGTATTTTGTTACTTGGACGACATAGTTATTATAAGTGAAACTTTTGAAGAACACATCTCACTACTACTTAAAGTTCTTCAAAAACTTTCTTTTGCTTCTCTCACTATAAACTTTGAAAAGAGTCTATTTTTCCGTGAAGAAATTAAATATCTTGGTTATATTGTAGATAAACAAGGTCTTCGGGCTGACCCCAGTAAAATACAGGCTATTTTACAATATCCTATTCCTACTTCTAAAAAAGAGGTCAGGAAATTCTTGGGTACCTGTAGTTGGTTTCGTCGTTTTATACCTAACTTTAGCTCTATAGCTTCACCCCTTAGTAAACTGACGTCTGCAGGGAAAAACTCTCCTAAGTTTGCTTGGAATGATGATGCTGATGTAGCTTTTATTAAGCTAAAAGAATATTTAATCTCAACTCCAATTCTAGCTTGCCCTGACTTCAATCTCCCTTTTTCCGTTCATTGTGACGCTTCTAACTTTGGTATTGGTGCCATGCTTACTCAAAATCAAAACGACAAAGAAGTAGTCATAGCTTATATGAGTAAATCTCTCAATAAACATGAGCAAAACTATTCTACTACTGAACGCGAAACACTGGCTGTTATAGCCGCACTTGAACACTGGCGTTGTTATATTGACAATGGTAAAGAATTTACTGTTTATACTGACCATGCAGCCTTACGATGGTTTCAAAATCTTTCGAATCCTTCTGGAAGACTAGCTCGTTGGACCTTACGGTTATCTTGTTTTAATTTTGTTCTTAAACACAAAAAAGGCAAAGATAATGTAGTGCCAGATTTACTTTCTCGGCTTAAAACTCCAGAAATAGCTGTTTTAGGTTTTACTGAGCCCATAAACAGAACTGATGAATCTCAATTACATCGATTCAATAAACTTTTTACCAATTGTCGAGATAATCCAGATGCCTATCCTAACTACAAAATTCTTAACACTAAACTTTATAAATACTCTTCAACATCTGATAACTTTAACCTAGATTTTGTATGGAAGGAAGTTCCACCTCCATTTCAAAGATTAGATCTTATTAAATCTTGCCATGGCGATATAGATAATCCCCATATTGGAATTTTTAAGACATATAAGAAGTTGTCACTGACTTATTACTGGTCCGGCATGTTTACGGACATAGCAAAATTTTGCTCTACTTGTGAAATTTGCCTCTCTTATAAACACTCTAATCACTCACCTTACGGTCTTATGGGTAAACCTAAAATCTGTTCAAGACCTTTTCAAACTATATCATTGGACTTGATGGGTCCCTTACCAATGACTAGACAACGTAATCAATATATCCTTGTAGTTACCTGTTGTTTTTCTAAATATTGTCTAATTTTCCCTATTAAACGCGCTACTGCTACTAATATTATTATTCTCTTAGAAAACTCCGTGTTTCTTGTGCACGGTGTTCCTCAAACCATTATAATGGATAATGGGTCTCAATTTCAATCAAACGAATTCCAAAGACTACTTAACAAATATAAAGTCCCGTTTGTCTCTTATTCTCCTAGATATTGCCCACAAGTGAATCCTACTGAAAGATATAATCGGACTATAATTACCGCTTTAGCACAACTAGTCGGCGAGGATCACAGGTCATGGGACTTATATTTACATAAAATACAACTAGCCTTAAACAGTTCTACGAACTCTACGACAGGATTCTCCCCTTCCTTTCTCGTCTTTGGCCGGGAAGTAATTCCTGACGGTTCTCTTTATACTACATGCACAAATATTGATGACATCACCTTTCTTCCGCGAGATGTATATGCGACTAATATCGGGTTATTGTCAACCATCTTCGATAAAGTTCAGGTAGCTCTATACACAGCACATACTAAAAACACTGCTCATTATAATTTGAGGCACACATTTAAAGAATTTAATGTAGGCGATATTGTCTGGCGTAAGAATTACACTCAGAGTAACGCTGGTGCGTATGTCAGTAGTAAACTAAACCCAAGATTCATTAAATGCACTATCGTTCAAAAACTTTCCCCCCTAGTATATATCCTGGAAGATCCTAATAGTTCTAGAGGGAAATGGCACATAAAAGACTTTAAAACCTAATATTGTAAATAGTGTATAAATAATGTAAATTTTATTATTATTTTTTAATTTTAAGTTTTTAGGTATATATTGTAAACTCCACAAAACTATACAATTTGGCTATTTTTTTTTTAATAAACGGGCGGTTACACAAACTCGTTAAATAAGCCTATTGTGTCGAGCGGTTTGCTCAAACTCGTTAAATAAGCCTATTGTGTCCAGCGGTTTGCTCAAACTCGTTAAGTAAGCCTATTGTGTCGAGCGGTTTGCTCAAACTCGTTAAATAAGCCTATTGTGTCGAGCGGTTTGCACAAACTCGTTAAATAAGCCTATTGTGACAAATATTAAACTCTTCTTAAAGCGTTTTCCTTGAATAAAGAGTCTTCTTAAACTCTTCTTAAAACGTTTTCCTTGATTATAGAGTCTTCTTAAACTCTTCTTAAAGCGTTTTCCTTGAATAAAGAGTCTTCTTTAACTCTTCTTAAAGCGTTTTCCTTGAAAAAGAGTCTACTCAAACTCTTCTTTAAACTTTTTCTTGAATAAAACGTTCTCTTTAAACTTTCTTAACTACGAGTTGTCTAAAACGCTCGGGATACGAGTATTTGCTTCTCCTTTTTATAATGGGTCTTCAAACAGGTGCGGGTTACGACACCTAATTAAAAAAAAAAAGCCTTCGTTAAATAATTAATTGAATATAGTTCTTGTGGAGTAGTGGTCATTAAATGTGAACCACAACCCCTATGTGTGTAATAATGTGAGTGGTTGGTGAATGTATGGATGATGTATGATAAGGCAAGGACTTATTCCTAACAAAAAAATTTTTACTGCGTCAATTTTTTTTTTCCGGGTTTTGGGGGAAATGTAATGTTATTAATTATGTACCTTTGTTGTTCATTGTTGATTTCGTGAGAATAGATATTATATATCATTCTTATCACTTGAAAAGGTGCTTTTCAGTCTGTAAATATAATAATACTTAGATTTCTTGTTTTTCTACTACCTATTCTTAGAATTATCTCATCTAATGTGATTTTATGAATTGGTTCATGCCAATGTTTATTTTCAATCTGTTGATATATTCTATTTCTTGCACATTATAATAAGATTACTTACTTTATAATGAAAGTTTCCGTGTTGGTTTTATCATTAAATACTATTCCAGAGCTGGTAATTGAGCATTTAGACCATTAAATCCAAATTTCTATCTTAAAAATATCTTGAGCTTGTTGAACAGTTCTGATTTTTCTGATGCGAAATTCACTATTTATTATTAAATTTTCTTACGATTTCAACATGAAATTGTCGTAATTACATTTTGACAGATTGTCATATTTTTGTAAACAAGGTGTCAAAATGTCTTGGTTCATAGAGGAATGTGGTCAGGTTGTATACATTTCGCACGGAAACCTTTTATCAATAAGGTCTCGTTGATGTTTCTCTATGTTTTTTTTAGTAAAACCTTAGTAAAAAACATTAGTCAGTGAGTATTCGAACTATTGTTTTGGAACTTCGGAATTTGAACGCTCGAGCATATATAAGGTGCTCGAGTCGCCCTACAATTGAGTTGACTCCCGGACTTCAACCAGGAAAGTCATTAAGTACTTAACTAATCTTCATCAGCTACCATGCTCTAAACTCTTAAAGAAAGTCTTGAAGAAAGTCTTAAAGCAAACCTGGACACCCTAAAAGATTCTCTGAACCTTTGGTGACGAGGACGGGGCCTACCACCCGTCTCCTGGGCCCACCGGAAGACCTTGGTTCCACTTCCGCTGAAGAGGACGGAGCCTAACACCCGTCTTCTGGGTCCACTACTACACCTGCTGTAGAAGACGGAGCCTAGACCCTGACTCCTGGGTCCACCTGAAAGCCCAGATCTTCTCCGGAGAGCCTGCTGTGGGAACTCGTAAACCTACTCACACCCGATTTCTTTGCAGTTAAATTCAATAACCCACGGCCTTCCAGCTGCAGCAGATCCGGCTCCAAGCAGTTCCGGCCTCAGTCAATAACAGCTCCATTCAGTACTTCATCATCGCTGACCAACTTCTAATTCCGGATCCCTCAATTCTAAAAATAAGGTTAGGCTAAGACTCATCTCATTTGTAATTCCATCTTTTAAAATAAATCCTGTAACAATCTTAAAGCCTTTTCTTTTCTGAAACTAATAGGATCTTTATTAGGCTGTACGTAGGAGCTCTTTAGTCTCCTGCGTTACGAACTATAGTACGTAAGAGACCTTCAGTCTCTTACGTTACTTTAATAACTTGTGCGTAGAGACATTCTATTACGTTACAAGTGGAGACCACGCCCTCCGACCAGGTGGGATGAAGACCTTTGAAAGACTGCAGGCAGATGCTGGATGCATCAAGCTGAAGACAGGGTGCTCTGGCGCTCATTAGGGGAGGCCTATGCTCAGCAATGGACAGAGTAGGATGATAGATGATGATGATGAAAAAAAATTATAAAATAGGGCTGCTCCACAAATTACAGAGATATAATGTAAGCTGCTCTAAAACGCCATTGGCGTAAATTATGTCTATAAAAAACAATTACTTTTTTGTTGAGCATCAAACTTAAAAATCCGTTTGAAATCTACTTATTTTGTGTGTAGTTTAGCTTTAGCCGAAACTTAAATCAAACAACAAGGAAACATTTTATCGTAATGTCAAACCTATAAATAAGGAAATTGGTTATGGTTAATTAAATGAAACATTAACCAAGGAATACCTACTTATACGTAGTAATTTTGATTTTATAATCCAATAAAAATTGTATCGTGTGTTCAATGCGATAAATTTCTGACAACCATAGATAGACAGAGCGAGTTTTTGTTCTCAATATCATACGTAAGCGGACGCATACAAAATTATTAATACTATTTAACGGGTATTTATCGCGTTTATTTACCTATTTTTCCCGACGTTTCGACAGGTTTACAAATAAGTCATTATTTGTAAACCTGTCGAAACGTCGGGAAAAATAGGTAAACAAACGCGATAAATACCCGTTACATAGTATTAATAATTATGTGTTCAGATCGCGTAAGCTTAAAAATATTTTTATGGACGCATACAAGTCCGTGCACACAGTAGGCTACATTCGTGTTTGTTTATTATTTTATTTATTTGTTTGTTAATCATAACATTACAATAGTGACACACTATGATTCATGTCAATTATATGTCTTTATTAACAAAGAAAATTACAATCAAATAATAGAATTAAATTAAAACTAGTATTTACAATTGAAACAATTGAGCTAACTGCAGACTGTTGCAAACAATCTACAAGTAGTTCAACTGATCCATATCAATACCAGTCGGAAGCGTGCCCAAGACGCTAGCTGCATTGCCCCACTGTCAGTTACTGTTATATTGGTGACTGCGAATTTTTAGAGTCGATTCTGATGTTACAAACAGCAAACAAGAACTTGACAGGTCATTAGGAATAATAAATATAAAATAAATAAATAATGCTGGACAATCCACACAGCAATATGTAATGTTATAAGGTTTTTTTTTTGTTATAGTGCTTCCGCACTTTGGGTATCTCTAAGAAATGAAATAAGTTCCCAAAAAATTTCGGTTCATTTTCGGTTCAGCCACCGGCACTATAGTCCGTAAGAGGTCCCAAAGATTTTCGGTTTAACTGACTAAGGGTTTCGTGGCTTAGTTGGGGCGCGGGTTCGAGTCCCGCCGAAACCGAAAATTTTTGGGAACTTATTTCATTTCTATGTTATGTTATGAACTTATGATCTAGTTCATACAACGAGGTCAATAATAAAACATAAAAAAAATTATTGCGCTCATAAATCACAAAATTGCGTTTCGGTCGCCGCAACTAATTAGCACTCAAAAATGCATAATTTATAATTGAAGTTTATTTTGTAATGTGTATGCGTTTCAAACTGTGATTGAATTTCACACTTTGATTTTGATTATTTGATTGCATTTTCTTGTTAAAATTAATAAACAAATTGGTCTACTTATACCTACTTCATAACGCCCTTTCAGAATGCTTGTTCCAAATATTTAGCGCCCTTTTTCTGAATAATAAACGAAACTGAACCGTCACGCTCGGGTTGGTTACGCTGAAATGGGATATACTCGACCCGTTTCTCTCGATTCGTTTTTCAGAACTCAAATGTCAATAAGTTTATTTCTTTAGGCTTACAATAAGCACTTAGGGTAATAAAATTTTGTACTCACTATTAGTCCGAAAGGTTCTTTTTTATAATCAATAATAGAAAAAATTAGAAGTCATCAAGATCTTCAACTTATTTTTTATTTTTACCCGACTACCAACAGGGGAGGGTTATGAGGTTAGCACCCTATGTTTGTATGTTTGTATGTTTGTATGTTTGTATATTTGTATGTTTGTATGTATGTGGCCGATTTCTTTGTTCCCACGTAGCGCTGAAACTACTGGTTCGATTTCAACAAATTATGTATCGATTGATTCGTCTCAATACCCCGATGGTTATAGGCTATAGGATTTAGGGCTCCGACCCCGAATAAGCCTTCAAAACGCGTATTAAAGTTTAGGTAGCCGCAGGCTGCAGGCCCCATAGAGAAAAATTACAATACCTACGACCTATTTTCATTTTCAACTCTATGCCTATCAAATATGACCGATACGTCATTCTATTTTGTCAATGTAAATGTTTCAAACTTTTATAACTTTCACGTAGTCGGGTTGTAGTTTTTAACTTTATCTTGTTCTTATTGTGATGATCATTTTTGTTTTTTCTGTTTTGGTATTACAATGCTGGGTTAAATTTAGGTTTATAATGAATTAATTATTATGTTTTAAATTGTGATTGTGACTCTCCTTTTCAATATAGTTATTAAGTTATGTACACTATCGCATTAGGGGTGCCTGTAAGGATAGGTGTACAATATTTTAAATAAATAAATAAATAAGTAGTATTTACAATTGAATCAGGGGTAGCTCAAACAATGCTGGGTTAAATTTAGGTTTATAATGAATTAATTATTATGTTTTAAATTGTGATTGTGACTCTCCTTTTCAATATAGTTATTAAGTTATGTACACTATCGCATTAGGGGTGCCTGTAAGGATAGGTGTACAATATTTTAAATAAATAAATAAATAAGTAGTATTTACAATTGAATCAGGGGTAGCTCAAACAACCCATATCAATACCAATCGAAAGCGTCCCCAAGACACTGGACTATTTCATTATTATCAAAGGAGAAATTATGTGTGATTTTCTCTTTACTTTAATTGTTTGTCCACTAAATCACTTCTACCTTATGATCACATACTTAGTCACAGACACTTTTTTATATGTACAATTTTTTTACCTTGTGCATTGGACAAAGGCCTCCATTTTTTTTCTTTTCTTTTAAGTTTTGTCTGTCTTATGAATGTTACGTATACATTGTCTCTATGGAAACGTTTAAAGTTTATTTCTATCCCATGAGAACTGTTTAATGGAATAAAAAGTAGCCTATGTTTGATTCCACACTTAGAGCTACATGGATACAGAATTTCAGTTCGATCGGTTCAGTCGTTATGGCGTGAAGAGGTAACGAACCTCCATCCAAACATCCAAACTTTCGCATTTTTAATATTAGTGTGATGGATGACTGATGATTATCACATGTAAAATAAATTGTATCGCATGACTGCAACATTATTTCATTTAATAAAATGAAATGAAATAATGTACCAGAAGACATTATTAAATTATCTATAAAATAAATAGGTACATACCTACAGACGATTTCAGAACCTCCTTCTTTTATTGAAGTCGGTAAGATTTCAGTAAAAAATCTTTTTCTGGAGCGAGATACTCTCGCGCTAGGTAGTAGAGCCTAAATACCTCAGCAGTCAAAGGTCCAATTGAATTTATAGGAACACGGAAGCTTCCAGAACCTTTCTAATCAATTATAGCCTTAATCACGTAAGCAATAAAGAGCATTTTGTTGCGGCCAGCTAACCCAGGATCGTGACTTGAGCGCGTATGGCTTACAAGTAACTTTCCAACTAGTTTGCAGATCCGAGCTATTTGTAGTGAAACTGGTAAAGACATCGATGCGAAATAGGAATACTTACAATGTTACGGAAATGAATACCTCTTATAAAGTCATCCATTCCATATTAAGAAAATTATAAAGCGGAAGTAGATCAGTCAGTTAGTCTCTTTTTGAGCAACAGCAATCGTCTTTTTAAGCAACAGCAGTCATCTTTTTAAGTGACAGCAATCGTCTTTTAAGCAACTGAAGTCGTCTCTTTTAAAGCAACAGCAGTCATCTTTTTAAGCAACAGCAGTCGTCTTTTTAAGCAACAGCAGTCGTCTCTTTTTAAGCAACTGCTGTTTCTTAAAAATATACTTACTGACTGAGCTTCTGTTGAACGCTGAACGGATCAAGGATAATAGGTTTCATCCTATGAAAATAATTTTTATCCAAGCAAAATGCTGTGATACCTACCTCAAAAATAACTTTTGTTAATTTTAAAACTTAAAAAAATGTGCTCTCTCGGAAATTTTCAATTTCACTTACTGAAAATTGACTAAAGAGCAAATTTTGTTGTTGTTTGTCTTAAAATCCAAGGACTTTCATCAACATTACATTATAAAGACGATAAGAAGACTTTTTTATTTTTCTTCACTTTGATTTTACCTTGTAAGTCTCCTAGCTGTACAGTTCTATAGTACAAGAAAGCAACGTGAGTGGTGGGTAGACCCAAGCCCCCACTAAAGAGTGGAAAAAGTTCAAAGCTATAAATACCCGACTGCTGCAAAATATCTCCTTCCCCTGGGAGCGCATGGCAATATAAAATTCATAGATCGTGTCTCCTTTCGAAATGTTACTCGTAAGTTAAGGTTCATATTACTCTGGCTATTTTTGTTGCCAGTATCTTATGGGCATGCGAAAATGCATATAAGTGTTATATATTAAAGTTGTGGGTGGCCCTTTTGAACTTTTGTTTGATAAAGGATTTGGACATTAGACCCGATGAAAAAAAGTGTTATTTTTGTCTTTGATTCCACAGTCTTCATAAAACTCATTAATTTTTGTAAAATTTGCCTAAATTTCACTAAAAGTAGCAATATTTTTTTAGACCAGGAAAAAACTTTTATGTGGACACCGAGGCCGTTTTGTGTTGATTTATTACAATAAATCTTTTTTTAGTTTGCTGATTGCAATTAATTACATTTAAGTAAGAAATTAATGCAAATAATTAAACATTAAAATTTCATTCCAGATTGTTTCCGCAAATGCTAAACACCATGCCGGAACAAGATAACATTTTTTTTTGTAAATTTTAATAAAGTCGGTCACGCAATGAAGATTATCAGGTTGCGTAACGTTGGTTTAGTTTCGAAGTAATTTGGCTGCCAGGCACGGAATAAAAGTAAAAGCTATGCCACTGATTTGCTTTACCGCTTAAGGGGCCTGCAGATGATGATTTGCCCATACAAACGTACTACCAAAATAATTTGTATACATGTATAATACGGTTTTTGTATTCATATCATGTGGTTTTTTGTATTCGTAGAGTATATATCAAGGTCCCTGTTAGTTTTTTTCTTAATAATACACACCTATAGAATATACAAGCTTAAGAAATGCAAGCAAAAATATGCAAAATCCGATTTTGCATATTTTTATGTCGAAAATGACATGTTTTCGATCTATTATTTTTGTATTAAAAACAGCAATATCTTACATTTTGTTTGATAAGAAACATAGCATAAATTGTCTAGTTACAGAATAACAACATAATGTCAAAAATACAAAAAGTTTTCAGTCATCGTTTTTGGTATTAGGTACGGAGCATAATAATTTACGAATTGAAGTTGCGCGCAGCTGTCGATGTTGCCGGATCCATAAGTAGTATCAATCTATGGAACCGCATTCTAACTATGGTTTAGTATTAAGATACTAGAACCGCATTCTAACTATGGTTTAGTATTAAGATTCCAAACCATAGTTAGAATGCGGTTCTAGTGAGAGCAGAGTTACGTATCCGCAAATGCGTCTTGAGAAACGAGGCCAGATCTTTATGTCTTCTTTTTTCATGCTGTGCGCAATATTTCCTTAAAAGCTGTATAAAATCCGCATCCGTTTGTCAGAAGCGGGACAAGAATGGTCGTGTAGAATTTGATATTTTTCTGTGTTTTGTGTCTTTGCGACCCACCGTAAAAACAGCACTTTGTGAGGCCTACTAAGCCTCACAAATAGTATGAACGAATAAATGTCGGTTCTTTTTCCTTTGTTCTAATATCGAAGCTTAACCATCCCTGAAAGTTTGGTCTTACGTTTTATTAACCCTATATTTTGTGTTTTTAGATCATGGAAAAACCTCGTCCATTATTTTAGATGTTTTAACGATTACGTACGATACATACAGACCTTTTGTAGGTATTTACACAAAAGACAATACAGTTTTTGTGACTATAATAATAAACATAGCTGTTATGTTTTTTTTATGAACAAGACAGCACTGTACAACCTTCACGATACAAGTATCAACTCATATAGGTCGTGCAAGTCATACCGTCTTGGCAACAACTTAACGTCCTTGACTGGTGTAATCCATACTTCCATACCATCCATACTAATGTTACAAATGCTAAGTATCTGTCGATCTATATTTTTTAGGGTTCCGTACCCAAAGGGTAAAAACGGGACCTTATTATTAAGACTCCGTCTGTCCGTCCGTCACCATAGGCTTTATCTCATGAACCGTGACAGTTAGACAGTTGAAATCACAGATGATGTATTTCTGTTGCCGCTATAACAACAAATACAAAAAAAATGGATAAAATAAATAATTAAGGGGGCACCCATACAACAAAAGTGTTTTTTTGCTCGTTTTTGCTCGATATTGACAACGGCAACAAGTAGACGCTTGAAATAATCACAGAATATTCAATGTAATGTACCTATTCACTTTAAAAATAAATAATTAAATTAAAATAAAACAAATGTTTAAGGGAGGCTTACTTTGAAGACAAATGGGGTTAGTAAATAAGTAACTAGATACCTTCGATAAAAGTAAAAAAGGGAGATGAGGCATTACCATCTCGAAAGTGTATGGCTCAAGTTAGGTTCAACTATGTTCCCTTACCTCAGTCATAGTCGGACCGGCGGCGCGGGCGGTGGCGTTTGTGTTGCGAATGCTTGCTACGACGTATAATTTTGTGTGATTTCGACTAAAACACCACGACAATGCCCCCGTGTTCGTTCACCAGGTGTACAAATAGCTCCAAAACAAAAAACAAAGCCCAAGGCATCACATATTTTCCCGCGTAAGTAGATACACCAAACTTTAAATTTTCTGATACTAATCCGATACCTTATCATTATTTCATCTGTAACACGGTACAGTTTTTGAGTGAACGCTGGTAGAAAGTACCGTATCTTCCTTTTTTACTTTTATCGAAGCTAGATACTATAGGTTTTGATCAGAAAGAAGAGAATGCAAAATTTCATAGACTTAGCTTCTTTGAATAGAGATGCAAATCTACTAACGAGAACTTCGACACTTATCAAGCTGAAGGATAACGTGTGAATAAATGTTTTATTCTTCCATTAAGTCAAAGGAAATAAATGCATTAACGGAGTAGATAGATAGATAGATAGAACATACTTTATTGCACACTTAAAACTAAAAAGAATTTACAAATTAAACAATAATAATATAAGTGACAATTGGCGGTCTTATCGCTCAAGAGCGATCTCTGCCAGACAACCCGGTATGGATAGGATAATAGTCAATGCATACGACGCCCTAACTAGACTAGTTAATTGCTCAAATAGCAGGTGCTCGGAATAAGAGAAAGTGATGGATGTTCGAAAGCTAGAGATCAATAGGTACAGTAATCATGATTTGATACACTATTTAACTTTTGAATGCGTACAGTTGTTAATGTGTATTTATACACTGAGGATTTTGATGTCTGAGCCGTGATTATTGTTGGAAGAGCTGAACTTTGACCTCACCATTTTAAAGTTGCGAGCCAAAGGAATCGATCAGAACAAGGTGACGGTGACGAATGAGCGAGGTTATAAAGAATCGAAATAGGTAAATAATTCGATTTTTCGGTTCCTTCGGAATTATCTTTGTCATCATCATCAGCCTATGTTAGTCCAATGCTGGACATAGACCTCCCCTTCCTTGCATGTTTGGCTCGAAATGGTATTTTTATTGCCGACTACACTAATGTACTCGTAAGTAGTTCTGCGCGACCTACTAGCTGGCGGCGACGGCGGCGGGCGGGGCGGCCTGTCCCTGGCCGCACAGTCGAGGGTGAGCAGTGAACGCGTGAAATATCCTCATATTTAAACAGTTCTTTTTAAATTGAGAAAATTCTAAAAATCTAGAATACTTAAGTGAGTACAAGAAAAAAATAACAGAATCATATTCTAAAAAATAAAAACTTCGTGGTTATAAAGTGATATTTTTGAATTCGGTCACTGCAATATAATATAATACCATTTTAGAAAAACCATTTTTTTCTTTTTTCTCTAAAAAAAAACACTGAAATCTAGACTGAAGCAGCTCAACCAATTACTTTCATTCTGTTGCAAAACTAAATAAATCGAGGTCATGTTTTTTTGAGTTGCCCATCCGTATTTTTTGCGTGGTAAATGTCAGATTCCGTAGTTTCTGGCATGTAATAATGGCTTGCTCTAATCTCTGCGGGTAATGCAAAAATAATGAAGTTGACCTTTATTTTTCATTGAAATTGGACGCTGTTGCTAGTTGCATCTTGTAGGAAATAGTTGTTGTGAACGTTCTTGTGAAATGCCTTTACTTTATTACAAGGTTGGTTACAAGAGGTTAGTTCCTTATTCGAAACTTTATTCAAATTCAAATCATTTATTCGCAGGAGTGAATGTACAGAAAGCTCTGTTTATGGTAACTCCGATTTCGTTCTGCGTCGTCAAGGCGAGAAAAATTAAAATATTAGGCAAATTAATGATAAGTTAAGTAATGTCAAGTATTTATAATATTCAGATTACTAATGTTATGTGTATGTATAAAAATATTGATTAAGTTACATAGAAAATTACAATCAAATAATAGAATTAAATTAAAACTAGTATTTACAATTGAAACAATTGAGCTAACTGCAGACTGTTGCAAACAATCTACAAGTAGCTCAACTGATCCATATCAATACCAGTCGGAAGCATGCCCAAGACGCTAGCTGCATTGCCCCGCTGCTGTATGGCAATGCTGATGCGCTGCGCCAGATACTCACCAGCTTTCGGGTCACGCGTCGCTTCCGTCGGGCCTCTTACCATCATGATGTTATTAAGTTACATTAAAGTAAGTTAAGGTATTCTATTAGAAGATCGATAAAGTCAAAGTACTCTTTATTTCCGTAGGTTGTACGGAAATAAAACGTACTTAACTAAAGATTTTTCTAGAAACCCGGTACACTTCCACCTTTTGCCACGGCCACCACTTTGTCTCTTAAGCATTACCTACCTTAAAAGACCAACAAATGTACACAATGCTTGCAATGAAATAAATGAATATGAATTTTACTTTTTGATACATCGAAGTGTAAGGGTGTTTTTTGATTTCTGTCGCTTCGATATGCAGACTTACGGCGTTTTCACACGAGGCACGACACCACACCACACGACAAAATGCAGTGACGACTCCTGGGCGTCATACATTTTTATGAACCGTCTAGGTAGGTACACAAGCAACGACATCGCACAGCACGACGGGTTCGTGGAAATGTATGACGCCCGGAGTCGTCACCGCATTTTGTCGTGTGGTGTCGTGCGTAGTGGGAAAACGCTCTTAAGTAAAGGAAGCAACGAAGAAATATTTACCCTGTTGTTTTGTTTCGAGTTGGGTCAAATCCTGTCCCAAGCTCTTTTATCCTCTGACTAAACTGATATTTAATTTTTATAGTACGTAAGCCTTTTCCTGATTAAGTTTTGACAATGTGTTTGAATTTATTTTTGGGGGACGAATATTTCCAGCTGTGGACGTTAGTGGTCTGAACATGATGATAATGACTACGCTAAAGCCTAGTTATTAGATTAGTGATGTGAAGCAGATGGGGAGATTAGGATGCATGATGTGGAAACTATTGTCTAGGCAACAATGATATTGCTCAACTGTTCCAAAACGTAAGCTAGATAGGCTAGTACGTTTACATTCAAATGTTTTAAAAGGCTACCTACGGTAGACTATTTAGCTATAACCTAGACTAAGCATTCTTAAAACTAAAACTAGGCATTCATGGTGGAGACCACCGTTCACGCGGAATTAAAAAACTGGGCCTGTAAAAAGATTTTTTTCTTTTCGTGCAAACGCTAATCTTACGAGTTGGTTTTGCACGAAAACGAATCAAAATTCGATTTTTATTTGCCGAGTAGGTACCTGGTTCTTTTTATTGTTCAACAACAGCTTTATGATAGCAGATTTATAGTCTTAACATTATGATAGGAGAAGGAACCATACTTTGCACAAAAGTGTATAGGTACCTTAACTATCTACATACATGAAGAATACGTAACTTAACAAAAAAAAGACGTAACAGAAATGTGTAAAATTGTGTGTGTGTGTGTGTAAATTTGTCATCTCTTGGAGCTTATTTTGAAGGATCATAAGAAAAACTAAATAAAAAACTAAAAAATCAGTCTTACAAAATAAGCTCTTAGACGTCAAATTTTAAACTGCATTTTATTATCAATTTCTTAAGTTGAGAAATTCTACGAAAATAATATGAATTGAAAAAAAAATCCTAAAAGAAAAGCAAAAATTTAAAATTCTCGGACAATAATAAACAGAAGAAAAAACTTTGAAACAACGTGATCGTCTACTCCGTCCACGTGTTCTGAAGAAAGAATGCAATATTTCATACTTTTTTTTTATTCATCTGCGAATCTGTCATCTCGAAAAATACCGACTATTGAGAAGCTCTGTTAACCTGGCAACCGACTATTCATGTTTTTTGATTCTATTCGATTGTACCCGACTGTATCGAAAAAAAAAATTGTACCCTAAGGGGGTAAAAGTTATGGGGAGGGAGAGGTTTTACAGTTGTCGTTTTTGACCAACCGAGTGCTTCGATATTTATCAAGCTGAGAGATTAAGTGTCTATGAATTCATCAAGTCAAAGTCTCACACATCCAAGGAGTATACCATAAGCAGTTATTTTGACCTTACGTACGTTTTGAGTTTATTTAGGTAAAAATGAGGCAGTTTCTAGAAAAAAAAACAACGAAGCACTGAACATACAAAAGTATTCTTCGAATCCATCAAGTTAATATCGCAACCAGGCCAAATCCTAAGCACAATGACGTTGCCTCAGAGCTTCCAAAACATCTGTATTTCTATTACAGATGTTACAATCATTATGATAGCTAATTAGATCTTAGGCTAGCTACACACTGGCTAAACTATCGCTTGAGTAACTTTTAGTTTTTGTATTACCGGACAGTTTATTATGCTACCGCTCGGTAGCTCAAGCAACATAATAAAAGTTTATGAAGGAATTTATTACTTTGATTATTTTGAAAGAACTAAAAAACCTACTTTTAGTCCCATTAGGAGGTATTTAAAAAAAAATAACAACACGGTATTTTAAAGAACAAGAATAGCCATTTGCGGCAAAAAAAAGAGTGCTAAGCATAGCCAAATTTCTGAGTGCAAAAATACACCTTGGTAGGCCTAATCCGTGTGCGATCACAATGTGACGGGACCGTTTCAAAGTAAACATTTAGTCACATTTCTCCACGCGTTATCATAACTCAATGGACCCTTGTGAAACTACCGAAATCAATGTCTTACCACTTTTCTTTTCTTAGAAACGTTTCTCTCCCATTTGGCAGCTTACTCGACAGAATGGTAGAATGGCAGCACATACTTAAACAACGAAACCGTAGCAAAAGCAACTATCGTTTACGACAATTATTGCTCGTGTGTAAACAGCCTTACACGCTAACTTACAAGTGGTTACGTGTTTTTTTGGGTGGGAGCTCGTGAATCTAATTAATATAAACGAGATCAAGTAGACAATTGATCTACGTAATTATAACGTCTTTCTGAGAAGTACAGACAGGTTATGGCTGGACAAGTGGACATAAAGGTGTTTTGATAGACAGCTATCAAAGTATTATTATCTAGTTAAAACACCTGTATTTTTTTAAAGTAACGTTCCTTATTTCTTAGGTAATAAGAAATTCATGAACCATCTCAGAAAAACCTTTAAAGTTTTAACTAATTTTGGAAACCGTTTTCTGGTTTTAATTCGGTCTTCGACTTAGTAGATTAATAAGTCGAAAACTCGTGTTTTTTTTATAGTCTATAGACCTTCATTTGACCACAATCTCACCTGATGGAAAATGAAGATGTGACAAAAAATACTTATTCAAAATTTAACTCAATAAAAAAAAAAAAAAATAGGGAGAGCAACTCCCGCAACCGCAACTCACTGAACCACTCGACTGACTGGTACACAAATTTCACTTAAATTGTAGAACGAAATTTGATCCCATCGGGTTCCACAATCACCTTTCAGCTTAGTACGCATTTTTCGTGATGCTTTGTATTTTCTCACATGAACGAAGTATTAATGTAAGCCGAGATAGCCATCTCTACACCTGTAACGCACAAGTCGTGCATGTCGGTCAAATCTAACTAACTTTTACTCTCTTATGTAACAAGGTTAATAAACCAGTTATTTTATTTTATAAGTGCAGGCTTGACTAGTCAAGTTAAAGTGTTACTTTCGTTTGTTTAATTTTCTTCTTATAACTAAACTTAACAAAAAGCTGGCGCGATTCTCTTTTATTTTTTGTATATTGGAGGCCAGGATTTGTGACGTCAGCGTAGATAATTGCATGAAAACAAGATCTGTCAAGTGCGAGTGTTTTTCAATTATACAAAATTTGTATAATTGACAAACACTCGCAATATGTACTATACATTTTTACCCTATATTTCAAATGGATTTTCTCTGCAACCTCCGGAGAAAGGGAGAGCGGTAAATTTTTAACGTTTTTCAAAATATTTCAAAAAGTATGAAACTTCCCGCCAAAACTGTTTGGAAATATACAAGCTATAATACCTTTCATTAGGTACCCTATTTGACCATGTAGGTCTCTTTTAATATTTGACATCACAATTTGTACTAAAAAAATCTTTATCATCATAAATTTCATGTTCATAGCGGCGTAAATTGGTAAGCTAATCAAAGAAAGGATAGACAGAGCGCGAGACCATAAAGATTTCGGACGCGAACTCGAATTTCTCACTAAATACAATCGCGCCAGCTTTTAAAAGTTACCTAGTTTTTAGTAACTAAAGTAACCCTAAAAAGAGTTTTAGCGGCCTAACTCATTAGGACATCATGGTGGCGCCACCGGTCGCGCCACCAAGAGTTGGTGTGTCGACATTATTATGTGTTTTCAGCAGTGAAAGTTCAAATAGGATGTAAAGTGGCACTGCGTGTTACGAAATAAATTATCAACCATGCTATAACTATTCTGACATGATAATCATAATATACCTTCTACGGGGGAAAGCGATCGCTGAAGTTTGCGTTGGTAGGTATGTATCGCTTGTAACTTCAGCGATGATTTTAAAGGTATTTCATTTGTACAACTTACTTTGGGACGCATTATCTATAGACAACGCTATAAACCCCAGCATTAGGTGTTCATAAAAATTGTTTATTTTTACATGAAAACGAAAAAAAAGAAGATAAACTAAAACCTGTGAGATAACGAGTTCATTACTTTTCTAAACGCCTTTACCTCAACATAAATAAATAAATAATCCAACCTCACCCCCGGTTGGTGAATTCCTGTTAATAATAAATTCGGACGGGTAGAGCTACGGCTCAGGGTAATACGGGTAAATAATAAAGGAACGGTTGTGGCAACATTTTGTTAATGGTTACAACCAGTTAAAACCTAACTAGCTGTGACATGACGTCCTAGGAATCCGAGCTTGTCTATGGTTTAACCTTATTGCACATACCTACCCGAACAAATGAGACGAGGAGTCGAAAGAATCGACAAAATTACAAATTACAAGTTTATTCGTTTGACTGCACGTGGTATACGAGGTTATACGCGATTTCAAACACAAATTCAAAAATTCATTGGTCAAGTTTAGCTCGAAAAAGTGAGAGATAATCTTTAAATGGAACTAGTAATCTTAACAACGGAAGAAGATTAAAACGCAAAACAAACATTATTTTACTGACCCGATTCTCCTAAAGAAAACGGAAAGGTTTCCATTTGAAGCAAAAGTAACACCAAGTTCAGTAAAACACGTTTAGCAACCAATGTCACATGACGACAAAAACTGTATGAATGTAGCTCTATAAAGTACCTACATTATAATTTGCAATACAATAGAGCCATTGGCTTTTTGTTCGCTTGTGCATTGGCCCCCTTTCCCATGGTTGCGACATTTTCACTAATTAGCCCCCCCAGTGTCATTTGAAAGTTATAATAATTTTATTGTTTGGACGGCCTTGTGAGGCACAAATAAACCCACATTTATATAATTATTTAATTGTTGCACGGAATCGAAAAATACACCAAACAATCAAGATTTTTTGCTGATCTCTTCAAATTGAAAAATTGTTCCCTTGAAAGCGATTCGTTCGACTATGATTTCGACGGTTCTATCGAGCTGATACACAAAACTTTTTGATTAAAAGTTTTTACGAGAATACAGGATTATGAATTTAAATCTACAAATATATAGGTACAGGGTTATTGGTAAATCACTGACACTAAGTGAACTGCAGATTCTGCGCATCATCACGAACACGTTCGCGAAGACGCTGGGTCCTATTAGTCTTTTTTTTTGTAAATGAACTCTGATACGAAATAATTAAACACATTTGTCAAGAACCCAATGAATTACAAAAAATTGATTTCACATACCAAAACTCACTCTTAATTCAGGGAGCGCCGTTTTTTTAAAAAAGATTATTGAATGGAGAGGGGTACCTACTACCAATACCTACCAAGTTTATGAATTCAGACCTGGCATCATCACCAACGTGTTCGTGGTGATGGACAGATTGTGAGGTTCACACAGTGTCAGTGAATTATCAATAACCCTGTATAAACTATGTTGTTATTCTAACCAAACCAGTATTTAGAGCAAAAGCAACAATCTAAACAGATTTAAGTATACCAACTTATACCCGGATTCAACGCCATTTTGGATTCTGCGTTACTTTACCTGAAACAATAAAAGTTATATTTTAGTGAGATTTAACAGCTACTTACCTACCTTCTATAGAAGACAAAGTGCAATAGAGTTGTAGGTAGCGGTATCACCTTACAGGGTATGGTCAAGTAGGTTGTTTGCCGTCAAATTCCTACTCGAAATACCACAACGTATAGCATGAGTGGGCTTGAATGAAAAAGTAGTTCGCTTGCACGGTGGGTGACCTTCTAAGTTATTAAAGATACAATACCGTTAAGGTAATGAAAGTAGATATTAAGTAATGTATCTCCCGGGTTACGTTTTTACTAGGTTGCCTAATAACGATGTGTAGACACACACATCCTTATAGGCAACCTTGTAAAACTTAGGAAACTCAGTGACTACAGTTACTTCGGAACTAGATGATGCTTTCGAGTTTCCGAAAACAACTAATTCATACAAAGTACTAATAACAAACCAAATACCTAGCTAGATAATACAATAATGACAGTTACTACATCTCATGAAAATAAATTTGAACGAAAAAGACGTAACGAAAGAACAAGGATTATGACTGCTTGGGGATTAAAAAGTCGAGTTGATTTTTTGATTTTGATTATGCTCAAGCATTGCACGACCTTATCTCATCTTCTTCCTTCCACCATACGACCAGCAGACGCACAGAAAAATACCACCCGAACCTGGTCGATATACCACAGTGTCGTATATCGACCATTCTGATCTACCTTCATAATAAGCATGGCCAAAGAGTGTAATAAGTTTCCAGAGTCTGTTTTCCCTCCAGAATACAATCTTGGAGTCTTCAAATCCAGGCTGAATAAGTTCCTTCTGGGAAAGCGTGCTGCATCTTAGACCACATCATCATTTATTCAAGTGAGATGGTGGCTTAGCCATCAGTAATAAAAAAAAAGATCACACCAAACCCAAAATGAAACCAAAACAGCGAAATGTACAATTTAATTGGTTGCTAACCTCCCGCTATGAAGAATTATAAACGGTAGGCGCAAGAAACTATGAACACAATTTTTTGCTACAGATTGCACAAAACAAAATGTTTCCCGCTGGGAAGTTTCAAGTAGTAACTACCGTGAAGCTGAAGATACTCACAGAAACTAATTAGTTATCACACGATTGTTGTCAGTGAAACCGATCTGCATGGGGTAAATCATGGAAACTATTGATTGTTCGTCACTTTCGTAATCGCTTTCGAGCGCAGGCAAGTGGCACGTAATTGGAACCTAACGTATGGAAAGTGCTTGGTTATTAGTTTATAGTTCGAAGGTAGTTTCATAGAGTCGCGGGTGAAGTAACGAAGTTTCAATTGATCGATAATCTAAATCTGTAAAGTTGCAATCAGAGCATTGGAATATGCCTTGCATCCTACAAATATTATAAAGGCCAAAGTTTGTGATTTGTGCCGTTGTATAGATGTTTTGGTAAAGTTCTTAAAAGCCAAAACTGCTGAGTGGATCAGGCTGAAATTTTGCCCACTTACAGTCTGGCCCTGGAATAAAATATAGGCTACTTTTTATTCCAAAACACGCGTGCAACGTCGTGGGTACAGGCTGGTATATGTATTAAATTAGAAGCTAGTATATACATAATTGAATAAAATGAAAGAATGGCTCCTTAGATAAATTTTGTATTCTCTATCTTAATAAGAATCTAGTTCGTGTCATCGTTTCCAGTCCATCTTTCGAAGATTTGGTCTCATTTCTAGTGAGTAACACCTAAAAGAGCAAAGAGAAGAATATGTCGTTAGAGAGCTCTAGAGACTCTACATAAGTTATTCTCCAAATATTTTATTACATCAGTAGTTGATATCTGGTAATCTAATAAAAAAAAAGATTATAACAATGAACATTATTTATATTCTTGCTTGGTTTGAACGAAAGGAGGGATATACAGGGAGAGGAAGATCGAAGAAAAGATGGATGGATTGTATGAAAGAAGACATGGTTAAAGTAGAAAGGTCTAAGTACAGAAATTATGACTGATATAGGCGAGTGAAAGAAAAAATCATATTGTGCCGAGCCCTCCTGGCGTAGGATAAAGACGGGAAGACGATGACGATGAATTTTCACCTTGCTGAATTTCCGCCATGGCAGCCAGGCTCACTCAACGAAGAGTAGCCATGCCGTTAAAAAAACTCACAAATATGTGAACCAACACCGGTGTACTAACTTACTCCTTTACTCTCAATCTTATGGGACGACAGACCGACACGACTGGGGAAAGTGTAAATTGTTATTGTTAGCCCATTAACGCAGTCACTGCCCAGCCTCTGTGGTGCGACACGGACGGAGATCGACTTCTGCGTCTTGGGCCATGAAAGTGTTAACAATCCATTGAACAGACCAGTGTTCAAAGAAAAATAAAATACTGAGAAGTAATCAACAAAAAGAGCAAAGATCATACATACTTGACCTAACCTACTGTAGTAACTGTTGTTCCAAGGAATGCTGTTATGTCGTAGATGTTAGGTCATATCCTATTTAGCATTGCATCTACAATATCAATACTAGCCATGACTCTGCAGCTCCCTATCATCCTCCAATCATAGTTCGTGTTTTATTGCTAAAGTGGATATGGAAGCGGCTCAGAACCGCTATTTGAGGCCACGCGTGCTCAAAGGACATAGGGGGGCAGAATCAAGAATCAAAAACTCTATGTTTCTATCAACAACTACAATAAATGTACACTTTAAAAAAGTCAAATTTGTAATATCTCTCGTCTTTAAGTCAACACTCTTGTGCATAAGTTATACCACCACTGTAACTACTTATTTAAGTTTTTTATTAGCTGTTTGTTTTTCAGCAAAATTAATAAAATTTAACACTGACACGGAAAAAAGGTTTTGTTTTATTTCTATAGCTTCGGTATGTAGACTGAAGTAAAGAAGTGATGACCTTTAGTATGTTAGTTTTGTCTGTTTTTAATTTTTCGAGTTGGAGCAAACCCCGTCCCAAGCTTTTTTATCTGTTAAATATTTATTGATAGATTTTGTAACTCACTAGGAGTTTTGTTGTAGAAGCGTATACATTGTCCGTTACGTTTAAAAGATACATTAATCTTGTGAAGCCTGGTTGTGGGTTCAAATTCGGAACCTCCAAACACGACGATAGTAGAAATAGGAATCAGAATCGAGATTAGTACTGTTCAAGATTGCACGCACCCAGAAAAGGAAGTAAACTCGATCTCAACCACGATCCTAATTAAGGCATTACCACACTAATATACCGCATAAGCTTTGCTAATGAGTGCGACGCGATTGCATGACGACATCGATTGCGCGCTGTGCAAGGCAGCGGTGGCACTGCGACATACCAACGGTTCAATGGACACCTCATTAAATGGTGCGATCGGTTCTGGTGGTTGCGTTTTGATGAATCTCTTAACTAACCGCCCGCCAGGGCTATCAACGAATAGTTTTTCGTGTTATAAGAGGCATTAAGACCTGTTAAACTTTTATTTTTATACTCTGTTACTTTTTTTACAATTCATGACTTTCTGTTATCTTTCAAAAAACTAAAATATCTACATATTTCTCTTGGAAAATATTATAATTAAGCGAAACATTTCAGAAACTATCTTAATTCTCGATTACTCCATCACAGAAAGCTGATATTTATGTTATACGCTTTTAATAACTATTTATTTACAGAAAAAAAAGAATTCAAAGAGAATTGAGTTGATTTAATTGTCTTTCTTTGAAAATGCCAATTACCTTCACATTGGCGTTCATTTGGAATAAATAATCACATTTTTAATGTTTTTTTTAAGGTTCGACAGCTCTGCCTGTCTCCGCTTTATCTCTTCGTATTGGATATGGATTTATTCAGTTGAGTTGATTTAAATGTTTTTCTTTTAAAATGCCAATTAATTCAACATTGGCATTCATTTGGTATAAGTAATAACTTTTTTAATGATTTTTTTAAGTTGTGACAGCCCTGCCTGTCTCCGTTTAATCTCTTCGTATCGGATATCGATTTATTCAGTTGCATAATGATCTTCTCATTCTCATTAGACGCGCTCCGGTTGAGTTTTTTTTAATCGCGATTTGATGGGAAGCTTTTTGTAAACATTGCGAATTGATTGATCTTTGATCAGTTGCATTGATTAAGTACCTACATTTTTTGCCCAATTGCATAAATTTGGTTATAAACTTCTGTCTGACAGCAATACCTTGATTTTTGCAAGTTTTTTTTGGAAGAGAACGCTGTCTGTAGATGTCTTGGGTCAGAGACTCATTTTGTGACACTGTGTCAAGTCAAGCGCGATAATATCTTCTTTATTTGGTCTTTATAATGAACACATTCCCTAAATTATGCGTTAGAGAAATAATGCGGCCCTCTAGTGGGAAAGCGGTAGACGTAAATTGAAATTTAGACAAGACAGTGTTTTGTGCCAGTATGTTTCATCATTCAATCGTAAAAGTAATTGAGAAAAGTAAATTATGACAACGAAAACGACGAATAAAATAGAAGAATGAATAGTGAGCAAAATTTACTAGACAGGGATTATTTAGGATTATTAGGATTTATAGGATTATTTATCGCCAAGCTAGTTGTGGTTTCAAGTGTTTTCGCTAATAACAAGAAAAGCTGCAGTAAAAGTAAAGCAATCTAGCCGAGTACGAGTACAAGCAGACAATGCGCAAAGAGCACCTAATGGTAAACAATAGCTTCTACTTTCTTTTCAACCGCACTCTACTGTGACGGGGCCTATTTAAAATGTCGTTATCCAAACAATACCAATATGGGATGATACATGAATTCGTATTCTGCGTTGAATTTAGCCTAGATTTTTTTATCTAAATCAGGTTTGAAATTATATAAGTGCTTGATGTGAAATACTGTGCGCCTATACTATTCCACATACTGTAAGTTCATGATGAGCAGAGGGAAGTTTAACCCTTTTAAGAAATGTTTTCACGTATATGCAATGTTTTTCCTGTTATTAAACTAGAATTCACTAGAGATAGGTAGATTCACTCAAGTTTGGAAGAAAACGGTGATGTCTGGAGATGTCTTGGACCTAGTTTAGGATACGGAGCTAAGCTCAATTATATCTTTCTTCTATATTAAAGCATGCTCTAAGCTTTTAACTAGAATCTTACTAGCTTATTATAATAACATTACACAATTTTACGCAAGTTTCCAGTTACATCTTTGATGCTATTCTTATCGGCATCTCGAAATAGGTCAACAACGTAGACTATAATAATTATATAGATGATACTCCCGCGGCTAATGGGGTAATATTTACACTCTATCTTTAGTAAACAAGTAGTAGTGCGTGAGTAAGTGGTGGCCGGAAGTAAATACTGACATGGATGACTTGACTTTGTGCGTTCGGTTTTAGTTTATGGAACAAATCTGTGGGGTGACTGACTCTGTTTCTTTTGAATTTGGACCTATGTTCCTGACTTAAGCTCTTGTTTTAGCTCACAATTAAAAGGGAACACAAAATGGAGGATCATCCTCATAGTCATCATATCGACGATTTGCAATTCTACGAGTTCACTTGTAAAAGCCTTTCACAATCTTTGCCATTGGTCTTCGTTATAAGTAACATAGTCTTATAGGCTTTTGTGACTAGAGCAACTTGTTTATTTGTGTCTATTTTACTAAAGTTCCTACTTGTACGAGTGACAAATATTTTCCTATTTCTTTTTCTATAAGATTCGGAATGCCCCCTGTATAACTATTGTTGACGTGAGCTTCTCTACATAAAAGTATTTCAATATTAAAGTTACTCTAGAAATCATGGATTAGTATACTTAAATGCTAGTTGTTCCCAGCAGTGGACCAATAAAGGCTATTGAGGTGAGGTGAGTTGCACCCACGTTCAAGGTCTTGAGTGAAGTAGTAGGCTCAAACTAGGTTTACCACCACTACTATCCTAAATATTCCGTCAACGGTCAATAACTCTACTTCTTATTCAGCTTAAGGCATAGCGATGTACTGGGACCATTAAATTAATGCAGATCACGTGCTCCCTAAATACCGCCGCAAAGTTCCTTGCAATTCTAATTAATGTCTGTCCTTGTGGCTCTGTGCATGTGCCTACCATAAAATTATATGAACTTGTTACATAGTAATTTGTTCGATTTATTGGAATAAATTGCTTTCTAGAACGGAGGTGACGGGGGTAAGTTATTGGGAGGTAACTGCGATCGTCTTTTGTTGATATGTCGTATGTGTTGATATGTGATATGTCTTATATGTGCGGTTTGAAAGTAGATGCCTAGATATTATGCATGATGACTGATCGTAAGAAATGTCTCATAGATGTTTTTAGACATCTACTGAATATAAAATGAATATATTTCTGCTCAATACTCAATGTTTATTACTTACAATATGTGTACAAAAGGTCTTTAAATAAAATAACGTAGCTAAGATAAGTAGCTAGGTATCGATACATAATATTATAAAAGCGAAAGTAATTCTGGCTGTCTTCTACCTTTTCACGCCTAACGGAACGGATTGAAATGAAATGTGTCAGGGAGGTAAACAATATCCCGGGAACGTACATCGTCTACTTGAAAAGCGCAGCCAAAGCCACGGGTAGATGCTAGTTAACTATAATATTTTATTATAGAAATTGCGACTCGGGTTACGTTACGTAATGCTATATTGATTTATGTAGACCTTTGTTCATCTACTACCTAATGGTGGTTTTCCTCATGTACCTTCATGAATGACTAGCGCATACCTACTTACGCACGGCGCATAATTCCGGTAGTGATTGTTTGTATGGATTGTTGATCTATGAATTGACTAGCATCAAAACCAGAGATGTTTTCCTCCTGATGTAATGATGATTGTTTATGTTATTCACTATTTGACTCAGCGACAGCTGCCGTAAATTCAATTTAAAAAAAACGTATTAGGTATGTTCCGTATGACCAAAACCTTTTTTGTAGTTTCTTTTTTGTAGTTTCCACATACAAAATACAAAAAAAAAACATAGGTTGTTAAGTTATTATTCTGTAATTATACAATATTATTAGCTATGTTCTCCATAAAAAAAACTACCTTATCAACAAGTTGTTGTTTATAATACAAAACATATCATTTACTACGAAAAACTATGCAAAATGCGATTTGCTTACATTTAATTATAGGTGAAAAAAAAAAGACCAAAGATTAAATGTCTTTGGTCGTTTTTTTTTTCACCTATGTATAATGCACTATTTGAATACATAAAAATAACAAAATAATATGGTAGAATCATGCTCGAATTACAAAAAAAATAGTATTAGGTACGGCTGGCCCCTTAAAATATATATCTGTCTGTAACAACTATAAAGCAGGGTACTGATTGGTGTTACGGTTCGTAATGTAGTACCGTTCGCAGCGAGCATGTTACGTGACGCCAGTTGTGGTAAAATTCGTCTCGTTGCTCGTTGCGAGTGCCTCCTTTCCCCGCTCTGCCTGCACGAAAGCTGTGTAACAGGCACGTTATATTACGCTCCGTAACGCCAGTCAGTATTCACCTTTACAGTCGATGTTTTATAATCATTTGGAAAAATAAATAATGTTGATACTAACGAAATCTGGATTCTAACAAATTTTTAATTTCACGTTATTTTAACGTTGTTCACAATTTATTGAAATGACAAACCGATTCAAAACATTGTAGATTACTGAAAAAATTATAACACCGGAAAGTAAAACCCACGGTCTTACATAACTGGCTGTACCTAATCTATTATTATTTCTGACGATCTGCAGATAGTTCAGGGTGTTCTGTGTGTTTTCTATGTATTATAAAGAAATTCTTTATTAACAAGGAAAATTACAATCAAGTAATAGAATTCAATTAAAACGAGTATATGTAGGTATAAAGTACTACTTATACTTCTATAAGTATGATAAAAATATATAAAACCGAGTAGATCCATTATTTGTTAACTGCGGGCTTATAATTAATAGGTATCACAAACTGTACTATGGATTTTTGAAATTTCCTTTGTTCAACGTAATAATAAGATAAAATAGGTGGCGGCGCTAGTTTGACCCATACCACAGCTTTAAGTACATCAGTCATCTAGTACTCTTAACACAAGCTCTGTTTAGCTTGGGCTAGATGATGATTTGTAAATTTTATAGAATAATTATTATTTAAGGTAGTAAAACTAAACTAGCAATCCAACTAGTTCAAATATGCAATAAAAAATATGACCTTTATCAGAGGCTATTGGTTAATTGCGACATCTGATAGAGGTCATTTTTTATGGGTAAATAAACTTACCCGTAGTTTGTCAATATATTTATGAAAACTTGTTGTACACTCTTCAAAATATCAAAAGCTTGCCTAAAAATAGTCATAATACAAATACAAGAACAAACATAAACTCACTGTCTTTTAAAGAGTAGAATGTATACGCTTCTACAACAAAACCCCTAGTGAGTTGCAAAAAACTATCAGTAAATAAATTTAAAAATAAATTATTGTCAAACTCTTTCTGTGCAAAAAGGCTTACTACAAAATATTAGATTATCTAGACTCGATTTTTTTTTTTTTTTTTTTTTACCAACTTAAAATAATGTTACAAAGAAAACCTTATAATAATAACACAAGTTAAACCACAGAGGTTTGTAAAGAGTGTTATTTGCGAGTCAGCCGAGTCACTATCACGTAGGTTTGACAACAATAGCTTAATTTCGAAATGTTATAAAAGTAGTTATAAAAAATAAGCAACTAACAGGCTAATGGTTTCTTCGTCGCTTCTTTACTTTAGTCTACATACCGAAGCGACAGAAATCAGAAATATCATTTATTTCCGTATCAATCGTGTACCTACTTTTCTAAGTGTAGATAGTTATAAAATGTTTTATTTCATAACCTGAAACATTCAGTACATTATTAAACTTATCCTAAAGAAAGGCAATAAAATTGGCTCATAAAGCATTTTACACGATTTTTTTAGTGTACCTTAATTTTTGTATATTACCTATAAAGGATATTCGAATTTTTGAATTTATACCAATCAGTTATACCTAGATACTATGGGGTCGGTAATGGCGGTATCGACAATGTGAGTGGCGATTTACACGTTTCCGAATCGATTCAGGATTTGAAAGTTCTGATGCTGAGCCAGAGTTTCGAAGATACTGATGGCAATTACGTGACCTGAGAGATAAAATAAATAGATAGATAACAATTGTGTTAATGTTATTCCGCTGTTTTCTAATTTCCTTCCAACTCGTATTGATATGGATCAGTTGAGCTACTTGTACATTGTTTGCAAGAGTCTACAGTTAGCTCAATTGTTTCATCAGTAAATACTAGTTCTAATTTGTTTCTTTTCTATTATTTGATTGTAATTATCTTTGTTAATCCATTCTAATATTATAAATTCGAAACTAACTCTGTCTGTCTGTCTGTTACCTATTCACAGCTGAACGGATCTCAATTAAATTTGGCAGGGAGGTAGATGGTATCCCGGGGACGGACTTATGCTTACTTTTTTCCTGAAAAAGCGCTAGCGAAGCCGAGGTCAGAAGCTAGTTAAGGATTATGTTAATTTCCTTCTGAGATACCTACGAAATCAATGCATAAAAAACCGACCAAGTGCGAGTCGGCTCGCGCACGAAGGGTTCCGTACTATTATTATCTATAAAAACGACAAAAAATCACGTTTGTTGTATGGGAGCCCACTTAAATATTTATTTTATTCTGGTTTTTAGTATTTGTTGTTATAGCGGCAACAGAAATACATCATCTGTGAAAATTTCAACTGTCTAACAATCACGGTTCATGAGATACAGCCTGGTGAGAGACGGACAGACGGACAGCGAAGTCTTAGTAATAGGGTCTCGTTTTTACCCTTTGGGTACGGAACCCTAAAAAATATACAGTTACAAACCCAAAAAAAAGAAGAAGAAGTATAAACAACCCAGGGCGTATCAGATTCTAGCATGAAATGTCATATTGCTTGGCCAAAAGATTTAACACTAATTAGCGTCTCAATCGTCAATTCGTTTGAAAATTCGGAAAAAGGGTCAAAAAACCTCCGAGCTTCAGCTTTTTTTGCATTCCTAACATTATATGCCACTTTTTTAGTAAAGATAAAGAAGCTTATCTTCTTGTGATGAGCTATTGACAGACAAATTATCAGTGGATTATGATTTATTATCATTTCGGAGGGGGGCTTGATTGACAATTCCCGCCCCTGTTCCGTTGATAACTCGTTATCTCGTTAACCAGGCCTCTTATCTATGTAAATATTTGGATGTGATAAATGATGACCTGAAATAACCTCTATAGTTTAATTGCGAGAGTCGCATCTGCTTCTGAGATATCAACAAACAGGTGGAGACGATAATACTCAAGTAAGTGTTGTGCTACTAGTGTTTTTGAATTTGTGTTTGACAATAAATAAAACAGGTGTTCCTAGACATATAAATTCGTACATTTATTAAAATTTTAAAGTAAATTACATTCAAATAATAGAAACAAATTAGAATCAAAATTTCAATTAGTATCCTAGGGCACACGAAATATACAAAGACCTTACAAAACTTGTCATAAAGTCGGAATGCTGGCTTTTATTTCGGTCAACGAATTAGCATTGCTATTCAACGTGGCAATGCTGCCAGGATTCTGGGCATACTGCCTTTCGGTGACAGCTTAGACTTTTAGGCAATATATTTATGTGTTTGTAATTGATTTATTTTGTTGTTGTAAATAGAATTAGTATTTACAATTGAAATAATTAAGCTGAACAGCAGACTGTATCAAACAGTTTTTGTTTCCTCTGTAATTCCTTATCTATTAGCTTGTAACATAAGCTTCCGGCAAAACTATCATAGTTTTTATGTATTTATTTAATACTATTATCATATGTAATTCGATTAGGTTGATTAAAAGTTGAACCAAGAGACGTTTTTCTGAGGTTTACGCGACTACAACTAAAAACGAATTCCTACGACCTATACTATAATATATATGGTTTTTCTCATGCCAGGGAAATTGAATATTTATACTGTCATAATAATCACAAAAACTTAGTTCCTATTCACGTAGGTGGGATAAAGTTTAATACTTTATAAACAAAGAAAATTACGCTAAAGGCATAGAAAGAAACATTAAGAACTAGTTTACTATAAAAACTATCGTAGTTTGACGAATTCGCTTACATCCGTAATGAATTAAGAACTTGTGTTTACAATTGAAACAGTTGAGATAACTGCCGATTGATGGAAAAGAACAAGAGGTCTCAAATAATCCATATCAATACCGTTAGTTAGATTGTTAAGCATATTTTCACCCCTTCGAACTTTATCGATCTGCACACCCTCTGCCCTTAGCACAGGGTAGACTCTTGCTGTTTTCAACTATCGCTGTCTCTTTTTTGCTTGCATAGTTACATTTTTTTAAGTAAGCTGAGAGATCTTTCTGGCAATCTGCCTACGTAAAGGGAGAGGAGCCAAGGACTAAAGTTGTGATTCAGGTATATTTTGAATTCTATACATGCAATGCACCTACTGAGATCTTGGATTGAATGTTTAAATACTAAGTAGATATGATCATCATCATCATTCACAGTTGGATTTTTCTGGGTATAAAGTTCCCGGAGATTAAGGTGCAGTTATCGAGCGCGCAAGCACTCAAACTCAGGGTTTTACACAGTTACTAAGGAATTAATTAGTGTCCCAAAAACTCTTCGACTTCGACAGGACTCTGGACTTGAACTCTCAACCTTCCCTGAGTACAGGAACGCGTTACAAAATGCGTCGTCGGACGAGGTCAAAAAATTAAGGCAAAAAAGATAATATTTTTGGGTTACCCACAGACGCCTACTACGTCGACGACACACTTAGGGATATTTTGTTGTAATGTAACTAGCTTCTTTTTCTCTTCATTACTCGACCTTAAAACATTCTACCAAGCTAATCTTGGACCGTACTCGTAAAAACGAAATCGAAGTTTTTGGTGCGTTTTCGTGCAAACCTTCATCTTATGCAAGCGATATAAGAGTTGGTTTTGAACGGAAACAAACCAGAAACTTTGATTTCCCTTTTCCGAGTAGGCCTTCTGAATCAATTAGCTAGGTATGCAGTTGTTTCTTATAAGAACGTATTTTACCTAGGTATCTTACCTGCCTAAAATGTCGTAGGTCGTTGGATTCTTGATTTTGATTTAACTCGCTACAGAAATTCTAAGTTCTTAAAAGTAATTGTATGAGGTTCATCTGGCAAGAACCAGAAGGTCTACTTCGCAAACGACCGAAGTAGACGGATGACGTCGGATCCCACAAAACGTAGGGCGGCCGATTCGTTCTTTCGATAACCTTACTATGAAAATGATTCTGACATTTATTTTTTAGAAATCCAAATGTAAGGTGTCAGATGAGGACACGCCCGATGGCATGGTAGTTCGTTCCGTGCGATCGAAGTCGTCCGTAAACTTCGTTCGTTTTTCAGAGTAGACCCCTGCTTTGTAATTCTGAAAGTGTCTGCACGTCGTGTTGAAATAGGATGTAGTACGGTCGTGCTGATGTGGTCAGAAGTAACCACGAAACCACAAAAATAACTAACCTGAAGAACTGGTACAATTTTAGTTCGTAAAGTGTGTTCTGCACTAGGGTTAGCTTGTGGATTGGATCGCGTGGACTAAAGTCTAAAAATTATTCCTTTTTTTTTCTTTATGATCTAACAAGGTTGCAATCAGGCATGCGATGTGGCCTGATCTTCATCCGATTTAAACCGAAAAGTATAAAAAAAATAAAAAAGTTCAGAAAAGGGTGAATTAGTGAAGAAAAGAGACTAACATAGGAATCATTTAGAAGGGGATATTTACCATGATTCGATTTTTGAGTTTTCCATGCGCCATGATCACGGAAGAACCGTTCTACCGTGATCATGGCGCATGAAACTGTGCCGAAATTTTGGAGAGCTCAAAAATCGAATCATGGTAATTATCACCTTCTAAATGATTCCTATGTTAATAACCATGATAGTTTCAAAAGTTTTAAAAGAGACTAAATATATGAATTGTAATAAAGTAGGTCTGATTAAGTTTGTAAAAGTAAAATTATCGCATAAACATATTACATTATGCTCTTCCTATTGAAAAACAGACATACAACAACAGACCTACCAACGAATCTGTATTTAGATTAACTTTCTTGGAAGCGAATTTCCTTTTCTTTGTACGTTTCCTTTGAGACCACTGTTTGTGACTGGTCTCAGACTGGTCCAATTAAAATGTATACGCCCTTTTAAATTTCATTGCAAATGTTTGAGGTCTCCTGTGAGTTAAGTTATTTGTACGGATTGCATTTTTTGTCTGGTTGAATTTAAAGCGCCCTTTGAAATGTTGGTTTCAAGGCGGAAAATAATAACTCTACGTTTTAGAGATAATATTTTTTTATTGGAACAACAGATATCATCCAATCACATTAAATATAGGTACCTACGTATCTGTGTTTTAAATAATACTAATTGTCATTTCTTTGTTGCATGCTAAACGTCAAATTATAAGCTTAAGTAACGACCTTAATAGCAGTGGAAGATGAAAAGCGGTTAACAAGTAATGCACATAAATTGCTTAGAGCTATAACGCTCGTTAGTACACCTTCCGAACCAAATTATAGTGCTTAGATTAGACAAGTGTGTGTGAAATGTTGCTTGTTAGGTAATTGCGTATTCCTTATTTGCATATGGTGTCGCAGTTTGGGGAGCTTGCTTATCCTTTTTTCATAACTTAAACCTCCATAAAATAAAAGTTCATAACATTTTACTTCCATATTGTCCTCATTTAAATAAGATTGTGTACTAAAGAGTTTAATTAACTGAACGGTATATAGGTACTGAACGATCTTTAATTGAGACAGACCAATAAAAATAAAAATAAAATATTCAAATTATTGCGATCTCACACCGCGGGTATGTAAATTCGAAAAAAAAACAAGATGCTACTAAAAGCCTAAAAGAGAAGGCGATTACATAAAATTAAATGCCCTCACTCTGAAGCAACGATTCAAATACAAACGATTCTCGACTCTGTGTTAAAGAACTGAACTCTAAAAACGTAGAAGTGGTTGCTTCAGAGTCGAAGCTTCGTTTTTATTAGCACGCACGATCATGTCAGAGAAGCTACTGTGAAAGTAAAACAATATAATTAATTCACATCTACTTGAAGGTAGGTACTAATACCAACTAATAGGGAATTCCGCATTTTATCATACCTAAATAAGGACTGGTTGAAAACAGTTGGATATCTTAGCCATGACGAATTAGAGGGAAAATTGCACATTATTGTAAATTTTATATTTATTTAGTCATTTGATAAACAAATGGGTTTATATCCTAATATAACACATAACCACAAAAAGTGAAAAGGGGTTATCCCCGTAAGAAGGTTCTTCAGCAGTTGTATGATATTGATAATGCTTGAATCGATAATAAACATTTCTCAACCGTTTTAAAAGAGTTTGATGCTTCATGCCACAGACCGTTTCTTTGTATGAGCAAATGTGCAATTTTCGGAGGCAAATCTATGCTATTTTCGTGACTGTGACCTAATTAATCAGCTTGTTTAGTCTAATAGTTACATCGTGCCCCAAATCTTGACAGCTTGTGTCACTTATGGAATAATATTCTGATCTATCGTTGGTTATTCCTATCGATAAAAATATAGGTTAACATTGATTTTTATTGCATAAAAATGGAAACGAAATTTCTCGATTATTTCAAATTTCTAAATTTCTGTTACTAGAGTCAATATCATGTCGAGGGGTTCCGGGCTATTTGTATTAACCGACATTTTTGATACTTTACACCAGAGCAGTTTAAAGTTTCGATTTTACGAAAAAAAAATATAACATTAGCAAATCGCATTTTTTTTAAAGAGAAGGATATTACTGTTTTTATAACATATTCCCCATAATCGTTTTTTTCTAATATTTCTATTTTTAACGCAGATAAATGTAGCTTACTACAAAATAACCAATATTTTAATTTTTTTTGTTCCAGGCTAAATGACTAAACCGCCTAGGTTTATTATTTATGAACATTGTTTACATGCAGTGTATTGTTGGCACTCTGCTAGTTTTCCAACAAAGATTAAAAGAAACTAAATACTGAACTAAACTGAAGATAGCAAATAAAACCGGCCAAGTGCGAGTTGGACTCGCGCACGAAGGGTTCCGTACCATTATCTATAAAATCTGCAAAAAACACGTTTGTTCTATGGGAGCCCCCTTAAATATTTATTTTATTCTGTTTTTTAGTATTAGTTGTTATAGCGGCAACAGAAATACATCATCTAACTATCACGGTTAATGAGATACAGCCTGGTGACAGACGGACAGACGGACAGCGAAGTCTTAGTAATAGGGTCCCGTTTTTACCCTTTGGGTACGGAACCCTAAAAATGGATACACTTACATATATTTTAGGAATGATCCAAAACTTTGTTACAGAAATTTGTTATTTTTTCTGCGAGTGGCACACAGTGGTGATCCTAAGTGATTAAGTCTATTTCGACCTTACTACTTAGCCTAGCCGGTTCAAATAAAGTTCTAGTCTACTTGCCTAGTCGTGATCACAATCATGAAATCAGCACGATTGACCGACTTCAGCATTATACAGGCGGTGAATGTCTAAAATGCCTAATATTACGTCATGTGCCAACATTTTTATCTGAATTTATATAAACTACGTGTGGTAATATTGAATCACTTATTATTTGTTTATTTATTTAAAACTTTATTGCACTTAGGTACAATGGGTGGTCTTAATGCCGAGACATATCAGAATATATTTAAAATAAATTTTTGCGTCACGTTCATTGCAGGATGTTATGAGTGATAATTAATTTAAATGACTTATTCATCAAATTATTTTATTGGGCCTTTCGGAAATTGTTCGAGAAGTAAAAAACTATACCTACATAGAAGCAGCAAAAAATGTTTATTTTGTAGTTGAGTAATAAAAGAATACAAAATATTTTTAAACACGAGAGTTTGTAGGTTCATAGATAAACTTTCTTTTGTATTGTTTTTTAGTAATTTATCAAGAAAGTTTTTACTGAAGTATTAAGTTTTAATAGTAGTTTATTTGCGAAACCAAAAAATGCCATTAAAATGTATGAAAAACAATCCAATTTCGTACCTACAAAGAACTGATAGATAGGTAACACAAAAACATTCCTTTATTTTTTGCAGCTTTGCCGACTAAATGATTTAAAGAAAAAAACATCTTTCAAATTCATCTAAATCTTCAAGGTGGAACCAAGTCAAGGTTCGTGATTTAGAAATTTAAATTTACAAAAACGTGTACACTCAATAATTGTATTTATAATAGCCGCTTTATTTCTTTACAGTGTTTCCTAACTGCATGTTTTTAATGTTTTTATTTTCATTCATAATTTAGGTCAAAGCATTAATCATTTACCAAAATGTGTACTTTCACAAAACACTACAAATCGTAATTTTTACACATTAGTGCGATTTTCTGGACGCGTAAGGTGCCATGGGTCATGCGCAATGAACTCTAGCATTGCAGCGATTCTTGCCCGAACAGCTGATTCTTGATAAACAACCTCCCCTCAACAATCGATAATTGGATATTTACCTGAGACTGAACAGAGTCCGGTTGCATATAGTAAAATACTAAGAACATCCACACTGCTCCTAGAAGCAACAAGATCTTTATGTTACGCCGCATTTTGCTTTATGTCACTGTTTTTACGCGTTCGATTGACGCGTTGCGCATTTGTTTTTATTTTGAGTAACGCGGAGCGGCGCGCGGCCGCTCGTGGTCGAGCGAGCGAACTGAGCCCAGCAAGTAGCGGAGATAGTCCGGTCATGCGCGTATCGGTCTTCGTGATACCGAAATAGAACTTGCACTGTACGACCACTTCACACTGGCAGGTTAGCCCTCTCACTACATCGTGGAGCGTCTATGTCTAGTTATCCGGCTAGGACAACCCTGTCTTCATCAATGTCATCAGCATTGCCTTCATCATTCTCTACGAGCTTAATTTTTTCTCGAACCTCGTCAGCTAATTAATTGTCTCTTACGTGTGATCTAAGTTAGACGTTGTAATTAACAAATTATGGTCGATTAGTATTAAGTGAGTAGTTAATATATATTCATGGTAGTTTGAAAGTTGTAAACTGTACCTAAGTAAGTAGACTTAAAGTAAACCGTAAGAAATAAGGCCAGTAAGGGTTAAAATAAAGTACTAGAGTACTTTACTGAGATAAAGATAAAGATAAATTATTTGCAAAAACACATGTAAACAAAGATGGTTTATTATGACTTTATGACACAGCATGTTTGATCAATTGATATCGGTATACAAAAAAATATGTCGAGACGAGAGTATGGCATACAAATCTAAATACTACAACGATTTAGGTAAAAATTCATTCAAATTTAATACATTTATCAATCACAGATAAATCACAATTAATTATTCAGTTTTGTAGAATAAAATAAAATTAAAATGCGTCATTTAGAAATTCGTCAATACGATACTAGCATTTTTCTAATACAAGTTTTTCTAAATTAGTCCTAAATAAATTTATATTTAAATCTCTACCTCTTTGGTATTTTATTGTAAATTATGGGCACTGGTAGGTAGTCTCTTGATTTCAGGTACCTACCTAAATAATAAGTTACTGTTTGCTTTGATTGTTCATTTACTCATTTATCTTTATGTTTTGTTACCTTTTTATCAAATCAATGATTTTCAAGTCTTTATTATCAAACAGAATGTATTTTTTTGAGATTTTCGTATGATCCTTCTGCAAAATATCCAAAAATAGCATCTTTTGTGCCGTGGGATCAAAGCTCAAAATACATGTCCTTTGAATTTAGAATTATCTTTTTTCAATGTTGTTCACTTCGTAACCAATCAGACTAATGAACGCCACGGGGTCTATCAGGGGAGAGTCAAAGCTCCATTATCATTATTAGGTTTATATTTTTAGGTTTTCGAAGTTTTAGATCCTTTATAAGTGCACGTGTAGGTACCCCACTTACCGAGTAAATCCAAGTCTTTACGTATAGACTCTGATTCTTTGGATTAAATCTCATATATTTTCTAGAGCGATGAAAATGTTGGTTGGGTATTTCTGGTATTCAGCAAAGTAATAAAGTATACGGTAGACATGGAGTTCGGAGTTCTATGTAATTATGTACCAAAAACAATAATAAAAGCGCCATCTAGTAGTAATCTTCATGGTCATGTTTTCTTCCTACGAAGCTTAGTAGAGTTACAGACTGCACTCATTCTGGCCTCACTCTCTGCTGGCACTGCAGCACCGTGTCGAACGTGGACAGAACAGTTTAGTTCTATGGACAAAGTGAAGAGGGCGTTGATTTAAAATATTAATTATGAATCTCTACCTTATTATTACGAACATAATAATATGAGCCCTTGAGTAGAGCTCAGTTGATGGCATATAATATTTTGTCAACCTCAACGTTAGCACACAGAGGAAGAAAAGAAACCAGCAATATATTTAGCAGTTGATCTTGACAAGCTTATTGGTAGAGATGATGAAAATGACATACAAAAATAAAATTATTATTTGAAAGCAAACAAAATGAAATAATACAGTCTCAGGCTAAAAAATCTCGTATTATAGAACAAAATTCCAAAACGTAAATCACAAAGGTGTTTGGAAGAATATCTACTACCTTCTTAATATTGCTTGCTCTATTGTCTACATATTTCTCAATATATTTCCTCGATTAGCAATAAAATTGTTAGCTATAATGTAGTTAACTAGGCAATAACCCGAGCTAGTTACCTTACCGATCCCAGGTTTATTGAGACTAACAAGGCAACATTAAACGCAATCTGCAATCACAAAGCTCTGGCCGAGTCGCCTCCATATTACTTTTACAGCGGCTATAAACATTGCGAATACGAATTAAAAATAAATCAACGCAACACCCTTTGTTTCGAACATTGTATGCTCGTTGAAAGTTGAGGATATTGCAAACAGCTCAAAAAAATGTACTCTATTTTTTAGTAGGCAACCCATTTTGCAAAGAGGACCCGAGGAAATACCTATTAGCTATTTAGTTAAAGAGTAAGCAGTAACGCAGTTTGTTGACCATCGGGTGGACAGAGACATTAGATATCTGATAGGCCAGTGAGGAAGCCAGTGGTCGAATAATGGTGATGATGATACGGATTTATTAGCCAATGCATAATTCCAGTCAACAATAAATAAGTGATTTCGAAACGGTTCATCAGTTTAAATAAACGTTTTTATTTCAATTTAATTTCATTGTCACTTAATAAGCAGGTGCTAATTATGTACCTACTTAAGTACTCTAGGTACAAGCGATTGTCTCCATCGTTTACAAAACATTACCTTCTGAATCGCTTGATGTTATGAATGGAAAGATAACCTCAAAATCCTGCATCTTCCCTCCATTAGCTCCCGTCATTCACAATGTACCCGCTGTCCGGAGGGAGCGCGCGTGCCCTTAGACCGTTTCCCGCGCGCCTGCGAGATAACTTCGAAATTCGAACGAGTTTGACTTTATAATAGGTACACGTTCTTTTGTTTTTATTCATTTTAAATTCGTGAACAGAGCCCGCGAACTAAAAATTTTGAACGATTGTAATTTTCAAACCTTCATTTGTTTTTTACGCAAAAGTTACCGAGATTATTTGTTTCGTTCATGGTTTTTTCATGATAGGTACTAAAGTATAGAAGTGCGTCTTTGGGTTTCTTTAGTCGGATATAATTTGGAGGTAAGTTTGACGTACTTATGAAAAGCTTTTTAGTTCTACTGTATTATAATTACTTCATTTATGAAGGTACAAAAAATATACAAAAAAATGTGTCTAAAAAAATTGCACGGTACTGCGGCACGGTAGATACCTACCGTAGGTACCGTGCAATTTTTTTTAGACTCATGCAACCGATTCTCTTTTACTAGGTTTACCTTCTCTAGTCTTATTATTAATATCTTAGTAAACTTAAGATAACTATAAATCACTTTTTGAGTGGTTGACCGTCATAATTACGTAATCATAGACACCATGAAAAATCCTTTTGGTTACCTATTTTTAATTATCCTCATTTATAAAGTGATTGATTACGTTCCAATATACATTAGGACCCATCAATGTAGATATTATTTCGATGAAGTCAGCTATATCAGTTTAATCGAAACCGCTTTGGTGAACATAGTAGGTATTCGGTTCAGTAAGTAAACAAACTTCCCTTACACTAGATTTATTTAGTCCATGTTTACAGGAACTTCCGCCTTGTGTACAGGTTACTCTGTGTTACCTAAATAAACGCGCACGAACGTCGTTCTAACTTTTACAGTAAAAAAAAACAATTCCTTTCAAAACTGAATTTTAATAGTAGTTGTAAACGCATTCGTGGTTTCTTTTACAAAATGACATATATTACAAATGACATAATTTAAAATATGCAATGCAAATAATGCATTGCATATTTAAAAAAAACCTGAGAAGTAGGTAATCTCATTAATATTATAAACGTGAAAGTTTATGTAAAATGATTAATAAAACATAGAAATATCCATCAAAACCATTTAAATTAGTATGATTGACCTTTCTAAGGCCCGTATTATGAAAACTTGTTCCGTCATCGATGTACAGTGTTATTGGTAAATTAGTGACAATACGTGCTGCAGGTCCTGCCCATCATCACAAACACGTTCGTAAAGGCGACAAGTCTAAATTCTAAAAAAAAATATGTATAACGCACCTCTGATACTAAATGAAAAAACATCTTTGTCTGGAACCCAACGAGTTACTTAAGACCGATCTTTCACTCTCATATCTTCTGTTAATTCAGGGCAGAGCTGTTTTTAAGTTGAGTTTCAAATAAAACCTCTCTAACGAACGATAATTGAATTGCGGGAGTACCCATTACCAATACCAAAATTAAGAATTAAGACCTGGCGTCTTCACAAATGTGTTTGTGATGATGTGCTGAACCTGCAGTTCACGTATTGTCACTAATTTCCCAATAACCCTGTATACTTGAGTAACGTTTATGTCATAGAAAAGTATTACTTAAGCACAGATCGATGACTAAGCAAACTTTTATAATACTGACCTGAGTGTGGATTTGATGTACTGTAAACATTATAGTGTGGTCAGAACAACCCTCCTTTCAACGTCATGTGCAATTGCACTCCCCCTCCCTCTCGGCATGCTGAGGTATCTATTGGGGTAGCGCGGATGGCTGAATAAGCAGTTTCGGTACCGATATTAGGCATCTCAATTTATACCAATTACAGGTTTTTCTAAAACTTAAAACAGGCTTTACAATTTAGCTTCCATTAAGTATTCATTTATGCTACCATTGTCATAATGCGACCTTATAACTCCTACAATGTTGGTATCATTACTTAATGAAACATCGAATTGAGTCTGTCCTTTTGAGAACTCTGTCTCCTAACTTTTCAAATTCATACTTTGAAATTCATAAGCTCCTTACAAAGAGCATAGTTATGACAAAGTACAATGTACAAATATGGGATCTAACGTAATTTTTTTTGTTAGCTTTTGGTTTTTAGTACTTTATGGGTAATTTTCTACGAAATTTTAATAATGTCCCAAAAATTTTTGATTTCGGCAGGCTTCGAACCTGCGCGTATTTTTTTGTCGGTATAGCCAAATGTCAATCAATTGAAAACTACTTTTTAACCGACTTCAGTAGGTTCTGTGTTCGGCTGTATGTATTTACTTAATGGTCATTTGGCGTATTGGTGATTTCACGTATTGGTTATTTTGCGATTGGTCATTTTGCGTATTCATGATTTTTTTTTCATTGGTCATTATGCGTATTAGTCAATGTGCGTCTAAACGTTTTTATTAATATTCAACTTCAACGATTTCACCGTCAATTAAAGACCGATTTTAATGATTATTTCTTTAATGTACCTATAGACAATTATTCCGAATTGGTACCATAAAAAATATGCCCGAGGGATAATTATTCATCCCGTCAAGTTTAATAACAACGTAATACTTTTGAGAAATCACGACTAGCTACAACAATTTTGGTGATTCTCTCTTTATGTATAAAGGTTGATTTTGAGGTGGTCTCATAAAAGTTTGATGCTCGAGCAATTCTTAAACATATCTTAAACATCATCACATGATTATTTTCAAAATCACTGTAACAAATGGATTCCATGGCAACGGGCATAAACAAACGAAATGAGACTCAAATTATACCTAGATGTCGCCTCTTGAAAAATTAGACTGCCTATCGAAGTGTTCCAGGTTTAAAACTACTTGCAAATCCATTTTCATTAATTTCATTCAGGAATATAAAGTCGACTATACTTTAAGAACACGCCAAATAATAGTTTTTTAAACAATCAAATTGGATTTCGAAATTTTGGATGTATAACACCTAGATAAACCGAATATGCGGAACTACAAAAAGGCAAGCCCTTCCTGACTTTGTAGGAATTGCTCTGTTCCCTTCAGGTAGTGCATGCTGGACGTCCTGTAGGTCAATAAACACATAAGTAGGTAAAAACTGATTATAGACACTGATATGTACTGTAGTTTTTAATACTTCGCTTTGGTTTTCTTCTCTCAAGAGGGAATAGTGGAACTAAAAGACCGTTGAGGGGGCATTCTGCACTTTTTCAAATTAAGTAACCAGTTTTTATTTATATTAGTCAAGGGGAAAAATGGAATAGGATATAAGACCAAATTCATATTGTATCTTTTTGGGATTCCATTGTTGGAATTCCTAAGCAAATAAATTAATAAATTGATGACGTAAGTACCATAAAGTAGAAGGACGACGGCATTGTGAATCTCTGCGCATCATAGTTTTGCACGTCCAGGGAATCAATCTAGAACTTGAAGACAAAGTGACAAAACCCGTCGTGAGGAGGTGAATGTGAGATACGTGTCAAAGATTTGCACTAGCCTTGCACTCGAGGGTTGGAACTTGAATTGCCAGTGTTGCAAGTGTTGCAGTTGCCTTGAACAATTTAGCAGGGGCAGCGTTTTGAACATTGTTTGAAATATTTTGTGACGAGATGTGCTTATCTCATCTCACTAATATCATAAACGTGAAAGTTTAGATGGATGGATGGATAGATAGATGGATGGATGTTTGTTCCTTTATCACGCCAGAACGGCTGAACGGATCTGAATGAAATTTGGCACAGAGATAGATTATAGTCTGGAATAGGACATAGGCTACTTTTTATCCCAGAATTCCCACGAGAACGGTAACCACGCGGGTGAAACCGCGAGGCGCTGCTAGTGTACAATAAGTTTCATCTTTTGTAATGTAATTCGCAAATGAGTATATTACGACAAAGCTATACTTAAGTCTAAAGATAACCACAAACCCACTATGAGGTCTTCTAATGTTGGTTTAGAATTTAGATTGTAAATTATGTTTTCCTGAGTATCCCATACACATCCCATTGATATATCCTAAAAATACAATACCGCAAAGAGACAAAATTCAAGATTATATATTGCGAAACACTAAACCCGCCCTTACGCGCTGGGGGTCGTACCGCAGAGGCTTGACAGTGAATGTACTTATAAATTACTTACTACTACTTATCAATACTTACTAACGCTTTCATTGTCCACGAAGCAAATTTAGCTCTGCGAGTCAAATCTATATAATGTAATTCAACATTTATTACAAGCAAGGGCAGCGTTAGACTTAGTTTTGGGTAATTTTGACGTATTAGAAACGTGATGTATGGGTTTGATCTTTTGTAAAGTAATTTGGAAGTGAGAATATTACTCCGATAAGATTGAAAAGTAAAAAATTACGTTATCCGTGTATTCGAATTAGTAAAAGCTCTTCATTTTATGCAGAATTCAAATTTATCCGCTTCATTCTTTTTCATTTTATGCAGAATTCAAATTTATCCGTTTCATTTCAGTAAAACCGTAGATACAAAACACGGAAAAATAGGTCAAAACTTTAAAAACTAATTTTTGATACAATTAATTCTGTTTAGTTAGTCTCAAAAGACCTTAAGTGGTTGAACTTTTAACAATTAACAACGTTTAACGGGTAGACGACGACGCCGGTCAAATCCGCAAATTGACCATTCGTTAACCCCGGTCAAAATTTAGTGTTTGCGTGACAAACAATCCACATGACTCCTGATTGCACTAATTAGTAGAGACAGTTTGCAATTTGTTGTTCGACCCTCATTCGACCGGATGCCTAAAACTTTGTTAATATTTAAATTCTGTAAATACACTGACCTAACTTTTAGAGCTCTATTTCAGTGTTTGTTGTTTTAGTGTTACTGACTTTACGGTAATTTCTGTATGGAAAGCTTTTACAGTCGATTCGAATAGAAAAGCTTTACCATTAATCTACCATTAGGACACTCTTGGGACCGGAAATTTAAAAAACTGCTCTCCGAACTACAGAATACTGTGTACGTGAGACACGAAAGTGTGCAGCTGATTCTCAACCTAACTGATGTCATCAGTTGGCATCATCTTTCGTAGTACCTGCATCATCACCATCATATTATTATTATTGATCATCATTGGATGAAGACTGTGTTGGTATATTTCATGAAAATATTTCTGCATAATTTTAAGAAAAAGTTTGTTTTTTATCCTAGAATTTTTATTTAGCAGGCTGCTTTCTACGTAGTAGGTACTTTAGTAAATTATTTTGCTTTTTATTAGTACTTGTTTCACATAATTGAAAAATGGTGTATAATTAAGTTTTTCGTGTTAAAGATTATTTATCGTGTGTTTATCGCGTACCTTTTGCTTTCTAACCAATCTCTATAAATACCCGATGAATTATGTTAACAATCTTTATGTTAACAAATCACGAAAGTTTAAAAACTTATATTATAACTTTTTTTTAATTATCATATAATACTTTTAATATTTTTTAGTGTAGGACGCCCTCCGACCAGTTGGGATGACGATTTGCGAAAGACTGCTGGCAGATGCTGGATGCGGCAAGCTGAAGACAGGGCGCTATGGCGCTCATTAGAGAAGGCCTATGTCCAGCAGTGGACTGATATTGCTGATGAAGATATAATAATTTTATAAATTGTATACTATGTAAATAACTATTCACTTGCGATCAGTCTCGTAGGATTTCATACGAAGATTATCTAGCCGCGCCGCGCGCCGTGTCGCGCAGTTCCGTTGTAGTGCAGTTCCGCCCAGTGCGAGGGCACCTTAAGTGACTGTCTCTTTGAGAATAAAACATAAACCTAAACCTATAAAGAAACCTTCGGACACTCCACATAGCTGAACTCGAGACGATAACCTGTAGTTCCAAGTGTTATCTCTCCATCCCTCACAGAACATATTTACCTCTCAATAATCCTATAGGTATAATATATCCTAGTAGTACCTACCTAGTATATCAATCCTCTCACAGACATTTCACTGTGCAAGACTATTGAATACTCTTTTATCTTTGTACCACAACGAATTCATTGAGCTACAATATAATTGTTACAATGGTATCTCAAAATGCGCTACAGTAGTTTATATCAATAAGAGCGCTCGTTATACTACCGCGCGGTACCGTAGGTGCGGTGCCGCAAGAGTTTCGCAATGCATCTATTCAACGTTGTCCGTTGAATAGATGCGAAACTGTCGCGGACACGCTGCAGACCTCGAGTTGCGGCTCCGCAAATTCGATTCCGCGCGGTAATGTGAGAAGGGGATAAGATATACATGTGATTGTTTAAAAAAATATATAAATCGACTTCAAATTCCTTTATATATTCATGTACATTGTTTGTAATGTACATCGAACCTGTAACTCGGAGTTATCAACAAATGATTTGTATTTGTAATGTTTTGCGGGACAGATACTAATCCCTCGGTATTAGTATTAAATTGTATTAATTCTCTATAAAAATCCAAAATCATCAAAATTAATTTTTGATTGATTGCAATTGATGGAGAAATTAGTGACATTAGTATGGGATGGTTGGATGTTTGTTAGGTACTTCTTCACGCCAAAAGACTGAACTAATCCTGAATTGATGAATTTTGCGTGGATGTAGGTTCCTGGAATCAAACATGCCATCAAAGCCTACTTTTTATCCCATAAAATAGTTCCCATGGGATAGAAATAACTTTTAAACGTTTCCTTCTAAATAACGCATGCGAAGCCGCGAGCAGAAACTAGTATACATAAACAACATACATAGAACCGAGCATACAACTGCCTCCTTTTTAGACGGAACCCTTCGTGCGCGAGTCCGACTCGCACTTGACTGGTTTTATTTCGAATTTCCTAAAAAAATTTTCGGATTTTCCTTAAGTATATTTTTCCCCCCTTTAGGTTGGTAGTTAGGCCTTCAAGGACATTTACCAGGGGCTCTGTTATCACGTTTTACCTTCACAATACTTTCCTTTGCCCTGTGTGTGAGACTGCACTAGCATGTGTGGGCTTCCAAGTCTACCAACTTAACGACAGGAGTGTGGCGAATACTCCAGTGCGGCCAGAGTGCAACGAATCATTTTTATTGTCCTGCGGTATTTCCACCGGCTGTAAAACATGCAGGTGCCTGGTTTAGCAATGGTGTTAGAAACAGGTTGGGAGTTACTCGTTTAATTATAGGAAAAGGAAGTAAACGCTATGTTTCACGGGTGAGATGGTAGGTACTTTATGTCAAAGTCTTAAGTCAATAACTTCATTTCTTTAGGTTTACAAAATAAGCTACTAACAGGTCAAATTTTATACTTTAAACAGCTTTATAAAAACGTTTTTTTTGCTATTAGGGGGCATCCATTAAGTACGTGAGGGGATTTTGACAATTTTTCGACCCTCCCCTCTCGCTTTGGTGAAAAATATGTCGTGAGATTTGGGTCGACAATAAAATAATTAATGCAGATCAAGAGAAGAGATTCTCGCGTCCACACGAAACAAAAAACTGCTTAATTTCTCGGAAAAATAATTACGTGATATATGCCGAGACCCCCCCTTTCCCCCACGTGAGGTTAGGTGAGATTTGGCTGGACCCCCTTCCCCCCCTAAACGCCTTATTACGTAATTAATGGACGCCCCCTTATATGGTGCGTAACTCGCGCTGGGGCAATTTTCTTCGAAAATAAAAAAATAAAAATAAAAAAATCGACTTCGATGGGACCCGAACCCGCAACCCTTCGTTTTATAACATCTTACACAATAAGATGGATTGTGTTTGGACATGTATACATTCTGGCAAATTAAATATTATGATAACCTTTGTTACTCAAACATTTATACAGAAAGTTCGATTAAAAAGTGGTATTTAGTATTTGGGTTATGCAGCTTTATACCCAACACAACTTCCAACTGGTGCCACCAAAACTGTAAGAGTTTTCTGGCACGCCAGAAGGGCACTCATCAGCACTCAAAAACTTCGCCGTGAAAGATTCGACAGTTCTCCAATTCGCAATACAGCACGGATCAGCCCTTATACCAAATTGCCCGCACAATGGTCCCACCATCCATGCATTTCGCACCATTGGTTACTAGTGATGCGACGTTCTTATTTCGAAAATGACCCGATTATCCGGATAATCTAAATTCGAATAATTGCTTTGGGAATACGAAGTGTTCTTTTTCTTTTTTGAATTGTAAATGTTATTGTTTGGGTAGAAGTCTAATTTTAATTTAAAAAAAATGTGGCTTAGTAAATCTCACTAATATTATAAACGTGAAAGTTTAGATGGATGGATGGATAGATAGATGGATGGATGTTTGTTCCTTTATCACGCCAGAACGGCAAAACGGATCTGGATGAAATTTGGCACAGAGATAGATTATAGTCTGGAATAGGACATAGGCTACTTTTTATCCCGAAATTCCTACGGGAACGGGAACTACGCGGGTGAAACCGCGAGGCGCCGCTAGTTATATATAATACACTGACTACATATTTATTTAAACCATTTAGGTAGCAAGAAACCTTGCAATATAAGAGCTTATTTTATTCTGCTCCTATATAATCATTTCTAGTGTAAAAGAAAATAACATTGTCATCTAACCCGAAGAAATTGAGTTTGAAAGGCATTGAAAATAATTAGGTTCACTTTTATTATCCAGACTAATATCGTAAATTCGAAAGTAACATTGGCTGTCTCGGTTTAGGCTTGAAAAGGTTGAATGTATCTTTATTTTGGCAAGGACGCCAATCATTTATCTCGAAAAAATGACTAATTGTTATTTTTTTACTTTTAAAGAACAGGGAAATGCCATATATTGCGATAATTTTAGACGAAAGAAAAGAAAAGACAGGCATTATCTCCCATTAATTGGCATTTTACATCATTCATTTCAAAACTTGACGATAAAACAATAAAAAGGCAGATATTACTAAAATATTTATTGTCTACTACCTTATTATATTTAACGGTAATTATAATAATTGGAAATGTATATTTTTATGAAAGTGTATGCTGGACATGTGATAAAAACAAATGAAATCCTTATCGAATACATTTAGTAAACAGCGAAACCAGTCAACCCTCTCAGCAACCAAAGCACCTCACTAGTTCTATGCAGCGTGTCCTCCACAATAGAACTATTGAAAAGCCAGAACAATAGTTAGGCCGTGTTTACACTGGAGGGGTTTGGCCCGTCAGCTTGCGAACGAGGACACAAAAAGGGGGATTCCCTATGTACTTGAACAGAAGTTGTCAAAAATGTAGCTTTTGTAGCTTGAATGCGCCTAAAATTCTTTGTGTTTTGCTTTTCAGCTAACAGAATGTAAATTCGGGCTTGGGTATATGCTTTCAATATACTGTTTGCTTTATTAGAAGCCTATCTAAAGGAATGAACGGTTTTCAAACAAAATTATAGGTCTTTCTATTATTTTCTTTACTTGCCGCTTTTCTGACTTTGAGTACAAATTGAGTTTTCACGTCAAACATAGTAGATATATTTTGCACACTCTATGCTAATAAAACGCACTTTAAACGTCATGTACATGACGTTTAAAGTACATATCTCTAAATGAAAGCAAGAAATTATTGCCATGGTAGCTGAAAAAGGTGAAGGTTTAATCAGATTCAATTCAATCTCTTTGTTCGAATCTCCTTGGTCATTTATATATTTTTAAGTTCCGAATTCAAACTTATTGCTCATTATTCCCTTGGCAGATTACTCCCAGTTCAAATTCGAACTAATTTGGAACATCAAACTTGTGTCATGTTTTTTATCAATGGACGCACAGATCACTATAAACTAGTCAGCTTAGGTTTCAATGACGCCCGTGATATAAGTACACAGCTTTGTACCCTCGGGGCATAATGTACTATCATTAGCATTGTTCCACTGCTAGGCAAAGGCTCCTGTTCTTCCAGCTTTCCCTGTTCCTCCTTGTTAAATGCCTACAAGGTGCACAGGAGTTTACTTTAAAGTACGACTATATTTTTTTATCCCCATTGCATAAACATTCAAGGGTTAATATTTCTTTACAAGCCTATATTAACCCGCAGAGCGACGCGTCAATCAACGCATTCAAAACTTCAACTTAACAAGGGTACCAGCTACCCCATGTGCAAACAAAGGGATTTTAAATTGGATTCAACTTATAGTCCAATAAATTGAACAGCATTCTTTAGTAGTTTTTTGCAACTATTTTCAGTTAATAAGTTTCAAAATTAGGTATTTAAACTAACAAAAAACTCTTGCTTCAAGTCACAAAATGAGATTGCATTTCGTAAAGTAGGTATTTTAGTAAAATGTAACATAAAAATGCTATCGAATAATTGTGTATTCTTAAGGGTTAATCATTGCCTATCTAGGTACTTATAGAGCTTGCTCGTAGCGTTGCTAACTAAATTTTATAGCTCAAGATAAAAGGTTCGAGTCTGGTCTCATAATCTGTAACGGCGACTCAAAACATTGTCGTAGGGACTTATTTTACAGCTTTGATTATTTATTTGCCCCTTCTGACAAAGATTTTGTTCGCATAACCGTAAAGATAGCTCCTTAAAAGGGATTCCTTTATCAAACATTTTCAAACATGCACTTTGTAATTCGATTTTGATTTTCGAACATTTAGAAAGCTAACCTAACCTACAATAAAATTTGTTTCACAATTAAATAACTGGTAGGCATAGAAAGACCAACACTAACATTCGATATTTAAAATTCGGACCGTCATTTGTTTGGTTGGTAATCCAAGCCAAAGGTTGCTAATATACAAAAGTTGGGTCATCCATACCCATTGTTTCAAAGTTATGCGACAGATTTTCGTATAATCGAAGTTATCAAAGTAGAGTTGACGAAACTTTGGACTCTTATAACTAGACTTTGGAATAACTTTTATCGTGTTTTTAAGCAAACTTTACAGCTGATGTTGACAGTAGATTGTGATTTACCCCTTTTAACTTAATATTAATAGAACTTTTGGCATTGATTTAAAGTTAATGGGCGCACGGCAGGCAATAAATACCTATATTAAAAAAATTGTAAATAAATAAAGTCGCTAATAAATATCGATCTATACCTAGCAGCAGAATTTAATGTAGCACTTTATTGGTATTTTCGACTCTACCGACTCTAAATCTTTAAAAATTTGAATTTTCGGATTTTGACTAAGCTATTTCCGAAAACAAGATAAAGGTTACAAAGATCAAAACTGCACTCACGTCAAGTCAGTTCACGTGCCTTTTAAGAATTTATATCTTCCCCTTCTATTCAATTTGGGCAACGGTTTAGAATTCCCTGACCATCGCTCGCCTGCATACATGGAACATGGATGAAATTTTAAATGTTCCCGAAGAATTGGGCTTTTGGCTTTTCTTCCCGTTATTACGTACCGATAGCTGTCGATAGGTACCCAATTTGATACCTACTGCAAAATTTTGTTACAAGATTCCATCAAATGAGGAAAATATATTACAAAACAAGTTTTTATAAAAAAAACACCAAAATTTTTAAATATTAGTCACAATTTTTTACGTGCATGATATTAATTATTGACAAGTTCCGTTGTAAAGAGATAGTCTTCGGGCATACTAGCATTTGCACGAAAATAAATCCGAAACCTTATTTTAATGGCTGAACGTCAGTTTATTTCGGTTATTTTAGTGTATTGTCATCAGAACTGAACAAGAACAAGCTAAGCAACAAGCACAATTAAACAAAAATTAATAAGGACATTAAAATTAATTTAATATAGATAAATTGAGCGCAATTTAAAGCAAAAATAAAGTGCTTCAGAAAAAAAAACACGAAGAAAAAATTAATGCCCTTGCATATTAAACTTTTTCCCAGAGTAATAAAAGCTAAAATTGCAAGCATGTGCACGATGTGAGAATAATGCTGGCAAATTAAACAGATCTCTGGAGATAAGTAGGTATGCATGACGTCATCGAGATAACAGCGATGTGGAAAAATCTGTCATTGTGAAAAGCTAGATTTTTAGGGTTCCGTACCCAAAGGGTAAAACGGGACCCTATTACTAAGACGCCGCTGTCCGTCCATCTGTACGTCTGTCACCAGGCTGTATCTCATGAACCGTGATACCTAGACCGTTGAAATTTCACAGATGATGTATTTCTGTTGCCGCTATAACAACAAATAGTAAAAAACAGAATACAATAAATATACTACAACAAACGTGATTTTTTGCCGTTTTTATAGATAATGGTATGGAACCCTTAGTGCGCGAGTCCGACTGACTCGCGCTTCGGCCAGTTTTATTAATTCACTGGATTCCCGGCTTTGAAATAATGAGGGTGCAACTAACAAGCCCACTAGAAAAAGACTGAAAAGTAGGTAAATGGAAGTTGGATGATTAGATAAATAATGCTGGACAATTCACACAGCATCATCTAGCCCCAAGCTAAGCAGAGCTTGTGTTAAGGGTACTAGACAACTGATATACATAATAGAAATTGACTGATTTACATTATATATATTTTCAGTTCTTTTTTGTTAAACATAGAAAATACCCAGAACAACCGCGGAAAATATTTGCGGATAGTACAAACATTTGTACCTACCAAGACGGTAATCGAAACCTATAACATATTTTTATTACATGACATATTTTTAGGATCAAACAATAACCTTTTCGGCCAAAGAGTGGAATGAGCTTCCAGCGTCGGTTTTCCCGCCCGAGTACAATCTTGGAGTCTTCAAATCCAGGGTGAATAAGTTCCTTCTGGGAAAAAGTGCTCCATCTTAGGTCTCATCATCACTTATTCAAGTGAGATAGAGGCCAAACGCTTGACCATCACCAATAAAAAAAGCCTGACTTTTTATAAAAGATCTTATAAGACTAGGCGTCTTCTAAGATCTTTTATAAAAAGTCAGGTTTTTTTCACTCTCGTCTGGAAGTGACCCCGGTTGTTGTTGGCCGGGAAAACCGAAGCAGGCAGCGAAATCCAACTTTCAACCTTTAGCGGTATCAATGATAAAGGTGCAGGAGAATATCCAGATGGTAGGGGTAGTAATGTGTCGTACGTCTACCAGTCCTGGAGTGGAAGCGAGATGGTGGGTGGTGATTTGATCTTAGGTAACAAAACAAAATTCACAATTCAGAAACATTCGGCTTTATAACATTAGAAGGATGACTGGTTAGGTGTCGAATGGTTAAATGTTGCTAATCAACTGGTTATCACTATTGGCGACCAGATTTTACATTATGATTCATTTACTAGATGAATACCTCCCAAGCCCCATCTATCATGGAGGCTACTACAGAAGTCTATCAGGTGTTACAATAACCAGTCCGCTGGCGGTCCATACGCGGCTAGTGAAACCGTTTGCAGTCCCCACCCCCCTCCCGCCACCGCGCGGAGCGCGCGGAGTTGGGACTTGTTGCGTTCTTTCACAGATTTCTTGTACATTTTGCAGGAATAGCTAGTAGGTAACATTTATGCATATTTGGATTCTCCATAAAATTTCCTACAAATTAGCATGTAGATATATTGACGTTGTAATAAATTACCTAAATGATGTACGTGTAATGAAGGAGGAAAGGTAAAATTACGGCGAAGGAAGGTTTGTAAAATAACAAGTAAGTCGACGAACCGCAGTCTTTGTGAGGCCGACGCGTAAACAGAACTCAATGTTTATATGTAGATAAATACAAGCCCGTTTTAGCTACCTTTCCTTGATCTTTATTTTTGGGAGGGCAAGATTTATGTTTTTAATTCTGGAATTTGTATAACAATGATTGCAAATGCCCATAGGTAAATAGGTATACATAGATTCCTTGTATTTTTCTTGTCTTAAAACTGGTAGTTTGTACGGGTTTTCTGGGTATTTTCTATGTAAGATAAAACATTTATGTTATGTATTGTATTAATCAGTCATCTAGTACCCATAACACAAGCTCTGCTTAGCTTGGGGATAGATGATGCTATGTGTATTGTCCAGCATTATTTATGAGCTATGTCATAGAAATCGACTCGAGAAGAACCGACAACTGTTGGGTAAAAGTGTTCTTGATTGGAGACCACGACTCGGCAACGTAGTGTAGAACGCCTTCCGATCAGCTGGGATGACGATTTGCAAAAGATTGCTGCCAGATACTGGATGCGGCAAACTTAAGACATGTCGCTATGGCGCCTTAGGGGAGGCATATGTCCAGCTGTAGACTAATACAGGCTGATGATGATGGTGATAGAAATACAAACATTTTAAGAGAAAGAGAGAGATGTAGATTTGGAAATTGATTGACTAATCATAGAGATAATTAGTGGTACGATACGAACAACCGGTTGTTAAGGGGTCTACACGCTAAGTCGGCAACGCACCCCAGTGCAGCGGGTTGCGGTATTTCAGTGTATGAATATTGTAGGCAGCCGACAGGGTTTTGAAAACTTGTCGGCGACTTTGGTGTGTTCCATTAGTAACTTTATCATAAACTAACATAATGGTTATATTTATAGTGCCTATAAAATCACATAGGATAAGGACTCACAGTGTCAGTCGATAAATGAAAATAAATGAATGAACACTCGTTCCATAAAATGTTTGTACAAAATGCAATAATGCGTTCAAACACATCCATATTTGCCATCACAGTTTTTTATGTTGATTTTACTACAACGTCCGCGTACGCTTATTGACGACCCTAAACAAATACAAAAGGGGATAATATTTACTTAAGTTCGCATTTTCAATGAATTTCAAACTCTATTGTCGATAGAAAAAGCTTACTTTGCTATTAAATACTACTCCCTACAGACAAGCTTTGTGTTACAAATTAAATGAACGTAAAGTATTCTCGAATCCATCGATTCTTTGCAGATTGGATGCTGTGTAATTATTTATTTATCAGTTGAACGTACGAATGGAAAAAGGAAAGCCAATAAACGAAGAAAAATTTACCATTACTGCGATAACGAAAGTTTTTATTGTGTTACGACTTTTTCCTCCATGACTTTTACAGTAACAGTACCTAGATAGATTTTACTTTTACAAAGCTGGACATTCTTGAGAGGTCCCCATCAGAATACCCATGAAACGCGAAGATCTTAAATAAAAATGCCCAGAGAAACGTCGGTATTGTTTTAAGAGTTCCGTTCCCAAAAGGTAAAAACGGGACCCTATTACTAAGATATCGCTGTCCGTCTGTCTTTCTATCACCAGTCTGTATCTCATGAACTGTGATAGACTAGACAGTTGAAATTTTCACAGATGATGTATTTCTGTTGCCGCTATAACAACAAATACTAAAAAACAGAATAAAATATAATATTTAGGGGCTCCGATACAACAAACGTGATTTTTGCTCGATATTGATAACAGGTAGACGCTTGATATATTCCCAGAATATCTAGTTATATATTCACTTTAAAAATAAATAATTAAATAAAAATAAAACAAATATTTAAGGGTAAATTTAAATATTTGTTCCCTTAAATATTTGTTTTCTCATACAACAAACGTGATTTTTTTGTGCGCTTTTATTTGTAGAAATGGGAAACCTTCGTGCGCGAGTCCGACTCGCAGTTGGCCGGTTTTATTTGTCAGTACAGTTATAGCAAAGATAAGTAGCCTAAGATTCTCGTAGTCCGTAGGATACTTGCTCCTAAAGTTAAAGTGAAGAACAGCATAGCTTTGAACTGACGACATCGTATAGATAAGGATATCTCGTAATATCTGGGTGGCAAGAAATACCTAAGAGACAAGACTTCTTTATCGTGAGCCATAGTCGACCCGCGGATGAGCCATAGCACGGTTTATGAGTACTTATTTATAAAGACTTGAGTTCACTTTCCACGTATCTTTGTACGGTTTCCGCTGTGTTGGAAATGTACTTACCTAAGGTTATTAGTAGTTAGACAATAACGGTTCTTTCATAGTCTTTTTGAGGTAAATATTATATTTTGACCTTCGTCCACCGCGCCACAGAGGAAAAGCTCAAAACTCAGGTAAAAATCCTATTGAATTTTTTTTTCAGACCTATGTCTTTGTTGTCAAAGCAATACCTAAGAATTGCTTTGACTACTTCCACGAAAGTCTACACCTACCTTCCTGTAGTGTCCGAGGTCCGATGTTAAATACAATTACCTAAACACTGGCTCGTTACTGTTCACATATCGCCCAGCAGCACATCACCCGCCCACGGCGGCGGCCCCAGATCATCTGACCTTCCCGCGCTCCGGGCTTGTCTGACACTCACGTCATCCGACTGTCTGTCACCTGTCAATGACGTATGACAGTTTGCTGGCGATATATGGACTGGTACATATATAGTGATCTGTGATATGGACACACGAGATAGTGAATGTATGCATGGCATATAGAACCTGCATACACTACACTTCCAAAAAGAGGTATTTTACATACTGCACCCGGAGCACACCTTGGCATAGAGACCTGTGGTTGCGATAAAATGAATTCTACATTTCCCCGAGAATTTCCAACTATTTTAACCTCGACGTGAGTCCACAAAGACCTGTAAAAAACAATGAGATTCAAGGATAAAGAGCTTAAAGCTAAAAGGAAGTTAAGTCTTCAATATTGAATTGCGATTGAAACTCCATAAAATATCGTTGAGCACTGCATTATCTACCATATTTTTTCTTTTTAATATTTTCCATGAGTCTATAATGTAGATTTTAATAGTGATAAGGGTTTGGGTCTTGATATAAAGGTTCTTATTTATGGCCCAGCTACTTTGGGTTTGGGCCCAGGGTTCTCTGTAATGCATGTTATGATTTACATAAAAAAATAGCACATTATCATGTTTTTCTTAGATTAAACGGACCGGAAGAAGGATTTGGGCAGTCTTGTGGAGCCCTAAATACTGAATTTATAGTTTGGCGCTAACCTAGAAGTAAACGCGTGACCCGAGAGCTGGTGAGTATCTGGCGCAGCGCATCAGCATTGCTATACAGCGGGGCAATGCAGCTAGCGTCTTGGGCACGCTTCCGACTGGTATTGATATGGATCAGTTGAGCTACTTGTAGATTGTTTGCAACAGTCTGCAGTTAGCTCAATTGTTTCAATTGTAAATACTAGTTTTAATTTAATTCTATTATTTGATTGTAATTTTCTTTGTTAATAAAGACTTTTAAGTTAGAAATAAACTATTTGGTTTGGGATAATATAATGTCGCGGGTTCAAGTCCCGCCGAAATCGATTTTTTTCGATTAAGTATTATTTATTTCCTTAAACCTAGTTTATACAATTTTGTTAAAATTCAATTACAGTAGGACGTGAATTCCGTTGGCAGAAGGAATTGCAGGAGATAAAATTGGATACTCTGTTTTATGCCTCGGTCAGTAACCTAGAGTAGCTCCCAGTTGAATCATTTTTCTCTGATATATTCTTCGTATAATATTTTCTACAGTTTTCGTTCATAAAGAGAATAAATGGGTTTATTCATCGGTAAAGGCTTCCTTAGTTTGAGATTATAGAATTTTTGTAGATACGAGTATTTGATAGAAATCTTTCTAACGAATATTAGAAATGAAATAAGTTCCCAAAAATTATCGGTTCCGGCGGGACCGAACCCGCGCCCCACCCTAAGCACGGGTGTGCTCTAACCAACTAAGCCACGAAACCCTTGGTCGGTTCAAACGAAAATCTTTGGGACTTCTTACGGACTATAGCGCCGGTGGCTCCACCGGTTCGAGTCCCGCCGAAACCGATAATTTTTGGGAACCTATTTCATTTCTTAGAGATACCCAAAGTGCAGGTAAGCACTATAACAAAAACTTAAATATTAGAAAATTGAGGGTTCCTTACAGATTGGTAATAGCAGTGGGGATGTTAAACTATGCAGAAGGAAACCCATCAGAGGAAAAACAGTCGGTTGCTGCTTTTCCTCTGATGGGTTACCCTATAGTCGGCTCTTACGGTATTCACGGAAGAGAGAATGGTTTAATATTGTACTAAAACTACGTTTCCCTTATTTTTAGGGTTCCGTAACTCAAAAGGAAAATAGGAACCCACTTCACACAAAGGTTTTTTCAGTTGGATCACTTTGTTGTAAGTCTGCCGTCTGTCAACCCTCTTTTCTCAGGAACGCGTGGAGTTATTGAGTTGAAATTAACATCAAATACTCAAATTCGTAACTTCTTGGAGCCGTAATATAAGTCAAACTACTAAGTCAACGCAGTCAAAAGTTACAGCCGTTTGTGTTCAATTTTTTTTTATTTCCTAATTAATCACATGCACTCAAAACCTATAGGGTACTTTCCTTTGACCTAGAATCATGAAATTTGGAAAGAAGCAAGGTCTTAACCATTAAGAAAAAAATCAGAAAATCATAAATTTGTAGTCCAATCACAAAAAAGATAGTTTGGTATCTTGCCATGGACCACCTACGGAGTTACCTACATATTTTCTGTGGACCTAGAATCATGATAGTATGCAAGAAACAAGTTTATTTATATATTTGATGGAAAACCAAAAGCTTTTATACACAGAGTGACAAATTGATAATTACCAGTAAGCTTATCGAAGGTTTTCACGGGTAGTAAGTTAAGTAAGTAGTAAGGTAAGTAAGTTCTTATACTTATCATTTAGATAATTAATGGAACCCTCTCGTTACGAATGACTGACTCGCACTTCACGTTTTTATTTCATTAATTAGCAACCCATAATCGCAATAGCTGAAGACAGGGCGCTATGGCGCTCATTAGGGGAGGCCTATGTCCAGCAGTGGACTGATATAGGCTGATGATGATGATGATGATGATGAATCGCAATAGCGCGGGGAAGATCTTCTGATTTAAATCTGACCTATAACTCAAAACGTTATGGTTCAAGTAACTGAACTGAACTGAATTAGATCCAGGGATGCCCGCTCTAAGCTCTGAATGCCACAATAAGCGCATAATTCATCCCTCAAGAACAAAGGAGACGCAGAACCTATCGGGAATTAGATGCAATTTCATGGACGCGAAATGAGAACGCCTTGCATCTAGCTTCGTTTGAGAGGGATATTGAAATTTTATAGTTCAAAGCTTTTGTCTTGGCTTGATTGAAATTTTTATATTTTATTTATGAGGTTGCGGTGAAACGTTTTTGGAATACCAAACTTTAAATAGTTCTAGTAAGTTTAATTACCTATTATGTGCGCTGCATAACACACCTTTTTTGTGACCTTCATACATGTTTCAAAAATATATACTATATACGTTAGGAAACAAAAATAAATACTAATAGGTCCAGAATTACTTTTCGGTTTAATAGATATGTCACCGTCAAATAGTAAGCCCCGTAAAATTATAAAAATCCTAGTCACTTTATAATTTTCCGGAAAATAATCAACAGGACTGAAGCACTTATAATTTAACGCATTGAAATACGTAAATTTATAATTTTCCTAAGCATATCCGTAAGATAATAAACAAACAAACCTGTGAACCAATCACAGCCTTGTTTTACTATTTTACGAAATCTATGGCGATCACGTCACTCGTAAAATAATAAACTGGCCTCTGATTGGTCGATGTGGCCGATGCTCATGTTTGTGTTCAGTCAGTTTGAAAACTATTAACCACTGTTCCACTACAACTACAACTAAGCAACTCCAATTTTAGTAATGAACAAACTATTTTAAAACACTTAATTTTGAAAAACAGACCATGAAAACTTTGTTGTTACTATTCGGGCGTCTAATGCATGACAGCAAAAGATGGCGGTGCGGGCTAGCGCCCATCAGCCAATCAGCGGGCGTCTTGCGTTCCGTCACTTAATAGTTTATTATTTTACGGTAAGATTTCGGAAAATCATAATTTGACGTGTTTTAATGCGTTACATTGTAAGTGACGCGGCCCAATTGATTATTTTCCGGAAAATTATAAAGTGCCTAGGATTTTTATAATTTTACGGGTTTTACTATCCTACGGTGACAGATACACATTTCTTATGGTATATTTTAATATAGACAAGTCTCAAACTTATCAAATTATTTTATTTTGTAAATACGTAGGTTCCTTACTAATAACATAAATAAATGTTTGGATATTGTAAGTTTCTTAAATATTACATACTACCCATAGAAAGTATCTAATACGTATAAGTTTTATGTACAGTAATAGTAACATTGGTTCTTTGCAAGCTTGTTTCCAATCCCTGCTGAGAGAATCCGGATTATTACGTTAATTTAATAAACAACTTTTTTCATCGTCGAGGAAATAAAAATAGCCGATATTCTGCCTGCTACACTTATATTCATAGCTTCAGGTAGAATGGCTGGTTCAGATATGTAAAACCAATCAAATCGCTAATGCTCGCTCTATGCTGGTTTCCACTATAACAGAGTGGAGAGGAGATATTTTAAAATTGATTAATTTTTTTTTTTTACATTTAGTTTATTAATACAATGTCGAATATTTTGTCGTGAAAACATCATATACACCATCATATCATTACAACTACGTTCCACTTTTGTGATAAGAGATACTGGACTACGACCGATCTAGGTAAAAACGATCGGTTTTTACCAAATTTTATCGACACCAGAGACATAATCGTTGTTTATCGATCCTTAACGAGATCTGCGCTCGCGCCCCATAGTTTATGAGTTTTGAGGACGGTAAACCACTTTTTTTTTCAAGATTCAAGATTGTTTATTGTATTTATGTTGTACATAGTAGGTCTTAAAATAAATGTGCACAGTTTCAACATGAGCCCGGTTGGGGCACAACAATGGGTAGGTAATGTTTTATCTACTATAATATGGTAAAACTTACTAAAGTTTACCATCTTATATCATTTGTCATTGCAGCAGCCAATGACCACTTACATAAATGAATAAATAATGCTGGACAATTCACAGCATCATCTAGCCCCGAGCTAAGCAGAGCTTGTGTTTTGGGTACTAGACAACAGATAACAATATATAGTTTGTTTTTAAATTAGATAGAAATCACCCAGAACAAATATCTGTAGATCGTACAAACCTTTATCCAGTGGCGGAAATCGAACCTGCAACTTCCTGTGTCGTAAGCGATGTGTATGTCATTGGCTCCGTTCTTGCTGCCCTGTCAATAAGCTTTATTGTTTGCTAATTAATATATCTGCTTACTAGCATTCCGGCTGTTGGTTCTCTGACTCAATTCGCTTTGTAGGCGCTGGTAGGCTATTGTCCTGATTTTGTTTGATTTTTGTCTGTTGGACGAGAAATTTTACTCGGTACGTTAGAATAAAAATAAAAATCGAGAACAAAGGCTTTGGGCTGCGCGTTTAAATTGTCTTTCTTTTTACTGTTTTATGGCGACTAGGGAAGTGTTATGATGGAAATTAAAAAGAGCCAGGGAATTCAGATTAATATAATGCGTGTTGTCCGGTAAAAATAAGTGCGAGATATATAACGCGAGATTTTTAATTATTTAGCCTATTCAATTCACTAATTGAATAGGCTAAATAATTAAGCCTATTCAATTAGTGAATTGAATAGGCTTAATTCTTGCGCATATCTTTACCGGACAACAGCCATTATCATTTCATTCCAACATATATAACGCGAGATTTTTAATTATTTAGCCTATTCAATTCACTAATTGAATAGGCTAAATAATTAAAAATCTCGCGTTATATATCTCGCGCATATCTTTACCGGGCAACAGCTATTATATTAATCTGAATTCCCCTATGTAAAAAATTTCGTTATGTACAAAATCATATTCATGGGCCACTGCCCTTGAATATGATTTTGTACATAACGAAATTTTTAAGTAATTAGGTATTTTATGAAACGAGCAAAGCGAGACTAGAGCATAGGGTGAGGCCAACAAGGCAGGGTCAACCTTGGATCTCTATCGTGTCAACTTTCCAAAAACAGTTTAAGGTTTATTTTATCAACTACTCCTCGTGTATGTGTATTTATGTGAATGGTCAATGTTCAGCAAATTTTGGCGTTGACCTTATTTACAGCACACCTGAAAATCACCGCCGCAGCATAGCAAAAAACATGTCTATTCAAATATGGACTTCAACTCGTAAGATTAAGATGTATTTTTACCCGACTACCAACAGGAGAGGGTTATGAGGTTAGCACCCTATGTTTATATGTTTGTATGTATGTGGCCGATTTCTTTGTTCCCACGTAGCCCTGAAACTACTAGTTCGATTTCAACAAATTATGTATCGATTGATTCGTCTCAATACCCCGAAGGTTATAGGCTATAGGATTTAGGGCTCCGCCCCCCGAATAAGCCTTCAAAACACGTATTAAAGTTTACGTAGCCGCAGGCTGCAGGCCCCATAGAGAAAAAATTACAATACCTACGACCTATTTTCATTTCATTTTCAACTCTATGCCTATCAAATATGACCGATACGTCATTCTATTTTGTCAATGTAAATATTTCAAACTTTCATAGCTTTTACGTAGTCGGGTTGTAGTTTTTAACTTTATATATTGACGGCTCGTGGACCACTCGTTTGAAGCTTGTTGTAAGACATTTTTGTCACTGTAAAATGTATCTAAAGATAATGAGTGTAAGCCTATATTTTAATGCACATTTTTGTGCTTTCACAGAGCTTAAATCTTACCTGGACTGGCAGTACCAACCATAAAAAACACACATTCTCAGAAATCAAAGGGCATAGAGTCCAATCAAGTCAAAAAGGCATACTAAGTATGCAACAGTATGCCTAGTCACGGATAAGGGTACGTAGGTCTAATGAGCGATTACACGGAGGAGAGAGTAAGTCTAAGTAGGTATTAGAAACTTATATGGGTAGTGGTTATTCCACAAGTAAAAGTGCCTTTTTAATGAACTAAATGATTTCGATATAAAAAAATATTAAACTTTAAATTATAAATCAAGCATACATGATTGAAGTTCCTCTTCATGCAAAATCTGCTTGTATTAGAGGACACCGCTCTTACCAGAATTATTAACAGTTCATAAGTTTTTACACTTTTCAAGTTTCGTCGAAAATCTTTGGGACCTCTTACGGCTCTAGCGCCGTTGGCGCCACCTACAGGGGAAACTTTACAGTTATCTAAACCTGTTCAAAAACTAAAGTTACATTTAGTTCGTTTGACGAGAGGTGTGGTCGTTGCTCAATTCTAAGGTTTTTGTATTACAGTACATACGTAAGCCTCTCGCACTCTGGGTAATTTCTCAAAAATAAAATAAAAAATAAATAATAGTAATAAATATCTAATCTCAAAATTTTTCGATTTCGGCAGGCATCGAACCCGCCCCCCACCATGTACAGGTGTGCTCTAACCAACTAAGCCACGAAATCTTAGTCGATTTCGTTGAAAATTGCAATTTATCGCTTACGCACTATAAATACAAAAACCTTGGAACCTACAATTCTAGACACGGCGTCCATAAGCACTTAAGTCATTTTTTTCTCGAAATGCTAAAAACTGACAGGGCTTTGCTTTTTGTATAATCCTTCGACGGCAATAAGCAACTAAGTCACAGGGCTTCAATTCGCGAGCCGGTAGTAATACGCACCAAACAACTTATGTTTTTGGAACACTTCTAGTGCCGGACCGTAAGCACTTAAGTCGACTTAAGTACTTTTGTTCGTTATAGTTTTATTATTGTTTTTGACTTCAGCTATCTGACTTAAGTTGTTTCACCCACAAGATTCTCGACCTACCCTTTATTTTTTGTTAAAATGCATATGGCCATTAGAAATTCCAGGATTTTAAGAAGTGAAGTGCCTTCGTGAAGATTTTGTTTTGAGCCACCATTATAAATAATTCTGACCCATGCTGTGGTTGTGTTGTGCAATTAATGATAATGTTATAAGTTACTATGGAATCGAGAGGGAGAAAAATACTAAACCTTGTTATAAATACAAAAAATACAACTACTGGTACGTATTATCATATTTTTTGCAATAAATACTTACATTTTAATTTAGCATTTGTTATTTAGTCTAATGTAAAAATAGGAGTAACATTTTATGAAAATTTTTGAATGATAAATTTACTAAATACCTAATTGATTTATTTAGAGACCATTATTATTTTTCTAATTTTTTATGCGAATAACATAGCTCTGTATTATTTTAGGTGACCCTAGTACAACTACTACTGTGCAACCAAGTACATCTGGGACGCAGAAACCAACAACTTCTGTCGAGCCACAAAACGAACAGTCTGACGTTGACCACGTGACAATAATTCAAAAATCATCAACCAGCCCTAGTCTGCTCACAGAAGATACCGCTGTTTATAGTGATCAAAGTGTTTTTATTGATCCTGAACCAAGCACATCAGGAACTCAAACACATACAGCTCCTGATGAAACACCCAGTGACTTTTCTAGTGATGACTCTGTGGCTGACCCAACATACTCTGTGCCTGACCCTACACGCACTGAACCAAGTCCCAACCTATCTGCAGAAGATGAAGAACTGCCACAATCTCTACCTCAACAATCAGTACATAGCCGAAAAAGAAAACGAGAAAGTAAATTGAAGCGCAATCTTGGTCTTTCGTATGTGACGGCTTCTGGGAAAAATGTAGAAGAACGCAAAATGCAGGAACTACCTAATTGTCGAAATAAATGCCGAGAAAAGATAAGTAATGAACAACGTGCTGTAATTCATAAGGAATTTTGGAATCTTGGGTCATATGATTTGAGGGCAGCTTTCGTTTCATCTCTAATCACCATCCAGGAAAAACAAACAGAACGACATCGTGTCGAGGATCCTGAACGGCAAAAATTTAGACAATGTACCTACAGGTATCATTTAGACATTAACAGTGAAAAAATATCCGTATGTCAAGGTTGCTTTTTAAAAACCTTGGCGATAACGGATAATTTTGTTAAACTGATAGGTTTAAAGAAACGCAGCACTTCCAGTGGAATGATTCAACCAGATAAACGTGGAAAGAAAACTCCAGCAAATAAACATTCAGATCTAAAGATTCTTGAAGTGATTAGCCATATTAATTCCTTCCCGTTGTACGAGAGCCACTACACAAGACGAAAAAGTAGCCGAAAGTATTTACCATCACACTTAACAATTTCAATCATGTATTCTTTATATAAAACGTCTCATGAAAACCCCGTCAGTGACAAAATTTACCGAAGAGAGTTTCATAAATTAAAGTTGAGTTTTAAAAAGCCAAAAGTTGACACTTGCCACCACTGTGACATCATTAAAATGAAGATAAGTGTCGCCAACGACGAAACTGCAAAATTAACCCTTGAGGCGGAACGTGAGTCACATTTGCTTGCAGCTGATATGGCTTATAATGAAAAAAAGTCTGACAAAATGACTGCATCAATAGACAAAACCATTAAGTGCCTTTCTTTTGATCTCCAACAGTGTCTACCTACTCCAGCTTTAGAGTCATCCGTAGCTTTTTATAAAAGGCAGCTTTGGACATTTAATCTTACTGTGCACGACAATGCAACGGGATTGTCTACACATTACATGTGGCATGAGGGAATCTCGGGTCGAGGTGCTAATCAAATAGCATCTTGTTTATTCATCCACCTCAAAGAACTGCCTCAGGACATTTCTGAAGTTATTTTGTACTCCGATACATGTGGAGGTCAAAACAAGAATACCCACGTAGCCGCAATGTTTACATACCTGATGACACTGAAACCCTCCTTAAAAAAAATTCATCACAAATTTATGGTACCAGGCCACACTCACATGGAAGTGGATTTAGATCATGCCATCATTGAGAAAAAAAAGAAAAAATCTGCTATTCAAGTATATCACCCGCATGACTGGATGCAGTTAGTAAGGTCGAGCAGTAAAAAGTTTACCGTGCACGAAATGCAACAAGCGGAGTTCATGGACTTTGCGACTTTGCTAAAAGGGCCACTAGTAGCCCGAAAAAAAGACACTTCAAACAATGTTTTTAAATGGCATGATGTGAAGTGGCTGTGCTACGAGGCGGACTTTGGAGTAATAAAATATAAAAACTCACTTTCCAGAGATGAAGATTTTAAAGCCATTAACTTCAGAAGGAGCACACGAACCGGCACCATAAATTTGACTGTTTCACCGATAACAAACAACCCAGTGCCAATAAGTATGGAAAAAAAACGAGACATAATTTCGCTATTACCTCTCGTACCGGAATGTTTCCACCATTTTTACAAAAATTTAGCAACCGCTGCAGATGCTAGGAACGTCGACCCTGATTTGCAAAGCTCTGAAGATAGTGATTAATTTTTTTATGGATTTGTTTTTGTTCATTAATGTTTAACGCATTTTTATACATGCTCAGTTATTTAAAAATTTAGTAGGTATAATGACTTACTTATATTGTAGTTTTGTAGTAGGTAAGGCGTATGACTTATTATTTGAGATCATTATGTGATATGACTTACGTGTTAGAAACACGTAAGTCATGTCTCATTACCTATTTATAAGCGGTCAAACAAACTTAAGTCAGATTTTATTATGTACTAATAAACATAGAGTAACTAGTTTAGTTTGGTGTATAGCTAATTACTAAGTGACTAATAAAAAATAATAATAAATACCATCTCAGTAGTTTTTTTTTATACCAGACATTAAAAACATCGGCCTGTAAACTTTTCAAGATACTCGATTATTGACTTAAGTGCTTGTGGCTTCCGGGTCTAGAATTATTTGCAAAACATAGAAACGGCTTGAAAGTTTTTCCTCAAGAATGATATTCTTCGTATAATTATGATCCTTGTGATATTGGAAGACAGATTAAAAAAATTTAATTTCAGACCGAAATAAATCCACCATTTTTTTAATTTGGTTTGTAAACATTTGCATTCTTGTGCTTGAACAATGACGAAGACTAACAAAATATTTTCAAAATAAAACACTGTTTTAACCGGATTGATCGCGTATATTTTATATTTGTTTATAACCTGACGTTTCGGAGGCTTTTCAGCTTCCATGGTCACAGGCAGACTGAAATGTCAACTCAGTCTGCCTGTGACCATGGAAGCTGAAAAGCCTCTGAAACGTCAGGTTATAAACAAAATATAAAATATACGCGATCAATCCGGTTAAAACAGTGTTTTATTATGAGTTCTCGCCAAAATGCGCAAAATACCCATAGAATATACTAAAATATTTTCAATTTCAATGCATACGTATCTTTTTTCTGGGAAGCAGTTCTGCATCACCTTATACCGACCCGAGTGGTCTAGATCCCGGGGCTTGATTATGATGACCATCTCTGCCATCCATTCATACGCATCTTTTCATGAACGGCCATGATGAAGCCTTTTCTTGTTGGCACATTTACATTGAGAGAGTAAATAACTACGGGTGTAAAACTAGCTTTACTTTTTAAAAACAAAACAAGCTTTATGTATTGACATCGAAGACCTCCAAAAAATCAAAAAGCAAAATATATATGTTGAACTAGCCAAAGCTAATGCTGAATTTGCCGATGTTGCTGTAGCCGAATACAGAAGATTTCGGATGTACTCGTAGATTGCAAGTTACAAATTTGTTCACCAAATAACATTCGCAGGACACATTGTCCTGCGACGGGAATGTAACTCACAAATTGCTCCAGTATTTCCACCAACAAAAGATACTCCTTAGATAACATACTCTGTTTATGCTGCGAAAAACCGTACTAAAAACAACGCCACGGCAGATTTCCTAGAAAATCGTAACACCAGCCTTGTTCATACGAGCCATGCTTTGAGGACCTTCACAATAGCTGTCGGGAGTACGTACAGCCTCTTTGAATGATGTACTGTCGGTGAGATTGTGATTAACACTGGCGAGGCGAAAAATTGCTTTTGTGAACGACAAGATGGGAATTTTTTTTTTCGGGTGCTCTGTTAATTATATACCATTACTTGGTTCTGGTCAAGTTTTCCGGAACAATAGTATATCTTTGCTCAAAATTCAATCTATTTGCTAATACAATTTCATTATTCCATTCAGGCGTTTAAATTTCACCAAGCTGAGAAACACTTAGACAAGAAACTTTCGCATTTCTAATAATACATAGTACCTACATCTGGCTATTTTACAAAAAAATCTTTCGTATTTTGATGAACTTATCATGAAAGTTTTGTGGTTTTTGATTTCGAAAGCTTAGTAATAGGGTTCCATTTATACCCTTTAGGTACAGATCCTAAAAAGGATAATAATAAATTCACTCACAGAAACTCCACCTGTGAATTTGTTATTTAGAAATGAAATAAGTTCCCAAAAAAATTCCGTTTCGACGGGACTCGAACCCGCGCCCCGCCCACCGTACGGGTGTGCTCTAACCAACTAAGCCACGAAACCCTTAGTCGGTTCAACCGAAAATCTTTGAGACCTCTTACGGACTATAGCGCCGGTGGCTAATTTGTTATTAATCTTGAAATAGTTCTATTCTGTTATTGTAATTTTCTTAATAAAGATTAATCCTGAAAGGTTAAGATAATGATATCCCAAGATATCTTGATGAGCTACTTACATCTGCTTGGTATTCAACAAGTTTCTAACTCCGCAAGGTTAATGCTAATGCTCAAATAAGATAACAAATATGATAAACTTGGTGCAAATTATTCGCTGAAATTCTAAGCTTATTTACCTACCAACGGTTTATGTAACATTAGCATCAGCCCGCGGCTTTGTATGCTTATTTTCGGTATAATAAGTAGCTTATTATCTAAGTTAGGCTTTATTACAAATGTACGCCAAATTTCACCTTAATCTGTTCAGTAGTTTTGGAGATTCTAGTAAAAAAAAAACACATTTCACATATTTCAACTTTTTAATATTAGGTAGTAGATTGTAGGCTTTCAAGGACGCAGGACTCGAAGTGGTCGACATAGCTCTAAGAATTAACTGAAGTGGCAGTGAGCCGGCTATATCTCGCGAAGAACCGACAACCGTTGGGATAAACGTGTTTTTGAGTGGCGACCACGACTCGGTAAACGTAGTGTAAGACGCCCTCCGGCCAGGTAGGATGACGACCTGCGGAAGACTGCAGGTAGATGCTGGATGCGTCTAACTGAAGACACGGCGCTATGGCGCTCATTAGGGGAGGCCTATGTCCAGCAATGGACAAATATAGGCTCATAATGATGAAATAATGGCTTTATTAACAAAGGAAATTACATTTAAATTATCGAAACAAATTAGAACTAGTATTTACAATTGAAACAATTGAGCTAACCACAGACTGTTGCAAACAATCTACAGGTAGCTCAAGTGAACCATATCAATACCAGTCGGAAGCGTCCCCAAGACGCTGGCTGCATTGTCCCGCTGTATGGCAATGCTGATGCGCTGCGCCAGGATACCTACTCACCAGCAATTCGTGACTCGGGAAGTCACAAATTGCTTTGACCAGTTCCAATTCTTTAAACTAATTGAATGATACTTTACTTTAGTCTACATACCGAAGCGACAGAAATCAAAAGTACCACTTTATTTCCGTGTCAGTGTTTTATTTTAAGAATTTGACCTTTTCTAAGTGTACATTTTTGTATTAATGGAAATAAAGAATTTTTGATTTGAATTTGATTTGATAGTCTACATCTCACTAATCTCATCTCACTAATATTATAAACGTGAAAGTTTAGATAGATGGATGGATAGATGGATGGATGTTTGTTCCTTTATCACGCCAGAACGGCTGAACGGATCTGGATAAAATTTGGCACAGAGATTATAGTCTGGAATAGAACATAGGCTACTTTTTATCCCGGAATTCCCACGGGAACGGGAACTACGCGGGTGAAACCGCAAGGCGCTGCTAGTATTCCAATAAAAGAATCATAATTATAAACCACATTCAAACTTTAATTAAATTAAAGAAACCCACCCCAATATTTTAACGTCTTCAAAACGCCATCCCATAGCTCATTCACTAGAGTGTCCTATTCTATGAAAATGTTTTTTTTTCCAGCTTCGACTTGAGGACAATCGAGGGGCGTGATGAGTACTTCAGGGGTGCGGGGCCGGCGGGTCCCCACCCCCATGCCACCCCCCCGAGATCCGAGGTAAGATTGCGAATGGAAATTATTCATAAAGTATTCAAAAATAGTTTTTATTTTTATGCATAATCTCCAGCGTGCGTTTAGCTTTGCGATGGAACTTTTTAGGGTTCCGTACCCAAAGGGTAAAAATGGGACCCTATTACTAAGACTCCGCTGTCCGTCTGTCCGTCTGTCACCAGGCTGTATCTCATGAACCGTGATAGTTGGACAGTTGAAATTTTCACAGATGATGTATTTCTGTTGCCGCTATAACAACAAATACTAAAAAACAGAATAAAATAAATATTTAAGGAGGTTACCATACAACAAACATGTTTTTTTTTTGTTTTTGCTCGATATTGATAACGGCAACAGGTAGACGCTTGAAATATTCACAGACCGAATATTTAGTTATATATTCACTTTAAAAATAAATAATTAAATTAAAATAAAACAAATATTTAAGGAAGGCTCCCATACAACAGACGAAAGATAATGGTACGGACCCCTTCGTGCGCGAGTCTGACTCGCACTTGGCCGGTTTAATTCAGATTGCTGTTCAAAAGTTGAATCTCTGCAGGCAAATATAGAACATTTTACCAGTTATTTCAACAAATATAAGTAAAATTTAGTTTTTATTCAGGTTCTTTGATACTTTACGGTTTTGGCATATTAGATACCTAGGTAGCTTAGATGTCCCTTCCCATCTAAACTTGAAGTGGACAAGTTAGGAAATGACGAGTTTGGGAATGGACTGTTTAGGAAGTAGACAAAAGTTGAATTTGAGGAGTGAAAATGCAGTAAAAGAACAAGACGATTTAGGAAGTGGTCAACTTTGGAAGTGGTCAAGTTAGGAAGTGGACAAAGTCGTCCTGAGGGTAACTAACCACTTACTTACTATTTCTATTAAACGACTTACTATCATCATCAGTCTATATTAGTCCACAGCTGGACATAGGCCTCCAATAATGAGCGCCATAGCGCCCTGTCTTAAGCTTGACGCATCCAGCATCTGCCAGCAATTTTTTGCAAATCGTCATCCCACCTGGTCGGAGAGCGTCCTACACTACGTGTGCCGAGTCGCGGTCTCCATTCAAGAACACGTTTACCCCAACGGTTATCGGTTAAATAAATAAAATGTGTACGATCTGCAGGCATGTGTTCAGAGTGGTCGTTTTCTATGAATAATAAAAAATATCTATGTATGTATTGTATTGTATTATGTATATCAGTTATCTAGTACCCATAACACAAGCTCTGCTTAGCTTGGGGCTAGATAATGCTGTGTGAATCGTCCAGCATTATTTATTTATAAAAGTTCGGTTAATTTCAACAAAAAAAAAAAAATAATTAAGTAAAAATAGGCGATTAAATCAAAAGCATACAATTGTAATAAAATCAAATTCATCTGACATAACAATTACTTTCGTGTGATAAACTCGTGAACTATGTAAAAACACCCCTTCAGCAAAAGTTTACTTCGTTACGTTGTAACGTACGTTTATTGAAAGGAAACTATTAACATCTCAAGGTTATACCTTCTCCACTTTAAATGACTATTTCCCACCCATAAGCTAATTACCTACAACGGTTCCAGAATAACCATACTCAATAACCAATTCACGTATCAATATAAACAGCTATTTATGAACCATTAACATATTCCCATTCACATAAGATCACAGCTCAGCATATTCTGGTGTCTCATAAACAACATCACAAAGCCTGTGTAAATTGAACCTCGCCATTGAATACCAGTGGCCCAAAGAGAGGTTGTAAATAATTTAACTTTTATTAGAAAAGTGGTCGAACTCTCGCCGCTAGAGTTGTGCTTTGTCCGGGTAAATTTTACTTGCTGAGATTATTCAAAATATTTGGATAATTTTGCTACTGTATAAAGTAATAATTTATATGTACATTAAAATATTAAAAAAATTGTCACACAATTGTGACAGAGACTTTTTTTTTCATCTTTTGGCGGGGCAATGCGGCACCCAAGCGTCTTGGGGATGCTTCCGGTTGGTAAGTATTGATATTGTTATGGGTCATTTGAGCTACCTCTTGATAATATGCAACAGCAGTTCTGTTCTTACGATTGCAATTACAAGTACTTATTTGTTTCTATTCTTAGCTGTTATTTTTGGTTTGTGAAGACATTTTCTGAACAATACCGATAAAAATACAGTAATCCAAAACATCTACCCATTATTTGTGAATCATCGCCCTTTGGCTAAAGGACCATTTCATGACAACTTTTGTAGGTGTAGGTCCGTTCTAAACCTAGGATAGGCATTTTTGCAGGCAAAATGCGTGTAACGTAGAACCAATAAATATCATAATGTTGAGAAGAACCGACAACCGCTGGAGTAAACGTGTTCTTGAGTGTAGACCGCGACTGGGCAAACGTAGTGTGGGACGCCCTCCGACCAGGTGTGATGACGATCTGCGAAAGACTGCAGGCATATGCTGGATGCGGCAAGCTGAAGATAGGGCGCGACGGCGCTCATTAGGAGGCCTATGTCAATGACTAACATAGGCCGATGATGATAAAAAAAATTATCCGGCTTCTCATCTTTATCTTGCAAGCTCTAGTATGTCTACCAACTGGCCATTCCTTAGGCTATGCTACTTCATAAAGACGTTCTCAAGATTTTGTAACCAAAGTTGTGAAAAGTTCAGTCTCGTAATTTACAATTTCGGTTTGCGGTTTAGGCGGTTTCGGAATCGGTTTTCAAAGTTTCAGGAGAAGTTTCAATGAGGGTTTCTTGCTAAAATATTCGGTTGTGAGGTTTGCAGTGAACGATCAAAGCTCATGAATTAGACTATGTACCTACTCGTATACGGTTATTAGATATTTATCGATATTTTTCATAAGTTTTCTTACATTTGTTTATAGAAATGATGGCGAAATGCGAATCAAACCAGCCCCAGAGCAAAAAAACCTTCGTTATGACTACGACGGCTTTGACAAGAGATCTATCAATCAGTTATTTGATTTTTGACTTAAACTTATACTCAAATCATACACAAACACACAAACTTAAATCATATACAGTTACTTAATTTAACAAAATATGATGAAGAGACGATAATATGAAATGATACAATATTATTAAACTTAGTTTTAGCTACAAAATGGCCCCAATTCGGCTTATGCAGGTGTTACAAAAAAAGAGAAATAATAAAAGGAACCAATGATAATATAAAGATTAATTTTATAATTAATTTTAAGGTTGTAAACAATAATGCATTGTATGAGGGTCTTCACACAGCGCAGCTACTTTTTTATTTAAAGAAGTTTCCTTAAATCCTTTGGACAGTTCCTAATTCTAATTCGAAGTGGGGGAACTGGGATCTGCACTGACAACTCGCATGGGAGTGTATTGTGCATTGTCCCCCTGCCTAACTAGGCCCTAACCAGCCCAGCTCCTTGAAGTACCGGAGCAGGACTTTTGGACAGTTCCTGCAACCAGTTCGCATTTGACAGAATTTAAATTTTGTTGCATAAAAATAAGAAATTTACAAAGCAAAATAAGCCGGCAATGCATCATATACACCGATAAAACTGTTGAAAAAAAAGGCTCAAAAGTCCAGTCGAATTAGGCAACCGAACTACTGAGTCGTCGAGCGACTCAGAAATCCGGTTGACTTAACTGTAACCGGACTACTGAGACTACACCAAAAAAATATCGTTTTAAATTACGGTAAAACTAAAAATACTAACAACATACAAAACGTCCCATTAGTAAGAAATCGTTACAAAAGAAACCGATATTGTAAGACACACTCATCAACTGAAACCTTACTGTAAAAGAGGGTGGGTTTTCGATGAATTGGGTAAGGTCAAAGGGATTTCAACCAAACAAGTAGCCGAAGTAAGATATTGTTTTTAATTCTTAACAATTTGATGTGTCAACATTGTGATCTTTACACTCTAAAAATTATGAAAAAGTGAGCTATAGTCTCATAACTTATTGTTATAATGTTGTAAACTTTGTTTTATTCTAACGTTAAGCAGGTTATTTATATTTTTATTATTATCCTTTTCGCTGCTTTTTTGCAGTAGGTATGGTGTGCATCGCGCGGCGACACGCGCGCTTTATTCTGGCTTGCTTGGAAGACCAGCGCTATGACAGGTTCTTCCTTCCAAAAGATCCGATAAGTATTCGCTATTTTTGTAGTAACTCTAATTGACTGGTTGTTATTCATATTGTTTGAATTGTACAAAAAAATAAACAAATTTTACTTTACATTCTTTACTAACAAAATATCTACTACAGAAAGAATGCTCAGGCATAACTTACACATAATTTTGTATGTCACAAATATTACTATAACATCGAGTTCATAGTTCCCTCGACATGTCGAAAAGTCATCACGAATGTATTTTTAAAATATAATATTCATAGGTGCGTCTAGGCTGGCATTACAGCCCTCGTTAATAGACTTCGTTGGATGCAAGACATCAGCTAAGAGCGATTTTAAGCTTTGGTCTCTTGACCGGGACGCCGTCCCGGACACATTGGCCTCTCACCACTGACGCAGACTGCGACGGAACAATATAGTTCTAGACGCGTTTTCATACGATGATAATGTCCTGCACCGCATACCGCAGCGTTGTGAGCTCTGATCAAAAGACCAATGCTTAGTACGACTTTTTTTGCTCATATTAAATCTATCTTTCATGAAACAATCATGAAAAAAAGTCAGGTATACTTTAGTAACGTAACATACCTTATTTATTTTATTTTATATTTTATTCTGTATTTTACTAGGAAAAAACTATCGTAAATGTAAGTTGCCGCTAATTGTCAACTTTTTCTATTCATATGATAAAACTAACTTTGATGCACTGGTATTTTTAGAGCATTTGGGAACATAAGAGCTTTTGGGCTCTACTAAACCAACATATTCCCAAATGTTCACAAAATACAGGTGAAAAATACTAAATTAGTGTTTCTTGTTTACGGTATAAAATAAAATTGAATGTATGTGTTGTTAACATAGATCTACGATGATGCATCAACCGGTGGCAGTGGTAATGTTCGTAGCAAAAGACAAAGAATGAGGGTCGATCGGTATGTCTGCCAATAAAAACCGACTCGCAATGACTTTAGTTCTTCCGTGATCATGGCGCATGAAACTGTGCCGAAATATTAGTAAATATCCCGTTCTAAATGATTTCTATCTTTATAACCATGATAGTTGCAAAAGTTTTATGATGGTGCATCAGTCAGTAACATGTACCACAAACTAAAATAAAAACACATGCTTGTATGTTTATGCCCCTGTCATCGAAAATGCGCAGAGCTACCTCAGCGGTGGTTTTAATTTTTTACAAACATCAACGACTCGGTCAAAGTGAAAATATTTATTTTTAACGAGAACTTTCAAAGTTAAAACGGAATGGTGGGGCGGGGTGCGTCGGGCATAATGATGGCGGGTTTTAATATAATTTTGACCATGGTTTAATTTTACCACGAAAATATATATATATTTTTTTATATATAATATATATAAAAGCATTGCTTATAATAATTTGATTGACTTAAGCGCACAGGAATAAAGGATTTTGTCTCATATGACTTAAAAAAATCTATTAAGTGCCTAAGTACCTACCTACAATTAATTTGTTGATAATAATTTGCGAAACAGTAGAAAAAAAGCTTATACTAGTAGTTTCTTAAGCCCAATTAAACAGGATCAATATGCATTGTGAAGTCTCCATTGAAAAATGCATAGTGGCCATCGCATGCCTGTCTTCAAGAGCTATCTACGAGATACCAAGAGCTACGCCTCAATGGATATGACTACCAAATGATTAAAATAATCATTTTTGGAACCTATAAAAATAGATTAACGACCCTAGGTCCGTAGGCTTTCCGCATTTTTAAACAATTATCTGAGCGTCGTCTGGTTGAAGCGACTCGTGATCCGAGAGCTGATGAGTGACTGGCACAGCGCGTCAGCATTGACATACAGCGGGGCAATGCAGCCAGCGTCTTGGGCACGCTTCCGAGTAGTATTGTTATGGATCAGTTGAGCTACCTTTAGATTGTTTGCATCAGTCTGCAGTTAGTTCAATTGTAAATACTCGAACTAGTTTTAATTTAATAATATTATTTGATTGTAATTTTTTTTTGTTAATTAGATTAAAATAAATAATAATTAAATGAAGGGCGCGAGATCTTCCTTCTGTGTTATACAGGGTGTTTGGCAGATCGTTTGGCATAATGGTAACTGGGGGTATATCTACAAGTGATATATAACGAAAGTAATACCTATCTAAAGAAATAAAACTATACTCGAGCCATTCTCATTATGTAATGTTTGCTTGAACAACTCACAATACAAAAATCCGAATGTCTCATTTTCGCGTCGAATTTGAAATAGTATTACAATACTAGTAGTATAATTACCTACTTTATTTTACGCCAGAAAAAGAACATAATAAACATAATGAGACAATATAATCATAATTGTCCGGTCTAAGCAAAAACAAATCAAAAACAAGAAAGTGATTTTTAGGTTAAGTATGGGGGAATGTTTGTAATCCTTGTACATTGCGAATGGCTGGTGTATAGAATCCCTGGATCTTGGTATGCACTAAAAAGTAATGCCGTTAACCTGCAGAAGTTTAAATATTTAACTCGCAGGTTGCAGTTGGCAGGTCGTGAACGTTAACAGCGCTGGGATATGAAAGATTTTTACGGACAATACGATTCAACTGTTGTAAGAAAAAGTTTTAAATTGTATGCTACTAAGCAAAAAATCCGAGCAGTATGCAAAGGCTAAGCTTTTAGTTTTTTTGTGGTTATGTATGATGATTTGAAAATACTTTACGAAGATTTTTTATTGGTTTTTTTGATAAAATACAAATGTTATAGAACATTTTACATTAAATGGCTCTTAAAACTTACATATAAATCCACCTTGTGTGCAAGTAGTACAATATAGCTTAGCCAAACTTTTCTACTAGGAGTTTGGCTAAGGTATAACTAAACGTTAAACTGGTACTGCTATGAATAATCCCCAATTTTCTTTCGAACAGAAATAATTTGGTTGTTTTGTAAAAACTAAAAATCCACTTCAAATTCCTTCGATCACAATTTTTTTTAATTTTTTCTGGACTTAACTACTCATTCAAAAACAAAAATGGGACCACCTTGGTATGATTCTCTATACGAAAGATTTTTTTTCCCAAAAAAAAGTCCATTATTGACGGGATTGGAGAAATTGACTTAATCTACATTAAAAAAAAAAACACCCAAACATAGAACCTTCCCTTTGGTTTCGTCGGTTACAAATACTTGATCCTGCCTGACACAGTTTCATACGTATTCTAGATCTACCACTTTTAAGTGAATCGTGGTTAAAAATGTTAAAAACCGTGACGAGTTCCTCAAGCAGCATTAAATACTTCGTTTCCAGCACTCTATGTCAAACCTCATCTAACATTAGCCATAGAAGGTGCCATTATAAAGCCCAGGGAGCAGCCTTTCCCCGGACAATACCGCTTGCATTAGTATAGTACCTCTGCATAGCAGAGATCGTAACACAACAATATAGGCACAATATGTACGGCAGTAGGTACAGTCAACTTCTTATTAGTCCAAACAGTTTTGCAATCAAACTGTGAGAGAGCAATTCATGAAGTAGCTGAGTTTTTTTTTTGATAGAATCCTTATGTCAAAAATCTTAAACTGTTTTAATACTTCGAGATGAGATAAAAACCATTGAAGGTCCACGCGACGGATAATAATAATGTATGTATACTTAAAAAAAATAAAGGCTACTACTGGAAAACGATTTATTTAGTGTTAGTGAATATTTAAATAACGACTAAAGCCATTTCATAGACAAGTGTGATACATGACCATGCTTGCAGCTTGTCCCTTCAATAACTTTAACTTAAATATTGTGTTTCTGACTTAATATAGGTATTTAGTTATTGTAACTATAACTATTATTTTATTTGAGTTATTTTTGTGTATTTATTACCGCAAATCTATACCTAGGTAATTGACAAGAAATCGATCGCATTCTACTGACTAGGTAATACTTACGTATGAAAACATGCCGTTCTTTTTTAATAAAGTATTTCATTACATTTCCTTTCACTATTCAGCTTTTCCCTGGACAATACCACCTCCTATCAAGTTGAAACACGATATTTAATCGACGCTTGCTAAAAAGTGTATCTTTCATTGTAGCGTAGCACCTGACCTGATGAATTTGAAACCATTTTAATTTAGATCTAGCTATCTAGGAAATTTACATTTACATTTTATTTTATAATTTTATATGTTTTTTAATGATATAGCCCTTGCTTTAGTAGAAAATAACAGTTCTCAATACGAAAAAAACTAAGCTTGCCATCTATTCAAACCTTACCTACTGTATGCTTTCTAAACCGTGCTAAGGCGCTAGGCGTAGAGTTCACCATAATACCTCAACTTGCTACAAGAGAGAGACGAGAGCTTTATTCATAGCTTCAATAATAGCCTCAATTTTTAACAAATTACCCCAGGACAAAGAAAAAGCTAAGCGCTCTATGGGAAATTGCCTTTGTCTGGATTAAAAGTAAGGTGCCTAATGGTAGAGAAACTGATTTGTACAGTTTGAACAATTAGCATTGTCTCTAGTAGAGAATGTTATTTACGTAATTTGAATAATAATGAATAACAAATTATTTTGTTGAACATAATATTAAACTATGTGTTGGACATCTATTAGGGCATTCAGAGCGAAATTAATCTTAGATCCGTATACCCAGCAGTGGGTAAAATCCGGCTGCGGATGATGATGATGTATCGAGAACTTTATTTCTCAGTAAGACGGATTGGCGATCGCAATCCGTGTAGAGTTCTTTTGTATTCTTGAATTACTTACTCCTTGTATTCGATAATAATACAAAGTAGGCATTATTGAAATATCCTCACTGTCAATACATTATCGTAAAATAAACAATCAACAAACAACTCACGCATAGCTGAATTACAAAGAGTCTTTCAATAAAGCTAGTGAACAGAGATAAGAATTAATTCATAAATAATGGAGGGTTTGCTTAACGAGCCCAGTTACTGGAATAAAACTATGTAAAAAGTGAATAAAATAAACAAACACATGACAAAAAGACACAAAAAGAGATTGTCAGAAGTGGGATTCGAACCCACGCCCACAGAAGTGGACTGCGACCTGAACGCAGCGCCTTAGACCGCTCGGCCATCCTGACGATAGGTAGCAAGACGAAATTAGCCATAATATGATAATTATTAATCACAGCAGCCTTGACATCTCAATCGTAAATTGGTGACGTTTATCATCGTCTCTACATTACTGTAATTTTTGGTAGATATTTATACTTCGTGGAAATGGAATCACGTAAGCTCATTGAGAAAAAAACTCAGACAGGACTCGACTTCATCACACCATGACATCCTGTAGATACTGCATCTTAGAAGCCAAAAATATGTTTTAAGTAGGCAACAGCAGTGCAAGAGAATGTCATCATGATGGTCGCTAAAATTATTTTTAAAGGTAAGCAAGTCAGAGTAAGTATGAAATTGACAGAACGCGAACTGTACATTTTATCGCAACAGTAAAGCCCGTCCGGTGGCTTTGATCTGGCGGCCATGTGGTTCCGGTGGCGCGGACATTGTTATATTGCACTTGCACTTGGGCTATTTCCACACCGTTGTTCCCAAGTTAGTTATAAAACAGGTAGGTAGGTTATTTATATGCAGGTTTACTCGTATTTAGTTACATTGACGACCTCTGTGGCACGGTGGACGAAGGTCCGCCCGCGACGCAGGAGGTTGTGGGTTCGATTGCCGCCTCAGGACATTATGTTTGTACGATCTGCTGATATTTGTTCCGGGTGTTCTGGTTGTTTTCTAAGTATAACAAAATATCTATCTATGTATTGTATTATATTATGTATACCAGTTATCTAGTACCCATAACACAAGCTCTGTTTAGCTTGGGGCTAGATAATGCTGTGTATTGTCCAGCTTTATTTTTTTATTTTATTCTTGCATTTTTGTAATGTGTAATATGTGACAATGTCGGAATAAAGTAACTTTTTACCCGACTACCAACAGGGGAGGGTTATGAGGTTAGCACCCTATGTTTGTATGTTTGTATGTTTGTATATTTGTATGTTTGTATGTATGTTGCCGATTTCTTCGTTCCCACGTAGCGCTGAAACTACTGGTTCGATTTCAACAAATTATGTATCGATTGATTCGTCTCAATACCCCGATGGTTATAGGCTATAGGATTTAGGGCTCCGACCCCGAATAAGCCAACAAAACGCGTATTAAAGTTTAGGTAGCCGCAGGCTGCAGGCCCCATAGAGAAAAATTACAATACCTACGACCTATTTTCATTTTCAACTCTATGCCTATCAAATATGACCGATACGTCATTCTATTTTGTCAATGTAAATGTTTCAAACTTTTATAACTTTCACGTAGTCGGGTTGTAGTTTTTAACTTTATCTTGTTACTTACCTTCTTTATTTTATTTAGATTTTGGATATTTTGAAAGACGATGAATATTTTGTTTTATTTTCCATTGAAGAGTGAGTTACTGACCAAGTCTGTACTATTACGAGCTTCAAGAATGTTTATAATATTATAAAACAACAGCCCAATGCTCACGTTTAATTAAAAATGACTTTAAATTCCTATTTTACTGGGTTCTTTTAGGTTTTACGGGATAAATATTAATCTGTATAAAATTACTATGGAACTCGGGATCAAAATAAAGAAAGAATCATCAAAATCTTTCCACAATGATGGAGAACTAAAAAAACATTACATAAAAAACATATCTAAAGCCGCACATTGAAGGAACCTATTTAACTACTATTTATCATCCTTTTACTAAGTCAAGTCTAAAAAAATTATACACAGTGATTTGTTTCTGTATAAAATCAACATTAGTTAGTATACTGAGTCACTATTATATTGGCTTCCTATAAACGGTACCTACCTACTAATTGTAGTATTATAGGTAACTAAGTTAAGTATAGACATGTCCGGTCCTTTTGATCGCGATCCTGCTGATTGGCTGATGTTTAGCACGTGCTGCGCGGGCGCACATGTGCAGGAGTTGAACTGTTATTAACATCCTTAGATGAGATATTAAACATTTATTATTGGTGAATTATGATTCATAAGGTTTTTTTTATAGTGCCTACCCGCACTATGGGTATCTCTAAGACATGAAATAAGTTCCTAAAAATTTTCGATTTCGGCGGGACTCGAACCCGCGCCCCACCCTTAGCTAGTCTAGGTTATTTCATTTATTATGATTCATATTATGTATGATAAGGTCATGAATTTTTATGATAAAACAATAATTCAATAGTCATGTCAGGAAACGTACCTGCACCTTTTATGCTCTCTATCTTAAATGAAAGCTAATTTCTCAACTATTTCTATCTTTACCAAAATTTTAAACTTATGTGCCACAAAAAACGTCTAAAAATCGTAGTCCACAAATCAAACTTCGCCAAAAATCATCCTCTGTGGTCTTATTTTGTGGAACCCCGATCGGAAGTGATACGATATTCAAAACTGCAAAATTAATTAGCGATAGCCAAACACAGATTCATCTCTTTCAAAAACGCCTTACATCCAACCTATTCCGGTAATGAAGTTACCATGGCCACACACAGAACGGTAAATAGCAAAGTCTGCAAACTTCCAGGTCAGCAAGACCCGGGCCTCGGGGACCCCGAGTCTGAAGGGCCAGAGACGGGAGAAGCATGTAAACAGCAATAGGGTGAGTGTATGTCTAATTGCCTGCGGATGTGTCACAACTCAGTTTAGTGTCGCGATGTTGCTGATAGGGCTGACACGTCATCTTGTAGATGGTAGAGATTATTTTTCTGAGTTCATGGTCCATGAACGATAATATATCGTTTTTAACCCCCGACGTAAAACCAATTTGAGTTTTTCAAAAGTCTGTGAATTGAGTCCCAGAGAAATTCGAATTTTTAACTGTTTCAACAGTCGTTCAAAAAAAGTTTCAATTTCTCTCATTGTGTGTTTTGGTTTGATGGACACTAACCTACACTAAACTTGTCTAAAGGCAAAAACAATTAGGTCTGTCAATATTATAGGTGGCTCCGCAGTAAATTGCCCAATTTTGTCTTCAAATTAAATAAACACAATTTTATATGAATAACTATGAAACTAATCACAAAATATAACCAATATTTAATCTATACTTTCACACGAGAAACACCAAATTAATAAAAAACTTTATAACTGCTTCAACTTCACTTGCTTCTTCTATCATAACTTTTCTCGAAAATATAAAGATTTTTCATAAATATTTAGTACTAGATTCAATACAATAATTGAAATGAAACCCACCCAACAAAGCACGTTTTTTTGTAAAAAACCTTATGAAATTATTAGAGCAAATTTATGTTTCCAAAACATTTACACACAGCCTTAATGGTCATATTTTGGTCATATATCATATTGGTACTATATCATTTTGTGATTTGTTTCATTACTTAAATTAGAATAGTTTTAGAAAAATACTTTGACATATTTTCCCCAAGCCCCAAACGCACATAACCACGCGGTTTCTATTTCTCGCGTTTAGTTACTAGATATCGTGAATTTTTCCGACGTTTCAACAGAATTGCGCGCACTACACTTGCTACGACTACTGGGCTATAAACAGCTGATCTGAAAAACCGTAAAAAAACTGATAGATTTTGTCTGATGAAGGAATGATAGCATCTGATAGGAAGGTAAATAATTACTAAAACTGTCTACAGCAATCAAAGGGCAAAACTATTAAACAGTTTATAGAATTCCGTTATTCAAGATACGATACATAACAAGTGCCAACCCTATATTCTCAAGTACCTGTGGTATCTTACAGTGCACTTGCAGAGGGTGTAAAAATACCTAACTGTGCACACATTCGTACACGCACACAAACGCATCAAAGTTGAACATGAGAGGTCGGGGGCACAACCTTGTGGAACAGCGCTCGTAAAATTGCATAGCGTTCCCTCAACGTTAACTGTGAAGGGAGAGATTAGCAGACTAATGCCGGGTAATAAACTGCCTAAACCTTTTTCGTGATGAACAATAATAATAAAAGTAGGTAGGTATGTTGAGGAGTAAACTAGTAGGTACCTATAATATTATTATATCTAAATTATTAATTTTATAATGTACAGAATAGTAAGACTCCTTAGAATCTGTTTTTTTAATGTATAACTTAAAAATGCTAATGCTTAGAATGTTCATGATTTGATTGCAAGTAATGGAATATACGGTTCTAACGAATATGAATACAGTAGCGCCATCTATTGAGGCCCTACATAACCAAAGTAGCTCTGCACAGCGCCACCTTGCGGTGCCTGCTAGTCGTTACGTGAAAATATGAACGACGAACTTGACGGCTTTGTGAGCATTGTTGCAACCATAGTGAACGTAGCAGTTCTAATATTAAGACATAGATGGCGGTAGCTGAGAAGTTTAATATAATTTTGGTAGAGACCCTGTCAGTGAGCTTTTTTTTATTTATGAGTAGGACCATAGCGGCATGTACGTATCCTCGTGTATCGATAAATTCAAGTGGAATGTATGTATGGTTTAGTTAGAGGAAAGTAGGTTAAATTTGTAAGACGTAACCTTTTTAAGTAAGTAATTTAGATACTATTTTCATGGGACAATTAGAATACAGAAAACATAATCAAATAAATCACTTGCCAGAGACTGCCCACCTTCCTGCTAGGAGCAATAAGAATCTAATATTGAGTTTTAGTGTAATACCTAGTACCTTCAGTGGAGTCTAAAGATATCTAAAGCAAAAAGGTCGAAAGGTTGGAAAGTACATGTCTTTAGCCAAGATAAACAATGTAAGAACGTACCCTTTCAGAAAAGTGGCGAGTAACGAGCCACCATCAGTGCACTCGCCTGCAGCAGAACAAAGCCGGTGATTTATTGGCTCTATGAGCTGCTGGGTTTTGTCAGGTCATAGGTACAACATTACACTATGTATAGGTGAACCTATGTTTTGTCAAAATAGTTTTGCTGTTTTAAAGAATGAATGTTGCTAGTGTCTTAGGAATCTAAACCTTTTGTTTCGTGGTCTTTGAGATCTTAACCAAGCGTAGTCGTTCAATATCTTTTTTTTTTTTATTTATTCACGACAACAAACAATTACACTCAGGTCTTAACTAAACAGAATTGAAACTTAAGTAGTCTTATTATACGTATAATCAGCCCCGTTGTCCACGAATTGTACAGTTACATACCCAGTAGGGCAAGAACGGTTGCAGGTAAATTTGATAAGCTTGTTTAGAAGAATCCTATTATGATAATTTGTTACTGAACATAATGTTAAAAACAATTAGTACACAGCAGACGCTGGATGCCTGCTATAGATAAGGTGCTACGGCGCTCATTAGGGGATGCTATGTCCAGCAATGGACTAATTAGTCCAAAATAAAATATTTAACTGCGACATCAACAACAAATTTCAAGAATATTGAGTGAGTATGTTGCTATTTTAACATAAATTCGTAAGTGCAGGTCGGTAATTTGACTTAAAGACGTCCCCAGACGGGTTGAATGACTTACGGCACCAAATTCAGGCCCTCATTTTTAGTTTAGTATATTTATTAAATGTTTTCATGTCCATTACAAGGTGGTATAATTTTTGGGTACATTCTACGTGAGAAAAAAAACAGGACAGGTGGATTAAAAGTTGACCTCCTGCGGAACCCTGACAAAATGAAATAAGTATTCCCGTAAGGCTGTTGCTAACCGAATATTAGAGAGACTGTTAAGGTTGTTATGGAAACAGGATCTTAGGAAGGAAATCTCAGCTACAAATGATATAATATACAATTGAATCGACATCAACAAAATAATCGCAAGCTTACCTGTGTGCCTTTCAATAACATGAATCAAAGTTTTGTTTGTGATGCTACAGTATATTACCAAGATTTATTAATAAATTTCAAAATAGGAAAAATTCTACAAAAAAATCATAAAACGAGTTAAATGAGATTTGAGTCGGTAGAAAAACTACTTTAGATATTAAGTTGGTAGTAATTACTTGTGTGTACAGGGTGTCCTGTAGTAATATACATAATTGATTTGTGTTTGATTGCCCTTTATACCCAATAAATAATGCTCGAGAATTCACACAGCATCATCTAACCCCAAGCTAAGCAGAGCTTGTGTTACGGTTACTAGATAACTGTTAATACCTAATATAATTCGATACTTACTAGATAGATTTTTAAATTTTATTAATATTATTAAGTGCATAGAAAACGACCAGAACACCTGGAACAAATATCTGCAGATCCTACAAACTTTTGTCCCGAGGCGGGAATCGAACCCGCAACCTCCGCACCGTCGCAAGCGGCTTCGCCCACCGCGCCTCAGAGTTCGTCACATTCAAAATTATCCACTCATTATGGGATATATTGTATAGTAAATAAGATTTATTCTTTATATGTTCGTGCTAAAGCCGATGGTGATGATGATAAGGAAGGAAAGGATAAAAAGCACTTGGATACGCAACGCTCGCTCTGAAAGTCTGCTGAAAACCAGGAAACTTGCAAATTCAAGATGGAATGTTTAATTTATGTACCAGCCTACTGCATTGCAAAACACAAGCTGAGCTTCGTAGATTTCGTCACAGTCCACTTTTCCTAACCGCTGTTTTGACAGATGCTCAGCAAAATTGTTATTTTTATCGATGGGGTGTGAAGTAGGTGTTTGTTTAGCGGCGTCTGTGACGTGACAATTAGTGGAGTATAATTTATCTTGTTATATTTAAAATATCTTTGGGGCCTGTTTGTTTCCTCGATTGCACTCAGCATCTGTTTGTTTTTGACGGTTTTTGTTTCAATTTATTTTTGTCGCTCATCGGTTGCATTAGTTTTGTAAACTATAGTCAAGCCACCTTGTCATAGTTAGTTCATAGTTCGCGTTAGACATTTTTATTGAAAAGTAATAATTAATCATTTAATATTTGTCTTATTTTTTGTGTTTTTAGTGTTTGTATTTAAATTATAATTAATTAATTAGTGTAATTGGCAATCGCCGCCGTTCTAATTAAATAAATAAACGAGTAAATAGTTTGGTTTGGATGCACGCTAAGACCTGAGAGGTGGAGTAAGACCATTACAAACTGGCAACCTAAAAACCGGATTGGAAATGTGGAAGACCATTTAATTTATTTTTTATTTTTTTGTGTTTATTAGTTACCTTTAGTACACCCCCTGCCTTTCTTAAATTCACATAATTCTTTCCGTCCAAAGGTTGCCTGGAAGAGATCGCTCCTAAGCGATAAGGCCGCCCATTGTACTTGTCTCATGTAAAGTCTTTTTGTAATGTTCTTTTTCTGGTGTACAATAAAGTGTTTTTGTGTTGTATTGTATTGTATTGTAAAAGATGGGAAGACGACCTAACAACGGTAGCTGGAAAGCTGGTCAAGGATTGCCAGGGACAGGACCGAGCGGAAGAAGATGGAAGAGGCCTGTACCAAACTTGGGCAAACGGATTGCATAGATTGAGTTGTAGAATATGATAAGCTAGTTATAAGGAACAAATTGCTATAAGCTATCCGAATGAAAGCTTTATTTATTTTACTACATTTAGAGCTAAACCTTTTAAGATGCCCTGCAGGCTCCAGCCAGTGATTCACATTCAAATGTCAGAGGTTAATATTGTAACATGGCTATTGCCATTACGAAACAAAAGCACGAAGGCACAATACTAGGCCAAGATGTAAACAATGAAGAGGCTTGCCGTGATTGCTCTACAAATAATGTTACTATTGTATATTAAGTCTTAATAGGAAGACAGTAAGGTTGACAAACAGATGAAGGGCCGAAATTGAGTTTAAAAGCAAGTAAATGCAAGTATAATGATGACCAAGTGCATGAGGAATTTAAAACTACATGTTAGGATTGATTGTGTATGATAGAATAATTACAGTATAACTAAAGTAGTTTCGTTATATTAGTATTCACCTATGCGTAGGACTTATTCTGTGAATATGCCTACCAATAGTATTAGAACTATTAACACAGATTAAGTAACGTGTAGGGACTTTATTAATAAAGAAAATTACAGTCAAAAAAAAAATTACAACTAATATTTACAATTGAAAATATTGAGCTAACAGAAGACTATTGCAAACAATCTGGTAGCTCAACTTATCCATATCAATATCAGTCGGAAGCGTCTCCAAGACGCTGGCTGCATGACCATGCTGATGCGCTACGCCAGGTACTCACCAGCTCACGGGTCACGCGTCGCTTCGACCAGACGCTTAGTTATTTTACAGCATGGACTTAGGGTCTCGACTCCAAGGAGAGCAAATGCAATTTATTAATGTTACTTCGTTATACCAAATCATTCCAATACTGGAAGTATAAAATTAATGTTTTTAAGACGAGCAAAAGTACCTAATAAAAATAGACTTTCTTTCCTAGACTATTAGCCGGAATCCTTATTATATTTGTTATAGTTCTAGGTATGTCACATAATTAATTTAGTATCCGTAGGGAATTTTTATGTAAAAATATTGTAATAATAATGAAATATTGCAGTATTAAATTTGAACTTCACTGTACCTTTTCGTGCTCCTCTTATATTCTTTATGTTGTGTTGGTGGACGTGACGTGTGGTTGTGGTTCCGACGGAAGATCAGTGTTGTGATAGCTATGCGCAATGGCTATCACAACATAATGCTGAGCCGCAATTGTCAAAAGCCATTTTATAGCATTTAAGTTTTGTAATTACATCGATAATAAGTAAATAAGTTGTTCACATTGGTGTTGGGTAATTTAGTTTCTTGAATTACCCAACACCAATGTGAAATTGGTGTTGGGTAAAAAAAAAAATACTTTGTACAAACTTGTTAATGCTATAAATAAAGCTTTTCTTAATCTTATTTATTAAACTGGGATAGTACCTATTCTAACTATATCTTAGGGATTTCAGTATTTGACTACGGCTCCATAACTCAGAGAGTAAGTAGTAACCCACTTGTGGCGGTATTAAAAGGTACTTAGGCGACTATACGAGGTTTATTACAGAGGGGATCAAGTTGAGGGCAAATATTTGAATTGAGTATCTTCCAGGATCTATTTGTCTTCAGTTTGCTTCATGTGAAATACGGAACTTGATATCAGCTGTTCTGTGTAGAGTCTTGAGAGAAGCGTCATGCGGACATGACGATTCTCTCAACTATAAAAGAAGCAGTACAATTTCGTTAGAGATGATGCTGTGTGGATTGTCCTCCGTAACCGCTGGGGTAAACGTGTTCTTTTCTTTTGAGTGGAGACCGCGACTCAGCAAACGTAGTGTAGGACGCCCTCCGACCAGGTGGGATGATGATTAGCGAAAGACTGCTGGCAGATGCTGGAAACGGCAAGCTGAAGACAGGGTGCTATGGCGCTCATTAGGCCTATGTCCAGCAATGGACTAATGTAAGCTGATGATGATGATTTAATATATGAGTTTATTTTCTCACCTGATGCTACTAACGTCTAACCTTGTAACCAAATCGCTAGACGCTGGTTTGCGTTATCAGTTTTCCATGTAGCTAGGTGTTGGCAATTAGTTCAGCGATGGGTACCAGGATAGAATATTAATAAGTAAGAGCAGACAGCCTCAGGCTCCAGTCCTAGGGCCCCATGTGACTTGAACTATCCCCTACCATTGTAGAATAATTTGAAAACAATTTAAATAAATTTATTTTTCATATAGTCCTGAATGTGTTTGGTAGAGCCAAACTAAGCAGATTGCATTACAATGCAGCCAGCGTCTTGGACACGTTTCCGACTGGTATTATAATTATATTATATATGGATCAGTTGAGCTATCTGTATATTGTTTGCAACATCTGCAGTTAGCTCAATTGTTTCAATTGTAAATATTCGTTTTAATTTTATTTTATTATATCCTTGGAATTTTCTTTTCTTTGTTGATAAAGCGTTCATGCTTATTTAACGTATAATTTGCAAAGTCATTTCGTTGTATGTCAATATAAAAAATTGAAGTACATTACACACACAGGTACATTCAATTATTTGTCAACTCAACACAGAATAAAAGATACAGTATTTGACTATTTGTCGATGTGACAGTAGAATCGAATTCTACACTGTTACCAAACATAGTCGATGAGAAATGAAATAAGTTCCCAAAAGGGCCCCACCCTTTTGAAAGCGGGTTCGAGTTCGAGTCCCGCCGAAACCGAAAATTTTTGGGTACTTATTTCATTTCTTAGATATACCCAAACTGCGGGTAAGCACTATATAACATAAAACCTTAGTAGTCGATGAGGTTGCGAGCAAAACTACGCGACGCTAAATTGAGACAGCAAGCTTCCTACATCTAACAGTGTTCTTGCCGTCCAACTACCAAGGGACTGATCTACTTAAATTTTCATGGAAATTTCACTTTACAGTATGGACAGACATGGGTACCATTTTTGCTAGATCTTACCCAACTACGAGGGTAAAGCAGATTTGGGATGTAAAATAACAAATCGTACCATATGTTTTATCCTCGTCATCAAGAACACTTCCATCTGATACTTGCATAATGGGCGATTCCCCTTTTTTAAGATTTTGTTTTAAGTTTTATTAGGACTACAATACACTCCACGTAAAATGCATTTTTTTTTGTATAAAACTTAAACTACCCTAATGTGTCAGCTTCTTTTCTTGCTTATTTTTTCTCATGACACACCACACACAGTTAATAATATTAAATTACGTTACCACAAATATATTGTTCAGTCAAATAAAGTACCTACCTAGTGTTTTGTTAACAACTTGTTGTTTACAATCAAATAGTAATAGAATAAAATTAAAACTAGTATTTACAATTGAAACAATTGAGCTAACGGCAGACCGTTGAATTTGTTGGACACCACATTCAACAAAAATTCAACAAACTCTCGAGATATATATATATTTCGAGAGTTTCTCATATCAAAATATTTGTGGTGACAGATATAAATCTGTAACGAAACAGGCATGGACTTGGTCAGTGCCGCGGTTCAATTTGTCGGGCTGGCCGCTCCGGAAATGAGCGTATTTGTTTTACCTGGGGGTGTGGCGGGAGAAGCTCAGGATAGCGGAAACACGGGATACTAGTGCTGGAAAAAAAAATTGTCTGGTTGTGTCATTTTGACAAGCTTTTGTTTTTCTATATAAAACTGACAACAGACGGAGCTATAATCTCACTATCTCACTAATATTATAAACGTGAAATATTATAAACGTGAAAGTTTAGATGGATGGATGGATGTTTGTTCCTTTATCACGCCAGAACGGCAAAACGGATCTGGATGAAATTTGGCACAGAGATAGATTATAGTCTGGAATAGGACATAGGCTACTTTTTATCCCGAAATTCCTACGGGAACGGGAACTACGCGGGTGAAACCGCGAGGCGCTGCTAGTATATTATCTCATCTCACTAATATTATAAACGTGAAAGTTTAGATGGATGGATGGATAGATATATGGATGGATGTTTGTTCCTTTATCACGCCTGAACGGCTGAACGGATCTGGATGAAATTTGGCACAGAGATAGATTATAGTCTGGAATAGAACATAGGCTACTTTTTATCCCGGAATTCTCACGGAAACGGGAACTACGCGGGTGAAACAGCAAGGCGCTGCTAGTATTAATATAAATCATAGCAAGGTACATTACGGTATATATTCTACACTAATCTGCGAGTGACCACAGACGCAGCTATAAAGTATATTTTTATTACGTCACCAAAGTATGTCGACAGCGATATATTTTGCCGCAGAGCTAATGAGTAAAAACATATGTATTATAGCTTAGCCATCGTCTGTGGCAGCTTGCTATACCGTAATATAATATAGCTTACTACATTAATAAATAATATAGCTCCATCGGTTGTGGGTTTAAATGGGACAAATCTTACAACTAAATTTTAGACTAGTTATCCTGAACCGATTGAGCTGAAATTTGGCATGCTTAAATGTAAGTTTCGTGACACTACAATGTTATGGAACCATTGAGCTAGTCTGATGATTGAGACAGAAGGTGGCCATAGGTACTCTTAAACGAAACGATTTAACCCCTATAGTGACTTGGTGCCCAGTGACTCCGTCATTAAGACTATGTCATCATCGAATCGCAGGTGTGAGATGTTATCGCCATTTATGTTGATGCCCTTACGTTTCCAGTCCAGCGTCTTAAACACATCTTCCAACGCGCTTCTGCAACAGTTTCGGGGATATAATATCCCCCTGTCTCACTCCTCTGCGCAGTTGGATGGGTTTAGACTGCTGGCCCTGTACTTGGATACCCTTGGTGGCGGCATCATAAAGACATGTCAGCACCTCGATATAACGTTTTTTTTACATTGCTATGGGACATTTTAATGAAGCTCTACAATATTTTCGCTCGCACAAGCACCATAACCAAAGTTGTGGGCACACACATAAATTAACTTGCCAACATTTATGAATGTAAATAATTATTGCGAGTGTATTACGCTACCTCTGCACTTTACCTGTAGAAATTACTGCCTAGTTTTAGAGCTGCTCTGTTAGAGTAACTACCAATTTATTTTGTTACTCTACAACATTAAATTTAATTTAATTTGTTTCCCTGTGTTTATAGACGAGCAAATGGATAATCTTTGTTTAAATATGCTATCTAATGAAGCTCTACTAAAAAAAATACGGTTTAGATTAATTGATAAGTTTCAAAGTCAAAGTATAAATTTTATTACAATTGTTTTCATTAACTATGTATATTAGAAAGTCACATTTATAAAACAATTGCAACTTGTATTTACACTTTCTTTCCTTCTTATTTAGATCTATATTCTAAAACTCTAGGCTGTCACCAGAAGGCAGATTGCCCGCCACGTTGAATGGCAATGCTACCGTTCGTTCGTTGACCTAAATAAAAATCAGCATTCCGATCACCTATGGACTCTATTAGGAGTCTCTATCTAAGTATAGTTTTTGCTGTCTCTATCATCACAATTATGTTTTAATGTTGCTTTCTTTGCTTTCAGGTCCACACCACGATTGGTTGGCTCGGATGCCTCATACAAACTCAGTCCACACGAACAGGAGGCATTAAATGCTGTAAGTTCTTATTTAATCCCTCTCAAACTATTAACTATGGGGTAGATAGATAATTCTATAATTAAAACTCATCGATCAGGTATTTGCGAATATCCGGTTGATGTTACAACCTTATACCTACTACTACTGGTATATTTTCACTTCGTCCACCATGGACCAAAAATTTTATTGAATAAAACCAATAATAATCCCTTTTTTTATTTGATAATAATTACTAAAGTATTTACATGACTGTTTAGAGTACAAAACAGGTACAAAGTTTACTTGTTTAAGCGTTTATTTTGTAAAAATCAAGTTATTCAGTTTGAGTTGAATAACTTTATTGAAAACAGTTTGTTCTTTACCAAACTTATCCTGTAGAAGGTACCTAACTATTAATTTGTGGTATGACTATAACTCTTTATGTCTTAGATCGCTAAAGTCGGGCACTGACGGGAATTAAGGGGCGTAATGTACCATTCGCAGCGAGCGTCATACGTCACGCCGCCGCCGTGTATCCGCCTCATAGCTCGTTGCGAGCGTCTTCTTTCCCCGTTCTGACGACTGCACGAAAGTTCGCAGTGTAGCACGTTACATCGCCTCGTAACGCTGCTGGTACACACATTAATTAATAACACGGTGCAAAAAAATAATCAAAAAATTGAAATTGTAAAATCGTAAAACACTTCTCTGATTTTTTGGGTTGTGCATTTTTTAGAAGTTGTAAGCCAAAAACTTAAAAAAGTCAAGGTTTTGCGAGCACCACAAAGTAAGCACAGGTCTTTCGAAGTTGCTAACAACATTCCAAAAAAATCTGAACTGTGCAATTTGTGCAACCTAGAATGTTTTAGATGACTGGCCTATTGTTGCAATGATGACGCTTTGTATCATCTTGACAGTTCCTTGTTAGCACCTCTTAGTTGATAGATAAAACTATTCTTTAGTCAATACCTTATGCCTAAAAAAGTTTGCTAATTTAATCCTATATCCGATAACAAAATTGATGGTTTTATCGCTTAAAGTACATCATTATTTTTTTATATTGTTGTGATTTTCTTTTCTTTTTCTTGTGTGTAATTTTATTATTTTATAGCCGTTAACTTTATATGATTCAATGTACTAGGCTAGGCATAACGATTTGGAGAAATCTGTAATGTTATGATCTTGTTTAAATAAATAAATAAATAAATAAATCATACGTAGTGATTTTAGTTACCTAACGTATTGATTACTGCTTTAACTTGACATTACCCATTGCTTACCGTTTAATACAGACTATGGAAACCACACGTCTAGTTAGTCCCAGGAAGTGTCAGCCAAAGCGTCTCTAATTGCTGACCATGAGTCTGCGGCAACTAAGGACTTTACTATTGTTGTTCTCTCGGGTAATGCCATATTTATTCTTAGCTTTTAGTGGTTTTGTTGTTGGCAGAAATGAATATGCCCGGGAAGTCTTGCTAATCATGGCGCCATGGCCTTTCCGGGCATCTTAGAAACTTTCGTCAAATTATGGTATTATGTTAGGTTAGCGTTAGGTTGAAACCTATACTTTAGGTAGCTGTTTTGCAGCTCGTTAGTGCCGACCTCTGTGGCGTGGCGAGCAAAGGTCCGCCTGCGACGCCGATTGCGGGTTCGATTCCCGTCTCGGGACAAATTTGTGTACGATCTGCAGATATTTGTTCCGGGTGTTCTGGATGTTTTCTGTGTATAGTAAAAAATACATTTCTATGACGTTTAATGTATTAAGTATCATATCAGTTATCTAGTTCCCTCCCATAACAGAAGCAGCTCTGCTTAGCTTGGGGCTTGATAATGCGGTGTGAATTGTCCAGAATTATTATTATAGTTTGGAGCTAGGAACGGAGTAGGTACCTTATAAGATTTCGAGATAAATTAAAGCTAATGAAATTCAAGGCTATGTTTCCTCGTCTTTTACGTCCACTGCTGGACGTGCCTCCCCCAAAACAAGGCTAGTTTGTTATAATTACCACCCTTGACAGGCGGAATAGTCATCGATTTCAGTTATTTGTATACTAGTCATAATGCAGGTACTTTTAAAGCACTCCTCATAATATCTGTTTTGTCATATTCTATTTTTAGGGTGTTTGCTATTATAGTGTGTAATTGTCTATGAAATTTAATTATGTCCCAAACATATCTGGACCTATCGGCGCTTGAGTCCGAACTAAGTCCCAGAGTTTTTCGACTTCTATATCACTTGACCTCGTGGGGCAATTGGCAGCACATCTTGTACTGGGGGAGGTTTTAGTATTCTATTTTTGTCATATATTACTTTTTCATATACCTATTATTTCATATATATATATATATATTATTTCATTTTCATATATTATTTTTGTCATATATTACTTTATCATATATTACTTTTTGTGTTTCTGGGTTCAAATAAATGTATTTTCTTTCTTTCATGTCATTACAACGTGTGTGTAGTTTTCTAATTTTAATTTCAGTAGAAAATTTTATAGCCTGTTTGCTAAAGAAACTAACCAGGCGTGATTGTTGAAAATCTAAATGTTTTGTCGGAGTTGAAGAAAGAGGGATAAAACTAAATTATGCGCAAACCAAAAATAACGCCACATTTACCTTCGGAGATTTACAATGATAATGACAGTCAGACAGATTATTCATCAAACCCCGCTGTTTCCGCCAGGTCTACCCTCAATGCGTCTTGATGAGCTGATGGCGGACCTTTCACAAATCACGAGTTGTCATTTTTCAAGTGCTCATGCGGAACGGTGCGTTTTCAAATGGAATGTATGAAAATTTGAATTGATGAATAGGTAGGTACTTTCTTAGATGCTTATAACCTAAATGTGTGATATAAAGGTAATTACATGATGCAAGACATCGTCCAAATAAACCCTGTGTTTCAATTGTTAATACTAGCTTTAATTTAATTCTATTATTTCATTATAATTTTATTTATCAATAAAAATTTCTTTCTCTTTTAAGATTCAGGATTCTTCCAGAAGTACTTCTCGCGACGCAGGAGGTTGCGGGCTCGATTCCCGCCTCGGGACAATTGTTTGTACGATCTGCAGTTATTTGTTCAGGGTGTTCTGGTCGTTTTCTATGTATATTAAAAACATTTGAATAATTGAATTTATTGTATTGTATAGTATTATGTATATCAGTTATCAAGAATCTAGTATAATCCAGTATAATGCTGTGTTATATTATCCGTATAATGCTGTGTTATATTATCCAGTATAATGCTGTGTGAACTATCCAGCATTATTATTTATTAATTTAGATATTCTTCGCTTTGATGATCTTACACTTTTTATTTAATATTTTCCTATAGTATTATTAGCTTTTGTAGGTGAGGTTGGTTGAGGATATTTTACAATGCTCACCGTTCTTATATTCTTTGTTTCAATCCAATTCCTTCGACTCTCTCACCGCGTTCAATATAGAGCCGTCCGTTAATTATCTTACCGTTATTGTAAAACCCAACATCCCACAGATAAGTTTCACTATGGATAGATAAATAAATTTACACTCTATTAGACGAAGATGATTCAGCAAGAGAACTAAGGTGGGGGACGACGGCGCCAAGAGGGGACAATGAACGTTGGAGATACATCGCACGTCATCAGAAGTGGGATGAATATGTGCCTGAGTTATGATTGTAATCGATCGATAGTAGCTGGACAGGGTATGCGTATGATATATTGATCTTACATAATAGCAATAGACACAGGACCTACCGATATTGTAAATCTATAATAAAAATAGCAAGTAGCCTAAGTAGGTGTATCTATCTATCTACCTACCTAGTAGGTAATGTTATATATTTACTATAATTAGTACCTAGGTATGTTATTTCTATATATAATGTAAAACTATGGACTTGCTTGACTGAAATAAAGAGATTATTATTATTAAATCGAAGGTAATAGAGTCAATAATCAATAGGCATCCTGGTAAGGTACTCGTGGCTTTGCGAAAATTTTTGGTATAGGTATCTGTATTGCTTATTGAAATTCTAGTAAATAATTTTGGACCTATCGGTTGGTTCATTTGTCGCGTTGTATGTTCCTAAATTTACCATTATTTATTATGCATAATATATTTAGTATATTCTAAGGTTATTTTCGCGAGAACTCATAATAAAATAATGCTTTAACCGGATTGATCGCGTATATTTTATATTTTGTTGATAACCTGACGTTTCGGAGGCTTTTCAGCTTCCATGGTCACAGGCAGACTCCGAAACGTCAGGTTATAAACAAAATATAAAATTTAAGTGATCAATCCGGTTAAAACAGTGTTTTATCATAATATATTTGTCAAGATTCCTTTTTTTATTTAAACAGCTCTCTATTCACTTGTCCAGCAAGTAAATAATCACCTTCAAAACAGTTTACCAAACATTTATTCAATCACCGGTACTGATTACCCACTCTATTACACAATAACGCTTTACCCCAATTCACGCATTTATTTACCTTTAAAATATCAAAGGGGGTCGTTAATGCATCGAGGGTGAATAATTTATACTGGTCTATATCGCTATTTTTACGTTACTCGGAGTGAAGAATGAATTTCAAATGGTGTTGGAAGTTTGGCAGGGGAGTAAATCCACCTGCTACTTTTTGCTCTCGAACTGAAGTAGATTCAAAAGGCTTTCGCATGCTCGCTCTTTGATAATTTCATGATGTTAACATAACAGGATAAAGACAATACTGGCTAACAGCACTTGAAGATGTTTAATTAATATGTTTTGATCCGTCCACAAGTTGGACAATACCAAGGATGTCTAGTGCGCTCAAAAAATATTATAAACTCAAATTGAATGCATGATTGTAAAAACACCCCTCAGACCACTTTTTTCGAATTTCTTTTTATGATGGAAAAGTGATCTCCATACCAAGACGAATCGATTGAGCTTAGAAACACACCTCGTTCATAGTTCTTTTCTGCAGAGTTAGGGGCAGCAAAATTTCGATGACCGTAAAAACCCACCTTATCCTGGATGAAGCGGGTTTTTACAATCAACCATAGGGCAACACCGGAAAACTGATAGCTTGACTTGGCTTGTTTGTTGTTTGTGATAAGCATATCTATAATAAGCAATCGGTTTATAATTATTATACACCGATTGCTTATTATAGATAAAATTCATGTATGTAAACTACAGATTATTAATTGGATACAACTTGTCAGATTCAATTTCATGTCTCTATCGGTAACTATAGTTTTTTTGACATTTGCATTCGAATTTTTATAGTAAGACTGTAGTAAGGGTGTTTAGGGTGTAAGTAAAGGAATATCAAAAGAAATGCTTGCTTTGAATCAACTTCAAGTATGATGTATGATGCATTATGTTATTGAGATTGTTTTGATTCTGCAGTTATCTTTATCTTACCTACGCATTTTTATATATCCACCAGGATTTCTGTATTCTCTCTCATATTACGGATATACCTACTCGTATAAGTACTATCAATCAATTTAAAGAATTGGTGCTGTTACAAAGAACAGAAAACCAACATCAGAAAGAGCAATGAGTTAGGTTCTGCATCTACAGCCTATACTGGTCCACTGCTGGACGCATGCCTCTCCTTGATAAACGCCTTATTGGCTTTTATTATAAGGGAGGGTAATGTCCGTAATCCCAACGCTGGGCATGCGAGTTGGGGATCGCAGTTCGGTAGTGAATTGTTCTGAAGGTGCGGCTGCCCACCTCCCATTGGATATCCCTTAGTCGCCTCTTAGGACACATGCGGAAAGAGTTGAGGTGGTTTCAATTCTAAGCCAGCACCACACGGCATGTAGATTATCAATAAAATATTTTAGGGATTTTATTAACATTTTTGCAAGCAGATACAAAAAATTCTCGATAAAATTCAGGAAAAATCGAGCACCATAAACACCAAAGCTAACGCGATTTTTTTCTAAAATCCGACGTGACTTTTTACCCCGCATCTATCAAAAGCATAATGTGTATAACAACCATATTTCTGGTTATCGCCTGAGAGGGGAGGGGAGAAATTAATTTGAGGAAACGCGATTTTAACGACTTCCAGACAAATTGATGTGGAACGATCATTTGTCATGTTCGAAGTTCGAACTTCGGGTGTATTCGGGAGCCATGTGACTCGTGACGTCACGGTGAAGTGAAGATGAAGGAAGTGAAAGGCAGGAATGGGAGGGCCTTCGGGGTTTTTGTGGTGGCCCTTAGGGACGGTTGATTCATAATGATGAGAATTTCGGTTTTGTTTCACAGACCTTTTATAAAGCTTTATATAAAAGGAACAAATAATTTATTATACAAAAATGATCAGTATCGTTAAATGAAAAATAATAGCAAGTATGTTTGTTTCTTCTTCACGCTAAAACTACTCGTATTCGAGTGACATATAATAAAATTTTAAAAAAAAGTTGTAAATCTAGCTATAGGTACCTACCTAACATAATCTATCCAGGAAAAAATGGGACGTGAAGGAAGGTGCGGATCAAAACTAGTTCAAATAAGTAATCAAAAAATATTTTCACTAGAAACAAATGAACTTCAGAATTACGACAATTCCAGCTCCTACCCCTATTGTAAACAATAATTGACAAACAATATTCCCGACTCCACATCTGGAACCTGACAAGAAAACAATTAGCAGCCACAGTCAGCTGCTTCGGCAGTCCCTAAGGTAAAACTAATTTTGGGATAAACAGTGAGGTAGGCTATATAATATCCACAAATTGGGAAGCAGATGACTGTTAAAATGTTGCCAGTGACGTGATGGCTAGCTATGATAGTTCTTCATGAGACACGCAGCGGGTTCCCAGCCAATTAGCAAAATTAATGCGTTTTCAATTTTTTTGCCTTCTATTTAGATTGGCTGCTATACAGGGTTATTGGTAAATTAGTGACAATACGTGAAGTGCAGTACAGCCCATCATCACAAACACGTTTGTGAAGACGCCAGGTCTTTATTCTTAATTTTGGTATTGGTAATGGGTACCCCCCGCAATTCAATAATCGTTCGTTCATCGAAACTCAACTTAAAAACAGCTCTGCCCAGAATTAACAGAAGATATGAGAGTGAAAGATCGGTCTTACGTAACTCGTTGGGTTCCAGACAAAGATGTTTTTTCATTTAGTATCAGAGGTGACTTATATTTTTTTTACAATTTAGACTTGGCGCCTTCACGAACGTGTTTGTGATGATGGGCAGGACCTGCAGTTCACGTATTGTCACTAATTTACCAATAACCCTGTATATACTTAGGTAGGTACTTGTGAGGTTCAGTCACTCTTATAGGGAGGAAACTTGAAACAGAAACACGCGAATATATTTTTATGATCGCAATCAAGACCACCGCACCTTGGACCTTGGATGTTATCCCTATTCTTTACTGTTTCTCATACTTACTAAAAATAATACTTCAGATTTTACTACTTCTCAGTCTCAGCGATGTAGATGTTTAGCAAGAGTTACAAAACAATAAGTAAAATAATTAATCTCAAAAACTTCTAACTAAATGCTTTCAAGTGAGAGCAAATAAAAACTCATTACCTACCCTGTTAAATGATAAACACTTGCTGAAAACCGAAGCAAAAACAGAGAAACACGAGCCGTTGAAACAGGAATGATTTAAAAAGTGGTAAATAAACGTGAATTTATTTACATACAGAGAAATCTCATCGGCAATGCGGGTTCGCTCGTCCGACGTAACTACTAGTTCTCGAAAATCTTTCTCACACGTGTACATGTATTGGAACTTCTATAAAGCCTGAACATAGTTAAACAAGCCGTAACTTACCAGATACAGATTTCTTTATTGTCATAAATCAAACATATAAAAAGTGTGCAACATAAAGGTACCTTAATTATGCTGTGGCTATGTGACTCGTCCAAACATATCGTACCTATTCATGAATTATCATAAGCCTGACGCAACACATCTGACTGCCTATACTCTGATACTGGATATAACCTCTACGAAAAGTGTCCAGTTTCTCACGCAATAGCCATAATATCGCTAATCTGAGAAATAAAAATATAATTCAAAATTACGAAGTTTTGATTAAATACGAAAAGGACATTAGTAGATACTTACTTAGTTAAAAGTAGTCTTTTAGAAAACAAAATAAACTTATTTTTTAACTTTAATTAATGAATGACATTACAATACAATACAAAAACACTTTATTGTACACCAGAAAAAGAACATTACAAAAAGACATGAGACGAGTACAATGGGCGGCCTTATCGCTTAGAAGCGATCTCTTCCAGGCAACCTTTGGATGCCTGGAAAAATACTGATGGAGATGGAATATCGATTTGAGTTCCAGTATCATAATATAAATGTTTTTTCCTTGATATTTTAGCAGAAGCAAAGTGGTAGAAGCAATGTGTGAAAACAACGTTGAAACATCCTATACCAATACACCAATCTCTAAAGCCCGCATCGCTCATCGCGCCATCGTGCAGTTTGGGCGACAGTTTCAAACATTTGAAGGTTTCAGTTGGAAGATAAATGTGACTGAAGATAAACCCATGAGATACAGTTTTATAAAATTTTATAATTTCTAGGCATTGACCGTGAGAGTTTACGATTCTGATCAATATTGGAAATAAACTTTTAATTATATACTTTAACCATAGAGTGGTCAACAGTAACAAAAATATAAAATCACAAATAAAAAACTCATTATATACTAAGGTACGTAAAATTCAATTCAAAACTTTAATCTGAACTCGAAAGCGAATAGTTTCGCAAAATCCAAAGTAAATGAAACAGATGTAACGCAACATTTGCATGAGGACGAGACGTGTTTGCAAATCATATGTTATGAGTCGTTACCGCGATGATATGTGTACCACGTCTGACGAGAGGAATCTGCGGATCTCATCACACACGGGAATAATTCTGATAAAATTCAAATTCAAAATCTCAGTGGACAAGATGTACGTTGTCGCTGTCGAATATTGTACAAATGCATGGAAGCAATTCAAATCAAATCGACAAATGAATGCATGAACCATGCATTAAGATAGATCATTTATTTTATTATAATAAGTTACTTAACTTAGTTAACAGTGCCATAAGCCTATGTTAGGTTTGTCATAGCACTTTGTTAGTCCTTTGTTTTTAGCATTAGCATTATTATTGTTAAACCTTGCCTACTAATAGACACGAGGATCTTAAACAAAAATTCAATATAATAATATTTAAGAGCATATTTCTGTTCTGTATTTTAGAAAGTATTTTCATACGAGCACTTAGTCCAACCGCAAAAATATTGTTGGATTGTGTGCTACATAATTTGAGATGAAAAATGGCAATTTGAATTATCTGAATTAGTTTTATTAACAAATATGTCTGTTTTATCCCACACCCGTGCCAAACATCAATAGAGACGTACAAGTGGTACCTATATTGAGACTTTCTCCCTTTGTAACTCAGATTGCAATGCCTTTGACGCAGGTGGTTAAAGCATATTTCCGATATATAAATACAGTGCACCCTCCATTGCGGCGTTGTAATGACGAGCTGTGTCGCCGCACTTATTAGTGTGGTCGAGGAGCTATACCTACTGGAAACGGTTCTCTGCTATTATTCTAACAAGTACCAAAACCCTGGAGAAGCTAGAAATCAACAACTTCTTACGATTGTAGATAAAGATCATGGTCTTTCATATCTATCAAAATAAATTTGAGATGATATATGGGTTCTCTCTAGAACAAAGGCTTTGTATAAAATATATAAAAAATGCGTAGTTATTATTTGTAGATGTGTTAACATCGCTTGATAAGGGAATCACATTTGCACTAAGTGTCGCTTTAGTCTGAGCCATCAACAATAATCCACATTCATGAGACTGCGCCCATGAATGTGGGCTTCATATTTCCAATCGATCCAGTTCAGTACTAAATTTGGATCCTTGTTTCTGACACATCGTACCATTAGAGATCTACAAGAGTAACCTAGACAAATTCACCCTCCCTGCATTGTCACTTTGATCTCGCATCGCATGTGGCGTCATGTTTTGGATCCTGAGGGCTGGGGTATATCGATGGCGGTTTCAATTTGCGACCTAACTTAAACATAAACGGAGGTGAACCTTTGATGTCAGTACTCTACTTGTTCAATGAGAACAAAGGCATCGCTGACCGCTTTGAATGCATTGAATGGTTCTACGTAAATGATGTCAATGGGCTGGTGTAAGCTTCTTGATGGATTATTATTTGCCTGATTGGGTTGTGTCAGCGTAAAATTGTGAAATTATAAAAACCCAATGTTTATAATGAATCTTGACAGATTATAATCTGTTGAAAAATTGTGAACGGGACTGTAACGAAATATAACGCAATAGTTTTAATCTGTCCACCCAGATCGATAAAAATAATGCAACTTGTAAACAAAATAAATAATTTTAGTACAATCATTGTACAAACATTTTTCATGTAGGGCTTTAACAAGATTCACAAGTACCTACCTAGCTTTTGTCCTTTGGTTTTCCGCTTTCTTTCCCTTGATTCAAATCGTATGATAATCCAAGCGTTACACAGTCTCCTATTCAAACAGCCTTGTGCTCGTGAAAACTGTCCTTCAGCCAAGAGTCTTATCTTCCAACCATGATATTTCCTGACAAGTTTATATCAGCCGCATCCTCTTTGAATGCAAGTGGTGCTACCCTTATGTAAGATGTTCCAATATTTTATTTTGTAATCATTACCTATGTCATTTCTACCATTCTCAGATTTCTCCCCTCACGGTTTGCCGTGATGATTCGAAGCATCCTCTTGATACGCTCAGCTGGGCTTGTATGCGTCACCGATTTTTACGATTCCCAGCTTTAGGGAGTTTACTATCCGCTGCATTTCAGTGACCAACTTCAGGTAGATCTATGGATGTTGGTCTACATAACAACAAACATTAAATTTACTCGCATTTCAACGATCTTTAATAGTGTTTGTTATTTAACGCCAGTAGCAATTTCTGTAATGGATACATAACACCAATTATCGTAAGATTATATAAATCTACCTTTTTATTTAAAACTGGTTCAATGAAGAGATTAACATTTTGATCGAGGAACCTAATTAGCACTCGGATGTCTCGCCTCCGAATTTAAAGATAAAAACCTGCAATATTTATCGAGTAAGACCATTGGACTTGTTATCTTGGTCAATCGATCAAGTTATTACGCTGTATTGCTTTTAACCTGGAACTTTCACTGCAAATTATTTCTGGGAATCAAATTCATTTAAATAATGCTTTATATAATGCATTCATTGCAGTATCGCTTGTCAATAAAAATGAAAACATAATGGTACTCGAGTATCTCACTTCTTATTTCGATGCAATTATTCGTAAGATTTTTTTCTCTCAAGCTTCCTTGCTTATTTTTGCATGATCTGTTTGTGGTTGTAGTAATTCCTATAAAGTATATTTATGTTCGGCGAGCTATGGAAAGAGCTATGCTCGGAGTTTATCTGAAGGATAGGATTCGTAACGAATACATCCGACAGAGAACCAAAGTCATCGACATAGGTTTAAGAATTAGCAAGCTGAAGTGGCAGTAGGCCAGCCATATCTCGCGAAGAACCAATAACCGCTGGGGTAAACGTGTTCTTGAGTGGAGACCGCGACTCGGCAAACGTAGTTTAGGACACCCTCCGAGCAGGTGGGGTAACGATTTGCGAAAGACTGCTGGCAGATGCTGGATACGGCAAGCTGAAGACAGAGCTCTATGGCGCTCATTAGGGGAGGCCTATGATGCTGATGAGGCTGATGATGATGATATTTATGTTTGGTTTAATCCAGGTGTAATAAGAATAATTCGTAGTTTAGGTCATATACCAGTCATCTGGTTTTCTTTTTGTTCTTTATTATTTTAACGCACCAATTGTATTCAGATGTAATTTTATTTAACTTTTCGTTTACAAACAGTACCTGAACAATATTCTTAAAATTAATACGGCAATGTATTGTTTACTTACACCAATAATACTCATCAAACAAAGACTTGTCATAAGAACCGATCCCCGAGATTAGTGCGTCCACACATGCCACTCCGCCACGTAATTGTCAGGCTCGCATTGCGATCGCAAGCACACCTGAGCCCGTAATCAACGCTCCAAGATGTATGTGTGAGTATTTATCAAAGAACCGACTGAGCTGTACCTACAATTGATGCTATATTTCTATTTGAAGATGGGCTTGAAAATGCGTGCGTTTCATTATTTGTTTTGGTCTTATTTTCTGTATCTTTTCATTGATTGAAACTCAGTTGGTGATCATTGAATTATGGTTATGGCGGGAATTTAAAAAATCCATCGCATAGTTTGTGATACCTTTTAAGCTTTTTTTAATGCCTCTGTAATAGTATTATTCTATTTAGCTTAGGCAGTGAGTCGAAGTTGCCTTTGGTAGCCACCAAAATATATTTGCGATTTACTGCCTAAACTAAAGGTATTAATTAAAATGAAGGCCTAGTTTGACAAGCAAACCCGTTAGGTTCGCTTCGGCTGAAATTTTTGCATATACCTAGTGATTGCTACAGTTATTGACCACTTAAGGAAAATAATATTTTCTAAGCTCTATGAAAAACAAAACAATAGAGATACAGGTTCCTATAATATACCAATCAAATGGTAATATATCTGTGTAATAGAAAATTAAAACAAATATTTTAAAATCAGATATTTATTATAAAAAAACATTATTTAAATCAAATTAGGCAAAGAATTCAGTAATTAGCCATGAAAACGCAGTAATTATCATACTGAGATACAGTTATTGACCATGCATAATATAAAATTTAAAAATGATCAGAACACCAAAACGGCTGAACCGATTTTCATGAAACATAGATTAAAGCACGTTAAAAACATTCAGGTAGCATTTAAATGAAACTTTAATAAAATAGGGTTAACAAAAATAAAGAATTTTTAAATCAAATTAAAATTTAAGATAGTTCACACTTAATTCTTCCTCTCTTGATTTTATTAACTTATTAGCCTTCTTTTCTTCCAGTTTTCTCTTCTTGTCTTCCTTTTTACGTTCTCTTTCCATTTTTTCTGTCTTTTTTCTTCTTTTAGTCTCTGTTTTTCTTTGTTTTTGTTTTCTAGAATCTTTTGATACTCACGTCCGGAAATAGGATAAGGATAAGGTTTCTAGACGGTATTCTTTCTTTCTTTTCTTCTTCTTTCTTAGAAATCCTCTCCTACCCATATCAAATATCCATTCTTCTATGAGTTTTTCTTCTTCTGTAGTCAGAAAGGGTAATGGTCCAAAGTCGCTTTTGTTGTTCAGGTTTTTTATCTTAAAATGTAATGTCACTTTATGTATGCTATATTTTTTGACTACTGCCCGAACAGAAAAACCTCGGTTTACGTCTTCTAGAGCCTTTCCAATTGTTCTTTGGTATATTGCGGTACTTTGGGCATGTTGAATCAGTCTGAAAGAAAATAAATAGAGCAATATAGTTATTGACCACCTGAGATTTACTTATTAGCCACCCCGGACAAGAAAATAAATAGAGCAATATAGTTATTGACCACCTGAAACTTACTTATTAGCCACCCCCGGACAATAACTGATCCGATGCAGTTACAATGCTGAGATTTTGAGAAGACTTTAATAATACCACAATAAAGCAGAAAATGCATTCAAAATACCTATTTCAGAAATTCAGTTATTGACCGGGGGTGGTTAATAGCTGGATTTCATACAAATAAGATTTAGTAATTGACCGGGTTTTTTTTTTGAGGTTAGAATTACTTTACGAACTTTGAAATCACACTAAATTAACTACTATTCAATTACCAACAGATATGCAACAAGTTTAAAATAATAAATCAACAAGTTACATAAAAAATCATGAATTTAAAAAACACTTACCTTATTTTTTTCGTAACGAACACCGCACTTATCACAACTTTTTTGAACTGACCTCACCAATAAAAAATAACGCTATCTAGATCAAATATTATGAACTAATACGAAAGAAGAATGATTATAGGTATAGTTTTTGTTTCTTTCATTCACGTGCGATCTACCATTATCTTATTTCGATCCATTTTGTCTCAAATGGTCAATAACTGTAGGGTGGTCAATAACTGTAGCAATCACCCTACATAAAGATCTGGAACCGGAATAACTTATATTGGCTATTTTTATTTCAAAAAAAACGTATGCGAAGCCACGAGCAGGAGCTTGTATTTAATATCTCAGAAAAGTTATACGTCGCGATGCTATCTCCGTAATCGAGCTCAACCACGCCTTTATTACTCGCGAGGTGTATAATAAAACGCAATCCTCGATGCCAGTCGCTTCTGGGGAAAGCAAATTGGATGAGAAATCAAATAAAAAACATTTGCACCCATCTCCCGGCGTTTAGGGGAGATAACCGTTGCTAGAGAGATTTCATGATAAATGTCTACATGCATGCTATTAAAGTTTGTAGAATTCCCTTCACTGAAAGTTTTTAAATGTTTTTTGGAAGCCGGTAAAACCACTACCTTTTGAAATGTATTAATTTGGTGTATATTCCCTGTAGGTAGGTGTATGGTTGGTGGAATAACATTGGTTTTGTTTGTAATCGGATTTTAAAATACCAAGTGTGAATACATGCTTTTAAAACACAAGATACGCTTTCACAAAACATGCACTCTAAAACAGGTTTTAAATTACCGATCAAACATTACACCAGTCAAATCACACTGATATTATAAATGTAAAAGTTTGGATGTATTTATATATTTGATACTTCTTCCCGCCAGAACTACCGAACGGATTGGATTGACTGAAATTTTGCATAGATCAAGACCTGGAATAACATAATAGGCTACTTTTTATCATTATTTATGTACTTTTTTCATATAATATATAAGTATTTAATATAAACAATAATATTAATCATCATCATCAGCCTGATCTATTCCGTTCCAAACCAAAAACTAATATGGTAGGCCACTGCAAAACATAAACATAGGCCTCCCCTAATGAGCGCCATAGCGCCCTGTCTTCAGCTTGCCGCATCCAGCATCTGCCAGCAGACTTTCGCAAATCGTCATCCCAATAATATGAATGCATGCTTCTAAATAAATAAAAGTATTTTGATTGTTAGTTACAATATTTTAACAATGTATTCATAATTAAATGTTTGTTCGCCTAAGCGGCAGAATTCAACGATTTAAAATAAGTTATAGTACTGACTATAAAATTACCTGATTCAAGAACAATAAATGAAATTAAAAAAAATTAAATTGAATGATATGAACGCCCACGAAGTCAGCGGCAGCAACTAGTCACGAATAAACAAGTATACAAACACATTTTTTCAATCTGTTTCTATCCAAAATATGCATGTTTATAAAATGCTCTCTTTCCATCACCAACATTGGAAAGTAAACACTAATGAAGCATCCTTTCACCCCATCATCAAAGGTAGAGCTCAAAAGGACGATGAGGATTATGGACCAAATTGAAAACGTGTCTCTACGGCTTTTGCTGTGCCAATTAAACCCACACCTGTTATGATGCGGAAGCTTTTTCACAATTCATAGCAAACCCCAAACTCTTTGGAAATATTCTAGCTACATACGGTTTGGCTTTGAAGCTTACCGTATTCACTGGCCGGAATCTGCTGAACCTACCGGGGAATTTAATGATAAAATATGTTTTAAATTATTCGACTACTTTGTTCCTAGCTATAAATAGACTAAGTACCAAACTATTATTGTAATTTATAAATAATTTGCTGCGCCCTTACAGGGTACATGTACCTACCTGCAAGCTAAGTAGGTACACTTAAGTTGAGTTGGTGCTACTTTTTCAAACCAACTCAAGTTTACGTAAAGCTAAAATTTTGACATTTTAAAGATATTTTTTATGGAATATGAACAATATGTCACAACGCGCAACGGGTCTGTGATGTAGCGACGGCGCGCGACGTGACAGGTGCGCGCGATTATGAAACTAGTGAGGGAAAAATGTGGAAAAGTCAGGAAAGATTTACATGGATAGGATTAAGTTCACGTCAAGACAATGATATTTTCGTCGTTGAGCTTAGTTTGTTTGTATAGCTTAGATAGTCAAACTGTATTGTTGTTTTAAGCATCGACCCATTTAACTCTATTGTATAGAGATGAAGATAGCGGTTTCCAAAACATACTTACCTGTAGTTTATAACTTGAAAAATAAATTGTTGATCAAAAATTTGTGGTAGCTGATGTATACTGAGATAATAGAGAGTAACTGGTGTATAACCTTATCCACACAAAGTAAAACATGATCGGCAAACAAAAAGTAAAAGAATAAAATAAAAAATGTTTTCATTACCGGTCGTTAAGCGAACACGCGGAGGCTTTTATATGCGTCAATCGTTCCGTGAAATGTGTGCGTGACGCGCGCCTAGCGTCGCATAATATACTTCGGCGAGAGCAAGATTCAGAGATTCATACCCTCACACTTTTTATGATACTCAATCCTCATCATCATCATAATCTGCAATCGGATTTTACCCACTGCTGGGTATAAGACTCCCGAAGTTTGTGCCATCCACCACGGTCCTGTGCTAACCGTCTTCATTGACACCCCCCAACGCGTATTATGTCGTCGACCCACCTTACAACTGAACTACCGACGTTTCTTTTACCCATTATTGGCCCCCAATCAGTTGCTGTTTTGCTCCACCTATCTTCACCTCGCCTTGCAATGTGTCCAGCCCAACTCCATTTGAACTCCATGATTCGAGTACCATCCTGGACTTTCTTCCTTTGTTGGATTTCGCTGTTCGGAACTTGGTCTGTACGGTGGATGTCAAGCATGGCACGGTCCATGGCCCTCTGTGCATCTCTTACCCGGTACACAGTATTCTGCATGAGCGTCCACGTCTCGGCACTGTAAGTCATGGTGGGCAGTACACATTGATTAAATAAGCAGGTTTTCAGACATTGTGGGACCTTCTCTGATTTAAGGATGACATACAATCCTCAACCTGGTTTTATTATTAATATTGTGTACACTCATGAACACCTGATGGAACATATAGGAAAACAATGTAGGAAGGGTATCAGCCGGTCAGTCATCTCTCTAGGCCACTAGAAATTTTAAAAGTCTTGTCTACTAGCTTCTGACCTGATTGGTGGGACAATTCACGACCTTTACCCAATCTTGTCCGCTTGTCCTCTTAAGAGGACGGCTGGGCCAAATCGTCCCCTTGTAAACTGGTAAACGGTGAAGTAACGGTTGGTACTTATTGTTTTAAATAAGTAATTTTCCTCTCCAATAATGAGGTTAACTTGTAAATACTAAAAATAGCAGTATTTTTATCGAAAAACTTTTGAATAACTAATGCGCATAAATTGATTATATTTTTTTTGACGTAAAAAACAACAACAGAATGAGTGGGTGTCAAAAACCACCCTATTTTTGTCGAGGGTTAACAATCCATTTTAAATAATTTATAACCCTTGCTTTGACACAGAACGCCAAGCAAATAAGGGGCTTAAATGAAGGAAAACTGTACTTATAAGTACCTATATGCCGTAACCAATACAAATGTTAATGAATAAATAACACATACGCAGACAATTTGACGTCAAACAGTCCAATTATTCTCATAATCCTGCGGGCTCTTTAAAAGCAATTAATATTCCATTGATCCACCCCACTGGTCACCCACGTTAATATAACGCTGTAATGGATGAAGTCAGGTCGAGAAAGGGGTTCTCTAAGGTTTTGAAAAAAATCATCCTCCAGAGTTTCAATCCATCCTGCTGCGCCAATTTTGAAATGTAAGATAGCATGGTCCGGCGCAGTTATTACCTATAAAAAGTAATAAAATTATTATTTGGTTTTTCATCCTCACCTACTTACCAACTTAAAAGCTCAATACATCGTACCTCAATACAAAAAAAAATCTGTTACTTACTTATTTATTACTAGCTTCTGCGCGCGGCTTCACTCGCTCTTTTTTTAGATAATAAGTAGCCTATGTCTGTCCCCAGGATACCATCTACCTCCCTGGCAAATTTTATTGAAATCCAGTCAGCCGTTTAGGCGTGAAAAGGTAACAGACTGACAGACAGACAGTTACTTTCGAATTTATAATATTAGTATGGGTTCATAAATGGACGATTAAGCACCATTATTCAGCTTGCACTATTAGTTGACATAAACCTCCATGCTTCACGATCCTGAGCCAGTTGGGTCTCTTTTGAAGATGTTCAGTTTGACATTGCTTTCATGGTCTACCGGGGCTCACCACGTTTTTACATTGATACTTACTCTTATAGTGTGTCTTGGCTTGTAATAACTGCTACTTACCAAAATCGATTTATCTTATCAACTAAAAACGAAGTTATTGAATTACATTTTCTGCTAAAACCTAACCAAAGATTTTTCTAGAAACCCGGTCCACTTCCACTCTCAATAACTCTTGCTACGCCTGTATCATTGTGTCACTTAAACATTACTAAGACCTGAAAAATGTACACAATGATTGTAATCAAATAAATGACTATGAATAAAAGAAGTCGCCATTTAGTTTGCCTTGTGCAGTATCCCGCCGCTCCGTTCCACAACCTTAAGCTCTCACAGGGTTGATATAGTTTTAAAGTCTTTCATCCTGAATACGTCCAGCATTGCGTGATGTTTGGGTATGCCGACACCTGGCTCGGTAATTGTCTTCGTTCGACCATCATTCATACGCCGGAAATGATGGAATCCTGAATGAGGCTCCACTCCGTTTGTTTTTTAATTTGCCGAGCTAGATTGATTGAATTCGATCTTGGTATAATTGAAAAACATTGCGGTCGGAAATTCCGAATTGTTGTCTTTTTGAGACCTAGGCTGATTGAAATTGAAAGATTCGTAACTAGATCGGAATACGAGATTATATTTGTTTCATCTTTGAGTTTCTTTTATTGTGATTTCTTCCAAATCTTCATGTTTGTGCTTGATGATTCCTAATCCTAAATCCTAAACAGTCTATAATGGTCCATTGTTGGACTGGAAAAATGAAGTACCGGGAGATTAATATTTGTCCCAAAACAACTTTAAAAACAGTGTAAATACTAAAGAATAATGAGTTTTTAGTTTTTTTTAAGCAATAATATTATTTCAAAACAATAAAATTATAAGGTTTTTTGGTTTTAGTGCTTATTTTTCGCTTCTTCCACTAGATGAAAAAGAAAATTGTTTTGTTTCTTATTTGATAATTACTATTTATAAAGCTGTTTATGTATAAAAGACTTGTCTAAGTGCTTTTTTGTAAGCCTAAAGAAGTAAAGTTATTGACTTTTGACTTTTGCTAACCCGCACTCTGGGTATCTCTAAGAAATGAAAAAGTTCCCATAAATTTTCGATTTCGGCGGGACTCGAACCCGCGCCCCACCGAAATCTTAGTCAGTTCCATCAAAAACCTGTTCAAAGACTAAAGTTACATTAATAAAATTATAACTCACATATTTTTAATAAAGCACCCTGCCGGCCGGATAACAGAAGCCTGTAAGTGACAAATGCTTTTCAAATACCTCCCCCAAAATAATCGTCTATCATTATTCAAACTAATCAGCTGAGTTTACTCGTAATCCCACATCTGGCCACCTGGTTCAATCTGACATGTGATATCATTGTTCGAGGGACTTTGTCTGGTTTCAATCGGACATTTGAATAGATTAGCCATATGCTTTTGTAGTAGAGATAAAGTTGCATTGAATAATTAATTTGAAATTGGTATTTTCTTTCCTTGAGGGTCGTAGTGTATAATGTAGGTACTCTAATGTTGAAAATTGACTTCGCCCCGAAGAATTTTCCGCACCGAAAATAGTACTTAAGGAAAGTAATGATAAGCTTAGTTAGTTTTATATAAATATACTAGCAGAGCCTCGCGGTTTCACCCGCGTAGTTCCCGTTCCCGTAGGAATTCCGGGATAAAAAGTAGCCTATGTTCTATTCCAGACTATAATCTATTTCTGTGCCAAATTTCATCCAGATCCGTTCAGCCGTTCTGGCGTGATTGAGTAACAAACATCCATCCATCCAAACTTTGACATTTATAATATTAGTGGGACTAGTAGTTTCTTTTTCACTTCTTCCACTAGTGGACCAAAAATTGAAGTGAATCAAATCAATAACATCTCATTTGATAGTAATTACTATTTATAAAGCTGTTTATGGTATAAAATTTGACTTGTCTAAGAGCTTATTTTAAGCGCTTTAAGCCTAAAGAATTAAAGTTATTGATTTTGATTTTAAAATACTAAGGAATTTGAAGTAGATAGTTTTTTCAGAACAATCGATTTATCAATTCTATTTTTGCTGTACACAACAGACTCCCTCCAACCCCAAAGCTCCAGCCGTCACGTCTAGAGCTATATCGAGTTCGAGTGTTTCTCCTGCAATACCTACCGGTGTCAACCAGGTAGTAGGCAAGATGCGTTCAGATAAAATTGGCTAAATGTAATTGGATGAAAATATTTAGTAACAATTCCGCGTAACCTTCTCCGATAACATCTAACAAAATGGAATTCAAGTTGTAGAAGAAAAAACCAAATACAACATGAAAAAATATATCAAAGCAAATCGTCAACCAAAGTAAACTGTTGACTTGGCGCGCGAAACTCGGAGTAGCAACATCTCTGGTGGGACTCTGCCGTTGTTGATTAGCGCTCTCAGTGTCAGGGTCGAGTATTGTGGTGTCCTGATGATGTCTCGTGGAGAGACGAAACTAGTTGACATCTTCCTTTGATATATTTTTCATTTTGTACTTAGTGTGGGTTTTTCTTCTACAGCGCCGACTACATTTTGTTAGATCTTATCGGAGAAGGTTTAGCGCGGAATCGTTACTAAATATTTTCATCCATAGATATTGCAATGTAATTCGCCAAAGTAAAGCCTGCATCCATTATTTAAAATTGGCTAAGTATACATTAAAAGTAAAGAAATGGGTTTTCTTTGCATATCGTTTCGGATAGGTAGTTTATAAAAAGTAGGACATTATTTCTTACAATCGAACGTTATCTATTAGTACTGAACACTCGTACTTTATCAATCAAAAATAAAAAAAAAACAAAATTCAATAACTTTATTTCTTTAGGCTTACAAAATAAGCACTTAGAATTAGAATAGCATGAATTCGTCAGTAAATCACATTTCAAGCCTGAAGTACGACACATGTAGCTACGAAACCCCTATTGCCACAAATTTGAGCTTTAGCCTGGATCTATATGGATTAAGCAAAGTCTATACAAGTTGTCATCAATCTAAGTTGGGTTGCTATCGAAGGATAGAAGCAACAAACTTGTTGGTGTCCGGTGAACAAGTGCTGTGTCTACATGTGGACGCAGCGTCCGCCTGTTTGTCCTGCGCTGGTCAAATTACATCGTGAGGCTCTGCTTTTATTTGACCACGTGGATTGATAAAAAGTATTGGGGGTAAGTGGTAAAATAAACGGGTGAGAATTGAAAATATAATGGACCAAATATTTAGGAATACTGTAAATTTGAAGGAACCCTTTCATTATACCTTTTTTATGGTCTATAGACCTTCGTTTGACCACAATCTCACCTGATGGAAATCTAAAGTCGATTGCGTAGATTTGGTACTTTAGAATGCTAGGTATACTAGTGCATGATTAGTACCTATCTGATTTGGGTGAAATTTTTAAGAAACTAAATGAAGACTCATATCAGATCAAAATCTGTTTATTTCCAGTAATACAATAAATATGTAAAAATTATTAGGCGAGGCCTATGTCCAACAGTGGACTACTATAGGCTGATGATGATGATGAATGAATATGTACACAAATGTCAAATTCTTAAAAATAAACACTGCCACGGAAATAAAGTGGTATTTTTGATTTCTATCGCTTCGGTATGTAGACTAAAGTAAAGAAGCGACGAAGAAACCTTTAGCCTGTTAGTTGATATTTTTCAAGTTGGACCATGTTATTTTTCAAGTTGGATTATGTTTTATAGTTGGCCTTTTTCCATAGTACATAAGTATTTGACTTTTTTGAATTAATTTACTGATAATTTTTGCAACTCACTAGGAGTTTTGTAGAAGCGTGCTTGAATGGTGGTTTAAAATATACTACTCAGAAGCACCGACTTTCAAACATTTCGAGATCAGAATAGGAATTGAGATCGAGATAATATAATCGAATTTCAACAGCAAACACCCTTCTTTTCTCATTCAAAAATAGGAACTTAGAGTTACGTAGGTTATTTTTGGTGCCTACGATTACTGAGTTACGCCAAAATAATTCGATCACGATGTACATCATCGTTGCTGAGTGTGAACTTTAGCTTATTGCCCTTGACAATGACTAATAACTTTGCATCGCCTTATAATCAAAACAATCCCAAACTATCGCATAGGGGAGGACCTTCAGCACATAATTTTTCAATTTTCCCAGTTAAAACACGTTTAGGAGATTGATTAATAAATCTCTTGCTATGGGGTGGTTTATTGAGTTAGAGTTCCTTCGGTGGCACCCCTGGCACAGAATAGAGTGTAGTTTGTGCTGTTCCGGAAAATGTGATGATCTCAGTCGGATGCTGGTGGATTGCTTTTATTTCTTTTCTGTGATTTGAGGGTATGGTGGGGAAATTTTGCCATTTGTTTTCTTTTCTGTTGTAGTCACTATATTGTTGCCTGTGCCGTGTGTTTTATACGTCTAGTATAATATGTGTATTCCCATTTAGATTGAAACTGCCTAAAACAACAAGATTTCCAGGAATGAAATACTTGCTTTACCGGTAGTTCGCCACGCCAAACTCAAAAATCAAACTGCTGATTACCATGCTAAAATCAACATTTTCCCAAATGCCCCCAAAATACAAATGAATGAATGAATGAACACTTTATTTCACTTAAAACATAACTTAAATAGTCGAAATCTAAATTATAAAACATAACCAGTGCAAATGTCAATCAAAGTTGGTTTTAGCATGAGTTCATAGAAAATGGTTTACGATTTGCGGCAAATTTCTTTTCCACTAGTTTTATTGCTTGTGGAACGCAGTAAAAAATTACAAAATACAAAAAAAATTATCTCGCGCCAACGTCGTCGAACCATAGACATTTTTATACGGGCACAGGTGAGGTAATGTTACTTGCTACGGGCTCCTAAGGGCTTATTCCCGACCAATCGGAGCGGAGATGTGAAGTGTTATAAAATTGTCACAAGACCATTTCAACTTGTTCGGGATAATCTTTAATGTCATCAGCATTACCTATCGTTACAAAGCAACAAATTATTTTTATGTTCGCATTATTTTATTGTTATTTTGTATGTTATGTAAATATTTAGTAGAGTTAGTATTATGTAATTATTTTATAATTTCTCTTTTTCAAGTGCCACCGTCTTTTTTGTTCTTACATGTTCAGTCCATCCCAAGGTCACCTGGAAGAGATCGCTTATAGCGATAAGGCCACCTTTGTACTTCTTCTCGTAGCTTTTATTTCTGTACTGTTTTCTATGTTTGTGTGGTACAATAAAGAATTATCTATCTATATATCTATCTAATGTTTTTACACATTCTGCTCTGATTTGTAAACCAAAATAAGCTCTCAATTATTGTTATTAATCACACATCACCATTAGCTTGTTTTCTCGCTCTTTGATTTATGACAGTGCACAATGACTCTGCAACAACACAGACGAATGCTATCTCCCTCTATCCTGACAGGAACAAGCGAGACAGATGACACAAGATTATCAGCTATTAATATCCTGGAAGGATTTTGATACTATCAAGAGTTCTATGCAATAATAAGATATGTTGATTGATGTATCGACTTCCGGGAGGAGATGATGGAATTATCTGCTAGGATCTTGGATTTATATCACAACCAGCTTCTTCCCGTGGCTGCACGTACAACGCGTGCTAATTCCATGGAAGCTTTTAGTTGTGTGTGTTAATAGGTGTTAACTCGTGAACTAGAAGTACGTACACTAGAAACTTATACGGTTTTTGGTAAAATAACGATTTGTGACAGACAATCATAAAGGAGGTAACTGTACCTAACATAGTATATTCTAAGGTTATTTTCGCGAGAACTCATAATAAAACACTGTTTTAACCGGATTGATCGCGTATATTTTATATTTTGTATATAACCTGACGTTTCGGAGGCTTTTCAGCTTCCATGGTCACAGGCAGAATCTCACTAATATTATAAACGTGAAAATTTAGATGGATGGATGTTTGTTCCTTTATCACGCCAGAACGGCTGAACGGATCTGAATGAAATTTGGCACAGAGATAGATTATAGTCTGGAATAGGACATAGGCTACTTTTTATCCAGAAATTCCTACGGGAACGGGAACTACGCGGGTGAAACCGCGAGGCGCTGCTAGTAGGTATATACAGTTAAGTCTGCCTGTGACCATGGAAAAGCCTCCGAAACGTCAGGTTATAAACAAAATATAAAATATACGCGATCAATCCGGTTAAAACAGTGTTTTATTATGTACCTAACATACTATTATAAGATAACTAGTGATATGTTCGTCGTAACGGGATATTGTAACGGCTGACTGTACAAGGATGAAACTGCACCTGTTCACCAACTAATTTTGTGGTCGTCAATCAATTATGGTGTTTTTGCTTTTGCAAAGTATTGCGAGAACTAAGAACAAGCATTGGTTTGCGCAGATATACCTTTAATAATAATTATCATTTATTTCAGACTATAGAACAGTTACAGATCTTATTTTAACTTATTTTACGGTCCATAGTAATATATACCTTAAAACTAACATACATACGATATTAAAAATAATTAATGTTAATTAATATTAATGTTTCCACAATCGATTTAAGTTCTTTCTTACCGTAGATAATAATTCTTATGTAAAGCTGCTAACTGGCGATGTGGTTGCTGTACAACAAAGTCTGTTTATAGTTTATTATTATAAAAAGAAATAAAAAATTATTATAACCGTTTGGAAGTATGGTACCTACATATAAACCTGCGCGGGATAAATTGTCTAAGTATATACCTACGTTCGGAGTTTGTTTTTACACATTCTGTTCTGTCAAGTTACGTTAAAGAAGAAAAAAAAATTATGTAACGTTTTCAGTATGTAATTTCATAGTCAGATAAGAAAAATCCATAACATCTTAAGTAAATTTTTATGACCATACTAGCAGCGCCTCGCGGTTTCACCCGCGTAGTTCCCGTTCCCGTAGGAATTTCGGGATAAAAAGTAGCCTATGTCCTATTCCAGACTATAATCTATCTCTGTGCCAAATTTCATTCAGATCCGTTCAGCCGTTCTGGCGTGATAAAGGAACAAACATCCATCCATCTATCTATCCATCCATCCATCCATCCATCCATCTAAACTTTCACGTTTATAATATTAGTGAGATACAATTACGATTCTCAAATAGTATATACAATCAAGATATCAATAGGTATATACAATTAAAATTCTCAAATAAGACAAAAAGTAGACAGTTTAATCTACTGTTGCACCTTTCATTTGGTAATTGGTAGAGTCATGATCTAAAAGAGTAGTTAATCATGATTCGTGACCAAATAGCCTGGTGAAAAAGGCTTAGGGAACTTTCGTAAGAATTAACTGTTATTCTAAACGCGCTCTGTCTATATCTATATTCTTTGCCATAAGCGAGTATTAGAAAAACTTTCTCCATTCACCCCTCATATTTGCTCTGCCTAATTTCTTTAGCTATAAGAAAAATATTATTCTCGTCGTGCAAGGAAATAAGTAGCTTACTGTGTTGGTCTCACGCTGAAGCTGAAAGTCGGGGAGTGATAAGCGCGAAGTCATTTTGTAAAACTTTATATCCTATACATTTCTACTCTCCTGGTATGGTACTATGAGAGAGATAAACGCTGTTTATTTTATTTTATTGACTAGCAGCGCCTTGCGGTTTCACCCGCGTAGTTCCCGTTCCCGTGGGAATTCCGGGATAAAAAGTAGCCTATGTTCTATTCCAGACCATAATCTATCTCTGTGCCAAATTTCATCCAGATCCGTTCAGCCGTTCTGGCGTGATAAAGGAACAAACATCCATCCATCTATCCATCCATCTAAACTTTCACGTTTATAATATTAGTGAGATTAATCTATTTTTAAAGCGTCGTCGGACAATATCTTTTCAAATGCTATATAATTTCGTATAACTTTATATCCTATTCATTTCTACCCGCCTGGTTCTTTGAGTGAGGTAAACTTTGTTCATTATGATCCCTATGGAATCAAAATACTATTGCTATGTACCTTAATCTCCTATGCATTCTACTTTCTTAGTACTTTGCGTTAGATAGTTAAAAAATCCTTTCGAAACAAACAAGAAGTGTGCGGACCGATAGTAATTTTGCTACTTTTCTGTTAGAAATCTCAAAATGGGACGAACCCGGAACGATTTCAGCATAAAATTGGAATTTCCTTGCCCAGACTACTTTGGGCCGAAGCGAGTGGGACGAACCCGGAATACCTCACTGGTGTTACGGCAATGACAGGGCGTAATGGTACTTTAATAAATAACACACAATGGTACGCAGCGAGCATGAAACGTCAAAAATCCGTCTCGTTGCTTGTCGCAACTTCGCAAGCGCCTTTCTTTCCCTGTTCTGACTGGACGAACGTGAGCTGTGTAACACGTAACGTTACGCCCCGTAACATCGGCCAGTAACCTAAAGTATGCATGCTCGAAATCGCATTTGGATCTTGCCTAGTTGAGTAACGAGTAAGCCCATATCTGAATGCACATATTTGTGCTGGGTGATTGTGATATTGGATAAATATGCGTAGAGCTTAATAGCCAAAACATCTCTAGCTTCTTCTTCTCATCTGTTCCACAAATCAACGTCAAAAACACATGTCAAACTTATAATTGGCGTGAAAGTAATCAACAAGACAAACTCTTGCTTAATTAAACTGTGTCGCAAATTAAACATTCGCGAAGAACTCGAGGGTGCAGGGTTCGGGACCCTGTCTGGCTTATTTATCTTTGTCTTAACCGTAGCATAAGGATAATTTTGATGAACTCACGCGATAGGCAAAGGTGTGTTTGAGATGCAGGTTCTCCATCAGCATACATACGTCCTTGAACATGAACGTTCCTCCCCAAACGAGGGGTTTTGTATAAGGCACTCCGTTTGGCAGTGCGTACGGAGATCGCAGTAGAGAAGGTTATAAATTCCACACACACACTAGTGTTTCAGTGTGAATTTATCTTCTGAGCTGAGCGGAAGCTGCTGTCTCTTCGTTGTCAGGAGAATGCTATTATATTATGTCGTATTTATAGTATGTCTAGTAGTAGTCTAGTAGTAAGTATAGTATATAGTATGTTTATATTATAGTATGTCGTAAGAACGACATCCACGGGTTGAGCTGGAGGTTTCGATTCTTGCATCGCGACCGACACAGTCAACAACGAAAATGTTAGTCATACTACCTTTTAATATCAGTGTAGATAAGTCAGCTTTCCTATACCAGCTTAAACTACAGTTGCTTTAGATTAACTGTTATAATTACCTTAATATAATAGCATCTACTTAATGATTTTAGGTACCTGTAAGATTTTATTAACGGTTATGTTTAGAGTAGTAAAACTAGCTAATCTGAACAGGAGAGAACTAAACCAGAGTTATGTTGGTATTATGATCATAAATGCATTCTACGTCACGGAACACTAGATCTCAGTTTATAGCGTAAAATGGCTTGGAACGTGTTTATATCGGTGCTTTACTTTATGCTCTTGTAGATTTAACGATGTCTATGCTAGTTTATTGTTGAATATCTGTGCCCCGCGGTTCACAAGCGTTAAATTCGAATTTCACATTTTCTAGGGGAATAAAATGATTTTTTTCCCCGTTCAGTACGAATCATCATCATCGTTTAGTACGAATATTCCCGTAAATTTCCCATGAGAATTTAATGTTTTACGAGGACAAAAAGTAGCCTATGTTACCCCACCCTTTCAACTAAGTCTATGCCATCGAGTCGATCGGTTGCTTAGTTAGGGCGCGAAGGAAGGACAAACAAACAAACAAATAAACAATCTAACACACTTTGGCATTTATAATATTATTATTAATTATTATTGTACATAATTATATAGTATAGTATAAAGTAGGGATAGTAAAGACTAGTAAGGATTAAAGATCACATAAATAAATAAATTGGACCCTCTATACAGCATTATCTAGTCCACCAATAAGCAGAACTTGTTACGGTAGGTTAATAGAAATGTATTTTTACTAAACATAGAAAATATCCAGAATCGGTACCAAAATTGCAAATTGTACAAATAATCGGATTCCGCGGCAAGAATTGAATTCACAACCTCCTGCGACGTAGGGGAATTTCACCCGCTCCGCCACTGAGGTCATCAAATATCAATAAAAATTAAACAGAGCGCAAGCTGGTTTTTAACAGTTGTCCCACCTTGCAGGATTATTGTCTTTTTAATCTAGTCACAGTCAAAAATCCCTTCTGCATGCAGCTTTGAATTTTTTTCCTTCCGTAAATGCGAGTTCCGATGAAGAAAATTTACACCATCGATACTTTGAAGCTTTTTTGTTGTAATATTCTGTTCCAATTTGTGAAGATTGTCTTTCGCAAGTTCCAAGTACGTGTTGCACAATTGCGATTGCTTCGCGAAAACCAGCTCACTTGACATGATTTTGATTAAAAATCCAAGAATAACGACGAATAATAAAATTTTGCTTTCAGCCACCGTAACCAACAGACATTACTTCAATAATCCATTTTGATAGCATCATAAAGCCTGTCGTAAACCATCACTTTCGAGGATATGGATTTTTCATAGTAGTGTCCGTGCCGCGTAATAAAAGATATCACTTATTGGATGCAGTTTGAAGGGCTTTGTTGTGACATACGGCTTAAGATTTTGGGGAGCCTGGGGTGACATTCTACTCTACTGCGAAAATTCATAAAGGCATGACGAAACTAGTGCAAATATGTAATAGGCTAGTTTCCTAAAAAAAATCTAACTACTGATATTATGACGAGATAAAGATTATAATGCATACTTGGTACTAAAAATATAGGCAAATCCAAAAACGCATACTAAATTGCGATAAAATGTTTGACAACCATTGATTTTTTGTTTACGTAATTTCTTTTGCTCGGCTGAATGTTAAAATGTTAAAAGTTAGATTAGTAGAAGATATCGGGCACGTATTTTTTCTTTTGTATTTCAAAAAGAGTTCTGACTATTTATTTTTTATTGTAGTTTGGTTCTAGTTCTTTCTATAGTTTGTTCTTAATGATTAAAACAAAAACAAAGAAAAATTACCCGAATGCAATTCTAGGCATAACATTAACTTAAAAAAGTATTACTTAGCTGCTTCAGCTATCGTTTTTCTGGCACGAAATAAAACAATGACAAATCATTGATCTGGTTCCAGTTCGTAAGCATTACAACGATGGCATTGTTTTCGGGTCTATGATAGACGCGCTGAGTGGTTGCTGAATTTGTAGAAGCGTTTTGTCTATGGTGATGGCAAAATTAATCGCGGAACCTTTTTTATCGATCTATTCTATGACTCTATTTCAATGTGTCCCAAGAGAGGGCAGTAACAACACTGTAGCTCAAAAAAGCGGAGATGCAAACTCCGGGGGACCATTCAGCAATAGAAGATTAATACTTACTTCCTTTGTTCGTCCAACAAATACAGGGGCACAGAAGGTAAGGGGAACAGAGGCAGTCCCTTTCAATGTCCTTGAAGACGGTGATGCATTACTTTTAAAAATTTGGTTGTTGAAAAGATTGAACGTAGAAGAGTGACTAAAGCATAATTTTCGGGGAAAATGAATGAGTTTCATTACGGAAAGTCACGCTTTACGATTTCAATTTAATCAGTTGGTGAGACAAGTTTGTTTCTAAACTGAACCGAGTACCTAGGTGTCATGCCCGGTGGATTGTCCCCCATAACGGCTTAGAGGACAAAAACGGTTTTATGTGGGCTGGTATAAGTAATGCAGTATTTCATAAATGAAATACTGCACTTACTTTTACTGAGAAAACGTGGCTAATGAGTTTATTCCAACGGTTTTACAAGATGTCAAATCTAATCCATCAGTGGATCAGAATGGAGCTTGAAGTCAAAACTTATCCATCGGTGGAACAGAGTGAAACTTGATGTCGAAACTAATCCATCGGTGCATCAGAGTGATACTTGATATCGAAACTAATCCATCGTTAGATCAGAGTCGAACTTGATGTCGGAACTAATCCATCGGTGGATCAGAGTGGAACTTGATGTCGAAAATAATCCATAGGTAGATCAGAGTGGAACTTGATGTGGAAACTAATCTATCGATGGATGGAGAGAGTGAAAAAAAGTAGAAACTATTCTATTAATGAATTAGCAGACTAAACTGGAGTGGAATAGGCTTTTCTGGATCAAGGACCAGACCTTTTTTATTGTGAAAAAACCTTCGTTTGACAATCTCATTTGATGGTGAGTGACGATGTGTCCATCGATGTATCTCGAAGGTCTATAGAAGATATCTATTTACTCTTGTCTGGAAGAGACCCAGGTTATAGTTAGCTGGAAAACAAAAGCAGATTACGAGTTTCTAACCTTAGCGGTACGAATGATTTAGGTAGAGGAGAACTGCTAAGTACAAGTGGAATGAATCATTTATTATGTCGGAAAAAAATAGTTCATACTTGGTTCGTTCTGTAGGTTCATATTTCAGGTAGGTACCTACATAATAACTCCCCTTTTTCAACATCTTTAATATCTAACAGGTCGATACTAGGTGTCAACGATTAATTAAATCCCATTTTCGAATTAATGCGGTTTAGTAAGTGTAAGTGCTCAAAATGAATTATAATTTGATGCCTTCCTACTTCATGTTAAAGGGCTAAAGTGCTCAAGTGCAAACCGCTCGCTAATTATCTTACTTAACTCATTAGACACACTTAACTGTAATAAAAGATGTAGATGATAAAATAATAATAATTATTAAAGTTAGGTAAGGGCACACCAATGTAATATTATCGATAAAAAAGTGAGTGCTTAAACGTTAGATGGATGGATGGATAATAATTGCCAAAATTCAGGGATGCGGTTTTAATTTTCTTAGATCCTATGCAGGATGCAGAGTATGGAAAGTTGTTTATTTTAAGCTATACATAGTATTAAGTTGGCGTTAATAGCTTGGTGGTGTAATTGTATTTATGTTAATGTTTAAAGTGTATTTTTAATTGTTTTATATTTCTTTCTGGTAGCTTTCAGCTTGTCGCTTTGGTGCTCATTACATGATAATTTTTACAATCTAATGGATTCCATGACAACGATTGTAGACAGAAGGTCTTCTTTCAAACTTGAACAAAGTTCTTTATATAGTTGACGGATTGCAGATTGCCCTTAAAATTACTTCCTTCTTCAATGGGTTCCATTTTCACTACTTAGGGATTTGAAATCTGTTTTTTTTTTTAAAACACGCCAAATTATATAATACTAGCAGCGCCTCGCGGTTTCACCCGCGTAGTTCCCGTTCCCGTAGGAATTTCGGGATAAAAAGTAGCCAATGTCCTATTCCAGACTATAATCTATCTCTGTGCCAAATTTCATCCAGATCCGTTTTGCCGTTCTGGCATGATAAAGGAACAAACATCCATCCATCTATCTATCCATCCATCTAAACTTTCACGTTTATAATATTAGTGAGATTGGTATGGATATTATTGGATATCGGTCATGTTACTACCAGAACCATCGTCGATGAAAATAATTACACTTTCATTAAGTACGTTGAAATAATACACCCAAAACTAAGCTCTTCAGTTAACAAGTCAGCCCACATGTAAACTCCACACTGCATGATGTATTGCGAGAGTGCCCCATCCTGACGTTATAAAATTTTGAAATACGATGCCGCGCCAGTATCAATCAATTTTGTCTGACTTACCCTTTTCATACAGTTTGCATGATGAAAACACAATTGGTAATGGTTTTAATTTTGATAAAAAAAGGCTGGTGAAAACCAAGCCAACCAACCAATAATAATAATACTTCATTGTTCAAAAACAACAAGAAAAACAATGTGCAATAAAACTAACTTACACATCAAAATAATAATAATGTACGAAATAACCACGCAATGAACACACTTGTTCAGGGTAGAATATAACGCGCTTGTGTGCTGCATGCCGCGACATACAATACAATACAAAAATGCTTTATTGTACCATAAAATAATATTACAAAGAGACATTACATAAGATAAGTACAATGGGCGGCCTTATCGCTAAGAAGCGACCTCTTCCAGGCAACCTTTGGATGGAAAGAATTGTGAATTTAAGAAAGGCAGGGGGTGTACCAAAGATAATCTAAAATACATAAACTACAAAGACCAATGGAAGACATACTACAAGACGGTGACACCGCTGTGTTTGTGCGTTACTGTCTAGCTTACCGTGTTTACAAATTATATTTGTTGCTATTTTTAGAGAACCCTAGTGTCTAGTTAAACCTTAGGATTTAAGATGCTATAAACCGAAAATATGTAATATTTCTGTCAATAAATAATATCTATCTATGTATCTAACACAAAGAAATTTAGTTTTATTTTTATAAAGCCCAACTATACAGTTTAAAAGTACTTAGTCGAGAAATATTCATGGTTTAGTCCCACAATTGCAGTCTCAGCATCAGTTGGTTGTATAAGCAACCAACACTGTCCTTCCCCGTGAGCTGATTGTTGACGTCACGGAAGACAACCTGGGGTGGATCTTCTAGAGCAATCAACTGGATGACATTACAATCATAACATGACATATCTATACCTATATGCCTTCAAATGATGCCGTGGCATCGAAAAATCCGTTTCGATGGTATAGGAATTTATGTCGTATTTCTATAGGTATCAATACGTTTGAATGTCCATTGGTAAAAAACGAAATCCCTTCCCATCCGGTCCCGGTCTGCCTTGGCCCTTACCCTACGAGGAGAGCTATTATTAGGTTTTTGTCAGTAAGTAAACTTTTGATATTTTGAGGTAGGCCTTTGCCAAGCAGTGGAACATCATAGGCTGATGAAAAAAGCAGACTCGGCTAATAAAATTGAATGTTTTAGAGGTTGTTGACTTTGCCATGAAATCCTTCAACTTAAAGTCTTGCCAATTACCATTGTCAGTAAACAATTTGTAACTTAAAAACTGCATCTTTTTTGCATAATTCTACAATTTCACCCAACAATTCTTATAATGACCAACCAGATTGATTACACCAGCTACTCTGCATTAAGGCACGATGTCCCTAATCGCTTGAAGCTCGTTTAAGGGGAGGTCGCACGCGAGAAATGCATTAACGATATGTTAAGGAAGTGCACTCACTCGCGTCTAATTAACGGATTACGGACATAGGTGTGTAGTGTTTATGATATTGGCTTTTTATAGCCCATTGACAAAGTAGGCCGTACTGAAATCGGAAACGGAATGACTTTGCTCGTAAAAATATGTCATAATAATCATGATAATCGGAAATTATGGACGACGCGAAAGTTACAAAACTTGAAACAATAATTACCTTCACTCTTTGTTTCATTTGATGACATTATTTGTCGTAAAAGAGATAAGGTTTTCAGGAACTTTAGCTACAGCATTTTTGTTCGTCGTAATTTTTCTAAGTTTTCTTAGATGTGAACACATATTGCATTATGCACATGCATTAAAGTCCTGAGTTCATTTTGAAGATATTATCGTACCACCAGCGTGACGTCACAATATTAAAATTTAATATTAATAATGCTGGACTATTCACACAGCATTATCTAGCCCCAAGCTAAGCAGAACATGCGTTGGGTACTAGATAACTGATATACGTAGTATGTAAAATAAGTAAACTTCTGCCCTACATTCATAATAAGCACGGCCAAAGAGTGGAATGAGCTTCCAGCGTCTGTTTTCTCTCGTTCAGTCCTTCTCTTTGTTCTTTCTCTCGAGTCTTCGAATCCAGGGTGAATAAGTTCCTTCTGGGGAAGCGTGCTCCATCTTAGGCCTCATCATCACTTATTCAAGTGGGATGGTGGCCAAACGCTTGACCATCAACAATAAAAAAAAATAAACAATATAATATACGGTACAATGATAAATATTTTTCATTATCCATAGAAAGCGACCTGAACACGCTGAACTGTCTGCAGATCGTACAAATACTTATCCCGAGGCAGGAATCGAACCCGCAACCTCCTGCGTCGCAGGCAGACCTTCGCCCACCATGCAACAAAGGTCGTCAAATTGTCGTCAAATTGTATGGGATTTGCGTAGTCCCATGTCCGCACGACTAAATCTCATCGGTATATGCGACGTCCCGATGACGACGACGTCTAGATACTTACATAAATACTGGATCGTCAAAACGAACTCAGGGCTTATGTGTACCACAAATCATATTGTAGGTAATAAGTCTTAACACACGCACGTGTATATTATGATAAAGATTAAGTTTTCCAAGGATACAATCTACCTTCGAGATTTTTTTCTAGCCACTTCGTTCTAAAACGTACCTGACAGTCAGATAAACACAGACACAGTTTTCTTTCATTCTCAGTTTGAAAGTTAGCTCGGCTTTCTTATTTTTGCTACAACAATCTTACACAAATTGAAATAGCCAGAACAAAAGTTAGATTCAAACCTGCGGGCCAAGACAGCTGCTCGCCAATTACTGCGATGCAAAGCTTCTTTGTCTCGAACCTGTTTGTAACACAACATGAAGAACCAAATTCAACCATGCCCCACCGGAATAAAAGCAGTTCAAACCGTTGCGTTAGTTTCAAATATTGACACGGTCCCGGGATTGGAACTGAAGATTTGTTTGTTATTTGGATTATATGCTTTTTGCTTGATGTAATTCTACGAGGGAGGGGTATCTACGGTTGCTTATACAATGTCAATCCCAACAATGTTAGAATTAAAGGGAATCGTTGTTCTGAGAAACAGGTATTATTTTCATATCACAGGCGTTATCAGCCCCATATTCATAAGAAAGACATGTGTTTTCCTTAGTTTTCGTAATTAGAACTTCCTGTAGCTACATATCTTTGGTCATATGTTTGAGATTATCAAAAATATCACTAAATATGTAATGTACACGATAGAGGTTCCTATTATTATTAATAAGTTGATCTATACGGTTCCTACCTAAGTCTGACTATGGTTCAGCATACTAAAATTTGCCTTGTCACCAGTTTGTTAGGCAAATTTTATATTTGATTTTGTGCGTTGTTTACGAAGAACACAATTTTTTTTCACGATACTAGTATCAAGTAGCGATGTAAAAAGTAAAGAACTAAAGATATTTATAGGTTGTTTCTTATTGAATTCTCTAGTGCTCTTTGTGCACATAATATCCACTATGAAACACCCGTGACCACTGGCTCCGAAGTCGTCGGGACAGTCAATAGTTCCTGGGTAGGATTACTAGACACGTCTGCAAATACAGTTTTGTGCTCGGTTCAAATACGAGCTCTTTATTGGACGTCTCAATTATTCGGTTTGTTTTATCACCATCGAGAATAATATTGCTGTGTATCGGTTGCAGATTTTCCTTGTTATTGTTAGCTGTTGTAAGTTATTATTTTAGTTTTTTTCTCTTTCTAGTTATTATTTTAGTTTTATTGTTATGACAGGAAATTCTGCCATTGTAAGCTCGCAAATTAACAAGATCGCCTAGTAACAAGAAAATATATTTTAGTGATCAAATCTAAATCTTTATAGTTTATAACCCCTGTTGGGTCCATGACCTTAAACATAATACTATTAACTAAAAAACCTTTTTAACAAAATTACAATTAAGTACAGAATAAAACAGTAACAACTTGTATTTACACTGATATCTCTTTCCTAAAAATCTAAGCCATCACCAGAAGGTAGTATGGTGGAAAGCCAGCATTCCGATCACCTGTAAACTCTATTATTAGGAATTATGGAGTTAATATGTAATAATGTTTTTGATCATGCTTTGTTACTTAATCAGGACACACCTTAAGATAAGCAGTACAGTACACTCAGCCCAATTTCATACGTCTAACTTAAACGTTCTCTTTGTTAACTTTAAACACTAGTTCGCAATCTAAATCGCACAGAAAAATACCTGCCGGCAGTCGCTGGACTCAAAGTACGTGATGGCGCAGATAGAGCCTTTGCAACTGTTTGATGATCTGTGTTGATGACGGGGGTTGTTTCTACTGGAAAATACTTTTTCGTAACAAGTCATGACTATTTGTTACATGTTGTAATTATTTGTAACAAGCTATAAATAGAAATCCTGAAACAGACAAAAACTTAATCTAAAAAGGAAATGTTGTCTTTCAAAGGCTCTGCCAACATATAAAAAAATACATTATGTTGCTAGACGGTTATAAAGTTATAAAAACTAATTTTAAAGTTTGAATAAAATAATGCCGCGCCAAAACGATAATCTCTGTCATGGCTCCCGTTTTCCAATCTATGACGTCACCCCGCCATACCACACATAACAAGAAGAACTCATTGACACTGTAATCTGTAAAAGTGTTACGTCACTTGCGATCCAACCAAACACATAGCGTTTTCGGTCACGTAATCCCGTTTTTTTACCTAAAAAAAGGCATATTTTTTATAAAAATCACCTGATTACGCTTTGTTACGTTGTCACTCACTAGGATGAAAACGCACACTGCTTGTCTCCATTGAGACTAGCCATTGCTAGGCCCGAGGGCCCAAAGGTCTTTCTCCATCTGGATCCTGCGCTGGTCTGTGTTACGTATTTGTAATGTTGTTCGCTACCTGTATCTCAAAGTTCGCGACCAATCTTTTCCTCCCAGCTGTAGACTCCAAGGCTACCACCTCATTCGCACGGCATAGAGCCCAGTTAGCATTCAGAAAGACGCCGCGGGCAAAGGCGCGATAACATCTGCACGGTGGATACGGGCGGGGACACTGCGCCGCCTCCAGCTGTATGATGATGGTTATGCGAATTTGATGGATGTAGGTAATGAATCGGGTTGTTTAGAGGCGGTTTTAGTTTGGCAACTACTTCTGCTTCTTGCTGGTTGAAAAGCTACTGTGATAGGTCATTTGTTAATTTCGTAGGCAAAATAAACTGTCCTGAATAAGGCTGATAAGAGGGATGTAGCGAATAAATTATGTTATTTCTTGTTATTACAAATAATAATCATAAATTATACACTACAAGTTTTAGAAAATTAATTCTTGAATTAATTCAAGGATGCATTTCTGAAAACTTGTAATAAACGTATCAAAACAGAATGAAAAAGTACGCCGTGTAAAATGTATTCACATGTTTTTCAATGATTTGTTTTATTGTAAACTATACGACTTTAAATCCCCAAATAATGAAAATGGATTTGGAAGTAGTTTAAGTACAATCCGTAATTCGTCCGCATAATAATTGGTTGTTCAAAGTAGACCTCTTGTTAACGCCCGTTGCTAAGGAAACCATTTGTTACAAGTGTTGGTGAAAATTGTGATGATGTTTTAGATACGTTTTACGTCGCACATATCAATTTCTCGGGGATCAAACTGTTATGGCACCACCTCACATTCAATCTTTATGAATACAATAACGAAAAAATCACCAAAATAAAGGCGAAGATATCTCAAAAATGTATGTAGCTAGTCGTGATTTTTCAATATAATTATGTTATTTTTAAGCTTGACGGTTTAAATAGTAATCCCACGGGAATATTTTTTATATGATTAGGTATTTCGGGATCATTCTCTATAAAGAAGTGTTTTTTTTTAATCGGAGCACAATTGACGGAGCAGTCGACGAACTATAAAAGTAATTAACTTTATTTCTTTAGGCTTACAAAATAAGCACCTATACAAGTCAAATGTTATACATAAAAAGTTTTATAAATTTCAAAAAATTACCTACATCCAGCCGAACATAGAACCTCCTCCTGAAGTCGGTTAAAACAATTCAAAATTGCGCTCATACCCTTTGAGTAAAAATGCGACTCATGTTAGCTGTGCAATACAAATTGTTGGGTTTCCGCATTTTAGTTTGAAAATTGTTTATCCATGTGTCCCAATGGTATCGCTTTTCAACCAGATTCAACTGACATTCTTACAAAGGTGAATCGGGTCTCTCGTGACCATTGCTGGTTTTTCAACGGAATGCTCCGGCTTTGTTCCCCTGACAAGCAATGTATTGTCAACTGATACGTGAGCTTATGCATGTTGACTTTATCTCTTATTTCTGTTGATTTTATGTGAATCGCAGTTTCTTTAAAGCCAAAGGTCTTTTGGTACTCAAAGGCCAAGAAAGGTATTGCGTTTCCGTGGAATTTAAGAAATACGTTTGTTACTTCATGTTTTTTAAGAAATATTTTTTAAATGACCTTTTTTTCTACATGTATTTTTTTAAATAATGAATAAAATAATGACTATTAAGAATTGTAATGGGTACTAGATAACTGATAAACATTAAACAATACATACATATTTATTTATTAAACAACCAAAAAATTACAATCAATTTTTTTTTTCATTAATACTACTACTTAAAATTGAAACAATTGAGCTAACTGCAGACTGTTGCAATCAATGTACAGGTAACTCAACTTATCCATATCAATACCAGTCGGAAGCGTGCTCAAGACGCTGGCTGCATTGCCCCGCTGTATGGCAATGCTGATGCGCTGTACCAGATACTCACCAGCTCTCGGGTCACGCGTCGCATCGACCAGACGCTTAGATAATTTTTTAATTAACTATATTATACAGAGTACACCCGGAACAAATATCTGCAGATAGTACAAACAATTATTCCGAGGCGGAATTCGAACCAGCAACTTTCGAAATTTCGCCCGCTGGCTTCTTCTCAATATTTGTTTGAGTGGCATTGGTTTATAGTTTAGGATAACTACCATACTTATTGCAGTAGGCCAAGAGTGAAGTTTCCGTAAAATATCTCTCAAACGAGCCGTGGGTGTAACCAGCAGTAAATAATCAACTTTACTATCGGAAAGTGCTTCTTAAAACCGCTACGCACGACTTCAATAACCATAAGTTAAATCGAAAACAAATAAATGTATCTCGAGCATTTCGCTCGATAAGCACGCTAATTTATTGTTTTCATCGGAAACCAACAAAAAGTTGAAATGCAAATGGCTACGTGAAAAAAGCATTATCTAGCTGACGCCTGTCCAGGTCAGCATGGTGTTATAAATAGACACAGGAATTATTTAATTAAAATGGATATTTATTTAGTTTAACGAACATCAATTTACTTAATTCCAAAAATATGTTTTGACTCTACTTTGTAATAATCCTTGCTAACGAAAATTATAAAAGCTCAGTGAAGCTAACAACCAGTTTGTCATACGCTGAAAATCGATCTTTTTTCATATATCTATCAAAAACATAAAATATCTATTCAAATAGTTCTTTTTCTAACGTTGATAAGTCTTGATCATTGAATAGTTAATTTTAGATCCACTGTACGGACAATCAGCTGTTAAGTAATAATAATAATAGAATAATAATACTGAACAATTCACACAGCATTATCTAGCCCCAAGCTAAGCAGAGCTTGTATATCAGTTATCTAGTACCCATAGTACAAGATAACTGATATACATAATATAATACAATACATAGATAATTGTTTTACTATACATAGAAAACGACCAGAACAAATGTCTGCAGATCGTACACACATTTGTCCCAAGGTGGGAATCGAACCCACAACCTTCTGCGTCGCAGGCACACCTTCGCCCAGCGCGCCACATCGGTCGTCAAACGTCACCCCGCCACACTACGCCTAAGAAGAACTCATTGACACTGTAATCTGAGGATGTGTGACGTTACTTGCGATCCAACCAAACACGTTTTCGGTCACGTGATCATGTATCAAAAATGTGTAATTTGAATCCCAATGAAAACAATTTGGAATTTATTTTTAATGTAGTCAAATAGCCTATTAGCAAGCAACGTCAGCAATACAAATGAAAAACAATTAATTCTTCCTATTCTCTTCTCAGGTAAAAGCAACAGCGCCAAAAATGGACCGCAACGGCTACTTCTTCTACGTCACCGCCACCGCAAAGAAGAAGAAAATCAGCCTAATGCAACCAAAGCCTCCTCGAGTAGCGTTCGCCGAAGAAAAGCGAAGGCCAGGGGTTGCTGAGAGGGTTTACACCGATCCACGAGTCAGTATCCCTCCGACTTTCGTGGAGTGCGGACGTGAGATGACACAGCGCGGGCCCTCGCCCGCCTCAGCGCGGTTATACACGCAACTCGAGAGTTACCAACCCCGTTATCACACCATCCGTGAAAACAGTGATAAGAGAGTGGATAGTGATGTGCGCAGGAGAAGAAAGGAGCCCAGGATTGTTTATCCGCAGAGTGTGTCCAGGTGAGTTTGTTGTTGTTGTTTTGTATCTGTTTTTCAGGGACATTGATTTCGATGACAAGTTTATTAATAAAGTTGAACGATATGCCATCGAAAATAAACAAACTGAAGTACGAAATTGCTTAAAAAAAAACTTTAGTAAAAAAATGTATTATGTGTAGTCGGTATTTAGTGTTTAATTCTTTATTTTCATTATTTTAGAGAATCTTTCGATACTAGGTATATGCATAAAGTGACGTGTGAAGTGAAGAGTGTTGTTATTAACTACTAGCGGTCTGCCCCGGGATCGCACGGGTATATTCTATTGCCTATATTCATCAGGGATAATGTAGGATTCTAATGGTGAAAGTATTTTTCAAGTCTAGTATAGAAGACGTTATGCCAAGTCATAACCTCAAACAAAACAATATCATACAAATCCACGATCAGCAATATAATCTGATACACAACGATGAGAAATAACTCAGAAATCGCCTCATACTGTAAAAATATATAAGAAACATGAAGAGAAATAACAGACATAAAGAAAATCACCTTCACTGGAAACAGATCGAGCAGATAATTTCGTTGATTGCCTTTCAAAGTTACTGTCAAAACGTATCTCTTACTTTGTTGGAAACTTTGCAACAGAGGAACTTTTGTTCCGTGTGAACGATGTAATTTTAACAGTTTTTGTTATGAACGATGCCCGATACTTTATTTGATTTTAAAACTTCTCAATCGTACGTTTTTAGGTACCATAAAAAGATTTAAACTTGCTGATGATGAAGCATTTTATGGAGTTTAAAGTAACTAATCTAAGAAAATTACAATAACATCAAATAGAAACAAATTTGAACCAGTATTTACAACTGAAACAGATAAGCAAAGCATAGATTGTTTGTAGCAGACTGCTACAAACAATCTTGAGGTACCTACTGGATCTAGCCTAACTAATCTAAATACAGGTATAAGGATCGGTTTGAGGTAGGCACCAACATATAATAAAATTAATGATAATAAAATGAATATATTGTAGCATTCTGTTATGCACTGAACCGTTTAATATTATAATATTACCGTTTTACCCAGTTTCAGGAATAAATGAACAGTAAATTCAGTATTCAATTTATTCACCATTACATTATCACTAATACCTATCATTTCAATACCTTTACCCTCCTCCGTTGGTACTCTGGTAAAAACAACAATAACTTCACCGTTTCGAGCCAAAAAAATATACGAGTATAAAATAACCGGTAACCGATATGAAACGTCAATCTACAAAAATCAATCAAAACAATCCTATCCGGTATTCTATCAATCGTTCAAATATTTTCGTTTTTCTCGTTTTTCCTCGTATCAATATATTATTCAAGGTGGATTCTCTATTGGTTCACTTTGTTTATCTACACGAATTCAGGCTTATATAACACAAAAAGGTAGAGGGTTCTTGTTAGTTTGAAATGGTCATTATTATTTACCTAAAATAATATTAATTCCAATTTTATAAGGCTCTGATATTTCAGAGAACTTGTTTTGCACAGTTTACAAAAAACTATAAAGTTTTCGTTTCCTTCAACACACACTAATGGTGAAAGAATTCTTGAAATCGGTCCAGTATAGTTTTTAAGTTTATTGGTCACATACAAAAAATACAAGTCTCTTTTTAATATTAGTGAATCTAATTCATTTGAATTAGATTCGGTCACTAGAGAGAGGCATTTCTGAATGTAAACACACAATAACGCTAGCTACGAATTCGAAAAACTCTCAAAGGTTTTGCAGTAAAATAGGTATCTAATCTCACTCTCACTAATATTATAAACGTGAAAGTTTAGATGGATGGATGGATAGATAGATGGATGGATGTTTGTTCCTTTATCACGCCAGAACGGCAAAACGGATCTGGATGAAATTTGGTACAGAGATAGATTATAGTCTGAAATAGGACATAGGCTACTTTTTATCCCGAAATTCCTACGGAAACGGGAACTACGCGGGTGAAACCGCGAGGCGCTGCTAGTTCTATATAATACTATGAGTAGGTAGAGTACCTTTTCAATTATTCAAGACAGTCATTACCCATGTAGAGTAGAGGCTTACTACTTAGTTTTGAAGTTCTTTATAAGGTCACGAGTAATCTCGAGGGATCAGATCATTCCGTAAATGGAAGGTCGTGGATGATTAATTATATTGAATGAGACTTAGAAAGTTGGATAGTTCTAATCTGCCAATTATGGAGTGCTCAGTCATTGTTCATCTTATCTTTGTTAAGTGAAAAATGCTAACGTAGGCTAAATTAGATTCTAGCAATAATGATTTTCGATGAAATGGTACTAGGGTAAAGTACATCCGTCAGAGCATATTTCAGGAAATCTAACATAATGACTATCATATCTATTATATACAATTCTCTATTGGAAATACACTCTACAAAGAAAGAATTGCCCATGAAAATGAATGTACATAATTACAACACCCGAAACAAAGAAAAGTTAGTAGTTCCACAGACTAGACTTGTTAAAACTGACAGACAAGGCACATGTCATAAAATAAAATTTTAAGACAAACTACCTCTTGAAATAACAAATCTTCCTCTCAATATATTTAAAATTGAATGAAAATCTTTCTTTCAATCGCAACCCTTTTATCATGTTAGTGAATATATGAGTTGTTCATTTTCTGATATGCATTTCTAGTCAAAATTATATATAATATTAATATTTATTTATAATGTTCATACAACTTTATTTTTTAGCATTTCTAATACTAGGTTATAATTTATAAATCTATTAATTTAAACTTCATAAACCATGTAATGCTTGACTTACCTATGTTACCTAGTGTAACGATATGGTTAGTAAATGAAATACTGAAATACTGAAGTCCAGATAGTACCTAGTCTTGAAGGTGGAAAGGAACAAAAGAAAACGACGACGTGCTGATATTCTCTTCAAAATTCTTTTTTTATGGTCATAATTTTCTCACTGCAAGCATACGCATGAATTTTTTCCTTCCAGACATCGCGATCTGACGCCAAAATACCTTTGAAAATCGCAATCAAGCATCTATTGATTGTTTTACTATAAAAACTATCGTAGTTTGACGAATTCATTACGGATATAAGCGGGTTAACTACGAACCTTATTTGTGTTGGAAGAACACCAACGTTTCATCCCTTAACGAGGGACTTCTTCAGGGTGAGTGCGGTTCTAGGCGCGCGCGTTCCGCGTCCCTCCGAGCACTGCTACATCTATTGATTGGTTTAAAATCTTGCTTTTTTAGGCCATAGAGTTAGCCTATCAATATTTCATTGCTATTTTTGGCAGTTGGGTTTTGTGGCAGTGGGCACGAGTCCCCCCTGGGGCATAAATCCGGACTTTACCCTTTCTTCTTTTTGTTGGAGTTCTGAAGCTTTGATTCTTAGCGTCTCCTTATGGGACTCCCTCAAGGACCTCATAATCTATCGGATTGGGTACAACACCAACTGGTTTCTATGATGAAGTCGCTTGCATACATGTTCAAATAGCTTTGCTGGCTGCATTAAATAAATAAATAACTTTTGAATGCCGTGTGAATAGTCCATTAAAATATATTTATTTATCTAAACACGTAACTGAGTCAACGTTAAAAAATTACGTCACAGCTATAATGGTAGTAAAATGTACCCAAGTACTTTTATAACAATGCTGAAGACCTCAGAAGAAAGTTCGGAACTTAAACTTATATTACAAGTTTCAACAAAGGAAACTTTACAAAAATTCGCTTAGAAATCTCCGTACTTTGGACAAATAAGTAGAAAAGTTGCGAAAAGAAATTATTTTCACTTGACTGGGTAAAAACTGCGCTTTATACCTCACGCTTTTGTTGCCGTGAAGGTTTTACGGGTCATTTGTAAGAGAGATGTAATTAGTAATTTAACTTTTAATTTTGTATTTGTTTATGTATAATAATAAAGTAATTAAGTAATAAACAAGATAATAAACATCTTAGGGTAAATTTTATACCGTGTCTCACCCAGGAACTTGTGTTATTCGTCTTTAGTGAAAGATTTCGAAGTCCTAACTTGAATAACCCTAATTTTGTAGTGTGGTCCAATTATTATGAATGACACAACAATAAAGAACTACTTTACTATCAAAGAAAATTATAATCAAAGAATAGAAACAAATAAGTTTTTACACATAAGTTCATCAATTTCTCTATCAACGACTGACCTACTGATCAAACCGATTTTGAAAATTCTTTCGCTGTTGTATAAAAAATTCTCCGAGGTGTACCAAAAAAAAATATTTCCGAGGATGTTTGAAAAAGTATATCCCGTAAAACTTAAAAACAGTGTAAAATTATGGGATTCGAAGTCGTTTTTTAGTTTTTTCAATAAAATTATTATCCATGTTAGCTTGTTCTCGATTTGTTATGATTTAGTACAATAATAATATGCAAGTACATAAACTTGCATAGAAAGATTAAATTGTAAAGCTTATAACGAAATTAAACATTTTATAAATTTAACTAACCTTAGCTTCTAGGTGTAATAAACGTAAGTAATCAACATACAGTTTATAGAGTAAAAAAAACTTGACATCTCTTTACACCTGAGGTTTCTTTGTAGTCACGAATAGCGGTTCTAAAAATGGTTCTTATTTTGTTAAAATGTTTGCTTGATTAGTTAATTAAATGCTTCTAGGTGTTATTTTTGTTTGTTGCAAATAAAAATAAATTAATAACAGTAACAATGATAAACTAGTGGATGGTCAAATCCGAAACAATGAGAGTTTGAGAAAAGTCGTGAAAAGAGAAAGAATTCTATTATACTGAAAAAAAACGGCACTTTTGAGTTAATAATATTAGTGAAATTTCAGTGAAATTTGATGTCTGGCTTTCGCGTGGTTCACCCACAAACTTCACTAACTTTAGTTTTCTATGTAATTATTAGTTTGACAACTAATTAATTTTTTTATTAGTTGGGTACATACATACCAATTATTATTTTTATTGCTGTAGGTATTTTCATTGAACTTTGTTCAACAAAAAGCAATTAAACGGAGAATGAAAGTGATGAATCTATCTAGCGAAACTTTCCAGCGAAAATGAAAAACCTTTATTAAACATTCTTTGTGACTGACACGTAGTTTTCTTTTCAGGTTTTGTAACCTTTACCGTTTTTAGGGTTCCGTACCGAAAGGGTAAAAAACGGGACCCTATTACTAAGGCTCTGCTGTCTGTCTGTCTATCCGTCTGTCCGTCTGTCACCAGGCTGTATCTCATGAACCGTGATAGACAGTTGAAATTTTCACAGATGGTGTACTATTTCTGTTGCCGCTATAACAAGACATAAAAAACAGAATAAAATAAATATTTAAGGGGGCTCCAATTAACATGAACAATTTATGTATTTCTTAATCTAGTTACATATATAACTATAAATGTTGTAGTCGTTAGCACTTCCTTAATAAATAAATAAATAAAAAATACGTGCTCTGAACCAATTGAATATCCAGATCGTAATAAAAAAGCAATTGAAGGGAAATCAGACCGTTTGCGTTCGGCAATTTGGAGCAATTCTCTTCCTTTATATGCCAATGAAGGCTCATATCCACCAATCCGGCCTTGGCAAATGACAGCCGAGGAAAACCGCTTCAAAATTCAGACCTTTATGAAACGTGTAAAAATTTAAACGAACGTTTTCAATACCTGAAAGGATTTAGATATGGTACCTGAAATCTTCGTTTTGTTGTTACTGTTTTTGGAACCAAAGAACGAATTTTTAAATTTATTTTTCGATTGGTATTGTATAGCAATACACTTGTATTGCTATACAATACCAATCCAATAATGGTTATAGGAATTAAATGAACTTCTGAACCGCTTCCTGTCTTTAACTGGACTGGTTTGCGTTGTAAAAAAAGATGATTTATTTATAATGTCTTTGCAACATCACGGCGATACATCAGTTAATTCTATAAAATGAACGCAGAATATTATACTAAGTAATATCTTGTAAGATAGAAGTATAAATTTAACTTTTCTTTAAGAAGTATGAAAGTTTTAAATCTAAGCGTCTTGGTTCCGAACAATAGACTTAAGAAAACCTCTGAATAGAGTTCCCACACGTTTAATGAGGCGCGGAAACTCTAAGCGTTATTGTTATCTATGCCAACTTTTACAAAGTACCTAGACTTGTAAACTTAAAGGTAAGTTCCCATATATCTATTTTTATACTTAATTCGTTTAAGGTGTGTTCGAAAATGAAATAAGTGGCGATTTATTACGTATAAACAGTCAAATTACCGTGTCTTGGACCTTGGATCATGCGGAGCTCATAAATTTGCCTTCTGACTCTTCTTTTTATGAATACAATTTATCTTGGAGATGTCAGATTATAATGGTCATTATTGTTGTCCATATTTTTGTCAGACAAGCTTCCATAATTTAGGTTACAGATTTAAGCAAATATTGGAAAACAGAGTATGTCGGTAGACAAACTCGAAAAACGATAAAAACATATGTTGCATCTTTGCCTAGTAACTAAACTTAACATAACTACCTTTTTTACTAAACTTAACATAACTACCTTTTTTACTAAACATAACTACTTTTTTATAAAAAAAAACGGTGTAGAGCTGTTTCGCACCACAGGTTCTCACCACAAATTCATTTTTGCCGTTTCAAAAACGTATACATCTGCAAAGTTTTTACTAGGCAAGTGTCACTAACTGGAGGAAATAATTTTTAAATAATTCCTTTGATAAACAAAATAAGGTTATTCCTTTTTTGGTCTGGCATTGGTTAGGAGCAACTCTACCCAATTAATTTTTTTTGGTGGAGTCGATCGCAAAAATTGAGCCTATTACACCATCATGCAAATCTACCATAATAACACGTCAGGTGCCGCTCACTGGGTCTTTTATAAAAAAACCTGTAAATTTATGGAAGTGACTGTCAAATTATCTTCTTTAGAGGTTATTATGGCGTAATATGTCATTTTTAATAAAGAATCATAACGGCGAAGAAAAAGCTTGTTTATCGCTTAGTTATCCAAGAGTTTATTATCTGGGTTTATGCGGTAAATTATGGGGCTATATTGTTACATTAAATATATTATGCGAGGAAGAAATACCTATATGTTATTATGTATTAGTATAGAAATCTATTTGTACTTGTGTATTAGTATAGGTAATTGATTTGTATTAGCTTAGTATAAGCACCGCCATCCTATGATTTTGATTTTCTGATGATTTTCCTATGTACTCCTTGGTTGCCTGGAAGAAATCGCTTTAAGCGATAAGGCCGCCAATTCCATTGCCTTTCTATAGCTTAAGTTTAATAATGTACCTACTGAATGTTTTGGTTTATGAAATAAAGCATTATCTATCTATCTATATGTTCGTGCAATAAACATATTAATCGACAGTCAAACAACGGTCTACTGAATTATACAAAAAAACGCTTTTCAATATAAATAAATGAAACTAGATTTAGAAGTTTAATAATATTTGTAATTTTGTACTATGAATCCCATTTGACGACCTCTATGGCGCGGTGGGCGAAGGCCTGCCTGCAACGCAGGAGGTTGCGGGTTCGATTCCCGCCTCGGGACAAATATTTGTACGATCTGCAGACATTTGTTCAGGGTATTCTGGTCGTTTCCTATGTATAATAAAAAATATCTATCTGTGTATTGTATTATATTATGTATATCAGTTATCTAGTACCCATAATACAAGCTCTGCTTAACTTGGGGCTAGATAATGCTGTGTGAATTGTCCAGCATTATTATTATTTTTTATTTATAATAATGTTTCAAAATAAGCTTTCACAAAATGAAACCAAAAGAATAAATTTGAATAGCAACTTAACGAATTATAAATAACTTATCTTAAATTAGCTATTAGTTCTTAGCGTAAGCCGCAGGCTCAAAAGCTAATTAAAAGTTAAATTGAAGTAAAATAGGAAGAATTAATGCTGACCTCGTTTTATTAATAAGTTTTAATATTATAAAGACGATATAATCAAGAGGTACCTTCTTAATAGCAGAAGATTCGTCGTTGTTGAGGAGTGAAAGACTTTCAATCCCAACGGTTGCATGTTTAAGTCCTTTATGTGAAAAAAAAAGTATATGAATAAGATTAAAATAATAATTGGCCTGTGGTCATCGCATCATCATCATCATCAGCCTTTAGTGGTACACTCCTGGACATAGGCCTCCCCTAATGAGCGCCATAGCGCCTTGTCTCCAGCTTGCCGCATCCAGCATCTGCCAGCAGTCTTTCGCAAATCGTCATCCCACCTGGTTGGAGGGCGTCCTACACAACGTTTGCCGAGTCGCGGTCTCCACTCTAGAACACGTTTACCCCAACGGTTATCGGTTCTTCGCGAGATATGGCCGATGACTTACTATATATGTAATGAACTCATGTTATACTTATATCAGTTATTGGTACCTCTCTTTTTTTGTGGACATCTGCAAATGATGATTGACCTCTATGGTATGATAATCTGTTCTGTCGTATCACAATTGCAGAATCATGAAAAAATCTGTGATGCTGTTTTAATGTTTAAGGCTTGGAGTCTGACAGACCGTGCTGTCCATTGGGACAGCACAGTCTGCAGGTCCGCTCCGCGTTACTCCGTCGCTGACAATCAATGGACAGGCAGCCTAAAAATGAAATTTATATTGAAAATAAATTAAATTTATTTATTGTATAGAAACACAGACAAAAAAAATACCGAAAACAATCATTTTTCTAAATTTAGCTAATAGTTACATACTTTAAATCTATGTATGCGTTGATTGAATGGGCTAGCCTTAGATGTCTACGCTAGGCTTGAAAAGCCTGTGATATAAAGCGACAAGGTTCTATAATGTGCCTGCATCAGCGACCGTTCCTTGCTGATGACGATGATCAAGAACAAATTATGTGGAACTCATTCATCCCATGTCTGAGATTAGTTGGTTCGCAGAAGTTTTATTGGATGCCACAAAGTTTCACAAGCTATTTTAACTTCGAATCTACACACTGAAATAATTTTCAACTTATTTTAAGTAGGTTTCTGAAGTTATTGAAGCCACTGTTTGTGCTACGTGAAAGGAATAATATTCCTGATTGTCCGTTGACATCTTTTCACGGCCAAATTTCAACATAGCATATCTCTTGAAAACAGTAGCGATACCTAAATTCTGGTTAAAATAAAATTACCGAACTTATATAATCGAAAAATACTCGAAATATTTTCATGTTACATTTACCGCGCAAAAATCAACAGAGGGGTTCCGTAAAGTAATATCGCGAATGCTCAAGTTAAGGCCGGTTTCATACAAATGTAGAGAATGCGCGGATAAATTTGCAACTAATGTTGCTGGGGCGTTCAACCGGTTTTATATTTACACCTAGCTATATAAATAGTCATCATCATCATCAGCCTATATCGGTCCACTGCTGGACATAGGCCTCCCCTAATGAGCGCCATAGCGCCCGTCTTCAGCTAGCCGCATCCAGCATCAGCCAGCAGTCTTTCGCAAATTGTCATCCCACCTGGTCGGAGGGCGTCCTACACTACGTTTAAAACGTACGTACGTATAAATAATAATTATTATCAAATAAGATATAAGGTATTATTGATTTTATTCACTTCAACTCTAAAAAAACCTTCATTTAATTTCATTAGTTAATTAACTTATCTAGAATACAAAGTTCCTAAAATAAATAATAATAAATAATGCTGCTCATTAGGGGAGGCCTATGTCCAGCAGTGGACTGATATAGGCTGATGATGATGATGAATGCTGGACAATTCACACAGCATTATCTAGCCCCAAGCTAAGCAGAGCTTGTGTTATGGGTACTAGATAACTGATATACTTATTATAATACAATACATAGATAGATATTTTTTATTATACATAGAAAACGACCAGAACACCCTGAACAAATGTCTACAGATCTTACACATATTTGTCCCGAGGCGGGAATCGAACCCGCCACCTTCTGCGTCTGCAGACCTTCGCCCACCGCGCCACAGAGGTCGTCAAATGATTGAACAACTGCGACTGCTGATTTTAAAATTAATAATAGACTTAAGCAATAACTAAATATCCTACAAAGTTTAAAATATAAAACGTTGAGCTCCGATCTTCATGTTTATTGGATCTGCGTTAATTTTGTAGGAAAATATCATAAATCAAAAGCTCTTCTAGCATCTATGCAGCCATCCCCCGAGTGGTTCATGATACATCAAAGGTACGAGAGTACCCACGCTACGCACTTCGGGCAAAATTAAAAATATTTCGCCGCAAATGCACTCCGCTAACAATGTTCGTGGTCTTAACAATATTACACATTTTAGAGATCCTTAGGAGTTATAGATAGATAGTTTTCGACGACCTCTGTTGCGCAGCAGGCGGGAATCAAACTTGCAATATCTGGCGTCGCATACAGAAGGTTGCGGGTTCGATCCTCGGGACAAATGTTTGAATGATCTGTATTTTGTTCCGAGAGTTCTAGGTCTTTGTGCGAATTGTCCAGCATTAATATTTATTATTTTAGTGAGAGTGAAAGTGAATGCTGATATTTGGATGTATGTATGCATAATTGTTACTTCATGCCAATATTACTGAACAGGATGGATAAAACGTGTCAAAAAAGTACTTACTTAGGTTTCATATGATAATATGCTATGTTTCAACCTGAAATAAATGAAAATAAATAAATAAATATTGCTGGACAATTCACACAGCATTATCTAGCCCCAAGCTAAGCAGAGCTCGCGTTATGGGTACAAGATAATTGATATATTTTTTTTTTTTTTTTATTTTTTATTTTTTTTTTTTTATTATATTTAAATAAAAAATAAAAATAAAATAAAGATATACATTACATTTAAAGATATTTTTTATTATACATAGAAAACGACCAGCACACCTGAAACAAATACCTGCAAAACGTACAAATATTTGTCCCAAGGCGGGAATCGAACCCGCAACCTCCTGCGTCGCAGGTGGACATTCGCCCACCGTGCCACAGAGGTCGTCAAAAATAAATTAAATCTGAACTTTTAAGTTCTTGCTTCAAAGCGGTCCAACCTTTTTATTTGTATGGAATACAGCATTTGATACAAATTTTAATAGGTGTATTTTCACAGTTCGGAGAAATATTACAGGTGAAATAACTCTAGCAAACACACCATTTTCAAGATAACTGCATATTTATAAAAACTGTTTCTGAAACTCGTGAACCATGTAGCTTAGCACGCTCTTCACGAATTATTTCGCTATGCTACCGTTTTTTTATAAAACCGGCCCGACACGATACGACACGACACCTCTAATGCTCGATGAAGCATTAGATCGTTGAAAGGGAACAACATACCGACAGTATGTCGTTGACGGCGGAAAAAACAGTATCAGCGAAACATATCACACATAACCTGTCGGCCAGAATAACTCATAAATTGCATACAAAACCGTGCTTTATGCGCGCGGCCCTTACGCGATTGAATTATTAACTTCAAACATCCATCCGTCTGAAAGTTTGGATGGATCAAACTTTCAAATTTATAATATTAGTGTGTCACGTACCTACCGCGTGTCGTTTTGGTGTTTATTATTTACAATAATTTAAACCTACTTAAACACCATCTTGAACCCATAGTTTCCCTCACAATGACGTCACGAGGTCGATGTCGTGTCGTCTAATGTAATAGCACCATTTTGGCCAAACGTGTGGTAACGTTATTACTACAGCGTGAACTGAAATTTTTACGCCTGAATTTTTGAAGTGGAGTACAGCAGAGTCGGTGGCCAGTCGAATGTTATTTGCCTTCTCTTATTTTACGGGGAATATATTGTGTTAGCTTCTACTTGATAGACGTTTCAACCAATTTAGATTGTGGAAAACTGGTCAAGTTGAATTTTCTTTTCGTTAAAAATATTAGACACTAGGATTCTTAAGAAAATTTATTTTCCCAGCAGTAGGATATTTATGCATTTCTACCTGTAATTAGCTATAATGGAAAAAATATACTACCTTTTCATAAAAATTCCGAAGATTTAAATTCATTTTATTTTATTATTAACGTCTAAGCTAATGGAAATAATAAATAAATAAATAATGCTGGACAATTCACACAGCATTATGGCCACTACTAGTGTAGTAGTAGTACTACTACTACTAGCCCCAAGCTAAGCAGAGCTCGTGTTACCTACTAGATAACTAATATATATTATACAAAACAAAACATGGATATTTTTATTACACATAGAAATCGATCACAATACCCGAAAGAAATATCTGGAGACCGTACAAACATTTGTCCCGAGGCGGGAATCGAACAATCCCGCAATCTCCTTCCCCCACTTAGAGGTCGTCAAATGTTTGTCATTTTTTAGCTTGCCAGGCCTAAACTTTTAACTAGGACTGTAGGGGTTCGTCGAAGGTGTAAGACTTAAACTAGGGCTTACTACTATTACCTAATCTATGCAATTCTGGAATACCTATGCGGCATTTCAATTTCTAATTTGAATCTTATTCCTTTGCTATAATGTCGCCGTCGCTAACAAGGACCGCACACGGAAAAAAACAGGTGGCTGAGCATCGGTGGAAATGTGGCTAACTCACCGTTCCCAATAAAAGTTGGGTAAACTTCCCTAATTCCGTTTCCGGTGCGGATCGACAAGAGATTAGGGAGTTGTTTGAGTGACAATAGGTAAGTAATGTAGTTTTTATGTTTTACTATTCCTAGCCCGCGGTTTCGCACGCGTTATTTCTAAGGAAATGTTTAAAGGTACTTTATATCCCATGGAAACTGATTTAAGGGATATAAAGAACTAGCAGCGCCTCGTGGTTTCACCCGTGTAGTTCCCGTTTCCGTGGAATTCCGGGATAAAAAGTAGCCTATGTTCTATTCCAGACTATAATCTATCTCTGTGCCAAATTTCATCCAGATCTGTTTAGCCGTTCTGGCGTGATAAAGGAACAAACATCCATCCATCTATCTATCCATCCAGCCATCTAAGCTTTCACGTTTATAATATTACTAGCAGCGCCTTGCGGTTTCACCCGCGTAGTTCCCGTTCCCGTAGGAATTTCGGGATAAAAAGTAGCCTATGTCCTATTCCAGACTATAATCTATCTCTGTGCCAAATTTCATCCAGATCCGTTTTGCCGTTCTGGCGTGATAAAGGAACAAACATCCATCCATCTATCTATCCATCCATCCATCTAAACTTTCACGATTATAATATTAGTGAGATTGAGCAAAGGCAACACCTCTCGTCAAACGAACTAAATGTAACTTTGGTCTTTGAGCAGGTTTGGTTAAACTGTAATGTTATCTCTGTAGGTGGAGCCACCCGTACTGAGGGTGGGGCACGGATTCGAGTCCCGCCGAAATCAAACATTTTTCGGAACTTATTTCATTTGTTAGGGATATAAACTAGCCTGTGTTTAATTCCAGGCTTAGAACTTCATCTAAGCTTAAAATTTCAGCCCGATCGGTTTAGTCGTTATGGCATGAAGACATCCAAACAAACATCTAAACATCCAAACTTTCACATTTATAATATTAGTGTTATTGACCTACTTAGTAGCTGCCATAATAAAGTAGATACTTTAGTAAAGTAGGTACCTATGTTTTTTTTAACAATTGACGATATTTATACTACTAACTTAATATTATAAATGCGAAAGTGTGTTTGTTTGTTTGTCCTACTTCACGCCCTAATTAAGCAACTAATCGACTTCATTTTTGCCATGGTGTTAGTTGAAAGGATGGAGAGTAACATAGGCATACTTTTTATCCCATAAATCAGTTCCCATGGGATAGAAATAACCTTAAACAACGCGTGCGAAGCCGCGAGCAGCAGCTAGTTTACTATAAAAGCTTTCGTAGCTTGACGAATTCATTGCGAATGTAAGCGGGTTAACTACGAACCTCTTTTGTGTTAGAAGAACACTAACGTTTCATCCAAACTACGTTACATTCATTTTTTAATTCATAATTATGAATTGACGGAATGATTCGATGTTTTTGACGACTTCTGTGGCGTGGTGGAGGTCCACCTGCGACGCAGGAAGTTACGGGTTCGATTCCCGCCTCGGGACAATTTTTCCACAATCTGCAGATATTTTTCCGGGTGTTCTGGTCGTTTTCTTTGTATCGTAAAAAATATCTATTAATGTATTGTATTGAACTATATCTATCAGTTATCTAGTAAAAAATCTCCGCTTAGCTTTGGGCTAGATGTTGTGTGAATTGTCCAGAATACTAATTATTTATTTATTTATTTTGCTAACCAAAACACAATCGCAGTTTCCTTATTGTATAAGCTGTGCCCTGCTCTAGAAAACGCCACTTCTACTCAATGCCACAACAACACAAGAAATAACCTACAGAAAAACTAGCAACGAAATTTATATTCCCCGAAAAAAATCCGTAAAACGTAAAACGACCGTGAAACTTCAGCATAAACAATCAAGAGTCCGTGATAACATATTAATCAGGGCCGTCATAAAAGAAATGTGCGTCCCGATATATCGGTTGAAAAAACCAATGGGGCCCGGTTCGCAGATTTATAGCCAAAACCTCGAAAACATCTGTCGTCGGAAAAAACGGGTACCTACGAGCTAATTTGACCCAAAGCTTGCCTCAACGATTAGGGCTATTCCACTGTGACTTATTGAGGTAATGGCAATTGAATTTTGAGTAATGACAACTTTGGTTCCCCGTTTTTGTGACTATACCTCTAGAGTTAGTACTTCTCGCTCTGGTAAAGGGTGATTACAAGAGTTAGAAAGGGTTGGAGTGAGCTGAAAATATGCTTCCGGGACGAAGCGTATCTTCTGTCAGTAAAAGGCAAATATATAAAACCCTCATTATTGATAAATGAATAATGTTTCATTAATAATAATGATTCATACGATCATGACGACCTCTGTGGCGCGGTGGGCGAATGTCCGCCTGTGACGCCGGAGGTCGCGGGTTCGATTCCCACCTTGGGACAAATGTTTGTACGATCTACAGATATTTGTTCCAGGTGTTCTGGTCGTTTTCTATGTATAGTAAAAAAAACTATCTACGTTTTGTATTGTATTATGTACGCATATCAGTTATCTAGTACCCATAACACAAGCTCTGCTTACCTTGGGGCTAGATAATGCTGTGTGAACTGTCCAGCATTATTTATTTATTTCGATCTAGCTACGAAACTTTCTCTCCCTAAATAGTAAGGTGATTAAGTGAGTTTTACATGAAGACCCATAGGCAGCACGGAATAACCAGGTAACGATATGTTTAGTTTGCTTTTTAAAGAAACTTGTGAGTGAATACCACAGACTACACACACAGACGCCATAGATTCATCTAAGTAGGTTAGATATCTACAGATCTCCTTGAAACCTGAAGATCTATTACTGTTTGAATCTCTCGCTTCTAAAGGAGATGGCGATACTCCAATCACATAATTTCGAAACTCCTGTGTATTTGCTATTTCAGTCTTTGACGAGTTTCATTAGCGAAGGTAAATTAATGAGATATTTGACTTGATATTTTAGTTATTTTGGGGTGTTGGTTGGGGCCAGTGTTTTAATATAGTTTGCAAGTTGAACTTAAACTGAATTGACTGCCTACCGAAAATTATTAAAGTAACAAACTATGATTCAAACTTAACTTTTTTTTCAATGCACATGACTCATTATGTAGAGCGAAAAATACGTCGCGTTTGCTTCTTTTGACGAAAAAAATAAGGAAAAAAACTCAGCAACCCAAAAATATGTTATCATGATTTGGAGCAGTTTTTTTCATTAATTTTTTTCGTCAAAAGAAGGAAACGCGACGCATTTTTGGCTCTACACAATAGATAAGTAAATAATAATAAATAATAAGATAAAAAAATCGAAGAGGGTAAATCACATGTGAATTATACAACACAACTGTCTAGGCACCACTGTACTGCCTGTAACCAACCACAAGAAATAATAAACATTTATGACCACCCGTAGAAACACTGCAGTACATAGAAATAGAAGTCGACAATTCCACTCAACCACAAAAAGGCAGAAACAAGGAACAACATCACAACATCCATAACAAATCACACGCTCAATAAAATCAAAGTGTAGTCAAAACTCGGACTTCCGTACTCCGGGACGAATAATAAAACTTCAACGGGAAAAGTTGCCGATAAATCACAAAAAAGGTCAAAGATGTTTCACTTTGGGGATTTGTAAGGGAATATTCGACGTCTCGTTCTTTTAGAAGGAAAATCATGTGCTATGAATGTCTGCAAACCAAGAGGTCAAATGCTTCTGCCAAATAGTGTCTTGAATCCGAAATGTGGTTTTTGACATTTTCATTGGATTTGTCTCCAAAATTATTCGCAGTTCGAATAGCTAATGTCATTTTTACGAGGCATTAGCTGACTAAAATAAGTATTACATCGACATTTATACAGGGTTATTGGTAAATTAGTGACAACAGATATGAGAGTGAAAGATCGGTCTTAAGTAACTCGTTGGGTTCCAGACAAAGTTGTTTTTTTCATTTAGTATCAGAGGTGACTTATATTTTTTTTAGAATTTAGACCTGGCGTCTTCTCAAATGTGTTTGTGATGGGCTGAACCTGCAGTTCACGTATTGTCACTAATTTACCAATAACCCTGTATTTTTTTTGTAATTTTTGTGTATTTTACAACTAATTCAGAGCTCACGTTCCTTTGCAGTATCCACAAAATATACCTACCTAGTCGTATAGCTAAAGCATATCTTCTCCGCTATGGTTTCATTTTTGCCTTCAACCTTTTGAAGTTACATGACTGAAAAGCATTATTTATTCATCTTCTCGGGTCAATTGCGAAGCACCAAGTATACCTGCAATATTTCAGGCAGACTTGCTTTATATATTATTCTGATAAGTAATTTGTCTGGGAGTTGGTACAGAACAATGACGGATTTTTCGCTCGAGGCTAAGGCATTGTCGGTAAAGACTGGTTAGGTAGACATTGCATAAGTGTGGTGCAATTTACTTATATGAGCGGATGGTATTTTTGTTTTTATTATCTGTGGTATGAATACTTTAAAATCTTGACGTCTAAAACTGTGCGTCCGTCTCATTGCACCGGAATCGTATGTAGTGTAATTCTTAATTTTTTGAAAATTATGAAAATAAAAAATTGAAATATGAAAAGATGAGGGAATTCCCGGAAAATCCAAAACAAATCTTCGTTCTGGAAATCGTTTATTCATTTCCAACATCCTATTAACTTTGAATACGAACTACGAGTATAAACTAGATCGTATAACATAAAAAAAAATATAATACTTCATGTGTACCATTAGCAGGCGGACTGGGGGTTGGTGGCTAGTACAAAACGCTTTTATATATCACATGATGTGATTTCTAAAACGATTGAGCAATGCAAACAATTATTTCACTATAGTCTAAGGGTCCAGACCACACACGTTTTATTCGCCTTACAAATCTACGGGTAATTAAATTAGCCGTGTGTTTATCCAGCACCGTCAACAAGCTTCCATAGTAATCCATAAAACACTGACGACTTTGCAAACATACAGCAAATCATCCGTAGATTTTCACGGCCAAAACGCAACACTAAAAAAAACGAGTTACGTTAAGTGTTGACTCGCTACATGCTGTCAACTGGACCACGTTTTTTAACGTTAACTTTACAATTAAAGCAAAAAATATGATAAAATTAATAACATTATAATTTCAAATGAATCTCCTATGCCTCAAGGCACCATAAGCAGCCTAGTCCCGCGTTGAGATAGCATCGAGGAATCGCGTGCTTATCGCCTAATCGCCTATTGTGCGATAACGATGCATCTCCTCTACAGAATAGAGCTGCGGCTTCCCTCCGTATCAGTCTTGGATATCTAATCATTGCATACTGACCGAGGCAAACTGAGCGTATTGAAATGAGACTAATACTATATATTAGTCCATTAAATTAAAATGGAAATAGACCTCTCTTAATGAGCGCTATAGCGCCCTGTCTTCAGCTTGCTGCATTCAGCATCTGCCTCCAGTCTTTCGCTGATCATCATCCCACCTGCTGGAGGGCGTACTATACTTCGTTTGCCGAGTGGCTCAAGGACACGTTTACCCCAGCGGTTGTGGATTCTTCCAAAAAAAGTGTTGATTCTAAATTTAACTCATAATTTTGGTACAATTTCGATCAATAACTTATTTATTTTGCATTGGTATTATTTTAAGAACTGTAAAAAATTGTGATGTAATATTATCGCAGTTAGTTTAAAAGTCCTTGTTTTAAATTTAAAATAATAATAGTAATTGTTCAAAATATTCGCCAAAAAACATATCCTAAAACTAAATAAATAATGCTGGACAATTCACACAGCATTATCTAGCCCGAAGCTAAGCAGATCTTGTGTTATGGGTACCAGATAACTGATATACAAAATACAATACAATACATAGATAGATATATTTTTTATTATACATAGAAAACGACCAGAACAACCTGAACAAATGTCTGCAGATCGAACACACATTTGTCCCGAAGCGGGAATCGAACGCGCAACCTCCTGCGTCGCAGGCAGACGTTCACCCACCACGCCACATCGGTCGTTAAAACTACGATTGCAGGTTTGATATGCTTTGTGAAAAACGACTAACACAACACACATTTTGTGATACCATTATCAGCGAACAAAACCCGTTTTCCCAACTAAAAAACAAAAAATTACACGTACCTAAACTATTCAGCAGAGAATAACGTTTCATGTTCTAATTATCACTGAAAATTTTAGCAGTACAAAGCACAAAGCTAGCGGAGTGGTAGTGAAATTAAATTGCTATATAAATAACAAAGGTATACGCTTGTAGCTTGCTCACGAGCGTGAATTATGGAGTGATCTGATGCTCTCTGTGAGATCCCTTTTGTAACTAGGCCTGAGGTGTAGAGGTGTGTGACACGCTTAGCTCTACCAAAACAATTCACAAGTAGTTTTGTTAAGAATCTTACATCTAATAAATGCTAATAATTACAACTACAATTTATAATTGGAATGATATAACTTTTTTTTTGTTTTATGCTTATAATTTTAATAAGTAACATTATTAGCTTTTTGCTTTATAGTGCGTTACTCGCACTGGGTAAATCTTCTACGAAAGTATCCCAAAAATTTTCGATTTCGGCTTAGTTTGTTAGAGCGCACCTGTACTGAAAGTGAGGCGCGGGTTCGAATCCTGCCAAAATCGAAAATGTTTGGGATATTATTAAAAAGTTTTCGTATAAGTAACATTATGTTGATAGGTAGCACACTTGAGCTAAAATGTAAAACTAAGTAGATACTTATATAATAAGTATTTTTTTTTGTTTTTCTCTTATAAGTGAACTGTAATGTTCTTTGAGAAAATAAAGATTCTTTAAACTGAAATGATATAAGCTAACTGCAGACTGTTTAACGCAAACAGTCTAGTTGTAGCCCAACTGAAGATGCTGCTGGGGACCGTATTTAATTATCCAACACGCAATCGCATGTTTAGATTCGGACAAACCGCATTAGAGTAACAATAGGCACTAAAAAAACGAAACGAAATACGCAATTGCGTATTTGGAGAATTAAAATAAGCCTCCGGGTCACACGCCCGCTTCGCTTCTACCAGATATTCTGATAAAATTTAGAACAATTATTAGAATTGAATAATTAGCTATTCAGTTGGTCCCAGATTATATCTTCTCTACCCAATTAATTACTTATACTTTTTAGGGTTCCGTACCCAAAGGGTAAAAACGGGACCAGACTGTATCTCATGAACCGTTATAGTTAGACAGTTGAAATTTTCACAGATGATGTATTTCTGTTGCAAAAAAACAATAAAATATACGCTTAAGTGGGCTCCCATATAACAAACGTGATTTTTTTGCCGTTTTTATAGATAATGGTACGGATCCCTTCGTGCGCGAGTCCGACTCGCACTTGGCCGATTTATTAAAAATTGACGAATTATTCACATTTATAACTTGTAATAATTTTATATGAATAAATAACTATATATAAATAACTAATGTTATGACTATAACATAAATTATATAACATTTTACTTAATCTGGACGCACCCTTACATGCCGTGAAATGTGATGAGATAAGAATGTAATGTACCTACCTAATGAGTGTTGTTAAGCATTCTCAACTCCTACCCTCATTGTCAAGGTTATTGTCACCGTTACATTCACCAGCTCCCTCTGTCCCCCTCTGCCGCGCAATTTGCGGTTTCAAACATTCCGACATTTCTAACTTACCTGAAACAGATCCAAAATATAGCATAATCAAACAACTTTTTACTTACATTTCTTTGCTTAAATGTCTTTGATAACCATTTTTTCTATCTTCCAGTAGGATAATCTCAATCAAGCTACTTAAAATATATTGAAAATAGGTACTTTAGATATTAATCTAAGGAAAGGCTAGTCATCTTTTCTACGTAAAAAGTCTGTTACCAATGAAAGAGAAAGGAAATGGAAACAGAATATTGGCACCTTTTGCAGCTTGCGAAAAATTAATGCATGCTCGAAGACGCGGGTAAATTTAATTGTTCGCAAGCTGCCAATTACACTAAAAAATGATACACGATAATTACGATCAGTGCGTGACGAGACGGCACAAGGAACAAGATGTCGAATCTAATCCATTGATGGAACATAGTGGAACATTATGTTGAATCTAATACATCGGTGGATCAGTAAGATTAGATCATGACCGAAACTAATCCATCGGTGGATCAGAATTGAATAGAGCATACTATAATCATTACTACAGATTAGTTCACCATATAAAATGGTCCAACATTTAGGTTTAAAGACTCTTTCACCAAGAATAGTATTTCTTAACACGACAATGACATAATTTTTGATGGTCCAGACATTAAAATAAAAGTTTTGCCAGCGACAATACTTGGCAGCAACTGACTCCAGTAAGTAATACATAAATATGAGGATAGAATTGTAACTTATTAATCTTTAAACGCTTAGGATTTGAAAATTCATAATTTTTAAACGCTTAAGATGATTATCTACACAGAATGCTATTTCAAGTGTTCTTTAATACTACAAAATATTTTGGTAAAGGCAATTTAATTCAGTTTAATTCGATACATAAAAAAATGCGTTGAATATTTATAGTAGTTTATTATAATAAGTAGTTGTTTTTAGTACGTTGGTGTCTATTAGATATATTTTCAGCGGTTCTGGTACCATTATATAAGCTTTACTTTTATGGTTTAGTTAGATGATGGATGCGGAGCCTGGCGACAATCACAATAAATGTCTTTGATAAGATCAGATGAGATTTTTAGGATTTTAAGTATTTAAATACGCCTCTTGCGTCCTAAAAACGTTTCTTAACAAAGTTTCACTTCTGTACCGACTTATTACTTCTTGTCGATGTAGCTGCCTTGGCAAGACCCAATGACTGAAATTACGGAGCATTATGCCATTCAACCTTATCCTGTTTGGTAGCTGTTTCCGTAATGAAAATTATTGTTGTCTGATTTTCTTTGCAACATCACAAGCCAAAATTTCGTTTTGCTTTGCAATTTCTGCTAATTGTTATGAACGTGATCCCATTTGGTTAAACATCACGCAGAAACCTCGTCTTCCGTTTGTTTTTTCTTTGTCTTATGATTTGGGTTTCTTTGATCAGCAACCCCAGTACGCCTTTTATTGGCCCTCTTATCTCTTATCATCAGACAGGTCAAATTCATTTGTTTCTATATGACTTTGTACGCCGCGGTCCCACCGCTGTGCACGCTGCCTGTGCACGCCACGCGCATTTTGGCTGTCTGGGATCATTTCTTTCACAATCTCGTATTCGTGCGTAGCGTGATTGTGGGTTACAGTGGACGTTACCACATTTCCTTGAAAAGCAAAGCTAGACACACGTGCGTAGCTTCTTCGTGCGTGGCGGTGGGTCAGCGGCTTTAGGCTCTATTAACAACGTGATGGCAGTGGCCGCATCGCGTCGCTGCCCAAGGGATCTTCTCTGGATATTCTAGTCTGGTTTTAAAAATTCTTCCACTAGTAGACGTCATTTTTCAGAGTGACATAGGCAATTATTCAGCCAGTTTGATACCTTGTGAGCAAAGCCAGGCCATGAAAAACTAAAATGCGAGGTTTGTTTTGTCAAATTTCGAGCATAAAAAGCTATACTTTTCGAAGTATACATACAAAATCTTATGAGTCCAAAAACTCAAAACTGCGAGAGTTTAATTCTGCAAGTAGCAGGTTCAGGTCACAACATTAATAAGTAAGGAGCGTGGAACACGCCGCGGGTGACAGCGAGATTAGCTGCCGAGCCGCAAACAGATGGGGTAATAGGATGTGATGACTGGTGATAGAGCAGAGTTTCATACGTTTAGATTGAGGCTTTTGGAATCAGGAGTGGAAGTGTGTCTTTGGTGTCATAGAATGTAGGTAGGTACCCAGAAAACTTTTGAATTATAGTCACACGAGAAGTAGTAACCTCCGGCGGTATATTTGTTTTCGCCAGTACCTACTTCATTCTATGTGCTTGTAGTTTCTATATGAACGTTGTCAAGGAAGATGAGTACGTTTCATCCGCCTTGCATTTACCACAGTGCGAGTTTTGGCGAAACCAAGCCACAATTATAAAAAAAAATTAGCTTCCGCCCGCTCTTTTCGGGGATCAAAAGTAGTCTATATCCGTCTGTGTGACCCCATCTATCTCCATGCCAAATCTCAATAAGATCCGTTCAGTCGTTTATGCGTTATTTTCAAATTATTAATATAAGTGTCTATGGATTGCATGCGTCTCGTTAAAAGATAGGAAGATGACGTTTGTAATGTGGAAAGCGTTGGATAATGTCATCAAATAACTGTTTGTATAAAATAAATACTTCAACATACTAACCTGGGAGCACGGCAGTGCCCCGCCAAGTCAAGCAAAAAAGCGGCACGGCCGTACCATCCTTTTCTCGAAGCAGTTCAGGCAATTTTCAACCCCTTTAAGTTCGTTGTGGATAAAACTAGAAGCCTGAATTTTCAGTCACCAAGCAGCCATTGTAGAAATTGTTTCCTTCTTTAAACTACATGATCAAACAAGAATACAAAGATGAACAGACTTCATTGAATAACAGAATCCAAAAAATCCAGTCTACACGATACTCGTTTTTCTGAAAATTAGTTTCTTTGGTAAATACTGACCTTGTTATAAAATAGGCAATTAGAAAAAAAAGGAAAATACAGCTTTCCAGTCATCCCATCACTCAATCTGCCAGATTAAGAAACAAGCGCTTTCGGAGCTTTATCTTCATTTAAACATCTTCCTAAAGCTTTATTCGAATCCTCATTTCAACGTTCGTCAAAATCCTAATTTATTTCATTACCATCTCATCAGAGAGCTGATTCGAATAAGCTCTCATGTCTCCCGTGGAAGTAGCAAGCGTCTTAAGGAGACTTGGAATTGCTCACTTTACTCTTCTTTTACGTTTAACATAGACCACTCGTGTTCTTAAAGATGGACTCGTGACGATTGCAATTAATCTTGGCCCGCCAAGTCAAGCAAAAAAGTTCCGTTATTTTGTTAAGTATTTACTTACACTGTGCTTATTCGACTTTTCGCTACAAATAATTTTATTTAATAATAGTCAAATAATATTTTTATTGGTAGCATAATAATAATAATAATCATTTATTTCAGACTATAGAACAGTTACAGGTCTTATTTTAACTTATTCTACGGTCCATAGTAATATATACCTTAAAACTAACATACATACAATATTAAAAACTAAAATTAAAGACGCGTTATTTGACCCAAAGTTTTTCAAAACGACGTATCTGTTTAGTAAAAGATTGCTATTATATCAAAAAAAAGCATTGTATGTTTTATATTCGAAGTTTTGAATATCGTAGAGTTGTGAGGAGTTAAAAATGTTTGTTTTAATCTGTTCCATCCAGCTATATAAACTAGGAGTAGGTTGTCTAAAGTAAGTTCCTAGTAGACTATCACCAGCGCCTTAAGTATATTTGTCTAAATTACTCGATCCCTGAATCGAGCTCAGCTCAAACGCAATGCCAACTAAAATCCGCCGGAAGGCACAACGGGGCGTACTCTGAAACATCAAGAAATGCTGTTGAAGAGCAAGTAATTTGAAAAACCATAACATTTAGAATACCTAGTCAAATATGTATTTTAGAACTAATTAATTATCACTAAAAAGTAAAGTGTTTTTACTTAATTTCACAAGTTTATTTTTGTACCAGAATTTAATAAAACACTTTATCAAAAATAAATTGGTGTTTTCCATAGTAAAGAAGGCCATTATGGTGATCACCATAATGGTTAGTTAAACAAGTGAATCTTTAATACAATGATTTGAAATTTCCATGCACACAAAACTATAAGGTACTTCCCGTTGCCCTAAAATCAAGATGTTTAGCAAGAAACAAGGTCTTTTATTTCTTATTTTGATAATTAAACGGAACCCTCGTTGCGCGAGTTCAACTCGCACTTGACATTTTATTCTACACATGTTTGATATATCTCCTTCAGAGGTCGCCGCAATAATATAATAGGTTTATTAAACGGCTGTAGCTATTGAAGGCGTTTGCTTAGAAGTTGGTTTATATCACGGCACCAAGAAATTACGGACTTGAGTATTTGATGTTAGTTTCAACTCGATATCTCTACGCATTCCTGAGAAAAGAGGGTTGACTGACGGACAGAAATCCAAAATTCAATTTAAAAAAAAACTAAAAAAAATCCTTTCGAGGTACGGAACCATAAATTTTTATAAGTTAGCAGATAAGATCAGAAATTATGATTATTTTTACAGGAAAAATACAAAAAAATCTTATATACTTAATAAAATTTTGAGTAGGTATCGCTCCTTCGAGTTATTAATTAAATTTACTAGGTAAGCATCCGAGCAACTCCACAGTGCCATCTCGACATATTTATGAGATGTTTACATCAGATAATTTATGTATGCGAGCTCTAGACTTCGCCTCTAGTTCAGAATTCGGCTTTCTTCAACTTCCAACCTGGGTGCTTACTCTTGAAAACATTTACGATCTGTATTCCAATTCCACCCTCCTAAATTTAATACAGTTTGAAAAGTGTCAAATTTTGAAAATATTATTATATATTGAAATTTGTAACTTTTCAAACAATAGAATTTCTATAGAAACCAGGGCCTATTTCCACAAAATTTATCGCTTCACCATAACAATTGTATCGTCTCAAAATTATACATTTTGGTAATTTACCTTCGATGAAAGAAATCTGTAGTTTCTTGGGGGAGGTACACACGGGTCAAAAGTTACAAAGTAACATTACTCTAATGATGATGATTACTTAATCTGTGTCAAAAGTGTCAAGGTTGACACCTATCTTAATATCTCTCCGTGTAAATAGCACCGCCCGTACTATAACTAGACTCCTTTCAGCTAATGGAGGATTCTACAACGATACCACTATCATAATAGTTAATGGGTTATTAGCAGTATTGGCGCATTGTACTGTTTTATTATATTGGCGCATAGACGACCTCTGTGGCGCGGTGGGCGAAGGTCTGCCTGCAACGCAGGAGGTTGCGGGTTCGATTCCCGCTTTGGGACAAATATTTGTACGATCTGCAGGCATTTGTACCGGTTGTTCTGGTCGTTTTCTATGTATAATAAAAAATATCTATTCATGTAATGTATTGTATTATGTATATCAGTTATCTAGTACCCATAACATAAGCTCTGCTTAGCTTGGGGCTAGATAATCCTGTGTGAATTATCCAGCATTATAATTATAATTGTACTGCCCCACTGTATGATTGGCCAGATCATTCCACTCCTCTCTTGCTTAATTTTTTTATTAATTTACAAAATTACAATTTAAAAAGCCTTGGGTTATGTATCTCGTATCGAAAAGTCATTGTCATTGAGACGTTCCATTTATGCATAGAATTTGAGTCCACGGGCACGCGCCTCGGCGTTGTACCGAATCTTATGAAAATTGAACGTCTCGATGCCGCCTCAATATTACCGAGCAACCATCACGTTCATCATCATGTTCATTCTTGTCGGGTGGCTGTTGTAATTCTCTCACGGTATCTCGCTATGTTTCTCTATTTTTGATCTATCTGCTGCAGTCATGTAAAGCGTAGCCCACTGCGGATCTAATATGTTCGGTCCATCGCATGAGAGATCTACTGCGCGGTCTAGAATACTACGAGTATTATAGCGTAAAGCTATGTTAAGTAAATATGTATAACCAAATTCAAAAAGCCTTTTTAGGTTTAAAATTGATATTGGAACAGTTTTCTAGAGTAAGCACCTTGTCTTCAGTACTTCCGTATCGGTATTATACGCTTCCCGGAAACATTTGTTTATTCGGTTCCAGCGGAATGGAAAATGTCGGTTTGGTGTGGTATTTATTCTACGACTATCTAGACGCGAAGAAACTAGCATTTCAATAAAGTAAGCTACCTGATGTTAGTACAGCAACTTCGTTCAATATTTTCGGGGAAATACAAGAGATTTCTGTACCAAAAATATAGAAATAATTTTTGCATAAAAATGCCACGACAAAGAGACTTGAAGATCGGATAATATCCTACTCATACAAGAAAGTCGAAAATTTGAGAAATTTTAATATTATTTTGCTACCGAGGATCTCCAAATGAGATAAAAGCCAATATGGTGATTCAAATATTCAAAATTCAATAACTTTATTTCTTTAGGCTTACAAAATAAGCACTTAGACATGTAAAATTTTATACATAAACAGTTTTATAAATAGTAATTATTATCAAATAAAAAACAAAATGTTATTGATTTTGTTCGCTTCAATTTTAATTATCGGGGGAGACCTTTTTTTTTTTTTTTTCCTGAGGGAAATGCGCACGCATATCGGGGGAGGCCTGCATCCAGCAGTGGACGCAGGCCTCCTTTCCCCGTAGGCTGTTGAGGTGGCTTAGTATCAGTAGTCCCATAATTTAGTCCGATCATCGGGCTGATAGATAGAGATAGATAGACATGCTGTATTTCATAAACCAAAACATACAGTACATTATTAAACTTAAGCTATAGAAAGGCAATGGAATCGGCGGCCTTATCGCTTAAAGCGATTTCTTCCAGGCAACCAAGGTGTACGGAGAAAATCATAGGATGGCGGTACTTATGCTAAGATAATAACTACTTATCTCACTAATATTATAAACGTGAAAGATGGATGGATGGATAGATGGATGGATGTTTGTTCCTTTATTACGCCAGAACGGCTGAACGGATCTGATTGGAATTTGGCACAGAGATAGATTATAGTCTGGAATAGGACATAGGCTACTTTTTATCCCAGAATTCCCACGGGAACGGGAACTACGCGGGTGAAACCGCGAGGCGCTGCTAGTAACTAATGACTACTTATGCTAAGCTAACTGATGAGACTTTTGACTTTTTTTTTCTTAGTCTCATCAGTCCGATGGTGCTGATCAATACAGATCGGTCTACTGAGCCTTTTATTCCGATGAGGAGGTGAGGAGGAGGATCTCCAAAACTACTGAACACATCAACACCAAATTTGGAGTACGTTTAGAACATAGGTAGCCTAACTTAGTTATTAGGCTACCTACCAATATACCGAAAATACGCGCAGAAAGCCGCGAGCGGAAGCTAGTGGTCAATATAACTGGAAGTGGATTATGATAACCATAGTAACGGACAGAATGGCGCCATGGAAAAAAAGTTGTACCCAGCAATTAGTAGGTACTCAGTAACTTGAAAATAATAGAAGGTCCCTATCATCCATTTCTGCGAATATGACCATTCTTATCGTGGTAGGTAAGTTCTAATCTTTTATTCGATATCTTCCACGGCTTTATTCCAAATCTCTTGTCCAAATGGGTCCATTTTCCACTTCAGCAACATTATCGTGCCTATAAAATCTACCTGAACGAAATAACAGGTAAATTTCCCCATCGCAAAGCTTACAATTAACCTTGAACTCTGCTGCTTGCTAGCTTAGCAAAATAATGTCCATTATTTGCATATTTAACAATTTCGTACCGAGAAAATTAGGGAAGCTACCAAAGGAAAGCTACCAGTTTGTTACCTCTAACAGAGTAAGACAGATTTTAACTTTATAATTCTCGTGTTAAGATTCATTTTACTTTAATTTTTAGGGTTCCGTACCTAAATGGTGCCAACACGACCCTATTACACTAAGCTTCCGCTGTCTGTCTGACCGTCAGTCTGTATGTCAGCTGGATGTAATCTCACGAACCGTAAAAGGAAGACTATTGCAGTTTTCACAGATAATCTATTTCTTTTGCCGCTATAACAACAAATGATATATTCGTAATAAGCGCGTTTTAGAAAACTAAAAACCTACTTCATATTACTAAATACTGATAAATACAGCCGGACGGAACAGACGGACGGACAGACAGACAGAAGGCTTAGTAATAGAATTTATTTTGGGACTCTTATGGTACAAAACCCTAACGAAATCATCAGTCCTGGATCGGTCGTCCTTGACGATCCGCCATCCGTCAACTTTGACTTCTTGGTTACGCCCGTGGCCATGGATACCATTAGATCAGTGAAAATTATCGTGACATGAGTTTAGATACATTTTAAGACGCATATAATGTCTAAATTCCCGGACAACTTACTTTATAGGCCCACCTCAAAATCAACTTTTAGACTACGACGAAAGAAACATCAAAATTTATTGAGATTGGCGAGGATATCACCAAAATTGTTGTAGCTAGTAGTGATTTTTCACAAGTGTTATGTTTTTTTTTTGCTGTACGGGATAAAACTAATCCCTCGGGAATATTATTTTTATGAGATCAATTCGGGATCATTTTCTAACCAATTTAATTCTTTCTTTTAATAAAAATTACGAAAAAATTGACACAATCGGTCTATAATTGACGGAAAAAACGATGAAATTATCAAGATCTATGAATAAAAACAACAGCCAAATGTAGAACTTCGTTCTTGAAGTCGGTAAAAATAAAATAAAAATTACGGTGGCCAATGTCCATACCACGTATATATATATATCCATCGAGCCGTTTGGGGTGGAAACCCTAGGTCCTTGGGGTCCTGGGGCACATGGAATACACAAAGATCTAGCAAAACTCCTAATAGAGTCCACAGGTGATCGGAATGCTGGCTTTTATTTCGGTCAACGAATTAGCATTGCCATTCAACGTGGCAATGCTGCCAGCATTCTGGGCACTTTGCCTTCTGGTGACGGCTTAGATTTTTAGAAAATAGATTTAAGTGTAAATATTAGTTGTAATTATTATTGTATTTTCTTTAGTAATAAAATATTTACGTCATGATTCCTAATAAAATTAGATTTGTATTCTCATACCACGTTGAGATATTGAGTACCTACCGATCACCAAAGTGAAGCAACGTCGTTTTTGCTCTTTTTGCAAAAAAGTTTTGTACGTTGGTACGGAACCCTTCGTGTGCGAGTCGAACTTGGCCGATTTTATTCTTTCTGATAACTATACTTGGAGCACTAATAGCAAAGCCAATGTGACAATTGAAGTGTTCACATCTTCAGACTGTCCTACGGACGTGATTATGTATATTGTATTAGGCAGTACCTACTTAAAATTTCTTTGTACTGTCCAAAAGGATTGTCAAGTGCACTCGACTCTTTGTTTCCCAGTGTCATAGACTTTGTTATGAGACGTTTTAGCTACGTTAAATGTTTTACGTTCGCCGGTCGTTAACAACTCGTAATCGGCAATTAACTCGGGTTGAATCCGTTTAGTAAAGATACGTTGAAAGTGAAAATGTCTCAATACCTTGTATTGTAGCAAGGACTCTTTGTTTCCCAGTGTCATAGACTTTGTTATGAGACGTTTTAGCTACGTTTTACGTTCACCGGTCGTTAAAGACTCGTAATCGGCAATTAATTTATTTTGTGATGAGAATGTGTTGAATCCTTTTAGTAAAGATACGTTGGGAGTGAAAATGTCTCAATACCTTGTATTCTAGCAAGGACAATTTTTTGACCTGGTGTAGGTATAAATACAAATAAAATAATGGTAAGTATAAGTCCCCCAATTTAATTTTCATAATATTTTTCGTCTTCTAAAACAAACGGTCGTCAAACCTTCGTTTGGCATCAATAAATAATAATAATATATAAATAATGCTGGACAGCTAGCAGAGGAAAATTCAATGAACATAAAAATCATTTTGAACTGGATATTTACCGTTTTTTTTAGTTGATTTATAATAAATATTTTAATGAAAATGGTCAAAAACTCGCGCACTCTCCCGTTGCTTACAAATACATATCCTGAGACATGCATGCATATCTTTTCAGTTTATGTATGAACAGAGCCCCTAGTAATTATTTCGAGACTTAAATATCGAAACGTTATCGTTACCTCACATTTTCGTATAGGAAAAGCGTAGTTCCACCGTGTACTCTTTTGTAGACAATAATTGTCGTTCCAAGTCCATACACTCGATGCACTATGCCGAATTTCATAAAAAAAGAGAAAAATGAAACGACACGATGGCGTCTCGAAGCTTGTTAATATCGTCATACCGAACTCTGCTTTGAGATGTCCCAATGTCTTGATTTCAAGAGTCGTGTCGGCATGAGTTAATGTGCTCGTCATTCAAACAATCAAGTAACAGTTACGACAGTCTCATAACCGTTTGCCATCAGCAAACACAGACTAATTGCATTCCTTCAGACACAAAGGGTGTAATGAAGGATTATACTACGTGGAAACTAAATATCTTGATACCTAACTACTCACCTAATATACAGGATTATTGGTAAATTAGTGACAATACGTGAACTGCAGGTCCTGCCCATCATCAAAAACACGTTCGTGAAGGCGCCAAGTCTAAATTCTAAAAAAAATATAAGTCACCTCTGATACTAAATGAATAAACATCTTTGTCTGGAACCCAACGAGTTACTTAAGACCGATCTTTCACTCTCCTTCTGTTAATTCAGGGCAGAGCTGTTTTTAAGTTGAGTTTCAAATAAAACCTCTCTAACGAACGATTATTGAATTGCGGGGGGTACCCATTACCAATACCAAAATTAAGAATTAAGACTTGGCGTCTTCACACGTGTTTGTGATGATGGGCTGAACCTGCAGTTCACGTATTGTCACAAATTTACCACTAACCATATATCTTGATACATAAGTACTCACCTAATATATACATATATATCTTGATACATAACTACTCACCTAATTTCTGTTATAGCTACATAAGTCTCCCAAGTTGTACCTATTACAAATCTCCTGTAAATAAATTTTGGGATCATCTCTACCGGCTTGAAGAAGCGTTTCTTCCAAGTCGGTCACTCTTAGCAGAGAGAGTGATCGTGGTTAAGTCGATCCCTCGATTATGCCATACATGCGATTGGTCGATTTGCGTATTCATGATATTTTTTTCATTGGTCATTATGCGTATTAGTCAATGTGCGTCTAAACGAAAATTGTTACTCAAACACACATTGAAGACTGAGCGAGCGTTCATAATATGGGTGTAAGGCCCGTATTATGAAAGTTTGCTTAGCTATCGATCTATGCTTGAGTACAAATTTGTTACTCAAGCACAAATTAAAGACTGAGCAAGCTTTTTTATACGGGCATAAGAGTCAGTCCTCTAAAGTTGGGCACTGACCAGTGTAACGGAGCATAATGTATCTACATTACGCTCCGTTACACTACACCATTCGCAGTGAGCAGAGTACATTTCGCCGTGTGCAAATATCTGTCTAGTTGCTCGTTGAGAACGTCTTCTTTCCCCGTACAGACTGCCCGAACTCTTGCTTACGTGCCAGTCAGTACTCACCTTAAGGACGTACCAAGAATGCCTTACTACTTCATTCAACTTATTCATGCACCTGCTCAAGTATTTTACATTCTAAAGCAGAGTTTGTCAACTTTTCAGAGCTGCACAATCTTTTCAGTTTCGCAGGAATCTTCTAGGTGCCTAATTAGTTTGTAGTTTCTATTGAAACGTGAAAGAGATGGTTTATTATTTCTTAATTAAATTAACTTGAAGAACCCTTTCAATTTGAAATTCATTGAAAACAACTGAGAATATAATAATAATTCTTTGGTGTAAAGGAAATGTAAAAAAAAGCATGGCTTTTTTCTCACTTTTTTCATAATTGTGGTGGATTTTTGATATACGGTGGATATGTTAATGGTAAGTACTATACTTACATAAATGTGGTAGAATAGGGTTTACGCTCAGTTTATTAATATTTTTACATTGATTTATTATATTTTTTCACTACCGATTTTTTTTTAATAGGACTGCACTGTTTTGGTCGATAAAAACGCTGCGCTTTTTCTGTGACGTCAATGCTCAGTTTGTTAACTTGCTTCTGGTCCTCCAATCAAAATAAAATTAGAAACAAGCTAATAATAAAAACTTAATAAAGTTAAAAACTACAACCCGACTACGTGAAAGTTATAAAAGTTTGAAACATTTACATTGACAAAATAGAATGACGTATCGGTCATATTTGATAGGCATAGAGTTGAAAATGAAAATAGGTCGTAGGTATTGTAATTTTTCTCTATGGGGCCTGCAGCCTGCGGCTACCTAAACTTTAATACGCGTTTTGAAGGCTTATTCGGGGTCGGAGCCCTAAATCCTATAGCCTATAACCATCGGGGTATTGAGACGAATCAATCGATATATAATTTGTTGAAATCGAACCAGTAGTTTCAGCACTACGTGGGAACAAAGAAATCGGCCACATACATACAAACATAGGGTGCTAACCTCCCTGTTGGTAGTCGGGTAAAAAAAAATACCTATCCCACGAAAGCTTAATTACAATATGGTGATCGGTGACGTCACGTTCATAATTTTACTCAGTACTTGTCTTAAAATATCTATTCTTTTCATTGATTAAATTTCACCATTATTAAGACATCACAAAATACAAAAATAAATATTCATAATATATTTCTAAAATCAACAGAAGTAATTGTGTTCTACAACTAAAAAAAATCAGCTTTTTTGAAGTCACATACATACCTTATTGTCCTTTACCATATTTAGGGCAAAAACTCGCATTTCTTAGTCGACCGCTTCACCAAACTGAATAAAATATTCGGGATAACTTTACTTTCCCTAAATTTCCTTGCAATATTAAAGGTATTCGGCAAGTTATTGATAATGCGAACTAGGCTGAAGGGTACCGGAAGGTGCTTTTAATAGTAAGAATTTATCGTGCCTTTTTGGCCTCTACCAAAAATTCAGGTTTGGGAGGGAAAAGATGAAAGAAAACCTCATAGTTTCGAAAAAGGAGATATCAGATAACATTTTAGTTAGAGAGGTAGAACAGAACAGATTTAAGTTTAATAAAATTATTGGTATTTTTATGGATTAGTTGAGCTACCTTTAAATTGTTTGCAGCAGTTTGCAGTTAGCTGAACTGTTTTAATTGTAAATTTTGTTCTTATTTTAGTTTATATTCTTTATTACCTAGTAATGTTCTTTGTAAAGTACATAATTATCTTCATAGAATTAAAAGACATTTATTAATAACAACAAAATCAGAGATGAACTAAGACACACTTTAAAGATATAGGTATGGGTACGGTTGTTGTGGTGACCAGTGATTGTAGCAAACTTTGGGGAGGCGTATGTCCAGCAGTGGACGTCTTCCAGCTGAGTCGAAGATTACGAGAGAGGGAGATTAGGGTTGGATGTACTTTGTTTATAATAATTATTTTATCAATAATCTAAGAATTTTAAGGTATTTTCGCCAAAATATGCTTTGAGACCATCCGATTACATTCCGTCTCTCGCTATTTATTATTAGATTTCCTGGAGGTCTACTTTACAAACTAACGAAGTTTACGGATGACGTCTGACTGCACAAATCAAATGACATCTTTTCTCGTTTTACGATGACCATAATATGAAAATGATTCTGACATTTATATGTTGGAGTTCTGAAACGAAAAGAAAGATGTCAATTGATGACATATTATTGAAAATCAATGCACTGATGAATTGAATTGACGCGCCCGCGGCAAATCGGTCGTAAGGTTGTTCGTTTCGTACGATCCATTGTCATCCGTCAACTTCGTTTGTTTTTCAAAGTAGACCTCCTGTACCTGAATCTCATCTCATCTCATCTCACTAATATTATAAACGTGAAAGTTTAGATGGATGGATAGATGGATGGATGTATGTTCCTTTATCACGCCAGAACGGCTGAACGGATCTGGATGAAATTTGGCACAGAGATAGATTATAGTCTGGAATAGAACATAGGCTACTTTTTATCCCGGAATTCCCACGGGAACGGGAACTACGCGGGTGAAACCGCAAGGCGCTGCTAGTTTGTTATATCCACGGAGATCAATGGTTATATTTACACCACGAGATCAAGTTCAAATACATGAAACATAGATGGGTAGGTCCATGTTATACCTGCAAAACGTAAAAGAGGCGCGCACCGTAAATACCCTTTTTAACGTGTCTAAATTCTCCCAAGTCCCATTATGTCTCGTCCTACCTATTTACCCTACAAACTGCCGGACACTACACCTGCTGGCTAATTTTATTAATTTTAATCACCATGTCTTGCGTGCAGACACACATTAACTCTCGTACGATGAAACATGGCCTCTGATAAAATAACTCTGTGTGCTTTATGCGTGTTGATCCGTTTTATAGAGAGTTCCGTTATGTTTTTGGTAAGTATTACAATAGGATAGTTTCCTGATACCTAGTATTCTTCCAATTTTTTTATTATCTGAGTGTCTGGTTGAAGAGACGCGTGACTCAAGAGCTGGTGAGTATCTGCCGCAGCGCATCAGCATTGCCATATAGCGGGGTAATGCAGCCAGGGTCTTGGGGTCGCTTCCGAGTGGTATTGATATGGATCAGTTGAGCTACCAGTAGATTATTTGCAACAGTCTGCAGTTAGCTAATTGTTTCAATTAGAAATACTCGTTCTAATTTGTTTCTATTATTCAATTGTCATTTTCTTTCTTCCAAATATAATTATATTTTGTGTGTCAGTTCGATAAAATAAAGCGCGTCAAAGTTTAGGAGGGGTTCGTGACGCCACGCCGTGCAAAAAAGTGTCTCACTGAGTTACGTCACACGGAACTTTAATTGGCTATATCTTCATAATTTTTTGTTTAATATATAAAAGAAAAAATACGTGTCCAACATCTACAGCTAATAAATTATTAAGGACTCTTATTTAAGGACTAGCTTATTATAAATAAGCTAGTCCTTAAAAATTCTAATTACTATTAATACTTTAACTAACTGATGGATTAATTAGAATTTTTAAGGACTAGCTTATTACAAAAAATACATGGTTGACAGAGATAATTTACTTTCAGCGATAAAGTCACCTGTTGTAATATTTCTTCATAATTTTTTCTTAATTGTAATACCAAAGATTCGTTTGATTATTCATTTTACATTTTAAAACTTAATAAACACAAGTTCTGCTTAGCTTGGGGCTTGATAATGATGCGTGAATTGTCCAACATTATTGATTATTATATTGAAATTAATTATAATCTTATCCCCGTAGATTTAATAAAGAGTATAACTAGGTATCTCATCCCACTAGCTCCATAACATGGTAGCCGATTCTAGCAATACCCTTTGACTTTTCATCGCGTCTATAAAAGGCAGGAATACAATAACCGTTCTTAGTGAATCCAAATTAGGATCGACATTATTAAATGTATCGATCGGTAGATCCTCTACCTTTGGACTAACTGGAGTAACCTTAAAAGCTTATTGTAACGGTAGTAGGTTACATGTAGTTAGCATTATTTTGGTAGAGCTTTTGCGCGTGCGTCATCGGAGCGTCGATGACTCGGTTAATTTTAAATGTTTTTATCTATGTTAGTCTATAAGGTATTTATTATATGGGCCCTAATTTTGTTTCTTTTTGTACACTTTCTTTGTGGTCTGAAATAAAAGTATTATTATTATTATTTTGTACCTACATCAGTTTTTTTTTTTAATTTTTTTGTCGAGAATTACTTACGGGTTGAAAACTAAGATTTCTAGCAAGATACTGGAAATTTCTCAAATCCTTATCTTACCTAGTCTCCTTTATAAGCAGGTGTTGTGTGTGTGGGATCTGACTAGGTTTGGAATCCAAATGTCTCCAAATTGGGGACAATCAACTTACTACACAATATCTCTACTAATATAATAATAAGATTATAAAGGAAAGATTTGTTTGTTTTCTGAATTGAATAGGCTCCGAAACTACTGGACCGATTTGAAAAGTTCTTTCATCATTAGAATCCTACATTATCCCTGATGAACATAGGTGATAGAATATACCTGTGCGAAACCGGGGCATACCGCTAGTGTTACTTACATAAGCTTCTAGCACCTGTTCTTTATATGACCCATAGTCATAGATATAACACTAATTTTAACCGTTAGGTAAAATAACTAAACTACGATAGGGAAAAGTTGGAAATTTTTCGAAAAACATTAACCCCATGCTCAAACGCATTTCAGATTTTAGCACGTCTCAAGTCGCGATTTTTGACAGTTTTGAATGAAAATCTGTCAAAAATTCGTCTCTTGAAACGTGCTTATATCTGAGTTGCATTGAAGTATTCGGGGGTGAGGCCCGTATTATAAAAGCTTACTCAGTCATCGATTTTTGCTTGAGTGACGTTTACGCAATAGCAACCGTTACTCAAGCATTGATCTACGACTAAGCAAACTTTGTTATTACGGGCCTAAGAATCTTATATTGCTTGTTTAAAAGTTTGAAGAAACAATCTGAAGCGTTCTCACAAAGCACTTACTGAACCCTAATCCTGTATTTTACTGAGAACCGCCCCTTTAAAGCATCATTAAGCGTGTATAAGCGATAAGGATTATTGTTAATGAGCTATGTTACGGTAAAATGTCGTTTTTCGTGGTTTACTGCCATACAATAATGTGGTTTTTTACGACCACGGCGGATGACAGATAAGTTTCCTGCAAATTATGGCGCTCAAAGAGTTTCTTACGTCATAAAGCGTTTTCGTTTATCGTGAGGATAAAATAAATTGCGTAGGTAGGGCCTATTTTTAGGTATTGATAAGTCACTCCTGTTCCTATGAATGAAGGCAAAATTTTCCTTTGTAGCGCGGTGGGTGAAAGTCCGCCTTCGACGCAGAAGGTTGCGGGTTCGATTCCCGCCTTGGGACAAATATGTGTGTGCCCTTTAATAAATATCGCTTACAATAATATCTGAAACGCGACGCAAAGCAAGTGAGTTTTCGTTTTTGTGTCATGGTTTGTTTACAAACATTTTACATCGAGTACGGCGAGTCTATAGTATGGAAACACATTCCAATAACCTTAGTCACAATAGTTAAACTTTAATGTCTCTATGAATCTTGACCTCCAGTCACCATTTTGTCCTGTCCTCCCTCTGCCCCGCTTGTAGTTTATGTAGAACTTTATCATAATAATATTCACAAACAGAATGAATCTTAAATTAAAATCAGACATAAACACCTGGATTCAATTACAGCAGACGTTATTTTTAAATTATTCAAGCAGGCGGGTACAGTCCATTCCAAACTAGAACCAACTTTGATTTATACCCGAACCTTTGAGGCTTTCAGAGGGTGAATATTAAATAAAGCCTTTCACGGATTTAATTCATCCGCACAAAAGAGTTTACACCACACCATACAGACAGACACTGGAAAACTTCGAAAGGGTTAGGAAATTCCTGTTACCTAACAATTAAGTTAAGGACAATACAATCAATATACCATTTTAATCAATAGGGGCCTTTGTTATCACACGTTTTTCTCGCCGAGAAAATCAACGATTATAAATAGCATAGTGATAATTCTGTAATCTGTGAGCATGATTGTCAGTGTAGTATGAGTTACTTACATATTACAGATTTAACTCTGTACGAGTATGAGAAAAAATCTAAATGAGATAGCTTAGGCAAAAAAATAAAATCACAAAATAAACTATAAATACAATTTGAAGATTTCAGATTTTAAATCTGTTTTTTTAACACCATGAAACAGTAGGCGCCGTGTTATTACGTCATACGTATTTGCTTAGGCGCGTACGCAGTCAACTGACGTCATGACTACTGAGCAACATGGTGTCCACTACGTCCAGCGCGCAGCGTTTTCATCAAATCATGCCCGAAACCTAAAAATGTAAATTTTGAATGCATTTTATGGCACTTATTTAATGTATAAAAATTTTGTATTTTTTAGTGGTTTATGAGCACTTTAGAATTTAATTATTGAGATGCTACAAAAGTGGGTGTAATACCCTAGTATGTCTATAGAAACAGTAGATTTTCACGGCGAGAAAAACGTTTATTAACAAAGGCTCTAAACGTTTTCCAACACTTTGTATAATGTCCTTTTTTGTTTCCTGTGCATTTCAAAACACTGCACACAATGTTTCCAAGAAAGGGAAAAACCGACTTATGAATTAATGGTTGCCTCATCAGCAAAGCGTGCCTCCCCCAAACGAGGCCATACGCACGCTTGACGGATATTTGGTTACAGTGAAGGTGTTAAGATAAACAGAAGGAAGCTGCGGCTCTTTCTCTAGAAGGTGTCATAAGTCAGCTCTAACGACTTCCCCGGGCTGAGTCAAATTAATACTTACAACACAGATAAATTTTACACAAATCTCTTACTCAAATCATAGTAGGAACTTACTTTACTAGCTGATTTCTTAGGTTCCAACCACGGTTTTGCAAGCGTTCCCGGAATACTAACCCACAGTATGGTATTTTTCCCCTTTTTTAACTTTCTTAATCTTTTTTTTATATGCAGTAGACTATTTTGACCACAATTTCACCTAATGAAAAGCGACATTGTAGCCAACGGTGGATCACGAAGGTCTAGGAGACACCTATGCAATAGTTCAGCCCAACCTTTTATTTAGCAGGGTGCAGCTAGTATGTTTGTGTATTTAAACCATTTTCACAAACTTTCTTTTTTCTGGCAATATTCACGCAATGATTTGCTACCGCAGCGAAGCTTTCTTAATTTTCTTTTTCAAGTTTGCGTGCTGCATTCTTTTTATCATCGTAAATCTCAAGTGTTGGCATTTGATAAACAATTATTAATTGTTTTGTATATTTGTTGGTTAATTAACAGTTTTTTTACTTGGCCAGTCGTTTTTCACTTAAATATTTTTCAACATAAACCATATTTCAGAATAATATTTTAGTTTGATCACGCTATAGATGGGGCGACAACATACACGCTACTTATTTAACATCAAACGTATTTCGAAAAATAGTAGGTAGATATTTTATTTTTTGGTTTATTTTGTACCTGATGATCCCTATCTGCGTGTAGAGTTTAAATATTTTATTTATTTATTTTCGCCACGGACGAGGTTGACCTCGAAAGCGCTGGCGAAATGACCTTAACACCATCCTCGGAGATGCACCGTGTGTAAAGATTAATTAAGGGAGGCCTATGTCCAGCGACTAACATAGGCTGATGATGATGAAGATGATGATGTGGAAATATTTGGGGGAGGCCTTTGCCCAGCATTGGAATAAATCCAGCAAGCGAAAAATAAATATTCCTATTTTAATCGTACCTACGTATCACATATCCTTTATAATCTCCCAGAATAAACAAAAAGCCTTCTACTATCTAGAAAGAAAATTAAAAAAAAAACCATAGATAATTTTAGTCGAGTAAAAGACTCCTTTACGCATATCTAAAAAGCTTCAATATTGTCTATAAGCTTATTTGTAAGCCGAATGAAAAAAATTATTGATATATTCACTATTTCTTCTTTTACAATAATTTATCTTCCAGAATATTTAGCCATTTTCGTGCGCGCAATGCAAACAATGAATGAAACCTAAATGCACGAACATTTTAGTTCTAAGAGAGACAAAGGACGTTGTTCATGAACCTAGTAGGTCCCCGATGCAACATGTGTTACGGACCTAATAGTTCTACCTGGTGCCTTCCGCTGGTAGTAGCACAATTATGTATAGAACATGGTTATGCCTCCAGCAAATAAAGGTGGTGTAACATATTTTAAAACAAAAGAGGCATGCGAACTCGTACTATTCTCTGGCGTCATCATCATCATACAATACAATACACTTTATTGCACACCAAAAAAATACAAAAGAAAAGAAATAATACAGGAAAAAATAAATAACAGAGTTGCACAATGGGCGGCCTTATCACTAAGAGCGATCTCTTCCAGACAACCTTGGGATGGACACGAAGCAGTTGTACTAGTATAGACGGTGGCGTATCGTAACTTAAATATACAATATATACATACTATACATATTACTAAAATACATACAAAATCATCATCATCATCTTACATTATCCCACGCTAGGTGGGATTAGCACAACATTATGTTTTCCTTTCACTCTCCTTTAGCGCTCTTCTACTATCTGTTTTACTATCTGTTCTACTTACTCTTCTACTATAGGTTCTACCACCTGTTCTAAAATCTAAAAAGATATTTTTCTTTTGCAGAAACTTATTCAATGGTCAAATAAAGAGTTGTATCTATTCTTTATACTAAATTTTGAATTATCACATACCTAGTATCGCTGTTTCAGTTGTTTCCACGATGATTTCCATGTATCTATCCCTCATCAATCCCCATATATCTATCCATGTCAGCAAAAAGGCTTCAGTTCCCAAACATTCCAAAAGCTCAGATTATGCGGATTACATGCACGCTCCGATTCAATTAGATTTCATAAGACAATGGGACCCGTATGCCTGTTTCTGCTGTGTAGACAGAAAGCAGGTTTTTAACGCTTATTAACCCATCCAATCTGGGGAGGGTATGCCTCGGAAGGAGTCCTGACGTCAAATTTATCTGATATAAATAAATCTTTTCTACCACTTTCAAACGTACCTAATTTAAATTTATACTATACCGGTTTGACATAAAAGGAAAATCTTTCGATACCTACAACATTGAAAAAAAAATGAAATGCAAACGCAGCGTTATTGAAATTTCCGTAAAAAAAAATCTCTTACGTACAGAACCTCGAATTCAGAATCCTATCGTTATATTAACTGTAGTACCAAAAACGTCTTATTTTTGGTACAAATTTGGTACCTACAGCACCTTTATTGTCTTTATCTTAAACCTGTAAATAGTACCTTCCTTTGTGCATCTGCTTTTTACAGACCGTAATCCTACCATGCCGTTGGATCAATTTACACAGCCAAAGTCAGCAACTTGAAAACCCACTTTCTGCCTAAACACGGCATATTGTCTGAAAGCCACGGAATTCCAGCTATCAGACCAATAATTATACCTATTGTCTTATTTTATAGGGGACGGGGAGGCATCTCAGGAATCGGGGCGGGGCGCGGGGTATGAATTGGAATCGGAACTACTTTTTACGTCTTTGACCGATATTCTAACACAAAAGGGGTCGATCTATGTACTGATACTGATAGGTATCGTAATCCATCAGAGGTGCCTGAGTTCCTTGATTTTTAGGGTTCCGTACCCAAGGGTAAAACGGGAGCCTATTACTAAGACTCCGCTGTCCATCTGTCACCAGGCTGTATCTCATGAACCATGATAGTTAAACAGTTGAAATTTTCACAGATGATGTATTTTTGTTGCCGCTATAACAACACATTTATAGATAATGGTAAGGAACCCTTCGTGCGAGAGCCCGACTCGCACTTGGCCCGTTTTATTAGAAATAAAGAAGAAAACCTAGTTTAAGTAACGCAAGAGAGACGTCGGTACCTACGGCGTCTAACTCTGGATGTCTCTGTGTGTCTACCGTCAGAAAGTCTGCGAGAGAAACGTATCTGCATAATCTGGTGCCACGGTTGTGGGATTCAGACAAAGTATACATCAGCTAGCCATAGAATTAGGCAAGTACTAGAAGTTCTCGATTAAAATTCACCGCGTTCTCGACCCGTGACAGTGCTGACGACTTCGTTGAAACGTGCCGCCATCACGTCGATCTAAGATAGAGATGATCAACTTAGTAATGAAAACGTGCTCCGCTTCTAATAGAGTTCAAGTCCGTGATAGAACGAAGGATATTTTCAACAGAATATCTCTTCAACAAAAGTTATTACCTAACGTGTCGATACGTAACGACGTTTAGGATTAAAAACTTCAAAATCTTATTAAAGTGAAACCAGGTATAAGAAATATTTCTTTGAAAATAAATGATTGACGCGTTGCGTTAGTGATAAACCTGCAAAAAAGGCAAGTAGGCCTTTTCCATGCAGTGCGTCAATGCTGGCAGCAATAAACTTTAATGACGACCTCAGTGGCGCGGTGGGGTTGCGTGTTCGATTCCCGCCTCGGGACAAAAGTGTGTACGATCTGCAGACATTTGTTCAGGGTGTTCTGGTCGTTTTCTATGTAAATATCTATTTGTCTATTCTATTGTATTATGTATTATCAGTTATCTAGTACCCATAACATAAGCTCTGCTTAACTTGGGGCTAGATAATGCTGTGTGAATTGTCCAGCATTATTATTGTTATTATAAATATAAAAATTTGATCCCTTTTTTCCTGCCATTATTTTAAGATACCACACGTTATAAATACTTAACCTTTAAATACTCATTAGTGAACAACACCATCATCCATAACATACATGATTTTTGCCGCTACCTGAAATACCTGAGCGAGAATGACGTGAGGAAAAGCCTTTTATTCAAAAATGACGTTTTGAAAAACTTATAAAATAATCAGACAATTAAAGTCGGTGCTTAAACACGAGAACTCGATTAGCATTCACGTCGCGATAGCGGCTCGCGACGTCAAACGTCAGCCGACGGCACGTGCGTCGCTCTGTCTCACGACGCACCGCGCGCTGTGCAGAGAATACTGACGTAAGCTAGGGCTGTCACAATCTTTAAAGTATTCCATATGAATATAACTTTAATAACGATTTCATTTTAAATTTACAGATAATCAAGGGCGTCGCCATCCGGTGACTTAGGGAGGCTACGTTGATATATGAAGAAAACAAAAATGTTGAATTATAGGTAGTCAGGGCCGTACCCAGGAATTCATTTTGGAGAGGGGCGGGGGGTGAAAATCCACCGAAAATCGCAAAACTTTATCATGAAAATCGAAAAATGAATGTGTTTGGCTAGTTTTGCTATAAATTTGGTAGTTAGGTGATCCTAAATAGGTAAAGCTCGGGACCATGTGAAATAAGTACATCAGTCATCGGCGAGCGGAGAGAACCGGGAAAAAAACAGTTTTTGTATTTTTGTTTGCGGTGATGGGCAATGTATAACTACAATATATACTATATATATGTGCACAGACAAAGAGAACGAATAGTTTTTATTTATTTATAGGAGGTCAGCTGTCTTGGCGACACTCATGCAAATAATTAATTTCTTAGGTAGTGGTTATACCACGAGTAGGTACTCGATTAGCACGCAGGACGTTATTTGTTCAAAAAGTCTTTACTAATGCCAAGTAACATTACTTTATCTGTGCTAACCTTTAGCAGTATTCATTTCAATTTGAATTATCCACATCAGCCGCCAGTGGTAGAAAATTTACACGGGAATCTCATTTTCAATGACTAAATGAATAAAGAATTCCTTACACAAAAACAGAGAGGAATCAAGAAGCCCCAGAACACAACAAAAAAAAAACATTAAACGAAGCCTTGGTTTTATGACAACCCTACCAAACGCGACGCACTGGTGGTCTATTCTATGAAGTCATTATCGTCGTGATTTCGGAAACGGATTGCGGCCAACGTTACCGTTATTGAGGAAGAAAACGTGCACGTTACTGTTGAGACTTTGAGAGCAGTAAAGTTTCTCACAATCTTTCATGTTCGAAGAAGCTTTCGCATGCTTAATGAGCTTTTGGAAAGCTCATAGAAGATCAATAGACAGAGAAATTTACCTAAATATCTAGTCTATATTCAATACTTGATTTTTGCCGGTAAAGAATTGCTTGATTGGGAGAGTCGGGTCAAAAATAAGCAGTCAAAAGTAACCAACTATAAGTACCTACCAATTTTCAAACTTTTCTTTTGAGATGGTTTCCTAGATTCGCTTTACTTGTTGGAATTACGAGTCTATTCTATGATAGATGATATTTATATATAATAGTTTATTAACCGTACTTTTTTTTTAGTTTTAGGTAGATACCTACATAATTGCTACGCTTCACCATGGAAGGTGGTACCTACCTAGAATTCAAAAATTAAAAATTACTAGGTACATAATAGGCACTGATACTGATATATATGTCACCGTAGGATAGTAAAACCCGTAAAATTATAAAAATCCTAGGCACTTTATAATTTTCCGGAAAATAATCAATTGGGCCGCGTCACTACAATGTAACGCATTAAAACACGTCAAATTATGATTTTCCGAAATCTTACCGTAAAATAATAAACTATTAAGTGACGGAACGCAAGACGCCCGCTGATTGGCTGATGGGCGCTAGCCCGCACCGCCATCTTTTGCTGTCATTCATTAGACGCCCGAATAGTAACAACAATATTTTCATGGTCTGTTTTTCAACATTTAAGTGTTTTAAAATAGTTTGTTCATTACTAAAATTAGAGTTGCTTAGTTGTAAATTTAGTGGAACAGTGGTTAATAGTTTTCAAACTGTCCGTAAACGAACACAAACATAAGCATCGGCCACGTCGACCAATCAGAGGGCAGTTTATTATTTTACGAGTGACGTGTTCGCCATAGATTTCGTAAAATAGTAAAACAAGGCTGTGATTGGTTCACAGGTTTGTTTGTTTATTATCTTACGGATAAGCTTAGGAAAATTATAAATTTACGTAATTCAATACGTTAAATTATAAGTGCTTCAGTCCTGTTGATTATTTTCCGGAAAATTATAAAGTGACTAGGATTTTTATAATTTTACGGGGCTTACTATTTGACGGTGACATATATATATATATATTTTTAAGCATCTAACTTTATTAACAAAGAAAATAACAATCAAATAAAAGAATTAAATTAAAACTAGTGTTTACAATTGAAACAATTGAGCTAACTGCAGACTGTTGCAAACAATCTACAAGTAGCTCAACTGATCCATTCCATCAATACCAGTCGGAAGCCATAATAATATTGTCTATGTGCACGAAACTAAAATTCGCACTCACACGAATCTTAATTTAATGGCTGCCTAGATCAAATATCCATTAACGGCCAACCATCAACATCTATTCGTACAAAATAACACAACAATAAAATAGTACACACGTGCAGCGTACAATCAACAATAGAAAGCTGGCAGGGGTTATTTTAACGTTCTAATGTGATTGCCGAGACGCGTCTGCCAGCACTGCATTATTGATGCATCTGGTGACGTGGGGGGTCGGGGGTGGCTGCCGTTTTACAGATCAAGTATACAGAATGGATTTGGAATTTTGTTAAACTACCTACTTTGGGGCTGAGAATATATCTGTCACTAGCCCATGCGATTAGGTAACTGTTTTTCAAAGCGGTTTCCTCGTCGTGTCGTTCACAAACTAAATATAATACAAGAAACATATTCTACGCATTAGTAATGTATGTAATTGTATGTATGTCAGAGCTAACCCAGAGAGCTGGGGCTGCTGACTCTAACGCTGATTATGATAAGGTTAGAAGTAACCCAGAGGGCTGGGAATTATACTCCAACGCTTATTGGTTCGCAACTAGTTTATTCAATAGATTTAAGTTAAAATGAAGGTTCAATGCGGAATTACAAAGATCACGTATTGCTAGTTGACATTATGATACCTATTAAAATATAGGAAGTTAAGTAACCTTGAAATGACACACATAGCCTGAATACCACATTGAACTTCGTACATCTTGGGCACTTGAAAGAGGGAAAACAATGTAATGTATAAGATCTGTGATACACAGCTAGGAATCTTCCCTATTAATGATTTTTGTTTTGTAATTTAAAAAAAAATAGTTGGACAATTCACACAGCTCAAACGGCGCGGATATTCTAGCTCCCAAGCTAAGCAGAGCTGGTGTTATGACTAAGTAGATGATAACTACATAGGTAACATTACTTACGATACGACATAGATTAATTAGGTCAAAATACATAACTATTCCGCTTTGGCATCAAACACTAGGCGGTTACTTGATTTCGTAGCTCAGTTGGTTAGAGCATTCCTGTACTGAGAGAAGGTCGCGGGTTCAAGTCCCGCAGATATCGATTTTTTTGGATTTTTTTTTTTAAATAAACGAATTAGTTAAATCAATTTCTGTCAAGCGAATTCAAAAGGACATTATAAGCACTTACTCAATATTTTCTAGTGCTGGCAAATTAGTTAAGCCTATTTCAATTACACAAGAGAAATGACTATCAAAACTATTTAATTGATTGTTATAATAATCACAATATTTTATGAAAATAATGTCATTGTGTGAGCCAGCTTATGCGCTCGACTCGCAACCAATTATGCGCAGCATTTATAAATTCCCTTTGCACCACGAACCGTTGAAATGGATTATCTGAATAATAGAAACAGGCAGGTAATTTTCTGCTTTGTTCTAAAAAGTACTTGGGTAAGTTATTTAGCTTGCTTCGTTTTTTTCTTCGTGAATCTATCAAATGAGTAGTAGCAAAGCTTATCGACAATTTTTTTTATTGCCACTTCAAAACTTATCAGATTATTTAACAAACAGAAAATGCACTACCGTATATCTAGAGACATAGGGGAGGCCTATGTCCAACAGTGGACTACTATAGGCTGATGATGATGATGATATCTAGTGAGGCAGAAGCGGCGGCTTTATCGCATATAACGATGAGGCCGATTATAATAATTGACTTCAATTATTAGTCATACCTACCTAAATATAATTACAGTTAAACAAATTCCAAGACGCATCGCAGGATGTGACTAGTTTTTGAGCGAGCACTATGCAGGCCGTAGTACAAATGAAATAAGTTCCCAAAAAAATCGATTTTTTGGTTAAACTGTAGGTAATGTTACCCCTGTAGGTGGAGCCACCGGCGCTATAGTCCTTAAGAGGTCCAAAATATTTTCGGTTGAAGCGATTAGGGTTTCGTGGCTTCGTTTCGTTAGTTGGTTAGAGCACACCCGTACTGAGGGTGGGGCGCGGGTTCGAGACCCGCCGAAATCTATCTAATTTTTAGGAACTTATTTCATTTCTTAGAGATACCCAAAAGTGCGGGTAAGCACTCTTTAACAAAAAACTTCAGACCTAGTAGCTTTACACTTTCACTGCCTACTGCTGTGTAACACGAAGGAGCGGCGGCGGGGCGTGCCGCACATAGTACACGAATGTGTTAGTATGCATATGAAAGTATTTAAACTTATGCTAACAGATAATGCTGAGAAGAGCAACAGACTTATAATATAACTTATTAAAACTGGTTGTGCACTCATAGAAAATATCAATCGGTTCCCTAAAAACACACTACATATTTTCAATACTAGAAATAAACATAAACTCGCTGTGCCCACAACTAGGCTACACAAAATTAATGTATCTTTTAAAAAGCAATGTATACGGTTCTACAACAAAAAAATTCCCGCGTTCCACATTCCGTGAGTTTAACAAGATAAATCTCATCCACATTATCTATTTACTTATTCTTTCCACATCTGTTCATTATCTCATGCCTCCGAAGTTTAATTGCCTCTGAAAATTTGTCAAAGGAAAATGATCCAATCAATTCTAATTCTGTTAGCGTCCTTGTCTTATAATTTACTTCAATTATCAGTCAGAATAATAACATTTCTGAAATTACTGACTGAAATAAAGGTCCCTTTGAAATGACAGTGAAAAAGTTGTAATAAAAGATCACCAGCTGATCTTTGATTACAACTCCAATGCTATCTCAATAATTTAAAATTTTAAGTTGTCATTTGTTTGCTTCTGTGTGATGTTCGAAGTTTGAATGCGATAGAAAAGACTGGTCAATCGTTTTTAATTTGTGATGTTCCAAGTTTGAACCATGTAGTTTCCGAAGCATAGAAACTGTGTGGATCGTGCTTATTTTGACATGACATCCCTTAATCATTGACTTTCTAAATTCTCCGCAAATGATCCGCGCCGTCTATAATTTTTTGAGCTAAACAGGGTTTATTTTTTTCATTTTGGAAAACGCCTCATTTTGAATAGTATTGGGAATGTGTTGCAAAGCGGGTAGTAGGTCAAAACTTGAAAGCATTTTCCACATTTTTAGCTCATTCTTAGAATGCCGAAATTATTTTATTTCTCGGAATCTCGACAGTGTTTGTGTAGGACTCAAATCCTATGGATTATGGGATTTGTCGCGCTTTACTTCTTGAAGACGAATTCGGCCCACTTGCGCGATGTCGACAGAGATTAGAGTTTTCACGAAACTCGTTGAATTCTGCCATTGTTTTGGTGCAAAACTTTTTTCCTCTTCAGTGCTTGTTTTTATTGTGTTGTATTTTTTTTAAGTCATACACACACACACACGAGCATCTTTCGAATTGTTTTTGTACCCGAAAAATGTTCATGGTAATAATAATAAGTATTTACTTACCTACTTATTTCTTAAGTATACGAAAGTGAAAGCTCATATCAACTTAAATAGACAACATTCAAATCAAATAACATTAATAAACTTATCAAGAAAAAAAAAGTTTGTTATGTAAAAAAATCATAAACCGTAGCAAAAGAAATGCACGAAGGCAGCAACGCTAGCGCCTCGCCGCACCGCGGGAGCTTTACAAACTAAACTCTTCCAGAGCTCCCTCGGGCACACAAGGCTTGTTGCAGTGATTCTAATACCGGAGCTTTTTCATAGATGGCGCAGCTACTCACTTTTAGAAATCATATCATTTTGCTAGGATCCCTTAGAAACTTTTCCATACCATAATACTTTTTTCCAAAAGACTTACCTCACCAGTTATATACATATATTATGAAACTTAATTTGAAATTAATTTTCCCTTGCAATAATGTACCTACTTATCCATGACAAATATTGTTTAGTCATAACTAGTGCTCTCTTGTCACCCAAGATACAAGCCTAGTTTGGATCTCTCTAGAAATCCTTATGTAAGTATGTTTGGTAAATAAATCGTTTTCAGATATTCGGAAGTAGTTTTCTCATCAATATAATTATTTTATATTCTACATTGAATATTGTATTATTCATATGAGGAGTACTTAAAAAAAACTACCGTTGACATATAAATTTCGAGGATACATGAGGTACAGAATGGTTGGTAGGTTTGATGATGCAGAGAGCAGTGAGCCTTAGAGCAAAAACTGACAGAATAATCGTGAAAATTATGAAAAGTATAAAAATATAAAATTGAACCCCACGCGGATAAAGTCGTGGGTAACAGCAAGTAAATGATAAAATGAAATAAATCTTGTGGCAACCATTCGTAACTCCTTAACATAACTTTACAATTTGATACAGCCATTTTGTGCCAAAAACCAAACACTATAAAAACCTCCTTCATGGATCATAAAATCCAATGATGATGATGAGATGAGATTGCTTTTCGAAAAATCCATAGGTAAGTAAGTACTGATTTAATTATTAGTTCGAATCTAACCCTGTCTGTCTGTCTGTTACCTTTTAAAGCCTACACAGCTCAACGGATCTCAATGAGATGTTATCCCGGGACGGATATTTTTTACCCAGAAACACTTGTTTACAAGCTTTAAGCAGTTTTTAAAAGCTAGTCTATATCTGTTAGCATTTATTAATATTAGTCACGAAATAGTATCATCACGTGGTTCCCAAGAAATACGAGAACATCGTGCTCAATTTAATAAAACAATGCCATTGTCTGTCTGTCTGTCAACGCTGACACATAGCAATAATAAAGGGCTTTCTCTTGCAATAATGGAAATGTGCTGTCACTAAGATGAAAGAAACAGTAGGTACCTAAGCATTGTAATCGTTCTCTTTCTAGGTTTTGATGATTTTGTAAATCATTTCAAGATTCAGGATTCGAAGATTTATTTGCGTCAAACATGGTATACAATACAGGTGGCATAAATATAAATAATGTGCCCTTGTTGCCTTCGCTATAGTTTAGCATGCAATAAAACAATTAAAATAAAGATTAAAAAATTCAAATATAGTATTCTATATTTAAAAAATCATTTAAATCATAAAAAATCTTGATTCTGCCATAAAAACAATTTGATGTTTAATAAATAGATTTCAATTAATTTAAGCTCATGTGGTATCTTGTTATAATACTTTTATACTCAAAGACAAGCAGCTGTTATTATACTTGGCAGATTGTGGAGTATCTATATGATTTTCATTTACAGATATAATTAAATTAATAATACTGGACAGTTAATTCACAAAACTCGTAAGCTTTGGATACCTATATCTACCTATACCACAAATATAATAAAACTTCTACTCGTACTATACAAAGGCTTAATAATTGTGTCAAACACCATCAGCTGGTGTATTCAGATGTATTCTTGTATCCTATACTATTTAACCACTGAAAATATCTTGCCCCTCATATGGGTGGTAAGTTATTTTCCCCCAGGCATATGCCTAGGGCCGAATTTCACGGAATTAATCGCTTGTTTATAACAATGGTATCGTCTTAGAATTACACATTTTTGTATTACACGTTTGATGAAAGAACCTACAAATGGAGGGATGCGTGTCAAAAGTGCCAAGATCGAAACCAATTTTAATCAATTTCTCCGTGCAACTACTACCGCACGCACCATCTAGATTACCTATGGAGGATGGTGCGTCGATACCTTTGTCATGGAAAGGTTGCAATGATTGCAGCATAGGTACTAGATGCAATCCTGTGTTGAAGAGGAATTTGCCTAAAGTTCAAAGAGTCTCAGACGAGTGGTCAGCCTAACTTACCTGCACTTAACAAGAAGTTCAGCCACTAGATTAGAGCTAAGGACTTTAGTTTTGGAGGTGTTAGGTTAATTTACTTGTACAGGTAGTAATAAACTAACTACTGCTATAAGTAGAGGAACTTAACTATGTTAGGTACTGCAAGGGTGTGCATTTTTTACACTAATAAACATACCGAAGACCTATCTCTTATTTATTGTTTGCATGAGATATTATACAATGTGGTTTAAGAACTTGTTTTTTGATAGAAGCTTGCTTAAATACTTTAATTCTATTGACATTCGTATGCAAAAAATGCAGATTATGGTTTTATAATATCACATTGTATCTTACGACCAACTGTAAATTTATTTCCTAACGTAGATCCAAGTTAAATTCTTAAATCTACGTTCCTTGCCTATGTTTTAGGCGTGTCTACGGGAGACAATGCAATAGTCTTCCTTAGTCCCAAAAACGCATCGAGTCCCTAATATTGTATTAATAGCCTAAGAAACAAAAGACGATGCAAATCTATGCGTGTTTCTTTTTAATTCTGGCCTTTTGTAAATCAAATCATTACGAGGTTTTTTCAATGTGTTCGATCATTGTTTCGCATTTTTCTTGATTATCACTAGGAATATCGCAATACTTAGTAAGTAAGAAATTAAATAGGTTATTGCGTCATGATCACGGAACCACCAGAAATCGTCATTATATCTCGCTTTCAAGTGATTTTATAGGGAGATATTTAAAAGCCAAAAGCGGAAAGTCAGTTTAGTCACGTTCGATTTGGGTGTCGTCGTCGTAATGACGTGGTCGGTATGGTCTCACCTTTATGAGTTTCATTTCCACTTTTGAATGGGATTTTGAATTTGGATATATGTTTTTTATAGAGATACCATGTAAAAATGTCTGTAAAAATAACACTTTTTGAAAAAATAGTCAAAAAGGATGGGAAATGTTTTTTGAAAGGGGGAGCTACCCGTGCAACCGTGTGGGGTATCAAATGAAACACTGTATATACATTTCAAAACAGTTTTTAAATTTTCTGTATGTTGCATACTTTTTAACATATTTTGAAAAAAGTCGAAAAATTTACCACTAGCCCTAGTCTCCTAAGTGTGCAGAAAGGTCCATCAGAAAGGTCCCAACAATTTTTCGGTGTTAAATAGCAAAATCTCTAACTGGTACTGTATAGTACATATTTGTATAATTGACAAATGTTCGAATCCCTCGGCGCGCGAGTTACTTGACGAATCTAGTTTATACACCTGTATTAGTCTATATGTATGTTTCTTGGGTAAAAATAAATATTTTTGTTTCATCTTTCTTTCTTTTACCTACACTGCCCGAGGAGATCTAGGCAGTACAAATGTAGCTTTTCTATTTGGTTGGAAAGCGCTTGACCAGCATCGCACTTGGGAAAGCAAAGATGTGGTCTAATAAGGTGCACGTTTTCCCATAAGGAACTAGCTCTTACAATAAGTCCTTACTTATAAAATAAAGATCTCTTACAATAAGTCCTTACTTATAAAATAAGTCCTTACTTATTAAAAAATATACTTATTAATAAGATAAACTTTTGTTATCGATTAGAAGCGGTTTAGGTACTTCATTTGGAAAAGCTTTCCTTATATTCATCCGTGAATTTTCTTGTTACCAGCATGAATTTGGTTTTATCATTTTATTAAATATCTTTCAGGGGTTACATCCAAAAACAGAGTTTAAACGTAGATCTAAAGAAAACGTCATTTTATCCGTCGACGAATGCAATAAAATACGTACCTAAAATAAGATCTTTATCAAAAGAGTTTTTAACTCTACCCTAGTGCATCCGTTAAATTATCGAATAAGTCTCGACAACGCTCCAATTTGTAAATTATTTCTGGCGTCCGATACGCTTATTAGGACAACTTGATGGCTGTCTGTCGACTTCTTTCAACGTCTATTTAAGCGCTACTGAAAACTGTAAACTCTAGCAACACCATCGATACATCTTCAACCTTAACACAAAGCAATAAGGTACCATTATACTTCAAAAGTAAACCAAAGTTGCCAGTTCAACTGCGAGTATTTATGGTTACACTAATGACCAGGTTAAGCGGATCCCCCAATTAACTTTAACCTAAAGAAGATTTAATAGAAACATAGTTTATTTTACAGTGGTTTAATGTATGGCCGTGTTGTATGATGGAGGGGGATTTTATTTTAAGTTGTGAATATACATACATTATGGGAGTTATTTTTGGGTTTATCGGAAACAAAATGCCATGTTCGATCTATAAAAGATTTATTATGATGCTCTGTAAAAAATGTGTAGAGTGGGAGTGAACTAGAGCGTTAGTATAGTTTGTTAGGTATTGATATATGATGTGGTAGTGGTTTAGTAATAGTAGATTATGCACCGAAGGCTCAAAGCAGTGACGTCACGGGCGTCATTGAATCCCGAGCGCAACTCAGGATTCTAGAATAACTCACGCACGAGCGAAGCGATGGATTTACTAAAATCCTGAGTGAGTGAGGGATTTAATCACGCTCAAGACGAAGACAGCTTTGTGCACAAGTAGAATACTGTTCAAATATTTCACACTTTGTGTCACTAATTTTCCCAATTTTCCATGATAAAAGCTTTACCTAACTTATGAGTTAGTTAGTTCTCTTAGTTAGTCTGTTTCTTTTTTTAGCGCTAGACGATGCTGATTGGGTTATTTATTTATTTAGAAAATTGTAACGGTAATATATGAATAACCTCTTAGTTATTCACAAACGATTTCACCATCTCTGTACACCGTTCGACAGCTATGCATTAATGTAAGATAGCATCTCTGTTAATTTACCATTTACCACAACAATCGGCTAGTTATTGGCCGTCAGAATTACATGTAATAATTTATTGACTACATGTTTGTATATCATGCTGTGAAATGGGTAGGTTTATGAATCGATTAATCATAAACATAGACATTATTGTGTATTGCATCGTCTAAGTCATAAACATTATACACAAGGTACTCTGTCTTTTTGTATGCTTGGAAATTATCCCTAACCTAACCTTCCATCAGAATTATAATTGATTCTGAGCAAAAGTCTGAACATCATAAATGTTGGCGCTGACACATCCAACTCCATTGCCGCACAATACAAAAATAAGCATTTTAAAACGGTCTTAAACTCTTTACAAACATTTTACAATGACAATGGCTCGCAAGCTGTCTATTTTCTGATGAAAATGCATCAAAAATTACGATTAAGACCAACATTTTAATGCACATTTTTGTGGTACGGTCCAGACCTGTGTCAATCTTTACATTTCTCTACTAACCTATAGAAAGCAAAAGTAGGTAAATCTCGGGCGAATTAGTCCCAGGTGTCATGTGATGTCGCCCGGTTAGTACAGAGTCTTTCTTTTGTTTTATTCTATACCTTGTTGCAGATCAAACAGTGTTATTTGTTTTTAAAAATTCATATTTCGAATGCGCTTGTAAAATAAACAAATGCCATCTGCGTTTAATAGTAGATTATACACTAAGGGGATAAAGCACTGTTTTATGTCACGGGAGCGAATTGAATCCCGAACGTAACGAAGGACTCATAATTTAACTCCTGAGCGTAGCGAGGGAGTTATAAGTTAATTCCTGAGCGAAGCGAGGGAATTAAGACTGAGTCCTGAGTGCAGTGAGGGGTTCAACCGCCCAAGACTAAAACAGTCTTATCCCCGAGGTGTATACTCTACTTTTCACACCTTATGCGAGACAAAAAAACAGGCTCAGTAGATAAATAATGTTTTCCTTTGACTTCTCTGGCAGCAGATTGTTGACAATGCCTATGGCATCTAATTTGATAAACTCAGGAGTCAAAACACTTTCATCACTCGACATTTTCAATATTATTTTTGAAATTAAATCTTCTATAGGCACCTACAAGAACTCGATTTGTTCGTCACGCGTGAACAAATGAAGGCGCGCGACGTTCCAAATTCGAAAGCACAAGCCGTGGTCCTAGATTCGAAATTCGAATTTCGAACACCGCGCTCCTCCGGACCGGGGTTCACACGGAGGCAAACTTCATTTATTTTGTCAAATCAAGTAGGCCATGGCCTAGGACAAATTGTGTTTAGCAAAATTAAACTTTATGCATATAGTAATAAGAATTATGAAAAGTGAAATCATATTATTAACCAGCGGGTTATAATGAAATTCAGTACAACATTATAACCCGGCTAATACCAAGGGATTTAATGTCTTGCTTTCGGTAGGGTTTACATGACCTATAATTCGGCATTGTCGAGCATGTGGTTTGAAAATGTATTTAATCGAACTTCGGGAGCACTGGTATTAGGACCCTTAAAACAAAGGCTGACTTACCCCGATAAACACTAAAAAGGCAGGTTACATACTTTGCCTACATTGAGGCACTTAATTTGAGTAGGGCTTTTTGAATATTATTATTATTTCAATGACAATATTTCAAATAAAATCATTTAGATAAGTTATATAAGAATAAACCGTTATCGGACGTGCGTAATGTTCCCTCATCGGTTCTGTTAACAAATTACTCACACTTTACCTATAAACATCGCACCAATATGTGATTCATGAGTTTTGCGACAAGTATCAAACCAGTTCGATTCCACCACAACTTCAAAGTGGCGATTTGAAACAAATGCTGCAAAAACAATAAATCACATCAACGGGTTCCGGAGCGGGAAATAAACGAATCCAAGCAAAACTTTCATTTTGGTCGTGCGACGCCAGTACACTTTACTTCTACGTTTGTTACTAGGTACCATCGGTTCTCATGTATTGCACACAGATATCTGTAATCTCTGTTTTGATTTCATTTGTATTACATTAGGTAAATAAATGAATGCTGGACAATTCACGCAGCGTCATCCAGCCCTAAGCTAAACAGAGCTTGTATTATGAATAATAAATAAATAAATAATGCTGGACAATTCACACAGCATTATCTAGCCCCAAGCTAAGCAGAGCTTGTGTTATGGGTACTAGATAACTGATATACATAATACAATACATTAGGATATGGATAGATATTTTTTATTATACATAGAAAACGACCAGAACACCCTGAACAAATGTCTGCAGATCGTACACACATTTGTCCCGAGGCGGGAATCGAACCCGCAACCTCCTGCGTTGCCGGCAGACCATCGCCCACCGCGCCACAGTGGTCGTCTAATGATAAAACAATACAGCTTAGTTATAATTACGTAGGTAAAGAGAGCATCAAATTGTTTCTATTCTCAGTAACTTTCTTTTACATTTATTCTAAGCAAATATATTTTGTCAGGACACGACTCACGAAGTACTGGAAAGCATCACCCAGAGGAGACGCATAATAAGCAGTGGGTCAAAATGATGTTGGTGTTGAAATAATATGTTCTATGTTAATGTTTTTCTATCTATATAAGTTAATAAATGAAATACTTAATATTATTCACACAGCAAAAATTTCTCTCTCTTCTTTATTCTTAGCTTATTTCAAAGCATAAGCAGTCCAGAAAGCCCGTCAAACGTTTTGTGCCAAATATTGTTAGCACGTCGCAGTAGCCCACTTCTCTACAAAACACAATAGCACAATAGTAGGGCACAAAACGTTCCTGTAAACAGATCTGGGACAAAAGGATGCATTTACTCTGGACACGAGTGGCAGAGATTGTTCTTAACGCTCTAAATGTTGCACGAACTTCGACCTAGGTAACTTCCCGCTCAAGTTGGGAGATAAAAAATTAAGTGCCTCTCTGTCTGTTTGAACGATTCAATCTGAAGTTTGCCCGTGGACTCTTTGTTGGAATTTTAAAGTGTTTGGTTCCATTGCCTTCTGAGCCCTTTTAACTGTTGATGAGGACTCAATATTTTTATTATCCTGGGAACTAGGCTGTTGCTAATATAATTAACAAAGTCAAAACTTTTAGAAGAATAGTTCTGTTGAGCCTTCGTTACTTGTACTTACATTCTTCATGCAGAAACAACAAAAATTACCTACGCAATAAACAAAATATAATATGCATTTGTTTTATTATTAAAAGTCAATTTATGTATACATCCAATACTGCACTTAACATTAAAAATGCATTTACATATCGACCTCAATCCAGTTAAAATCCGGAAAACAAACATGAAATTGACAATATTTTATGCAATTGTTGACTCAATTCATTATCTCAGTAAAAAAATATTTGTGATGTTTTTTTTATGGTATGGAAATATGACACAAATTCAAAATTCAGTAGTGTAACAGCAATGGAAATTGTTGGTGACTCAATAAATATTGCATCACTATCAGTCACACCGAAATTCGAACACACTGCTTCAAAAATCGACCAACACGTATGTTGGCCGATGCTACAAAATTGGTTCAGATCAAGAATTTTAATTACCTATGTCAAAATTTTACTTGGGACCCACCTATTTGGTGTTATACTATTAACTATTATAGTGACTAAGATATTCATCTCATTGGTGTTATGCCACACAATGTCGCAAGTGAGATATTGTGTTGTATCCTTGCCAAGCCACCGTCTCCTTCATCATCACTGTCTGATTTACCTATAGCCTATACCCGAGAAATGTAACATTCGGGTCAAACCCGAATAAATTCGGGTTTAAATAGTGTTATAAATTGAAGTCCTATGTATATTCTTTTTAAACTAATAAATTAAAATACATCCACGAGGTAATTTGATGTAATGTTCATCATGTGAACATGTGTGTGTGTGTGTTTGTTGTTGTTGATCATGTGCTTACATAGCTATTGTACATAGAAATTGTATCATCTACCTACTGTGTATGGATGTATCTTGATTTACAATTACCGTCTTATTGGTGCTTATAATAGGGGCGATTTAGGTCCAGCGGGCTGATATTAGGATAATGTTTTTGTTGTTCTGGATTTTATAACTTTCGTTTTCTTATGTAACAAACTGTGTGGTTCAACTCAATAACCGCTGTGTATCCCACTCATCCTGGCTAGTTAATTTGCATATGAAAGCCATAACTCTCCGACATGGCAAATTTAATTTTCCTGGTAATTAAATGAAGCCCCTTCGCATCGCTGACCTAATAAACGAGTGACAGTGAATTTGCATGACGCTAATCAAATTTGTTTTTTGCTTCAGGTAAGTTGGCTTATTGGGTGACCAGGAGGAGTTGTTTGGCCAACTTCTGGCTAGGAAACAAAAGACAGGAGAGACTACGTTTTCCAATTTTGCTTGCGGCCCATCGTGGCAGGTGAGATTACTAACTGCGAAAGACTGCAGGCATATGCTGGATGCGGCATGCTGAAGACAGGGCGCTACGACACTCATTTTGGAAGGCCTATATTCAGAAGTAAACGAATATAGGCTGGGTCAGCATGGTACGCGATGGTCATGCACCGCTCTCGCGTTGACATGACATGTATTTCCATGAGGGTAAAAGGTATGAAAGATTTTGATGAAAGCTATTTCGTAATGGATAAAAAAAAACTTGCTTTTCATCAAAATGGTGAGCAACGAAGGCGGATCCGCCTCCGTTGCTCACCATTTTTGAGAACTCAAAATCTACCTGTTCGAACTATGATATTATTAAAGTCAACATTAACATAATGCCCCTATCCACCCTATCTGAGTTGTACGATAGGCATCTGCTTGAATTTGAAGATTCAGTAAACAAAAACATTCTAGAACTAAAAGTTGAGCCTAGTGAAACCACGGCAATGTACCAGGAAAGCATTTTACGAAGAAGCGTTAAGAAGCTTCCAGCCATCTCCGAAGACATAAAGCTCGGGACAGCTATGCACTCAGGGCTTGTCTTCCAACAATTTTACCGCCAACAACCTCGAAGCTTTTATCACTTGAAATTTAAACTTTACGTTCGTAAAAATAAGAACGGCAGGTCTCTTGGAAGTAGGCGATGACAGAAGTTTTTTCTTTGTTTATTGTTGAATGCACAAGTTGTTTTTATTCAATTTCTATAGTATTATTATGCATTGTATTGTTGAACATTAGAGAGGCGTCTTACGTGTACAGATTTGGAAAAAACATAGGAACATTTTTCTGAAATTTTTGATAAAATACAAGAAAGTCTAGACTGAGGAAGAATAAGAAAGAGCTTGATACTTGAGTCACGATCCTTTGTATGTTCATCGATCTATAGCCCAAAGTATCTTTTCATTAGTATTCGACACGTTTTGTCTAAAACAATAGGGTACCTATTGTTTTAGACAAAACGTGTCTCTCGACCAAAGGAAATTGAAGATCTAGTACTAAAAGTGTTGATTGAAAATAATCCTCTTAAAAGATACGTACTGATACCAATGTCCATTGACTTAGTTTTGTTTGTTTGTTCCAATTCAATGGACCAAAGTGTGAGAAAAAGATAAAGCATAAAAGCTAACAATGCCTAGGTCTTGAAGAGCTTTGAAGATAAGACCTTTGTTTCGGATGTTTGATCGGAGAATTGATAAGGCGAGAGAAATGTTTCATTTTATCCCTTTTCACCTAACTTTTTAAGTATCTAGATTCTAGATCTATACACACAGTATTGAGAAAGGAAGTTGTTTTAGTGGTAGGTACTACCTGTTTTAAAAATACTTTATACACGCGATCAGAACCATTCCGCACCGAAAAAACCTCCTAGTTCATAAAAAAATTCGTGCGTTTTATTTCATGGAAATTTTTACTTATCGAATTCAAAATTGACGAAACTATAAAATTTGTTGTTGTTTTTTAAATTTAGATCTACAGAATTAAATTTACAAAATGCCTATTAATAGGTAGGTACTATTCAGTACTGAATTCGGAAACAATAAATATTCAAATTAAGCTGTTAGCCCACCTGACTGCAATACTCGCCCAATTCCAAATGAAGTGTTATGATAATGGTACATTACGAATAATAATCGTTAGGTGCGTCTGTCTGTCATTATATTTATTGTTATTAGTGCAATAATAAAACAGGGGAACATTTTGGACGATAATTGCAGATAGGGCTGTATCAATAATGCAGTCAAATTCAAAATGTCAATAATCAGCATCATCATCAGCTTATATTATAGTCTACCGCTTTACATAGGCCTCTCCTAATGAGCAATATGACAATAACGTTCATAATGTTTGGCATCACCTCTCTTGTCAGAGCGATTGATGATCGCATAGGTCTTATAATAAACAGAAGGAAGCCGTTGCTCTTTTTCTGGTAGGAAGGATCCTTTAGTCGGCTCTTACGCCATCCAAGACCTGCAGACGGAAGTACGACACCCGTACAACAAGACGGCCACAACGCTGTATTGGTGTGTGTTACTGCCTAGCCTACCGTGTTTACAAATTACTTTTATTGCTATTTTTAGAGAACCCTAATGTCTAGTATAACCTAATTTATGATTTAAGACTATTAACCCAAAAACATGTTATCTTTATGTCATTAAATTCTTTCTATCTATCTAGCGGCCTCAATTTTAAAGCTGTAGCTGTAGCCGCCGTGGTCCATATCGCTTCAAAATCTAATCATTTCAGAAAAATCTAACAGCAATCATCAATCGAAATTTTCTCTTTTCCAATTGAAATATCCCAATCGACCGTGAAAGCCACTCAATTACTCCACCTCGAACATTATCGCATGTTCCGCAGGTCAGTATAAAAACACTGGACTGTCCAGTTAACTGTCCAGTTGATTGATATATGCGTGAGCGACTCTGTCGACACGTGTCTCTGTTTAATTAATGTACTGTTTGGTATTTATTCAGGCGTGACCGCGTGACGGGTAAAATTGGAGCTTAGGCGGACAATTGACTTGTCGAAAAAGTAGGGAAAATTTGTTTTGCGACATCAATTTTCGTTTTTTTGGGAAGTTATACAGGGTTATTGGTAAATTAGTAACACTACTTGAACTGTATAAGGTTTTTTGTCACAGTGCTTACCCGCACTTTGTGTTTCTCGCCACCAGCGCTATAGTCCGTAAGAGGTCCCAAAGATTTTCGGTTGAACCGACTAAGGGTTTCGTGGCTTAGTTGGTTAGAGCACACCCGTACTGAGGGTGGGGCGCGGGTTCGAGTCCCGCCGAAACCGAAAATTTTTGGGAATTTATTTCATTTGAACTGTATAAGGTCTATTCTATTAATCGATGTATATCTCCTACACTTCTTTGGAGCCTGATCAGGGCTCGGTTTTACGAATACGGTAGACTCGCATGACCTCTGATCAGGATCCAACATAGTCGTAGAACCGACTCCTTAATTTTGGTTCCAAACGAGTGTTACACTACCAACAGGGGTTAGGGACAGACTGATCAACAAATATAATCTCCTATGACAATCAACCCAATTAGCACTTTATATGAGATTTGACTATTAAATATTTGAAATAGTTAATTTGAAAAATCATCTCTCGGATCGTTCGAGAAACCGGCTGTTAGCCCGTTAGACTCGGCTAATTTGTACATGAACCATAAACCCTAAAATATACACAGCGTATAAAAATATAGACTTCATAATAAGCTTACCAAAATACAGCTATAAACTTAAACCTCCGCCAGACATTAAAACCAATACATTAAGTTATTACAAACAGACAGACAACGCTAACTTAATGTTACAACCAATTTTATGGGTTATTTTGTAAAAATGTGCAATAGATCATTGCCCTTACTAAAAGTTTTCGAAGCCAGCTAGACACGCCATTCCATGGAAACTCGAATCGCAAAACATAAACCACTCGAATGTTTTCCAGACTTTCTGACATAAAAAGCTAAAATGTAGGTATCTATAAAGTTAAATGCTATTGTAGTTATAGCAAGTACGTAGATCACTGAACTCGTTTTTGATTATTACCTAGATTTTCATATTTTCTGTTGCAAATAATTTATTCAGCAATGATTTTATAACTAGATATTTTGTTGAAGATTTATAGTAGTATAACTTCAAGAACGAAATGTTTTTTATAAACATTTCTTTTGAGCTTAAACCATTACCAGAAAAACGATGACTTTATGAAATGCTTTAATAAATGTTCGGCATACAAACACAAAAAAACCATTGAATTTACGGAGCAAACCATGAACTTTTAAATAATTCGGTCCCTTATAATTTTTAGAATGCTATTGATACCAATGAAACTTCATGTAAAGTTGAATCCATCCATCTAAGCTCATAGTAGGGTCAGTTCGCTTTTTTAACTGGACTTTATTTATGCACCATTTCCGTGGGGTGGACTTTGACAAATGCCTGCAATTTTTGTTTCCTCTGTTCTACCCTTCGTATCCTTATAAGTAGACAGACACCTGCGTAACAGCTTATATTAGTAAACACTAAAATATCCAAATAACATAGATCATTTCAAATACGTCTTTATTTTGTTATTTTAAGGTCTAAGGCGATCCCACGCGTTTCGCGTTTGTTTTAAAATAATTAAAAACCGACTTCGAATCACTTCTGTGGCGCGGTGGGCAAAGGTCCGTCCAGGAGGTTGCAGGTTCGATTCCCGCCTCGGGACAAATGTTTGTTCGATCTGCAGATTATATCCGATGTTTGGTCCGCGTGTTCTAGTCGTTTTCTATGTATGTATAATAAAAAATATCTTTACCTATGTATTGTATTATGTATATCAGTTATCTAGTAACCATAATACCAGTCCAGTCCAGTACCAGTAAATTACCCGTCACCTCGGTGGTAACGATAAAATAAAATAATATACCTAAGATTACCAAGAACCCAAGTTTTAATTAAACTGTCCACTCTTTACAACTATGTATATCTCTTTTGTTGATTCCAACCGCGTTTGTTTCCCGACTCCTTGGTTCTTTTCTGTACTAACTTGCTCCTCATTTTATAAAAAAATATCAAGGTCTGCCTTCGACGCAGGAGGTTGCGGGCGAGGCCTATGTCCAGCAGAGGACTAATATAGGCTGATGATGATGATGATTTGAGAATAACAATAAAATCTATGTTTTTTCTGAGCGTCTGGTCGAAGCGACGCGTGACCCGAGAGTTGGTGGGTATCTGGCGCAGCGCATCAGCATTGCCAGCAGAGCAATGCAGCCAGCAACGTCTTGGAGACGTTTCCGACTGGTATTGATATGAAACAGTTGAGATGCCTGTAGATTGTACAGTCTGCAGTTAGCTCAACTGTTTTAATTTTAAATGCTAGTTTAAAACAAAATTATCGACATAGCTCAAAGAATTAGCAAGCTGTTAGTGGCAGTGGGCAGGCCATATCTCTCGGAGAACCGACGACCGCTGTTCGGTTTCATTTCTATTATTTCATTGTAATTTTCTTTGTTAATAAAGATTCATAAAAATCTGAATAATTTGTACCTAACTGATCTTTGGTTTCAGAACATTGTTGTTGGAGATGGAAAAATTACGACTCATAATTTAACTACAATGTTAGTTTGACAGTTATCGTTAACAATTGCATAGAATTAGTGACAGACGTAAAACATCCGTTAAAGTCTACAGGATCGGCCCCAAATCTAATTAGTCTTACTTCAAAACGTTTTTATGATTGAAATTCGTTACAGCGAAGTCGTAAAAATGTGATGAGATTGATGTTGGTAACACTGAAGTAATTATCGAGAGTCGGGACATTGTTGTATTGCAACTAATATTTAAATAAGTAAGTGATGCGGGTCAAAAGACAGCAGAATCTAACTGTTATACTATACTGTTTAAACAAAATGGATTCTAAAACCGAGCTTTTAGCTGCATACCGTTTTACGACAGTTGAACGTACTGTTAGTTCCTAATTATTGGCTCGAAAATTAAACGCTCGTTATTATAACTGGTTGTAACTATTACTGATTTTTTAGTATATTAGTGTAAAGGTCTCTCCGTTACTAGGAATTTACAATCAGCAATCTTTCGTGTCTGGACAACGCTGTTTTTTCTGATTTTCATTACAAGAGTGGTTTTGTGCTTTCTATGTAAAATACACCTTCGCCGTCTACCAGCTTAGGCGCTTTAGCAGAAAGGAGCTTATAAAATATCCTTGATAATAAACGGGAAGGAATATAACGATGCGGTTTCAAAGCTTTTTGTTACAGCACAATACATGTTTGGCATGTTGGCTGGTTTTTGTGTTCTTGGCTTACTCTACGATACGAAATATAACGTCATTTGTTTTCCACGTTAAATAATAGAGAATCGACTTTAAATGAATTAATACGACGACCTACCTACTGATAGTATTACAATGTTGTATGCCTTATTAATTTTGTGAAGAACTTCTCCAAACCATAGGTTATTAGTGTCAAAATCGACACAAATAAGGTTCGTAATTAATCCGCTTACATCCGTTAAGAAAAGGAATCTTAACTGTACAAATAACTAGGTCGCATGGTTTCTTGAAAAATGTTTACTGAACCCACCTTTTTCCACAGTTTCATTGGAAAATAAACCTTTTATTGTAATTTCTGTATATCCAAAGGTATTTAATATCGTGACGCGTAGAAGCATGGATAGCTGCGGGCGAATCGTGTAGCACTTTAAAATTGATCGAGTTTTCGTGTTTTGTCCCCACACTGATACTCGTATACTGTGTCTATATGGATAGTGAGCCCCTTGTAAAAAGAAATATTTGAAATGGTTGCCAGGTGTCATTTTCAATATATTTTTTCCCATATAGGTATCCCAATCCCTGAATATTATATTATGAAAATTAGTTCTTCTACGTGATCCTTTAGATATTCTCCAAATTTCTGATATGGGTATATAAGGTTACTAATTTTATAAGTCGAAAGTTTGTAAAGTTGTGAATCTTTGGATGATGACAGTGGCAAAAAAATATCGGTTTGAGCTGAAATTTTGACCGATACTGACTGACTCTTTAACTTGGCAGACCGCGTGGAAAACCGCGAGCAGTAACTAGTTATTTATAATAGAGATTGTATCAGTGGCAATGGTTAAATGGGCAAAAGGAGCTATCAAAATTCTCTTGGTGACATTGATGAGTATCAAAATACGTGAAAAACCCTACAAATTTCCGACACCAGGCAGAAACCATCACAACTCCAATAAATGTAGCACCTATATCTAACATTTTAGTTACAACAGCTGCCAGCTTTCAACTCGCCGGAGGCTGTGTCACGTTGAGTGCTTTCAAATTTGAGTTTTGCTTCGAAAAAAGTGTGGAACCCGTGTTAAATTGCTTGCGGCAACCCAGAAAGTACTTTTAGTATCCTACTTAAGCTTTGCTTTGCCTTTTATATACCATTTTAATCATGGAAAGCTTCGATCTAGATCGAATATAACCGGGTGCATTTAAAAAAAATCAAGAGATTATTTTGTTCATTTTGTGATTATTACCTTTATAGAGTTTACATTTTACATATTGTCTAACTAGCAGAGTAGCAGGTTGTTCATACGCTGATCATATATGTAACTAATCAATGATCAAATCAAACATCATCATCAAACATCAAAGTGCTTTATTTCCTTTAAACCTTACTCTACCTCTTGGACACGTCACAAAAATGCAAATTACATACCTAAAACTAGGAAATAAAGTGATCACTTTGATTTTTTGTTCACTTCAATCATTTTAAGGTAAATTAAAGGAGCGAACAAGAACAATAAATCTGTTGCCAATGGGAATTCGGCACGAGAAAGAACTATTTATAAGAGTGTTGATCTTTTTTTGCTAATCAGCATACGATCAACGGTTGTAGGTCTGTCTATCCAGCTCCCCACCCGACACGCAAAAAGGGCCCACCTGTGGCCTAGTTGCGGAAACCAGTCCAGGAAAAAGTAAGTAGGTCTGTCTATCTGCTATTTATACTGTCACAAACCCTTATATAAGGTTACCAAAAAATAACCAGTGATACAGCAGTTAACAAGTAATAGAGTGCCTGTGCCTATAGACCGTGCTATCCTGCTGGCCGGTAAAACCGCTGGGGTCGCGGCCAGACCATGGCCAGACAAATAAAGATTTATACAGAACAATGCTGGTTAATTGTGCTATGTCAGCAGCGTTGCCTTTTACACTGCAGATGCGTATTTTCACCTTTATTTTTGGTTGTTCGTTGTAAATAGGGCTAGTAACAAAACAGCGATACCTAAAACTGTTGATGATGTTTTTCTATACTACTTTTTATATACTAATGATATTATAATAAGAAAAGATTTTTTTGTTTGAAATGAATAGGCTCCGGAACTACTGGACCGATTTAAAAAATTCTCACTATTAGAATCTTACGTTACTCCTGATGAACATAGGCGATAGAATATACCGTGCAAAGCGGGGCGGACCGTAGTGTGTTATAAAAAGCAGCTGATGCACAAATTGCTTGGTTACACATCCCTTACAATAACTTAGTTCATGATCTTGGTTGAGTTCTATGAAGCTTAACTTGTAAAGAAGTTAACATTCTCTGAGCAGATGATTCACATATACATACATCGAGGTATACCTATGTTTATGTATGTCCCAAGTATACATATCTTAAGTGCAATTGCTGTTTAGGATCCAGCATACATCAAAAGTTAGTGTTCGTCTTCAAGGTTTTGCTGAAAAACCGAAACACAAACTATAACTTCTGAATTTCTACTTCAGGTATCCTCATCAAAATTATCTTCCGCTGCTGCCTTGTTGACAAGAGTTCGCTTTTAAGCCGATAACTTTACGGTTGATTTTGCGACAGTGCTCAAGTCTTTGTGGAAGTTAGGCTGTCTCGTTAGGTAATCAAATTTGTTTGCTGTGTGCTAACGAACGGGCAGTCTCGGACGCTCGTGATTTGTTTGGTAATGTGGGGCGCTGACAAATACTATCGATTGGTGTAGTGTCTGCTAGATAGATGCCGTTTTAATTAGAGATGACCAAAACTAAAAAGATAACAACGGGATAGAAGAACGGGAGTGAGATCTTCTATGAAAATCATCGTAAAATATCATGTACTGTTCGAATCCTTTTGACAATTGGTCAAAAGAATTCAAACAGTACATGATGATGGAACAAGAGAAAATAACGGTACAAAATAATTTTCAGTTCAAAAAAATCATTCGATAAGCAACAAAATGCGAAGAAACTAGGAAAAAAAATTGTTAGTCAAACTGACTAATTTGGAAAAACATGTCTGCAAGCAGTTATAAAAAAGAAGCAAAGAAAATAATTAGATAGTTCTATTTCAACATCAATCGCTAATAATCTTCAAAGGCAAGTTCACAAACGACAATGATCCACGTTTCAAGATCACTGAGCTTTACATCCACAAAACAACCCATGACTTCTCCACAAGGATTGTAAGCCTACTGTCCCCGATAATAATCCTTCAAAATAAATTGCGCTTGTTTCGGTACGCATCCGGCCACACATGCATTAATAAGAGACAAATTAAAGGGAAAACAAAAAATTGTACAGTGTCATTGACACAATGACAGTCATTGTGGACCACTTGTGCCTCATTAAGAAAAAAACAATTAAACTGAGTTCACCTGGACAATTTTAATCCTGCTGATATATTCGGGGTTAGCTTCTTTATATTTAGGTGAATAGAGTCGAGAGTTGAGGATTCATTGTCAGGATAGTCAATTTCCCCTCATCCTCATACATAGGTAGGTACCGGAGGCGATTCCTTTATGAGCATTGTGAACTTTAATCTAGTCGTGAATGGCATTGTTTAAATCAGCTACGAGCCAGTATAGTCTCATTGTTAGTGTGTGATGCTACAGGCTAAACATCATTTTCTTATTATATGGATGATAAACGCTGTGCATTTCTATGCCTTGGCAAGAGCTGGGGCTTAGAGACAATACGTTTCTATTTCTAGAGATGATGGAATATCCTATTCAAAATTGAACCTATTGAAAGCATTGCAGTGCTAGCCTACGGTCAATATAATCTAACATGATGTTCGCATTCAATGAGTTGTAAAATTAGGTTTGTATCCACATTGTTCTTCAAAATTTACCTACACACTTTTCGTTACTGGTAGCATTTTTTTTATAACAGTACAAGTTCAGAAAATATTATCGATAAACGATGGCTATGCTTAAATTAAGTCATCAAGTAAAAAAGTTGTGCTTACATTGACCTGTTTGAAACTGGTAGTACTTCACGCCAGACAAGTTAATTTCATTAATTACACGCATTATCGGTGTAAAAATCTTGATTCTGCACCAGGCAGAGTAAAATAAACAGCTCAGTCATTCATTACATGTCTTCTTGCCTTTTACGTAGATGGTGAAGAACTTCGGCTGCCTCTCGATGACAAGAGAGGGACCAGCGTAAGGAGGTTCAAGGAATCGGCGCACGTGATCTTGACGTAGAAACGCGTGAGAAGAAGATTGTAGATCACGCGGAAAGTAAAATGGCGAAGTAGTATGCCATGAAGTGGGACGAGGAGCGAGCTTTTGAAAATGAGAACCAAACAAATTAATTATACGTGAAAATCGTAAAATTCATTTGTTGGGCACATGGGTTAACCAGGCTTGACATCCGGTGCTTTTGAAGATTAGTGAAATATCGGTCAGCCAGAACCTATAACCAACCGTTTGAGCTGCCCAGCATCTTGCGTTAGTATCCTAATCATAAGAATGCAAAGAAACTATTAAAAACGATGTGTGGCACTGATGAACGCCTTGGTGTATGTAAGTAACCCACAGGCTGCTGATGTAATACTTAAGGACAAAGACTATAGGAGAAATCTACTTCTCTATCAGATAGAGAAGTATATTTCTCCTACAGTCTCTCTCGTAGAAATAAAAGTTATAGATCGATAGTCTATCGATCTATGGGAACTTTTATTTCTACTGGTGTACCCAAGGTCTTTACCAAAATTGAGCTCTGTCGGAAGTTTTGTTATCTGATCACTATTTTTATGTCTATTTTGACGAGACTACTCTTTGTATGTTCTGACTGTTCTCCCCAAGCTATGTACGAACAGTGCACAGGAAACATGATAATTTGCTGGGGCCGAGCAATTTGTTAATCTTGCAATCGGATCGATTTGTAATAAACTTGGCCGGACAATGTTATTAAATAACCTATCGACGGGTTATTTTTCGGATGATGAAGTTGAATGCGCTATTTTATTTTGATTCTTTAGAGAGCCAAGACCATAAACGGTTTATCTGGTTACCTTATTATGCTTAGGTAAAGCATAATAAACTTCGTAGGTGGCGTGGCGTTGCAGTATATTATCCTGGGTTTTTAACCGCAAAAGCAAAGTTAACATTTACCACAATTACTACCAACTTTTTCGTGACGTGAAGAGACGACACGCTAAAAATAAACTTAGACTAATGTAAACAAAGCTCATAATTCTTCACCAGATATTCAGAATACAAGTTTACACTCACTAGATTCAGTGATCGTTCTAAGTCTTGCCAAGTCGCCCCCCAAATTTTCACATCCCTTAATAAATTTACCGTTCGCTCGTATTTTTACGTGAGCACTAAGTCCCACTTAAGTAACTTACCGAGAAATGATCATAAATATCTCCGCCCCTTTCGCCTAAACGGTTTTTTCCTCTAGTTGTTTAATCGCTGTGTACGGAACGTAAATCTCTGGAATAGTGTTACTGAGTTGATTCACTTACCTCGGTGATTCACTTAGTTTGGCGCTTATACCTTAGGAGGTGCTTGTACCTCGATGAATAGAGACGACAGAATAACAGCTATTTGGGGAGTTTTAGGGAGACCTAATTCAGCAGTCGTCATTATGGCAATAGGCTACTTGACTACTACTGGGAAATAATTCTAACGTATTGTCTGATAAAAATAATGCAAAGTGTAATTAATATTTCTTCAAGGCCAGTCGTATTAGTTATGAAAACTAATTTTAAAGTTTGAATAAAATAATGGCGCGTCAAAACGATAATCTCTGTCATGGCTCCCGTGCTCTGAGGAATGACGTCACACGCCACACCATACCTAACAAGAAGTAGGTACTCACTGACGCTCTGTAAAACGCGGGTCGTTTTCGATCACATGATCTTAAATCAAAAAATGTGTAATTTTAATACTATACTACTTTTTTTACCTAAAATAGGCATATTTTTTAATAAAAATTACCTGATTACGCTTTCTTACTTTGTCACTAGGATGAAAACAATTTGGAACTTATTTTTAATTTAGTCAAATAGCCTATTTTGACTATGTCAATCATTATATTTGCCATCAATATATTTGTAGTCATGGCAGGCATCATCACTGCTGCATTAACAACCATTATTTGACCCTTTAACACCTAAACATGATGGTCCTGCCTGTACCTACCACTGGCTTTCTATTATCGTCTGGTCAGCAACGGTCAATTCATGCTAGATGGATAAGTAGATCACTTCATGCTCATCAAAATTAAGGTTTCGACGGGACTTTAACTCACGACCATTCAAAGACTGACCAAATTTATTCATTCGTAACAAGAATATTTAGACTAGGGCACCATGTAAAAGAAGATTCAATACGGGACTATAAAGCGTAGTTGCAGGCATTAAAGTCTTGGCGGAAACACCTTAAAGTTCGGAGGGTAGTTTAAATTTAAATGTCTCCATGTGATAACGTTTTTACGGGAGTTTTAAAATGTAAATGGATTCGGTAATTTATGGTTTACATCTGTCTAGTTTAAAGTTTTGTTTTAGTGTTCTAGTATAAAGTTGCTAGCTGTTGCCCGCGGCTTCGTACGCGCTTTTTAAGTAGCCTATGTCCGTCCCCGGGATACCATTTACCGATTCGTTCAGCCGTTAAGTCGTAAAAAGATAACAGACAATCAGACAGACAGAGGGATACTTTCGAATGTATAATACAAAAAAAATGTTGTAGTACACCAGAAAACCACATTACAAAGACATTAGGTTCATAAAATAAGTACAATGGGCGGTCTTATCGCTTAGAAGCGATCTCTTCCAGGCATATATTCCCGGTATATAATATTATAGTTTAGATTTGTTGTGATGATTTTACGAACTAGATACCTTCGATAGAGCGGAGGTCAAACTCGATCATTAGAAACCCCTCTAAAGGTAGATCGCTGGAGAAGCGTTGTCCCACAGTTAGGCATCATAAATCATAATATATCGCACGGATAGCTAATCTAATTGTAAGTAAAAAGTTAAGGGCCAACGTTAATAGGTACTACAAAGAGAGTAACAATACCATCTCATTCACAAATATCCACAATAATAATTTATTACAAAACCATCTCTTTATCTAGGTTCATCGCAATCATTCGAACTTTTGAATTGTTCCGATACCCTCGAAAGTGTCTATTGATTGATAATAACCCTTCCTAGTCGACCGATTGACATGTCGCTAAATTGATAGCATCAAACTATTTAATTTTTTTAGTGTTGTTCGTCACTCACGTTATGGTAATTTTTTGTTTTATAGTCTTCAGGGGTCTATCTTACAGCGTGTTTGCCAATATCATATCAAATAAACACAATAATAGACAATAATACATGTATCTTAAAAATAGTATTCTAATAGCTGTGATTAGCGTGAAAAATAGTATAAGACCACGAACAGTGCCCTATGGTACACCATAATGCAAACCTTTCAATAGCGTCACTGAAGTTTCTAAAACCACGAGCAAACATATAAAAACTCTCATAAAAATACAAAAATATCGTTGAAAGTGTATTAAAATGCAAAAAGCTCAACCTCTAGCACTTACAGTGTAGCTGTATAAAATTCATGCTAATTGCAAGGGAGGTTGACGGTCCATTGACGGCGTCACACAGTAATGGCTTTTAAGAAACGTAATAAATTATTCGTCGACGCCAGGTGACGTGGGGGGCTGAAGGGGGGCGGTACAAGTTAGGGCGAGTGGCGATGTATAGTTTTAAGTGAACCATCAGAATAAATAGTAAAAGAATAGAATGTAACATATACACAAAACAAAAACAAACCTAAACACGGTATTTATAAGGTAAGTACAAAAAACGAATGCGAAACAACTTGGAATGGAAACCGATCATCCACCGCATCAGCTACAACATAGCTACAAGAAAGTGACACCTACAAAAAGTTCAATACTTATCCCAAGCCCCGTTGTCAGACGTACGACGCCCTCTTATCGTTCCCGGAATTCGTCTCTTACTGAGTAATTTACTAAAAAAAAGATATCTCTTTCAGGCGACATTGTTGTTTACTTTAATCGTGGTAACGATTTAGAATGTTGCGTGCTTCTGAGGGCTTGTTACAACAATCACGATTCAGGTAGTAAATTATGAAACTGAAAAAATTAGTATTGTAAAAATGCAGACATTTTAAGGCTTGTCAATTTTGCATACCGTGTTGGAGATTTTTAATAGAAGTCATTTATAAGTGTTGTTCTATACCACTATTGTTTTAAAATTTCATTTTGTATGCCGTATGAATGGTATTTGATGGAGTTTTTGTTTTCCGTAATAAACGATTATTAATAGGAATGTGATGAATGCATTAACCAATTCTTGTTGTATGCCTGAGCTATCTAATGCTAGACTAAACGAACGATAATCAACGGGTATTTTCTGAGTGTTTTTACTCTGTTTGTTGTAGGTTCTCAAAGAAAGCTGACATAAAATAATTTAGTATATAGCAAACATTGCACGCGTATAGAAACATCGCATTTTCATGTTGAATCTTGGAAGTTACTGTTGATATTAACAAGGGCACATTTATAAAATTAGCAACTTAGAAAGACAATGAACATGAACCCTCGGTAAAGTTTTGACGTATCATTTCGCAGGAGCCGGAGCCAAATGTCGTGACTTACGCACACGTAGGTATACCTGTGGGACGTTATCAATCCTCGTTAATAATTACGGGTCTCGAGTATCACCTTTGTGCCAGCTTAATAAGAGTTGGCTGGCTCAGAAATAATTTCTTTTCTAGAATTGAATTCTATTCTATGGTACAGACAGACGCAATAAGCAGCATTTGTTCTTAAATATTGTCTTTTTTTTTAATGATGGACAATTCACAGAGCATTATCTAGCCCCAAGCTAAGCATAGCTTGTGTCATGGGTATTAAATAACTGATATACTTAATATTATAATTTACTTAGATAGATATTTTTATTATACATAGAATACGACAAAAACACCCCGAAAAACTGTCTGCAGATAGTACAGACATTTGTCCCAAGATGGGAATCGAACCCGCAACCTTCTGCGTCGCAGGCAGGCCTTCGCCCACTGCGCCACAGAGCCCACGTTTCAGAACGCTACTTGAAGTAAGTTATTCGTGCTCGAAGTAAATTGTGTAAGTAACAATCAAAAATAGAATTTGAACACTGTCACCATTATCTTCATCTCCGTCAGCGTGTTAGCTTAGTATATCGTCAAAGCTTAGATAAGACCATTTTATCTCCTTTTCACGGTATCCTGTTTTCCTCATCCAGTGCTTCTTTACCACCTACAGCTTTAACCACTTCAATAGCTACATCATTGTCATGCCTTCATATTACAATCACACTGAAAAGCATAGCTATGGTTTCTCTTAGCTAGAGATTATCACTCTGCCTCGCGACATGAACCAAACCAAGTGAATACTGAGAGCAAGACCTTTGTCATTCCGCTAATTAGTCTAAACTTTGAGACAGATACAATTTAAATTATGTACGCTGTTTGCTCTAGCGTCATTTATTATGTATGTTGCTGTCTGTTACAATGGTTGGTACTAGTATATTGTATAATTTACCGTACCTACATACAAGCTCGTACTGAATTAGCAGTGTTATCAAGCTTGAAACAAATAAATCTGATACCAAAACCGGAAAAATTACAAAACCATAAAAATCAGTTGTATACAATAAAACAAAAAAAAAACAAAAAAAATTATTACCTACTATTTTATCTTATTTTTTTTATTTTTTTGTAACACAACACACACAACACAACACACACAACTAAATTGAATACTACTCGGATAAAAATAATAATATACGAAAAATCTGACAACAGCACTAAAATTTGCCTACGTTCCCTATACTTTCTCTTGGCCCAACAGCGTTATGATGATCACCGCGTTATTGAAAGAAACCTACGAAAAGTCAACAAGCTAACTCATTTCGAACCTCACTAAGCTGAATCCGCAGCGAGTTTAAAGTTTTTTATTCTGTACAAATCATCTAGATACTTGAAACTCGAACTTACTTGTCAAATAAAAGGTTACAAAGGATCGATCTGATAATAATCGATTGATAATTATTACTATTTAATCGATTTGATAATAATTACTATGTATTAAGCTTTATGTATAAAATTTGACTTGTCTAAGTGCTTATTTTGTAACCCTTAAGAAATAAAATTATTAACTTTTAACTTTTGATCGAAATTAGTCACTTGAGTGAATTCGAGTTCGAATTCGAACTTTTACAGAATTAGTCTACAGGTTTGAGAAAGGGCGAACATAAAGTTCTAGACGTAAAAAACGCAAGCTTTTGACGAAAATCTTGAAATGGTTCAAGAAAAGAAATCAGTTTCAACCCCAACGCAAGTGAAATGCCTTCAAACTGTTCCGAAGGGGACTGAACGTGAGAAATCGTCATTTAATAGGCGGCCGGCCATTTCAGAGGAAGGGTGATGATGATTTAGCGCAGTTCCGAGGGACCTTAGGGGGCTAATAATTGTGATGAAAAAGCGTTTTTGTTTAACTTTCTTTGGGCCCTCTGGCGCAATATTCCTTCAGTTACTTCGAGTTTTAAGTAAACTTTTTTGCAGTCCATGAGAGATAATTTTAAGCGGTGCATGAGCGGTAGCGATTTTTAAACTTTTTAATATATCCGTATAAAGCTGTCAAAGTTCCACAAACCTATAATATATAATACTCACTGAAAATGAATCCTATGGATTATTTATCATAACAAAATTAAAGTTCATTATTTTTTTTTTACAATGAATAGTTCATTTCATCCACTGATTTCAACTTGTACTTGTCTATACATAGGTATGTCGCTTGTCCCGGGGAACAAAGACGTAAGCATTATTACGACTGTTTTATTGTTCTCATTTTTAACATCCTTAGGTGATGATATTGTATTTTCCCCTATTGAGAAAATGTATAAAGGTACATACATTTTCTAAATAGGTCAAAAATAGGAAAGCCATAAGTCCCTCATTGAATTTTTTAGTTCGAAGGTATACCTACAGTGTACATAAAAAGTAACAACAGGTTCGTGACGTCCCAGGAAGTGCACGCAGGAAGTCAAGGGAAACATTCATAGCTAATGTTTGGTTCAAGTCAAGAAACTCAAGGTGAATATTTTAGACAGACAACTGTCAAATTGTCATTGTATATTAGTTTTTATGGAAACGTTGAAAGGCCAGTCGTATAAATAATAAAACAAATTTTAAAGTTTGAATAAAATAATTGGCGCGCCATAACGATAATCTCTGGCATGGCTCCGGTGACATGACTCGATAACGTCACGCTTGACACCACACCTAATAAGAACAACAACACGCACTGTAATCTGTGATAGGTGTGACGTCACCAGCGATGCAACCAAACGCAGGGCGTTTTCGTCACGTGATCAAAAAAATTGTAATTTTAATCCCGTTTTTAACCTAAAATAGGCATATTTTTCAATAAAAATCACCTGATTACGCTCTGTGACGTTGTCACTGCCTAGAATGAAAACAATTTGCAACTTATTTTCAATGTAGTCAAATAGCCCGTTGTGTATCCGCTGTCTCTTTCCCATTGACCCTCATGTAGTCAGCAACGTCGACCGCCGTCTTCAGACCTAGTGGTCTCTAATTTATTGCCGACCAAAGTGTTTGAATTGTTAATGTTTTTAACTAATGTGAGGAAGTGGAGCTTTAGTTCTTACTGTCTGGTTGTTGATTTAAAGCAGGATTTGCTGTGATTGGTGTTTCGAAAACAGTCAATGGGTTTTGTTGGTTGATTGGGGTTCATTTATTACCTTCCTTTCTGAGGTGCTCCATTCCACCTCTACAGCACAGTTACGTCTACTGCTGAAATTGCCTCCCCCAATCAAGGGGGAATTTGTTATTTTTTAAACCAACCTTGTTTGTTTTGTGTATGTTTGGATACAACTAGTTAGAAACTAGACGGAACCTAGCGGTGGTTGTGTACGTGTCCAGGGTGTTTCAAAGGAACATTTCGACCCCGGATAGAAATGGAAAGACTGCGTGCCTGTGTGTACCCAATTTCTACGTACATCGAAGCAGGCGACCCCGTCTGTTCGATGTGCCTCATAGCAGGACTAACTTACTGGGAAAGGCACCTCTTAACCGCACTCTGCACACGCTCACTTTGGTTGCAGAGAAAATAAATATGTTTCTGGTATCTCTGAACGAACTCCCACTATTAGGTATTGTTAGTATTATTGAACAATGTTGTGTCCGCCTGTTAATAGCGTATATCTAAAGTTTTCAATAGCTTCATCATAGATCTAGTCAATGGATCTAACGAGAATGATCCTATTAGAATCTTCAAAGCATATAATTTAAGAATTCAAATAAATAAATAAACTTAACAAAAACTTATCTATCAGAGTGTCACATGACGGCATCACGACATCTTAATAAAGACTAATGCTTCTGATATCAACAGGCGAACGAGGATTGCCCGCATTTCGATAGGGGACCACCATTTTTCTGTGGCCCGATTGGACTTCGATTCACTGAGACACATTCGCTATTGGTTTGCCCAGCATAACATTTGGCTATGGGGTTGAAAATAAAAAATTTAATGATTCACGGCCGCAAACAACTACTATAGTCAGGTCTTGCTGTAAACAAAATTAAATTTGGGTAGTCTTACTCTAATTAGCCCACGAATCGCAATAATTAAATAGTAGGGCAAAAACGGAAACAGATAGTTGATATTGCTTGTTAACCAGGACCTTACATTATTTGTGAATAGAGTGCCCCAAACCTTCCAGCGGGTGTCGTAAGAGGCGACTATGGGACATACGCCGGGGGGTGGGCAGCAGCGCCTCTTGCAGAATAGATCTACCACCGACCTGCGATCCCCAACCCACATGCCCCGCACCAGCGTGCGATTTATTGCATTGCATTGCAATAAATCGCAAATTGCATTGCATTTGCATTACCCCTCACGAGATAAAAACCAATAAGGCGATTATCAAGGAGAGAACTGTGTCCAGCTGTGGAGACTGTTAGGCTGTTGAGGGAAGGTGAAGTGCGTACAATCCACAATACATAAAAAACACTTATTTTTGTTTTTGTGGCAAACTCTTTCAACCAATGCCTTAGTCATTTTATAAAACCACCGTTATTTAAAAATTGTATTGATTTTGTAATTTGAATGTTAGTAATTATAGAGGTTAAAAATTGTTACCTTACCTTGCTTGCTTACCTTCCTCGACTAGTAATCCAACTTTCCCACTAATATTATAAATGTGAATGTTAGGATGGATGGATGTTTGTTACTATATCACGCCAAAACGGCAGAACGGATCTGGATGAAATTTGGCACAGAGATAGATTACGGTCTGGAATAGCACATAGGCTACTTTTTATCCCGGAATTCCCACGGGAACGGGAACTACGCGGGTGAAACCGCAAGGCGCTGCTAGTAACGAACATAAACGTTTGTCAACTATTTTGTCTGTGTGTATCGTTAAATTCTCGTTACTGAAACTGATAGATAATAAATTAGGGGTGACAAAGTGTGGTTTCGTCACTGATATGGCTTCATCATACTCCTAAATTACCCATCAAGAGATTGAGATAGCTTTTTAAAGGTAGGTACGAACGTAAACAATGTGTTCCGGAGATGTGGTGTTGCGGGTTCGATTCCTGCCTCGGGACAAATGTTTGTACGATCTGCAGATATTTGATCCGAGTGTTCTAGTCGTTATCTATCTATAATAAAAAATATCCGTCTGTGTATTGTATTGTATTATGTATGTCAGTTATCTAGTAACCTTAACACAAGCTCTGCTTAGCTTGGGGCTAGATAATTCTATGTGAATTGTCCAGCATTATTTATTTATATAATATGAAAAATACTCATTTCACATAACTACCAGTTCTCAACTCAGTTCAGTGTTGTTTTTTTTTAAAATTTCCACTGATTATTCCAAGATGTATTTCACGATTAAATTTAGTTATATATCAAATGATATGTGAAACGCATTATTCGATTGACAGATGAATGCAAACTGATCAAAATAAAAGTATCACTACAACTTATGACGGTCGTAAATGCAAAAGTTTGTATCCAAACCCAAACGGTGAAATAGGTTCGCATTTTTGAGACAAGGACGAGCGAACGCCACGCAACTTGATATTGCTCTATAATTAAAAATCGCAAAAAAATTAAACCATAAAAGTATTTACTTTAGTATTTTTTAGAATACATTTTCATTAAAATATAATGAATAACTAGCAAATGAATCTGGTTTTCCGTAGTAAAAATGAAAATTTAGAGGAAACTGCGATTGTTTTGCATCGAGTCAAGTTGAGTCAATCATGTTTCAACTCAAAAAATTACTAAGAAAAATCTTTAACTTTTGATGCTCATCAAAAAATATTTAAAAATAAAGTGTTTTATAGCCTCAAAATTGATTTTCCGTACAGTCAAAACGTGATTTAGGGACTAATTTAACCTTAACAATTAAACGATTAAAGATTATCAGTTGACTTGAAACTTCGAACTCAAACTTTAAGTACAACAATAGATTTCTATTCAAAGTCCAATTATATCCCTGTTCTGAGACTCCAAAAGTTATATTGATGGTAACTTTGCGCTAAAATATTGACAGCCGACTACAAAAGAACATTTGAACAACTAAAATATGAAGGTAGGTGTATCTCCCGCGGAACTTTTCTTTGACCCACATCATAACGCGAATAAAGTTAGACATCTCATAAACTATTCAGTGGATATGGGGTTGCATTAAGAAAACTTGTTTATTCCTAAAAGATTATGAAATAAAGTGGTTTTTGATTGACGTGACCTGCCTGTCCCTTGGGAGGAGTCGGCTTATCCATCTAGTTTAGTAAAATAATAAATGAAATGTAAAAATTGTATATAAGACGTTTCATATTTTTCCTTCTTTGAAAGTAACTTTTTGGACGAGAGAATAGACACCTACTTACATCAAGCGGTCTGTAGAAATCATTTAGAACGGTATATTTACCATGATTCAATTTTTAAGATTTCCAATATTTCGGCACAGTTTCATGCGCCATGATCACGGAAGAACTGATGCATGAAACTGTGCCGAAATATTGGAAAACTCAAAAATTGAATCATAGTAAATATCCCGTTCTAAATGATTTCTATAGTAATAACCATGATAGTTTCAAAAGTTTTATCAAGCGGTCTGGTCTTTACGAAAGCTCCCCGAAGGTTTGTCATTACTTAAAGTTAGACATTGTTTTAGTAACAGAGAACATTACAATCAAAAAATATAATTAAATTAAAACTATTATTTACAATTGAAACAATTAAGCTAACTGCAGACTGTTGCAAACAATCTACAGGTAGCTCAACTCATCCATATCAATACCAGTCGGAAGCGTGCCCAAGACGCTGGCTACATTGCCCCGCTGTATGGCAATGCTGATTGATGCGCTGCGCCAGACACTCACCAGCTCTCGGGTCACGCGTTGCTACGACCAGAGGCTCAGATAATTTTTTGAGAAACCGGAGAGCCTCGGTACCTTTTGAACTACGCATTTACTCCCCTTGGAGTCGAAATCGAGGGTCTGAGTAAATGCGTAGGCGCTAGGTCGTTCTTTATACCGCGATCGCTACGGCACTAACATAACCTTGACACAAACATAACTAAATTTAGTGTTTGTACCTTACGAACCTCAAGAGACCGTCTATGGCCATGTGAATGAGGTCCATTTCACACTGCTATCGAATATCACCCAGTGTAACAGCAGTTTAAAAACTACCCAAACAATGGGGTGTTTACAATCACGCCATAATACAATTACGTTGTCCTGAATTAAATTGAATTAATTACGGAAGTGTGAAATGGCCTTTCAGATGGGCTGTTGTGGATGTCTCTTGGCCCTTATTGGGCTATTTAAACGGTTGATAAAGTTATAATCAGTAATTATAGTCAGCATAGATATCTAAAGATTGGTTTGCTTTACATTTTAATCATTTTTACTCTTAAAAATATTTAGGGTAATTAGGAGGTGTAATTTAGAAAAATGTATTATAATGAAAAGGATATTGTATTTAGAATTGGTGGTCTATGTTTATGCAATAAATAATGAAAAATGTTCTGCATACTAGCCTTGTTAGTCTACATGTTATCCGAGTCATGGCGAGCAGATAGGCTTGTACAGAATGTTGAAATGAACATCACAAAGGAGTTAACGATGACTCGTTTAACATGTAGACGGACTTCTTTTGTAACGTGTTTTTGTAAAAAGTAGAGAAAATAATTTGATTGTTGTGAAAAAAAAAACAACTTTGAAAAGAAATGAAAATTTTATACTGTTTTTTAAGTTTTGCGGGACAAATACTAATCCCTTGGAAATTCAATTTTATGAAACCACCTCGGGATCATTGTACAAACAATAGCCAAAGAACTTTCAAAATGGGTAAATAATTGAGGGAAATTCTGAAGGGAATAGTAAAGACGACTTGTTTCTTTCTTCAGTCCCTTCAAATACTGCACATAGGTTACTGTACATTTCAAGTGCATTTTTGCAATTTATTATGTGAACTTTTGGGTTTCTCTCTATGGAAGTCAATATAAACTTTTTTACCTTAGCGTCCTTAGTTAGAAATTCTGGTTTTCCTCTCTTTTCTGTGTTTGTTTCTGAAAATACTTCCAATAGTTTGATGCTGACACGTCGACACGTGTATGTTCTTGTCGAGGAGATTAAACCTTTTCTTTAAATAACTTGCTTTTATTCACTCGTTTTTACATTATACTTAGGCCATAGCAACCAACGACAAGATGGCTGATGCAATCTCTCATGTCCATAAACTATGAACTAGATTTAGTGTTGTGCCATACTTTTATTAGGGATGCACACACTAACAAATTCAACGAACATTTATATAATTAAAACATACATACAGCCAAACATAAAACGTTTTCCTTTTTTCCAAGTCAGCATTCAAAAGGAAAGCATTTCCATGTGATTATTTGTAATTGCTTAGTCACCTGAGTTTACGAGCTGTAAACCAGCATACTTAATGCAGAGGAGATTATGTTTCCCACAAATGAGACATTAAAATATTAAAAGCACCAGTTTAACGATTGCATGACAGCTATAAAAGATAAAAATGATACGCTATTCTTTCATAAATTCAGTTTGCACCTTTACGACCTTATTTTGTGGGAGCCTTTTTAATGTTGGGGTCGATCTAGACTTTACGACAATTTTGAGAGCATCTTAAAGTTGTGTGAAGGAATAAAACATTGATGCTGAAAATGAGGAAGGTTTTTGTGGATTTTATGAGGATTGAAGACAATGAATAGAAAACAAAAGAAAACCTAAAATTAAAACCTCCTTCAATGATAAAGATGGTTATGTTTGTGAATTTAATTTATTTTTTCCATGTCATGATGAATGAATCTAGATAATGAGTAAAGAGGAAATAGACTTATAGATAGACAATACTTTATTGTACCACACAAACACAGAAAACAGTACAGAAATAAATGCTACGAGAAGAAGTACAAAGGCGGCCTTATCGCTATAAGCGATCTCTTCCAGGCGACCTTGGGATGGACTGGACATGTAAGAACAAAAAAGAATGTGGCATTTGAAAATAAGAAATTATATAATAATTTTATATTACTTACTCTATTAAATATCTACATAACCTACACAGTTACAATAAACTTACACGAACATAAAGATAAGTTGCCTAACTTTGTAACGATAGGTAATGCTGATGAAGAGAGATTATTAGGTTGGGATTAAAGCCTAACATTATCGATGCAGATCATTCAAAACATATAAGATCAGATTGAATAAAGCATTATTTTTTAAGAACATCCTATATCTACCCACTAATACTGAAACCTACACATCTTTCCTGCAATAAACATATATTTTTATATATAATATAATAATATGCTTAAACAGTGATGATGATTATTATTTTATATCATAAATAATAGAAATATGGACATTATTTTTATTAAAATACCTTCGTACTATTAAGTAACTAATAGGACTACACTACTTATACCGATTTTACTCAAAGAACAGCAAAAGCAACCTAATATTAGAACAGAACAAAGCCCTCAAGTTTACCATTACACGCCGTCTATTAAACTTAATACAAACCATTATACGGTTTATTATTCATCTCTGAATGCAGACAGACAGACATGACGTTTTGAATTATTCCGTTATGAAGCCGCTATTGCATATTATGAAAATAATGGGAATTTGTATTATTTGCAAAATGTAAATGGACGGAGTCACCTATAAACAACAATAGACAATGAAACCAAATATAATAATGAGGTTATAAAAATAATGATACAATTGATAAAAAATTCACTAAAATTAACATAGACGGTGAGTTATTTCAGCCCGTATTGACTTTGAATATGTTTACACTAGGCGGTAGAGAAGTTTTTTGATATTTATCAACCTAACTTCGATCGTTATTTGAAAACCTATCAAAAATCCGCTTGTTGTTGCGCTAAAATAAAGAAGGTATCGACTTATCGGTAGCTCAGCTGAAATAGCTAAACATTTTCATATATCAATAAGTTTTTCTAACATTAAGTACATTACATATATTATGTATGTGTAACAAACTTTAAATTGAAAAACAATGAATAAAGTCACAAAATTTATCACTTCGACAAGCATTGGTGCGTGGCCGTTCCGCTAAGTTCACGCCCCTCGAAGTCACACACTGTGCTCTTTACACTGCTTTTATTGTACTACTTTGTTGTAAACAAAGCTTTATTATCTTCATAGCCTTATTATCTCTGTAGTTTTCAAACAATTTGTCAAAGAAAGAAGAAAACATAGAGAAGTTATTATGACAAGCATTTCGTAAGATAATTGTACCTATAGATTTGTGAATTTAAAGATAATTTCCGTATTTTAGTTGATGACATCCTGATAATATACGAGGGTATGTTATCAGTAGGCCTAGATACCAAGAGTGATAACTGGAGCCGATTTTTGTCCGAGTTTAATAGAAACTTTGCCAACGACATTATGGCTAATATTTTCACCAAAAACAAACCGTTCTGTAGCTATTGTTCTTATCTTTTCAAGAAATACAAACATCTCTTTGATGTTTCAATATTTCGTTTCGAGTTATAAGTTTCTTAATGGTCAGTGAAGACAATGAATACACTTACACTCATTATGCTGTTGAATCAGCTGTGACATACAATTGTTTGGACTTACTTCTCTGTTTCCAGTGTTTCCGGTTGGGGTTCCCTTTGATTGTAACTCATCATTTTGACATTATAGTAATTTAGGTGGGATTGTTTCGAATGTCAAAATTTGCTTTGTGTATCATTTGTTTTAAAATAAGAAATTACACTTAAATCTATTTTCCAAAATTCTAAGCCGTCTCCAGAAGGCTAAGTGCCCAAAATGCTGGCAGCATTGCCACGTTGAATGGCAATGCTAATTCGCTGACCGAAATAAAATCCAGCATTCCGATCTATTAGTTATTAATCTAGCTAGGTCCACAAAACAGTTGAGTACCTAGTACTGATTTAAATCATTTATTGCCCAGCTATTGGAAGTGAGTTTGCTTCATGGTCATTCAAAATATAAGTTTTGCTACCCCCTTCCTTCATAACTGAGCCTTGCTAGTCGATGACATCATATAGATACAATAGAAAATAGATCACAAGATAAATTCGAATAATGCTCGAGGCACTTAAACAACCAAGATAATCAAGAACCGTTTTTAAAAAGCAATAGAGACGCAAATTTTTACGAGCAGACAAACCTTATGGTACAAAATAATGGTGTCGAGCTCATCCCATAGATAAAGAGTTTAGATAAGTGGTACAAATCACTGCGGACAACACGACTTTGTATGGCTTCTTTCAGATGCAAATGGCTGTATTAAATTTGCAATTTAGACCTTGATAACAGCTGAATATAGGGGGCCAAGCTATAAACGAGTAGACTATTAGAGGGCATCGTTCGACCAACAGTTTTTCTGATGAGGACCCGTAACATTTTTAGTTGAGAATGCATATTTTTAGAGCTAAGAAATCCTTAACTAACAGTAAAATAATTTTTTTTCTACGACAAATATAGATGCTATTAGTCTAACAGTGTCTGAGAGGCAGATAGCTGTAGGTTCAATTTCCGCCGTCCCGATTGTCCCAAATTTGTAATTGTATAAACCTACAGAGGTATTAGTTTTGGTTCTGTTTTCAGTCATCTGGTATAGTATAGTAATACAAACTCCACTTACTTAGGAGTCAGATAATAATGTGTGAGAATTTCCAGTGTTTTTTAAGTATTTATTTAAGAAGTTTTTTTGGAGTTAACTAATTCCAAAAAGCTTCTCGCTTGCGCCACGCCCGTCTGCTGGCAACGCGACGTCTCAGACAATGAACCTGTCCCTATTGTAATGCTCAAATAGCTTTTATGCCTCTAAATATCCTGGTACGGTCAACTTTTTAGCTTTTCCTTGTGGATTTACAACCTTTCCTCTTAAAGATTGTTTGATAATATCCGTAATATTTATTTGAATTAATTTACCTAATTTGTGTAAATTCATTTTATTATATTTATTTAGAATAATGTCTGTGAAGCTTTCAATAACAACAGAGAGCTAATAATAGGTATTCACTGGTAGAAACTAAATAAGCTCTTTACAAGTGAGCATTTTTAACTGTGACCAAAAAATCGTATTTTGTGTCAAAAAAAAATCGTATTTTATGAGAAATCATAAAGTTCTCCTACTTAAACTAGTGATAATAATATCAGAAAACGTAAAACACTTTAAAACTCAATGATATTTGCTTTTTTATTTTTTTTATATTTAAATCTGACCTATGAGTAAATCTAGTATAACAGGCTATAACAGATCCTAAGTTTTTGTACTCTGTACATCTTTGTTATTAGTTCTGGACCATGATTTAATTATGGTAAGTTGTATTTATTAACAAATTCCAAAATTAAGAAGAAAATATAGAAAAATGACCAAGCAAATCAGGCAGGCAATGAGGATTTGTATGTACCATTAAAAAATATATGTTTCATACTAATCGATCTGTTCCTACTTGGAGTAAACAAATTTAAACAGAATTGGTGCAAAGGGGACGACATTTCAGGAAAATCCTAAAGAATAGAAAAGCGTGTCCGACACGATAATCCCTGTAAGATAATTTCCACTCAAGCGAGCAATGTCTTCGCTAAGGGCGACCTGGTGGGGTCTTAGCAGGATCTCTTAATTTATGGCCTGTGATAAGTATTGCTCTGAGGTATAAGAGTTAGCGATCGTTCCAATAGTTTAGTTTATTTGTTAAATCCATGTATTTATATGGAAGAGCAGGGCATCCTGGCACAAGTATATTTACATACTTAAAAGGATGTCCTAACAGCTGTTTAGCTAGTAGATTAACATATTTTATACAAATAAACAATTTTCAATTTTCAAACAATTTTTAATTTTTCAATTTTCAATTTTTCAATACCTAGCAGCGAGCCATATAAAAATAATTGCTGGAGGATACAGTTGTTGAATCACTAACCTTGCTTTATTTGCAGTCCAACAACGTGGGTAATGTACTTCCATGATCCCTTCGTCCAAAATTTGCAAGAATGACTAAAATGCATGTCAAAGGAAAATTTGGTGTATTGATCTACAAAAATGCACATCAAAGAAAATCTAATTCAGTTTTGATTGAAAACGTCATGCCAGACAAAATACTGATTCAAATGTCTATTGCCTACTGTGTGTAAATGCATACTAACCCATAGTTCATTTCAAAAATCATTATGTTGTATTTGAAATAGAAGCCAGAAACAGTAGCGATGACCAAAGACGCATACATACACGTACTGCAGCGACTCTCAGTTGACGCAGTCACGGGCAATCAGGGCAGTTCGGACGCGCGGCCCGAACTGCACCCAACCTGAAGAAGTCCCTCGTAAAGGGATGAAACGTTCTTCTAACACAAATCAGGTTCGTAGTAAACCCGACTTACAGCTACGGCTTACAGCCGTAATGAACACCATACATGGGTCTTTGGTCTTTCCGAACCGCATACAAAATCAGAGTGCTTGTTTTGTAAGCCTAAAGAAATAAAGTTATTGAGTTTTGAATCAATGAATCCAGCAGTGGACTGATATAGGCTGATGATGATGAATGGCGGCTGGCGTGATGCCGCAGAAGTTCTTGCCTTGTCCCATCTCCTAGCTTTGACTTGCACCCTGACTTCCTGTTATCTACTCATAGTGGGTGAAATAATCTGATTTGTCCATTTGCAAGCTATCCGTTACAGGCCTTAACGTCGATTAACGGGATTGCTTTTGCAATGTTTTTCTAATATTGCTATGAATTTATTGCTGAAACCATTTTACAATGGTATTTTCTTTTTGTCTCAGACGACAGATTGAAATTTTCTACAGCAAATTTATTGAAAATGATAAGGTTTTTGTATAGTGAACAAAATCTGGTAGGTGAACAAGATGAGATTCCATCTGGCTGCTTGCTTGAAATCTGAGTTTTGTGACATGTCTAACTCCGAGTCATTCGTCAACTCGAACCATCGAACTCGTCCCACGAGTCCTGTAAGGTCTAAAGGAAATAAAGAACTTTGAATTTTTAAATTTGCTGAAGTTTGGCGTGTATTACATTAAGAAAAAAAATTGGCATTTAAAGTGTTGATGCGATGATGTCTTAAATCTTGATATGACCAGCTAATCCAATTGACACAAAGATGCGTAGGCTACTAGAATCACAAAGATATGAAAGAATGTATGAAAACTACTACTAACTGTATATGATTTAAGTTTATGTAATTGTATATGATTTTAGTATATAAGTTTTAGTTACAAATAAACGCTTTGATTGATTGATCGAAGATGAAAGTCATGGCCTGCTAAATTTTTTAAAAATTAAGTTCTGATATTCTACTTTTTGTTTCTTTTAAGTAGGTAGTAAGTAGGAGCCATAATTATTCTGCACGCCATAAATTTATTCGCCATCTACTTAAGGCAAGACGTGTCGCTCACTTAGCAGAGAGAGCATAAGTACCCACCTCAAATGACCTATAAATATCGTTGATAAGCTGATCGATTGTGAGCCTTATTGGTATTGCTATAAGTGCGGTAGGTTTTAGGGGTAATTATGATGGCTGATTGATTCACCGAGCAGTGATGGAGTTACCGTGTAGTTTTGTTATGTCGCTGGTTTATGTGATTTAGGATATTGGAAGCTTTTTAGGTTACATATTTTATGTCTAGAACAAATTATTAGTAGTAGGTCAAAGTATGTTTAGGTTAAACTTGCGGGGTATCTCTATAATGTCTGCAGATCGTACAAACATTTGTCCCGAGGCGGGAATCGAATCTGCGTTGCAGGTAGGCCTTCGCCCACCGCGCCACAGAGGTCGTCGAATTGGCAGCCTATGCAATAGTATAAATATGGGCAAGTTCTTTTCATGAAGCACTTAAATAAAATTCAGAGTTTCTGTTTCCAAATATTAAAGCTGTTCACCGACACTCGAAACGAAACTTGCACAATTTTATCAGCAAACCCCCCGTCAGAAATCCGGACGCATTTGTAACCGGCTGCCGGATTATCGGCAGGCCCCGGGCAAAAACCGGGCCCCAAAGACCGGGCGACACTCGTTGGCACATAAATTAACTGCAATGATTCATGATTGCGGACTTTCGCGAAAGTTTGTGCAGGATTAATCGCACAGACTTTTGTTAATCGATGCACGCCGGACGGTAAAGCTGTGGCCATGACATTGTGTATAAAACCGAATGGTTGTTAAGGCGCATACCCGACCCAAACTAGTGCCGCTACCTACTTTATCTTTTTATTCCGTTTAACAAAGGAAATTTCAAAAATCCATCGCACTGTTTGTGTTACATATTATAAGCTTTTGTTTAATGCCTCTGTAATAGTTTTATTCTATTCAGAAGCGCGTTTTAATCTCTATCATCTCCAGAGACTCTTTGAAAGGGTTAATATAAAAAAAATCGTTTAGGCAGTAAATCGAAGTTGTCCTTGGTGGCCACCAAATCTATTTTCGATGCACTGCCTAAACCAATTTTTGTATATTACCTTTTCAAAGAGTCTCTGGAGATGATAGAGATTAAGACGCGCTTCTGAATGTTTGGACCTGCTGTGATGTAAACAGAGAGGAGATAAAGGATGGGAGACTTTGGCACTGTGGGACTCGTAGACTAATACTAATGCAGGTTTGTACAATTAACTCTTTAGTGCCTCGTTTCGTAACCATAACCAGAATAATATCAATGTGAACGCATCTTTCCATAATCGATGCATCGGTGACTGCACTGGCATTACTTTCCCGAATGGTCGAGCCTCCAGGCGAGAACTTTTGGACACGTATAATGACCAGATTTATTCAACTAAAGTGGCTTTTAAGTTGTAATAAGGTGACAATAAATTAGGTACGATTGGTTGGTTATGGAATCACTTTGCTTGTATTTTGGTTACCAAGTAAAAATGCAGTTTCGTTTTAAGGTGGTTGATGTTTGATACCATTTCAAACATTTTTGTTTGTATACAGGGTAGTTATTTGAGATTGGAATGAATGGCCAAATCCGAAACTATGAGAGTTAGAGTAAAGTCGTGATGTGAGTCGTGAAATCATTCCATTGATTTATCAAAATCAAAAAATCAAAATCTTCTTTATTTCCATATATACAAGAATGTACACTTAGAAAAGGTCAAATTCTTAAAATAAAATACTGACACGGAAATAAAGTGGTACTTTTGATTTCTGTCGCTTCTATGAAAAACCAAAAATTTTTCTTTTACTTTAGCAAGAAATCGAACCGACTGATTTTGTAAACATATTGTGTCCTGTATTTTTACACCGACCGATTCGGTTTCTACTCGTAGTATGGATCAATCCTTGCAAAGAAATGCCTATGAAAATGGAAGGAAAAGGCTATTCTATAACCATTATGAAAATAATTTTAATCATTATTCTTTACGAACAACTGTTGTGCTTGCCGCTATTCAGAAAGCCTATATTTAATGGGGTGTATCCTCGATAAAACATCTATGTATTCGTAATGAATTTTGTAAACTATAATGAGATTTAAAATGAAAGAATGTTTTTTGTTTTCTAATAAATGCTCCCTTCCGACTTTTTTTCTAAATCTCATGTTTTTACATTTGGCCACCTGATCCCATCTAAAAAAACACCCTGTATAACCGTTACTACCAAAGGTAAGTAGACTAGAAATAAACCCTCAACAAAGAACTCTAACAAAAGCTCGAGAAAGTCTACAAAACTCATTTCGTTCAAAGACTTTGATACAATTTCAGGCACCTTAACGTAGTTAACTTCAAGACCTCTCTCACAGAATCGTCTGGGACACAGCAAAAAGGTTCAAATACCAAGAAAATAATTTAGCGCAAACAGTAACAGGAAACGATAAAACGAATTCCCACTTCTTCGAGTTAGTAACGTAATAAGGATCGATGAGGCAATTGGACTATCCCTCGCACTTTGGCTAGTTTTGAGTTTCAGATCCGTGAGTGGTTGCGTGTTGGAAGTATTTGTATATAGTTTTCAAGACTATTACGGGAATCGACGACTTTCTGTTTTGACAAATATTTTATATTTTAACCCATAATAAAATACCATAGAGTTTTAATTAATGCTTTGTTTATGTAGGAGTGTAATCCCTCTGCATAAAGCTCGGTTTGTAAATTTTTTCGAACCAATTTTGGGTTCCTTCTAGTTATGCTTCATTTTGACAGCTAACCAATTTTTGGTTCTGGTGACATAAATGTATTTATCATCTGTTCTATGACTATAAAGCACATACATCAGTTATGGCCTCGTGATCATTTTGTTTTTGAATAAATTTTCGAAAAATAAACGTCGGGATTTTTTTTTGAATATTTTTCCCGTGTTTTGTGATCAAAGCTAAGTTAAATCCCCCTGAAAGTTTTATCCTTAAATTTTTATACACCCTGTATTATACACCTGGCTAGTCTGCGTAGATACTGGCCGCCGCCGCCGTGGCCAAATTTCAGCTAACACTCACTTCAGTTGGCACACGGGTAATCTCACTAATATTATAAACGTGAAAGTTTAGATGGATGGATGGATGGATGGATAGATAGATAGATGGATGGATGTTTGTTCCTTTATCACGCCAGAACGGCAAAACGGATCTGGATGAAATTTGGCACAGAGATAGATTATAGTCTGGAATAGGACATAGGCTACTTTTTATCCCGAAATTCCTACGGGAACGGGAACTACGCGGGTGAAACCGCGAGGCGCTGCTAGTAATTTAAAAATCCTTCTCATGACAATCTAAAAAGCGCTTTACAATTTGAAGAAGCCGAACTGGATCCTCTTGCTGTGAGTCGAGCGTGAGGCAAGCTGCCTGGCCGTATTTATTCTGTATGAGTTTACTCGCGGCATTGATGAATGCTGCCCGGGGCGTGAAGGCTAGGCATGGGACTGCTTCATTATAAATTAATTTTTCTAGTACCTTGACTACGTTTTATAACGCACCAGATAATTTTGATTTCTGTCGCTTCGGCATGTAGATTAATGTAAAGAAAAATAATAATCTCACTAGTATTAACGTGAAAGTTTAGATGGATGGATGGATGGATAGATAGATGGATGGATGGATGTTTGTTCCTTTATCACGCCAGAACGTCTGAACGGATCTGGATGAAATTTGGCACAGAGATAGATTATAGTCTGGAATAGAACATAGGCTACTTTTTATCCCGGAATTCCACGGGAACGGGAACTACGCGGGTGAAACCGCGAGGCGCTGCTAGTATAATAATATATTCTTTAATTCAGACACAGGATCCATTTTTAAATTATATAGGCATTAAATTATGCGAGCGAATGTCATTAGGATCCTTTGAACCGTTTAGTCTTGGAATTATTACAGAGAGACGGACAGACAGAACTGCTTTTACATTCGTGTTATTTTTGTGAATCAATTCGTAAAGGTATACAATTTCGATTGCGCAGCTAATGACGTCAAACGTTACTTCAAAGTTGATAAAAGTTTGTTATATAACAAGCCACAAGTATAGATTTTAATAATTCAACCATGCATTACACTTATAGTTAGATAGTACCTACGGACGCGTACCCAAAACAGTACCTACTTATTTAAATATACAAGGCCCAAAACTTTTGCTTCCATTTTTACCTAAACCAAAACCGAAATCCATACGCAGTTACGTAAATACAACAATCGTCGCTAGAAATGAAAAAGGTTGCTTATCTAATCTAACACTGTAAATTGAAATAAAACCTCATTGAATTTGAGTTTTGTATCATTCAAATTTCGAATATTCAAACTAGCCAGAGCATCACTAGCCCCCAGGCGTGGCTCAATAAGGCACGCACGAGCCGAGGCCTTTTGTCCCGTCCTCAAGTGCAAATAGCCTAGCGTTCTAATTTCAAAATGCCCGCCCTTGAATAGAGTGAGCTTATTTCAGATTTTCATTGCAGATTGTTGAGATTTTATGCATAACATACCATCATTGAACGTAAGAAATCAGTGTGGAGTTATGGTAGAGTAGGAAGAAAGCCAAAGAAAAGAAAGGGAAGAGACGTAGTAGCCGGGCTACAACTACTAATTTTAGAGTTCCGTACCTCAAAAAAAAAGAACCCTTAGGTATAGGATCATTTTCTTGTCCGTCTGTCCTTCTGTCCGTCTGTCAAACCTCTGTTCTCAGATACGTGCGGAGGTATCGAGTTGAAATCATATACTCAGTTTCGTAACCTCTTGGAGCCACAATATAAATGAAACTTCAAAGTCAACGCAATCAAAAGTTACAGCCGTTTATGTCCAATGTTTTTGAATTTTCCAAGGGAATCACATGCACACAAAACCTGTAGGGTACTTCCCGTTGATCCAGAACCGTGAAAATAGGCAAGAAGTAAGGTTTTGTAGCACAAGTAAAGTGAAAAATCCAAAACCCGTAAATTTGTTTTTCATTCTCAAAAAAAATGTTTGATTGTCACTATGGAACTATTATGTTTAAGTTTATTTGTTTTTTGTAAATATTGATGATGCAATAAAGTAATAATCTATCTATCTATAGACCAAAAACCTATAACCTAGTTTTATTTTAATACGCGATCACTATTGTCATCAATATAGACTATAGAGTATCAATATGAATAAATTATTGCTAAGCAATAAAATCACAATCACTAATCTAACTTTTAATTCCAACTGCGGCGCATATCCGGCATGAGTGGATTCTTACTAATTCTTGCTGACAAAAGAACAGTATAATTTTGTTTTATTGGAATATTTAAATCAATACCCTATCAACCGTATTCTCGGTGTCATTCTCAGATGTTTTATATTGACTGTCTAACTTCCTCCCATCTTCTGCCACTGTTGGAAAGAGATGCATTTAGATAGAAAACAGTTATGGGATCAACACACTATTGGAACGACCGAACTCCAGCAAACGCGATGCGTTATTAGAATCAAATCGTAATAATATTCTATGACCAGAATAACATCATTAATACCCGACGTGGCGTGTCAATAGTGTGTTTTTGGCTTTAACATTCATTGTTGTAGGTACTTCTAGTCAGTCTTAAGTTAGCTTAATAATAGGCTACTTGACTAGGTACCTACTACTGGGAAATAATTCTAACGTATAGTCTTATAAAAATAATGCAAAGTGTAATTAACATTTCTTCAAGGCCAGTCGTATCAGTTATAGAAGTTAGGTATTAAAGTTTGAACAAAATAATGGCGCGTCAAAACGATAATTTCTGTCATGGCTCCCGGCGTCTGAGGAATGACGTCACACGCCACACCACACCTAACAAGAAGAACTCATTGACACTATAATCTATGATAGTGTGACGTCAGCAGCGAACAAACTAAACGCAGAGCGTTTTCGGTCACGTGAACATATTATATAAAAAAATGTGTAATTTTAATCCCGTTTTTACCTAAAAGAGTCATATTTTTTAATAAAAATCACCTGATTACGCTTTGTTACGTTATCACTGACTAGTATGAAAACAATTTGCAACTTATTTTTAATGTAGTCAAATAGCCTATTTAGTACTAGAATGTGAGTCTGTAAGTAACATAATATGGCAACCAAAGCTGGCTGCAAACAGTTACACTTACGAACACGAAAGTAAACTGTTTTCGGTCTGAATTAGATTAAGGGGGGTAATTTAGAATTCCATTCGGTGCGTCTACGTCACTCGACCCCGTGACATTAGACATTACCTCCATTAGACACCGTCTGGCTGTCATATTTGATCATAATATTGCAAATTGTTATATTTTATTAGAGGTTAATATTTTATTAGATTTGTATCCTACGGGATGACATGCAAAACCGCTGGTAAAGGCTAGTAAGAGCATTTGTACTTCTTTCTAATTTTAAATGTCTTTTGTTTCAGGTATGTCTGAGAAACAAGTGGAATGGTCTTCAGGTTTGGCAGATAGCGTAAGAAAATATTTATGATAAAATTGTGTAAAACATCCATAGGAAAGGTCTTAAAATCATAATTTTGTAACAACAATTTTAGCCATTTCGGACGTATAATATTATAACAATTCAATGGTAGAAATTGTACAGGTAGGAATCTATACAGAATACCTCTATGAAACTACTGCATTAAAAATAGTGTCAAAATTCGACAGCCAAAACGAAATATAGATTATTAGAAAGGGCCACAAGACAGCCCATTTCCTAGCTGCTTATCCAGTTATTCATTACACACACGACCTATAAATATCCCATTCCCACGACTTAAACAGTATCAAATTACTGTCCTACCCTTCTTATGCATATTGTCAAAGTATGTTCACCCTACACACTATAAAATGCTCCAGCCATGCAAAACCAACCTGAATTCTACCTTAAGGTTTATATTATAAGGTTCCAAGACCCTTTTCGGAGGGGAAATGTAAAATTGCGGGTATAAAAATCTGTTCAGGAGTGTTCGAAATGACGTGCCGTTGCATAGAGGGTCAGTTCTCCCCGTTCTCCCCTAGGCTGGCATTAAACGGGTCAGTGGTCAGATAAATATTATAACGTAAACAAATTTGATTCAAGTTAATGCACCATTGATTATTTTTATAGTGTTTAGGGGACGGGAAGGAAGTAGGAAGTGAATTTAAGGGCTTTTTGGGCCGTTTTTTTGCTACCGGAAATCCGATTTCAGGGAATCAAACAAAGCGATGTGGGAGAATCCCATGAATTGCATTCATTGAATGAATGCAATTTATTGTGCTGCAATGCAGTTGAACTGATTTTCGTCATCATTGTTATCCGTTTGACAAGGAAGCTTGGTCTCGTAGAATAAAATTTTTGCAAAATTTTACGATTGAAAAATACATTTGAAGCGCCTGTGTGTTTAAAGCTGGCAATGATGATTTTTAAATTTAAAAAATGGTATTCCATTTTAATCCATATATCTTTCATGGACACAATCATCCTGTTTTCCTACTGTACGAAAAAGGTAAAAGATTGACGCATGTACCTTTTGGTTGGAGTGCGTCAATAATTCAGTAATTTTGCTGGTTTTTCTTTTTGTCGCGTAACATGATTCCTTTAATAAGTTAGTACTTACTGCTATCGGAACTTCTATTCTACCATACTCCCTTGCATACAATGCTTTGTGGAGCCAATTAGAGCCCTTCCTGCTAAAGTTGGTTGTGCCTTCAAAGTATAACATAAGCCAGGCTTTGTACGTCATTTACCTGCCATCAGGTATCTCTAATATAAATTGTATGGCTTTCCCCAGTATTCTTGAAATTAGGAGACGTTTGCTGTGTATATAAGTTAGTTTAACACTAGTTAAGCGTTTAACGTTAGTAAAGTATTAGTAGTGCCTTAAAGCCTATGTTAGGTTTGTCTAGGCACTGAGTTCTCCTTAACATTTAATGCACCTTGACTACTGTAGTTTACATATAGTAATAATTATTATCATTATTGCTAGTTTAATGTCATTACATTAAACTAGCATTAAAGTTGTTAATGTTGATGATAATAACCAAAAATAATCCTAACTCTTATACAAACTACTAATCTAAGCTAACAGTCATGCATGATAGATACATTTACTCATACTTACTTGCTATTACAAAAAAAAATGTACTTATCTTACTTCTTATCTTACTAATATTATAAATGTGAAAGTTTGGATGGATGGATGGATGGATGTTTGTTACTCAATCACGCCAGAACAGCTCAACGGATCTGGATGAAATTTGGCACAGAGATAGATTATAGTCTGGAATAGAACATAGACTACTTTTAATCCCGGAATTCCCACGGGAACGGGAACTACGCGGGTGAAACGGCGAGGCGCTGCTAGTTGGATATAAACACGACAAGAACTCCGTTGGAGAGCGCGGGCATGAATTGAAAAAAACGATTGAAGAAAACTTTGTAAATACTAATGTCTTTTAAAGTAATCATTCAGTTATCAAATAATATAACCACTACACATCAATTTCACTTATTTCAAGACTCAAAATTATCTATTAGCCCAGGTACCCATGTGCGTTAGTAGCAGCCATCATTCATCGACCGCTGAAACTCGAGGAGTTTGCGAATCTATAGGTCTATTTTTGTCAAAAGACGCTTTACATCGAAAAGGAGTTTATAAAGGAGAATAAAGGATTGCAAATGAGGCAACCCGACTCCCCATTTTAATTATAGAGGAAATTGTTTGTCCGAATTCCGGGTTTTCTGGGATCTAATTACTAAGAAAATCTCAAATCTAAGTAATTGTACTATTGCTTTTAAATGGTTTTTAGCCCTAATGCTTTGATTCTGTTGTATTAAGTTACTCAAAAGATAATACTTTGATAAGGGAGAGTTTCATAAAATATTTCTTTTCATCTGTATTTGGATAAAATTCCATAACTTACTTTACGGTAAGGTTTAGGTTAGCTTAGGTTTTGGTTTGGTTAGTGGTAGTTTTGGTTAATAAAATCAACTTTATTAAGTTAAATATATAATATGTCATGTCCAACTAAGAAAATTATTTTTGAAACAGTTTAATGCCGTTCAGATTAAAGAATAAATTTGCTGAAAACTTACGATTTTGAAAACAACATCAATAAACATAAAAACACTGTATTGACATCATAACTTTATAACTAACAAAAAATCATAGAAACACCTTTTCACTCGAATCAATGGGAAGTTTCCTCAAACCGTACATTTTTTCCCAAAAAAACAGATCGCAGATACCAGGCGGCCATAAACCCGCAGAGGCTCGAGATGCATGAAACTGAAGTTCAGTCACCAGTCACCTCGTAGTTCTTACTTCAGTAGCGCTACGGACGCGGCGGCGAGCGCACGTGCGTTCGACTCTTACCGGAAAACGAGAAACGTGCTACCCTCGTGTCTGACAGTTGTGTATGTGCCAGGTTTATCTAGCGTATTTCGTTGTATAATTAAATATCGGGGTGGAATGCCATGCTTAGTAAAAGGTTGGTGGGAATTTTCTTTTTCTTGTGGTTGGAATTAGAAAAATATCAATTCGTTTTAGTGCAGGACTTATGTAGGATACGTAGGTTCAAGAATAATTTTCATAAAAATTATCTTTTAGGACCATAGAGTTATGAAAGTGGGTTAAAAGCAAAAGAAATTGGTGCCAGATTCCATTTAGTTCACTTCTCATCTAGTTTATCTGTGATGTGACGCAGGTTGCAGCCGAACTTTTCAACCAATCTAGCTAAAATTCTTCAAAATCCAGCGGGCTTGAGTTGATTCCGGCTTATGATAAAAACTCTCCTCCTTATCTTTGTAAAACTATGCAAGTTTTGGGAGGGTTGTTTCAAATTACTGCGCAGTTTAATTAATGATTGGTTTATTTGGTGATTATTAGAAAATAATTATGGGAGGCAAAATATTGCTTGAATAATTATAACAGGTTGCATCATACCTTCATATCTCTTATCAAGATAGGTATATAGGTACTTCTATAAGAGTAGTAGCTCTACAAAGCTAATGAGCTACCGCCGAGCCATGCATGGCACGACGGAGCTTATATATTTCATATAGAAATAGGTTGTACTTTGTAATAGAAATGAACACAATTATTCTGTTATTCGTTGCAAAATCTGTATATTGCTGTATTACATTAATAATGACAGCTTGCTCCGAGCCTACACAAATGAGTTCCTGACAATGTTCGAATGACAAAAAAAACACGAATGTATGTTCATTTACTAAACAATTTACTTCGTTATAATTTTTGTAACTACAAAATGTGAGTACCTACTTTCAAACGAAAAATATTATAATTTCATTATTTCCACTTAAGCCAGACCACAACTCCATTTTTCATTCAATATCCCTCGAGAGCTGAAGAATGTTCTGCACTCACTATAATTGTTGTGCCTTCTTGAAATAATCCCTTTTGCGGATGAAAATGCTTGGAAGTGGTCGTTTTTAGTAATTCTTCGACGGTTGCAGTTTTATTCCCAAGCTAGTATGGCACTCACTAAGATTCCCTTGGTTGTTTACCTTCTATGAGAAACTTTACAATTGTGTTCATTGACAACGTTCTACTATGTGTGGTGTTGACATTGCCTCTAAAATAATTAAAATAAAATACAGAGTGCCGAAAAGTAATAGGTTCTAATAGGTAATCATGAACTTAAGAAGGTTTTTTGTCAATATATGACCTCTGCCTTAATTTGAGCAAAAGTCTAACCTCGTGAAAAGTACGACTGTAGAATACAGAAAGTTTTAGATTTTATGGTAACGCGAGAAAAGTAAAGTTACTCTTTTTATTTATTTATTTTATTTATTGAGTAACTAACACGATTAAAACTAACCAATTACAGTAGTCACTTAAGATTAAATATGAAATAAAAATAAAAACTATGGTTATAAATCTATGGTTGATCGTTCGATCGACGTTTCCATGAAATAGTACTTGTAACTGAAACACAATAATACGACTTACGAAAGTGCTCTGTTGACTATCGTAGTGATGAGAATCAACAGAGCACTTTTGTCTATGGTTGAAAAATTTATTCGCCTGAGTTCCATCGTCAGTCTTCTTTACACTTTTCACAAAGTTTGCCTCATCATACTCATCAATTCAATATCCCTTTTCAAAGAAACAAAAGTGTATCGAAACACTTATGTAGCCCTCACATTTAAGTGTTATGAGAGCACTTATTGAGTGATTGATCTCAGTTTTACATGTTTGTTTTATTTGCTGTAAACCTTTGATGCTCTTTATTTGATTAAACACTGTTGATGGGCTTTCTCACTTGCTGGCTATTTTTACTGCTTTTCACTAAGGGACCGGGCTCGGTGGGCAATGTTAGGTAGCTGAAGACAATTCCTTACTGTTTTTAATGTACAGTACTTTGACTTTTGCTTCCGCTGTCCAGGGAAAGTAAAGACTTATGTAGGTTTTATTGGATTCATGGGAGCAGTCTCAACCTGCGCAGACCATTTGATTGTGATTGGTCTCTCTGACTGAGACAAATCACTTTTGACTATGACTTTTTAACTCTGTGACTGACCCCACCTTAAATGGGATAGCACGACACCACCTAAAATGGGACAAGCAGAGAGATGACGATGATGGACTATATGGGTATTATTTCAGTTGGGTGTGTGAAAATCATGCTCTAATTCTCATAATAAGCTCGTCCGTGATTTAAATAAACTCACGACTTCTGGATGTAGGTATCATCCACGACGCCATATTTGCCCAACCTGCCATTAAAGCCACAGTCCCACCGCCACGCACAGAGAGGCTACGAACTTGTGTCTAGCTTCGCTTTGCAAGAAAATGTTTGTGTCTACTGCAACCCACGTTACTGCAACACGTTACGCACGAATGCGAGAATAATGACGTCATTGATGCTCGAATATGGCACCCATGCAATTCAACGCCGTCCTCGCTAAGCACGCTGTAAATATAAACCGGAATAAACGTAGACAAACAAACGATTTCACGCAGATAAAATACGCTGCGTGGTCGTGCACAGCGAGCGTGTAGGTATAGTGTGTGCTGCAGTGGAAACGTGGACCCACGTTTTCAAACAAACGAACCCACGCAGCTAAAATGCGCCGTGTAGCCGTACACAGCGTGTGGTGGGACAGCGGCTTGACTTTATTCATTACTACTTTACATTTCGTGTCCTAGACCTTCCAAACAAAACTTACAGCCGTCATGGCAACGTTGCCTGATATACTGCCATTAACTTTTCATTTACCAGTAAACACTTAAACTCCTTGTTAATTCTCTCATAACTGTTTTAAATTTTCATTTAACACAGTTTTTGTGGTTGATATGCGAATAAATCACGCTACATTGTAAACTACCGGGAGATTTACTGGCATTTCAAGTTGCTTAAAATTAATAGGAATGCTTTATGTGTTGAAAACTACCGGAAAAAATTATTTATTTGCATCGGGATTTCATTGAACTATAAATATTTAGGAAGTTCTGTGGTCGTTTATTATGTCTCCATTTTATTAATATTTCGATAAAATTTAATCCATTTCGTTGGTAAACGCATCAACTGAGGCTGAATGACTGGAACCTGGTAACTGTGTAGTCGATTATTTACTTGCATCAGCATTGCACTACAGCGGGGCAATGCAGCCAGCGTCTTGGGGACGCGCACGACTGGTATTGATATGGATCAGTTTAGCGACCTGTAGATTGTTTGCAACAGTCTCCAGTTAGCTCAAATGTTTCAATAGTAAATACTAGTTTTGATTTAATTCTATTATTTGATTGTTATTTTCTTTGTTAATAAAGATTAACCCTTTACTTAGGGATGTTCATTTGGACGTTCGTTCTACGGCAATAAGTGTACTGTTTACACACGATGCCGTAGAACGAATCTGGTGGTTGACTTGGTGGTAACGTTTTCGTATACATAGTGGAAGTATTCGGGTTCAAGTTCCGCCTGAGACGATATTTTTTGAGACTGACGTTTTTAGTAGGTAATTTTTTGAGATTTGACATTTTTGGTAGGTACCTATTTGTTGTAGTTGGTATCTGTGTATACAACATCTAGGAACCTAATCGTATTAGGTACAAATTTAAACAAAGAGAAATAACTACTGATTTTAAATCAATAGTTTCCAACTTTTTCGTATGTTCTATAGACATTTTGTTTCACCATTTGTTGATAGTTTTGGTTACCGGTTAACAAAACAAAGAGCGTGGTTGATCAATGATATCCACAGAATTACTCAGTAAATAGAGGAATACCACCCAGGATATAAATTAGTTAATGTTTCGATACACACCGCTTTATAGTTTAGCGTGCATGTTGTACAATCTCACAAATTTTTGCGAAATTGAGCACTATGAGGCCTGAATAGTAGTATTGAGCTATCTTATTATGTTAAACTAACTAAACTACTAGTAACTAAATAATTATAACTATAGAACAAAAACAAATTAGAATTAGTATTTACAAAAGAAACTTTTGGTCTATTTTGCCTACAGCTCATTCAATTTGAAGAGTTTAGTTGAATTACTAAATTAAAATGTAATTCACTGGTCTAGATCGTTAAATTGTTTATAGGTTATTAAAAAATCTGGTATAAATGGTCAGGCAATTGAGTGATCTTAAAAAGACCGGGTAATTTATCCAATGTCAATTACAAGTAACATAGACGGGTGCAAACAAACCATCAATCAATACCGACAATAAATAAATAAATAATAATGAAATAATCATGGAAAATTCACCCAGCATCATCTAGCCCCAATGTAGGCAGACGTTGTGTCGTGTGTCAACAGTGGCCGATATTTAGAAAAACGTTTTTACGTTTGGTTACTTTGCAATATTTCACCCCTCAGACCCACCTTTCATTACGAGCAATATCACTAAAGTTCTCGTCAGCCGCAATAAACGTTGTTCGGACAGCATGCGCTAATGAAATTTATAATCCATAAAACCGAAGGCCCGTTTTATAAAGTGTAATAATAATAAAACGGCCCGTACTGGCCCCAGTGGTGTTATACATGCTTGTTTAATTACCAGCTCGTGTGTATTCGTGCTTTATGGCGCACCCGATGTTTTTGCACTTGTTTTGATAAGTGAATTTGCATATGCTTCAAAGAGGTTCAATTTCACTGTATTGTTGTCGGTAGAGGGGGTGCATATAATATATAACTATATAACACAGTGTTTAATTTCCGATTCGATTGCGGACTTAACACGTTAAGCGTCGCTTACGGACATGAGGCGCAGTGAACACGCTTTCACTGACCAGCCTCTGAAAAGTGAAAATTTAATGATCTAACTGACCATGATTACGAAATTTTCACGTTTATAGAGATAAAACCATCTGTAAATGTTTTGATTGAATAAAAAATGAAGTAAGGAATACCAATGTTAAAAATAATACTTATAACAGAAATAACGGAAACAGTTATCAAAGACGCCATTATTAAATTCCGAGAACCAATACCGCTGTAATTTGGAAACTGGAAATCTAAATTAGGAAGACGGTCGTATTTAATTCATAATTTAATTAAACTCCCTTCTTAAGGGACGCCTGGCATGATAAGCAGGGTCATTCTGGATAAGGGTCACTTCACATTGGTCAATCCGTCTTAAGCTTGTTGAGAAAAGCTAGTAGTTTTATTTAGTTGTGTGTGATAGATCAAAATTATGTTAGTTTTTTATTTGGACAAGATTACGGAAAATATTTAAAATAATTTTGACATTTTTTGTAATACAATTTTTACTTAATTCTTTTAGATGCTTTGTTTTTCATGAAGATATAATTTGTTCAAACGAAATGATAGAAAAATCTAACTTTTCAATTAGATAGATGAACAAAAACCTGGTCGAATTGAGTCACGCCAAGTTGTAGAAAAAAATTGAATTTTACTTCATTTTTTATTTCATTATTGGAAATTTTCAGCTTATAGCTTTTTCAACCTTCATTTAGAATGTGCCGTAAAACTCACAATAATAAAACTTGTCAAAACTACACTGACAAGCCGTACAACAGCTGATCATGTGTTTTGTTGGCGTTGTCTTAATTCAATAAATAATTATTGAAGGCTGCTATTTAATTTTCAATGCCCAATTCAAGTTCGTAAAATCGTGCTGATTCAGCCAGTAGGTATAGCTCCGCCCTAGGGTGACTGCAGATTTGTCTCGCAAAGCCCGGATCTGATAATTGCGCGCGCTCGCCGTTCGGACGTTGATGTAAAAGGGTCGCCACTGGTGATTAGCGTGATGAATTCCTAAATATTCTGCTTGATGTCGCGATCAACCCTAACTAAGCTTAGCAGAAGACATGTCAATTTTTAGGGATACTATCTGATTATATTCGAAAAGTCAATATTGTGTCTGTTTTTTTTAGTTCTTTCAATCTTTCAATTAATATTCTCATTTGGTACATATTTTATTCCATTTCATTTATTTTCAGACAGAGTCAGATTTTTTAACAAAGATGCACGATATTCACAAGTAAATTATGAGACTAGAGCGTAAATTATTACTTAAAAGAGAATTTGGTACAACATTCAATATATTTTGTACATAGACAAATTAACAACAATATAAATATGAATTTAAAAGATATATTCATACTATTTGCACTGTTATTGGTTACTTAGCACAGGCAGTGAACGGTCATTTGATAATATTCGGAAAAAACTTAATTTCATATGTTGCTCGTTGACCACTGTAAATATTTATTATTTATACTCGCTTCGAGTCACGAAAGAACTGGTAGGTATTGTACATGTAAGAAGAGAAACAAAACTCTTTACAAAATAGGAAAAGTAATATTTCTGCAAACATTTCTACCATTCCCAGTCATAAATAACACCTTTAAAAATTCATACAGCAAGACAAGTAGCCATTTTAATAATTGCACAGCCCAGTGACGCCGACAATAAAAGCACGAAGCGAAACGCGCCCCATAAATTTTTAATGTCTTCACGAAACAGTGTTCATTTAGCGCCTTTGTGACGGCGCTGAACGGGTTATACTGTAAACTAGCCTGAAAGGGTGACAAGCTTGTGGGACTTAGAAATATTATTTACTAAATTGTGAACACCCAGACGATCACTCGTGTTTGCTAAAAACTAGGTTTGTTTTGTTGAGTGGAGACCGCGACTCGGCAAACGTAGTGTAGGACGCCCTCCGACCAGGTGGGATGACGATTTGCGAAAGACTGTTGGCAGATAATGGATGCGGTAAGCTGAAGACAGGGCGCTATGGTGCTCATTAGGGGAGGCCTATGTCCAGCAGTGGACTGATATAGGCCGATGATGATGATGAGGTTTGTTTTAGCTTGTTTGTTAAAGGGATCGCGCCGTACTAGTACCTACAATCGTAATAATGGACTGGTTCGGATTTCTAGTACCTACTAATGCAAGACAAATGCCGAGCGAGGTACTAAGTACCTCGCTCGGCATTTGTCTTGCATTTCCGTCTGACACACTGTACAATTGAACGAAAGGAAACATGAATATTATTCAGTAGTACTGAACTGGTGAACGAAATGTAGTTTCAAACTGTTGTTTTTATTCCTGTTATCTTTTTAGGTTTAAATATTATAGGTTGATATTATACTCAATGACTTTATTTCATAGAAAATAGTGGTTCAGCCGAGAACTTTTTAGTGATTTCGTTACAGATGAGGATAAGCTGATGTACTAGTAGGAACAAATTTAACTGAATAGTTTGAACTCGTTCACTTTGTAGTTCATTTTAGTGCCAACATCGTTCAAAAACTAAACAAGACTAGTTGGTTGAATATCCATATCAGAGCAAGAAGTTTCGTAACCTCCTTATAGCAGATCAGAGTTACTTTTTCTTAAAAGGTTGAACGGAGGTTAGGTACCTACTATTTTAGCAAGGAGTTTTTATTGGCTTCGCCCATACCTATATTATGCATAGACTCACTATGCATTTTAGAAGAAAATTAAGTTTATATGTTACTTTTGTATTGATTTGACACACAGTAACTGTCGACTGCATCTTGAAAATTAATTAATGAAGTGTTGAATTTTTCTCTTCCGTAAACTTTATAGGATTTTCATAAAGTTTATTCGAAAACTAGTAGTTTTTTCTAAAACAAAGTTTCGTAGATATCTAAAGTGTTCTTTCGAGAGTTCAAAGTAATTTTACTTAGAGCATTGTAGAGTCAGTATCGCTGGTAGTTTCTATCTTATCCATATGCAGAGAGGTTTTACGTAACAGCGGGTCCCAAGCCGCTTCCGGTGTCTCGTGACACACTTGGCATTCCGGTACGTGCTGAAAGTGCTGCCTTATTGTAGGTGCTTAATCTTTAATTAATAGACAGATGACAGACAGACAGATATGGTGAAATTTTAATGGATCCTTTTCTACTACCCCACCCTTAAAAAGGTAATACGAATTTTAAAAAAAACTAAATTTAAATCATTTTTTATTTCCGTAAAATCAAAAGATTTACAATAAGAATCAATTGAAACTGTGTCCAAAAGTAAAACAGAAATAGTATGAAAAGCCTTAAGCAAATCAACATACGATTATGGATCGAAAGCTCTACTAATGTTGTAGCAGTGTTGCCAGATGGAATCTGAGAAAAGCAGTAGAAATTTTGTTAAAATAGCAGTAGATTGGGAAAAAAAGCAGGTAGATTTTAATATGTTATAAATTAGTACCTATGTATTGTGTTTTGCGAGTATTTTCATGCAAAAAAAACATACAACAAAGCTAATAACCCGTTTTTTTTAAATTTAGGAAGCGTTTTCTTAGCCCACATTCCTAAACTGTTTAGCTTTGTGGAAAGCGAGGCCAGGCGGCCTGTCGGCTGTGATTTGCTCAGTTCTTTTCAGTCTGGTTGAACTTTGATTTGTGGGTCTGGACATATATTATTTAGTGCATAGTAGAGTACCTAATAACTCGATAAACAGTCTCACTCAGAAATTAATAAAAGCCCAGAGTACGAAGTACTAAATAAAAACCTTACAGTCTCACTCAGTTTGCATTTTGCAAAAGTTTATCGAACGAACGAACGGACCGACCAATCAATTTATAACAATGAACAGACATACCAAGACAGACAGAAAGAAAGTGAAAGCTGGAAGGAAGAAACGAAGGAACACGGAACTCTTCAGTTTCATTCATCTGTTTTAGTTTTGTGAAGTTTGTGTCATTGGTAACTTGTCATGTGAGCTAAAATAAAGACATGGAGTCACTTGCTATTGATGCTCGGAAAAAGCAGGTAGATTTCACAAAATTTGAGCAAAAAAGCAGTAGATCAGTAGACGGTTCAAAAAGCAGGTAGATCTACTGCTAAATCAGTAGATCTGGCAACACTGGTTGTAGGCAATTACTACAAACGTCACGCAATGCTTGTCTAAGTGCTACGAAAAAAAAAAGTGCTACGAAAAGGTTCGATTTATGTATTAAGATTTGATCCAAATTTATAAAATAATAACTTATATCTTAATTTCTTAAATTAGAGTACCTCGCTTTATGTCTATGGGTTCAACGCAAGCGAGTAAAATTACTTTGTAAATCTTTTTTATTCCAGCATAGGTAGGACGGCCGAGCTAACGCTACACCTTGAAAACTATAGTAGGTATAGGTACATATTTTATCTGTAGTTGCCGCCTAGAAAATCTATTCCAACATGTATCTTGTATTATTATGCAATGATCAGTAGTACCAACACAAAATAATATTCAAACACAAAACAAACACACATTAGAATCACTAACACTGCTCTCCTTGTTAAAGCTAAATCCCGAAATCTTCGGATTTGATTGCGATCATACGCTATACGCTGTCAAATAAATCCCCAGTCAATCGCACAGTTTAACGAGTTACGTCGTAAGGTTTACGTCTGTTAACGGAGTAGCGTTGAGCAGAACTTAATGTCAACCAAAATAGTTTAAACCGCAAAAAGTTTCATGAATTTTTTGAGACTATTTGCTATTTTGACGTTTCTTAAAGGACCGGCGGATGATGATTTGCCCATATAAACGTTCACCAAAATGATTTTTAATTCGAGCATAAGCATTCGAGCATGTAAAAAACAGATCATGTAATTTTTTGTATTTGAATACTATTTATTTTAGTCCCTGGTTGATTTATTTATAATACTCACTTAAAATGAAATGCAAGCAAATCGCATTTCGTATATTTTTATGTCGAAAATGCTTCGATCAAAAATAAGGAGTTCGCGGCCTCCCCCGTAGATACCTAGAGCCTTACAAAAATGTCACTCAAAATTGGGTTCGTTTTGTTTTGACGCAGACAGTTTGCGCAGAGCCTGACAAGTTTTTTCCATACGGAACAAGAGATTGGTGGAGTCGAATTCATTTTATTTTATTTTGTAAGTAGGTAGGTACCTACCTGAGAATTATATACCTACCTACTCAGTTTATTTTCTATAAGGATTAATTAACAGAATTCAGGTGAAGATAACGAATCATTTATTGATGAAACTATAAATTGGTCTCAACAGTAGGTATTTATACAAAAGGGTCATTTCAGACATACAATAATTTAAACTTACAATACAATTTCAGGCAGGCACTCTAGATTAAAAAGAACTGGTTCCTGTCTGCGGCTTTGCACGAGTTTTTTTTACGGGAAAAAAATAAACGTTTTATAAATTCATACTTCTGGTAGGTAGGTAAGAACCTAGTCTTTCTTTTATTAGAGAGTCTACGCAAATGAAATTTTAGGGCGGGCCAACTAATTATTTTAAAAATCATCAACTAGTAATATTAAACTTATTTTTATGAAAAATATATTAATACATACTATAAATGAAAAAAAAATTTAGAAGAAATAGCCTCTCCATTTATCAATTTAGAACAAAATTAATATTTTAACATAGGCAAACCAAACAACAATATTTTATGCTGATTTCACAAGTATATGACTCACATCTCAATATACGGGTAAAAAATATATATAAACTTACTGAAAATAAGAAATTCCATCCTTTTTCAGCACTTTGGACGAGTGATTCTTGCATTTTTTGTACCCATGCTTTTTGTCTGAACGTTAAAATGACACTAGTTGAAAAGCTTCCCTAACATGTCAAAATGTCTGTCTTTTGCTACTGAAGGTTGTGGCGTGCGCATTGTGAATCTAAGGGGGGCCGGCAAAGCCGGACATTTTTGATCGATGCGAAAATGTCATGAATGTTTTCGTCCAATTAGCTTTTTTTTCAAAACAACAGTATCTTTCTTTTCTTTTGATAAGAAACATTATGTAGTTTATACTGACTAGTTACAGAATAACAACACTTTGTGGAAAATACAAAAAAAGACAGTCATCGTTTTTTACCCGACTACCGACAGGGGCGGGTTATGAGGTTAGCACCCTATGTTTGTATGTTTGTATGTTTGTATGTTTGTATATTTGTATGTTTGTATGTTTGTATGTTTGTATGTTTGTATGTATGTGGCCAATTTCTTTGTTCCCACGTAGCGCTGAAACTACTGGTTCGATTTCAACAAATTATGTATTGACTGATTCGTCTCAATACCCCGATGGTTATAGGCTATAGGATTTGGGGCTCCGCCCCCGAATAAGCCTACAAAACGCATAATAAAGTTTACGTAGCCGCAGGCTGCAGGCCCCATAGAGAAATATTACAATACCTACGACCTATTTTCATCATGCCTATGCCTATCAAAAATGACCGATACGTCATTCTATTTTGTCAATGTAAATGTAAATATTTCAAACAAGAGATGAAGGAAAACAAAATCTGATAATAAAATTTTATATCATATCAGATATTTAATATGAACCCGAAGCTGGATAAGAATATTTGAAATTCTATAATTTGTGACTGAACAAACAATCATTCGTGGGACACATCAGCGAACTGCGATGGTGAATCGTTACGACATCACCTGAACCTTACTCCATATCCTTTGAGGCATATTGATGAAAGAGTCATCAGAACGCCTGGAACAACAGTGATAAAGGTTCCAGTAATGCCGCAACGCAATTCTTTAACTGCGATTTTGATAAACAAAAAGTTTTTCCAGTGCTACCAGTATGCGGTGTGTGATCTTGTGGATGGGTTTTGGGTTGTGGCCGTTTCATTGCGCGTCCTCCTTAAGCTATAGCATGTAATATGTAATAAATTGTGTGCGGTAGAAATAGAAAACATAATATGGAAGATTGAGGAACATCGAGCACCCTACAAGGCAACCACAATCGAAAAATACTAGTAAATACCGCAAATCGTACTATAATTTCAAACATAAGTAGGTACTAGACTTATTTATAATAATAAAGAGTGAATGTGCTAGTAAAATTGTGTGATTATAATATTGTTTTAATTGAGAAACTATAGATATAGTATGTATGTTAGCAAACACAGTTGCACATTACACAGATCAACTAGCAATCGGGAGACTTAAGAGGGCATCGTCCCTGTAAGACAGAAAAACGGGGGGTTGGGGGGGCGGAGCCCCCCCATCTAAAAACATAAAAACGAATATTTACAACAGGTAGTATGTTAGCAAACACAGATGCACATTACACAGATCAACTAGCAATCGGGAGACTTAAGAGGGCGTCGCCCCTGTTAGACAGAAAGACGGGGGGTTGGGGGGGCGGAGCCCCCCCATCTAAAAACATTAAAACGAATATTTACAACAGGTAGTATGTTAGCAAACAAAGTTGCACATTACACAGATCAACTAGCAATCGGGAGACTTAAGAGGGCGTCGTCCCTGTAAGACAGAAAGACGGGGGGTTGGGGGGGCGGAGCCCCCCCATCTAAAACATTAACACGAATAATTACAACAGGTAGTATGTTAGCAAACACAGATGCACATTACACAGATCAACTAGCAATCGGGAGACTTAAGAGGGCGTCGTCCCTGTAAGACAGAAAGACGGGGGGTTGGGGGGGCGGAGCCCCCCCATCTAAAAACATTAAAACGAATATTTACAACAGGTAGTATGTAAGCAAACACAGATGCACATTACACAGATCAACTAGCAATCGGGAGACTTAAGAGGGCGTCGCCCCTGTTAGACAGAAAGACGGGGGGTTGGGGGGGCGGAGCCCCCCCATCTAAAAACATTAAAACGAATATTTACAACAGGTAGTATGTAAGCAAACACAGATGCACATTACACAGATCAACTAGCAATCGGGAGACTTAAGAGGGCGTCGCCCCTGTTAGACAGAAAGACGGGGGGTTGGGGGGGCGGAGCCCCCCCATCTAAAAACATTAAAACGAATATTTACAACAGTTAGTATGTTAGCAAACACAGTTGCACATTACACAGATCAACTAGCAATCGGGAGACTTGAGAGGGCGTCGCCCCTGTTAGACAGAAAGACGGGGGGTTGGGGGGGCGGAGCCCCCCCATCTAAAAACATAAAAACGAATATTTACAACAGGTAGTATGTTAGCAAACACAGATGCACATTACACAGATCAACTAGCAATCGGGAGACTTAAGAGGGCGTCGCCCCTGTTAGACAGAAAGACGGGGGGTTGGGGGGGCGGAGCCCCCCCATCTAAAAACATTAAAACGAATATTTACAACAGTTAGTATGTTAGCAAACACAGTTGCACATTACACAGATCAACTAGCAATCGGGAGACTTAAGAGGGCGTCGTCCCTGTAAGACAGAAAGACGGGGGGCTGGGGGGGCGGAGCCCCCCCATCTAAAAACATTAAAACGAATATTTACAACAGGTAGTATGTTAGCAAACACAGATGCACATTACACAGATCAACTAGCAATCGGGAGACTTAAGGGACTTAAACCAGTCTCATCGGAGACTATCCACACAGGTGCACTCTATTCCTTCACTCTCATAATCCAATGGCATGGGGGTACCTATATCACTAACTAGCTGCTGTGGTTTTATCTTGATAGTGAAATATCAATTAGGTACAATTTTAGCCCAACTCGGGATTTACCGCTGAACAAACTAGGCAGTCAAGGATTATGGAGAGGTACTAAACTTTCACAGGTTGGTAGCTACTACATAACTTAAAAGAGGCAAATAAAATAAAGTTAAAAACTAAAACCCGACTACGTAAAAGTTATAAACAAGCGTTCAAAGATGTTCCGAATATATATTAGCGATTGAATATTATTCATCGTTACATTTTCATACTCGGTAGTCGGAGGCCCCAAGCTAGGAGCTCTGTATGTACCTAAAAAGGCCTCCGACTACCTGAGTATGAAAATGTAACGATGAATAATATTCAATCGCTAATATATATTCGGAACATCTTTGAACGCTTGTTTATAACTTTTACGTAGTCGGGTTTTAGTTTTTAACTTTATTTTATTGTATTACGGAACATAATTAATTACGAATTGAAGTTGCGAACCTTACTTTTTTAGCGTGAAATTAGGAGGACTTTTAAAATATATGACTAGTTATTATAGAAATAAATGACTCTAGGCTAAATAATTGACTTCTATTATAATGTAGAAGGTACAAAAAACATTAAAATAGATACTTATGTTCGCAAGATAAAAGCAGTGAGACAAATTCTATGAATAAACCTGTTGTATAATGTGATCTATTACAAACTGCATAATTTCTATCCATTATAAAGGTACTAATCTCGCTCCGCTTATCGCTAAGCCTGCCTCTACACCACGGCTTCAAGTTTATAGCTCACCAAGCCGCGCAGTGTGCAGCAGCCTTAACTTTATAGCTAATGGAAAGGTATTTGTTTATTACTTTGTAATGCTAATAATACGGCATCCATATTGAATCGCAGCCCGTTACGGAGCATTTATGACGGTTTGATTATGATCCAAGCGCCTTTTGGGTAAAGGTTTAATGAGATTTAAAGCTGTGAATTCTATGAATTGGCCGTGATATGTTTTTTATTGAAAGAAACATAAAACACATGCTTTGAACCAGCAATGTAAACCGAAAGAAAATAATCATAATTACCGAACCATATTTAATAAATAATAAATATCATTCTTGAATGAATAGGAATAAAAAATTGCCATATTATCAATAAATTTGTCTTAACGCATTCACTGCTCAGCGTCTGCGGTGTGACCCGCAGGGGTGAGGCGTGGCATGGCGGCAGGGCCGAAACTAGTAAGTCTGTTAGAACCAGATGTGCGTCGTGGGCATTAAAACTTTTAGTTTAAGGCTGAGCGCAGACTTTAGTCGCGATAGTTTTAAGACAGACATTCCTCACTTGAAGTGTGTATTTTTGTATAGCAATAGTCCGTCTTAAGACTATCGTGACTCAAGTCTGCCTGACTTAAGACTACCGTGACTCAAGTCTGCCTGACTTAAGACTATCGTGACTCAAGTCTGCCTGACTTAAGACTATCGTGACTCAAGTCTGCCTGACTTAAAACTATCGTGACTCAAGTCTGCGCTTAGCCTATTTGGCGATCTCAAAACCGTAGGACGATATAATTCCAAGCCAAGTTGGCAATGAAAGCTTTCCCTTCAATCAAATTCTAATACCACACTTTCTCAGAAAACTCAAGCTTACTTGGAAAAAGCCGGTAAAGTACAAAACTTCCATAATACTCACCAAACAAATATAATATTCAAAGAGTTCAAACACTATCTTAGTGTTCAGAACTAAGGAAGCGAATAAATACAAAAACCGTTTGCCGCAGTTGTTTTAAACTTCCCGTTAAACTTTAACGACTTTGCATTTTTATCTGAAACATACAAACCATCGAACTTCATAACTTTATACGTAAACTAATGTTCATGCTGGTTAAACAATGTTTTTGCTAGGAAAATAATTTATGACTAATTACTGTCTGCTTTTAATTTCTTGTTTTTGTTTCTAATGTTAATAAGGTAACAAGTACGTAGGTACATAATTGAATTTAAATTAACTTTTTATCAACTGCAACCTATTTTAGTGTGGTAGGTAGGTAAAACCACAAAAAAAATGCAATATGTAACTTGTTAGCTTCTGAAGTCCTAATATCTTCTAATCCACAACTATTTTAAATTAAGTACAACCGGTTTTTAGGCAAGATAATGGAATAAAAGCATTATCGGCTGTTTTACTAGTGGAAGTTGTTGGCATAACTAGTTTTACAGTACAAAACTGAATAACTTTATTGAAGTTTGAAGGGTTGTATATTTAGTACTTAGTTACTAGGTAGGTACATTGTGTCTGTTTTAGTAAAAAAGAAAATCTTTTCGCTTACAGAAAACGGTTCTATCAATCAAATTGACTTTTACTAATGTGACCGTGAAACCATTGACAATGAGTGAAAGAACTGATCAGTGAATCACACAATGGCTTCGTACAGTCACCAGGAGACGCAGTCCAGCCCTGCAAGGGAGCTGCCGAGGTAAGTCCACTTTTAACACTTTTCAGGTGTTTCATTTAATTAGTAAAATAGATGAAGATTATGTTAATTTTCACTGACCCATCACATGCCTATGCAACATATCCATAAAGATCCAGGAGATGTTTGTGCAACCATACAATAAGGACACAATACAAAATAGAATAAGGACACAAAACACAATAGAATAATGACTCAAATCTAATAAACTTACTCCTCTAACACACGACACGACGTTTCCTATTAGATAGCTCTAACGTAATCAGAACACATCACAGTCGTTTTGCGGTGAAGACCCAGGATCCCGATGTTACTCATAAGTACTTTTGCAGTTCTTGACCTCCACAGCAGCCTCTTGATGTACGTGCAATATACTTAATTAATTAGGGTAATAATTTTAGGTACTTACCGATACAATACCTAACCATGGGTAATATTGTGGTAGCATTTACTACGGGATTACGGTTATCTCTAGCTGGACGCATGCCAGTCTATCGACGTCTATTTATTAAGGTGCGTTTTCGGTGAGAGCAGCAAGAGCGGGAGCAGATTTTGTTTTTCAAAGGTTCAACATAGTTTTTAGTTAGAGTCTTTACTCGCGTGACGAAAACTCGGAAAGAGGCTAATGAAGTATTTAGTTAATAGTACCTACCTGTGACTGTGTAGTCACCACCTGTATTGCCATGCTATTTGGCACCGCGTATAGACTCGGCACCTTTCTCCTTCACGAAATCAAAATGGGACACCACTTAAAATTTTGCATTTTTAGGGTCTTACAATTCTTTGGAGACTTATTATTGTTACGCATAGAATTATAGACCTATGTTATTTTGAATATTCTATTCGTTAATTGGTATGTTAGACACAAGTCATAGGTTTTTTCAGTCATGTTAATGTAATTTGGTACTCTTAACCATATTTTTATTAATTAGTTAGTTAAAATATCACCGGTTTAAAATTATTCTGGTACTTTAGAACATTAGAATTTTTTTAAAACGTAAAAAGTAATTATTCTCGATTTCGTAATTTTTTGGGTTGTGTTGTATGTCTTTTTAGTGATAGTGATATTATTTTAAGTTTGAATTGAAAGCGACAGAATAGCGATAAATTTCAATGCATTTTGCGATTTCATGAAGGAGGAGGTGAACGACCCGAATTGCCACCTCATTTGGCAATTAGTATAAAGTTCAAGGCTCCAAAAACTGCCCAAAATTTGCACCGGTAATGGCTATGTAGAACACACGTACTTATAACAAACTAAAGTCCTCGCGCAAAAAATAGTCACATTAGAGGTAGGATACCTATGCTAAGTCACCATTTAATCATAAAAAGGACAAGAAATGATGTCAAAATATACTGGCAGCCAGCATTATAACAAAAAAATACTTACTTTTTTTTCTTAGCTGCCAGTACTTTTTAACGTAGTAGACGTTAAAAAAAGCGTAAAAATTTAAATGCTTGTTCCTGGCCATCAGAAATGGGATTTCCGGTTACAATAAAATAAAAAGCAAATAAAATATAACAAACTGTACTGCACAATCGTAAAAACAAAACCCTTCGCATTGCAGATACAGCCCGACCGAACATTGAATGTTTGGTCAATGACCGTACCATTGTTTTGACTATTGCAATCACCGCTTTGCTGACCGGAACAGCAATAGCTGAAAATTTTACAACAATTATAGTTCTCAATACATTTTTAACGATTAGTTTGATCAAAGCAAAAGATAATAATAACAAAAAATTGCTGTATCATTCACGTAGCATCATCTATCTTCAAGATAATAAAGACTTCAAATTGCTGTAAAAAGTTGAGTAAAAGACAGCAGGAGCGGTCAGCTGGAAGGATTATATCTTTATGATAAAATATATAATATCTTTCTGATATCATTACTCATTTAAAAAAAATAATTAACCTGCTCCTTTACATAGTTATGTTCCTAGACGACGTTATCCTTAGACACTACTAAGACGGTAGGCGTATGAAATGTTCCGATTGTCCACCAATGTGAACTACGCAGGTAGTCCACAGGCAATGGACGAGTATCTATCTAGATTTGCTGTTGAAAGTGGAACAAAATCGGTGCTGAGTCGATTGATGCTGAATATTTTTTTTGCGTCGAGAGCGGAATTTCTTACAAAAACGAGCCAAAAGTATAACGAAAACATTGGTATTTTCCTAATCAATTACTTACCACTCACATCAATATCAATTCGTGTGAGAATACTTCGAAAACTTGTCAATTAGTAGTATCCATCCATTTTCGTTCCGGATGTAAAATCGATACAATGGGCTACACCGAAAGATCACACACATTTGGTACGCGGCATATTGATAACCGCCTCGTTTTGAAGTCGGTTGAGTGTTTATTTTTTCATCTCGGCGTTTATTTTCGTTTTCAAGTTATGTTTTGCTGACGCTCCTCTTTAGTTTGATTAACGCGTCTGAAAACTTGAAAGCAATGGTTGGTTTATATTCTTTTGAATATCAGTAACGCCTCGTATGTTTGTTATTAATAAAAATTGTTTTGCGGTGTTAGGTAAGTAGATACTTCTTGTTCAACAATAGCAAAACATCAAATACTAGAATAGGAAACGTTCTTTAAAAAAAAACCGGCTTTACCGTCAATGCGTACAATAACGACTTAAATCTTTTGAGGTTTTCAGCATGGTTTCTGACCTAAACGACATCTGTCGAAGTTCTACCATAACCTCTGACCTATTCTACACTACCTAAAATATTGTATTGGAAACTATGTATTTAAAAATAACTATAAATATTTTTAGACGCCTATAGAAAACCTTTCTGAGACGAAGAAGTTCCGCCTGCGACGCAGGAGGGTTGCAGGTTCGATTCCCGCCTTGGAACAAATGTTTGTACGATCTGCAAATATTTGTTCCGGGTGTACTGGGTATTTCTGTGTTTAATAAAAATATATATCTATGATACGTATTGTATGTATAACAGTCATCTAGTAATCATAACACAAGCTCTGCTTAGCTTGGGGCTAGATGATGCTGTGTGAATTGTCCAATAATTATTTATTTAATATTATTTCTGTTAGGTACCTATAGTTACAAAAAAAACTTCATTTACTTAAGATATGTTTTAGCTTAAATTAGGCTCGAAGGCTTGTAAAAGATTACTTGGTAGCTTTTTGCAAAAAAACCTGAGAAGCGTACCTTATCTCACAACACTGCCTATATTGGTTCACAGTACCATACCATACCTACTTGTTTAAAATTTAAAATTCAAACCGCCTCTTTCGTCTCATAAAAAGTTTAAATTGAGTAGTAAATAGCTAGTTAGATTGTCTGCAACCTCATTTCAGATTCATAGCACAATGCATTCGTAATTGCTTTCAATGCGAGAATTGCAAATGCATTTTCTACGGATCTCTATTTATCTGCATCAGGGCAATGAAGCTTCAATTAAATTCTTAGGGATTGTTTTACTTTGAGCCTAAAACCGAGTACCGACCGGTGTAACGAGGCGTTATGTACCTATGATTTATAGCGAGCATGATACGCAGTGTGCTAAAATCTGTCTCGTTTCTCGTTGCGAGCATCTTCTTTCCCCGTACCGACTGCACGAACGTGAGCTGTTACATTACGTATCGTAACACCAGTCAATGCCCGTCTTTAGGGAGATGCTTTTCTTCGCTCAGAACTTTCTTATCTTAGATTCGTTTTTGATAAATATTTTGAACAGTACGGACAAAACTGGGCATTTTTTGACGGAACTGCTTATATGAGCAACAGCGTTCCTTACAAAACGTAATCAAAAATTATATCCTTAATTTTTTCATCGTCAAACCAAAATTAGGTTTACCAAGAAACCTCATAATAGGAAAACATTCGCAAACTTCCCGTTATTCATTCCAGAGTTTGATAAAAAGGAAACGTGATAAATATCTTTCCAATACCAACACTTGCCGCCAAGTTTAATAAGTTTTAAAAATGAATTTAAAACTAACCGTTTCAAGTTCAGACGTCGATGCCGCTGGGAGGCCACGTAATGTGTTTTGTTGCGTCGCATCGCCCTGCACGTCCGTGATCTGATGTTGCATTTTATAAATAAATTCACTTATTTTCGCTTATTTTATTACATAATATATAACTTTTTAATTACAGAGAGTGAAGATAAAGAGAGGAACCAGGAAAGGGAGACTTTTGCTCCGTATTGGAACAGTATGACCTCCTACAAAATGGCTCAGTGACCCAAAGTGGGTCTTGGCCTCTAACACAAGACTTCTCCAGGCATCTCGTTTCTGAGCTGCTTCTCGCCAGCTGTTGACGTCGAGTTCACGGAGATCGAGTTATTTCCAACGTCTCACGTGAGACGTGCTCATCCCCAAAGTGGCACGAAAACAGTTCCCAACGTCTCACGAAATCAGAGCGTCATGGTTTACCGTAATAAACCTTGACGCTTAACCCTTAACCGTAGTTATGGGTTACAATCTACATGATCTAATATCTATCTTTTTGAATGGTGACTCAAAAGACGAAATAATTAGACTATAATTTTCAGTCATTTTGATAATATCAGTGTAGTAGTGGCAGTAATAGTCACAAACGCTAGTAATGGTGGATGGGTGCGATGGCTTTCCAAAAAAATTATACGGTTCAGAGGACCAAATAGTTCTAACTACCGCTTTGCACCCCAACGCGACGGATCAATGTCCATAAATTCCAAATCTCACCGCCAAATAAATTTCAATTTAACTGATCACCATATTGCAGCGGTTTTATAATAACGGAGGTGCACTAGTGTAAGTTATGAGGCGATTATCGGCGTGGTTGAATTATGCGGTGCCGGTGGGTGATTTAGCGAGCACTTGTGAAAAAGTTCGAAAATGATGCGAGTTTGAAAGGCACGTGGTAGGGGCATGTTCGACTAGACTTGACGAAAAGTTTAGTAGATTTTTAATCACGAAGAGAAAACTGAATCATCAGGGCGAGGGTCAGGAATGAGCCCATGGTATCGCTAGATTGACGAAGTAGAGACCCTTTACTTCGTCAATCTAGCGATAGCAAGAGACTGCTCGAGAAACACTCTCGACGTTACTAGCAAGAGACAGGTAGATAGATAAAGAATACTAATGCACACTTAAAAATAAGAAAATTACAAATGAAAAAAATATCATAAACATGACATTTGGCGGTCTTATCGCTCAAGAGTGATCTCTGCCAGACGACCTCGTAGAGACAGTATCCGAAAGTCTTGTTCGAAGGAACAGAACCAATAAGGTCGCTGAACAGCGCAGGAAGTATAAACATAATGTTGACTTTGAAAAAGATGATCTAGAAATGTTTAAAATTAATGTGGACCATTATTTCATCAGCCGAAAACAATTCACCGATTCGGAAGCCATAATAATAAATTAACTCAATAAAGCTCACTGTACACTGAAGCTAGTTAAAAATTATCTTAACATGGACCTGAAATGAACTCACAAACTCTACCTACCGTCTCATTCATATTCACCTCACACTGGACTCGGAGGCATGTCGCACGTGCTAAATTTGGAACCCAAAAAAATGTTTTGCATGTAATTTTGTATGATGGAATGATTTTCGTGACATGCGAATATTTTTGGAGTTTTGCGGATTTTAACAACTAGGTTAAATATTCGCGGCAGCTGAAAAATCAGATGCTTTATTTTGTACTCTAGCTTATCTCTTAGCTCAAAAGATTGAAGAAAACATCAGAATTCTTTCTACACATAAATTATGAAATTATAATCTAGCGCTTTATTTAATAGTATTATTTTAGTCTCAAAAGGTTTTAACAATGATTAGTTGGTAAATTATTTGCTTCTAAAGTAGATCTAATAATTTTGTCATTTCAGTCATAAATAATGAATAATTAGGTAGATACAAATTATGATACCAACACATTGAGTTGCGTAGATAAAATGAAGAGTAGCTAGCTCACTCTTATAACAATCAAGAGCATCTACATTACCAAATCGTAAAAACCGATATTTTCAATCGATGTAGCTTTTAGTATTTTGCTTATTTAAGTAATTCAAGAACAATCAACTACTTCTGGCTGCAAGTACCAGTAGTAACGAATAATTTCGATAGACCTCAAAATGATTCGCTAATTACCGAAATTTTCTGATGATTGTCATTGTCACTTACTACCAGATTTCAGATTTCAATAACTTTATTTCATAAAGTTTACAAAATAAGCACTTACATCGAAGAAACGCAGGTCAATTCTTCGGTTCTCTGTCGAATGTATTCGTTACAAATCATATCCTTCAGAGAAACTCCGAGCATAGCTCTCTCCATAGCTCGCTGGCGACTTTTAACTGGTGGACAAGCCCTACCGTGAGTGTCCACGTCTCAGCTCCGTAGGTCATCATGACTTGTAGGATATAATAATCTAAAGTACCTACGCGAAAGCAAAATTATGAACTTAAATTAATAACATCATCTTATTCGGGGTAGGTACTCAATAGTCACTTATGAGAGAGTGAGTGAACCAGCTGAGTTCTACAGCTAGAACCAAATATTAATATGATACAGCAGCCCATGCACATAATGGGTATTAAAATAACCGATAGCCCTCGTGTCATAGTCCATAAAATTATTTTGGGGTTTGTATTAATAGTCAATTCAAAACACGTGTTTATTTTCATGTTCCTTCTTGTTTTTATCTACTGTGTATATCTGAACATAGTAATAAAAGTGAGGAGGTATTCTCTTTAGAGTCCTCCGTTTCGCTCTAAGCGTGTCCGTTCTAAATCTGGAAACATACTGCGAGTTCTTTAAATAAGGTATATAATGTGAATAAGAATTTGAAGTGTAGTGTAGAAGCTCCTTTAAGAAATAGTAACTTTTATGAAAAAACTAATTAATAACTCCTTAGAGTCCACAGGTGATCGGAATGCTGGCTTTTATTTCGGTCAACGAAATAGCATTGCCATTCAACGTGGCAATGCTGCCAGGCATTCTGAGCACTCTGCCTTCTAGTGACGGCTTAGATTTTTAGAATAGATTCAAGTGTTATTATTAGTTGTAATTATTTTATTCTGTTGTTGTGATTTTTATAATAGTTATTCGATAACAATTTTACTAACAGTTTTTGAAAAAATATTTTAAAATGTCTCTTCTACTAATCTTTGTGTTTAGTTATATACAGTTATATTTAGTTGTATAGTCGCTAAGCCGGATTCAAGTAAGTGGGGCTATATTATAGGTACGAAATTGATACAAATAATACAATTTAGAGTGTTTAATGGGATCAAATTCCCATGAATGATAATAAACACTTATATTAATTATAATTTTAACGATTTAAGTTCATGATCAGACCTGATTTAACGATATAGACGAGCAAGGAAAGATCCAAAACATCTGATATAACAACCAATTCTGTTAATTCAAACCAAAACAACTAAAACTTCCAAAAGTTCGGAATAATTCCGAACTCTGTTATCAAATCAGTGTTGCCTAAACATCCGTAAATTGTTACAGAGTTACGGATAAACTCAAATTATCGAACAATTGCTTGTCTAATCGTTGCGGTCCGAATAAGAAGAGATTTTCGTTCGGCGCGTTCGGTCCGCTGGGCCGCACCAGTAGGGTTGTCTCTTGGCCCTTGACCAAGTTACAATAAGTTAAATTTTATGATAGGTAATGTAACTATTGCGATTCGGTATAGCATTCACTGCCTAGGCTCTACGGTGCACACGGAGCGAAGAGGCGTGGCGCGCGTCGTGTTTCTCAATGAGCAGGTAGACATCCATAATGTGTGTCAGGTCATGTGCCATGAAAGTGTTAACTAATGGAAGAGGACATCATACAAATGATTTGTAAGTTTTTTTAGTAATAGTAGTTAGTTGAAATACTGGGTGTATTTAGTCTACTGAATTTATTGAAACTCTATTTAAGTAGCCTTAGGTACTGTAAAACTTTTCAAGAGTAGATAAATGTTCTATTGTGTTTTTGGAAGCGAAGGAACCGAAACATAGCCTAAACTTACTCGTACTCAATAAAAAAATAAAGTTAAAATACTTTTGAAAATTAACCTAATTCATTACGGATGTAAGCGGGTTAACTACGAACCTTATTTGTGTTGGAAGAACACCAACGTTTCATCCCTTAACGAGGGACTTCTTCAGGGTGAGTGCGGTTCTAGGCGCGCGCGTTCCGCGTCTCTCCGAGCATTACATCCGTAATGAATTCGTCAAACTACGATAGTTTTTATAGTAAAATTAACCTAATTATTTATCTTAAGAAACTTGATAAAATATTTTTATATGAGATAAATTGATTTATTATTTTAGCATTTTTTATTAGCAGCTTAAAAACTAACACGCAACCCTACCAAAACAGGGCCCGCAATGTCCGCAATTGGTATTCGTATCCGAAAGCCAGGGCCAGAGGTACAGCTCATCGCAATCGATAGGCAAGACGGAATTACTGAATGTCATTACAAACTCTATCGCTGTTCTAGGAACAAAGGTAATCTAGATCTCGGTTAGGTAGCACTCTGAGCAATTGGTATCCCTCCTGGGCCAGAGGTTCAGCTCATCACAACAATCGATACGAAAGACGAAATTATCGAATGTCATTACAAACTCTATCGCCATTGTAGAAACAATGGTAATGTAAACCTCAGTTGATGAAAGAGAATTTCAAACAAAGATTTTAATTATTTATTTTAAATATTTGCTTTTACGCCAGTATTGAATTAGTCACCTACTTCAAACACTTTTGGCCTTAAACTGAAGTAAAATTTTAGAGCTTTAAGATAGTTTTAAGAGGACCTGATTACAAACGCCGTGATTTGATTAAAAACCTGATATCAGTAGCGAAATTTTCCTCTATGTCAAAAGCACAATTGATTTAGGTGTTCACCTTTGCCAGAAAAGCAAATCACTATCTTCAATATTCAAAATTACACCTCTCTGCGAGTGATTAATTTCTTACTTCTTTTATTGGTAATTTTTATGTCAAGAATCTTTTGCTTTGTGAGTTTAGAAAAATATGGCCGTTTAGCCTAAAGAGCTCAGTCAAAAGACAATGGAATTACAATCATAAGATTAGGTATCTACCTCCCCAAAACAACGGCTTCCGTAAACAATGTGGGTCATCATCAGTTCTCCGATCACGTCCGTCTATTTGTTCCGATGTATTGCTATCGGACACCACCTGCCTGCTATTAGTCCGATTTGCTATATTGAATTTTGGGTAGTTCTGATGTTCAGTCATTAGACGAAACGCGATTGTGAAGTTTTGTTTGTCCATTGGTTGTGTTTTGGGTTCATATCGACTATGATTATCTACCACCAGTTTTAAATTAAATTTTACCTGCGATAGATGCGGTGTCTAATAATATTACATTATATACCTAAGTCCAATTATTATTAAGACTACCTCATATCAATCTTCTAATCTAGGTACTATTAAAGGAAGATACCACTGTTAAGTAATTTTTGCCCTCGTAAATAACATATAAACAAAGACAGGTTACCTACACCCAAAAATTCTACGGGTGCATTTCTAGACAAGATCTTGGTTGATATATGCAGTGTCGTAGTAAGACAGAATAGAATTTGAGTAGATCTCAGAAACGGTCTGCCTCAAAAACCTGCCACGAACTATTTTTCAAAGGTCTCTAAGCCGAGCTCGCCAGGTCACACACGATACGTGATTCAATTTCACAGTGATTGATATGTTGGATCCCGCAGGGGGAGGCATTTTGGTCGTATGCAATTTTTCATCCTTAGTTTTTAGCAATGTACGAAATGTGGGTTATAAAAGTGGCAAGAGCGTGTCAGACCACACAAGAGAAAAAATCTAAGTGACAGTAAAAAAAACGGTTTATTAAAAAAAAAAAAATTTACTACTAAACAGGAGACAATTAGTATTTTACTGAAATTGTTCCATGGTTCTTCAAATTTCGACCCGTCCCGTGCTTCCGAAATTAGTGGCGTCATTGGTGAAGTTCGAGGGGTCTCTAAAAACAATTAACCGAAACGTTTGACAAACACACGAAATAAGAGTTTACGTAGGTTTCTTGAATCCGTATATTCAGACATCAAATCCACGCTAAAAATTAAGAAATCCTAAAAAACTTTATGAAAGAGTTGCTCCAATATTCTTCATTCACAGTAACTTCTTAACAAAGTCTAAAGTACCGTCTTCTTCGACCCAGTTCGTGTCTCCGGGTTACTTTAACGAGGAATTTGTTGAAAAAGTGGCAGAAACTGCCGAATAACTCGTCGGGTGGGCTCGGGGCGCATTTTAACGAAGCAGTGCCAAAGGTGAGGACACACGAGATGAAGAAATCATGAAAAACATAGGAGAAGACTGATTTAGATAACGAGAAAATAAAATTCTAACGGTCTTAAACTAGAAGCAACCTGAATAACAAATACGAAGGTAATTTCTACACCTTTGTTATGTATCGACCACCAAGAAGTCGCAGTTCAGATTATGGTCAAACGAACTGTGATGAGGACATATTAATAGTTAAGGTGTAAGTTTACATAAATAGTGTGTACAACTGTTTGTTCTCCGAATAAAATAATATAAAATGTGTGCTAATTAACTAGAGGGAAAGTCAGTAATTAGATTACCCGAAAAAACCACAATAACGTTGTATGAAGTAAGCTAACCGAGATCTAGATTACTTGTATGAAACTAGTGGTATATTTTTTGATTCTTTCACTGGTGCACAAAAAATTGAAGCGAATAAAATCAGTAACATCTTATTTCTTATTTGATTGATAACGCTGTTTATGTATAAAATTGGACCTTTCTAAGTGCTTATTTTTTAAGCTTAAAGAAATAAAGTTATCGACTTTGACTTTGAACATGAGAAAACATTCGCAAAATACAAATTATAAAAAGGATTCTACATATTCAGAAATAACAACAGTAGCTAACAACGTAACCATTAACACGATCGCCTTATCTGATCTTTAACATGTAGTGGTCACATCGGAACAGTTACTTAGTGGATTATTCGCCATTTCTATCCCTTTGGTGCCGTAAATAAGCTGGGTAAGATATTTACTATGAGGGTACGATATAGCCAAAGATAACGTTAACTTCGATGCATCCTTTGGGAGTGTCCTTATCCTTCTGCCTGTCTCCATTAATTTGAAAAGTTCAGAAAACTACCCTATTTTTTACTACTCTAGCTAGACACATGATTGTAAGAACCCTAAATTGACTCCTATCTTTTTACACCTATATTGGATGGTATGTGGAACGAATTTGCAGGAGATTTCACAACAGCCAATTAGATAATTTTGAAATATCCTCAAATACAACTCAACATTCTGCTTTGGATTGGGTTCCTTAACTATTCCTTTATTCCCACTATCCAAATTATTTATATAGATTTTTGTTCACTGTACCAAAGTCCCCTCCTCCCCTTCTTGTTTGCTTCTTACCTAAAGTAGACTAACCCAAAATGATTAACATTTATTTACAAGTCATCATGCTTCTGATCAGACCAATACAAGATGACATCTGAGACATCTAAGTTAAACACGCCAGTCTATCCGCGCCCTAGCCACGTCCCGGTATTGGCTAGCATTCATGAATGTTAATTCCTCCGCACGACGCAGTCGCAAACTTGTGGCTTAATCCCAACTGAAGTTTAGTACGCGATAGGACGTAGGGGATTCGGGAGGCCTTATTACCATAGTCTTGACTTGAAACAGGGATGACGTTTGTCGCAATAGATAGAATCTGAAATGCGGTTGATTCTTGAATGTTGATAGCGTGGTCGTACCTTTGGGCTAACTTTAGTCGCTATCAGATTGTAGTAAGGTAATCAAAATAGAGATCTAGGTAAACAGAATTGACGGACTAACATACTTTTATAACGTTAACCTTTGTGTTGAACCTTTAATCCTTTTTAAACTCTTTGTGTTTAAATTAGGGGATTTTTTGAACAATTTGTATCATCAAAGTGTAAGTTATAGGTAAAAGTAATTTCTTATGGCCCGCTCACATGGTAGCATATTCATCACGATACAACGATATTTGGTTTCATTCGATAGCCTGTCTAAGCCTAAGCTATATAGGCAGGCCTCGTCATGACTTACCCAACATCGGCATGTTGATGCGATTGAACCTACTGTCTTCACGAAATACATCAATTTGCTTTTATTTTACTCGTACAAGCCAAATTTCACCATGAATTGGCAAATATTTGGAGGCGTTTTTTTTTTACTTTCGTTAAAAATATGAGCTATGAGCTCCCGAAAAATACCACGTAACGAAGCACTATAAAACAAAACGCATTCACAGACAGAGATACATCACAGTAACGACTCAACTGAAGCGTGTTTCCGAGACGCTGCGAACGGCCGAATGGTGCACATTACCGCCTTCTTTCCCCACTTTACGCTCATTAGGCCATTATTCCCTAAAGTCTTGACGAAGGGTTATCTAAACTGGAAATGAAAAAAAACTAATAAATACCTACTGAAATTTTCACAGAGCATCACCTGGCCCGTAAGGATATACCTAAGGATATAGTACCAATAAACACACCAAGCAAACTGATAATATGGACAAGCTCTTCATAGCAACGAAAGCTAAAACGATCCCCATCTAAGGTTAGATATGATTTTAACAGTCTTTTTTGTGAAGTACTAATAACTTTTGAAAAAGTGTTCACAATAAACGACAACAAACAAGAACATTATTACAGATCCAATCACATAGATAACAAAAGGTAGGGAAATCATGTATGGGCAATTGCGTACGGTTCTATAACAAGCTTCCATCTGAAGCAACTGAGTTTTCGTAAGACCTTTATTTCTTATTTTATAATACTATTACAAAAAGCCGTTTGAAGTATATTAATTTGACTTATCTATGTGCTTATTTTCTAAGCCTAAAGAAATAAAGTTATTGACTTTAACTTTAACTTCAACCTTCGACATAATATTCGAATCCCTAGTAACACATCCAGAAACTATATCAAGTTTAGTCCTTACACCCGACTGGCACGCAACACTGGAGCGACATCACATCGGTCTTGCTTCGTCTTGCTTCCGTCTTGCCACATTACCAGCCCACCGTCAGTGTTTGTCGATACTATATCATTCGGATTTCACGTTACGATCTCTTTTAAATGTTAATATTTTAGAAACGTTTGTAGATGTGGTGACGAATCTTTGATTTATTGTGTCTGTGCTATTTTAGATGATTGAAGCTTTCGAGAAGCTAAAGCTAAATTAATTATAAAATACTGAGAACAACTTTAAATTAGTCTCTTTTAAGTTTGTTAGTCTCTTTTATTATGCATACTTTTCTTTTATTATTTTATATCACTTATCTCTAAAGAAACCCATCTTTGACCTGTGTAATGTATTTTATTGTATTTGTGATATATTTTTTCAATTGTTTTTTTCTCGTTTATCATTTTTATGTGTATTTTTAGAATGTGTTAAAATGTACCTAATTTTACCGTTTGATAAGTAGTTAGATTTCTACGATTTATCCGAATGTGTTAAAGTATACCTATAATTTTACCGTTAGATAAGTAATTGAATTTCTTCGACTTGTCCGTGTCCGAAGGTAAATAAATATAGGTTTTGATGAACTATTTCATTAAATATCCTCATGAAAATAGTTCTTAATAAGATAGCAAGAACCAGCGTGAATCTAGAGATAAAAACAAAAAGTTAAAAACAAATCACAAATCTTCAAACAAACCATACTGATTGAAACAGAGCCAAACAGTTGAAATTGAAAACCGAGCTCCGACTAAAATAAACAGAGATAATCACATTATATCACCCAATATACTTATCCAACCACTTTAGCCACCCCATAATTATATTTACCAAACAAAGTTTATCCCTATTACCCGTGGCATCGACCTACTTCGTAATCCTGCCGTGTTCGTGGGTAATTAATATTAGGCAAGACACTACTTTATTTCATTATGCGACAAGTCGTATTGCAGGAGTAAGAAGTTTGTGGAGGGTTTCAGGAAAGTGCGGTATTTCCGTGTGTAAGGATTCCTGCAGGAATTACGTAAACAACGCAATAAAAAATTATATAGATAGCCTTTATTAAGAATTAAAATTACATCCACATAATAGAATAAAATTTGAACTAGTATTTACAGTTGCAACCAATGAGCTAATTATAGAATGTTGCAAATTATCTACAGGTAGCTTTACTGATCCAATCCAACAATTAATATAACGATTTTTTTTCTTAATTCACACTCAATTAATTAGAATTTACGTAGGACCTACAATGATTCTTAAACTGTTTTGGAAATAAAAGGCTTATTATTATTAGCTTATCTGATCCATATCAATACCAGTCGGAAGCGTCCCCAAGAGTCTGGCTGCATTGCCCCGCTGTATGGCAATGCTACACCACTACGCCAGATACCCACCAACTCTCGTGTCATACGTCGCTTCGACCACACGCTAAGATATTTAAAATTATTATTAAAAAATCCAGAGTATTCATACCCCATGCCAAAGGGTTTCGACTCCAAGGGGATCAAATGCGGAATGATGGTTTAGGACTTTGAAAACTGCTTCATCATAACACAAGCTCTGCTTAGCTTGGGGCTAGATAAAACTGTGTGCATTGTCCAGTATTATTTATGTATTTATTCAAATAAACGCTCGGAGACAAGATTATAGGCCAAAGAATCATCATCAGTCAATAGACCTAATAAGAATCATCCTCCAGCGGTAAGATGGGCGAATTATCATCACAAAGTAGCGGGGTAAAACTGGACTAGGTCCGAGTTCATCCGTGAATCAAGACAAGTGTCTTATTACCAGCGATGGTGAAGTCAGGTTGTGAATGGTGATGACTTGCCATTCTGTAATCTTACTAAATAAGTTTACGGTTTAACTTTACAGGGCACTTCACCCCGTACACTGAATACTGAAATAACAAAGGTAAAGGTAACTAACCTAGTTAAACTTCGGCTACTTCTGACTAACAATTAAGCTGTCGATCGCTCCTAAAGTTTCCTACGGCTTTTCATTTTCTTAGCTGAAGTTTTGGGTGTTTATTACGCTGTGAATTATTTTCAATCAGTAAATTAATGGAAATAAGAGCATGTAATGGTTCCCCTAGGTGCCTACTCGAGAGTAGGTATGTAAGGAGAAATAATGATATATTTTCTAATTTACCTGCGGGTACAATAAGTTAGACGTAGGTAAATTATCAGCATTTCAAACTTTGCCGCCACAATTCGTTTAATAATTCCTCTAGCAATAAACCAAACATTAACAACATAAATTACCCAGCCTGATTTATACGTGTTTGTTTATTTGTTGTTGAATAAAACTCGATAATTTCCATATGGCAGAGGGCTACCTGCTGTTAATGGCGGCCTATTACGTTTCAATTCAATTTCCATGTTAACAAACATTCAATTGTTGCGCTAGATGTACATGAACTCCACAATATTTTGAGTAAAATTAATTTTAAATATTATTATGTAGTTAGTGTGATGATTCTAGAGATAAAACTAACCTACCTACAACTGGGTTGGTGGTCACGTTTCTTGCCACTTTAATGAAATACAACTAAAGAAAACTGGAACAAGAATTTTTAAAGCAATAAAACTTTTTACCAGCAAAGAATAGGGGAAAGAAATCTAACCACAAACTTCAGGCTCTCGTAAAATCACGCTTCGTTAACTTTCACGTTTAATCTTAGGGCTAAGTTTAACGAAACAACGACTAAACACTTTTGTTTTAACCAAACAAATGACTGCCCAGATTAAACTGGACATCTTAACGAAGCTGAGAAAGGCGAAAGAATAAAAATAATTAAAAATTTCATCAAGCGAAAGGCTTAATGTTTTTAAAATGAACATTTTTGCTCATTGTCGTTTAGGTACTTTTTCAGAGATTAATAACGGACAGGCACAAAGATGGAGACATTAAAACCTTTTGAAAAAGTACAACTGAAGCTATGAAGATAGGATGAACAAGGAAATTGTAGGCCACGAAATATGCGAGCGGAGAGAGGTGAATACAAAATGAATAAACAACGGCGTCAAAGAAAATACGAAACTTGAGGTTGAAATGTAACCTACGGTCGGTCGTAAAGATATTTTGCATACCAATACAAAGTGATCTGAATTCCCTTAGTTTAAGTCCCCGTTGATTTAATTGTTATTGCTATCAACAGGGAACTTTAGCTTGGTCTCTCATTTAGGTCTCTTGTTCAACATCTGCGTTTGTACCCCAATAGCGAACGATCAGCTTTTTAAAAATGCTCAAAATTTCATAAAAGGTTAAAAGGAATTGGCCAAGAGTAGAGGGGGCCAAAGTGGGGGCACGCACCTGATATCTCCTTTCATCCTATGAATACAAAGAGTATTCCAAATGGAGGATTTACATCTTGTCTTACGCGGAAACGATAAAAAGACAACATTTAAATTTAGAACACGTGATTGTATATCGATTCTCATTTCTCAGCTGTCGAGGAGATGGATGAAATGAATTTGAGGACTCAATCTGTTTTGTAATGTGAGGAATGCGGGGCTATTAGTGATGATACGGAAAAAGAAGACTTCTTTTATTCTTTCAAGAAAAAACTGACACAGATTAAACTATTAAATTTAATCAACCAAAAAACAATAAAGAGAGATGCAATAAAAAAAGCATTTAGAAAAAATTACTTTCAGGTAATTAAATGACAGGACTTAATTGACTGTGTTAGAAACGTATTTAACTGAATAAACTAATAAATTAACTAACGAAACCAATAAAATTTGATCCTAAAGACCCGTTCCGTCCAAACTATCTCACCCCTAAAATCCAATTACACAATCAATTGCTCCGAATCCTCGACACAATCGAAGCGTCTATCTCCGCGGACTTTTTAAAGATTTGCCCATGCCCCGAAGTAGGGCAAAGTACCGCCTCAATCATCGGTTCGCCCTTCCAACTGATTACATTATGCAAATTATGTCACCCCTCTTCTTGTCATCTATACCTTGGAATGTATTTAAATGAGACTACCGAAATGGTGTTCTGGGAACTTTTTTTCATTTTGGGCAATTAAATTTTTGCAGCGGCAGATAAATGTTGAATTGTATATAAAGTATAATGTTGGCTACACTGTACAATAATAGAAAGTCGTAAAAATTTTACGAAATTTAAAAAAAACGACTAATTAATGTAATTTACAAAATAACAAATAACCACCAAGTTTTGATCAAGAACTATAGCGGAGACTTATAAATAGGTAGGTTGAAACAATATTATCACTCTCCTGAAAAGTATTGTTGAGAAATAAGGACAAACATCTTCGTTCGAGGTGTCTTTGTCTTCGTGATTATCGTGATATATCGTCGGTCACATTGTCCGGTTCCATCACGTGACATTGTGGTCAAACGAAGGTCTATATTAAAGAAGGAAGAAGGAGCAAAAGAAAGAAAGAAGGAAGGAGAAAGATTATAAATAAAACCTCAGGTTCTAGGTGTGTGTGTCTTAGTACTTTTAAACAATTTTGTCTAAACAAGACATTAAACTCTACATACCATTACAAACCCTCCAATAGATACAATCAGTAAAGTCATTCCCCGTATTGTGAGCAAGATTAGCGTAAAGAAGTATGTTTCTATTTAAAATTCCATTCTCTCGATCGTTCCACAGCTGCTCGTGACAGCCGATAACAGTTTGGATGTAAAGCATCTGCCGGATAATACCTGATAATGGTGAGATTTTATCGTGCTGGTATTTTATACTGCTAGGATTTTATCAGAATACTTAATGTATATTGGCTTGGAAAACAATAGCGTTTAAACTTTTATAAAGACAAACAAGTGGCTAGGTTAAGTATAATTGTAGCTTCATAAACATTAACTTATTCAACGGATCAGATATTTCCTTCAAGGTACTTGGATATTATTCAATGGGAAATAGTCTTTGAGAGCAGTAAAAGATGATTTTCGACAGAACATCAAGGCCACGGTAATCTATGGTCCTTACAAATCCAATATCTGTCAAATATCTACAAAGTTACAAACTAATCAATGTATCAAATTACTTACTCACTCTTATGTTATGACTCAGCGACCCGAATTGTCTTGGCGTCCGACAAAAAAGCAGTAGTGTTTTTTCCCGTCCAGTACAGTTTCACGCCAGTCCTCGACCCCCGTTTGTCCCGCTAGAAAGATGTGGTGGAAACAGACATGTGAGAGCTACAAGTTGAGTGTAGCAGATTGTGAAATCATCACAAAGACTTGTTCAGTGGATCACAGTGCAAACAGAGCTTCCAATGAAGCGCGCGCAGAGCAAAACTCTGCGCGCGAGATTAGCTACTTACCTTTGTAAAATGGTCAAAATCGCTATCCACCAAAACGCTCCCAATAACGGTTATCGAACACCCGTTTGATGAAACTGTGAACCAGTTCTCTTCGACGTGAACAATATCCCGTCTTTCAGAAGACTCTTTCAACATTTCATCATGTTTCTCGACAATCGGCAGCTCTTTGTCCTGAGCTCAGCTGTCTTGACGACGCGCTATTAAACTCCGACTCTCGCATTACGGAGACGCTCATTTCTGTGCTTTGTTACTGTTTATGTGAAGCAAGTGTTGAGTAACGTGTTTCAGAGTTTCAAACATCAGACTTAGTAGACGAATGTTTATCTAGACCCGAATTGTCTTTCGTGAAACTACTCAGGGGGTTTTGAAGATGGATTCGCGGAAGTTATTGTGACAGTAACATAAATTTGGACGCTGAGTTGATGAACTACTTATTTTGAAGCGATGCTGCCTGAATCCTGATTTATTTTGTTCATATTGTCCGATGCTTGTTGTTGTTCGTTGCCTTGAAGAAATTTCTTTCAGGCGCCTATTATAGTTACTGTTTTAATTAAGATTTAGATATAACAAATTTATGTTGTGTCATTTGTAGCGCTAATTGGTATCCCCCTCACAGAACATTAATGTACTGTGATATCAATTAGCGCTTCTTACTTGGCCTAGAATAACGTGTACATTCATTCGTTCTTGTTTGGGTACAAATCATAAAAACTGCTATTTTGGAGAACTCTAGAGTGTACTTATAGGTACCTTATTTAGGATTTAGGATACTACGAACCAGAAACAATGCAATGTAATCTTTTGACCAATAAACGGTAAAAGTGTCAGTCTAGCACAAGAACACATTAAAACTCACAATTAAAAAAAACGGCCAAGTGCGAGTCGGACTCGCGCACGAAGGGTTCCGTACCATTATCTATAAAAACGGCAAAAAAATCACGTTTATTTTATGGGAGCCCTCTTAAATATTTATTTTATTCTGTTTTTTAATATTGTTGTTATAGCGGCAACAGAAATACATCATCTGTGAAAATTTCAACCGTCTCACTATCACGGTTCATGAGATACAGCCTGGTGACAGACAGACAGACGGACAGCGAAGTCTTAGTAATAGGGTCCCGTTTTTACCCGTCGGGTACGGTACCCTAAAAGTCAGCTTGACTTTACTGATTGTCAAAGAGCAACATTTTAAAACAATTTCATCAACCAGCAGCCATCAGCGAACCGCAGCTAAATCTAAAGCAACACTACCGCCACCTAGCACAAACAACGAGCAATAAACGCTGCATTTGCATTCCCATTACGCATGCAGTGTTTATCGACGAATGTTGTTTGTGCGCTTGATAAAGGCTTTTTGGTGGTTGGTGTTCACTAATTTTCTATGATTTGGCCTGGTGGACTGCAACTGACAGAAATTAGTCACTCTGTAGGTATTATCTTTCAAACCAGTGGGTCAGCCATGTCTCACGAGAAAAAACCGTTAACCACTGGAGTAAAAGTTCTTGAGAGTCCGTGACTCGGCAAACGTAGTGTGTTATATCCAATCTATTGTTATATACTATTGTTATAGTCAGTGAGTATGGCTCTGTCAAAGTACATTCTGTAGTTGTCGTTCTCCAACACGGGTTTAGGTGTATAATGAAAATAGTATGTATAGGCATGATGATTGATGAGGTATTATCTCTATTTTGTGTTTTCAGTATTTTGCCACTTTAGCAGTGGTTGTTTTTCAATTCAATAACTTTATTAACAGACAGCAATAGTCCATAAACAAAAATTACAGACAAACACAGTACAAAATTGAGAACAATAAAAGTGTTCAGTTGTGAAAACAATGATTGTCTCAAAAAATTTGACGCTGTTGGTAACAATACATTTCAGTTTGAATTTGACTGGATTATAAAGTACTGTTTAGATAAAGCTTCGAAGCTTTAGACATTGTATACACGGGCATAAAGCAATATCGCTGAAACCAACTGTGAAAACTGTTTTTACACGCGGTGATTAAAAAGAGGAGCGTGATGCGGTCGGTACACTGTGGGACAATGTATCGGTAAACACTAAACAGGTTTTGAATTTGAAAAACGTTCGCGGTGATAAAACGCATGTGGAAATTGTGTTTGATTTTCCGTGCATCGCGAAAAATAACAAGATTGAAATACATTATTAAAGTGAACGTGACCCGAGAGCTGGCGAGTATCTGGCGCAGCGCATCAGCATTGCTATACAGCGGGGCAATGCAGCCAGCATCTTGGGCACGCTTCCGACTGGTATTGATATGGATCAGTTGAGCTACTTGTAGATTGTTTGCAACAGTCTGCAGTTAGCTCAATTGTTTCAATTGCAAATACTAGTTAAAGGACTTACCTTTGGGTAGATATTAATTACTCCATATTCTTATTAATTAATATTTGTTCAAATTAAACTTTAATAATAAAGAAAATTACAATCAAAATAATATAATTAAATTAAAACTAGTATTTGCAATTGAAACAATTGAGCTAACTGCAGACTGTTGCAAACAATCTACAAGTAGCTCAACTGATCCATATCAATACCAGTCGGAAGCGTGCCCAAGATGCTGGCTGCATTGCCCCGCTGTATAGCAATGCTGATGCGCTGCGCCAGATACTCGCCAGCTCTCGGGTCACGTTCACTTTAATAATGTATTTCAATCTTGTTATTTTTCGCGATGCACGGAAAATCAAACACAATTTCCACATGCGTTTTATCACCGCGAACGTTTTTCAAATTCAAAACCTGTTTAGTGTTTACCGATACATTGTCCCACAGTGTACCGACCGCATCACGCTCCTCTTTTTAATCACCGCGTGTAAAAACAGTTTTCACAGTTGGTTTCAGCGATATTGCTTTATGCCCGTGTATACAATGTCTAAAGCTTCGAAGCTTTATCTAAACAGTACTTTATAATCCAGTCAAATTCAAACTGAAATGTATTGTTACCAACAGCGTCAAATTTTTTGAGACAATCATTGTTTTCACAACTGAACACTTTTATTGTTCTCAATTTTGTACTGTGTTTGTCTGTAATTTTTGTTTATGGACTATTGCTGTCTGTTAATAAAGTTATTGAATTGAAAAACAACCACTGCTAAAGTGGCAAAATACTGAAAACACAAAATAGAGATAATACCTCATCAATCATCATGCCTATACATACTATTTTCATTATACACCTAAACCCGTGTTGGAGAACGACAACTACAGAATGTACTTTGACAGAGCCATACTCACTGACTATAACAATAGTATATAACAATAGATTGGATATAACACACTACGTTTGCCGAGTCACAAAAAATAACAAGATTGAAATACATTATTAAAGTGAACGTGACCCGAGAGCTGGCGAGTATCTGGCGCAGCGCATCAGCATTGCTATACAGCGGGGCAATGCAGCCAGCATCTTGGGCACGCTTCCGACTGGTATTGATATGGATCAGTTGAGCTACTTGTAGATTGTTTGCAACAGTCTGCAGTTAGCTCAATTGTTTCAATTGCAAATACTAGTTTTAATTTAATTATATTATTTTGATTGTAATTTTCTTTATTATTAAAGTTTAATTTGAACAAATATTAATTAATAAGAATATGGAGTAATTAATATCTACCCAAAGGACTTACCTTTGGGTAGATATTAATTACTCCACTTACTACACATGCATACTACACATACAAATACATACACAGACCTCGCACTATATTGATTTCAAATCTAGTGTCAATGACCGACCGATCAAAATAATACAAATTTCTCGCGGGTTTCAACGCTCCTCCGAATACCAGATTAAAACATCACTAAAGATTGCACAACAACGAGCAGACAGCAACACTTATGTGTATGACAATAGAGACAAACTTTCTAATATTACTAACGCCTGTCAATAAACTCAAACGAGACGAACAAAATATCGAAAGGCTAGAAGCATCATGTCAGTTCGTTTAGCACGACAAGGCATTTGCATTGCCATTAGCGCAAGTTGTCGGTACACCATGAAGGCATGTCGATGGCCAGCCTAAATCGTGTCGCGAATATACTGCATAGACGCAACGTTGGAGCTGGTAAAATATCGTGTACGTAGGTACTGTGTTTACGAAATGAGATGATAGAAGTAAGTTCTCATTTCGTGATACAATTACTGGTTTGATTTGACATATTGGGAATATAGAAATATCATAGACACAATTCTAAAAATATCTTTATTAACAAAGAAAATTACAATCAAATAATAGAATTAAATAAAAACTACTATTTACAATTGAAACAATTGAGCTAACTGCAGACTGTTGCAAACAATCTACAAGTAGCTCAACTGATCCATATCAATTTACTTCCGACTGGTATTCGCGACACGATTTAGGCTGACCATTGACATGCCTTCATGGTGTAGCGACAACTTGCGCTATATGATTCTAAAATAAAAAATTACGAAGTAAAGAAGTGGTGGTTTAGTGGTAAGTAAGGTGAGGAATACCCGTTATAAATGAAAAATGGAACATAAGTTAGAAATTCGATGTGATTTAAAATTACTGAGACAAGATTTGATTGAGCATGTATGCGATGCAAATAGACAAAAATTAAATAAATAGTAGACACGTTGTGAAACCAAACATTGTGCAAATACAATTCAATGCAATCTCAAACAATACGAATGTAAATAAGCTGCATCCTTCAACTATTGTTTAAATTCAATTAATAATAATATTAATTAATATAAAATATTTTCAATATTAAAATACCAGCTTAAAACCTCAATGAAAAACCCACCGACAAAATGGTCAACAAAATCACATATTATTTCACTACACAACGTTGTACCATTGATTTATCGCTATATTAATAACGTATTAATGAGCTGTACAATTCATTCGCGAGTAAATGTTAATTTTGGAGTTTGTATTTGTGACCACATTGTTGAACTCGTAGGGTTGGCACTCAGATTATTTTAAATCATATTGACGGGGCGTAATGCACCATTCAAGCCTGAAACGTCAAAAAATCGTCTCGTTAACAGTCATTTATAACGGGACATTTAACATAATTTGATGCGATCAATCCGGTAAAAACAGTGTTTTATTATGAGTTCTCGCGAAAATAACCTTAGAATATACTATAATTTGATTTTTAAGTATCCAATATGTCGACACAGTTTCATGCGCCATAATCAAGGAATAACTATAGTCACTGCATGTTAGTTTTTATTGGCAGACATACCGATCTACCCTCATTCTTTGTCAATGACAATGAAACCGGTGGTAGTCCAACGGCTTAATTTTACTTTTTATTTTCAAAAATCAAATCATGGTAAATATCACTTTATAAATGACGTTTAAGTTAATAACCATGAGGTTTAAAAAGCTTAATCGTCTCGTTGCTCGTTACGAGCACATTCTTTCCCCGTACTACACGAACGCTCGACGTCTCGTTGCCTCATAACGCCGGTCAGTATGCATACGCACCGTAACGTGCCACAACATACGGGAAAAGCACAACATAAGCCCCAAACTCCAGTCTGTACCGGCTTTACATGCTGGCCGATTAATTACAAACGACGTTACTTATGACAAGTTTGACAGTCTGTATTAGCGTTTTAGGGCTATGACTCGGTCAACATTTATCTGAACGACTAAATAACGAACGTTACGCACGTCGCGTGTCATGACTTGTAACGTGTAAATGTTATGTAACGACTAACATAACTGTACAATTAAATCTCATCACTCCACGATGCGTACAACCGTATGTAAGTCAATATGGCAAACATGTACATATAAACAAAATAATCGTAAGCGCATAACCGTTTATTGGTTCCATTCGTTGCAGTCCATACCTCCCAGCTCGCTATTCCGAAACCAATATTCTTACGAAACCTTGCATATCGTGGAAAGTATCGTAAGCGATTTCCTGCTTCCTGGAAACATATGCAGAATAGGGTTGGCTGCTGAGTTTTGGTCTCCGATTTTTTGTGTTCGGTTTCTTTTGGGGTTACTTTTATCTGAAAAATGTTTTGTTCGTTTCACTTTCAATAACAGCTCAACCAACAGTAAATATGATATTTGTCATGAAAACCCAGTCTTTTATAAGTTTTTTTCCATAGTCGAAACAAACCAAGCAAGAGACAAGTCTTGTTCTATACTGATTTGATGAATATGATATTTATTTAAAAATTGTAAATGTATCATGTGTTGTAGTAGCAAATAAATGATATGTCTATGTCTATGATTTTGGATTGCAAACTTCGGAAGTCGGTATTTTCCGCTGTGTTTTCCGGCTTTTTATCTTTTTCAGAAAACCCCTTTGCGAGAAAACAGATGCGATTCAATACTTATTCAATGCCCTATTCTCGTATCGCTCGATAAGACGCCTCCCGCGGGAGTCGCCGTAAATCTCGACCGCAACTTGCGCGACAAAAATATCATTACGTAGATTTGCATAGAAATAAAAGAGGGCAACGATTGGTGCGCGTTTTTGCTATTCCGCATTGTTGCTGTGGGGTTGACGTGGGAAATTTACTTCGACCTATTTCGTTTTTTCTGTATGCAGAGGGAAGACAGAAGAATTTTAAACGTTAAGTTAGTAAGATCAACGTTTAGTTAATGTTTACGAGTCGATAACCTTTGTAATCGAACAAGTGCTAACAGAATACACCATGCAACAAGATACAAGGTACACTCTACCATGCTATTGCAGATACAAAACAATAAAAAGTCATGTCATGACTCACGCCGCTACTCGCATAATTAAAGAGACACAATATTCCCATCTTTCATCTCTTGAAAAAGTCTACAGCATTCTAGGTACTCCTCATTCAGCAACAATCAAAACAACAAGGCCCTCCACAGACAAAAACAAAGGGAACACGAAACGTTAACGATCAACTGAAGACATTTCAAGTACACACTTACAAAGTTCCAGAAACGTACGCTTTTGAATTTCCTCGAAGCAAGCGTTCAGTGAAAAGTACAAGAGTTTTAGGATAGTTGAATTATGACAGTGAGACAGCCGGAACACGTAATAAGCTGAATGCTATTGTTGAAATCGTTCAACGGAAGCTAAACTTCTGCTCGGTTACGTGTTTTGATGGCAATAAACATTGTTCGAGTCATTCGTGAACATGGCGGATTTATAACATGCTTATTTCTTGTGAATTGTTTGTTTGCAAGTTGTAAAATAGTTATAAAGGTGGAACTATACATTGTATTTAGTTTGAAAATGTGTTGGCATTTCCATGTGCTATTTTTATAATTTATCGAAATGAAGAAAGTTATGACTTTGAAGTACATTTCTCGGAACGTAAAGCGACAAATCAGTAAAAAACAACACGTTAAAGTTATAGTCGAGTTGAACTATATAGATCATTTCAAATTTTTTAGCAAGTCAAAACATGCCAGCTATTAGTAAAAAAAGTACTTATTTTTCACTTGAGATGTTAAATACAGAAATACAAATTATTTATTTGCACACACGGGTCACAATGGTCTTGATTATAGAATAGTTAGGTACCGTACATGTATTGCCTTAGCCTAAATTTCAAGTGTTGTAATGTTCAATTGTTCAATGAACTGATATTTCTCATTTCGCTTCTTATCTCCAAGGAATTGATTTAGATAACGTACATAAGGTCCAAATACACCTGTCGAAGTCACTCGAGTGTTGCACATGTCACAACGAGAAACAATTCAATCATCAGATAGCATCAGAATCCGTTCACGTAATTCAGCAACACAAAACAGTGACTAGACCGCCCCAGTTAATCCTAGAGGAGTCGACGCCACAATCTGACACAAGGCAGCCTCCTCCAGCTTTGGCTGAGACAGCACGATCACTTGATAAGGTCTTCATAATGTTGAATAGTTTTCGATCTTCATTTTGTTTCAACTTAATGTTATACGTGCTTGGGTTGAAATAAATACAACGTTATCTATCTATCATTTAGATTACATAATTTCCTTTGTACCCACAATTGTTTCGTATCAAATTGTTAGTGAGATTTCTTGGATTCCGTTTCATAGGTGTCTACTTTGTCGACTTCAATTGTTTTGTAATATCGTCCAGCCCCTCTTATCATTTTTTTGCAACGGCAGTGCCCTATGTTTTAAGTTATAATGCATACATCAGCAGCAACCTGGTGCGAGCTATTTCTGAATTGTATTATTACACTTCTTTAGTGAGCCAGCCATTGCCTTTTTCAGCTAATTCCACCCTTGCTCATATCTCACGGTCTGTCTGTGTATTGTTTCAGTGTGAATTTATTGTACTTACCCTATCTATTTATGTAGATACATTGGTATCGCAATGATACCTTCAATGGTAATTTATGTATGTAGCTATGACTCTTGAATGGCAGCTTTGGGATTTGAATGTGTGTCATAAATCAGTACCGTATTAATTATGAGTTGTGTTAGTTTATCTTGCATACATTGGTTTCGTACTCGCATTAACATTATGAGTGCCCATGACGTACTATCGGATGTTTGACGTCGCCTATTATGAGTCTAGATAGATGTTCTTCACAGGGTTATTGGTAATAACGACCTATCATTGAATTGCGGGGGGCATATATATATATGGGTAATCGCTGACGTCTTCACAAACGTGCTTGTGATGATGGGCAGAACCAGCAGTTTACGTAGTGTTATTAATTTAGCAATTACCCTGAATAAACATCTGTTTTATACATTGCAATTTATTTATCTCTAGAAGTATCCAGTATTTCAAAACGAACCCTGTAGCTGTAAATCGGGGTCGTACCGACCTGGTTTTCCTCATTTTCACGCACTCCAAAATACTTCCGTACATTTGTTTTATTCGTATTTGTATTCGTTTCCTGTAACGCCATATTTTTTCACGACGTTTCTATTCCCTTACCCGTCGGGGCTCATATGTTTTATTTTGAACCTGCTGTAAATAATGGGTTTGGGAATTTTCAAAACCTCAGCTGTCATATTTTGATGAGACGGGAGCTACATTGCACATATTTTTTGTTTTCATTAATGAATGTTTGCTTTGGGCTATACAGGAACGCGTTTTTTTTACCAGAATCAAATCCTTTAAAGCCTATAAAGACATGCCATTTACACTAGATTTCTGTTTTACAATTTTGACAACAAAACAATCAATTTTTAATATGAAACCCATATATTACAGCAATACCAGAAAAAAAAAAACCCGCGTGTAAATCATATACACATGTTGTCTTGATACTTAAACCTGCACTTTATACAAAAGTAAGGAAATAAAAAACAGTTACTTCCAAAACTTGTCGTAAATATGTAGGGAATTCCTCTTTATGGTGTCACAAGGTCGGGCTTTGGGGCGAAAGCAGATTACTATACGTATTTTATAAATGTCAAAGCTAAAGTTGAGAGGGAAAAGATTGTAGGGATAAATTATCACCCCTTTAAGCAGCCGAGGGTTAAATTTAAGGTGAAACTAGCAGCTTGCGATGTGTATATCAAAGTTTGGAATAAGTAGCTTTATTGCTTTTGGTAGAGGGGATTTTAAATGTTTATGGGACGTTTATGCGCTTAATCCCAGCTGGAAACACTGAATAGCTGTTGTAATTTGGCTATAATATTTAGGTAGGAAGGTAATACATCAACGCAATTTGTAAATATTTTTGTTTTGTTGGCAGATCGATACTGTTGTTTTTTATAGGTAGACCAAACAAAAAAATAAATGAACTTCTAAGGTTTTTATGCATTTATAGTACTCTGGGTAATTTCTAAGAAATTAATAAATCCCAAAAATTTACGATCTCGACGGGATTCGAACCCGCACCACAGTTGAAAAAGAGCAACTCTGCGCTGAAGGGGAAGGTGCGGGTTCGAATCCCGTCGAGATCGTAAATTTTTAGGATTTATTAATTTCTTATAAATGAACTTCTTTAAAAAATATTAAAACTTTCGTAGTATAAATAAATAATGCTGGACGATATACACAGCATCATCTAGCTCCAAGATAAGCAGAGTTTGTTTCTTAGAGCGTGTGTATCTGTCATCTAGTAATCCATAGATTACTAGATGACAGATACACTTATCACAATGTATTACATAGATCGATATTTTTTATAATACATAGAAAATACATAGAACACTCAGAACGAATTTTTACAGATAGTACAAAAATTTGTTCTAAAGTGGAAATCGAACTCGCAACCTTCTGCGTCGCAGTTGTACCCGCCGCGCCACGTCGATCGTATGAAGAATTTATTATGAATTTAAGTTGGTTAAATCAGTCATTAGTCAGCACTCACCCTGATGAAGCCCCTTGTTGTTCTTCTAACACAAACTAGGTTCCTAGTTAAAACACTTACATTTATAACGCATTCATGATGGTTACGTTGATATCAAGGTCTAACTCACAAGAGTCTTTATTGACAAAGAAAATTACAATCAAATCGTAGAATTAATTAAAACTAGTATTTACAATTGAGCTAACTGCAGACTGTTGTAAATAATCTACAGGTAGCTCAACTAATCCATATCAATACCGGTCGGAAGCGTGCCCATGACGCTAGCTGCATCGCCCCGCTGTATAGCAATGCTGATGCGCTGCGCCAGATACTCACCAGCTTTCAGGTCACGCGTCGCTTCGACCAGACGCTCAGATAATTTTTTGAAAAGCCGGAGAGCCTCGGTACCCCATGGACCTAGGGTCTCGACTCCAAGGGGAGCAAATGCGTAGGCTCCGTCAAGACCTGCATATTTTCGCCTCTTGAGATCTTCGGCCAAATCTGCCGCCGCACCAGCCCTCACGGAAGTCCTAGGAAGATGGGAAACCATAACATTTATTTTTACAACTGGTTGACATTTAAATGTGTAACATGTTTCAGGAAAAAAAGGTACAACAAATTTCTGATTAGCTATAACCTCAAAAATTTGATAGTGTACGAGCCAGGGATGTCAGACGTACCATAATTATGGTACACGTACCATAATCCAGGTCTTCGTACCATGTACCATAGTACTTCTATTATGGTACGCAAATGTACCATAATTTTCAATCATCAAAATTATTTTGTCATGTAATGGAACGAACGACAGAAACGTTTCGTTTCCGCTGCTAAGCACTACTCTGTACGTATATGATCTGTGCTATGAAGCCTTACTCACAGAACAGAAAAGTAAGCCTTACTCTTAATCTCTTAAGATTAATTTTACAATCGATGTATTATGCGTAGAATGAAACGGCCTCTTTAGGTAACGTTTGACGTTTATCTTGTATTGACTGGCTTGAGTAGTAATTAATAGTAACTTTTGGTTTATCTATAATTTTGAAACTCGGTGACTCTGTTTTCTGTTTCAAAATTTGTGAATTGTGTTGTATTTGATACAGTTAAGTATCTGTTAATCGTTATCCCGAGTTTATATACCTTTCTACTTAGCTAGCCATGTTTCTAGAAAAAAACTGTAATATTAACTCAAACCAATTAATAACCGTGTGAGACTTTTATAAACCGTACCTTAATTTTCTGAAAAGTACCATATTTTTGACAGACCGATGTCATAATTTCTGAGTCGGCATCTAACATCCCTGGTACGAGCCAATATCGCTCATACAGCAGATTTACATTATTAATTTGTTAACATAAAATAGTCGTAACGTCGTCGTCTCTTTATATACCTTAACATTACGTGCGGCTCAGATTACTCAATTAACATTTAACTTCTTAATAAACCTATAAAGACTATAAAACAGTGGTTTGGTGTTAATATAATATCTACAAATCTAATATAACTGGAGTGCCCTCAACGAGGAGATAACCCCAACAGATAGACTTACTAATGATTAAACACTTATCAACAGATACTCTGGCTTTTCTAGGCCTTGATCCTAAGATGTCCTAAGCTCAACAATTCAAGCATCTAGGCGCAAGTAACAATTGACCGCAAGATAAAATAAATCATAAGTGGCAAAGAAAATAAGCAGAAAAATAAAATATCCTATAGCCGCCATATTTTCGTGACTTGTGTCCAACCCGCCGCCACGATTCGTCCACAAAAGCCGCACAACAATGCTCTGATCTCTAATGAAGAGTTTTGTACACAAAGGGACAGACCAACTCTTTATTAATACCTTGTGTTATGAGTCATCCCTTTGCTTTTACCGTAATGTAGGGATTTTTATCCGCAAACCCTTTTTGTGTGGATATGAATGAAAAAGTTTAATCTCTTGCATAGAACATGGTTACTTTGATCAGAATGTTCCCCTAACTAGTTAGTGCTTATGTACCAGCGAAACTTTGTTATTCGTTATCATCATCATCTCATTTAAGGCATTTTCATCCACGAAGGATGGATGTAGGTAGATAATCACTATTCGAATTGGGTTTTCCTCAACTCTCTAGGCCTGTCTTTATTTCATGCGTAGAGTCGTTTTCATCTTTAGTATCTATTTTTACAATACAATACAATACAATATACTTTATTGCACAAAAGTTGTACATAGGCGAGCATAATGCTAAATAGCATTCTCTACCTGCTAACCTTAGGGTAGTGTGGACAACAATTATAGTAGGTAGTGCTATATTATAGAATTTTGGAAAAACCATAAGAAATATATAAAAATATGTACAGCATAAATAAATATAAATATATTTTTCAGCCAATATGCAGCCAGATTTTCCCATTATATATATAACTAGCAGCGCCTTGCGGTTTCACCCGCGTAGTTCCCGTTCCCGTGGGAATTCCGGGATAAAAAGTAGCCTATGTTCTATTCCAGACTATAATCTATCCCTGTGCCAAATTTCATCCAGATCCGTTCAGCCGTTCTGGCGAGATAAAGGAACAAACATCCATCCATCTATCCATCCATCTAAACTTTCACGTTTATAATATTAGTGAGATAATAATTCTTCATTTCCTCTTCACAATAGGTTACTTAAAAGAGAAAATGAGTTAAAGAAGAGACAACAAAAATGTAAGGTCCCACATAAACACAATTTAAGCTCGATCACCGACGCTCATGCTCCCGTGCACCTTGAAAGGGGAAATCAAGTTATTTTAACGAAAACGCTCGAACAGGATAGTTCTGAAGGCTTTCCTCTATATTTTATTGCCATCATTTTACCAAACAATACTGCAACAGCCAACTTAGCCATATACCTCGAATAACCGGCCAGTATTTTATTACCAGGGAGTAGAGTTTAATTTAACGTGAAGTGTTGAAAAACTGTGGGGAATGACAACGTTGTATTTGGCAGGGTGCCACACAATTTTGGTAGTAAAAAATTTTGTCTGTCGCGCACAAAAGGTGTAAAAGCCGAAATGTTTGGGTTTACAAAGTTTGACATGCCATGTCTAAACTTTTAAAATGCGTTCAGGAACTTCATCCTGTATGGAATATATTTGACTCCGTAATTTTGTTTGATGATCCATTGTAGGTACCTTTTGGTAGCCATTATCAACTTTTACCGAACCATCTACAAACTTGATTTTTTGAATTTGCTTGTGAACCGTGATAGTAAGACAGTTGAAATTTTCACAGATGGTGTATTTTTGTTGCCGCTATAACAACAATATTAAAAAACAGAATAAATAAATATTTAAGGGGGCTCCCATACAACAAACGTGATTTTTTTACAGTTTTTATAGATAATGGTACGGAACCCTTCGTGTGCGAGTCCGACTCGCACTTGGCCGGTTTTATTTTAATAAGAACACGTGAATTAAGTTTAACTAGGTACCCAATTAATTCCTTCCTTCTACTTATCGAGTTTTATAACCTAAATTGGATTCATTAAAGTTTCTTCTTAATTTTATGAACAAAACAAGAAACTAGGGTCATTATTCAAATCATGGGCGTAAATAAAACCTTTGTAATGCCATTAACACCATTATAACATTAATGAATTTAAAAAATGCTATTACGAAACTGTAAAATGTTTATCAGAATTAATTTGTGTGTAATTTAAAATGTGTGTATGACACGCGACGTTTTTGTTTCACGTGGGTAGGCTCTACGCTGATAGTAACGGTAAACGTCAAAACTCGGTGAACGAACATTCACAAATTTCAAAAACATTATCACACCTCATATGCACCTAAAACAGTTTTTTTTTTAATATATCTCATTCACAGCCCAGCCTCGGTTGCTATTTCCTTAATTAGTAGGTAAGGTAATAGCGCAGGCTTGGAACAAGCTAGGTCCTAGGGACATGGTAATTTAATATGTCCGGACATTCACTAGCAATTCGCTAACCCAGATAAATTGATAAAACCGAATGGAAGGAATTCAATTCAATATTATGTACACAGCCAAATTTCACTAGCAATAGGTAAAAGAACATGACGTTACAATATCTTGGTATGAAAAGCTCTGGTTTTGATTTCACGGCACGACGACCACTTGGAAGCGAACCCGGATAGGGCAGCTCCTGACATTTGATAGAATGCCTCGCGGACCGTGAACAAGACGCCTGGAAAGGTGCGGCGGACTAGCAGCGGCCAGCGGGTATTGCTGTCAATTCAGAGGCAGCAAAACCAAAACAAACGCACGATCGTACTGAGTGGACCTGCACTGCAGCGGAACGATGTGGCCTATCATTCTTTGTATCAAATCGTATGAGATAGAACGCACTACGCTGGTGGAACTGAGCGGCTTTTTTGGAGAGTTGGTAAAATGTTCTTTTGACGTGTAGTGCGTTATAATTTTACAGAACTTAAAATGTTGCCGTCCTTTTCGTTACGATTAAAATAAAAGGACTACAATAATGGCATTACTGAAAGCGACGAATTAGAGTACTAATATTCTATTTGTGTATTGCACTTACATAATATTGTGATGTGTCGTATTTTGTGTTGTGTATGGTTTCAAATCAAATTATTTTCTTTCTTTCTTCTTCCTTGCTTTTAAATTTAGACAGACTTAGTATTGCAATTTACAAGGTCCAGCTCAACATAGTCTCTTACAATATATTTCTACGTCATATGCGTTATCCATCACTCATAAAGTACCTAGAAACATGCTGATATTATCTACTCAAATACATGCTCAAACTAGAACCTAGATAGGTAATTTCTACCCTTGAACCTTGAATTTTTATAATATAACGCGAAGATTATCTCTCCTTTGTCGATAATGCTGAGACAGGGACTTTTTTGGCTCTTATTGAACACATTTTTGTATCTGTTTTAAACTTCTATTTTCGTATGAATAATGTTTCTTGTACTTACTTATTTTTGTAACGAGTCGTATTATGTGTTATGTTTGGTTTCATAATGTATTTTTGTCCAAGCCAACAAAGTAGCAGAGATCTCACTCAACTCTTTTCTTCTCTTTTTAAAAGAAAGGTGGACTATTATAGTCTAGATTCTACGAGACAGAATCCTTAGGATCAGCTATATCAAAGCATCGCATCGCAGTCACATACTAAACATTGCTATAGGTTTTCGCTTTCATTTGAACCACGCCTTTAGGGTTTATACTTGCTTCCGAGTATTTTGTTGTTTCGATTTAATTTTACACGGGTCTATTTTCAATTTTGTGTATGAGCTATATGAAAAGATATTTGGGTCAATTAAATATGTGGGATTCGGATTAAAAAATATTTTTATTAGATTATTTTCACAAAACTCTTATCGATAAATACTTGTTCCTTGTGTTTATCCTACATGATTTCTGTAGTACTTTAAAGAAAGCTAGGTGACTAACACTACCATCGAAATTACTATCCATTATGATCGCATATAAGCCCTAGCCTATCAAAAGGCCATAGGTCTCACCCATATCTTTATCAGACGAACTAGGGCGCCATAAGTTCCTGGAGGTTCTATCCCCAGTATAGATCGCTTAATCATACGTCAGTGTTTAAATTTTTCCCAAGTTTTCTGAGTCAAACACTATGCATTTATGGCAGAAAATTCTAGATTTCTCCAAAAACAACCATCAAAACATTGTAAATTCGATACAGAGGGTCCTTCCTCACATAATTATCAACGCTATCAGCCCCTACCTGTCAATAGCCTATCAAAAAGCCATGGATCTCACCGATATCTTTATCAGAAGTACCAGGGCGCCATAAGTTCCAGGAGGTTCTATCTAAACATTCCCCGTATAAGAATGTTAATAGTTCTTAGCACAATAAAGTGGGGAGGTCACGCGATCCCACATGCTACGGAAGAATGTTACGTGATGCTTGTGTACTTGTGATACTGATAGATTAGTGAGAGAATTTGAGACAGATGTTATACGAAAATGTAAAATCGAATTATGTGTCTTTACAATAAATAATCAATAACGTAATCTTTCGCAATAAATACGCGCGTACGGTTTTGACATGGTTGTTTTGACTTGACTTGACTTCTTTGTTATTGGCAATATGCGACTGTTTTGTCACTTTTCTGCCAGTGTCTAGTTTATAGAAATTTCACAGTCATGAAATGGAGGCGGGGTTAAAGTTTTTCTAATAATGTTCCGAATGGTACGGAAGAGGCCAAGTCATACGGCGGATTCGGAGTAAGAACTTTTTGTCGATTGACCTATTATGAAAAAACCAAAGAGCTACAGGTTGCTATTTCGGAAATTTAAAAAAAAAAAAACACGTTAGAAATGGATTTCCATACACTTTTCTCTCCCGTTATACCCCAAGGGGGGGTGGGAATAATTTCCTCCGTCCACGCGTTATACGCATGTGAAATGAAATTCCATAGAGTTTTCCGTCCCGCTTTTTAGTACGCTTGCAATGACGAACTTTCTAGGTTATGGAACATTAAAAATCAACTTTCTGAGTAGGTGGAGTATATAATTATTAAACAATGTGTCAGATCTTAATATAAGCTTTTAGTGATTGAGTTTCCGGAAACTGTAAGGCCCGTATTATGAAAGCTTCCCCAAGCATTACTTAAGCAGTCATTACGTGATCTCTACTCAAGCGTTTATTACTCAAGTAATGCTTGGTAACCGTTCAATAATATGTCTAAGCAGTTACTCGAAGGCGTGGACGGAGGAAATCCGCTCTTGACGGCTACTTGAGTGAGTGTAGATTTTGACATGAGCTCCCAAGCATTGTTTGAAAATTAGTATTCACTCAAAACTAGACATAAGCAACACTCAAGCAGAGCTCGATGACTGAGCATGCTTTCATAATACGGGCCTAAGTATCTCCTGAACTGACTTTACATCTCGCATATTTTGTCGTGTACATTTTCATCCATAAAATATTCAGAATACATTTTCAATAAAGATTATGTAGATACACGGTATGTCCCGTAATTTGAGGTATGGAGACGCTCCTGTGAATATAAAACATGGAATAGATACCGTTCAGATATAATCTGTGTAGTAAAGGATCGGAATGGTATGGAACCTTTTCAAAGTAAGACACATGCGGTTGTTAACAACTGTAAACTCGCGTCAATGCTAGTGAGATTACAGATGAAATAAAATTCTGTGATGGAATAATTATTGACATGAGAAGGTCCAGCAGGTTCAGGTCCAATTTCACTGTCGCAACTGAAAGAGATCAATAAAATATAAACTCTGTTTAGTGCTTTAAACGAGTTCAGCACATTTCATAGATCTAAAGTTGATCCGGTTCAAGCGCTTAACCGATTTCAACAGCTGTCGCATGTCAAAGAATAGAAAACCGATATTTGTAGGTAGTACTTTATACAGCTGAACTTCGTTTTGTTGATCTTCGTTTCGGCAGGAAACGGTGAAATTAGAGTCTAATTTCACCGGTCAGTTTCGTTAGTAACCAAGGTCTAATTATTAGACCTTGGTTACTAACGAAACTGACCTTCTGCAAGGTAACATTACCGTACTTTCTGGTTAGTCAGAAGGCCAAGCACATTGATTGATGTGTAGGGTAGAATAGATTGAAAACATAACATTCAGTATGTAAATTACTTTTTTAAGAATAATATATTATAGAAATTTTAGAACTTTTACGCATTCGAATAATCGAATGCACAGCAATTGTTGTCTAAGGTAGAATATAAATTCTACCTAAGACGACACCTACCAATAGCCACCTAGGTCACGCACAGCAATTGTTGTCTAAGGTAGAATATAAATTCTACCTAAGACGACACCTACCAATAGCCACCTAGGTCACGCACAGCAATTGTTGTCTAAGGTAGAATATAAATTCTACCTAAGACGACACCTACCAATAGCCACCTAGGTCACGCACAGCAATTGTTGTCTAAGGTAGAATATAAATTCTACCTAAGACGACACCTACCAATAGCCACCTAGGTCACGCACAGCAATTGTTGTCTAAGGTAGAATATAAATTCTACCTAAGACGACACCTACCAATAGCCACCTAGGTCACGCACAGCAATTGTTCTCTAAGGTAGAATATAAATTCTACCTAAGACGACACCTACCAATAGCCACCTAGGTCACGCACAGCAATTGTTGTCTAAGGTAGAATATAAATTCTACCTTAGACAACACCTACCAATAGCCACCTAGGTCACGCACAACAATTGTTGTCTAAGGTAGAATTTATATTCTTAGACAGCTATTGCTGTGCGTGACCTAGGAGGCTATTGGTAGGCCAATAATTTCAAAATACAATAAGTTCAGACTTACTTGAAGTACATTTACTAAACGCTGATTCGCTCGAGAATGTCATATTTCAATTCTCGAGCACTTTACTTTGACGAGGTTCCATCACATTCTGTCAGCGCGAGGACTATGCCTATAGGTATACATATACCTATATTTCACGGATAGGCAGCAGGAAAATAGAGAATTTTCAATTTTAAGCCTCTCGCGAGTACGCCGATGGCATTAAAATAAAATGGGAATGGTGTCGTCAGTCGACACGTAAACGCCATCCATCACCGCTCGTGTGCACCCCCCTTGCAGTGCGTTGCAGACGGGCGGCTAAATGTCGCGGGGAAAGTTCAGGCGGAATCATGCGGAACGCGGTTGTAAATCAAAAGGGTTATTGATAGTTGTTCAAATTGAATAGGTTAGGTTGCAAAAGGTCTTTGAACTTTTAGAGCCAGTTTTGATTCCCAAGATTTTCGACCTGTCGGTAACCTACTTGATATCGTCGCGCAGTTGGTTAGCGCATTCCCGTACTGAGGGAAGGTCGCCGGTTCAACTCCCGCCGAAATCAAATTTTGTTGGGATATTATTTACTTTATTTATTAATAGCCATTATGGATTTTCTTAGATTATATGGAGGAGGTGAGACTTTTGCATTTTTGCGGGAGCTCCAGGCTAACTTATTAATGGTGTATTTCTTTATTCTCTCATGTTCCTGCAAAAGTCTCAGGTCTGCCCCGAGCCATATGCGTTAGGAAGTGACGCGCGGCGAATTTTTGAAAAATGTAAAAAGGTCACTCGAGACGTCACGTTCCCTTCATTTATTCCGGGATCGACTTCTTTCAGTTTAGGCATCTGAAGAATGGCGCAAAATAAATAATGGGCCTTCGAAAGGTTTCAATTACGACGCGGTTTGAAACAGATCTGTCAAGTTGAGGATTAAACGTTTAAATCTTGTGATGTGGCTTTATTATTTCCCTATCAATTGTTTTGTAAAAAATCATAGCTATTCATTAAATTCAAGTTATATTTTTCAAATTATTTACTTCTTTCTAGTAGTGTAGGCAATATATTAAAAGGAAGGTATATTATAAACCTTCCTTTAAATATACCTACTCAGACACCACTTCACGGCATTTATATCATGTTTGATAATATTCAATTTTCTTAAACTGGAAAGTCTAAATGTGTACACGCCATTTTTTATTTTAATGACAATTTTTATTCTTATGTCTGCCAAAGAGCGTGTACAATTTGAGCAAAAATCCTCTAAAAGACACGTCTCCTACTTGCCTATCCTAAATGCTTCGAGAAACATTTACAAGCTCCTTTTACGCCGTTCAGTTTTACGTACCTTTTGTTCAGTTTTTATTCGTACATCTGCCAAAAATCGTGTACAATTTGAGCAAAAATCCTCTAAAAGACACATCCAACTTGCCTGTCCTAATGCTTCGAGAAACATTAACAATCTCCTTTCACGCTGTTCTACCTTCAGTTTTAACTACATATTCAAGAACTAGATCTCTCTTCGTTCCAGAACATCAACAAAAACCAGTGGCTCCCCGCACCGGGAGCGACGGAGACGAGACGACGATGCGTCATCGAATGGGTACAGCGCGGCTCTGCACAGGGTACCGCCGCCACCGCCACCGGCGCTGCTGCGGAGGCTGGGCGTCAAGGAGCCTACTGGAGTTGGGAAGGTAGGTGGTAAACATAAAATTAACAAAATGATGACCTACGTGAAGCACATCTTAGGGTCCTATCTCCTTCGAACACCATGGTGGCGCCACCGGTCACGCCATCAACAAAATGTGTACAGTTGTATGAAGGGTACCTCACCTGGTGTCAGCTTTGTTGCGCAACCAAATTTGCATGAGAATTGGCCCTAAGTAGATAAGTACTTAGAAAGCACTAGTTTTGCAAAAAAATAGTGGTAAATTGAGATTATTCGATTGAGGAAAGATATAATTTTACAACTTAAAAATTACGACGCCTTATTTTAGGCTAACTACTTCCTATATTTCAAGTTGACATAAAACTAAAACTACTAGTGTGCTTTTCACGAAACAAATCCCATGGAAATTAGTGGAACTAAATATATTTCAAAGCTCAATCACTAATCTCCTTCGGTCGCACTGCCGACAGCGCCACATCCAGGGGACTTCTTTCGTGAAAAGTACTGTACAGAATAGGTCAATTGTCAAATTCGTCATGATAACAATGATAGTCTATGCCTACTCTGTCTCTAAACTATTTAAGTGGCGCCTCAGATTAATTATTAATCCGGGGAGTAGAGTCGGGTTACCTCACTTCCTCCTTACTCTTTATTTAAAAGAGTAAGGAGGAAGTGAGGAAGAAAGGATGAAATTATCTACTACGGACTTAAAACTTGTAGTAAAATTAATCATACGTTAGTCTTTGTTTATAATTAACAGAGCTAGCGTCTACAATACCGAATAGAAGAAGGTTCTTATGCCCGATTCCCCTGTTTCAGCGAAACGATGCAAAAATGTAACCAAAAGAATCTAGAATCGGTATCTAGAACACGCCGCGATTGTCATGTGACGGCGGACATCGATGTTATTGGGCTCCTTTTTGCTTCGGTGGAAACCGACCCGCATCCTTGACTCTCTTTAGTACAATCGAATGCTGAATGAAGAAGACATTTTATAAATATAGACGGCAGCAAAATAATCGCAGTTGGCTTAAGCCCTAGTTCGTTCCGGACCACGCGACTTTACAGCTAAGCTGCTTGTCACATTGAATTCCCGAGTTTTTGGGTAACTATCACTAGTTGTGGGGAAAGTTCCGCTGGATTTTCTTGATATCTAGATAAAGGCTAGTGCAGCTGTTAGGAGGAAAGCTCAGTGGCTGAACATTTTGAATACATAAATATATTATGCAAAATCACAGTAATATTACACATACGAAAGTTTGGATGGATGGATGTTTGTTACCTTTTCACATCAAAACTACTGAACGGATACAGCTCAAATTTTGTAGACGTAGTTCTAAAACACGTGCAAAACTGCACGCTGAAACTAGTGTTGAATACATTTTTTTTTATAATAGTCAATAGGCATTCGTTTGACCACAATCTCACCTGATGGATAGTAAAGATGTGGCTGACGTTGTATCACAAAGGTTTAGAAGATCTCTTGAAATGTTCACATCGCTACAATTCCTACGACGCTATTTGAACGATGATTGAAAGTTTTGATTCTAGTGGGCCAATCTCCTTAAGCAAAACGTAACAGAACAAACGGTTTAGTTCTTGATACACCTTTCTCCATTATAGATGCCACCTATAAAACAATTTCACATAAATGTAAAACATAATGTGATATTCGATATTCTGAAGTCAATTTAATTCCTGACATGAAATGAGTCATGCATGAGTCAATAAGATTTACTCCAATAATACTATGCAACCTATACCTACCATCACAGATCTGACCTATAAGTTCCTTTAACAAAATCACCTGCAATAAAACAATATTTCCTAAAAGACGGTAGCTATGGTCTCGAGTACCACTTTTAAACAGAGATAAGCAATGGCGCCGGCGCGGGCCATGATTTAAGGGAGCTGGACGGAGCCCGGACTCCGCTAATTGGTAGCGTCTAATGAGACAACTGATGATCTTTCGCTAATGAGTGTAGCTGCGATTGCAGAGGCTGAAGGTTATTGCGTTTCTTCTTTAGTTGCTGCTAAAATGGTAGAATGTGGACTTGAAGCGGTTGGCTGCCAGTGTACGTTTGGTTGATGGTTGGAGAGCCGAGACGGATGGACATTTCACGAGTTCGGATTCTAGCTTACAGATTTCCAACAAAAAGATTATTATTATTATTCTATATGAAACGCCACCGTCTACACTTATTCTATCACTCCCTGTCCATCCAAAGGTTGCCCGGCAGAGATCTCTCAAAGCGACAAGGCCGCCCATTGTACAACGTAATCTGTATAAGTTCTTTCCCGACCTGTGTATCTATTTTATTTGGTGTGCAATAAAGAGTAATTGTATTGTATTGTACATATTTATCGATCTCAATAACATATTAAAGATTATTTATTGTGTACACGAAATAATCTTTAACATATTAAAGATTATTTATTGTGTATTATCTTTATAATACACGAAATAATCTTTAATGTGTCTACTTATCGCGCAAGATTAATCAGTTTTAAACAAACTTTCAGAATCACAATGGTATGTTGTAAGGAGTTGTTCGCACGTATGATTCAAAAACACTTAACTGAAACTTCCAAAGTACTTAAAATTTTCTTCTCCGATTCTTCAAATAGCTACCCAAGTTTAAAAGAATCGAACAGTATTTTTCAAGGCTTGTTGCTGGAAAAAGTTTTACGGACGTGCAAGTCAGTGCTTCAGATAGCTACGCTAACTTTAAAGACACTGGCAGTATTTTTGCATGTCACACGTTGTAAGTGTTGTTGGAACGTGCGAGCCAAAGACACCAACCAAAGTGCTCCAGATTCTCATCTTACAAATTTTTGCAGACATTCAATGCTTACTAACTACTTCTAACTAAACTTTAGAATACCTAAACACTTTAGAGTCAGTTTTTGTCATAATGGATCCACGTTTCAAGTGTTGTTTGAATGTACAATGCAAATTATGAGTCAGAACTATTACAGTTTTCATTGTAGTTAGTTATTGAGAGCAGTAACAGCTTTGAAGTATTATTTTATTTATTTCGGAAAAACATCAACTAAAATAATAAAAATATTGAGCATAACATGAGTGGAGATCGCGACTCGGCAAACGCCCTCCGACCAGGTGGGATGACGATTTGCCGAAGACATCTTTCAATGATCAAAGAAGCTGGATGCGGCAAGCTAAGGACACTAAAGGAGGCCTATGTCCAGCAGTGGACTACTATAGGCGGATGATGATGATGATGAGCATAAAATAACGACAGAACCAAGCCTACATCAGCCTATGTCTCGTACCTATTATTAGGTACGTAGAGGACTGCTTGACACATTCACTGCGAGTGGCAATGAGAGTGTTAAATCATCAATTTAACTCCGATATACTACTAATTGCTTAGAAGTAAGTCAACTGACAGTATCTTTCTCTAAAATTTTACGGTGTAGGGTCGGACACTAAGTCCCGTATTATGAAACCATGTTCAGTCATCGATCCATGCTTGAGTGACGCTTTTACTATAGAAAATCTTAGCTCAAGCATATATTAATGACTGAGCAAGCGTTTATAATAGAGGCCTTAAACTATCCAATGTGTTTCAGATTTTCAACTTACACATCTTCGACAGTCCTAAGTTTAGAGTAAACTGTCACAAATTTTTCGCAAAAGCTGTAAGCTACGTGACGTCAGAGACCACTAACGTCATAAGACAGTCTGCTAACGAGGCACGCGCTGGGAATAGTGCCTGCCTACCTTGGTTTGCGTTACTGAGCACCGGATACTTAGCTGAAATGAGTTTTATGAGGGTAGCTTTAGAATTTTAGATTGAATACAGCTTTTATGAGGCTCCGCAAGGCTGATGTGGAAAGTTGGCGATAGTCAATTGTTTTATTGCTTCAATTATGACGGGTACTTATTTTGAAAACAAACTGATTTTCTACTATTTTTTGACTTGGTACAGTTAATTTAATAGGCACCAAAAGGGTTGCCACTTTATCTGGTTTATAACCTCTGAAAGTATCTTGCCTGTCAATTTTATTCAATTTCATTTGAAAATCACTACCATTAGGCACCTGTATCGATGAACTTTTTTAGTCTACGACAACGTCTCAGATAATAAGCTCTATAGTGCCACTCCTTATCATAAAGCTATTAAGATGGCGTAACGGAGCGTAATTTACCATTCGCACCGAGCATGAAACGTCATAAATCCGTCTCGTTGCGCCTTCTTTCCCCGTAGTGACTGCAAGAAAGCTTGCTGTGTGATACGTTACATTACGACCCAGTAAATTAAAAGAAAAAAAATATTCATTTTGTTTACGTTAATTAATCACAATAATAACATTACATTATTATTTTAATCTAAAGCGTTATTTAGGACACACACATCACACAATAGAAATCTAATAAATTCTTGTAGAAACTTATGTTACTAAAACACAAACCGAAATAAAATTAGGAATACTTTATTACATCATAACAAAAACAAAATTAATAAAATGCTAAAGAAAAGACAAAAAGCTTAGAAACTATGATAAAGGCTGAGGGCACGCTGACAGTCGCACGAAGACAGACTATTGCTTTACAAAAATTACAAATTAACTGTCTTAAGACAATAAAAACTCAAGTCTACACTCAGACTTAAAGTGAAATCAACCCTGGATCGGTTATCACTTCCGCTGTACCACGACTGCTAGACGCAGACGAAACACGTAACCAATACTGAAAATTGTTTGGACGCTCAGCGTGCAATTAAGAATGGTGATTCGAGTTTTTCAGTGGATTTTACATTTTTACGTTAAGTGATACGGTGAACGTAAATTTCACGTTGAAAAATATAACGGCAGACACGTTGTACTAAATTAAGTCAAAATTTCGTCAAAAAATTGATTTCCAATCACACCACACTAATCACGACACTGCTTAAAAGGTGGAAGTTTGGATGGATATTTATGACTCTTGTGCGTAAACTACCAAACGGATTTGGTTGATATGAGTATGTTGCTAAGAATTACCTAGCTTAACTTGAACTTTGGTGGCTTGAAGCTTTGACTTGAAACCTAGACTAGTTTTTATTCGAGAAAAGCGCGGGATGGATTGGGCGTAAGTTAATAATGACATATTCATGAAAACTTCAATGATTCAAGGGTTAAAATAGTCTGTTTAGGTCCTAAAATAGGTTAAATTCCCATAGGTACCTGTATAACTAAGTTCCTAAGGAAGTTTAGCAGTTATCCATCAAAGTCCCCTACCCTACACCCGTCTGCATCTTGTTACCCCGTCACTTATCACATTAACCCTAGCTCGGTAATTGGCGACGTAATTTACGTCACGTAAATAACTAAATAAACACGAGACTGTAACGAGAGATCGCGTAATTGACGCGCTGAAAAAAGTCAGTGGTGACAGGGTTAAATTGAGTTCTCTGATTTTGGGCTCAGGCGAATCAAATTTGAAGTAACGTTGCAACTTTGCAACCTATTTTTCGTAGAAACGTCTTACGTGAGACGTGAGGAATAACCCTTCATCAAGAGTGAATCAGTTTAACAGATTTTTTATGTTTTTTATCTAATTATTCTTCTTTTTCGCATTCTTCATACTCATACTCATTTATTGGTAAAAAACATACACGTCAAAAGTTTATAAATTTAGGTACAGTATCAGTACACATCATAGGTAATATTTTAACAAAAGTTAATAATAAAAGTCAATAATAATAAATACCAAAACATTCAATTGCAATTAAATACTTGTCATTAAATTACTCTAAGAAATGAAATAAGTCCCAAAAATTATCGGTTTCGGCGGGATTCGAACCCGCGCCCCACCCTTCTCTTCTTCCCTTCTATGCTAAAGGTCGTGCCCGTCCTGGAATCCCAGTATTAACAAGCTTATAGTGCCAGAAAACCAGCATTGCTATAGCGTCGCTGCTCTCCTGTGGAGCAACATTAAGCCGAGGCAAGCAAGACCTTATTGTTCACATCTATGTTAGAGTCAATTATTTATAAGGTTTTTATATTACACTAGTTTCCGCCCGCGACTTCGCACGCGTGGTGTAAGGTTATTTCTATCCCTAGGATATGTTGATTTATGGGATAATAAATAGCATAATAGTTTTGTTTCAGTCCTAAAACATCCTTAAGCCAATTTCAGCCTGATCTGTTCAGTAGTTTAGGAGTGGAAGAGATAACAAACGTCCATCCAAACATTCAATCATCCAATCTTTCGCAATTAAAATATTAGTGTGATGTGATTATTGTGTATTTGTTATGTGTCCCATGATTTTCTTCTTTCCTCTTCTTCTTCTACATTACTATTCCTACTACTATGATAAAGACGAGAGTTAGTGAGGATATGAGTATGTGAAATATTTTTACCCCGAAAAAACCCGTGCTAAGCCACCGGAAGAAGCTTCTCCAAGTCATAAAGTTGTCAATCGATACTGCTTCTATTCCGTTAACCGAGGAACCACCATCTAAACCTCATTCCAAAGTACCCTGCATTTATCTGTCATAACTTTAACATCAATATCCGTAATAGAACACAACATAAACCGACCTATGATGTGGAAAACGAAATGGCGAATCCCATCGTGTGTCAAAACAATCTCCCGAGTTATTAGGCTTTAATGTTATTGCCGTCCGTAGGGACAGGGATCGATTCCTTCTGGAAGATTACAACGTGGCTATTGAATTACTATAAATCTATGTTTACGGGATTTTTACAAGCTTCGGTGAGATTTTGACGCAGTATGTGGAATTTGATGACGATGGATGGATGAGTATGTCGAAATATTTCATTTTAAATTAAAATAATATCATTAATCTCAATCTCAATGGACTACCAAAGGATGATGATGATGATGAATTAAAATATGACGTCAGGAATCGACGTATAAGGAAAATGGTTCGGGAATGTATAAATCTGTCTTATGACATCTGTAAAAAACAGGGAGGTGTTCAGGACAAGTTCAGGTGTTTTTTATTTTTATTATTGCCAACCTTATCAACCTGGCCCTTAATCTTAGAATTTCATATTCATGCTAGAGTGACCTTATACCAGACAGCGAGACAGCGAATTTTATACCACACTATCACAATAATCCAAGGATAACCCGTTGAATAGCAAATTCTCTCACCCTGCTTAGTGAGTTCTACAGGACGTTGTCTTTATTTTGGGAACAAATTGAGGAGATTTTCAGGATTGCCATGATTTCTCTGATCTGATCTGGTTTAACATGATTTTCTGAAGATGATAGAAGACGTTTTATTTCTTCTTCATGGCTTCAAAGCTGCGCATTACTACCACAAAACTTGATTCGAATAGAGTCCATTTTTTTCATTAAAGTTTATATTAGTTTCCGGCTTCTTAGTTATCTGATTTGCCAAATGAATGTATTCAATCTGCTGTCTGGTCTGATGATAATCATTTGTTTCGAAGTGCATTGTAACGTCTCAAATTTGTATGGGATTTGCGTATTTCCCTGTCCGCACGATAGAGGGCGCTGAACGAACATCTACGGCAAATGACAGTTCATGATCACGTCTTAATCGTCAAATAGACTCAGGGCTTAGTTGATTATATTTTGTCGTTTGAAGAGAGTTTCGTCCAGTAAGTCAGCTCTCGACCATTATCTTTGTTACAAAATAGAAATGAATAAAAATAACGCTGGACAATTTACACAGCATCATCAAGCCCCAAACTAAGCAGCACTTGTGAGGGTGATAGCTGTACTTAATTTAATATATTATATAGATAGATATTTTGTATCATACATAGAACATATAGGTATTTGCAGACCACACGTACAAACATTGTGTGTCCCAAGGCGGGAATCCAACCCGCAACCTCCTGTCGTAGACAGACCTTCGCCCGCCACGCCACACCGGAATTTTGTATTGGTAGATCGTTCATCCAGTCTCAACAGGTCTGAAGAAGAATTCGAAATTCATCAGAATCTCTGCAAGTCACTTCCAAAAAAAATGAACCACTTCAACTTCTTTTAATAATGGCGCCGCTTGCTTTTCCCTACGACTCTGCCAGTGTCAGTAAGGAGTGTCATAAACTTCAAAAATAGTTGCGTTTTATTATTTGACAGATTTGACTACTTCATTAATGCACGCCCATGTCTAGAGCAGTAAACGTTAAAAATCACTATTATCTCGTTAAATATTCTTTGGCTAAGTAAAATAATTAAAAACTTTCAAATCTTTTGAGAATTTAAATCTGAGAGATCAGATAGACTTGGATTTTTTCTTTTTCATTCAACTTTTCCTATTTCATTTCTAAGCAAAGCTATTGTATACTTTTTTCACTGTACTTGTTTGTACTTTTTTCTTTTTTCTCGCTGTACTTACACTGTATTGCTGTTTCCTATTCAATTTTTCCTGTCCCTACTGCCCTACTAATCACCCTCTAGTACTACCTCTATTGTTCCACCCTCTACTAGTTTCCTTTCGTCCTTCAATTTGTTCGTCCAATGATGGCGGACTACCAGTGGGATTAAAATTATTGATTATTGGACCCTTTTTATACGGCTGGTGCGAGAGTAGACGGAAAGCGGTTCTAAAAGTATCCTTTTTTATTTTTATCTTTGGTCTAAATGAGCTTTTCATTTTTGTATTGACGGTCAGTACTGTTTTTGCGTCACCTTGGTTCCTTGAAGACAAGATTTGGGTAATCTACAATTATGAAAGTCGATCCGGATCTAAAGAACATAATTGTGTTGAATTTACACATACTTTTTTTCGTGACGAATCTACTTTGTGGCAAATGTACCACAACCCAAATAAAAGATTTTTGACGTGAAAATTGATGAGTGTTTGCTTTTTTGTTTTCCGAGTTCAATAAACGGACTAATTATAAGCAGCATAATTATTTATAACTAGCGGTCCGCCCCGGCTTCGCACGGGTATATTCTATCGCTTATGTTCATCAGGAATAGTGTAGGATTCTAATGGTGAAAGAATTTTTGAAATCTTTAAACTAATATTATAAAGAGGAAACTCTTTATAATATTAGTTTAGAATAAAACAAACGTTTATGAATGAGATAAACAATGCTGGACTATCCACATTAACTTAGGTGGTAGGTGAAATTTAACGAAGACAACACCAAGCCACAAACATAATAAGTAGAGCCTGGATGACCATGGATAGATCTAAAATAAAGTGTTCTAGACCTATGATTGTTAGATTCTATTTAATATTGAAACAATTGGATTCATATAAGAAACTTTACATTGCATCTTCGAACACATTTTTTACTAAAGCCTGTCTCTTAAATCCAGCGTAAAAATCATCCCTCTAGTCTATATCAAGATTTATATAGTATAGGGTCCGGTTATTGATATAAACTACAGACCCACTTTTTTTCTTTGATGTGCACGTGATCCGTGCAAACATATCAATTTGGGGTCCAGAAGCCTTTTTATGTGTGTAAACAATATTTTCTTGTCCTTCGGGACCGGACGTGCTTGCAATCTGTTGTAGCAATATTTATTTTGGGGGAAAGGCCACTTTTACGTCAAATATTTTTTTGGGAGGCCGACAGAAATACTTTACACTTGAGTCAAAACCGATAGGTTGTTTCAGAATTACATAATAATCCTAGGTATCTTTCTCTGCCGTTGCCGTCGCAAAGTACCAAAGATTTTAACAAGTTCTGTCCGTTTCTTCTTTCATAAAACAGCCTAGCAGCACTCAGGTTTGGGTAATTTAGGTAAGTAATAGTGAGATATTGTTTGGAAGAGTTGGGAAGATCAATAAGTTCTGGAGATCACAAAAGAAGCAACAAAATATAAAAATAAACAACTAACGTATCGCTTTATTCATTCTTAATTTTGCAGCAGCTTCTAATTAACTGCGTGTATTAAACAATTAATTCAACTAGCGAGAGCTCAAACAAAATTCCGAAACCGCGAATGAGTTTCCAACAGATAAACTACAAAAGCATTATAATCAATTTAAACTAAATACACGGTGGGTAATCAAATTGTGTGTAAGTTTTAATCAGTTTAGTACAGCCTGGTTCATTCACGTGGCGTTTTGCATTGTTTGTGGTTAGGTCTATTTAATTTTATTGATGGTTTTAGATAGCATAGTTTCAAATATCAATTGCTTCAACTTAAAAGGATGACTTTTCGACTAACGTTAGCGAAGGCGGATTGACAGTTCAAAAAACGCTCAGCACGTAAACTAGAAGGCACCTACATGTTTATGTGCACATGTAGGGGCCTTCTGTTTTTGAAATTTTTGACATGACATAATAATTATATTCTTATACCAATAAATGACATATAATAATATTCTTATACCAATAAATTAATCTGAAGCGAAGCGTAACACCCACCCGAAAATTGATTTGAAGTATATCACTACCTCGGCTGTTTTACAACATAAGCGGAGTCCCTCAAACGGCGAAAATACGCTTAACTTGACCGAGGTTACCTATTTGAGCCGCTTGGGATGGAAAACCTAGATCCTTGGAGTCCTGGGGCACACGCAAAATACAAAGACCTTACAAAACATCTAATGGGGTCCACAGGTGATGTGGCAATGCTGCCAGCATTCTGGGCACTCAGCTCTCTGGTGATGGCTTAGATTTTTAGGCAATAGATATAAGTATATAATAGTATAAATAGGTACTAGTTGTATATTACTTTATGCTGTTATTGTAATTTCTGCCTCTTGTAGAGTGACAATAACCAAATAGTCATAACTCGTTAGCAAAAGTAAGTAATTACATACTTTTATAGGGTACCAACCTTAAGTAATCCCGACAGATCTTGAATAATTTAGTCACTGCACAAACCTTCAGCTCGACGACTTTTAAAATTAAATAAAAAGCATCTCTAAACTTCGTTTCGCGTTTATCCGCAAAGAAAATCTGCCAGCAGAGCGTCGCAAGGCGCTCAAAAGCGCATCGTTAGCTAAAACGTGGCTATAATGTGACCATCTCGTAAAAATACAATGAATACACAAAAAGGAACACTGCCTGCATCGTTTCATAGGCATTACTTGCTGGAAAGTACTCTTTTCTGGCGGCTGGCCAGACCACAGCGTGGAGTAAACAGTCTGCTAAGTTAATTATATTGGCGTTAAGTGCCTTTGACAGTGTCTGCTAACTATTGTGTAACAAGTTCATAACTAATGGAATAAAATTTAGCCGGTTTTACACCGAATACTTTTCAAAAATACTTAACGAACTACATAGATGATGCTTGTGGACTAGTCACATTATGTTCATAGTCTTTGTATTGTATTATTCTGTTATCTCGTGAAAACTTTCATAAAGCTTTCTGGTATCTATCAATTTGTTAGTCTGTTAATTATAAGCCTCCAGTTCTCCTTCAAATAAATATAAGATAATAGTATATTTTTAACAAGGGACTAAACCTTACCTTCAGTAAATATTGCACACCGATTTCACTTCTCTGTTTTACGAATTGGTCGTTAGTTTTAAAATACCATATTTCATGTGATGCGCATCAGATAAAAAGAATCATATTGATTATTTCATGCCATTCTGTCCCATTTGCATATTATTAAATTAATTTTCGCTTGATGGCATTTTCAATTAAAAAAGCCAAGTTCATCTACAGTTAAATTTGTATGAAATAAATATTCTAGAAATTTCGCGAAGAACCACCATACAAAACATCCAACAATGACCAAAAAGGCGCTATCAAATCCATTTTCAAAAATAAATTCAAATGAAATGTATGTTTTTTGTAAATGAAACACCAAAAAGTCGAGTCCTTATGCAAGAGGACGAATGTCGTGTACTGGCTGATGAATTCAAACAAAAATTTAAAAAAAGATTACTTTGTAGCCCTAGACCTTAAAAATGAATTATACGCCTGCTATGCTACGCTATATTGAAACACTTTTTGAGAAAAAGAGAAGTGAAATACAATGAACACAGATAGTAGATTAGCAGTAGCATCTTTCCAGAGTAGGTAAATTTTATGTCTATAGGTATCATACGGTACAGCCTACATCATACCATTCACCCGCCTTTGCTGCTCGCTTATTTGAATACAAAGAAACTTTGCAAGTACCCAATTCACTAAGTAAAGAAAAATATAGTCTTATAGTAACAAATAACTTAAAAATAACTTAGTCGAACGTTTTTCACCAGTGCAAGAAAGTTAATTTTCACACTTCCCTAAAAAATGAGTCCTAATTTGACAGCCAACCAATCCCGCTTCCATCTAGAAGCCAGAGCTAGGTGCAACATAATTATTTAACCCGGGCAGCGCTAACTAATGCACGCTATTACACGCCTAGCTGGTCGTTCCTGGCCCCAGCTAAATGTAAACAATACCCGACCCTGGTAGTTTGTCACTCGTTTTCCAGTTTTGTTTTACGTCTGCACCGTCCTTTTGGTACTTTTTGTACGTTAACATTCGATATTTTACTGACCTTTCATGCGGAAAACCTTGTATATGGCGTGACGAGGTCGCTGTTTTTTGGTGGCATTTGCATAGAATGCTAAATCTGGTTGGACATTATCTGTCTCATGTTTTTGTATGGCTGGTGACTGACATGGCTATGTTCTCGTGGCCTTTATTTATGGAATGTAAAAAGAATAGTTATATCATCATCATTGTAGGCACCAGGTACCAGCCTGTTAATACCCACTACTGGATATAGGCCTCTAGGCCTCCGCTTTTTTCAGCCTCTTCTATCCTGTGCTTCCCGCATTCACGCATTCCCTGCGACCTTGATAATATCGTAAACCCATTTTGTGAGAGAACAACCGAATAGTTATATATATACAACAAACAAAGTACCTACCAACGAAAGTAGGAAATCATTAAGGTGCCAAGTATAAACTTAGCTGGAACCATGTTCTCGTCCCTGGAACCAATCAAACAGGTAGGAAGATTTCTAAATTTATCTTGAAGAGTCGTTGAAAGCGATCCTTCATAAACATTTCCATTTTAACAATGAACAATTACGCCCTTGAAAAGCCTTTAAAGACCCAAAATTAATAGGTTCAAGTTGATGGAAATAAATAAAGCCTTCAATTTGAGCGGCGATGTGAATTATTCGGGTAAATTGTGAAATTAATAAGGATATTGGACGCAATGGCGGCGGCGATCAATTACTCGCCTGTTTTCGTAATATCAACGAGTGCCTTTCCACGAGCCGTGAAACAAGAGGCATTCGACACTTTTACAATGACACTTTTTTATAATTTCATCATTTAAAGGTGCTGTTTTTTTCTGTTTGCATGGTACGTATCTCTCTCTCTCGTTCTTCATAGTGGATTCAATAAGATAATCAGCTGGTTAATAAAGATCCAAGATTAACATGAAGGGCCCTATCGAGTTATACCCAAAGTTTCACGTGAGACGCACCTATTCCCAGCGTCTCGTCTCACTCATATAAAAGATTATGTATCGGGGTCTATTCTCGGCTGTAACTCCGAGTACCTACATCCAGTCGACCCGTGACCACGATCGCTGTAACACGATAGAAACGTATGGGAAAATTAAAACAAAAACAAATCGCGAAAGTTTAAAAAGGTTTTTTCACTCACGACGCATTTCAGCTGACGATAAATGCATTGACTCCATCATTCCGCCATCAATATAATGATGGTGCCTTCTTGCTTCTTGATCTCCTCCACTTCGCTGTGTCCTCGACGTCGTCTTTGAAAGCTCGACGCTCTATAATATCACCACATACTCCAATGTCTTTACCGTTTCAATTAACCAACGCCGGGCTCTCATGACTTGTAAATAGTCCAAGCTTCAAATTCATTTTTGTATAACTCTATACAAAAATGAATTTATTCAGCTTGGACTATTCACAAAACATAAAAGGTCCCCCTTTCCTAACTCAAAAACTCCCAAATTACACGCATTCAAAGATAAAATCAAAGTTCAATTAGCGGTCAATTAAGGCAGAACCTCTATTAGGTAGAATTGGTTCATAAGCATTATTGGTTGGGCAAATCTACAGTTGATAAGGCTATAGCGGTCGTGGTATTAATTAGTCGGGCCCCGCACCGCAATGGGCTATTGGTGTTTGTGTCAAATGCATAGGGGCGCTTGATAAAATGCTTATTACCTTTGAACCGCTAATGTTTTGAAGCGTACCCGCTTTTGTACGGTCTTTTATGCTTCAGTTCCTATACGTGGTTACCGGGGTGAAGACTTGACTTCCTTATAAGCTTTTACTTAAGTTTTAAAGGCTGCCCAAGATGTCGTTTGTGATGACTCGGTTTTTTTTTTTATTTGCTTTTGGTGGCTTTCTTATCACTGCGGCCATGATAGGCCTATTGTGATCGCCACTTTAATGTGTTCGCCCCGATGATGACTCGGTTAGTTGCTGATGAACGTTGAACTGCATCGTTATAAACCAAACTAACCTAACGATATTATCATAAGAGATAATGAAGCCTCATGGTGACAGGTAGATACTGTTGGGTTACCTGTACCTAGCAGCGTATTTCAGAAAGAAAAAGAAAGAGAGGTCTTTCACAGCTTTATAAGTCTTAATCGTAATAATAAAATTTCAGTGTAGCAGAAAATAGAACGGTCCAGACACACTAATATTATAAATGCGAAAGTTTGGATGGATGGATGGATGTTTGTTACTTCATCACGCTATAAGAAATTTATATAAGTTACCAAAATTTTCGATTTCGGCAGGACCCGAACCTCGAACTGAGGGGGCCTCAGTACGGGTGTGTTCTAACCAACTTAGATACAAAATCCTTAGTCGGTTCGTCGAAAATTTTTGGGATCCCTTACGGCTCTAGCACCGTTAGCTCCACCTACAGGGTAAACTTTACAATTATCCAAACCAGTTCAAAGACTAAAGTTACATTTAGTTCGTTTGACGAGAGGTGTTGCCGTTGCTCAATTGTAAGAGATTTTTTTTGGGAAATTATTATTATTCTTAAATATTACCCAAAGTGGCTTACGGACTACTATAATATACTACGGCAAGAGGGCTTACGGACGCACTATAATACAAAACCTTAGAATTTTCTTGAAATATGTTTTGTAACCTACCATGAATGCAAAGTATGATCTCCATCTATCTTGGCACATTTAAATTCTAGTTGCAATCTAGCCGACAAACATTAATTACGAAACCCGTGGCTTTACTTTATTATTCAACGTTTTTCATCAACCCTACTTTATGGTGGACATTAAAATTTCATTAAAGAAGGCGTATTTTTCTATTGCGATAAACTTGACCAACAATAAAATTAATGACCAGGTGCAAGGAAGTATGCAAAGTAATGAACGTGGAAGGAAATATAATGACTTTAAGTCAATTGTATTCAAATGAATGTTCTCTTATTTTAATGTATATATTTATTAACAAAGACGAAACAATACACGTAATACATAGTCCTAAACAGAGGTTATTCCCGTCTGATCTTAAGATTGGATTGTGGTTGCATCTGATCAAATAAAAAGTTCCCGATGGATCATTGATCGGATGCAACTGCTTTATTGAATTAATTTTTGCGCCGGATTTTTATATATCATCATCATCAGCCTATATCAGTCCACTGCTGGACATAGACCTCCCCTAATGATTTTTTTATGTATGTTTTGGCGTAATATAACACGCCGCACTAAGCACTAACAATCTTTTTTTATACGACTCCTTTGTACCTTTGTAGTTAGGTGGTTGTAAATAAAAAAAAACTATCTCAACAAAATCGACCTGTCAATAGGGTTGGAAAATAAAACATTAAAAAATAATTTATGCCTATTCATTAAGTTGACATTCCGTGCTCTCGGTGTTTCGTTATGCGACCTGACGTACTTTCGGTATTTCGTTGTGCGGTTTCCTGATCTTTCGAGATACCGTTCTCCGGTATTTCGAGCTTCGGTATTCCGTAGGACAGTCGACGATGACGTTGCACGTAAAAACAATAAACCGACTATCTCACTTTGTACTTGTCGTCAAGAAAAAATATATTTACCAACACAGTTTACAATAAGTTGTAACACTACAGTTTAGAATTAATAGTAGTGTGTATTTTTTTTGGACAATTCACACAGCATTAGCTAGCCCCAAGCTAAGCAGAGCTTGTGTTATGGGTACTAGATAACTGATATACATAATACAATGCATAGATAGATACTTTTTATTATACATAGTAAACGATCAGAACAAATGTCTGCAGATTGTACACACATTTGTCCCGAGGCAGGAATCGAACCCGCAACCTCCTGCGTCGCAGGCAGACCTTAGCCCACTGCGCCACAGAGGTCGTCAAGTTTTTAATAGGCTATGGATACTCAGAAGGTACTATTTAAAAGCACACAGTGTAAGGTAAAAGTTTGATGTGAGACTGCATGTGCGTGCCATTTTAACTTTCAAACTTTTGCCAGACGAGAATTTAGTTTATCCATTCGTTTGAAAAATATTTTCGTTGAATGCCATAGTAACAATTATTATGTTAACTCAAAATGTTGGGTTTTAGTACAATTTGATAAACTCGTTTACTTCACAAAAACGTCCTATTTTTAGGGTTCCGTACCCAAAGGGTAAAACGGGACCCTATTACTAAGACTTCGCTGTCCGTCTGTCCGTCTGTCACCAGGCTGTATCTCATGAACCGTGATAGTTAGACAGTTGAAATTTTTACAGATGATGTGTTCCTGTTGCCGCTATAACAACAAATAACTAAAAAATAGAATAAAATAAATATTTAAGGGGGCTCCCATACAACCAACATTATTTTTTTGCCGTTTTTGTAGATCAACACGGAACCCTTCGTGCGCGAGTCTGACTCGCACTTGGCCGGTTTTATCTTAGCTTCTGTTGTAGAATCTCGTAAATTGTCATATACGCTCTGTTGTTTTGACTCTCCCAATTGTTTAATATATTTACCTGAAGTGGCGTACGGATTACATTCTTTTACTATATGAAGTAAATCTTTCTATAAAATCAAATAGCATGCCGTAACAATAAAACAAACTACCTCTACCATACTAGAATTGCGCGTGTCACCCTACACTTAGAAAGAGACGGGTTTACTTTAGCTTCGCGTTCAAAAATATTGTATATCACATTATATACGATTATTACTACGATTACCCGGTAAGTATTTATAGTACTAATTGAATTAATCGGGTCCAGTCACGAAAGTCTCATTGGTTTGTAGTAGGGAATAAATAGGTCTTAATGGGTCACGGGTAAAGGCAAGTGTTGGTACAAGTGGATTTGTATTTGGGTAGGCTAAAATTACTTTTTATTAGAAAACTAAGAAATACAATACAATACAAAAATGCTTTATTGTACACCATAAAATAACATTACAAAGAGACATCACATAAGATAAGTACAATGGGCGGCCTTATCGCTAAGAAGCGATCTCTTCCAGGCAACCTTTGGATGAATTATGGCAGCACTCCTTGAATGGTAGACTCGTAAGGTTCTAGTAAGGTTTTTTCGTCTCAAATGCATAAAATACATCTGAATCATATATCTGAGATAATTTGGACCTAGTTCTACAATAAGGAACTAACCCACTCGATGATAATGCAGATTTTGAATAAAAGGTAGGTAGAACAATTTTTTTTGTCTAATTTTTACTATGTGACTATATCATATTGTTCAAAATATACTAGTCTACATATTTTAAATTAATTTCGAAAGAAAACCTTCGTATTTTCGATTTTTGTAGTAAAAACTGCTGGTTCCTTATTGCTTTGATCAAAGCAAAAAAAAAGCACTGACGAATACACCTACATCCGAATTGACCAAAAGCTGTCAGTGTTCTCCTGAAATTAATAAATTAATTAAAATCTCTTTCTTATGACCACCCAATGGGTGCATTTTCATTGTATAGTAAGTTACCTATTTAGAAAAGGAGCCCGATAAATGCTATACCAATAAATGTTTGTAAGAAAGAGCGCAAACAACAAAAATGGTGTTTTTCATCAACAAGTCTGTAAATAAATAAATGGCACGTCTCAAAGGATTCATGCGACTGCTTCTTTTCAGTCGCGGATCGGAATTGAGAGTGCAAGAGGACTCCAGTTCACAGCAGTTCAATAGTGAACCTAGCCACTCCAACTCTCTGAACCAAATAAGCTGAGGCTGAGATATCGTAGAAAGCAGGTTACCAGCTACTTACTGGTTGCAAAGCTGGTTCTTCTGAAAGAAAAGCTTGTAAATTTTATCAATCTGGAAAATACCCTTATTTGAACACATTATGTAGGCCATGTATCGACATGAGTATAGACAGCCTCGACTATAATGAAGTGGTCTAGTCCCTTGTTAAAAAATATACTTTTAAACAGTTGTTTATTTAAGTACCTAGTAATTTCTAGTAGGATGATATAATATAAAGCCAGCTTTATGTTTAAAAAAAAAAGTTTTTTTCTACTCTGTACTCTGTACTTAATAGATACAAAGTTTTTTTGTATTTTATTTGTTTGTTTTTAAGATTGTAATTTATTTAATGTACTGCTGCATAACGACTTGGAGATATCGATAATGTTATGGGTCTTATTTAAATAAATAATTTAACTTTAATTTCAAATCAGTGTTTTAATTCTGCGGGCAACTTTCATCTCTTAAGCCCTTCGGAGCGAAGGCTGCTACAATCTTTATTAGAGTCTTTTAAATTAAGTCAATGTATTTTGCAATTTAGTTCTGATTTGAACCTTATACTTACCTATTCTAAGTACTATTATTTGTTTAATGATGCCGGCAGTCTGTGTGACTCGGTCGAAAGTCTCAGTAAACGCTAGACTGATGCTTTGCACGGAAAACTATTTTCATTTGACCTGCTTTAATGGAAATAAAAATAGAAGAATGGTGGAAAATTTTCAACTGCAGAACAAATTCAAACCAAAGCTGTAAGTTAGCTTTTTGCTAGTACGTTACTCGCACTGCACTGCAATTTTCTATGAAAATTTTATAATATCCAAAAAATATTCGATTTCGGAAGGTCTCGAACCCACCTTAATTTTTTTTTTTCAAAGCTGTATTATTCTCTCAAATCCGATGCAAAATACATACTTTCGAGAAAAAAAACATCATGTATGATGAAAACGTGAACTCTGTGGCACGGTGGGCGAAGATCCGCCTGCGACGCAGGAGGTTGCGGGTTCGATTCCCACCTTAGGACAAATGTTTGTACGATCTGCAGATAGTTGTACCGGGTGTTCTGGTCGTTTTCTATGTATAATAAAAAATATCAATTAGGTATTGTATTGTACCTATTATGTATATCAGTTACCAAGTACCCATAACACAAGCTCTGCTTAACTTGGGGCTAGATAATGCGGCGTGAATTGTCCAGCATCATTTATTGATTTATATTTATAGATGGTTTTCCCGTGACCACAACAGCCAGCAACGTCATAAAAACGTTGGCAAATAAAAACAAAGGAGATACTACGATATAACTTTTACCTACTAAATTCGCAACAATTTTATAACTCCCATTTTTATCTAAACCGCTTCAAAACAAACGAATTTGCGAGGGAATAACAGATACCGGTCCAAAAATATTCCACAATCGATACGTTACTGCATGCTCCTGAAATACGTTGCAGGATAGCTTCGCGAGATGATATCGGAATTTTATATAACGGCATTTGTCTGTTCGTGACCTTATCATAAATATCGTACACAAAACTGCACTTTTCTAGCCTCTGTACTGGACGTACTAATCGAAATCTCATTGATTTTACGATCGGCGCCAAATTCAAAACATAGCAAGTTGGTATTCAAATTCAAAATTCAATAACATTATTTCTTTAGGCTTACAAAATAAGCACTTAGACAAATCAAATTTTATACATAAACAGCTTAATAAATAGTAATTATTATCAAAATAAGAAACAAAATGTTATTGATTTTGTTCGCTTCAATTTTTTGTCCACTAGTGGAAGAAGCGAAAAATAAACCACTAGTAAGTGTAAGTAAGTAAGTGCTTAAAATTTAATACCTACAATGTTATTCGCCTATCTAAGTCTAAATATAATGTGATTTAGAAATTATAAAAAAACTAAAAAATTCATAACTTAGTAAGTCGCTTGAGCTGCTAGGGTTTTAAATTTGTATTCTGACATACTAAGTTTAGAAGTTGTACTTCAAGGAAATTTTCGTAATCATGCCAAATTGCTTAGACTTGCTAAAAATTGCTAAATTTTTTTTTTTAAATTAAGTATGAAACTGGGTGTTTTAAGGTCCACGTTATTTTAATACTGTCTAATAGTTCGAAAAATGGCAAAAACCGTTTTTTTTCTTTCAAATTACCTGTTATTAGGTTTTGAATTTGGGCAGCCGACCTATTCCTGGGTATTCTGTGCATTACCTCGGGCCAGGAAGATGGAGATTTCACGTAAAATATAGTTGGAGCTTCTTTAAAGTTTTAAAATGAGATTTAGTTTTATGGACCCATAAGTTGAGTAAAATTCAAAGCACACCCAATGTAAGGATTTTCAGGTCATGCTGAAAGAGAATGGGAAATAGGTATCTAATTGAGGTGTCGATATTACACCGTACCTAATTGGTATGCTATGGTCAAAAAGTGCATGGGTGGTTTACTATCAAGAAGTGCAAGGAGTAGTATAATTAGTAGTCCTTTTAAACACTCTTTGAATTAAGATTTTTGACTTTTAATTCAGAAATCAGAAATTTAAATTCAAAGCAAGCTCTGCTTAGCTTAGGGCTAATTAATCCAGCATAATTCTGAAATATGTTAATAAATAGTGCTGAACTCTTTAGCACAGCATCCAGCCACAAAGTAATTTTTTTACGAAAATTTTATTACATCCTAAAAAAATTCGATTTCGGCAGGATTCGAACCCGCGCCTCACCTTCAGTACAGGTGCGCTCTAACCAACTAACTAACGAGATCGACACGTGCCTCGTCGAAAATATCTGGGACGTCGACTTAAGCGTTGGCTCCACCTACAGGGGAAAACTTGAAAGATTATCCAAATCTGCTCAATGACTAAAGAAAATTACCCCAGTGTGAGTAACGTACTATAAAGCAAAAATCTAAATAGATTTTATTTTAATATACCTGTGTGGGTAAACATTGGTATAAGATTTAAGTTGCCTCACACCAACATAGTTTTTTTTTTTTATTTTGATCGGATTCTCGCCATATGCATAGCGCATTCCAAAGTAGTCGACCATCATAATTCCATAGATTCCCTGGTTCTCCCAACCCTGCGTACATTTGAAGCTCGCATAGCCGCAGCACAGGCTGCCCGGAGGCTGCGATCGATTACGGGCCCACGTAATTGCCTGCCCTTTCTTCTTATTGACAGCCGCGGGAATCATCTCCGCTATATTTTAATGGAAATCACGTTGTTTCTGCGTAACTATTTAATGTCACCATCTTTATTGTGCGGTTCGATGATAATGAAACGATGACTTAAAAGTTCAAGAGATTTAAGGACTTTTTACATGAAAATGCTCATCGCAAGTTTCGTTACTTTGACTGACGAATGCTCAACCCTGTAATTATGAGGTCTCTTTTTAAATCGAAATATAGGATTTTATGAGATGTCATAGAGACCTTATGCCATAATGACGTAGTTATGCGAAACTATCAGTTCAACGCTGTTACCGAGTTTAATAGAGAAAACTGGTTGATTTGGGTATGATCATGGTAATTCGTAATTACAATATCTGTTAACTAAAAAAGGTCAAATTAAAAAAAAATAGAAAATGTCATAGACTATGATAACAAATAGAATAACAATCAAATTATAGAAACAAATTTGAACTAGTGTTAAGACTAAGTAAGATAGGTAAATAAAGTACCCAAATTTTACCATGTATTTCAAAAATATATTATTGTGGCACGTCGAATAACTATCAAATAACTTAGATATAACAAAACGTTGGCAGTGCTAACTTATTACCTAAGTAATACTGAACTTCTTTGCCTACTGCCATGACGAGTGCGTGCTTTATCGGAACTCCTAAAGGAATTGCATTTGACTTTAATTGAAAAGCATAAAACGCGTTCATTAACACTCCGAACTGCATAGTTTCAGCGAAGGAAATAAAAAAGCAATGTTTCCCGCTGGTTGTTCTTCACATTATTAGTTACGTTACGTTACGTTACTACCGTATGTTGGTACTGTTAGGGTTGAACTTATGGTACGTTTCTTATAGTTGAATACTCTTTTGTTTGTCTGTAAAAAAAGATGTAATGTTTTGAATCTACAATCAAAACCAACAAATACTTACGAAATCAATAGAATTATTTGTTTTATTATATGTGTTTATTCATTGCCTAGGGTGAAACGAATTATACAGGCATTTTAACTACTCTTCTACATTATTTTGTTATAGACTTCAGCGCATTCCGTCCTGTATTTTGACGAGAAACAAAACAAATATCCATCTATGCATCCAACCAACGCCATCATCAAGTAGTATAATTTGATCTAGTAGTTAAAACGAACTGGCGCAAAAGCGATGCAAAGGACAACCATGAAGCTCTCTCTATGGTTTCTCTATGCTTCATGGGTCTCTAGGTAGAGGCCATCGATCAAAAATGTCCGGCTTTGCCGGCCTCCCTTAGATTCACAATGCGCACGCCACAACCTTCAGTAGCAAAAGAGAGACATTTTGACATGTTAGGAAAGCTTTTCAACTAGTGTCATTTTAGCGTTCAGACAAAAAGCATGGGTACAAAAAATGCAAGAATCACTCGTCCAAAGTGCTGAAAAAGGATGGAATTTCTTATTTTCAGTAAGTTTATATATATTTCTTACCCGTATATTGAGATGTGAGTCATATACTTGTGAAATCAGCATAAAATATTGTTGTTTGGTTTGCCTATGTTAAAATATTAATTTTGTTCTAAATTGATAAATGGAGAGGCTATTTCTTCTAAATTTTTTTTTTCATTTATAGTATGTATTAATATATTTTTCATAAAAATAAGTTTAATATTACTAGTTGATGATTTTTAAAATAATTAGTTGGCCCGCCCTAAAATTTCATTTGCGTAGACTCTCTAATAAAAGAAAGACTAGGTTCTTACCTACCTACCAGAAGTATGAATTTATAAAACGTTTATTTTTTTCCCGTAAAAAAAACTCGTGCAAAGCCGCAGACAGGAACCAGTTCTTTTTAATCTAGAGTGCCTCCTTAAATTGTATTGTAAGTTTAAATTGTTGTATGTCTGAAATGACCCTTTTGTATAAATACCTACTGTTGAGACACCAATTTATAGTTTCATCAATAAATGATTCGTTATCTTTACCTGAATTCTGTTAATTAATCCTTATAGAAAATAAACTGAGTAGGTAGGTATATAATTCTCAGGTAGGTACCTACCTACTTACAAAATAATATAAAATGAATTCGACTCCACCAATCTCTTGTTCCGTATGGAAAAAACTTGTCAGGCTCTGCGCAAACTGTCTGCGTCAAAACAAAACGAACCCAATTTTGAGTGACATTTTTGTAAGGCTCTAGGTATCTACGGGGGAGGCCGCAAACTCCTTATTTTTGATCGAAGGCGTTACATCAATGACTTTATTTTAAGTAATGAATTGATAAAATGTATCATTATCCGACAATTTGATTCACATCATTAGTATAAAGATTACCCAAATGCAATTCCAATGCAGCAAAGGGATCAAACTTAATACGCACAATATATTGCATCAAAATTGCTATTCGATTTTGCGTTCTAAGACTATACTATAGAGTTGTTTTATTTTTGATAATACACTAAACGTAGGGATTCAACTAAGACATCTGGCGTTCTGAAAGCTACTATTATAGACTTTATGCCCAGAGGGAAAAGAGCGCAATGATATATTAATGTAATGAATAACATGTAGATGGTAGATTGATGAGATGAAAGTCGAGATCTAATAAATCTAATAGGTTTTCTTTTTCTAGAAGGACACCTGCCCTATTTTATTGAAAAAAATATTAATTAGCAATGATATAACGCATTATTTGTATTGATATTATTATAAATAAATAAATAATGCTGGACAATTCACACATCATTATTTAGCCCTAAGTTAAGCAGAGCTTGTGTTGTGTAACTGATATACTTTATACAGTACAATGCACAGATATACATTTTTTTTATTATTCATAGAAAACGACCAGAACACCCGGAACGAATATTTGAGAGAAAAGAAAGAAAGAAAGAAAATACATTTATTGGCACACACAAAAATCCATATTTGCAGATCGTACAAACATTTGTCCCGAGGTGGGAATCGTACCTGCAACCTCCTGCGTCGCAGACAGATCTTCGCCCACAGAGGCCGTTATTAATGCTACTGAAATAAATTAACGTTATAATTTGTAACTTTATAACGAAGCAGTTCTGCGAACGTTAACCAAAGGCTATAGGAAACGTAGTGAATAAGGTAACGCATTGGAGATCAGGATCACCGATTGTCAGAAAGCATTAGATGTGCAGTGTAAGCCAGCGGAAAATTGAACCCAACCATCGATCAAAAATGTCCGGCTTTGCCGGCCCCCCTTAGATTCACAATGCGCACGCCACAACCTTCAGTAGCAAAAGAGAGACATTTTGACATGTTAGGAAAGCTTTTCAACTAGTGTCATTTTAGCGTTCAGACAAAAAGCATGGGTACAAAAAATGCAAGAATCACTCGTCCAAAGTGCTGAAAAAGGATGGAATTTCTTATTTTCAGTAAGTTTATATATATTTTTTACCCGTATATTGAGATGTGAGTCATATACTTGTGAAATCAGCATAAAATATTGTTGTTTGGTTTGCCTATGTTAAAATATTAATTTTGTTCTAAATTGATAAATGGAGAGGCTATTTCTTCTAAATTTTTTTTTTCATTTTTACTATGTATTAATATATTTTTCATAAAAATAAGTTTAATATTACTAGTTGATGATTTTTAAAATAATTAGTTGGCCCGCCCTAAAATTTCATTTGCGTAGACTCTCTAATAAAAGAAAGACTAGGTTCTTACCTACCTACCAGAAGTATGAATTTATAAAACGTTTATTTTTTTCCCGTAAAAAAAACTCTTGCAAAGCCGCAGACAGGAACCAGTTCTTTTTAATCTAGAGTGCCTGCCTGAAATTGTATTGTAAGTTTAAATTATTGTATGTCTGAAATGACCCTTTTGTATAAATACCTACTGTTGAGACACCAATTTATAGTTTCATCAATAAATGATTCGTTATCTTTACCTGAATTCTGTTAATTAATCCTTATAGAAAATAAACTGAGTAGGTAGGTATATAATTCTCAGGTAGGTACCTACCTACTTACAAAATAAAATAAAATGAATTCGACTCCACCAATCTCTTGTTCCGTATGGAAAAAACTTGTCAGGCTCTGCGCAAACTGTCTGCGTCAAAACAAAACGAACCCAATTTTGAGTGACATTTTTGTAAGGCTCTAGGTATCTACGGGGGAGGCCGCGAACTCCTTATTTTTGATCGAAGGTAGAGGCTTAGAAACTCATTAGGCCCTAGAAGCCATAGGCAGAGACCTATGGTCATCGCTCATCAGCACTCGGAGGCACGTCCAGCAGAGGACTGTCCACTGCTGAACGTGGTTTTGCCCTAATCACCACGCTTGTCAGGTATATTGGTGATCAGTAGATATGTAAAAAACACAGATGGAAGCCGCTGCCCTTTCTCTCGTAGATATCCTTAGTCGCCTCTTACGACCTCCGCCGACTAAGTTTTAGGGGTCGATTCTCACGCCGCGACCGCCAAGGTTGACCTTCAATAGATACTAAACGGCTCATAATGATGATGATGGTTGCAATGTGGTTGCCAGCCCTAGCACGAACTCTGACCGCGGGTTGAACCTCCTCCGTGGGGAGAGCGGGGCATATTAAAGTGCAGAACAATAAATTTAAATAAAGGATAGTTATGCGGTTTTCGTGTCCACGGCTGTTTTAATGTAACTAATTGCGAGTTCGAGACAACGCGACATTACTTTGTATTAGTGCTACTAATATGATGTACTTAGATTGCTCATATGAATTACCAGAACACAATATAAGAGGAGGTTATGACCCTTCCTTGGGTTGAAAATAATGACGTACAATAGCTGTGATTAAGATGATAAACTACCTACCAAATTAAAAGCATAGGTCCAAAAAGGACCAAATAAGAGACCGCCTCGGAAACACAAAGAAGTACAATAAATTGACAATTTCTTTGCGCGCAAGTATACGAGCGGTTGCATACTTGCGCGCAAAGGAGAAAGTGAAAGAATCCTGGCAACTTACGAAATATAAATTACCACTTGAAGACGTACAAGTAAGAGGCATTTCATATACTACAACCTGCAAAAGTCCTGACTACAGATGTGCAGAACAGAATAGTCACAGCAAAAGTGCCCGTTGTTTTCGAAAGGCAACACCGAAAATCCTATTAGCGATGGTCCTTTTGTGCTTTTCGCTATCCTGAAGTCGTGACGGCTGACTGCCTGCCTGACTGCCTGATTGAATAAGCTGTTTTGATGTACGTGGGCTTCACAATGCATGGCTAATGGAATAGGTACGTTTTACAACGAAATCGCTGAGCAGGTTCGGTGAAAAAAGTGTCTTTTGATAGAGGCCTACGAGACCACAGTACGAGACCTACGTGCTTTGAATTATTTTTTCATATTTTTGACGTTGACTTTACCCTATGTTAATGAAAGATGTATGATTAACCCCTCAAACAAGAGGACTCATTATCACCACGCTTTGCAGCAAAGAGCTGCGAAATAAGAGGATAGCACCTAAGAAATTCCTTCGATATTAGAAGTGTGGACAACACCTACAAAAAAAAACAACACTAAAACTAGTTCGCATTCAAATCTTATACAACCTCTTTACTGCGCAGACCATTTAAAAACAGAAGCATTTGAGAATAGAAAGAAGTGTAGGTTTTGTTCACACTTTCTTTTTAATCTAAAAAGAAAGTGTGAACAAAACCTACAACGTTCCAGTTAAAACTTAGGGTCCCATTCCACTCATCCGATCCTTGCGTAAGTAGATACCTAACCTCCTTGCAGTGCAGGCAGAGCACCGGTAGTTACTGCATTTGAAAACAGAAGCATTTGAGAATAGAAGAAAAAGGCGTGAACACACATAGTAAATCCTCCTTACGTACAGCAACGTCCTCTCCTCGACATAGAGCCTCGTAAACAAGCCCTGTACCACAGTAAGCGCATCACTAGACGCGTAGTAAATCTCAAGCGCGTGTGGCGCGGCTTTATGCGACCGCTAGTGTCGTGTGTGGGGACCCTTATGGCGAATTGTTCTAAGTTTCGATTGCCTTTGTGTTGTTTTGTGTAAACAGTGTTGAGTTTACTATGAAAATCAAGTTTTCTGTTGTTTATTGGAGAAAGTTTGCGAGAAAGAAGTTGGTTGGTGGTTGGTTCGAGGTCCTTAAGTAGGGAAGTACTTAAGTAAAAATGTAGTCATGATGTTTGAAACACTATCAAATCTTTGAAAATATTTTTTCTGCTTGACTATACCTAGGTACTAATTGCTCTTACCCGGGGTTTTGCACATATTTTCAGTTTTTTTCAGTAGTTTTGGGAATTCGAGGTAACAAAATAATGAGGCAGGTATGTAAAAAACCTTAGAAACATTTTCCTGTTAAAAATTCTTGGTAGTAATTTGTTATTGACCTTATCCGATTCATCTATCTAGTGGTTCAAGGCGAATTATCCGTGGTCCCGTTGACTGGGCAACCGATTTTTTTTTTCGGTAGTCCAGTTAACTGTACCACGGAATAATATTTTTATGGGTGGTCCCGTTTGCTGGACTACGGAATGAAAAAATCTTCGGTGGTACACTTAACTGGGCTCCCGAAATAAAATATTAGGTAGTCCAGTCCTGTCAATCAACGGGACTAGTTGAAAAGGACCTTTATTTCTATTAAAATAGGCAACTCAACAAGCTAAAACGATTAGGTACTCACTCAAAACACTGAAGAGTCCCTGTAACATACGATATATCCGTCTTTTCGCTTGAAATCTCACAAAAATCGTGACAAATTTAAAGTTTCCCGTACTTACGTCGAAGTTTGCCCGGAAAGGCTCTCGGCTAATTCGGGCCAGACGCGCCTTGCGTCACGTATTTTCGAGAAACTTCCACAATACTAGTACAAACTGTGCTAGGAAAGTAGCAGGGAACCTTCACTAGGGGTTGATCTAAACGAGATACTCACCACCATCTATGGTAAAAGTGGTTGATTGATCTACCATTCATCGCTTCTCAAGATGATAACCTACTCAGACCATTTCATCACCTTTTCATGTGGCTATTATCAATGTGAATGTTTGGATGGATGAAAGGTTTGTTACTTCTTCCGGCAGAGATACAAAGTTGCACTTTGTGGCCCTGGCCACCAAACTTTATTTTCGCATCTCTGCCTAAACTATACAAAAAGAAAGTTAACAGATGCATTCAAAAAATCTTATTAGGTATCACAAACTGCTTAAAGAAAACTTTGAAATTCTTTTTTTTTTCAATGTAATAATAAGATAAAACAGGTGGCGGCGCTAGTTTGGATCAGGGCCCAAACTAGCGCGGGACCTTAATCGATCGAATTGATATTCTGCACAATAAGAGGCCAAAACTTGGAATAACAAATAAACTCACTTTGTATCCCATACATCAGTTCCCAATGGTATTCACTGTACCTAAAACGTTTCCATAGAACCATTATTAGATCCTTGTTGACTAGAAATAACGTACCTAATATCTGCCAGTTTTACCTCGGAAACACCGCGTGCGAAGCCGCCGGCAAAAACTATAGTAAATATAGAGAATAGCATGGGCAGCCTCATCACTAATCCAAGTCCAAGAATCTGTAAGATCTAAAGAAAAACAGCACTGAGTTTTGAAAGCCATTTTACATGTGGATGAAGTTTTGTGAACAGTCGCTCGTCTGCACAAACCTAAACTAGCAGCGAAATAAACTAGCGCCGAAATAACTCGAGAAATGAAAGTTGACGCACTGTATATTTATTTTCACGAAGTTAATTTACTTTGCCAGCTCTCTTTGTCAAGTTTTGTAGGCTTTCAGGAATTTCTTGTCTATTTAGGTGGGATTATTTTGAAAGGTTTCACTGAATTTTCTGTGAGATATTTTCGTACAAAAGTGGTAAAGCACCATAAGTTTTCTAAGATGAATTTACTAGGAAATCAAAGTTATTGTCACGGGCAAATCAAAGGTATTCGTTTCTAAGATGAATTTACTAGGAAATCAAAGTTATTCGTCATGGCGCGAAATTATTTTTTTTGTGGTTTTAATTTTTTCTGCGTTCCATAAACAATTCAACCAACTTCGATTCACTTAGTTTTGGAGCATTTGAGAAAATATGAACTTTTGTGATAAAAATCTATATTTTCCAAAATGCTCCCAAAATACAAATGAATCAAAGTTCATCTTATCATAAGTTCATCGAAAATAGCTTACGATTTGTGGCAAATTACTTTTTCGCTAGTTTTATTGCTTGTGGAACGCAGAAAAAATTGAATCTCGCGCCAACCCGTGACGAACCACCTTATTCATTATTGGGTTTCATTATTATGTATATATTACTATGGACCGTAGAATAAGTTAAAATAAGATCTGTAACTGTTCTATAGTCTGAAATAAATGATTATTATTATTATTATTATTATTGCCGAAAATTCTAAGCCCATCTTTGGCCTTTTTTTTCACCGCTGAGCACCGTAACCTTACGAGTTTTATACGAAGGTATTTATTGTATTTGTTAATTATCATACCTTAGTTAGCCTATCTTCGGTTGAAATCTTTCTTTTTTTGTAGACTTACAAAAGTATTTTTCTCTAGAAGTTACTATGAGTTTTCTAGGATTTTTTTTAATAAAATACTAGCGGTCCACCCCGGCTTTGCACGGGTAGGTTCTATCGCCTATGTTAATCAGGGATAATGTAGGATTCTAATGGTGAAAGTCATTTTCAAATCGGTCCAGTACTTACGGAGTCTATTCAATTCCAACAAATAAACAAATCTTTCCTCTTTATAATATTAGTGTAGATAGCCGAAGAGAATTCTGCTAAGTTCATCTTCATTCGAAATCTTTCCACTTTTATCTCACTTATATATAAGATTATAAACGTGAAAGTTTAGATGGATGGATGGATAGATAGATGGATGGATGTTTGTTCCTTTATCACGCCAGAACGGCAAAACGGATCTGGATGAAATTTGGCACAGAGATAGATTATAGTCTGGAATAGGACATAGGCTACTTTTTATCCCGAAATTCCTACGGGAACGGGAACTACGCGGGTGAAACCGCGAGGCGTTGCTAGTTTACTTATAAAAGTATATTTTTCACCGCTAAGTATCCGCCAAGCATCCATCATCGCCCTCGAAACAACATTTAACTAATAATTAACTTTAGTCTGATTCGAAGTGAAACTTGTTTAATTTGTGGCTGAAGAAGTGTCCCTCGAACGGCGCTTAGTCACGTAATGGCTCTCAGAACTGCTGTGTAACAACTGATGGGTTCCGCTTGTCAGACGGAGGTTTTTTAGTTATCTTTGAACAGGTAGGTTGGATGCAAATAACATAGGTTCTACATCTCACTAATATTATAAATGCGAATGTTTGGATGTTTAGATGTTCGGATCTTTGTTACCTTTTCACGCCACAGGTCATACTGAAATTTTGCATACAGGTAGCTCTAGGCTTAGGCCAGGAATTGAACATAACTGCCTGGAAGAAATCGCTTTAAGCGATATGGCCGCCAAATGTAATGCCGCAGACCATAGAGTTATTTAAAGTATGTTCGAAGTTAGTTCAATGTAAAAAACTCTGTATAATAATGCGTGTTATTCCCAAACAAATCTAAAGCCATAATACTTTGGATTAAAAAAAAAAGCAAATCTAAAATGTGATGATAAAAAAATAGGACTTTTTGGTACCTATGTCAGTAAAGGAACGTTCGAAACTTTTTTCCGAACACCATCGGAGCACCATTGACGCTTAATGAGCCACTTAGCCACCCCTCAGTCTAAATGTTTTGCCCTTTTCACTTTTAAATTTAATTTCTGAGTAACGAGTCCGTTTTTTTTTGCTCCCGATCGTACTCGTTGTTTTGTTTTTAGAAGTTTTAATGATCATGCAAACCGTCATAACTTTTATCGTGACGGTTCATAATTGTAAATTTCAACTGAGTATCTTTAAGGAAAATTCTTATAAAAGCCCCTATTATAAAAGGTTATTCTTCATAGATCTATGCTTAACTGACGTAATATACCACAGAAAAGCGTTACTCCAGCAGCGATTGGTGACTGAGCAAACTTTCATAACACGGGCCTTAAATTGTCTATAAAATATAGTAAACGCTACATTTAGTAGATGAGTGAGTAAATAATAGATTCAGGCGTTACCTTGCGGAAATCCATTGCAAAATATAAGGATGAAAATATTTAGTAACAATTCCGCGAAAAAAACCCTCTCCGACAAGCTTCAACAAAATGTAGTCCGCGCCGTAGAAGAAAACGACGTCAACTACAAAATGAAAAAATACCTATCAAAGCAAGACGTCAACTAGTTTCGTCTCTCCACGAGACATCATCAGGACACCACAATACTCAAAATTGTCAAAATCGGAATTGTTACTAAATATTTTCATCCTTATATGATGAGTGAGTAGGTTAATATTATAAGCATTTTGTGTACCCTAAGTGCCCAAATTAATTCAAGCCAAATGGTGCTCAAAGGTGTCAAAGTAGGCAACGCAGTGTACCAACCGCCGTAATCCAATTTGCAGTAAGTTTCACCAAGTTGGCCAACTTGCCAGACTTAGTGATTTAAATTTAGAACTTGGTCCGAGCTACACTTGCAATTTTAACGATCACTGGTTGGTAACTTGGTTCACACAGTTGGAAAGTGTCTACCTACCCTATTTTGTATAAATAGGTAGAAATTTATTTACTTCCTTCAACTAAGTAAACTCTATAAAATCAAAGCATGCAATCCCGATGGAGATATTTAAGGAGGAATCACCAAGAGTACCTACTATATTAGTACCAATACCCTACCTACCATTCTATTTAAAAGCAAAATATATAACCTAGGATTAAACTAATTTATTATTAAGACAGCTCTTGATGTCACTAAACTCATCAGAACTAAGTTTATCTCGCAGCTGAACTGAACTTTAACGAAAGTAACAAAATTAAACTAAGTTGTTTCCTATATATTTGTAACTTGCCCGAGTTTCATTGCTTGTTTTGATAGAACTCGGCACATATTTGTCCATAAATTATCTACGTTTTCAAAGTTATATGAAATGAAACTAACACATTGACTGCGTGGCATACTCATTCCAACTATTTCGATAATTTTTTAGACCTTGACCTGTATAATTTATTTTTCTCGCTTATTATTCCGTGATACGGGAATGACTAGCTAGAGAGATGCCTTTGCCGTTGGGCAGTGTCCCACTGTTGAGTATAATAGGGCAAATATTAATCACTTATACTGTTACTAGTTATTTTTCCCGGTTTCATGACCGACGGCATATTTTTTCAAAATCAAATTACGTGCCTGATGTGCAAATTATCGAATTTATTTTTTTCGGCCTTCTACGCCATTTTTCTGTTTAAAGATCTTTATTTATACTCAAAAAGAACTGACAAGTCCACTGCGAATGAGTAGGTATACATTGGTATCTAAAAATAAAACGACTGGTATTGATATGGATCAGTTGAGCTACTTGTAGCTTGTTTGCAACAGTCTGCAGTTAGCTCAATTGTTTCAATTGTAAATACTAGTTTTAATTTAATTCTATTATTTGATTGTCATCTTCTTTGTTAATAAAGAATGAAAGAAAAAATGTATTCACTCAGTCCATTATTTTTATATTCCAAAAATAATCGATTTCGTCAGTAAAAACGCCTTTGTAAACAAAGCAAAAGCCATAAACATAAAGTGCCAATACCCCTCATAGTCTTCATACGACAGCTTAAAGCGAATTCAACTTTATAGCTCGTAAAAGCATCTAACGAAAAGCTAGAGACTCAATGATCGCATCTCAATATAATTTACCCGAGTGACGTTTTTATTTCTAGCTACTTTATGGGACCTTTTGCGGGACACAGCCCATCTCTGAAGAGATGGATCACTTTTGTTAACCGAGGCGATCCTTATGAAACAAATAAATAACTATTGGCGGTCGCGAAGTGTATGAGTTTTCGTAGGGTATGTTATACGAGAAATTAATTTCTTATAACAGTAATATATGTGACGTCTTTTTTTGTAAAATTGAAACTTTTTGGATAATTCGTCTACATAATAGCAAGACGGATCTTTTTCTGGGGTCGATAACAGTAAATTTAGATCTACGACGTTGCTACGAAAAGGTCTACGAAAGTGCTACAGAGATGTAGCTTTGCTTTGTAAGATTTTGTTATTATTGTGCGTAAACCTGGGTATCTCTAGGAAATTAAATAAGTTCCCAAAAATCTTCGATTTCGGAGGGACTTGAAGCCGCGCCCAACCCTATTATATATTTTTTTGCTACTTAAATCGACAGAAGCACTATGAGTCGACAAACTGAACGTTGTTGACGTCACAGAAAAAGAACAGCGTTTTGATCACCCGCTACTGAGTGCAGTAAAAATAGAAAAATTCTATGCATATTGTTTTATATCAGCTGTTCTCTCCTGCCTGTGTAGTTCCCTCCCCTAAATTTACCGTCTTCAGGAATAGCTGCACCCTGGACCCCCACTATCAATTCACTCAGGCCGTTAACTGAAACCGGGTATTCACAGTGATTCACAGTTATTCACTGTTACTCTGTTAACTGGAATGTTAATGAAGCGTTTTAAGAAATTCTTAGAGATTTCGAGATTTTACTGTGAATTTAATTCAGCTGGAATTTTCGTAGATGCAGTTTTTTTATCTGGTAGAACCAAAAGAAAATTACTCCATATTCGTATCAAACAGAATATAAAACATATTGAGTAGGTAAGATATAACAATTTATTCACTTTTTTATTATTATTTTGAGTTACCTAATCTATAGTGTAAGACAACAAACATTTTATTTTGAGTATTAAGTAATTTCTCACGTAAATGATTTTTTTGTTATGGAAAATAAAATATCTTAAACCTGATGATGATCTAAAATATGTGTGTAGCGACCTCTAGAGAGACAATGACTGAACCACAAAGCTAACGTCAATAGAGGTGCGCAATGACTTCACATCGAGAGAACAGAAGCTATCTACCTACCCAAGCGCTTCAACAGAAATCCGCTAGATGTCGTTAAGATAAAATTCCAACAATCTCGGAGTGCAAAAAGAGAACAATTCCTAGATCGCGCAAACGCTTGAATCAGTTGCAACCTGCCTATATACGACTATCCAACATCAACTGTTGGTCGAAAGACCACCGGGCAAGTGAACCAGTTGGGTTAGCCCGGAGAAGGGAGATCTCCTTCTGCACTATTAGGGGGAAATACCACCTTCTTTCCCCAAAATGTGAAGTAAAAAATGCTTAGTAAAGGCAAGAAGGAAGCTTTTGCTTAGCCTGAGATGGTTTATAAGTTTAAAAATCCTATGAAATGTCATAATTTCATTGCCCTTTGTTTTTAATTGAAATACCTACGCCTGTCGATATCCAAGTCTTATCATTACCCATGAAGCAACCTAAAACAAAAGAACGAAGTCAAAGCCCTGCAAACGCCCGACCAGAACACCCCGACAGCAAATATAATAACAAAAGTTACAGCAGTAACATTATTGAACGTAAGGGACCCTACGCCTAAGGGCATGCGAGACCTACGCATGATATATTACCCTGCATTGTTGTGCCACTATGGCTGCTATGGTTTTACTTGCAACCCATATCATCTATACTGACAACATTTTTTTTTAAACTGGAAGGTTTTGCTCTGTTGATAGTTTTTCCTCACACGGACTTCATGTCAATAGAAGAAGTCTGATTGAGAATAGGCTATTTGACTAGGTACGTTAAAAATAAGTTCCAAATTGCTTTCATCCTAGTCAGTGACAACGTAACAAAGCGTAATCAGGTGATTTTTATTAAAAATATGCCTTTTGTAGATAAAAAAACGGGATTTAAATTACACATTTTTGATATATGATCACGTGACCGAAAACGCTATGTGTTTGGTTGGATCGCAAGGACAATCGACGTCACACTTTTACAGATTACAGTGGTCAATGAGTTCTTCTTGTTAGGTGTGGTATGCCGGGGTGACGTCATAGCTTGGAAAACGGGAGCCATGACAGAGATTATCGTTTTGGCGCGGCATTATTTTATTCAAACTTTAAAATTAGTTTTTATAACTAATACGACTAGACTTTAAGAAATATTAATTACATTTTGCATTATTTGTATCAGACAATACATAACTTTTTACATAACTTTCTGCTTTCCTGCATAGTTCCGTATGTCTCTCCCTGTACAGCCCCATTCGTCTGAGTCTGTGCAATGTTTGGTTTGAGTCCCCTTTTGCCAATTTTCACCTGGCACCCCGCGGCGCCCTCGGATTTATGCGCGCTGAGATATCATCTAACGTCTACTAAGAATTCAGGCGATTTCCAATTAGGAATGAACGCTGGAAGTGGCGCGTAGGTTGTATATTTTCGGAAGACAAGTTTAAATTTTTCCGGAAGCAGATTTCCGTTTGTATTTGGAATGTCACGTGAATCCTTCGAAAGAGGTTACGAAAGATTTGACCTTTACGTTTATGAAAAGCCTATTAGTATCTCGGTAAAAATGAGTGGGCGTTTTTGTACCTACCTACAAAGAAGTATTTATAGTTACCTATGTGTGGATCTAAGAAAATAATAGGTCCATAGGTCCAAAAGGTTTTCTGATGGTCTGAATTTTGTAAAAAAACTAAGTAGATATTTAGATTCAGATTTAAGATTTATTTTGATTCACAGACTTTGAGTTAGATTCCTACCTAGTTATGTCACATCCGGTAGATCTCTACATCCAGGCCCATAAAAACACGGGGGTCGAGGGTGTCGCTTACAATATTACGATGTTAACCACCGGAGACGATTTACATAATTCATTGAAGGGCCCAATCGTGGGTTACACTAACAAATATTGGGAAAATAGCTGGCACACTGTCACACTTTGAAAATAAAAAGTCGTTCACATTCGAAATCGTAGGTAACTCAAAAAAGTTTTCGTAAGTGGGAATATCTACATGTATTCGACATTCAAAAATTTAAAATGTAGGTACGTTCACATAACGTTTCATTGAAAGACTTTCCAGGCATTAAATGTTATAAAATGTAATGGTGTTTTTTTTTCTGAAAGATAATGTATTTGAAAATGATCCGCTTTGTCGGTTAACTTTGAATTAAAATGTAGGTAATCGTTCGATTCGATCGATCGTTCGATTAACTACATTTTCGGATAACCCTTTAGTGATTTCAAAAAGTTTTCATATGATTTCAAAGAAATTTACAAAAACAATAACAAAGCCTTCGTTGTAATTTTACGAATTCGGTGCAAAGTTGCAATCTTCTCAAAAGATTTGATGTGATTCGAAAAAGCTATATAAAAGCATTCTAAAAATGTTGCCATCTCAACAGGAACCTACCCAGCTGTCCTCCGAAGCAGCACCCCGAATAATTCATCCTCTTGGCGACCGTATGTCCCGATTTAACCACCGCTCGTTAATTGCTCCTGTAGCGGTTTGGGGTTATCGCCTCATTGAGCCCCGTGAAGTGGCAAGTTTAAGTTATGAAGAGGTTGGATTAGGAATGCGTAGGTGCGTACCTACCAAAGAGTTTTAGTATCATATTAGAACCCAAGGAGGTTCTTCCATGGTAAACAAATCCATCCATATCAATACATAGTGAATTTATAAATTCGAAAGTAACTCTGTCTGTCTGTCTGGTTGTCTGTTACCTTTTCACGCCTAAGCGGCTGAACGAATCTTAATGAAATTTGGCAGGGAGATAATTGGTATCCCGGAGACGGACAAAGGCTACTTGAAAAGTGCGTACGAACTCACGGGCATCTGCTAGTGTGTCTATAAAGTATAAAAAACACTTTTTTGTGCGTGCGAGCCTTAGTGATTTTGGTTTTCACCTGACTGTGCCATTTAGGGTGTAATTTTGTACATACTCACACCATTCTTCTAGCTACCCTAGTTATGCTAGCGACGCTAAGGTATCACAACTTAGGCCCGTATTATGAAAGATTGCTCAGTCATCGAGCTTTGTATGCTTGAGCAACGCTTATGCTATAAAACCTGACTTTGACGACCTCTGTGGCACGGTTGGCGAAGGTCTGCCTGCGACGCAGGACGTTACGTGTACGATTCCCGCCTCGGGACAAATGTGTGTACGATCTGCAGACATTTGTTCAGGGTGTTCTGGTCGTTTTCTATATATAATAAAAAAAAATATCTACGTATTGTATTATATTATGTATATCAGTTATCTAGTACTCATAACACAAGCTATGCTTAGCTTGGGTTTAGATGATGCTGTGTAAATTGTCCAGCTATATATATTTAAAAAAAAATCGTGACTCAAGTATAAATCGATGACTGAGTAAGCTTTCATAATAAGGACCCAAGTGTTTGGCCCCTAAAATTAGAATAAAAGCGTTATCATGTCAATTTCATATAAAGTCACTCCCAACTGCCACTGTAACCTACATGCATTATTCAAGTGTCATACACTCTTCAATCTCAGCGCCTCCCTTATGGCTGACATAAAAACAGTTCCTAACAAGCAGTTTATGCCTTGGAGACATTGTTACACACGCCTTCTCACCTCGCCTCATTGAGCAGGAGTGATTCTGTTTATACGGTACTGAATATGGAAATGCACGGACTGATTGAGAGTTGAACATTATTTTAAAACTTCAATGGACAGAAAGGTTTTTAATCCCGGTCTCCTTCGCGAAAATCAGCAATGAGCGTTCCATTCTTATTTTGAATTTCAATTCTAGGAGCGTCCAAGTCAGTTCCAGATTCAAATAATCTCTAGACTTTCATAAAGACGTGTCATTTATGAAAGACACTAACGTTCGAATCCTCGATCACAACTCAGATTGAAGCTCGTCTCAAGCTGCGATTTTTTTTACAGGCGTCAATTAATATTTGTCAAAAACTTGTCACATAACACTTGCTTAAACCTGAGATGCGTTTATGTTATCCAAGGATTAAACTTTATTTTTTTTTGCTATCTGTAACTCGAATGAACATTCTAGGTAAAACATTAACACTAAGCACACACTGCAAAGTGCTCGTTATAAAATAAATGAATCTGGGTTATCAAGATAATTCATACTTTACGAACCGAGCTTTGCTTTGTTTACTCCGTGACGATGTAGGTAATATTTCGCGTGGTCATAAACCCCTAGCATAACTAACGTATGTTAGGTATACCTTATTTTATTATATTAACTCGCATTATGTCGAGCGGCGCAAAACGAGCTGTTGTGCCGATAAATTGTCATTTCTTTAGTAAGGCTGTTACAGAAATGTGGACTTTGTTGACCTAGTAAAAGCAACCCTGTCCTACACATTATCATAAATCTTTTGCATAAATGGAAAACATTTACAGTGTCGTGCTTCCTGATTGATTGAGACCCTCGTAAACAAGGTCGAAGATCGCGTGGTAAATGTGCATCAACTTCGATACGTAATGCCGTCGATATTCTGCAGTTTGTATATTCAAGGTTGTTTGGAATTGTTTATCTAATTTATGTCCATAGGATAAGCACGTCAACATGATTCGTTCATTTTGTATAACGTAGAACTCAGTCAACGTGTTACAAAACGGTAAAACCATCCATAGGTAAAGGTTAGAGCAAAGAAGTCTGATTCGTTTTAAATAAAAGCTCCTTCGAATGCGCGAACAAAAGTTGCAAATGTAAGGTTCCAGTGGAACTTCTCGCGAAAATTACTTAAACTTCCAGCGATTTACAACCCTAATTCAAACCGGAACATCTACAATATCACAAAAATGGTTGAAGTTCAACTCAACACATCTTACGGGGCTGGAATTCTTGAACGGTTCATTATCCGCGTTTAATTTTACGCATGGCCACCCTCGTCACGATCGCTGCGCGCGGATGGCGCCCGCGGCGCGATTCTAAATTTAAATTTCGCGAGTTTTGACGGAATCTGCCGAGGGACGACGATTTTATGGCGACCGCAATGATACGCGATCTTTCCCCTTGCTGTTTTATGTTCCTACCTGCTAGCTGCTGATGTACGAGTATCTACGTAAATGCTATTTGCAAGTCACTGACATGAACAATGATCCCGCTGGTAGCGGAACTTTAATTTGGATAGCTGTTATCCTTTTTGCAACAGGAAATCTGCTGGAACTTTGTGGATTCGACTCGTAAACGTAAACAAAGCATGCCCCAGTTTAACCTTATCGTGAATTAGTTTTATACTATCATCATCATGACTAGTTCACCATTAGTAGACCATGGTCTACTTATCATGGTGAAGTGATTAATTTAGTGGAATTCGGTCCCCGGTCATAGAAAATGAAACGGCTAAGCTCATGTTGGAAGTACCAGTACAAACAGATGTCATATTAGTAGGTACCTACACAGTAGACCCGATATTTTATTTAACAAATGAAACATAAAATAAAACATCTTTCATTGATATAACTGTTCCATCCGACTACTAGAAATATTTTTCAAATTATTTACTTGCCAAACAAGTTTTTTTTTATTTAAACTCAATAAAATGGGTGTGTTTTGCTACTAAGAAGTAACTAGGTAGGTGTGTTTCTTATTTTGGTCTGGAGACATATTTACGTATAAACCATCGTCGTTAGAGCGAATATGGGTAGGGACATAAGCCTTCAAAATTAGCCTACCAACTTAAAAAAATAGTTACATAAAAATAATTTAAATTAAGAACCATTTTATTTATTTATAAAACAAAATCCATTGAATGAGTGACATTGTTGTTTTCACTTAGGTACTCGTATTTTCATAGAAAATGTATGGGAATGGTTTTTTTTAATTATTGCCAAAACTTACGATCTGATTTGATATGTTACTTTGGGAAAAGTGTTCCTGGTTGGAAATAGAGTCGATAAAGACCAACTTGTTTTTTTTGACAAATGTCATTTTTGGGTGAATCGTACTTTTTTTCAAAAAACTAAAAATGGCAATATTTTTTGCTTCAAAAGAAAACAGAAAGTTCCTAAGAACAAAACCTTCTAACTACAAAAGAAAAGGTACCTTTAAGGGGCCAAAAATTTGCCCCACCCTGTATAGTCATGCATAGTTCGCCAGTAGCCGTAGATAACAGTTTGGCCCGAAAGCGTCAAACATCCCCTTATTATTAAATGATTTAATCATACATCAATTGAGACAAAACACTACTTAGAAATCGATTCGTGGTCTCCACTCTCTACACAAGAACACATTATACCCCAGCGATTCCCGACTGTCGGTTTTACGCCAGTAGTGAGTAACAAACAAATAATTATTAAAAAAATCCGGCAAACATTTAGAGACCAATCATCTTCGAATAATCACCATCTAAGTATATCCATTGTAAAATATTCAAAACGTTCCGTTCCACGCACAAAATCGTAAACCCTTGTTTGACGTCCACAATCCACATAAAAACATTACCGCCAGATAAACGACGCCCATTTCTCACCACGATTCCGCTGCACCTATGAGATCCGACATGATAATTCGTAATTCGAACGCGCTGCAAATGAGTTTTCCGTTGCCTTGTTTACGCGCCGTAAAAAAGTAAAAATAAAAGATGGCGTGCCATTTCGCTTGTTGACATCAAGATTTGTTCTTTTTCCTCCACGGGCTGTTTATCATTTCTCGCCGCGGAATTATATTTACATTTTATTATTATTATGTTATGTAATGGAGTTTACTTAGCCTGTGATGTAGTGGTAGTAAAAAGCTTTTTCTGTAAGCTTTATTTGTTTCCTGTTATTTAATTACCTTCCTTTTAGGCTATGTATTTTTTGTAGAGGAAAAACAGACATTGAATAACCTCTCAATAACCGTACAGATCGAAACAAATTTCCTTTGAGTATTTTCTTTACAAAAACCATCCTTATTTCCGGACATTCCACCGAAATTCCAAATCAAATTCTTCGCAAAATCCTTCCGAAATCGATTCCCGAATTAAAGAATAACAAGTCTTATAAAGGCGGCTACAGACTGGATTTATAAAGACGGGGAGAGACGTGTGCACTTCGCCGATATCCACGTCAGTCAGGATTTGCGGATTTAGCCTTCAGCGGCGTCAACACGGCCGGTTAGACGTGAATTGACGATGTCAAACATGGCGGATGGAAAGACATGATGCAATATTGATGAATAAGGTACGACAGGCTCTCAAAAACGTTTCTATTATCCAGTTAGAATTATTTTTTATTCCATAAACTGAGTTTAATTAATGCTTTTACCTGAACATGGTAGCTGCAATAGGCTATTTGAGTACATTAAAAATAAATTCCAAATTGTTTTCATCCTAGTCAGTGACAACGTAACAAAGCGTAATCAGTAGATTTTTATTAAAAATATACCTTTTTTTAGGTAAGAAACGGGATTAAAATTACTCATTTTTTGATACATGATCACGTGACCGGAAACGCTGTGTTTGGTTGGATCGTAAGTGACGTCACACATCCTCAGATTACAGTGTCAATGAGTTCTTCTTGTTAGGTGTGGTATGGCGGGTTGACGTCATAGCTTGGAACACGGTAGCCATGACAGAGATTATCGTTTTGGCGCGGCATTATTTTATTCAAACTTTAAAATTAGTTTTCATAACTAATACGACTGGCCTTGGAAGAAATATTAATTACACTTTGCATTATTTTATCAGACTTATTTCCTAGTAGTAGTCAAGTAGCCTATTCCAAGTAGCGGATATCTTCCTATGTAGGTATAAAATATCTTCGATCACGATAGCTACGATTTTGAAATATTTAAAAATTTGAAATAACTAGTAGGTAATCTTCAACCAAGATGGGTACGATTATGAAATGTTGATGAAACGCGCGTGGGAAATAAGCCCTTAGACCCTGGCTTTACCTACCAAACCCCACCTGGTACATTAATCAACAAATTACCATTTCATTAACACATCGAGATCCCTCCAAAATTAATTAAACATTCGTTAGAAATGCAAATATTAATTTCAAATATTAATAACAATTTGCATCGTGAAATTAATTTGACATTTTGTAAGGGTGTATTTACACTGGGACTGTCAGTGTCAGTGTCAACGGGACGATAACGCGCGTCCGTCAGTCGGCTTAGAGGCTTACCAGCTGGCATATCGAATCAAACGCACCATTGGCCTCGAATCCTTCCTCTAATTGAAATTTAAAAGCGTTTTTGACAGTTCTCTGTGTGCTCGTTTGCGTGCGACTGAGAGGGGAGGTTTTTTTGAAGGGTTGCTGATGTATTACTTTTTTTAAGTGTATACTTTCCATTAGAGCTCCGGTATTCATATGCAAATTAAAACACATTGTTTCGACAGCTTTGGTTCGGTTTGAAAATTTAGTAAATCACACTAATACTTCAAATGCGAAAGTTTGTTTTGTTTTTTATTATTAGTGACTAGCGGCCCGCTCCGGCTTCGGACGGGTAGATTCTATCGACTATGTATATTAGAGATAATTCTAATGGTGAAAGAATTTTTCAAATCCGTCCAGTACTTTCGGAGCCTATTCAGTTCAAACCAACAAATCTTTCCTTTTCATAATATTATTACAGTGTAGATATAATAAATACCTCTACACGTTCTTTAAAAAAGAGGGTTGACAGACGGACAGACGGGCAACAAAGTGATCCGATAAGGTTCTTTTTTTCTTTTTGAGATACGAAACCCTATTAAGCAATTTTTAAATTGAAAATCTGTAGACTTACTCTTAAAATATCTGAAGTCGACTATAGGTTTTTTAAGTCAAACACTGCAGAAAATATTTATTTATTGCGCCGAATTTGATATGATAGTCAAGTAGCCTATTATTTATTACCTATATTTTCCATCAACAATATGATTTCGTAGAGCTTCTCGTAGCAGCGTAGGCGTCTACGAGTTGCTACGAAATGTCGGAAGCGTAGCATATGCTACGGCCTACGCGGGTCTATTAATAGAGAAATTATCATTAACTTTTGAAGTGGAATACTGTATTTATAGACTTCCCTGTCATGTTTTAGTATTGCTTTGTGTAGATTTCCAGAAAAAAAATTGAGTCTTCAAATTCCGCAATATTCAAACTGTTTTTAAGTTTTGTGGGTAAAATTGTCACTGCTCGGGAATAATAGTTTTTATTTATAATTTTTTCATAATAAAATGACCGCAGTATACTATAGCCAAAGAATTTTTAAAATCGGTCTATAATTGACAAACTAGCCAAACATAGAACCCCACCTCTTTCGAAATTGTTCAAAATTTTTAAAAAAGTATTTCCTGCGTTCATGTAAAATGAACTCTAGAAATTTACGCAGGAAAAACAAACACACAAGTGAATAGTATTTTTGTTTGTTTATCATAGCTTTATTTGGGATGCTAAAGCTGTGTAAAGTGCCCTAACTTTTTCGAGAGCACAAGATTTCCATTTCAAACTGACAAAACTTATAGATACATAGTCTTTTTATTAGGTTCACACACAAGAAGCACAGGAAAAGTAACAAAATAAAAGTAACTTAATTCAGTATACCTACGTAGTAGTACCTACATTTAGGTAACTTCACTCATACTCTCGCTTTCCACCAAAATTATGCCCTCAACTCTATGACATGTATTCCCTTGGCGTTAGAACAAGCATAACCGAGTTCGATGACTGCATGGATTCTGTAATTAATGATCGGCAAACGCAATTACACAATTAGCGAATATGTCTTGTATTGCAGCTGAATACGTAATGGGTATAGAATACGTTCTATACGTTACGTACGTTATACGTTACGTACGTTCTACGTACTACGGTACGTACTCATACGATATTGTGTCGTATGGACACACGCAGTAGGGTTGGTTTGGTATACCAGTTCAAAGTCACTCATCGAGCTATGGAAAGAGCTATGCTCGGAGTCTCTCTGAAGGATAGAATTCGTAATTAATAGATTCGAAGGAGAACCAAAGTTATCGACATAGCTCATAGAATTTGCAAGCTAAAGTGGCAGAGGGCCGGCCATATATCGCGAAGAACCGAGAACCGCTGGGGTAAACGTCTTCTTGAGTGGAGACTGCGACTCGGCAAACGTCGGGTAGGACGCTCTCAGACCAGGTGGGATGACGACCTGCAAAAAAACTGCAGGCAGATGCTGGATGCGACAAGCTGAAGACAGGGTTCTATGGCGCTCATTAGGGGAGGCCTATGTCCAGCAATGGACTATTATAGGTTGGGGATGTTGTCGTATTACGTATTACGCAATGGGAAAAGCGCATGCGAAGCTGTGAGCAGCAGCTAGTTTATTATGTACTCAGAAACGATACTGCATATCATAACTATTAATGGTGTTTGTCATAAAAAAAACATGACAGTTTTAAAACTTATATCATACATACGTACATTACAAACATTGTCTCGTGGGAATCGTACCCACAACCTTTTGAATCTCAGACGGACCTCTGCTTTCCGCGCCACAGACTGTAATAAGCGCGTTAATATTAACTCCTAAGTCCCTTACATTATCTCCCAAGATATGCCAATCCAAGCTGAATTAGAGCATCAGCGTTAGTTAATTCTGGAGCTAATGCGCATAATACACTAATACCTAATATCAAGTAGGTACTTAATCCGATACAAGTTCATAGAACCGTGAGATTAGATGATTCACGAGGTGCATTATGAAATGATAATAACCGGTTTATATACCCAAGTACTTTAGGCACCTACATAAGTCACATGCGGTATTAAATTACTAAAAGCTGTCAGGTTCACAGTACTCACACTAATGCGATTACCTACACAGAATGATGAAAAATATATTATTTGGTTTGAAAATGCAATAACTTTGAACTTATGCGACTTTTGTAAGGTTACGTGGGTGGAGAATAAATATAAACAAGATCCGTCAGGTGCAAGTGTAATTCGCACGCCGAGGGTTTCGAAAATTTGCCAACAAATATGTACCCTCCGGTAACACTTTGCTTTTTAATTCAAACTGTCAATTTTCGACTTTTTTCTAAATATTTTAAAAATTATGAAACCTACAGAAGAACTGTCTTGAAATGTACAAACCAATATCCATTTGTACACATAGGTCTCTGTTCAAAATTTAGTACTGATAATTTTCATTTTTCATTTATTTTTATATTTTTTTGAAATCAGTAATGGCGCCCGAAATGTATTATTATTTCAAATTTCAAGTTAATAGCTGCAGTAGTTACTGAGATATTCAAGAAAGACTGGGGACGGAAAGAGCGAGACCATAAGGCGTAGGCGATAGAATATACCCATGCGAAGCCGGAGCGGATCGCAAGTTTAATATAATTTAACGTTAGCTTGATATGTATTATGAAAAGAATCTGAGGAAGGAGGTCCCCAAGATACAGGTTTATCCTAGATTGGGATCAATGATGTAATAATTTTAAGTCTTAAATCTTTTCAATAAACGTTATTATTATTAGTTATTATAATTATTAAGACTCAGTTACATCTCTTCAATATTCCTTAGCACAATCCACGTCATACGCCAAGCCTCCTAAGGCATGTTCTACACGAGGTAATCTCGCAAGTTCTACAGACAACACAGGTGTAATTAATTCTAAACTAATTACCGTATCGTGATTCGCTGAACAAACTCCGCGAGTTACGCAACTAGGGTGCGGTGCGAATACTAACGGGGTTGGGAAAACGATGGAACTGAGGCCTCGGTGGTGGTCGCTAAATTTGGTGGCAAAACGGCTGAAAAATTCTATTAAATTTTCTATGAGTACTATACTTTCGGTTTTAGATTCCTAGCTGTTTTGTGTGAACAAAAAATTTGAATTAAAACTAAACAAATGAATAGACAAGGTTATCACTAACAACTAAACATAAACGTGATAGATAACACAGATTAGAGAATAAATGACCGGTTTTCCGCAAGAGTTTGTTTTGTGTGAACAAAAATTATGAATGAAAACTAAACAAATGAATAGACAAGGTTATCACTAACAACTAAACATAAACGTGATAGATAACACAGATTAGAGAATAAATGACCGGTTTTCCGCAAAAGTTTGTTTTGTGTGAACAAAAATTATGAATGAAAACTAAACAAATGAATAGACAAGGTTATCACTAACAACTAAACATAAACGTGATAACACAGATTACAGAATAAATGACCGGTTTTCCGCACAGACAGTCGACGACGTGACAGTACGTAACGTGCTGCTTGGTGATCAAAAGACCAAAGCTTTAGATACCTTACCTACTTAAAATCTTTTTAGGATTGATTACGAACATCGCATGCTACCCTTAAGGTACTTCAGCTACATTTACTATCTTGAAGTCTGTGTACTTAAATTAGTTGCCTCCGTTGATAATAAAACTCGTAGATCGCTTTGCTCCCCAAACGACTGAACCTTCTGTTCCAGCCAATACGATCTAGTTACTGGTACTCTGTCAAACTAACGGAGCAAGTGATAAAACGCAAGTGGTGACAAACTTGCTCGTTCTTGGATATACTTAGATTGTGGTTTGGTTTTTAGTTGTGCTATGCTAGAATTTGTAGAATGGAAGGTACAATAAGAATGGAATTCAATAAAAAATATTATACACATGTTATTAGGCTAGGCTGAAATAATAATAGTAGTAAGTAGTAGTAGAGTTTCAATTTCATCATCACATCATGAAAATCAACTGTAACTGTGCATGAAGGTAACTGTTAGATAAATTCCCAGGAGTGTAACCTGCTTTGTGTTATGTCTGCAATTTTAAATTTCGAACGTAGTTCCTCCAAGAGAGTACAAAATTGTATCTTTGTTTTGAAACAAAGTTATTGATTTATGATTTTTTTATCTTCTGAGTGATTTGAGATCAAAGTGGTCTAAATTCAAAAGCTTTAAAATCAGTAGTAGTATGTAGTAGTAGAGTTTCAATTTCATCATCACATCATGAAAATCATATAACTCAACGAATTTCAGGAGTAATCTAGTCAAATTCTCTTCGAGTTCTGAAACTATATTATGTGGCCTGGCAGTAGCATTTGTTATGTTTCGGTCGGGATTCGCGAAATAATTCCTTTGTCTCTGGGACAGGGAATGTTTAATAAGCCTTGCTTGTTCAAGTGGATTTCGGAACAAAAGCCTACATATCCGCGAGATGAGATTCTGTATTATTTAGTTAATGGTAATTTTGTTAGCGTCGTTGATATTGCTTGTTTGTAATTTAGTATGTCAAGAGCCTTTCAACGTTCTAAACGTACACTTTAAAATGTTGAAGGATGAAGGGGATTTATGTTGCTTGGCATGTAGGTAGGTATAGATACCTCACAAATTATTTGTGAGAGCTATAATTTTTCCACCCCCGGGTTTTTCCACTCCTTGTCACGTCTTTCTATCTTCTGTTAAATAAATAAAATCGTATTTTTTATTTACAGATACTCTTAGCATTCGTGCCTAATGCAAAATATCCTGAAAAATTAATTTGAATCTTTTTAAAAAACGAAAAACCATACTCAAATTCAGTTTATTTTTTAAGTTTTGCAAGGAAAATACGAATCCCTCGGAAGTACAACCTTAATGGGAGCATCTCGAAATTATTCTGTATGCAACAGCAATAGAAGAGTGCAAAAAGGTTTTATTATATTCTTGCTTATAAAAGGGGACGACAAACCTTTTTGCAACAGCCTGCAAACAGCCCTGAAAACAAACCCAAACGCATTCAGCACTAAACTAAACTACCCGTTCAGTAAATTCACGAAAAACTTTCCTCCATAAAACTTCATGCATCCAGAATTGCATCAAATAATTCCGGCACCCGGTGACACCGGCGCTCCATGTTAAACGAACCGAAGTCTCTCGAACTCTGCGGGGGTTGTGAACCATGAAATGCATTCATTATTGGCTAAGAATAACACTGGTATCGATGAGGGAGCTTTGAAGAGGGCTCGTGTTTGTTTTGGAAAGTTCTAGGTCACCACGTTTATGTTAATGATTTTATGAAGGTGAATGAGCGGGTAAGTAAGGGTTAGACAAGTAATGGATACCAACTCTAAAATGTTGTTATTTGGAATGAGTTAAAGACTATTCTACTATTCTGTTCTAGAATATTCTGTAGCCAAATGACATAAACTCATGACGTCAAAGAGAAAACCATTGAGTTGGAAAGAAGGCGCGACGGAGTCTATTTATTATGGACTTATAAAATTTTTGAATGAGAAAAGATTTTAATAGAATAAAAAGGTTTCAAAAAAGAACGTTGGACAAATTTTAGGGATGAACCCAAAAACGGTTGAAAATGTGGACTGAACAAAACAAAGAAACTTTGCTTTAAGGCAACAAAATCTAAAGCCAACCTCCTTGTTCCAGGTCAAAGTGATGCTCCGAGTTGGCGCATCAGGCGAAGGTCCATTCACCAGCGGCACACAAACCTTTTCCATGGACAAACGCAAGAAGCAAGTCAGCCTCTGTGAGACAGCGGCGGCAGCGGCGCCCGAGGACAGGAAGGTCGGCGTGGCGGCGCCGAAGATGTTCGCGTTCGATGCTATATTTTCTAATGATGATGCTCAGGTGAGTCTACATTCATAAATCAAACATAATAGGTATGGGTACCTACTATGATTAGCAGAGAATTCTACTACAACAATTCAATAAAACAATTTGACTAAAAAAAATCGTCCAAAAACCAGTTCGACTAGTAACAACTCGATTAAAACATGCATTATCCTTCTAACCTAACCTATCCATATCAGTTCTGTGTACGATCCGCAAATGGTTTTTATAAAAATGTTTGACGTTTTGGAAAATATCTTATTCTGTAAGTCAAATGTGAATCATAAATAAATCAAATGTTACTAGTTGAATGGTTTTTAGTCGAATTGTTTCGTAGACAAATTATTTTAGTCGAATTGTTTTAGACGAATTGTAAGTGAATTTTTCGTAGACGAGCTACTTAAGGTAGTTTGGTCTATTTTGTGATATTTAATACATTATAGCCTACGCATATGCATGGAAGATGTCTGTTCCTTGCTGCTGTAAGAGGTAAACAAACGTGAAAAGAAAAACAGCGGTCTTGTGTTTCGGCATACGCTTAGTTAATTTTACTAACAATACGAGTATGTAGAACCGAGCTTCCAAAAAGGAGTAGAATCTAGTGTTATTTTATCTCGATTCTAGATGCAGATAAAGGGGTATCGAAACCTCTTTTGAAACGTAGGTTTTTATACAATGTGAGTGGGATCAACAAACGAACTCCTAAAAATTAAGAAATAAAATAAGTTCCTATAAATTTTTGACTTCGGCAGGATTCAAACCTGCGCCCCACCTTTCAGTACGGGTGTGCTCTAACCAACTAAGCCACGAAATCCTAGTCGGATTGGTTGAAAACGAAAAATTTTGGGAACTTATTTAATTTCTTAGAGATTACCCTGAGTGCTAGGGCGTACGCACTATAATACAAAAATCCTAAAAATCAACCAATCACGACCACAAACGATATCACTTTCAAATGCGAAGACAGAAGATTCGAGACAGTCTTCAGTACTTTGTTTATGAACCCACTCGTAGCAAAGTCGGTATACTTATACCTAGATTCAGTATACTTTTTAAAGTACCTCGGTGAGTACAATAAGGCAGCACTTTCAGCACGGCATTTACCGGAATGCCAAGTGTGTCACGAGACACCGGAAGCGGCTTGGGACCCGCTGTTACGTAAAACCTCTCTGCATATGGATAAGATAGAATCTACCAGCGATACTTACTCTACAATGCTCTACGATTATACTTTGAACTCTCGTAAAAACACTTTAGGTAACTACGAAACTGAAGATAAAACCATTCTGGTTTTATACGTTCGTTTTAGAGAAAACTAGTTTTCGAATAAAACTTATGAAAAGCCCGATTTTGGAAGAGCAAAAATGCAACTCTTAATCTATTAGATTTTTTAAGATGCAGTCGACAGTTACTGTGTGTAAAAGCAAAACTAAAGTAACCTATATTATAACTTCATTTTCTTCGAAACTGCATTGTGAAATTATGCATTATAATATTTATGAGCGAAGCCAATAAAAACTTGCTTACATAGTAGGAACCCAACCTCCGTTCAACCTTTTAAAAAGAAGTAACTCTGATCTGCTTTAAAGAGGCTACGAGACTTCTTGCTCTGTTATCGATATTCATCCAACCAAATTCAAGTGAATAATTCGAATTCACTCCTATTTCAAATTCAGAACGTTATAATCCCGTAAAAATGTCCTCAGTAAAGTTTAGGACCTCTTTCGACATACCATTTTCCGTTTATTTTATTGAAGTTTACTTGTTATCCTCACATACCTTACGCCACGCACGTTCTTTGAATTTTATGCACCAAAAGTGTTTCCAGGGAAGCGTCGTATCCTGTTTAAATTGTTAAATGGCAACACGGCTTGCACTCTTCAGATATTTGGCTATGGCACAGTTACGTCTTATTTTATTTGGGAGGAATTCCACTATCTGTAGCCAAAAGTCAATAACTTTATTTCTATAGGCTTACAAAATAAGCACTTAGGCCCGTATTATGAAAGCATGCTCAGTCATCGAGCTCTGCTTGAGTGATGCTTATGTCTAGTTTTGAGTGAATACTAATTTTCAAACAATGCTTGGGAGCTCATGTCAAAATGTCAAAATCTACACTCACTCAAGTAGCCGTCAAGAGCGGATTTCCTCCGTCCACGCCTTCGAGTAACTGCTTAGACATATTATTGAACGGTTACCAAGCATTACTTGAGTAATTAACGCTTGAGTAGAGATCACGTAATGACTGCTTAAGTAATGCTTGGGGAAGCTTTCATAATACGGGCCATAGACAAGTCAAATTTTAGTCTATTTTGTGGCCTAGTGCTCAAGGTACCGCTTCCAACAAAATAAATGAGAGCTTTTTATATTATTAAATAAGATTCAGCACAACGCATCAATACGGGGTTTTCTATAGAAACAAAAAAACTATAAGATCCAAATAGCTTTATATAGCTAAGCCATAAGTGGGCATGGCACCGTATTATTCATCAGAGAATCCAAAGATTTTCAAAAATTGAATGTTCACTCCCACTCACCTGTTCACAATTTACGTTCCATTTCATTATTATCATAAAATAAAATGTCTATAATTTCTGATCATAAAATAAAATGTTGCCGATACTTGGCAAACTCAGTAGACAACCCTAATGCTATAGAAGATAAGGTGAACTGTATAGATTATTCAGAACATTTTCAAAGAGCTCCCGTGCGGTTTCCGTGTAGGTAAAGTTTTAATACCATAATAAGAATTTATTTAATAGATTCAAGTAATGTTACGAGTAGTTTCGCAAACTAGGCTAATAATTGTATGAGAAACTTCATTTTATGTCTTGTTTTAAGAGGCAGGTAGATCTTTAGATAATTTTAATTGGACATTCCTCGTAATGTTAGGTTCAACAGGAAAGTCATTTCAAACTTAAATTTTTATAGTCGATAGACAATAAAAGTTTTAGCTGTGTTATTTATTTATTGCCTACAACCCACACACGCACCTAGGTAGTTCTTGGAGCCCCGGTAGCTGTGACGCGCCCCTTTATCGGGACGAACCGCAATAGCTGGGCACTGAATGCGTTAGTTCTTAACTATCAACGGTCTTTAATTTTTTTATGTATAAGCTTTCGTTTTCATGAAAATTCTCTTCATTCTTGGAGATTTGCACTACTGGGCCCTAAAGATGAGGTACCTAACCTACAAATCTTAAGTTACCATTTAGGTATATTATTAAAATTTATCATCATCATTCATCAGCCTATATTAATCCACAGCTGAACAAAGGCCTCCCCTAATGTGCGCCATAGAGCAGTAGAGTAGTCTTCAGCTTGCCGCATCCAGAATCTGTCAGCAATCTTTCGCAAATCGTAATCCCACTTGGTCGGCGGGCGTCCTATAATACGTTTGCCTAGTCGCGTTATTAAACTTTGTTTGAGTTATTAAAATTCTCTTGTCAATGATTAATTTTATTATTGTGGTCTACCTACACTATTATTTCGATGATTCCTGTCGGATCCATTGGCTTCTAACCGACTTTCGTCCACGGTGGCCAGTGTCGATGGAGACAAGCCGTGTACATGTTTTTTTTTCGAAGTCTCATTATTGATTATCAATGTTGGGTACTTTTAAATGGCCTGTTTTGTACCTAGGTAGACTAAGTTCGTTGAAGCATTATTTCTACATTGATCTACATCTAGGTAAGACGATGAACCTAATATTGGGACGGGAATGAAGGAGATCATGAAGACCTCGTAACCACGCAAAATAATAAAGATTTTGATTTAAAAAAATATATTCTTTAAAACCAAATAACAGTAAGAAAAACATTAACAAATAAAAATCTTGTGACATGAAGCCATTGGTGGTAAAAGTATCTACTTAAGATTGAAACATTGAGTCCAATCTGCGGTCCAATCTACCGTGCGTAGACCTCCATTATTATATTGAACCCTCTGCCGACGAGGGAGCGCATCTGCACGGTGACGTGGGTGAAGCCGACCCCGCCGGCGGTGATCCGCGCCGTGGCTCCCTGGTTGGTCCCCACCTGCCAGGCACGCACTGACGTGATCACGGAGGAGCCGCGCCAGGTTTGGTTGTGGATGTGCACTGTGTTCGAGACGGCGTTGCGGATGTATTGGCCTCTGCAATTATTAATTGTGAACGTGGATTTTAAAAGGGTGTAAGGTAAGGATCAAAACAGTTTTGGGGTTGATTTCATCTGTTTGAAATATTTAATGACAGTTTTGTTTAGAGTAGGTAGGACTGTAAAATGTACATAAATAGTGTACATTTTCTATTCCAAATTCAAGGCAAAAAACGGCCAACCATTTGAATAATTTTTCAATTTATTATTACAGTCAAATCAAGTAAAAATTGCCTTAAACCAAGGTAGTAAAATGGTAAATTGGTCGATATTTTCACTAAATTTGAAATGAACTACTGATAGTAAAATTCTATTCGAAATTCTCACCTGAACTTTTGGCTGTTCCTAGCGCTGATTGCTGGGCTCGAACCGTTTAAGGCATCTGCTTCGCCTTCCGAGGTCTCCAACCCCTCTGATACCTCCAAGCTGTACGAGCCCTCGGGCAGCTCTTCATGCTCATATCCGATGACCAGGCTGGTTAAGTCAGGTTGGCTTGGGTTTGGCTCGATGGCGGAAGAGTGGCCGACTGCAGCTACGGCCAGGACCATGAGCATTGAGTGTTGTGTATTTCATCTGTTTATAGAGAAAATAACGTTAAGATTTTAGTTATTAAAGATTCACCTTAGAATGGTTCTCATACAGGGTTATTGGTAAATTAGTGACAATACGTGAACTGCAGGTCCTGCCCATCATCACAAACACGTTCGTGAAGACGTCAAGTCTAATTCTAAATAAAAATATAAGTCACCTCTGATACTAAATGAAAAAACATCTTTGTCTGGAACCCAACGAGTTACTTACGACCGATTTTTCACTCTCATATCTTCTGTTAACTCAAGGCAGAACTGTTTTTAAGTTGAGTTTCAAATAAAACTTCTCTAACGAACGATTATTGAATTGCGGGGGGTACCTATTACCAATACCAAGTTTAAGAATTAAGACCTGGCGTCTTCACGAACGTGTTTGTGATGATGTGCTGAACCTGCAGTTCACGTAGTGTTTGTTACTAATTTACCTATAACCCTGCATACCATGTACGATAAAAAAAACACTTACCTTTGCAATAATTGCTAAAACTTTGGTGATGTTTGTGAAGAGGTCGTATGGCAAATTTTGTACTGTATGATGATTTGATGGATTTTAGGCTTCTATTTATAATATGAGATTAAGATTTTTATCAGACATATTGAAAAACAGGTAAATTTTCAATAATTCGACTCGTGTAAAGTACCGCTTATCAATGATGCATGTAATTACTTAGAACTTACTGCAAACAAGTGGTTTGTAATCAAAGACGATAAGGAAAACGGCAATGGATTTTTCTAAAGATAATCATGAAAAATATTACACAAGGAAGTATCATCCCTATTAGTGTTAGCGAAGTGGGTCATCCCCTTATCAAGGTTGCTTGATAAGGGGATTTTGTTTATTTTTAGATTCAGGTAATTTTTATAATCGTACTCGATCTAGTTATCTACAAAAGTACTTTAGTTCTAAAGTTATCATTTGATAAAGATATCTCTTAATTTCTGCTATAAATAAACCACTCAATTTTGTTAATCATCATAAAGATTCGCACTCTTCTACACCAGTGACAGCAGTCCAATCAAGAAAATAACTTTCAAAAAGCAAAGGTAAGCATAATTTAAAATATTGTACCCGATACAATATCATATCATAATTCATATGTATAATTCATCCCTGGGTTACCAGCGAATGTGTAAATTAAATAGAACGCAATTCTTTTTTGTAGATGAAATACACAATACTCTCAATGCTTATGGTCCTGGCTGCCGTAGCTGCAGTCGGCCACTCCACCGCCATCGACCCAAGCCCGATCCAGCCTGACCTTACCAGCCTGGCCATCGGATATGGCTCTGAAGATCTGCCCGAGGGCTCGTACGGCTTGGAAGTATCAGAGGGGTTGGAGACCTCAGAAGTCGAAGCAGATGCTTTAAGCGGCTCGAGCCCAGCCATCAGCGCTAGGAATAGACTTTTATTCAGGTGATAATTTATCATCAACTAGTTTATGCCCAGGGCTTCGCACGCGTTTTGTCTATGGAAACATTTAAAGTTTATTTTTATCTCATGGGAACTGTTTTGTGCAATAAAAAATAGCCTATTATTTTTTGATTCCAAACTTGGTATCTATGCAAAAATGTTGTCCCATCCGTTCTGTATTGATTATGTAACAAAGGTCCATCTAAACATCCAAACTTTTTTATTTATAAATAATTATTCAAATAAGTAAATAATGCTGGACGATCCACAAAGCATGATCTCGCAAAGCCCCGAGCTAAGCAGAGCTTATGTTATGGTACTAGATGACATACATATAGGCACATATGGCAATATCTACATTACATAAATAGATATTATATGTATGATCGTAACTCGACTGAATTCGGAATATAAATGTACACTATTTATGTTCATTTTCAATTCTACACTCAACAAAACCGTCTTTTTTGATAGGTATATCAAATAGGTCGAAATCAGTTCCTAACTTGTGTACCTTTCTGAAATCTACGTTAACCACTAATTGCAGAGGCCAATACATCCGCAACCCTGTCTCGAACACAGTGCACATCCATAACCAGACCTGGCGCGGCTCCTCCGTGATCACGTCGGTTCGCGCCTGGCAGGTGGGGACCAACCAGGGAGCCACGGCGCGGATCACCGCCGGCGGGGTCGGCTTCACCCACGTCACCGTGCAGATGCGCTCCCTCGTCGGCAGAGGGTTCAATATAATAATGGAGGTCTACGGACGGTAGATTGGATCGCAGATTGGACTCAATGTTTCAACCGTGTAGCCATCGTAGAGGTCATATTTTGTCAACGGTGCCTCTTTTCCGAGCGGTGGTGTCACAATATTGTATCATATTTGATAACACTAGTTCGTTCTATTGACGCCTGGCTACACCTACACTGGATTGAAACATTGAAACTAATGTGACCAAATTATCTACTAAGTACATAGATACTTTTAACACCATTGGCTTCACAGAGTTGTTATTGTTTTTTTCTATTTTGTTTGAAAAATAAAGTTAACTTCATTTTCTAATCTTAATCGTTATTATTAACTACCTATGTAGTTACAAGATCTTCGTCATCACCGACATTTCCGTCCCGATGTTAGCATCATCGTCTACTAAAGGTATCTAGACTATTGTAGAAACCTACCTAAGATATTACAAAATACCATATACCTACCTACTAATGTTGATACTTAATCCATAGTAAATTGAAGTCATTTTCTAAAAAGCAATAATCGTAACAATTACATTATTGAGAAGCCACAGAAATACCTTTAAAATATGTTATCATTCAAATAAGACCACGGATAACAGGCATTTGAAAAGTAAAGGAGGTACCTACTGTATTGTAAAAAAACTCCATTGTTTGGAGAATGAGAACCCGATATCGAATCAATATTTGTTGTCAGTGATGCTGATAACCTATGAATCCAAGACGTGCTCAGAGCTCAGCGAGCTATGGAGAGAGCGATGCTTGGAGTTTCTCTACGAGATATATTACTTAGAAGGTCACCCAAAGTCACCGAAATAGCACTCAAAATTAGCAAATTGAAGTGGCAATGGACAGGTCATACGAATCACAGAACTGATAACCGCTGGCAGTAAAGGTTCTCGAGTCTTGACCGCTATGAACGCACAACGGAGTGTGGAGAGACCATACACTCGATGGACCGACGACATTGTAGCGGTCGCAGGGAATCGACGGATGGAGGCGGCTCAGACCCGTCATTTATGGCGATGTCGTATGGGGAAGGTCTATGTCCAGCAGTGGACATGTGTGGACTGATATGATGACCCGTTATCGGTACCCCTATGTAGTTCTTTCACTCTAATAATAAATGCGAAAGTTTGGATGTTGGTTACTTCCTCACACCAAAATTACTGAACGGATCGGGCTGAAATTTGCATGCAGATAGATCTAAGCCTGGAATAAAACATAGGCTACTATTTATCCCATAAATTAGTTCCCGTGGGATATAAATAATCGTAAACAAAGCGTACGAAGCCGCAAGCAGAAACAAGCTGAAACTGCCATCGAACACAACAGGAGCACCTACTTGAAAATCTCACTAAATTTCCGTGACCAAACAAACGCACACAAATCCTTTCCAAATCAGTAGTTTGGACTGCACACGGCATAAATTATCATGTCGGTTCTAACTGCGCCGTCGAAATCCCGCTAAACTGAGTACACACAAGGATAGTAACTGGCGCTAGTAAGTCACCTGGGAGTATAGAAGTTACTCGCGCTAGTAAACCTAACTAATGGGAACTTGCAAGTCGCTAATGCGCTTAGCGCCCTTGGCTGCGAGGCTTTTAACGCATTCACTGCCCAATGTCAGGGCGTAGTGGTCCGCAGGGGCTCGCCGCTGCCGCTACACGGAGCTCCGGATGAACGAGTGCATCAAAACAATCAAGAGCCATGAAAGTGTTAGTTTAAAATGTGATTTTTATAGAGAATTATTTTGTTTTTTAATCTTAGCGGGATAAATACTAATCCCTCGGAAATAATTCTTTTATGGTACCAATTTGAAATCATTATCATTATCGTCAGTTATGTTCGCCGAGGCTCGTACCGACTCTTTCGATTCAATATGGCGCAAAAACACAGCCTCACTGCTCATGAGAACCCCTCGCGGGTTTTTGAAATGATAGAAGTACCTAGTTTGAATAAATGAAAATATTTATTCTGACAGTACAGGTAAATATAAAAGAAAACTTACACGAATAAGTTACTAAAACATAATGTGACGGACATAGTGTGCACGCGCCTTAATAGTGCTAGCTAATCCCATTAATATTGTGTAATCCTCTTTATCCAGCGTAGTGCATATTACCGAATGTTATAGGGCTTATATTGCACCCTGTGATTGCATTTGCGCATTTTGGCTTATTTATGTTGTGATTGTCGAAAAACTGCGGGTTTGTAGGTATACAGGATAAATAATAGATTCAGGCGTTACTTTGCGGAAATCCATTGCAAAAAATAAGGATGAAAATATGTGGATGGGATGTGAAGATTTTTCGCGGAATTGTTACTAAATATTTTCATCCTTATATTTTGGTATACAGGATGTTCTGATCTTAGAGGATCAAAATAAAGTATAGTTCGAGGTTCATAATTTACAGGTCCCTAAAACTGAAAGGTGAATATTTCTATCAACAAGGCAAAATATGGATAAATATATTAAACAATATCAACTCTACACATTGTACTCTTTCAAATTATATTTAGAGTTAGGAAGGCAAAATAAACATGTTTCAGTGTACCAGTACATGTATAAAGCCCACAACAGACGAAGCTATAATATATATTAATATAGTAAGCTACATATTACGGTATAGCAAGCTGCCACAGACGGTGGCTATGCTAATATATATTTTTGCACTCATTAGCTCTGCGGACGTCATGTCTTATTATACCAAAATATATCGTGCTATATCTGTCGACATTTATTTTGGTGATGTAATAAAAATATACGTTATTGCTGCGTCTGTGGTTACTCGCCGATAACCATAGAAAATATACCGTAATATACCTTGCTATAATTAAATTCAATGTATATTTATAAAGTTGATTAATAGTATAAAATTTGACTTGTGCTTATTTTGTAAGCCTAAGGAAATGTAGTTATGGAGTTTGAGTTTCTAGATAATGAACACTACACACTTCAATGTCGACGCAGCCCGGCGGCGTCGGCTTGGTGCGGATATTCAGTAGACTACCTACTCTATGAATATTTTTAGCATGCAACAGTGTTTTGCCAATTATTCGGCAAGACGGTGACTTGAAAATAATCTCAGTACAAATTGAGCTTCCATTCGATGAAGACATAAACCCCCGAAACCTTTATCAAGGATTGAAACAACCTGTATAATCAAGCTCAGTATCTCTAGTTAAACAAAAGCCAACAGGAGCCAGTTAACTAAAACTGGCACAACGGTCTGTCTAAAACACAATTAGGTCCTAATAATTTGCTCAAACAAAGCAATTAATAACAATTGAAAACCAATGCTCTACAAAGGCAATAACAAAACACCCGAATAATTCCGACAGCAGCCAGATAATACCGAAAACGGCCGAATTGATCAACTCCACGAAATCTAAGCGTTTTCAATTAGCAACCGGGCACGTGGTCATTAAAATTTTCATTCAAAACAATTTTCAGTGTTTCCGCTTCGAGTAAGTGTTGCCCTAAATTGGTGTGACCATGAGTTGGGTTTTAGAAACAAAAACATTTGACTAACCATTGATTTTACAAGAGAGATTCGTGATAAACATACTAATTGTTGGTTTTTGACCAGATAGACACTCCTATGTGGAATAACACTTTAAATTTTATTTGGCGTACCTAGCTCTCCCTATTTCTATGCTACATAAATAAACAGTGAACAACACATAGTACATACCTATCTCTTAACGCGTTCAGTGCCCCGCCTTGGTGGACATGTGTTTGGCGTTGAAGTTGTCGGCCATGAAAGTGTTAAATGATTAAGGTACTACAGCGACTAAAAGTGAGATTTTGATCTTCCAGAAATGTCGGATACGCGGTTAGCGGGTACACGCTAGCTAGGACATCAAACTCTTGAAGATCGGATACCACTCATTTGTATAGTAAAAAATGAGACATTAAAACTGATAGACATTTAAAACAATCCGCTCGTTCAATCATGGAGGCCCTACATTAATCTCGGTGCTACCTTAAGTCCTTTTAATTATCTACGAGCCGTGGCCTCCGAAAGAAAACAGTCGAGGTACTTGCAGGTACGGCTTAGGCCGGCTTTACACCCCCAAACATGGTTAAGTGTCGGATCCGAATAAATTATTGAAGGTGTGGGGCGGTTTTAAGTAGGTTGTCAGGCAGCGAAATAGGCGAAAGTTTTGAAATAAAAAATTAGACGAGTGTGAGTCAAATTCGCGTACTAAGGGTTCACATCTTGACATTCATTTATTTTATTGCGGTTTCTTGCTTGGGGCCCCTTGGGTTTTGTTTTTAATTATCTGCTAATTAGTTAGACATTGATTTGAAACAAAGCACAAAATTTTTGGTACATACACATAACACAATTTAATTTCAATTTATTTATTCATTAGAACGGTCTAACAAAACCACTTACACTAATTATTTATAAGTAATAAAAATACAATAAAACTTGAAAAGTAGCATTAAAAGTAGCAATAAAATCTGGAATACGTTAATTAATAAAATTACAAATAATGAAATAACTCAATGAAAAAAACTCTTGAAAGAACTCTGTGTCTAGTTAAACCTAACATAGGCTTTAACGTTCTTCTAATCAAACTGAAATGTTTGTTTTTACCTGAATAAATAATTCTAGTCTATCACAGTCCATAAAACGAATCTTCCAATGAATTTTCACTGAATACTTGTACTTTACACGTATTCAGTGAAAATTCATGAGATAAAAAAAATTCAATCGATTCATATTTACTTTTACAGCGATAGAAGCATGGTGTCAGATGGGCAGAGAAACTCTCAAAACACTCAGGAAACCTAAAATACTCACTTATATTACATAAAAATTTCTGGAAGCATTGTTCTTTTAACATTAATTTCCTTTTTCTTGAGTTTTAGTAACTTTGATCCAGGTTTTATCATTCATTAAATAACTTGAGAATTTCAAAAAAGATATTCCGACGTTGACACAAGGAAAAAAGTAAATCAGAAAACTTGCCAAGTCTTTTTTTTGCATACTATGGAATTTTAATAAATTCATGTTGTAATGTGTGATGACTTTTTTCTTTCAAACGTTTTGAATAATAAATCTGGAACTTTCTTTTCGGTGGGCAGTTATTTCTTACAAAAATATTTTCCTTGTTGAAAAAATCTTTGAAAAGGTGGAAAAAGTATTACCTACTATTATGGATAATTTTCATCATTCACTGGTGGGTGGATATACACCTATACATTAAATAAATGCTACTATCATCATCAGCCTATATTAGTCCAATGCTGGTCATAGGCCTCCCCTAATGAGCGCCATAGCTAATCCAATGATAATATCCTACAGTACATTTGGGATATTTAAACTTGTTATAAGAAAAACTAGCTACCGTCTTGTACTTTGAGTAAGACTTCTTTTGTAAATTAATTTAATTAACCTTCTTAATCCTTGTTTTTCATAAGTTGTTGCTTGTTTCAGACTGAAATATGCTCAAGCGCACTGACGGACGTCATCCACGCGGTCATCAACGGAACAGACGGCTGCCTCTTCTGCTTTGGACACGCAGGAGTTGGTAAGGACTTTTTGACACTTATATCATTAACATCCTTTCTTATCCTAACTAATGTTATAAATGCGAAAGTGTGTTTGTTCGTTTGTTTGTCCTTCCTTCACACCCTAACTAAGCAACCAATCGACTTGATTTTTGGCATAGAGTTAGTTGAAAGGATGGTGTTCTCTGCACCCTTTCAACATACATAAATAATAACAAAAGGTACACGATAAATAATCATTATATAATAATTACAATAATATAGCCTTCATTCAAACTATTACATACATTTTATATTATTTACAATTTTGCACTCCTAGTTTGTTTGCCGCTTGGCACAGGCCTCCCTCTATTTTATATAAATAATCATTACTGATGTTAATAAGTGGAGAAAGTTTAAAAAGTTTTAATTTTAAGAAAACAGCCCGCGAAACAGACATAGCCTAGTGCGGGGACCACGGGTAACAATGTTTTTACTATAAACCACATCATTTATCTGTAATAGTTAAGTATCTCATAATGTAACATTAGGTCATCTGTAATCGTTATGGTAAATAAATTTGCCTCGCACCGAATGTTGGGTATAAAATACCTCCTCTATAACACCAGAGTTCATGTTGACCAAGCAGCAGCGGCGTGCGTGCCACTGCGGGGCGCACCGCTCTCAGGCTGAGGAGTAAATGGGGTAGGTAGGTAAAACGCCATTCTTTACAGTCCCTTTCGAGTCGTAACCAGTGACTCCCAAAAATGTATTAATCCAAGAGATAGAAATCAAAAACCGAGGAATGCCAAACAAAATCAAGCTCAACAATTTAAAAAATAAATGAAAGAAAACCACGATCACTGTGCCAAGACACCGTCATAAAAGCGAATGGTGCTCACAAGTCACAGTTTTAATATCAAGGTTAGACGGTATTTACACTGGCGGAGATCGCACCTCGGTATTTATCAAACTTTCAATTAAGAGCGTGCCGCAGTCTTTCCCATTTCGATGCAAATCTAGCCCCCTCCCCCCCCCCCCCCCCCCCCCTCCTCCTTATGAGAAGTTTTCTCACTATAGTGCCTCCATAAACAACCCGGAACGATGCGGTAGGAAGCTTCGGATTAACTTTGATTTAAATAAACAAAATATTAACCGGTTTGGCGGATTTGAGGACTACTTGACTTGAGTGTAAAGTAGAAAATATACAAAGTAATTGCTTTGCACCCTTCTCACCTTAAATGTTAATATGTAAGTAAGCATGTCGTGTCAAAACCTTGCTTCTGATTACTACGAAATTGCTAGTCGAGTTTCCATTAAAAGTATTCCCATTAGAGCACCGATTATCATTGGTGGTCCCCGTTGGCTCCATAATTTGGTATTCCTAGACAAGACCAAATCATCCACAAAGTACTATTTCCGCGTAACTCTTGATTTGATTCCCCAAAATAAATTAACATACCCTTCCCCCAGAGATTAATACCAACGATAATGAAAATTAACAAGGCACTTATTCGATTTACTCCTAATCTTATAATATCTGAGCTTACTTCTCTTGAACAATACTAAATTATGAGCTTATATTTTCATTGGCGGGAAGTTCTGACTTCTTAACTCGCGGTTTCTCCACGTAAAGGATTAAGACCAGCTCTTTGCAAGAAAGCTGGTATAGTTTATATCAACATCAGAAAAAGTTTGACTAATTTAACAAACAAATTACAATAGCAATTATTTTCCAACAACTTTTTTCTTATCTTATTCCTTATGGAGTAACAACTAACTTAAAAACCTACCGAGCAGGTACTTAGATAAAGGCCTTAAGGTAAAAATACTTTTTTTTATAGTCAACAGACCTTCGTTTGACCACAATTTTATGTGATGGAAAGTGAAGATGTGGACGACGGTGTATAACAGAGGTCTAGAAAAGAAAACTTTTCATATGGACCAGTTCCACGTACGTGTTCTCGCGGCAAAGTAAATGATGATATCGCTTTCCACATGGCTTTTGACTCTCATGAGCGTCAACGAATCTTCACAAACTAGGTGTCTTTATTTTGATCTTCTGATATTTTTATTACGGAGCGACCAATTGTCCTCCACAAGCTATGCTCAAGGTTTCCGATGCAAATTGAATGAAAGCTCTCGAAATGAAACTTGCACCGAGCGAGGCTTAACCACCGGTACCTACCAGCCACAATCCGAGATTATGAATCTCCACCGTTCAATTCTAGAAGCGGTTTTAATTGCAGGCTTTGGTAACACGTAATTTGTACGGAGATTATTTGGTAATTATTCTGTTTAATTGGGTAATGGTGGGTGGAAACGGCTAAAGGTAAACGTAGGCGAAAACCTGGCTCCAATAATGCAAGGTTAGCCTTGATAAATATTTTACTAGAGCAAGTGAGATCAAAAGAATGGGATAAAAAGTCTGAATAAATAATGCGCCGTAGTGCTTTTAATGTAGCAGTGTCTTATTATGTGTTTTTTCTGACCTTTCCGTAATATTCCTAGATGCGTAAGCATAAGCCACAACAAAATTTCTATGTTGTAATTTCTTTATCTCTTAATCTCATCTTATTCAATATTCTTTGAATGAAACTCATTAATACAATACACCATCATTAAAATCACCTTAACGGTACCGCCTCGCTTCTTATGTTTTTTTCACTCGATGCCTTGACGTACCTAGCGGTGATGCTGGTCGGTTTCCAAGTTGATATGTGACAGCATTAAGGCCACTTATGCCCCTTTTGGTTTATCTTCAAGCTGACCAACGTTTGTTTTATTATAAATTATAATTGTTTGCCTGTGCCAAGCCGTAACAAAATCATTTACAGCACTATTGCATCTGCTATTATTTGCTCACAGGTAAATCCTACACAATGCTGGGGCGGCCAGATTCCACCTCCAATCTTGGTGCCATTCCCTGTGCTATAACGTGGCTGTTCCGAGGGATAGCTGAGCAGCGTCACAAGTGCGGCACGAGGTTCTCTGTCAGGGTGTCTGCTGTCGAGCTCTGTACTAATACCAATCAGATACGGGACTTGCTGGCGCCTTATCATAATGGTGAGTTGTGTGCCTTACAAGAGCTAGCTACAAAATGTACGTAGGTATTCGATTGTGCGGTAAAAAAAAGGTGTAGCCAAGTTTAACTGTAATACTTTTGACTGTCTGTGTCGGGCTACACTATAGACTTTGGTAGTACCTACATAGATTCAACAGTTCAGAAAGTTGTCTGATCCTACAATAGACTACCATGCAATGTACAACCTATTCATTATAATTTCAGGCAATTAAAAGACAAAGATTTTATTATTGAGCGCACCTGTGTATCTACTTGTTTTTTACCTGGAATAATTGGGGCATAAATGAGTTATACACCATCTTGGACCTTTTATACCTTATGACAGTTCGTTACAGTTAGAAGTTAGTTACAGAACTTTAGGGGTTGTATTTTACTTTCACAAAGTAGAGAGATTGTGTATTTACCACCAGATTACTCCATAATCTTATTTTTTAATTACACCAACAGACACCGAACAATCTCCCGGAGTCTACCTCAGAGACGACCCACTCTTCGGCACACATCTTCAAAACCAGTCAGAGCTACGAGTCCATAGCGCAGAGAAAGCGGCTTTCTACCTCGACGCAGCGTTGGCTACCAGAGGAACGAGGGAAGAAGGGAGAGACAGTCATTTGTTGTACACTTTACACGTGTATCAATACAGTGTTGGGGGAAAAGGAGCAGGTAAGAGTCTTACGAAGATCTTCTCTGAAAGCTCCAAGTCTCCAATTTCAAACAAAATAAAGAGATTTTCAATTCTTAGCATAATGATAGTCGTTTTATGAAGACGTAAAGAGTTCTGTTTACCATTACCATTGTAATGGTAAATGGTCGTGACGATTACGGTGTAGAAATCGACCCCTCAATCTTATCCGTAGATGTCGTAAAAGACTAAGGAACCCTACCAGAGGAAGGGCTGCAACTTCTTTCTAAGTATATTTAACGCCTCTACTGCGATCACCAATCCGCTGGTCAAGCATGGTCTGCCCCTTATTTTGGGCAGGCATTTTCAGCTGTGGACTCATGAGGTGGTAAATGGTTATGTAAATGATCTTCTTTTGTTTACAGTTGCTGGTGGAAGAAGCCGTTTACACCTAATCGACTTGGGAAACTCAGAGCGAGGAAAAACCAACGGAGGAATACCACTGTCTGGTATCGGCAACATCCTTCTTGCTATCTTCAATGGTCAAAGGCATCTACCTTACAGAGACCACAACCTTACTCACGTTCTCAAAGAGTGTCTGGGTTCACTAACCTGCCACACAGCGATGATTGTCCACGTATCACCAAACATACAAAATTATACAGACACACTAACTACACTACAACTAGCGTCGAGAATACACAGACTGCGACGACGAAAAGTAAAGTATTCGGCCAACAATAACGCAGGATCTGGGGGTAGTTCTGGTGAAGATGCATCGAAACCAAGTAGTAGTGAACCTGATCCGTCTAGCAGCGACTTATCAGCTGATACAGTTATTTATGTTGGTCCATTGGATGACGCAACAGATGGAGAGCACCCGCCGGTGTACATACCACATATGAATTCAGGTGATAATAGAGGAGTTCTCAGCAAAGCTTTGAGGGGATCAGTCGCTGAGCAAAAACATAAAACTGCACTCTCTAAGGTCGTTGAAGAAAGAAGTCCTGTTCACAAGTTATACGCGTCACCTAAAGGTTCTCCTCTTAAAACTATGTTAACTTCACACACACCTAAATCATCACCAGTGCATTCTGTAACGTCAAAATCAACACCGGTAAAGAAACTTCCTCAAAAACACTTACCTGAAGAAGGAAGAAGTGATGAGCAATGGATCGACGGTCCTAGAATATCGAAGTCAAAATTAGTAGAAGCTAGACATATCATCAAAGAAACTCAAAATATGAAACAGGAAACGTGGATAGATGGCCCCATGCAAGAAGCTAAATTGCCCATGCAATTTGAAGCTGTGCCTATGCAAGCGAATCCAATACCACTGCAAGTTGGTGTTCTTAGTTCGCATGGAAATGAAAACATAGGCTATGGGTATATGGATAATCACAAGAAAAATATGATAAGAAAGTGGGTGGAAAACCAGACATCACAAATAAATAAATCGAGGCATAACTCTCCAAGCCACAGAGCACAAAAAGATCCTAGTATAAGAATATCAGATCCTGAAATTGCACACAAAGTAGAACCAGTTATTAAAGATGTAGTCAGAAGGGCACATGTAGAAGAGTCGACTATTAGAACGGGACTAAAAGCTGGATCGAAAGGAATGACTATTGAAGAAGAAAACATAGGTCCACCTGATCCAAAAGAGAAAAAATGTAATACTGCCAAAGCCGCCGCCAAGAACGATATAGATGAAGATGACGATAGTGAAGAATTAGCTGAAATTCCACCCGCTCTACCTCTTATGCAGCCAAGTAGTCTTAGTAGTAGGGAAGTGTCTATGGAAAGTTTAGATAGCAAATATAAGGAAAGAATGAGGATGAATGACGAAATGATGTCTAATCACAGTAGAGACATTACGATGCATGGAATAAGTAGAGGACCCAATCACGAAGAAGATGAAATTCTAGAGATCTACGAAGTAGAGGAACCATTAGAACTAGTCCCCATGCAGGACAGTTGTCTTCAATGTACCGAAGAGGATATTGCATTCTGTATGGGGCTCACTGAACTCACATCCATGCGTGATGATGACGACAATCACCCACTTAGAGTTTTGAGTCAAGAAAATTTAACAGTAGCATCCACTTTCACTGACACACTGTCTTTGTACAGCGAAGTTGAACGACAAATAAGAAACGAAGCTTATTTGAGGCAGACAATAGGATTTTATGTAGAAAATTTCAACACTGATCCTTTTGGCGATTTGAACCCTCATGAGAGCTCACCGACATCAAGAACAAGGCTTGATAACATCCTGGGTATGACTGATGTTTACGGGTCGAGACACATATTAGACGGCGAAAGTAAAACAGCGAACAGGATCGCACCACAATTTCAATCTTTATCTATGTGCAACGTCCGAGACCCTGAAGAATATCGTGGAGATGGTTCAGTTTACAGTGAACCTGCGTACAGACCAAGCGACAAAATTTGTGAATGCTGCAAGCGTACAATGTCCCGACCGGGTAGCGCTGTAGGGGAATGCGGTGCTTATCAAGATCTAGACGTAATTCACAACGATTGCTATGGCCCATTCGAAAGGTACCGGGGAAACGATATAACTGATGCCCAAATAGCTTCCCTAAGACACCCAGATGGAGCATCAGACCCTAACTTACGGGAAGAGAGACGAGCGCCAGTCGATACACTTTCTAATACATTTCGAGAGCTCAAATCAAATCTACATTTGGAAGTAACTCCACCAGTTGTTACAAATGAGCCGCGACCTGAGAAAAACGAGAAGGATAAAGGAGTTGCAAGAGTTGTTGCAAGCTCTAAGCCAGATGGGTATGACAGTGGGCATGAATCGACGCCGCGAACCGGCAAGCACAGCCCGGCAGCGACGTCTAGACGAGCTGAATCTGGTTACGATTCCGTCCCCAGAGATTCAGACGCTTCATCACTCGACTCCTATCCGACTCGTCGCGCCGCAGTCGCCAGAGCTCACGCAAAAAAACACACAACAGCTAAATACAAACAGCACAGCAACGGGTCATTCTGCTCCTGGCTAAGAAACCCCTTCACATGTAAATACCACGACACGGACCCTGAAATTAGCGATTTCTAACTCGAAAATCTAAACCATAAGCTACGTTACCGAATTTAATCTGGAGACTGCTTTTGTACTCTCGTATTTGTAAAAGCTTTGGCACAAGTTATCTCTGTATGTATATTTTTCTATAACTTGAGGCTTCAGTGTGTTATTGTAAATACAGAAACGCAACGAATGCTAGGCACTGCTCATTTTGATACTTTTATACTGTCCTATCTGTGAACTACTTGTAGCTTTTGTACTGAATCGTTGTTTCAAGGTCTTCCTTAGTCTTCCGCAACATGTAACTTTGCCATATCTATACCATCTATGTTTTCCGTATTCATTACCATTAAAATCATATAGTTTGTGAAGTAGGTCACGTTCCAATGTAAGATATTAACGAGGTTAAGGAGTTTCATCACATTAATGAAATGTTATACAAAGCATAAAAATATCTTGTTTGTATAGTTAATAAGACTGTTGTCATTTCATTAGCCATGTTTTATATAGCTTTAATATTTTGATATTGTAATTATTAAGGTTCACGGGAGTCTGTGCGTCCGTTTGTACAGAACTTGTAACGCAATCGTAGTTCTACGAATGTTGGTGAACTTAGTTAAACGCTTTATTGTGTTTTTGTTATTGTACTATTAATATTAAAATTATATATCCTAAATTTTACTATGCGTTCGTATTAGTTTACAATAAATTGTTCCATTTCAAATCGTTGTTTCATTTCGCTGTAGAAAATTGACGGAGTGATCCCATCAGGCGAAATTTTCGCTAAAAATGAAGGTTTCTGGGTTACGAGGCGGAAAATGAGGGTACTTTCTACAAGCCCTTTAAACACTGTAATGGAAGTGGGCTAAACCTCTCTGGCAAGGGCTCGTTACTAGAAGTACGGGTACAGAATACATTACTGTTCCTTGCGGCGAGAATTAGACCAGTTGGCTACAAAGCGCCAAAGTTAGTTAAAGTCTAAGTTGAGCAGACTTCCAGGAACTTAGGCGAGTTCAAATGTAAGTAGAGCTCGGACAACGGAACACGACCAATGTAGCTATTAAAATATTTGTTCTGCACCTGCACAGTATAGGTACCTTTAGGTGTATCTTTAGGTAGATACTATATCTTTAGGTAGATACTATTCAGTAGTATTAAGGGAGCTTTGCCCCAATTCAAAACGTAATGAATAGAATGAATTTCATCTAAAGTATTTTTATGTGGCAATAAGAGGACCACCAGGAGGGAGGTTCACTTGTAAAGCACGCTACCGTATACATTTATTTATTTATATTCACAATTGACACACAGAAAGATATTTCCAAAACGTCTAACATTATTATATATTATTATACATATGTCCTGCACGCCTCCATCTCATATTGTGGTGACAGCACGCTGTCCACGAGGCAGCAAGCAGCAAGCTCGCGTCCCCGCATGCTCAAAAAACTGTACCTACTTATATCGTGTAACTTGCTGCAAGCGAGCGTTGCAAGAGGGTACAGCGCATGGGACACTTTCTTGTAGCTTGCAGTAAGCGAAGCGTAAGCTTAGGGTGGGACTGAACCTCTAAGTTCCCATACAAACGTACTTTTCGATTCATTTGCAAACTACGTCCCCGATTGTAGTTAAATTTTGCATACAGAATCGGATAAGAAATAGCGATGTTTGTATCGTTTTAGTTTTTCAAACTACATAATCATCATTAAATGAGAGCGAAAGTAATAAAATCGCTTGAAAATGGATAAAAATTAATTTTCGCTCTCACTTTATGATGAAAAAGTATTTAGAAAACTAAAACGATACAAACATAGCTATTTCTTATCTGATTAAGTATGCAAAATTTCATTAAAATCGGGGACGCAGTTTCCATCGAAGAGTACTTTTGTATGGAATCGAAGAGGTTCAGGGCCTTCTTAAGAGTAGCTACGAGAGGTTGCTGGCTTCCCGCGCGCTGTCTCTTATTTATACTTTCATTGTAAAATGTATCTAAGAGTTTCGAGTTTAGGCCTATTTTTGAATGCTCATTTGCATATGCGATATTAGTGTGGTCCAGGTATGCTACTTTAAAGCTCTTTTATGGTAAATAATTTTATATACTCTTCAAAATTTGTCGTACATTTAAATGAATCGAAGAATCAATATCTTTCGTACTCTTCCAAAACAATTTATACTAAACACGTAAAGCACCCTGCTAATCGGTAACAGTTCATTTTGCAAAATTCTATACAAATCTGTATAATCACCGAAATAGAAGCGAATAGCGAGTTAGTTCTGAAAACTCATGAATAAATAACGCGATACCGGCGCACCCTAGGGGCTGAATTTCAAAATCTTTTGGGATAAAAAGTTTTTCCCTTCTCACGAGAGTTGGGTAGAGTTCGGCTAAAGTTTTGAATTATCCGGCTATACAAGGATGCAACCCAGATACGTTTAAAATATATTTTCTCACATTATAAGATACCTACATAACAGTAACAAAATAAAATAATTAACAACTAGTATTTAAACATATCTATTGATAATAGTTTCTGCGGAGCCCCGTAGGTGGCTTCGCATGCGTTACTTATATGGAAAGGCTTTAAGGTTATTTCTATTCAATGCCATGGGAACCGATTTATGGGATGAAGTAGAAGTAGCCTGTGTTTTAAAGCAGGTCTAGGTCCGATCACAGTTAATTATATCTTACATAATAATACAATAAACCAAATGCGTTGTCGCTGCCAACTAGAATATTCTGACCGGCTTAAATGACCGGTGAAAAATATTTCCCATTATCGACCTTTATACAGCAACTCTAACTGCAAAGTGGCACAAGTTTTCCCTAAGACGAGCGCAAGACGTAGCCCTATTATCTTTCATTTCGCCAGTAATTTAACATTCTATGTACGCCCCGACAAAATCAAGCTATCAAATAGGCGTTCTTACCCTCTTTGTAGGGGTGACAACTTTTTTCCCCGAAATCCACCAATAATTTCTTAAAGTGGCAGATGGTTAGCCCATAACGCTTATCGAGTTGTAAAAGATTTTACCGTTCGTACTTAGCTGAGGGAGGCTGTATCTCGGTGCGAAATAGGTACCTACGTAAACGCGATTAGATTTGCGTAGCTACTTGAGATTTCGAATTTTTTGGATCGGCAGATATTTTCGTCATGAAGAAAACATAAAAAAGCCTAACAACCACGCCAACTGCCAAGGCAAACTACGCCTAGTTGCAAGGCAGTTTTTCCTTATAAGCCTTATAAGAAAATATGACGCATAAGTTTTCCTGGTCAATAAAATACAAAACGAACAACACAAGATTTAATAACGGACACCGTCACATAATACATCCGCCAATAAGCACAACGCGGGATAAAAATAATAGGGAGAACAAAGGCAAGACACGCGTCGGGCTGGGACTCGAACCTACGTGATGGGACCAACTAATCGCGATCCAGCGACATACCTTACCACAGCACCATCGGACTTTCAACCTTACCCTAAGGAAAAGAAAGATTAGTATGGATGGATGCATGTTTACGGTGTTATGTCTGAAACATTGGAACGTGATACGCAAGGAAATAATAACAAAACGAAAAAAGGCATTATTTTTGTCGTAGGTATGGGTTGGGTACGTAACGAAATGGTAAATCTATCCCGGCTTAGTTAGCAGAAAAATTAAACGAGAGGCCTTATGATGGAATGAAAATTCCGGGAGGCAGACGGTAGCTACATATTTGAGCTGAATAATAGAAACGTAACAGAGGTGCGGGTGAAGTAAACCCTGGGCGGCCGCAAATAGCCGGTATTTCGAGGCTGGAATGATACAATGAGCGGTTGTTAGATACATTTTACGTTTACATTATACATCAGTGCTTGAAATGCCTAACTACTGGCTCTAATTTTGAGGTCGTTACATATGAAATCGACGTTTTGTATGAGAGGAACATAAAGTCGTTTTTTTTTATTTAAAATATTTAAATAATCAAGTATACCTTTGCTATCTATGCACTTTTGCCATATCATAAGTAGTTCATTGATCCCTTTACTAAAAAAAACCACTCGGACGGGAATCAATAAAATCTCTGAAGGCGGTTTGGACGGAGTTGATTTTTTTCCCTTGCAAGAAGTTATCCAAATTCCGAAAAAAATGGAAATCTGCTGAGAGTACAGTGGAACCTAATACTTGTGAAAATATTCAAACCAAGGTTGACAAAAGTGGGGATCGAAATTCTATAGTTTTAGGAGAAAATGCTTCGAACCGAAGAGAACATTTAAGCATCTTTGCTTAGAAATTTTCTTTTCTTTTATCATCACATTTTGAGATCACTCAATGGGTCAACATTTTAAAACCTGTGAGTTTTACTCCATGTTTAAAACATTAAAAAGAGCAACCCAGGGCCGAAGTGAAGAGCTATCGATTGATGTGACGGCTGGCTGTGCCAGTGTAAACAGTGCAAAGTGCGTGCGGCGGCTGAGTGCGCGCAAATCCTGAGAAATGCTGCGGCTTCCGACGTCTTTCGACACGTCTTCGGAGACGGTGTCGAGGGAAAGCGACAGCGGTACAATTCTGTGTGTTCACATTGTAAAGTGCGGATAGATTGTAAATGTAGCAACGTAGGTACCTATATTTATTTTTGTCCTTAAAATTGATGGATACCTATCTCTTAAGATGGAAACAGGGCATCGCAACGCAATCGCAATAGTTAGACGAAAGAATAATGAACATACTTGTTATTTACTAAAAAAAATACTAAAATCAGAGGAAATGCAGGTAAGTAATTCAAAAATCTATGTTTATGTAAGATATTTATATGTAGTTTGATATTGAGGGAACGTTGTTTTTGACAAATCAGACCTAGGAAGATCTAAGGTTTTGGTATTATAATGCGTAAGCCCTCGAACTCATGGGTAATTCTAAGAAATTAAATTCGTGCCCAAAAAAAAACTATTTCGGCGGCACTCAAACTCTAGGGTGGACGACCTCTAGGTCGCGGAGATTTTCGACTAGGCGAGTACTGATTTCGTGGCCTAGTTGGTTAGAGCACACCCGTATTGAGGCGCAGATTCGAGTGCCACTGAATCGAAAATTTTTGAGAACCAATTTCTTTGAAAGCTCATTCTTAATATCACTAAAGTTCCCTCCTTGGCCCCGAAGCATAACGCAGATTGATTCAGCTCAACTCGAAGGAGACAAATTCGATTTGCGAGGAGAGCGGCGTAACGCCCGGCATGATTTGACGCGATGAAATATATACAAGGTTTTGCATAACCGCAGCCAAACTCCCAGATCCTTGCCCGTAGCGAAATGATTCGCTATAAAGTTGTCAAGTGAATTCACAGGGAATTTTGCGAGTTCCATAAAATGGGTGGAGATGGTAACATCAGAAATATGTATTTGGCTGCGTTCGATAAAATCTTGTGATCAGTTTTCAACTCAAGCATATTTTTTCATACTTCAGATTGTAAAGATCAAGGTAGCTATTGATAAAGTGCAAATTCATAATATAGAAACAGCATTAGATGATATTAGAACATCATTTCTAAAATCTTGTGATCAGTTTTCAACTCAACCATATTTTTTCATACTTCAGATTGTAATTGTAAATTTGACGTATGACTTGAGAACTCTTTTGCTTAAGATCACAGAGCCTCTCTCTACCATAGTTTAGGTAGTTAGTTGCCTAGGTAACCCTGTCTACGATTATATCAAAGCTTATTTATGTACTGCATTTCTTTGTCGAATAAAGCCAAAGTAAATGGTATTTACGTAATTTCATTACAATTTATTCGACAAAGATGGTTGGGGGCGAACCTAGCTCTTCAGCCATATCAAAATATCTACGCCCTGAGCGGTTTGGTTTCGAACCGAACGATACCGGAGCTGACAAAAAATGGACGCATTGGTATAAAACCTTTACTAACTTTTTAACGGAAGAAATGGCTTCTGTGGACACTAAGTCGCAAGGTACGATAAAATTAAAGCTCCTGGTCAACCATCTCTCTTCAACTCCGTACTCGTACATACAAGATTGTAGTACTTATGACGACGCGATTAAAATTTTAGAAAAAAACTACATCAAAGCTAAAAACGTGATATTAGCGCGTCACATGCTGACCACACGCAAACAAAAACCCGAAGAAACCATTAATGACTACGTTATATCTTTACGACAGCTTGCTCGTGAATGTAAATTCTTGAAAGTTACTGCGGAGGAGCATTCTAATGAAGCAATAAGAGGAGCATTTATTGCGGGAGTTCGATCACATAAAATAAAAGAACGTCTTCTTGAAAATATAACGCTTACTCTGGATGAAACTATTAACCAAGCTACATCCCTTGAGACTGCTGAAAGGGACTCGAAGACCATCGGTGGTAATAGTAGCGACCTCAATGCGATCGACAGTGAGGGAACAGAAGCCTCACCGAGGACTAATCTATCCGCTGTCGCCCCAAGTCAACGTTACCCACCAAGACCGAACCCAAGACTACCAATTACCCCGCAAAGTCGCTGTTTCTTCTGCGGTGGTAATGTCCACCGCCGGGTCAAATGCCCCGCTCTTAACGCTATTTGTCAAATTTGTTCTAAAAAGGGACATTTCGCTAACGTTTGCAAATCTAAAACCGAAACAATTAACTCTATCGAAAATACTGATGACAACGCTGCTGAGGGCGAAGAAGTAGCTACTATCTCCGCTGCCTCTCCATCCAGTTTGTACAAAGCGACCATACCGATTACCGTGAATGAACAACGAGCTGACGCTCTAGTGGACACGGGAAGCTCGGTGAGCTTTATTGACAGAAACGTAGCTATGACTATGAATATTAAAATCAAACCGTGCAAACAGACAGTCACACTTGCATCGTTGAATAACGTATCATTTGTACAAGGAATCTGCCACGCAACCTTAACTATAAACGGCAATCTCTATAAACAGCGCCCACTTCTAATCGTACACAACCTTTGTGCTGACATAATTATCGGTCATGACATCTTGAAGGACCACTCAAGCCTTGAACTAAGTTTTGGAGGACCACGAGAACAGCTCAAGATTTGCAACGTTATGGAAGCCTCGGTCCCTCCTGCGTCGGTATTCACGAACCTATCTCATGATATCAAACCTATCGCTATCAAATCTCGCTATCACAAACAAGACGATGAAAAATTTATCGCAGAAGAGATATCCAAACTCCTGGAAGACGGTGTCGTGGAAGAAAGTGTCTCTCCCTGGAGGGCACAGGTGTTAGTGGCTGGTGGAGGAGCACACAAGAAGCGCTTAGTTATCGATTATTCCCAAACCATAAACAAGTTTACGGAATTGGACGCTTACCCTTTACCTCGTATTGAACACATTGTCGCTGAAGTTGCCAAGTATAGTGTATTCAGCCAGTTAGATTTGAAGAGCGCTTACCATCAAGTTCCTATCTTACAAAGAGAGAAAATATACACAGCCTTTGAGGCTTGCGGCAAGTTGTTCCAGTTCACAAGGATACCATTCGGAATCACAAATGGTGTCGCAGCGTTCCAACGTACTCTGGAATATGTAATAAACAAGGAACGGCTACGCGGCATCTATGCGTACCTTGATGACGTTACAGTCTGCGGGAGAACAATGAAAGAACATGACGAGAACTTAAACAGGTTTGTGACTGCCGCAAGAAAATATAAACTAACACTTAATGAACAAAAGTGTATCTTTCGAAGGGACTCAATCAACTTATTAGGTTATACAGTCTCTAACAACAGTATGAAGCCAGACCCGGAAAGGCTTAAACCTCTCGTGGAATTACCCGCACCGAAAACGTCTACAGAACTAAAACGTACATTAGGCCTTTTTGCCCATTATGCGAAGTGGATCGATAGATTCTCTGAGAAAATACGCCCACTTATTGACGCAACGAGCTTCCCACTTAGCTATCAAGCGCGAAGTAGCTTCGATACACTAAAAAAAGAGATTCAAAAGGCTACCCTGATCACTATCGACAGTAAAGAACTACTTACAGTGGAAACAGACGCATCTGACTACGCTATAGCAGCAACACTGTCACAAAAAGGCCGCCCCGTAGCCTTCTTCTCGAGAACACTCAACAACTCTGAGTTGAATCATCCTTCGATAGAAAAGGAAGCTTACGCGATTGTAGAAGGATTACGAAAGTGGAAACATTACCTACTTGGTAAACATTTCGTATTGATAACTGATCAGAAATCAGTATCGTACATGTTAGATCAGAAACACACTTCAAAGATAAAGAATGACAAAATTCAACGATGGCGGTTAGAGCTTTCGTGTTTTAAATACGACATCGTGTATCGACCAGGTTCACAAAATACAGCAGCTGATGCACTATCTCGTGTATGCGCCTACATGAATACTGATAAACTGCGTGTATTACATGACTTACTTTGCCATCCCGGCGTGGTAAGAATGCACCACTGGGTGCGCTCTAAAAATTTACCCTATTCTATCAATGACATTAAATCTATTACATCTTCGTGCCGCGTATGTGCCCAAGTAAAACCCAGATTCATGAAAGGTTCAGCACATTTGATAAAAGCGACTGCGCCTTTGGAACGATTAAACATCGATTTTAAGGGACCACTTCCATCGAACACGGAAAATCGATATCTGCTCACGGTGATAGATGAATATAGTCGTTTCCCTTTCGCATACCCATGCAAAGATATGACAGCGGGCACGGTAATAAGTAGCCTCAAAGACATTTTCTACACCTTCGGACAGCCACTATACATCCATAGCGACAGAGGAACTTCATTTATGTCTAGAGAAGTACAGACATTCTTAACTTCAGCTGGAATAGCTTCATCACGGACTACTCCGTATAATCCACAAGGGAATGGGCAGGTCGAAAGACTAAATGGCACCCTTTGGCGTACTGTTCAGTTAAGTTTAAAATCAAAAGAAATGCCCATGGAAAACTGGGAACTCGTACTGAAACCCGCACTCCATGCTGTGCGTTCCCTGTTATGCACAGCTACAAATGTGGCACCACACGAAAGGATGTTCAATCACCTAAGGAGAAGTCCTAACGGAGAATCTTTGCCATCCTGGTTAGTGCCTGGGCCAGTGTTGGTGAGAAATTTACGACGAACCTCGAATAGTGACCCGTTAGTAGAAGAAGTAGAGTTGATTCAAGCTAATCCTAGCTACTCTTACATCCGAAGACCGAACGGGAGAGAGGACACTATCAACAACAGACACTTGGCCCCGATGCCTGAGTCTGATGATTTTGATAGCGCCGAGTCCGACATATTTGACAGTGCCAACACCTCCGGGACAGAGAATGAGGAAACCCCCGAGCGACCCGTTGCCCGGATGCCCGAGTCTGATAGCGACGAGGACCCCGAACATCATGTTGTCCAGACGCCCGAGTCAGACAATGAGGAGCGTCCAGAACCACCTTCATCTTCGAGACCCCAACGCATTCGGCGGGCGCCCGCTCGTTTCAATGATGATTACGAATATTTCTAAGGCCCCGGAGAATGACGTATGACTTGAGAACTCTTTTGCTTAAGATCACAGAGCCTCTCTCTACCATAGTTTAGGTAGTTAGTTGCCTAGGTAACCCTGTCTACGATTATATCAAAGCTTATTTATGTACTGCATTTCTTTGTCGAATAAAGCCAAAGTAAATGGTATTTACGTAATTTCATTACAATCGAGGTAACTATTGACAAAGTGCCATTCATAGTATAGAAACAGCATTGGATGAAATTTGAAAATCATTTTGATCTAATGCTGTTTCTGTACATATAAATTTTCCAAGTAAATTACGCAATAGTCGTTTAGAACCGGTATTGTATGATTAAAAGGTAAATTTATGAAACATAAATAAAGCTCTAGTAACAAGCAAGCAAGACTATTCAGCAAATACCGCAAACCATAGGTTAATAGTAAGGATGCGCCAAACTCCTTAAATCCCCTTTAACTCCTGTAACGTGGTCCCGTTGCAGCTAAAGCGGCTTATATTTCACCCAAAACGTTACAACCGGCTGTACTCAGATATATAGTTTGGGGCGAAGAGAAATGCCAGAGCGATAGCTCAAGGACCTAATACATGAGGCTGAATATCACAGATGTTATTGTTACTTCGACTGTATCTACTAAGCAGATTCAAATAAGTTAGTAAGTCTTTTGCATTAGTATAAGTATAACCCGTACGGGCCGAGCTACCAAGGAGTAGAGATGAGTAGAATTTAAGATTTAAATTAATTGTCCTAGTTGTCTGATTAATTACAAATAATCTTCTTCGGAAACCAGGCAAAAGAGAAGAGGAGAGAATTTAATACCGCAGACACCAATTAGACCCCCACCACACCTGATATTGGTGAGATTGTGCTCAAACGAAGGTCAATTGACCATAAAAAACCCCCCATTATGGTAACGTAATAATTAACAGTAGTAGAATACTTAGAATAACATTTATAAAGACACAAGTTAGACAAAAAATACGAGGAATTCAATTTTATACTACTAATAAATTTTTATTTTGAACAACAGTTACAGTAATTGGTAAAACAAAACTTTGCTGAAAAAAATCATGGTGGTCTTAAAACTAAGTAAGTAAATAATACAAAAATGGTCGTCAAATCAAGATTGGCCCCTATGACCCTTTGCCAGAATAGATGTTGAGAGAGAAAGATATCTATAGAGAGCTCAGTCGGTAGAGTAGCAAGGAGGTCAGAGATAAGCAGCAGCAAATGACTGATTTCATCAGTCCAATCTTCGATACCGACACAACCCCTCCGTTCACTGGCTACGCCCCACGACCCCAAGTATTTGGAGTGCACACGGTAAGTCAAGGGTTAGAATATTCGCGGCACGTCTTGTCCGTCCTAATGTGACTCGAATGGCCTTTTTGAAGAAACAAAACTTAGCTCGGGACGTTTAGAATATTCCAAACAATAGGCATCTGTACCCAACGAGGGGCTTGTTCCGAATGGCGCAGTTTAAAACTGATTGCTGGTTTTGATGGGTTATTAGGAACACGACTGAAATAACCCTTTGCTCGTGGATTTGTGTGGAATTTTCATCTTCAAGAGGTTAAAATACTAGAGTATATATATTTAAAGTAAGTAGTAATAATAGTAGTAAATAAATGTATTTCTATTCTATTCTATTCTAGTTAGGTAGTTACAAATGAGAAAGTAGCATGATTATTAGCTCATGACCCCTTCAGGGTATTATTTTGCATACCTGTTAGAAGCACATTTTATAGTAATATATTGTACTAGCGATCTGCCCCGGCTTCGCACGGGTAGGTTCTATCGCCAACGTTCATCAGGGATAATGTAGGATTCTAATGGTGAAATAATTTTTCTAATCGGTCCAGCCAGTAGTTTCAGAGTCTATTGAATTCAAACAAACAAACAAATCATTCATCTTTATAGATACCTAATTGTTCCTTTTTAGGGTTCCGTACCCAAAGGGTAAAACGGGACCCTATTATTAAGACTCAGCTGTCCGTCTGTCCGTTTGTGACCAGGCTGTATCTCATGAACCGTGATAGTTAGACAGTTGAAATTTTCACAGATGTATTTCTGTTGCCGCTATAATAACAAATACTACAAAACAAAATAACACAAATATTTAAGGGGGCTCCCATAAAACGAACGTGATTTTTTTGCCGTTTTTAAAGATAGAGAGAAAGATATAGAATAGTACGCGCGGAACCCTTCGTGCCCGAGTCTGCCTCGCACTTGGCCGGTTTTATTTATGTTATATTAGTGATAAGTTAGCACTTCTGTCCTTGTCACAAATAAGCGGTTAACCTTTCCTCCCGGAAAAATCGGAAAAAAAGTCGCCGGCGGAAGCTGGTAGTTTATACATAATCAAGAATCCTCTGTAATAGACCTCGTCCACGAATCGATATGTCTCAAAATCTTTCTTATATCCGCAACATTATCGCATAAATAACGGCACCCGTAACAAGATTACGCCAATAAAATACCCTTGATCCTTATAGAGTGGGGATGAGTAAAAAAGTTAACCAAATCAATGTCTTGCGGAGGTCAGAAGATTGGTACTTTCGTTATTATGTCACTGTTTTGTCGATTCTGAAATCTGTAATCTATTTGGGTCTATTTTGGCCTAGAGATCAAAATCTTTGTTAGTTTTACACCAAAAATTGGGGATGTAATGACACCTTTACTAATTAACTCTACATTTTAGTTGGTAACAATTAAATCTAGGTTTTAATTAACCAAATCAATATCTTGCGGAGGTCAGAAGGAAGATTGGTACCTACTTTCGTTATTAGTCACTAGCTGTTTTATCGATTCCGAAATCTGTAATCTATTTGGGTCTATTGGGCTACAGACCAAAATGTTTGTTTGTTTTACACCAAAAATTGGGGATGTAATGACACCTTTACTAATTAACTCTAGATTTTAGTTGGTAACAATTAAATCTAGGTTTTAATTGGTAAAGGCGTTTGACATCTGCACAAACTTTATATCATTGACATCTGTACCAACTAATTAAGGACTAGTAGAAACTGCATTTATCTGGATAGGACCCAACCGAACCTCAAAAAACTTTAGAAGTGCACGATACAGTTGTACAATTCACAGTCCCCTTTCTGATTCTGCATCATTATAATGATAGAAGTGAATAGAACTCGCCGACCAAAGGTAGGGCTCTCATAATGGAGGTAATTCTTATCGATGACGACACGTACATCACTAATTCCCTCCGAGCCCTTTGATCCGGATAAATCGTCGATAAATTGACGGCAGCCATTGACGCCTACGCCAGTGATTTCAAACGCATTTGTGCTTTTGCTCTTGCAATTTGTGTAGGCTTTAAATTCAAGTGGATTCAGTGCATTAATGGGTGTTTTAATCCTATTTCGATTGCTATTTGTGAGCAAACTGCTTGTTAATGCTATTGAACTACTGCGTTTGATGGTTTATTATAAACATGGCTGAATAAACCCTTCGATCATGAATATAAAATGTGAAATCTATCTATTTTTCTATATCTATTTTGTATTTTTTTGTATATCTACGGATGTTATAAATTAGAAAGTAACTGTGTCCGTCTGTCTGTTACCTTTAGACGCCTAAACGGCTGAACGGATCTTAATTACATTGAGCAGGGAGGTAAATGGTGTCCCGAGGATGGACATAGGCTACTTGAAAACGCGTGCGAAGCCGCGGGCGGCAGTTAGTACCTAATAATACACTACAGCCGTGATGGTCGTGGTGTAAGAATCGACCCCCGAGGATGCCTTAATAGTCGACTAAGAGACCAGACGCAGGACAGTCTTCGGTGTAGTTTTAACCCATCAACTGCGATCACCAATTCACCAGCCAAAAGTGGTAATGGCCAATCCCTCCGTGTTTCGGCCAGGCATGTTCAACAGTGGACTAAGATGTGTGTGCAGAAGGGAAGACAATCTTTGCTGTCCAAAACATGGTAATAATTACTTTATTAGGCATGTTTGAGAGCAAGATATATCCTTCCGGTTAAGTTTAAAGATATTTTATCCTCAAAAAAGACACAGTCACTTGAGAAAAATGTTTAGCATCATGTAAAAAAATTATAAACGTAAAGCAAATTCAATACACAGTAAAGTGAAGTTGTTGTTCGGTCTGTAGGTGATTAGTTATTACTGTTTTGCATAAATGAAAATCATCCTCCAACCCCTATGTCCAGCAGTGGACTGATGTAGGCTGATGATGATGATAAATGAAAATATAGGTACGAAAAAAGGTAAAAGGTAGATACACGAATTATACTACACTTTCTACAGTCTACACTCGTTTGAAGCCTGATCAGGGCTTGGTTTTTTGAGAACGGTAGACTCGCATAAGCCCTGATCAGGGGCTACCATATTCGTAAAACCAAGCCACCATTTGGGTCCAAACGAGTTTAGGGTTAACCATCTTAGAAAATAGGCCAATTTTCCTAAGAAGTTCAGTTTTAAAGGTATGAATCGAGCTAACATTTTTTTCAGTTTGGGTAGGTATAGTTTATATGTTCAGCGTCGCTAATGGCATTGTATTCCCCATTGGTCCAGTTAAAAAATGCAATCCTTATTCAAATTGAGTGTGGAGTCGAAGGCATTTCGGCCCATTAGCTCCGTCTGAGCTATTCGGAGCTTATCGATTGGTTCCGAGTTAAATATGTCCCCGTCTATATAAATAACTGCAGACTGCCGCAAACGGCCAAATTTGGACGATGCTGGGGTTGGGGAATGATAACTGAATTTATAAGTATGTAGTCTATTGATTTTGTTTTCTGCCTTGATCAGGATCAGCTGGATACATAGAGGATGCCTATGCCCAGCTGTGGGACAGGTCAAGCTAAGTCATAATCATCATTAGCCTATATAGGTATTAGTACATAGGCCTTAGGGGAGGATGAACGCCATAGCGCCCTGTCTTCAGCTTGCCGCATCCAACATCTGCCAGTAGTCTTTCGCAAATCGTCATCCCAACTGATCGGAGGGCATCCTATACTACGTCAAGGTAACTCAACGAAATGGTAAATTAAAGAAAAAATACTTCTTCTGAATCTTTTTTCACCACCGCCTCATCATCATCGTCTATCCAATTATTAGTTCACAACTGGACAAGAACAGACACCCCCCCCCCCCCCCCATAGTAATTTCTTATTTTTGTCAGTAATCAGACTTTTTAGGGTTCCGTACCTCAAAAGGAAATTATATAATTATACGGAACCCTCGTTGCGCGTCCGACTCGTCAAAAAATAGGCGTCAGGTGCCGTTTTATTTTTTTATTATTTATAGTCATGAGTCAATACACTTCTTTTATCCACAATCTCACCTGACGGTAAGTGACGATGTGGCCAAGTATTACCAAGTTATTACCTCATTAAACCATCCAGGTGCACATGATCAAGTAATTACAAAGTACCTAACATTTATGATAATACTGCCGTTATCCTTCGCTCGTCTCAAATTTTATTATCCCCTTATTGTCTCCAATAAAAATTCTAGAAAATGGCCCATAAAGTTTAACGCTGGCAGTTCCGCAGTAAAAACTGTACGATTATGAAACCAGTTGTAAATCAGGATATCAGCGTTACGAGAATTTGAACGACTTGGAAATTTACTGCGGCTCAATTAGAAATTAAAATTTACCTACTCCTGACATTTAGGCCGTGGACACATCACCACGGTACGGCGCCGCCACCGTAAACACCGGCGCCGTGGACGGTGCGCCGCGCCTGGCTCCTAAACAGTCAATATTTCGTACTCGTGGTGTTTAAACGGGCTTGTCTAGGTATGGATCGCGAAAGAGTTGGACACTGGACGCGCGACACCTAGACAAGCTCGTTCAAGCACAACGACTGCAAAATATCGACTGTCGAGGAACCAGACGCGGCGCATCGTCCACGGCGCCGTGCCGTGTTACGACGGTGCCGGTGCCGTGTAGTTTTAATAGAAATAGAAATTCTTTATTTGTGTAACAAAGTTAAATATGGCATAGGTATTACATTGCTCTTATAACTAGTATTAAATTAAATGTTACACAAAAAGGTCACCGGCTCAGCTTAATGCTGCTGTGGCACTTATGCCATAGAAGCGCTGGTTTTCAGCGGTGTTTTACGGTGGCGGCGCCGTACCGTGGTGATGTGTCCACGACCTTAGGCTCGTTTGAAAGCCTGCTGGTTCTTACTTATGCCATAGAAAATTAAATAATATAAATACTTAAAATAGTACTATGCTAGTACTCAAGTATAGATCGATGACTAATATAAGCTTTCATAGTACCGGCCTTAATCTTGTTCTGCCTATAGTTGGCTGGAAGAGATTGCAAGTAGCTCTGTGGCTCTGACAGAACTTACAAAATAGGTAATTGTTATATTGAGATTGAAAATGAGAGCCTTTCTCATGCTACACCACTTATATAATTTTTGATCATATATAAATAAAAATGAATCCCAATCTTTTAAGCTCACAACTATACATCGTACAACGTCTTTACATATCATGATAATATGTAAAGACGTTGTACGTTGTGAGTTGAAAAGATTGTGAGTTGTGAGTTGTTGTGTTCTATCATGATAGAACACAACCTACCGTTTGAAATCATGTCCACAAAACCCTGAAAAAAATAAACCACCGCTTCGAATTTCAAATTTTAAATCATTGCATATAAATGGCCTATTCCAAACCCCGCAAGCTCGCAGAATCTCATTATTCAAGTTATAAAATCACGCGAGTCTATAAAAAGTGTCAGTTTGTATAATATACAAGCGTTTCGCTTATGTTTCAAATCCTTGGTTTGTAGTGGAATACGCACAGAAGAGAGGCGATAAAATTTATTGTCACCCATGCGACATCTGCTGCCTTCCCCTTTGGAGGTAGCAAGGCATAGGAGGCAGAGGATGCTTCACTCGGAATCAGGAAATACAGGGTTGGTAGTAATTCACTGACACTTTATGTATATGATTTAATGTTGCGTTAAAAATAATGCTGCACAATTCACATAGCATTATCTAGCCCCAAGCTAAGCAGAGCTTGTGTTATGGGTATTAGATAACTGATAAAGTAACGAATAATAATGTAATACAATAGTACTTAGATAGACATTTTTTATTATACACAGTAAACGACCAGAACACCCTGAAAAAATATCTGCAGAACTATCTGCTGATATTTTTTTCGGGACAAATGTTTGTACTAACAAACATTTGTGGCGAGGCGGGAATCGAACCCGCAACCTCCAGCGCCGCAGGCAGACCTTCGCCCACCGCGCCACAGAGGTCGTCTAATCTAAAAAATCTGTTCCAGTTTCCCCTCTTTAAGATGAATTCCAACTGCTCTAAATACACTCTGGCGTAGCACATTTACCCGCTACCTCCTATGCCTTACCTCTTGAAGGGGAAGACGAACGCAAACTGTTTCCTGTAGTACTCTACATTCAGAAGAATGAAACGTTTACAATCCCAGCATAAAAGACTGCATAGGCACAACATAACGTTATTTTTACTTCCATGATACCAGGTGTGGTGATAAAAATATACTAACGTATAAATACTGCGTTGCGCTGTTATATACAGATGTTATGGAAAGTTACGGCCTATCTTACCTAGACTTACCTAGACTTACTTAACTAACGCAACTCAGATATAAGCACGTCTCAAGCGACCAATTTTCGACAGATTTTCATTGAAAACTGTCAAAAAACGACGATTTGAGACGTGCTTAAATTTAAGATGCGTTTGAGTATACGGGGGTAAAGTGGACAGAGAATACTTCTCAGCTAAGAACACTGACTTTTTTTAGTTTACTAGCTGATGCCAGCTTCGCACGCGCGTTTCAAGTAGCATATGTCCGATCCCGGGATATTATTTACCTCCCTGCCAAATTTCATCAAGATCCTTTCAGCCGTTTAGGCGTGAAAAGGTAACAGGCAGACAGACAGAGTTACTTTCGAATTAATAATATTTCATAATTAATTATTTCATAATTAATTATTTCATAATTACCTACGTTGATTACACAAATAAGTAATCAACTTTAAAATAAACCTCAATAATACAAATGTTTTTTACAAGTTAACACTTGTAATATTTTTTTTAAAGTCACTTTCGTTTGACCTGAAGTTTTATATTTCTAGACGGTCATTTGGTCACTTAATTCATTAAATTTTGTCTAGCTTTCCGACTCGTAAAAACTTGAAGTTTTATGTAGCAATTATTCAAGGCTGTTCTTCCAAGATAAGCTATTTTTGTTCATTTCAATACAGCTTAGCATATTAATTGAAAATTTTGTAAATGTTACAAACGCAAAAGAATTGCCTGTGCCAATTTCTTTTATGAAAAAGGGGTGTCCTGTTTCATTAGATCGGCAATAAAGAAATCAGTTCGGGGTTCTGTTCGTCATTTAGTGTTGACTAGCTTCTGTCCAGGGCTTGGCATGCTTTTTTCCGGAATAAAAGCCTAGGTAGAACTACAAAATTTTAGCTAGATCCTTTCAGTAGTATTGGCGACAAGAGGCAGCAAACATCAAAACATACCAACGTACCTACTCAAACATCCAAACTTAGGTACGCATTTTTCATAATAAAATGTTCTCCTTTTGGTTTCAAACAAACTTATAAAAAGTACCTGTAATTTTTTAAAAACTAAATTAAAATGAATTATAATGATAACAATTAATTTAATCATAAAATAATAAAAAAAACAACTGAGTTTTCGAAAAAATAAATAGAATGAAAATGATCACTAGATCAGGGAATTACTGATGCATGTGCTTTATTGTCATAAAACCGAAGAAAAATGCATTTTTGGTACCACCTACCGTATCTAACCACTAAATTGTGGCGTCAAAAAAACAAAATGGCGAATAAAAGTGCGGCCCGATATTGGCCGCCCGCACTCCGATGAAGTCGCGGGTCGGAGTTGATTTGTATTTTAAAAGGGATGTAAACAGTTACCCAGGCATTTTTATATTTTTTTTAATGACAATAGGCATAATTCTAGTGTAATAGTTGTTTAAAAACGAAAAGTACCTAGTTTTTATATTTTTCACGTCTTTTGTAATTTGAAGCTGAACAAAAAAGTAACAACCAAACTTTAAGAGGGGGGCTCTTAAAGTTTGGTTGTTACTTTTTTGTTTCACCCTGTATAATATCTTATTTAATAAAAGTAAAAACTACATTTCCAGAAAAAGTTAAACCGCCTCTGTAACTTGGCAAGTTATCAAGAAGCACAGAGAGATGGCTGGGATCGCCAGTCTAAACGATAGCAATAGCATTACTTGAACCATTTCCTTCCCTCAGTTAAAATTAAAGCTAATTAACTTTTTACTCGGCCACCCCCGTCTTGAGTTAGCGCAATTAAAACGAAACAAAAACTTTATACTACCCCAAGGAATATACGTTCTTCTTTTAGCGCGTTTAAGTTTACGCCCGGTATTGTAATAGGTAGGGAAATTAATAGAACTTTGTTAAATGTGTATTATTCATTTGGTTTTATTAGATTTGAAGACTGGCTTGCAACGACAAAGTAACTTTTATTGTGAATATTAAAACTTTCCATTTCGCAAGAACGGTTGCTATGTTAAATATAATTTATTACTTTTTACATAAACTTAACAGCGGCTTCGAGCCTCTAGATTTACGCAAATTTTAAGTTTTGCGAGACAATTAATTACTTCGTCCATAAAAAGTTTATTTGACCACCCCGAGATCATTCTCTATACAAAACCAAATGAATCATCCGAAAATAAAACCTCTTCCTTTTTTCAAGTCGGATAAAGAGAAGGTAAAACTTACTACGGAACTACCTAACTGAAGTTGGATTTTTGTCATCCTTTCGCTTCTAATCAATAGATATGTAGCTATTCTACTCCTATTCGTAGATATGTATCAGATTTCACCGTTCACCGCTTACAAACATCTATCTACACCATGCACGAAACGCGTCCTGCTCCCTTTTAAAATGACTATTGTACGTGACGCGAACGTAGAATGTCTTCTTATTCTTTTAATAGTTTTCCTTTTGTGTCCCGTTTTGGAAATAGGACCCGATTTAAACGACGATATCCCTCATTGATCGACTCAAACGACTGCTTTGCTCGAATCGGTGCACCTGTTTTGGAGAAAAAATTGGTATTACGCCATACGACGTTATAGGAAGATTTAAAATTCCTATTGCAAAAGATGCTGTACAAAGGTCTTAAAATTACTAAATGGATCATGCATGCACCCTGCTAGGGAAATTTTAGAATTTTTATATAAATTATTTTATATGAATTGGTTATAAATTACGATGTTAAATGTAATCATTACGATAAAATTTTGCCCAAATTTAGTACGTTACCTAAAAAAAATAAGATATCTTATCTCATTTCAAAATAAAACGAACCTAGTTCTTATCGGACACGTAAATACTCGTACCACCCCTAATCTGAAAGTTAAAATTGGGCCACTGAAACCGCCATAAAAAGCTAACTTTTGAAAAGCGTATAAGTCCGAATATCGCATTATCTTAAACGACACCTCATTTCCAATACACGAGGGTCGCTATAGTTTCAAAGTTTCCAAAGTGAGGATCAGAGGTTGAATCAGCCGATAGAGGGTAGTAGAGGCGTTGTGGTAGTAATTGAACCTAGACTGCCGCAATATCTGGGTAGTTGAGAACGCTTCAACGACCCATTGGTGGCTTTACCCTGGCCGTATGAAGGTAATATCGAAGTGAGTCGACAATATTTACTCGTTGGCTTTTCAATTTCCGCAGACACTTTGCGACTGGAGCGCGAACATAAATCTACATATTTTAAGTTATAAAACTACGCGGTAAACTAGACAAGTAGGAGAAAAACATTTCAAAGCTACTAAAGTAGATATATGTATATAAATCCACGTCACAAAGAGAAAAATCGATATACGCAAATCAGTGATAACAGGGGTCTCTAAACTTTTGCCGCTCGCTCCTCTCCCCGACCCGACCTTATCGCCGGCGATCTACAAATCCAATTTCCTAAAATAGGGATCGATCCGACAAATCATCTGGCCGACTCTATTATCCCCCATTGAAGGGGATAAACCGATGACTTGCTCGAAGGTGGACAATGATGGAAAAATATCGGATGGCGATTTAGAGTTCCGATAAACCTTTCCTGTCCGAAGTTGCTCGGAGATGTCACGGCACCTGATAAGAGGATCCTTCAGGATGGAGCACATTTTGTTAGCTTTCTACCAAAATAGAATAGGTATTGAAGACATTACGGATGTACCTAAGCGGGTTAACTAGGAACTTTATTTGTATTGGAAGAACGTCTTTCCCGCTTACATCCGTAATGAATTTGTCAAACGACGATAGATTTGATAGTAAACTACATATCGAATATTACGAGAAAACAGAAACCAAGTCGAAAACTATATTACTATACCTCGACTCGATTCAAAAACCTGGATAATTTTTGTATACAAAGTGGTAACAAAACCCAAGGAATATTGGTGGAAAATATTTAACGACGTTGGTATAACCGAAGCAAAGCACAGAAGCTCGAAACATTTTTTCGTTTTGAATGCTTTCATTCATCATTTAATTGATTTCTCGTTCGTTTTCGCATTCAAATTTTAACATTTATTGCTACACATATGAGATTATCCGTTGTCGAAGTTTATGTTTTAGTTTTTACTGATAACATCACTGTTACCTTGTTGTTTTCTGTTATTGTTATCAGTTTTTGTTAAGTTTTCATTCATAAATGTCTTTGTTGACATAAAATATCTTGGGTTCTAAATCGGAGTATAATAATCTGAATCATGGATTGTTTATTGATAAATTCATGGCGCTTTAACAGCCACATAATGTTTGTGCTTGGAGTAAATGAAATTGCAGGCTCAAGTTTTTTTATGAAAATTTATCTGACATAAATTCTGTGCCAATAATCTAGTTTGTATGCGAAGCCGTCAGATTATAATCTGACGGCTTCGCATACAAACTAGATTATTCAGAAGCAACTCCGAACTTTACATATTCTCCAAAAACAAAAACAACTCACAATACACAATGTGCTTCATATAAACAGCCGATAAAAACAACGACTGCCACCTGGTGTCCTAATTCAAAAAGCCATAGAAACAAGATACAGAACGAAGATATGTTTGTTTTGGAACAAAGAACGATCTTTCATCTCCACAAACTGTTTGCTTTTACGACTAGGTTTAGGAGCTTTGGAATTTTGCAACAGGATTTACTTACAGACGTAAACGACGTAGACGTAGACGAGTTACGTAACATTATTTCACGTATAGTCCAGTTATTCCATAGGGTCAAACTAAGTGCATAGGATCCAAATTGATAAGTAAAGTTTGTTCTAACGCAACTCCATAATGAACGACTATTGTGAAACCGAAGAACCTTCACTTATACAAAATGCGTCAGAACCTGAGACCTAATAGTGTTTTACTTTTTTTTAAGTTACAAAGAATGTGATCGTCCTACTTCTATACAACCACACAAAATATTCTATCTAAATCATCTTTCGCAAATATAAACCGACCGTGAAAAGTGTCTGAAGGAATCGAGGTATTCCGGGTTCGTCCCACTCGCCTCGGCCAAAGTAGACCGAACACGAAAAATTTAACGCTTAAATCGTTCCGGTTTCGTCCCAGCAAAAGTACTGTCGTCCACACACTTCTCGTGCATCTGAATCTTGATCTACCATTATTATCGTAAACAAACGAACATCTAGTTGACTAACAGCTGGTTTTTCATAGATTTTTTATAATTTGACAATAGCTTATTTTGATTTCTTTTTAGATACCTAGTCGATTTGTATTTGTTACAAACCACGTTTTGGTTAAAATACAAAATCGGGCTTTACGCAGAGGGACTACACTCCTATACAAAGCACTAAAACATAGCATTAGCACTTATATTGATTAAGTTTTGTTTATTTGTTTTACGAACCAAGTCATGGTTTCTCCACATACTAGTAAACACACTAGAGGTTAACAAAAAGTTTAAACCTATTGTCACCTATTGTAAATTATAACAAGGTGATGAAAAGCCGGCTGACAGTCTCAAAATAGTTAAATTATTGTAAGCCGAGATAACATTTTCAAGCCCTCTTAAAATAATGAAATCAAGGCAGGGCAACATCCCCAGAGAGCGATTGAATAATTATAAACAGCTCAGTAACATTATGAGTGATGGCCTGAGTCGGAGGCCTATCGTAAACCGGAGGCCGCCTTTGGGAGTCTCAGACCGGGCTTAGAGTGGTCCAGGTCATAGGGGAGGATATTGAGACATCGCTTTTGAATAGGCTATGTGACTACATTAAGGTTATTCCTATGGGTTAATTTATGTGATGTTTTATTCCAGGCCTACCTGTATGTAAAATTTCAGCCCTATCCGTTCAGTAGCTTTGGCGTGAAGAGGTTACAAACATCCAAACAAACAAACTTTCGCATTTATAAAATTAGTGTGATGTGATCATTAAGATCTAGAGACTAGATTCTCTAGATTCTTCTAGATATCTATCTTGACGATATGAGAGAGTCATATTCAGTTTTGAAATTTAGGTTTTTCAGTCAGAATACAACAACACCAAGTAAAAATTTTGTATCTTTGTAATTGACAACAAAAATGAACATCCTGTAGTTTGCACCACATAACAATTTTGCATACTGTCCTTACCCTATCCTTTCCGGGTTCAAACCTCAACCAAATGTCACAGTACCTGGATTTACCAGAACCACTATAGCAAGATCCCCATGCACCTTCCATCAGGCTAAAGCCGGAACTCAATATGCTGCACGACGGTCCCCTATGGGTCAAGATACCCTGGTGGGGAGTTAGGTGAATCATAACCTTGGGGTCTGAGGTGGTGCTGAAGAGCGTAAGCGATTTTGAGACCCCTTTGCGGGTAAACTAAAAGTAAATAGGATTTAAACTTCGTTAGTCGTGCATTTGAATTGGTGAAATGTAAATTGAAAAACCCTATTCTTCGTTGTGATTGAATTCTATCTTTATATCGAGAATATATCTATAATAAGATAGAATTCAATCGTTGTGATTGAATTCTATCTTCTTTTTTTTAATATATATATAAGGTGTACAAGATACTAAACACTACAGCCGATCATAGAGGCCCCTCCTCTCTTGTTTTTCGTTGCGTCGGTAAAAAAACTTAATTAATATTTTACTGAATCCAAAAAAAACATCGAAAACAATCAGAATCAATAACTTTATTTATTTGGGCTTACAAAAAAGCACTGTCAGGTCACCGACGAAACGAAAAACAAAAACGGGGTGTCCGTTTGACTTTGTAACCACAAGACCCAAAGAATATTGGTCTTACAGAAGCTCGAACAATTTTTGGTTTAGAAAGCATCGTTTTTCAATTCATCGTTTAATTAATCTCAGGGTTACTTTCGAATTCAAATTTAAACAGTTTTCGCTGCACATGTGAAATTATGCGTTGTTAGATAAAGATACATTTATTTGACTCAACAAAAACAGTACCTACAGACAAACACAAACAAGGTAGTTTAAATACAAAATTGAGGAAATGATATTTAGGTAAAAAATTTGACGTTTGTGTTTTAGTTTTTAGTGATAATCTTGCTGTTACCTTGTTGTTTTCTGTTATTGTTATCAGATTTTGTTACATTTTCATTCATAATTGTCTTTGTTGACATAAAATATCTTGAATTCTAAATCGGAGTATAAGTACCTACTCACTAAATTCAATATAGATCGTTTCCTAAAATACCAGTCGACACTGCAAACACACTTCTGCTACTCGGAACTCGGGCCAACTCTATATATAGAGAATGCATTGATCCTGACTGCTCCAGACTCATCCTGTAGTGGTTATAGTTTATTCTGAAATACTATCTTTTCCCCGCGGTTTTGCTCTACAAGGATAAATTCTAGCCCGGGCAAAAATAGGCCTAAATTTTTCTTAAAGTCAATCTCAATTCATAATGTAGCCTCCTATTAGTGGAGTAATTTTTAGGACAAAACAGTTATTTCAAAAGTAACATCCTAGTAATTGACTTAACTTAGGTATATTGACGACCGATGTGGCGCGGTGGGCGAAGATCTGCCTGCGACGCAGGGGGTTGTGGGATCGATTCCCGCCTCGAGATAAATGTGTGTACGATCTGCAGACATTTTTTCAGGGTGTTCTGGTCGTTTTCTATGTATAATAAAAAATATCTATCTATTGTATTGTATTATTTATGTATATCAGTTATCTGGTAGTACCCATAACACAAGCTCTGCTTAGCTTGGGGCTAGATAATGCTGTGTGAACTGTCCAGCATTATTTATTTATTTTATTTTATTAGACTACAAAGCTTATAGATTTATATCCACAACATATCCCCTAGTTATATTAAGAGATAATTAATGGTTTTTGTCTTTGAATTTCGCCAGTTGACTTACCTAACCCTTTGCAAAGAGCTTACTCAACCCACTGGGTAGGGTATGTGCCTACATGTACACATGTAAGTAGATTCGTCTGATTCGCTAAATTTTCTTATTTCCTCAGATGGGCAGAGTAAGATAAACACATTTCTGTGTTTATTCAGGTAGAGGTAGTCCTACTGAGCAAACAGCTAAGGGCCGAGGGCTTTATCATTCCTCTTGAGCTTTGTGTGCCAGGTTACATATACTACTCACCTATTTTAATACTTAGCTAGCAGAGCTCGAGGCTATAGGTTGAAATGATAATAGATCCTAGATAAACGTTTTTCCTTTACCTTTCAAGTTAAGAGTCATTCGGTAATAGAGTTGAAATATAGCAGAGAATCTCTACCACCTGGTAAGTGAAAATTATATATAAAATTTGACTTGTCTAAGTGCTTTTTTGTAAGCCTAAAGAAATAAAGTTTTGAAAAAAAAAGATTCACCGAATCTGGTATTGAACACTGTTTTGAATCAGTTAGAGCATAAGATAAGGCAAATTATCGTTCTTGCGAGTCTGACTCGCACTTGGCCGGTTTTATTTTTAATGATCTTCCACTCCTCGACCGCGCTTTTCTGTAAATTCCACAATAGTAGACTACATAATATTATCCTGAGGCTTCAAAAACATGTCTCTCCTCAATCGCTGTTTCCTCAAATTTCCTTACCCCCATCGTATGCAAAAATTCACTGCCCATTCAGTTGTTTCTCACATAATAAAAAAAACATAAGAGATTAAGCTCGAAACAATAGCTAAAAGGCTTTGACGGACAATGCAGCAGCGGTACGCCGACTAATTGACCGGCGGATGGACGCGACGTGCATTATTCACGGGATCGATACGCGCGGAGCCGGCTGAGGGCGCTAGTTACAAAGTTCTTTACGAGTCCACTTGTTTGTACCACAGTAATCTTTCTCATTTTTCTCTCCGCCCTAAGAGCGTTTCCCACGACGCACGACACCACACGACAAAATGCGGTGTCGACTCCGCGCGTCATACATTTCTATGAACCTGTCGTGCTGTGCGGTGTCGTTGCGTGTGTAAACTTTGTTCTCGCCGCGGACGCAGACGCAAGACGCGCGGGCGGGTATGTCGTGGGGGTAAGGTTGTTTAGGAAGACATTGCGTAAAGCAATTAGACCACAGATAACACAAATATTTTTTTTTTTTTATTTAGTTTAACGGGTAATATTATTATGTGTAAATACGAGAGAGTCGATGGTTGGAAGCGGAACTGGACCGTTATTGGTGACGCCGTATGGGGGAAGAGTCCAGCTGTGGACGTGTAGTGTGTGTGCAGATATGATGATGAAAATGATGTGTAACTACTAGGTATTCATTAAAGTCAGTGACAGGATATTACTACGATTTGATTTTTAAGTTATCCAATATTTCGGCACAGTTTCATGCGCCATGATCACGGAATAACTAAAGTCAAAACATGATAGGTTCAAAAGTTTTAATTAGATATGTTATTCGTTTACTTTTCGTTTGGTTTCGTCGATTACTTTACCGAGGTTTACCTTAGTTGAAAGCATTTTACGAAACAGCTCTGAATTAACGAGATGTCCGCACATCTAGTTAATTCAGAGCTGCATAACATCTGATAAATTTTATTAATTTAAAGAATACTTATTTTAAGTTTAAAATAGTAATGCATAATATACTAGGTATATATAATAATACATTTTATTTCTCTGTTCTATAAAATTGGAGCCGAAACACTGAACTCAAAGATCTAGGTGGTTTCCTGAACGAGAAAATCGGAACCTGAACATAGGTTTGATTTCGTTCAGGGTTACCTAGATTCGTAAACCCTGAACGAAATGAAACCTGAGTAAGTTCCGATGAACCTAAACCCGCTTTCTACGCAATGAAAGCGCAAACGACCCATTTGAAAAACTTGACAACAACATCGATACCCACCTACAGCGCAGCGGTGTGTTCGTTACACGTCGAAAACAGAACGGTTCTAAAACTGTTGATAAAAGCTTCATGTTTTATTGCACCGTCGAGGATTGTTGAACATTCCTGTTCGTAAAAGGCATATTTAGGATTGTGTGGAATAGACATCTTTTTAACTGTAAAATTACTACTTACTACTATTGATTTATATCCTAAACACTCACAAAAATAGACATAAACATTTATTATTAGCGATTATTATCTATTAATCGCATGTGAGACAAAGCCCACATAAAGAAAAAGAAAATAAAAACTTTGTGGGTGTGTAAAGATGGGTGAGAATGCTTCTTTGTGCTTCTTTGCTTGGTGCAAAAAAATACAGCTTAGGTATTTATTAAATTTGTGTTTAATGCATTTTCAGTGGACTTGCTGTATAGAAAAGTATGAAATGAGAAGAAAGTTCCACGCTAGCGGACAAAATGCACTTTTGCACTCATCACATTTCTAATGACAAACAGAATCCTTTCCGTCAGGTGAAAAAGTTATAAACTTGATTTTAGGTCATTGCGGATCCGCACCGCTGGATCCAGTGCCAGATGCTTGATCAAGCAAGCCCAAAAATGTACTGAATCCAGCTGGATTGCTGGATCAAGCATTGCAATCTTTGTATCCTTTCTCCCGCATATAACCTAATTACGGTTATGAGTAAGTTTAACTTTGTATCAAGTAGCTAAGCTTCCTACCTAGATACATAGGCGCTATGTGTGAAAGGTCATCTCCGGTCATTGATCAAAGCGAGACTAGCGGAATATGCAACGACATCGCAGTCAATACCCACGCATGCCTCGCTTCACTGAACCCTGAAATAACCTCCTCCAGTTATTCAAATTCAATCGTGATAGTTAAACCCCTTAAAAACCTACTATGTACATTTATCAGTAGGGACTTATCTAAGCTTTCTTAATAATAATAATTTATTTAATTCAGACCATAGAAAAATAATAATTTGAATATACAGATCATATAATTAAGGGCTGCATATCGACGATTGCTCATTTTCAAGTAGAAAAAAATTGTATATACAAAGAAAAGTTACAATATTAATTATCGGGTGTTTATCGCGTACCTTTTGTTTTGTTTTCCCCAACGTTTCAAACGCGCGTAACATCGAAAGGTACGCGATAAATACCCGATAAATAATAATCTTTAATATGTTAACAAAACGCGAAAGTTTAATTTTTTTGTTACAGATCATGTACAGCTCATCCTACTAATATTCACCATGCAGATTCCACTGTTTCAAAATGGTTTCTTTTCCCACTTGCGAATCTAGCAGAAAATAAAAATTGAAATTCTCTTTTCATTTATGACATTCAAAGGAGCTGACCACTTTGCATACCAGCTAAACTTCAACTTTAAACATCTCTAAATCCGTGGATTTTTCCAATAACGCGCAAGCGGTCTCCGCTAACAAATCTAATTTGACCGTGGATCGGCACGTCCAACTTTTGACGAAGGGCTTCGAAGTACCATTCAACTTCACAAATAGAAACTGCGTTTTTTCGTGTAGCTCTTGTCGGTTGAGTGAGCATGTCAGTTTTTCAGTGATCAATTTAAATTGAGCGATTAAGGTAGGTCCTATTAAAAAGAGTGATACTACATTTTATTATCTACTAGGTTCTTATACCTACTGTAGCTTTTCGTCTGACACTGGTCTGCGGTATACAAGAAAAGACTTATTGCTTCAACTGTACTAAATCTATTATAATTTGCCTATATAAAAACCGTGGGCCGAATGTGGAGCTGAAAAGTAGGACGAAATAAGATTTTTTGAAATAAAATTTATTGCGGGCCGAATATGGCATACAATGTGGGACGAAAGCAGATTTTGTCATGTGGGCCGAACTTCTTAGGGACGAATATGGCATAAATCATAGCTCTCCAGGTAGAATTCATAAAATGATGCACACAAAGCTCCACAAGTAGGAAAGCCCCTACAGTTCCCCCTACAGTAGGTATAACAGCGCGGTTGCTGAATAATTAAAGAAATAATAAATAAATTATGCCTTAGGCCCTTAGGCACCCGCTTATCAGGGGGAGGCCTGTGTCCAGCAGTGGACCATCGCAGGTTATTGACTGTCAGCCAGATGAGATAAAAGCCACTTACGAACCATTATAGGCTTTTGAGGTTGATGTTGAGGTATAATAAAATAAAAATAATGCTTGAACAATTCACACAGCATTATCTAGCCTCAAGCTAAGCATAGCTTGTGTTACTAGATAACTGATATACATGATATAATACAACATATAGATAGATATTTTATTATACATAGAAAACGACCAGAACACCCTGAACAAATGTCTGCAGATCGTACTCACAGTTATCCCGAGGCGGGAATCGAACCCGCACCCTCCTGCGTCGCAGGCAGACCTTCGCCCACCGCGCCACAGAGGTCGTCGGAGGTTATCAGCCAGTAGATATTAGAAGCGTTTAAATGTTATACTAGTTTGATGGCTCTAATGCGTCAAAACACGACGTCCCTCTCCCACAAAATGCAGCACTATAATTTAAAACAAGCTCCGCGCCATGAATACAGAGATTAGCTGAACGCAATCGAACTCGCTCCCAGCTCCATTGAATCAATGAAAAACACTGTGTCCTGGCAGCCAGCCTAATTACCGGCTATTTCGCTAATTACTTACTGCCTGTTTGTAGGTACTATTAACAAGTTAGGAAGTTCCTACTTACACAGATTTTATTTGGTCGTCATCGTTTTAGCCGCAAATTACCCTTGGAAAGGCAATAATATTATATTAAGCCTTAAATTATTTTACTAGCGGTCCGCCCCGGTTTCGCACGGGTATATTCTATCACTTAATGTTCATCAGGGATAATGTAGGATTCTAATGGTGAAAGAATTTTTAAAATCGGTTCAGTAGTTTTGGAGCCTATTCAATTCAAACAAACAAACAAATCTTTTTAATATTATTGCAGATCTATGTAAACCTACCATACACTTTACTTTTTAACCGGCTTCAGGATGAGGCTCTATGTTCGGCTATATGCATTTTTTTTAAGTATATTCGTCGATTTCTTCATCAGTTATGGTCAGATTTTGAAAATTCCTTCGCCATTGTATAGGAAATGATTCTAAAATTGATCCCATTAAAAATTTATTCCCTTGAGATTGTTATTTATCCCGTCAAGCTTAATAAACAACATAATACTTTTGAAAAATCACGACTTGCTACAAAAATGTTGGTGATATCTTCGCCAATTCTTTAGTTGTTGTATATACTTAGGTTGAATTTGAGGTGGTCCGATAAAAGTTTGATACTCGAGGAATTAATATGTGAACCGTAAAACGTATCCATAGCATCATCACATGATAATATTCACAATCGGTAACAAATGGTTTCCATGGCAACGGACGTAAACAAGAGATCTTTTCATTCGTCGTAATTTGAGGACGGTTTGATAGTTTTTTTAAAACGTCAAATTATTACGTTTACGTTTATTATTTCTGAAGCACAGGTCTGAAGCTTGTTTTTAACCCATTATTTATTGGTGTTGTGTTTCTTATGTAGTGTCTCTAGCTAGCTGGATACATATCCCTAACTAAGGATTAATTGATTGATTCGTGCTACTATAGAAAACATACAATATTTTGGTCAATAAATCGCTCTACATGGCCTAAGTACGTACCTACGTACCGACGTACATTACAGTGTAGTTAGATACATACATCGATAGCAACCTATACAAAAATGTTTAAAAGTTTTACCACGTCTCATAACGAAATCAGGTGCACATTTTTCTAGTTTAATATTAAAAACCAACATAGTGGACGGCGAAACTTGGTTTGATTAAAATTTATCGGGAAAATTTATCTCAGAGGAACCTAATGAGATTAAATAGAGAAAATGTTATATTTTAAAAGCCGCTGCTCTTAATAAAAAAGAAGTTCAAAACTAGCGTCTATTTCTCAACATTTCTTAATATGCAAAGTTGATATCTCGGGGTAGAGGAGCTGATAAAGACAGACCCTATTTGAGAAGGGTCAGATATAGGTACGGCTGACCGATCTCTTATAATGTGACTCATAAAGACCCTTGTATCTTCTCGGTAGATTCCTGATATCGCTTGTGAATTTTGTGTAGGTGAATAAAACTAACGCATGACTGGGTTTCACAGCTTTTTATTTTTATTCTTTTTTATTTAATAACTAGAGACAAGTCTTAGACAAGTAGATACCTACTTTTCATTTTAACTATCAAATTTCTGCACTGTTGCAGTGTAGACCGTTATTCCGTCCATAAAAGAAATTATTGCAAAGCAAATTTTATATTTTATTACAATTTATTTGAATATTAGCTTAATAGAACCACCAACAGATTATACACATTGAAAACAACAGTTACAACAAGAAATATACAAATATTTCGGATTTTCAACAATCATAGTAGGTTGACCCATCGATAGTGATCGACGATTTATAAAAGGATTTGGCAAAGCAAATGATATATAGGTATATGTATTTCCATCTTTGTCTGTAGTCCTTGCTCAGGTTGTATAAAATGTCAAAGAGAGAAAATCACAGACAAAACGTAGTTAATTTGTAAATGTGCGGTTCGGCAGACGTTCGGAACAGCGATAAGGGAGATAAGGCCGCCTCCACATTATCGTTCATCTGCCACTAAGTGCATTATGTGGTTGCGGAAATCTCCTGCCGAAGCACTTGTCTACACATTTGGTTCTATTACATATCGCTCATGCTTTAACAAGACAAATTTAAATAGCTATAATATTAATTTTAACTTTGTTTCCTTAAATGTCTAGCCTAAGACCGCTTGGGAAAGGAACAAATACAACAAAAATTATAATGTAAATTAAAACCCCAAGGAAAATCCACACACAATTCAACAGAAAGGCAAAATCAATCCACGCATTCACAAGTCCGCTTTTGCCATCGTCACCATCTGCAGTAATCAGTTCAGAACCAAACTTGTTGTACCTCCGTTGCGCATATTCGTTGGCCACAGATATTAAATTCGGTGCTGGCGTTTTTCTATCACAAACTAATCTCAACAAATATGTCACTACAATACTAGTAAATGTCAAAATGCAGGAACCGCGAAAATAGAGCAAGATTGTAGGTGTATCCTGACTGTGCTCCGGTATAATCCAAGCCATTATCGACAGGAAGTAGAAATGACACGCTAAACTGAAGCACTGAATGAACACACGAAAACCACTCTTAATGTTCATGAATATAGTAGAAAGAGTTAATGCAGATAGAATTATTGATGGATAAATCACAATAGCTGCGAGCGACTCCGCGTGTCGCACCAAAGTGAAGTCCACTTTCAGCTGTATTGTTGCGTTAAGATTTTCTTCATGGTCAGCTTTGACGATCGCCCACTCAGTGCCGATTAATGCATCCTTAAAGCCGCTGAATATGATTCCGGGGCCAAAATGCAACCGAACTTTGGCACCTGACCCTTGCCAAGGTCCAAATTCTAAAGTGCAAACTTGAGTGTCAAAAGGCCAATTTCTCACATTCGTGGGGCATCCAACGGTAAAGATTATTCTAGAAATAAATATAACTCTGCCCTGGCTCATGATAGTGCAAGGCAAGATATTATCGTAGCTTTCGTCGTATGAGTCACTGATGCTATTGAACAGCTGGATGCCAGGCATCCACAAATGAAACTTGGTTAGTTTAGTTTTCCGGAGGCCGTCGTAATTTTTCGGATCCCATTTCAGGCGAGAGTCTTCCCATGACATGGAAGTAAACATCATCACCGAAAACTCTTGTTGTGAGCTCTCAAAGTCGAATTTTTTCGCGGCAAAACGAACCGAGACATCGACGGCGTCTGAGTCAGAGCCATTACGGGAATTTGGCGGCACTGCATAGTTGTAATTGCACAATAACTTTTCACGAAGCGTCTGCTCCCAACCGTCAAGTAACGCACTATGGTCTATTTTACAGTCTTCTCCGTAAGCTTGGCTTAGATGTAAAAGAAAAACGAGTGCGAAATGCTTCATGGTCGAGCGTGGACTGATTTCAATTTCAGATATCAATTAGTTGAAATTTGATACGTTGTCCGCCCACTTTTTTCAATGCGACTGTGATTTTATCGATACATTTTCTATTCATTCAGTTTTATCTACAAGCTTATTTTGCAATGATGTCAACGATGATGAACCTGCCACCTTATCACTAGGTATGAAGATACTTAACATTTTTACTGTCTACTGTCTGTAGTACTGGGATGACTGTCATCCCGTGACGACAGTGTGTAAACCTGTCGAAACGTCGGGAAAATAAGGTAAATAAACGCGATAAATACCCGTTAAATAGTATTAACAAATATGAAGATACTTATAGGTACATGACGTGCCCAATTTAATAACAATCCTACAAGGGCCGCAAATACAACAAACTTATAGCAACCAGCTATTGCTATTGCTATACGTAATACTGTCTCAAATACATCCGGCACAGCACATCGAAGTCCGATTTACATAATAAAACAAACGGGGAGAGAAAAAACTGCTTACCTATGTGGTTAGAGCAACTGCTTTGGAAGGTCCTGCAAGGTTTTTAAAGGAAAACAGCTTATAGAAGAAGCTACCAAGAAATACAGACTTCAGATTTGATTCAGGAAAGGCACTTTATACAAATAGCATCTCTAAAGGAAATGCCCCTTGCGGGGAAGACTTTGACGAGGTTTTAGAGGGATTCACTGTTACTCGAAAGGGTGCAGGGTGCAGTACAGTAAGTACCTAGATGAAAAGTAAGGTACCTACCTATTTTACTTATTGGTTGCTAAGTACGAATTCAATTATGATAAGCATGAAAAGAAATTATATAACCGACTAAATAAATGTTATTTTTATGATATTAGTATATTTATTAATCTTAAGCTCTAGAAATAAGTAAATTAATTGCAAAGGTACTATAGAATAGTTAAACATGAGCTCATAACTTAGTCTTAATCAACTCGCATTCTTACCTTGTTTTGTTCAATAAAATAACATTCATTTACCATGAGATTAGCCATTACAATTGAAAATTGCCTATCACATAAAAATTTACCTCCAATACTGAAATGTAAAAAAAAATACTTTTCTGGAGAAATTGACCATGCATCTAGATTCTAGATCTACCGGAGTCTTAGACAATTTAACCAAGACCGAAGTAGAGTTCAATTCCCGTCTATATCAATTACTTTAGTATTATATAATACCTAAGTTTTAACTTTTAAACTTTTGAATGTGCTCGGTTCTGTACCAAACATCCTCGTTCCATGAACAGAGTTGGTAGCACTGTAGGTATAATATAAAGTGCGTTGGCAACACTGTCACGTGTCAACCGCAATCGCCCTTCGTTTAGGATCGGATTCCGCTACCATTACGACCCAAAGTGGCTTTGTAAAGATAGTTCCAATCGTCTCGAGCCAACACTTACGGACAATTTATAAATCCCTTTTTGAGATAAAACTACACAAACTGGAGCTACTTACGTAAACGATCGATTAGAAAAAAAGTGCTTCAAAAAGTCGTCTTCTCGACTAAATAATTATAATTGTTTTGAAAAAACTAAAAACCGATTTAAAATTCCTTGTGTAAATAACACAGCTTTTTAAGATTTTCAGGGCAAAAATGTGTCCCATGGTAATATTTTTTTGAGACCACCATTTTATGTGATCATCATGCTCCCTACAATAGGAAAAAGAAATTCAAGTTGGTCCATAATTAACGGAGAAATCGGGAAAAATATATTTTAAAAATACTTACAGCTGAACATAGAACCTCCTCCACTTTTGTTATTCGTTTCGTCAGTTAAAAATCATTTATCACGTCAGGAATCTTGCTTTAGAAACTGCCAAGTTAGGTACTTTTTTTTCTTACCTATCGTTGTTTTATTAATGAAATAGGTACCTACCTCATGTCATGACTTTAAGGAAATTTTGATCCTTTTAGTCAAATCGTAGCTAAGATCAAAATATCCCACGCAAAAGCTCAGTACCGTAAATATGACAGTGAATGTGATCTCTGTGTCATTTTAATGCTGACTGATTGGTATAAATAGGGCAACAAGACATTCTGAAGGCAGAAACACAAAGACAAAGAAGATTTCGTTATTCCATTTCATCAAATAACCAAAACCTTATTAAAATGTGCAAAAATAAAACTTAGCAACCGACTAAAATGAACCAGACCTATACCTATTAGGTACGGAAATAGGTTGCTTTGAGAATTTTCTTTTTCTTCAAATCTTGCCCTTACGAGCGTGTTTCCACGTGCCTTACTTGCTTCCTAGCCTTTATGATAATCCTGCTGGAAAATTCGGGCGTATTCAAGATTGTATCACTAATATTATGATCGTCATTGGCTGCGTTTTGATTACGAATAAAAACAATATTTATATAATTTGGCATGTTTTGAACAAGTATAAATCGACTTTAAATTGCTAAATAGGGAAAATGGGTTTGGAAGGTCAGGAATTTCGATAGCGCGTTCTGATTTTTAAGTAGCGACATCTAGTTAAAATTCAAGTCTAATTTAGTTTGGTGTGATGAGTGATGAAACACATGGATGAAATGACGAATGGAAAGACTCTTGTTTTCGCCCGTTGCCATGGTAACCATTTGCTACGAGTAATGTAAAATTTATCATGATTTTCCTCGAGAATAAAACTTTTATGGAACCACCTCAAAATAAACCTTTATTCAACAAGAAAAGAATCATCAAAATCTATTAAAGATTGGCAAAGGTGCAACGAAAATGTTTGTAGCTTGTCGTGATTTTTCTAAAGAACAAATGCTTTTTAAGCTTAACCGGATACCTACATACCAGGTAATCCCTCAAAATTCATTTCTATGGGACCAATTCAGAATCATTATCTATAAAAAGCTATTACAAAAGCGAAAGAATTTTTAAGGTTTAATCCATAATCGACGGAAAAATCGACGAACAAACATAAAAAACTTAAAGCCAAATATGGTTTTTAATATGTTTGTTATGTTTTTCCTGAAGTGGGTAAAAAAGTAACAAATGAGGGGCGAAAACAGTAGTGAAGTGACACACTCACAAATACATCTGAATTGACCAGCTGACCTATAAAATAATAGTCATTTACTGTAACAATATTTACAGTAGGTTTCCTATGTCTAAATAAATTCCTTTTTGATGTGAATGAGTTCATCCATAGAAACTGGCAGTGCTTCATCATAACAAACAATATAGCCCAACCAAGCTTATTATTTCATGTTGCGCACATTAAGAGCGAATATGCCCGGAGCGATTTATGGGGTCGAAGGGCCAAGCAGCCTTATCTCCAATATTAAAGATTTCATTAAATCATGCCTGGGCCGCAATAAAACAGTTTGATACCGCACTTACGTCGCAAGGAGTCGGGTGACCAAGTTAATGACGTGTACTATTTTGACCCTTGGAATCTGGTGCAAAGCATTGCTTTGATGACAGAATGCGGATATCTCTAAGAAATAAAATAAGTTCCTAATTTCGATTTTAGCGGGACTTGAACACGCGCCCGTTTATTTTTTTTTTATTTAAGAAGTTTATTGGCAGTAGATGACTCTTTATTTTATTTATAATGAGAATAATAGGAATGAATGAAAAGAAATGTAAACTTTTGAACATGAGTGAGAGAGTACCTATCTGTAGTTTAATATAGGGGTTCCTTTAACGAAGAAGCAAAGCAAATCTTTCAGAAAGCATACCCGCTTTCCCCTCACAACTTAAACCGACAAATCAAACAGTTACAGCTTGGGATTTGCAAGGATTTACCATTCGTCAGATTATTTGAATACATAAAGATCCTAGCCCTTCGCAATAAAGTTTAAATTCCCTCGGACTCCATTTATGGCCCAATAAGTTGGCCGCTGGTCAGTGATCATCTCAAATGACAGTGTATAAATAGATTAGGAGGGATTTGTGTGATTATGTATGTAGTAGGGCTTGAAGGCCTGTTGAAGTGGTCAATTACAAAGTTTGTAATGGTGGTGGACTCTACAAGCTTAGAACGACCAAATTATAATCATGGTCAAGAAAGATTGACGCCCCGGATCTCAGCGATGAGGTCTTACAGTTTTACGTCCCAGACAATCACCTTCGTTGTAGGAAGCATAGGCTTTTTGCGGTGCCGTACTGTTTGATTTGGCAAACTGTTGCTCACACGCTATCTCCTATTCCACGTAAAAACGCAGAAATAGAAAAAGTGTATATGACAAAGGTGAGTATACCATTAAGGGTATAAAGAGTTCTCTTCCAGCAAACCTTACCTACTAGACAATGTTTTTGAAAACATTTCTATCGATAATCATCAATTACTAAGACCACACACCCTCCCGGGTCCAAGCCACGTGTAAACCAACCCTTTCATTTTCACCAAATTAAATCGGGAACATCATAAAAGGTCCGAAGTTGTAAAATGCAAATAGAAAGGTAGTAGGTACCTAGAGGTAATGCCCTAAAGGTCCATTGATAATTATTACACGGTAGGGCCCCCTAGCTAAGGGCCCGCGTCTTCGAGCAAGGGCTCTCTAGGGATTATGCGTATTAATTAATGTATAAAGTATCTTTGACGTGACTTAGAAAGATAGGTATGTATTTGTTTTGTGTAGGACGTGACGGGATGTGTAACTGGGCAGTGGAAAGACAAATCAAATCGTTTATTTGCAAGAATACAAAATTATTAACAGTGTGTCAGATCTTATAACTATTTTGGTAATTGTATTCAGCCTGCACGCAGGCGTGCAAATGCGAGTCATATTATTATAATTTAAATTATATTAGTCATTTAAGTAACAATTCAAATTTCACACTATTAAAACATTTTTCAAGTAGCCATCTCTTAAGTTTTTCCTAAATATATTTCCATTTAGTTCTTTTAAATCTTCCGGTAATTTATCTTATATAGTGATGCACATATTATAAACATTTCTTTTATAGATATCCTTATGGCACTGGTGTTTATAGAGAAAATTTTTAAACTAGGCCTTTTTTGTCGGATTATCACATCACATCTCTCTAGCACTGGTATTATATTACTTAAAAGAGGGTCCCATACCACGGAAATGTATTTGACTATTAGTGTCTATAATTTTCTTTACGTTACGGAATCTTAGTCGTCAAAAAATCTGAACATTGAGAAACGCCACTGAATGAATAAATCATAGTCCCACAAAAGTAATTGAATAGCAATTTACCTCTAAAAATCATGAAAAAAACAGGCCAGCAGAGAAATCCAATTAAGCGTAGGCATCGCGGCAGGAACCTGATTAAATCCATACAAAACACTTGTAATAGGTACCTGCGCTGCGATCTGTATCTCAGGAAACCTCGGCACTCAATGGTATTTTCAATTTACTATGCATTTTCCTACTCTTGGATATTTTGTTCCTTTCTGACTCGTTGAATAACGAGGTAAGAAAAGGACGGGAGGTCTAAAGACCTTATGAGGTTTAATTTCCAGACGCCCCGGGCCATGTCTCTCTTTCATACGTAAATTGAAAAGGTAGCTCAACTATTTACATTAAATTGTTTTCGTTTTAATACTCTTCGTTTAAATTGGTGTGCAGCTTTTATTTGAAATCCTCGGTTTAGTCTAAGTTATGTGATAATCGACCTGATCTAGAGTGGTCTTAACCAAGTCTGAACTGAAATACTTCGCGTTATACTTAAGTTGATGTTGGTAGGTATTCGGTCATCAAGGTCATCGTACTGAGTTTCAACAAAAAATCGATGGAATTTATCGAATTTTTGAAGTTTAAGGAGTAATGTATGTACCTTCCCACTGAAGGCAAAGTCTTCCCTATCCGTTTTCCACTCTTCTTTGTCACCTATTTTAATTTTCTTACTCTACATTAACCTTCCCACGCCAAAAGATGCTTGTTTTCCTGCAACTTACCGCTAAATTTAATAAGCACAGCAAACACCTACACTGAGGCCCTGGTGACCCGTGTCACACCCTGCGCCTAATTTGAAAGTTATGTGGCAGATCAGCTGATAATTACCTATCAGAAGGACATAAGGACGTGAAAAGGGTCGAATAGTGACATATACTGGAACTGAGCCTTGAACTTCGAAATTAACTATGTCGAAAACAAGAAAATAAGCTAAAAATGTTTAAGGTCGAATATTACGTACAGTTTTAATAATTCTACAATACTATTGTTAAGTTATTGTTAGCAACGAAATGTTAATTGGGGGTTTTCTGAAATATGCTATACTCTGATTTAGAATCCAACATATTTTATGTCAACAAAGACATTTATTTTATGTATGAAAACTTAACAAAAACTGATAACAATAACAGATAACAACAAGGTGATAGAAAGGTGATCAGTAAAAACTAAAACTTCAACACCGCATAATCTCACATGTGCAACGAAAAATGTGTGTAATGTGTGTAAATTTGAATTAAAAAACATTAATTAAATGATTAATGAAAGCTTTCAAAACCTAAAATTGTTTTGAGCTTCTCTCAGATCGACGACATAAGTCGTCCAATATTTTCCATAAATATTCTTTGGGTTTTGTAACCTTTTTATGTATAAAAAATATCCAGGTTCTTTAATTGAATATAAGTATAGTTACGTTTTATGATACTTACCGCGAGCAAGCAGAAGAAAATATGAATTGGATTGGGCACACCACGCAGGATCTTTGCAGATCATTATTTTCTCCCGCGGCAGGAATCAACCCCGAAACCATTTGCGCCATTTAGATAGAGTACAGAACCAAATGCCGTTAAGTATACACGAAAATTTTACAGGTCCCGTCCCATTAAAATCATCGAGCAACGCGTTATAAAACAATGGTTCTCCACATTATGTTACCAGCCCGTTGCCACTGGAGATAGCTGGCGCCGACGTGGAGAGTCCTCGAGGAGTGGAGCCGAGAGGCCTTGGACTGATATACCAGATTTACCAAGTGAAAATGACATACAGACAAGCAGTCTACAAAGTTACGATTTAATTTTGCAAGTGGCTGAATATAAACAAGTACGAGTGAGTATGTATATCTGTGTGTAACCGTGTAACTTGCACGGCTAAATGGAATACGTTAGCCTACGTTTTATCTAGCTACCGCAAGCGAGGTGTCTAAGTGCTTATTTTGTAAGCCTATAGAAATAAAGTTATTGACTTTTAACTTTTGGCTTTTTTGAGGTCCTGAACGGAATCCAGTCTTAACGGGACGCATCTAGTCGCACGTAACGGGAGGTAGTAGTTTTGTGCGGAATACAATAATGTTTTTAGTAACGAAAAACCCAACTAGGTTTAACTAGGTTCTACGGCATTTTGCGTAGCAGCCTCTACGAAACCGTAGCTTTTCGTAGCACCGTAGCTCCGTAGCAACCTGGCGTAGAGCCTTGAATTCTCGTAGCACTATTAACTAAGGGCATACTATTTTGTAGACTTGTTTTTTTATTTATTTTCTTTACAAGTCTTTTACAAATGTGTTTACTAAATACGTATGACTTATTAGAAGCCAATATACTATATAGAAAGTTGTTGTTTATGTATAAAATTTGACTTGTCTAAGTGCTTTTTTGTAAGCCTAAAGAAATAAAGTTATTGACTTTTGAATACAACACACTTTGACCCGTTAAAACTTTTACTTTTACCTATATTGTTGAAGTTTTGACAAGTATCTACGATTTGTCTGCAATCAGCGATTTTTTTTGTCTTGCATACCTACTTATCCAAAACAGCAGAAAACAAACGAAACAAAGGGTAGTTATACTCTATATTACTCCTGAAGCACCCCCTTCGAGCCTAAGGAGCAGTGGTCATAGACATTATCATTACGGCAGGCAGGTCTCGAATGTAAAACAGCCAGCTGACCGCCCATAAAACTGGATGGTATTGCCGACTGCCTTTTCAATTAACTACGCCTTAGAGTTTAATCCGTGTCTTGGGATGAAATAATATCCAGCTTGTCGGGACTGAGACGAAATCTTAAGGTAACTGTAGGAAGGGGCTTCTTTACAAGTAGATAGATAGAGAAAATATTTTATGGTAACTCACAAAGACAGAAAACAGTAAAGAAATAAATGCTAAGAGTATAAACGAAGTATAAAGGCGGGTAACCTTGAGATGAACTGGACATGAAAGAACAATAAAGACGTGGCAATCGAAAAAAAATTTGGCAGGGAGGTAAAAGGTATCCCGGAGACGGATATAGGCTACTTGAAAAGAGTGTTCGAAGCCGCGGGCAGAAGCAAGCAATGTATATGTAAGTCAGTTTGTAGGCACCGATGAGGTAAAAAAGGTGATAATTTTCATCATCAGCCCTTGTCGCCCTCTACTCTTTATCTTTAAATACCATTCGCCTCGATTTTGCCACCTCCTCGCGTCGTATTTCCTCATGTCTGAGGGTCGTGATTCCCCCGAGAAATGATCTTGTCACGGACAATATTGCACCAGCTGCATCTGTCCTTGGCGGCGTGAAGAACGTGGTGGAAGTTCGCGTCCAGGGTCGTCCGACCATCTAAGTGGGCTGCGTCCTCTAAGACGTTTTCCTTCAACCTTTCCGGTGACCATTAGCTGTTCGAGATTGTCACCGGATTTCTTGGCTATGTCCAAAGAACGTCAAGACTTTGCGTAGGTACATGGAAGACAGTCTCGTCTTCACCTTCACGGAAGATGGAAAGGTTGGTGCGGAAAGCCGTACATGGTACTTTCAACATCCTCCTCCAGCACTACATTTCGAAAGCGTCTACGGTCACGATCGGCCTTCTTTAGCGTGCATGTTTCAGCGCCATAGCAAAATAAGGAGAAGACAGGGGTTTTGACTAGGCTTACTTCGGTGTTGTGAGATATGCTGCGGTTGCTTCATATTTTCTGTAATTGCGACATTGCGTTTTTAGCCAACCCACTCAAAAGATCCCAAGTTAGATGTTATTATATCCAAAATAAGATTGATTTAAAAAGCCCAAAAAGCTCATATTTCACACCTTCTCATATGATATTCATCATCAAGTCATATTTCCTCATAAAAAACAAAATAAAACCATAAACCAACGTTTCCCGTCATAACTTTCAAGCGACGAATGTAATAACAGGATTTATTTCAGGAACAGGGCGTATGGAATTTTCAATGAATCTCGTTTCAATCAAGAAATACCTTCGGCCAAATAAACTCAACAAAGAGCTGGCACTGGGTCAGGTGAACTCATTTCGTGAATTCTCAACTTTATCCCTTTGTTATAAGGTCTACCGTAAATCTATTCATTAAAAGGTCAGGCAATATACCACGTTGCGTTGTTCCGAATTTTTTGTTTCTGTTTGTTTAGGTCTGTTCGGATTTTATTAGGTTCCAAACAAATACCTACGGAGTAACATTTACGAGTTTTTTTTTGTAACGGGCATTTTAAAACTCTGTATAACAAAAGGCATTAGCGATGTGGGTTTCGATAGGATTTGCTGCGTAGTTCGGCGTTTGTTTTTAAATCCTGGCGGCAGATTTAAAAGCCGGATAAAGCTAAAAATGAAAACAGTTTTTTGCCAAGTTACCTAGATACTGTAATAATAATAATTGCTGACAATTCACACCCCATTATCTGGCCCCAAGCAGAGCTTGTGTTAAGGGAACTAAATAACTGATATACTACTACGATACAATACATTTTTACCCGACTACCGACAGGGGAGGGTTATGATTATTACCCGACTACCAACAGGGGAGGGTTATGAGGTTAGCACCCTATGTTTGTATGTTTGTATGTATGTGGCCGATTTCTTTGTTCCCACGTAGCGCTGAAACTACTGGTTCGATTTCAACACATTATGTATCGATTGATTCGTCTCAATACCCCGATGGTTATAGGCTATAGGATTTAGGGCTCCGACCCCGAATAAGCCTTCAAAACGCGTATTAAAGTTTAGGTAGCCGCAGGCTGCAGGCCCCATAGAGAAAAATTACAATACCTACGACCTATTTTCATTTTCAACTCTATGCCTATCAAATATGACCGATACGTCATTCTATTTTGTCAATGTAAATTTTTCAAACCTTTATAACTTTCACGTAGTCGGGTTGTAGTTTTTAACTTTATCTTGTTTTATTATATACATACATAGAGAAAACGACCAGCAACACGCAAGCAAGCAGACATTCGCCCACCGCGCCACAGAGGTTGTCACTGTATGATGCAGTAAATATAACTCTTAGAATCTAATGCCTTATTCAAAAGGGACACTACGCTTTCAAGGGTTCTATCCGTCCAGCATGAAACATGAAGCACTAAAGCCCAGTAGTTCATTAACAATGCCGTCAGTTATATGGGAGTGTATAAATGAAATCTAAGAGAGCCGGTGACAGACATCAAGCGGCGCTCGCGAAGTGTCCATAAACTACACTTTACGAGTCGAGAGTGCGGGGCTACTCAGTAACTGCGGGGCGATGCGAAAAAATCACATTTACTTGTAATTCCAAAGATATTTGGGAATTTTATACGTTCGTCGTGTGTATCATAATATCAAGACTTATAGTATGAACTAGGTACTTACAATAATAACAAACAATAACCTGTAGATTGTTTGCAAAATCTGCAGTTAGCTCAATTGTTTCAATTGTAAATTCTAGTTCTAATTTGTTTATATTATTTGATTGCAATAAAGCAATTACTTATGTACTACTTAGTACTAGTTACCATTTAGTAGTTAGGTACTAAACGGAGGAAGATTGAAGAGGTTTTTTTTAATTCTAAATTTAATATTGCGCTCTTTCAGATGGTTTTGCTTGATGTAAACGGTTAGTTATCTAAGAAGAGAGTACTCTACAACATCACAGTCATCACAAACATGACAAAAATTTCAAATCGGAATTTCAACAGTGGGTTCCGTAACGACGTGATGCGCTACTCCGGGTTGCATTGCTGAAGCTCGGCAGTGAAGGCGTCATAGTAAATTAACCCTCAAACGAGACAATTTCCGTGCTTGAATTTCAAGTTCCTTCTACTTGTCTGTAAAGTAGACGGAACTTGGAATTCGAGCACGGAAATTGCTTCGTATTTTCAGAGTAGAACCACCCCGGGGGTTACAACTACCATCAAATCCCATAGGTAAGTATCGTAGGTTCCAGAACGCTGTTAATGCACCGAGCGACATGTGTATCTTAGCAGAGATGCATTATGAAGTGGGATGCAGCGAAGCTTCGACCGTGAAATTGTTACTTAGCTTGCAAAGTACCGGAGGATTTACAATTAGTTAGTATTATTTGCTTTCTGTTGTAAGCTGTGTTTGTTGTGTTTCTCATTGCAAATTATTAAGTTTAGTTTAGATGGTAATAACGTTGGGTAAATTGGCAGTTGGTTAAATGTAGCAAATAGAGATTTTGAGAGACGGAGATTAAGGTAGGTTTTACAATGAACGTGAATCTGGGAAGAGAAGATTTTGTGGTCATAAAGGTAAGTATAAAATGTAAGTAACCGAGGTATGTGGTCTATATGTTTACAATGTAATTAAATGTGGTAAAGATTTTAATTCTTCCTAGTTTCCGTCGGATGTACGACGAAGACACCGGAGGAAAGTGTTCACTGAAAGATTATCGGATGATCAACAGTTTCGTAGAAAAACACTGTAAAAATGTCTACAGTCTACGATACAAACTGTTCAAAGTGTTCAAAACTAACGATTCAATCGTTTCATTAGGTATCTAATATACCTATCTTTTATAATAAATATAAAAATAGAGCTTCAGGTTGACTCGAGCTTTAGTGTGTCAACCAAAGTCCCTTGCGCAGTATATGCAAGCCGTACGCTAGATAGCATTATGGCGCGCGTCATTACGCACGGGCTCTATAACCAACTAACGGGCTGCATTTTGGAAGTCTACTTTGAAAAACAACTAAGTTGACGGATGACATCGGATCGCACAAAACAAATGACGGCCGATCCGTTGTTTTGATGATCATACGCGATCTTACTATGAAAATGATTCTGACATTTATTTCTTAGAAATCTGAAACAAAGGGTGTCAATAAGTGTCGCACCCGAAGTAAAGGTGGAAACGCACTACGCGACAACGGAACTGCGCGGCCGCGGCACTTTATGTCAAATTAGAACAAAATCATCAAATAAGCCGCGCGGCCTCTTTCGTCATTTGTTCTAATTTGACGGGCAGTGCCGCAGCCGCGCAGTTCCGCTGACGCGTAGTGCGCTTATACCTTTACACGTAAAGTTATTCGATCCGTGCGATCGACGTCATCCGTCAACTCGGAAATCAATAAAACCACAGGCGATCCAGCGTTCCATTTCCTATAGAGCTTTAGATAAAGACGAGCTTCAGTTTTCAAAGTCCCTTGTTCAGTATTCGCAAGGTTTCGCAAGCCGTACACAGTTAGCACGCGCGTCATTGCGCAAGATACGGGCTCTAATCAACGGGTCACATTCCGAGCCGCGAGCGTTACCTAACTCATAAAGCAGAAATCGCATTAGCAAAGGGTTGGCTGCGGGAGTTCCGTGCGCCGCTGTTGCGGTGACGCGGGGTTTGGTGCGAGGGAAAGGAGGACGGAGTTTGATGATGAAACGAATAGGGTATTAGACCAATATTACCCATTTTTGTAGTGTTGTAATTAGATTCTGTAGTGCTAATGAACCACTAAACTTTTTTTTTAAATATAATTAATTATTGTAATATAATTTTTGTTTAATTTTTTTAACAAGTTTTTAGGTATTCATGTACCCTAAAATGCATTTAAAATTTACATTTTCAAGTTGCGCGCGTAACTTGTCTAAATTGCTGGAGGCAGTGGACGCCATATTGTTCTGTGGTCAGAACGTCAGTTGGATGTGAGACCTGAACAAATGCGCTGATGTTGCTGATGACAGTTGTTACTTTTTAGTTTGCCTACACAGCCATTTATAACAATATTTCGCATACTATCATATATATATCCTATTCCTGTACTTTTCACAAAATCGCGGGCATTGCGCTCTCTTAATTTTTACTTTCTTTTTGCTCGGTTTTATAATCGCCATCGCCCATGACTTGTCCTAAACCGAGTGGCCGCTCGTAAACAGTTTACGACGCGCTGCCAGCGGTCGAGATTAAAATCATGCATTTATTTTATTTGTCATTATTCCCAAATTGCTCGTAGCTTCGTTTGGCAAGCCACTCCGCCTGAAAAATTAGATCGTTGCAACAGAATTTAAATTATTTCTGTGAGGCCTTGTGGCCACAGGAAACGGATTTAATTAGGTCCGAGATTGCGGAGATATTTTATTATCTAGAGAGATATTGTTGGAGGTATCTTTATTTTCACAATGGCACGTGATTGCCTTCGGTCTAATTTACAAAGCTACTTGAATCATAAAAGTTAATTAACGTTGCGCAATTTAAAATATAAAAAAGTATTATTCAGGAAAGAGCACTTTCTTTCTCGTATTTGAATTCATATTCTTTTCAAAAGTTTTAACTTGAAAAAAATCCGCCTATTTGTTATTAATAGGTTATTTATTATTATTCGGGTGATAATGAACACTTTTGAGTAAAACAGTAAGAGATATCAGCCGATCGTCAGTTGACCCCATGCCACAAAGTTTTATTTAGTGATCGTTTATACTTTCAAATTAACTCATTGTTCTTTTCTTCGTAGGTATTTATTTTATCAATTAAAATATCCGTAAAATACATATTAGTTAAGTGTTTGGTAGGTTCGTATTTAAAAGTCATGTTGCCAGGTTGAGTCATTTGCAAAAGTTCAAATTATTCAATACCTACCTCATTGTGGGGCCTAAAAGGTTATATTTTATTATGGTAAAGCTACTACTTTCGCTACTGAGCCATAAAATTTAGCCGTTTTTCCCAGTGATGGATTTGACATTGATTAGTTTATTTCTATACTATATGACTTGTTAGTTCTCACATTCATTCTCAGAACAAAAATGTTCAGAGAACAAGTTCAACCAAGCAAAAATGTTCAGAGAACAAGTTCAACCAAACAAACCTTCTCAGAGAACTAGTTCAACCAAACAAAAATGTTCAGAAAACTAGTTCAACCAAACAAATATGTTCAGAGAACAAGTTCAACCAAACAAAAACATTCAGAGACTGAGTCAACCACCAGCTTTTGGGTTATACATTTATTTAATAAAGACAACCAACTAGAGTCACACAAGAAATCAGAAAATTAAAACAATAAATTCTATGGCGTTTGTTTTATCAGATTAGTAGGTATTTTAGAATCTGATCTAACATATTTGAGGTTAGCTCGGGTTCTGTGAGGTTTCACAAATATAATAGAAGCAGACAAAGGTCTTGGAAGGGTCCCAGGATAACCCCAGTTTCCTCTTTTAAGTACGTTTCAGAGAACCCAAGTTCACGAGCCCCGAATCAGCAACGGCAAGAGCAAAAGGTTGGGTGACGAACCTTTTAAAAGATAAATAATCATATATTTTTGGACAAGGTCAGGTTAAGAGATAACCTTTTTATTCAATGATGTTTTAGTATTGCGATTTATAATTTCCTGAAACGTTTGCCATTTGCTTCGAAAACGAGGCTTACAACAGATAAAGTTTGCCGCAGATGGAGAGACACCTAGAGTAGGATTTAAGCTTCTGTAAAATGGTGTAGATATCTACATGGCCTTGCCAACGTTTCTAGTATTAGAACAACTCCTGAATCTTTCCAATCTACTCGTAAATGAAGAGATATAATATTTCACACACAGCTCAGGGCTGCCAGTTTATATTAATTAAGTTCGCAGTGCGCGGTCACGTACGGGACAAAGTAGATTATTTGCGGACACCCCTGGCGAGGTTCATTATACCATTTATGTCCTCCTTTTCCTTTTCCTTATTGTTTTCTAACGTGAGTATTGTGCGCCTGTCGACGTATCGCAGCTGGATTTATGTACTCACAGGTACTTGCAAAATGAAAGGCTCAGACTCGTCGAAATTGGGGCTCTTATTTATATATTTATTTTAATTGCTTTATAGCGAGTTACTAGAAGCTGCGATTGATGATCTAATAGATGGGCGATGTAAACAGATACACAATACAAACATAACACTAGGCCTGCTCATCAAGCATTGAACTCAAGAGAAGTGGTGCCCTGAACAAATTATACACCTAATATAGTTATCGTTCAAACAGCGAATGGATACCACTGTTTAGATAGCCATAAAATATCTCATTGATATCACACGATTACCGATTACAAACAAACCTACTAAAAGGCTTGGTTTTTTAAAGTACTAGAAAGGGTGCTGAGCATGGTTCTGCAGCAAGCATTACATTTGCCTCAAATCTCAGTTTCTAACTATGACCGAACGAGCATTGATACAAAACCGTAGATATTGGTTTCAGCATTATTGATTTTACATCATTTGAAACTACCCTGAAACAATAACCTATGCATTTCACGCAGACGCAATAAATAAGGGTTCCGCAAAGGTGCGGTACAAAGAGTATCGTTAGCCGCGCGTCCGTCGTCACAACAGGAAGCGGGAAATCATTCGCCGGGCGGAAGTGGCGAGACGCCGCCGAGCGCCCTAAAACTACCCGCAATATGGCGCGCACTCAGACTAAGGTGGAGGTAATAGTATTATTAATAATTTTATTTTAACTCGAAAATCTCGTAAACCTTACAATTGTGATTATCGTTTTAACAAAAACTTAATGCGGATCTTGTTGTTGTTTCTCGACGTATATTTTTGGACTTTCGTTACCCATGGTAACATTTGTTACCAAGAGCTTTAACTTTCTGGGCTTTTTTTTATCTAAGAGCTATTTAGCTCTTAGATAAAAGATTACTTTCGTAGTAGAAATCTTCAGATTATTTAAACTTTTACAGATCAAACCTAACACACACCAAGTACTTGAACTGGACCCGTACGTTGAGTGAAATGAAACGATACGCTGAAAATAATGAAGACGTGGCCAGTTTAGTCCTGCTCAAACCTAAAACTGCAGAGAGCCGAACCATAGCAGCTTTAAAACTCCGTAGCGATAGGACGATTTACCTAACTATTTGAGTAGAGATCGACACAGCTATCAAAAGCTGATTCTGTCAGCTAAAAGGGTAGATCTGTATCTAAAGCAGTCTGCTATCTAGCTAAGATAATCTGGCCCGGTATCAAAGCCGCCCCGGTCGACGAGAGCCCTGCTTGTCGCCTCATTAACTATAATTATTTCTATTAGAATGCATATTTTAGTAAGAATTCTGTCATTTATGACGCAGACCTAGTCCTGACTACACCCTCGCTCTCCATTCAGCCATTTGCCGCCATTCAATTAATCTCATGCCCAAAAACTTTAACGATAAATAATATTCAGTGGGGTGCCACATTCGGCAGTGAAAGACTCTTTGTTTTTAAGATGAATTGAAATATTCTTAATAGCCTCCCGCGGAAGTTTTGATTTTTATTTTAATTGGATGCTTGGAAATGAACTGAAGAGGTTTCCTATTTCTTAATTTCAGGTTTTAATTGCAATCAAATAAAACTGAAAAAAAGGTGGTGAATATTTGATAGCAAATAATTGGAATGGAAAAAGCCACGAAAAGTTTTAACACTTGCCTACTCGTACTTGCCTACACCACAAACACCATAAACCACATCACTTAATGGTACTACCATATACCACAGACCAAATATCTACTACTTACATCATCATCCCCTTGTAAAAATGTTGACAGAGCTTTTAAAAACAACAAAAGCTTATTTTATTTTATCTCGACCTACATTTCTAAGACTCGGGCCGGGCATTACTGTCATTAGAAACGTAAAAATCTTTTTTTTATAATTTAGGAACAAATACATCGCATTTCTTTATTTTTCTACTCAGAAAATGTCAGGATAACTTTCACTCGGCATTTCATCGTTGGCCGGACACCGAGCCTTCGTCAGAGAAGAATTAATTTCTGCAAAAAACGCTTCTACCATTGTCTCTCATTCTACTCAATATGCTCGGAACTCTGTGCTCTGCAATGTACATATCTCTAACAAGAAATACGAACGGATACATACTTACCACCACACTCCACAATAATACATAATTTGGCGTATTCTGAAAAACTATAAAACGACTTCAAATTTCTGAACAATGAAAATGGGTTTGGAAGTAGTTTTAAACCCAGAATACTTCGATAGTGCGATAACATTTTTCAAGTAGCGACATCTAGCAAGAATTAGATTCTAATTTAGTTTGTTTACGCCCGTTACTATGGAAACCATCGGTGAAAATGGTGATTGTGAAAATTATCATGATGTGATGATGTTTTACGGCGCATAAAAGTTAAATTTATATATATAACTTTTAAAAGACCACCTCAAAATTAACTTTTATGCTACAACGAAAGAATCATCAAAATCTATTAGGAATCGGCGAAGATATCACCAAAATAGTTGTAGCTAGTCGTGATTTTTCAATAGCATTAAGTTGTTTTTTAAGCTTGACAGGATAATTACGGGAATATTTTTTATAAGACCATTTTGGGATCAAGCTCTATATACAATAGAGTAAGAATTTCTAAAATCAGTCGATAACTGACGGAGAAATCGACGAAAATACAAATAAATACATACAGCCAAACAGACAAACAGCCTCCTGCAGTCGTAAAAAAATACGATTTAGTAATTAGTAATTACCCATTGCACACCAAGAAAGATGAATACAGAATAGGAGAAAACCAAAAAGTTGTACAACCGCATATAGGGCAACTTCTTCCAGGCAACCTTACTGGAAGGTAATTTATTAAAGATAAATTATTATCAGCAAAACCACAAATTGGACCTTATCGTATATATGTCAATAACATTTTATTTCTTATTTTATAAAAATTACTATTTATAAAACTGTTTATGTATAAAATTTGACTTGCTTATTTTGTAAGCCTAAAGAAATAAAGTTATTGAATTTTGAATTAGTATCTAAAGTTACAAGATTATGTGGAGTCCAAAATGCACAGAAAATTGCACATCGTGATCTAAAATCGAAAAATTATTAAAATTTGGCTAAGACAAAGCAAACAATAAGAACGTATCTCCAAAAGTAAAATTTTGAACAGTCCTACTTTCGCTACTTATTTTTAAACCCAAACGACTGAAGAATCTCACTCGATCCTCGAATGTTTGTAAACAAACGGTAGCTTTTCGAGACGGACATTTTTCATCATTTACTCAGGCATAAGCGGTTTACTCTTAACGTAGAAGCACTATATTTCTATAGTTTATTGGACGTGCTTTTTAATGGCAGCTTTTTAAAGCTCTTTTAGAGCGAAATGTTTCAACTTTAGCGAGAACGAATCATTCTCTTGGTGCGAAAGAAATTGCACCTTTTCAGACACTTATCTGTCTAACATATTGAACGCCTCTGTTGTATACATCATCGTTGAGCTCGCAGTTCGCGACTATGGAAAGTGAGTGCGTTAAATAGCGAATTGTGTTGACTGTTTTAACCGTCTGGTCTAATTCAGGATCGTCTCCCGCGAAACCACACGTGGAGAATGCAATGGACCTACTAAATGTATCTTAGCAAGAATTGCATCCATTTCACCGTGATGTCGCCATGTGCGGCAAACTGCCAAAGAATGTACAATAACATGCATTCTGTACTTGTGCTCTTAAGAGTTCAATGTGCGCGGAATCGGCGAGTTATTCGCGTTTTCAAAATTTATCTACTTAGGTCAATGATCATGTGTTATTATCGCGTTGGGTACAAAACTTTCAAATGCGTATATCTAACAATTGAAGTCTGTGTGTGCGTATAAAAACAATCAGATAGCTCAACCTAAGGTCATCCCACTAATATTATAAATGTCAAAGTTTGGATGGATGGATGGATTATAAATGTCAAAGTTTGGATGGATGGATGGATAGATAGATGGATGGATGTTTGTTACTCAATCACGCCAGAACGGCCGAAGGGATCTGGATGAAATTTGGCACAGAGATAGATTATAGTCTGGAATAGAACATAGGCTACTTTTTATCCCGTAATTCCCACGGGAACGGGAACTACGCGGGTGAAACCGCAAGGCGCTGCTAGTTTTTACATTCAAAGTTATGAAATGAACCTGCAACCTTTTGCCTACGGCCGGTAGATACTCTGAACCTGTTTATGAGCATTAGTAAATATTTATAATGATCTACCAAGGTAAGGTAATCACTTTAACAATCAACTTACGACTTTGTATATATTAATAAGAGGGCTGATAGTTCATTTGTCGTAGTAGTAGCTATTTACTTAAGTATTGTCCATGGAGTATTAGGAAGTAGATACTAATTCATAACGCACCGCACGAACTTTCTACAGTTTCGTTCATCTTAATGTCTCATGATGTTGTACCTACTGTCGTCGTAGTAAAATGATTGGTTTGCAGCATTCGGCCCCGGCGTGTGCCCAACAGTAAGTTCGTACAATATATCGGAACGATGATAATAGTCATAATAATAATAGTCATAATAGTCATTTGTTTATAATAATCATTACAAGTCAAAATTTACATACCGTTAAATACATTTTAATTAAGAATTACTTAAGTGAGTGTAATAAGTTTATTAAAAATTAATAGTAAAATTAATCAATATATTACAATGAATCGTCAAATGAAATCATTTATAATAGTAGATTGTTTTACAAGGGACTAAACCATCCCATTATATACGAGGTTCTTATACTCCCGAGCGTAGCGAGGGAGGATGACAAGACCGAGTTATAATGGGTGGTTTTGGCCCGAGTAAAACACTCTACTTTTCACTTCGATTGCGAGAAAATAAAACAATTCAAAATTAGACAATTTTCAGAAATTTTATTAAAAATTAAATGTGCAGTTAGAGCAATTTTGAATGTTTAGTGATATGTTTTTCCCGGGCAATTTTATTTCGGTTCTCTGTGATTGGGATGTGTGTGTAATATTTTGAGTTGATTGTTGTGGAGTAAAAGTTGGAGAGACTCGACTCATGCTTGAGTTTCGTGCATTATTAAGATCTGAGTGCGGCTTCAGCTGAGTTGACATATTCATCCAAACGTTGAAACATTAGTGGGACGTAACTCCTGATAGGCTTTAACTATATTAAGGTATTCTCCACTGATGACAAATTTACGCTCTTTGTTTGTTTTCGTGTTCGGCAGACTCACAGCTTGTAGGTTTGTATCCGTTTCTACGTCTTCTAGCGTTATATTAGCAAGCTCTATTCCTCTGCATGCACCGCTGATTCCATAAATTAAAGCAACCTGTTGAACAAAAAAATAAGTGTGTTATTAATCGTAATAACCTAGGTACATAATTTAGGTATGTAGGTAGGTATCTATTTATTTAGTTTGAGTTGAGTACATAAGTAGTAGGTTACCTTTGTTGCCAAGTATTGTTTATTTGGAGCGTTATTTAAAAATGTTTCGATTTCTTGTGTCGTCAAGACTTTAGATTTTTTTGCCTTGTATCCAGTGGACAATTTCTTCAGTAAAGCCGTTAAATTTACATATTTTTTAATATCGACGTCGTGTCTCGTTTGTAAGGTCATTCTTAACATTGAATATGTGCTCCAAAGAGTCGACGATTTGAATTTTTTCGATAATTCATCAAAATAAGTGAGAAAAACCCCTTCTGTAAAAGAATCCACACGTTTCTCATCTCTCCATTTCATAAAATTTTCGTAACTCTTTAAATATATTCCACGTGATTTTGTCGGCAACAGATTCATAATTATTTCTTTGCCCTTTTCTTCCATTTGCATATTAGCATCTTCACTATCACTTGATGACATTTTTCACGTTCACAATTTGGAAGTAAAAGTCAGGAAGTTAAACGTAAAAGTTTGTGATTTGGAATGAAGAAAATTCTAGAGATTTAGCGCCAATACCATCTTTTTTTTTAAATCTCTATTTAACCCGCAACGAAAGAGTTCGCATTCTACCGTGAAGGGAAGAATCAACCTTCATAAAACATCACCAAGACGGTTCTATTTTCAAAAAAAAGGTTGACGGAGCACCAAGAAGTCGAGTTTTTATGTAAGAGAACGAATGCTTTGTACTGGCTGATGATTTTAGACAAAAATTAAAAAGAAAAATTACTTTTTAGCCCGAGGGATTAAACTCGAGTTTTAGGCCTGCTAAGCTACACTATTATGATACACTTTTCGAGCAAGAGAAGTGAAAAATAAATTAGTGACTTGATTAATGAAATCAAAGAAACTAAAAAAAAAAATGATACGTATTGACTCGTAAATAAACAATTAGAAGCTGGAACATTATATTATGTGATCTAGCTAGGTATGCACGCCGCGCTCGTTAATAGGGTATCTTAATGGGGACACACAAACAGACCCGAATCTACTACGAAAGATAACATTCTTGTGCCTAGCTTTGTTTAAGTGTACCGTCGAGGAGTAATTAAAGAGCTCACTTACTAATTGTTCACTTTAGCACCCAAAAGTATATAATATACCCTATACAATATATTATATCTTATTTATAAAATATTGTGTTAATATGTATATATTTTTAATTAGTACCATTAGATGACAGATTTTACCCCATGTATATTCGATGATCCATACCAGGTTGTCTGGCATAGATCGCTCTGAGCGAGAAGACCACCAATTGTCACATAAGTTATAATTGTTGAATTTGTAAATTGTTTTTAGTTTTAAGTGTGCAATAAAAGTATTTTATATCTATCTACAATAGAATACCGAATTGTCAGTTCATTAAGTAATCATCGATAATGTCTCCAGTACCAACAAACAACAATAGCTGTTTAAAATATTAATTAGGTTGGATCACCCTAATCCCCGATGTTTTCGATGTGACTTTAAACCCAGTTTAAACCTATTTATTTACCTAATACTAATGAGTCAGAACGTATGTCGCTCTCCCTACGCTGTGTAGATTTCGCTGTAAGTTTAGTAGTAGCGTGAATCGTGCAGCATGAGGTCGTGCGCGGGAGTGGTTTTGCTAGCCGCCTGTGCACTCGCGGTGACTAGGGACCAGTTCTACCAGCATGGACCAGGGTTTGACCAGAAGCTGCCGAAGGGGCATGAGGTCCCGTCTCCTGAGGTCTTTCTTAGAGTACCCGTGAGATTCTTTAACGAGACTTATGACAGCGTTTTTGTGAGTAGCTTTATTTTTTTTTGGTGATCTAAGCTAGATACTAATTGTAGGGTCGCTCGTGTGGTTCCTACCTGTATTTATGAAGATATAGCTAAGATACCTGTTAATAAAACATTTTTGTAATCGATACTGTCTCAAGGTGATTACATTAATTATTACAAATTTGCAAACTTATTTTTTAATATTTTTTTAGTGATATCTTATTGAACTGAAAGATACTAGGATTATTTTTAAATAGCTAGCTGATGTTAATATTTTTTGAAATAATTTATTAATTTTCTTTATGATCCAGAAATAAAATACATATCAAGCTTAAATCGCTTATTCGTAGAAATAACGTACACATTGTTTAAATTTCGGAGCACGCTGCTAGTATGGGCCATATATCCCTTTATATGCAGTGGACACTAAAATTTCTCATATTACGGAATCCTCAAACAGTAGAGTCAGTATTTCCGTATTCCCAGACAGAAGAGCATCGCTATGTGAAAACAAATAATTAACCCCGTTGCAAGTAAAGGAATTCTCGTCCAGAATTAGCCGCGCGGCGCTTGAATTCAAAACTTGCTCGTTCTTACTGCTCCTAGCGATAAATACTGCTCCTATACTCGTGTTAAGAATCCAATATATTTTATGTGAACAAAAGACGTGTACGAAAACGCAACGAAAAAAGGATAAAAATAACAGAAAACATCAATGTAACAGCAATATGAACGTAAAAAACAAGAACAAATGTTCAACAACGCATAATAGTTTATGCGCAGCATAAAAAGTGCGAATTGAAGTGTGAAAATGAATAAGAGACGAATTAAATGATAAATTAAAACTTTTAATACCCTTTTTTTGTAGGTATTTATAGTGTTCTTGTTGAGTCAAACTAATGTCTTTGCCTTAGAAATTACATAGAGGAACTTTTTACTTTAGGCACGTTTATTTCGTAATAGAGATAGTTTAGTGTTTATATAAACAAACGTTTTTAAAAAAAGTTAAAACTTACCTAATTTTGTTTTTACTCGATTGGGAGTACCTAACTGACGTGACAGTTTTCTTATTTCGGGCTCTACAAGCGCAAAGTACGCAAAAAATAAGCTGTTACTTTATAATAAATCTGAAAGCTTTGCAGTCAATTACTATTAATTACAATAATCTACACTAATCTTATAAAGTAAAGTTTGTGAGTTTGTGAGGGGGTAATCCCTGGATCTACTGAACCGATTTTGATGGCTATATAATAATATTACCTATATCCTTCCCACTGCCAGACTTTGATTTAGCTATGATGTATACTGCCAAGGTCAAAATGGCCGCATGACTTTTTTTACGCCGGGCGCTTAAAACTGAAATAAGGGCTGTTTTTTGTTAAAAATTATTCATTAACCTGTATATTTTCGTTATCTATGATATACTAGCAGCGCCTTGCGGTTTCACCCGCGTAGTTCCCGTTCCCGTGGGAATTCCGGGATAAAAAGTAGCCTATGTTCTATTCCAGACTATAATCTATCTCTGTGCCAAATTTCATCCAGATCCGTTCAGCCGTTCTGGCGTGATAAAGGAACAAACATCCATCCATCTATCCATCCATCTAAACTTTCACGTTTATAATATTAGTGAGATGAGATTATGTATCCGTTTGTGTTTTTTTAGCAAAGAATAATTAAATAAAATTAAGTTCATCTACCCGTGCGGGCCGCTAGTTACCTAAAAATGCTGGACAATTGCGGTTAGTCAACGCTATCAATTCCTCTAAACAATAAAATTAAACACCTATCAAACTTATCAATTACTTAAAGCTCTGTATACCTAACTGATTCTGACTAGACTTGGGCTCTTGTTCATGTTCCGAGAAGTTCGTGTCATGTCATTGTTAGTTACAGCAACGACTTTGGTAAAGTCAAATCTATATTTGTAATTTTGTGGTCAGGTCATTTCATGGAAACTAAATTGTGTCTGCACGCAACCCGGGCTTTAGGTAATTTAATTGAAGATTTAACATCGTATTTATAAATTTAAGATAGGAGTTGAGCTACCTATTGTTTGTAACAGTCTGCAGTTAGCTCAAATGTTTTAATTGTAAATACTAGTCTAATTTGTTTCTATTATTAGATTGTAAATTTCTTTGTTACGAATGTTTTTTTTTTTACAAATTTAAGATATTTTTATTTTTGAATTTTTGAAAAAGATACCTGCTCCAAGTTGAGTTTTGCTTCTATTATAAGGGCTGTAAGTTTTTAAAATACAAATAATACAAAATGATTTATTTGCTATTTAACTTTTGAGATACACAATTAGTCAACTACACATTACTGGCGGCCCGGCACGAGGCAAGCCAGTGTCGCGGGAAGCCTGTTTACAAAAATAAATTTATCGGTAAAGATTAGTTGTAACTTATAAATATTTTTAATTACAACAAAGCTCTAGTTTCGCTAACAAAAAAAAAGGATTTTTGTGTTTTAGTTTTTTTTTTTTTTTACGTAACATTGCAACATTACATGAATATTTAGACTTTAACTTTTGAACCCTCATCATGATGTCCAGCTGTGGACTGATATAGGTTGATGAACCTATATCAGTCCACAGCTGGACATAGGCCTCCCCAAATGAGCGCCATAGCGCCCTGTCTTCTGTGTTCTTTTTTGAACCCTAACCGGTCTAAATTGCAGTTGAATACCTAATTTTTCCCAGATTAAAAACGATCTCAAAACATGCCTGCCTTTTCATTCAACAGTCCACAATCACACATAGAGATCACAATTAAATTTTTTGTGTTTTATAATACTTGTCGTGAGTTTTGTGTACCTTTCCTTAAAGACCTTATTTAATTTTACACAAATATCATTATGAAATTCTGAATGTCAGATGAATTTATTTATGTTTTGTGTACTAAATCACACTATCACACTAATATAAATGCGAAAGTTAAGCAAAACTACTGAACTGATCCGGCTGAAATTTTACATACAGGTCGTTCTCGGCCTTTATTCCATACTAGCGTTCCGCCCCGGCTTCGCACGGGTATATTCTATAGCCTATACTCAGTGATAGTGTAGCTTTCTAACGGCAAAAGAATTTTTGAAATAGGTCCAGTAGTTTTCAACCGACGAAAAAACAAAAGAGGTTCTCAAGTCGACGCGTAGGTATATTTTTGTATGTTTTTTTTTATGTTAGACCACATAAAAAAAAAACATAAAAAATGACTTTTTACAGAGAATTATCAAAATCGGACTACGATTTTCATAATTCTTTCACCATTGTATAGAGAATGATCCCAAGGTTCCCATATAAATTTTATTCCCGAGGAATCCGTATTTATCCCGTAAAACTTAAAAAACCACCCTAGCAACCACCTAATGTGAAAATTCGAGAAATAAATGAATACAATTTACCGACATTTTAAGTCGGTTTTTAACTGTTTAAATTATTAAGTTTATTCGTAACATACAAAAATAAAAATCTTTCCTCTTTATAAAATTAGTATAGAATTCAGATCCCATGAAACAGAAATAACCTTAAACAGCGCGTGCGAAACCGCAGGCAGAAACTACTAAACTAAATAAAAAATAAATTAGATATCGCCCAATCTTCTGAGCGACAGGTCAACTAAAAGTTATCAATGTACCAATAGAGATTTTTGCAAATGAACACTTGCAGCGATACAGTGAAAAACAGTCCGCCGGAAGTTCATATCAGCTATGCAACTACCTACAAAAGCCGCACGGTCACTGCCTCCGATTTCGTATATAATCCTGCCAGATTAAAAACTACGTCGAAATCGTACATATTAATAAAAGGTGTAGGAAAACGAACAGCTGTACGTAGCTTTTAGATTAGTGGTAGTAGCAGAGATATGAATAATACTTATCATCATCAGCCTATATTAGACACAGGTCTCCCCTAACAATACTTATACTAGTTTTTAGGATTCCGTACCCAAACGGGACCCTATTACTAAGACTCCGCTGTCCGTCTGTCCGTCTGTCACCAGGCTGTATCTCATGAACCGGATAGTTAGACAGTTGAAATTTTCACAGATGATGTATTTCTGTTGCCGCTATGAACACGTGATTTTTTTGCCGTTTTATAGATAATGGACCCTTCGTGCGCGAGTCCGACTCGCACTTGGTCGGTTTATTTTTAACGGTAGCTTTTCGAAGCTTGACCTTCCTCGCGATTTTTATCGTTGACTGGCTGTATTTAAGTGAAGGTGGTATATGGTAAACTAGGTGCTGCCCGCGTCTTCACACGCACTTTTTAAGTGACCTATGTTCGGACATAGGTCCCAAATGGTACGTATCCCAGGATCAGCCCTGGGATACCGGTGGGGATTATGGGTATTACCCCCATGAGATAAAAGCTTATCTCATGGGCGTAATACCCATAATCTACTTCTAGGTACTACCCCCATGAGATAAAAGCTTATCTCATGGGGGTAGTACCCAAAATCCCCACACTGGGCATGTGGGTTGGGGATCGCAGTTCAGAGGTAGATCTACTCTGCAAGAGGCGCTGTTGCCCGCCCCCCGGTGTATGTCCCTTAGTCGCCTCTTACGACACCCTCGGGAAGAGTTGGGGTGGTGCAAATTGTAAGCCAGCACCACACGGCGCCTAGCACTAAGTACCTAGCAACTTCTTAAATCTATCTAGCATATTTCAAACATCTGCGGAAACAATGAAGAGTTGAGGTCAGGAAAGGGCATTAGGTCATACATAGGGATTGCATTATCTGGACAATTTTCTTATCCGGATAATATGGATTACATCATTCACAAATCCGGATAATCCGGATAATTCGGATAATTTGGATAATTTGAATAAAGTTCAACTTTATTTCAACGAAAACTCAAAAATGACAAATTACAACTAAGTATTTACACGTATGTACATCAATTTCATAAAAATCTAATCAGCAAAGGTCCCGTGACCGCAAACTCGTCCAGTGTGGCCGTTCTAGCGACTTTGTCGCTAGAACTAGAGGATTTTATCAATGTTTAGCGGACAAAATTCCACATTTAGCGAGAAAAAAAGTTATAGTGACTTCTAGCGACTTTTAGGCGGGTCAATATGTCGCTACAAGGGCAACCGTGAACTCGTCATATATTAAAGCGTGATCGATTTTGGCACCTTATAAATCGCGAATTTTATCTTTTTTTACCTTGTACTTATACTCATCATTCTAACGATTGATTTGCGGTCTTTCCCAGACCATGGGCCCAAGGCCAAACGCCGCTGATGTAGCTGCGGAGCGGGCACTTACTGATTGCTGTGCAAGATGTGAAGGCACTAGCAAGGGTATCTACATACGTGGCATCCCAAACTAAAGGCCGACCTATCTTTCAGGGAATCAGAGATACCGTCAGGTCTTTTACTATCATCTCGCATAGGCTACGCTACGTGGTTCAAAGGTAGCTACCACATTGACGCTGGTCCGAAAAATTATGTCATGATTAATTATCTGAACTTTATTGGTCATAAAAGTCTATAATAGTGCATATTTAGCTATTGAAAGGTAACCCTTTCATCAACATGTGCTAGTGTAGACTAGTATAGGGGCGGCATATGAGTAGATGTAGCTCTCCAACTAGACATTATGCCGCCCTTTATCAGCTAAGGTCTTCAACTGACATCCTCCAGCCATCTGCTAATAGTCTTTAACACATCGTCAGCCCACCTGGCAACAGGACGGTCTTTACGAGTTTAAAACAGCGTTGGTCTCCACTCCCCTTATACAAGTTTAAGACCAACTGTTGTCGGTTTTTCTTTGGCAGAGACGGCCCACTGCCACACAGCTTACTAATTCTCTGAGTTATGTCACCAGCCTTGGTTCGGCTTTGGTGTGATTGGGTAGTTTTGTTTCGAATACGCATACGAATCCTAACCATCAGAAAAACTCCGAACATAACTGGCACTTTCCATAGCTTGCTAAACGACTTTGAACTACTGCACCAGTTGTACCCTGAGAACCTAACTCATATCCGTCAGTTGTAACGGGTAGAAGCACTAGTCCATAACTTTAGGAATGGATAACAAGAAGACTTGTGTGAGCCAAAGAGTTAAGACTTCTAACTCAAACGCTGACAAGCCCTCATAGTTTCACTTACTCTTCTTGCAGCTGCTAGGAACTGCTGTAGAATTTTCTCCGGGGTGATGTATCTGGCTATGCAAGTCTTTGCCCAGGTGAATGCTACTTTGTTGCATTCATTCGGAGATTTCTGCTATGCGCTAGCTTACCTTCGCTCGCATCAAGTGCAAGTGCTAGCCTGGCTGTCAGACTTGATGTCATTTGTTGGTGTAGCGCTTTTGTGTGTACCAGTTCAGAGTGGCTGTTCAACCAATCTTCTCTGGAAAGTGGAAGAAGGCAGCTCCACAAAGTTCCAAACGCCTTGGGAGCATAAACACTACGAAAACGCATAGAACGACCTGAACAGGTAACCGTGGGAGGCGCGGCGTGTGGTGTGACGACGAAAAAAGCCGAAGGTTATACCAAATAATATTATAATTCAAATTGAAACTTATTTACGATTAAATAAAATCGCGATTTAATTATTTCTTCCTTCAAAAAAAGATTTTGAACATTATCCAAATTATCCGAATTGTCCGGATTTGAAACGCCTAAATCCGGATAAAGAAAATTGAGAAATTATCTGGATAATTCGGATAAAACGGATTTTGGATAATCCAGATTGCAATCTCTAGTCATACACATTCCACCAAATGACCGATAGGTACATATACTCAACAATGCTTTGTTCAGACAAATGCAATTTCGTTCTGGATCGTCGTTAAGTAAGGTGACAGACCTGCCTCTCTATTCTGTCAGCTTCGCATACCTAAGTCATCTGAGTAACCTATTGAGAGGTCTAGAGGTACCTATGATCACAGACCAGGACCATTCAACTGGTCTGTGCTATGATGTTGATATTTTATTTACTAGGCATGTTAGATTAAATAAATAATGCTGGACAATCTACACAGCATCATCTAGCCCCAAGCTAAGCAGAGCTAGTCTTAAAGGAACTAGATGACTGATATACATAATACAATACTTACTTAACATAGATGGATATTTTTTATTGTGCATAGAAATACCCCGGAACAGATCGCGCCAACATTTGTCACAAGGGGGCGGTTGCGTGCATCGAACCCGCAACCTTCTGCATCGCAGGAGGACTCGCCCGCCGCGCCACATCGATCGTATCAATGTATAGTTTTTTTTAACTTGGATATCTTACTATTACGTGATTGTTTTATTTTTACTACCTTTAATCCCATTCAAAAACCTTAACATTTTTTGTATACAAAGGGGTTACGAAACCCAAGGAATATTGGTGGAAAATATTTCACGGCATTTGTATCGTCGAAGCAACACAGAAGCTCGAAACAATTTTTGAGTTTGAAAGCTTTAAGTCATATTTAAACAATTTTCACTCAAAATTTGAGATTATGCGTCGTTGAAGTCTAAGTTTTAGTTTTTAGTAATCACCTTGTTGTTTTCTGTTATTGTCATCAGTTTTTGTTAAGTTTTCATTCATAAATGTCTTTGTTGACATACAATAACTTGAATTCTAAATCGGAGTAGGTACAGGAACTATAAAGAATAGGTAGGTACTTCATTGTACCGCTTGGGTTTGTATTCCAATAGGGTATTAGGTAAGTACACCTAATGAAAAGTGTCAATTAGATTCTTAATTGCTAATGAAACACTAAAATAAACATATTTTTTTTATTCATGTGGCTTAAACATCCACATAAAATTTACATCTTCAAGTTTCGCGCGTAGTAATTTGACGAAAAACATGGACGCAGTGGACGTTTATTTTTCCATTTAATTAACTACTTAAAACTAATTTCCCGACTGCTTGTAACCGTAACTATCTCTATAATATATTTTTAGATTTTTTAGTCATGTTGAGTAATATACCCTACATAGGCATAATTGGCCAGAAGTATACCTAAGTATTGTTTTGAAAGCATCATAAATGAAATGAAATAAAAACTTCTAGTTTCACCTGTGCATACCAAAGTCCCTAATTACATATTATGTAACATACAACACACATAACATAGGTAGATAGTAGATACTTACTAAGATGTTACTTCGCTACATCTCAGGTTAGAAACCAAACGCCAAAACATGTGACATTTTGATAAACTAACATTATTATCAAGAGGTCAGAGACACTTAAAATACCTAATCAGAATAGATTGGTAGCTTAAACTTTGTATCTTTGTTACGTAGGTAAACATCCTTATAATTTATTTGCTATTTCCACATTCAATTTCAAACACTGAAGTCGTTTTAGAATTTATATTAATCGACATTGATGTAGCTATGCGTAATTAGCGAGAAACCTATTTGTTTATTTACACAGCATGCGTTAGGTACCGCTGCTCTAAGGCAAGACCTCCAATGCTATTGTTGACCTACACTTATTATCAATAAGCGATGAACTATGCCTACCTTACATCTATTGAGCAATGAACTAGTTATTTTTTCTTTACAGGTAAACAACTTCGGATTATTGTCTTTCAGAGCTGATATACCTTCGTTCATAAACACCGAATTCCCTTTACCCTATCCGTCAATAGCAGCGTTTTATACAAACGTCGACACAACAGACACGGGGTCCGTCTACTACAGAGAGAGCTCTGAACCGCACATCTTGGCGAAGGCTGAGGAAAGCGTCCAGAACAACTTTCACGATTACTTCGACTTCAAACCGATCAGCGTGTTCATAGCCACATGGCTCGAGGTATCCTACACGGGTCAAATACACGACCGCAAGAACAGCTTCCAGATAGCTATCATAAGCAACGGATCAGAGAGCTTCGTGGAACTCTTGTACCCTGAACGTGACATTCAGTGGATCGAAAGCGACCAGAAGCCGCCGAATCAGCCCGATGCGAAAGCGCAAGCCGGTTTCATGTCTGAAGACGGCCGGTTATTCACACTTAGAGGCTCTGGCAGCCATCAGATCAGAAATATTGTGTCGTGAGTGTTGCTCTATTCCTACATTGCTGTTTATTTTTTTTACCTAGATTTTAAGATTATTCTTTTAATTTCAGATGGTCAAATACACACGAGCCAGGAAAGTATGTGTATCGAATTGGCTCAGTTGATGGAACCATCGCAGATCCCGATCAGTACAACCAAAACGAAGTAGAAGTCGAAGAAGAATCAAAGTCCTGCGCTCTGAGCGGGCCCAGTGTGTGCCACACGCACGCTCGCTGCGTGGACTACGTAGCCGGTATCTGTTGCCAGTGCAATGAAGGGTTTTACGGCAACGGAAAGTCATGCATCAAAAATGATATTCCGTTAAGAGTGCACGGAAATGTAAATGGCATACTGAACAATGTCCACATGAACGAAGTCAACATCCAAGCCTATGTGGTGGTCGCTGACGGAAGAGCCTACACTGCCCTCGCGCTCGCCCCGCCTAATTTAGGCAGAAGTTTACAATTACTGAACGTCCTTGGTGGTGTTGTCGGCTGGCTTTTTGCAAAACCTTATGGAAATGCTAAGAATGGGTATCAACTTACAGGAGCAATCTTCAATCACACGGCAGATATTTGGTTCCCTAGTACTAATGACAGAGTAACGATTCATCAAGAATATGAGGGCCACGACGTTTTTGATCAAATTACTATTACATCAGACATTCGAGGTACCGTGCCAGAAATCTTATACGGATCAAAGCTTGAACTTTCCGAGTACGAAGAGCAGTATACAATCGTAGAGCCTGGTCTTGTTCGTTCAGAAGCAACGAGGACCTTATTGCACAAAGAAACTGGTAAACAATATCTGCAAAAGATTTCACAAACATTTACCTATATTCCGTGCCGATACGCGCCTTCATCACCCGAATCCACGTCGACGTTCACTTTGAGGGTGAACAAAAACTACATAGGATATGAAATACAAGGAAACATTGTACGATACGGAACAAGTAATAAAATTGTAACTATTGATCAAGAAGATCCATGTACAAGCGGCCGAAATAGATGCAATTTTGACAAAGTGTGCGTAGTAAAAGGCGAGAGCTTTGAATGTGTCTGCAAAACTGGATATCAAGCGTCTTCATATATAGATGGGACAGATCGTTGTACGGATTTTGACGAGTGCGCTGCTGGAACTCACAACTGCGATCCCAATGCGAATTGTTACAACCGAGAAGGAGGCTTCGATTGTAGTTGCCGAGAAGGGTACGAGGGGAATGGTGTCACTTGCAAGAGGCGAAAGAATTGTGACTATATTCGGTGCGATAGCAAAGCTCAATGTCAAGAAACTCAAGATGGTCCAGTCTGCATATGTGCGCCTGGTTACACTGGTGATGGTGCCACATGTTGGGAAATCCAGGAGCACGACTGTGCTCGCTGCTCTGTAAACGCTCGTTGCACTATGATTAACGGCGATATCTTCTGTGAATGTTACCCAGGTTTTTCTGGTAATGGTTTTCAATGTAAATGGGTCGGATATTCTGTGCAGACCACAGATTATCCATCTCACAATAATTATCCAAGTTCTGCTGAAAATATCCAAGAGGTTTCACCATACCCAGATCAAAGTACGAACCAGTATTATACAGAGTACACCAGAGTACCCTCTGAAACGTCTTCAGTACCTGCAACCGCATCTGACACCGAACCACCAGCTCCTGTGACTCCGCCGTATCAGAATACAGAATACCCATACAATCCCGATGCTTCTTTGAACCCACCCAACAAAGAGGCGGAGTACAACGAAACCTTTGTACTTCCTGAATGTAACTCAGAAGGATGTTCATGCCCCCCAGGATATTCGAATTTCACAGACGAACTAAATAACGAATTATGCCACTATGACGGTTACACTAATTCCCCACAGTCAAATGATGAAAATTTAAGTAAGTACTACCATTATTTATATGGCAGTTATGGTCCTATTTTGTTTTAAATACTAAACAATTAATCTTTTCTTTCAGTTGAATGTGAATTGGATACTGATTGCCCACCCAACGCTGTCTGTACGTTCCCTAAGGGATACGACTACGCGGGCAACTGCGAGTGTCCTCAAGGGTACGTGGGTGACGCGTACGAGTGCGTGGAGCGCACCGGGCCGATCTGCTCCTGCGGGGCCAACGCGCACTGCATTGAGTCGGTTCCCGGCGAGCTGCTGTGCGTCTGCGACCTCGGCTACGTCGGGGACGGCTACTCCTGTCGGCCCAGCTTCGGCTGCACTAACAACTCCGATTGCGAATACCACGCCGAGTGCCGCCCGAGCGCCGCCACTAACGAACTCATCTGTCAGTGCATTAAAGGCTACGTTAAAGACCAGAGCGATGCCTGCATACCCGACGGCCCGCTTTGCAACGGAGTCCAATGCAAAGAGCACGCCTCCTGTCTCTACGACGAAAATATTAACCTCAACTACTGCCACTGCGATGAGGGCTACGACGGCGACGCTATCGTCAAGTGTAGCCCGATCGGAGAGGCCTGCAATGAGACCAACGACTGCCACTACGACGCTATCTGCACGCCGATAGAGAATACGTACCAGTGTACCTGCAGAGAGGGATACGTCGGAGACGGTTACTACTGTAGCTTGGAGGAAAACTGCTCTAACGACCCATACATGTGCAGTCCGCAAGCATCCTGTTTGAAGTTCCGCGACGGATTTGTGTGCGAATGCAACAGTGGGTACAGCGGGAACGGGACGCATTGTGAACTCAAAACGAGACTGTCCGGCAACTTCCTCGTACTGAGCGAAGGTGCAACCATCTACCGATTGCCTTTCCAAATGAAGCCTCGAGACTATGCCACTCCGATCAGCAGCAGAGTTGAGCAGATCGCTGTGGGAGTGGACGTAGACTGCCTCGCGGGAAGAATCTACTGGGGAGATGTTGTAGGCAACACCATTCAACGCATTTCTTACGATGGATCAGGATCTGAATCCTTCTTGACAAAAGGTGGGTGGTTAGGCTCGTTTTTTAAATAGTATAAATATTGTAGAATACGCTGTTTTTTTTGGTTGGTATTTGCCATATCCAAGAATGTCTTATGGTATCTACCTATGTAAATGATCAACGAGTCCGCAAAGGTCCGCATACCCCATATGCTTGGGGTCGAAAAGAAGCGCCATCTTGTGCTTCTTCAGTCTACGATGTACGTTAATCAAGTTAACACGCGTGACGCCTCCGCTAAAAATTAATCTGTGAATCTTCCAAAACCGCGAAGTTCGCGATTGCTCCCGTTACTTCTAGAACTGTTTATGCCGTTTGTGATTTCCTGTGGACCCCTGAAAACCTTCCTGTGACGTCCTAGGGTTCCGTCGCGCCCGCGCCGCCCCGTGTCGCCCGACCGAGACAAATTGTGATTTGAGGTGGGTGTTTATTATAAGACTTTTATATATGTGACTTGCCTTCCTGAAAACAGCGTACCATACGATATTTAGGTGATTCATCTTCGCGTCCCGCGGGACCTAATTTTAGGCTTTAAATCAGTATTTTAATCTTAGATGTTACCAACTTTAATTGGCCTAAGCAACCGCATTGAATTAAGAAGTCTAGCGTCTTTATTCACCATTTTGGTCCTTCGAGCCTGGATATAAGTCTGAATTTGAGTCCTAAAAGCCTAAATTCTAGTTAAAAAGTTACGAATTTTAACTGGTAATTTATTACTTGGTTGCATATCGTCACGCAATTCTCACCTCTATTGCATACACGTTAAGGTCTATATTCTTGTATAACCATCCGTACCTACCGGCAGAAAAAATAAATTTTTATAATCGTCATTTCGCATTTTTTGGTAATAAATTGGTTAATTCTAACGAAAGAATAGTTAATTTATATCGCAAAATAAGTTTTTGTTCTAAAATCATTTGTATTTCGCTAAATTGAATATCTTTCTTCTGAAAGTGCAGAACGGGGGGTAGAACGAAGTGTCGGAAGTCCACATTCCTAACGTTAACCTTGAAAGGTTATTTGAATAAGTTAACTACTACTTAGGAACTTATTGTAACTGAGTTCGTCTTCAATAGGTAGGTACTTAGGCTTATTCTATATTTCTTCGTCTCGTCATAATATATTCTATTGTTATACGAGTACCTAGGCATTTAATCGTAGACTCAACCGCATTTGATTAAATTAATGAAATTTAATCATTTAACGTATTGATTAATACGTTCGCATCCGCATCGCATTGTATTTGAATGAGTTAGTAGGTAGATAAGAACCTGCAATCCATTCATCTTGTTGTTTACTTCGTTACCTGCCTACTAGTTACAGAAGTCCTCGATTGTTTGACGGGAATCTATAACTCGGTACGATAATAGGCAGGTGCGTTCGCATCGCATTGTTTACATAACTCGCATTTGAGTGAATTTATATCATAATTCATTCATCTTACGCCGCACATTAGTTTATGTTACTTTCTAGTGCTTTGAAATGACCATGATTTTTTGAAAGGTATTTCATGATTAGAAACTTAACAATATAAACTTTTGTTTACGTGTTGTTCACTTAATCTTAATAAGTGGACAAACCGTAATATAACCAAGTATAAAATAAATACTTACCGCCTTTATGCCGCTTAGATGTTAAGTTGTTTCTAAGAGACCCACTGCCTACAGTTTTAAGTTGTTGTGAACGAAAGGTTCTGCTATCGCTCATCATTATTTATCCGCATTTTATAAGTAGGTACCTAACTGCCTTATGGTATAGGTAGGTATTTACTCGCTTGTTAATCGCATAAACTTTCTATTGCATACGTAATACCTACGCATACACTTAGTTATTTTTTGTTCTCGCATCGCTCATATTATTGTAATAAATAGGTTGGTAACAAAGTAGGTAGGTACCTCGCTCGGTGAAAGTACCTGTCCGACCTGTTTACAAAAAGTTATTTACGTGTCTTTTATATTTGTTCGCTACTTTTTTAAGACTTTTAATTTGCTTTGTTGTTAATTTATCGTGTAACAAGGAAGGTTAATTTATTGAAGATCTTCATCACTACTAAGTTTTTACGTAAAAATAAAATAATAAATAACGCGCCTGTCTTTACCCGTAAAATTAGGGTTCCGCTTGAATCTTAGGTTTTTTTTTTTTTTTTTTGTTATTTTTGTTAGGTAATTCTGTAAAATATGGGAGATCAAATTCAATTAAAACTTTATCTCGGAAAACGCGACGCATGTTTCGCACGCGTCCAGGCCATTTATGAGTCATCGAAGGTGTTGACGACTGAGCGCGCTCGTAAAACATTTATTGCGCAGGCTAAGCAAATAGATGCGTTGCGCGGCGAGTTCAACGAAATCCTAGATAGTGTTAATGTTTTATCTATTAAACTGGACGACAAATACGAAGTCAGCTACAATAGCTTAAACTCATTTGATGACTTGGCTTGCGAAATAAAGGACGCATTAAGCGCATTATTAGAACCGCCGTCGGTGTCAGCGCCCTCTGCAACCACGAACTCGGGTGGTAAGAGTGCGTACCATATTAAGGTACCGAAAATCGAACTTCCCACGTTTGACGGTGACATACAAAGTTTTCCATTCTTTTATGAAACTTTTAAAAGGGTAATCCACACAAACTCCGACCTCTCGGATTCGGATCGTATACATTATTTGTTAAACTGCCTCAAGGGCAAGGCAAGGAATGTGTCGGCCGGTTTGTGCCCCTCCGCGGAAAATTACCGTGTCGTGTGGGATGCGCTTATCGCAAAATATTTAGATACTCGCGCGCTCGCAGTTAATTACTTAAATCAGCTGTTTGCCTTAAAGTCAGCCGGTACATCTTCACCCGCTAACTTGGAAAAGGTGTTTGATAAATTTACGGCAACTATCGCGGGAATCAAGCAATTAAAAATAGAAAATCTCGATGATTTTATATTCACCCATCTGGGCCTTAAATTAATTGACTCGGATGTAGCAAAACATTACGAAATGTCCTTGCGGAATCAAAAGGATCCAGAAGTCGTTGACTACGACTATTTCGTAAAATTTGTACGCGAACAAATTAAAATTATACACCGCACATCAGCGCCCGTGCGCGCTCCCGCAGCCGGTAGTTCCTCTTCCCCTTCTGCAAAGGTGTCGCAGGTCTACGTAGGCGTCGCTAATAAATGCTCTCTGTGTAGCAATACCCATGACCATCTATTCAAATGCTCTGGGTTTCAAAAGCTGCAGGCATCTGAACGATTTAAATTTATTAAAGACCACAAAATGTGTGTCAATTGTTTAAGTCAGCAGCACACCACCCTGAAATGCCAATCGAAAACCGGTTGTAAAAAATGCAACGGCAAGCATCATACCTTGCTTCATTTTGAACAATCGCCGCGCTTGGAAACCACTGCTATGGTTTCTGCCCCTGTATCCCCTGATGGTACGCCCCCTTCTAATCCTTCCGAGGGCCCTGTAGAAGTTTCTTCAGTTGCTCCAGAACGGGTCGCTTTATGTACACATTCAGCGGTACAAGGTATCAAACGGACTACCGAGGTTTTGGCTACCGCTAAGGTAGTAGCAGTAAATAAAAAGGGTAGGGATGTAGTGATCCGATGTTTGCTAGATCCCGGTTCGCAAAAAAATTATATCACTACGCGTTGTTGTCGCATGTTAGGTTTACCTATTCGCGCGGAGTCTATTAGCACAGTTAGAGGTATCGGTGGTACATCGCAACCTGTTCGAGGTTCAGTCGACCTTACGTTTAGTTCGCGGCTTCGCTCATTACCCAAGTACCATATCGACGCGTTAGTACTGGATCAAATCACCGGCGAGCTTCCGCTGTGCGGTATAAATGTAGCTGAATTGAATCACATTGATCCAAAATTAACAGCTGACGATACTTGGGGAGTGCCTGGTAATATTGACGTTTTACTCGGCGTAAAACTGTTCGCTAAATTGTTGCGACCAGGTTGTGTCACTAGTACACCCGGGTGCCCGGATGCTTTAGAGACTGTGTTAGGCTACATCTTTATGGGAGATGCACCGATATTGGACCCCCCTACAGACACGTTATCGTTCTTCTCAACTTCAGGTTTTGAGGCTTATGACTTGCGCAAATTTTGGGAGATTGAGGATGTCTCGGCCACTACGGTCGTAGACATAAACGATAAACAGTGTGAGGAGTTCTACCGATCCACCATCACTCGCACTCCGGATGGCAAGTATGTAGCTGCCTTACCGCTCAAAACGGATGCGTCAGCATTGGGAAGCTCTGTAGACATCGCTCGTCGGAGGTTTTATAGCCTAGAGCGTAGACTTAAGAAGCTACCTAACGTTAAGCTTCTGTACGATGACGTCATCAAGGAGTATTTAGACAACAATTATATTTCGCTTCTGAAGAACGATAATCTTCCGAATATTTCGCATACACCGGAGGCTCATGAGCGACAGGTCGCATATTATATCCCACATCACGCCGTCATTCGCGAGGATAAAACGACTACTAAATTACGCGTAGTACTAGATGCCAGCGCGAGTACCGACAATGGGGTTTCGCTCAACGATATTCTATACGCAGGTCCAGTGCTTCAAGCTGACCTTTTCAACATTTTGTTGAATTTTAGACTTTTCGGTGTCGCTGTGTCAGCTGATGTAAAGGCTATGTACCTTCGCATAGGCATACGAGAAAACGATCGCTCGCTTCAACGCATTTTATATCGCTTCCACGAGGACGAAGAGCTCCAAACCTATGAGTTCTCAGTAGTTCCATTTGGATTGAAGTGCTCCCCTTTCATCGCTATTCGCACAGTTCAACAGCTGTGTCTAGACGAGGGTCAGGCATTTCCTCTGGCTGGGGAAATATTACAGCGGGATATCTATATGGACGACATAGTCAGCTCAATCCCTAGTATCGAGCTAGCCATAGAATCCGCTCATCAGCTGATAAAAATATTTTCGCGTGGCAATTTCCAGCTAACTAAATGGCTGAGCAATAGCTCTCAGGTGCTTCAGTCGATCCCGGAGTCATTGCGACTCTCGCACAGTTTAGATTTTAGCAATGATCTGACACCTAAAATACTAGGCCTTCGTTGGTATCCAGATGATGATTATTTCGGATTCCAGGTAAATCCGGATAACCGCCCGTGTACGAAGCGAAATATTTTATCGTCCATCGCACGTCTTTTTGACGTTTTAGGTCTTGTTGCCCCTATGATTCTCTACGCCAAGCTGCTCATAAAGGAGCTTTGGCTAGTAAAACTTGGCTGGGATGATGTGCCGCCAACCCGCATCGTTCGCGCCTGGGAACAATTTCAGGTCGAACTACCTCTAATTTCAGAAATGAAATTCGCACGACACGTCGGTGTCGTAGATCGCTGTAAGATCACCCTAGTGGGCTTCGCCGACGCTAGTGAGAAGGCCTACGGTGGAGCAGTCTACGCCCACGTTGTTAAACCCCACGGGGATATCGTCGTTTCGCTGGTGTGTGCGAAATCCAAGGTCGCACCCCTAAAGGTTATTTCTCTAGCTCGTCTTGAGTTATGCGCCGCACTCCTCTTATCGACTCTGATAAGGCGAGTTTATTCATTATACGCAGCTCGACATGCCATTGAGGCTGTCGTAGCTTTTTCTGACTCAACGGTAACGTTGAGTTGGATACATTCTGAACCGCACCGCTGGCACACCTTTGTGGCCAACCGCATCGCCAAGATTCACGAAAACCTTTCGGCTGAATCGTTTTTCCATGTCAAGGGGTTGGAAAACCCAAGTGACTGTCTCTCCCGTGGCTTGACGCCTGCCCAACTACGGGATCATCCGTTGTGGCTAACAGGGCCGCCATGGCTTATGTTGCCGCGAGCCGAGTGGCCAGTTAAGCCCTTTCGTTCCGGTGAGTCTCAAGAACTTCCGGAAATGAAGCCAATAGCTCTCCCAGTGATCACACAGAATATTTTAAACGCTTCTCTTCCGTGTAATATCTTACATGAGCTGGCCTCTAGAATTTCTAATTGGTTGAAATATTTGAAAACAATATGCTTCATATATAAATTTATGAAACGGCTCCCCAAGGGACCTATTACCGCTTCGGATCTAGCTTTCGCAGAAAGTAGGGTTTGGCTTACCGTTCAGAAAATTCATTTTGAACTCGACCTGGATCGATTATCCCGCAAGCAATTGTGTTCTAAGCCAATTCAAAAACTGAGCCCATTTCTTCATAATGGACTTATTCATGTCGGAGGCCGCTTAGCAAACTCGGAATTAGATTTTGATTCTCGGCATCAAATTCTTCTTCCTCGTCAAGATCGTACTGTAGAGCTGTTGGTCTCGCATTACCATACCACCAACTTTCATACTGGTCCCAACTTGCTCGTGTCTTTGTTGCGACAGCGATATTGGATCCTGTCCGCTCGACGAATCGCACGTCACATTACCTTTAATTGTAACGTTTGCTTTAGAGCAAAACCGCGTCCCGTTTTCCCGGTTATGGCTGATCTTCCACGCTCTCGTGTAGAGACTGCCCCCAAAGCTTTCTCTCACACTGGGTGCGACTATGCGGGGCCTCTACAAATCACGTCAGTTCGTGGTAGAGGCCAAAGATCTCGAAAAGCATACATTTGCCTTTTTACTTGTATGACTACAAGAGCGCTACATCTTGAGGTCGCCTCTGATCTCAGTACGGCGAGTTTCTTGTTGGCATTCAAGCGGTTTATATCGCGTAGAGGCCCGGTGGAGTGTTTATACACTGATAACGGCACCAACTTTATTGGTGCTAGGTCATACCTCCGCGAACTCTATCAGTTCTTGGCAAAGGAGTATCAGCCTTTATGGGAAAAGGAACTGGCAGATCATCGCATAACGCTCAAAAATATACCTTGCCGAGCTCCTCACTTCGGTGGATGTTGGGAGAGTGAAGTCAAGAGCGTCAAAACACATCTTTTCAAGGTGATTGGTCAACAAATTCTCACCTTGGACGAGCTTAACACTGTGTTGGCTCAAGTGGAGGCCTTGTTAAATTCAAGGCCCCTCTATTCGCTAAGCTCCGACCCTTCGGAACCGTCTGCACTGACACCGGCGCACTTCTTGCATTCGAAACCGCTTGTATTTCTTCCCACTCGCGAAGTTAATGAAACTCGGTTGCATCTTATTTCGCGATATGAACTGATCGACAAACTAGTCCATTCTTTTTGGAATCGGTGGCGTAAAGAATATTTGCACACCTTGCAATCCAGACAGAAATGGAACACTCCAGATAATCCTATAAAATTAGGAATGGTAGTTGTCTCCATGCAAGACAATGTTATGCCGTTGCATTGGCCGTTAGGTCTCATTACTGAAATCTTTCCGGACAAAACCGGCGTAGTTCGAGTCGCTTCTGTAAAAACCAAAGGCGGGATTTTACAAAGTCGACCGGTTGTGAAGTTGTGCCCTCTGCCAACTCAGTAAGTTTCTAGTAGTTGTGTTTGTTATGTACTTAGTTTAAGATTAAGGTCTTGCATCGCATCGCTGTATGGACTATAGGGTTAATTAGCTATATAAATTATTGCCTCTATTAGTAGAGCAGGAGCATGTTCATGACTGTAGAAAATAGAGTTTGTGACGATATGCAACTAGGTTAAGTTTGCCTATTTCCGCAAAGGATTATTGTTATCCTCAGTTTTTATTTCATATTTTTATTCTCTTTCGTCTGTGTTTCGAAAGTAGGAACTTTCAAGCCGGGGGAAATGGTTAGGCTCGTTTTTTAAATAGTATAAATATTGTAGAATACGCTGTTTTTTTTGGTTGGTATTTGCCATATCCAAGAATGTCTTATGGTATCTACCTATGTAAATGATCAACGAGTCCGCAAAGGTCCGCATACCCCATATGCTTGGGGTCGAAAAGAAGCGCCATCTTGTGCTTCTTCAGTCTACGATGTACGTTAATCAAGTTAACACGCGTGACGCCTCCGCTAAAAATTAATCTGTGAATCTTCCAAAACCGCGAAGTTCGCGATTGCTCCCGTTACTTCTAGAACTGTTTATGCCGTTTGTGATTTCCTGTGGACCCCTGAAAACCTTCCTGTGACGTCCTAGGGTTCCGTCGCGCCCGCGCCGCCCCGTGTCGCCCGACCGAGACAAATTGTGATTTGAGGTGGGTGTTTATTATAAGACTTTTATATATGTGACTTGCCTTCCTGAAAACAGCGTACCATACGATATTTAGGTGATTCATCTTCGCGTCCCGCGGGACCTAATTTTAGGCTTTAAATCAGTATTTTAATCTTAGATGTTACCAACTTTAATTGGCCTAAGCAACCGCATTGAATTAAGAAGTCTAGCGTCTTTATTCACCAGTGGGCTTTTGGAGAAATCTAACAAATTATATTCTAAGTAGCTAATATAAAATAAACTAGCATAACATTTTATGTTGATTTTCCAGGTGTGCTTTCTCCTGAAGGTATCTCTATCGATTGGTCGGCAAGAAACATTTTCTGGACAGACTCTAAGAAGTTAACAGTTGAGGTTGCGAACATGGAAACGAAAGCTCGAAAGGTTCTATTTGCTGTTGATGGTATCTCAAACCCGAGAGGTATTGCGGCTCATCCATCAAGAGGGTAAGATTCGAATTCCCTTTCGAGTAGGTACCTACCGCTTCTACATGTAAAGTTCTAAAACCGACTGCAAGATTTGCATCTCTTAACAATGTCAGTTTTATTTCACAGAAAAATCTTCTGGTCCGATTGGAAGCGCGCAAATCCCAAGATCGAATGGGCTAACATGGATGGAAGCCAGCGAGGGGTTTTCCTTGATAGAAACGACGTTTCTCTGCCCAATTCCTTGGCCATTGATTGGGCAAGAGAACGGCTGTGCTACGCTGACGCCGGAAGCCAGAGCCTTAGCATCAAATGTGTCCACATTGATACGTTAGAAAGAGACACCATTGCCGCGTCTTGCTTGCACCCCTTCAGTTTGGCGATCAGTGGAGATAGTTTCTATTGGACCGATTGGAAGACGTAAGTGTACCTTTTCACGACTGCTATCTGTATTAAAAATAAACGAAGGTCGCGGGAAACCGATGGATGCAGCAGCAGGACCGGTCATTGTGGCTATATTAGGGGGAGGCCTCAGATCAGGGAAATATACAGGCCTATGCCCAGCTATGGACATCTTTATTCAATTTATTATGGCCACGAGGATTACTAAACAATATGGAGTTTTTCTATTCATTGTGATTTTCTTTTTTCATCAGGATGAAAATCGAGACCGCCGACGTAAGCACCGAAGTCCGCAGTCAACTACCATTGGCAGTCTCGAGCCGGCCGTACGGCCTCGCCGTAGCCCCCGGTGTCTGTGCGTCAATCAACAATGTTTGTTCGCACCACAACGGTGGCTGCAGGGCCAGTCAGCTCTGCTTGCCTAATGGGCGAGGCAGAACGTGCGTCGACGGCGATATATCCTATCAAGAACCTTAAGCTACTGTTTTAACACCGACAAAAACCATTGTAATGCACTCATTGCTCGGCCCAGCGGTGTCACCTGCACAAAGGCTCAATTCTGCTAACCAATCGCTTCACTATGACAATGGTATTGGAGAATATTCACGTAGAATCCTTAGCCTAAAAAACTCCCGAATATAGCGTGCGGTGCTATTTGCACCGAGATATTGATAAAATGGTTTTAAACTTGACACGCGTCCCTCCATTTTTACATTGTACTTACTGTATTTAAGGCATCATTTTTTTACGATACACCTAGATTTAGGTTAGTATTGAAATAATAATACTCGTTACAATAAAAGATCTTTAATTCACAATCAATGTTATTTGTAAGATTACCAAAGCAATAAAACAAACTAATTTATTTTTATTTTAGTTTTAATTACCTTCCTCGTAATATATGTATCTTTGTAGTTATCAGGTTAAAGAAAAGTTTTTTACCTAATAGGTTGAAATTTTTACTATTATTTGATCTATTTTTTTAATCTAAATAATACAAAATAATCAACATTCTGGAAGAATTGATAAGGTACGTACAGAAAAGAGGCTTTGGAATGTTATACAAAACCATTACTGTCTTTATTTAACTAAATAAATTCAGTATGCCTATATTATCGACTGTCTCCGATACAAAGAGCGTAACTCCAAATCACATATTATTGTATTCGTATTTTGAAGCTCTTAGTCTAGAAAAATATAGATAAATAATAATATAGATGGGTAAAATAGTAAGCATTTTTATAAGCTCATAAAGATGCTTACTTTTTTACCTATCTATAATTCTAAGGTTTTTATTTATTATAGTACTCTGGGTAATTTCTAAGAAATTAATAAATCCCAAAAATTTACGATCTCGACGGGATTCGAACCCGCACCTTCCCCTTCAGCGCAGGGTTGCTCTTTTTCCAACTAAGCTACGTGATCTTATCTAGTCGACCCGAAAATTATTATCTATAATTATTATTTTTCTATAAGTACTTTTCTAGAATTACTACTTTAAAATACGAATCCATAACACAACATTATTTATTTACGAATTACAAGATACATAGAACTAACCACAGAACAGAGAAGTAAGTGGAAGTGCAATGCAACAAAATTACTACGGGAACCGATGTCGCCAAACTCACACAAATAAACCCCTAATCATATAATACAATACAAAGAAACAATTCGTTTGATTGGTAGTTTCAAGTTCAGTCAAAACTAGCCAACGTCAAAGATTTGGAAATAAACCTTGAAATCTACTCATTAAGATTCATTTTACTTTAGCAGCAGAACGTATTTACGATCTATACTCACCAAACATTGGCCTGACGAGTTAATTCCGCTACTTGACCATAGATGGCGGTATTCTCCGTGATAGTTATTATAAACCTAATTTCGTTAGGTATAAGATTGATATTCGATTGATAGTTCGCAGATCTACTGCTACTCGATTAAGGCTGCACCAGCAGGGCTATTCACGATTGCTCCGAATAAAACCGAGCCTCGGAATCGAGAAGACATACGCGCGAAATTCAAATATTACGCGCGAAATTCAAATATTTTATCGGTTTTTTAAATTTTCTGCGGTCTGCAAGGAATTAAACTACCAGAAAAGAAGTCGTAGACATATATTTCTATGAACCCATATTACAATAAAGAAAATTAATGGAGCAACAGGTAATTTATGTTGATTTTTAGTAGTAAAACTCCTTTAATAATAATTGCTCAAATAGAAGCTATAAATCTAAATTTGTCAAAACATGGGCTTATAGATTTTTTTTTACTTTTTATGGAAAACTTCTTTTTCTGATTTCGCGCGTAATATTTGAATTTCGTGCGTATCTGTTTTCGATTCCATGCCTCGGTTTCATTCCGAGCCATCGTGAATATACAGGGTGGAAAGAATCTATGGCCCTGGAGGGGAACTACCTTAAATCCTTTAGCTAGCTCATTTAACTGAAAGGAAACATTCCTTTATTTTTAAAAAGAAACATAATTGCATTCAAAGATTTTCTAAAAATTCCTTGTCTCACTTGGGAATCGAACCAACTAAAAATTAAAAAAATTAACCCTTGCTATTTTATTATGTGAATCAGTAGGATTATTGTTCAGGATAAAAATAAATAATGTCTTATAAGTAAAAAAAAAGTGAAAACTAATATTCATTTTATTTTATCATCAATAGAAACAAACACAAAACATGAAACATTTTTTTAAGTAGACAGATGTTGACCAGTGAAAAATCACACTATCACACTAATATTATAAATGGGAAAGTTTGGATGGATGTCTGGATGTATGGATGGATGGATGTTTGTTACCTCTTCATGCCAAAACTACTGAACGGATCGGTCTGAAATTTTGCATACAGGTAATTTTAATCTTGGAATCAAACATAGGCTACTTTTTTTCTTTACTATCACGGTTACGGATACAGCCTGGTGACAGACGGATAGACAAACAGACGGACGGACAGCGGAATTTTAGCCCTATAGCTAAAATCTCGTTTTACCTTTTGGGTACGGAACCCTAAAAATGATGAAAGTTATCGTTCGAAATTCAAATTTGTTGCCGCAAGTTGATAAAAAACACACTCCGTTTTAAAGTTTTTGTCAGAACGCCTCATGTAAGAAGGAATTGTGCATGGGTTTATTATTACCATTTAACGATTTTCTTATCGAAGTGTGCAACAAGGTACCTTCCAATTAATAACATTAGCAAGCCTCTTCATCATACGATGTCTTTGGATGTTAGAGATAAGAAAATTATAACGTGTTATTTACTTGTTACAAGTGAACAATACTAGGTATTGTTAATAAAGAATATGTAATAAATATTCGATTTCATGGGTATCCTATACAACAGATGAGTGAAAGGTCCAATGTTTATTTGACAATTTTTATCCTGAACAATAATCCTACTGATTCGCATAATAAAATAGCGAGGGTTTATTTTTTTTTATTTTTAGTTGGTTGGTTCCCAGGTGAGACAAGGAATTTTTAGAAAATCTTTGAATGCAATTATGTTTCTTTTTAAAAATAAAGGGTCCTTTCAGTTAAATGAGCTAGCTAAAGGATTTAAGGTAGTTCCCCTCCAGGGCCCATAGATTCTTTCCACCCTGTATAAAGCACATTGAACTACTTCTCCTTGGTTTGTTAATCCTAACTTATGTTATAAATTCGAAAGTTTGTCCTTTCTTCACACCCTAACTTAGTAACCAATCGCCTTTATTTTTGGCATAGAGTTAATTGAAAGAATGGAGAGTAACACACTTTTATCCCAACAAAAGGCGTGCGAAGCCGCGGGCAGAAGCTACTACTAAATAAACCAATCATTCTTGTAGATTCTTTACAACAGTCTGCTACAACAGTTAGCTCAATTGTTGCAATTGTAAAGACTAGTTTTTAGTTGGTTTTATTAATTTATTGTAGTTTTCTTTTCTAATAAAGAATGTTTTTTGCTAAGTAAATAATCGATTCAACATTAAAATCACATTAAAATATTTATTTTCTTGTATCGATATTAATCGATAAAATCAACAGCAAAGCAGTACCGATTTGCTTGACTACATCACTAATCGAGTAGCGAAGAACTTTCGAGAACGAAGTGAATAGACACAATCCAAAATCAACTTTATCATAATTGCTTAAGGTTGATTTTGACTAACCGTTGTAATAAATTATTTGTAAATTGAAATAAATTGAAACTTTAGGAGAAAACAATTAAAATCCTACTTACCGATGGTATGAAACACCTCCGGTTTTAAGATTTTTTCGCCTACTATCATTTTTACATTCCAAAATGGAACAATACGGCATAGCTTCGGAAAAATGAATTTGTCGCGAGACAAGCAATTCAAAGCGATGTTAGAACACGACTGAGATCAGTTAAGCGTAACTACGCTTAATTGTGACACGCGTGCCACGCCCACTTAGCACCTCCACTTACTTCTCTGTTCTGTGGAACTAACCATGTGATGAAGTGTGCTATAAACTACTAAATAAATAAATGAGTAGTATTGATTATTGTAGTTGTTTTAAGGGTTCCGTACAAAAGGTAAAACGGGACCCTATTACTAAGACTCCGTTGTCCGTCTGTCTGTCTGTCCGTCTGTCACCAGGCGTATTTCATGAACCGTAATAGTAAGACAGTCGAAATTTTCACACATGATGTATTTCTGTTACCGCTATAACAACAAATACTAAAATAACAACAGAATAAAATAAATATTTAAGGTGAGTCCCATACAACAAACGTGATTTTTTGTTCGTTTTTGCTCGATATTGATAACGGCCAAAGGTAGACGCTTGGAATATTAACAGAATATTTAGTTATATATTCACTTTAAAATTAAATTAAATTTAAATAAAACAAATATTTAAGGGGGCTCCCATACAACAAACGTGATTTTTTTGCTTTATTATAGATAATGGTATAGAACCCTTCGTGTGCGAGTCAGAATCGCATTTGACCGGTTTTATTTATTTTTGTTGTATAAAAAGAGTGTTTTACCACCCGACTTGTAGGAAAATAATACTTGAAAAAAAATTAAGCGGTAAAATTGAACCACTTTTTTCACCGTCGCGCAATTTTAGATAATACACAGATCGAAAGAGCGTGAAAAATTATGTAAGGTTACATCAAAAAGTAATTTTGCCCAAAATGGTCTTTATGCCCTTTGTATTGGAAACAGTCGTTATAATCTCAGTGTAATAAATCAGATACTTCAGTGGAAGCAAATAAATCATGGTATATATTCTCAAGTTCGAGACAATTTACTCTTGAACTGAAAATTGGCGATACTTACAATTATAAATATGAGTAAACAAAAAACTAACCATAGCGGAGATTTCTTAGAAGATTAAACTATCCCCATAGGTCCTCCGTGCGTCCGAACTTGAACACTAGGGATCCGGCGAATATGAACGCATTTTGCATGAAGAGACTTACACCAGACCATGTGTGCTTGTTAGCTGAAAAGGGAGAAATATATTTATGGAAGTGGCATCTAGCAAAAATTAATAAATAATGCTGGGCCATCCGTCAATCATTCATTATCAACCCCCAAACTAAGCGTGTGTTATGAGTACTAGATCTGTACAGCAACTGATATACTATGTAACATAGACAAATATTATTATCCAATATTAGAAACAAATAAGAACTAGTTTTTACAATTGAAACAATTGAGCTAACTGCAGACTGCTGCGTCCCAGGCGGCTCGTCGCCCGCTGCGCCACAGAGCTCGTTATAATGTCATTTTTTTCCTTTTTTTTATTATCTCTCAGCAAACAACTAATCTAAATAGTTATGGGGCATCCATTATTTACGTGAGGCATTTAGGGGGGAGGGGGTCGAGCCAAATCTCACTAAATCTCATGTGGTTCGGGTCTTGGCAAATATCACGTAATTATTTTCACGAATTTTAGCAGTACCTACTAAAGGTTGTTGGTTTCGTATTGACGCGGGATTCAATTTTGGAAAAGAAAATTGTTATCATTTGCGGCGAATGATTTTCCGTTAGATTTATTTTTTAAGAACGCAGAAAAATTACCATATATAAATGAAGTTGAATCTCGCTTCAACGAGAAACGAACAATCCTAGTATTTTATTGTTAGATTTTTACCTGACTCCAACGGAGGAGGGTAATGCGGTTGGCACTGTAAACCACAGACAAATTTGAATCTCAGGCCAAAACGAAACGAAAAAATCTTTCGTTCATTAATTTTACATAAAATTACGTGGTTTGAAAAATCTCACGTGAGATTAAGGGAAGGGGGGAGGGGGTCTAGCAAAATCTCACGACATCTCCCCAAGGGGAGAGGAAGGGAGAGGGAGAGGAAAAATCGCCAAAATTACCTCACGTAATTTATATAAAAACAGACTTACGTGCACTGACGTTATTGGCGAACAGGATCCAGCAGGATGCGATTAGGGAAGCAAACCCGACTACAAAGCCAAAGAACAGCCAGAGGCGAGCCCCGCGCGGGCCCATACATCCCCCTGTGTATGTCTCACCACGCACCTGAAAATAGCAAGAATTTTTTATTATGGTTCAATACCAACATGTGAGAAAAGTTGAGTTACAAAATATAGAAATTTATAAGAGACATTGATTACATTATGAATTATTGATATGTACACAAACCGCATATAGGTAAACACCACTTGCATAATAATATTTATGGTAGGTAGTAAGTAGGTCCAAATGAAATAAGCCTATAAATCCATTATTATGACTGATAAGCAGTGATCGGAATTTCGGGCGCTTATTTACCTAAAGTTTGTGTAAGACACAACATAGAGCAGTTAAAACCATCTTTCACGGGAATACTTTCCCGTAAATTCCCGGGATTTCAGAACATTCTAAAATAATGATTTTTTCACCGGAACCTTATTTGAAGACGAAATATAAGACACTTTTATTCTGACGCGAAAATCGATTTTTGTAAAAAAACGCGTTCAAAAAAGGTGTCTTATAATTCGTCTTTATATAAGATTTCAGTGAAAATACATTCTAGAAATTTCCAAAATTCCCATTTGGAATAAAACAAGTTTGGGTTCTCACAAAACAGACAATTATATACCTATATTTTTTTTATAATATTTGTTTCTATTATTCTTACGCAATTATCAAACAAATTATAAATGCGTATGAATAAGTGTTTTAAATTTCGTGTAGAAAAAGGATTTTGGCATAAAATCATAAATATAATTAAAAATGTTTTTTTTTTTCAGAAATATTGACTTTAGTGAAAAACACGTCAGAATAAAAGTGTCTTATATTTCGTCTATAAATAAGATTCCGGTGAAAAATCATTATTTTAGAATATTCTGAAATCCCAGGAATTTACGGGAAAGTATTCCCGAGAAAGATGGTTTTAACTGCTCCATGTTGTGTCTTACACCAACTTTAGGTAAATAAGCGCCCGAATTTCCGATCACTGCTGATAAGTCTGATAACATTATGTAACAATTTCTTATTTACATAATGCAGCCAAAGCAGATGCGATATTTATGTGAAAAAATCACAGCAATATACAAAATTCACAAGCGGTTGTTTGGCGCTGAGTTTCAGTATCTGTAAATTGTTTACAGATTTATTAAAAACAAGATCTTTAAAAGAGAGAAGTTTTAAAGTTTTTACTAAAATATAATATGGCAAGAGATAGCTTTAAATGACTGTTACTAAAATTCGTGAATTTAAAAAGAACCTGCAGTAGCGCTTCAATTGGAACCCCTTGCTAATCTTACAATTTAATGCAAAATTTAATATATTGGGAATTCAAATTGAATCAATATTCTAGCCTTTGTGTTGACTCTGATTATTCAGTGATTTTCTAGGAAATTACTGCTGCTTTTTTATATTACTATGGAATTTCCATGACAACATGAGTGTGTTGATACTTATGTTTTAATAAAAGTAGGTTTGAGCAAAACTTTACATTAGTAAATTCTTTGGCTAACTTGCAGTGCTACTCTAGCTAGTGTATTTATATTAATTTTAAATGCTAAACAAATAAGGGAAAAAGCAACAAAACTGACTCCATGTAACCCAATAAAAAAAAATAGAGCCTTACTAACCTGTGCATTAGAGACAGAGTTGACCATTACAAGCGACAGTGTGGCCATGACACCGCACACATGAGACGCATTCGGCAGCTCCCCTGGATACACGGACACTGCATCAATTATGAACCACCATCCCGTGAAGAACTGAAATTAGTAGTTTACGGGTTTTACTTCCAAAACAATTGTAGTGTGATTAATTCGTTATGAAATCGTCCATCGTCATATACCAACACAAACTAGGTTCATAGCTAACCCACATTCAAAGTGAGTTTAAAAGGGTTGGTTGTAGTTTTTGGCTTTGAGTTAAGTATCAGTCTCATTTACAAGTAAAAATTACCAAAGTTCTGCTCCGGTACTTCAAGGAGCTGGGCTGGTCAGGGCCTGGTTAGGCAGGGGGACAATGCTTATTACAATCCCATGCCAGATGTCAATCCAGATCCTAGTTCTCCCAGTTAGAATTAGAAGTAAAAATCTACCTCAAATTGTTTGTTCAACAATGTAAAAAATTATGTATGACAGTTTTTCAGTATGTACTGAGTTCCTAACACAAAGTACACACATACTGCTCTGAACAAACTAACTCCAATAAAAATGTGTAACTGTACTAGTAGGTACATAGTTTGAAGCACTTATGATTTTTTATGAAGCATCTAGTAAAACTGGCACCTACATGGTTATTTCTTGTCCCTGACCAATGTAATAGCAATGAAGAGAAGCAATGAACATCCCTGATATTTATAATAGTTTTTATGAGCAAGAAAAGTGATGCAAAACAATGAATGAATCATCAAAAAAAACAAATTACACACCAAGAGTCCCGAGAGGATAGAAGCGATAATGTTTCGTTTTTCTCCACTTTCGAACCAAACACAGCTGGGCATAGTCGCATTTTCAAAGCAATTAAAGCAACTCATCTTGAAATCAGGCTACACAGACACTTTTTACCAAATTCTTTTGTAAAATATTTTACTCGTAAAACTAAAACTCAAATCAAAGAAATCCATCCAAATCCAATCATAGATGTAAATAAATCGTTACGTCACTGTAAGTAATGTCAACCAGACTTCACTGTCAATGTCGAAGCTTCAAAATAAAAGTTATCACTGTCACTGCTTTTTGCAGCAGCGGCTTTCTTCAAATCTACAGACCGTAGAATATTCCTCTAAGCTACAGACACTATACTCAGAGCTTAAAACGCTTCGTCTTTCTGCTTCCGAAGCGTTTAGATAGGGTTCCGAGGTTTTCCTCTCTACTCCGAATCCTGACACTCTTTGTCACTCTCTGTCTAGTATAGTAAGTAGAGTACTGAAAAGTTTTTATATACCTAGGTACCTACTAGCCAACTGAAACTCAGAATCAGACCTGTCACTAAAAAATTACACTCCTTTCTGAAACTGGCAGAGTTCTTAAGGTCCATCTCCAAGAGTCATGGTCGGATCTTTGGTACTATAAACTATTTTAATTTTTTGTGCGAAACTTGGCCGCCATTCCGGCAAATATGTACTTGGACGTATATTTTTTGTTTCATTCGTTTGAGAGATTGAGAGTTATACCAAATCGTTTGAGAGTTATTATTTAATTAATAAAATAAATAATCATTCCTGACCGCGATTTTGAATTTCCCTCTAATTTCCGCATTTCCGGTCTGCGGCGCATGCGAAGTGGATGTAGGCAATGCTGCCAGATCAAAAAACCTACAAGCCTGAAGCCACTGAACTGAAACGGATATTTGCTAATAAATAGGACATTTTAGATTTTTTATTTAATATTTTTAACATAAGACCAAATTGCAACTATAATAGAACACTAAACGCTTTAGTTTTAAGAGATTATGAATAAAATTAGAAATTATCATGTACTCGTATGTAGGAACAATGTAAATTGCAGTGCCCTACAGGGTGTAGGTATGTACTAAAACGTAGGATAAAATTAGATCTAAATACATATTGGCTATTAATAAATCAAATGAAATAGGCTCCAAAACTACTGGACCTATTTGAAAAATTCTTTCACCATTAGATCCTACATTATATCTGATGAACATATGCGATGATAGAATATAACCGTGCGAAGCCGGGGCAGACCGCTAGTTGTCTACAAACAGGGTGACGGACGGGCTATAGGTACGTAGGTTAAAAGGAGCTGGTCAAAGAAGTAATGGAGATAATAAAGCAGCTGGTAGGTAGTAGAAAAACAAATAATACAACCTGAGGAGGTAGGTACTCAGACTATAGTAATTTTATTCAAAATTTATACTTAGCGTAGGTACGTAGTTACAAAAACATTGTAAGATGTTACCTATCTAACTAAAATTAATTTGAGAATCACAGTTTGTGTTGTAGTGATAGATTAGAATACTAGAAATACTTGTATTTAAATTAGTGTAAACCTCTTCCATCAACCTTCCTGGTCGAAGATCGAACACTTTTCATGAGCGATAGTTTATTTTCTTAAAACTTAGGTAAGGCAAAGAGATCACATCGTAGGTATATTAAACTTATGAGTAGCAGTAGCCTTCATTCTGGTAGCACCACTCTGGCTCAAGAGATTCAGCATTGATTCCCAAGCGGATCAATCGTTCCCTGAAAATAAGAAAGCAAACGTCAGAAAAATAACAAATACCTAGGTACCTATGTAATTATAATTATGAGTAACTAGCATTTGAGAAGATGGGGCCACCATCTTCAATCTTCTCAGTCAACAACAAAAATCCATCAGGTTAGTAATTTTTTTGATATCGTACCTATTATTCCTACCAACATACGTCTTGTATCTATTACAGGTATGTATATGTATACACTTTTTTTTGTGGAAGTCGAACCCGCAAACCTTTTTTGCAGGCGGTTCTTTACGCACTTCGCTACAGAGACGTCAAAAACTTTCTATAGGAACCGAATCTATACGAAATGTTTATTTATGAAAATTTGAAGACTTACCGCACATGTAGCATTCTGTGCTCTGCGTCACGCCACGTGCCTGCTGGTTCAGCCCAAAGGCGCTCCGCCAGCGCCGCAGCCCGAGGCCACAGTCGGCCGTCTAGAGACGCGCTGTCAGCTTGCTCAGACCATAGGGCTGCTTCGGCACCTGTTGGAAACGAGAGTGAAACATAGTTTTCAAACCACATGCTCGACAATGCCGAATTATAGGTCATGTAAACCCTACCGAAAGCAAGACATTAAATCCCTTGGTATTAGCCGGGTTATAATGTTGTACTGAATTTCATTATAACCCGCTGGTTAATAATATGATTTCACTTTTCATAATTCTTATTACTATATGCATAAAGTTTAATTTTGCTAAACACAATTTGTCCTAGGCCATGGCCTACTTGATTTGACAAAATAAATGAAGTTTGCCTCCGTGTGAACCCCGGTCCGGAGGAGCGCGGTGTTCGAAATTCGAATTTCGAATCTAGGACCACGGCTTGTGCTTTCGAATTTGGAACGTCGCGCGCCTTCATTTGTTCACGCGTGACGAACAAATCGAGTTCTTGTAGGTGCCTATAGAAGATTTAATTTCAAAAATAATATTGAAAATGTCGAGTGATGAAAGTGTTTTGACTCCTGAGTTTATCAAATTAGATGCCATAGGCATTGTCAACAATCTGCTGCCAGAGAAGTCAAAGGAAAACATTATTTATCTACTGAGCCTGTTTTTTTGTCTCGCATAAGGTGTGAAAAGTAGAGTATACACCTCGGGGATAAGACTGTTTTAGTCTTGGGCGGTTGAACCCCTCACTGCACTCAGGACTCAGTCTTAATTCCCTCGCTTCGCTCAGGAATTAACTTATAACTCCCTCGCTACGCTCAGGAGTTAAATTATGAGTCCTTCGTTACGTTCGGGATTCAATTCGCTCCCGTGACATAAAACAGTGCTTTATCCCCTTAGTGTATAATCTACTATTAAAGTAAATCACATAATATGTTTATATGCGAAAGTTGGGTGGAGGATGAATGTTCGTTAACTCTTCATACTAAAATTACTGAACTGGGATATTTCGTAAACCATTAATGATGTATGGGTGCGAAGCCTGGACGCTAACGCTGAAAGAAGAAGACAAACTCCTCGTGGCTGAGCTGCGTAAGATCTTTGGCGAAGATCTTTGGAGAAGAGCGGATGGATCCTGCCGAGTCCGAAAAAACCAGCAGCTAGAGGACCTGTATGCCGAACTAAACGTCATAGGCGAGTTCAAGAGCGCTCGTCTTCGCTGGCTAGGACAGGTTGAGAGAATGGAAGAGGATCGGGCTGTCAAGAAGGCGTATGAGGGAAAACCTTCGGGGCGTAGACCAGTCAGCCGCCCTAGGTATCGCTGGATCGACGACGTCTAAGCCGATCTCCGCGACTTCGACGCCCATAGCAGGCGAGAGACAGCTCAGAACGTCAGAATCGAGATGCCTGGAGAAGTCTTGTGTCGGAGGCCAAGATCCAATTTGGGTCGCTGAGCCACAGGAGCAAGTAAGTATTAATTACTAGACATGCAAAATTGCTAGGCTGTAAGACTGATAATGTCCAAGATAAACAGAAACAAGGGACAAAAGCGTATCCAATATGGATTCATGTGTAGAAACACACTGCTTTTGCGTCGCCCGTTTCATTCCGAACTTGGCCGACGCTCTATAGCGTCTCGAATGTTGATTAATTGTCCAATATTGCAGTTTCGTAAATCATTTAATTGTTCGTCACGCGAAAGTTTGAATGTAATGTAACAGTAGTTACGTACGCCGTGTGTAGAAATACCTAGGTAATGAAATTATTTTTTCGATTAAAGTAGGTACATACATCTAGGTAGATAACGGTATTTAAAAAGGTACTTAATTCGCAGAATGACGCAAGTCGCAGTTTAATGATTTTCTTATTTTTGGGGACTTACCTAAAATCTGATTTTTACGATCACCAGCTATTTGAGCAGGACTGTTATCGTAGACCTTCTGCCAACCGATGTATGGTGAGCACCAGTTGTTTCCTAAAATTATACAATAAAATAATAATTCATTTTGTATAGAATAAGATTGTGATGTGACTCTACGTATGTTGGTTGTGAATGTGAATCGATAAGTATATTATCGAATTAGGTGTGCCTGTAATGATAGTATAGTCATTACAGGCACACCTATATACCTATATAGTGCAATTTAATATAAAACTCAAATACAAATAATATGTAGGTACATCAGTGTCTCAGAGTTATAGACACATAAAATTTTTATAGATTTTACTTGAGTTAAGTAATAGGTTTGTGGCGATCACAATAGGTCTATCATGGCCGCAGTGACATCAAAGACAACCAAACAAATAAAAAAAAATAGGTTTGTACCAACAGTTATAGAATGTTTCAAAATGTTAATATTTCTAAACAGAAAATTTGAATGCCAAATGCCATGTAAAAATATTAAGAACCAACGTAAAAAGTTGTTTTCTTTATTATTCTGGTAAATATAAATCTACCTTCTCCAACCCAAGCACCAAATCCGCAGTCGAAGTAAAGCGCTTCATAGTTTGATAAGATTAGACGGTATCCTTTTTCCAATAATCCCGGGATTTGTGGGTCTTCGCCCGTCGTCCACACCTGTAAATAAAGTATTAGTTTCAAATAGTTTTATAGGTAGGTACTTACCTACGCATGATATAGCTATATAAATAGGTACACTAGCCAAACTTGATGTAGGTACCTACATACAATCTTTGTAAAAAAAAACACGACACAAATAACTGACACTTACTAGCTTGGCGTCGAGTTTCAGTTAAAATTGTTAGCAATATTTATTGAAGGAAGGATCTCAAATCAACGAGTAATGTAAATTAAAATATGTTGGTTAGATTGTGATGAACTAGCAGCGCCGCGCTGTTTCACCCGCGAAGTTCCCGTTCCCGTGGGAATTCCGGGATAAAATATAGCCTATGTCACTCCCTGAAAAGTAAGTTTTGTAAAGAATTTTTAAAATCGGTCCAGTATAGTTTCGGAGCCTATTCATTACAAATAAACAAACATATCTTTCCTCTTTATATATTATAACTAGCGGTCACACAAAAACAGGGTTGTTATAAGTTCGACGTGTGGATCTATGTGTCTGTGTGTGTATCTATCTTTGGGTTGTTGCGGCATCATTGTTCCCAAACCAAACGGATGATTTTGATTGTTTGTTTTGTCAAAAGCAGACTTGATCGAGTGTAGCATGGAAAAACTACCAGGAAAGAGTGTGTTCAAATGTATTTTTTTTTGTTAAATAATTATATCTACCCGTGCGAAGCCGGAGCGGGCCGCTAGTAAATAGTAATATGGATGTCTGGATGGATATCCATCCAAATTTTCGCATTTTTATTATTAATTTATTAGTGTGGTTATTAATTATGTAGGAACCCAAATTTTGTAACTCACCTGAATTATGTAGTCATCCTTATCCAAATATTTTTCAACGTTATTGTATTCCGTCAATGTGCTCGTCCACAAAATGAGCGGCAATTTCTTTCCGAATGCCTATGAAACAAACTAGTTAGTCAAGAAGTCACAAAAGTTATTACTTTTTAGGGAGATAGGTACCTAATTAATTAAGTGCATTTCCCACCTTGTAAGCTTTGGCCTGAGCCTTTTTCTGGAAGTAGTTCCATAGTTGTAGGAAACCATTTGAGTTCCATCTGTGTTGGTGTATGAAATTAGTAATTTCCTCTGACGAGTTCCAGCAACGTTCACTCACTTCATCACCTCCCATGTGGAACATATCTGGTTCGAATACATCTGCAGAAATAAACTCCATTTATAACAAAGAATCAAAGAATAGCAACAATTAGAACTAGTATTCAGAATAAAACAGTTGAGCTAACTGCAGACCGTTGCAAATAATCAAGAGGTAGCTCAACTGATTCATATCGGTAAGTAAGTACTACTTAGTATAATTATATGTATCCAGGTCTCAACTGAAATCGTCTAGACCATAACCCAGACTGCATTTTATACAGGGTTATTGGTAAATTAGTGACAATACTTGAACTGCAGGTCCTGCCCATCATCACAAACACGTTCGTAAAGGCGCCAAGTCTAAATTTAAAAAAATATATAAGACCTCTGATACTAAATGAAAAAACATCTTTGTCTGGAACCCAACGAGTTACTTAAGACCGATCTTTCATTCTCATATTATCTTCTGTTAATTCAAGGCAGAGCTGTTTTTAAGTTGAGTTTCAAATAAAACCTCTCGCATGAACTATTATTGCATTGCGGGGGGTACCCATTACCAATAACAAAATTAAGAATTAAGACCTGGCGTCTTCACAAACGTGTTTGTGATGATGGGCTGAACCTGCAGTTCACGTTTTGTCACGAATTTACCAATAACCCTGTATAATTTAAACTTACATCCATGAAATGAATAAAGTAAAGTAAGTTTTAAATTATTATTACCAGCCATGTCAGAGTAGATATCTTCCAAATATTGATAAAGCTCTTCTCTAACCGGGTTCAACTGTCCACAAGGTGGCTCGACACAGTAAGTACGCCATGGCTCCGCCTAAAATTAAAGAAAGTCAACCACCTAAGTTAGATAATACCGAGTACAATTAAAATTCTATGCCATTCATAAAGTCGTACCTTGAAGCAGACTGTGAGGTCTGTGTCCTGCCATCCTTCACCCACGTGAGCAGGTGCATCAAATTCAGGCATAACTCTGACACCTCTTTCCAATCCATACTCGACCACTTCACGAATTTGTTGTTTTGTGTAAACCTTGGAAATACATATTTTTTATTTAGTTGTGTTACCTTCAATAATAAACAATGGGTTCACGATAAACATAATTAAAAGAAATATAATAATACCTTGCTTGGGCTAAAAGCCCCCAACTTGGAGAGGTTTGGTCGTCTTTCAGAAACAAATGGGAAACTTTGACTGTCCGTAATGTGCCAGTGGAATGTATTCAGTTTGACAGCGGCCATTGCATCTGCGATAAAAGGGTAGGTACATAAATATTTCAAATTGTAGAAAAGCTTGGTTTTAAAGTACTTAAAAACAGTACACTAACCTAGGGTTGACAGAATAGAATCAATGGTGTAAAAGTTCCTGGCGGTATCCAAAAGTATTCCTCTGTAGGGGTATACTGGCTTGTCGTTAATGGTGACATCTCTGACCATCTGTGAAATCAATTATAAATAATAATGATCATTTATTTCAGACTATAGAACAGTTACAGATCTTGTTTTAACTTATTCTACAGTCCATAGTAATATATACCTTAAAACTAACATAGTACATACAATATTAAAAACTAAATTAAAGACGCGTTATTTTACGGCGAGACGTGACGCAATCAGGGTAAATATCGGCGCAGAAACATTGAATGGCAGTGCTTATTTACATATTGTGGTGTCAATTTCCTTTATCTTGCGTCAATACAAAGTCTTTAAGCCAGTGGTATTTAAGTTTACCTACATTATCTTAAGTATGTCCTCAATAAACATCGATAAGGGATCGATAGCCGATAAAAACTTTAAACTTTTCTAATTCATGTTTAGGTGACACTTTTGGGACCAACAACCCGAGAAATATGGTTCTTTATTGGTGCCATAATTAGCTGAGATCGAAGTAGCCGGGAAACTGAATCTATATGCAAATCCTTTAACCGCTGTCAACGACCCCAACCGGTCTTGAAATGGACTGGTCATTCGCCATAACTAAATGCTAATTTTAGTCCGTCCGACAGTTGTCACAACACAACACAAAGCTAGAACATTGTTAGATCGAATATGAATGGAAGATGACTAATAGATATAAATTATTTAACGGTATCATGTAGGTGGTCCTAAAGACCTACGCCTATGTCGTAATATGGTCTGTACGGCCCCAAAAAACTTGATATGAAAGGAAATCATCATTTAACGTTAAGCAGCAAATTGGGTCGTTTAAAAAGCGATTAGTAGGCAATACGAATAAGACGATCATAACCGTTTAATTAAGCAGATAATTGTAATTCCATTGGTTCAATCACCGAACCGAAAAAATGGTTCAAAAGATTCAATTATAAAATATCTTACCAAAAGATGATTCCTGATATCGTCATAAACTATGAGTTGAGAAAGAGTTTCCAAGCCATGTCGGAGGCCAAAGAACGTGTTGGCAGCTATCGTTGCATTGATCCTGTCGTTGGATGAAGGTGCGACGCGGATGTTGTAGCTCTCGTCAAAGTTGAGTGAAAATACTGAAAATACATTTTCGCTCAAAAGGTAACCGTTATCAAAAAACTGTATTATTATTATTATAGATAATAACGGCAACTGCACGTACAAGACAGCGATCAGAACAGAACCTCAATCGACCATTGATTTTATGACTCTTTATAATATAGGTACCCACTAGATATGATACCCGGTAAAACTCAACAACCTATGATAAAGAAAATATTTTAAAATATTAGTTTATGAATAGAATGGAGTATTCATTAACTAAAAGCTATGAAATGAAACCCAAACCACGGATGTTATTAATGGTCAGATATTAACGTGAAATAAAAACCAATCGCATCAGCGATACCTACTCATAGCAAATAAATGACCTCACCTCTTAAATCTGGATCGTTATTGACTAAATAAACAGTCAACGCTTTTCCTGTTGCCTTCGGAGATATCCCCTTTGGTACCGCCATCGACACAACGTCTTTGAACCTCTGTAAAGAATATTAAATAGGTATGAAGTTTAGCTTCGCTTTTCATTAAAATGAAACGTGAAAACTAGCAATTAATAACTCACTTTTCCAGCGGCTTCCATCAAATCGCTGGACCGTCCCTTTTTGTAAATTTCAACTTTGATGCTGTTTATGTTGATCTTGGACAAGAAGTTTCCGAGGTCCGTATCTCCAGTCGGTTTTGGCCAGAGCAGACCTAGACACAAATAATCACAAGGTCCATTACCAGTTTTCCTCTTGATGACTCATAATCTTGTGCATTTACCTGATTCCACACTAAATCGGAACTTTATATGCAATAAAATATCTCAACTCCGCCAGCTATCATTTCTTTTGTCATATGTACCTACCCGCCGCGCCGCATTAACCAATATTTCATCCTGTTCATGGTCCATTAGGATACGTACTAACGTATCCTAATACAAAACATAAGAAAACTTACCGTAGTCATTGCAGAACATCTTACAAGCCTCCAAGCTGAGGACTGGGTCGTTGTTCTGCGGATTGTTGCGGATCTTCAAGCACGATCTGCCTTCGCATGACCAACGCCATGGTGACTGATCTTCAGCAGAAGTTACGCTGCAAGAGATAGACATTAGAGATTTTTGAGACTGATCTTCAGCAGAAGTTACGCTGCAAGAGATAGACATGATTTAGTAGAACTATGTTGACCGCAATACTGTTTAAATACATGTTGTTTACATTAATAGCTCGACCGAGTCTACGATATCTCGAACTTATTTGGTCCCCAATCCCCATACCATCTCTACACTAAACTAAAGGATGTGGAACGGTGCTACCAGCGACCCCTTAACGGTCCATATTAGGCCCTCCTGCCTGCTTTGTAACTTCTACTGTTTTATATTTTGCATGGCACGCTATTGATAGATTCGATTGAAAGTTCACTGAGACCACGCAGGTGTTACATAAACTGCATTTACCTACCACATAAACTAGATCAGTAGTCGCATAACACCATTAGGAAACATGAATGATAGCTAAATAAGTGATTTATGAACCTAGGTATTTTCAAAGTAGATAAATGTAAACTATTCAGAAAAATCTTTTCCATACCGACCTATTAAAAGTAGGTTCGCAGGTACCTACCTACTTATTAATTACTTAAATAAAACTAATTGTATTATTCGGGCAGGGTCGCCGGAAGAATGCGAATGAGGCTCGTACATGACATGACCGTTCAAACTGGCATGGCGGCGGCGTTCAAAAGAAAAGGATAATACCCAGCAATGGACGTTTTAACCTACCGTTTAACTTTTTATGAAAAATAATAATAAATATTATTTATTATTTCCAAAAATGGTTAGGTAGTAGTTTACAGAGTTGGTACTTTAATATTTATGGTTCTATTATTGTTAAACATAAAATTACCAGTATGTTTATAAATACTCATACCGAAAACCTGTAGCTGACAAAGCATCGTCTCCTCGCTCTAAGTAAGAATCACCTATGCCGATACCGCGTCGATAAATTGTGGTTTTATATCAAACCTTTTTTGATAATAATTCAAATCAGTTCAATTTTTATACTATACCTATACATACTCTAAGGTTCAATTACATTTTATTAGTTAAACTTACCCGAATAAAATTAGTATGTTGATCGCGTAAAAATGAAATTTGCGCAGCCGATTCATCTGTAACAAAGAAATTAATGTTAAGATGAAATAACAATCCAAAAACATTTGTTTGCTGTATGATATTGGAGACAGCGAAAATATATCTACCATTAAATAGAACGCCGACACGTCCTCTGCGCGCCACCACTGAGATCAACTGGTCTTCTGAGGTGGGTGAGTTACACTTAACTTACACTACAGCTACACACACCGGTTACACTGCCTACACATACCAATCTACAAACAAACAATAATATTTTCCGGTCGCGCACCGCTCTCGGCAACGCGAAACTTGTTTTATTTATGAAAAACCAGCAGCCCGCCCCGGCTTCGCACGGGTAGGTAGATAGGAAGTATTAAACAAAAAAATAAAAATTATAAATTTGAACACACTCTTGGCAGACTTTCCATGCTTAGATAGAACACTCGATCAAGTCTGCTTTTGACAAAATATACAATCAAAATCATCCTTTTGTTGGGAGCTATGATGCCGCAACAACCCACAGATATAGATACACACACAGACACAGATCTATAACCGCAAACTTATAAAAGCTAACTTGTGCTTGTGTCGGGGCCGACTATTAAAAAATGTATAAATAAGCTTTAGCGCTGGCCATACCTCGAGAAGAACCAACAACCGCGTGGAGTAAACGCGTTCTTGAGTGGTGACCGCGACTCGGCAAACATAGTGTAGGACGATTTGCGAAAGACTGCTGGCAGATGCTTGATGCGGCAAGCTGAAGACAGGGCGCTATGGCGCTCATTATGGGAGGCCTATGTCCGGCAGTGGACTAATATAGGCTGATGATGATGACTTTAGATATTGCTATTACGTTTTTTTTTTGTTTTATTATCTAGGATTCTAATGGTGAAAGAATTTTTGAAATCGGTCCAGTAGTTTTGGAGCCTATTCAATTCAATCAAATAAACGAAATTTCCTCATTATAATTAATTATTGTGCCGTAACTGTAATAGTTAGACATTAGTATTGCAGACTTTTTTGTAAATATTGATGAAACTGTAGTAGGTAGGTACACTTTGCTCTAATGACAATAATTTCCTCAGCCTACGCGATATAAAGATTTTTCGGCGTTACTATTGTATATTTTAACCTGGAAAAGTAGTTATTGTGACATAACTATAATAGTTTAGACACATGGTGTTCCGGATTTTTTTTGTAGATATGAATGTCTTCTATAAAACTGTAGTACATCACTTTGCTCTATTGTCAATAGTTTCCGTAGCGTTCGCGATATATAAGGATTTATTATGGTATTTTTTTCACACCTTGGGTTACGTTATCGCAGTTTTCATACGGATCCCTAACTTTTTTGAACATATTCTATAGCCTATGTCCATCAGGAATAATGTCAGATTATAATGGTGAAAGAATTTATCAAATCGGTCTAGTAGTTTCTGAGCCTATTCCCATCAAACAAACAAATCTTTCCTCTTTATAATATTACTAGCAGCGCCTCGCGGTTTTACCCGCGTAGTTCCCATTCCCGTAGGAATTTCGGGATAAAAAGTAGCCTATGTCCTATTCCAGACTATAATCTATCTCTGTGCCAAATTTCATCCAGATCCGTTTTGCCGTTCTGGCGTGATAAAGGAACAAACATCCATCCATCTATCTATCCATCCATCCATCTAAACTTTCACGTTTATAATATTAGTGAGATTACTATTAAAGTACAGACAAAACACATTAGGTACATTTTGCAAGCAGCCATTCGTTTGATTTTTATGTAAGTACGGAGATTTCATGGTTATGTATTTAGGTGCCCATAAATTTTAAGTGTGTAGCCCTTAATGATTTGAAGTTTACGGTTAGTTAGTTAATTTTTACTCAAGAAACAGTGCTCAAATTCCTAAATACCTACCGTCAAACCTGGCATCATTGCCCGCTTTTTATATTTAGAACTAGCGGCCCGCCCTGGCTTCGCACGGCTTCGCACATTTTTTTTTTTTTGTTAATGATAATTTATTTAACAAAAAAACAAAGATTATACATTTGAATACACTCTTGGTTTTTACTCTATGTTTGTAGATTTATTTCTTTCAATCATATAAAATTGTAGTTTTGTAGATTAGGTATATTAGTATATCCAATATTTTATATTCCTTTAAACTTAGAATGATAGTTTATTTTTGTGCTCCTTTAAATCGCTTTTAGTTTGATTACCAACGTTTGTATTCGTAAACTTGTAAACAATAACTTATTTGAGATATAAATTTTGTCTTTTTATTAAAAACTCAACCTCAATAAAAAATAAACAACCTTTTTGTACTAACACGGACATTGGTAAAAATATTAGACAAAATTTAACTTAAGGCAAAGGGGTTTGAAGATTTTTGTATGGAGGGTGGACCTAAAACTTGTAAATTTTTCAAAATCGCCGCGCACAATGAAAGTTATATATTTGGATAGAAGACACCAAAACAAATAAAAAATGTTTTTTAAACATAATGCCCTCAAGCGTCAAGTTGCCGAGATATTCAGATACCTATAAAGAAAAAATATTTATTTTCATCTGTGAATATCTCAGAAACCTGACGCTTTAGGACATTATGTTATAGAACATTTTCTATTTATTTTAGTGTCCTCTATCCATAGACATAGAATTTTTCACTACGCCTCTATCCAAATTATATAACTGGTGCGCGGCGACTTTAAAAAAAATCAAAATGGCGGCTGATTTTAGGGCCGTTGTTCAAACCCCATTGAATCAACCAGATGCAGAGCCATTTAAAAGAAGTTGAAGTTGAAAGTGCGAAAGGTGCGAAATTGCATTGATGAACTAAAAGAAGTTGAAGTTGAAAGCATTTTGTTTTTGTTGGCTCGATCCACAGATTTCCTCTCAAATCTTACGTAGATAATGTATCGTAGTGGTTTTATTATCTTTGATTGTATACTCTTTCTTTAGTCCCAAACCGAAAAAGAAAGCAGAATTCGATTTGTTGCATTGAAAAAGTACGAATTTTACTTACAATTACTGCATCTGGATCAACTTGCTTAAAAGATGGATCCGGCACTGCTCAGGGAGCGTGAGGCATTCAAGAAAAAAGCTTTAGCTACACCGAGGTACGTTTTATTTTTATTTTCTATTGTTTGTACTGGCCACTGCGTATGACATCGACCGATCTCTATTCCACTACAGAGTGCCATTTGCTTCAAGCTTTCACTCCCACTCCCATGCCCCACTGCCCGCCGCCGACCCCCGAGCGGGGGACACCTGACTGTATCAATTAAATTTGAATTGATTCATGTGTCCTTGAAATTTTAAAGGTCTTCACTTCTTCCACAATAAGTAATATTTCCTGGTCTAGTATTACAAAATGCCATCACTAAAACTTCTCATGAAGTTAAAAGTAAGTAGTAAGAAGGTGGTTTAGGTACCTATCTACCTACCCACTGTCATTACAAATAACATCTTATTTCAGCATAGAAAAGAAGAAAAGGGATGACTCCCAACACAAGGATGACAGTAAAAAGAAGTCTAAGTCCTCCAGCTCTGCCAGCTCTGCACCCAAGCTTGATGCCTCTAAGTAAGAGCCAGTCCCTTTACTTTAGGAACTTTAATTACCAAAATATTAAATAACTTCCCAAAAAAGTTTGATTTCATCATGACTCCGACAAACTTATTTCATTTCTTAGAGATTCAGAGAGTGCAGGTAAGCACTATAACAAAAAACATTATACTTACCAATTGGTAAAAGTTATTATTTTCTTATCATAATTGGTCCTATGGGATTTTGCCCACCAGGTGTAAGACACACCAGGGTAATTATCGTGATAGTAGTTTTGGTTTTTGGTATGAAGAGTTAGAACATCATTGGTATAAAGTCTCTTAAATCTCTTAAATTAGCATTGTCCACTATGTATTTTTAATTTTATGCCATTGATTTGAAAGGATAAATTATGGTTAATGTCAGATTGGTCATCAGCTTCTAAAGGTATGATTTTTAAATTTCCAGTTACAAAACAATGTCGGGCAGCTCATCATACAGATTTGGTGTGCTGGCCCGAATCGTCAGGCACATGAGGTCTCGGCACCAAGAGGGAGATGACCATCCTTTGACCCTGGACGAGGTTCTTGATGAAACCAATCAGCTAGATGTTGGCAACAAAGTGAAACAGGTCTGCTAACAATAAAATTATTATAGTTAAATGCAAAGATCCCTGGAAGTCTTGTGTCTTCAAGCCAAAATCCAAATTGGGAACCTTGTGGTTTAAAGCTCACTCTAAATGTAAATGTTTATTTTATTTATAAATACATATATATTTTCAGTGGCTACAAACAGAGGCTCTACAAAACAACCCTAAAATAGAATGCACAATGGACGGAAAGTACAATTTCAAACCAGTTTACAAAATTAAGGATAAGAAATCATTATTAAGGTAAATGTTTATCCTAAAAAAAACTTGTTCTGAACTAACAGAAATAAATTATCTGATTATGAATAATTATTAAAATAACTGAGTAATGTTTATAAATACAATTTAACCCGATAAACACCTGTTAAATAGTGTTTATAAATATGTGTTCAAATCGCGTCAGTTTAAAAATATTAACTGGTGGTTATAGCATAAGAATTGACTGCTCTGACTGAGCCTGTGAATGTTGTAAGAGCCAACTGGAACTTTTCTTTACCAGAGGAAGGCAGCAGCTTCCTCCTGGGTATTTTAACACCTCTACTACTGTGATCAGGCATGGTGCCAAGCATGGTGATTATATCAAAACCTCCCCTTGTTTGGAAGTGAAGAGGCAGACATTCAGCAGTAGACATTTATGTGCTAAAGAAGTAAATTTGTTAAAACTTTTTCCTTTCTGTTTTTCAGATTATTAAAACAGCAAGACTTGAAAGGTTTAGGCGGTATTCTTTTAGAAGATGTTCAGGAATCTCTGCCACATTGTGAAAGAGCCCTTAAGAGTCTAGCACAAGAAATATTATACATTACCAGACCTACTGATAAGAAGAAAATATTGTTTTATAATGACAAAACAGCTACATTAGATGTAAGTTGCATGTCATATACTAACACCTTCATGGCCTCCGACGTATGTGTTCGTGTGCACCACCGCTGGGCGGCACGCCGTCGGTGCGACCCGCAGGGGCGCGTAGTAAATGCGTTAAACTAGCAACAAATTCCGAAAATGTCATATTCAGATTGTTTAATGGCACACCACATTTTACAAATGGTCGTATGTTGAATATAAATACAATCTGCAGCCCGCTCTATTCAGAGATAGAAAGAAGCCTATAACATCCATCTCCATGCCAAATTTCATTATGACCTGTAGTTGTTTAGGAGTGAAAACGTAACAGAGTAACTTTCGAATTCTTAATATTAGTATGTATAATAACTTGTATTTGAGGAGGGTGGATTATGTGATACCTATAAAAATCAAACACCAATTAATTAACTTTAAAATTGCAGGTAGATGAAGAATTTGTGAAATTATGGCGCGCAACAGCTGTGGACGCAATGGACGACGCCAAAATTGAGGAATACCTAGAAAAGCAAGGCATTAAATCTATGCAGGATCACGGGCAGAAAAAGCCGATAGCCCCCAAAAGGAAGAAAGCCGCTCAAAAACGAAGGCAGTTCAAGAAACCTAGAGATAATGAGCATTTGGCTGATGTACTAGAGACTTACGAAGATAATACGCTGACGCAAAAAGGCGTTCCAATAAAATAATGTTATAGCTAATTTTTGTTTTAAGTTTTTTTAACCCTGAAAATGGAAACGCTGAGGCGTTGAACAGTGAATTCCCAATGGGCTCAATTGCCTGCCTTAAGCAATGCTTGACGATGGCGTCTATGTGCGCAGGCTTTGCACAACCAATGAACGAGAAGTCGGCTGACACTCGGCTCGGACTCGGCATGGTCTAGCGTGAATCGACCTTAAGAATCCGGCGACAGTTGCTCGCAACTTCAATTCGTGAATTATTACGTTCCGGAGGTAATACCAAAAATTATGACTGAAAACTTTTAGTATTTTCGACATTGTGTTGTTATTCTTTAACTACGCAATATAAGCTATGTTCCTTAACAAACAAATCGTAAGATATTATTGTTTTTAATACAAAACAAATAGGACGAAAACAGGTCATTTTCGACGTAATAATATTCAAGATTCTATTTTGCATATTTTTAATTACATTACATTAAAGGTGTGTATTATTAAGAAGAAAATAACCAGGGACCTAGATATATACTATTCGAATAGAAAAAACAACATGATATGATGGAAATATGCTTATTACAAATCATTTTGGTAGTACGCTTGTATGGGCAAATCATCATCCGCAGGCTCCTCAAGTCGTACGTATCCGTGCTTATAAATACTTAGAAAACAGGTCTAATTTCGGATGCCACTTGTGCAATAAAGTAGTTTCCTGGGTTAAAACAATATTATTCTATTAAGTTCGTCAGTTAGATTATCAGAAGATATAACGTTTTTTAGATTTTTAATTTCAGGAAAACTTTTTTTACCATCAAATAAAAAATTAAAGGTAAAGTGCGTCAAAATTTGGTAACATTTTTTGTTTTATTAACAAAAGAAAATATACGTGTCCAATATCTTCTGATCATCTAACTGACCTGACCGACCAATTAATAGATTTTTAGCCTGTTCATCCATTCAATCTGCACTTAGCTACAAACTACCTACACTAAACGAGGTACCTGAAAAGGATACAAGTTTTTTTTGCTTTCAAATGTTTAATCAAGGTATTTCAATGTGCTCCATTTCATGTTTCGTACTGTGAGGCCTGCTGATAGATTTTTGTTCGGGCTCTTGTTGTATCGTTTCGTTCTGATCATTAATTTTCTGCGCTTCTTTCTTTTCAATATTTTTCTGCGTTTCTTTCATTGTCGTGAACATGTTTCGCACTCGGACTCTTCTAAGGATTTTGTCGTCGTGGAATCCGTGGTTGTGTGCACAAGCTCTGAAAAAAATCAATTCATAACCTTATTCTGGCCGCGGCATTCCATGCGCTTTATCGGAATAAAAAATAAAACCGGCCAAGTGCGAGTCGGACTCGCACACGAAGGGTTCCGTACCATTATCTAGAAAAATGATCAAAAAAATCACTTTTGTTGTTATAAAAACGGCAAAAAAAAAACACGTTTGTTGTATGGGAGCCCCCTTAAATGTTTATTTTATTCTGTTTTTAGTATTTGTTGTTATAGCGGCAACAGAAATACATCATCTGTGAAAATTTCAACTGTCTAACTATCACGGTTCATGAGATACAGCCTGGTGACTGACTGACAGCGGAGCCTTAGTAATAGGGTCCCGTTTTACCCTTTGGGTACGGAACCCTAAAAAAAGACTCGTTCTCGGAATACCGTCTACGTCCCTGACAAAATTAGTTAAGATCCGTTTAGGCGTGAAAAGGTAACAGACAGATTACTTTCGCTTTTATGATATTGTTATGGATCTATTTCTGTAACTAGGTATTGCTGGTTCGATCGGCGGATATAAGTCCGATCATTTTAGTGTTTCACACAAGCTAACAGCTGTACGGCGCGGTGTGACCCACACCGCACAGACATGGCTGTGAATGCGTTTAGTTAACGCATTCACTGCCCAGCCTCCTGCAGGGGCGCGCTGCCTGCGAGACCCGAGAGTTGTTTGAAGTAAGTTCAAAGAGTCTGTTTCAAATAAGATGAAAGCCATCAAAATATGCTTTTTTACGTTATCACTGACTAGGATGATAACATTATTTGGAACTTATTCAATGTAGTCAAGTAGCCTATTATGAACGTGGCAGCTTCAGGGGTGAACACAAGTTGTGATCACAGTAGGCCTATCATGGCCGCAGTGACACAAAATCCAAAAAAGCCGTAAAAAGCAAATAAAATAAAAATTATCATCAAATAGCCTCACCCCCCTGAGATGATCATGCACGAGTGTCGATCAACTAACCTTTGAACCACATGATTATCCCTTAACACAACGTAAGCCGGGCACCGTTGGTTAGTATGTTTAGCAGGTCGAGTGTAGTTGAAACATCTCCATAAGCTTTCGCCGCATTTGCGTGTATTCCGGTGGTTGTACAAGAATCTGTTCAACACTACTTGTGCTGCCCCCTGGTTAGATATTGTGAACTTTAATCCTGTATCTGTAATTAGAATCTTATGTATAACACAAACCCGAAGTCTCTGCTCACTTTGTACCCACTTATAAGTCGTGTAGCTAAAGATTGTGATGGAAAATGTCATGCTGTCTCACTTAGATCACATTTGACAAATATTATCTACTAGCTGTTCCCCGCGGTTTCATTCGCGTTAAATTCTAATTTCACATTTCTAGGGGGGTTAATCCCGTAAATCCTCCCATCGAAGATGTTTTACCAGGACAAAAACTTTGTCATCAATCAGTCCTGTGGTGAATATCAGGAAAACATATTCCGGAAATCCCCCACATAGCTCGACCATATAAGTCTCCGCTGGCTGCTATTGGCTTGGCGGATCGCTCACCTCTACAATGGGAGATTTTCTAAAGGGCAATTAATAAAAAATATAGTTCATAAAAATGCGATAGAGAGATTATTAGTTGGGTGAAGCCAACATTGGCGACATCTGACGAAGTTGAAAGAACATCACACTAATGGACTTGGATATTTGGATGCATGTTTGAATGAATGAATGAACACTTTGTTGCTCTTAATATATCTTAAATAATCCTGATATCTAAAATAAAAAACATAACCAGTGCAATAGGCGGCTTTAGTTTGGTACCTTGTCATGCCAAAACTGCTAAACGGATAGGGCTGAGATTTTGCATACAGGTAGTTTTAAGCCTGGAATAAAACAAAGGCTTTTTATCCTATAAATCGGTTCCCATAGGATAGAAATAACCTTAAGCAACGCGTTCAAAGCCGCGGGCAGAAATTAGTAAAATATATTTAAAAAAAAAAACGAAAAATACTTTTTGACAGACTTACCTGGTGTATTACTGTTACTAGTAGGTTTTGAATCAGGTTTCGTGATTGGAGAACGTGAATCATTATCTAGATCTGCTATATCATCATAACCACTGGCAGATTCATTATCATTATCGAAACTGAAAAATAAAATGAAAAAAATAATCATCAGATTAATTCGCATCTTTCATATCATTTATTTTTTTAATTTATTTTTATATTTCATTATATTTTTTTTATTGTGGTCCTGTTGTGTGCATCCACTGCTTTGCTGGATATTAGGCCTCCCGTAGTTTGTACCATATACTATACCATGGGTATCTACTGCGTGTGTTTCTAACTCCTTCACGCTTAAACGGCTGAACGAATTTAGAAGAAATTTGGTACCTGGACAGCTCATATCTTACCTGGATCGAAACATAGCCTACTTTTGATTCCGGAAAAGTACAGTGTTCCCGTGGTATGATCAAATTAGTAATGTGAAAGATGCAAATTAGTGGTTTCTTTTTCACTTATCTGATAATAACTTGAATCATAATTTAGAGAAGTTGTCATAGATACACTCACGGATATAATTCATATGCCGCCGACAACGCAGCAGTTGAAAGAGATTGGTAGAGTTTCGGACAGCTCTGTCTCGCTCTTATATTGTTTGAAACAAAAACTTTCAATGAATAATCGACGCGAATTTCCAAAAGGTAAGCCTTCGCCCGCAAATTTGTCTTTAGTAGTGCTCTCTGCGCAGAATGTCACGTGGCTTGCCAGAGGATAATACTAATACATAAGAATGACGGTTATTATACGAGTACGTAAGCAAGAGGCCAATATCTAACCTAGGGCTTTTAGCGGAGTAGTTGACTTTCTGTGGTTCCATTTCTACATTGCTGTTAACTTGTTGAATTTCCATAACAGAGAAGGTTGTTGGTTGTGCACTTTCTACATCCATAGTATTCTGAAATAACAACATCATTTACATTAACAGATTTGCACATAGTAAATATTAACAGGACAGTAAGGGCAGGCACCTTTAGAGGTGTAGCTACCGGAAAATGCAGGGTTCGATTCCCGCTTTGGGACAAACGCTTGTACAATCTGCATTAATTTTTTTCAGGTGTTCTAGGTATTCTCTATGTATAATCATCATCATCAGCCTATGGTAGTCCACAGCTGGGCATAGGCCTCCCCTAGTGAGTACCTAAATCAAAAGTTCTTTATTTCCATAAATATAAAATTGAACACTTAGAAAAGGTCAAATTCCTAAAATAAAACACTGACACGGAAATAAAGTGATATTTCTGTCGCTTCGGTATGTAGACTATACAATAATGAATCGACAAAGAAACCTTTAGCCTGTTAGTTGTTATTTTTCGAGTTGGAGCAAAACCCGTCCCAAGCTTTTTTATCTTGTAGAATAGATAATCTAATGTTTTGTAGTATGTAAGCCCTAAAAAATATCTATCTTTAAAATGTGTTGCGTTAAGACGTATATCAATCATCTAGTACACAAGCTCTGCGTAGCTTGGGGATAGATGATGCTGTGTGGATTGTCCAGCATTATTTATTTAGGTACTTTAAGGCCTAAATAAATAATGCTGGCCTAAATAAATACGCATAAATAAAGCGCACCAAGTCAACAATTGCTCTTTTTCAAGTAGAAAAAATAATACTTCGTAACGAGCCACGTCTCCAACTTTTTTATAGGTAAATCTATATTTATAAAAGAGAAGAGTAAACTGGGTGACACATCAAGAGAACTCTGAAACTGCAAGACCTATGAAGCTGAAATTTTGCATGGAGTTTCCTTTTAGGACGTAGGCACAATGAAATTGCGGGCGGGTCAGCTACTTTTAGTATACTTCAGGTTCCTACCTAGATTTATGTTACGCTAAAAATATAAAAGCAGAAACTTTTCAGAATAAAGACATTTTTACAAAATAATAGGTAAATTTTAGATTAAATTCTAAAATACACAAATTAATTTAAATCGAAATATTATGAGAACTACTTTGAAGATAAACTTGGGAGATGGACAACATGGTGATCTAGTTTCTAGCAGGAACTTTCAAGCCAATTCAATATCAGTAAGGAAAAGAGCTGACTTTTGAAAACTTACCTCTTCTAAGCCTCTGACACGAAGTTCTTTGCAAGCCAATAGAAATTCCTGGATTCTCTCATTCGCAACCACAACTTCACCGGTGTATGCATACTCCAGGAGAGATTGGAGGGTCTGGTGTGATACTTTCTAAAAATGTTATAAACTTTGAATAAACTTTAATTTTAAATCAAAATCGCCTCCATATCGAAGAGCAAACATACTCTTTCCGAGATAGGGGGATGAAAAAATAATTGATTTAAATTATGAATTATAAAAAAAAAAAACATCTGAAGCCTGATTATACTTACACTGAGAAATATGACTGGGTGAGGGCAGTCTGCAGAACTGATCAAATCCCTGATGTACGGGCTAACTAGAGACAGAACCATCTTGTGGGCCATAACACGGTGACCATCAGCTGCCAGAGTCATGTCAACGAATTCTCCTCTCTGGAAAATACAATGAAAATAGAATGTTTACATAATAATATGATCCATCACAAAAAACTTCCTCAAAATAACAAAAAACCGTTCTGAGATGTCGATGAAAGTATTGTCAAATTGCAACTAATTAAACTATCTTTTAGCGTTTACCTAATTACTTACGTCACTTTCAAACCCCACGGGTTAGTAATTAGGTTAACGCTAAAAGACAGTCATGCTCATCAGTATGGAAGATTAGAAACAAACAGTTAAAAAAAATCTAAGTTTAGGGGTATTGTCCAAGTAAATTAATTAGCATTTACTGAAAACCATGACACTAGTATTGTCCACCTAGCATGTTCTACATAAACTACTGTGCTTTCTCAATTAAATGCCATGTTTCTCAGAAATCTAAAACCTAAAACAATGCACCAGATGTAGGCCCTATCGCGGGCTTCCTGCTTTTCTAATTTAATTTTTCCTTCAAGATTTTCAATTTACTTACCTGCTGTAGACCACTGAGACCATTGCAAATGCTTTTCCGGTAATCATCCCAAGAAACTGAATACTTTGCATCTGCCATTTTCAGCCTATTCCGTGAAAACGTAGATCGAGTATACTACTCTAAGCGTGAAAACAACACAGAGCAAAACCTTTTAATCAAAACCAAACAAAACTGTTGTTCTTGTTGTTGTGTTTCAGTGTTGCAGGATGGAATCTGAAAAAAGCAGTAGATTGGGAAAAAAAGCAGTAGATTTTAATATCGCACCCTCGGTAGAACAAGGGCATAATTGCCATGTTTGTGATTTTACAGGAGAGCCATTTTAAATATTTTTTGTGCTGAGAGTCATTTTATCTGCTTCTTTTATTGACCTTGAGGTAATTTCCTTTGTGTGAAATATACCTTATAGTTTTGTGAATAATGGCATGCTCTTTAGAATACCTAAATATTAATGTTTTAAATTATTTTCATATAAATATAAAAACTTACCTACACTTAAGCCTTTGTTCCGCCAAAATTGTTAAAAAAAATTAATTATGACCATATTTACTTTTATTTTTATGGGATGTTTTTCAATAAAAATAAAAGTAATTCTTAAAAAAATAAATTTATCTATTAAAGTTTTAATAGAAACCCACAGACACAATAACACTTAGTAGTACGACTTCAAAAAATCTTAAATTTTAACAATGAAGTACAAACAACATCAAACTTTAAAGTCTTTGTTCTTAACACAGATGTTACGGTCCTTGCAATCTTAAGTATTTTAAGATAATCAATACTATTAAAATTATATAAAATATAGAGACGAAAAGAGGACTATAGTATTTTTTCACTCAGATTTAATGGCAATTGAACGTATCTGAGTGGCAAATTCTAAAAAACAAAAGTTTATAAAATCAAAACAAAGATACTACAGCCACACTCGGAGACGTTAATGTTTACTAAAGCTACCACTAAGCTAATTTTTTTTAAATCTTTACTTAGTTATAGTTTAAACAATCATTAACATCTCTAAGTGCGGATGTTATAAATAATGTACCTATTTATTAGAAAATTGAGATCGTTCTTTGAATAATCAATTAAAAATAAAAATATTATATTGTGGTACCTACTTTACTGTACTTAATCATTGAAATAGTGAAATCGTTCTTTATTTATTAAACTAGTTGAGCAACTAACGTTTGTCATCAAATCACAATTAAAATAATCCATTCTAATACTGTTCATAAAATTTCAGAACAATGTTCGAGGCAATTAACTGCCGGATGTCATCTCTCTTCCGATCCGGAATTGGTAGCTTTTCGGTGTACAGAACACTTGCCTAATACTGTGAAATGCTGAGTTAGGGACCCATTTTACCCTATTCTTAAAAGTTGTTAGTTTTAAGTGCCTAATCTCACTAATATTATAAACGTGAAAGTTTAGATCGATGGATGGATAGATAGATGGATAGATGTTTGTTCCTTTATCACGCCAGAACGGCAAAACGGATCTGGATGAAATTTGGCACAGAGATAGATTATAGTCTGGAATAGGACATAGGCTACTTTTTATCCCGAAATTCCTACGGGAACGGGAACTACGCGGGTGAAACCACGAGGCGCTGCTAGTATAATATATTATTCAAGTTAGTTTTAGCCTATTGTTATTGTGTTCACTTTTTTATAGTCTAAGTACCTAGGTACTTTTTTCTTTTGTTCTTGCTTTTTTTGTTTTGGGTAAAACAAATGAAATTATTATTATTATTTAGTATTACTTAGCCTTATATCTTTAATTTGTTTTTTGTTACCGGTGCTTATTACCGGCTTATTTTCACATTCGCTTCTGTCCAGGTATCTGATTGATTGCTATATCTGTATTGGTATGTCTCTAAACTTTTAGTGCATTTTGGACATACAATGGCACAACTGTTCGAACGATTTTGTACCTCCAAATTATTTTCTAAGAAATGGGCATATGTAACGAAAGTGAGACTTTGTTCCTCCAAAAATGAAAAATTAATAGGGCATATTTACATTAACGACTTATTCGCTCCAAACGACAACCAATCCGCGCGCCGGCTGCGCCGCAACTGACCAATAGGATTTTGTCGTTCCAAGACGTTTGAAAAAACGCTTTAATGTGACAAAGGCACTGTCGCTCTCTGGTGAAATTGGATGGAATTGAACGAGTGTCTTTGTTCCTCCGGGTATAAACACGTTTTTAAAGCACTTTGGCATACTCAAGTCATTTTTCGAAAATTGGGTAGTTATGCCCTTGTTCTACCGAAGGTGCGATATGTTATAAATTTTAGTGCCTAAGTATTGTGTTTTGAGAGTATTTTAATGCAAAAAAACATACAACAAAGCTAATAACCCAGTTTTATGAAATTTATGAAGCGTTTTCTTTGCCCGCAAATATGTTTTCAACTGGGCTGAGTGATGCAGTACAGTGCTGCCACATTCAAATTCGATAAATCAGAATCGAATAGTCAAAAAATCTGTATGAGAATACTAAGATAAATCTGTATAAAATCTGAATGGATTTTATTTATGTTTAGATAAGGGGGCATCCATAATTACGTGAGGTGATTTTGGCGATTTTTCGACCCTTTTAATGGAACCCAACTAGGTATGCTGACTAAATAAAGACCTAATTTAAAGACAAAATTTGTTTACTATTTTTGTACATATTTTTATTCATTTTGGAAATCCAATCGTTGTCGATATTAAACGAAGAACATGGCTCAATTATGAGTAATTGCTTGATTAAAATTAGTTCTTCCAATGTTTCAGTTGTTTCAGTCATTTGATTACAATAAAACACGTTTTTATATCAAATTTATTAGAACAAGCTAATTAATCCAAAGCATAAGTAGTGCCATAATCCCCATGCTGGGCATGCGGGTTAGTAGTCGCAGTCTTGTGGAATTATTCCAAATGTAACCGGAAATAAATAATTATCCGTAGGTAATGAAAATGTGTTTTATAGATTTATCTGCTTATTAGGAATATAATACTACTACCATAGAGGAAAAATACGCTGCTTTCTATGACGACTACCTACTTACTTCTACCAACTTTGAATATAATAGGTACCTATCGATATCGATATTTATCGCCGCGTTACACTATTGATTGAGCTGGGGCTTTTGTTGCAATTCAACAATTCTTGATATATTGGCCTGTTAAAAACTCTCCATCCATCTTCCTCTATTTCTTCAGTGGAAATGTAGAAATGTTTTGGCCATCTTTTCCGAGCTGGTCGGAAACCACAAATTTCTCCGCAAAAGCATACTATTTCGCTTAAATACACAAGCTTAAGTACCTACGCAGCCGTACTTTATTACAGACTTTAATAAATTTTAAAATTAAAAAATTTCTTCAAGTAACTGACAAGACAAGTGACTGACTGACTGAAGAGTGAGCGAGTGAAAGTGTGAATGAAAGAATGAGCGGGAACGCCAACATCATCATCATTCATGTTTTAGAGCTTGTCCCCCAGTCCGTAGATTGTGCCTTGTTCCTTTTCTTACGTTGTTATTGTATACTCTTTGGTTCCTCTAAGTCTAAGCCCCAGCCTCGGTAGCCTGATACAAACCTGTCATCAGCGATGGCAGATCTATTAGCGGCAGATTTAGCAGTAGATCTACCTACTTTTTGAACCGTCTACTGATTTACTATTTTGATTTTTTGCTCACATTTTGTGAAATCTACCGCTTTTTCCGAGTATCAATGGCAAGTGACTCCCTGTCTTTATTTATGCTCTCAGTGTTTTCATTAACATTTTCATTAACTTCACAAAACTCAAAAACCAAACTAAAAAACTAGTCAAAGGTAAAGGAGCATTATCTCTCTCTTCAGTCATAGCAGATATATATATTTAGGTATTTATATTCATTTGATACAGATCGTTATGTATTTTATTTTGTGTATTATTTGCTTTAATTATTTATTTATACTATTTGAACTTTTATTTTTTTTTGTTTTCTAAGTTGTATGTACACTAAAATCTATCCACACGCATTGCACTATCTCTCATTATACCCTCAGGTTTGCTGTAAGAAAACTCTTTTAGGGTTAAGCTCGCCTTTGTACATAGCCATTAATTGCTAACTTTATGTATATATATTTCTTGTGTGTACAATAAAGAATTTAAGAAAACTGAAACAGATGAATGAAGCTGAAGAGTTTATTTCGTTCGTTCCTTCCTTCCGGCTTCCACTTTCTGTCTGTCTGTCTTGGTCTGTCTGTTCATCGTTTTCGATTGATTGGTCGGTCCGTTCGTTCGTTCAATAAACTTTTGCAGAGTGAGACTGTTTATCCAGTTATTACACTAATGCACTAAATAATGTATATCTTATACCACAAATCAAAGTTCGATCAGACTGAAAAGAACTGAGCAAAGCACAGCCGACCGGCCGCCTGGCCTCGCTTTTCACGAAGCTAAACAGTTTGGGCATGTGGGCAAAGAAAACGCTTCCTAAATTTCAAAAAAACGGGCTAGAAGCTTTGTTGTATGTTTTTTTGCATGAAAATACTCGCAAAACACAATAAATAGGTATTAAAATTTATAACATTCATATTAAAATCTACTGCTTTTTTACCAAAATCTCTACTGCATTTTTCAGATTCCATCTGGCAGCACTGATTGCCTGTCATTAAAATCTCTTGGCTAAAAACAAACTTTTGTCTGTTTACATCTTAGAGTATCGGTATAGTTTACATCAACAAAACAAGAGCAAATAGAATTTAAAGAAGCAAAGCAAAGCAGCGGGATAATGTAACACAGTTATGATAATAAAGGAAGAATCAACAGTTTCAGCTTGTCTTGTCAGTACGTGTTGCTTTTATAGTTTTGTTTGTGGGGCAAAGAGATTAAAACCACTACGTTTTGTGGGGTTCCAAGAGAATACAATACGTGGAGTCAATCTGCATTCTGCAAAGATTTTTGATTGATTGTGGAGAGTACAATAACTACGTCAATCTGTGTTGTTTTCACGGAATAGGCTGAAAATGGCAGATGCAAAGTATTCAGTTTCTTGGGATGATTACCGGAAAAGCATTTGCAATGGTCTCAGTGGTCTACAACAGGTAAGTAAATTGAAAATCCTTTGTAGACTGCTTCTCATCTCATGCATCAACCATTCTTGTAACTTCGGCCACCAGCAGAGCTAAAATTAGAGCATAATCTATTTAATAGTAAATAATAGATTCAGGCGTTATTTTGCGGAAATCCATTGCAAAATAATGAAAATATTTAGTAACAATTCCGTCCGCGAAAAAAACCTCCGATAAGTTCCAACAAAATGTAGTCCGCGTTTTAAAAACGACGCCAACTACAAAATGAAAAGACCTATTAAAGCAAGACGTCAACTAGTTTCGTCTCTCCAAGAGTCATCAGGACATCACAATACTCGACCTTAACACTGAGAGCGCCAAGCAACAACGTCAGAGTCTGACGTATGACTTGAGAACTCTTTTGCTTAAGATCACAGAGCCTCTCTCTACCATAGTTTAGGTAGTTAGTTGCCTAGGTAACCTTGTCCATAGATGAATACTATTATACGGGGAATAGATAGGCCACTCCCAGTTCAGAATGAAAAACTAGGTTGTTCTGTCATCGATAGATGGAGCTATTTTAATTAATGCGCGTTATTGCCGCTAGATGGCACTGAAAGTATTTTTCTTATTTTAATTTCTAATTAGGATTCGTATCTGAAATAAAAATGTATTATCTTTTATTGATAAAACCTTTATTAACAAAGAAAATTACACAGTAAAATTACAATTACATCAAATAATACAATTAAATTAAAACTAGTATTAACAATTGAAGCAATTGAGCTAACTGCAGACTGTTGCAAACAATCTATAGGTATCTACAGCGCATACAGCGGGGCAATGCAGCCAGCCTCTTGGGCACGCTTCCGACTGGTATTCTTATGGATTAGTTGAGCTACCTGTAGATTGTTTGATAAAATGTTTTACAATAGGTACTGAATTTTTCAAAACATTTTTAATTACAATTCTTTACCCAGTTCATTCAACTAAAAATAATATTATTTTTAGTTGAAATGAAACCGATAGTACTTATTTAAGGAAGGTATGTATCTTTTTATAAAGAAAAAATTATTATTACCTACTTAAAAAAAGACATTATTATAAAAACTAACTTTAAAATAACAACTATTAACTTTATGACAGAAGATTATCTAAAAAAATATGTATGGTTATGTTTAGATGGATGGATATTTATCGTATTTTGTTACATGTTAAATACTTCATTAACAAATAAAATAAAAATCAAATCATAGAACCAAATAAAAACTAGTATTTACAATTGGAATAATTGAGCTAAATGCAGACTGTTGCAAACAAGACATAACACACACTGTTACTTTTTATTTCTTCACTCCAAAACTACTTACAGTACTACAGTACCTACTGTAGCTAATTGATCGGGCTTAAGGATCCAGCGACAGCTGCTCGCAACTTCAATTCGTAAATATTATGTTTCCTAATACCAAAAATTATGAATGAAAACTAATTGTATTTTCGACATTGTGTTGTTATTCTGTAACTAGACAATATCAGCTATGTTCCTTATCAAACAAAACGTAAGATACTGTTATTTTTAATACAAAAGAAATAGGAGGAGAACATTATTGTCATTTTCGACGTAAATATATGCAAAATCGGATTTTGAATATTTTTGCTTAAATTTCATTAAAGGTATGTATTAATAAGAAAAAACAACCAGGGACCTAGATATATATACTTTTCGAATATAAAAAAACATGATATGGTGGAAATATCGAATTACAAATCATTTTGGTAGTACGTTTGTATTCCCAAATCATCATCCACAGGCCCCTGTGTCATCATCATCAGCCTATGGTAATTCTGGTAACACTGCTGGACATTATGCCTGCATAGCTGAAGACAGGGCGCTATGGCGCTCATGAGGGGCGCCATGGCGTTCATGCCTCTCATGAGCGCCATAGCGCCCTGTCTTCAGCTTGACGCATCCAGCATCTGCCTGCAGTCATTCACAGGTCGTCATCCCACCTGGCCGGAGTGTGTCTTACACTACGTTTACCGAGTCGTGGTCTCCACCCAAGAACACGTGTACCCCAGCGGTTATCGGTTCGAGATGTGGCCTGCCCACTGCCACTTCAGCTTCTCTTAAGAGTTATGTCGATCACTTTGGTTCTCTGTCGGATTTATTCGTTACGAATCCTATCCTTCAGCGAAATTCCGAACATAGCTCGCTGAGCGACCTTGAACTGGTGGACCAGCCCTTCCGTGAGTGTCCACGTCTCAGCTGCGTAGGTCATCATGACAGGTAGGACGCATTGATTGAAAACTTTCGTCATTGCAGTATGGATGACGAGACTGCCCAGCCTAGCTGGATCCTCCTCTCGGCATCCTCCTCGAAATTGTTTTTACCTAGCCGTCGCAAGGCATTCTTTCGGCAGTATATTGTGATCTGTGAAAAAGAAAAAAAAAATTTATTATTAACTAGCGGCCCGCCCCGGCTTCGCACGGGAAGATTAGTTAGAGGTATTCAACAAATAAATTAAACATTATAAATTTTAACACAGTCTTGGCCGACTTTCCATGCTTCGAACACTCGATCAAGTCTGCTTTTGACAAAATAAACAATCACAATCATCCGTTTGGGAGCTATGATGCAGCAACAACCCATAGATACCTAATACGGATAAGGGTACAACTCATCGGAGAAAAAACGCATCCGCGGATGAGTTGTCCACTTCACTTTTTGTTATGGGTACAATACAATACATACAATCAAAATTCTCTCGGTTTTTCATTCGGATGAGTTGTACCAAAATCCAAAAGTGAAGTGGACCACTCATCCGCGACTTTTTTCAAGGGTTCCACATCGAAATTTTATAACATCCAGTTTATTAGGTATAGACAACGGCCTCCGCTCTTCGGAAATATAAATCTCACTAATATTATAAACGTGAAAGTTTAGATGGATGGATGGATGGATAGATAGATAGATGGATGTTTGTTCCTTTATCACGCCAGAACGGCTGAACGGATCTGAATGCAATTTGGCACAGAGATAGATTACAGTCTGGAATAGGACATAGGCTACTTTTTATCCCGAAATTCCTACGGGAACGGGAACTACGCGGGTGAAACCGCGAGGCGCTGCTAGTTGGAAATAATTAAATACCGTGCAATAAGCTGTCAAACTTCGGATCGTAATATCACGCGAACTAACAATCCTGGAGCATTATTTTCTGAAGGTAAATTATAGTACTCGTCGAGATCTACATTTTCGATGACAGCTGTCAAACTTTAAACTGTCATATCTCGTGAACTAACCATCCTAGAGCACCAGTTTCTAAAGATAAATTGTAGTACTCGTCGAGATCTACATTTTCGATGACACCTGTCAAACTTTAAACTGTCATATCTCGTGAACTAACCATCCTAGAGCACCAGTTTCTAAAGATAAATTGTAGAACTCGTCGAGATCTACATTTTCGATGACAGCTGTCAAACTTCGAACTGTCATATCTCGTGAACTAACCATCCTAGAGCACCAGTTTCTAAAGATAAATTGTAGTACTCGTCGAGATCTACATTTTCGATGACACCTGTCAAACTTTAAACTGTCATATCTCGTGAACTAACCATCCTAGAGCACCAGTTTCTAAGATAAATTGTAGAACTCGTCAAGATCTACATTTTCGATGATAGCTGTCAAACTTCGAACTGTCATATCTCGCGAACTAATCATCCGGGAGCACCAGTTTCATAAGGTTAATTGTAAAAATATAAGATATAAATAAATAAATCTTAAGCACCCCACGAAATTTATGTTTCTCATACACATTTCAGAAATTCATAGCAAACTTCCTAGGGGTAGTTTTATAGAAATAAAAAATATATGATTCATTATTAACTTTCTTGTTTATTTATACTAAGTTTTGAGTGAATCGTACCAATGAATAATATTTTTCCAAAGAAACTTTACCACTTTTCAACCTCCTCAGAGATTTTTGAGGTTCGAAGTTTGACAGCTGTCATTGAAAATGTAGATCTCGACGAGTTCCACAATTTATCTTTAGAAACTGGTGCTCTAGGATGGTTAGTTCACGAGATATGACAGTTTAAAGTTTGACAGGTGTCATCGAAAATGTAGATCTCGACGAGTACTACAATTTATCTTTAGAAACTGGTGCTCTAGGATGGTTAGTTCACGAGATATGACAGTTCGAAGTTTGACAGCTGTCATCGAAAATGTAGATCTCGACGAGTTCTACAATTTACCTTAAGAAACTGGTGCTCCCGGATGATTAGTTCGCGAGATATGACAGTTCGAAGTTTGACAGCTGTCATCGGAAATGTAGATCTCGACGAGTTCTACAATTTACCTTAAGAAACTAGTGCTCTAGGATGGCTGGTTCGCGAGATATGACAGTTTGAAGTTTGACAGCTGTCATCGAAAATGTAGATCTCGACGAGTTCTACAATTTACCTTAAGAAACTAGTGCTCTAGGATGGCTGGTTCGCGAGATATGACAGTTTGAAGTTTGACAGCTGTCATCGAAAATGTAGATTTCGGCCCTACCTTTCGTTTGAGCTATTAGTTGAAAGCCTAGCGTATGTAGTTTCGGAGATAGGTCCCTCTAAATTTTGACAGCTGTCATTGAAAATGTAGATTTCCGTTCTACCTTTCATTAGAGCCAATAAAAAATGGTTGTCAATGGTATAAAACAAATACACGATTTAAGTTTAACGATACTTCAAGGCAAATCAGAAATTCCATAACCATAGATATGACAATATAGAGGTCACAAAATGGAATGTCAGAACGGATGTACCGAAGAGGATCCCTTTTTTCATCGAGAACGGAATACGAACCTCATGTGATAACGTGACACCAACGCCACTTGATGACATGTTTACTTAGCAACGCCAATAATTATAGCAAATTATTCATTTTTATATTTAAAATACTGGATAATCCGAATTTTCCGCCTGTAAGTTGTCGACTCGGATCGACAAATTTTTTACGCTCTTCAATTTAATGTGCATTTCATTCGTGTCTATCGTAGACCAGAACGAAATTATTAATACAAATACCTACACTATTATTATGAGGAAAGATTTGTTTGTTTGAATTGAATAGGCTCCGAAACAACTGGACAGATTTAAAAAATTCTTTCGCCATTAGAATTTTAAACTATCCCTGATGAACATAGGCTATAGAATATACCCGTGCGAAGCCGGGGCGGACCGCTAGTTTTAACTAAAATCAGTATTGGTAACCATTTACCTGGCGGAAATGCTATAACCATCTCGAAATTAATCCCAGTATTCTGCGTTATCTCCGGGTTCCCATTAACATGAATGGCTCTTGCAACAGCAGCCAAACTTTCATTACATGAATCTGTAAAGTCAAGATAGGTATAAACATAATGTTGACATAGGGTAGAATCATCCATTCCATAAAAAGAACGCTGGCGAAGCCACATTCTTCTGTCAGCCAGCATCCGCAACACTAATTTTCAATAGAACTGACCTATATGAATACCTACATGTACAAGGAACCAGATCATGTTAAGTAGGCAATTGTGACACCTAGGTATGGATTGGAAATTTTGGTATATTTATTCGAGTCTAAAACTTACTCAGGTGCAACGTCGGGACAGCATTTTTTGTAAGTCGTCTTGATCTTGACCGATAACACTCTTTGAAGTGACGATCATAAATCCTTATGTTGTGGTATATATAAGCGTCTCCTTTTTGTTTCACTTCTTCAGTTAATAACATTTTCCAATCATTGAATTTCTCTGTATGAAGATATTCTGACCTGAAATAGATTTATTCTGGTGATATAATAATATCATGTAGGTAGGCTTAGGTTAGTGTGTAGTTATCTGATAGGTACTTTTATTACCTCGAAGCATTAGGACGTTGGGAATACATTTAGATGTTGCGAATAAATCACCTAGCTACATTATATTGTAGATTATTTATCTTACCTTCAGTCTCACATCGAAAATAACACTTGATAGCAGCGTTTCTATGCATCTTCTACACGATTTTCTTTGCAGCAAAATCTGGTAGGTAGGTGCAGAGAAATCGACAACAGCAGGTCGTAGGGGCTAGGCAAGGTTTGATAGTTGAAAACTGTTTACACAAATTTTATTAATTCATCTTTGATCTCAGTTAAAAATTCGAAGTAATTTAAACGCACGACACCAAGATTTTCAAAAATTTTCGCGAAAAAATCTTGAGATTATTTATGGCAAAACGGTTAAATGTCATTTGTCTCCTTTGATTGCTGTTTTTAAGTTACTCTATGGTTTTTCATTGAACATAGAATAAAAATTTACTATCGCACCGCCATCTCACGCACAATCAAGTGTTTCACGTCATAGTTTCGGTTCCTTTTTCGGTAGATTGCGGTAAAATAGGGGTATAATTTTTTTGAGCGAGAATGTGGGGAAGTTTCTATAGCATGACCTTGTCTACGTTTATATCAAAGCTTATTTATGTACTGCATTTCTTTGTCGAATAAAGCCAAAGTAAATGGTATTTACGTAATTTCATTACAATTTATTCGACAAAGATGGTTGGGGGCGAACCTAGCTCTTCAGCCATATCAAAATATCTACGCCCTGAGCGGTTTGGTTTCGAACCGAACGATACCGGAGCTGACAAAAAATGGACGCATTGGTATAAAACCTTTACTAACTTTTTAACGGAAGAAATGGCTTCTGTGGACACTAAGTCGCAAGGTACGATAAAATTAAAGCTCCTGGTCAACCATCTCTCTTCAACTCCGTACTCGTACATACAAGATTGTAGTACTTATGACGACGCGATTAAAATTTTAGAAAAAAACTACATCAAAGCTAAAAACGTGATATTAGCGCGTCACATGCTGACCACACGCAAACAAAAACCCGAAGAAACCATTAATGACTACGTTATATCTTTACGACAGCTTGCTCGTGAATGTAAATTCTTGAAAGTTACTGCGGAGGAGCATTCTAATGAAGCAATAAGAGGAGCATTTATTGCGGGAGTTCGATCACATAAAATAAAAGAACGTCTTCTTGAAAACATAACGCTTACTCTGGATGAAACTATTAACCAAGCTACATCCCTTGAGACTGCTGAAAGGGACTCGAAGACCATCGGTGGTAATAGTAGCGACCTCAATGCGATCGACAGTGAGGGAACGGAAGCCTCACCGAGGACTAATTTATCCGCTGTCGCTCCAAGTCAACGTTACCCACCAAGACCGAACCCAAGACTACCAATTACCCCGCAAAGTCGCTGTTTCTTCTGCGGTGGTAATGTCCACCGCCGGGTCAAATGCCCCGCTCTTAACGCTATTTGTCAAATTTGTTCTAAAAAGGGACATTTCGCTAACGTTTGCAAATCTAAAACCGAAACAATTAACTCTATCCAAAATACTGATGACAACGCTGCTGAGGGCGAAGAAGTAGCTGCTATCTCCGCTGCCTCTCCATCCAGTTTGTACAAAGCGACCATACCGATTACCGTGAATGAACAACGAGCTGACGCTCTAGTGGACACGGGAAGCTCGGTGAGCTTTATTGACAGAAACGTAGCTATGACTATGAATATTAAAATCAAACCGTGCAAACAGACAGTCACACTTGCATCGTTGAATAACGTATCATTTGTACAAGGAATCTGCCACGCAACCATAAACATTAACTATAAACGGCAATCTCTATAAACAGCGCCCACTTCTAATCGTACACAACCTTTGTGCTGACATAATTATCGGTCATGACATCTTGAAGGACCACTCAAGCCTTGAACTAAGTTTTGGAGGACCACGAGAACAGCTCAAGATTTGCAACGTTATGGAAGCCTCGGTCCCTCCTGCGTCGGTATTCACGAACCTATCTCATGATATCAAACCTATCGCTATCAAATCTCGCTATCACAAACAAGACGATGAAAAATTTATCGCAGAAGAGATATCCAAACTCCTGGAAGACGGTGTCGTGGAAGAAAGTGTCTCTCCCTGGAGGGCACAGGTGTTAGTGGCTGGTGGAGGAGCACACAAGAAGCGCTTAGTTATCGATTATTCCCAAACCATAAACAAGTTTACGGAATTGGACGCTTACCCTTTACCTCGTATTGAACACATTGTCGCTGAAGTTGCCAAGTATAGTGTATTCAGCCAGTTAGATTTGAAGAGCGCTTACCATCAAGTTCCTATCTTACAAAGAGAGAAAATATACACAGCCTTTGAGGCTTGCGGCAAGTTGTTCCAGTTCACAAGGATACCATTCGGAATCACAAATGGTGTCGCAGCGTTCCAACGTACTCTGGAATATGTAATAAACAAGGAACGGCTACGCGGCATCTATGCATACCTTGATGACGTTACAGTCTGCGGGAGAACAATGAAAGAAAATGACGAGAACTTAAACAGGTTTGTGACTGCCGCAAGAAAATATAAATTAACACTTAATGAACAAAAGTGTATCTTTCGAAGGGACTCAATCAATTTATTAGGTTATACAGTCTCTAACAACAGTATGAAGCCAGACCCGGAAAGGCTTAAACCTCTCGTGGAATTACCCGCACCGAAAACGTCTACAGAACTAAAACGTACATTAGGCCTTTTTCCCATTATGCGAAGTGGATCGATAGATTCTCTGAGAAAATACGCCCACTTATTGACGCAACGAGCTTCCCACTTAGCTATCAAGCGCGAAGTAGCTTCGATGCACTAAAAAAAGAGATTCAAAAGGCTACCCTGATCACTATCGACAGTAAAGAACTACTTACAGTGGAAACAGACGCATCTGACTACGCTATAGCAGCAACACTGTCACAAAAAGGCCGCCCCGTAGCCTTCTTCTCGAGAACACTCAACAACTCTGAGTTGAATCATCCTTCGATAGAAAAGGAAGCTTACGCGATTGTAGAAGGATTACGAAAGTGGAAACATTACCTACTTGGAAAACATTTCGTATTGATAACTGATCAGAAATCAGTATCGTACATGTTAGATCAGAAACACACTTCAAAGATAAAGAATGACAAAATTCAACGATGGCGGTTAGAGCTTTCGTGTTTTAAATACGACATCGTGTATCGACCAGGTTCACAAAATACAGCAGCTGATGCACTATCTCGTGTATGCGCCTACATGAATACTGATAAACTGCGTGTATTACATGACTTACTTTGCCATCCCGGCGTGGTAAGAATGCACCACTGGGTGCGCTCTAAAAATTTACCCTATTCTATCAATGACATTATAGTAGATTATACACTAAGGGGATAAAGCACTGTTTTATGTCACGGGAGCGAATTGAATCCCGAACGTAACGAAGGACTCATAATTTAACTCCTGAGCGTAGCGAGGGAGTTATAAGTTAATTCCTGAGCGAAGCGAGGGAATTAAGACTGAGTCCTGAGTGCAGTGAGGGGTTCAACCGCCCAAGACTAAAACAGTCTTATCCCCGAGGTGTATACTCTACTTTTCACACCTTATGCGAGACAAAAAAACAGGCTCAGTAGATAAATAATGTTTTCCTTTGACTTCTCTGGCAGCAGATTGTTGACAATGCCTATGGCATCTAATTTGATAAACTCAGGAGTCAAAACACTTTCATCACTCGACATTTTCAATATTATTTTTGAAATTAAATCTTCTATAGGCACCTACAAGAACTCGATTTGTTCGTCACGCGTGAACAAATGAAGGCGCGCGACGTTCCAAATTCGAAAGCACAAGCCGTGGTCCTAGATTCGAAATTCGAATTTCGAACACCGCGCTCCTCCGGACCGGGGTTCACACGGAGGCAAACTTCATTTATTTTGTCAAATCAAGTAGGCCATGGCCTAGGACAAATTGTGTTTAGCAAAATTAAACTTTATGCATATAGTAATAAGAATTATGAAAAGTGAAATCATATTATTAACCAGCGGGTTATAATGAAATTCAGTACAACATTATAACCCGGCTAATACCAAGGGATTTAATGTCTTGCTTTCGGTAGGGTTTACATGACCTATAATTCGGCATTGTCGAGCATGTGGTTTGAAAAATCTATTACATCTTCGTGCCGCGTATGTGCCCAAGTAAAACCCAGATTCATGAAAGGTTCAGCACATTTGATAAAAGCGACTGCGCCTTTGGAACGATTAAACATCGATTTTAAGGGACCACTTCCATCTAACACGGAAAATCGATATCTGCTCACGGTGATAGATGAATATAGTCGTTTCCCTTTCGCATACCCATGCAAAGATATGACAGCGGGCACGGTAATAAGTAGCCTCAAAGACATTTTCTACACCTTCGGACAGCCACTATACATCCATAGCGACAGAGGAACTTCATTTATGTCTAGAGAAGTACAGACATTCTTAACTTCAGCTGGAATAGCTTCATCACGGACTACTCCGTATAATCCACAAGGGAATGGGCAGGTCGAAAGACTAAATGGCACCCTTTGGCGTACTGTTCAGTTAAGTTTAAAATCAAAAGAAATGCCCATGGAAAACTGGGAACTCGTACTGAAACCCGCACTCCATGCTGTGCGTTCCCTGTTATGCACAGCTACAAATGTGGCACCACACGAAAGGATGTTCAATCACCTAAGGAGAAGTCCTAACGGAGAATCTTTGCCATCGTGGTTAGTGCCTGGGCCAGTGTTGGTGAGAAATTTACGACGAACCTCGAATAGTGACCCGTTAGTAGAAGAAGTAGAGTTGATTCAAGCTAATCCTAGCTACTCTTACATCCGAAGACCGAACGGGAGAGAGGACACTATCAACAACAGACACTTGGCCCCGATGCCTGAGTCTGATGATTTTGATAGCGCCGAGTCCGACATATTTGACAGTGCCAACACCTCCGGGACAGAGAATGAGGAAACCTCCGAGCGACCCGTTGCCCGGATGCCCGAGTCTGATAGCGACGAGGCCCCCGAACATCATGTTGTCCAGACGCCCGAGTCAGACAATGAGGAGCGTCCAGAACCACCTTCATCTTCGAGACCCCAACGCATTCGGCGGGCGCCCGCTCGTTTTAATGATGATTACGAATATTTCTAAGGCCCCGGAGAATGACGTATGACTTGAGAACTCTTTTGCTTAAGATCACAGAGCCTCTCTCTACCATAGTTTAGGTAGTTAGTTGCCTAGGTAACCTTGTCTACGTTTATATCAAAGCTTATTTATGTACTGCATTTCTTTGTCGAATAAAGCCAAAGTAAATGGTATTTACGTAATTTCATTACACCAGAGATGTTGCCGCTCTGAGCTCGGAGTGGCTCTCGCCACCTGGGGCCATGCCCCCCCCCCCCACGCTACGCCACTGGCCAGCAGGACCCTTGGAATATCTTCTTTTTTTTTCGTTTAGTAAACATTCTATTTTCATTGTATTTTCCAGAGAGGAGAATTCGTTGACATGACTCTGGCAGCTGATGGTCACCGTGTTATGGCCCACAAGATGGTTCTGTCTCTAGTTAGCCCGTACATCAGAGATTTGATCAGTTCTGCAGACTGCCCTCACCCAGTCATATTTCTCAGTGTAAGTATAATAAGGGTTGATTGAGATGATTTAAATCAAATGATATTTTTAAATAAATCATGTGATTTAAATCAATTAATCTTTTCACTGCAATGTCAACAGAAAGCATTCAAAAATGTACATGAAGTTCCCAAATTAACACTTTCATGACCTACGAGCCCCTGCGGGTCGCACCGCCTAGCCTTTTTCGGTAAACATACCAGCTGCTAAGGGTACTGTTAAACATCATGTCGACCAATTAATCGTACTTATAGCCACAAACAGAAATGAAAATGTAAAGAGTTGCCGGTTGCGACGAGTCCTAAAGTCTGTGTCGACGACGACGTCTTTTGCGTTGATACTGATCAACGCAACCGTCGTCGCAACATTCGCTATTTCGTCTCCCTCTCTATCACGTCACTATCCTATGACGTCACTTTCTGCATCTAGTCAGTCACCTTACCTGGTCTCATGCCTTATTTCGTCTCTTTCCCTACTCGTCCGACGAAAATGTATCATGTAAATAAAGCTGTACCTCATCAAAAAAAACTATCAAGGAGTTTAAGCATCTACCTTACCCTAGTAGTAGTAGATCTTTCCCAAGCGTTGGTTTGTTATCGTCTAGTTACAGTAGTTACCTACCTTCTGTTGTGTAGTAATATTATATCTAAAAAATAAACTCGCTCCTTAAACAAACTGGTTTTTCCTTGAATATTTATTCTTCTAAAAAAACAATGTTTTTTTAACTTGTTACTACCAAAAATTTCGATAAATCGTTCGAGATTAAAAAATTACCAATATTGACTGTTGTAAGTCTATTCTGCTAAATAAGGAGACGAAAAACTTATCTCAAGTAATTCTATCAGATCGAGTTGAAAAAATACTAGGCGAGCAGAAGTTAATTGGAGGTAAAAAAAACCTCTGAAATGAAAAAGCAATTACCGTTGTGGAGGATAACCCTAGGAACTTGGACCCCCACATTCACTCTTGGTACTCTTGTAACATAAACGTGAAAAACGAATTGCTTTTTCTTTTCAAAATTACTTCGTATACCTCCAATGAAATTCTGCTTGCCTAGTACTTTTTCAAATAGGTACCTATGTTAAAAACAAAATGCCTACATAATAACTAATAATTTTTAACCTAATGATTTTTTTGTACTGACAATGTTGTTACTGACTGAAATTCGACGTCGTCGTCAGACGAGTAGGGAAAGAAACGAAATAAGGTATGAGACCAGTTAAGGTGACTGACTAGATACAGAAAGTTACGTCATAGGATAGTGTCGTTATAGAGAGGGCGACGAAATAGCGAAAGTGACGACTGATCAACGCAACCACGACGACGACGGCCCGGACTCTTCGGAACACAATGACGAGTTTAAGATGGCCAGTTCATCACCCCTATTAAACTCCCGAGTATAACTTGCGCTCTCGTCACTACAGACAATTCTCTCACAAGTTATTATTGTTTTAAAAGTAACTTCGTTGTATTGTAAAAAAGGCATTGACCTCGTTGATGTCTAGGTAGGTACATAGTATAAAATGTTTCTTTGAGTAGGTTTATACCCATACATTTATTGTCATAGTTTGTGATGATGGGCTGAACCTGCAGTTCACGTATTGTCACTAATTTACCAATAACCCTGTAGATATGGGGGGGTTTGGTTTTTCTAGGTGTACTTATTTTACGACCTACCCGGTAGTACGGAATAAAGCAGTCCGATTCGATCCGCAACTTGTGTTTCTAATAAATATCTCACTGTTTGATCTACTGATTTTGATTTACAATTAAACTTTCTTAAAGTTTATAACTTTTTTAGAAAGTATCACACCAGACCCTCCAATCTCTCCTGGAGTATGCATACACCGGTGAAGTTGTGGTTGCGAATGAGAGAATCCAGGAATTTCTATTGGCTTGCAAAGAACTTCGTGTCAGAGGCTTAGAAGAGGTAAGTTTTCAAAAGTCAGCTCTTTTCCTTACTGATAGTATTGAAATGGCACTGAAGTAAATTAATAATGCTGGACAATCCACATTGCTGACCTTCGTGATACATCGTCTCGTCGGGCCCATCTACACTTTCCATATGTGGTGAGATTTTAGTCAAAGGATGGTTTGTCGACTATAAAAAAAAGATTAAAGAAAAATACATATTAACATTCCTTTGTTTATTATGTATTATGTTCTAACTTACGTTCTAATTTTATGTTCTAATTTACTTTAAATAAAAAATAGTGCGACGCGACCGACGATGCGACGTGTTGAAAACAGCCCACATGTTTTAAATAATAGCATTATTTGGTTCGTTGTAATGTTGCATTACGAACTTAACGACAAATTGTCATTATATTCGTAATGCAACAACTGACTCGATTTTTTAATCGAAACGTTCAGTTGACTTTTCTTTCGGCATTGACTTTGAAAGAATGTCCAGTTAATATCACTGTTGTGGTTTGGCCTAGTTTTTTTAGGGTTCCGTACCTAAAGGGTAAAACGGGACCCTATTACTAAGACTCCGCTGTCCGTCTGTCACCAGGCTGTATCTCATGAACCGTGATAGTTAGACAGTTGAAATTTTCACAGACGATGTATTTCTGTTGCCGCTATAACAACAAATACAAAAAAATAGAATAAAATAAATATTTAAGGGGGCTCCCATACAACAAACATTATTTTTTTGCCGTTTTTGTAGATAATGGTACGGAACCCTTCCTGCGCGAATCCGACTCACACTTGGCTGGTTTTATTTAGTTTGTTCATTCAATTCTTTTTCTTTACATCTTATTTTACTTTTTTTTATTTCAGAATACTATGGATGTAGAAAGTGCACAACCAACAACCTTCTCTGTTATGGATATCCAACAAGTTAACAGCAATGTAGAAATGGAACCACAGAAAGTCAACTACTCCGCTAAAAGTCCTAGGTTAGATATTGGCCTCTGGCTTAATTACTTTTATAACAACCGTCAATCTTGTCCTCTGGCGAACCACGGGACAAAGATGCGCAGAACGCAAATCTAAGGACGAATTGGTGGGCGGCTACCTTCTGGACAGTCGCGTCGATTATTAATTGAAAGTTTTGTTTTCTAACAATATTACAGCGAGACAGAGCTATACGAAACTGTATTCTCTGTAGTCTCTTTCAACTGCTGCGTTGTCGGCGGCATATGAATTATATCCGAGAGTGTACCTGCGAAAACTTCCCATTGTCACTGCCCGTCACAGGACAAGATATTTGCCGGCAGCTATAGCTGGGGCCCTTTTCTACTAAATTAATTGCTTAACTATGACCATGATAATTCATAATATAATTGGTATCACAGAATGGAACTTCTGGCAACAAAAGCGTCTTAGTTACCAATTTTCTACCGCAAAACGTGCTTGACCTTCCTGAGTCTTGTTCATCATAAAAATATGAAAGTCAAGAAAAGACTTATTGCTTCAACTATACAAAATCTATTATAATTTGCCTATATAAAAACCGTGGGCCGAATGTGGAGCTGAAAAGTAGGACGAAATAAGATTTTTTGAAAATTTATTGCGGGCATACAATGTGGGACGAAAGCAGATTTTGTCATGTGGGCCGAACTTCTTAGGGACGAATATGGCCTAAATCCATTCTCCAACTTTGATGAAAGGAACTACAGATGAATTATTATTTAATCCCTGGTGCAAATAGCATCGCTGAACTATCTAGATCAGAGGTTCCCAAATTTTTTTTTCTCGTAGACCACTTTCAATTACTGTTTTCGGTGGTTTTGTGTTTCTTTTTCAGTTTCGATAATGATAATGACTCTGCCAGTGGTTATGATGATATAGTAGATCTAAATAATGATTCACGTTCTCCAATCACAAAACCTGATTCAAAACCTACTAGTAACAGTAAAACACCAGGTAAGTCGGTCAAAAAGTATTTTTAGTTTTTTTTTAAAATATATTTTACTGATTTCTGCCCGCGGCTTTGAACGCGTTGCTTAAGGTTATTTCTATCGCATGGGAACTGATTTACGGGATAAAATGTAGCCTAGGTTTTATTCCAGGCTTAAAACTACTTGTATGCAAAATCTCGGCTCGATCCGTTCAGTAGTTTTGGCATGACGAGGTAACAAACATCCAAGTCCATTAGTGTGATGTTCTTTCAACTTCGTCAGATGTCGCCAATGCTGGCTTCACCCATCTAATAATAAATACCTACTATAAGTCGTGTAGAAAAGATTAGGATTGAAAATGTCACTTACACTCTAGCCGAATTCGGTATAAAATGTTTGTGAGTTTCAGGTACTTATTTGTTGCGTATTATTATATTTTATTAGGGTAAAGATCGGCATGGAATATAAATTGCGTATAAAAACAAACGGCAACAGAGTAAATTGTAGTTAAATATGGGCGGGTTGTTTACAAACATGTCACATCTAATTTGGATGGAGATCATATATGGCCAAATGTGATCTAAGTGACAAACCATGACATTTTCCCCGATTCCATTTGACGGTAGTATCGATACGTGACGTTTCGTTTTTCCATAGATTTTGGCACAGCGCCCTCTATCGTGCGGACAGGGAAATACGCTAATCCCATACAAATATTTGACTTCACGATCATGAGAGTTTAATATGAGATTTTAGTTACAGATACAGGATTGAAGTTCACAGTATCTAACATGGGGGCAGCACAAGTAGTGTTGAACAGATTTTTGTACAACCACCGGCATACACGCAAATGCGGCGAAAGCTTATGGAGATGTTTCAACTACACTCGACCTGCTAAACATACTAACCAACGGTGCCCGGCTTACGTTGTGTTAAGGGATAATCATGTGGTTCAAAGGTTAGTTGATCGACACTCGTGCATGATCATCTCAGACTGGGGGGTGAGGCTATTTGCCTATTGTAATCGCAACTTGTTTTCACCCCTGAAGCTGCGGCGTTCACAATTCGCCACTTACCCTTGCAGCTGCTAGGAACTTTAGGATTTTCTTCGAGTTCGTTTGGGCTGTGCAGATGCTTGCGCAGGTGGATGCTACATCTGATATGTATGGGATTCGCGTAGTTACCTATCCACACGATAGAGGCGCTTTAAGTACCAAAATCTATGGGACAATGAGACGTCACGATCACGTCTCGCAACTATCGTCGATTAGACTCACCCCCCACCCTGAGGTTCTTATATATATCGTTAAGTCGTTGTGTGGCTAGATAAGCAGATCAGATACAAAGCTTAAAAGTTGTGGCAAATTTGGAACGCACCGCTGCCGCAAAACAAAAATGTGCATTCAAATATAGGCTTAAATTCACCTATATTTGAATGCACATTTTATGAGGATACAAATATATATATAAAACAGAACGAATAAAATTAACAGATAAAATTGCATAAATCGTGCGGGCCACTCGCACGTAGCTTGCGGCAGTCAAATTTGTCACATTATTATATGGGTATCTAAAGAGGAGTCCAATTGTTGTGCCGTGCGCTAGCGGTGCTGGATGTATGTGTGTTTAACACTTCCATGGCCCGCGACGCACATGTCACGCTGCGGGACGCACTACCGTGGCTGGGCAGTGAATGCGGATACTAAACTAACACTTTCATGGCCCACGAGGCACATGTCCATCTCCGGGTCCATACACCGGCAGTGAATGCGTTAACTTTACGCATTCACTGCCATGCCTCTGCGGTGCGACCCGCATCGCACCGCTGTAAGCTTATGTGAAACATTAAAATGATTGGACTAATGTCCATCGATCGGCCCAGCAATACCTAGTAACAGAAAAAGATGCATAACAATATAATTAAAGCGAAAGTAATCTGTCTGTCTGTTACTTGAACGGATCTTAACTAATTTTGTCAGAGAGGTAGACGATGTTCCGAGGACGACATAGGCTATTTTTTTTACCGGATAAACGCGTGGAAAACCGCGTCCAGAATAAGGTTATGAATAGAAAAGATTCGTTGATAACTTTTTTTTTCAGAGCTTGTGCACACAACCACGGATTCCACGACGACAAAATCCTTAGAAGAGTCCGAGTGCGAAACATGTTCACGACAATGAAAGAAACGCAGAAAATTATTGACAAGAAAGAAGCGCAGAAAATTAATGATAAGAACGAAACGATAAAAGAGCCCGAACAAAAATGTATCAGTAGGCCTCACAGTATGAAGCAGGAAATGGAGCACGTTAAAGTTCCTTGATTAAACATTTGAAAGCAAAAAACCTTGTATACTTTTTTGAGGTACCTACTCTGTTTAGTGTAGGTAGTTTTGAATGGATGAATAGGCTAGATTCCTAAAAAAATCAGTCCGTCAGTTAGATGATCAGCCCCCCGAGCACGGGGATTTTTGTCTAGGGTAGAATAGACAATAATGTCATTGCATCGCCATACATTGCGTACATTATTGAAGTTGATGGAATGCATTTCAAATAATTTACGCATTGGATGAGGAAGTGACGTATTTTTTCTTTATTCTACCCTAGACAACAATCCCCGTGCTAGGGGGGCTGAAGACACGTATTTTTTCTTTTGGTAATTGAACCAGAGACGATTTTGTGTACGCTACCATCTTGGACACAGCGAACGTACCTAGACCGAAGTCTGAGACAACAAAAACTCATGCACGGCGGCGACTCGCAACAAGACGTGCATTACTTACTAGGCACATCTTTTTACGCACGAATTATATCGTATATTTCTATCCCCGTCTGCTATCGTTGTAGCAACCACGCGAAGAACGCCGAACGCACGAACGCCGCCGGCGCCGTGTCGTCGTCGTGCCGCCGCGCCGCGCCGTTCTCTTTATGACCGAGGTGCGTGGACCTTATTGCACCTAATTTTAGCCTTCCACTTTCGAGAAGCTAGTAGGTAGTCAATCTCCCTTTTTAGGGTTCCATACCTAAACTTTGTCTAACTAGGTCCCAACCCATTCCATTTCATTATCGTCGACACGACGCGAATTAGGTACCTACCTATCTAAGGTACCCATTCCATTCATTCAATATCTTTGTCCAAGATTCATAAGTAATTTGCGTAGTTGAGTTCAAAGTTCAAATGAAATTATATCACATTAATATTAAAAATGCGAAAGTTTGGATGGATAGATGGATGATTGTTATTTCTTCACGCCAAAACTTCTCACAGATCGGGCTGAAATGCCCTATGAAAACGTTAAAAGATTTTTTGTTGTGTTTCTTTCTCATGCAAACTGTAATTTAAGATTTTAATAATATCTTTAATAAAAAAACTTATAGGTACCATTTCAGTCTTGTAGGTTCCTACCGTACCCACATGCTTTGCTCAATGTGAATGCACATCAGTAATCTATGTGTGGATGTTAGTAAGGTAAGTAAAGTAAACAATTATACAAATAAGTAGTTTATTCAAAATTAAAAAATACATTAGACATAGGTAGAGGTACTTAGACTACGTAGATGTAGGTACCTACATTATTATAATTGTCTAATATAAACATGTTAAATGAATAGTCAATTCATAACCATCAACACTCTCAGAGTAACTCAGTAATATTTAACGAGAAGGTATCATTTCAGGAAATGTTACTAAACTAACTTATCCTCAAGGTACCATTTTTATAATTCTAACCGAATTAAATTATGGGTAATTAAAATTTATGTACCTACAAGTCAGTTTTAATTTTTCTTAGTACATAATTTGGTGTGTTTAAAATAAAACCCGCCAAGTGCGAGTCAGACTCGCGCACGGAGGGTTCCGTACTATTATCTATAAAACGGCAAAAAAAATCACGTTTGTTGTATGGGAGCCCCTTAATTTTTTTTTCTATTTTTTAGTATTTGTTGTTATAGCAGCAACAGAAATATGTGAAAATTTCAACGGTCTAAGTATCACGGTTCATGAGATACAGTCTGGTGACAGACGGACAGCGAAGTCTTAGTAATACGGTTCCCGTTTTTACCCATTGGGTACGGAACCCTAAAAACTATAAACAGACTCCGAATAATGAAAATGGGTTTGGAAGTTGTTTTAAACCCGCAACACTTCGATAGAGCGATCCAATTTTTAAGTGGCGACAGGCGTCTAGTTAACCCAGTTAACGTTCGAGTCTAATTTAGTTTGTTTACGCCGCCCGTTGCAATGGAAATCATTTGTTGACGACATCTGTGGCGCGGTGTGCGAAGGTCCGCCTGCGACGCAGGAGGTTGCGGGTTCGATTCCCGCCTCGGGACAAATGTGTGTACGATCTGCAGACATTTGTTCAGGGTGTTCTGGTCGTTTTTCTATGTATAATAAAAAATATCTATCTATGTAATGTATTATATTATGTATATCAGTTATCTAGTACCCATAACACAAGCTCTGCTTACCTTGGGGCTAGATAATATCTCGTTTTTAAGCTTGACGGGATAGTTATGAATCCATCGGTAATAATTTTTAAGGGATTCCGGGATCATTTTCTATACAATAACAAAATAAATTTTTAAAGCAGTTCATAAACTGACAGACGAATTGACGAACATACACAAACAAACATACAGTGGAATATAGAACCTCGTCCTAAAGTCGGCTAAAATTACTACTAGGTACCTAAGACAGTTTTGTCACATTTCAACTGACGATTTTTTTATCTTGAACAATAACGACACTCGTTTCGTTGTCATCCGAGTCTTCGGCGGGGTTTTCTGATGTTTTCTCCAAGTGCGTTTCCACATCATTAAGTGCAGAAAACATGTTGCCTCGATTCAATCTCTTCAGTATCTGCGAGTCGTGGAAGGGGTGGTTGTGAGCGCCGACCCTGAAAGGAAATATTACAAGATTAGGGGATGTTTTTACTAGAGATACAGTGCGTATTAAAAAGCTTCTTTTTCTTCACACAGCATACGTTTTTTAATCGGTGATATGGTGATACGTATGTTATGTATGTAGATGTAGGAGCGACTTTGGACACTGACAGTATTCCGGATCCAGGAAACGATTGTTTCCAGTAGCGAAGCATCAGTAAAAAACTTAAAAACCAAAATGTTTTTTTTTTCAAGAAAAGGTTAGTCGTAATAAAATGGCATTGTTTTTTTTACCAGTATTGTTTTTAGTACTATTCAACGGCTATTTATCGCGTTTATTGTAAAATTTGACTTGTCTAAGTGCTTATTTTGTAAGCCTAAAGAAATAAAGTTATTGAATTTTGAATTTATTTACCTATTTTATTTTAGTCATCCCATGAACCTGTGTCCACACAAAACAGTGTAAACCTGTCGAAACGTCCGGAAAAATAGGTAAATAAACGCGATTAATACCCGTTAAATAATACTAATTATCATGTGTTCAGATCGCGTAAGTTGAAAAACATTTATGACCAGTATTCGTCCAGAACATAACGCCCACTTAGCGGTTTGTTCCGACCGCTAAGTGGGAAATGGGGAGATCTATTCTCTGCATACATAATGTACATATTCCTTCCTCCCAGACAAGGGGTCGATTCTTGCGCCGCGAAACTGCATACTTAAAACAGGCTAAATAAAAAGTATTTAAGGTCTTTCAATATTCTATGGCCGAACGAATCAAATTGAAAGCCTTTTATTGCATGATTTGCATCCTGGGGAAAGAGGGAGAGAGACAAAAGCTGTTGAATACTATAAAATACTACTTTCTGCCTGCGGCTTCGAACGTATTGTTTGTGCGGAAACGTTCCAAGGTTACATATATCCCATGATGAGATATATTTATGGGATAAAAAGTAGACTAAAGTCTAGACCTAGATATTTGCAAGTTTCCAGCATGATCCGTTCAATAGCTAGAAAGTTTAGTTGAATGGATGTTTGATACTTCTCACGCCAAAACTACTGAATTTGATGATGCAAGATCTGGAATAAACTATAAGGGAACCTTTTAATCTGGTTAATCAGTTCGGATGGGCTAGAAATAACCTTTTAACGTTTCCATTGAAACAACGCGTGCGAAGCCGCTGACAGAAACAAGTTCCAAGGTTGTCTGGAAGAAATCGCTTCTAAGCGATAAGGCAGCCCATTGCACTTTTATGTCTATGTTTCTTTTAATATATTTTGTAGTGTACAATACAGAATTTTGTATGGTATTGTATTGTAAGTTTCTAAAATCAGTGTGATTATAATTTACCGCTTAGTATTTTGTTGTCCTTTGTACGAGCACGTACATTGTGCATTGCCCTAATTAATGCTAACCGCGCATTTACGCCAGTCATCAATTTTAGCAATACCTTTTATTATATTCAGTTCGCGATCACCTGTCAATCGACTCACGCGACTCACTATCATTTCATTAGTAACTACAGTTTATCGTTAAATATATCAGTTAAAATTTATCTCTTGGTTTTTCTGATATATCCAGCTTAGTTACTATACGTGGTGTACGGACCGTACATCATTTTTTTTTAAATTTTAACTGATATATTTAACGATAAACTGTAGTTACTAATGAAATGATAGTGAGTCGCGTGAGTCGATTGACAGGTGATCGCGAACTGAATACAATAAAAGGTATTGCTAAAATTGATGACTGGCGTAAATGCGCGGTTAGCATTAATTAGGGCAATGCACAATGTACGTGCTCGTACATCCTTAGTAACAAGAATCAGTGTGATTATAATTTACCGTTTAATAATTTTGTTGTCCTTAGTAACAAGAATCAGTGTGATTATAATTTACCGTTTAGTAATTTTGCTGTCGTTAGTAACAAGAATCAGATAATAATTTACCGTTTAGTAATTTTGTTGTCCTTAGTAACAAGAATCAGTGTGATTATAATTTACCGTTTAGTAATTTTGTTGTCCTTAGTAACAAGAATCAGTGTGATTATAATTTACCGTTTAGTAATTTTGTTGTCGTTAGTAACAAGAATCAGTGTGATTATAATTTCCCGTTTAGTAATTTTGCTGTCGTTAGTAACAAGAATCAGATAATAATTTACCGTTTAGTAATTTTGTTGTCCTTAGTAACAAGAATCAGTGTGATTATAATTTACCGTTTAGTAATTTTGCTGTCGTTAGTAACAAGAATCAGATAATAATTTACCGTTTAGTAATTTTGTTGTCCTTAGTAACAAGAATCAGTGTGATTATAATTTACCGTTTAGTAATTTTGCTGTCGTTAGTAACAAGAATCAGATAATAATTTACCGTTTAGTAATTTTGTTGTCCTTAGTAACAAGAATCAGTGTGATTATAATTTACCGTTTAGTAATTTTGCTGTCGTTAGTAACAAGAATCAGATAATAATTTACCGTTTAGTAATTTTGCTGTCGTTAGTAACAAGAATCAGATAATAATTTACCGTTTAGTAATTTTGTTGTCCTTAGTAACAAGAATCAGTGTGATTATAATTTACCGTTTAGTAATTTTGCTGTCGTTAGTAACAAGAATCAGATAATAATTTACCGTTTAGTAATTTTGTTGTCCTTAGTAACAAGAATCAGTGTGATTATAATTTACCGTTTAGTAATTTTGTTGTCCTTAGTAACAAGAATCAGTGTGATTATAATTTACCGTTTAGTAATTTTGCTGTCGTTAGTAACAAGAATCAGATAATAATTTACCGTTTAGTAATTTTGTTGTCCTTAGTAACAAGAATCAGTGCGATAATAATTTACCGTTTAGTAATTTTGTTGTCCTTAGTAACAAGAAAAGCTCGGCACACAACGCTTCCTTTTCTCTTCTTATACGTCATACAACGCCACATCCGCTCTCCACTCTTGCGAGAACTCATCAGGAAGTACAGATATCTGTTGCACACCAATTGCAGACTGCCTTTGACAGATACAGTGTATTGGAGGTTGTCTGAAACAAATTAAGGGTGGTTAGTCACTAATAAATATAATATGTATAGATATATAATATATTATCAATTTTTTTAAAACCTTCCTGCCTTCTGTTGACGGCTTACGTCACCAGAAGGCAGAGTGCCCAGAATGCTGGCAGCATTGTCACGTTGAATGGTAATGCTAATTTGTTATTTTCTTTATATTTTAATTTAAAAAAATAATAACAAGCTTAGATAATGATTAATAATCATCTAGGATCAATAGTGCTTGGCAAGACAACGAACCCGAACTCTATGGGGTTCCGTCGAGGACGAGGAAACAAAAACATACCAGAAATAGGCTTAGTAGTAGAATACAGTTCCGATCTGTTCTCAGCTGGTGAAGCGGTGTCTCCGCCGTGGAAGGCCTGGTCGTCCTGATCAAACGAGTCCATGGTATCGTCATTGTCACTGCGCTCCGGTCTGAAATATCACATTTCTTTTTAGTGAGATCAAAGTTTAAGCCATTTTGTTGCTTCAGCCAGGTGCCAAGTTCATTACTTATATTCCATCCAAATTAGATGTAAATGTAAAGAAATTGAAATTCGGCGTAGGAGAACCAAGCAGAATGGTTGCCAGTCTCAACGGAGACTGCTGGAAGTGCGCAGGACAAATTATAGTGTTCAAGTGTGAGCGCAAACACAGGTGCAATCTCTATTCCCTCACTCTCTCACACTGAGGGGTTGGGAGTAGGTACACACACTTGCGGCGCGTCCTGCGTCTTGCGACTGGCGGCGCGGCGTCGCAATGTCACTTTGCCGCAAGTCGCACCGCGGCGACTTAATGCACACTCAAACAACTTTTTTGATTTGTTCTCACCGCGGACGCAGACGCAGGACGCGCGGGCGGGCATGTCGTGGCCTTGGGTTAAATGATACCCGATGAAAATTTATACACTTATCTATGTTTTTAACATACAGAATAAGAGACAAAATTTATAGACTCCGATTATACACACCTAAATGAGGACTTCAAATCTTCTGTTTTTCTTGATGTAGAAGTTGGAACATCAATTCCCATTGATTCTGTATGTTGCTCGATGTTATCCATACCCGAGTGACTCTGGGAATTATAATTATTATAATAAATGGTCACGCACAAACCGAACACATCCACATGAAACTCTACAAAAACACTCGCGTTAAACGCAAAAACCTGGATGTTGGACATGTGGTGTACAGGGGGGTGGCTAGCTTCAAACATCTGGGGTGCACCATAACAGATACAGGCTCTAGAGAAGAGAAAATCAACATTCGCATCCAGAACACCTTGAGGTGCAGTGCAGCTCTCCACAAAGTGTTGTCGTCTAGACTTCTGAGTCGCAGCACCAAAATCGGAATATATGTATAAAACTGTCATACGTCCTATTCTGATGTATGGGTGCGAAGCCTGGACACTAACGCCGAAAGAAGAAGACAAACTCCTCGTGGCTGTGCGTAAGGCCCGACTTATAAATTGGAAAGTAACTTTGTCTGTCTGTCTGTTACCTTTTCTGGCGCCCAAACGGCTCAACGGATCATATAGGTTACCCAAGTTGCTCATCATTGTATCAGCCACATCAATAAACGCCTTTAAGAATAAACTCGACAACTGGTTACGAGACAAATATAACAAAGTAAAATAAATTACGCAATAACTAAATTCGACACTGTCTGATATAGACACATCAGCCACTGGCTGCTCGTCTACTAATAAATAAATAAATAAATCTTGCTAATAAAGTTTAAGTTATGCTGGTAATAGTACTTCAATGGTTTTAGTTAAGTATTTTATTTATTTTATTTTGTCTATTCTTTGTCTATTCTTTGTTTATTTTGTATTTTTATTTTTTATATCTGATTACTACTAGAACTCTATCCACAAGTATTTCATAATTTCTCTTTATACGGAAGTAGTGGAGGGCCTACCAAAACTGTGCCTTCGGGAATGTACCCGGAAGCCCCCACGCGTCGCAACGCAAGGCAACACAATGGCAAACCACAACCACTGTAATCTCAGATAAATGAAACTTCTGGAAGTATTTTAGGCTATGGTGGACACTTAAGTGTATCTAAATGTCTTCTGGCTACATGGCTTCTTGCCATCTCAAAAAGCAACGGTTATCTTACCAAATCTTCGACACCCCGTACGTGGAGCGCCTTGCATGCCTCTAGGAATTCACTGATTTTATCCCTCGCTACCAGCACCTCCCCGGTGTAAGCATATTGAAGGATTGATTGTAGAGTCTGATAGGACACTTGCTGCAAATGTAGTTAGTTTTCATAGATGTTCTGGGTGTGTTAAGCTGAGTTCAAAGAATATGCATAAAAACAAAAATTATGTTGTTCTCAAAAACACATAAAATATACATACATATACTTCGGCCACATTCAAGATAATGTTTGTAAACATGGCCCTCTTACATAACCCAAAAATCACTACCTATCTTGCTGTTGATTTTTTGAAAGATGTTACAGGACTTGTCTATATACGCTCTTTCACGTACAATATGTGTTTAACGAGATAAAATTAAGCAAATTATGACACCAAAATAGCTGCCACTCTATAAGTACTACAGCAACTCAGGGATGAACTACAGAGGTCTGCAAGTTCTGATCATAACAGGCTTGTTTTGTGAGATTCAATATAACTAAATAAATGTTAAAGATATAGACACAGGCAGGAAGAATATCTTTGCCTTACGTTGAGAAATATAACGGGGTGAGGGCAGTCGGCTGAAGAGATGAGATCTCCGATGTATGGACTGACCAACGACAACACCATTTGGTGAGCCTTCACGTAATGGCCGTCAGCAGCTATAGTCATATCCACGAATCGGCCACGCTGTTGAAAGAGGAGATTTAATAGAACAGCAGCTCTGCAGAGGTTTTTAGGTTTGTTTATTGAATGACTCCTTTATGATCATTTTCTGTAACTCATCACCAGGGTAACCTTACAAAGGTTGCATTTGCGAATCAAAGCATAAAAATATGTAATTTGGGAGTATTAAATAAGCAATACCTGCTGCAGCGAACTGAGGCCAGCACAAATATTCGTTTGATAAGCATCCCAAGCGACGGAAAATGCCATATCTTGTAGGTAATAGCACTTTAAACGATCGATAATTAATTTCTCGAAGCAAATTCTACCAATAATCCTGAATTATCAGAAAAACACTGTAAAATTTCAAGAAAACATTCGCCCGCTCAAACGCCAAACAACAAAAGCGTAGATTTAAAAAAAATGCACAACTACCAAAAATTTGTACTGGGAAAAGGGTGATTTCTTCCGTCCATGGGAAGACATCATAAAAAAACACAGCAACGTCAAAAAATTCCGTTTGTAATCGCTTCAATTTTTTTTTACAAAATGTCAAAGTCAACATCAAAAGTTACAGTTGTCATAGTAGTATAGAAGATGTAAGAGTATTACCAGCTCAAGGAAATAATTATGACTATAATTTAAAAAAATATTAATTATCCTTCAGCGAAAAACAGTTTATATTATCTATTTAAACATAATTTTTAGAAAATTCACAAAAAAATTACAATCAAATAATAGAATTAAGTTAAACCTAGTATTTACAATTGAAAGAATTGAGCTAACTGCAGACTGTTGCACAAAATGATGATGTTAAAATGAGAAGCAAATTATGGCATTCCGTTTGAACACGAAGCCGTGTGGGCTCAGAATTATCACATCCCCAAAACTTCCCGTGGGTGTCGTAAGAGTCAGCTAAGGGACATACGCCGGGGGGAGCAGCAGCGCTTCTTGCAGAATAGATCTACCACTGAACTAAGATCCCCAACCCGCATGCCCAGCGTGGGGATTATGGGCATTACCCTCATGAGATAAAAGGGTAAGGCGATTATCAGGGGCGGCCGGCGTCTAGCAGGCAGCAGTAGACCATGATAGGATGTTGTGGTTTGAACTTCTATGGGACACGGTACGAACCGGTAACAGGGGTGGGGCGGCTGTTTGATCAAGCAGACTTAAAGTGGAAAATGTAGATTTTTTACAACATAATCTCATACCTATTTTCTCAAACACTCCTAAAATACCAGTGAATCGAAGTTGGTTTTACATGAGTTCATAGAAAATATGGTTAACGTATTGCTGCAAATTAATTTTCGGCTAGTTTTATTGCTTGTGCTTGCGTAGAAAAATTCAAAACCTTAAAAAAACGAATCTCACGCTCACCCGCGTCGAACCTTATATGTCTACATATATATATATATATCTTTTAAGGCTCTCCCCTATTTGTGGGTACGTTTTTATGCGATAAAAACGTTTGCGAAAGACTTCTGGCCACTTTATGAGACTGATTATGAAGTTGGCAATTTTGACGCCGTCGCTCGCTCGTCGCGCAGCTCGATTTGTTGCAAATATTTCTGATTTTACGTTTTTTGAATGGAAAATGATTTGATTTTTAGCATTCATATCAAGCAAGGACAACACATTTCGAAGAATATTACTTGTAGACATCAATATTCATCATGAACTTGGAGTTACTCGGTAAGAGTTTGCTTTATTTCTAACAGTAAACAGAGTTGTAAACAAACTAATGAAAATAAATTACTACCTATATCTTGTTTTCCAGAATCTTTTGGCCAAAACTATCCTGAGGTGAGATAGATCTTTATTTCGTTATCATTTATTTGAATGTAGTTCCTCAAAGAAATGCCTCATGGCTTATTATTTTTCAGGAATTCGATGGATCCTTAGATTCGATATCCTTAGCGGCGACTTGCGCATTTAATCGCAGAGGTACTCTCCTAGCAGTAGGATGCAATGACGGAAGAATATTCATATGGGACTTCCTAACGAGAGGCATTGCCAAATCACTATCAGCTCATGTCTACCCTGTTTGTAGTCTTAGCTGGTCAAGGAATTGTAAAAAGGTACTGCTAGTTATGAACTGGTACAGAACTCGTAATCAACTAGATTTATTGGAAAATCCTTTGTTAAACAATCAAGTTGAATGCAATTTTATGAGCCTGAAAATATGTCTACTTAATTTTTAAAAAGGTTAAGTGTGGGATGGTCTTAAGTATTTTGTTTAGCTCTCCAGGGAGGGCAGAGCAGCTGCAGCCAATGTTATGTTATCCTTTTAAACATTGCAAGGCAAAGGTTGTATACTCGAGGAGAGATGCTGTCCTAGCTGTCCTACCTAGCATATTTTTTTCAAATGTTTGCTAACCAGGAATTAAAGGAATTATTTCAAAAACAAAGTAAAAATATCTTATTTCTTGTTCTTAGTTGACCAAGATCCATCAAGTGCGAGTGTAACTTCCGGGCTATGGGTTTCAAATTTTTTACAATTTTACAAATATGTACCCACTGACTTTGCTATTTAATTCAAGCTTAAAAAATTTCAACTTTTTTCAAAATGTTACTTACAGTATGAAACCTACAAAAATTTCGAAAACTGTATTGAAATGTAAAAACTTATACCTTTCATTTAGAAAATTCCCCCCTTCCCTTTGACCATTTTTCAAAAAAGATTATTTATACAGATTTCTCCATATTTTTCCTGTAAAATATAGATCTGTATCTACAAATGCCACATACATTGTACATGGATAGCTCCGTAAACTTCGGAGATAGGGGGGCAGGGCTGTCAATTTTTCGACTATTTTCAAAATATTTCGAAAAGTATGAAACCTACAGAAATTTCAAAAACTGTTTTGAATGAATGTGCAAACAGTTACCTTTCATTTGATACCCCATTTGACCCCATAGGTCTCTTTCAACATCACAATTTGTAGGTACTGAAAATTTACATTTTCATAATGGTGTCATGGTGCTCAAAATGTATCTATTATTTCAAGTTTAAAGTTAACAGCTGCAGTCATTACTGAGATATTAAAGAAAGACTGGGGACTGACAGAGCGAGACCATAGGGGTTTAGAAACCAATCTGAAATCCCTAAAAAACAGTACCTACTATAATTCTGACGACCTCTGTGGCGCAGTGGGCGAAGGCCCGCCTGCGATGCAGGAGGTTGCGGGTTCGATTCCCGCCTCGGGACAAATGTTTGTACGATCTGCAGATATTTGTTCAGGGTGTTCTGGTCGTTTTCTATGTATAATAAAAATATCTATCTATGTATTGTATTATATTAAATATATCAGTTATCTAGTACCCATAACACAAGCTCTGCTTACCTTGGGGCTAGATAATGCTGTGTGAATTGTCCAGCATTATTATATTATATTATTATTATTATTAATTGTAATTCTTACCAAAACAATGATGTAATGAGAGTTTAATATAAAATTTGTTTTCTTGTGCCTTCCAGCTGCTCTCAGCATCAACAGACCACAATGTTTGCATATGGGATGTGCTCTCAGGAGAATGTGAGCAGCGCTACAGATTCCCCACACCCATCCTCCGAGTGCAGTTTGATCCAAGGAACGACCGGAGATTCCTTGTGTGTCCGATGAGACACGCAGCGTTACTTGTGGATACTGATGGGGAGCATAAAATATTGCCTATTGATGAAGATGTGAGCTATTTTCTATCCATATTTCCATATATCATTTGGTATAGTTTAATTTGCTAACCCATTTAATGCTGCCGTATTCACATAATTAAAAACAATAATTATAATATATGTTTTACATATTACTAACATGATGTAGTGATATAATAGAACTCATATTACATCTTTTTCTTTCAGGGTGACATAAATGTAATAGCGTCATTTGATAGAAGAGGGGATTACGTGTACACGGGCAATGCAAAAGGAAAAATACTAATATTGGACACTCAATCTTTGTCAATAAAGGCTAGTTTTAAGATCACTGTGGGCACATCAAGCACAACTAGTATAAAGAGCATAGAATTCGCGAGACGGGGAGAGTGAGTATGCTTTGTCATGTTATTATTATATTACTGTTGAGTTCAAAAATAAACGACATACATAAAAAAGCTTAAGGAGTCACACACCGAGCCTGCCGACACAACCCAGCGGTTCGGTGTCACATGTCGGCGGCTTAATGTAATTAGACAATCATGTCGGCGACAGGCGACTTGTAGCAACATTTCGATGATATTGTAGGTCGTCGACTTATGGTCTGTGTTAGCGGGTCGGCGACTTTAGTGTGAAGACTCTTTTAGGATTCACTTCTTACTTTAACTTAAATTTACAGCTGTTTCCTTGTGAACACGTCAGATCGAGTAATTAGAGTTTACGACGCGAAAACAACACTCAAATGTGGCCTGAATGGAGAACCTGAGCCGATTCAAAAGCTACAGGACCTTGTAAATAAGTAAGTGTTGTACTTAGAATGAAGTATTGTTCAAAATAAGTAGGAGTAAGATTTAATTTATGTAAAAACTAAATTCTGCCCGCGGCTTCGCACCTGTTGTGTCGATGGAAACGAAAGGTTATTTCTATCCCATTCGAAAGGAACTGATTCATGGGATAAAAAGTAGCCTATGTTTGATTCCAGGCCTAGAATTACCTGGATGCGAAATTTCAGCCCGATCTGTTAAGTATTTTTGGCGTGAAGAGTAAGAAACATCCATTCATACACACATTTTTTTTTGGCATCAATATAATAATGTTATGAAGGAGTATCTGACTCACTGACAGACAACGCAGACCCCGAACCACTGGTTCTAGACTTAAAATTTTAAGTGTTGGTCTTGGTTCCTTTTAGGGTGTAGGGGTGTACTAAAAAGAACTTTGAAAATTCGCACTCTGAGAGTTTCTTACTAAGAGTGAAAGTTTAAACAAAAATGCTCTGTATTTCAGTGACTTAAGCAATAGAACGACATAATTTTACATGTAGATTCCATGACGATCACACGACCTCTGTGGCGCGGTGGGCGAAGGCCTGCCTGCGACGCAGGAGGTTGCGGGTTCGATTCCCGCCTCGGAACAAATGTGTGTACGATCTGCAGACATTGGTTCAAGGTTTTCTGGTCGTTTTCTATGTATAATAAAAAAAATATCTATCTATGTAATGTATAATATTATGTATATCAGTTATCTAGTACCCATAACACAAGCTCTGCTTAGATTGGGGCTAGATAATGCTGTGTGATTTGTCCAGCATTATTTATTTATTTGATTCATTGTTTTCTGAAATTCTGAAGAGGTTTTCTTAAATCCAAGTTTAACCTCCGCAAACATTAGCATAAGAACGTCAAAATTTTACATGTAGACGGGTGGTGTTACCACGACTCACACTAGCGTTGCCACCCATTTTATTATTACATTAAACAAAGTAATTAAAAAAGCCGTCAAAGATATAACATGCGTAATCAAAGAATGGGATTGAGAATGCTGTCATCTCTCAATTGTTAAAATTAAATAAAAAGCTGCTGTCCTGCTCAGTTCGAATCCTATCTGAGCGGGACAGCATGATAGATGACGCCACCTATGAGTAGTAATTCCTAACAAAGATTTCCTTCTAGAACCACGTGGAAGAAATGCTGTTTCTCTGGTGACGGTGAATACATTTGCGCCGGATCAGCTCGACAACACGCCTTGTACATCTGGGAGAAGTCTATCGGGAATCTCGTGAAGATCTTACACGGGACCAAGGGGGAGTTGTTGCTGGATGTCGTGTGGCATCCTATCCGGCCGATTATAGCAAGTATTAGTGCTGGTATGTTGTTTAAGATGTTTGGATGTTTGTAATCTCTTCAAGCTGAAACTATCGAACAGATCGAGAATAAACTTTGCACAGATGTAGTTCTAGTTCTGGAATAAAATATAGGCTACTTTTTCGAAGCCAATCTTTGCGAAGTCTAGGGTGTAGGCACTAGTGTTATCATAAATATAAAAACTTAAGCAGTGGGTCGGATAGCCGACAATGATAAAATTAAAAAATAAACATTTATTTACCATTACAAAATACATGATGATGTAGGTAGAACAAAAATTGTCAATTTCTAATAAATAAATAAATAATGCTGGACAATTCACACAGCATTATCTAGCCCCAAGCTAAGCAAAGCTTGTGTTATGGGTACTAGATAACTGATATACATAATATTACACATTACATAGAAAGATATTTTTTTATTATACATAGAAAACGACCAGAACACCCGGAACAAATGTCTGCAGATCGTACACACATTTGATTCGAGGCAGGAATCGAACCCGCAACCTCCTGCGTCGCAGGCAGGCCTTCGCTCACCGCGCCACAGAGGTCGTCAGTGTTTACTTTACTGAGACTGATGTGTGGGCTTATGTCATTGTTCACTTTTATTATCATCATATCAGCCCATACATGTCCACTGCTGGACATAGGCCTCCCCCATACGTAATTCACTTTATTCGTTCAATATTTGGTTATTTCGTTTTTTAATGTTGTTCGCTCTACAATCTTTAAAATGACAATACGAATTGTTATTCTAATTACAGGTGTCGTATCAATATGGGCACAGAACCAAGTGGAGAACTGGTCAGCATTCGCGCCCGATTTCAAAGAATTAGATGAGAATGTAGAGTACGAGGAGAGAGAGAGTGAGTTCGACGTGGAGGATGAAGACCGCTCTGTTGACCAGACGGGGGAGAGTCTGCTGGATGAGGAAGTCGAGGTCAGTACCTCCGTAGTCTACTACCTCATCAGCACAGCATATATTCGTCAGAGTAAACAGAATTAACAATTTTATACATACATGGTCAGTTTACAAGCCAGGAAGTTTAGCTACATTATATATGTAGGTAACATACAAAAAGGATAATGAAAGTAACTAAAAATCACCAATATTAAGTATTTACCTAATTATACCTGAGCCATAGATTACTGTGTCTGACCTTTGTGGAATATGAACAGGCCTTTGACTCAGTTGAAACCTGGTCTGTTCTGGAATCCTTACAGCGATGCCAAGTAGACTATCGTTATATCGAGATGCTACGATGTCTTTATGAGGCCGCCACCATGAGTGTCCAAGTACAGGGCCAGCAGTCTAAACCCATCCAACTGCGAAGAGGAGTGAGACAGGGGGATGTTATATCCCCAAAACTGTTCACAAGCGCGTTGGAAGATGTGTTTAAGACACTGGACTGGAAAGCTGCTGGCAGATGCTGGATGCGGCAAACAGGGCGCTATGGCGCTCATTAGGGGAAGCCTATGTCCAGCAGTGGACTAATAGTCTATATTAGTAGATGATGATGATAATGATAGATTACAAAACACGTATTATATTTTTTATTTTGATCGACTTTTACTGTTATTTTGATGAAATAAAACTATAAAATAAAATACAGCAATCCGCCATGACACAGTCAGAGAATACTGATTTGTGACGTGTGTTGTGTTTTGTTTTCTCATAGTTTGTCAACATGTGTGTTTACAACAGGTAGACGTAACCACTTGCGAGCCTGTTGCTGCGTTCTGCAGTTCGGATGAGGAAGGTGAAGACGAGAATATGCTCTCTTTCCTACCTATCGCGCCGGAAATAGAAGACCCAGAGGTGAGAGGAATTTCATCCAAGATCTAAAAATGATAACAAGAACAAGTGTAACGAATAAGCGCTCGCTTATTCGTTACACTTGTTAAGGTTGTCGCAGATCTGGGCCGCATCTCTGCCGCACAGCCCAAAAACGTGCTTTCGATATGGGCTTTAACTCTTAATTAGATCCAGGGATCCTGGACGTTTTCCAATCCGGAAAATTTGGGGATAACATTTCGGCGAATCGAACCCGAAAATCCCTAATTTTCGGGATTGAAAAATCAATTAATTTATAGTTGTTTATTTTCCAAATTCCATCGTTTTCAGGACGGATGGGCTGCCACGCAAGAGACCGTAACACCGACAGAAACCCCTGAAAAGTCTGAACCAGCGGCTAAAAAGCCTAAGAGCAAAACGTACGACATCTCGCTCAAGATTGCACCCCCTGGTAATATTTTGTTTTATATCGTCTCACTTAGACAAAAGCCGCATTTAAACCCTAATTAGTGGTTTAACACCGGTAAACGCGTCAGCTAGCTTACTGGGTTCTAGTCTCACTCCAATATACAATGTATTAGGATGCCTGTCCACTAATTGAGGGCCAGACTCCACCAAAGTTGAGCGGAGAAGACGTTTGTTTTAAACAACCAATAGAACGTCGTTATTTACGTCTCGTCTCCGCTCAGCTTCAGTGGATATTATCGAGTGGAGATGTATCAAATTTGTATGAGAAGAAACAAAGAAAGATCGAAGCGGAGATGCGAACTGGTCCTCGCAAGCTGGCGACGTCGCACAGCGGAGATGTGCCTCGCTAGTGCACTCATCTTAACAAACATCCGACGCTCGCCGCACTCAGCTCAGTCGCTCTAGCCTGCACACATCTCTGCTCAGCTTCGGCGGAGACACTAGCAGAAAAACGTCTCTTCTCGTCTCCGCTGGGGTAGAGTCTAGGCCTGATGCGGATCGAGGCAACGGAGCGAAGACATATGCAATACTAATGGAATTGCATATAACTGCACCGATGCCTCGCTTCGCATCAATGGACAGGCAGAGCTGTGGTAACCTCAATTTTCATATCTAGTGTATAAAGATATGCCCTCTACAATTTTTGTCGTACTTATTGCGTGTTTCTTTTGTTCTAGAACAAACTATTTCGTTCGGGGGCAAAAACAAACAAGCGGCAGGTAATAAGAAAGTAGCAGGACGACCACGGAAATAATTTTACTAAAATATATTTTTACAACTCTACAAAGTTTTGTAGTTTTATTGAAACACAATCTTAGGAGAAAACATTTATTTTGCAAAAAATTGTCATATCGTATCGATCTTTAATAAAATTCGTATCTAGAGTATACAATACAGTAAGTACTATTGTTTGTATATAAATAAATCTCACTTAATAAACATAACCAAAAATAATAATACGTCGCTTATTCGAGGCCAAAAAAGACTCATCTCTTTAAATATACTCTAACTTCTAACACTTTATTACATTTTAATATCATACAGAGGATAAATAATATCTATAGTAGGTACTATTTACAAGTTACTAGACTCTGTCCAAATTAACATTGCAGTGAGAATACAGAACAGCACTACTTGTCTTCAAAACATGTCAAAAGATGCGAGATTCGTTTCTATTTTGATCACTGCAGTGTTAATATGGTATCTCTTCTCTAGGTGTGATACTCAGATCAATTCTAATTAAATACATTATATTTACTGCTGTCATTACTCCTATTACTAAGCGAGTGAATACTGGAGTTGTCTATTTACTCTAAACTTTACACCAACACATTTATACTACAAGCAAAAACTTTTTGTAGCTGAAGAAACTCGTGCAAGTTTTCTCCTAAAATGGTTGATGAAAGAAATAAAGGACGAGACCGTGAGACCAGTCGGAACTAATTCCCTACTCTGCGACATCTAGGCATCGATATCGTCCTCATGTTGACTCGAGAAATAGCTAACGAGGCCTCCAAATACGCCACTTTCCTCTCTGCCAGGTTCTTCTTTGACTGTCACTGGCTCCGTTTTTATAGCTATCGTCGAATCGGCCTCTGCTTGTTGAGTTTCATTCGGGGAATCCGATTCAAACTCATCTGATCGCTCGAAACCTTGCCGCTGTTCGGGTTGTCCGAAATTCTGGCGTGCTTCTGGGGGCTCGAAATTACGTCGTGTATCGGTAGGTTGGAAATCGCGTCGTGCTTCGGGGGTTTCGAAATTGCCTCGCCGTTCAGGCGGTTCAAAATCACGCCGCGCCTCAGAAGGTTCGAAGTTCCGTCTCGTTTCTTCAAAATTACGTCGCTCAGGAGGTTCGAAATTACGCTGTTCTGGATGTTCAAACTCGCGCCTAGGCTGCGTATGGGGAGGTAGGGCATCTCTAGGTATCGGCTGCGGCAACACCCTTCGCTCGTAAGGACCGTATCCGGTGGGCACATTAGGGCTCGCCCGTTCATGCGCACGCTGGACTAAGGGTGTTGCAAACGGTTGATGGAGCGATTGTGGCGGGGTCACCGACCTCTGGCGTGGTCCAGGTGAACGAATAGGAGATCTAGAGGGTAAATGCGCTTGTAAAGGCTGACCGCTCGCGTGTGTGGTTGGGGTTGAATGAGAATGGGCATGCGGGGGCAAGGTGTGAGGTGTGGGGAATCGTGAGGGGTGCGGGGGACGGTGGAGAGATAGGGCGGTTGGTGGGCCATGCGGCCGAGGCAGATTTGTCGGCGATTGACTCGGTAATGGATGATGCGGTCGCGGTGGCAGGCTTGTTGGTGATTGACTTTGTATTGGGTGAGGGGCACGCGGGCCGGTTGGTGATTGACTTGGCATTGGATGGGGACGCTGTATTTGGGATTGATCCGCCAGAGAATGATGCGGACGCGGTCCGATTTGCGATTGATCCAGCATAGGATGTGGACGGGGTCCGTTTGGTGACTGACTGGGCATCGGGTGATGAAGGCGGGGTCCAATCTGCGATGGATCCATTGGATGATGCGGTCGCAGTCCGGATGGGGATTGACTTTGCATCGGATACTGGGGACGCGGGCCGTTTGGTGACTGACTTGGCATTGGATGCTGTGGACGCAGCCCAAGTTGCGATTGATCCATCGGATGATGCGGTCGCAGTCCAATTGGCGGTTGATCCATAGGATGTGTTCGCGGTGGCACATTAGTCGGTGATTGACTTGGCATCGGATGGTGCGACTGCGGACGTGGACCGATTGGTGACTGATCAGACATCGGATGAAACGGTCGCGGGCCATTAGGCGACTGACTTGGAATCGGATGATTCGATCGCGGCCCGATTTGCGAGTGATCCATTGGATGATGCGGACGCGGTCCTGTAGGCGACTGGCTGGGCATCGGATGATGCGGTCGCGGTGTCAGATTTGTCGGGGATTGGCTCGGTAAGGGTTGAAGTGGTCGCGGTCCGGTGGGCGATTGGCTGGGCATTGGGTGATGTGGTCGCTGTCCTAGTTGCGATTGATCAATATGATGCGGATGCGGTAACCCAGCGCGGGGTATCCCGTAGGGGCGGAGGTGTGGGGGGAAGTATGGCGGTCGTGGAGAGGCATCGTTCGGCGCAGGGCTGTGCGGTCGCTCCGCTGATAGGTATTGCTGGAAATAACAAAAATCATGACATTACATTATACCTTCCATTACTATCAACATTATAAAATTTAATTAAAAAATTAGGAAGACCCTTGTTTGAAGAACTGCCGGTGGTCCTTTTTTCTGCGTGTTTTATTTTGGTTATAGTTACCTGTATGTGATGTTCTTGCGCGTAATGCGGCGGGTAGTGCGCTACCGGCGCGTACTGAGGCGCGTATGGGCCGAGCGGGAAGCGCGGCCGGCGGTCCTTGTTATCTGTGTGCTTTATCTTGGGGTGGCGGGGAGTTTCTTCGCGAGAGACCACGCTTTCGCCGGGGGAGGTTGGTGGTGATCTAAAAGAATTTCAAATGTTAGTTGATGATGTATAAAAAACGCTGTTATAAGTTTAATTTCATTTGAGGTGAAATAAATGGACTGTCTGATGAGAGCTTTTTAATACCGTCGCAAGGAACGAAACATTTTTACTGAAACATTAAAATAAGAAAGCAAACTGTTAAGAGTTGTATGCAAATGATTTTAATTCACCAACCACATCAGTAGGCCGTGAACTTTATCATGGCCGGTAAACTGCGTACACTCCATTGTAAGTCATACAACCATTTTTGTCAAGAATCGAGTCCTCAATCTATTTCGACTAAGGTGTTAACCGTGCTGACGCATTCGCCCAAAACGTCAGCACGGTTAAGTTTGAAATGAACATAAATATTAAAGAATTAGATTGACCTCATTGCGTGAAACGTAAAAAAAAGATACAAAGGAAGTTACCTATACTCAGGCTCCGTCTTGACTTCAGCTTTGATCTTGATAGGCGGCTCATCCTGCGTACCGGGTGCTCCATGCTTCATCCCCGAGGTGCCGGGCGAAGGCGAAGCCCTCTGACCTTGCGGTTCTGGCGCATTACGGGGTGTCTGCGAATTAGGTAGACTCGGTGATCCGTCTTGAACGTTCCGCGCGTCTTGGGGATGTCTTAGGCCATCTGAAGCAAGGCGTAGGCCTTCTAATGGGTGTCTTTGTCCGTCTAGTGGCAGCCGTGGGCCCTCTTGTAGGTGCCTGAGGCCTTCTAATGGATGTCTGGAGTTTTCTGGGTGCCTTGCGTCTAGTGGATGTCTTGAACCATCCAATTGGTGTCTTGGGCCATCGAGTGGGTGTCTTGGGCCGTCCAATTGGTGTCTTGGGCCGTCTAGAGGGTATCTGGGACCGTCCAATGGGTGGCGCGGTCCTAATAAGTGACGCGGTGGGCCATCCATAGGGTGTCGTGGTCCTTCTAATGGGTGCCTAGGGCTATCTAACGGGTGTCTCTGCGAGCCATCTAGTGGGTGCCGTGTGCCATCCATCGGGTGCCGTGGTCCATCCATCGGGTGCCGTGGTCCATCCATCTGTTGTCGGGGACCTTCTGAAGGATGTCTTGGTCCCTCTAACGGATGCCTCTGACCATCTAACGAATGTCGCGGGCCAAGCGGATTTGGACCGTGAGTATTTGGCCCATGGGGTACCGGAGAACCGTGAGAGTTCTGTGGTCCATCGTGCGCTTGTGGGTGGTTTGGAGGTAACCCTGGAGGTCTCACAAGTTGATTCAGATGACTCGGTGGGCCTAAATGGCCCGAGGTGGGTAAGTGGCCGGGAGCCCCGATTGGGCCGGGGCCGCCTAAAGTCGTCGGTGGGCCGTGATTTTGTGAGTGCGAGTTCGGTGAACCTGAAAAGTGATAAAAATAACTGTAGGCGAGTTTGTCAAGACAAGAGCTTAAGTATTTTATTAGAATAAAAAACCATTACTAATAGAATCAGAAAAATGAATAGGGTATATGCATTATTTTATATGTATTCTCACTATTGATTTAGAAATATATCTGCATATTAATTTTTGTATTTTTTTATTGTGAAACTTAATCATAGAAAAGTAGGTATTTTATATTAGGGGAGCCCGAGAGACTAAATAGCGATAGACTCGAGCGTTGTGGGGACCTATTGGATTGTGAAGGTTAGATGCTAAAAAGAAAAAAAAATATCATGTATACCTTTCACCGGTGCGAGAGCATGTACAGGTTTTCAAAAATTAAAAAAAAAACAGTCACAAAGGTATACTCTAGCCTAGCGCGTCAGATATTAAAAGTGTATGCACCCCACGTGTTTCTGATAACGGAAAAATATTCATCTGCCGGTTTGCATACGTCAGACATTGTACCCTATTAGGCGGGGCAGCAAGAATATAACAAGCAGCTCCTAGGTGGTATTTGTTATAAGTAAGTAATGACTTACCTATATGATGGTTAGGCTCGGCTCCGCCTGGTGGCGGCGCACGGTATGGGAACCCTGGGGGCAAGGATGGAGCGCCGTGCATACCGGGGCCTCCGGGCGGACCTGAAATTATAGATCATAATAAATAAACTAAATAATAATTATAAATATTGTGCTGTACTTTATTCTCTACCTAAAGTCAGTAAAAGACTTTGGGGTTTATGACACCCCCATAGTTAAAGTTACCTTGCATGTGATGTCTGTACGGAGAATGTTGGGGTCGCTCCTGCCTGGCCCCGGCATACGGCGACGGCGGCAGGCGGTAGTACTGCGGGGGGTACTGCCGCGCCCCCTGTCCCCCGCCGGCCCCCAGCCCGGGGTGAAGTTGGTACATGTTCTGGGGTCCACGCGGTCCGTAGCCTGAGTTGTTTGGGTATCCCATCATTGGACCTCTGGAATATAACGAACAAGTGCATAAGTTTTGTTTAATAGATTATTTGACCAAATGCGAAATGAGAATGTGTCTCAGTTATCCTTACTTTCAAAATTCCCGTCAAAAAGGCCAGTTAAAGTGAGCAGAGCAATGCTATTTTGCTTACAGCCTGTTGTCAAAATAGCGTCACATGACCGATCATACAATCAACACAATTTGAGATTCCATTGCAATAGATCTGACACTCCTTTGCACAGCTTTTGTAACTTACAACTTTTTTATCATGGCTCTGTGTCTGTAAACACAAATCAGCCAGTCCATTTTACGCTAAAGTCGTTACTTCTTTTTTCATCTGATAAAAACCTTGTCGCGCTAAAAAATGCTGGGAGTATAAGAAAAGAACGAAGAGATCTTATATATCTTACACACCCAGAGGTTGTGAATTTATGAACATAACCAAAACAAGACTATCTTAAAAACATCAAGATCAGAATTGAATTGAATCGTGATACCCAAACAATAGAGTTCAAAATCGAATCGTGGATCTCGTAAGGGGCAACTAAGGGAGAAAAACCTACTTGAGAAAGGCCACGAGCTTCCTTCTGAGTACTTTTAACCGACGAAAAACAAAGGAAGAGGAGGTTCTATGTTCGGCTGTGTATTTTTTGTATGTTCGTCTATTTCTCCTTCAACTATGGACTGATTTGGAAAATTCTTTCGCTATGGTATGGAGAATAATCAAGTGGTGATCCCATGCAATTTTTATTCTTGAAGGATAAGTATTTGTCATTTTTTTAAGGATTTATCAAGGAATTTGAATTCGGTTTCTTGATGACCGATGTGGTGCGGCGAATAAAGGTCCACCTGCGACGCAGGAGGTAGCGGATTCGATTCCCCCTTGGGACAAAAGTTTGTACGATCTACAAATGTTTTGTTCTGGGTGTTCTAGGTATTTTCTATGTATTATAAAAAATATCTATCTATGTAATGTATATCAGTCATCTAGTACCCAAAACAAAAATTCTACTTAGCTCGGGGTAAGATGATGCTGTGTAGATAGTCCAGCATTATTTATTCATTTATTAATGCCAATTTACCTGTACTGCTGGTTGATCATATGCGGCATCCGCGTGATGATGCTGGGTTCTTCGGAAACCGGCTTGAAGGGCTGCGGCGATCCAGCTACGGATAAAGTACCTACAAGCATCAATATCTATGTTGATTTGTGAACTCAACGTCAGTTTAAAGAACCAGTCGAAATATACGTGGAGTCAAGGTAAAGACTAGGGACTATTTATTAATAAACTCAGCCTGGAAGAACCCGCGGCCGGTAGCGCCTTAATATACAATCAGGCCGCCTCTATTGAACTGCAGGCATTCATTATTAAGAAAAAAAACAAAGAAAAAAGACATTGTGTTTCTACACTGTCAGTTTATTAGAAAGGGACAACATGTTTTTACAGCTAAGTTTTATACCCTCACAACTAATTAGATTCCACACATGACGTAAACAATGTTGCCACATACAGACTACTAGTGCTTGCATGAAGAATCGTACTCCTGTGCCCAATCGAGATGAACAATGAAATGTACAATCAGTCTACACGGTGTCCCATAATGAACGGATAACCTTCAACGTTTTAAATTGTGTGGTATAATGCCCAAAAATTTGAACGAACGAACGAATTTCTCCAAGTAATTTTTGATGACGTAACTAGCTATGAAAGAAAGAAAATGTGTGCTCGCATCTCTCTCTCTCTTGCCCCTACAGTAATATACGAAACGTAAGTATCTCTCTTTCTATCTTCACTAACTTATATCTCCCTCTCATTTTCCGTTCGCCTCGCCCGATCACGCTTTTCGTAACGCTCTCGTCACGCATTCACCAGCTTACTGCCCAAGTCAAGCGTGCGTAAATAAGATTTACTTCAATAAGTCCCAAACATTTCCAGTGTTGTTATTTTTGTGTCTGATTGGTCTTGCCCCCCTTCAAGGTTATCCATCGATTAAGGGACACTTGTATAGTATTAATTGTGATTTATTGATTACACATGATTGAAAGCTCTTGATTTTGTCACATCACAATTTATTTCACCAAAATGTGTTAGCCCACGAAGTGACAAAGATGGAACATAATTCGTTGTTTGGTTATAATCTTTTATTTGCTGTTTTTGGACTATACCTACGGGTTAGTGTCGTAGATTTTAGATAGATGGATTAGTATCCAACAAGCTTTAATTTAGGATTAAAGTTGGAAGTTATAAACCGTATATTTACCTTCTCGAAGTGCGTTATGTTGTGAGTGAGACCCTCTGTCTTCGCCCGCCAGCATACCTCGCAGTTCCGCTCGAACCTACAAATTTACAAAATAAATATAGCCCTCAACACGTCCCTCGTTGAGGGTGTGAGATGCCCCTCGCGTCGCGTTTTGTCTCGGTGTATAGCTTACACCGAGACAAAACGCGACGCGAGACATCTCGCGACGCAGCGCGGCACCGCGGGGCGTTGTCGTATTATCTCAATAAAATTTGTATCATTTTATGTAGTAAATAGTTACAATTTAAATCACTATTATAAAAAGTGCGCGTTGCATCACGCGGCGGGGGGGATGCCACGGAGTGTTTTCATATTATCTCAATAAAATTATAATATTTTTGTGTGATAGATAAAGTTATTATTTATCACACAAAATGTGATAAACAATAATATTTTGAATTGAATAATATTTTGAATCACTATTTTAAAAAATACGCGCAGCGTCGCGTCGGTGTGACCAGCCTGAGGATAAATCTTTAATGTTCTTCGTTCCAACACAAACAAGGTTCACACAAGGCTTACATTCATAATGAATTCGTCAAATTGAGAGTTTTTAAAGTAAAATAACAGAAATATACTTTTCGGAGATGTGTCACAAAGTTAACGTGTTTGTCTATTTCAAGTATCTGTGTCTGTTTGTGGCACCTTAGACAATTTTGTCTCTTCTTGTCTTCGTACTTTGCTTAGCTCGTGGAGGAGTTTAAACTCAAATACGCAAACAAGATTTAAGCACGTATAGCAAGTCACAACTTTTTATCAGATTTACATTGCAATCATAAAAAATCGCGACTCGAGACGTGCCCGAATCTTATTTGCGATTTAATATTCGGGGTTTAGTTACAGTATTTGATACGAACCTGTAATCGAGGCGCGTTGGGGAACCTTTGATCGTGATAGGGCCCGGGCGGTCGCTGTTGGAACATTTCCCCCATACCGGGCGGTGGTGGCCCGTACCCACCCATTGGCGGGCCATATTCCTTTTCCTGTAAAACATAATCTATTAGAAAAGTCCGATCCTTGCCAGTATTTAAAGCTCGTGTCAAGGAGTTTTTCCTTTCAGAAAAGTGAATAATGGTACTTTACTTTGACTATTAGTCAAAGGATCCCAATGTCAACTAACCTTTTTGACTCGCTTGCTCTCCTGCAGAGCTATTTTCGCCAGCTTCTTCTCTTCTCGTTCTTTTGCCTTCTGTTCTTTCAGTTTCTCCTTCTCTTCTTTCTTCTGTAATCGTTCCTGCCGTTTCGCCTCCTTTTCTGCTAGTTTCGCTTCTCGCTCTTGTCGCTTCTTTTCTCTTTCCACCTATGGAAGACACATTTTTACTTCTATAGAAATAAAAAATGTTTATATGCGCTCCCAAATTACAATACTACTTATAAGAAAATCCACCATCATTTGAGCACCCCTGAATTAGACTCTTTTAATTTAGAGACTCGTGCCAAGCGATCATTTTAAAACCTTCGCTTAATAACGATTATAGCCATAACGTAAAATCCGTAGTAAAATAAACTGACATCTCCTTGAACATAGTCTGAAGTGATAGATCATTATTATGATTTTAAGAGACCTTATCGTGTACAGTAAAATTATATTCATCGTATTTTGACGAGTCGTAGCTTCAGCATAATTAAGGTACCTTTATATTGTACACTTTTTTTGTTTGATTCATGACAATAAAGAAATCTGAATTTGAATCTCGGAGTAGGGTTTGCCGTTCACAAATATCCTGCCCCAAAAATTATCTAGCCCCAAGCTAAGCAGAGCTTGTGTTATGGGTACTAGATAACTGATTTATTATACATAGAAAAACGACTAGAATACCCTGAACACATGTCTGCGGAATCGAACCCGCAACTTCCCGCGTCGCAGGCAGACCTTCGCCCACCGCGCCACAGAGGTCGTCTAATAATACTACTTTCCTACTGCTTAATCCATAGCGAAGTATCTTCAGCACTCCGCATCCAGGATCTGCCGTCTCATCATCAGTCTTTTACAAGAGCTCCGGTGGGTTTCGGGATATTCGGCACGCTCACTTCAGCTAGTTTATTCTGCTCAAAGCTACGTCAATAATTTTGTTTCTCCGATTACTGACCTGGTTAGGAGTCATACATAATAGACAGACAAGTTAAGCAAGTGCCTCCGATTGACCGGCTTGAGTGACTTCTAGATTATTCTTTAATAATTTTTGGTTTATACCTACAGGTATAAGGCATTTACTGCCTTATACCATAGGTGCCTTATACCTGTGGTAAATGCCTTGTACCTGTGGTATAAGGCATTTACTGCCCAGCTTTCTGACCGCTGCCGCAGCGACGTGGTCACCTAAAGTATTTAAGCCAATCTAAAGAACCCTACTGACCTGGTTAGGAGTCATAATAGGCGTGCCGTCATGTGCCAACTCCTTGACCTTGACTCCGACTAGCTTAGCAAGTGCGTCGTCAGTGTGGGGAGAGTCGGGTCGAGTGGAGCCGCTGCTGCGACCGCCGCGCCCTCTAGGACCCCTTAGAAACAAAGCATTTACAATTGAATACAAACTTAAAGTAGGATACTAAGTAATATTTATATGAAGATTTGAACGGTTTTTATAATACTATTTTTGTTGATCTTTCTTTGTTTGATTTTATACTTACATCTGGTTTTTTACACTACAAACTTACATTATTCGTTTTGTTATTATTAAAGTTCCTAATTTGTTTAAATGGGATGATTTCCTGAACTATGATCCTACGAATTAATTCACTTTAAGGTAGCTACATTATCAATTAGTGTGCAAACTAGTACCACGAGCGAAGTCGCGAACAGTAGCTAGCAGTAAGATACAAAAGGGGAGGAAATTGAGTATGTTACCTGCTGCCGCGTCCGCCCCGACTACCTTTCCCTCGCTGCGGTTTCGATGGAGAACCGGCGGCGGCGGCGGCGGCGGCGGCTGCCTGCGCATCTAAATAAAGCAACATTAACATTATTAAAAACACTATAAAGTTTCAGTCTCAGTCTCTTTCAGTCAAAAAAACAATCAAAACGGAGTGACTGTGGATGGAAGATGAAAAGCTCAGATGTTAATGAGATGTGCTTGCGCTTGGAAACTATAACTTCTTAGGTCTTGGAGCATCCTCAGTGAGTTTCTCCAGCAGAACCACGGCTGTTTTCTTTACAAGATCGTTAAGGGCCTTCAATCGTTCACCTTTCTCTTTTTATCTGGTAAATTGCATCAGTTGAATAGTTCTTAGTATACTCAATTAGATGCGCTTGTAAATCCTCAGTTTTAGCTTTAGTGACATCCCCAGGCAATTTCTCCAGTGGAACCACGGCTGTTATCTTCACAAGATCGTGTAGGACCTTTATTCGTTCAGCTAGTCTTTTTGTCAAGTAAATTAAATCTGTTTAATAGTTCTAACTATACTTAGATGCGCTTTTAGTGACATCCTCAGGTAATTCCTCCAGTGGAACTACGGCTGTTTTCTTCACAAGATCGTGTAGGACCTTCATTCGTTCAGCGTTGTCTTTTGTCATGCAAGTTGAACCTGTTTAATAGTTCTAACTATACTTACTTAGATGCGCTTGTAACTCCTCAGTTTTAGCCTTAGTGACATCCTCAGGTAGTTTCTCCAGTGGAACCACGGCTGTTTTCTTCACAAGATCGTTTAGTGCCTTCATTCGTTCCGCATTCTCGTCTTTCTTCTTATTGCTCGCTTCCCAGTCTGAGTCGGAGGATTCCGTGACTTTGAACTCATCTGAACTGTCTGGCATGTGTTTACCGCTTGATTTGTGCATTTCCTGTAACAAGGAAATATGTTGAGATAACTGTTGGCTACACTCGCCAATTAACTCTAAATCATTGGTTATTACCAGATAATTAAGAATAATGGAATCATCGATAATTAAGATTAATGATTCTTCGGGGATAACCGCAAGTTTCGTATGTTTCTTTCGATGGAAACAAGGAAGTCGTCAAGTACAGTAATAATATGTTAAAGAATATGGCTATTTAAAATACACACTTAATATCCTTTGCGATTTAATATTTCAGCTAATTTTAATACTTGCTTATCAGAGGCCACCCACTTTGGGGTTGCGCCAACATAGTAAGTAACATCTCGTTTTTGAAGCTACAATTAGCAGCTATTTTAAACAAGCCTTCCACGATCAAATGTATTGCTTGCTGACAATTATTTTATAACAACTTTATGAGCGAATGAGTGTCTCCACGCGGCGATAATCGACGAAAAACACTCATCTATAGCTCTCTAACTTAGCTCTGAGTTTATACTTACATCTTCCGATTCCGTATTAGGCATCTCAGTGTAATTGATCTTCTTCTGCCGTGTTCTGTGTTTAGGAGACCAGTCGTTCTCTCCCTCGTCCGCGCTGAGACCTCCATAGGTGACTCTCGCTCTTATCACGTTGCCTTCGGCGTCGTATTGTGTGAGGCCGCGGGAACGACGCGACTTTTTATTTTTGTCGCGTCTTTTGGAGCGGTCTTTTGAACGGTGGTGGTGGTGATGGTGGTGGTGATGGGAGGATTTTGGTCTGAAATTGTTGTATAGATAAAGATTATATATTGTATAGATAATATATATCAAAAACATTGATGAGAAAGTGTTTGCTTGCTTTCAAGTGAAGCTTTTCTTGTTTTTAAAAGGGTCGAAGGGAGAGAAGGGAAAAGTGATGGAAAAAAATTGAAGTTAGACTCATCAGTTACTAAATACAGTTAGTGGTGGTTGGTACTGGTTGGTTTAGTTGGTCACATTTCTGCTAATGTCTGGTTCATGGAAAGAAATAACATTTGCGTTCAGTTTTCAACATAGTCTGTACTAATCCGTAATTTTTTTGTGACTGTATATTAATATAATTACTTGGAACATTTGAATCTAGCTTAAAAATACTAACTGAATGAATCCAGACATTGAAATCTTCATAATAGCCCATATCATCAGCTGAACATAGGCCTCCCCCAAACAACGTGACATATAGTGGTCCTGAGCCGACTACCTGTGTGGTGTCGGTCATACACCGGGGGGCGGGCAGCAGCGCCACTTGCAGAACAGATCAACCACCGAACTGCGATCCCCAGCCCGCATGCCCAGCGTGAGGATTATGGCCATGAGATAAAACCAATAAGGTGATTATCAGGGGGGGGCATGCGTCCAGCCGTGGACCATTATTAGCTGTTGATTTGAGCCGCCTACATCCATCGACACACCGCTATATTGCAGTCGTTCCATCGAGTGGGAGAACCTTAACATTAGTAATTTGGAACTTACTTTGGCTTAGAAGCTGATGTCCATTCTTTCGCGCCGGCCGATTCGCTAGAGCTATCTTCGAAAATGCCCTTCTTCTTCTTTTTCACTTCAGGAGACGATTCTGCCAGTTTTGGACGATCTGAAAAAGTTCGTTAGTTGAAATTTTATGTTATTAATAAGAACCATAAAAAAGGTAATTGCTTGGACAAATATCTGTTCCATAATTCAGCAAGCTGTTGGTGAAATTCAACAAATTTATCTAAAGTCAATGTAAGTCTAACACTGAATAAAAACACTGCTAGAAATGTCCTGCAATGGCACATACATTAAATTAAATAAATAATGCTGGACAATTCACACAGCATTATCTAGCCCAAAGCTAAGCAGAGCTTGTGTTACGGGTGCTATGAGTACTAGATAACTGATATGCTTACATAATAAAATATATTTTTTTAGTTATACATAGCAAACGGCCAGAAAACCCGGAACACATATCTGCAGTAGGTCTAGCATGGGGATTGTTTTCTAGGGTAGAATAGTCAATAATGACATCGCATTGTCATACATTGTGTACATTATGAAAGTTGAAGGAATGAATTTCTAATAATTCACGCATTCGATGACAAAGTGACGTAATTTTTCTCTATTCTACCCTAGACAACAATCCCTGTGCTTGCCCTACTGATCGTACAAACATAAGCCCGAGGTGGGAATCGAACCCGCAACCTCCTGCGTCGCAGACGGACCTTCGTCCACCGCGCCACGGAGGTAGTCAATTATCACATAGCCCCAAGCTAAGCAGAGCTCTAGCGCGCTTAGGAACCAGATGACAGGCAAAACTGTTACTTTTAATAGAAATACATACGGGGTGATTTACAACAACCGTACCTTTCTTATTCTCACTTCTCCCGGTTCTTCGTATCGGCAACGAGTCGGACGAACGCGAATCGGTTCCGGAATCTTTGTCAGCCGATGAAGAAATGTCTTCCGATGATGAGGCAGCACTAGAAAATATTACAAAACAGTATTTAAATAAGGTTCTATTCACTTACATTGGCGTTTTCAGCTACTCCGCAAACATTCGTGTTTAATCGCTGTTTAGCATGTAGAATAACATATTTACATACTAGCTGTTCCCCGCGGTTTTATCCGCGTTAAATTCGAATTTCACATTTCTATGGGGATAAAAAGATATTTTTTCCCGTTCAATACTTTTTTTTAAATTGAGAACCAACTCCTTTTTGAAGTCGAATAAAAGTATAAGGTTTCACTTTCGCATTTATAATATTAGTTAGGACGTGAATGCAAGACGATTTGTCGTGTAATAATCCGAATATTTCTGAAACTCTCTCTTGGGAATTTGATGTTTTTCCTGGACCTAAAGGAGCGTTACTTCACGTCCTTTCAACCGTCTCTCTGCCAAAAATCAAGTCGATTGGTTGCTTACTTAGGGCGTGAAAGAAGAACAAACAAACAAACTAAAAAATTGGTTGCCTGTAAAGTCGGTATACGGGCGAAAGTTTTACGTGACAACGACTTTGAGTGGTAAAATAATTTTAATGTGAATATTCATTCGTATAGTAGGAAGAAGGATGAAATAATAGTAACAATTTATTCACTTTTTATGTCTGTCTCTCTCGCTCTTAGGCGGGCTAACCATGCCCGAGTGGAAGGGACGCGTGCCTCTCACTCGCTCTCATTGTGAGCGCATAACGTGAGCGGAGCGTAACGCAGTTTCTTGAAGTGTCACCCGGCAAACCAATTTATAAGACGTTGTCACGTCAACAAACACACTTTCACATTTATAATATTAGTAGGATGTCTCAGCATGGTGTATATATTTTTTTATATACATTTTATACAAATAAACTAACTACAACCGTATCCCACCTTCTTGACAGTTTTCAATGAAAATCAGTCAAAAATTTGGACCAGCTCAAAATGTTATAACTTTGTAAGTGTTTGATATTCGATGGTTTAGTAAACAAAGCTTTATCGGCAACTAGCTGCTGCCGGCGGCTTCGCCCGCGCTTTTCAAGTATCCTATGTCCGTCCCCGGTATACTATTTACCTTCCTGCCAAATTTCATTTAGATCCGTTCAGCCGTTTTGACGTGAAAAGGTAACAGACAGACAGTCAGAGTTACTTTCGAATTCATAATATAGTATGGATGAAACAAGGTTCAATTTAGCTCAACCTTACCCAGTATCTTTGAAGTCTTCATCGACTTCCTCATCGTCCTCAGACGGAACTTCCAAAGAGTTTAGCTTCCTGGGCTTTTTGCGTTGTTTCTTTCTTGATTTCTTGGCTTCTACCGGTTTACCCTGTGAAGAATGAAGCAGAATCAGAATTTGTGTTTGGACAACGTGGCGTAGTGAGCGAAGTTCTCAATTAAACGTAGGAGGTTCCTAGTTTTGATCCCGCCGCAGCAAAAACGTGCCGTGGAAGGTAAATTAATAGTATATTACTGAGGTAATCAGTAATAGGTAGGTTGCCGCCGTTGCTGGCCGCGATGTTGATGACTGAAAGCGCAGCGTAGCGCCCATCCAGGCCATCACAGCGCGGTCAGCATTTCAGTTCTTAATGGACAAGCAGAAATGAAGACAGAGACACTTCTGTCTCGGTCTTCATTTCTGCTTGGCCTTTGACCTTCGGCAAGGGCCTTGATATCACGGAAACCATAGCAAGCTTAGTTTGAGGCCATCATAGCATGGCCAGGAGGGTAGTTATTGTGTAACAATGCAGTTGTGCTTTACTCAAACAATGCAAACATAATATAAAAATAAGAATAAAAATCAAAATTCAAGATATAAAAGCAATTGCATTACTGTTGTGTTTTGCGGCCAGCAATGGAAATTGCTGGCGCCATTTCGGGTACGGCCGAAAGGAAGACTTTGCTCAAAGAAGGTTGTTAAATTAATCACCCGATTACATACTATGTTTGACTAAAGACCATTTTCTTGTATCTACACTGGTTAAGGTGTAGGTACAAGAAAATGGTCTCTTTTATTACCTGTTCAATAGCCTCTCTCTCGGCTTCTCTCTCAGCCTTAATCTTCTCCTCTTCAGCCGCTTCAATGATGGTCGATATGTCTTTCCCGCGGCCTTGGTTCCCGGCGCTCGTTGTAGGCTCCACATATTCTTCCTGTATAGGTAAGGAAGGGAAGGTAAGGATTTTGATTGATTTTGATTTTGTAACGGTATGGTGAATAAAATATTATTTTTTAATGATTTTCTGAAAGGAAAGCTTGGACATGCATTCTTTGCATATATTTTCAGCCTGTATTGTACTACTGCAGCGCAAAGGCCTCCCTCCCTTTTTCAAGCTTTTCATGTCTAAATCTGGAAGGTGCACATCTAATTAGTCCCGCCATCTCCGTCGTGGTTTGTCACGCGAATATATACTAAAATATAAAGAAATAAATAAATACCTTGATGGCGGCGCTGATGAGTCGGTCGTACTCCTGCGCGCGCATGCTGACGGGCAGCTGGCGGCGCGCGCGCAGCCGGTACACGCCGCCCGAAGACGCGCTCGACCACGAGCTGCGGGAGCTGCCGTCTGGAAAACAATCAGGGAGCTGTAGCAGGGGCAGAGCGTGCTAAAGAGCAGCATACTGTCAGAAGCTATGAGGCAACGTGGCTCGCTTTGCTCCCCACGTATGAGTTGCTGCTTGCTTCGCTAGCCGCACTGGTATGGCAACTCGATACACAGCGCGATTCTTTTTATTTTTTTATCGGTGATGAGCAAGCGTTTGGCTACCATCTCACTTGAATAAGTGATGATGTAGCCTAACATGGAGCATGGAGCGTTTGTGTTGCGCGTGCTTGCTACGACGTATAATTTTGTGTGATTTCGACTAAAACACCACGACAATGCCCTCGTGTTCGTTCACCAGGTGTACAAATAGCTCCAAAACAATAAACAAAGCCCAAGGCATCACATATTTTCCCGCGTAAGTAGATACACCAAACTTTAATTTTTCTGATAATCCGATACCTTATCATTATTTCATCTGTAACACGGTACAGTTTTTGAGTGAGCGCTGGTAGAACGTACCGTATCTTCCTTTTTTACTTTTATCGAAGTTTGTGGTAGTAAAATATTGTTGTTAGGTGCTATACATCAAAAGTAACAACTTTCGGAATACCACAATAGCTATATTTTGTTATTACCGAAAAATGTTAAAATCAAATTAAAAACATTTTTTTTAAGGAAGTAACTAAAAATAAAACTGCACTCTGTTTTGGATGTTAAAAAACGCTGTTTTTTCTGTGATGCGAATGAGACTTTGTTTGATATCAATAGAAAAGAATATACTTTGTTTCAAATTCAAAAAATAAATATGCAGATATTTATTTTTTGATCTATATTATTATAGATTACAAATAAAAATAATCAGGGTTTTGAAGTCATCAGCATATACCCTATTGCTAATGTCCAGCTACAAATAATATTTAATGAAAGATGTACAAACCTGAGTCATCGTCATCAGATTTATTTTCTTGTTTCGTCTCTTCCGGCGCCGGTTCTGGCTCTTCTAGTTTCTTCCTAGCTCTCTCCTCTTCCACTTTCACGCTCAGCTCGTCCAATTTCACCAGCTCGCTTTCTAGTGATGATATGAGTTTATCCTATAGGGTAAAAATATACAATCAGAAATATTTATAAAATTATATCGGTCTAGATTTTGTGCTAACCTTCTCGAGTTGGAAGATTTTTTTGCAAATGAATTATCATTTTAGGTCTTTGTTTGGGCCTAAGACCTTCCAACCAACTTTTGAAATGATCTAAGTTTGTGAATTGTACTTGGATGATAATCACTTTTGTAAAACTTTTGAAAGTCAGATTCTAGCCAAAAACACATCGTCAATTATTCCACCCTGTCGTATTTTTTATTTCAGCTGACACCGAGGCGGGATGCGCCGCGCTTGCGCCAATTAGTATCTTTACAAGTAGGAAATAAAGTTATATTTTAAATCAAAGTGCGCGCTACGTCGCGTCGCATCTCGGTATGATCTGACCCTTAGGATGGATAGACTGGTTTAGGAAGGACGTTGCTGAACATAAAATGTTTCCTAAACCTACTAAACTTACATGGTTACAAGGCGGGCAGAACCAATCCCCCTGCGGTATGTAAAACAGCAGCGGTTTGAGGCAACTCGCGTGGTATCCCGCATCACATTTGTCGCAAAGCAATATCCATTCAGGCTGCTCGTTGCTACCGCATTGCTTGCAGAAACCGTCGTCTTTTTCTGTTAACATAAACCAAATAAAAGTATTGTCTACTAGCAGCGCCAGTATCACCCACGTAGTTCCCGTTCCCGTGGGAATTCTGGGATATATTAAATAAAACATAGCCAATGTCACTCCTTGAAAAGTAAGCTTTCTAATGGTGAAAGAATTTTTGAAATCGGTCCAGTAGTTTTTAAGTTTATTCGTTACATACAAAATTGGATTCGTTGGATTTGCCTTCCCAAGCACTTTGGTCGTACACAATTATGTAAGCATGTCTGTAAAAGGTTTTTTGTATAATATAAAAAATGGCACTAAACCATTTTTGGTATACCATAGGTCTGTATGAAAACAAACTCCAGCAAATAGTTAAAATATGTGGCAAAATTACAGACTTTTTATGAAGTTACAATATAGGATGATTACCTTCTTGCAAAGTCCTCGCTCGTTTCAACGGTTCAGCGGGCTCTTCCTCCAAGTCCGATTCAGGTGAAAATTCGTGGTCAGATTTGTCGTAATCCGCTGTAAATAATTTTAATGAATTAATTACTATCTAGATTACTCCAATCATAGTTACAGTTTCGGACTTTGGGGTCGTACAAACGTAACTTTTTGGCTAACTTCCCCTGGTGATACATGGTGAGGTTACAGACCTCTTCTGCCTTTCTTATCATGTCATAGAGATGTAGTTAGCAATTTCAACTCTAAGAACAAAACTTACGTTCCGGTTCCGGATGCAGCTCGAACAATGGCGAGTCTGAATCGGAGTCAGGTTCAGGGCCGGTTGAATCGGACGTGCGCCATGTTTTCTTGTGTTTCCTTTTCTTTTCCTCTTCGGAACTACTGGCGCCGCTAGCGCGCCATTCTTCTTCGTCGTCGTCGTCGTCTTTACCCTGTACACAAATTTATAAGTTAATTTTACGTCGAAAACCCCCGACGACATTAGAAGGGCTACTGAATACTGAATAGGGTATTTTATTCTATATGAATAAAAATCTAAAAATATACTATCGCTCTAGCTTAGGCAAAAAGCTATTTGTGCAAACAGTAATACTGTAATTGGATTTAATATAACTACATAAATTCGATTTACTTTATTTAATCTAAATTACTGTTTTATTTTATTTTATTTGATCTATTATAATTTCAATTTATTTGTATGTTAATTACATTTTTATTTATTTATTTAATCTAATAGACTGTTTGATTAGTATTTTTTCGATCTATTTTCATTTCATTTGTTTGTATTTAACACATACCTACCTCCTTCTTTCAAAATTAAATCAAACAGTAAACTAGATTAAATAAAATAAATCGAATTCATTTATATTAAATCAAATTACAATATTACTTTTCGCATAAAGTGCTTATTTATTGTTATTATTTTCATTGAATTTAATTTTAATTGAGAAATTAATTATAATAGAGAGGAGACCACAATACCTAGCAGTGCGGTGTATGCGGTTATCGCTAGGCTAATTACACGCTTATATTGTAAACTAGTTTTTGCCCGTGGCTCCGCACGCCTTGTTTCTATGGACACGTTAAAAGGTTATTACATGGGAACTGATTTGTGGGATAAAAAGCCTACCCTATGTTTGATTTCAGGCTTATAGTCACTTCCATGCAAAATTTCACATGGATGGTTGATACTTCTTCACGCCAATATTACTGAAAGGATTGGGTTGAATTTGCTAACGAAAAATACAATAAATAAACACACGCAGGCGATTTTTAATCCCAATAAAACACAGTTCCCATGGGATATAAGTATATAAATATAAATAATGCTGGACAATCTACACAACATTATCTAGCCCCAAGCTAAGCAGAGCTTGTGTAATGGTTACTAAATGGCTGATAAACTTATTAGAATACAGTACATAGATAGATATTTATTTTATACATAGAAAATACCCAGAACACCTGGAACAAATATTAGCAGATCGTACAACCATTTGTCCCAATCGAACCCGCAACCTCCTGCGTCGCAGGCGGACCTTCGCTCGCCGCGCTACATCGGTCGTCATAACTTTTGAACGTTTTGAAAGATCAACGCGTGCAAAGCAGAGGCAAAAACTAGAATAAAAGATAGCAGAATAACCTTGTCTGCCCCTTATATTAATTGTACTGACCAATTCTTAGCCTACCTTTTTCTTGTGAATCATCTTGAGTTCCCTCAGTGCTACTTCTTCAAGATGCCTTCTTTCTGCTTCCTCCTTTATCTTCTGTTGCGCGATCCGTCTGGATTGCCGCACAGGCGTGTCAGAGTCGTCGGATTGCGGTTTGGACTTCTTGTCCTTCGATTTTGCATCTTTTGGCATTGGCTTTTTCTTTTTCGGCAACTTTTTCGTGGCAGATTTCTTTCCGGCTGTATCGCATCAGTAAATTTGTTATTAGTTTAAATATTGTGTCTCGGGTAATAGGGAAAGTAATGGCGCGAAATCCCACTAATATTATAAATGTCAAAGTTTGGATGGATGGATAGATGGATGGATGTTTGTTACTCAATCAAGCCAGAACGGCTAAACGGATCTGGATGAAATTTGGCACAGAGATAGATTATAGTTTGGAATAGCACATAGGCTACTTTTTATGCCGGAATTCCCACGGGAACGGGAACTAAGCGGGTGAAACCTCGAGGCACTGCTAGTTTGTTATAAGTCTTCCCAGGTTCAGCAGACAACAGTGGCGGTCAAATTTAATGTTAGTTTTTGTCAAACTTTAGTTGTAATTTTTTTTTACCTCTAAGAACTTACCTAAACTATATAAAGTTTCTTCCTCGGATTCATCACTAGAGATTTTCTGTTGGAGCTTAGCTTCTATTTTTTTCCTAGAATAAAAGCAAACAAAACCAATTATAACTTGTAACAAGAATGTGCGTACAATGCTGAAATTTGAAGATCTATGAGAGAAATTTACCTGTTTGTAGAAAATTTCTTGGGTCTGATCTTTAATCGCTTGCCACTGGTAATAGGTTCGTCGTCTTCACTTTCGCTCTGTGATTCTGATTTGTTCTTATCGCTGTTTGCTTCCACTAAAGATCTCTTCAATGATTTACTGCCTTTGTTACTTTTATCATTCGCTTTATCATTTTTTTCAACATCCTTGTTTTGTGGTTTTCTTTTGAACTTTCCTTTACGAGCTTTGATCTTTTTTCGTTTAGATATTGAGTCGTTTAGACTGTCCTTTTTGTTGGCATTTACAGAGGCATCACCCTCAGAATTAGCATCTTTTGCTTCTAGTAGTTCCTTGGAATGTGTTGCATTGTCACTATCTGGAGTTTCTAAGCGTAACTTCTTAGGAGGTAGGGGTTCTTCTAAAGCTAAAGGATCACTTTTATCACTCTCTTTACTAACGTCACCTATATTTTCATCAACAGATGAGACACTACTTTTTCGCTTCTCAATGATACTAGTTTTGTCCTGGACGTTATCAGTTTCTGATACGGAGTTGATTGGTTCTTTTACGTCATTGGTTTTTATTTTTCGCGCAACTGTTTTCTTTTTTATTTTGCCGCGTCGCTTTTTCACATTGTTCTTTTTTGGGCTGCGACTGTCAGTACTTTCTTTACTTTTGTTGGGACTATCGTTATCAGTGGTACTTTTGTCATTGATACTAGATTCCCTTTTGAGATCACTTTCAGATTTAGAGCTATTAGATTTGTCGTCTCGGACACAAGGCTTCTTCTTATCAGGGTTTGCATCATTACTGTCATTCAGTTGCTTTTTCAAAGACCTCTTGGCTACTGGCTTCAGTTTTGCTTTACTAGTGTTTGCGATATCATGCTCACCATTCAAGAGGGCTTTGTCAGTGGTAACTTCGTTATTATCATTTCCAACTTCATTGGTATCGTTTTTTTCTTCAGTATCAGCTACTATTGCTTCTGGATTGCCTGTGTCGTTATCATAACCACAGCCATCGCCATAAAAGTACATGATCTCTTCAGTTATTTCTTCACCAATAAAAAAACTCTCACAATCTGTCCCACTTCCCTCCCCTGTTACAACCATAAGAGGTTCTTCTATTGCTTCACTAACTTCTTCATTTTCTTCTTTACTGTCGTTAGTTTCGCTCTTTACGAGTTCCTTGCTTTCATTTTGTTCATTATTTTCACTAATACTATCTTTTGTTATTATTTTATCGCTAATTTCATTTATATCATTATTACATTCAATATTTGCATTATCAGAATTAATTTCATCTTCAGTATTTACAATTTTATCTCCTCCTATAATTGCATTTTTAGATTCTATACTTTCGGTATTAGAAACATTATTTATTTCATCAGTATCAAATTTTTCTTCATTACTACATTTACTTATTACAGAGGGAGAGCCTGCCTCTTCAGGAATATTGTTGTCATTATCACTGTCAGACTCATTAACACTAGGTTTAGTTATTGTTTCACTTGGTGTATTGGTTTGTTCTGAATCTTTTTTGATTTCAATATCTTTAAAAGTATCTTCAGAGCCTTGTTCATTATTATCTGCTGTAGCAGATTCTTTAGGCGATTTTTTCGCAGTTTGCTGAGTTTGTTCAATCTCTGTATCTTCATGCTCAGATTCCGATTCTGGGCTCAGAAATTCTTCATCATTATCATCATCTTCATCAGATTTTGATGGCTGTAAAATGTTTACAGATTATTAGAAATACTATACACATACTCAAATAATATTTATTTTTAAATAAATTTAAGCATACCTCTTCTTGAGGTTTTTCAGGTTCACTTGATGCTTCATTTTCAGTACATGTAGTTGATGGAGTGATTTTCTCTCCACTTTTTAATTGGCCTATTACTTTTACTAGTTCTTCTCTATTTCTGTGAATACAAAATGTGTTTTTTAAATAATAAACCACCAAGAAACAAATAAATATAATTTTTATTCAAAATCTAACACAAACTAATGGTAGATTGAGTAAAAATCAGTGTCTGTCAGATTCGATATTATAAATAAATGAAATTGGTTTGACCAAAGAAGCCAAAGGATGATCTTTTACTTATTTTTTAAAATGAACAATCATTTTAAGAAATAAGTTGCTGAATTTACATTTTAACATGACTGACTAGAACAATATATTGACTTGTTAACTCAATGATGATGATGATGATGTTAAATTATGTTCATCTTTAGTTTATATTTTTACATTAGGTTAAGAATTTTTAGTGATTTTCCCAATATTGGTTGCTTTGTAGCTCAAATGACTACTGACCCTCAGTTTAAAAATTAGGGCTGAGAGCTTTGGTTTCAATGGCCATTTTTCTATCGAGTGCTTGAGGGGTAGGCAGTTGTTGTTGAGCTACGGGACAAGAAGGTTGTCTTGGAGACAACATTGAAGCTTTGTGAAATTATAATTAAAATATATATGTGAATATTATAATGAAATCTCCGATGTTTTTGTTTCCCTGGAAAGGAGTTAACACAATGTAAATTACCTCGCTATCAGCTGCCAACTTTCCTCATCTTGATCTTCTTTATACAATCTCAAATTGGCCTCTTTATCCACCTCCAACCAGTAGACACAGCCAAATTTATCTCGGCCTATAGGATTCAATCTCAAATCCTTGGATGGTATTGCATTGACAGCTGATTTGAACTTAGGGTGGCATGTGAACTGGTATTCTAGTAGAAACTGTAAAATACACAATATTATATTTTGCAAGTCTTTATTGAGATAAAATTAGTGGATTAATTATGATTGCCTGTTTATGAGACATACCTGATTGGTCTACTGATATAGTAAATTTCAATTCGATCAATTTCCTTTGGTTGAAGATTCCTTACATTTTACAAGTCAGTTTTATGGCTATTGCATGCCTACAATGTAACATTCATAAAGTGACTCACTGTGAAAGTGTAGCCACACAATCAGATTCCATAATAAATGCAATCTGTTTACCATATAATGATGAAGAGTAGGTGGAGCTAATTACCTTCAGAACTTTGAGTTTCACTTGAGTGCTAGCTTTCTTGTAAGAAAACCTTTCAATCTCCCATGCTTCTTGATGGTGACCTTGCTGGTGACAAAATTTTATCATACACTTCTCCCAGCGATCGCTGTGCGCGGATTTGAGTGCTCGACGTAATAACTTCAAGTGTAGCTCCTTCAACGCATCAGACACTAACAAACAAAAAACTTATATGATGTTTGTTTATAATTTTGATTTGATTACCAACACAATACTTTACCTTCTTCTGTATCCTCTATGAATTCTTGTAATTTAACTATTGTAGGTGGCTCCAGTCCATGTAATTTACCGAATATTTTCAGAAATGAGTAGATAGCGGCAAAATTAGGATCATTCGCACACGAAGTTTCACCATCAGACGCCATCGTCAGAACTCAACAAGCCTTTTCACTACGCATCACTAATGGTTCTTTGAATGGTAATAGGATAATTTCACTTATAAATAACAGGTCAATATAAAACATGTACATGATTCACGAAAATATCTTCATTTTCAAGAAAAGGAAGCTTTATTTTTTACAAAATAGTAAAATACAACTTGATGACAGCCAGCCATCGCATCCACAGACTCACAGACAGACACTGTTTTTTGTTTTTAGAACGAATAATGAAGGAATGACAAACGAATGAATGATGACAAAATTAAAAGAATAAGGTTGTCTATGCTTTGATCTCGTACATACTTGGCTACCATAGAAGCCACACGTTCCGTCTTAGTTGCGCAGTTCAGATTGTGCAGAAAGTGTGAACGCAAAACTGAACTGTCTGTACGGAGAGGCTTTAATAAGTTATTATTTTTAATTTTCGACGTCGCTCGTTGCCAAATTTTTTTTATTGGAATTTTCTCTGTTTGCTAATAAAAAAAGCAACACAAAAAAGCAGCACAAAGGAATGACCGGCCACACGCACATGTAAAAACGTGCAAACCTAATTTGCTCTATTGAATCTTCAGCATGTCAATGATTGCACAAGCCACGCTTCCGGACTACCGAGTGGCCGTCGTCGTTCACAGGATCCGTCTAACCTGCCCAAACTGGTTTGCGCAAGTTAGAACGCAAACTGGCTAATACTTTTAATCCGGCCAGGTTATAAGTATTAGCTGGTAGAAGCTACAGCTCTGCCTTACCCCAAGGCCACGACTGACATGCCCACCCACGCATCATGCGTCTGTGTCCGCGGCGAGAGACACTCAAAAAAGTTGTTTGAGTGTGCCATAAATTGCTGCGGTGCGACTTGCGGAGAGGTGAGTGGGTCGTGGCATAGCGACGTCAGTTGCAAGACGCAGGATGCGCCGCAAGACGCATCGCTTGATGTCGTCGTGGCCTTACACTACACGTCCGAATTTTCTGTCTGATTGCCTTTGAGGTTGTCTATGGATAAGCATATCCGACCATCCGAAAGCGAACATTCCGTAAACGTATTTTTGTATCTGTGGGCAACTCAAGCCTGTCAAACAAAAGTCACGAACAAAATAAACTATTTTGTATCTGTGGTGATCCCCTTTCGTTTTTGTTGGAGTGTTTGATTTAGGATTTTGCTAACTTTTTCGTAATTTGCCACAGTTTATTCGTCTCACAATTCAGAGATACCACCAAACACCTTCTAAAATGTCTTCAGTTTGTTGTGGAACGAAAAAGCAGAAGCTGAATAACTCGTATGGCAATAATGTAGATCGACCTTTGAATGGTTACCAAGAGTCTGTAGCTATTCCTGATATGTGCTACTTTTGTTTCGATGTTTTGTATTGTCAGCTGCACAGTTTGGACCCACCGCAGATGCCTGACTTCACAAACGACGCATTGTAAGTGTTTGTTGCTGAGTTTTAACGTTTTCTGTAACCCTGGGTTCCTGGCCTCAGGGGAGTTCTTTTGTCTGATTCAATTCTTTGTTTATAAACTGGGTCAACGTAATATACTGGTAATGGTCAGAACTTGATATGCAGCTTTAGACATTCCAACATGCTTATCCACCAATAATCTGCTGGCCTTCTGTTACACTCAGCCCTATGAAACCTGGGGTTTGATAGGGAGGTACCTATCTTTCTTTACACTTCATGTAGGTCAATACTCCCACTTAGTATTCTCCTTCCACAAACTGCAATGCAATGTAAACTTAATTCATGGTCATTAAACTCCATAATTGTGTGAACTCTTCTGCCTTTGTTTTAGATCTGTAGCTTTTGATTTCACTAATTTTCAAAGACAAAACTTAAAAGAAAGGAAGCTTTTTGAATAAAATGGTGTCTTTTCAGATGTTGCTAAAACTATCTAATTTATCAGTATCTACTAAAATTGTTGGTGTCCCTTTCAAACTATTGAAATAAAGAGGATGGCATCATTGTGCTGTCAAATAATGTAATAAAGTTTTGGCGACAACTGAATCGATAACAATATGAACAATAATTTATTGAAACTATAATCTGTTTTCTTTGAAAAGGGTAGAAACTTGATAATAACTGGTCTTATGCGGAATTACCAATCAAATCAGAAAGAACAGTAAGTACCTAACTGCTCTCCGCAAAATTACTACCTCTACATATTTATTGTATCTCTGAAATGCCTAGCATGATTTATTTCTTTCATTTAAGACCCACCTTCTCACAAACAATAAAGGATGATTTTATATCAGCATGTTTCTCTTTGTTTAGATCGGTGAACAAAATACCCTGACCAGAAGGGATCATTACATGTAATACAACAGAAAATCAATCATAAGAGTAACTTGTATGTTTTCAAATCGTTTTGAATCATTTTATATTTCAGTCCTTTGTTTGTGACATGGAAAATTGGCAAGGAGCATCGACTGCGGGGTTGTATTGGAACATTTAATGCGATGCATTTGCATTCAGGTTTGTATGTTACCTCATTTCAATATTTGGTTTAACTTTCTACCTAGGCAGTTACCTGCATTAAAATCAAAACCACTCAAATCTTAATGAACATCTCTGTAGAAAATACATTAATTTGTTCTTAGGTAGGCGGAAATCGAACCCGCAAAGACATTGCATTCTATTCGGCGACACATTTAGTATTTAATATACAAAAATTTTACTAATAACCTACTGTAAGGCTGAGGCCAAAAAAAACGTACTTTTTGAGTTGTACTTGGACTTTTGTAATCACTTATTTTACACAACTTATTACTTAGGTGTTGTGTAAAATAAGTGATTATGATTACAAAAGTCCTAAGTAAACAAGTACCACAAAATGAGTTGTCATCCCTCTCAAGTACGCATTATACACGACTCATAACTTAAAAAGGTATTGTTTGTTTTGCCCTGAGGTCAGCGCTGAGGTAAAAGTGTTCTTGAGTGGAGACCGCGATTCGGCAAATGTTGTATGGAACGCCGTCCGGCCAGTTAGGATGACGATCGATATGCGAAAGACTGCTGGCAAATGCTGAATGCGGCAAGCTGAATACAGGGCGCTAATGGCGCTCATTAGGGAAGGCTGAGTGATGATATGTATGATGATGAATCAAAAAATGTCATATTACCGCTACTATCCTACTCTAAGGCTGAGCTCAAACAAGCATAGTTTTTGAGTTGTAAGTCGTGTAAAATGAGTGATTACAAAAGTCCTGTTTGTGAGTTGTCATTTCTCTTGAAAGTGCATTTTACACGACTAAGAACTTAAAAAATATGTTTTGCCTCAGCCATACAGAAGTCCTAAAACGTGTTCTAACATAGCATCACTTTGCATAAAATTCACTGAACACCAACTGATTTCTACAATTGCATTATCTTGTAGGGCTTCGCGAGTACGCCATCACATCTGCACTGAAGGACTCCCGCTTCGCGCCGATCACCCGCGATGAGGTCCCCCGCCTCTCAGTGTCCGTCTCTATTCTGCAGCATTTCGAAGAGGCGGAGCATTACCTGGACTGGAAACTCGGCAAGCACGGGATTCGCATTGAGTTCCTGAGTGAGCGCGGCTCTAAACGCACTGCCACCTATCTACCTCAAGTGGCGACTGAACAAGGTGATTCTTGTCTTGCACTATGGCTTTTTTTTAAAAGCAGAGCTTGTGTTAGGGTTACCTACTAGATGACTGATATCCTATTTTGTACTACAATCCATTCTAATATTATAAATTCGAAAGTAACTCTGTCTGTCTGTTTGTTACCTTCCTACCTTAACGAAAAATTAAATAATAAATAAATAATGCTGGAAAATTCACACAGCATTATCTAGCCCCAAGCTAAGCAGAGCTTGTGTTATGGGTACTAGATAACTGATATACAATACAGATAGTCATTATTTTTATTTTGTTTCTACCAAGAGCTTAGATAAGTTAAATTTAAAGTTAAGAGTATGGTGAAAGTCATGTTATGAAATTTTAGTTTAATACTCAAAAACATAAATTATAAATGAAAAATAGTAGTATTTCAAATGATGATCAATGCGTCTTCTTTTTCAGGTTGGGACCAAATTCAAACTATAGACTCGCTTCTCCGGAAGGGCGGGTACAAAGCTGCCATCACCGCCGACATGCGGCGCAGCATAAAGCTGACTCGCTACCAATCAGAGGAGATCTCTGCGTCTTATAACGAGTACGTCAGCCAGCGTTGCTAGCAGAAGCCTACGCCCTCAGGGCTGTTACCCCCGATCTCTCATCTTAAGGGGAACCACCCTCTGAGGCAGCACTCGACCTGTCGGGCTTACTATTATCTAGGATCTAAGTGTATCAATTGTGTCCATCAAGACACTCTTAAATTTAACTCATTATGTCAGAATTATGGTCAAAGTGATGGGCGAGACCGCTTGAAAAAGTCATGATAAAACACTGCCGATAACATTCCTTTAAAATACCGGTGCCATCTATTAAAGTAACAAATGCTTTATGAATTTCTCTTTATATTCAGTAGCAGTGATTGAGTGTTGGGTGATCAGTGAATAGATATTAGGCTTATCACTTTGATCAGAGTTTTAACTAGTTATGGACAAATAGGTGTAGTTATTGTAATTTTGTTGAAAGTTGATAAAATTGGTTAGTGAGCAGTCCGAAGCAGTTGTTAATATAAGGTTTGCCTATGCTTCCATGGATAATGGTGTGCTTAATAATGATAAACGTGAAAATGATTTATTTTGATAACTTTGTTTCTCATTAGATCTTGTCTTTTATAAAGTCAGTATAAGTTTGACAAGCATAATCAAGATGCAACTTAATTGAATTTTAACTATGTTAATTAAGTACTTATGATATAACAATAGTGACTTTGATGCGGTTCAAATTTTAATCTTAATGTTATTTCACATGACTTAAGAATGAGGTGTGGACTGTGGAGGCTAAGGTCCAAAGTAATAATAATATACAATAACATAAAAATTCGAAAAAAATTATATATAATGTTGAAAGAATACAAAAAAATATTTACTTCAAATAAGCAATTTATTCTATTTGCTTGAATATATAATTAGATATATAACTTTATGAACCTTTCCACTCATTAAAATTATTTGTGATTCTAGAGCTGATTATGTAGTCTTTTGGAAAGTAACAAGTTGTTGGTCAATACTTTTGATTTGGGGGTTTAAATTTATGCCCTGATCTTAAAAATTACAAGCAGTTCGGCTGTGTTCATCACCCCAATCATAGAATACTAATACTTATGAGAAGGCAAATTTTTAGTGGTTGTATTGTAATGTGAAGTTTGTATTATAAAAGCTTGAGGTATTTGATTTGCATACTTTACAGCTCAGTTTTGTTTACTTTCAAGCAATTTTGTTAAACTTGTTTTCATAGTGAAGTGCTAGAAGAATATCATTTATTATACTTGTTGGGTTTGTTGTTCTTATCTGAGAAAAAGAATTAAATAATGCGAATGGCACTCAAGATTGTTTAAACGATCCATAGTTTTATTGTAGGCCACGAAATATTGTTGGCAGATTTGTGGGTCTTTCTATTTCTTCAATATGCCAGCCACATAATAAATAGTTACATAATATTTTAATAATGTTAAGTAAATAATATTTTTGTTACAAAGTGTGTAAATAAAAACCTGATCAATCAATGTAGTATCAAAAAATAATATAACTTCAAATATTGATCTATCTTTGTAGTTGGATCACAGAGTCCGTAGAATGCAAAACCTAATCAGTATATTATAATTACAGTGCCTAAATAATCTTGGATCACAGATGCTTAGGTGTGAATCAAATAGGGCCAGAGGAAGGCCAGCATAACAGAACGCAACACAACTCGAAATGATACAAACTACATCCAAGTGTTTGATTGGCAATTCAATTAGGTGTATGTGTTCAATATTAGGAAATATGATTATTATAACTGTGTGGGTTTGTTATCAGAGTTTTTTTGTAATTGTAAAATATCAGATACAATAAAATAGGTTACCAAAAATATTTTTTTCATTTTTACCTGATCAGATTTACTTAATGTGTAGATAGGTAAATAAAATATCTTATTCAAATTATAAATATCTATATTAACAACAGCTAGTCTATAGTTTACAACCATTCGCTTATTTATTCTTTTTTATTCTTCGATTCTTCTTCTTTCATTATCATCTCTTCTAAAGCTATAATCTTTATTCTCAAAGATAAATTGTTTTTCATTTCAAAATATGTAATTAGTGCTGAAGCAACAAATTGTGCTGTTATAAGTCCTACTAATACCCCGTTGAATGGCCTTGTGATCTTCCGTAGGAAGTTGAACATTACTTTGACACCTTCTTGAATTTGTGGCACTCTGTATGTGGAATATCTGTTTGCAAACTGGAAGAGAGAAATCAAAAACTTACTAAATAATATATCAATAAATAATGCTGGAAAATTCACACTGCATTATCTAGCCTCAAGCTAAGCAGAGCTTGTGTTAGGGGTACTAGATAACTGATAAACATAATACTTAAATAGATATTTTTTACTAGCAAACGACCAGACACTGAACAAACATTTGCAGATCGTACCAACATTTGCCCCGAGGCGGGAATCGAACCCTCAACACCCGTATTTTCATTTATTGTGATTTTATGCATACATATTGTTCTGAGGTAAGGTATGTAGTGGATACACAATTGAAATATGTACCTAATAATTTCATGAAAAGCCTATCTAAGAAGTGCATTCATGTTTTGAACTTCAAATTTATTATTCTTTAATGACGTAAATTTACTGCCTGTAAAATGTCTCTCGATGACATTACCTTTTTTAATATGCTTTTGGCGAAAAAAACTTACCAGTAAAGCAGATGTGGGTCCAAGTACCATTGGGTATGCAATGCCCATTCCAAGTTGTATTGCAGAAGACCTAATTTCGTAACATACCGGGCATATATTGGTTTTCATCAACAGCATGTTAGTTGAGATCATCTGTAAAAATCAAAAGAAAGTTAATACCTAAAATCTGTAAAAAAAAAATATGTCAGTCATTCTTCAGTTATTTATGACTTTATTAGATGATTGAAATAGCAGCCTAGTTTCCTTACATGTCTATGAAATAAACCCGTCAATACTGCTGGCATTATGGAAATCGGGACCACTGATGCGATATATCCGAATGATCCCAATTTCAGTTTGCCCCTGTAGTGCCGATTGATCAATATGCCAGACAAACCATTGATTCCACCGAGTATCATTGGTCCATATTTCAGAGCCCAGCTGAAACAGTAAAAATAAATTCAAGTTTAGATAATCATTTTTGTTACACTATGATTAAAAATTGACTTTTCCAATTGTCCCAATACTTATATCTTTATTATCTAATGAACTAAACATCTTTATTAACAAAGAAAATTACAATCAAATAATAGAATTAAATTAAAACTAGTATTTACCTACAATTGAGTCAGCTGCAGACTGTTGCAAACAATCTACAGGTAGCTCAACTGATACATATCAATACCAGTCGGAAGTCTAATGAATGATTACAATACAATAGATATTTTACTTCGAATGCTTCACACTAAAACTACTGAATGGATTGGTTTGAAATTTTGTGTTCAAGTAGGTCTGAATCTGGAATATCACATAGGCTATGCTACTTATTATATCCTAAATCACTTCCCATGGGATAGAGATCCCCATAATTGAAACTAAATTTAGTAATTATTGTTATGGATCTTTGCTGACTTGGTTTAATGTTTCTATAGGTGCATTATACCCCGAAAACATATTTAAATATATATATATCGTCGGTGATAGTCCAAAACCGCGTAACCAACAGTGGATGATACCGCGGAAGTACAAAAGTAGCAAATTTGAGATTTCCCGGTTTTGGACGGATTGCGCGGATTGGCGTATAACCACTCCAACAGCCGTTACATTAGTCAATCAGAATCCCTCAAAACTACAAAATGTCAATACCGCGGGAACGGGTGTTGGCTATTTTGTTTTGCTAATACCGCGTAAGTCCCTGGTCGCGCCTGTGTCGTTCTGTCGTGGTTTGTTTGTGTCCCGGAAAATTGTTGTTGTTAACAATAATAGTATTTTAAACGTAAAGTAATTATTGTTATTTGATTGTTATCTATCCTAGTATTTTCACAACCTATAATTTTTATTGGATTATCTGGATAAACAAGTTAAATTACTTAAAACTTTAAGATTGTAGTTTCACGGTTTTGAATCCTTATTATTTTCGACTCACTCTGATGTTTCGTGGAATCGTTTTCTTATTTCCTTGGATTAAAAATATCGAAATACCTACCCGCAAAAAAAACATTTTTAAGACTTTGTTTATGTAAAAGTAGTAGCAGTAAAAATTTAGTATCGTTATACAAACTGTTTTATGTACGAGTACTTACCTACCTAAAACATAATTATTTATATAAACAGTTGTTTGTGTTTTAAGTTCTAAGTTTATCCTTCAATACTTATTACAATTAAGTACTAATTATTTCAGAGACAACAATCATGGAAGAAGAGCAGGATAACAAAAAGACTTATAATAAATTAAAAGATACCGTTAAGAATTGTAAAGTTATCACTTTACAAGATCTTCAACGGCGGAGGCAAAAACTTTTACTTAAAAAAACTAATTTCAGACAAAACGCAAAGAAATAACAAACTTACACTACACAAACTTCCTGACCAAACAGAGAGTTTGGATATCGAACCTTTACTTGATTTTCCATCTAATATAATAAGAGAGCAAGAATTACCAATTTCTAACATCATAGGTATGCACTGGACCTATATACAGTAGGATTTATTTGAGTAGAACATTCCTACACACATTTTAATGTAGTCAAAAATATCTACTTTATACACCTACTTAATGTTTACTTTTATCTTTTTTTAGTTATGGCTTCTGACTTTTTATAAACTTAGCCAATGTCAAGCATATAATTTGACTTGAATATTTGAATTTCATATCATAATTTATTAACTTACTTACTGTTTGTTTAACTTATTATTCCAGAAATAATAAACACAGAAGAAGCGCACAGCGCCAATGATTCCGAGTTAAATAATGAGAATATAGTCACAATACAAGAGGTCAACAACCAACCTAAATTACCTGCTTTTCATTGTGATACTATTTTACCTGAGAAATATCTAAATATCTCTGCTTGTCAGTAGGAAATGTTGAGTTCTATTAAAGTTAACTATTAATAAGATTGTGATATTAACAAAGAAGAAATGTCCAATTAATTTAACATCCATAAATACTGATTTTGTTAATAATTTAACTAAGAATATTTACACATGTAAGAACTTCCAAGTTGTATGTAAGTTTTAATACTTTTTTGGGTTAAATGTGAGGTTTAACACTTTTCCTCCCATAGTTCATATTATTAAATTTCTTTAGTAAACAACTTGTTCCATTTATTAAAAAATACCGCGGAAATGCTTTAATGTAGCAAGAAAATTTGTACAATGCAAAAAAAATACCGCGTAAGTGCATTTTCTAAGGAAGTAATAGGAATAATTACTAAAGGGACGCTAAAATAAGTGCGTAATAATATTTACTGTGTTGTCTTAAGTTCAGTCAAGTCTATCATCACTACTTATAAAGATATTCAGTTTTTTTGCTCTCCTGAAAACTTTGCTCTCCATACTTTCGCGGTATCATCCACTGTTGGTTACGCGGTATTGGACTATCACCGACGATATTATAACATAATGCTTCTGCTGCCCGCGGCTTCACACTCGCTTTTCAATCAAGTTAGCCTATGTCCGTTACCGGGAAACCATTTACCTCTCTGCCAAACATTAAAATCCGTTTAGGCGTGAAAACGTAACCAACAGACAGACTTGTGTGTATATATAATAGCTGTTTTATATTTCTTTGTCGCTTCGGTGCTGTACTGTAATGGCAATGTAAATAAATAATTAAAAACTTTGAATTTTTAGTATGAATATGGATTGTCTGCCATTGGTTTTGTGCCGCAATTATGATAGTACCTCTTTTAATTATAGGTTATGTTTATTTCATAGCAATTTATTAACACAAATTAAAACCATACGTGTCGGAAAAACAGCCCCATTCGCTGACGAGGTCCCAAGCGTATTTAATTGCCTCCACTTCGGTCAGGCTGACTGCATCGTCAGGCACTTTGTCGGCTCTCAAGAGAGCCATGATGAGAACCTAGCTCCTTCGACTTTGTGAGAAACCGCTATCAAATTCTTTTACAGACCATTAGTAGAAGAATTTTGTGGTATATTAGATCTAACTAGAAGATGTCTTACAATATTACGAATTACATCAGAGCAATGAGCTAAACTCAACAAAATAACCTTTTTGAAATTTTTGTTTTGTTTGACTTTTTAACTGACGTTAGACAGGCATTTGTCAACAACCAAAAACAGCTGTTTTTGCGTTTCGTTTGTCAGGCAGAAACATTTTTCAAATACTACGCTTCTTTACGAGAAGGCGTGTGGGCGCGGCGCGGCGCGCGGCGGCAGCGAGGCGGTGGTGGCGCGAAATTCTAAAAAATTTCGGTATTATTATTTCCACGGAATACAAGTAACACTTTCTAGCTCTATGATTATTTCCTACGGCATGGCATTTGAGGCACGCACAGGGGAGATGAAAAAGCAAGGGGAAGGGAGCCACAAAATCTGCTTCGTCTCTTCAGTTTATGACAGCTGAAATTTTCACAAATTGTATATTTCTCTTGCCGCTAAGCTAAGTATAACAGCGAATCTACAAATAAATATATTATTTATTCATAGCAGCGAATGATAAAAAACAAATTAAAGTAGGTACCTACCTACCTAAGTACTATATTAAAATTAATAGGCCGGGGCTCCCATACATAAAACTTAATTTTCAAACAATTTGTGTCGAGGCTGGCTCTATCTTGAAGTTCACTCATTAAATATTTTTTTGTAAGTAGGTATAGAGAAGGTTGCATTAAATCCGATTTCGGGAATTCTATTGAAATAATTATGATAGATATTTATGTAGGTACCTGTGTAGTATCTACCATGGATCATTATCTAACAATCCTTGATTTCGAATGCTTATTGTAATGACCGATGTAACGGATACTTTAGAAACCGAACAGGAATCCCAAGAAAGAGCCCACTTATGGGGCCAATGGAGCATTGTTTTAAATTTCTCAGAAACAGGGCATTCAACCGCGTAGAGCGTGGGGCGAAAAATGAACAAGCTGAGCCGCCGCGCCACCCAAAAAAGGACGCGAGGTGCGCTTCGCCAAAGCAGTCGGGATTTTCTTCACTTATGTCGGCCGGCATTACCTTATGAAGGGACCTGACCTAAGCTTGTGTAAATACTGTTCTCCGTGCTTCTGTGTATTCCTTCTAGTGTTTTTGTGCGTGTTAACTGTTCGTGTCTCTAATTTTATGGAATATACTTTATTTTTAACTGGAGTGTGGGACTTTCCTTTATCTAGGGCTAACGTCCCCGTTAAACGAGTGATTAGCGATTTAATGTTTTCAATTTTTTTTCAACTATTTTCAAAATATTTCGAAAAGTACCTACAGAAATTTCAAAAACTGTTTTGAAATGTACGAATTGATACCTTTCATTTGATACCCCATTTACTCCCCATAGGTCTTTTGAAATTTCAACATCAGAATTTGTACCTACCTACTGAAAATATTCATTTTCATTTATATATTTTTCTTGAAATCAGTGGTGCACAAGATGTATTTATGTTTCAAATTTCAAGTTAGTAGCTGCAGTAGTTACTGAGATATTCAAGAGAGACTGCGGACGGACAGAGCGAGACCATAACGGTTTCGAAACCGATCTCGAAACCCTAAAAAGGGCCATACGTGCGATGATGATGGTGCGGATACGTAGCGACGACGTCTCTGCCAGATCCATAGACATAGAATTTTTCACTTAAGCCTATGGCCAGATCACACTTTAAGACCTAAGCCCTATACCACAGAAAAGCTCGACTTTTATACTCTGTCGTGCATAACTAGAAAACTCTACGCTTTTCCGGGGCTATACCTATCTCTTTCTGTAATCTCGAACATTCTAGTCCGTTTCTTTCCCTTCGATTCCATCGAGAAAAAGGACAGGTTTAACTGTATTCTGTGGTATCTCTCGAGCCGTTTCCATTTCTAATTTGAACCTTATTCACATATTCTGTATGTACAAAATTTGTACTAAAAATCCCACAATCATTAACGTGATGTTTTTTTAACACAGGTATAATCTAATTTAATTCTGGAAAATAAAGCTTTGTTATAAAACTGTCTTTGTCCGGTTTAGAAATCGCAGTACATATATGTTATGTCATGATTATTTCTGAAATTATTTTTCGAACCTTACGTGACGCCCCTTACTATTCATGCCCCGGGATCTTCGATCAAAAATTTCCGGCTTTGCCCCCTCCCGCGAACTACTTATTTTTGATCGAAGCCCGGGATAGATAGAGCGTCAGCCAGGGGCGTCAGCAAAGTTCAGAAAAAAACGGACGTTATAGTAGCAGTATTTCTGTTCACTATCCATTAGGCCCGCATTCGGTCCCGTCGTAAAGACGCTTATGAAATTGTTTTCCATTAAGCGGTATCAATAAAACAATGGAAGGTTCGGTAGGTATGAAAATAAATGCTTTTAATTTACATAATACGATTAGTAAGTCATTATTCTTAACTAATTGCAAGTCAAATTATCATATGCTGCAGTTTCTTAGCAACCTTTTATATCATTCCTGATTGATTATACAGGTTAAAGTGCAATGCAATATTAAAAAAAACATATGATTCTACTCTCACACATTAAAATAACATTAATTAATCTAGTATAAAAATGCATAGGTACAACATGACAGAGGTATTCCAATAAACTTACTTCTAATTGAATATACAGAAAACCTAGAACCTAGATAGGTATTTACTAAAACTATGGTTATAAATTAGAGTACCTACAGTATTGTTATAGGTCAGTCGAGTTACCTGTAGTTTGTTTGAAACAGTCTGAAAATAACTCAATTGTTTCAATTGAGCTAAAGATTTTATAGTAAAATGACTGATGACGACTGGCTTCAAGTGACCGCGATTCAGCGTAATCGGCACGAGCGTGACGGTGACGGTTCAGTTTAATTCACAGTTCAGAAGGTGCGCCTAAAGAAGTTTATCTATCACTGAAGTTGTTTATGTTTTAGTTAAATTTCACCAACGGATTCCACTTTATCACAAACGCGTAGAAAACACTGTCCGATTATGCAACGCTTGCATTAACCTAGCGCCCCACTTGTCGGAAATAAGTCTAAATATCATATCCGGTGTTAAAGTGGCGACCACTATTAGAAGGTTCAGGAACCAGAAGGCAGGTGACGCTAGCAGTCTGATGTAGGTACCGAGGACGTCGCCGTCGTATTGACTGGAAACAAAAATAAATATTTTAGTAAATAATAGCGCATAGGTTTAGTCACCGCCTTATAGAGTTAACAGATGTTAACTCCAAAACCATATGGCCAATGAGGATCAGTAAAGTTCTAGCAAATTCAAAAAAACTAGTATTTTTTAGGACATAAGAATGATATATCTTTTTAAATCATCCAAATCGGACCATTGCTTCCGAAGATATTAAGTAATAAAAAAAACATTAGACGTTCCTGCCGGTAAAATCAATGCCATCAAAAACAAAAACCAAGTCTCGAAACTTGGTTCTTCTACCGTAAAAAGTTGTGAGATCCATGTAATACCAAGTCGGTTACTTTATTATTCCCTACTTAAGGGACCTTCTGTCTTAAGTTATTACGTAATTAGTTAATCTAACAACATCTTATAGTGACATATCAATTTTAAAAATCTTTTAAGTATGTTTTAAATAAAATAGATTGACTTGACCATCGCATGAAAACATATTGTATCTCACAAGTTATACATTATTATATTAAATAAGATTGTTTAGTGCGATTGTCAAGTCGTCACATCTATTGTATGTGTTGTGTACCCTAGAGGTGTATTCATGTATTTTATTTTGCAAATCTAATACAATGTGAAATCTTAAAAAATCACTTATACTAGGTATTAGGACCCCTGTTAGGGCGCACGGCGCAATACACTCGAGAGGTAGCTTAGCTTATCACTTAATTACATTAACATCATACTAAGTACTTAGAATAATTTGGCGCAGCCGGTAAAGATTTTGCTGTGGCGCATTCGTTATAAAGACTGTATAGTCAATTCTAAGCCATTATTTCAGGACAATCAAGATTAATTTTAGACTATACTCACAATCTAATAAGCGAATACACGGCGTTGAAAAGTATGTAGATAAAGATAGAAAACAGCACGGATGCGACGAAAACTCCGGTGTGGTACCGCGCGTGCATCCAAATCTTCAGGTTTATAATTAAGATCAACATGTGGAACAGGATGGCACCGTAACACCTGCAATTTTAATAATCTGTTAATACTAAATAGATCTCGCTATCTGATAGGGATTCACCATGATTTTAATGGGTCCGTAATATACATTGATTTTAGGCGTACCCAATCATCGCGCTAACTGGAATCTTACTAGGCTCACTTCTAGGTTTTTGGATTGCTTTCGTAAAATATTAGGTAGCAGGTCCTTGTGTTCACCCGCATCCAGCATCTACTGCCGACAGTCTTTCGCAGGTCGTCATCTCACTTGGCGCCACAGGGCGCCCACATCGCTTTTTATTTTATTTTTTTGGTGATTATCAAGCGAATGGCCACCATCTCACTTAAACAAGCTAATTATCTCCCTTTTTTCAAACATAATGGTCTATGAACACTTCCTTACATTCACATTTTGTATTTTATTATATCAGATAAAGATTTTAATAAGAAAAACACAACAACAGATTAAAATAATTAGAACTAATATTTACACATCTATTTTCTAAAAATCTAAGCCGTCACCAGAAGGCAGAGTGCCCAGAATGCTGGCAGCATTGCCACGTTGAATGGCAATGCTAATTCGTTGACCGAAATAAAAGCCAGATTTATTTAATTTTTGCTATATATTTATGTATGTATTTATATTTATAGCTTTCAGTAGGTATTTGTTCATGTATGTTTTAAACTTAATATTATTCTGTATAGCACGCCATCGTCTACACTTGGTCTATCACTCACTGTCCATCCAAAGGTTGCCTGGCAGAGATCGCTCAAAGCGATTAGGCCGCCCATTGTACAACGGAATCTGTATAAGTTCTTTCCTGTCCTGTGGTTTGGCACATGTTACGTGGCACCCTGTATAAGATTGTGGAATCAATTTATACGTACCATAGATCCAGCGGCTTCCCATCAAGGCTAACAACCGAGTACTGGATAGTCAGCGTGGCGAAAATGAAGATTATCACAGAGTGGTACAGAGAAGAGGCCAGCCAGGCTAGGAAGTTAGGCCACGACATCAGCTTATTGCGGGTGATGTCGCGGTATAGGACGGGGTTTCTGGAAAGGAAGAGTTTATTTGAGAAATTTTGAAGTAACAAACAAGAACTTATCACCAGGCGGGCCATGATGGCCTCTCAATCGGCTAACAAACACAATTTACAAAAAAAGGATAAGTAAACGAACCTCCTCCTTATCGATTTCGATGACGGCGAACTTCGAACTTTAGAGAAGTTCGCCGTCATCGATAAGGAGGTCTATCTCTAAAGATTATGAAGCAACTTTTAATACCCTGTCATTTTCAGTTCAATTACATCATTACTTTTTCACGTACCTGAAGCAAATTTCAGGAGCTCACGCAAAAATTGTGCACGATCATGCACTGCCCTACATTTGGAGCAGTAAGTAAGACGCCATAGAAATTCTAAAAACCTAAGATGATAGGTACGATTCTAAAAACCTAACGGTATTGGTTGTCAAATTGGGACCAAGTCTCAGTACTCACGGGATCCCCGTGGTAAAAAACGATGAAGAAAAATCATGAAAATGCACTGTTTTGCACATGTTTTTTGTCGAGATCTCTGGAACCCTGCGGTCTATTTTGATTATTAAGTTCATCAAACCAGTTTCTTGATAAGTTGTGTACTTTTCTTGTAAATAAGAAGAAAGATCTTGTAGATTTTTGCGGTTACGCCGTTCCAAAAACGTATGCTCTGTCCCACTCCTATGAACGCGAAATCCTATGCCTATCCTTTTCACAAAATGGCGCGCATTGCTCCCTCATAAGGCGAATGGAAACGCGAAAATAGCGCCACAATTTTTACCGCTAAACTGCTCTAAGGTGTACTGAAGGTCTTAGTTTTAATAATGCAAATGTTGATAGAACTTACTTCATAAGCACTTCCTTAGGCCACCGTTGCTCCGTCACAGAGAGAATGAGGCACGGTAGAGACGAGAAGATCATGTTGAACAAAGTGAGGTACGCAGAGTCGAATATCGACTGCGTTGAGAACGCGCTTTGTATTTGAAATGCGAACTGGAAATACAAAATGGTGTTATACGAAATTGATTCTTACGTTATACAATACCCAACATTGTATGTACTCGTAAAGTAAGTATCGTTGTCTTTCTTAACTACAGATATGTATTAGAGAAGTTCAATTTTATTGAGTTCTTTCTTGTGCAAGTGAATATACACCGAATCACGATTAAATGAATAATTAAACTTCACAAACTGTCACATTAAAATACAAACTTGACTATTTTACTTGGAAACTCGGTTTCAGAGCCTGAATAAAACTCGATCAAAACATTAGAATGTCTTCACTGGTTTTCATCAAACATAGCCCAGAACACTCCTATTATTAGATTTGTATAAAGAAAACTGTATCAAATTCGGTTCATCTATTTGGGAGCTACGATGACATACATCACAGAAGGAAGCTGCTCCCTTTCCTCTAGTAGGTTCCCTTAGTCGGCTCTTACGATATCCACGGACTGAGTTGTAGGGGTCGATTCTTACGCCGCGAACGTCACGACCGAAAATATAACGAATAATTTATAGCAAATCAAAAATGACTCTTACCATGAGGATCCCTAGGACTAGATTCTTGTAAAAGAAGTAATGTATAAGCGTGGCTAGCCTCTGGTAGTACCAATGTCCCATCACAAGAAGAACTTTCTTTACCATAGAGAACTTTGTGAAGGCAAAATCTGCTGATCTGAAACAAGTTAAAATGCTCATCAAAAGTTGCATCTCGCCGCTTGATACCCTTCCTTCCCGAATATCCCGAAGCCAACATGCGCTTCTTGTATCATCGAGATATCATTCGCTTCGTCGCGCATCGCGGCGGTTGTGATTGGTCGAGACGGACCTACCTACTTTATTAGTTTTATTATAATATATTGGTATAATATATCATAACGCGGTAGGCGAAGGTCTACCTGCGACGCAGGAGATTGCAGGTTCGATTCCCGCCTCGGGACAAATGTGTGTACGATCTGCAGACATTTATTCAGGGTGTTCTGGTCGTTTTCTATGTATAGTAAAAATATCTATTTATGTATTGTATTATCTTATTATGTATATCAGTTATCTAGTACCCATAACACAAGCTCTGCTTAGCTTGGGGCTAGATAATGCTGTGTGGATTGTCCAGAATTATTTTTTATGTAGATGAAGCTAGTAATATTCACCTCGCCGCTTGATACCCTTCCTTCCCGAATATCCCGAAGCCAACATGCGCTTCTTGTATCATCGAGATATCGTTCGCTCCGTCGCCGATCGCGGCTGTGATTGGTCGAGTCGGACTTTCCTTTATTAGTTTTACTATCTGAAACCAATGACAGTGTTATAAATAAAAAAAAGTTGAAGAAAAGACGTCGATAACGGCAGGAGACTTAACCGTATGGAATCCTAGGGAAAACCGACGGAATATTGGCAAATGAGATTTGCTAAACGTTGCAAGGATTGCCAACAAAACCTGGGTATCCAATATCTCACCCATACTCGTCCATTCGAATACTAACTCTACTAGTAGCAATAATAAAACTCACTTTAGTCTATCTATAAGATCTATATATATAAGAACACTTCAATGAGATTTCTCCAAAGGCCCTAGTTTCTAATATCTCGCTCATACTCGCCTAGCATACCATAGTCAACTTAACCCCAGTAACAATAATACTCACTTTAGCCTTCTGTATCGGCGACAGTCTACAACACAGCACCGCAGAACACCGCAATGAGATTTCTCCAAAAGCCCCCGCATATTTAGTATCCAAAATCTCGCCCATACTCGTCCCATCTACGACTAAAGTCAAGTCTCGGTAGCCCGGCTCGGCTATGATTCGGCGACACTCGTTAAGGTGCGCTTCGACTGCGAATCTGTCTTCGACTCCGAGTATGAACATTCGTTTATCGTTTTCAGAGATGTGTGCGCAGGATTGTGCGACGTTTATGGCTGTTTCTACCTGAGGATAAAGGAGAGGTTTAGATAACAGTTATGTGAAGGCTAAAGACCAGTAATGAAAATTCTGAGGTTTCTGTTGTTAAAGCTTCGTTCTCCCTCACACTCGGGTAATATCGAAGTAATTAAATAATATCCCCAATTTTATTTTTACTTTGACGGGATTTGGACCTGCCGCCCCCTAGCCTCAGTATGTGATGCGCTGCCAATTGCGATAAGAGAAGAAGAGAAAAGAAGTTAGTTTTCCGTAAACCTTATGCAATTGGGTATCAGAGGAGCGCAAAGAGAGAGAGTGAGAGTTAAAAAGGAATTCAAAGCGCTCCTTGAGATTGTTGAGATAGGAAGGGCTCGGAGGATAGAAAAAAAACTGTACAAGAGACATAGTATGTGAGTATTCCTGCGAAGTCGATGGGCAACCACTAGAGCTTAGCACGATATTCGGAAACGTGGTCATATTCGCTAAGCCCAAATATGAACCTGATACTGAAGTTTTGGAGGCGCTCAAGCTTGTTTAATTATACAACTAACACATTGACAAATATATTGTTAGATATTTGTCCTCTAATACCTTGTCGACGTAAACGTGTTCTTGAGTGGAGATCGCGAATCGGCAAACGTAGAGTAGGACACCCTCCGATCAGGATAGCCAGGAATGATAGCCTACAAAAGACTGCAGCAAGATGCTGGACGCGACTGAAGATAGGGAGCCATGGCGCTCGTTAGGGAAACACCTCCATTAATAGATTAGTATAGCATGATGATAATACCTTATCTCCTGTGAGTACCCAGGTCTTGATCCCCGCTCGCCTGAGAGACGCCAGCGTGTCTGCCACATCGTCTTGCAGACAATCCTCGACTGCAGTGGCGCCCACTAGCGTCAGCTGACGTTCTAACACCCTGTACTGTTGCGTGACTAGTTGCAGCTCTTCTGCGCTTTTACCGTCGAGCTTTTTTATGGCTGGAATTAAATCGTAACGTTTTTATTTATTTAAAATAATGTACGACGATGCGATATTATTATTGTCTATTCTACCCTAGAGAACAATTCCCATGCTTGGCCTACAGATACTTTTATTTTATTTTCAAAATTTTAGGAAAACTTACAGCTAGGTCTTAAAAATAGTAATTTACATAATACATGCCGGTAAATACCAGCGCATGTCTACTGAGGGCCAATTATAAAGTTTCCGCAGATATGTACTTAAATAAATAACAAACGACGTACAGTGAAAGTAGACGACTAAAATGAAATAAGGCGATATAAAGTTATCTTAAAAAGAATTCATCGCTAAGCAAGCGTTTGAGCTTACTTACAGATGTGTTAAATAAATCAACATCAATATTCTTCTTGACCAATGAGTTAAACGATTTACTAGCTCGTAATAAAAATGCGTTTTGCCTATAATTCGTTTTTACCATAGGAACGTAGAGAATACTCGCACGTTATACGCAAGTTATAACGCCCCTCGTTTTTGACAAACTCTTAAAATCTAAGCTTTCCGTTATCAGACAAAACACAACGCTAAACCAACAACAATAGAACTCACTTTCGGCCACAGCTTCGTACTCTTCATCAGGTATGATCCTATAGGCGATGGCCAAAGTCCTAAGCCCCTTGTTCGCGAATATATCAATATCTCTGTTAGTGTTTTCTATCATTGGCGAATTCTTGCAAAGCGGGAATACTGAGCTTTCTGCGCCTTTGCAGAAAAGCAGTATCTGAAAATAATTAGATAGAATTTAATAAACTAAACATTACTATATGAAATGATAGATTAAATACGGGATCCAATTATTAGATATCTGAAGCCACAATAAATTACATAATGGGCCACCATAAACACGGTAGATTACTCAATCATAGATTGAAGACTGAGCAAATTTGATAATACGGGCCTTAGTGCTTATTTTGTTAGTCAAAATAAATCATCATCAGCCTATAGTAGTCCACTGTTGGACAAAGGCCTCCCCTTATGAGCGCCATAACGCCCTGTCTTCAGCTTGACGCATCCAGCATCTGCCAGCAGTCTTTCGCAAATCGTCATCCCACATGGTCGGAGGGCGTCCTACACTACGTTTGCCGAGATTTTGTTTTTATAGAAAACTGACTGAAAGATCAAGAGGTCATCTATGAAAGGAACACATTAATATCCAAAACGTAAATCTAAAACCCCAAATCACCTTTCCGTCTTTGTCCCTCACGATAACTGACATCCTCTTCCTTTCGGAAGTGAATTCAATGAATTGCATTCTCTCATACATTTCCGTGTGTTCGCCAACTCTTATCAACAGGTTGTTGCCTTCTTCTCCTAAGAATGTTACGCCGAATCTATCGGCGGCTTCGACTAGTGCCCTGAAAGTAAAGCATTAGCCTATATTTAGTATTATATTTTTCAGCCGCTTTTTCTTCAGTAATGTAAATAAAATTATAACAAAAACCCGGTAAAAGCGTGGCACACACAGCCTTGTAAAAGCTTCGTGGCGATTATTGATTTTTTTAAACAATTAAACAAATTTTCGAGAGAATGCTTCAATATTTGTTTGAAATACACTAAAATATCAAAATTAAAAGTATTGTTTGAAGCGACCAGAGCTTAAAAAATTCTTACTTTTCATCCGGACTGCTGGCCTGATAATCCATCTTACTGCCATTGCCGTTCAAAATTCTATTCAAGGCCATGTTATCAATCACCACATTATTATTATTATTAATGCCGCTAACCGGATCTATGCCGTTAACCAGATCTCTTTGCTCGATAATCAGATCTCTTTGCCCGTTAACGAGCCCTCTTTGCCCGTTAACAAGATCTCTTTGCCCGTTAACAAGACTTCTTTGCACGTTAACCGGTTCGTTGCCGTTACTCTGGGCTTTGACTTTCTTTCTCCTGAATAAGTTCATTAAATTACCAGCGGTTGATAAACGGGCGCTGCGTTTTTTCATCTCTTCGTTGGATATTTGCACTGAATGGCATAGAGCGAGGATCGTGAAGAAAAATTTAACGTCTGTCTGGAATAGAAAGGTCAGTGTTATCATTGTACATTTTTATCTTCGTTAAAGAATCTCAAATTTTAAAGAAATTGTGTAAAAACCCTTTTTCATGGCACCTTTCAGGGCCAGAAGGCAGCGGACCTAATTTCTGTTTTATACATTTGCCCGCGGCTTCGCACGCGTTGTAGTCGTATTAGTTATAAAAACTACTTTTAAAGTTTGAATAAAATAATGGCGCGTCAAAACGATAATCTCTGTCATGGCTTCCGTGCTCTGAATTCCATTAGAATATGTTGTATGGGAGCCCCTTTAAATATTTTTTTTTTCTTTTTTTTAGTATTTGTTGTTATAGCGGCAACAGAAATACATCATCTGTGAAAATTTCAACTGTTTAACTATCACGGTGTCTGGTGACAGACGGACAGCGAAGTCTTAGTACCTAATAGGCTCCCGTTTTTACCCTTTGGGTACGGAACCCTAAAAATCACCTGATTACGCTTAGTTACGTTGTCACTGACTAGGATGAAAACAATTTGGAACTTATATGTTAGTCAAATAGCCTATTAAAAGGATTTTTTTGCTTTTTACTATTACGCAACGGGAATTGATTTATAGGATAAAAGTATGTAAGTGTATATGTGTACCTTTGTGTTATTCCAGCCCTAAAACAACGTGTGTGCTAAATTTCAGCTCGATCCGTTCAGTAGTTTTGGCATGAAGAGGTAACAAACATATAAATCGTAACAAAAATAGGTACATCAATCCATCTAATCTTTTGCATTCATAACATTAGTGAGATAACTGTGATAAGGATAACATTATACAGAAAGCCACCAGACCGGACCCTGAACAAATATTTGCAGATGACAGAAACATTTGGCCGATGGAATCGACCTCACAGTGATCGAAATCGAACCCCACTGTGTCTCAGTCAGGTATTCGCGCATTACACTGACACAGATTATCGTTTTGCTTTTTAGGTAGAATAGGCATGTTAACTGATATGAGAAACTACTCCGAAATGTCTTTTGCTTGCTTGAAAACGCTGGACGCAGTGGGCGCCATACTGCTCTGTGGTCATGACGAAGAGTCCTGAACAAATGCGCTGATGTTGCTGATGACAATCGAAACTTTTAGTTTGCCTACACAGCCGTATGACATAACAACATTGCGCCTACTATTTCATGGTGTTTAAATAGGGATTAAAAAAAATTTAAACTAAGAATTGAATTTTAAAATTTATTTTTTTATTTTATGTACTAAAACGAACATTTTCCGACTGCTTTTTAACTAAGCTTTCTCAATTATATATTTTTAGATTTATCAAATATAGAGTAAAATATATACCCTATGATAGGAGTCCTTTACTTTTCCTAGCGAAATACAAGGTCAAGTGCGAATCGGACACAGGCACTAAGGGTTCCGTAAAAACTTGTACTCGCAAGGGAAAAAAATCGACCCAGGCGCACTGTGCGTTTTCCTGATTTGGATAAAATAACAAGGTTCCTTTATTCCTTTTGAGATCTAAAACCCTAAAGAAGTGCTGTACTTATAATGATGTTCAAAAACTGACCTGAATAATATTAACCGGCTCATCAAAACACGACACATCGTACAAAATATTCTCCCTCTCTTCATATAACTTCCCACTTATAGAACAAGACTTAAACACCATGAGGTTCTTAGTCAAAGTGCCCGTTTTGTCTGAGAATAGAACCTCCACTTGTCCCAATTCCTCGTTGAGGTCTGATGTGTTGGCGATGGCCGGTCGGCCGGTTTCTTCACAACAGAGTTCTTCGTCCCAGCCGATGAATAGGGAACCTTGAAGTGAAAGGAAATTAATTATGTGGTTTTTATGGAAAGAGGCAATGAAATGTAAGCATTAGCTTGGACCTACAGAATTAGTGATAAAAATGTTTATTTTTTCACGAATGTTGCGCATCCACGCGCCGAGCTGAATACAGGGCGCTATGGCGCTCATCAGGGGAGGCTTATGTCCAGAAGTGGACTAACGTACTCTGATGATGATTTTCTTTTATCATTTGGGGAACTAAAGTCCAAAACTTCCCTTTTTTGTGAAAGTGAGCAGAGATTTTGAAATCTACCGTGTACGCAGCTGTTTTCACCCGGCGAGGAGGGTAATTTTTTTTCGAGTGTTTATATCCGGTTATCTGATACTCTGTTTAACCTCAAAACATCCAAACGGCTGAATCAATTTTGAAAACAGCAGCGTGGTTTTCTATATTTTTTAGTAACATTTTGTAAACCTTTGCCCCTTCATTTTCGAAAATAAGTAAAAAAGCGGCGATAGAGTACGGTTTATAATTATGAATTAATTACGTGTTATGCCCTAGAGGGGCCCGCGCGAAGCTAGTGTAATGTCTGTGGTTATGCCAGATGATCAAGGAGATTACCCAGATCCTAAACAAATATTGGCTGATCATTTGTCCCGCTGCGGGAATCGAACCCGCGCTTTTGTTTTAGGCGGACCTTCGTCCAATGCGCGACAGAGATAGTCATTATTATATTCACTAGAGATTGTAGAGCCGACCAACAGACTACCTACCTTACTAAAAAGATAACAAGCTAAGCTTTTAATCCACTTATAAAATAACAAAACGCAAACAACTCACCAATAAATTTATACAGCTCAATAGTAACATATAGCGACATCGGTATAATATAATAATACAGCAGAAGAAAAGAGAAGAAATCCTGCGACAAATAAGAAAATGGCGCTGGAATCGGTGTTCCCGGTCCTAAGTATAGATCCTTTGCTGGATTCCTTCGTTCTATAAACATCTTAGCTCCTAGTGATACCACCATGGAACTGACTAGGAGGAGTATGAAGAAGAGAAGGAAAGAGTTGACAGCTAGCTCGCATGATGAGAATTTGTTGCCGGAATACTTCGAGTTGAGTGCGAGCTTAGTTTCTTCACCTGAAACAAAATAGTTTCAATTGGGAACGGGTCATCTTTTACAGGAAAGTTCAGCAGTTATCCTTATAGGTTCCTATTAAGAGAGTACAACAAGGAGGATATAGAAAGCTTTTCAGAATATTCATTGCATTAACACTGTAATAATGATTAGGCGAGTTGAAATATTATTTATGGGTCGCAATGTGTATGAATTTCACTTAATAAATTAGTGAAATTCAAGATATTCATTAAAAAATTAATTTATTTTCACCTGAAGTCCATCGAGTGCCCTTTGTGTGCTATACGTCAAAAGATAGTAAAAAAATAAGGACATTATTCATAACAGACGAAATAAAGCCCACTCGCACGAGAGCCGAAAAATAAAGATTTTCAGGGGTTTCTCCATACATACTTTAGTTCGAAAACTTTTATGATATATTTTGGACTCTTAAAAAGGTTTTGTGTTGGTTTCCAACAAGAAAAAGTATGTTTACAAAAAAAGTTCTATGTCTGTCTATGGAAGGGACTTTTTCGATCCACTGTGCGCCGCCGCACTGCGTCTCGAGATGCCTCGCGTCGCGTATCACTGTGAGCTGACCCTAAGTTTCTATTTGTTGTATTCGTTTTTTCATTCCGTGTTGTTAACCCTTGCTAGACTGGCCAGATTCGGTATCTCCAGTCGTCTATAGAACGTATACACTTTTACCCACGACTTATTTCGGAGAGAACCTGAATATCAAGGTCTTATACAAAGATTCTAGGAAAATAATAATTGACTTACCAGTATAAACAGCGCATCCTATAGCCCACTCAGTGTTCTTAACCCTCGATCCCCTCAGCATGAGATTGTCTGGACCTAGTACTAGACTATCAATGCTAGGTATTTCCAGTCGTCCATAGAACGTGTATAAATCCGCCACTGGGTGAGGCACTTCAATGCGCATGTGCAGCGGGAGGATATCTGAAGAGGAATATACATGGATACAGTTTAATATGTGAGGAGTCAAGATGTTATATGTGAGGAGCGAAATCGACCAATCAGGAACTAGCAGGATGACGTGATGATTATGTCGCCATTCTTATCTTATCATTCATTAATTCACAGAGAAATCGAAGAACATAAAAAAACCTTCAGACGACCATAAATCCTCCTTTCCATCTCTTGTTTTACATCGGTTAAAATAAGCATCATCAAAAGCATGGTGTCAAAATAACGTCACATGATTGTTACGACTTTATAAATTTGAGATCAAATTGGTTGTTCTAACATAAAATCTTCGAATTTTCCGCTTGTCGGAAACCCGGTTCCAACGGCGAAAGAATAGATGATAAGAAGCTTACTTACCAGGAGTGTATGCCACTAAAGGAGGTGGCACTCTCAACGTCTTCAAATTCGTCTCCCCATCCAGATTCGCAGTCGTCACATAACACTTGCCTAGGTCCCCCGCGGAACAAAGTAATACTAGATCAGCCGGTACCTCTTTACCGCGCTTCACTCGTACTAGGGTACCAGGAGCTATAGAGGAATTTCGAACCTCCTTTAATACTCCTTTGTGGACTATTTCAACTGGGAACAAAGAAAAATACTGGTGATAAAAAGCTTGTTAATGCTTCGATCCGCGCCCTTCGAAAAATCAAATAATTAGTGCACCAGGTGCTACGCCGTAGCACTTCGTAGCACATTCGTAGATTCTATGTTCCGTAAAATCGTTAACGAACAACACCTAATTCATAAATTACCTACTATAAATATGGGTAATACCTCGAACCTGTAAACTACGCCTCGCTCATCACCATGACTTGCACGAAGCGACGCGTGATCCAAGTAGGTTTTTTAAGATTCTTTATTGATTTGTATCACGTGTTGATTGAAATTGCGAAATGAACCATTACTAAACTACACGGAGGATCCAAAGAGAAACATCACGACCTGACCACGACATGACGACCTCTGTGGCGCGGTGAGCGAAGGTCTGCCTGCGACGCAGGAGGTTGCGAGTTCGATGCCCGCCTCGGGACAAATGTGTGTACATTTGCAGACATTTGTTCAGGGTGTTCTGGTCGTTTTCTATGTATAATAAAAAATGTCTATCTATGTATTGTATTATATTATGTATATCAGTGTGAGCGAAGGTCTGCCTGCGACGCAGGAGGTTGCGAGTTCGATGCCCGCCTCGGGACAAATGTGTGTACATTTGCAGACATTTGTTCAGGGTGTTCTGGTCGTTTTCTATGTATAATAAAAAATGTCTATCTATGTATTGTATTATATTATGTATATCAGTTAACTATCTGGTACCCATAACACAAGCTCTGCTTAGCTTGGGGCTACATAATGCTGTGTGAATTGTCCAGCATTATCTATTTATTTATTTATTCATCTTAGCTTTCTTAAATTCACATAATTCTTTTCATCCAAAGGTTGTCTGAAAGAGATCGCTTCTAAGCGATAAGGCCGCCCATTTTACTTGTCTCATGTAACGTCTTTTTGTAATGGTTTTTTTTCTGGTGTACAATAAAATATTGTTGTATTGTATTGCATTGTAACTACAATAATGATAAGTAAAGTATCTCTTGTAAAGGCATTGAAATCGATAGCGATAGCAAATGCGAAAATGTTTTTCTCATTGCTATTCTTATCGGATTATAGATAAGCAAATCACGAAATGGGTGTTAGCCTCCTTATATAACACTAGCTTGTACCCGCGGTTTCTGATGCGTTTAATAAGAAAAGTAGCCTACTAAATTTGTTGTGTCTATGATCGTGCTAGAACCCATTTATCTGTTTATCTGAACACGTAGTACTCACGTAGTAGAAATCACAAAATGCATTAAAATTTATCGCCAATCTGTCGCTTTCCATACATACCCTAAGCGCTACTGGTATCGCTAGAGTATTTTACAGATGTACTTGGATGCAAAAAACAAATAATACAACCCAAAATATTTTAAAATCACGATATTACTGACTTTTTACGCCTTCAATGGATTCACGTATATTAATGTTACAAAATAATTTTAAACCGGTAATATTTTAATTAAACAATGAATAATATTATGTTTAACGATACCACATGACTGAAATATATGTACATGAATAACATATAATATAACATAATAATTTAACATAGAAATAATTTAGAACGGGATATTTACCATGATTCAATGTTTTTTTATTTTATTTCTATGTTAATAACCATGATAGTTTCAAAAGTTTTATAATAATTTAAGTATCGAAAACGTTAATAAATTCAAAATGTTATACTTAGGTCTACAGTTTTACGCGTGGTAATAATAAGTGTCCAAACTTTTCGCTACCACTCTGAGTAGCGAACACCGCGTAGGTATGAATAGCCCTTTAGATAATTTAAGTAAACCAACTGGGAAGTCCCTTACCCTTACGTTATCCGACATGTGTCAAGTCCCACGGCTAAGTCAATACGTTTTAGCATTCCATCGCTCAATTTACCTCCATTATCTTCATTAGTTCCAGTGCGTTGACGCCCACAACTGGACAGCTTAAATTTTATACATTGCTGTCTTCCGTATTGATAATCGAATCATACGATACTGATTAAAGCGATTAACGCCTCACGAACGGAACGATTCATTTAAGGCGATAAAGGTTTTTATTTACAAACTGGCTGCCCCTCCTAAATCGACAAAGTATGGTTGGTATCTTCCTATAATCACGCACGCAAAGTATTCGGCTGACTCTTATCTGAACTGGTCCCACTTCAATCATCTAATGTATTTAGGTGTCTAGGGTAATTATGTGCCTAGACTAGACGTATCAGTCCAACTTTACTAAACATACATCCCCGACTTCACTTTGAATCAACAATCATTATCATAACTTTAGAACGGCTGAACAGATTTTCATAAAACATAGTTAAGAATAGCAGCACTTCATGTCAGCTTTTAAATGAAAAAAATATATCATCAGTTACACACGACAAATTTATTACACTTTATTTATGTCGCAGTTTTAAATGGTGATAAATAAGTAATACCCAAAAATGCATTAAATATTTTTCGCAAACTAGTTCGGGATATTTATTATCTAATCTGTATTAAAGCCCAGCCATATTTTCATACTAATAAAAGGAAAAGTTATTGGATATAAGGCTGTCACATATTAACTATATGTATGTTTAGTAATGGTTTGTTATGCAACAATGGGCTTATTGTTATTATATTTTATCAACAGCTTGGTGCTGCCTTAGTGCCCTTAAATGTTTATTCTATCCTGTTTTATAGTATTTGTTGTTATAGCGGCAACAGAAATACATCATCTGTGAAAACCTTAACTGTCTAACCATCACGGCTCATGAGATACAGCCTGGTGACAGAAGGACAGACAGACGGACGGACAGCGGAGTCTTAGTAATAGGGTCCCGTTTTACCCTTTGGGTACGGAACCCTAAAAAAGGCCCATATACACAACTATGGTCTACCTATCTATGACATCATAATAATAATCGTCCATGAACCATAAAATTTAAGTTTACGTAAGATATATTCATAGAATAGATAGCAATAAACTTGAAGGCTTGGCAATGTCACGTTGAGGAATCGTATCTTCTTTATCTTTTTCTGTTGGATAAATACCATACCTTGAAACTCTAGTTTAAATGATTCATGTTTTTCCTCTTGCGTAATATTAAGTCAATATTTAAAGGCCGTCTCAAGAAAATTAACATACCAAAAATAGATTCAATTTTAAATGTTTCTCAATAGGAAAAGAAAATTCAATGCTTTACGGGCATTATGTGAAAATGGCCAATGCGATCTCAAACTGGAGTTTAGCTCTGAAGTGGACCATAGCTAGTAACACGCCTTTGTTTCGGCGAGCGGAGCGAGAAAAAAAAACCGTATTTTGGACGCTTTTTGTAAGATTAATATGTAATTTTTTACAGTCGGTAAGGACCATCGAGCGAGCTCTTGTCATCCTTCTTCGCTACGCCCGGAAGTATAACAAACTGTTTAATGGGGTGGTTAGGTCCCATGTAAAACAATCTACTATTTTTGAGAATAAACCACTAACTTTCGTTGTTTGGATTTTTCCTTTTTCTGATGCAATACCTTGATCCTTTCAAAATTTTATGATTTTAGGTCAACGTGAACTACACTACACTACGGTTTTGGTCCATAGCAAAAATCTTTTTTTTTAAATGTCGATAAAAGAAAAAAGTATATTATTTTTTTCAAAAAAGAAAGAGGTGGAGTTATATATATTATTATAATTATTGTGTATTTTAAATGTAAATTTATGAGTGCTCGATGTACCTACTTGAAATAAACAATTTTATTTTTATAGAAATAAAAGTTAAAAGTGTAAACAAAAGTTGATTGATCACCTCGAGGTCCCGTATCACCCCCTTGCGGCTCAGTACACATGTTTCGTGGCACCCTGTATAACGGGTCGACTCCCCCGTAATAGTTACGGGAAAATACAACCAAAACCAAAATTGATTTGCAAATTTAGACTTTTTTAAATTCACAAATTAGCCATTCTGTATTTTATGGGGGCCTTTTATATCCACGGGACCCCGGGATGTAGCCCAGTTAGTAGTTATTTTTTATTCAGGATCGGGGTACCTATGGGAGGTACCCCGACCCTGAATAAAAAAATCTGTTTGTGCCACAAGGCACGACGCAAAAAGAATTATAATTGAAATTTCTGTTGAAGTTAAGCACCTTACGCATCTCAAAACTAAGAAAAATACGCTCTTTTGGTTCCAGCCTCTATGTAAAATCCGTATCCAGCCCTACTGATACGATGGACTGGACAGGCTACAGACCCCCTAGCACGGATATTGTTGTCTAGGGTAGAATAGACAATAAGGGCATTGCATCGCCATACATTGCGTACATTTTTTGAAGTTGATGGAATGCATTTCAAATAGTATACGCATTCGATGACGAAGTGACGTAATTTTTCTCTATTCTACCCTAAACAACAATCCCCGTGCTAGGGGGTCTGTAGCCTGTCCAGTCCATCGGTAGTTCACAACAAGTTCAAAACTAAGAACAAAATCAGTGTCAAGGACGAGTTGAGTAGAATGACTTACCGACTTGGTTGTTGATTTTATTATCAGTCTTGTGACGCAGCCAGTCTTCGTACCCTTGCTTGACAGCTGTCACCAGCACCATGAAACTGAGCGGAGCTATGCTGGTGAAAGGCGAGACTGGACTGTCTGTTGACAAATAAATTAAAAATACAGGGTGGCTGGCTTTTTGAGATGGGAGTTAATGGCTATAAATAAAAATAAATAAATAATGTTGGACAATTCACACAGCATTATCTAGCCCCAAGCTCAGCAGAGCTTGTGTTATGGGTACTAGATAACTGAAATACATAAAACAATACTTACATAGATATATTTACTATACATAGATAACGACCAGCACACCTGGAACAAATATCTGCAGATCGTACAAACATTTGTACCGAAACCACTCTCTAGCTCTCAGTCGTGAAAGGAGTCATGACCTATGTTTAAGAGTATGAAAAAATAAAAACGGAAAAGATTAAAAATATCTAAATAATTATACAGTTTTGGTTTTCCATAAATCGAGGTCATGACTCCTTTCACGATTTTTCTATAACCCTCATGAATTCCGATTTGGTCCAAAAGTCAGTGGACTAGCAAGGCAAGAATTGAGCTGTAAACCGAAAAACTTGCAGAAAACACCTGGGGATCATTTCCATGCACCCCTGCAAAACCTATATATTTTGTGCTCTCTGAGAATGTAACATCTGTACCTAATATCATGTCATCTTTCGTCATCAAACTTACCTATCACAATAGATATCACAGTGACGATCAAAAAATAAAAGTTGACAACTCTTCTGAACTGCTCTGACAAGTTTTTGGGTATGAACATAAGCAGCGTATACTTAGAGGTTTTGATCTTGTTGTGCTTCTTCTTATTACCCTCTTCTGTGATGCCTACTTCAATCTGCCGCGTTTCCGACGTCGGCGTCGATGATACTTTGTTGCCCTGAAATAATGACAAAGATTTTTATCACATCCAGTATACTGCTGGATATGCCTCAGGGCACGTTCCCATTACGTCGACGGTTAATTTACCGTTGGACAACTATCGTCCCTAGCTGTTGCTGTTGTTTGCTTGACGGTCAAGCATGTTGATCCAAGGTGTACCTTACATAGCACATGTTTTGGCAAATAAAAAATATTTATCTTTATCTGTTCCCACTATTGTCATTGCCTCGACAATCAATCGTCACGACAAAAAATGTCGTCAACGAGGCATAGTTCACATTACCGCTCTCCCATCTCATCCGGGAGACACGGATGACACTTAAATCATGCCGTCCTTTCAGCGAACACCTAAATTTAAATATAAAAGCCACGTTGCTGCAAACTATCTGTCGCCGCGACATAGTGGGAACGCGCCCTTCATGTTGTACATCTGACTAAGAGCCCGACTCTACTAAAGCGGAGAGAGAACGAGACGAGAGATGTGTTTCAAACAACCTATAGAACGTCGCTATTCACACATCTGGTCTCCACTCAGCTTCAGTGGATACCACCGAGCGGAGATAATCATATTTTTATGGCGCGATTGAAGCGGAGTGTCTTGTCGAGATTGAGCTGAGCGGCGGCGGTGCAAGGCGGATATTTTAACTGTGCCTTGTTATAAATAAATATATAATAAAACCGTCGCGTCGCGTCTCGGTATGAGCTGACCCTTAATGTAGTCCCACTGCTGCGTTGGTGGGATGACCAAGGCTAATAACAAAAACATCAAATTTAAGCTTTCATTTATAACCGATGTTGAAGTGATTTTTTTCCACTCCGCACAAAAATAGCCACTGATTATGTTTTTCGGCAATGACTGTGGTCCATACTGACACTGGCCACAGAAAGAAAAAGTCGTTCAATGGAGTTAAAAATACAATCTAAACTTAACAATCACATCCATATCCAACTAAACGTCGTCGGCGCTGACTAATAAGTATAATTTGAAAGCTTTGAAAAAAAAACACATGTTAAGTACCAAATCGATATACTTAAACGTACGATTCAAACTATCATTATCTTCCTTTCTTTCTAGGTCTAGGTTTTATAAAACCGGCCAAGTGCGAGTCGGACTCGCGCACGAAGGGTTCCGTACCATTATCTAGAAAAACGGCAAATAAATCACGTTTGTTATATGGGAGCCCTTAAATATTTGTTTTATTTTAATTTAATTTAATTATTAAAGTGATTAAATAACATCTATCTGTTGCCGTTATCAATATCGAGCAAAAAAATCATGTTGGTTGTATGGGAGCCCCCTTAAATATTAATTTTATTCTGTTTTTTTTTATATTATGTATTTATTGTTATAGCAGCAACAGAAATACAACATCTGTGAAAATTTCAACCGTCTAACTTTCACGGTTCATGAGATACAGCCTGGTGACAAACGGACAGATGGACAGCCGAGTCTTAGTAATAGGGTCCCGTTTAACCCTTTGGGTACGGAACCCTAATTAAAGACGGTCTTGCAAACGAATCGGCAAGGTTTAAAACATGCACGATTTTCTCATGCTTGCGAACATTGAAAATTATTCTAATAATAAAGGTAGGTACCTATATGAAACACAGAACATGAAATTGCTATGAACTCAAGGTTACTTTGACTGGTACGTATTATAGTAATCGATACCGACACATTCCTTCAAATGATACCTAAGAAAATTATTAGGTTATTTATTAGACTATCTATGTAGGAAACTGCCGCGCGTCAGATGCGGTTTTAAACAGAACTGCGTTTAGGCAATGCCTAGATACTAAATTTTTTAAGCTTTTCTGTATAGTGTCTTTTTTGTATAGTGAAAATCATATCGTTTATTTCCGACACCATAAATCTTATTAGGGTGTTTACCCTACCCTATTGGGTAGGTACTTTGGGTAGGCATGCTTTAGTTTCTATAGGCCGTTACCAGACCTCCGCTGCGAAAGCATAGCAGTGGAACTTAGTGCCTATTTTGTAAGACTAAAGAAAAGTTATTGATCTCTGAAAACCGCAATAGTTTCGCCGTCCGTTGTACGATCAGCGAAACAGTGGCGAAGCTGTCTGTTTTATTCTAACGCATAGATTTAACTACGATTCTAACTCAATGCTAGTAGTGCGCGTTTTCGCCGTTCTTTTTAGACGAAATATAATATTATTATAGAAAAATACACAAATCTTCTAATAATGTATCTCGAACTAGACGTCGCGTCGTCGCACATAGGAGTATTTGCATCGAAAATCCGGTCAAAAGTCGAAAACATCAAGTCAGTTATGAGACCACTAATGCTATATATTTTTGAAGCTAGATGACCGGTCCATCAAACGGGAGTCAAAAAAGTCTGCTACCTGCTCACCCCTACCAGCACAGTCAGTCGGAATCTGGTCATTGTTGATACCGAACGCATTTGTTCTCGGCACGTCTATTCGCTCACTGCATTACTTTTGTTATTGTGCTTTATTGTGGTGGATTTTGGAAAAAAATCAGTGTGGTAATGGAAGTAGAAGGTATGTTTATTATTTTAATATTGTATTTTATAACATTGCTGTATAATTTAGTAATTAAAAAAAATTACAAACATGAACCTAAAAAATATGATTAATTTCACAAAAATATTTAAAAAATTGTGTTTTTGTGTATTTGTCAAGCCTTTATTTTTCCACTTACTTGTTACTACAGATGTTCTTCAGTAAATAAAATAAAATTACGCCGCGCCCACGTGCGCTATTTTGATTTGTCATGCTTTAAAGAAGATAGGGTAAAATGGGGTAATTTTGATTTAATAGTTTTTTTTATTTTTTCTTCCAGATACTGCAGAACTAACCATAAATTTTACTAAAAGAGCTTTATATGACTACACACGAGAATACAAAGGGAAGAAAATTGAAGAAAAGAGAGAAATTTTGGGAACAGAACTAGCTGAATTAACCCATTTCCCTAACGATAAAAAAGTATCTTAGATCGCCACTTGAGGTTTTTTAAGGCACAATTCAAGCAGAAATGGATAGCAGCTAGCCGAAAAGAAAAGCGCTTCTTATCTAATGACGAAGAATGGCTCGCATCATCTCTACAGATTCCAAACTTTGATGTAGAGCATACTCATAAATTGGGGCGTCCAATAAAAAGCTTTGAAAACTTAGGTTACGCTCACCTAAGTTTTCAAAGCTTAAGTAAGCGACGAAAAACTAAAGAATTACGGGTCCAGATGAAGACGAAGTCATTATTTGCGAAGCAAATTAATATTAAAATATTTTTCTCAAAAAATTTCGTTTATGTAACTAAACTTTATTAATATAGAGTTCTATGTTAAGTTATAATAAATAAAACCGGCCAAATGCGAGATAGACTCGCGCACGAAGGGTTTTGTACCATTTTCTATAAAAATAGGAGAAAAAAACACGTTTGTCGTATGGGAGCCCCCCTTAAATATTTGTTTTATTTTATTTTAATTATTTATTTTAAAGTGAATAACAAGAATAACAAATTTTAAAAGAATAACTAAGTATTCTGTGAATATTTCAAGCGTCTACCTGTAGCCGTTATCAAAAACGAGAAAAAAAACACGCTTTTTGTATGGGAGTCACCTTAAATATTTATTTTATTCTGTTTTTTAGCATTTGTTATTATAGCGGCAACAGAAATACATAATCTGTGAACATTTCAACTGTCTAACTATCACGGTTCATGAGATACAGCCTGGTAACAGACGGACAGACGGACGGACAGCGGAGTCTTAGTAATAGAGTCCCGTTTACTTTGGGTACGGAACCCTTAAAATATAATTTCCATTCAAGAAAAGTCATAAAATAATTTTGACCGGATTTTCGATGCAAATACTCCTATGTGCGTCGTAGAGCCTTGCTAATTTAGCCTATGTGTAGGTGTAGAGGATTCAGTTCTTTTCCCCTTGGTATATCTCACTCCCTTTTCTTCCCCCATAATATTAAACAAAGTTATTTGTAGCAAATTAGCACATGTTACGATACTACACTGGACCGGCGGCGGCGCGGCGGCGCGGGGCGACGGCGTATTATACAAAAGACTTCAACGCGCACTTAGTTTTCTACTTCAAAGTAAATTCTGAATAATCTCCAAAACTAGTAGGCCTAACTATACTCCAGCCAAGTTCGATGTAAAATTATAGAAAAAAAAACAGCAAAAAACAAAAAAATTACATGTTTGGAGTCGAGTTTCAGATTTAATAGAATATATGCAAGCGACACAAAAACTGACTGTTTTATTCTCTATTGATAAAGAAATTAATGTGCTTATAGGTAGATTTTGTATTTTTTGATGTTTTTATTGTGAAATTCAATAATTTAAAAGTAGATATTTTTAAAGCTCAATCGCAAAATTTCATTTTTTTTAAATGACGGCACCATTAACTGTATTGTCATGAAGCTTTAGCGGGATATCATTTTACAAAGAAAGAAAGCTATTTATTAGACACAAACAACAAAAATAATGGTTTTTATCATTTATTTGTTTCTATTTTTTTATTAAAGGATCTGAAGCACTTTCAGTTGACAAACTGAACGGTGACGTCACAGAAAAAAGCAGCGTTTGTATCACCCCAACAACCGAGTGCAGTTTTATTTTTCGTTTTTATCCTTAATAATTTAAAACTTTGTGGGTGTTATATTTTTTAATAACTTTAATAATCGATTTAAATTCTATGCGTAAGCCAATCGGCAATATTTATTTCACTTTATTAAAGAAAAGCTTATTATCTAAGCCTATTATTTAAGTACACTCCAAAAGCACTCTGTTAATTTATATGTCTGTATAATTAAGTCATGCACAATGTTTCATCACTGTCGCACACATTTTTAAAAGTGGGTTCAAAATGAAATGACGCGCGGTATTTTGATTATTATTGATTTTATCAATGATTTTCTCAAAAAAGAGATAGGGTAGTTGTTATTTATTGCTAATAAGAACGCTAAATATAATCTACATGTCAGGCGAGATGCGAAGCTTCCATGAGATTAGAATGACGTGCTAGTAATTTTTAACTGCTTACAATAAGGGACAAAATGAAGTGACGAGAAAATCAAATAACACATAATTTCTTATGATAATTATTTATAGTTTAAAATTTGACCTTAGAGCTTATTTTGTAGCCTAAAGACATAAAAACTATTGATTTCAGATTTAAATACCACAGATTGGGAGGTCAATACCTTCATCTGCGTTTTTCCGTAGATCCCACCTAAAAAGTTGGATACATTGTTAAACTTTGAAGAACTTTGAGGCACTAGACGATATAATGTACTGTAATGGTGAGAAGCTGAGTATTAACTGCTGGCCGTGGGCAAGTCAATGTCAGGTTGTCTTGTGTCATTAGGTACGCGTGAGAAGTAGAGCATCTGTGAAATGCAGCCTACAAATTATTATGATTACTCCTTAATTCGACGACGCTGTAGAGGAATTAAAGGGTTGCATACACGGTGGCCTAAGGACACGCTTTGATATGGGAGTGGATGGAGAAATCCAGAACCATGAGACTTAGCGAAAAGTCGTGAAAGGTGCATAATAGTCATAGCCTCGATTTATAAGAACACAATAAAACCGGCCAAGTGCGAGTCGGACTCTCGCACGAAGGGTTCCGTACCATTATCTATAAAAACGGCAAAAAAAAACGTTTGTTGTATGGGAGTCCCCTTAAATATTGAATTCTGTTTTTAGTGCCTATTTGAAGCTACGGCTGGTGAAGAAATACAGAACGCAACGGCGACTTCTGCTATTCCAACAGTGTTTTTAGAAGTCCGTACCTACCTATACGTACACATTGATTATGGTCATCACATCTATGACGATTCAAGATAATAAATAAATAATAATAAACAATGCTGGACAATTCTTAACGTAACTTGGGGCTAGATAATGCTGTGTGCATTATCTAGCCCCAAGTTAAGCAGAGCTTGTGTTATGGGTACTAGATAACTGATATACATAATACAATACATTACATAGATAGATATTTTTTATTATACATAGAAAACAACCAGAACACCCTGAACACATTAGTCCCGAGGCGGGAATCGAACCCGCAACCTCCTGCGTCGCAGGCAGGCCTTTGCCCACCAAATAATATACCGCACATTGAACCACTTTGTCACAATTTTGATTTGATCCCTTGCAATAATGTAGGAACAGAAACCACGGTGATCCTCTACTTTTAAGTTAATATTTGAATTGTCCACTTACAAAGCAAAAAAACAGCAGTCCTACAAGGTATATCGAGTCGTCAATCACTCTCGCCGGTAAATGAGCCAGACAACCCGCCAAACCACTGTACTCTCTCATTTTAATCACAATCACATTTTTAGACGCACCGCGTCGTAATCCCTCTAGAGTAAATACAACAATGGATGGAACCGATAGCGGGAATTGCTATCTTATCAGTTTCGATATCGATAAATATATGCGATGAATAGTTACTTCGGAAGGATAGGGCTTATGTTTTGGCGTATACGGAAATTCAAAGCACTTAAAGTAACGTAACGTTCGACATAGGGCTGGTTTTGGCATGATACGGAGTTCTAGGTAGGCATTAGCGTAGCGGATCTTTGCTATCTATGAGATAGAGTTTCTTTGCATTCCAGTAGGTACTTTGATATGCGTAGTTAACATCAGGAGTGCCCATGACACACATTGTAAAAACCTAACGTACATTTTACTCTATTTACCTTTCTCTCTACTCGGCTTCGTTCCCCAAATGGGGGGCTATAGATAGACAATGGGTGAAAGCCATTCTGCCCTATACAGTTATTACTTAGCTAAATCCCAATGTCTCACATCTGATTACCTTTGTTAGTATCCACACTGGGTACTTATTTTAGGAAACATAATTATTGTCTAAATTTATTTTCTTAACACGTTGACGGACATCACTATCTCGGTTGACCCTGTTAGGACACCATCAATTTTCATACATTGCCTAAAGGTAGTGTCAAATGGTATAATAGATTTTAAAAGGGATTTGACAGATCGTCACTGCACACACATATGCGTCGTCCGATTGTATGCAACGTATTCGCCTGTTGACGTAGTGTGGGTATAAGGTATTTTTTTTATTTTTTTTGCTTTTGGTGGCTTTCTTATCACTACGGCCATGATTGTGATCGCCCCTGGACTGCGGCGTTCAGAGTTCGCCACTTACCCTTACAGCTGCTAGGAACTGAAGGATTTTCTTCGGGAGATGTCTCGTAGCTCATCTGGGACGAGCAGGTGCTTGCCCAGATGAGTATTACGTTTTTGCATCATATCATGGGTATAAGGTAGGGACATAAACATAAAATTTTAGTTAATATTGTTTTCTTATTTGCATACAGTTTTGAACATTACATTCAAAACTGCATGCAAAGAACATATCATTTATTTCCTAACAATCACATGGCAAACTGATTTGAAGCAAGTGATAACTCAGATATTAATGGGACTTCGTAAATATCACTTTTGTCGGTTTGGATGCCTATAGCTGTACTGTTCATCAATGTGTTGAATAATAATTACCTGTGCGTTTGGTTCAAGTGGTTGCCATTTTCTCCTAAATTAATATTTTTTTGTGACCAAATCATGCTTCTTCTGCCTGAACCATTTCTGCCTCTTTCATGTCACAGAATTTGCCATACTCCATAGGCAAGTCAAGTTGTATAACTGACTGGACCATTCCTAGATATGTCACAACAAAGTTTGATGATTCTTTGAAACATGCGAGTAGCTCTGCTGTTCGACATGGATGTACGATGAAGTATGGCTTGAAGAAAATAGGGTGATCTTGTTGGGTGATCACGGAATACATATTCTTATCAGCTTCAAGTGGTTCCCTGAAAATAATAATAATAATAATAATAAAAATCATTTATTGCCTGAACAATTCCGTAGCTTAATATAAGTAAGTAAGTAAACCTTTATACAAAACATCGAGTATAATATATGACTGCATGCATAGGTATACAAGATAACAAAAGAACTTATTAATTAAAATATTTAAATGTATACATTATTAGCAAAGTATAGTTTTTTCAGGCAAAAGGGATAAACTCAGCATAATGCCGACAAGCTTATCAAGCATGTACGGCGCTGGTTTTCAGTTTACCCCTGCGCACGACTGGTGATCGTCGGCAGGATTAAAGAGTCGTTTAGTTTTTTGCGGGTTATTTTTGCTTGCTCTATTATTTAAGAATAGTATGTCAGTTAAAGTATCTGTGTGTGCTGTGTATATGTTAGGGTGTGTGTGAGTGTGTCAGTGTATGTCTGACTGAATAAGAAACTCTAGTTGAGTACTTACATACAATTTTAAATTATTGAGCAATAAGGTTATTAACTAAATCCTACCACTAATTATTTCTGGGCTTACCCTAAATCAATTCTAATAAAAGGTATTCATACAGCATCTCCATAGTTCCAGTTGATTTGTTTTTGTGTATTCTTTCTAAATTAAAAGGATAATAAACGTGCCATAAATAGAGAGTGATGATAGGCCTTACTTTATAAATGAAATCTTCCGTAACTCTTCCATCCTCTGTAAAACTCCTGAGGAGTTCCAAACATTGAAACTGAGTTGTGGCACTCCATAACTCAAACTGTAGAATAAAACATACTCTGCTTTCATAATTTCATTCCTAGTAGTAATGAAGCACTCTTTTTTCAGGTATGATTTGATCGGATTTTCGTTTTCGATGAATTTCCAGGAGTCCCATAGCTTGTCGGAGATGCCGACGAAATGTTTTGCCGCAGCTACGAATTCATCTGCGGAAATGATATATTCCATAACGAATTCGATGAGAATCGACAGAAATTATGACCACATAAATCACATTTCCCTAAACACAACAATGAGTATACAATACTATGAAACACCACACCAAAAATTCACTAAAACGCGAAAATTCTTGCAAGAAAAAATCAGTCAAATCAAATCAGTTTGGGAGAAAAACCAAACAAACAATAACATCGCTGGCCTGGCCCGGCCTGTCAATGTCATTGAATTTAGATAATGTCAGTGTCGACATGGTAGAAGTAGGCAATGAAAAAAAACCAGCCAAGTGCGAGTTAAACTCGTGCACGAAGAGTTCCGAACCATTATCTATAGCAACCATTGATCTAAGGTCTTTGGATGGATGGGCCCTATCTATGGAATTTTCCTGTATAACCTCAAACAATTCGGCAGCATGATATGGCGGCTCATGAGATTCCCTTTAGATTTTAGATCAATGTGGCGGCTTCACTAGTGTTGTGCCGCCTATATCGACTTGAGTGAATCATCGAATACAGAAAACTATCGATGGATAAAGTACTAAGATAAGAAAGAATAAAGACTTAACTTAGTACTTTATCAGATCTACAACAGAAAAATCACTCAAATTCCACGATGTTTTTCATTCCAAGTTAAGAACATTATACATATTAGAAAATAAAATTTTAACTAATGGAAACAAATTAGAACTATACATCATTATAGTAGGTTAGGTAGGTATAACGTAGGTAATTATTGTATAAGTAAATATTTTACTAGAGACCGTTGCAAACGATCTAGAGGAAGCTCAATTGATCCAGATTTTACATTTTCTAGAACATTAAGGTTGATGTACGTTGTCTTCCATATAAAACGATTTCATCGGATATCAAAAACAAAATGGGCATGATTATTTTCAAAGTAATCAAAACGTCATCTTTAGCAAAAAAAAGTATTTTCCATACAAAATTAGTACTAAATTCTTGTCTTGGTATATTACGACCTCTGTGGCGCGGTGGGCGAAGGTCTGCCTGCGACGCAGGAGGTTGCGGGTTGTGTGTACGATCTGCAGACATTTTGTTCACGTTCAGGGTGTTCTAGTCGTTTCCTATGTATATTAAAAAAATCTATATGTATTGTATTGTATTATATTATGTATATCAGTTATCAAGTACCCATAACTCAAGCTCCGCTTAGCTTGGGGCTAAATAATGTTGTGTGAATTGTCCAGCATTATTTATTTATTAGTATTATTATTCATTTATATATCATTATAACATATCTTACTAATTTTCTATGAATATAAAAAGCGTCTATCTGTTCCCGTTATCAATACCGAGCAAAAACGAGCAACCAAATCAAGTTTGTGTAATATTTAATTTATTCTGTTTTTTAGTACGTGTTGTTAGAGCGGCAACAGAAATACATCATCTGTGAAAATTTCAACTGTCTAACTATCACGGTTCATGAGATACATACAGTGCCTGGTAACGGACAGACGAACAGCGGAGTCATAGTAATAGGGTCCCGTTTTACCCTTTCCGTACAGAACCCTATAAAGTATAAAGACATGTTTTTTTGGGAGTACGTATTATATTAATCCAATAACTTTTTTCAACATTTTTGCAAAGAGAATAAAACCACTATTTGGATCTCCGCTAGGAGTATAGTTTTCTATGATTTGGATTTCGATCGAGTAAAGATTCATGAAACTCGTGAAAGATTCAATCGATTGCAGAGTGTAGACGTGCGCGTGCGCACGCGTATTGTTTATTCATTGACTTTAAACTATAAACGTATAGTGTGTGTGCGCATTCTGAATAATTTGGAGCCCACCCACACGGCCCCAACTTCAGACTCTTTCCCGTCCGCCGCGCCGCCGCCGCAGCCCGGTCATTTATTATTACAGGCCAAATCTTTAACCCAAAATACCCGGAGCTGTCGAGAAAGTAGTCCAGGTAAAAAGCATGCTTTACCAGCTAGCTAGTGTTAATTCTTATAAAAAAAGAGTCTATCAGAAAGCAAACAGATAAAAGATCTACAAAAAATTAGATTATTTATTAGTTTTCTTTTAGATTAGCTAGTTCCACTTGTGTCTGCTTTATCTACTATAAAATTTACAGAAAAAAAAGATGGATAAAATAACGAACAACTGGTTTACTGAGACCTGTGAGATGTGGCCAGGGGGTACATTTTCATTTGAAGTCAAGGAGGTTCTACATTCAGAGAAGTCGCAATACCAAGACATTCTTGTGTTGGATACCACTAGCTTTGGAAAAGTGCTGGTCTTAGACGGCATTGTACAGTGCACTGAAAAAGATGAATTCGCTTATCAGGTAATTTTATCTTTTCGTTGATTCTGCTAGCTTTTTAATGTCATTACCACTTATTCACTTTGTTCTTTGATTGTCACATCTTTATCAGCAGTTTGTTTAAGTCATAATATAAGTGAGATGTAAATAAATAAATAAAGAAACAAAGGCTTCGCTTCTCTGCCAGCATTTATATTATTAGATAATATCATAAAATTTATTTCAGTTTAGCTTGAACTAGAATTTAAAATGTCTGCAAGTGGCCTGTAGAAAACAATTAGGTACTTAATTGTACTCTGTAGTGTGTTGTTTTTTATATTTTAGGAGATGATTTCCTTTTTGCCACTGTGCTGCCATAAAAACCCAGAGAAGGTACTTATTGTTGGTGGAGGTGACGGTGGAGTGGCTCGAGAAGTTGCCAAACATCCTAAAGTGAAGCAAATAGTTCAGGTAAGTTCCGTATACCATAACATGCCATGATTATACATATAAATAATGTTAGACTACCCACACAGCATCATCTACATCCAAGCTACACAGAGCTCGTGTTATGGGTACCTACTAGATAAGATAACTGCTATACTGATTGCTAGAAAACAGTTGTTTAATTTAAGAAGGATACTAATTAATTAAGCAACTTGTAGATTGTTGTAAATACTAGTTTTAATTTAATTCTATTATTTGATTCTAATTTTCTTTATTAAGCAACTATTATACACATTCTAAACCTATTAATAACACAATGGTTACCACAAATTACCACATACAAGTCAATACCACATACTTGTTATCAAATGTGGCAGCTATCTTCACTCCATATCAGTTTATGGGGTCAGGCTGGTCAAGGGCTTAATAACATACTTCGAAATTTTGTAACTATGACTGATTGATAGCCTCGATCTCTGACCAGAGGCGATTGGTGCCTTCACTTAAGAAGGGACTGGATACCCAAGCTGGGGGCTTGGGTATCCAGTCCCTTCTTACAAATGTACTATTTGATTCATTTGGAAACTACATGCCCGACTCAAATGAAATTTTGCATACCTACCTACATAATCGGATAAGAAATAGCTATGTATCGATTTCGTTTTTCAAATAACATGATGATCATTAAATGAGGGCAAAACTAACTTGCCATATTTTGACCACCAAATCTAGTAGTTTTCAAGCGCTTCTTTAAGCTTGATAAACACTTTTATTCGAGAATCTGTATCCATACAAACATCGTAAATATATTAAATATTAGAAATGAACAATACATAATAGCACCGTATAAACCTATGAAATAGACCCCTATGGAGAAGTGGAAAAGTGAAAAAACTTGAAATGAAAAAGTGAAAACTTAACATAACTTACTTACTATTAGGTATCATTACCTACTTTAAGTTTTCACCATTCACCTAGTATAGATTAACAAGTAGAAAGATAAAAATTTAAGTTGAAGTAAGGTTGTGTACTTGCAGGAGATTAATTTGTGTTTTAGAATGTTATAAGTATTGGAACTTTGATGCTGACAGAAGTGAAGAGTTTATTCCTTCTTTCCTTTCCCTTCTGCTACGCACCATCTAGTGGTGCGTGCCCACAGCCCACGCAAATATGATATCTGGAATTTATTTCTTTTCAGGTGGAAATTGACGATAAAGTGATTGAAGTATCGAAAAAGTACCTCCCATTCATGGCAGTTGGTTTCAACAGTGAGAAGCTAACATTGCACGTCGGCGACGGTTTTGAATTCATGAAGAATCATAAGCAAGAGTTCGACGTCATTATCACTGACAGCAGCGATCCGGTCGGTCCAGCTGTAAACCTGTTCCAAGAAAACTACTTCTCGTTGATGAAGAGTGCGTTACGGCCGGGCGGCATCGTCTGCTCCCAAGCTGGAACAATCTGGAATGATCTGGAACTGGTTACGAGCACCTTAGGTTTCTGTAGGAATCAGTTCCCTTCTGCGACATACTGCTATGCTTCTGTTCCAACCTACCCATCAGGCCAGATAGGTTTCGTTATTGGTTCTCTAGAGGAGAAAAAAGTTTTCAGTGAACCATTAATTACTTTTAGCACAGAAGATGAGAAGAATATGAATCTCAGATATTATAACACAGATGTGCATAGAGCTGCATTTATATTGCCTACTTTTGTAAAATATTCACTGGCTTAGGAAATAATGTTGTTGAATCTTTGTTTAGTGCATAATCTCTTTAAATCGCATAATTTATACACTTTTACAACAGTGCATTTTTAGCTGCTACCTGTTATTTATTGTTGATTGTAATATATTTTATGGGTGCCAATAATAGTTTGTAAGTTTAAATACAGTTATTACAGTAATACATTCCATTTAAGTGCCTTCTTGAACAATGTGATACAGACAGAGCAACATATTTTGTAAAATGTTATTGTATGTCAAATCGGACACAATAAAATATACATTTTTTACATATTTCTTGTTTATTTATGCCGTATCTATTGACTTTAGGAACTTTTCTGTTTAAGTCTCTGTCTTCTACATTGGCTCCAAATAAAAACAGCTATAACGATTATGATCCCAATGACACATAAAATAAAGGCTATCACGTCTAACATAGCTAGTTGAATTACATTTAGTTTGCGCGCCTGTGAAGACATCTGTAGGCCACCGAAGCGTGCCGTTTGTTCTATGTAGAATATAGCTGTGTCCATCGGGTGGAGAGGACGAGCTTTCCATTTCTGGCTAAGTAGTTTAGCTTCGACGCGTTTTCTGCAACAATAAAAAAAAATTACCAAGGGGTAAGAGCCAAACCGCCGCATACTCAAACGCAACTTAAATAGAGACGAATTTTTGACAGATTTTCATTGAAAGTGTCAATAAATCGCGACTTGAGACGTGCTTAATTACTTTTATGCGATGATTTTATGTTTTTTCAGGTCATTGATGCGGTGGCGCGCCCCTGCGCGCAGCTACCTACTGGTCGCAACGCCAAGGCTGGGCTGTGAATGCGTTAAATATGTATTTAACGCATTCACTGCCTTAATGGCCGTACTGAATAGTAAGGCAGCAGATTGTTGGTTGGCTTAGGTACTTTTGTGTTTTCGACCAACTACTTATTATTGTCATCATTCTCCTCTCACCTCTTAATTATCCACTACTAGTGTCTGTCCGTGGTTTTGCCCGATTTGTATCTATGGAAACCATTTAAGGATATTTCTATCCTATGGGAATCGATTTATGGGATATAAAGTAGACTATGTTCTATTCTAGGCCTAGAACTACAGATATGAAAAATTTCAGCGCGATCCGTTCATTAGTTTTGATCTTCACGTTAAAACTACTGAACAGATCGATCTGAAATTTTTCAAGTATCAAATATCCATCCATCCAAACTTTCTCATTTATAATTAAACTCTGTCTCACTTACTCTTCAGTCAACATCTGCCGCACTGCATACCCGAAGCGGTTTTCGTCAAGTTCAGACAACACCAGTTTGTACGACCCTCCTGCTCTTTCCGCATGGGCCGCATTGCCGAATTGATCGCCTAAGACCGCCACAGCAACGGTTGGGACTCCAGCTGACACCGCCTCTGTTAGACTGAGGAGCCCTGCGTGGGTTATGAAGCCTACGCAGTTTGGATGATCTAATAAAGAAGGGTGTTATTTTTAGTATTTTTTTTTAAATTTCTAATATTCTTCAAGGGAGAGAAGCCATCAGTGGAACAATAGAAAAAAAACTAGGCATGTTTAATATCAACAACGTAGGTGGGTATACATACTGAGCTGATTAACCTATACCGAACCTGACCTACCGTTGATTATAGCGTAACATTATTATACCTAGGTATAGTGTAGGTACTTAGGTATCGAGAAGGCATCAAATAATAACAATAGAATACCTACTAGTAAGTACATAGGTAGGTAAGGTACACTAGAACAGTGAAGGTAGGTAGTTAGGCGACGACGCAGAGGTCGCAGATATTTTCGACGAGACATGTGTCGATCTCGTTGGTTAGTGCGCACCTGTACTGAAGGTAAGGCGCGGGTTCGAGTCCTGTCGAAATCATTTTTTTTTGGGACATTATCAAATTTTCGTAGCATATAAATATTCATTATGCAATAATAGTTTGTGATGTGTAAGTACGAAAAATGCTATTTAAAAAGAATAATATCTAACGTGTGAAAAAAAATACGAAAAATACCATTTAGAATTCTTTATTTTTCTCGCATTTCGACTTTTTTATTTAACAAGTACAAAAATACATTTTCTGAACGTATTAGAACGTACCGGCAACCTAAAGCACCAATTTCTTTCAAGACCAGTAGTAATTGTCCCAAAAAGCCTGCAGCCTACTAATGCGATTCCAATTTCTGCGGAAAAAGAGAGCACTGCTTTAACCCATAAAGCGGAAAACACAGCGGTCGTTAGACACAGTGTTAGGCGTTATCCTATCAAATGTTAGCTTAGACGGGCGAGGCGACCTGTAACCTAGTTAATGGTCAGAGATATATACACCATCTGCTGTTCCAAATCAACAATGACATTAATTAACCCCCCTAGTGTGGCAATCAGAGAGTAAGTGGGTATTTCCGCGTCGATCGATACGGTGCGGTTCCCTGCTTTATGATAAGAGCTCTGGAGCACCGATACCTAGAGATTTTTGGCTTCCGGATATTTTACACTGACGGACAGACGAACAGCGGAGTTTTAGTAATAGCCATAGGGTCCTGTGAAATTTTAGGAGATTCATTTTTAGGGTCCGTACCTTTGGGTACGGAACCCTAAAAATGAATCTCGCGCCAACCACCGTCGAAAAACAGAATAAATACTCACGTAGCAAATCGTACTGCGGCAGCCACCTCAAAATCCGTACATTCAACGGCAGATCTTCAAAATGCTCGCCTTCCCATTTCCAAACGATTCGCTGCGTTATGCCTTTGAAAACATTCAAGATGGCGCCCAGCCGTTCAGGCGGGAAAGACGATCCTCGGATAAGGGAGCCAAAACTGAAGACGATGAAGCCGTCTTTTGCACCAGCTACCCATTGCTCTAAATCCTGTAGAAGATGCGAAAAATATAATGTAACTCTAGGTGTACTAGTTTCTGCCCGCGGCTTCGCACGCGTTGTCTCTATAGAAATGTTTAAAGGTTAGACTTATTTATTTATTATAAGTAATTATCTAAAAAAAAAAACTACCTACGGAAGATACACTATGTTACAGCCGTTTAAGGTTTAGAATAATGTGTACCTACGTACAAAATTGTTGCATACGTTTGTGTTCACGCAATTACAGGCGGCCACATCTAGCTTAAATTACAATGATAATTGAGTTGTCAAACATAATAGGATTCAATATTGAAAACTTTTTATAAACTAAAACAACGTTAAAATAAAACAATATCCATAGGTAGGTTATGTAGGTACATACAAACCCTCGCATTTTATCCAACGAATATTAATACAACCGGCCAAGTGCGAGTCGGACTCGCGCACGAAGGGTTCCGTACCATTATCTATACAAACGACAAAAAAATCACGTTTGTTGTATAGGAGCCTCTTTAAAATATGTAAATAGGTGAAGGATAAGCTTACATCTGGCAAAGGCTGAACGTTCCGATTGTAAAGATGTATCCCTCCAACTTCAACAAACGACGGCGGCATAACTCTCACTCCATTCAAAGAGTGATGCGTGTTCACCAATAACACACTCGTATTTTCAGCCACTTCACTTAAAGGCGGTAGTTCTCTCCCCAGTCTCCTTTCCAGAAGCTTCTGCTCGTTCCATCGAATCGCTATCTCAAACCACCACTTGTAAAAGACGTGTATGATCATGTTCTGGAGTCGTTGGAAGAACGTCATATCATCAGTGAGTTGTAGAGTCATTCCTGGCACGTAAGACGGATTGTCCGGAGCACCTAGTCTTGATGGCATCCAAGGTAAGACAGCGCAGGACGACAAACCGACGGAAGGTACACCGTAATTGTAAACCAATCCTAACATACAATCACTGTTGAACTGTTCAAGTAATATCACATCGTAATTTTCCTTAGCTTCAACAAATTCTTTAAAAGCATCAGCGTAGAGTAGCTTTTCGCACAGCGCTAAGTTTGCTTTCGCCAGTTGTGTGATCATTGGGATATGTGAGAGGAAGTCTCCTAAAATTGAGCTCTCCATCGTAGATAAGTCGATAACTTCTACGTTAAGATCAGCAAGCCCCACTAAGCTGACGTCTCTCCGGTTCGGGTGAGGTTTCGATGCCGGGAAAAAAGACACTGTTGTGACATTATGACCTCTTTCTGCGAGTTCGGCTATAATCGGCTCGAAGACCATATGGTGACTTTTGCCAGGATACGGTAGCAAACACAGTATTTTGTAACATTCACACGTGGATATAGCGTATAATAGTGTTAATAAGAGAAACATTGTGACGTCGATTTGCGAAGATTACTCTTGAACGACTGGACGGCAGCGGCGGCGGGCGGCGACTGTATAGTTCATTGAGTTGATTGAAGTGTCATTATGTCTAATCAGTGTCTAATAATAGCAATACCTACGTATTGGATTCAGTTCAGGTCCAAATTCAGATGCTACTGTCCAACTCAGAATACACGGTTTTTCATAACAAAGCCAATGAACTGCAAAATTACTGAACTGGGAAAATATAAAACACTTTACTTTACTTAAAATAATATATATTTGATTTTAACAATATTAATCACTAATTAATTTATTTACCAACTGACAAAAATATTATTTACATTTGTGGGTCCCGAATTTACCTACAGTTAAGAGCGAACTTTGGTTTTTTTTTCTATAGAGAATTTTATGATATCGTATTTTCGAAACACTAGCGTTCTAGCATCAATCCAGTAATCCAGTACATGTCATTATCATCATCAGCCTATGTAAGTCCACAGCTGGACATAGGCCTCCCCTAATGACGCCATAGCGCCCTGTCTTCAGCTTGACGCATCCAGCATCTGCCTGCAGTCTTTCGCGGGTCGTCATCCCATCTGGCCGGAGGGCGCCCTACACTACGTTTACCGGGTTATGGTCTCCACTCAAGAACACGTTTGTCAAAAAAGGTTTTTTTTGCGATTTATGTTTGAGTAACGCTTTTGCCATAGAAAATCGTTAGTCGAGTATAGATCGATGACTGAACAAGCTTTTATAATACATGCCTTAGAGGCTTAGACTATATTTCAACCTAATATTACTTCATACGGTGCATCTGTGTTAGTAGTGTCTAACTCTTCATTTTTATTCTCCTTCGCTTTAGTTTTAATGCGAGATCCCTCCGTTTCAGCGTCCTGAATAGCCTCGTAGATAGCGCACGCCCGAACTTTCTTTAGGATTCTCTGATCGTGGTGTGTATGTACGTGTGCTGATATCCTGAAATAATAGGACTATGAATTTTGGTAAAAAAGAGTTTAAGATAGGGGTACGATTCGCGAACTTTAATTAAAACTGTAGCGACTTCTAGAGAGATATTGACTGAACTACAAAGCTAACGTCCATAGAGGTGCGCAATGAATTCACATCGAGAAAACAGAAGCTATCTACCTACCTAAGCGCTTCAACGGATATCCGCTAGATGTCGTTAGGACAAAATTCCAATGATCCCGGAGTGCAAAAAGAACACAAATCCTAGAACGCGCAAAACGCTTGATTCAGTTGCAACCAACCTATATAGGACTGTTCAACATCAACTGTTGGTCGAAAGACTACAGTGGACGGAAAAGTGGACCAGCTGGGTCGGCCCGGTTAGAGGAGATCTCCCTCTGCCTCAATTTAATGGAAATTCCACAGTCTCTCCAAAAAAAAAACTGAGCATTATAATGGCTCAAAAACCGAGTGTGACAAACGATCTCAAGAAAAAGCTTGCCTCGAGATTCAGGTAAATTGTTGACAGTATTTACTAAAGGAAAGATCTGAATTCAACAAGGAATGTCAATTGCGTATAAAAAATGGCAACACAGTGACTTTTACGCGAAGTATCATAATCATCATTATCAGCCTATATCAGTCCACTGCTGGACATAGTATACGCGAAGTATGGGCGGCTTGTTTTCAAAAAAATTCGTCGAATTTGACTAGAGTATAGTTTAGCTTAGCGTGCGTAACTGACGGTGTTTTTCATGCCACATACCTATCTTAGTTTTACAGTCTTCAGATGTATGGGAAACTGTGTCAGATAAGTGAGCTAACTAAGCCAAAACTACTGTCTACTTTTACTACGGCCTAACTTTCTGATTAAAAACTAGATGTCGCTAGTAAAGTAACTTTGCTGGTTTTCTTATCCTTACCTTTGCCTCACAATGTTATTTTTCGTAACAACAATGGCAGGGCACTTCCGTTTATTGAGATAGTCAACGCACCGCCATTGCTGTGATTTGTTTCTGTTGGAATGTTTCAAATAATACAGGTATCTATTTAGGATCATCTGTATTGAGCCTTGGTTGGATACGGTGTACCGCATCGTTGCTGCCGCTCCGGCCACACCTGAAAAAGTTTTGTGCGGGTTAGTAAATCACCTAGCAGACCAAGCACGATTCTTCTCTATTCTTGTCTGGGGTAGAAAAGACAGAAATGACATTATATTTGTTTTTTTTTTAAACAATAAAAACTCTGGGGCTGGAAAATCTTCACATTGAATGGGCACAATATTTATTTTTGGCAACCACTTATTATTTATCACCTTTTTACACGTGTTTTTGCAAATAAATGACTTTTACTTTACTTTTTTTACTTTTACTTTTACCAGTATTTTGTTTTTGATTCTTTCGCTTCCTGACTCTTTTCGATTTATAATACATTGAGTGCCCAAACTGCCCATTATATGTGCTCCGAACACACAGCATTGTTGGAAGAACGGTTTGTAGTATTTGCCTTGATATACCGACTTCTAGTCTGTTTTGGGCCTAATCTTCCACAGAAAGTAGTCGATCCAGTTGTCACGTTGATCGGCTGTCAATGTCATTTCATAGCGTTTGTGTAATTTGCCGCTAAAGCAACAAATTTTTTTCATAACAAGTTTTTTAGTGAAAAAACAGTGATTTATACGTAATAAAAGTGTTTGGAGTGCCATATAAGTGCGCCCGAGCAGATGGAGCAGGTTGCTACTTCGGACAAGGAGCTGTCTGATCACCGATCTGATTATACTACTTCTCATCTTCGAAGGGTGATGTAGACCTAGTTTCGCCACCCTTTGAGTTCTGAAACTGGTTACTTAGTTAGTTTCAGTACTCAGAGCCGCTACCTAATAATAAGCACCGAGTGGGTAAGTCTTATAAAGATAAAAAGCGCGATCAGCGCGATCATAAAAGAGACACGTTGATTACCCAAGTTGGGTACATCACAGATTGTCTGTCGCAATAAAACACTGCGTTGGCCGGCCCTAGTAAAGGAGTCCGTATCCTCGCATCTAGTCAAATACATTTTCTGAGTTATAATCCCGCCTGACCACTGCTGAGGTAAGCGTGGAAAACTCAACGAGCGTCACTCAAAGTTACCATCGGATGGTCTACTTTGTATGGACGTCGCCGGTTTTATCAAGCCGGCCAAGCACAAGTGAGTACTCTTCTAATACAGCTTGTATTATCAAGTTATTGCGATACCAACACAGGTACCTAACCTATAGTATAGACAATAGGTGCTGGCTGTGCCACCTTTTTTTTGGGGTTTGGTACTGCCTACTTCATGTTTAATCATTTTAGGTGTAAGTACCTAATACCTATATATTGTTATAAATTCAAACAAACTTATTTGAGTGTTAAAAACAAACTTCTGATGACAAGATAATGAATAATGTACCTACCAAACTTAGAGCAGAGTTTTGTGTTTCTAAATAAAAAGTTGTCAGAATAATGCAAAAAAGCTTTTGTTGTGGTTTAAATAAAATAGATAAAAAACTATTATAGTAGGATTGTTCTGAAATTCCTGCAAAATGAACCACCTAGTTTATAGCCTGTAGTGCACTAGACTTAGGCCTGTGCAGTTTGGTTTCCACCGGTTATTCACCGAGAAGATTAAATATTAACACAAAAGTTCTAATTATAAGACCCAAGGCGCGGTATGTACTGTTCGGGGCAAAGTTACCATTTCAGAATTTTGCTATTTCAGCATAGGCAGAAGACAGAGAGAAAATATCAGGACAAGAACTGATTTTTGACTCACTAACTTTAATTGTTACCTTTCTTTTGTAAAAATAATTGTAGACATTCTTTGAAGAACAGTAGCTCATAACTATTGAGTTAATAAGGTTTGCAAATGGACCTTTCATATTACAGCTTGGAGGTCATCGAGCAAAAAAGCAAATTGACCTTTCACATTACAGCTTGTTGGAGGTATATAAAGTGACTTAAACTTACTTGGAGTGAGTGCAAAATACCTTTGTCTTTTGTAAGTTACTCACATTGAGATTGAAACTGAATGGGTGCAAGATCATCGTAATGGTGAGCTCTGACATTTTTCATTTGAAGTAACATGAAACTTATTATAATATTATATTTTCTTTTATGGCTATACCAACATTATATAAAAACATTAAAAATGAACACAATTATAAAGTTTCTTAGATGAAGCATGTGAAGCTCTATTTTTCTTCAATGTTGACAACAGTTGGAATGCAGGTACATCAAGACAAATACCTACTACTATTAGCTGCATATGACAACCAACTGCAAGGTAATGGCCCAAATAAAGACAAATTCCTACTGCTATTTTGTTTGAGTTAATGAATCTCACTACAGGTGAAGGTTAGTGCACACTAACAGTCCATTAAAATCTGGTATATTTAACTTTTATTACAGAAAAGTGTAAGTACTTATAAGTTATAAGAGCTTAAAGTTTTTATTTTTTTTTCCTAAGCTTTGATAAATCAAGTAGCAGAAGATCAGTACATGGTAACTTGGTTATACAAAAAACATGATGTACAATAAATATTTTGACATCTTAGATAACATAACCAAACCAGCACAGCTGGTTTCACTGGGATATGATCCAACTTTTGCCGAGATGCATCAGTTGCATTCATCCAAACAAAAGTTTCCGGTCAGATGGGTGGTGACCCAACCAAATATATTTTATGACACAAGTCAAAATGTTTGACTATACCATTTCATATGTAAACGAAACTTATTATTTTAAGTATAATTATAAGGGAAACTTTATCCTATTGCCAGAAACAAAGTTAGAGTTAGAGTTATAAGGCCGACGAAGTTGTAGAAGCTGTCTTGATGACAATTCAGGACACTACGGCATCATACCCCTCAGGGCAGGTATAACGGCATAGCCGACTGCCCGACAAATAATATGACATACCTAGTACCACGCATAATGGACCAAATGGAGTCCAAATGTGGATACAAGAGTACTTCACCATAACCATAACCATGACATAGTACCAAAACGGTACTTATTGCCCCTGGCCTCGGAGGCTAAATCCTGAATTTGGGGCCATCACATGCTTGCTCGGGCTAGCGACGATGTTTAAGAGCTGTCTTGATGACAATTCAGCTATGGCAGCATACCTCTCGGGGAGGTATAACGGCATAGCCGACTGCCAGCCAAATTATATAACAGAGTATCGGAACGGTACTTATTGCCCCCCGGCTTCGGAAGCTGTATCCAGAACATGGGGCGTGGCTTTATAGATAATATCAAATGAAGGAGGCTGTTACAGTATAAAATTATTCATATTAGGCCGTGAATCGCCATTCACGACTCAGCGGTGTGACCCACAGAGGCGCGCGACGTTGGTGCCCCGTTGATAGACCTGACAGGTTAAACTAGCTCATGGGCACTAACAATGTTAACTCCAGTTCTGAGGAGTCTATTTTTTATACCTACAATCAAGGGCCCGAATGGCACTTAATATCTCTGGCCTCGGAGGCCGTATTTAGAAAGGAAATTTTGCCATATGATCCTTCATCATTATCATCCTCAGTCTATATTAGTCCACTGCTGGACATAGACTCCGGCCACTAGAGCCGTATTCATTAGATGGATCCTGATAAGTAAAATTTTGCTTTAACAAAGTTAATCTAATTTTTATTATGCTCAGCTGAGAGAGTCAATCATTGCTCAAAAGGAGGTTAATGATACCTGCCTCGGAGGCCATATGCAGATGATGAGGCTTGTCAAACTAAGCGGTATTCCGCTATAGCAAGGCCAATCGACTCTTATAACCAGTGATCGGAAATTCGGGCGCTTATTTACCTAAAGTTGGTGAACGACACAACATGGAGCAGTTAAAACCATCTTTCGAACCACCATCTCGGGAATTCTTTCCCGAGAGTTCCCGGGATTTCAGAACATTCTAAAATAATGATTTTTTTCACCGGAACCTTATTTAAAGATGAAATATAAGACACTTTTATTCCGACGCGAAAATCGATTTTTGTAAAAAAACGCGTTCAAAAAAGGTGTCTTATAATTCGTCTATAAATAAGATTTCAGTGAAAATATATTCTAGAAAATTCCAAAATTCCCATTTGGAATAAAACAAGGGTTTATCTCACAAAACAGACATCTATATACCTATATTTTTTTTATAATATTTGTTTCTATTATTCTTACGCAATTATTAAACAAATTATAAATGCTTATGAATAAGTGTTTTAAATTTCGTCTAGAAAAAGGATTTTGGCATAAAATCATAAATATAATTAAAAATGTTTTTTTTTCAGAAATATTGACTTTAGTGAAAAACACGTCAAAATAAAAGTGTCTTATATTTCGTCTATAAATAAGATTCCGGTGAAAAATCATTATTTTAGAATATTCTGAAATCCCAGGAATTTACGGGAAAGAATTCCCGAGAAAGATGGTTTTAACTGCTCCATGTTGTGTCGTTCACCAACTTTAGGTAAATAAGCGCCCGAATTTCCGATCACTGCTTATAACACACTTCAATCGAAGTGTTATAGCACCTTTTGCCCTCGGTCTCCGAGACCGTATCCAGATAATGGGGCATACACACCAGGCGCCGCTACGACTCAGCTCACTGACAACAATCTCAGCAAATGCGTCTGGCTTTCCAACATTTAAAATCCTGAATTGAGGTCCTGTCTGAGCTCTTTCAATGTTCTCTCCCCGGTGGAGTCCCTCGTCAGATGGAGACACGAGAGCTTTTGGAAAAAATTAAGGGGGGGGGGGCAGTGAAGTAGACCCCCTTAAGGTTTGTCCAAGGACAACCTAATTGCTGATGATGAAAAAACATGAAATACTGCTATGGCCAAGATTTGGCTCAAAGGCGATAGTGCTGATAATTGACAGTCTGGTTGGATACTAAAATTACATCCAGAAGAAATTAATAGAATCTACTAAGAACAGGCGAGCTAAATAACCCTGGACTAAAAAGGACAACCTAATTGCTGATGATGAAGAACATGAAATACTGCTTTGACCAAGATTTGGCTCAAAGACAGTGCTGAGCTGATAATTGACAGTCTGGTTGGCTACTAAAATTACATCCAGAAGAAATTAATAGAATCTACTGAGAACAGGAGAGCTAAATAGCCCCGGATTAATAAGTTTGTTGATTTTAATAGAAGCAGTAATCAAACCAGCTACTTTGACTATAATAGCTGGTTGGATAAAATTCATACTAAAGGATACTGGAATAGATGCATATATCTCCGGATAGTACTAATGCTAAGATTCTGATCTAAGATCAGCAGTAGCTTCTAGAAGTTTTTTTTTAGAAAAAAGACCTATTGAGGAGATTCTGTGCAGAGGAAATTGGAGAAGCTCTCAAACCGTCTTACGCCGTGCTGTTATAAAAGGAGCACTACACTACACAGCACTATACTACAAAATCATAACACTGGCCCTGACCAGTTGTTTAATAATTTCATAATACCTATCTTAGTTGTTTGGACTAAATTTTTCTTTTTTACTAAATTGAAATGTTGTATTGAATAACATAGATTTCATGTTTATTCTAGAAGAGAGCTTGACTTAAAGTCAAGTTCTGGTACTTGTACCATAATTAAATTGACTACCTACCTATTTGTAATAAAAAATTTAGAAACAAAGTTGATGTTGCATTTCTTGTTAGTAAGAGATGTTGATTAACATTGATCTTAATTGATATTAAATAGAGCATTAAAGCTATTAAATAGCTACCTATTTATAATTTAGAAACTAGTTAATGTTTCTAAGGATTTACAAACATCTAGTTTTCTTTATGGGTCTTAGTACCTACCTACCTGTGACTGATTTGATATGTATGTAAATTTATAATTTTATAAAAACACACTTGCATAAATTACAGAAATAATATTAAATTTTTATTTGGAGATCACATAGCGTTTGTGCCTACTCTTTCACCAGCAGATAACAAACAGGTCTTCCAACAATGCTGTGTGTTCGGAGCACATATAATATTACCGTTTTGCATAAAAACAAAACGGATATTATGTGTGTGGAGAACACACAGCATAAGCAAGGTGCTTGCTGGTGTTGGGAGACACTATGAAATGACATTGACAGCCGATCAACGTGACAACTGGATCGACTACTTTCTGTGGAAGATTAGGCCCAAAACAGACTAGAAGTCGGTATATCAAGGCAAATACTACAAACCGTTCTTCCAACAATGCTGTGTGTTCTCCACACACATAATATCCGTTTTGTTTTTATGCAAAACGGTAATATTATCGCTGTGTTTGTGTGCGTAACTGTCTAGCTTACCGTGTTTGCAAAATATTTTTATTGCTATTTTTAGAGAACCCTAGTGTCTAGTTAAACCTATCTTAGGATTTAAGATACTATGAACCAAAAATATGTAATCTTTCTTTCAATAAATAATATCTAATAATAATAAGCGCATATTTGCTAGCTCGGTGAGCCGGCTAAGGCAGTGATTTCTTACATTTTATCTGAGTCCTGTAAGAACTAAGAAAGGATTTTGGTGAATTCTTACGAAGACCCTGGCGCCGATTAGTATTGACATAGGATACTTGAAAAAAAAAAACAATGATCATCCAAAAGACAAACCTACCAGAATCTGTGAATGTAGGTGATGTGATTTTTTTTTCGTCACATGTTTCTTCGTAATTTTCATCTACTTCGTTCATTTCAACTGAAGATCTAACAGATGCTGTATCATCTTTCGTCCTGAAATATTCAAAGGAGTTGTACAAGTATAGTATATATTGTAAGTAAGTCTGCATAAAATAATACTGAACAATAACTGACCACTGCATGAATTAATAGCATGGGTAGTTTCCTGGATAAGTTTGGGAGTGACGGCTCGTGACGTCACACGCCGTGCTAAATGTGTCGCATGGCGTGACGTCACGCGGAATTCTAACTGGCTAATAACTTACTTTCTTTTATATATTTTGTTTGATTGACTAAGGGAAAAATACGTCCAATATATTCTTATAATCTAACTGACGGACCAAGACGAGATGATGACTTCATCTTTTTTTTTAATACTTTGGGCTAATATAATAATGATAATAATAGCCTATTATTGGTTCTAAAGTGTTTCAATTAGGTACCTGAATAAATTAATCATGCTGGGACATAGACACCCTTAGAAAAATATTGAAAATGTTTTTTTTTCTTTGAGAAGCAACAGAAATCCAAAAATTTCACTTTGTTTTTCAGTCTATTTTAATTTTAAGAATTTGTCCTTTTCTTAGTGTACAGTGATAAGCATTTTTGATGACAGATTGATTTCTAGTTTATGATTCTAAACATAATTACCCATCTTCCATTACTATAGAGTAAGATTTGGGACTTCCATCATCTTGGTGGGCCACCTCAAAGTAGCATATTTCATCATCTATTTCACTGTTATCATTTTGCACCTTCAATATGTTATTTGAAATTTTCGACGAATCGTCCTCTTTTGTTAATAGATTTTCTGTGTTCTGCATTTTCTGAAACACCAAATAATATTTTTGTGTTGAATGACTGCAATATCACCGGAAGGTATTAAGCAGCCAAAGAAACATGCTTATTTGGTTTTTACCAACAATCAATAGACATTTTTATTTAGTCAGATAATTCTCAAAATTTTTGGGTATATACCATATCTTCTAACCCCTTGATGCGCAGTTCCTTTGCTGTTTGTATAAGTTCTGATAGTTCTTCAATAGATATTAGGACTTCTCCTAAATATATGTATTCAAGGATTGCACTGAGGGTTTTATAAGAAACTTTCTGAAAGAGAATTATATTACGATTAATGCTGTACCCTGACTCACTACCGACACACTAGCACCACCACTTATTTTATAATAACGATATACAGTGGAATTAAAAAAAATACCATTGTACAACTTATGTTACCTATCGTAAGTTTTTTTAATTAATACATCTGTAATAGTTTTGTTTTATATAGTATAGGCAGAGATGTGAGCAGTCACATTTGGTCTAAATCCCACAGTTCATCTAAATAGGTTAAGTAGTTACAGAGATACGAGGTAAAAAACATTCACTTTTTTAATATTAGTAGGATTTCATCAAAAGATATTTTATTATACCTACTTAGAAGCACTTAGAACACTCTGTACAAATATCTGCAGATTGATACACCAAGGCAGGAAATTTAACCTGCAACCTCTTTCGCCACAAGCTGATGAACCTATGCCCGCTACGGCAGAGGTCGTCATATAAAAATTCTAGCCGTGAAATTAGTATATATTGAGATGGAAATTAGTAAGTATATATTGGAGGAACTTGCATTTAAAAATATGACAGGATGACGGCCTGAAAAATATGATGCGTTGATCAGGTCTTTGAAGTAAGGGCTGGCAAGCGCCAGAATCATTTGATGGCATTTTACGAAGTGCCCGTCTGCAGCTAGGGTCATGTCCACAAATTCTTCATTCTGAAAAGGCAGTTTACGGTTACTTCAGCTAAACCTCTGTTGAGGAGGATAGGATAGGGAACAAAAAGAGCAAGGCGGCTATAATGTTTCATGAGACTACCTGCTGCAGTACGCTTAGTCCGTTGCATATATTATTTTTATGAGATTCCCATGAAAGAGAGAAGGTTGACTGGGCCATGGCAGTGTTTATTTAGTTTTGATCAGCAAATACCCCAAAGCCATACAAATGTGAAGAACAGTGAGGAATTAAAAGAAAATCTTTGCTGAGTGCTGGCTGAGCTTTGAGCTTGGCTTGATTTTTATTTTTATGTCAACATTGGCATGGGCTATTAAGCCGTTGGGTTATTTGTCAGATTTGCCCTAAATGGTGGCCAGACTGTCATGTCTATCTACCCACAAGTGTATCAAGTGGGTTGTGTGAATAGATGGACATGGACTGAACGTGTGTGGCCTGAGACCTTAAAGCGGCTACACACACCCCTGCCGCAGGGGCAATCTAGGGAGCACGGCGCGGCGCAGCCGCGGCGGCCGGGGCGGCAGCGGCGGGACGCGGCGGTCGGAGCAATATCGGAATAGTCTCTACACACACGCCTGCCGATCAGTATTCTGGTATAAGTTCAGCTGAACAGACGTGTTGAGAATGGCACCAATATTATCTTTTTATTATTGAGCTGCATGAATGTTTTAAAAGAATTGGAAATAGATGACCTTTATAATTTTTTACGAATGTATAATGCTTCTTTTGAAGAGCTCCTTGCAATGGTGACCCAATATAAAGAAAAAAAAAGGAATTTTCCCACATGTGGGGCCGATCTTTAAAAACTTCAAAAACTCGCGTCCAAACATCTTGCTCAGTTTTATAATATCCTCCGCCATCGACATGCGTGCACTCCGGCCGTGTGATAGTTTGCAACTGAATGAGAAATTGCCCCGATCGTGCTACACACACACCTGCCGCAGGGGCAATCTAGAAAATTGGCCCTGCGGCTGGGCGGCAGGAGCGACAGACAGTCCTTGCTGCCTAGATTGCAATCAATCCCTAGATCCAAATTGTATGAGGTTATACAGGAAAATTCCATAGATAGGGCCCATCCATAGACTTTAGATCAATGGTTTATTCTGTCTGAGCGACTACTTTGAAATGGAATGAAAGCGTGGAAATAGCCAAACAATAAATGTCAGTGTCAAAAAAAAACGGGATGAAATCGCGATGAAATAGCTTTTTAACCGAACTCCGATTTGATGTGGATTTGATTGATAGAATCCCAAGCCAAAGAAAAGAATAAGAAACATCAAAGAAAGAAGTAACTACGAGTATTATTGTGCTGTGGTAACTACGTTGTAATGCCACAAAAATGAAGGCGTTTTTGATTCGGTGAAGTTTTTTTTATGAATTACTACTCAACTGCTTGCTGGGATATTTAGTACAAGCTCTCAAAATTTTAAGGCTACTTGGCTACTACATCAAAAAGAAAGTCCACACCAGAATCATCACTACAATGAATTCTGAAAACATTTTCAACAATAATTGGCGTGGTGTGCCTTTATCCGAAATGTACGGATCCCATTCACCATGGGGTGCTCCGGAATTTCCCCTCGTGTTACCGCATCAAAACCATACCGTTCTGTATCATGTACCGAGTAGCGGAAATCTCGATTGGGACAGGCCTCCTAAGCCACAGATAGGGAAAGACAAGTGGGATCAAGAGCATGTTAGATTGCCTTGCTCCAGTCAAAGTCTCTACCCAGTTGTTGATGTGAGTATCTTTGCAGAGTGAAATAATATAAACAAAATCTCTTTTATTTCAGACACAGCACATAAGTTATTTTGCACACACAGGTCACACAGTCACTTCCACAAGAAATATTTTGAAACATACAATTTCCCTTAAAGCTCCAAATTTATATTTCAGAACAATAATGAAACCCATTTGAAGAAGCGTTGGGGACTGATAGAGCTAGCACTGTGGAAGCCAATCCGGAACAGCCAGGAGCTAGCAATTGCCATTCTGAGCTACAACACCAAGTTCAAGGGCATTTGGAAGTTTCAAGCTTTGCATGCACTTTTTAATGATGTAAGTACCTACCAAAATTTATTTTTTTATACTATGTTTCTTGTTATGTTGTGAGTGATTTCTCAGTAAAAGTTGTATTTCATGTAAAAATATGTTGGCAAAGGTGAACAACTTATCATTTTGACTGTTATATAGAAGCTTTGATAGATTTGTTTTACAGGTTTATAGCAAATACTTCTCTGATCTTGTTTTAGTACCTTGAAGAAGAGGAGTCCCAATACTTCTTTGATGTTACATTACCACAGATTGCTAAGTTAGCTCTAGCTCTACCAAAACTAGTACAATCACCGATTCCTTTGCTCAGGTTAGTTTTTTAATAAGTTTCGTAAATATTTTGCCTTTTCTACAGGTTGATAATTTTATTATGTCACTAAATTAATTATAATAATATGGATTTTATTATTAGCACCATACATAAACTGACACATCTATTTACCAAATTATTATTTAAAAGGACTATTTGTGTTTTGTAATAATTATATTATTATTTTCAGGCAACACAAAAATCAGTCACTATCCCTATCGCAGCAGCAGATATCCAGTTTGCTAGCGAATGCATTTTTCTGCACATTTCCAAGAAGGAATACCAGTAAAAAGAGTTCAGAATATGCTCAATACCCTCACATCAACTTCAACAGGTACATTTGTTTGTACTTACATGCATAAGTTAGGAAAATGGTCTGAGCAAATTACAGGAATTCTGCATTATTTAAGTTGGTATTTTTATTCAACTTAATTGTTTCAGACTGTATGAAATGCCACCATCAGATGACGTCATGGAGAAACTAAAAGCACTATGTCACTATTTTAGAAGAGTTTGTACAAAAGGTGATATCATACTCAGTATTTTATAGGATAACATTTGTTACAAATTAATTAATACATACTACTGCCATACTTAAAAAAAATATAGATGGTGTTGTTGAAGATAATGCAAATGGTACTTGATACAAGGATTCTAATAATATCCCAATCTCATGTTGTAGAACATCAAATCAGTCAAATCTGTTGTAGATTTTAAATTTAAAGATATGGTGGAATAAAGATAATCACAAATGAAGATTGAAAATAAGGTGTGTAAAGAAAATGCCAGGTTGGAGGTCCTTAACTAACTTTTATTATTATTATTATTATTTTTGAATACACAGGCAGCTCTTAAGCTGATGCGTGCATATCATAGTCTTTGTCAGTGCACTTTAAATGTTTGTCCAGTCTATTTTTAAAAGAGTTCACTGAGGGGGCACTGATCACTGATTCCGGTAACCGGTTCCAAGTCTTCACAACGCGATTTGGCAATATGTGCTCTCTTGGTTTGCTGGTACTTGGCCCGCGCTGCAGCTTCAGCGAGTGTCCTCTCAGCCTTGTGTTACTGTTCATAGTGTATAGTGTCTGTGACAAGTCTGGTATACTGTAGTGGTTGGTAAGTATCTTGAAGGTCTCTATCAGGTCTCCGCGCTCTCTACGTTTCTCTAGGGTGGTTAACCCTAGCGCTGTGTGTGTTTTGTTTATTTCTTGACCAACTTGTATTAAGAAACTTATATAAACATAATTCACATGTGCAAGGGCTTAAATCCTATCCAAGACAAACCTGGAATGCGGTGGCAGCCAGTACAAATTTGCAAGAGAATAAAATACAAATGGTACTGGCTGCCGCCGTATGTGTTTTCTACAAAGTTGAAAAGAAATTTAAATATAAATATAACGAAGCACACACTACACTTAACAGTATATAAAAAAAACACCAGTTTACTGGAATAATTATTGCACTGTTAAGTAGCTATACTATGAATGACCCCAGCTTTGTCTGCAGTACAGCGCCGGTCGGTGTGACTACTTTCACTCGTCGATCCAAACCTCCACGCAAATGCCCCGATTGGGCCTCCTCTACAGTGCAGCTTGCTTCACTACCCCTGCACGTAGATCCCGAGAATACGATAGAAGATGCTGCCGGGCTCATTCAAGTGGACTTTGCTAATAAGTGAGTTCGCTAAAATCCTACTGGCTGCGGCATATATTTACCCGCGACTTTGTGAGGATAAAAAAGTCCAGTGCAAATACCCCAACTGGGCAGCTTCTACAGTGCAGCTTGCTTCTGCACTCTTGCATGTAGATCCCGAGAATACGATAGAAAAGGCTGCCGGGCTTATTAAAGTTGACTTTGCTAATAAGTAAGCTTAAAATCCCTACCTGCTTCGCCATATTTTCTTCTATTACAGCGTTATGTTATGAGCTAAGCCAGTGGGTTATTGGAGTTATCGATATTAAATGTAATTTTTACAAATTTTAATAACCTTTTTTCATTCTTTTTAAAACAACAGGTATCTAGGCGGCGGTGTGCTAGGCCACGGCTGCGTTCAAGAAGAGATTAGATTCGTCATCTGTCCAGAACTGATGATTTCCATGCTGTTCACTGAGACACTGAGACACAATGAAGCGTTGGTGATGATTGGTATGTTTATCTTGCTATTAAAGATCAAGTTCAGATTTATTTATTCATTTATGATAGGTACACAGGTATTACAGGGATGGGATGTTCACATATAAAACTAAGAGCACTGTGATCTGCCATTAGGTGTACAAATTTAACACAATTTAGAAATACAATCAAAGTACAATAATAGTGAAACAAGGTTCTCAGGTAAACGGTAGGTACTTTAGCCGTAGCGATCGCGGCGAAAGAACAGTTCCGCCAACTCAGCAGTGGATGCCGCTAGAAGGGCCTAAAGGAACCTACCAAAGGCAGGGCAGCAGGTTCCTCCTGTGTATTTTTATCACATCCGGGTACTGAGATCAGCAATAGGGTATTTTACTCCATTGAGAAAAAATCTCACTAATATTATAAACGTGAAAGTTTAGATGGATGGATGGATAGATAGATGGATGGATGTTTGTTCCTTTATCACGCCATAACGGCAAAACGGATCTGTATGAAATTTGGCACAGAGATAAATTTCATTACATCTCTTCAGCCGTTCAGGCGTGAGAAGGTAACAGATATACAGTTACTTAAGAATTTATGTATGGATTTGTACCATTATTGTGTTTCAAGTATATATGCATGATTTAATTTCAGGTTGTGAACGTTATAGTAGATATTCAGGCTACGGCTATACATTCCACTGGACAGGAGACTTCGTCGACGAGACGCCGTTCGATTCGTCTCAGCGCCGACGGGTCGCGGTGCTGGCGATCGACGCACTGCCTTACGACAACGTACGGCACGAGTATAGGCGGGAGGCGATCACTAGAGAGATTAATAAGGTATTTGAATACTTTACTTCTTCAGTCCGTGACCATGTCATTCATCATCATCATGATCAGCCTATGTTAGTCCGCTGCTGGACATAGGCCTCCCCTAATGAGCGCCATAGCGCTCTGAACGATAGAACTGATAGAACGTAAAAGGAAGACCTTTTACGAAGACCTTTAAGAAGAGGTCATTGTACGAAATTCCATCTGCTTTGCGTCCGGACTTTAGTTTGTTCTTGTTTGTTGTATTTCTGTTGTGAACATCACATTTTTTCAAAAATCTCTATTTTTGTGCGTATGACATTAGATTTTCATAGATGTATTGCGATATTACTGTCAAAATATTTATGTCTTTAAATAGATCCCTCAAAGAATCGCGTGGCTTTAATTTATAAATTGCACGTACAGCCCTTTTTTGAAGAACAAAGATAGTGTGGATGTCGGCTGCCCGTCCCCAAAGCAAGATACCGTAAGACATTATACTAGTTTGTGTTGTGTGGAACAATAAAGTATTTTTTATCTATCTATCCATCATAACAAAGAAGTATTATACCTACTTAGGTACTATTAGTTTAGAAAATTTGTCCCTAAATTAACATCCTCCGGCAAGCTGAAGACAGGGCGCTATGGCGCTCATTAGGGGAGGTCTTACGCCCTGCAGTGGACTAACATAGGTGAGACACAAATTTGAAAAAAAAAAATAGCTCTGATCATGGTTTTAATAGCCCATTAAATATTTCAGGCATGGATTGGCTTCTCATTCGGGACGGACGCATCAACCCTGAACTACCCCGGAGTAGCGACCGGCAACTGGGGATGCGGCGCGTTCGGTGGCTCCTTCCAACTCAAGTCGCTCGTTCAGATGATGGCCTGTGCCGAGGCGAAGCGTCCTATGGCGTACTACACCTTTAAGGACAATGAGATCAGAGACGATGTTATTGGCGTTTATAATCTGTTGGCGACATATAATGTTACTGTTGGTAAGTAAACAACAGTTAATGTTAAACATACTGGACAACTCAAGTCGCTCGTTCAGATGATGGCCTGTGCCGAGACGAAGCGTCCTATGGCGTACTACACGTTTAAGGACAATGAGATCACAGACGATGTTATTGGCGTTTATAATCTGTTGGCGACATATAATGTTACTGTTGGTAAGTAAACAACAGTTAATGTTAAACATACTGGACAACTCAAGTCGCTCGTTCAGATGATAGCCTGTGCCGAGGCGAAGCGTCCTATGGCGTAGGTACTACACGTTTAAGGACAATGAGATCAGAGACGATGTTATTGGCAATACAAATTCTCATACACACGTAATCTGACGGCTCAATAAAATATTGAACCTTTCGTTAGTCCCGATATTTTTCGAGCAGATAGTTTCGCATCACTATTTTAAAAAGAAGCGAATCTATACAATATTGCATTCCATCACTGAGGCAAAGGAAATAAATGCGTGGACAGAGTACCTATGCTCTGTCGACTACAATATTATTATGTTTCTTTCAGGGCAACTATACAAATACATTCTGCGATTTTCTGCAACCGACGTCCGGACCAACGAGCTTCATGCATTCCTGCACCAAACTTTGAGAGATGAGGCGAGGAGATCACTACCCCAAGATCCTGATGAAGGGAAGAAACCACAACCTCAAGACCCCGATGAAAGAAACAAATCACAAGACCCTGTTGAGAAAATGGATACTGTAAGTTCTTTTATTTTTTTTCTTATTAAGTCCCGTGTAATAAAAATCGCCATCTGTTACCAACGTGTCTTAAGCTACTTTGATCACATAGCTAGAAGAACCCCAGATAACCTGAAGAAACTGGTTGTTGTGGGCAAGGTGGACGGGAAAAGACCACGAGGCTGATCACCAAGCCGCTGGTCAGACATTGTGAAAGAGATTACGGGACTCCCAGTGACCACTGCTCTCAGACAAGCCGAAGATAGGGTGGCGTGGAAGCAGTTGGTCAATTCCTCAACTAAGGCTTTCCTAAGCGGGCACGACCTTCAGTAATGCAGTTGTTTTGTGATTTTTATTCCTCTTCAACACGATGAAGAGGAATAAAAATCACAAAACAGCTTTCCAGATCACATTTCCGCTCCAGACCACTAGTACGCATCTCCGCACAGCTTCAATGGAGACACGATAGCTGAAAAACGTTTCTTCTCGTCTCCACTACGGACATCTCCGCTTTGATGGAATCTCGGCCAATTGCTTTTCCAATCGCTACGCTTTGGTGGCAGCAAGCTCAGTGTCGTTCCACTTACTGCGACTAGAGTTTCCTTGATATATATAACTACCTGTCTTTCTCATTTTCAGAGTAAAGCATCAGACTCGTCAAAGCTGAACTTCTCCACGACATTTGTTGGTGAAACCCAGGAATCACCAGACTTGTTCTCCCAGGGCGAATTCGAAGAAAGTTTGAAAGAAATCAAAGTACAGGAACACAGTCCAGAACCCAACACGAGTAAACCGAAGGTACCTAACAACTCGAGGTTGTTCGCAGAAATGGGAAAGTTGGATGAACAAAGCGGTAGGTTGAATCTGTCTGTATCTCATACATCGCCGTTTAAAGTTACTGGTGACTTCACTGGCACTCACGTAAATTCCGCAATGGACACCTCGGCTGCTATTTCTGACGGAACGACAGAAATTAAAAAGAGAGTTAGTAGGAAAATTACTGATTACTTTTGTAAAAAGCCTCTTTGATCTTTCGTCGCATATCAATAATAGTGATTTTTCGAAAATAAATTGTTTAGTGCATCCATCTTATTTGTACATATTTTACTATAATGTTTATTTTTATGTATTTGTTGTGAATAAAACACAAGGCTAATATAATTAAAATTATTTATTATCATTCCTCATAAATCTAGCATACTTAACGTAATAAGTGTATAATAAATAATTGAATAGTTATTTAGTTTGAAATATTTTAGCAATATACATATTAATAACTCGATAATAGGTTTAAAATAATTCAAAAGAAATGAAGACATGCAAAATAGGCTCTCTTTGTATTAGTCATAATAATATATTATCAACAAAGTTCACATTTGTCTAGATCCGACAGTATTACACTAAAATCTATAAATTAATAAATATTATAACTAAAGAACAATATTATACCTAGCGACTCAAAAGTGATGATAAATATAATTTAGTTTCTCTTTACAAACTTTGGCGAACTGCATAACGATAAACATTTCAATCAATACTAGCTAATCAATTCATTGGGGATTAATCTCCTCATGTCTGAACAAAAACCGTCAACGCGAAATTATGATAAACAATAGACCAGCCATAGACACTAGAAGTAATAGATCGAAGATGCGTACGTGTAAGTTGCACGGACGTACATCCGCGATGAAGCTTGAAGACACACCAATAAAATTTGATAATTCTATGTAACTTTATAACATTTCATCTACGTCAGTCATTAACCTAGAACATTCATTATATCTATGTAGGTATAACCTGCGTAATTCAAGAACTAGATTGACAATGAAATAAGTTTCCAAAAAATTTCGATTTCGGCGGATCTCGAACCCGAGCCCCACCCTCAGTACGTAAGAGGTCCCAAAGATTTTCGATGGAACCGACTCAGATTTCGTGGCTTAGTTGGTTCGAGCACACCCATACTGAGGGTGGGGCGCGGGTTCAAGTCCCGCGGAAATAGCAAATTTTTGGGAACTTATTTAATTTCTTAGAGCTACCCAGAGTACGGGTAAGCACTATAACAAAAAATCTTAGATTGATAATAACGTCAACTCTCATGCTGTCCCAATCAAGTCAAACTCTATCTGAGCAGAGCCCCAAGTCCATTTGGCATATGTAGTATCGAGTCGTAATCGTGACACGTAGTTCTCAGTCCGCACAATATAGGCGCTGTATCAAAACTTCAGGAAAAATGAGACGTCACGATCCTATCGTTAAATTGACTCTGGGTACAGGACAGCCTGAGATATGACGTCATTATCAATCACATTCTTAATTTACGCGGGTTACATGCATGCATCTCAGTGCCTACGGCTGGCAAGACAACTGTTAGCAGCGACTGATTTCAATGCCAACGCACAGCTAGGTATTCAAACAAATCGTCACCAATAGCTTAGAAAACCTAGACTATTTTGTATCTCTTAAACATACTTGGGGCTGAGTGGCAGATAACATTTACACTGAGCCCTCAATGGACATTTTTGGTATAACTATGTACCGCAAACACGACGGATTTGATAGTTTTAAGATAGCTTATGGAAGTTTTGGAAGCGACAGTACTGCTCCCGTTAAATGCTCGATAGTGGAACATAAAGTTTAGAATGTTATGGCACACATGGGTTTAATGGACGATTTTAAAAGCGTATATCACAGACAGCTAGTGTTGCAAACATTTTGTTGATGTAGAGAAACAATCGGTTCCATGCATCGCTAAAATGCGCGTGCACTAGTGACCGTTTATGTCGTAGCTTTGAAACGTGAAGTGAAAGTCAAGCTTCACCTTTCATGATTCACATTATCATAATTTTTGTCTTTGGAACATGTTAATGGAATGGTCACTTTGCCTCGTTTCTGCTGTTATTTGGACGCAAGTCATTTTCGTTTATAAACGGATCGTTCCGTATCATCATCATGACCGAAACTTTGTACTTTGTGCGTGTCTGTTTGCATCTACACATAAGTTATCCAGAAAAGTGCGTGTGATGTAAAATCATGATTTTATCTGATGCTTAGAATTCTTTTAATGTGAACAGGAAGAGTGATTTCATGCGCTCTTAAAGATTACATTCGGTACAAAAGTAGCGGAAATACTAGATAGTACTACATTTTAAAGTTAGTAAAATATATTTAGTCGACATTCTAATAGATATTTAGTTGATGGGTGAAATATTAGTTTTGTTGAAATCAAAAGGTAAATGTGATAGAAGGAAGTCTTTAGAAGTTTAGAATACTTTTATTCATATCATTAGCTCTAAATTTAATGTACTTTGATATTTACAGAAATGCTTAATATTAATTTCCATGATTGAATTCAAATAAAGACTTGCGTTTACCCTATAGGCCTTGGGTTCAAGACTGGTTATCTAAGGAAAAAGCGAAAGTACCTACACATTAACTTATCTATCTCGCAATCCCACCCGCTCTGAATCCCTATCGTTCAATTCTCTTGGCTTAGAACTCTGGATTGCAATTTTACTTTCAATCCCATGATGTTATTCCGTAATGGTTCGCCAGAAGGTTCAATATCGGCTAAAATGCATCGCCAACATGCTTCAAAGTAGAATTGGCCCAAGCTTGTCGCTATCTAACTGGGCATTTCTAAAAACGTGTAATGATTATGATTCCTCTTAGCATAAACAGCGACACCCTGATACCCGCCCGGGCGAACCCAGGACAAAAGGCTAGTAAGCTCTAAGGATATGACGTCAAGTGTAGAAATTGCATTCACGAATTCATTTACTTCGAGCTCTTGACAAAAGATCTACATGTAGAGCTGGGGTGGCCTGACATTCAAGGTGAGCCATGCTCCCGTGGGATACACTGATACACTATTTATTTTAACAACATCAATTCTCTTGCTGAGTAAAATCTTATTTTAATAAACAACACCAATTAGTAACACTTATAATTATTAATTCTATGTATTCAAGAGCTCGTCGTAAAGTATTTAAAATAATGACGTCTGTAAATACAATAATAATGCTATATTTATTATTATCTGTGAGGGTAGGAATCAATTGAAACTATCGCAAGCGGTTTTAACTCGGAACAGAATCGGAACGGTTATTTAAGTTTATCGGACGGCCGTTTCTCTAGTGCGACGATATATTGAGCCGTCGGTCGCTATACCAGCGAGACATGATCCATTCTGGTATTTGTTGATCCCAAGTCGGATCAAGCAGGCCCATTATATCGTCATCAACATTAACAAACTTTAGCAGCGCTATGCCAGTTACTTCCTCTATCTAAACTCCCCTTTAATTTCTTACTTTACCTTAAATTTCCTTATCATTTTCGTAGTCCAACCTAAAATGGTCAATCCATGTTTTCTACAGCTGCATTAAATTCAACATCAGAGTATGATCCTCTCGATGCTTACTTTAAATCAAAATGATTGTAACATTTTCACTGCTGCCTTTAATTTAGCTTTAGGAAACACTGCACAGAATCAACGCTTTTACCGTAATAAAACTGCATTTAGTTCGGTTACAGTATTCTGGATAACTTATTAAAACTATAAACAATATAATAGCATAAGAAATCGGCATAATATTAACTTTAAATATTTTACTAAGAGGTAACCTGTAGGCATTTTTCTATTACTTAATTTACTTACAAGTGTGTTACAAACTTGAAAAAAAGAAATAACCAATTGTATCTAATTTAAATAATTAAGTACGTAAATAGAGTAAAGTATACAAAGTGTGCTTGAAGCTAAACTATGCTAAGCGATAGAAAAAATAAATAACAGAAACAGATATGACTAGATTGTTACCTAGGACCTACTTCATAAAGCACTATGCGCTTATTTCTCAATAATCTTTATTATATAAATAGATATATTATGATTAGTTCCAAATTCTAAGTTTGTTTTCTTGATTTAATAAATATTGGCAATCGTCTTAAGTACTAACTATCGTCGGAGGCACGACGGTGCCTCTTCGTCGCGGTCCTCCGACTCACGCCACGCAAGGTACGCACCCCAGCGACGATTCAACGCCTTCGCTGCCGAAACCAACCATGTCTCGAGCGATCATGTCCCTACCGATCTGTGCACGCGACCGATATAAACATTTTATAAAATTTCAGATTCCAATAGTTTTTTAGAAATTCGTTATCGTAATACTAAATTTCGGATACCGCGAGTCGTCGACGCGAAACCCGCCGCGGCCCGCCGATGTAAAATTTACCTATATTACGAGACTATCTAATTTTGTTAAAGCGGCGGCCGCGACGGCCGAATAGTGACAAGTGAGAGGATACTCAGTGACGCAAGACGCTTCTAACGGAATGAAGGGTGTCCGTGTAACCCACGCACGGGACGCGGAGACAGAGAAGTCAAGTCGGAGATGAGAATGAGATCTGTAACCCTACAATAGTTACAAGTATAAAAGTAGCGACAGACTAGTGGACCCGAGAACGAGCGACGCGCGCTCTGCCGGTCCTGGCGGCGACTGCCGACAGGTGGCGCCATCTGCCCAACGAAACATTTAGATACATTTAAATAATTGCGAAGCATACCCTGTATCCTATAATCACTTTTTGGGCAATCGTTTCTCTGCAGAATCTAGAACGTTTGCGTCTCCGCTTTCCACGATGAAATATTTTGTATTCCGTCCGGACGAACCCCGCAATGGTCGTCCGGACACTATATAATGCACTACGTTAGTTTCGTGGTGATATTAATGAATCGTTCCTCGATCCGCTACGGTACGAGTTCGGTTTGGCAACGTTTAGTTATCTAAGTGTGGGCCCGCTCGCTGAGCGCGGCTGCCGGCGGCGCGGCACTCCAACCATCTCGTCGACTCGAGTTTCGAGACTCGAGACCCTTGTGCGCAAGGGTAACCCCATCGATCTCTCAATTATCCTATCTAAAGGTGGGCGCACACGCGCCGGCGCCCGGTTAAATACTAGAGTTATGCTCTATCTCTACTGGCGATCGAATGCACATAATAATTCAGTGCTTTAAAGCTGAAAGACAAAATGGGCCGTCGCGTGTACGCGCACTCGCGTTATTTACAACATTGTAAGTAAGGACCGGCTCCCGATGGATCGAACACGACCACTTCGACCGAAAACAAATAAGGAAAAATCAACGAAACAAAACAAGACGAAGAACGACATCAAACGATTAAAAAAGCGTAACAATATTGCACGAGAGTTAAAGAGAAAAGAACTACATTACTTAAAACGACGGTAATTTCATTGATCTAAACCTGACTTAATCGTAAATTAAACGCCTAAAACTAGGATACTATATGAATATAATTTGTGTAAATATAAAATACTTTGTTAGATAGGAAAGTGAATATTTGACTAGAGTTAGCGCCGCGCGCACGGCTACGCACGTCCGTCCACTCTTGCCTTACTCGTGCCCGAGAGTTGTGAACACTCACTCGATATACTTTACGGGTCTACGGTACTGCACTAGCGCTGGCCTCCAAACTTTCTAACAAGATTCGTTATAACTCAACATGCAAAGAGACGGCAAGAGGGTACTTATAAATTGACATTTGCGTCGGTGCACGTCTACGTAAGACAAGAGTTGTCGAGTGGCGAGGCCCTGGCTCGAGGGCTGGTACGTCACCTACTGGCCGAAGTCGCCACACTGCAAATAATGTGTGCTGGTCTCGGGCCTTCGGTAAAACGGACCCTCGGCCGCGCCTTCCCACGAGACATAGTCAAAGCTCGTTCACATTTCAGTAATCATGGCACTTATACTATTCTGCCTATATACATGTATAGATTTATATTTATTGGTACGTTTGATTATGAAACTATTTTGTTTGTTATGTATAGTAATTACACTAAGTTTGTAGTTTAACGCGTTAGTTACTGTTGCCTCCCCGCACTGGGTTAACAGTCACATTTATTGTATTTAACACCTTACCACGAATAGTTTTTTATATGTATTGTATTTACATACACTGACACGTAAAATAAATAACAAGCGCGCTCTTAGGAATTGACTTCGCATTTAGCGAGTTGGTATCGTCTCTCGCACACTAAACGAAGCTACGATTTGTATATTGGGGCACTTTTGGATTGTCCGCTCTAGGGTGTAAAAAAATAAATAATTTAGCTGTTGAAAACGATCCAAAGGCGACCCAATTTCGGTTAATAGGTTTTAAATAACATTTAATTTGTTTAACGGAAGCGGTTGGGTTTCTTTGAAAATTTCGAATTGTGCTTTTCCGGGAGCTGTGTAGCGCGCGAGAGGCAAAAGAGCGTAACACACAAATGCAATGATACAAACGGCCTGTACAAGATATTATAATTTTATATCACAGCCCATATTGGAAATATACAACATATAATATTGATCTTTCAAACGAAGGCCTAAATATGGTTTGATGAAGTGCACTTTGATTTGTACACAGCGTTTAAATACAACATTAAAATTTTAACAACTTTCTCTAAGGTTGTACTGGGTGTACCAAGGAGTTCATTAGAACTTTATAGACCTAACAATATAATTGGTCTACTAAATAGTGCTACATATTCGTTAACAGGATGAGGAATACATTATACAGGAACATTTTAACCCTCTAGGTGAAACTGGTTGAATGTATCAAATAAATAACAATGCGTCACTATACTTGCGCAGTGACGGAACCGTCTCGATCTTCCACTCATGGCACATTCGGCAAAAGTGAGACGTTGATTATTGTGATTGTGAAAGAGCGAAAAGATAGATAATTTCAATCGTTCATCCAATAGGTTTGTTAAATGGGCTCTGATCGTATTGCCAGTAACATAACATTTATATTTACATAACATATTTGGTACCACCCAGTGTAATACCTTACCGGAACATACAATGATAAACTTTAACAAAATATAGGAATTTTATATTCTTTTAATAGTGCTATATCATCTTACATTAGTGTGAGTCAGTGTTCGGAGGCAACAGAGATCGCGGCGCGCGGGGCGCGGTGGCGTCTGACACGTACAAAGGAAACAATCCGACCACGTGACGCGCTGCGTGGGACCGCCGGCGTGCCACAAATGGCAGAACAACGCCACAAGTCCCACGGCAACAAAACAACAACTCTAATTCTTACAAAGATGCCAACACACACCCCGCGCTTCATCCATTGTAATATACTATCTTTAAAATACATTTTCCTCATATCTTCATCTTACTTAATAAATTCAGTTTCGCTTAATTCAAGCAAATAACTAGATATAATAAATTTATGTTAAAAGTTTTCAGTTAAACTTTACTTATAAGTTAGAAGATGTTTGAATGACAAAATTTTTATAACGTCATTTTTATAATAATAATTTAATCAAAGTTAATAAATTGTATATAATAATATAATAGATTCAATGATTAATCGATAATGATAGAATGAAGCATCTCTACGCATTGATCAATAAATTAATTAACTAATTTAGTATACTTCCCACAGTTAGTAATGATATTTGCTTTACTCCGCGTGGGGATAAATTCCTTGGAATTGTTGATAGTGCGCAAAGTTGCGCGCCTCGGGCCTAATGTAGAATGTACGCTCCTGATACTCCCGGTGGTACTCTTGATACTCCCGGTGGTATTCCTGATACTCCCGATGGTACTCCTGATACTCTCGATGGTACTCCTGGAAACCACAATAACAATATTACCATCAACTGCTTTTACCTCTGGTTGATGAGCGAAGGGGTACAATCTGGATACTCGACCACTTCACCATGCAAGAGTCGCGTCAAGGGGCACTACCCCTTACATCTTAGGGCACTTTATAGAGTAGAATTTCTAGAGTGAATGATTGCGAGGTGGTTATACCATATAACATCAGATGGCCCATTAGAACCATTCCTCGGTGCTTGCATTTTCTCACAATCGTAGTGAATAGTAGAGTTTTTCACTCGGGCCAAAAACACCCATTATACGAGTTATAATGGGTGTCTTGTCATCTTGTCATCCTCCCTCGTTACGCGTCGGTTGTAATACTTCCGGTGTTACAACCCCGTTTATAATGGGGTAGAATGGGGTAAAAATATACTAATATCATATTAAGACTTAATGCAAATACTCACAAAGGGAACGTAGTAGGCGCTCGAGGACGGTATCGCGTGTTAGTAAGGCCGATTGGCGTCTTTTGGCCGCTTCAGCTGGACCTTCAGACGCTTCATCCCGATCTGGAACCCGTTCATGGCCTGTATAGCCGAGTGGGCCGAGGTCGGGTTGTCAAACGACACGAAACCTGAAATATATAAACAAGAATTTCTTAAACGCACTTATAGGTACTACTGTAAAAGATATCCACGTAAAAAATAACAAAATAATCAAATACTTGAAGGAAAAGGTTATTTAAAGACATGTCTTTGAGGTTATATGAGTGTTTGTAAACATCTAAGTATCTGATAATATTAATACGTAAAAGAACGCCAAACATTCCGGTCAATCAAACATAATGAAATAATTATCATTTCAGTGTTGCTTTGTTACGATTGTACCTAGATTTTACCTAATCTGAATTTTTTGCCCATTCGTTTCGATTTCTACGACCGTATAAAAAAAGAATAAATTTCGAAAATTTTGAAATTTTCGAAATAATGCATTCACTCCACTTACCGAAACATTTGCTCTGATTAGTGGCGCGATCAATGAAAACCTTGCTGCTGATCACATTCCCGAACGGAAGAAACATCTGCATCAGCTCAGCGTCTCCGAACTCTTGCGGCAGGTGGTAGATGAACAGGTTGCAACCTTCCGGCCCTGATATCGAGCAGCCTGGAAACATGAGTATCTCTATAAAGATTTCGCAGATCTGCTTCACATACCTTCACACGGGTTTTCGATATTTCGAAATGTTAGTGTGTTAGGCATGTAGAAGCTGGCGTTTCAGTGCATGCAAATGTCATTTTATTCAAGGAAGTTAAAATTAGTAGATATAATCCTGTTATTTAAAAAAAGTTCTGAATCTGGATTATTAATTTAGTAATTTTTTTTTCTAAAGGTATCGAAGTCTGAGCGATATTCAAAGTACATGCAAGTTAAAAGCGGGAAAGTCGACTCAAGAAACATTAAACAAACTAAAAGTAATTGGATTAAACTATAATTAGTAGGCGTTATCTTAATATATGAACATACTTACAAATATTTTTGACACGTGTTTGCAAGACATGAAACCGAGCATGGTACAGCGACAAACATTGCAATGGTAAAAGCAGTGAACGTTTACGGTGGCAGTAAGGAGAAAAACAATCACCTCTCATACTTAGAAGTTGAGGATATAAGTGGTTACAGATAGCAATATAATCCGTTAACTATTAGTTGAAATGTTAGTTGTTTTGCACCAAAAAGGTACAACTATATATCACTTACAGACTCTGACTCGTAAATGATGAACGAGGTGATTCATTTTCCACTTTTATTAGAATCATGGAGATATTTAGTCATGGGAACAATATGGTTCGATATGGATATGTCGCCGCCGGGTTGTAGAATCAGGCCGATTGCAGAACTCACGCTGATTTATTGAGAATATACTCCTTTGACGAGATGGCAAAGTGAAGTTTAGCCTTTTTGTCAATGTCGATGCAACATTTATTCACATCATTTTTCCTTATAAATTTAAATATTTTTGACGATATAAATATGATTAACTTACTAATAGGTGATGATTTACGTATTTTTATGTATTTTTTGTAGAACATTTTTAAGATGACTAAATTAGTACATAATGTAAAGCATTTCTTTTATGAATAAGAACTCTAACTAAAAATGTTGCAACACCCTAACAGGGTTCATGTAGATTCTACCGTAAAATTGTAACATTGAATGCTATAAATAAATAAATTTAACGTCGTTCGTTCAACATACGGCACATAATCGGCAATATTAATTGAATTGCGTCGTTTCACAATCGTTCTAGCCATTCTATAAATGGGCTGGTTCTACGATCCGGCGGCGACAGATATACACACACAGTTATACACAATAATCAATCACACAAAGTGAAATTCATAATTACAGAATACGTTTTTTAAACCAGAGTAATTGTAATGAATTTCACGAACAATATTCAAATATTCAGTATTAGGTATGTAGAACCTTTATTGTCTAGCATTGAAATAAAAAAGTTTTTTTTTAAATTAAAACGTTTCGAAATTTGCGAACAATTGCAATGAAAATTCAAATGCTAGAAAATATAAAGATAAATTGAAGCATCCTTGAAACATATTTTGGAAGTTTTTCATATTTTAAATTAATAATTAATTATTTTAATAATATTTGTACAAAAATTATGTTGTGTTTCAAATATACAGTTACTGGTACTGTAGATTACTATATTATTTCAAAGACAGTAAAAAAAATGTCTGAAACATTTGTAAAGTTTCGCATCTAGGTTATTGAGGAGCCATCTGGAATATAATTTGGAAATCAAACGTTATTTCCTTTGCTACATAGACCATAACATGTTTCATAGATCTTTCCAAACAGAAGTGTAGAAGAATGCCCATAGTTCCACGGCTATAGTCAGAGAGAGGAAGAGAGAAAGAGAGAGCTGTGAACCATTCACTTACCGTCTCTTTGCGCGGGCGCAATAGTCGGCATCGGGGGCGGTATGGGCTGAGGATACTGTCCATACACCGCTGGGTACGCTGTCGGACAATCGGTACACAATGGACACCTATTATTATATCATACAATATACACATGCACATATACACGTCATAAAGCATAATATAGATCTGTTTTCATTATGATGATATACAAAAAGCATGTCAATTACTGTAGAATTGTATACAAAGTGTATTTTATTTCGTAATACACGTAACATGTGTACTAAGCCGAAAGCGGGCGATTCTGGAACCCGAGAGGAACAACTTGTTAATAATATTTCTTTTAATTTCGAGTTTCTTTATGTTTTTCGATAAATAAAGAAAAAGAAAAGTTTTTTCTTCATATTCGTTTTCTTTTACAAGCACTCTTACATTATTAAAAAATATAAAATATAACACAATGTTTTTGCCTGCTTTTTCAGCAACACCAGTTTTTTATTATGATTTTTTTTTATCAGCCTATTCCGTCCCACTGCTGGGCAAAGTTATGAAATTATGACATTAAAATTATGCCCTTTGAAATTTAAAAACAACTATTAGAATGTATGGAATAAATGTAAAAAAACAAGAACATGCAGAAAAAAGGCTTTTTTTAAGTAAAAAGTTTTCGGAATTTAAAAAATCGTAGGACAAAAGCTGGTCTCGGGGCCCAGAATCAACCCCTTTCGGCATCGTGGACATGTTTCGTGCCACCTTGTATATTTACTATATATTGCAGTTTTCTACACATTCAATTGAAATATTGATAATATACGGCCAGATATAATATATAATATATAATCAACTTCGTGAGAACACATTCGTTCTGATTTAAATTATAACATCCAAAAGACATTTAGCAAACTCAATGTTTTATCCCTATCGTTGATTCAACCAAAATTATCACCTACTTTCAAAACATTTCATGTGTGCCTTCTTCTCCTAACACATGCCATACCAAAAGCTGTGACTCATGTGTGTCTCATCTCTATAGTTTAACAACCAAGAAACGGTGATTTACGATATCAATACAATATCAATCATTCATTTACGTGTCTAAATCTAAATATCAAATATAAATTTGTATATATCTATAAGGCCCGATATTACCAGGGCAATCAATAAAAAGTTGTCACATTTAGAAATTATACAAAAAAAACTATCAAAAACTCGTGTGAAGTGTACTCACAGTACCTAGGTACTTATTTAGGTACTTAAACTTGAATCAGAAACGAAATTACGTACGTTTTTACGGAAAGTTCTTAGAATTTTCGAAACTTAATTGACTTCTCCTGATCTCAAAGACATCAACAAAGTGAGGTCTTCAATAAGTTATTGTATTGACTTCCCTGGCACTCAGGGCCTGTGTGACAGAGCTGATTCTCTTACCGACTCCTGGGAAGGGCTGCATGCTAGAGTAAGCGGCATGCTGCAGTGCTGCAGCCTCTCCGTTCGGAAGACCTTGAGCAGTTACCGGCACCGCTGAAAATAGATGTGCGATGAGAACCGAGTAAAATTATTTTTATAGCCAATAGACCTTCGTTTGAGCACAATCTGACCTGATGGAAAGTGAATATGTGGCCGTCGTCGGCCACATATTCACTTCACAACCAATCACACACAGACGGTATGCTCTAGATACCTCGTGGTATCTAGAGCATACCGTCTGTGTGTGATGCTGGATGCGGCAAGCTGAAGACAGGGTGCTACACCGCTCATTGAGAGAGGCTTATATCTAGCAGTGGACTAATATAGGTTGATCATGATGATGAAAAGTCATATGTATGCCGTTGATTTGGTGTAGGCAGCCACTTGAGGCAGCGGCGGCGGCGGTTCGTTTGCAGTTCGGCGAAGTTGGAGCTCGGCCATCTTGATTTTAAGACGTACGATATTGAATTTAAATAGCTATAAAACCAAACTTACGGCCAGTAAAAGTCTGATGGATGCCGTTGGTGTAAACAGCCTCTTGCGGCGGCGGCTGTCCGTTAGCGGTCTGAGCGGCCATGTTGAAGCTTGGCATGGTCGGCGATGGCAGCGACGGCAGGGCTCCGTTTAGAGGCTGAGCGCCGCCGGTGCCTATCGCCAGGCCGGAGAAGTTATCTACAAGATAAATTACATTTTAGCAAACTTTAGCCTTCATAAAGCTTTGGGGTCTGACATAAAACAGCTGACAACGGAGTAGAGAAATCTGAAGAAAATTAGAGAATGTTGGGTAAGGCATGCATCCACTTTCGGTTCTGAGAAATAAGACAACGTTAGTGATTCTGTTGGCACAAAACCTAATCTAAACTAGCGTAAAAAGGTTGCTCTCCCCTTTTTTTATCGAAAAAAAAGAGACTGCAACAATTTTAGGCTAGTGTACTTTAGGTTTTGTGCCAACAGAATCATTACTAATGATAAGCTTTGATATGACTTCGAGTAGATACTTAGAAAATCCTAAGCAGGGTTTTGTTTTTTTCTGTAAATACAAAATAGTAAAGACAAATAAAACACTGCTTTCGCAGATCAAGTAAACGCAGTGTTTTCGGTCACGGCATCATATATAAAAAAATATATAGTTTTAATCCGGTTTTTTTAACCTAAAATAGGTATATATTTAATAAAAATCCCCTGATTACGCTTTGTTACGTTGTCACTGACTAGGATGAAAACAATTTCCAACTTATTTTCAATGTAATCAAATAGCCTATTATAATTCCGCTTCTATTTCAACCTAAACGAGCTTCGTCATAATATTCTTCTCATACTTACGTCTTAGGGTACTCACCAGAAGCTGGAGGCACAACGGAATTGGCCAACCCGTTGAGAGCATGAGACGTCAACGCTGTCATGGGGCTAATGTATCCTTGAGCGGTAGCAGCTACCATCAACGCAGCTTGCTGCTGTTCATCAAACTAGGCATCAATATAGCATTATTAGTTTGGCATGAAATGGTAAGTCAAAAACTAGATTATGGGATAATAGAAGCACTTATGACGGGATATTTCCTATGATATATGCTCGTTATAAGTGCTTTTACGGTTAGATATTAATTATTTCCTAAGTTGTAGCTTATCGAATGTTTCGTTTTATTGAGGTCGCAAAATCCGAAGTCTGTGACAGTGGGCTGATTCACGATCGATTGCAATACAGCAATCGATTCTGATATACAGACGTAGAAAATGATAGCTAATACAATAACGACATCAATTTGATAGCGATTCGGGCCACCACCGTATGCGTATGTGCCAATTTTTAACCAACTTCCGGTTTTATGTTCGGCTGTATTAATTTTCTCCGTCAATTAAGGACAAATTTTAAAATTTTGCTATTGTATAGAAGGAGATCCCGAAATGGTCCCATAAAAACAAAAATAATAGGTAATAATAATAAAAAAAACCCGTCCAGTGACGTCAAGTCACGTCAAGCATAACAAACAAATACATATAAAACATAATTCAGAAAACTCATCAAAACAGCACTTTTGGTGATAACTTCGCCAATTCTTAACAGATTTTGACGATTCTTTCCTTGTTGATTAAAGGTTGGTTATTTTTGAGGCGGTCTCATAAAAAAAATATCCTCGAAGAACTTATAGGTGCGCCGAAAAACTTATGTATAACAATCACTGGTCACATAAATCATACATGGCAACGGGAGTAAACAAACTAAATTAAACTTATTATTAAATTAAATTATTTAACTAGAAAAATAAAAAATAAACTTAAATCTAAATTCAGATCGCACGATCAAAGTGTTCCGGGTTTAACACTACTTCCAAAACCGTTTTCATTATACACGAATTTGAACTCAAAAGAAAGTAAGAAGTTTAAAGTATTTTAAAACCTGCTAAATTGTGCTGCAATTTGTTAATACTGCGTATAAAATGATGAACAATTTAAAAGCTTTAGCTCAGAAAGCGTTGAAGTAAGAGCGTTTTCCCACGACGCACGACACTACGCGACAAATTGCGGTGACGACTCCGGGCGTCATACATTTCTACGAACCTGTCGTGCTGTCCGGTGTCGTTACGTGTGTAAACGGTTCATAGAAATGTATGACGTCCGGAGTCGTCACCGCATTTTGTCGTGTGGTATCGTGCCTCGTGTGAAAACGCCGTAACTACGTTCCTTTGTTCATTTGGTTTAAATTGGGCGAATTCAGGCCCAAGGTTCAAGTCTCATCGGATTCAAAATTTTTAATACGCATTTTCATCACTAATGTTTGTGGTCTTGCGCAGTGAAGATCACGCTTCACTGCGTGGGACCGGCCGGGTGTAGGGTACGGAAAGCGGCTTGAATAACTAAAACATGAGTTATTAATAGGGATTAGTTGGGGTCATCCCTAACCTTAAGGTAGTTTGAGAACGTAGCCTAAATAAACTGATTATTCAAAAAATGTAAAACCCCCGAAAATTTAACTTTGGTACCTTAAGCGCTGCTACGCACTATCGGTTAACCGCGTGGCTAGCTGATTACCTTGTTTATTTTATTTTAGTTTGCTTGTGATTTTCAACCGCGGCGGTTCAACCGCGCTGGTGCGTAACGGGGCTTACAGATAAATACGTAACAATAGAACGACTACAACAATTTTCATCACCCATAGGTAAGGAGACTCTCGATAAAGTATTTTGCCAGCAAATATAAAAAAAATGCTCAGTTAAGATAGCTTCACCCGTTTTGGGAATCAATAGAATAGAATAGAATAGAATAGAACATACTTTATTGCACACTTAAAACTAAAAAGAATTTACAAATTAAACAATAACAATATAAGTGACAATTGGCGGTCTTATCGCTCAAGAGCGATCTCTGCCAGACAACCTGGTATGGATAGGATTATTGGATATATATGGGGTAAGATCGGTGTGCATCTAATGGTATTAATTATAAATGTATACATATTAACTCAATATTTCATATATAAGATACATATAAATACATAAAAATACATACATACCTAACCTATAAATATATACCTATTATCTACTTACAATAAAATATGAAAACAAGGGCGTGTTCAGTGACAAGAGGATAAAAAGTGTTTCTTTACCATATCCTTGAAAATTGGTAGTGACTTAGCACACCTTACAGTGACCGGCAATGCATTCCATAGTTGGACAGCCCGAACAGTAAAAGAGTTGCCGTAGAAGGATGAAGAGTGGACAGGTATTTGGAGCGAAAGGGTTTCAGATGAGCGGAGAGAACGAGAATGCGAAAGGTGAAGAAAGGTGAAACGGGCTTTGAGGTAAAGGGGTGCAGAAGATACAAATAAAATGTTATAAAGAAGAGTTAGAATGTGAAGATTTCGCCGTAGCCGTATGGGTAGCCACTCGAGCTTTCTGCGGAACTCCGAGACATGATCATACTTCCGCAAGCCAAATATAAATCTTATCCCGACATTCTGCAGACGCTCAAGTTTATCTAGCTGCTGCTCGGTTAAATCTAGAAAGGAAGAATCAGCATAATCAAGAATTGGGAGGAGAAGAGATTGTGCAAGAGAAATTTTAGTGGCAATGGGAAGAAAATTGCGTAATCTTCGAAGGGAACCAGCGGAAGCAAACATCCTGCGGCTGATTTCAGACAGCTGAGGTCCCCACGACAAAGTTCTATCAATGAGGACACCTAAATATTAAACAAACAAAGATACATTTGTGCAGTGAAATTCATAATAACCTGCAGTTGTTGTCATGGTAAAAATGTTAGCAGATAACTCTTATATGTATACTTATCGATAGGTCAATGAAATAACCTAATTTTTTTTCCAAAATACATATTATTTCCCTATATTATTGGATATAAGGTACCGAGAGCAAGTTATTGCCATCTCAACAAAGTCCAAGAGAAAGTTTTGCAGCGCTGAGCGCAAGCGGTAGCAATATTACATGCCAAAGATACAATAAATTTTCCATCCAGGAATTTTGAAACTTTTCACTAGGCTGAACTTTGCTGAGTTCTGCACGTTGTGCCAATGAAATGTGTTACCTTACTAGATACATATATTTGCTGATTCGATTTCTAGACAGATTTAGGTGATCACAACGTAAAATTTGCATGAATAAGACCCCGTTTGGCGGACAAAACAAGATAAATAAAAGAACTTTGCGGAAATTCATTGAAAAATATAAGGATGAAAATTTTTAGTAACAATTTCGCAATTTTGGCGCGCTGCTGAGCTCGGAGAGGCAACATCTCTGGTAGGACTCTGCCGAGTGCCAATGTTGCTAAGCGCTCTCAGTGTAAAAGATCGAGTAGTGTGGCATCCTGATGATGTCTCGTGGAGAGACGAAAGTAGTTGACGACATTCTTTGATAGATGTTTTCATTGTGTTGTTGTTGAAAAAGTCGATTGTCAATTTCAGTCAATTTGTGGGAGGCCGGGCTGTGCACGTGGACAAAATTTTATTGGATCTGAGAAGGTTTTGCGCGGAATTGTTACTAAATATTTGTATCCTTATATTGGACAAAACAAGGTCATTACATTCAGAATTCAGCTCCAACAAAATAAATACATGTTTTGATACATACTTACATACCTAAACTAACATCAAACGGGCAGAATAGCTAGTGGCTTCGTTCCAAATCTACTAAGTGGTCTGTATCCTCTAAGTTTCGGTTTATTCCCTACCATTAGTTTGTCCATTTCACTCGGTTCCAGATAAGTTGGCAGTCTTGGTCTCGGTACCTACGTCTGGTTAAGGTCTGACTTGGGCAACTAGTTTCTAACTACCTACCTATTGCAGCTTACGAGTACAATAAATTACGTACGTTCCTGATTGGAATTACAACGGTCTTAGACTAAACAATAAAACATCATCAAAACATCATAAGGTTATGACCGTTTTGCCAGTACTTTCAACTTTTTAAACCAAACTAGCTCATGAAGTTGAGTTTTGTTTTATTTAATCGCTAGGCGCGTAAGTTTTGAAATCTTTTTTCCACTTAACAGAAAGAAGGATATTTCGTGGACACTTGATATCCTTTTAAAACATATATAAAATTCACTATGAACTTATACAACGCAGAGCAGAGTTTTGTGTATTATTTGTGTATTTTAACTTTCATTGCGTCATCAGAAAAAAACAAAACACTGCTCATTGGTGTCTTAAGTTAATAGAGGTTAAAATGCATATATGCAAAACTTATAGACTAGGGTAAGTAGGTATTCGACACACACCTGATCCGTGATGACCTGCGCGTACGCACCGTAGGCCCCAAACTGGTTGAATACGAACGGGTTTAGAAGACTCATGTTGCCGGCCATCTGCTGCATTCGTCTAAGCTGCCTCTCTTTCTCCGTGTCAGCAAACTTTACCACTAGGCTCGAAGACGCTCCCTGCAACAAATTCTACGTGTACTATGAAAATTTCCCTATACTAGCAATTTTCTGTAGGAAACAGTTTTATGGTTACTTTGTCTCAGAAAGGGAAATGGAAAGGGGTTGTGTATGAAAGTTCTGTGCCCTCAAGAAAGGTTATATTAGTTCACATCTTATATGATTGACAAATATCACATTTTCCTCGCACAAACCCTTGCAAGGAGCTTTTTAAATCTCTGCGATTGATGGAAAAATAATAGTCCTAAAACAGCACTGCCAAGGGACACGTCTATCAAATAAATCTTTGTTGATCTAAAATATACAAGGAGCTTTACCTTTTTACGTGTTCGGTGGTGAGAATAAAATGGCATGCAAATCGTACGCGAATCACGCAGAGTACGCGATTCACGCAGAACCCTACTTAAAAATTGAACATGTAAACCGCTCAGTGAATAGTGTAAACGCCTAAAGAACTCCCTTGTCGGCAATCCCACAAAGTGCGGCGCAACAAAACGTCCGACACAATGGCAGAGAGCTAAACGTTGAATGTTCACATTCATTATGTATTTGCACTCAGGGTACTCGCAAAAATGGCTTGGCAGTAGGCAGTAGGCTGTACAACGCAACAGGTTGGGGCCCCCCTTCTGTTGCAACAAGTTATTTGGGCTCACATCCAAAAATGCATCGGCCGAGACGAAGAACTTTAGCCTAGCGGAAAGCGGCTTCCTTCCTACCGCAGTAGTTTGAGGCTAATTGAGTCCGAAGTGGGATCACAGGTCCGCTATAGCCTCTCTGTTTGCGTGCGTGCGGACGTGGCCACGCATTCCGTTGTTGAATTATGAGAATGGATTTATTCAATTCCAGTGTTTGCGCTGCTCGGTATTGAATTGGTATGCAAACGGTGTGGTTTGTGCTTGAAAGCTTTCGATTTGTTTTAAATTCACTGTCTTTTCATTATTATAAGCACTCGAGTCCGCTTCTGTTGAATATTCAAAACTTATTTTATTTAACAAGTCCCAACTTTCGAAAAATATTTGATTAGGGTAAAGAAACTAGTATTGAAGGTAGTCTATACCCAACAGTGCGTGTCAAGGGCAGTATTGATGATGATCAAATAAATAAATGGCTCAGATCCCAGCAGTGGATGTAATCAGGTTGAAGATGATGATGTGTTGATAACAGAACCAGGTCATTTTCATTTAATTGTAAAAAAGTCTTAAGTCCCAAAAATGTTTCGACTTCGACGGGACTTGCCCGCAACCCGTCGAAGTCGATTTTTTTAGGACTTTATTAAATTTCTTAGAAAATTGCCACAGAGTCTTGCACGCTAATTGCAAAAACCATACGAATTCTTATCATGAACGAAAAAATTATGTTGGCGCCCAACGTTGTCTTATAGATATAGGAGTACCTACTCATAAATTAAAAGTAATATTTGAAGTTGTTTAGTAATACACAGCGCAGCGTTATGCGTAACTTCGTAATGTAATGGAGTTTGTTTGAGTCATTAAATTAATTAAAATTTATTAACTTGAGAGATTGATGATGGTAGGTTTATTGGGGTAATCCCTCAAGTATTACAGTGTATCGTCAAATTTTAAGACATTAATCTGAAGGAAAGATTTGATGTGTATTTGTTTTAATCATCTTCTCGTTTTTTTAGCTAAATCTACATATTATTATGAAGTAGCAGTCTACTGCGTAGAGGTGTCTACGATGTAGATGCCTTCGTCGTAGGCGCCTACGACTTCTACAGATAATGTCTACGGCGTAGCAATGTCTACCTGTCTACAACTTATTAAATTGTACAGGTCTACGACGTAGCAAAGTCTAAGGCGGCGTAGCAGAGTCTACGACATAGCAAGGTCTACGACGAAGAAGCAAAGTATGTGGCGTAGCAAAGTCTACGGATAACATAATGTACAACACGGTGGTATATCGATGTCCACGTCGAAGCTTAGTCTACGCAATGTCTAACAGCAGTAGCGCGTAATTTCGTGGTAAATTTCGCTGTGAATAATCGGCTAACATTAGTAACTATACAACTTCATTGAACATAATTATCAAAAAAAAGGATGTGTGACACGATAGAACTAAAAACTTTATACCACTAACTATAGAAACCGCACGGATCGCTGTATGATTTAGCGTAACGGATCCGAGCGTGACGGCTACTTGCGCATCTTTATTTTCAATTCAACGATATACTTGAAAAAAGTGTGAAGCAAAAAAAAAATAGAAACTTCGCCATATAATAATAAGGCCGGTTACAAAAAAAGAGATGCTTCTATGTTCTCGACAGCAATGTCCCGTTTTAAATATAATTCTGTCTGTTTATTGCTTATTTCACGTTTATTACGCAATCGGGTACGAGCCTGCGCCGAGCAGGGTTTACAAGCGACGCTGTAAAATATATTGAATATTATTTACATTGATTCGTTAAATGTTTTTTAATTTATATTTATTTGAGTGTTACGACCCTGTTATGGGATTGGATCATGGATCCATGTATTTTGCGACGTAGTGGAAATTCTAACTAATAATAATTCCTAATGCTGGATAATTCACACAACATTATCTAGCCCCAAGCTAAGCAGAGCTTGTTTAATGGGTACTAGATGACTGATGTACTTAAGACTATACATTACCTACATATACATTTTTAACCGACGAGAAACAAAACAGGATGAGGTTCTATGTTCAGCTGTTTGTATGTTTTTTTATGTATGTTCATTGATTTCTCCGTCTATTATGGTCCGATTAGGAAAAGTTTCGTATGGAGAATGCTCCCAAGGTGGTCCCATAAGTCCAGGAAAATTAAAATAAAACTGGCCAAGTGCGAATCGGACTCGCGCACGAAGGGTTCCGTACCATTATCTATAAAAACGGCAAAACATCACGTTTGTTGTATGGGAGCCCCCTTTAATATTTATTTTATTCTGTTTTTTAGTATTTGTTGTTATAGGGGCAACAGAAATACATCATTTGTGAAAATTTCAACTGTCTAACTATCACGGTTCATGAAGAACAGCCTGGTGACAGACGGACAGCGAAGTCTTAGTACCTAATAGGGTCCCGTTTTTACCCTTTGGGTACGGAACCCTAAAAAACAGGTCGGTTCTTAGTTTTTTCAAAACCATCACATAATTTTTACACATTTAAAGAAAATACAAATGTTTATCCTTCTACACCATGGAGAGCTAAAACGTACCAGCCCTGCCGCCGTGTCGCACCGGGGGCAATTCGTTACGATGCTTACTATTAACGAACGCATTATTACATTCTTAATTGTTGTTACAGAGTTAATAATTTACGTTCGTAATAGCTGTAGGCTGACGTTCCTAAGTTTTCACTAGTAGGTGTATCTTGTAAATTAACTTGAAATACGATAACGCCTTGTAATTTAACGAGAGGCATATTAGGTTAGTCCTGATTTAAGCAGATTGCAGGTATCTAAGCGATCCTACGCTAATGCGAAGGAGCGCATAGATAACCGTTAGTGCGGTTAACCGCGGGGGCAGCTGACCGCGCGGTTAGCTGCTTTGCCAGCGATTAACCCCCACAAACTTTTAACCGCGGCGGCCAGCCGCTAGTGCTTTCCTACGCTTAACAGCCGGTTCTTCACATCGTGTTTGTCAACAATTTGTCATCTGATAACAAATTGTTTACCCGGCTCTCGTCAACGATGTGTTTAAACTTTTGTCAAAATAACAAGCGGATGAAAAACCGGCTGTAGCCTGCCAATTGGAAATTGTATCAAGAAAATAGAACACAATTTTTTTTTCACTTGTTTACTATCGTCGTGTGTAGGTTTTGGCTATCGAATCTTAATTATTGACTGTTGTACTTAATTATAAATAAATAATATTAAAAATAAATAATGCTGGACAATTCACACTGCATCTTTAGCCCCAACCTACTTAATGTTTGGTATTAATTGTACCTAATCACACATGATGTTTAGAAGTTTGGATGGATGTTTGTTACCCCTTCACGCCAAAACTACTGAACGAATCGGGCTGAAACTTTGAATACAGGTAATTGGAATAAAACATAGGCTACTTTTTATTCTATTCCCATGTTATAGAAATAATCATAAAACGTTTCCATAGAAACAACGCGTGCGAAACCGCGGGCACAATCTAGTGATATCATATATTACATAGATATATATTATTATATTTATCATGCATAGAAAACACCCAGAACACCCGATACAAATATCTGATGATAGTACAAATACGTGTCCTAAGGCGGGAATCGAACCCGCAACCTCCTGCGTCGCAGGCGGTCCTTCGCCCGCCCACATAGTTCGAGGGTTTATTTAATTTATATCCCAGAAACTGACATGTTCGTAACCGGACGCCGGACATAGTTTGAATAAGTAAATAAATAGAAATGGAGGCCTAGACTTTATTTTCAGAGCACTCTCATCACAATAAATAAATAAAACATGGAACTGAACAGTTTAACAAAACCCAATCATTCAAAAGGTCCGTCCATTTCTAAATTAGAAACGTATCGGAGCAACAATCGTGGCTTCACAATAACAATCTATTGTGGGCGAAACATAAATATATCCCCATATTTCGTCCCTTTCCATCAACTAAGATTTATTTCCCTGTTTCGGCCGAAAAATACGTCGCCGCTGTTGACCCTACACCTTCACAAATATACGTATTATGTTTGTATATGTGGAGATGCGGACAGATCGAGATCAACAGTAAATAACTGCCAGAGACAGAGAGTTTCCTGTCAAACTGACACTTGATAGTGCGCCCGGACAGGGCGGGCTTAGGTCCGGCTATCAGCTTAGGGTCTTTGAAATGCCTCAATCTCTCTTTCTTTTTTTTTTCTCATTTTTTTTCTTTCTCTTTCTTTTATATTTAACGTTGTGTAGGACGCCCTCCGACCAGGTGGGATGACGATTTGTGAAAGACTGCCGGTAGAAGCTGGATGCGGGAAGCTGAAGACAGGGCGCTATGGCGCTCATTAGGGGAGGCCTATGTCCAGCCGTGGACTAATATAGGCTGATGATGATGATTAACCTTAAAACAGGACTCGTAAATATGACTGGAAAAACATCAAAACTTCTGTTACGGCCTATTAATTTGCTCCTAAACAAAAAACAAATGTATGTACGCAATAAAAAAACGTTTATTAAGTTACTTCCTAAAATTCCGCCACTTCTCCGAATTCAAAGTCAAATCCATTTTATAAACACACAAAGAATTAATTAGATGGCACGGAAATGAACCCCGGCGGGGCACAAACAGTTCGGCCCTGCTCCAGCCGGCGGAAGCGAGCGAACAGAGCCAGGGGCGGAAGCTTGTGGGGGTGGGGGGCCATAATAGCCTCTGTGCATGCCTTCCATCTGCCTACAATGGGTTTAGTCAGGGAGATAGAACATAATTAACTAGGATCATAATCTTGTCCTTTCGCTAACTTAGTACCGGGAAAGTGACAAAGTGATTTATAGAAAAACTAGCTTCTGCGTGCGGCTTTGCACGTGCTTTTCTTGTAGCCTGAGTCCGTCCCGGGATATTGTTGACCTCCCTGCCAAATTTTATTAAGATTCGTTCAGCCGTTTAGGTGTGAAAAGGTAATAATAGACAGAGTTACTTCTATTCTTATATTTTTATTTGTACCTATAGCTGGAAATTGCTTTCAGCGATAAGGCTGCTTTGTACTGTTGTTTAATTTAGATATACGATATTTTGTTTTTGTTTTATGACTTATGTACAACAAAGTGTTAATTAATTAATGCATTTCTTCATACTTCCGTAAAAATTAATAGAAACACGAGTATAATACGTGCTGATCCATTCCGTAAAACCTTAAAGAGTCAAAGTGACGACCTTTCTTCAAATATAGGTTACAGGTTCTAGAAGTGTTACAATAACAAAATATCCAGAAATATACAAAGATTTTCCTAAAACTATACAGATCCCGTAATTTTCTGAAATATCGCAACAGCGCCACTTTGTATGCCACAGATAGTTTTCCTAACAAATGCACACCATACTCGCTTCTGATATAGGCCTCGGTACATTTAACCCTAAATCCAAGTGAAATGCGTTTCATAAGTTGGCATTAACAGTGCACGTCCGAGTTGGGGCCAGATAGCCCTGATACCCTGCATTACCGCCGGGCATTGTGTCCTCTCCGAGCCATTTCGAACACTGATTGTGCCATTGTGGCTCTCTCGACTCACAAAATCAAGATCTTTCACCAAGTTTGGGAATGACGCTATCAACTATGAGGGTTTCATTTCCATTTTTCGGGTTCGGATGTTTTTGGAATTGGTTTCGGGGCTGGGCTGGACTACTGATAATTCATAGGAAGTCGTGGAGTCGTAGAGTTTTTGTTTTTGTTCCTGAATAGGTAGCAAGCCATAAGTTATATAAACAGCCACAAAGTTTTCATTAAAAAAACTAGCTACATTTTGCCTTAAATAATGCCTTTAATACAGTACCGAACTACCCAAACTGAAAGTTAACAAAGCCTATTCAAGAAAACTTTTTAAATAAGGATGCGTAAATGAGTTTGTACTATTAAACGATATTCAAAACTAATTTGTACCGAAATTAACTAAGCCCTTCCCGCGAGTTGTGTATATTTGAATAATTTGCAAAAGATAATTAATTTGTTACGGCCCCACTTACTCCGCTTTTTAATCGAATTTGAGTGCCGGATTCCAGAAATGTTTGTTGTTCAATGAACCGGGTTTAATGTAGACTCACGAAAATATTTTACCTCTATGACTTAACATAATTTGAAAACTTTACCAACATAAAAAATGCAAAGCGATGTAAACTTTTGAATTTTCGAAACCTTTTAGCTCATTAGAACTTAATAAAATAAACAATGAAACATAATGACCCACGCTATCATGAAACTTAAACAGTACAAAATAACAGTTGAAAACTCTTGATAATCAAACGTAATCTGTATAATGAACAAGTTTATAGTCACAATAACATTATCAGCATTATCACGTACAGTAATCTTCGGAAACCGCAGCGTTCGGGTTCGCTTAATTGAAACACAAATAGCTAGGTGTGATTGGAGCTATGGGGGATTTAACTAGTTTGAACCGCTTTTAATCCCTCACTAAGAGCTAAGAGCGTGATGTTGAAAGGGTGTGCCTTAGGCGTTTTTGCACTGAAACTATGCCAGCTAGGCCTAATCGAATTATTGAAGTTGTAATATTGTTTTAGTTCGGATTACGTAACTGTTTCATAATTCTGTTGAGAGGAATTATAAAGTTTTAAATTTGACTTGTGTTTGACTATTAGCTCAGTTATTAGAATGTATAATTTCTAAGTCTAAAAAAGAAACGTTATTGATTTCAGATTTCTATGGTTTCCTGTGGTCACTAGATTCGTTGAGGGTTTTTATTTTGAGATTCTACACAATATTGATTTAGTAGAAGCAGGTTAGGTTTAGGATATACCTACTTTGTTTAATATTTATAATGTAGTTTTTTTTATCAAATCATAACCTACAAATGAGACAATTTATTTATTTAATAAAAGGTTTACCAACAACATACATATTTTTTCATTCACTTAGGTATTAAAAATCAATAATTTGTTGTTTTATTAATAATTAAAAGACAATAATTTAATAGGGTCATGGTTTGACGGTTGTGCCCGTTTCGTTATCTTTTTCTGTTTGCCTACTTTTCGAGCACATTGTACAAACAACCACCCAAAGTATAAAATTAACATAATAGTTTAGTCCAAACACGAGTTTTAGTTTACGAACTCGTTAATAAAACTAAACACTCGTAACTTTAAGCCGTTTTGATTGAGCAATAAACCATACCTCTTAAACTCTTAGCCCGAAAGTAGTGAGTTCTAACTTGAACGTCCCGATATAAACGCGGCTTTACCCTTGTTTTATTAGACCGAGGACCATAGATGGCCGGAGTAATTCTCTTAGAAGGCTTTGTGCATAGTGCGGTCGCAAAAATCTTTACAAGATGAAACGGAAATCTGTAAGAGTTCCACTAAGGAGAAAAATCTGGAAATGCCTTATGCCGTAGCTGTAGATTGCCTTTATCTAATAAGTTCTGAAATTAGTTTATTAGTTATTTTTCAACCCCGTAACGTACAATCTTATCTCAACACACCTCTGCAACCTGTATTGTTAAGTTTTTGTCTTTTCATTTTCTGATTAATGTCAACAGAACAAAACAAAAGACTCAGAAATTTCGTAACGTTAAATAGATAATTCTTTATTCATCACCTTAAAAACTGATAGTGTTTAATTAAACATATGGAAAAAACAGCAATAGATTTGGCGGCCTTATCGCTTCAAGCGATTTCTTCCAGGCTACCAGAACAATTGTGAGAAAAATAAAGCATGGCAGTGCTCCACAACATAAAATATTCAAACTATTAATACCAATACACATAATACTTAACGTTGAGTGTAGTTTACAAAGGGTACATATTATTACGTATTAAACACGTGTTCTTTCTTATATGCAAAACATATAATATTCTAACATGTTCTGAACTTGCGATGACAAAAATAAACATACAACATTTTTATGTTTAAAATTCGATTTATGCGAGCTATTCTGCCCTGTGTGGCGCTGCCTTACCTACGTACCGAGCCACGCATTGTTCCTTAAGAGGGTAGGAGCTAAAAGCCCGCCTCCAACTTAATTGGAATCTTTTACAGTTTACTTGGGCAATAAAGGAGTCTGAATTACTTAAGTACAACGCTTCGTAAGACGAAGGATTTACCTCCGATGTGCCTGTTACAGATGTAGGGATAAGGGCTCATGTTGTGAGATACGACTTTCTAGGATTGTAGTTAACTTTAATTGAAGGTAGGTCTAACTGGAACGTTATTGAATTTCGCAAGATTGAAGGTTAACGCATTCACTGCCAAGCCTCAGTCCGTGCGCTCCGTGCGCTCCACCGCCCAGCGGGATACGTGCGTCCGGCGCCATGGAAGTGTTAGTTCAGTATATAATTACAACCTGAATTTATGTTACTTTGCCAGATGAAAGTCTGAAATGTTTAAGTAGGTAGGTAACTTTTTCTTTCGAAATACAACAGAACGAAAATGAGTTATTTTAGTAAAGCCAAGAGTTTCACCACAAGTTGGGGGGGGGGGGGTTGCTCGTAACTTTTCACTGATTTTTATATTTCCGACCCGTCCCTTTTCCTTCCGTATTTAACGGAGAAGAAAACATTTAACAAAAATGATGTTCAACATTTTTCAAATAACAAAATTCTGTTATTCAACAACAAGGCAGCGAGCGTGGCGTCCCTTGCCTCTGGTTAATATCTCCGACATACCTACATCTCAGTCTACGTAAAACACGAAAGAATTTCAACTGGCCCTTACGAGTTTCGGGCAATAACTGCCTTTTGTATTATTCATCGTCCAATTATTGTAAAAGGAGTTTTCTGTTCCCTCTTTCACGTAATGCGCAGGTAGAGAGGCCTTGTTTAGTTCCACAATTGGCTCGGCCCCACTTGATCGCGTACTTTTCTTATTCAATATTATATTAGACGTCTCCGAGTAGAAAATCTTGTTTTTGTAAAACAATTTGCCGGAAATGCTTCTTCATCTTATTGTTACGGCATTTGACTAAGGGGCAGAAATATTACGGATTCCTGCTCGTCGATTCGTAAGTACCTACGCGCTCAGAAAAATATAAAAAGTAAGTCCCTTTCGCGCGCTAGAAGAGTTAAAAGCAAAACTTTATGAAATGTCTTTATTGTCCAATCTGAAAACACATTGCTCCCGAAGCGGCATGTAATGTACTCACCACAAAATAAGGAAGAAAAAAAAACTGCTACAAAAAAGGCCGGGCACAGAGCAGTTTAATTTGCGGCTGTCGATATTGCAGGCAGTGCCGGGATTAGAGGCCTGACTGTACTTTTTTCGAGAGCATGTAATAAGCCAAATTAATCCCGGATGGCCGCCGTACATGACAATTTTGCTAGTTACGACGGCGCCTCGTAATCTAAGCCTTGTTAGGTGGGGGTTTTTTAAAGGTTAAAAACAGGTAGACTTTGGTTGAAAAACGGTAGAAAATTCACATTGAACATTGTGTCAGAAATGAGCTAAAGTTTTTCTAAACAATTTTTGTATGTTCTTTGTATCGGTATCGGCTAAAGATAGGTTATTAACACCAAACTTCTCACAACGAACTTGTAACTAAGAAACTCGCATCATAATAACGTAATAGTACCTAGTAACCTTTCAGCAATTTCTCGACTATAATGTAAGGGTAATAGCAGTATGAGAAGACATTAAAGTGCGAGAAATGAAGATAAGCGACCACATCCCAGATTAGCGAATGTCCTCCAACAGTATGATATGAGATCCCGCGAGATTCTGGGGTTGCCAGCCTTGGGCACAAGTAATGGACCGGACAGCTTATCTTAAACACCAAACTAAAAATGCGTACAATTCTATGGACGAACTGGTGTTGGTTGGAGCGAGTTTTCTAAATAAATTCTACTCTATTCTAAAGTTTGCAAGATTTTAAGTAAGATAACGTCATATGAAATGGCTCGCATTATTTATTAAGAAAATATGCAGTGCAAAAGAGTTGAGTTCTCTCTTGGGACAATATTTGAGTTCTCGTGTTTGCACCGTTTCTATCAACCGTACGCGTATATTTGTAGCTTACTGTGGAATTTAAATAAATGTCTAGAGTTTTATCAAACTGCCCTGAAAATTATTATTTATTTTCCTGACTAAAACCTGGGGCACTGGCCTAATATAAAAATAAATTAGACCACAAAACAGTGACAAAATGTTTCCAGGCAATAAAATGACAATATAACCAAATTAAGGCACCCACTAACTTTACGATCGTCGCCTAACCCTGCGAGCGTAGCTCAGAAAGGCGGCATTTAGCTCACTGCTATATTGAGAAAATGATTTAAAATCTCTTTTTTTAACAAAAAAATACAATGAAATAATAGAACTAAATTAAAACTAGTAATTACAATTGAAAGAATTGAGCTAACTTCTGACTGTTGCAAACAATCTACAGGTAGCTCAACTGATCCATATACCAGTCAGAAGCGTGCCCAAGACGCTGGCTGCCTTGCCCCGCTGGTATGGCATTGCTGATGCGCTGCACCAAATACTCTCCACTGGTTTTGTTTGGTCTCGACTCCAAAGGGAGCAATTGCGTAGGCTCTGTCGAGACCTGCATATTTGCGCCTTTTGAGATCTTCGGTCAAATCAGGTGCCGCACCAGCCCTTACGGGAGTCCTTTAAAATTATAACATGCTGAGGCAGGGACCTATTTTATTCTTGACCGCTAACTTAAACCATTTTAAGGTTTTTTTTTGTTATCGTGCTTATCCGCACTTTGGGTTCGAGTCCCGCCAAAACCGAAAATTTTTGGGAACTTATTTCATTTTTTAAACCATTTTTTCTTTCTTTTGTTACCTATATAAATAATCTCTTTCTGTCTCACTGCGCATAAGTTTGTAAGGTACCTCTAAAACAGGTATAGGAAGTTATGGCGAGAAAATTAAATAATAGGTATTTGTTTTAGAATTCAAGTCTTATTAACTTTTTAATTTCTTCAACTAATGTTTAAAACTAGTTTCCATTTTTGTATGTACCTATTAATAATTTTATATAATAATATTTATATACAATTATTAAATGAAATTACCTAGGTACATGCTGGCTTTCTAAATAAGATCTTGTAAAAGAATTCTGTACGAATGATGCTAAGACATGCAGCTTTACCTCACTTTGACCTATGTCACAAGGTACTCAAAGACACAGTTAAATTCAAATTGGCTATAAAAAGGTGCCCCTTTGTGGCCCTAATAACTTAATAAATTACTACAAAACTTAGGTCCAAATGGTAACAAAGCCTTAAGTGAGATGCAAGTTTAAGACTTCTCTTTTTTTGGATTGTTCATTGTTTTATTGGGACCTAATTTAGAAGTATTTAACAATTGAACAAGTTTTTGTATAGATCTGTAAATTAAAATACAGTGCTCAAATTGATTATTCAATTTCTCAGATCTTATTTTACTTTTTTTTGAAAAATATCTGTGTAAGTGTAATAACTAACTAACTAATAAACCCAATATAAACCGTACTTATCAACCTATTAGTAATTTATTTATGGCTTACAAATGTGAAAACAAAACAATTAATAAAAAAACTATCTAAATATTTTCTTCAACATTTAAAATATGAATTACGATCCTCCAGGGGCACTACACCACTCGCTAAACTTGGTAATCCATAATAAAACGCTTGTCTTAATAAATTATTTCGAGATAAGCAGGCCCAGATTAGGATGAATTTAAGAGGCTGTCAAACCGAGCTCTTTATTTGATCGGCGGCCTCTCAGACGTATCGAATGAAGGGGTCTAGCTTTTAAGAACCCACTTGAAATGTAACTGATCCTAATGATGGTGTAAACATAAGGCGTAAACATTCGCATTCGAGTATTTTTGTAAATTTAAACGTTTTGTTATTGACAGCGGTCGAGACAAAAAATTGCGACAGAAATAAAAAAATAGACTTCAATACTTGTTTTTAAGCCAGGCCTATTTGAACGAAAAATTGGAATTTCAAAATTAGAGATATTTAAATAATATTTCTTTTGTAAAGTTCCATTGCGTAGATACGCACGCGTAGCAAAGTAAGATCTCGATTGTGGGAAGGTCGATTTTGTCAGAAGTATGCTCATGCAAGTAACAGAAACAGAAAAAAAAAATCAAAACACAACCTCATTTGATTTACGAGCACACCGACCGCAACAAATCGATACCACCAAAGAAAGACAACAGAACTCCATAAAAAATAAACGAATTCGCGACAAATTACATTCCAAATAATATTGTGAATGTATCCTTAGCTCGGTAATATTGTAGTGATCGGCCGTCGGTGAAGCGTAAAAGTCATAGGGGAGATGAAAAGAAACGAAATAAGGAACGCATTATTTCCAGTAGGTCGGCAATCAGGGAAGATATAATCTTCAGACTCGTCAGACAAATGTGACAAAATATGATTGTGGTATGATCTTTGTTCTCTGTACAATGTTGCCATTTTCTCTTTGTTACTGAATTTGTATTCATAATCAGACGCAATTATTAATTTTTAGTGATTTAGGTCTGTATTAACGATGAAAATTACAATCAAATAAATGAAGATAATAATGATCTTACAGAACTCTTATTAGAGTCCACAGGTGATCGGAATGCTGGCTTTTATTTCGATCAATGCATTAGCATTGCCATTCAACGTGGCAATGCTGCCAGCATTCTGGGCACTCTGTTATTGTTATTTTCTTTATCAAATAATAGAAACAAATAAGAACTGATATAAGTACACAATTGAAACAATTTGAGCTAACTGCAGACTGTTGCAAACAACTTACAGGTAGCTCAACTGATCCATATCAATACTAGTCGGAAGCGTACCCAAGACTCTGGCTGCATGTTTTTGTATGATTTTATCGTTCGATAGTTTTTGTGTTTGTGTGTACGTACAAAATGATATTCGACCTGCGTGATATACCAAAACTAAGTAGGAGAACTTCCAGTTGTAGTTCGAGCTTTTCTAGTAAATTTTCTTCAAGACGCTATTTTTGTCTGTAAAGTTGTTTTCTTTTTTTGTAAAAAAAGGTTTATGAAGGTTTCAAAGTCAGTGAACTATATTATAGTCAATTTATTGTGAATGATCACACTGTATTGTATTGTATTGTATTGTGTACTCTTGTATCCGCACTGAGACTCAAGTTGGTGATCAAGTTGAATGATCACACTAGTATTATAAATGCAAAAGTTTGTATGGATGTTCGTTACTCCTTCACGCCAAAACTATTGTACGAATCACGTATAGGCTACTATTTATACCATAGAACAGTTCCCATGAGCTAGAAATAACCTTTAAACGTTTCCATAGACACAACGCGTGCGAAGACGCAGGCAGAAACTAGTTTATAATAACTTGAAAGTAAACATAAAACGAATAAAACAGAAATAAACGCCCACAATAGTGGAGAAAAACCGCAAGCCGGTGAGTTTCATGGAATTTTCCGAGCGGCTCAGTATAAGCCTGTTCTTGTCTGTGCTCGCAAGCTCACAAATTGGATTCATTCAAGCAATCAATGCCGCAGACGGTACACTCGACGATCACTACACTCCTCTATACTCCAAGAAATTCTTTACCTGCTCCACGGACGAGTCCGCCGAGGAAAATTGAGTTGCGACTTCATTAGCCCCCGACTTTCTAGGCGGGATTTAAAAAAAAACTTTTTCATAAGGCGTTTAGGCCCGAGTCAAGTTTTCCATCAACAAAATTAAAGTACGCGTTTTAATATCAAAACTTTGCCCTAATGGATTTCGAAATTTTACATTTATTATACGAGGGCGCTCCGTTACAAAGTAGATAATCAATTTATATTAAATACACGGCCATTTTGGCTTTTCTTTTTGCAAAGGCTTAAAGTGATTCATGCTTTAATATAAACTTTTTTCACTTAAAAATATTGTGGCTCGTAAACATAATTTTGGAGAGTTCTAAAAAAGAGAAAAATATGCTTAAAACTCAATCGGAATCGCGTTTTAATGTGCATCTATTTAGTGAACCGGCTTCTTAAATTGGAAGCGATGTCTCACTTTAAATACCATCCATTTAACATTTACATTATCTCTGAACGACAAACGACTACGTCCATTAATTCAGGACGGAGGAGGAAGTGCAGCGGCACTGCACAAAAAAACTTTAAAAGAAGTTTTGTAAAAAGAATCAAATAGCATTAACCGCTTAAGTTTCGCTTGCGGCGCCTCTCACTCTTGGCTCATTAATTTTCATCTTTCGCTCGGTACCCAACATAATTCACCCTTGAACGCTTCCATATTACGTGATAAGCGTACTTTTATAACTGGGCACTGCACTTTTATACTTTCATGTCAAGTCGCTGGAGTGGCGACTGCTGATAGCGCGCCGTTTATTTATAAAACAACGAGCATCCGCTCGAAGTGAATGCGTATTCTCTCCCTTCCGAGTCTGCGGCGCCTTAATGCGTATTGTTTCCTCTTTTCAAACGTACGGATGCGTCAAAAAGTTTACGCTTCGTTTCAAAAGGTAATGTTGATTTCGCGCCGCTCGCAGGAAGGAAGCTTGTTAAGGGTGGACATCGCCGGGTTAATAAATCTTTCATTCATCAGTGAGTTATTCAAAGTAGCTCTTTGCTTAGCTTTAATAATACAATTTCGCGATGAACTTTTAATGAAGAAAGAGGAGTTTGTTTAAGAAATAATTAATTGGAAATGGTATGCCCTATAATAAGGAGTAGCAAGCTCAGTCATAAACGTAATTTTCGTCGAAGACGGAAAAATACAGTTCCTAAGTTTTTAACTTGGGCTCGCCTAAACAAGCGAGGTCTTCGACACAAAAAGAAATGTAGGCAAGTTGCACTTAACCGTAACAACCGTAGTTCAGTCGAGCGTTCGTTAGAACCTTCTTACGACTAATCTAACCTACTACCTGTATACTAACTTGTACAATAACTCCCAATCAATCAATGTTCACTCAGTTAGGTGTAGTTTGCGAAATACTTTCTACCATAATATGTGCTCACCTTTTACCCGTTACGGTCACTGAGTTCGGTACAAGTTTTTTAATCATACTTTCGTGAGATCCAACCAACTTCGCCGGGATCCGTGATGATATTTTCTCAAAGAAATGGGAATAGTAAAAATTATAGAAACGGACACGATCTCTCACTGAAACATTGTTTTATGATCCCTGGGGTAAGAGTTCAGTAACGTCGCAACAAATTAGAGTTTTACTCCAATAGTTGGCGCTTTTTAAACATTTAACCTACCAAGCGATTGTAAGACTTAAAATAGAGGTAGGTACAAAATAATAAACCGTTTCGGTTTAAAATGTACAAAATACCTGAGTGCAAGCAAATGATTGGGTCCAAATATCACGGGCTGTGATTCAAAGAGAGCTCTTTATTCCGAGCGCCGCAAGCATTCCCTTGTTATTCTATGCAAATTACAGACCTCGGCCGAATGTAGACTAAACGGGCATTTCGGAGATTCGAGTTTTTATGCAAACAGACCTAAGTTATTCAAGTGCGCGCCTTTGCATGAAACTTGCATACAGAAATGGTAGAATGCGCTAACGTTTATGCGCTTACCGCGTTTGTTAGCTTATTCCCAGGGAAATCACAAACGTGTGCTGTATTAAAAGTAAACCGGCTTGTTATGCTAAGATTTTTAAAATGAAAAATCTAATTTCTGGTTAGTTGTATATGACTATAGTCATTTACAACCGGATTTTAACCAATAATTGAGTTTTTAAATAATTATGTTAAAAAGTTTTATAGTAAACATTAATTTGTAATAAATATTAACATGTGCTGGAAAATTTAAAAGCTTGTCTTATACTTATCTAAGAAAAAGTGATTCTTCTAACCTTTATTGAAAAAGCTCTTTGGCTGTATAAATATTTTGTTAGTGCTTTATTAAAAATAGCACAACGTTATGAAAAATTCACAGCATGTGACATGAAAATACCCCGAGAGCACGTTTATGAGAGTTTACCATTGACTCATGGGTAGGTATATAACCCTAAAACCTTTTAACTGTTCATAAAATGAAAAGGCTGATTTATTTCTAATACTTGAGATTTTCTACAAACAAACCGAGATAGGACGCACAGAACCTAAATGAAAAGTAAACAGTTTTTCACAAACTTCTTTTCGAAAGAGGAAAACCCCAAATATTTCGGACAAAGACTTGCTTAAATCATGAAAGGTTTATTTCAAATTCTGAGTTAGTAGGTACGTATTATACCTACCAACTCAGGACCTTCCAAAAAGCAGACAATAACGCTGAAATCCAGTGTTGATTCGTGACCGTGGCTGGGTACAGACAGTTTTATCTCAATTCCCATTCAATGTCTTAGAAGTTTTCTACATAATACGTAAATTATCCTACAAATCAGATTTAACTGCAAAAGAACTTTCCGTACAGTAATATCTGCTTTCTAACGTGTCCTGGACCCTTGCCAATGTGTTGATCTTCTAATTTATCTTACCGTGTAGCAAGTGATGTGCTCGAGGTAGAAATGTAGAATATAACCTGATGTTTGCACTGTTCTGCCCCTACAGAATCTGGTCGGTCAACACTTATCCGTAAGTGCAAAAAACCTGACAACGTTTTTGTACAATTTCCCTTCTTCTATATTTTCGTGTGATTTGGAATTGCATCTTTAATACTAAACGTAACGTGAAAAGGTTATCTGGTCACATCCCTAGCACCTTGATTAATCTTGTGGACGCACAAACAAACCTTTGGTTTAGGCTATAAAAGTGGCAATGATTCACGCAGCGCGCACTTTATCGTTTGTTGGATTTATTAGTCTAGATTTTTAGCAACATTGTTATGATGGGCTAATGTGATTGGGACTGCGATGAAGTCGTCCCAAAGTACCAAGAGAGCAGAAGTTACATATAAGTACACACACAGTACAGTAATCTATGAAATACGGATTCATCTTACTAACAATTCAAGCAAGTATGCATCTTACATGAAAAGTGTGTGGTTGACAGTACATTTGCCTGCCTTTAAAAAGTGGGACCAATCAAGAACGTTTTCAGCATAAAATTTGATATTCTTGACTCGTCCCACTTTGGGCCAAATCCAGTGGGGCGAGTCAAGAAAAACTCGAATTAACATTTGGCTCTATACTTCTTATTGCCATCTTCCACCCAGACAGAAATTAAAGCCAAAATGAATATCAGTGAAAACCTTTCCATTAGTTATAAAAACATTCTCATCAAGCTACTAAAGCTCTCACCACCAAAGATATCAGGCATTTCCATAGTTTCCATAGCACAAATGAGATTGCCATTCAACATTTTCTTTCTGCTGTTTCTCTCTCTCAAAAGCTTTAAATCATGAATTTTAAAACGCAGAGTAAGGTAGCGCATAGATTGGTTTGCGCTAACTAGTGAATAATTACAAAATGATCCCTATTACAAATGCAAAAATGAGGAGCTCCCGATGCATACGTAACGAGCCCTTGGGGCAGGGTGCAAGGGGTAGAAACTCGGCGATAAACTAAATATGCTGAAGGGTAAGGTTAATGTGTCATAGGGAGAAACTGTGAAGCGGTTTTTATCAGCTTGTTTAATATTTTGACAATAGTTTGAACTTTTTGTTTACCTCTAATGTCTGGAGAAACCAACACTTGGTTAAAATACAAAATCGAGAAACAAAGTACAAAACCGAAAATCGAGCTTTACGTAGAGGGACTACACTCCTATACAAAGCACTAATATAGCTTAAATAGCACTATATTGATTAAGATTTGTTTATTTGTTATAAAAATAAAAAATAAATTATAATCACTACTTGGTTCGTGAAAAATGCAAAATCGAGCTCTACGCAGAGAGACTACTCTCCAATAAAAAACACTAATCTATATTTATAAAGGAGAAAAGAAAACTGGGCGACACATCAAGAGAACTCTGAAACTAGAAGTCCTACGAAGCTGAAATTTTGCATGGAGTAATCGCAGGCGGCTGAGTTAGTATAGCATATATAACGCGTATCCTGGTTAAGTTTTGTTTATTTGTTTTACAAACCAAGTCTTGGTTTCTCCAAACACAAGTAAACACACTAAGTGGTTAACAAAAAGTTTAAACTATTGTCAAATTATAACACGCGGATCAAGAACCGGCTATAAGCGAGTCAAAGCTCGCTATGTCTCTGCCAATAGGCGGATGCACTGAATTGAAAGGAACTGTGAAAGTGTGTTTTATTCTCAAACTAACTGAGGGATGGTTTCTTTCACAGAGTACAGTTTAAGTATTTGCCAAAATAAATGCGTTCTTCCATCATTCAAGTCCTTTGACTTCAAGGTTCTTGTCTTGGTAGGTTTTATAGTAGCAGGGTTGAACGACCACATTTTCACTTTCAGTATTCGTACTTTTAAAATCAACTGCTCAATTTTCTTTGACCGGTCTTTTAGATACCTATATCTATGTCAAACTCTTTGTAAAATGTTTGTAAACAAACCAAGAAACAAATAACAAAAACTCAAGTGTTAGCGTTGAGTTTCGGAAGTAATTGTAAGCAATACTTATTGAAGGAAGGATCTCAAATCGATCGATCGAATAAGTATTGTCGATTTGAAATCCTTCCGTCAATAAGTATTGCTTGGCATCAGAGTGAATTTTAGGTTACTTAACCTAACATTCACTCTGTTGCCGAGTCCTTTTTTAGTTTTATACGAAATCAACAAACCGCCCATACTTATGGGCGGTTTGTTTACTAATATTCTACAAGGAGTTTGGCAAAGGTATAATTACTCAGTTCCGTAATCTTTTTTTATTGGAGTAGCCTGCCATTCAGTTCCATTCATTTTTTCGTCGCAGCTCATGCACTAAGCCGCTGTCCTTCCAGCGGGGACGGGCAAGCAAACAGCCGTTGGTAATGACTGGACAAACAGCTATCTGCATACCGCGAGCCAGGCTGCACTCTGCTGAATTTATTAGCGCACCAAGAAATATCATTTTAGTTTTTGCTTGGGCAATTTTTTTTCTTGAATAATTATTGAAAGTTTTAACAGTGATCATAGCAATGTTTGGAATGTAGGAGGTTTGGAATAAAATACTTTGAAAACCGTTTGTAGTAAAATAAAGAGAGCTATCCTCGTTTTTTTAGTTATTAAAAAAAACAATTGAAGTTGTACAATTATTTCTTTAACTTGTTGGTGAAATCAGGGATGTGCTATCAAAATGAACTCTAAAGTATGGTAGTTGGTCAAAGGAGTGAAAAAAATTTCAGAAAAAAAACCAATTTTTTGTTTCATAGTTTATTTTAGTGTGGCTTCATAGCAAATGGCTTGCATTGTGCGCAAAATGTCTTGTCTGCTATCTAAAATGCTTATAGAACTGAAAATGAGCATAAACCCGATTCCAATCACCTTCAAACGACCTTGTGAATTTGACAAAAATAGTACTTTCTTTACCAACAACACTACGTTGTTGGTAAAGAAATAACTATTTTTGTTAATTAATAATCTTTCGGTTCTTGTGGTGTCGATCGTCACCTAAATCAAATGAAGTTGATTGAGCCCGAAGCTTAGGCAAGTTGGTGTCATGGCAAAATCTCGGATTCCATTAAACATAAATTATTGCTCGACATAAATCGAGTTCTCATCCCCTTATCCAAACAGTCACTAAACTAAGAGGTCTGAACTTTAGGCGGCATTGAATAAACTAATATGCATTTATGTATTTGCTCGTTTAATTACGAACCATTTTCTCATGATTATGCATGTATAGAGAGAGAGAGAGAGAATTTTAATAGCTGTGCTCAAGTGTGGGTAGGTGTAACCTGTGTACTTGCTTTTTCGTTCAGATAAGATTCAAAATAAAAAAGGAAAGAAAACAAAACAATAAAAAAAGCAATAAAAAAGGAACAATAATATATAATCACTTAATCATGTACCTATAATATCGACAACACCAGTTGCAAAATTGCACTGATCGCTTAAATGTATTAAATTTAACAGATAACTGTGCAAAATGTTAGCCTAAAATGTATGCGATCCATATCGGAAAGAAAAAAGGCGGAACCAAAAAAAAAAGATTCAAAATAAGTAGGACATGAGAGATGGCGTCATTCTCAATCCCGTTCTATAAGTACGCAGTAAATTTCTAACAATGTAACAATAAATCCATAGGATCCAATGCACCTACCCAATTCTAGGCTTGATAATTTTAGGTATTGGCGTATGCGTATTTAGAAAAGGACATATGTATGTTAGCACCATACCATTGTGTGAATACGCTAATAATTATGTAGGTTTGTTCGAAACAACAAAAAACCTTTGACACAATTAAGGGTACCTAAGGTTTGCATTGTTTTCAACAACTGTCATGTCACACATTAGGTGTCATGAATTTGAACTCGATCAAGCCAAACTGTTTTGTTTCTTATTTTTGGCAGCAAACGGTGAAATTGGAGCACAGTATAGTTGGTAGCTATGGCTTCTTCTCTCTCTCGGCGGGTAAGCAGAGAACTTTCCGCCGAGAACTGATTTAATGTACGTAGGTGGCATAAGATTATGCGGCATGCTGGAGCCCCGAGTCTGAGGCCTAATTAGCCTTTGTTATTTTATGTTAATAAGCTACAGCCCGATTACATATAGCCGGGAACGTGGTTTCAGGAGTCGAGCACTCGCGGCTCGAAATGAGCAAAGCTCATAAATAGAGTTGTTTTTGTTGGAAAGGAGTGTAAATTAGCTGCTTGTAGTTTCTGAGTTATGTCAATAATTGTGCTTTGAAAAACCAGAGGATCAGTAATTTAAGTTTCAAAATGAATATGAAACATATATATATATGTATATATAGTAAATGCGTTCTAAAACAGAAAATAAAATAGTTGATGCAAAGAAATTAGCAAAAAAAACTACTTAAAAGTGAAAGCGATATGAATATCATCATCAGCCCTTGTCAACCCACAGCAGGGAATAGGCCTCTCTATGTTTATGCCATAAGAGTAAGCAAGGAGGAGTCTTAAACTAAGGTTTCTCCTATCAATCACCAATGGGTGAATGTCGACTTAGAGATGCGTGATAAAGAGCCATTTATTAACAAAATACATATAGAAAGACTCTGTAAGTCTGTCGAAACGTAATAAAGGTAAAAACAAGAGTGAACTTTACAAGATTCGCTCAGCACACTCCGCGAAAACTCATCTGGGAGTCATAACAATGATGCTCCGCGCGATAACCCCAACTCGCGCCTAAGTCGATCGAATATTCCATCATTACCTTGAGCCGGGGGTAAAACGGGTAAAACGTCGATTTTCGACAACTCTGACAATATCCCCGTGTACAATATGTCACGTTCGGTGATACGCATACATATGTAAATGTTTTCAATAAGGCCCTGCGATGCCGGAGGGTGTACTGATTTTACTTCTTCAACTTTTGAGGCTGTTTATTTAGTCGTATGTTCAAATAACCTTCAGAGACCGTTACTATTCAGAGAAATATACTGAAATCAAAAAGTTGCTTGGATAGGTCCTGTATAAACTATTTCTGTTTGCGTTTGCTTAATAAAAAAAAGCTCTGCAGCTCTGTACAAAATGAAACGGCTAATATCAGAGGGCTAATTAGCATAATTTTAATAAATTCCAAAAGCTGAACGCCAAACGCCTGCGGGGATTATAACACTAAACCAAAGTAATATTAGTCAGGACAACTTTGACAAAGAAAAGACAGACACCCAGGTGTAATTACAGTGCTACGAAAGTGAAGTTCGTAGCACTCGTAGAGGCGTAGGACGGCGGCGTAGCATTTGTCCTGATGTAGTTTTCTCTGAGTTGAGAACTCAATTTGAAGCTTCTTTCAAAGTCATTTTCGTAGAACTATTCAATGAAGTATTATCGTTACTAATAGATCTATCGACTACGACCTGATTTGATCTTATCACTTAATTATCCTCTGAAGTGTGGCTTCAATTTTAAGCCTCTTCAAAGCCAATTGTCGTAGACCTATCGCTTAAGTAGAATAAAAAAATCAGTTTTTATCAGTTCACTTTATCGTTCGATAGATTAAATATCAAAGCTATCTAAGTCCGTTTAACTGGCAGAATTCTAAAGGTAAGTTCTAACGATGTTATTAAACAAATATTTATAGAAACAGTTACAGCTGCAACTAGATATTGGATATTGGAAAATGAAGCTTTGTTTTGTGTTTTGACTTACCTTGGTATTACGATATCAGGTTTATAATTGGCTTTCCAAACGCAAACAACGGTCTGTTTTTATGAAGACTATCCCTATTCTAGTATAACTTTGTGATCAGATAATAATTGGTATGCTAGTCTTTTACAGAAGGTTCTTAATTATGTACGTACATAAATGAAATTATTTAATAAAGCCAGGTATTTTCCAATAAAAGATAACCTCTGCCCAAAGTTAGCAGAGCTCGTGTAATAGTACTAATTAGATGACTGAAATAGAACTACTTTTGATCTCGAACAACATTTTTACAATATTTTTTTGTAAATAATCTTCCTTTTATTTTTGGCGTGCGACGGGAAACTATGTTTTTACTTCTCAGGAGGTCATCCACTCACTATGGAAGGGTGGTCGCCTTTACCTGGTTTGGAGCTAAATGACGCTATGTGATTTGTCCAGGCATCCCTCATACCTTATTAGTATTACCTACATCGGGCCAGACTCCACCAAAGCTGAACTTAGCAGAGCGGAGAAGAGATGTGTTTTATTCAACCAATAGAGCGTCGTTATTCAGTTTCTGTGGAGATCACCGAGCGGAGATATACTTGTATGCGAAGAAACAAATACGTACTTGTATGCGAAGAAACAAAAAAAAATCAAACCGGAGATGTGAGCTGTGGCTCGCAAGCTGGCGACTTCTCGTAGCGCAGACGAGAAGAGATGAGCGGAGTGCATTCATATCAACAAACATCTGACGCTCGCCGCTTGCAGCTCAGCCGCACACATCTCCGCTCCAGTCTAGCCAGTACGAATCTCTGCAAAGCTTCGGCAGAGACACCCTAGCTGAAAAACGTCTTTTCTCGTCTCTGTTACTTCTGCCTCTGCTTTGGTGGAGTCTAGGCCTAATGCGAGTAGGGGCCGCCGTCGTTTTAAAATGAAGGCATACCCGTCATGTTTGTTTAGGCGAGTGACGTCACGTAATCGAGTTGTAATGTGTGGCTAAACAATCAAGCGAAGGTGCTTAGGTACCTTGCCCTTGTTAATTGCTTTCATTTACGTTAGTAGAGGGCTTCGTTTTGATATTGTGTGTAATATTACACTTGATATGATTTACTTCAGCAGTTTAAGGTCAGAACGACAAGACTACTTTGATGTTAATGTATCAAGGTTTTTATTAAGTTTGTAATACATTTTCGTTAGCCAAAATGTGCTTAACTAAATTATAAGTGAAAGTACCTTTTCTTCTGTCAATAAAAGATTCAATTAATGATTGTCCAAAATTATTTATTTAAATAATACTGGACCTTTTACACACCATCAAGCATTACTTAGGGGTTTCCAAGCCCCTAAGTAAGCAGCGTTTGTATTGTACAACAAACTGACTAAGGACCAGAAAAACACTGTTTAAATCCTTCCTAATATAATATTAATAAACATTCAGGTAATCCCACGCATATGATTTCAACTTCAGCGAATTTTGTTATTTATAGCTTGATAACTCAATTACAACGACCCGAAAAGGGAGCACTCTAAACAACAATAAAGTATTGTACAGTTACCCTTTTATTCAAAAACGTCTCTCGCGTCTTTCGTTTGGATTTGGTGCGACTACTAAGAGTACTGAAAACAGACTAGAAAAGTACTGGAAAAAAGACTAGAAAAATGCCTAAGGTTGATCGTTTCGAGTTGCCGCGAGATTTAAATTATTTTGTGGTTTTTTCTGCGTTCTACAGTGAATAAAACTAGCAGGAAAGTTATTTGCCGCAAATCGTAAACCTTTTTTATTAACTTATGAAAAAAGTAACTTTGATTCACTAGTATTATCATTTGTGAGATTTCTTATATTAAAGAATCTTTTCATGTACCTATGCGAACAATGGCTCAGAGAACACAATTTGGAAATAAACCATAATAAAACAAAAATAGTTCACATCAGGAGACATACCTTCCAACATCCAAACTTATTAAAGTTAACCTACCCCTTTATAATAAAACTGCTGATGTTGATGGTGTACCTACCGTTTAATTCTGCCCTATTCCAGTGTCGTTTCGAAAGGCCCCGCTGAAGCACTTGAAGTCTCCTTAATAAAGGTTCTCGAAAGGCTTCGGGGGCCCAATTATTAAAAACAACAGCGTTACGTGGCCTGACGGGCTAACATGCCGCAAATTTGTAATTGTTTGTCAGAGGCCGCGATTCGCTGTTTTGCCAATGTTTTGGTTATTTACCGTATAATTTTCGCTTGTGATTACTTTTTATTTGGGAATTGTGGTATTGTTCTAACAATAAGAAATGACCTCTTCGTCATGGTCACAAAAGGGTAGTGAATAATTGATTTATCAGAATTTAGAATTGTAAAACGTTTATTTGTTTCCGCTTACAAATAACATAGTGTTAATTTGTTGATAATTTGCCCTCAATCTGTTTCATTATCATCATTAGCATAGGTTAGCCCGCTGCTGGACAAATGCCGCACCGATCTGTCTAGGGAACTTTAAATATTTTTTACTTCAAATTATATTATGAAAGATAATAAACTCAAGAAAAAATTAAGATCGATCATTTTTCAGTATAAATCTTATTTGAATGCTTGTCTAAGAAGATAACGACAGGTCTGAATTGTTCTTATATTTTTAGCGATACAGCCTTAGGATTATTCAGCTTACGAAGGGTGGCGTCTGGAAAATTAATTAATTTCTTAGTAGTTTCTAACCGTGGCTTTGCTTACTTCGATTAGTTTTGTCTCTCAGAAAAAGCACTTAAGTCACGTCTTTAAATGGATAAAATGACTAAACTTTTACGTTACTGTGCCTAACTCCTTTTTGTAACAGTTAACAAAAGTATAATTTACTAGCAGCGCCTTGCGGTTTCACCCGCGTAGTTCCCGTTCCCGTGGGAATTCCGGGATAAAAAGTAGCCTATGTTCTATTTCAGACTATAATCTATCTCTGTGCCAAATTTTATCCAGATCCGATCAGCCGTTCTAGCGTGATAAAGGAACAAACATCCATCCATCTATCCATCCATCTAAACTTTCACGTTTATAATATTAGTGAGATTACTCTAAGTTTTGGCATAATTAACGTAAGTTCAATCTAAACAAATGCTTTTCAATTTGAGTCCGTCAAATGAGTAAAAAGACGTCGTGAACCCTACGATGTGATCCAGTTCTAATAAACGTCAAACGTCCAATATGCACGACTATTAACTTCTCAGGTGCACGAACTGACTCCAAAGCAAAAATGTCACAAAGCATAGCATACATTCCGAGCTTCCATAAAAGACAATAAAAAGAGTGGACAAAACAGAGATATCCTACGTATTCGACGGACGAAATATCTGCATTGTTAAAAATGAAATACAGTTGCGAAAAAAACTATCGTCAGCTAATAAAGACGGGGTTTTGTATGGATATGAACTTACATGCAGCTGCCCGCGGCTTGCCACGCGTTTTTTCTGGATAAAAAGAATAATATATTAATCCACCAACGCAAGATTTTAGTTAAGATTTATGTTGGTAGTTGTGACGTGGACAAGTTTGAATTGACAAGTTTGTATAGAAGAAAACGTGATGGACAATCATTAATCGATACAAAAGTACATTCATAATTAAAGCATTTTCAACACTCGGTTATACCGAATATTATCATCATAATTATTATGAACTAGGTAAACGTAGTGTAGGACGCCCTTCGACGCGTGGGATGACGACCTGCGAAAGACTGCAGGCTGCTGGATGCGTCAAGCTGAAGACAGGGCGCTATGGCCCTGATTGCGTCACGTCTCGTAAAATAACGTGTCTTTAATTTTAGTTTTTAATATTGTATGTATGTTAGTTTTAAGGTATATATTACTATGGACCGTAGAATAAGTTAAAATAAGATCTGTAACTGTTCTATAGTCTGAAATAAATGATTTATTTATTTATTATTATTTATTACTTATTTATTATGGCGCTTATAAGGGGAGGCCTATATGTTCAACAGTATACTAGCATAGGCTGATGATGATGATAATTACTATGTAGATACAATTTTTTATTGGCATCTAATGGTCATGCGTTTGGTTCTCACTTTAGTCAGTAAAAATGTGGTCTAAGACGGAGCACGCTTTCCCAGAAGGAATTTATTAACTCTGGATTTGAAGACTCCAAGATTCTACTCTGATGTAATATCTTGACTGTATCCTACAAAGTAATCATTAAAATTTCAGGAACGTGAAGATAATAAACTGAACAAATAGGTAGAGAGCACAATGGTCTTTGGGAGTCAATCAATGTTGTAAGCTTCGAACAAAATGCTATTACATTTAGCCGACTGTTTTCGGGAATCCGCCCTCGGGGCAAATCTGCAGTGGACGGCTTTTGTGTGAATCAGTCGCAAAAGGAATTACCACGGGATTACACGAACTACATATATGTATACTACAAATATATTATCATTTATTTTTACTATGACGCACAAAACATATTACAACCACAAATAAGAACAATCTTTAAATAATGTAGATTTAAGACTTGATTGTAAAATAACCTATGTTTGCACATAGGTTGTTTTCCATTTTTTTTATTAATTAATTAATCTCTTATATGTACTTAATGTAACATTACAGATTACATATTCCAATGCGTTATTTATTGCGTATGTGTGGTGTTTACGTTTGCTCGTAATATTACGAGCAAAACATGTATAGATCAAAAAGGAAATTCATATAATATTTGAAACAAAAGTGTTGACGACCTCTGTGGCGCAGTGGGCGAAGGTCCACCTGCCACGCAGGAGGTTGCGGGTTCGATTCCCGCCTCAGGAAAAATGTTTGTACGATCTGCAGATATATGTTCAGGGTGTTCTGGTCGTTTTCTATGTATAATAAAAATATATTCTATCTATGTATCGTATTATATTATGTATATCAGTTATCTAGTACCCATAACACAAGATCTGTTTAGCTTGGGACTAGATAATGCTGTGTGAATTGTCCAGCATTATAAAATTAAAAAAATTAAAAAAAAAAATGCTAAGCATTTTTATTTTATTATAGTTATTACGCTTACATCCGTAGTAATGTAGGTAGGTGTACCTAAATTCACAATATTTTAAGAACAAAATCAAAGAAATAATTTGAGTTTTGATAATTATCTAATTATCTGATAGTATTCGACGGTATAGTTCCGCTCTCCATGTGCTTGGAGATTTAATTTGGGAAAAAAATATCAATTGGTAAAAGAAATCACATTTTTTGTATGGAATTTGAAAGAAATCTACAGATTGCATAGAAATAATCTTCGATGACAGATTCATACACTTTAATTTTCTAGTCATTTATTGTGTGGTTTCATTGTGATGACGATGTATTTATGTTGTCCTAGTATGTTGTAGTTACAAGGTTCCCCCAATATTCGTATCAAACATGAACCCCGTATGACGTAGGTAGGTAGACTAATGACTATAGCGAATACTGGACAATTTGATAATAAGTTTTTCGACAAAACTAAGAAAAAATGATTTAAATTTGTAGGTTGATATTCTCAGACAAAAATATTTATCCAACATCTAGTTTTTTTGCATCAATATAACGTTCCGTTTCAGACATTTACGAATAATAAAACTCAGCATATTTTGCCGGTAGGAGGTTCATTGGAAATCTGTTAGCAAATGGCTTATTGAAGACTTCTCCACCAATGACAGGCTTACACCTGATCCTATTGGAAGTAGCGGATTACAGTCTCAAAGAAAGGCTGTAGGGAGATTTGTAAATTACTATCTGACTAATAGGTGTCTACTATTCAGTTATTTTATTTATTGTGAGAAAATAACACCAAATTTATAATTGTATATTATGCAATTATGAAGGACAGGTTTAAACCATAGATGAATCACGACCGTAGTAATTCATGATTCAAGTGTTAGAATCCTGAGCGACGCGAGTGATTCATGGCCCTCGATATAAATCCGTTTTATTCACGATTTGCATACTATACTTTATACCTACAATATGACTCCAAAGAGTTTGCATGTCGAGTATTCTTTTGATAAGGAGTTTGTATCGAGTATTTTTTGCGCAAGGAGGTTGAATAGCATTGAGATGGATGTCGAATGTATTGATGTATTCAAACACCAAAATAGTGTTTTTTATGCTTTTTATTCACTGTTTTCAGTGAGTAAAATACCTAAGCTTTTTAGAGAGGGAATGATACAAAATATTATTTCTCTATCATGAACATGTCATGGACACACGCCGAATAATCAACAATAACTAAAATTGCCACTAAAACTAACGCGGCAAAAATTCCCAAACTGCATATTGCGCCCATGTTATTGAAAATCGAATTTACGAGTGCAACTAAACTGAAACGTTCCTATTCACGCAGAAATTAAAATCACTTCGAAAGCGCTAACAAATTGCCCTCGAGTTGTAAATAGGGTGCAACTTCAGGCCGGACGTGCGACTAAAAAGTGCTAAAATTGAATGTCGGATACAGAGCTAACTTTTTAATTAGTGGTCCTGACATGGCGAGTGGAAAATTCTGCTACTTTGTATGTTTAGGATGTTCCTACTTGAGAGCGAAGTAATAATGCTGGACAATTCACTATCACAGCATGCAGCAGGATGGACTCAGCATTATCTAGCCCCAAGCTAAGCAGAGCTTGTGTTATGGATACTAGATAACTGATATACATAATACGATGCAATACATAGATTTTTTATCATACATAGAAAACGACCAGAACACCCGGAACAAATATTTGCAGATCGTACCAATATTTGTCCCGAGGCGGGAATCGAATCATCAACGTAGGAGACGTTGCAGGCCCTTCGTCCACCGCGCTACAGAGGTCGTCAGTTGTAGATACAATTTATGAAAATGAAGTGGCAATGTTGTTCTTTTTAAGTACCTAAGTTATTTACACTCCACAGAGCTCTAATTCCTATTCCTATAAAAAAATCACTTCACCATAACAATGGTGTCGTCTCAGAATAGCCGCGTACCCACCTAGCGCACAGACTCGCGCGGCAGCCTCGCGAGCCAATCCGAGCCATCTGTTGTCGGTAAACTTGACGTGCTCAAAGGTGCCTCAGTGAGCGCGGTGTGTTAGATGGGAACGGTTAGCCAGCGTTGTGGTTAGCGGCTCAGCCTGCCTCGCGAGGCGGCCTCGTGTAAATTGAACAAAACTACTGAGGCTGCCTCGGGAGCCATCGCTCGCGATCAGGACACCGAGGCTGCCGCGCGAGCCTGTGCGCTAGGTGGGTACGCGGTTATTTAGGCATTTATCCTTTGATGAAACAAACTACACATGGAGGGACGTGTCAAAAGTGTCAAGGTTGAAACCATTTTATGAATCTCTTCGCGCAAATAGCACCGCTAGCAATTTCTGAGTTTCTTTCATCCATGGAGATTCTGTGACGGGTTTGGCCTCTGTAGGTACTCTAAATTAAATATCGTGTCATTTCTTTTAGTAATTACCAAAACTTTGTGTTATTTTGATCCCTGTTACCAAAGCTTGTAGGTATCTATTACTAAAACCACCAACTCGTACCTATCTACCAAAATTGATAGATAGGTACAGAACACACCGTTGCCGTGTTGTCCGAGTGTCGTTGAGATGTCAAATAAATAAACACAGTCTGAGCGTTGCCTGTCCCGCCTTGTTTGTTGACTCTGCTGTTATAGCTGTGCATTCAGTGGACGTTCTTTGACTTGTGTAAGTCAACCAAGGTATGCTAGCAAACGGTTCACCAACTTGAGTACTGGTGCGAGCTGACTGGCTTCTACTCTGATACGATAAATGATATAACCGTTGGGGAGGGAAATTGCGTACGCTTCTATAACAAACTTCCATCTGAAGCAACTGAACTCCCTATTCGTAAATTTAAACGGTACATAAAACGAAGTCTTATCAAGAAGGCCTTTTACTCCATAGATGATTATATCAATGATGTTAATGCTTGGCCAGATGTCGCCCAGTTCCGCACCGACAATGGTATTATGGGAGAAAAATCTTAAGCTTAGTTTTATATAAATATTGACCTGTATCTAAATCACATCATATTTAGACTTCGATAGGCAAATAATATTGTATTACATTTTAAGGATTATACAAACTTACTAGTGGTTTATTTTTCGCTTCTTCCACTAGTGGACAAAAAATTTAAGCGAACAAAATCAATAACATTTTTTTTCTTGTTTGATAATTACTATTTATAAAGTTGTTGTTTATGTTTAAAATTTGACTTGTCTTAGTGCTTTTTTGTAAGCCTAAAGAAATAAAGTTATTGACTTTTGACTTTTATTGAAAGAAAATATTAATTATAAAATAATCGTTTAAAGAAGTTACGAACAATATTGGTTTAACTATCATATGTTGTAAATGTAGTTGTTGTTAGTAGCGATTTAAAACTTGCACATGATACTGAGTTTGTATTTAGAAGTGGAGACCTAAGGGCGATCAAGATAGCTCATCCAAAAAAGCAGACGATGGGGATAAGAATAGCTAATCCGAAGAGGTGAGTGTGTTGCCATTCTGTCTCAGCAGTCCTATTCTGACTTGGCAGGTTAGTGTGATTCATGTATTAATGTAGCACGATCGTGCCCAGCTGTGGGGCAGTATTAGTAAACAAAAAAACCGGCTTAGTGCGAGTCGGACTCGCGCACGAAGGGCTCCGTACCATTATCTATAAAAACGGCAAAAAAATCACGTTTGTTGTATGGGAGACCCTAATTATATTAAGTATTTTAGTATTTGTTGTGATAGCGGCAACAGAAAAACATCATCTGTGAAAATTTCAACTGTCTAACGATCACGGTTCATGAGATACAGCCTGGTGACAGACGGACGGACAGACGGACAACGGAGTCTTAGTAATAGGGTCCCGTTTTACCCTTTGGGTACGGAACCCTAAAAAACCATGTGTGTAGTATCACACAGTCCTTTATTTTTTCATGTGTATTTTGATGTTTGTGAAGAGTCATTATTGTCTGTTTTTTTCTGTTCTCTATTCCATGCGGTGTTTCATTTTTCGTTGTGTATTCAAGTAAACAGATAACGTACTTACCGGCATAGTCTGACTTCCGTGTAGGCTGGTGATGGCTGCTTGCGCCTCCTGGTGTGAGCTGAACTTGACGAAGGCACAACCTGGAACAACGTACAATGTATTAAACAAGATAATGGACAATCGCCTACAATACCGGATTAGTCGAGTCCCCTCCCTATCAAATGAAAACTAGTTTTAGATTATATCCGCGCAAGTAAGGAATAAACAGTTAAGTGTGAGCTTCGACCATCTAACCCCACACATGTATACAGGGTGGAAAGAATCTATGGGCCCTGGAGGGGAACTAACTTCAATCCTTTAGCTAGCTTATTTAACTGAAAGGAAACATTCCTTTATTTTTAAAAAGAAACATAATTGCATTCAAAGATTTTCTAAAACTTCCTTGTCTCACCTGGGAATCGAACCAACTAAAAAAATAAACCCTCGCTATTTTATTATGCGCATCTGTAGGATTTTTGTTCAGGATAACAACATAACAGATAATGTATCTAATACACAGAAATAATGTCTTATTCATTTTATTTTATCATCAATACAAACAAAAACACAAAACATGTTTTTATTTTTAAGTACACAGATATTGACCAGTGAAAATTCACACTATCACACTAATAAAATAAATGCGAAGGTTTGGATGGATCCACGGAACCCTAAAAATGATGAAAGTTATCGTTCGAAATTTTAATTTGGTGCCGCAAGTTGATAAAAAACACACTCCATTTTTAAACTTTTCGTTAGAACGCCTCATGTAAGAAGGAATTGTGCATAGATTTATTATTACTATTTAACGATTTTCTTATCGAAGTGTGCAACAAGGTACCTTCTTAGCAATTAATAACATTAGCAAGCCTCTTCATCATACGATGTGTTTGGATGTTAGAGATAAGAAAATTATAACGTGTCATTTACTTGTTACAAGTGAACAATAGGTATTGTTAATAAAGAACATGTTATAAATATTCGATTTTATGGGTATCTTATACAACAGTGAAAGGTCCAATGTTTATTAGACAATTTTTATCCTGAACAATAATCCTACTGATTCGCATAATAAAATAGCGAGGGTTCATTCTTTAAATTTTTAGTTGGTTCGATTCCCAGGTGAGACAAGGAATTTTTAGAAGATCTTTGAATGCAATTATGTTTCATTTTAAAAATAAAGGAATGTTTCCTTTCAGTAAAATGAGCTAACTAAGGGATTTAAGGTAGTTCCCCTCCAGGGCCTATAGATTCTTTCCACCCTGTATATTATATTTAAAGATAATATCTTTAATTATAATATATATTCAAAACTCCTGATTGAGTCCAAAGTTGATCGGAATGATGGCTTTTATTCTGGTCAACGAATTAGCATTGCCATTCAACGTGGCAATGCTGCCAGCATTCTGGTGACGGCTTAGATTTTTAGAGAATAGATTTACGTTTAAATATTAATTGTTATTATTTTATTGTTATTCGTGATTTTCTTTGTAATATAATAAAACCAGTGTTAAAAATCTGCTATCAGGTGCAAATGAAAAATGTATGTATTTATTATATTATGTATGCCACAATTAAATTTTCATTACAAAACACAGTACATTCATTTGCTTTAACTCACTATAAATACATATTTTTAAAACAAAACAACAGCCAATAATACATCTCCAAAAAACCACACGAGCAAATCCATTATTCGTTTTCACTAAAAGCAAATCCATTTCGCGAAATAACCACGCACAAAAAATCTTAAACAACGGAAGGCACTGCGGGATTATCGCTCAATTTTTCAATAACAACCTGTCAAAATGGCGCGGGTACATCGCGCCCACCGGCCTATCAATCTTATAGCTAAGTACAGGTGCGGTGTAGCAACTGGCGGTGCGATGCGTCGACGCCGTGTTCCCTTAATGACAACTGATGGATCCCTGCTTATAAGGATAGGATTACCCAAATCCGCCAACTTCGCTCCGCAACTAAATCAGTTACGTTGATCTCGGGAGTGGCGGGCATACACCCTACAAAGAGAAAGGTATACTAGATCAAGATGAGTTGCCGTTTTTATGAGGAAAATTATAAACAGAAGCTACGTTCATGTCTGATTACGCGAGTGCTTTATCAAGAAAACACACCTTTGTTTGGGAGTATTCTTTGTAAATCGAATAAAGCTACCAAATTTTACACAATCAAAGTTCAAAGTTGAAGTTGGAGAAGAGAGCTTCTGATCGAACAGTATAGATTACATGACTTGCCTTGAAACGGATAGAGAGTAGGTAAATGTTATTGTTATGTGGCTAGCGCACATTGATTATGCAGAGTTGGCGGACTGACGCCGAGCGTCTCGGCTGTTTTAAGACGAGCGCGACGCTTCGCTGGAAATTGGTCCAACGGTTTCAACGTAATCGAATATAAACAATCAACAAGCTCGTCTCGTTCCTAACGGCCATGTATATTATAGCCGTTCCTTTGTTCGAACATAGCTCTGCATGTACTAAAGTGAGCTCGTAACTTCTTATTGAATCAGCTTTCGAATCCGGCAAAAAAAAAACACCGCAGGGTTCAAACTCCACGGGGAAAATTGCGGTGACTATTTTATCTCTCGCGAGCTCTCGACGGCGAAAGTACGATTATGCTCGACTGGCTTTTATTCGTATTATCCTTTGTTCGACTGGATAAAAGAGCATAGCCGAAACGTTTTCCAAAAGGCGCCTCAAATAAATTAGGACGCACTTTTAAGCCGGCGCTGTGTTTACACGCCCGCCTTCTGCGAAAATAGAGACAACGCAGAATAAGCAGACCGATACAACGAGAAAAAAACAATCTGCACGGCGAGCGACGGCAGCTTCGCATAAAAGAATAATAACGCGGATTGTGCGAGGAACACAATTTAAATGGCGACAATCGGAGGAGCAAATTGAGGAGCGAGGCGGTCGGCGGCGGCGCCGCGGGCGGCCCCCGCGCGACAATGCCGCTCCTACTCGGGAGCACCCATTATGAGGACGTCACTCGCCAACTGAGAAAGAAGTCAAAACTTCCCCGACAAACATGGAACTATTTACTGCTTCTCCATTCGGCGACGTGTGCTGCGAACTTGGGTGCAATTTGTTAACCCTTTATCGCGAGTGCAGCGTCGAGCACGCAGGGTGCGTCGCGCCGCCCTGGTGCGGGCACAGGTAACTTGGCCTTGCGCCAAAGATCTGTTTTCCTGTTGTTGCCGAACAAACTCACAGATCAGTTTTTATCGCGCGAAAGGCCTTTATAGCCGACCGATAGGGGGCGCCTCGACCGAAATGTTTTCGCGTCGCCGTCGAACACAAATATTATCGGATGGTTTTATGTATCGGAAGCATTTTCGCTAAAAACTTTGGCACTCGACGTTCGTTATGGGAACACTTAAAAACTGTACAAAATGTATCTACCTAAAACTGACACTTATATCGGCGTGAAATAATGGGTAAAGTTTAGTCTTTATCTGCGAATCGAGAGTCGATATGGAATGTCGGGGGGCGGGCGGATGTTTGCTTGTCAGTTTAACGGGATAATTTGTCAAAGGTTCTTTGAGGAGCATTTTTTATTGCTGAAGGTACCTTTTGTACGTTTGACAGGCGTCACGACGTGTACACATGTTTCAACGCGGCATGAGGGCTGAGGGCGGCTCAAAGGTCGGCCCCGTAGGCAGGAAATTGTCTGCAACTCTCAAACGTAGGCTTGACGTAGGCAAGACGTGATTCAAGTTTTCAGCAAATACGCTTCCAAGAACCATTCTTTTTTTCAATTTGAAACTTGGCGTAGAACCGGCAAGAATTACTTTTTGCACTTCACCAAAGAGCAATGGTGTGCTCTTTTTCTTGTCGTCAATTTTTTATCTTCTAACCATGTTTTTCCACTCTTGGAAATAATATCAATAAATCGGGAAAGTAGATACTCGCATGACAAATATACTGAGATATCAAAAGTTTCTTCGAGAGGGTGCCAAGAAGAACTTTGTAATCAATGCCCCACGGGAGCAGGTACGAGTACCTACGACTTTATGTATTGAAAATATTCAGAGCAAAAGTACCTATTTAGATGAGAAAGTTTTAACGATTTTGTTTTGGTGTTGAATGTTTGTTGCCAAGATTTTGTTAAGTTTTCTTTAAATGTATTTTTTGTGACAGAACCCGATTTATCTGCTTCCTGGGTAGGTTTTACGTATTAAAATATGTTTTGAAGAAAAAATACTGCTCCATAGAATGCAGTAGGTGTCATCTTGCAAAAGATACAATGCAACTAAAATAGAAGAGATCCTATCTCAGGCGCAACCTGCACCGCGGCCAGACAAGAGAGCCACCAGCTCATCTAATAGCCAAGTTTACTAACTTCAAACTCAATATTATTACATAGCATGCTTGGAATCTTTCATTTGAAAGTTGTTCGTGCGAGCAAGTTCCCGAGTGATGTTCAAGATGAATTCCCGAGTGTAAACAACAGTCGATCCATCGAGTTGTGATCGTTTGTTTGGGAACTCTATGTGCATTGTACAAACCTACTATTCGTAGATCGTCGAATGATTGTGTCGAAGAGAATTCGAAAATAGAGTTTAAAATTTCACAAGGAACGTTGGCACATCTTCGGTTAAGCTTGCTGTGATTCTTTATCGATAACGCTGTCTGACTCACCTATTTATTTAAAAAAATTATAGCTTGTAACTTTTACGCAGGAACTTAGACCACTATATGTATAAATATTAAGGATCGTAATATTAAAGCCCGCATATTTTGCATGATGATTCAATCGAATGCCTTTCTCATTTTCTGTTCTTTCATAATTTAAAATCTTTGCCTGACCATCTGCATCCACAAAAAACAAACTGAAATATAGTTAAATAACACTACAATAAAACACTGTTTTTACCGGATTGATCGCGTATATTTTATATTTTAACACTACAAACTGAAAATGTGCGACAGAAAGTCAGTTCAAAATTCCGTGACTAACAAAGTCACATAGCTAGCAAACATTCCACTCGAAACAGTTGAAAAGTACGAGTCCGTATTAACCCACTCGCACGATCTCAGTCACTTCAAGCTGACTGCACAGTAGCAATTTTTCATTCGATCTCCATTGACCCCCCGGAGCGCGGCGACCCACCGTCCGACCGGCCCAACTGATAACAACTCAAATGAAACACACCAACTCCCTGTGACGCGCTTATCTCCCTGGAATTTGTTCCCACTTTGAAATATCGTCCAATTTTTTGACATTCGAAAACATTCACCCGTGAAAATAAGGAAAACGTCCGAAAAACTGGAAGCTTTCTAATTTGTCGACGTTATTGAATACATTAATTTTGATTATTGAAGCTTTGATTTGAATTTAAGATGGCGTGAAGATGGTCAGAATTTCATTTAATTGCAAAGAGTTTGATTACAATTGATGGGCTGAAAATATTGGGTTCCAAAAAGACGATTTAATACTTCATAACTTTAAGGTATTCTTTTAGGAAACCGTTAATATTGTAGAAAAAAACATTAAGAGTTTGTTGAGATAAATACAAAATCGCACGCATTTTCTGCGAACCCCGCTATACGAAACGTCTTCACGGGTTCTGTAAAAGCATCCTTTTAATATTTAAAACATCAGCGTATCACTTAAAATAATAAGGATTTCGCTACGGAGATTACCAAGTAACCCTCTGGAGCATAATTAATGTTATGCCGTGAATATTAGCTTTTCAATTAGCTGTTTTAAGTACCTCAAAACGGGTTCTCCAGTTACGGGAAAGAGGCTCGCTTTTATTCAGCGAGTGGTAGCGCTGCCCGGGGCTGCGGGTTATTCTTTACACCTGAAACTAGCTGCAAGACGATAGCTAATTAAATCCACGCCCTAGGGACTTAGTAGTGGATCTATTACATAAGCGTGGGTAATTAGTTTTGTTGAGCTTCGCGCAGATTGCGAAGATTTAGAAGTGCAAGTGGGATTTATTTGTGCTCCGCTATTATGTTCATTGTTTTTCGGAGCATTTGTTTCGAATTTTTTTTTTTTTTTTAGTTTTCTTCAATTTTCCAATGCTTACATAAACCGGAGGTTCTCACCGTCATTCGATAGAGACAGCGCGAACCTTCTTTGCAAAGACAAAAGACTGTCGCATTGGAAAAGTTTGTTAGGCGAGTTCAGCTCCGCTCTTTGTTTCACAATCAAGTTACATTAGAACAACGAGGCCATTTGGAAGTCTGAAACAATGGCATGGAAGTCGTTTTAAACATTCGTTCGAGTTAGCGTGTAGCTGTTTTACGCACGATTGGCATCCATAAAGCGATAGACTGGCTCAGTGGGACGATGTCTTTATGCGTGTACGGCGCCCCTTACGCGTTTAACTTATCGAAAATTGCGAGGTAAGGTTTGAAGCGTGCCCTTTGTGCCTGCACGAGTGTTTATGGAAGACATTGGCAGTTTTGTTCGATTTAATGAGGTCGATGGTTTCAACTTTGTAAATAGACAGTAAGGGTTAGAAGTGGATCACATTTTATTCAACAATTTGAGGGCCAACGGAAACGTCTATTGTTCTACAGCTACCTAATTACCAGTTATCGATAGGCAGAAATGTTATAGTTACTTAAAGTTATTTGACTTTGAAAGTTTTGAGCAATGGTTTAGCTGTTTATTCGTCTTCAATCGAATCAAATACCTGTAACTTTGACAACGAAATTTCTAGTCGGTCGGAGCTTAAATTATTCGATAGGAACCACGATTTAATTATTTCTCATTTGCGAAGATGAAACAAGCCGGTAATTTATATTAAAATTTAATTTCGGTTTCGTAATTGACGTACCTATGATTCGTCATGATGTTTTTTATTATTTTTGCTAAGAAGTGAAGTTATGAAATTATCAAGCCGGAGTTTCGGCGTAATTAAGTTATAATGCTTTCAGTGCGCAGAAAAATAATTTACGATAATTAATGCCAAAAAGATTGTGAGGGAATAAAAAATATTTACATTCTTTTTCGTGTGCAAAAATGATATTGATTCAAGGTGATAAGTTGTTTTTCATTATCCCTTTTTGACTTGCAGGTCTTACGCCTCCAAAGAGATCCAACTTTTTCCACGGTCCTATGTGTACAGAAGGTATAATGATAAGCTAAGTACTAAAGATAACCTATCTAAAAATAACCCGACTAAGTTAAAACGGTCAGAGCCCAACTATTCCTAACTAACCCATGACAATGGACAAACTTTGGAGCATTAAATTTTATTATAATCCAAATAGCATTAGCTTGATTAGAATTTACTGTGGCGCGCAGTTGGGGTCCAATAAAGATGATTAAACAGCCCTCATTTGCTGTACAGTTTGCTATGGTAAAATGTAACCTTGTCGCTTTAAAGTTTATTTAACCTTCGACCGCGTTCCGCCTGTAAATAAACACTCGTCAGAATGACATGGTTTTAAGGCAAGGATATGTGAATTGACGTGAATTAGGTTACATCTTTACGGGAAAACTTCGAAAAAAATACATAATTATCTATAGGATACAATGGGAGACGACAGGACCTTCGTTTCAAAAATGAAAAAATAGTACTTAAAATATCAGAAATTATTGTGCAAAGTACGATCTGTTTTCTTAGGTGATACCTTTTTTCTCCTAGACTATCAATCACAAGGTTTTCTATTGTCATCACCGTATTAAATATAAAAAATATCAAGGGAACCTCAGGCTTATTTTTGCATGTAAATGCCCTAATTAATAGATAATCAGCAAAAACTTGATTTTGCGCTTACGCCGCTCTGCTCTGTCCTGCTCCTATGAACGCGAAATCCTATGTCTTTAAAGTGTAAACATAAATATAGCATAATGTAAATAATTATGCTATATTAATATTTAACAAAATCGGGGCCATAGAAATTCTATATTTCAGAATCTGTGAAATTAAAACCTTCTATGAAATCCATGACTAAGTTGGATGGCTGTTTTCAAAAATAAAAAATCAAGTCTTGAGTAAATAAAATTTCTGAGTTAAATCTGTGATTATAGTAAAACAACTCACAGGTCATCAGATGAGTGGTCCAACAAAAGAAGGTCTATATAGGCTCAAAAAAAAAGATAGTCCACACTAAGTTCTAAAGAAATATACTACATAGCTTTACTTCATCAAGTCAGGCAACCCTATTTGTAAAATGAATTACGTTCTTCATTGCCATTTGATGGATAAAGGTGTCCGCGCAATAAGGAAGGCAGACGTTACGATAAAGACGCGGTCACGCGAGCCGTGGCTTGGTGGCGTGCTGTAGATGCTACGGCGTAGACACTCGTAGCATGCTCGTAGCACGCGTAGGCTTGTAGGAAAATGAAGAGCGTCGAACACTATCTTTCTGCTATCAATTTGTTAAGGCGATACCCCGACCCAAACAAACGCCGCTATTTATATTATGAACGTACTTTATCTTATTTTTTCGTTGAACAAAACAAACTTCAAAAATTTTATTGGGCAGTTTGTAATACCTATTTAATTTTTTTTATGCCTGTGATATATTTTTTGTATAGTTTTTAGACAGAGATACGAAGTCGCACTTTGTGGCCTCCAAACTCTATTTTCACATCTCTGCCTAAACTATACAAAATAAAACTATTGCAGAGGCATTAAAAAAAAGCTTACAATAGTTATCACAAAATTCCCAATTAAATGTTCTAAATTTCCTTTGTACAACGTAATCAGAAGATAAAATTAGTGGAGGCGCTATTTGGGTCCGGGTAGCGCCTTAAGCAAGACAAGACCTTTTCAAGATAAGATAGCAAAATCTAAGGTGCGATAGCGTTGTAACTTAGGTCAGCTAAGTCTAGCTGTCCAAGGAAATATCGCACGATGCACACAAAAGTCCGCAAAATAAAAAATAAAATCGTTTCTCTCTGATGACTCTGAGTAACGTCTTAATTGATGATCATTTGTCTAGTAATATAATTTTCTATAGTAAAATATTGCATTACGGATGTAAGCGGGTTAACTACGAACCTTATTTGTGTTGGAAGAGCACCAAAGTTAACCCGCTTACATCCGTAATGAATTCGTCAAACTACGATAGTTTAAAAAAAAAAAAAAAAAGGTTTAAATGTTTTTAATTTAATTGCCTAGTCACGTAATAGCATTCGGTAAAACCCCCTAAATACAAGTTAAGCCTAGTAGGCACCGTGACTTTCTTCAGTCGTTTAGGTAAAGCACTCAGCGCTGAGCGATTCATAATTCAGTTTTACTTAAGTTTGATGAGCTTTTACGTTCATATTTTATTCACGAGGAAATTATGGTGAGCGTATCACAGCCTATTTACGAATCACGGGACGCTCGCATGCTTAAATTATTTATTAAACGCGAAACGATATTATGTGATACAGGGCAGGATAATGAAAGGTATTTGTTAGTTGATTAGTTATTTTGGCAAAATGTTTCAAACCTCATTTATGTTATGTGATGTGTTTATACAGGGCCACTGAGGGAAGGTCTGAAAACGTGAGAGTTATCGAAAAGTCATGTTAAGAGTAAATTTTCGATTAAAAAGTCTGTAAAAGTGAGTTTTTGAATTTTGCTTCTCATTTTTTTTCGATAATCAATGAAAAAATGTATGAAGACTATGTGCCCAAAGTTGTTGGAACACCTTCAAAATTGAAAATTTATAAAATTAACTTTATGAATTCCATAGAGCAGGAGAAATACTCTTTGAATGCTTATAAAAGTTACCTACCCCCTGGTCCCTCGGAACCACCCCTTTGGAGTGTGGTATCAATGCAGTCATGGTTCTGATTGCGTCTATGAAAACGAGCAAATAGCACTTTCATATCTTTCGCAAGTACAAACAAAATACTCACAAAATCAACAAACAAGAGCGAAAAATCGATAGCGACCTTAATCGCGATATTAAACGGGGCATAAAAGATAAGGCGATCCGCACACGTGCCTACACGTGAGCATCTTAGTGCCTTAAGGGGCTCTTTGAGCTCTTTATAACAAGTTTGCAACCGCGAGGGCACACTCCCGCCCTTATGAAGGTAGTGAAAAGATATGGCGGCGCAAGGCGCGCGGACAGAATACGAATGCTCCGAATCGAACCGACTATTCGCAGGACCGACTTATAGCGCGACTCCAGCTTTTTAATATTGAGTGTTTTTATGGAAATTTTAGTGGGGTTTTACGATATAGCCGCGGTTGCTAGAATGTCGATGCTCTTTAAGTTCTATCAGGGCATTTGCGCCGACAGCACGTAGGGGAGCGTATTATCGTCGCCGTTAAGCCTGGATTATTTATAAAAATGTCATAGGTTAAGTTCGTTAAAGGAAATCGTATCTAGTCTAGCGTTTATCCGTTTAATATTTAAGTGAAAGGTATCGATAGTAAAATAATAGGTAAGAACGTGGTAGAAAATAGAGATAATGTTCCCCTCTCTATCGACTGGGCGTTAATAACGATAGGCTTGAAGGAAGGCCGGGTTAAGTTGGTTAGAAGGCCTGCCCGGCGCGATAAGGCGGCTAATTGTCCCGGATAGATACCAGAATGAAGTGCGAACTTTTGTTTTATACGCTTTTTGGGCATTTGTTTTATTTATACGCCTCTTGCCGATAATAGTCGTTGGCGGAGTTTATTATGGGAGTTCATGTTTGTTTGGTTAGATATTTGTTTTTGTAGTTCTCGTATAAGAAAATGATGATATTTTACGATGATGTTATCATGAACATTAACAGTTTTTAAATATATTCTTAATTAATTAAAAACAGAAAATTTGCGTTAAAGAACTGAGTAGAATAAAGGGTTTTGCGGAAACCGATCCTACCAACCGATCCATTCGAAATCGAATTCGAATGACTCCCACTTTTTCTCATCATCACACACATACTTTGTTGGACATACACCTCCAACTATCATTAGAAGGACTAAAAACTTACATTTTTTTGCTGGTGTGTTAAAAGTTGTAGTTGTATTCCACATGAAAGCATTTTTTTTTACTTCAAAAAGATATTTTTTCCCGAACATGCGTCATAAAGATGAATAGTAGTACAAGAAGTACCATCTAAATCTAGGGCATGCAAATACATATATACCGGATTAAAAAAAAATACAAATTAAAAATCAATAAAATTACATACATAAGTGAGGAAAAAACTTAGTACCGTATTAATCAATAATTTTTTATGCCCTTAACTATTTCATTTTCATAAATTTAGTAGAAATTCCAGAAAGATCATAAATAAGATCAGTATCACAATGACTTCATTTACTTTCTTAACCCTTCCGAGCCTGAAAGCGAATTACTAAGCATCACTGCAAATAGATTGGAAGTCGCATTACAACTCCAACGCCGTTTAGATAGTGTTACGACGAAGCTGATAAAACAAGCGTAGACTAAGCAGCTAATAGCTTACGATAAATACAGCGGGTGCAAGGGACTAGCAGACCACGATTTAAACAAAAAAAAAAACTACTGTAACTATTATATACACACTGTAGATTAACTCGTGTACGGCCCGGGCGGGCACGCTATTGTATGCATTTGGTGAGTCACCGCGAGTTAATAGGTTTATTACCAAGAAAAACCGTATCGTTCTCGGACGATAACGACAATAAGCTGAGGCAGGACCTGATTAGCCGCGCACATAGGGAAAAACCAATTTTTCCTACTCTTGGGACTCTTTTTTTTTTTGTTATGTGTTTAAAATTTAAATCTCAAAGGATTATGTTTCTGTTTATCACGTATGTTTTTGTGTTTCCCTTTTTTGTAAAATATGTGTGTGGATAAAGAATAATGAATTTCTTCATAGAGAAATTCTTTATCTTTTATTGTTATTTATATAATAATACAGTCAGCCTAGAAAAAACATGTACAAATAAATAGTAGAAAAAACTTATTTTCCTCAAAACAATGTTTTCGTAAAATTACAAAAAAAATACTACAGTGAATCAGCATGTATTCGTGAGCACCAAACGCTCTAGTTTTGTGTTGTACCTTATAGTAATTCCAAAGGTTTTTTTTATAAAGAAATATTTTACTTTCTGATTGTATTCAAATAGCTTTACGCTTTTTATTTATTTATTTATTAAAGGAACACCAACAGTATACATATTCAGTATACGCTATAGATTTATCGTAGAACGATAAAAGATCTAATGAGTTGGCACACAACAGAGCCCTTCTTCCACTAAATTTATCGCTTCGTCATTACAATACAATGGTATCGTGTTCAATGGCATTTTATTTTTGATGAAAGAAACTACAGATGGAGGGACGCCTTTCTAAAGTGTCAAGGTTGAAACCATCCCTCAATCTCCATGCAAATAGCAGCGCACGCACTATCTAGAGTTTTTTTCATCTATGAACGATTTTGCGACGATATTATAGTCATAACAAAGTTAGTTAGCAGAATTTGGTACCCTGTTGTAAATTCTTAAATTAAATTAGATTCTGCTCTTGTCATTTTAAGTCGCTATCTCCCGTGACTCGCGCCAGGGATCCCTCAGTTCGCACGGCACGCAATACACCTATTTTTTAGTCTCTCGTGACGGCCATTCATTGCCGCCTTAAATTTGATAACAAAAATAAGAAATGATACTAAGCTCTCCAATTTACTGGGGCCGTTGGGGACTCACGTACTATGACGTCATTTCTCTGTTGCAAATATTTTCAGTTGATGTTTAGGTTGTTTTTGTTTTTGATGTTATGTAACTACAGATAAAATATTTTAGACAATTTTTTACTCGAATGCGGAAAAAATTTGTAATATTTTGTACCATTCACATAAATTTATTTTTTTGAAGATAGAACAGCTTTACCTGCTACCTTGAACAACCTTAGAATATATTAAATATTTCTTACAAGAAATATGAAGCACAAACAAACAAAGCGTTAAGTGGTCACAAAGGTAATATAATCCAGGTTATGAATTGAACTTTCAACGCGGATATTAGCGATGATGTAGGGCTCATAATTTGCATATTATTGGACGATTAATAACCTCGCTGCTGACTGCTCACCGATTAAACTAGATTCAAACTTGCCTCCACCCTGAGTTGGTGTAGCGGATGTTATTTTATTTTTAACGTGTTGATTATTAGATGTAATCAGACATTTATTAAGAAAACTACAATAACAGAATAAAACAATTACAACTCAGAAAGTCACCAGAAAGCAGAGTGCCTAGAATTGTGGCAGTATTGCCATATTGAATAAAAAAAACAATAACTTTATTTCTTTAGGCTTACAAAATAAGCACTTGGACAAGTCAAATTTTATACATAAAAAGCCTTATAAATAGTAATTATTATCAAATAACAAACAAAATGTTATTGATTTTCTTCGCAATTTTTTTTTGTCCACTAGCGAAATAAGCGAAAAATAAACCACTAGTATGATTATATAATACTTAAAAACTGGCAATGCTAATTCGTTGGCCGGCTCCTGCGTCGCAGGCGGACCTTCGCCCACCGCGCCATAAAGGTCGTCTGTTTGTGCTTCATATGTATTTGTTTCCATTAGTTTCACTCGGCGATTTGGCTTAATAATGCGAGCTACATAGAGTCCACCGAGCGATTTTCGCCCATAGAGCTGAGAGCTGAGGTAAGTTTTACCGATCCAATGACCCTTAATTCTACGAACAAGCTAAGAATAATCTACGTAGGTAGGTACACATCTAGACATGTAATTTAAGGCAAAACGTGGGCGCGCTTCCAGTTAATTAGAACTGCAGACATATAGAAACGGTTGTTAATTTATTGGATCTGTTAATAAAATCAGGGTAGTTTTCGCTACTCGCACTGATTATATCAATGACGACCGATGTGGTGCGGTGGGTGAAGGTCCGCCTGCGACGCAGGAGGTTGCGGGTTCAATTCCCGCCTTGGGACAAATGTTTGTATGATCTGCAAATATTTTTCCAGGGTTTTTTGGGTAATTTTTGTGTATAATAAAAATATATATCTATGATAAAATATGGTATTAAGAATATCAAAAGCATCAGCATTCCGCCTTATGTTGGCGTTTTTTTTTGCGACCGCTCAAAAAATTCTGTTTATCTGTTTCCTTGTTTCTTTTGCGAGATTATATAAATTATGGCACGGAACCTTTCGTTTGCAAGTCGACTCGCACTTGGCCGGTGTATTATTATTTCCTTACAGTAGAAATTCAAATAGGGTAAAGTCCGGGTAGTCGTTTCAATGGTGATACGTGGCCCACTGCTAAAATCCTAACTTCTGAAAATCGCTAGCAAGTATGGATTTTCAACTTGTCGGTCTAGATTTCGTGGCACAGTTGGTTAGCGCATTCTCGCACTGAGCATTGGTCGCGGGCTCAATTCCCGCCGCAATCGAAAATTTTGGGATTATAATAAATTTCATTTCATAAAGTAAATATTGATTTGTTAAAAATTTTGCTTAATATCTAGGCTTCATAGTAACCTAATAAAAACTTGATAGCGATTTTTGGAAGTTGGGTATTTTGAAAGTTGGCATGTGGCATCAATCCGAACTTTAACCTGGTATCTGGTACCCATCCTTCAGAATAAAGTCAAACTGGATAGAGCAAACATTGAATTCTAGAACTTTCCACTGTAAAACCAGCTCTTATTCTAGCTTCCGAAAACACGAACAGTCATAACATTTGCTCGTCGAAAATAAATTTGGGTTTTAAATCGAGTCGAGAGCGAGCAAGTGAGCGCCGATCATTAAAGAAAAAAAAAGGCATGGCGATTGCCTTATAGATTCGAATGTTGGGGTACAGTGACGTACACATGCGTTTAAATCCTACTTATAAAGGAATATTTGCCGTGATCTGATCTTATTTTGGAGTTTCCTGACGATGACGTTTTTGTAAAAAATATTGAACTTCTGTCGAAGCAATTAGCCGTATTTTGGGTGGACAGAAAAGAGACCTGATTTTTCAATAATCTAAAAACATTTAGACATAAGATGGAGATTGTCAGTCATTACAAATAGCTTCGACGTTCGTTGTCAAAAGAGTTGCTTCCTATAAAAGTAGAGAAAATTTAGATGCTCAATTGTTAATTCTAGGTCAAACAATCTTAGGTAGATTTAATAAAAACAAATCCAGATTTATTTGCAAAGCTTGAGATCTTCCAAAGGTTTTAATAGGGGTAAGTTGGAAAATCTCAGTAAAATATTCTAGTTAGGTCAGTGGAGGGTAAGTAAAGGGCTCCAGTTAAGGTATTTTGATGTGCCCTTCTTTAGTGCCTTAACGAGATGAATTCCGGCAATTCTGCTTTTGGTTTAGGCTTCTAATGAGGGTATATACTTAGACCTAGGATTGTCGAGGTTTTTATAAAATGTATTTGTCTAGCTTGTACCTTAAAGGTTATTCTTAGATATGATAAGATATTGATATCATTAAAAAGTAACTCGGTGCTTAAAATAGTAATTTTAAAATTGGAAGACGACGTGTTACAGTATTGGTTGTTAAGAAATGAAATAAGTTCCCAAAAATTATCGGTTTCGGTGGGACTCGAACCCGCGCCCCACAGTACGGGTGTGCTCTAACCAACTAAGCCACGAAACCCTTAGTCGGTTCAACCGAAAATCTTTGGGACCTCTTACGGACTATAGCGCCGGTGGCTCCACCTATACAGGGGTAACACTACATTACCTATTAGTATTGGTTATTGACGCAAGTACCCGATAAAACTTATTCGAGTTGGGTGAATTTCGAATATGAGACTCTTTTGCAAAACTTGGTGCTAGGGCAATCATTATTATGTCTAGGGATAATGGTACCGAACCTTCTTTCCTCTCCCATTAAAAATCTTTCTCTACCTCATGCAAAATATTAGAAGAAAATCTCAATTTGCGATTCCATTTTTTGACAGCAGTGTACACTGTACGTCTGCCCTCGCGATGAGTGGTGGTCGACGAGCGTAAAAATAATGGGCGGCAACCGGCCGAGCGTCTGCCAAGTGGCACGACTGCTCTACACTCGAGCTTTATGTTTTGTTCTATTGCATTATATCCACGCTGATAAGGGTACAGCACAAGTTTCAATATTGCAGCAATTAATGTTTACAAAACTATGATACAGCATGATTTTTTCAGGCGTGACTCTCTTTCCGTTGACAAAGTTATATTGTATGGATTTGATGCTTCTCACACCGTGATAGTGTGTGTGTGTGTCAAGATAGACTCATCATTTCATCCTGGGCTTTCCACATTGCCTCGTAGCACTGTTATGTACGGTATTTACATGTGGATAGTAAAACACTAATGAGAAAGGCAGGCTACCTGTCTATAATATAGGTAGATTATAGACAGGTAGATTTATTTTTTATTTTTTAATCTATTATTTATACGTACCTCTATGTTATTTCACTACCGAAAAAAAATGTAACACCCACAAATTTTTTAAATATTAAGGAAAAATACCAAAAATAAACCTGCACTGTGATAAAAACGCTGCCCTTTTTCTATGACGTCATCGTTCAGTTTATCAACTCGAAGTGTTCCTTCAATTAAAATGATGATAAAAACCATCATTTTTGTTGTTTTTTTATTGTTTCGAAAAAATAATTTTATTTCTTTCTCTAAAAGAAAAAAACCGGCTAAAAAGGTTCATGACAATAAGGTGAACGGTGACGATATTTATAGGTATAGAAATTTTACTTTTGAGTCTTAATGATTGAATTTCACAATAAAACATCAAAAAATACAAAAATAAATAGATATATCTTTATATCTATTGATATAAAAATATATTAGCATTTAGATAAAAATAATCAGCTTTGTTTTACTTTTTAACTCGCATGCATATACCCTATTGGAATAGAAGAAACGAGCAGCAGGACGACATTCAAGTGATCAAATAAAGGTATTCATATCTATGTCAACAGATATCCCAAAAGAAAGTAAGTAAAACATTTTCGTGAAAGCGTTTTGAAGAGACGCAATATGGGACGCCGAAACCCCTATGTTTAAATAAGCCGACATCAAAGGTAGCACGAAATATTGGTTCCTATCGGACTCAATGAATTTTTTTCCTATATTCAGTTTTATTTTTTATCAAAAAAAGAAACCAGCAGCCGTGCTGTGTAGCAATTTTATAGTGATGGGAAAACGATAAAATGTCAAATTGCATCGATATAACTCTACATTACACCAATATGCATAAAACGTACGAGCATTTTTATACGCACCTATAAAACTCATAACAATTACGGTGTTCAACAGGAGTACGCTTTCACGAGAAAAATAATCACGATTAAATCACAACAGTGCGACGAAATAAATAGGTAGGTTATACTAAGAGAAAAAGATGTTAAGCGATAAAATCTTTTCATTTTGCAAATGCAGCTATTCAAGCACGGAGAGCGACTACAGTCGTTTAAGTAAAAAAGCTACAGTTCCGATTCAAATCACTGAGTGAGTTCACAAGGGCGCTTCTTTTTAAGCCGTCATTTAAAAGATCGGCCCAGGTAGGGTATCGCACTGATAGCTATTTCATCTAATCTCGCGCCCCAATCTTGCTCCGAATCGAATCACCTCAATCCTGCCGACTCGAGCTTCGAGAATCGATCAAAGCCCGCAACCTATCATCATTAAAAAATACAGCTTCTAAAACAATGAAAGCAAACATGAAACTTCACTTTACTACTCCGTTTGTAACAGACTTTAATTAATTAGTGTAAGTGCCGGTGAGTCTCGAGAGATTGGTCATTAATTAAACGGGTCTTTGGCTATCGATCTAAGGCAAACAATACACTTTATTACTTTTATTACCCATTTCATTCGCTGTCTGCCCGCTCCCGCTCCGCTGCGGTTGCTTTTTACTATTAATGAGCGCCGAGTGCCGAACAAGTAATGGGCGAAATGTAGTTTCTTATTTCACATTAGGAGCGTGCTGCTCATTGCTCGCGAGGAAATTTGTCGAGTTTACGGTGAAGAGGAAATTGTTCTCGTTGTTGTTGAGAAGGAATGGCGTCGTCAGCGCGGTGCTTCCCCTTTTATCGATATCGATATTTTATTGTACCGCGCATACAAACGAGAAGAAAAGCGCAGAATATTTTACGCTTCTATTAATTTATGGAAATAAAATCATCGAGGTGAAATTTACGACTAGTAGGCGCTTATAAAGTGGAGACACTTCAAAAAATGTTGAAGGTGGCCGGGCATTTATTAAGAATTAATTTCAATTCATAATGAAATCTCTTTGCTGTGAATTCAAAAAGAGATTTGAAGCTCTACATTTAATATTCAGAAATCAATGACAATAATGATTGTCACGGCAAAGAAATTGTAAAACCAATAAAATTCAGTAACGGTATTCGCCAGAATTAATTTTGTATCATTTTAATTTAACGGCATTGAGTTTAAATATTCATTTGGTCGTTAAAAGAATCCATTAAGCTAAATCGCGTGGCCGTGGTCCGTGGGTACTGCGGTGAAATTAAAAATCGCGAGAATGGGCGCTTATTAAAGCAAGCTCAAGTTTGAGCGTTAAAGCACGTTATATTTCCAAGGCAGCTTAGCGGCTCTATAATTTTATCGATATGGTTATGGACTTCACTACTTAGAGGACATAAGTACCTATAATACCCAAAACGAGCTTTTTTAGGAGAAGCAGAGAATGTTCATTTTGATTATATTTTTGCTGGAAAGAAACTCTTAACCCTTCGTAGGTAGTTAAGTACCTACCTAGGTATATTGTATGAACGGTCTTGGATTTGGACCAAATGTACCTACATCCACTATTTCTCAAAACCTGTATAAAAACGGTCATTACGTGTAATGTTTTCTTGTGATTGCCACATCGTGTCGCCATCTTACTCGGACTTTGGCAGAGTGCCTGTTTCCTAAGTGAGAGTTCCGAGTTTATATCTTGAAATAAAATGGTTATTTGGGGTCAATTGCACAGGAAATCTTTGAAGCGAGGGCTTGTGTCGCGAAACGTTCGTTTATTGGCTATCCCGAAATGACAAGTGATATGTAATTTCCGAGGATGTAGAGTCCCAAACATATACAAAAGGGTTACTAACTCAACTCACAGCGAAGGAAATCCTGACCGGTTTATAATCTGACGAATGTTTCCCCGAAATGTAAGACATTTTGTTTAGAAACTGGAAGAGGGTGTTTTCGTGCCGTGAAAAGCCTTAAAAGGCCGCATTGAAAGTGGGTTTGCCGGGGCACTTGTGCTGAATCGCGACTCTGAGCGATTACGGATGAGAAAGTGCCTTTTGTATATAAATATTGCCTGGGTTTGATGCTTTTACACTTTAGAATGCCATTTGAAAAAATAAATTGTTTACTTCACCTTGCAGTTTAGAGTATCGTTCAGTTTTATTCAAATCACTGTTGTTTGCAAGACCCTTGCGCTAGTTGAAGTTTCAATAAAAAATAATAACAAGTATTTATTTATATAAAAGTACCACGTAGACCATTGAGCGGACGGCGCCATTAACAAAGAAGTTGAAGTTGACCATAAATGCATAAAATGCGTTTGATAAATAGATAAAAATAATGAACAAGTATAGCTTCATACAAAGAGCCTATACATAATGCACCATACCTATCAGTTTACCGACGGAAGCAATCAGCCCTCGTATAATAAAGGCTCCAGTGGTTAGAGGTCGAGGCGTTCTGATCACAGCGGCGGATAATCCGGGTCCGGCCCAGGCAGGCTTCCTTATGCCTCATCGGAGTAAGACTGAAATATGTTGCGGGTGATTTATTACAAAGATAAAAGGGTTTAAAATACGCAGCGTTTATTATGAGGAGAAATTTACAGGATAAGTCTTTTTAATAACTGTAAAAAGCCTCGGCGTTTTTGAGGGTTAGGGTGCATCTAGCCTGATCAAAATCTGGTGTGCGGGCGTCATGTCCAATGCTAAGAAAGGTAAGTAAACATTTCAAAAAAATGTATCCTAAATGCAACATAAAGCAGTCACGGGAAATTATATTTCAGTTGATGAATAGCTCAGCATCTTAGAATAAGGACAGGCGCGTTTTGACTCTACGCTCGGCATGCAATCCTCATATCAAGGTTTGTTTTGATTTGGACATAGTGGCATGAATTTTCCTATAACAAAACCCCCGGGACTCGAACCGAAACCGCACAGTCCGCAATAGGCGACAACTTCAAACGGCTATGCAATACAAAGCACGTCGTAAAGCGTTGTATTGGGTGTTAGGTCAGAGCTGGTACGGATAAGCCGAATCCAATGAGACGTCGGGTCTGTATTCGCTAAGATTCCAAGAAAATAACGCGAGTATACGTGTGATGTCGTAACGCCCTTAGAAGATCAAACATATTTTTAAAGGTAGTCTTAGTTTTGTTTCTTTCGATGATATCTTATTTAATCGACATCGAAAAAGGAGGTTTTCTATGTTAGGTTGTATATGTATATTTTTTATGTATGTCCGTCGATTTTTCCGTCATTTATGGACAGATTCGGATGATTCTTTTGTGTAGAGAATGATCCCGGGGCGGTCTAGTAAATATATGTAGATATTATTCCCGAGAAACTAGCAGGTATTTCGCAAAAGTAACAAAAAACGTTAAAAAAATAAGGAATTAGAAGATGTTTTATAAAACCATCAAATTTAATAGCATCACCTATGCGTTAAAAAAAACCTGTTATGATGATAATAAATAAATAAATAATAATAATTTTGAGCATTGTATATTATATATTCAACTGTAATACGTTTTACGATGCATATCTATTCTAAAACAAAATTCTAATAAATACCTTACTGCTTATTTCACTTTGAAGGTTATTGTGAGTAAGAATCATGTTGCACCACAATTTTTTTTAATTAGGGGTTTGATCACGTCGAAATAGTGTAGGTAGGTATGCATGGCGATTCGTGATTTTCATAAAACTGACAGCATTCGGAACTTGTCATTCAGGATGTAAGTAAACCTATGTAATAAGTTTTAAACGCAACATGCCAAGTATCTATGATGCTTCTTACAATACAACATCTTAAACGAGCCTCTGACGATGACGACGACGAATAAATCAATGACACCTTATTTCTTATTTAATAATAATGGGAATTCCGGGATAAAAAGTAGCCTATGTTCTATTCCTGACTATAATCTACCTCTGTGCCAAATCCAGATCCGTTCAGCCGTTCTGGCGTGATTGAGTAACAAACATCCATCCATCTATCTATCCATCCATCCATCCAAACTTTGACATTTATAATATTAGTAGGATAATATTCAAACGCAACTCAGATATAAGCACGTCTCAAGCGACAAATTTTTGACAGATGTTCATTGAAAGCTGTCAAAAAACTATGACTTAAGACGTGTTTAAATCTGAGATGCGTAGGAGTATTCGGGCGTAAGTGCTTATTTTGAAAGCCTAAAGAAATAAAGTTATTGAGTTTGAATTTGATGATGATGATGGTGGTTATAGTGAATAAGGATGCAAGCCTCAGAACCGATGTTTCTTTATGCTGATCGATCGGGTGACGAAACGGTGTAACGAAGATTTATTTGTTACCTACCTGCGTTCGAAACGAAATTTCATCACATGAGTAGTCTTTAAAAAAAAAATCTGAGCGTTTAGTCGAAGTGACGCGTGATCCGAGACCAGGTGAGTATCTGGCGCAGTGCATCAGCATTGCCATACAGTGGGGCAATGCAGCCAGCGTCTTGGGCACGCTTCGGACTGGTATGGATCAGTTGAGCCTGTATACTTTTTGCAAAAGTCTGCAGTAGCTCAATTGTTTTAATTGTAAATACAAGTTTTAATTTAATTCTAATATTTGATTGTAATTTTCTTTGTTTATAAAGATGGCTCCCTGTAGTTTTGGATGTATGCAGAAATACATAAGGTGTTCTCATCATTTGCTTACAATATTTGCATGTAGCATGAAGTCTACAGTTTTGGGCAACTGTTTCTTTAGATTTAACTCAACTAGATTCCATAACTCCAAAGTAGATTTCCTAGTTCTAAAAATCTATACCACAAACTGTCTATTGAGATACATATAAGACTTTTTTCCAACGTGACTAAAACCTAATCGTCTCAATTTTCTAATTCGTTACAGATACCGATCACATTCCTCTGTTGTCCCTGTAAATAAAACTCGCAAACATCCGCACAGTTACAACAATAGCTTCAAATTAATACCCTTAATTTCGCCACCCACACAAATTCTGGCATATTTGACGTACAAATTTTTGCAAACAACATTTATCTCTGAAAGTCGCGTGGGGCCTCCATTGCAAGACGATTAATAGCCGTTTTAATTTAAACACGCATTCACAAAAAACGCTCATAACCGCGCGCGGTGAAAACCTCCACAGGTTTTAATTACAGAATATTATTAAGTCAGTCGACGAATAAAAGCAATTTAGGGGGAAGGGATGTAACCTGCGAAATGAATGGATCGGCCTTTACCGGGTAAATATACCTATCTGTTGCGGAGGGTAGCGTATCGAACTCAGTTCTTTCTTGTATTTTATATAGTATTGAATACGAATTACCTTGTCATGAAATGTATAAACTATCCTACATCACAGATATTATTATACTAGTACCTACATAATAAAAAATGGTTGTACCTATTCGTCGACAACACGGTAGTCATCTTTTTCAGATGCACTAAATAAAATGTACCTACAGCATTGCAATACGCTTAAGACAATTTTCACATCGTTGTTCTACGGTTAAGTACTCCTAAACGGCTCCACTTAGTCAGCTTTACAGACTTCAGAATTGCACACAGCTTCTCCATTCATTTCTTAGTCGAAGAACTCAGTGTCCGTTGTGGGACAAAGCCCCAGATTTCCATACATAAAAAACATTAATAATTTTGATTGTGGGCTCCCGTACATAAATAAAGCAGTAGGTTTTGGCGCCAGCACGTGTGCAAATACCCTCAAGCGGGCAAATAGCGTGAGTGTGACGTGAGTCCGAGGGCTGAGGGGATGTTTCGGACGAAAAATAAATAGGTACACAATCTCCGTCGCACAAATACACACATTTCGACTCTGTAATGTGTTTGCGGTTACGGAAATTTATTTTCTTGTCTGTGCGTGTCAGGCACAGTCATTTCAGTTACGTAGGCGCGGAAAAGGATTTTTGGCAGTTACCTATAAGGTTTTTAAGAGAAAACTATAAACTTTTTGGATAAATAAAATAATGAAATGAGTAGTCAAAAGCTATAATTTTGATAGAATGTTTTTTTAAGGCAAGACTATAATTTATTGTCTTGAAATATCTCTTGCCTTAATTTTGTTTTTGTCATCAGATAGTTCGGATCCCACTAAAAACATTAAGATCTATTCATTCATTCTAAAGTAAGTAATTATTTTTTTAACCTTCCAAAGTTCAAAAGTTTCTAATTAGTTTTGTTTTACTATTATAAATTTGCAACTAGTTAATCTATAAATTATTCAGATTATAGCTTTTCTGTAACAAATTGTTGAGCAATCAATAAATAGGTAGTTTGCAGAAAGTTGGTTGTTCGGAAATCAGATCCTCAGAACGGCGAGGAAGAGAAGGAAATGACTAGAACTCAGTCTGTGCGCCAGGCTGACAGAAATTGTTTTATTGAGGCCATTCCTGTGAAAACGTTTTCCTGTTTGTTTACATAAAAAGGCTACATAACTGTAATAGTTAACAAAACAAATATTTGATAACACGTTAGTCCATGTCTAATTTCTAACGTGTTCTAACTTTAAACTTTTAATTTCCAATCGGAGCCGAGTTTACCCAATTCAGCGTAACCGACCCGAGCGTGACGGTTCCTTTTCGTTCACCGTTTAAAAAAGTACTCCTGAAGAAGGATTCACTTTAATAAAGCAACTAAAGCCAGTTAATGTTGTAGGTAGTACCCTAAACAGACAGGGACCGAGACTTAGGCAAACGTCAAGCGAAGTATCTACCTACTCGAGTCTTCCCAAAGGTTTCACCGACATTTACATAAGAGAAACCTCCCAGTGCTGTTTGTTTTGACCGTACCAACCTACCGAATGTTAATTAACTTAAAAGTTAAGTGTGCTTTGAACCAAAACCAAAGGAAGTGCTTAAAGTCAAAATAAACATTGAACAGCGCTTTAAATTGTAATTAGAATAGATTGTAGTAATGTGGATGTTATCTCAGTAAACACTGAGCTGTGATGAACTTTCCTTCAACCATGATTGAATTTGTTTCCGTTGGTAAAATGCTAGATCCTAGGTAGAATACCTGAAATATTAATGTATAGGCAGATTAACGAAGTTTTCTGTTTCTTATATCAGCTCAATAAAGCTTACCTACATGTGATTTGTTAGGGTCATCATCATCATCATCCGTCCGTATACGTCCACTACTGAACTTAAGCCTCCTCTAAACGATGCCACGAATAGCGGTCCTGAGTCGCATCCATCTATCGACTCCGGTATAAGTCGTCACTTCTGTCCATCGAGTGGAAGGAAGGATGGAAGACCCCACGTCTTCCCACACTCCGTGTCTCATTGCATCATGGTCGCCACTCAAGAACCTTTACTATACAAAGGTTATATACGGTTAGGTTTGTGATCGATTTGTGAGGGTTCCATCTGTCATTTTTGTAGCACCTCATAAACTGTTTAGGTCCTTATTATTTGAGTTTTAGTCACAAACCAGCATTGCCAGTTTGTGCCAACTGTACTGCCATAAAATATTAAGATAATAATTTCGCGAAAAGTAACATGAACAATATGAGGCCATCTCAGTTTATAACCGAAGCACCTCCACGCAGCCTATAACCCGACTTAATAAAGAGTCCCCACAATAACCGGCTGAAACAAAAAGGCGTTTATTCGCCCATCATTTAGGGCTGTCTTCGTAGGGCTGAGTTTCTGCCAAAATCGTGAAAATGATAAGTTCACTCGTTAGGGTAGAAAATATTATTTATGCTCTCAATTGGTTGGATGGCTGTGCCGCGACAATAGCGTATGCTGGTGCTCATAAAAAGACAATTGGATAATTAGCAGCTTCGTCGGTTAACTCTTACGTATGAAAATTTCTGTCAAAAACGTCAATTAAGAATAAATTATCTGATTATATTTTTGAAGAACGCATTTCTTAGTGACTGCGTAAGCTACTAAGTATTTATTTCCTCCAATCAGCAGGCCTTGAATATACCTACCAATTATTTGGAATTAACTACATAAAGATAGTTACCTACTTGTTAAACTCAGGGTTCAATAACGGCATTTTTGACAAGTGTTACGATGTAGAGGAAATATCTTTTATGAGAACTTATTGCTTTTTTCTTCTAATATAAAATATTTTTCGTTGCTAAATTACATCCCTAGAAGGTGGTAGATATATCGTATTGGGCATATGTTGAAAGCAGGCACAAGTTTACGACGGACATAAAGCTTGGCAGAAAGGCGTTATATAGGTACCTTACCTATTATTTGTATAGTACCTACCCTTAACTTGTACAACAAAGAAAAAATCCTTAATTTTTCCGTATTCCACTTTTTGAAAGGAATATTACGTGACCAAAGCCACAAACTAAGTAATTACGTTTATAGCCAGCGGCCACTGACAAAGCCATATAGCATTATTCGAATTAATTTCTTTGCAAGCCAAGCCTTCGTTAGGGGAAGTAATTTCTTGCAACATTTTTCTGATAACTATTTCTTTGCAAAGAACATAGATTTTTTTTAACAGGGAAAGGTGTGGTACTATAATTCTAAGCTCCCGACTGTACCACGATGTCATTACTTAACACCATAAGTTCTGTTTAGACGGCACACCTTCTCATTGTCGGCTAAAGGTCTTACTATATTTATCGACGTGGAATCCGATTTTTTTTTCGATTCAGAAAAAGCTTTAGGCATATCTACGATATTCAACCCATTTGTTTGTTCAACCCGTGGGCACCAGCTTTGATTGTCCCGTGATTGAAACGAACAAAATCAATGACATTTTGTTTCTTATTTGATAATAATTAGTATTTATAAAACTGTTTATGTATTAAATTAGACTTGTCTAAGTGCTTATTTTGTAAGCCTAAAGAAATAAAGTTATTGAATTTTGAATTTTTTTGACTACGATATCCCTTGCCACGCACCATTATTAGCAACAGAGCAGTGCACAATAATTGGAACCTATTACCAGAAGATATTGCATTAGCCACATCAGTAAACGCCTTCAAGAATAAATTCAACAACTGTTTACGAGACAAAATTAACAAACTAAAAAAAAAATACGCAATTATTAAATTTCAGCTGCTCGTCTATAAATAAATAAATATTGAACGGTAGTTATTTGATGATTCGTTTTTCATTCCTAACATTCTAATTTAAGACATTTTTATTATTGTTTGAAGGAGGTAGGAACAATCGGGAATGTATTTATCCCGATTGTCCCTAGTAGTAACAATCGAGATTTTTTTTCCCGATTGTTCCTAGTAGGAACGCAGGGGGTAGGGACAATCGGGAACAGGCGTTCATAAGTTGCAAAAAAAAAATTTTTTTTTTCAGAATACATATTTCGAGAACGAGATGCAAAATGTAATGTTATCAAGGGATGCTGGTACAAGTGACGTTACTTGCATTGCCTTTTATAAAGTCGGCTCGACCCGACAGATCGCATGTCGTCGTAGACGTAAAACTTTTGTCGATCTTGCATCGATAAATATGGTGTAACCCTAACTCATGACGTGTCATGGACGACTGTTCTGCGAGGCTATTGTGCCATTCTTCAGTAATGGAATGACATTTCACTCAGTTGACACACTTCGCTACAAATGAATAGCAAATAGAACACAGGTGTGGCTAAATTGTCTTTTTACTGCTTGTTACTGAGACTGGCCCCGACCTATATCTTCTTTATTTGTAGCAAAAATATTGTAGGTATCAATCCTTCTGAAGTAAACCCTATTTCACTTTACATAAGTTTCGATTGAAGCAGCTATATCCACAAACCTGATTCACCCCAGCCGATCGTAAATATAATTTCCAATGTTTACATTGACTTTCGATTTCCACCGCTCGAATTTTGGCTCGAGCCTCCCCAAAGATCTTGTATAAACAAATTCATTGGGCGATGTCTAAACTTTCACTGTTTGGCGTACAGCCAGGTCGTGCTTTGCCAAATCGCCGGTGACTTTCTCAGTAAAAACGATGTAAAAATAATATATTTTTGTCATTTTCTGGCGGCGGTGTCAGTATCGTTTGTCCTGAAACTGGTTTGCGGGGGAGTTTAAGGATGATTCTCTTGTTTTTATCGGGAATAAACTAGCACAAGTTGTAGGTTTAAGAAAGAATAGACTCAAGTAGAGCTCGAGGAAATTGGATCGTTTTATTGTTTTCCAATTACAATCATATTTACTACTTTTTATATTATTGATAAATCAAGTTTTTGACCACAACTTTATGTTATGCAACAAAGCGGTTGCATAAATAAATATTAAATAAGTGAAGAAGTGGCCTGATTAAGCGTGATTTCTTGTAAGGAAGTCATTTCCTCCTACTTGGACTAAGACTCCGAGAATGACTCAGTTGGTCCAGCATCCACCTCTATACATTTCACACACGTTGAACAAAAATACATTCCATCCAATTACAGACAAACTTTTAAGCCCCACTGGTATAAGTCAAACTCGTACCTCAGCGAGTTACAGTAAGAATTCTCACGTACTTCGAACGTATATCTCCCTCGGTTGTTGGAATTACTTTATGGTATCCCTGGCCGAAGTAAACCGACTGTATGAAGTTGCAAGCGCCTTGACTCAGCGTCTTGTAAACCAACTAACAACTAGACTAACTCATTTTGGTAATTGCTAAGTAGGTACAGGATAAACACTGACGCGTTTGTAATTTTCTGGGGAAACTATCTTCGCTTGCTCGGGATAATTTTTCTTTGGAAATTTATGAATTTTGCGGTCAACTTGGTACGTAGTACGTTATTCACTACGTATGTTATTTTGAAAATTGTATGGAATCATATAAAAGTACTAAATTGTAGTGTAGGACGCCCTTCGGCCAGTTGGGTTGACGATTTGCAATAGACTGCCCCGCAGATGCTGGATGCGGCAAGCTTAAGACAGGGTGAGGCCTATGTCCAGCTGTAGATATATGCTGATGATCGATAATTTGTTAAACATGATCCACAATATTCTTGACTGCAGTCAGTCAAGTTCAAGTTCTCGGTGGAAGACTTTCTTCGCTTCATTGACAATGTAGTGTTACTTGTTTCATCGATTTTTTTCATTAAACTCTCAAACAATGATAGCATCTTCAATACAGTCCCATAGTCTGTCGAAGCACGTTCGCCACACTCTGCGGCCGTGTGTCCGTACGTTATTAGCTACGTGAGGGCGCCTTATCGTGAGCTACTGTGTTTGTTATTAGGGATTACGTCGTAATCAGATATGCTCGCTTAACGCGCCGGCCGTGTGTGATGAGTTCGTTCCTTCTTGCTAGGAATGAAAGATATATTCTGAGTAAATTTAGAAACCTCAATATGCCCATAGTGCCGAAGGGTTTCGTGATATCTTGGGTACATATACAATGTTTGGAATAGCGGAGACAACAAAACCCGAGGGTATCCCTGTGTACTACCGAAACGTATTTCATCCCAAGTTTGCGTACCTCTACTGAAGATGAAGTAGGCACATAAAACGATAGGGAGTAGGCAGGTAGTAGGTATATCATATCCAAACAGCCAAGCGCCATAAAACGGGGTTGCTCACGACTTCCATATTATTTGTCATACATAGATATTAACTTATTATAAAGCCGGCGATAAAACGCACGCATTCCCAACGGTTATTATTTCGTACTTGTTAAGGAGCAGCTTTAACAGATTTATTTAAGGCTCTTAGCTGTTCTCGTGAAATTTATCTGTTATCTCTTGTGTGAAATTATAATGACTCTTTATTACGGCTACTTTAAAATTCCTACCTTACGTAAATCCTTCAGTCCTTAACATAGCTAGGAAGAAACTTCCATAGCATTTCTGCCTCTGCTCATTTCAAAGGCAAGTCTAGCAAGCCTTAAGTAATTATGTATTGTGTGAAAACAGGCGTGAATCGAGTCCCCTTAAGGCGTGCCATTCACAGGCGACACAAAGACAATACGCGTGAGACGATTGTCTCGTTAACGCCCTGTTTAAGACGGTAAAATCGTTAGTACTTTATTCGGTACTCAACTTCATTACCGCCTATTCGGGTGAATGGGTAGCTTTGTGGAGCTAATATAGAGAACAATTGGAGTCTGAGGCGGTTTCGTATCTTAGATGACTAGTTCCATCCTTACTACCCGCTATTATCATAACTAGATGATAGTTATTATAATAATAATAAATCTTTCAGACAACTAAAAACAGTTATTAGATCATTCGGTCCATAGTAGTATACAGGGTGGAAAGAATCTATGGGCCCTGGAGGGGAACTACCTTAAATCCTTTAGCTAGCTCATTTAGCTGAAAGGAAACATTCCTTTATTTTTAAAAAGAAACATAATTGCATTCAAAGATTTTCTAAAAATTCCTTGTCTCACCTGGGAATCGAACCAACTAACCCACCAACTAAAGGATTTAAGGTAGTTCCCCTCCAGGGCCCATAGATTCTTTCCACCCTGTATATACACATACCTTAAAACTAACATACATATTAGTAAAATATAAGTTAACTAATAACACGTAAATCATTATTTGGCGGTTAAGATCTACCCTGCTATTTAGACCTATAACTAAGTACCTATTTAGAAAATAACACCTTCCATATATGTCACGTTTTTGCTGAAATTCTACGTAATCTCCAGAAAACAAAATGTCGGTTGCAAAAAATTCCGAGCGCAAAAGTCTTTGGAAGTAGGTAATGATATTGAAATTATTTTTATGAATTTGAATAACACGTACAGTCGTTCACCTTGCTGCTTTACGACATAGGCAGAATATAAAATAGCGTCGTTGCTATTTTCCTGAATTTTATGACTGCGTAGTAATGAAAAGCTGTTTACCATTTTTATTCAGGACCTTAGCGACCTAAGTATGTACCTAGGTAGCCCTACTAAAGTGTCAAAAACTTACGTAGGTACAAGATTACGTAAAAAGCCCTCAGGACGACTTTGTACACTTCCTAACTTGACCACTTCCTGAATCGTCACTTCCTAACTTGACCACTTCCAGTGTTGTCCGCTTCCTAACTTGACCACTTCCAATGCTGTCCACTTACTAATTTGCCTTCGGCCTAACTTAAAGCACTAGTTTTGTGTAAGATACGTTTTTATCGTTGGTAATCTATATGGATGGAAAAAAAACTCCGTCCGTCGTTTTTCTTGAAATCGCTGACACAGCGTTCTGTTCTCGATCAAATTATACGTCGAGCTTAGAAATTTGCGTGATGAATGAAGAAAGCCGGCGTGAAAACGAGACAGCGACGTGCAGAATGATACCAGAGGAAAAGGGAAGGCCAAATTCGTTTTCGTCAGAATGTTAAGTGAGTTAAATCTCCGAATAAAAGGTGGGTTGTGAAGTCAGCAGTGAGTCAGCCTTTACTTGTCGCTACGTTGCAGTTATTTTGCCGGAGGCCAAAGCGGAACAAAATACTTCACAGAAAAGACTGGTGGAGACTTATAAATCTTTATATTCATTTGGGGCTTAAATTGTACTTTTATTCATAAGAAATTTACTGAAATAATTTATGTACATTTGTTGATATTGATAGCGATTCAATATTCCTAACGATTTCCAAATAACATCATCAACTGACAATCAAATCACTGTGTCGAATAATCTTGCATCTTTTCCCTTACCCTCAATCATTTTCCCAGACATCCCTAAGGAGGAAAATCAAGATCCTTTTAGGAGAATAGCCAGAAGTGAGCGCAGCACTAGCCAGTCCTTTGCCCTTGTTATCAGCGATGATCTAAACACAGGGGACCCTGATTACAGCTGGAGGCGCCTCAGACACGCGATTGTTTGATAGCGGAATGGCGAACAAAGTGTTGTTGCGGACTCACATATACGTAGCTAACTTCACACTGTTGTAGTAGCTATGTACTACATATAGCTATGTAGCTAAGTTCATTCTGCTGTAGTATCTATAGTAGTTGGCTTACAATACAATATAATACAAATATACTTTATTGCACACCAAAATACGGCTTACACTGTTAAACGAAAGTTTAGAAGGATTCACGCATTGTTACATGGATGATTGCAGGGTCAGTAGGGTGACAGAATGATAGAGATTTAAAATGAAAAATGAATGAATGATAAAATTTATCAACCACTTTGTGTATATCACAAATTATTTTTTATCAAAAGCTCGGTTCTCGAGGTCAAAACTTTCAATAGAATGTAAATATGATCAAATGAAATTTTATACTCTTATTATTTTCGCTTCAGACTTTAGCAAAATAAACTTTTAAAACTTATAAGAAACATAAAGTAAAATTACTAGCGCTGCGAAAATATTAAGTTATTGAATTTAGAAAGTTTTAGTAGTGAAATCTTATTCATATAATTTCTGAATATCACGTAAAGCTTGCTGAAATATATCTGAACAACATGTGTTTTTAAAACTTCAAATAACGCATTCGAATTAGAGCTCTAATAATTCGTTAGTAAAAACTAAATTGTGTGCTAATATTGCGGTAAGAAGGGTTGTATCTTTATGACGTCATTTTATCCGTCGGACTTAACTATTGGTTAGAAGTGCCGGTACCTGACAATGACGAACTTTATAGCGCAGTTGCCAAACCTCCTGCTTCGGTACAAATGTTAGTACGATCTGCAGATATTTGATCTGGGTGTTCTGAGTGTTTAATATTATAAAGTAAAAATTTATTTAATTTATTTTATTTATATCAGTTATCTAACACCCATAACACAAGCTCTGATTAGCTACGGGCTAGATAATGCTGTGTGGATTATCCAGCATTATTTATTAACCTTGTACCAAAATGTAGTACAATCGACTCTATAAAGACATGTGTAGGGTAATCAAGTTGCAAATTCATGTTGACTGCGGAAGTTCCTTAAGTTGCGGAGTGCAGACAGCCTTCAAGGAACAAGGGGAAGTCCGTACTCATGAGATCTGAGCTGTTTCGATGCATTCAGCTGATTAGTAGGAGCTACCTAACTTTTGCTAAAGGTCTATTGGAGCGGAATTCTGTAACGGGTTTAATTTCTGTAGTAAGCTGTTTGATTAAGGCACCCATTCCACTCATCCAATATCTTTGTCCAACGTACATTTAATCAAAGAAATTGGATGACTTCATCTAATTTACTAGCAACATCGATGTTTGATCAAAGATTTGGTCACTAGTTTCCGCCCGCGGTTTCGTACGCGTTGTTTCTATGAAAACGTTAAAATGTTATTTCTTTCCCATGGAAACTGTAATTTTATGGATTCGAAATTAGCCTATGTTTTAATCTAGGTCAAGAACTACACCTATGCAAAATTTTAACCTGATCTGTTGAAAAGTTTTGGCGTGAAGAAGGAACAATCATCCATCCAAACATTTATAATGTTAGTGTGATGTGATGTGACTTTATTTGAACTCAACTCAAAAACTCTCATATCACTGAGGTATCTTGGACAAAGATATTTGACGAGAGGAATAGGCATCCGTTCAAAAAATTTGATCAAATCTTGGAAAAAGAAATTGGACAATGAAATTGGACAAAGATATTGGACAAAGACATTGGATGAGTGGAATGGGACCCTAAGATGAGGTTGGAGGTGCGAACTTTACAAAAAAGACTTATTATTTATTCGTAGAAAAAAAAATCTATAAAAGATGCGTATTTTTTTATGTTGAACATATATGGAAGTCTACCTCAACTATTTGAACCATATCAATAGATATTGAGGGTCTCCGCTATGGCAATTTCTTGGCTTTATTTTCACAAAGAGAAGCTCTTGGCACCTAGACTGGTTCCCAGCGACACGTTAAGTCTCAGTGTCAATTCTAATACCTTTAATAATTACTTACGTCCTAATTAGATACTATTTTCAATGTGGAACCGAACAGGTTTCCGTCTGTAACAAAAGTACCAAAAAATCTCACGCCAAACAGTTTGCTCAAGCCCTGTAAGCCTCAAATAAAATATTCCCTCTGAAATCTTACACTGAAACGATACGTCTTCATGTTGAACAAGCAAATTGTTTCCGAGCGACAATTTATGGAATGTGTAATGCCGGATTGATTCCGTGTTGGGCTTCTGTAATTTATGCTTATTGGGAATATTGATTTAGAATATTTCACAGGGTTTGTTTTGCGGCTGTTTCTTTGAAATTGTTGGGACTTACGTGGCTGCTGAGGTTTTGTACGTACCTGAAATTTTAAATAAAATGTTATTAATTGCGAGTATGATTTTTGCACCTGCAAATGTACATACAGTGCGCGTCAGAATTAAGTATCCCCCTTGTCTAAAAAAGATAGGGGGATACTTAATTCTGCCGCGCACTGTACATACGTAATTTGAGAACGTAAACCATATCTATTTTAATATTATAAATTAGAAAGTATCTCTGTCTGTCTGTTACCTACCTATTCACAAATAAACGCCTGAACGGATCTTAATGAAATTTAGCAGGGACATAAATTATGTCCGGGGGACGAACATAAGCTACTTGAAAAGCGCGTGCAAAGTGCTTCAAAATATAAATACCTAACCTAAAACATCAAAGCTAGGTATAAACCCAGCTTTTATTGTACAATAAAAATAAACATGAATAAATAATCTTATATCTAAATAAAACATAATACAGTACAAAAGGCGGCCTTATCGCTGAGAGCGATTTCTCCCAGGCATTGATTTAATAGTGATGACTCTTTGATTGGCTCTTTGATACTAACGTATAAACGTTAGTGTCAAAGAGCCATGGGACTGCCCGAACCCATCAACTAAGTACTAAACCCAGTCCCAAGCTATATAGCTTGGGACCTTCGCTATATAGCGACGCACATGAAACGCAGAGTCGGAATTGCACAGTCAACCGATAATATCCATCTATCATTCAATCTCATCAGTAGACCAAATTAAGTTTCCCTTCCTCAGTTGTTCTTTTGCCTGTCGGTTCGCTGACAGAGTTAAATAACCGTAAAGAGGAAATGATCCTTACATACAAAGAAAATTCCCTCCGCTGAAAGACGGCGAAGTATCACATCGGGCTCTTATTAAGAGCCGGTGCTACCTTTAGCTATCTTATTTCAATTTCTTCGCTCCATTGATTGCAGATGCCTCAAGCGTTCGTTTGCAGTTTCGCAGACAGAGAGGGTAAGACCTCACTTAACGAGTGCATGATAAAGACAGCCTCTGTTTTTCTTGGAGAAGACGAAAATATCGAAAAAAGTTATCGCATCAAAGTCTCGGTGCCCTTAAAGGTCTCATTAAAAAATGCTTTGTGCAAAAATCCGTCCACGTCCAATTTTTTAGCCAGTCGGCGGGTAGATCGGAGGGAGAAAGCGCTTTATATTGTTTTAGGTTACTTTTACTTTGCTTATTAGGTACTTACTCAAGGAAAGTTAATTTGTAAAACAAATTGATTTTATTTGTTTTTTGCTAGGCTTATTTTGTTACCTAGAGATTAAAAAATAGAAAATGTTTTACATAAGTAATTGTACATACATTAGATTCTAAACGTACATTTTTCTACATTTCATTTATTTCCACCGTAGGTATTACATATACACTTGATGTCATTATTTCTAGTAGTAATATTACAAAAGGAAACACCATATGGGATTTTACAACACAAGAAAAACAGAACGAGTGATTCCTATATGTTCTATAAAATAGGTTCATTACAATAGGGTTTATAAACAGTTTAAAAGAGACGGTAATTATCGATAATCCAAGAGAACGGTAGTCACTAAAGCGCACTTCATTTTTCACCATTCAAAGCCACTCCGAGTAGAGTGGAGTTCTTTAACTCCTCAGGCAGCTGATTTAACTTTTCTTTTGCAAAAAATACTCCGAGTCGGCTGCAAGTTGATAGTCTTACATTACGTCCCGTTCAATTCCCAGGACTCTGTCATGTGTCAATAGCGAGATTTACTTTTAAAACATGTCATTATTTTTTTATATCACATGGTGCGCGCAAAAATGTACTTATTTCGCGCTCCGATGGTCTGAAAATGTGACATCAGCGAGTGTGAAGGCGTGTTACTCCATCGTGCGTAGGGATGATCGATGTACGATATCGATGTTTAACCTCATTGACCTGACTCTTGCTATTTTTGGTTTTCTGATACATTTACTTTTGTTGCCGAAAATACTGGATGCGTATCTTAGCAATTTTATTAAATTCTCCTAATAACGTTGTTATACCTCGCATCTATACGTAACCAGTTTAACATGACATGATTTCGATAATACTTTAAACACAGGCAAAAATGATAAATAAAATTTTACGATTTCAGTTTATCGTAAATAAATCATCGATTAATAAATTTAAACTAAGGCAACCCTACTTTACTGCTATTTTACGAGGTGGTGTGATACAACACTCAATATCTCGGCCTCTTCTGTTCACGGCCACTGACTTTTATTCATTTGTATGTGAAACAAAATAACTAACGTCCAGTAGTAACGTATTTAACTCTATATGGGTTCTACATAAACTGAACGGGAAAAGTCTCTAAAGTCGACAGTCGATGGGAGTTTTAGGTAGACTTTATAACCGGATAGAATTGCCTGTATGAAATCCAACATGCCTGTTGTTAAGTTGTGTCCTTAACCCGATTTAGACTTGGTTCGCAAAAAATACAAAATCGGGCTTTACGCATAGGGACTACACTCCTATACAAAGCACTAATATAGCGTATATAGCACTTTTCCTGATTAAGTTTTTTTTTTAAATTAATAAATCCCAAAAATTTACTATGGAATTTATTAATTTCATAGAAATTACCCAGAGTACTATAATAAATAAAAACCTTAGAAGTTTTTTTTTTTTTTTACGAACCAAGTCTTGGTTTCTCCACACACAAGTAAACACACTAGAGGTTAACTAAAAGTTTTAACTATTGTCAAATTATAACAGGCGGGTGAAAAACCGGATGTAAGTTTAGTAACTAAACTAGGAAAAAGACTCACCCAGACCCACCAATATGATTTCGTCAAATTTACTAACTTCTACTACATTTACTTTCATGGCTCAGCGGCCCAAAGTAACTAAGTTTAGTAACTAACATAAAAGAGACTCGCACGCAAATTCATCAAGTTGTACGCAACGTAACTCAGACTAGTTCATCAAAGTCAAATCCCTGTTATTCCGGGAGCCTCACCCCAAATCCCTGCAGTTCAATTCGCTGTAGGTGTAAAAACGTGCGTATAGACAGCACTAATCTCTCAATGCCCTGGCAGAATGAATCCTAACCACTCCGGCTCGCGCCTATGAATTTCACGCTACATGGTGCAGCCGTGTGCCTGCGGCATGCCAGGTTATTTGTTCCTGCACCTCTGGTAGAATAGAAACTCAACAGTCAAATCGACTTGGAAGCATACAGCTTTTCATTTGGATAAGTAAAACTCATTTTGTTTTATTTGAAGTAACTTCTGACTGATCATAATGAGGTTCTAATGCAGCTTTTTATTTCGTTAATTATAAAACAGTTTTTAATTACTTCATCATCATCATCATCACAGACTATATTAGCCAACAGCTGGATATAGGCTCCCCTAATGAGCGCCATAGCACCCTGTCCTTTAATTACTTAATTAAACCGGACTACAAGTAGTACGTAAGCTCCGTACCATTTCTGAATTACATATTTAGTTTAGTTACACACAATAATGGTTTGTTTAACAAAGCGATATGTCTTGTTATTTTTATCAGTTTTGTTTGATTATCATTTAAGGTTTCTCTGATTTTTTTACTGTGACAATCTCTTTTCTCGTGTTTTTTTGTTGAATCCTCTCTCTCACTCGGATTAAATCGCATTACTTTAGGATAGCGAAGATACTCGTATATCGATAATACAAAACAAGCAAGTATTCCCGAGAAATAGAACACAACATAACCAAAACCCGTTACGCAATATTTTTAACCTCCTAACTTTGATTACCTTGTTAGCAACATTGTCTTCATCAAATCCGAGCTCATTAATCTAAGGCTCGTATGTAACGCTGTGTACGTGTTAATAAACATGGCTGTCGGCTTTAACGACGCGTAGGCTTGTTATAATGACGGGACAACATTCTCGCGTTACCGACACGTCATTATGGCCTTTGACACCTGAAACTGGGAGCATGGCGCCGAACAATTATCGGGCGTGATAATGAATGTATCTGGTTAAGCGTGATTTGGGAGTGAAAAAGATTACTGCAAAACGTGCCTATTGTCAGTCACTTGCTTTATCTAATGTTCGTTCAAAACATTAGTGAATTTAAAAAAAATTAATTAAGACATAGAATTTTTTTAAGGCTGATACCTATATTAGTTGGCTGCTGGAAAAAGGCTTTAACTTGCCGCATCCATCTCTCAGTGACAGTTTTTCGCAAGAGAAGTATATTAATTTTCTTCTTACCTTTTTTACGATATCAAAATTTCTTTTACACTTTTACACACGTTAGCCTATGTTTATGGCATTGCTGATTTTGACTTAGGAGCGTTATCGTATAATGAAGAATTGATAACCTTTGTCTAATGTTTAAAAACCTGAGAAATAATTCTAAGAATGCAAATAATTCGCATCTGTAATGTTGTGATGAGCTAACCTTTCCTTTTTTTGTGATTTCATTTTTAAATATTTTAAATATCAGATAGTTTCAGAAAAAAAAAAACACGTCACTTCAATTTTGACTTTATACTCGAAACCCGACAAGCAATAAACTTGTCCATCCTCGTATCCCAAATTCGAATTCAACAAATATAATTCAGAATCTGAAATCATAGCGGTTACCTGAGTTGGGGTGTATTTAACCCAACCCATTATGCTCGTTGGGCAAAGGGTACATGAGCTTGTTGGGCGCCAAGTCGTGCGTAAAAGATTGGACCTCTTCTAGTGATGCTTTGAGTATTTCGTATTAGGTCCGTCATTAATATTGCTTGTACTTTATCAAGGACACAGACACAAGCCTACTTCATTATAAAGGTATAAGTACACCTTTTCTATCTTAATACAGAATGAGCCGAAAGAATCGAATACATATTAGAATTCAGGGAATAAATCGTACGAAGTCTCGCGTATTGTCTGTCCTGAGTAGATAGAAACGACCGAATTAATTGAAACTCATTATATCGGATTCATTAAGTTTCTTCAGTGCGCTTGGCACCTAAAGAAAAAATTCAACATTCACAAACAAACTAACAAATCAGTGAATTTGAATCACCTGTTCATGGACATAAAATTTGATTAGTAAAAAAACAAAAAACGGCCAAGTGCGAGTCGGACTCGCGCACGAAGGGTTCCGTACCATTATCTACAAAAACCGCAAAAAAATCATGTTTGTTGTATGGGAGCCCCCTTTTAATATTTATTAAATTCTATTTTTTAGTATTTGTTGTTATAGCGGCAACAGAAATACATCATCTGTGAAAATTTCAACTGTCTAACTATCGCGGTTCATGAGATACAGCCTGGTGACAGACGGACAGACGGACAGACGGACAGCGAAGTCTTAGTAATAGGGTCCCGTTTTACCCTTGGTGGAACCCTAAAAATAACTGTAGGGTCTGGATGGTGGTGACCTTACATGAAAGATGTTGTTGTTGAAGTAGTTGTAGATAGGTACCACAAGTTGTATGGTACCACACTGAGTCTATCACTAAGTTCACTGATAGGGTAAGTTAGAGTTTTATGCCAGTTAGTTAGAATGAGCACGACCACAAGATTCACAGTTAAAGTTAAGTTTAATATAAGATGTTTAGTACAAAGATAAGGTGGCAAATCTTCCTTTGATAAGTGTGTCTCCCGTAATAGTAGGTCAAGTACTGAAGTATATAGGTAAGTAATAAAAATAAGACAGTCAGAGGTAAAATGCAGCGCGTGCAAAATGACGCGTGCGCTATTCAGTTTAGGTATGTATGGTGAAACCGTACATGTTGGCAACCCCAAAAGGAGAAAGTTAAAGTTATATAAAAATGTAAAATTAAGTTTAAGATATAATGTAAGTTAAGGTAAAGACGTGTAAATTCAAAATTTAAGTTAAAGTAAAGTTAAAATATTATTTACAATTCAGTAAAAATATAAGTAAATAAAATATTAACTATCAAAAGAAGATATGCCAGTACAAAGCAAAGATAATTATTAGTTATTCATCAAATGTAAACGCGATGTTATGTTTTGGTGTTTGCTGTAGTTCAACCCGTGCTCGTGACGAAGTCGCTGCGTGGCTGGGTGCTTTCGGCATGGCCTTTTCTTGAGTGGGGCGTTGTTGAAGCTCTATGTCTTCCTTATGTAGCTCGTTTGAGCGTCTTTGAGGTAGGTATTTTTTAACCACCCAGATGATAATGATGACGACAGCGACTGCAAGTAGACTGTAGCAAATCGCGTATTGGTGTAAGTCATGAGAAGATAGTTGTTCGGGAAGGATTTCTCTTTCCTTTTGAAATAGCAGTCTTCTATCAATGTCTTGTACCTCCTCCTGTGTGTGTTGGATTTCCCAGGTGTTGGTGAGGGGCCAGTAAGATGTTGTTGTAATGCTGAAGAAGTTCCATTTCATGAGATAATTGTCCAAGTGTAGGTTCACAATATCTAGGGTCAGTTTTATGGCAAAGGTCAGTTAAATTGTGTAGGTAATTTTCGACACGATGTAGGCCATTCCAATAATTCGTTAAGTTATAGTACATAAGTAGTGTCCATTCGTCATGAATTGTTTGCATTTTGCCAAGTGCATCATAATAGACCGGCCGGTCGGGCTCGAGCCTTGTAATGTGAGCGCCTGAGTGGTTGCTACTATATGCACTATGTACTTCTGTTGCCAATGTAAACATTGTAAATAGAGTTAATAACAATGTTTTACTTATTTTCATAGCAGCCGGCTTCGTTCTTATTCGATGTTTGTTGATGTGTAACTTGAGTGATAACGTCGCATCCATTTTTTTTCCCTGCTTCTGTGCAGTTTCCGATTTTAGAGGGAGTGGAGCAAGTTTCTCGACACGAAGACGACAGAGAGACGGCTGCTTGAGTATGTTGAGCTTGTGTTGAGTACGCTGAGAGTTCCTCTTCGTAAGTAGTGTTGTAATGGTGATGTTGTTATAATTTGTTAGTTTAAAATACATTTCTTTTTGGCTTGTAGTTAAGTAGTTGTTGCCGTATTTCGCGCGAGTCACTCGTACTACGCACGTCAATGAACTGTCCTTAATTTTGTTGTTTATAAGTTTGTCGATGCCAGTATCTATTTCATCACATTTTGGTAGGGTTGTCACTGTCGTCAGTTTGAGTCCAGTGGTAGTAGTATGGATGCAAAAAGTTTGTAGGACTTTATTTTCTTCCCAAGTGCGTAGAAAAAATGGTCGTTTACACCACAGTTTAAAGTAGAGTAGTTTTGGAGGGGACATATTTGTATCGTATCCCTTGAGAGTCTTTATGGTTTTTGATGTAAGCTGAAGTATTTGTAGAGCAGCGTCGTCGCGGCAGACTTCTAGTCGAGGCAAAGGCAGAGTGATGTGTAGCGCGAGCGTGGCAACCCTAGTGTTAGTAGCGAGTAGAGTTAACGTAGTCAGGCCACCTTCTTGAGTAATAGGGCTGTTGATGACGCATGCTTTTCTCGTAATAGTTTTCATTTCTGTAAGATCGGTAGTTTGTTCTGTTGAAGTTTGATAGTTTTGTAGTAACAACGGATGTTTGTTAGTCGACCATTCCCGTATGTCGCCGCCTTGTTGTAAGTTGCTAGGTGACGGCTTTAGTTGCTGAAGTTCGGAAACAGAGGTGTCGATTAAGTTACCCAGGTTTGTTAGTGTATAAGGGCCTTTATCTTGTACGATATTGAGGTCGAGGCCAGTTGTAGATTTAGAGGAGTTCTCCTCGTAGTAATCGTCCTTTGAAGTATCCTTGTTGCCCTGAGTGTTATCCTCATGCTCGTAGATGTTGTTGAGACCGGCTAGAACGGTATGGCAGTTGAAAGTTTTCATCTTTCCACACAGAATCCAGCCTAGTTGCGTCTGTTGTGCAATAGGATCTTGTTGGTTTCCCTTCAGGACTCCGTCCAGGATAACGTCCGAGTAGATGTCGGCTCCTAGTAGTAGGTCGACAGGACGTGATTTATTAAAGTCAGGATCAGCAAGCTTCAAGTTTTCGAGATGTGGCCAGTTTGGCTTTTCAAAGGATAAGTTAGGTAAATTATTTGTAAGTCGTTTCAATATTAGCGCCTGAGTTTCAAACGTATAATTTGAATGTATTGACTTGCAGGTTAGTTGAAGACGTCCTTTGCAGTCTCCTAATTGCGCTCCGACCCCAGAGATGGTGGCGTTCATTCGTGTTCTTGGTAGTCGAAGTAGTTTGGCAGCTTGTTCAGTGATCAAGTTCACTTGTGAGCCTTGATCCAGGAGAGCTCGAAGAGTGACGTAAGATCCATTTTCAGATTTTACCTCCAACTGGACCGTTGTTAAAAGTATCTCCAAATCTCTAGTCGCGAGATGATTGGAACAGTTTTGAGTTGATGAAGTTGTAGGCATTGCCTTTTCGTTGTGTAACATCGTATGATGTCTATTATTGCATTCTTTGCAAGTTTTAGTTGACGAGCATTTTGTGCCGCCGTGGTTGTAAAGACAGTTTTTACATATAGAATGCAGTTTTGAAACAGTGTTGTTTCGTTCGGTTTTGTCCATTTCAATGAACTTTGGACATTGCATCAGCACGTGCTTACCTTTACAGTGCGGGCACGGACCGGATGCGTATGTAGTATGTAATGATTTCGTGTAGTTTTTCTTTAGATGTTGTGGTTCAGAAGTTTTCTGTGATGTGGATGATTGTTTCGCCATTTCCCATTTAGAATTTTTCATGCCCTCGTAGGCCATGAATTTGCTCTCTAAGAAGAAAAGGAACTGATCTAAGTGAGGTAGCTCTCTGTGATCTTGTAGTTCCTTCATGTAGTCGGTGTAGGTGGTGACGTCAAGTTTTTGAGACATTAGATGGACGATCAGTGGGTCCCATGTAGTCGTATCCAATCCGATGTTCGCGAGTCCATTCATGCATTCCCTGATGATATCATGCAGCTTCTTTAGGTTCTGGCTATCAGGTTGACTTATAGCCGGCAAGTTGAGCATAGTGTTGACAAACGAAGTGAACTGAAGACGATGGTTGTTGTAACGCTGAGACAGTATGTCCCAACACGAATCGTAGTTTTCAGCACTGATGCTGAGATGTTGTACCAATCGCTCCGCCTCTCCGCGCAGCTTAGTCTTGAGATGTTGCATTTTTTGTGCCTTGTTTATCATCGGGTTGTTATGAATCGTTTCAAGAAAGAGGTCCTTGAAAGAAATCCAGTTAGAGTAGTCGCCGGAAAACTCAGGAATCTCAATCTTAGGTGCCGAATGTTGATAGTGCAAAGTTGACCAGATTTTGGCATTTAAGTTGCGTTTAAGTTCATCGTACTTATCTTCTATGGACACGAACATGCTGTAGTAGTTAGTGTCGGAGCCCTTGAGTAAGGCTTCCAACTCCCAGTGATGTTTGTCGATGACGTCCCACTTTGACTTCAAAATGGAAAGATGGTCTTCCAGCTCCCATTTCTCCGTCATATTTCTTAAGTTAACCTTAGACATGGCACGGTCAAGAGCTTTAAAGTTACACTCTTGGCGTGTGAGTAGTATTTTCAAGTTCTCGTCGGTACTTTCTTCAATAGTAGCGCTCAGATCAAACTGGTCAGTTTTACTATGGCGTAGTTGAAGCAGTAAGTTGTCCATATCTTTCTTAGTTTTTAAGTAGAGCTGTAAAGTTTTAGTAAAAATGTCGTCGGTAAAGTAAGTGTGCGTTTTTTCTTCGATAGTTTCTAGAAGAGTGGCATGACGACTCTCAAAGTCCCGCCACTGGTGTTCGAGAGATTGAAGTCGAAGAGTTAAGTAGTCTTCTGTTTTTCTCGACTTACTATCCTTCCCGTAGTTGGAGCATAGGGTTTTGATGTTGTTGAAGCATTCTTCTTGAACTTTTAATACTTCCATCTTGTTAAAGTTTGTTTAAATGTAATTTTGTTGTGTAGTATAAGTATATGTAAGTTAGTTAGATACTCCGGCACGTAGTTGACGGTGGCAGAGTATAGTTTTGTAAAGAAGTTATTTTATATAGTTATGTTCTTGCCCTGGCACGTAGTTGACGGTGGCAGGGTAAGGCTAAGTAGTTGTCTGGCTTCTAGCTCTGGCACGTAGTAGACGGTGGCAGGGGAAGAGCAGCGTTGGTTCACGACACGAAGACGACAGAGTTTCCGTAGTCTTCACAATTTCAGTTGAAACTGGTCGTTGTAAGTATTCAGCTTGCACTTAAATGACAATATGTACGCCTTCTCAATCAAACTGGTGATTCCCGCTGGTGGGAGGCCAATCCAACCGATTCGCTATCGCCAAAAAAAATACAAAGCATAAATACCTCGGAATCTCGAAGGACCAAAATGTAGGGTCTGGATGGTGGTGACCTTACATGAAAGATGTTGTTGTTGAAGTAGTTGTAGATAGGTACCACAAGTTGTATGGTACCACACTGAGTCTATCACTAAGTTCACTGATAGGGTAAGTTAGAGTTTTATGCCAGTTAGTTAGAATGAGCACGACCACAAGATTCACAGTTAAAGTTAAGTTTAATATAAGATGTTTAGTACAAAGATAAGGTGGCAAATCTTCCTTTGATAAGTGTGTCTCCCGTAATAGTAGGTCAAGTACTGAAGTATATAGGTAAGTAATAAAAATAAGACAGTCAGAGGTAAAATGCAGCGCGTGCAAAATGACGCGTGCGCTATTCAGTTTAGGTATGTATGGTGAAACCGTACAATAACGAATGTTGATCATCTAGTCCCAAGCTAAGCAGAGTTTGTGTTATGGAAACTCGATGACTGATATACATATTTAAGAGAATTCATTACATACGATCGATTTTTTTTATTATACATAGAAAATCCCCAGAACCCAGAACATCCACAACTAATATTTGCAGATCGTACAAACATTTGTTCCAAGTACGGGAATCGAACCCGCAACCTCCTGCGTCGCAGGCGGACCTGCGCCCGTTGCACCACAGAGGTCGTCAAAACTACCAAGCAATGTCACTACGACTGGGCAAGTATGGTAAGGCCGTTTATAAATAGAATTTCGATACATTTAGGCTTTTATTCTTAACCTTTCGATGCTTATAACGTCTAGAGATTGGTAGGTAAATGTGGTCTGGTCTAGACTTGTGGCAAGCTTTTGAGTCTCGTCATTCAAAAGGCTGAAAGATATTTAACTTAAACTTGAAACGTAATGCTTAAATTTGTTTTTTTTTAATAGACTCTCACATACTTACTAGATGAAATATAACAAATGCTATTATAAACGTTTCTGTTCTGCACTGTATCTCTGTTGTGTCAATAAATGTATCTCTATCTATTATTATGCGTCCATAAATCCGAGATCATTTAATATTTTTTCGAAATCCTTTCATTACAAGCACTAACTAAACCAACTATGTTACCGTGTGTTGACAACATACAAAATGCCACAATCTCCCCACTACAAAAAAGCTGGTGTACCCGCTCACAGCATCAGCCTACGTTAGTCCACAGCTAGAAATAACCCTCCTCCTGCTCTATTAGATCCAAATTCGTTAAAATATATAAAATTCTGCACAACCTCCCACCCGAACAAAAAGGCGTACCTGCACCGATTCACGTAAAGTATTGAACAAGACCCCGGAATGCGCGATGCAAATGGCCCCCGGGACAAGTGCTGCCCCCTATTATGTGACTATGTCGTCTTTTACATAATACGCTTTTTCTTTCACATTATTTGCGAAGGAATAACGGTATTCAGAAATCGAAGGCGAGGAGCGAAGCGAGTGGCGTTGAATTTTATGCTGATGTTGGGTTTTTGATGCCTTACTAAACCTGGGATTTTATGAAACTTTTGCTTGCGTACATTCAGAGATTGAGATTGTTAAAATATGAGTCTATGTCAGCTCAGGTTTTCAAGAGGTTAAAATTGAAATTTGTTTGTTTGTGGTAATCTTCTGAACTACGTATTTGACTGTTACATCATTTTATTAATAACAGCATTACCCTTATGGGCTTACACTACGTTTTATCTGAGTAGGGAACAAGGACATGAATAAAAAAAAATTTCTTAAAGGTGGAGTTTATCATCATCATTAGCAAACATATGGCAAAATAAATAAGATAAATAAGGCGTGGGCATAAGCAAGTATAATTTAATGATAACGAATAAATGATTCTGTATAAAAACATTTAAAAGATAAAATAAAAATTATGAATTGAACCAACAACAAATTTTTCATAAATTAATTAAAAACTTGAAGCTTTCTCGAAGATCCATCATTAGACTTTTAAAGCAAAACACTTAGACGAAATAATAAAAGTTCCAACAGTATTTTTAACGTGTAATTATTTTGATGACCGTTTATAATTAACGTTTGTTAACGACTCAATCAATGTCTTTGGCCTAGACATGCGGGCTTACTTCAATGTGATGAACTGGTTCAAAATCCTTTATGTGTTTATTGTCTATTGGGTACAGCGGAAGAACGATCATCGTCAGTTTTTTTTTGCGATTTTGGGTTAGCTATGAACATCAAGTAGAAAATTTGTAAAGCCATTGGCCCTATATTCCAATAACGCTAAAAACAATCAGTGTCAACGTGAGTCTCAATCAATAATTGTATGACATTAGTAAAAATAGATCATTGACATCTCTGTTTCAAAAATGGTCATAGTGCTTACGGTTTTTTTCTTGTTTTTTTTGACGTGACAGCTGTCATTATTTCCCGCGTTTTTCATTTTACATGCTAACGATTTTTGCGTGGTGATGTTTATATAACATTAATACAAACCAGTTATTCAAACAATAAATGTATGTATTTTTATTACAATTTCTATTAAAATAGAAATGTATTTAATTAAAGAAACATAAACATGCGAACAAGTAAAAGAGATCATGGTGAAGTGACTTTGATTTTTCTGGTATATTACAAGTTTTTTTTTAAATTGAATCATTTTAGATATTAGTAAGTTACAGTTATTATATTATTCCGTTTCAAAGTTCATATGTTTATCATCATACTCTTTTTAAAGTGAGAGTGTAAGAGATACCGGCACAATTAATCGGTGAAAAAATACGAAAGTTCTTAACATTTTTTATTTTCTCAAAATGAGTTGACTATGACAATGCCCGTTCTTCCCCTGTACGCTTCAAATGTTATATTAGTTATTCTCCAAACACAAGCCGATATATATCGTGCGAGGAATGTTTTAGTAGCGAGACTTAAATCATATGTCTCCAGGTATTACGTACCTAGGTTCCAAAACGACTTATTTCTAATCAAAAAACATTACATGTATTCCTTTTAGAACGTGATACACCTCACAAATTTCAGCAGCCTATGAAAATATCGATTATGGAAACGACCTCGTATACCAATCATACTCTGCCCCGGTTCAAATAAGATAAATCAAACATGTAGATAATAATGTCTACAGCCGAATAAATTTCCGGCAGCGAAAATAAAATCTATCGCGAAGAGCGAAAATAAGATGGATCGGAGAAGTTTGGGGAAGTTAGCCGCAAGTTCGACGCGTCTGTTCTCCCCTTTAGCGGGGACGAACTACTCTTTGGTGTACTGTGTGTTTGAGTACGTTTTCTTTCAATATTTTTTATGGTCTGAAAGGAAAATAGTAACTATTGTTTGTCCATTGATGTTTTTGTTGCGCGACAAAACTTATTGTCTATTCTCTACTAGAAAATTCCACTATATATTTTCATTTTTACTTGGAATTTTATTAGTTTTTAGGGTTCCGTACCCAAAGGGTAAAACGAGACCCTATTACTAAGACTCCGCTGTCCGTTTATCCTGTCCGTCTGATCCTCTGTCACCAGGCTGTATCACATGAACCGTGATAGTTAGACAGTTGAAATTTTCACAGATGATGAATTTCTGTTGCCGCTATAACAGCAAATACTAAAAAACAGAATAAAATAAATATTTAAGGGGGATCCCATACAATAAGCGTGTTTTTTTTGCCGTTTTATAGATAACGGTACGAAACCCTTCGTGCGCGAGTCCGACTCGTACTTGGCCGGTTTTATTTCTATTCATCAACCTATAACCTAACTCGTATGGGACGGATTAATGAATTGAAAAACCAATACTGTTAATTATTCACCAAATCGCCTATTATTTGCAATCAAATTTCATTTCATCTAGCTATCAGCACAAATAATTGAAACATGCCAATTAACAGCAAAGCATTCCTCATTTGCGGCATTGTAAAATACATTCCTGTCTGTATATGAAAATAGCAGAGCTATTTCATCAAAATACCACCAGAATAGGTGGTATACCTTCTGCCAGTGTTGCCACTGATACACCGTGTTACCATAATTTGCAGCCAAATTCGTATTTCACGGTTGGTATCACTGCGACGTAGACACGTACATAAGAAATAAGTACGTAATATACGTAGTATAAGTTTGTTTTTTGTAACAATCTCTGAAGAACAGGGCTTGCAAAAATGCTGAGATTTGTGACAAGTAAACCCTTAAAAAAACTAAGGAGATTGTTCTGAAAATCATTTTGATACTAGTATTTAAAATAAGTCAATTCATGAAGAACTTATTAATAATATTATTTTTGTGTAAGGGCTTGCGAGGGCATACATATACTTATAAGTTGCGGACTATTATAAGAAGAATAAGGGGGAACACCTTAGAACACCTTAGAAATGAAATAATGTCCCAAAAATGTTTCTACTTCGACAGGAATTGAACCCGCCACCCTCTCTCGCACGGGCTGCGCTGCCAATAGGCTTTTTGACTACATTAAAAATAAGTTCCAAATTGTTTTCATCCTAGTCAGTGACAACGTAACAAAGCGTAATCAGGTGATTTTTATAAAAAATATGCCTATTTTAGGGAAAAAAAGGCATTTAAATTACACATTTTTTGATATATGATCACGTGACCGAAAACGCTATGTGTTTGGTTGGATCGCAAGTGACGTCACACTTTTGCAGATTACAGTGTCAATGAGTTCTTCTTGTTAGGTGTGATAAGGCGGGGTGATGTCATAGCTTGGAAAACGGGAGCCATTACAGATATTATCGTTTTGGCGCAGCATTATTTTCACTACTTCGTACTTTTTTATCAGCCCAAGGTCGACTTCGGGTAGTTGTACTACACCAGTAAGTACCTATACCAGAATCAAACCAAGAGCACAATACTTAAGCCTAGCGACAACCCTATAGGATAGGGATGCCCTGGGACGGCGGCAGATTGATATTTGATCCCCAAGCTGCGATCGCTCGAGGCGTAATCCTTCACTATGAATGTTATACGGGGATATATTAAAAGGTCAGGAATTACCTATCTATTTGGGAATCAAAAAACGAACCGAAAACGAGTCGGGATCGCGTAAGGGTTCCTTACAACCGCAAACTCTAAATGTTTCATACTTACAGTTTTCTCCGGGTCCTTGGCATTTGAGTAGTGATTTGTTATTACATATTTTAGATGATGTAAGGCTTAAAGTGTAAAAATTATTTAATGCATATGTTTATGGATCTTAAATGTATATTTTACAAGCTTACTATGCGCAGTTATCAATCTTTGCTTGCTTTTGGCATAGGCCTAACGTCCCTAAGGTACCTACTCTAAAAAATCAGAAAATATCAACAAGAATAAACGAAAATTAACTCTAGAATTTACAATTAAAACAGTTGAACTTACTGCAGACTGTTGTAAACAATCTAGATGTAGCTCAACAGATTTTTTTTATAATGGCCATTAGTGAAAAACATGATAAATAGATTTTGTGGATAGTATTGACGAGCTATTTGACTTATAGTGAGACGATGAGACTCGGTAACGTCTCACGTGAGTTGTTGGGAATATCCTTGTATTTTCGTACTTATCGTCCTTTTCCGTTTCGTGTTTTAGTGGAACGTCAAGCGTGCGTCTAAAATAAACAAGACGAACAATTTGAAATTGAATATTCAAGTTTGTTTATCCGACAAAAGAGAATAGCTTTGGGCAAAACAAAACGGACCTTAGATGTAAATATCGCCGTCGCGGAACCGTCACGAACCACAATTTACGAGCGTTCTCAAATCAGCAAAAACAACAGTAACAATGTGATCGCGCAATAAAGTTGTTCACAAATACCAAACACCGCTGAGGTACTGCAAATTGGACGAATAAAATATACTCCTTAAATTATTCGGGTCGGACAAACAGGGCAGCAAATATTGTCCGACCGGACACGGGGCGGGCGGACACGGCCCGCCGCTATTCATTAACTTACTGGTACAGGACAGGACTGGTTCTGAACAAAAACTGGGCTTCGTTCTGCCTCAGCATACTGAGGCAGACTTTCAATTCAATTTATAGAACGAAATATTTCGAGAGCACTCTAAATATTCGTGGAATTTTAGTCAAGTTACGGTATATTCAGTTTGGTTTAACTCGCATTACTCGTACTGATAAATCGAACTTAAACTGTTTTCAGTTCGTCTATTTTTGAAGAAATAGATTCTGTTCCTCAACTTGTATTAGATTAAGTTGTACTGTTCTCTACCATTTCTTTACTTTTTTTTTATCTTCTGTTAAGTAGATAAGTACGATTATTTTGATAGGTAGCACACTAAAGCTTAAATTTAAATCTAAGTTAAGTTCTACATTTTTTGTTTTTCTCTTATTAGGGAACTGTAATGTTCTTTGAGAAAATAAAGATTCTTTAAACCGAAGTTCTTATTTACGGGTCGTTTCTCTCATAGTCTCACGGATTTTAGCAAAATCTATGTCTAGATGGTGTAATGCGCATCAAATGTAAAAGAAACTTAAGTTTAGCAAAAAGTGGGAAATAAGAAAAATGACAGACCCGAAGCTACTTATTAATGTCCCATATAAATTCAAAAGTTTCGTCGAAGTAGACAAATCTTTGGGACATTATTAATTTATATAGACAATTGCCTTAGTAGTGTGAAGATTACGCACTATAATAGCGAACCCACTGTAAAAACGGAGCTTCTTGTAGTAAAACCACGCTGTTTGTAGTCATTATAGCACAAAGTTATCAGTTTCTTTGTAAAACGGAAAGTAGGTGCATATTCAACCGCTCGATTCATCCGCTAGTGCTTATAAGTTCTTTGACATGGAGAAATCAGCAAAAAGGAACGGCACACAAAATACTGTAATAGTGGGACGAATGGGATAATAATATTTTAAATTATTTGATATCCCATTCACCCACTAATACGCGTCGATGACGATTGGTGGGGCGAACAAGACATCATTATAATTCAGCCGATTGAAATCCCACGGTGAAGCTGGTGGGGCGAACAAGACATCATTTTGATTCAGCCTATTGAAATCCCACGGTGAAGCGGTGGGACGAACGGGAAATCACGTGAATTTTGAACGCGGTCATAAATTCTTGCAACACAACACCCGTCAAATAAATCCGCGGGACCTAATAGATTATAAATAACATGTCATTAATCACAGGGGAGACCTGTTGCTCAACACTTGACGGGCGAAAACTATTTAATATTTAACGACTGCGTGAAAAATTCACCACCGGGGTAAGCGGTTAAACCGTGAACTCTCATTATGGAAATTTAGCAGATTTTAAGTGACGAGTTTAGTTTATTGCCCTTCACTTTGAAGATTACTTTAAAGACATTTTACCTTACCCACTAGGTATTTAAAATGTTGTTTTAATTGCTAATAAGTTTTAGATATACTATCATCATCATCGGCCTACATTAGTCCACTGCTGGACATAGGCCTCTCCTAATGAGCGCCATAGCGCCCTGCCTTCAGCTTGCCGCATCCAGCATCTGCCAGCAGTCTTTCGCAAATCGTCATCCCACCTGGTCGAAGGCGTCCTACACTACGTTTGCCGAGTCGCGGTCGCCATTCAAGAACACGTTTACCCCAGCGGTTATCGGTTCTTCGCGAGATCCATCTTAAATGTAAATGGAAAGGGAAATTCGTCGTAAGATTTTCGGCGTATGGATAAACAGATAAACATTTTATTAATAACTAGCAGCGCCTTGCGGTTTCACCCGCGTAGTTCCCGTTCCCGTGGGAATTCCGGGATAAAAAGTACCAGACTATAATCTATCTCTGTGCCAAATTTCATCCAGATCCGTTCAGCCGTTCTGGCGTGATAAAGGAACAAACATCCATCCATCTAAACTTTCACGTTTATATTATTAGTGAGATTTGTCAAATTATACGTCACAAAAATTTATAGTTAAGTATCATAGATAAATATAGAATAGGAAATCTTAGTTATTCTTATTATTTTAACATACACAACAAAAAATATTAAAAATAATTTAAAAATATTACTGTGTGTGTGGTTACTAAATATTTTCATCCTTATATTTTATCTAAGTGATGTTAACTATTGTAAGTCCCTGCAGAGTAATCCAGATAATGACATCGGGATGACAAAGTTATAATTACTTTTTATTTTCCCTCGTCGCCGTCGAAATTAAGCAACGTTTATAGCGAGATGTAAGGTAAGCCTTTGGCTTTGATAACGTTGAGGTGTCTTTATGTAAAGTATTATATTATCTGTGGTAAAGGTTTTAACTGAGATCTCTGATTAGAAGATTCTAATCGGTATTCGGTATTTTGGTGTTTTAGATTCCTATTATTATTTAAGGTTTTTTTTATTTCTTTTTCATGTTATTATTTGTTTGCGAGATAAATAAAGGTTATAGTGTGTAGAAAATACAGCTTGTCGTCTTATCCTGTGTTAGAATGGTAAACTTTTTCAATATTCTGGGTACTGTTTTATGGATTTAAAAAAAAAGAAGCCGGTTTTCCCGACTAAATACGCGTAGATACAAAATTAAGTATTTCGTCACACAATAATACAGATGTTAATCCCACTATACGTAATATTATAAACGTGAAATTTTGAATGGATGGATGGATGGTTTGTTACTGAATCATGCCAGAACGGCTGAACGGATCTGGATGAAATTTGGCACAGAGATACATTATAGTCTGGAATAGCACATAGGCTATTATCCTATATATTTTATCCTGGAATTCCCATGGTAACGGGAACTACGCAGGTGAAACCCCGAGGCTCTGCTAATGATTTATAAAATAACTAGTTTCTGCCCGCGGCTTCGCACGTGTTGCATGAACGTTTAAAGGTTTTTTATATGAGCATCATTTGGTCCAGCTTACCAGCTAACATAACACAATATAGCAGCAACAAGTCGTTATACTACGACCCGGTAGAAAAAAAATAATAATCTGTGACCAGTGGAAAATCGTATCACATGAGAGGCTCCGACTTTACCACTTGACACCAGTACCTGTTCAAATCAAAGGCGACATGAATTATCAGCATCATTCTAATAACAGGTTACTTAGCACCAAATCTGCCTCGTATCTACCGCTAACAAGCATGGATCTTCAAGGCTGTAAACATCAACATAAAGCTTACATCTGTCAGCGGTAAGGTCCTATCCAGCAGCTGAGTCCAGAAGGAAATACCTACTCGCATACAATCATATGTGACCGTGAAACTCGAGTCCACCAAGTCAGCAAGGCCGGGCTCATTCACCTAACAAATAGCAAAGGAGCGTGACGTCACTCTATCTAAGTTTATTCCTATTAACAAAAAATTACGCTCAATCTCAAATCGGGCTTAGTATCTATACCTAGCAACATAGCTCCGATACAGCATCACATCTTCAATGTTACTACCGTTCATCGAACCAAGTCAACATCATCATCTCGACTCCTCGCTACAGCAGCTCGGCGAGCAGATCAGTTCGATGAAGGTAGCAGTACAACAGGAGATGAACAGGGTAACCAGCACAACAGGAGATGGCACAACAATACGCAAACTATGCAATATCGTACAACGTATTAGCAGCAGGCAGGCACCACAGCGTTCTGGTGTGCCTGTGGAGGCGAAGCAGACGAGCCGTCAGCGCGTCCTCCGCGCGCCTCGAGCAGCCAGCAGCGCCGCGGGTGCGCGCCCCCACGCCCGCGGCAACGCCGCCTCCTCTCCCGCCGAGGGAGGCGTCCTCCAGCAGAGTTTGTGTTAGTGCGCGTAGGCCACCCGTGCCCGAGCTAGGGCATGGTGCCAGTGGGACCGTGCGGTGGTCCAGTTTAAGTGATATAGACACAATAACTTTGCCCATCAGCAAGCAGCAACCCGGCAGAGTTTTTACCATAGAATAGGGATTAGTTTTGTAATCAAGCCATCAGCAATCATTTAGATTATGAAACATTGAAGCATTGTCCTAACATTCACTTAGCCTAAGCAAAACATTGATCACCAATGTAATACCTACTAACCCCTCAATTGTAGCGCCTCATCTCATTCTCATCTCGTACCTCGCCCTCGGGAGTATGTTCGATACATCGATCAGGTATTTTAGCATCATCAGCTGTTTGACCGAAGTAGGTTACTCGTGCTGCGAGCGCGGACCGAGCGCCTACGGAGGTCAGTGCATCAGCGGCAACCACACCAACCGCACTCATTACAATCATTATTAGTCGTAGTTTATAAATACAATATAGCTATTGTTTCTATACTCGACTTTTATATCAGCATCCCGGGAAGAGTTAGCCGCGAATCCTACAATTTCAATCCCATTAGAACTGTTATAAGGGCTAAAAAGTATCGTAAAGGCTAAAGGTATCTCTAAGATTTATTAAGATTTATTTCATTTCTTAAAAAGTATATGTTTAATTCCAGGCTTAGAGCTACATCTATGCAAAATTTCGGCCTGATCCGTTCAGTAGTTTTGGCGTGAGGAAGTAACAAACCATCCATCCATCCAAACTTTCGAATATATAAAATTAGTGTGATTTACCAGCCTACGCTTGCATGCTATAAAGTATTTGGTATTTTACGCATTGTAAATAGCATTTACATTGAATAAACCAGTCGCATTGATATGAAACAACGCAACTGCATTATTGAAATATCATAAACAGAATCGTATCGGCGACCGACGTTGATGCCCGATGGAGCTTTACATCGCATAATTTGATCATTATTGATATTGTTATGATACTCTGCAGTTATTTTTGTTCATTAATACCGAGAGCTTTCGATAATCTGTTTGTTTCTGTGGTTGTTCGTCAATGGGTGGTGTTTTTTGCAAGATAAATAAACAAATGCATAATTTTTAATTAAAAAAAACAAATGAGCATTAAGAAAATGAAGCCCTAACTCCTAAAATAGGGTTACCTGTGTGCAAGAAGTCTGTTCCAGATAAGCGGATGGTAATTTTTTAGTTCACGTTCATTGAAGCTTTCTAAATAAGATTCGTACAATATAACGTCAAAGTTAACAGACAAAGCTGCTTATCGTCAGATTATCTTTCAGGAGAACGAAAGCGCTGAACCTCGTCCGGAACATAAAGAAGTCCAATGTTTTATAGCATTCGAAAAAATTACAATCGCATTAACTCACGACGTATTTTGTTTCATAAGGAAAAGCTCTAGTGTGTTTAGTAACGTCAAAAACCTATTGTTGCGAATATAACCCGAAGAAGTATTAAGTGCTCAAAGATTAAATTATTTGATTGTGTTTGTCCTAAATGCTTACCTGGGCTTTAGATGTTAACTGTAAACATAGTCTAAAAGATAAATAGCATCTCTATAGGTCTATTAGCTTGGGCCAGACGCTCACGCAAACAAAAATGTCAAAGCGCGCGTTCCGAACCGCCCATATACAGGGTTGGTACAGAAATTCATTAAAGCCATCGCTATTTACGAACGGCCCAGTCGGGCGCGGCGGTGGACTAAATAAACACAGTTTAATGATTATTGGAACCGAGCACTGCCTAGGTGTTTTAGTCAAGTGTAGTTAGTCAAATTACGAACTTTGTTTGCTAGACTTTCGAGTGAAGTGGGAATTCTATTCTGTTTTATTAGAACAATGTCTATTTGATTTTGGGAAAGTTACGATATAATTGTGTTTTGTCTCGGAAAGACAGGCAACATTTGAATAGGTAGGTTCTTCCAGTCTAAACCTCCTCGCGGCTTTGTCTATTTTTGACAGATTTATCAAAAACAACTACAAAATTATAAGAAAAATCGGGCTGTGCCAACGAAAATGTCTTCTATCATTAAACTGCTCACTCCACTTATCATTTTAGTTTTTTAAGGGTTGAAGTGCGTAAATACCATGTATAAATAATATACGGTGGCTCTGAGACCTTATCCACACGATTGCGAGATTGTCTTAGACTAAGAGAAAAAATAAATTTATATAAAATTGAATGAATATAATTTACAATTGAATTAAATGTATATTTGACTGTTCTATATATAGATTTGAATGTGAACCGATTTGATTTTGAGATTGATCCATTGGTATCAAGAAATTATTAACCAATGGAATTGCTTAGAACCCATGGGGGCAAAAGTTTTAATAAACTAAAACGTGTATGCATATGTAAAGCTAAATGTTCCATTAAATTTTGTATGGTATTAATTAACTTTTTATGTAAGTATTTGGATGTAGCGTGCTGTGCGTCAGTACGGTAACTCGCGTCTAACAAAGTGTTGTCAGGTCAATTAGGGTTGTCTATCAAAATTTCGTGCAACGTTTACAATGTTTTCACAAATTTTTGAATTAGTTGTTGCTATGAAGAAGAGACAAAGGATCTGAAAATAAGGTAAAAAGGAGGCTTTTATGCAGAACTGGCTTGACTCTTGACCTTAATCTGGCTGTTATAAACTAGTATGTAAAAAGAACTTCTTCAAATTTTTAGCTAAACATTATTACAATAAAAGGCACTTTCAACGTTTACACGTACAACATGCACGCATTTTATTAGGATTCGTTTATTAAATTTTAATAAAGCACTTCTCAACTCCTCACCTCAACAGCCTATAATGATCCACTGCTGGACCATAATAAAGCACTGTTTAAGAATCATTCGCTTTTTAAATTTTAATAATGGTCTTGGATGATAAGACGACAAGGTTCATGGACTAAAATGTAGTCCCGGTTTCATCATAGGTCGATGTTTTTGATAGAGATTAATTTAAATCAAACGTCTCTTTTTTCTGTAATTTGAATGTTTTGGAAAACTAAAAACCGACCCCAAATTCCTTAGTATTCATTGTTTTGTAAGTATTACGGGACAAATACTAATCCTTCAGGAACATAATTCTATTGGGACCACCTCGGGGACAATCTCCAAAATTTTCCGAATCGGTCCGTAATTGACGGAGAAATTTCTCGTAGGCTGTTGAGCCTATAATGGTCCACAGCTGGACGCAGGCCTCCCCCTGATAATCACTTTATAAGCTTTTATCTCATGGGGGATAGTACGCATAATCCCCACGTTGGGGCATGCGGGTTGTTCTCTTCAGCAAGAGGCGCTGCTGCCTACACCCCGGTGTATGAAATACATACAGTAGTTTGACGAATTCATTACGGATGTAAGCGGGTTAACTACCAACCTGCAAGCCTGTAACCTGGAAGCCGTGTCTACATGTGAAGTCGGATAACAGTATAGAGCCGAGCGTAGATACTGTTAGTTCCGTATGCACCCAGATGATACAAACTCCCGACACACTGATATCTCCGCGAGAAGATGTTTCTCATCCTCGGCATCATCAACAAGCAGCGCGCCCCCCACCACCCCCGCCTCCGGCGCTCCCGGCTCGTGCGCAGCGAGCGATAGCGCGCAGTGCTCGGAGAGACGCGGAACGCGCGCGCCTAGAACCGCACTCACTCTGAAGAAGTCCCTCGTTAAGGGATGAAACGTTGGTGTTCTTCCAACACAAATAAGGTTCGTAGTTAACCCGCTTACATCCGTAATAAATACATACAGCCTTATATTTACGTAGAAACTCCTCCTCTTTAGTTTTTCGTCGGTTAAAAAACCAACAAACGCTGTTTAAGGTGTTGTAGGTTTTCATACTATCGCCGCAAACATTTTTTCTTAATATGACGTCAAACAAAAGAATTTCGTAAGTGGCCAATTTTAGATACCTATGACCAATTTTAAATGCCTTCGTAATAGTTCTTTATGCCGAATGTCGAAGTTGCTCTTGGTATTCACAAGAGAATTTCAGCATTTTCTGATTAAATTAAAAACGATTAACGAGACATTTATAAGTACTTTCATCAGATAGTCATCATAGTAGTCTTGTGACAAATATTTGTACGATCTGCAGGTATTTGTTCCGGGTGTTCTGGTCGTTTTCTATGTATAATAAAAAAATATCTATCTATGTAATGTATTGTATTATGTATATCAGTTATCTAGTACCCATAACACAAGCTCTGCTTAGCTTGGGACTAGATAACGCTGTGTGAATTGTCCAGCAATATTTATATTTATTTATAGTAGGTAGCTTATGGTTTGCGATTGTCACCAAAGGACTCTTAAAAATACTTTTGTTAAACCATACAGTAAAAATATAGGTATATAAGCGTCAGTGTAAAGGCCTTGCCTTAAGGTCTAACTACCAAAGAACACTACCATAAGCCAGTAGTAAGCGAGATTACCTACACAATAAGGACACAACATGTATTTCCCATTGTTAGCAACCCTAACCTAACCTAGGGTTGAAACTAATTAACGATATAATGTTCGACAGCGGTCGCGTGTCAGTCGGTTTGTTCGTGCAAAATTATTGCTTAAGTAATTAGCAGACATGGGTTTTTATGTCCCACTCTTTGAGTGCTTCTTAATGAGCGCGACATTATCGTAAAACGGTGAAATTACACCATTGTAAAGCTCCAAAGCTGTAATGGTATTGAAAAGAAATGGGGTGTTAAACAGCATTGGGTTTATTGAGTAGGTGAAAAAGTCGTGAAAGGTTGCTGTGTCATGCGTATTAAGCACTTTTCGTTATTACTTAATTGTGGTTAATAGTTGTTTTGTGGACGTTGCCCATAACTTTTTAAGGCTAGGTTCACATGAACAATAAAAAATTATAGATGTTTAGAGTACCAAGAACCTATTCTTTCAGGGATGTCGTAAATTTTTAACCTTCGTCGAAGCGAAAAACAAAAGATGAGAAATTTCCCGCAAAATTTTACATTGCTATAGTCTCTTGGATGGACATATGAAAGATAATTTAAAGGTAGTCATAATAATGGTAGCACTATATAAGTCACCTTCAAAAAATAATTTGAAAGAAGTGGTGACAAAACACAACATCAACAAAACACTAATGGTTGATGCGCGGTGTGACGGGATGCAGCTAAAGGAAAAGTAAACAACGGAAGTTTTTTACCGACTTCGAAAAATGTGGTATGTTTTTATGCATGTTCGTCGATTTGTCCAATAATATATAAATAAATTGTCAATTATAGATCGATTTTGAAAATTCTTTCGCTATTGTATAGAAAATGATCCTGAAGTGGTACCATAAAAATGTTACACCCGAATAATCAATTTATCCCGCAAAACTTAAAAACAGTTGAAAATTAAGGTAAGTATTAAGGTTCTAACTCGAGTTTTAGTTTAGTTAAAATAGTCTGATTATAGTAGTACCTACCTTGTAGTTATTTCAACTGACAGCCTTCTACTAGAACAGAAACGAACTCTGTCGAATATTAAGCTCGGTTCGCAAAACACGTAATTTTACTTTTATTAACTGAACTCAACTGGAACAGGCGCGAAGACTCAGGTATGCTTTGGTTGCGAGCTCGACTGCACCTGACTCAAAAGAAAAGTTTTTTGGCTTCACTTCTTAAGCAAGAAATTCTTAGAAACCCTAAAAAGTGCTCAGGATTTTATGTTGGAAATTCCATTTACTAAAAGCATAGCTGTTCTGAACTATTTGAAGAACCCATCACTAAAAGCATTGAATGATTTTTATGTGCAAAGGTAAATTAAATTTGTACAATGTTTTTGCATAGTGGTTTACGTGAATATTTAAAAATGTTATTTTGACACAGTACAAAGAGAAAGGAGTGCGTAAAAATCAGTTGAAATTCCGGTTTTTCGTTTTTCGTACACATTTTGGGACATGAAATTATTTGTTTATATAATTTACATAATTATCGGTCACATAGATTTGTTATAGCTTTAGGTACCCTTTTGGGAATTCCAAAGGGAACTGGAAATGATTTTTTTTCAAATCCTTGAATTTTAGGAATTAACTTTTATTATAATCCGGTTTTTCCCCTCGTACAGGAGTTGATTTACGGGGAAAACTAGAATAAGATAGGAAAAACAATTAAGGAGAAAAAAAAGTAGTAAAGTAAGAAAAAATAAATGTATCTAAGCACATTGTAGGTGCCGTGTGGCTTCAAATTTGCACCACGCTAACTCTTCCCGTGGGTGTCATAAGAGGCAACTAAGGGACATACAACGGGGGGGGGGCGGGCTCTGTTGCAGAATAGATCTACCACCGAACTGCGATCCCGAACCCGGTTGCCCAGCGTAGGGATTACGGGCACTACCCCCCTTAAGATAAAAACGAATAAGGCGATTATCAGTTCAGTTCATATATTCAAGATGGTCATTTTAGTTTGTTGAGGAGGTGTGGAAGCACATTGTAGAATGATCATTTGAACCACGAGGGAAGTATTTACGAGCAAAGGACTTAACTCGTGCCTGTATCTGATTAATATTTCTAAATGGAGGCCGAAGTGCGGTCGAAAGTAGATAGAGAAAGACAGTAGAAAAGGTATTAGGAGCACGGTAACCTATTTTGTTTTAATTCGTGTAAATCTCACTAATATTATAAACGTGAAAGTTTAGATGGATGGATGGATGGATAGATAGATAGATGGATGGATGGATGGATGTTTGTTCCTTTATCACGCCAGAACGGCTGAACGGATCTGGATGAAATTTGGCACAGAGATAGATTATAGTCTGAAATAGGACATAGGCTACTTTTTATCCCGAAATTCCTACGGGAACGGGAACTACGCGGGTGAAATCGCGAGGCGCTGCTAGTTGGAAATAAAGTTTTATTATTAAACGTAAATAAAAAAAATATCTGTATATTTATAAAAAAAGTCGTGTTAGTTACACCGTTATACCATTTGTCAAGAACGGCTGGACCGTTTTTAATGATCTTTTAATTCTTGGATTTGTATTCGTTTTGTATAGCAGAATAACTATCAGCGGGCGAAGCCAGCTGGTAAAATATAAAAAGTCTATTTCCAAAAAGCTTATAAAAACGTTTGGAAATAGTTTCGCTTCGCTGCTTTGTTGTGTTAGTTCGGCTTTGGTGCTTAGAGTACTAAGAATGTACCCATCTCTTTTTGTAGGGAAAGATAAATAATTCACACACCTTCAATCTCAGCAGAGTTTGTGTAATGGGTACTAGATGAATGAATGAATGAAATATATTTATTTTCTAAACAGGACTAGGTACAAAATATAACAAAACTTAATTTAGAAAACAAAGAAAAAGCGCCTTATACTTAGCTCCGTTTACAAAATTGGCTCCAACTCAGCAAGAGTTGGATGACTAGCAAGCTAGCATCCAACGCTGATCTTCCGCCGGAGATGACTGATATACATACATAGTATGTTACATTTAATATATAGATATGTTTTTATTGTGCATAGAAAATACCCTGAACGCCCAGAACAAATCTTTGCAGATCATACATACATTTGTCCTAAGACTGGAATCGAACCGGCGGCGGCCCCCACGCAGGACGCGTCGCCAGGCGGACCTTCGCCCGCCGCGCCAAATCGGTCGTGAAGATAAGTGAGAATGTAAGTAAAGTGGTTGAACTATCTCACTAATATTATAAATGTCAAAGTTTGGATGGATGGATAGATAGATGGATGGATGTTTGTTACTCAACCACGTACGAACGGCTGAACGGATCTGGATGAAATTTGGCACAGAGATAGATTATAATTTGGAATAGAACATAGGCTACTTTTTATCTCGGAATTCCACGGGAACGGGAACTACGCGGGTGAAACCGCGAGGCGCTGCTAGTTATAAATAAAGCTTTCATATGTGTCGATCTTTCCAATATCGTAATTTTTACCCGACTACCGACAGGGGAGGGTTATGAGGTTAGCACCCTATGATTGTATGTTTGTATATTTGTATGTTTGTATGTATGTGGCCGATTTCTTTGTTCTCACGTAGCGCTGAAACTTCTGGTTCGATTTCAACAAATTATGTATCGATTGATTCGTCTCAATACCCCGATGGTTATAGGCTATAGGATTTAGGGCTCCGACCCCGAATAAGCCTTCAAACCGCGTATTAAAGTTTAGGTAGCCGCAGGCTGCTGGCCCCATAGAGAAAAATTACAATACCTACGACCTATTTTCAATTTCAACTCTTTGCCTATCAAATATGACCGATACGTCATTCGTCGTCATTTTGTCAATGTAAATGTTTCAAACTTTTATAACTTTCACGTAGTCGGGTTATAGTACCTAACCTAACCTACCGCATATCCTTCTACTGTGACCGGACTAGTGCCAGCTCATTTAATTCGGATTAATGGTCTCGACGCCTTGTTTATTGGCCTCATATCACGTGATCCTCTGGAACGTTCTGGAATATCCGAGTGTTTGAGAAAAGTTCCCTATTCCCGACAGATGTTTACGACTAGGGTTCATTTTATTGTATTGTTGAGGTGAATTCTACGTGGCCGAAATGCCTGATTTGGGAGTGTGTACCGGGGTTTATGAAGTGAAAAGTAGTGTCTTGTTAAGGTTATCGCAGAGGTGTACTGCTACTGCTCAGGACAATCAGCGCGTTCAAATATATGCATTAACTCGTATTATTTACTAAGGCATATTGACGGCATCAGATGACAGATAGCTCGCAAACTGTGGTTCGCGAGCTATCTGTCATCTGATGCCGTTTGAAGCTTGTCGGAAGACATTTTGTCAAGTTAAAATGTATTTCAAGATTTTAAGAGGGAGTTTAAGAGGGCGACTTATGACGCCATTTTGTGAAAGAGATAGGCATAGGATTTTGAGTTCATAGGAGCGGGACAGAACAGAGCGGTGTAAGCTCAAAAATCAAGTTTTTGCTTATTATCTATAAATTAGGATATTTATGAGAAAAATAGTAATAACTCAGAAAACAGATGGTACTTTGCCCAATTATTTTTGTTATTAAATTGTTTTTGAAACGAAAAGGGTATGCCTTGTAAGTCATAGATTATTATGTATTTTTTTAAGCTTTATCGATAAAAATTACGAAAAAGAAATTTTAAATTTAACCCAAATTCGCTTAATTTTCTTAAATTGCTGCCGTAAGTCCATATCTGAAAGCACATAATTGTACTGTGAAGTAGTGGCGTTGGATAAATGTGCGCAGAGCTTTACCATAATGCTTATCTGTCCGTATTTTTATTCACTCGAGTTGATTTTTGTTGATATTTTTTTCTGTCTGCTCCAATACGTATGTATAACCTAACAGTAACTTTCATAGGTTTTCAGGACACCATTTTCCAGTAAATTTCGGAAAGTCCATTCGGATTTGATAAAATATCTGTCAATTACCTTTCTCATTCAATTATTACCTACTACCTATTGAACGCAAAATACAAAGAAATACCTAAAAACCTCAAAGTAATCGAACAAAGACCCGAGTTTTTCAATCACTCAAAAGACAAACGGAAGATCCAATCTTTTAAAGACGAAACAATGGCACTTCTTTTTACTATTCTCTGGTGAGACCCGACATTTTTTATTCGTTCCTATTCGTAAATTCACCGTGTGCGTACTATTTCACCTCTAGTCCTTTGGGATGATGAAATGTAATAACTGACTGAACTACATTTGTTTGCTGCCGATACTGATAAAACTCAAATCTGTGGCTACATTTTTATTTCCCATTGTTTGAAGAATTTTCTCTTAAAACACTATAAAATTGCTGACAGAGCAGACAACGAACAAAGTGGTAGTGTGAACCGCACCTAGATTAGGGGAACCACAAACTTGAAACATAAGATTGTACAATATTTTCCGAGCCCCTCTGCTCGATATCTTCGAAGCTGTAGTTTCGTGGAAACAAAACGGATCAGCCTGTATCTCGTGTACCCAGAGAGCCTCGAGCTTTAGAGTTACTAGATACGACACTGGATTTGAATAAGCGTTTTGTTCTGAGCCAGAGTGCTGCACTGAATTGTAGGAATTTGAATTTTGAATTTAGGAATAGAATCAAAGTGCAACAAAACTACTTTCTTTTGTAAAGCAATATTGGTTGATTCCAATTTTGAATAAAGTATAGAATGGAGGTCCATTCACATATATACTTTATATTTGTTCAATGTTTTACTTGAACATTCAACACGGTTGAAGGAAAACGTTTGCAATAGAGAAAACATAATTTAGGCCAACAATTTTCAAAGGGGACACCATTTCTCTTTTTAAAATTGAAATGGTGAATGGAAACCGTAGACAATGGTGACAATTCATATGGCACAAAAATTTAGTTAAACTAATTTGATGGCATCGGAAATGCTACCGTCCCTTTCTTATCGATCGAAATAAAAAAAGGATGGCATAATTTTAAGTGCTGACAAATTACGTCTGTTCCGTTTTTGTGCCATCCGAATTGACACTAATAGCTGCGGTATCCATTCACTATTTCAATTTTAAAAAGATAAATCTTGTCCTTTGTATAAATTGTAGGCCTAATCTATGTTTTCGTTTATCTCACGGCTATATCTTGCGAGAAAAGTTGGCAAGGAGCAAGCGATACGGGAACCTTATTTTTCGCACATTACATTTTGAATTTGTTTGAAATATGTAAAAGCCGTCATCGTGGATGAAACTTACTTAAAACATACGTGTAGTAACAGGTTCTTTGAACTCGGCGCAGTGTTCGTGAAAGATACGGTTTCATAATATTAAAGCGAGATTTCAAAGCTTTATGCTCAAGATAATTTTGAACAAGCACTAATTTGAAGTCTCAGAATGAATATGTTCTCTTAAGAAAGTACTATAGGTTTTGTCTGAAAATTATCTGAGATATTTGTACACGAAAGCTTGTAATAATTGTATTGTTTCAAACAGTTCTCGTAGCACTTTGCTACGAAAGGTCTACGCCTCGTAGACCTGCTATGAGCAAATGTTCTTAGATTATTTCATAACTTTATCGGACTTTGTATACTAGAATTTAATACTAGAATATATAATATAATTGATCTATTTCCGATGACTACTGTGGCACAGCGGGCGAAGGTCTGCCTGCTGGAAGTTGTGGGTTGCATTCCCGCCTCTGGAAACATGTTTGTACGATCTGCGATTCTTCCGGAATTTTAGCATGTTTTATATGTTTAATAAAAAATATCTATCTGTAATATACCTTTTAATCAGTTAGATAACTGTTTAGTACACAAGCTGTCTGCTTGGTTTGGTTTACATTATTATGTATTTAACTTTTTATTTATATATTACTGATACGAATACGCAAAATAATAGACCCTAAAAGAGTTAACGCGAATTCCCAATAAAGTAAAAAAAACCTAGTCAGCGGCTTGTTAGTACCTCGGTTCCAAAGATCTGGGGATTCGATAAAGCGATTTTACATGCTAAATCTTTACAAGTACACAGGCCACTAACTTTAGCGGGTTGAAAATAGAAAATTCATAAATATATTTACAGCTTTTACTTACAATTAAGAATGGTATCTTTTTGTCTTACCTGAAACAAAAAAGTTTATTTGAGTACACTTAAAAAATCAAAAACATCATACTACTAGGTATGGTATATACCCTAGGTAGGTAGGTAGATATTCTAAGCTTGCGTTAACAAACTGAGTTTCATGTTAGATGATGCTATGGGATAGTGCATATTTTTTATTAGTGCATTTAATACGGGTTTTCTTAGATATTTAACTTTACGATAGGTTTTTTTAATGTAAGCAAGAAGAAAACTCCAATTTTTTATTACATATCTACTAAGTTGCTCGCTAATCTAATGCGTTTTTAAACTTCAAAACATGTCTTGATCACTTTTATTTTATTTTTATTCGTCAAACAAAACACTTAAATGTATTAATTACAACACTGATAAATCATACATATATTTCATATCAATTTAAATATATACTTAAGTAAAAAACTACGTGAAGCTATGTTTAAATCAGCTGGTCCATGTTGCAAATGTTATATTGGGGAGCTCTCAAATTCATAATCATAAAAGCCATTAATTTAGCTATTTGTTATTAATTTTGCTATTCAATGACGGTAAATTTGTAATAAGCTAATAAAATTGGTTTTAGCTTTATTTAATGCATTTGTTTGCGATTTAATCCAATTTTGTTTGCTTCCTAAATGAATTTATTTCAGAACAACTGGCTAGCATGAAATATGGCTTCGAAGTCACCCTAAAGTGTTCTGAAAACCAAGCTCTGGTGATGTTCCTCAAAGTTTGATTGCGCATTCTAGAATTTTCACATTTTAAACTCATTTTTTACTCGATCTCGAATGTAATACTTCGAATTCATCAAAAATTCGCTCTCAGTTTACGATTTGCACCGATGGTGATTCGACAATGTCATTTTATTAAGTCTCTCTCTCGATTCGTGATGATAGGGACAGTCGACATGTGTCGTAGACGTGTTGAATACTCCCTCGTTTCCCTCAGAAATACTCCAAACTTACTTTCCGTCGGTTTCTTTGGGTGCTCGGAGTTTTTGATTGCTCGGAAGGTCGAATTCTTGTGACAGAGATAAAAATAGACTTTGCGTGCTGCTTATATAGAACTTTTTCAATGACTATTCGTGCTGATTTATATCTGACCGCTTCTCAAATTTGAGCGGCCCTGAAATTATGTTTTTCTTATTCTTTATTATTAAGGAACTTAGAGTCATGACTATGTAAGTCAAAGTCAAGTATTTAAACAAACAATTCTTAAATATAATTAGTTGTTTTATGAAAAAGCCAAATACCAAATTTTGGTGTAGCATTTGCAATAAAAAATCTACTCTTTCTTAATAACATAACTTATTACTAACTTACTTCTTAGTTAATACACACAATTAATGTGAAAAGCAGGTAATTGAATGGTGTCAAAATAGCGTCACATAAACACAACATAAGCTTCACGTATTCAAAAATCTATCGGTAGAATTTACAAATCTTCACACCGCTTAGCAACCTCCCATAAAGAGCAATAACATTGAAGGCAACCTTAGCATGAAATACGAAAACCTTCATCTAAATATCCATTTTAAAATCAATGTTCGTCTGGTCTTTATCGGCGGGTCGCGCTGAGAGGCAGATTGAGGGCTGAGATCCCTGCTTAGTATGCAGCGGGCGCCAGGTTACCTTCCCATCGTACACTTCACCACCGGCCACAGAATACCTTGAAATTGTGACAGTTTTATAGAAATATCACTTTCTATAGCCGGTTCTTCGTCAAAAATTTAATTGATTGACTAGAGAATTGTCAAAAAAATTATCATTATCATCTGTTGTTTTCGTACGCAAAATAAACCGATTGACAAGAGATTTGTCAAGAAATGTTCAAAGCTCTTGTCAATCTCTTGTCTTTAAATGTCTTTTAATTATTTTGATGATCAGCGTATAAACAACTGGCTATAAAAATCTATGGATGAATTATGAACAAAAAAAATTATAACTAAGAAATGTAGAAATTATTACAATATGAAACTTTTTGCTGACCGAAATCCCGGGCTATAGGGAAAGAGATGAATCTAAATTAAAAAAGGAAAAAAAAACGATTGATTGTCGGTATGATTTAAAAAATAACAAATTAACCTAAAGACGTCTAGCGAACGTACTTTTTCAGAAGAATTTATTACTTACGCACAAACTAGGTACGAATCGTACCATCCCAGAAGTTTGTTTTGAACATAGCAAATAAAAAGAACTTTTTACATCAGAACTTTTTTTCTCGCTCAGATTCGTACGTGAGACAGACTTTGTTCCGATCCTGATTACTCTCTTGAAATAATGTTTTTTAAATATTGTGAGTTAATTACTAAACTTGTACCAAAATATTCATGAAAGTTGCAGAAGTCTAGCCCACCTGGACGCTGCACGGTGCTGCTAAGAACAACGAACAGTCATAAGCAATATGCTAACCTGGGTTGACTCTTTCAAAGATACTGCTGCTAAAGCTGGAATACTTCACGCGCTTATTGATAGATTAAACGTGGTTTTCAAGTACGCAGTCAACTAAAGTGTTTTTTTTTTACATCTTAGTGCCAGCGATTGTACGGTCGCAGGCGGCGTAAACGCATAGAAAAATGGTAAGCTATCTAAAAACGATTTGTCGTACCTACAAAATATTTCGAGTTACTCGGCCCAGCACTATCTTCGTGCGGAATTTCCGCACGTTCAACGCGGCCGAGTTGCAGTTTACGAGGTTACGTACGAAGCGGTAGGTAACTGAGTCGAATGGAAATTGTTTTATAATTTTGTGACTTCATTTTCGGTGAATTCATAAAATGAGCTCGGGTTTTGCAATTTAATTTTTGTCCGGCGGATGTACTTCTCGTGTTTTCAGACTGGAAAGCTGTGCTTTTGCGAATGGAGTATAGTAAAAGCTCTCCGGGTTTTTCGTACTTGACTTAAAACTTAAAGGTTTCAAGGATATTGCAACTGCTGATATCTTAAGTATTTGACATATTTTATGTATGTAAGGGTAGTAGGTACATTTTATTTGCTTCAGGTTGAACCCAGGTACATAACGCTGACGCCAAGCCAAAAAAACAATGACTTATACTAGGACCATTGTAGTTGGCAGGAGAAAACAACAGCCCTAGCACGGGGATTGGTGTCTAGGGTAGAATAGAGAAAAATCACGTCACTTCGTCATCGAATGCGATGCAATGTCATTATAGTCTATTCTACCCTAGACAACAATCCCCGTGCTAGGGGGGCTGGCCGTAACAAGTGGTGAGAAATGGCGGAAGCTTATGCCCTGGAGTGGTACAAGTTATGGCTTGAAGTTAGATGACTGAAATAATATTACAGCTGGTTTTTACTGTGCCTATTCAAAGCTACAGTTACGATCATGGCCCTATAATAATACTCTAAATCCCTGCGAGTATTGCAAATAAAACCCATTTAATTAATCGATTCATAGTCAGTTCGTATTTATGCTCGAAAAACAATAGTTTAACCGCATGCCGTACATTGCATTGTTAGGTTATGTCGGACATAAGTCGAGCTCGGCTGGCATTGCGCCACGAGTCATGTTCATTGTACAAAAGTCATATCTAATAGGTTGGTGGTCAACATAATTTTAAGCATATTTTTGATTTATAGAAAAACTAGCAGCGCTTCGCGGTTTCACCCGCGCAGTTCTCGTTCCCGTAGGAATTCCGGGATAAAAAGTAGCTTACGTGCCTATTGCAGACTATAATCTATCTCTGTGCCAAATTTCATCCAGATCCGTTAAGCCGTTCTGGCGTGCTTAACAAACATCCATCCATCCAAACTTTAACATTAATGGGACTAGCTGCTGCCCGCGGCTTCGCAAGTTCCTCGGGGTACCATCTACCCCCCTGCCAAGTTTTATTGAGATCAGTTCAGCCGTTTAGGCATGAAAAAGTCACAAACAGACAGACGGATAGATTGACATACAGACAAAGTTACTTTCCAATTTGTTTTATACTAGCCGTTCGCCTCAGTTTGACCCACATAAAATTCGAATTTCACATTTCTAGGGGGATAAAACAGTCATTTTTTCCGTTAATCTCCCATTGGAATTTGATGTCTTACCAGGAGAAAAAGTAGCAAGTTACTCTCCATTCTTTCAACTCACTCTATGCCAAAAATCAAGTCGATTGGTTGACAAAAAATCAAAATCACTTCGGCATTTATAACATTAGTTAGGATAGTCGCTGAGGTTGTCTTTTTATCAAAATCGACTCAAAATTCACTTGGGTAGAACCTAAGCCAAATTGCTTCGAAAGATGAAATTTTTAGCGTACTATTATATATGGTATTTTTGATTTCTATATAAAAACATCCGCGAGTTTATCTTTTTATCGGAATTCATGAATGTTGTTTAAAGCATAGTGGCTTGCGTTTAAAAAATTGATGATTCCATTGCTCGCAATCTTCTTCAGCCGTTTCAAATACCAGACCTCTTCCCCTTCGGAGGTAAGCCTGCGAATTCTTTAAAAACAAATTATTTTAATTGAAATTCTGTATTCTCGCTGTTGGTTGGTAACAGGCGTGATTTATGACAGCTGTCAAGAGTTCACTAATTACTGTTGTTTATACCTTATCCTAGTTTTTGACTCGCGCAACTCGGAGTGGAACAATTTACGTTCTTACATGAAGTTTTATGATCATCTACGTGATATATGAATTTACTTTCAAACTTTTGAAGTGAATTTTGAGTCATCGTAAAATCAAAAGTTTATTTATAAAGGTTTTTACTTTCTGATTTGAGAATCTACCTACCTTAGGTAATTCAAAAGGAGACAACCGTCTATGCATTCTAATTGTGAGATAAAAAAAATATTCGCAAACGGATACCACTTAAATTAATAACCTACCTCAGAGGCTCACACAAACTCTCAAAGGCTTTCATACAATCAAGTTTTCCCAAAATGACTCCTCACGAATGTTTAGTGAGCCAAAAACTTAATTAACGCCGAAAGGCCTCTACACAGTCTATGACACTACGCCATCTCTCGGGAATTTTGAGTAATTACACCTCCACCATCCTGTGATCGTTCATTCGTTCATCCGTACATTCATGCCGTTCATTCGCCCTCCATGCTGGAAAGAAACTTTTGCCAATTAAGACAACTCCCAAATAGCAACGTTCAAACTTCCTTTGGACTTTTGTTCGTCAACTAATCGTGACATAATATACAATACTATATTTTTATTTTCCTTGTTCTTTTATGTGGAGACGCGAAATGAATACAAATAACTTTTGTACTAGAAAAATGAATACAAAGCGTCTGCGGAAGTGTTAGGAAATGTTTGCTGTATATTTTGTTTAGGGTAAGTGTGGCAGTTTATAATATAGAGATTTGTATAAGATACAAAGTAGAGACGAGATCTGAAATAATATTTTATGATAAAAGATAACCCTGTGCAATAATTCAAAAAGCAGCACATGACTATAAACATCATACCAACATCATGTTGTTGCCATGAAAAGTTAATGAGCTTTTTATAGCGCTGGCAGTCAGCTGCCAGTTGTCACGCAATAAAAGAACGCAACAAAATATGCTCAGAGAAATGATCGTCACATCTCAGAAAGGCGTACGCTTGCTCTCATTACCCTCTAATTACCGAAGCGGGGCGGCCTCGCCCGACCGCCGCCGGAAATTCAAATTTCGAACGTTCCTCGCTCGCAAATTACGATTTTCCCACCATAAAAAAGCAATGCCAATACGAAATTTAAAAACGGTTATTGTTTCCTTTTTATGATAATTACTCGTTGAGCCGGCTGTCCAACATTTAAACGACAAGATTGAGTTGCGATTTCATTGTTGACTCGTTTAATTGCGCTACGAGATGTCAAATATTATATGTAATCTTTTCATAAAGTTGTAGGGTCTTTTTTAATAAAAAATATCTTTTCCGAGGAACCACTTCATTAAGGCACTCAAAGCGGCTCAGAAGTGATTATCTCGACCGATAGCGTTCACGTTGGCAGTGCCATAATATCCTTATTAAAATACGCTACAGTCGAGCTCATCTTTGTCATCAGGGCGCACTGTCCTTTATGAATGCATGTTGGACGTTTGTTATTTTATCATGAGACCTATTGTACACATGCAAACAATAAAACATTGAGTATTGAGTATTAAATTACTAGCAGCGCCTCGCGGTAAAAAGTAACTTATGTGCTATTCTAGACAAAGTGCCAAATTTCATCCAGATCCGTTCAGTCGTTCTGGCGTGATCGAGTAACAAACATCCATCCATCCAAACTTTTAAATTTATAATATTAGTGGGATCACTTTTTGGCCTTTTGGTAATTCTTTTTTTTTAGGGTCAGTACTGTCTCAATCCATGGCAAAGATCTCCTCTTTCTTCCTTTCTCTGACTGGCCCCACTAAGGTACAGTCTATATGGTTACGTTTTTTCAAAGTTACTACGTCAGATACGTTTTATTATAGTGACAGACATTAAAAAGTTCCGCGCGCTCGGGCGCTCCGCCATGCGTAAGGAGCGCCCAACCATCATTTTATAGCACTTTTTGCACACACGTAGCTTTTTTAGACAAAACGTCAGTTCCCTTTGACTTTTGGGCGAGCTTTTTGGTGGGCGGAAATATTTGAGCCGGCTAAAGGCGATCAATTTTTATTTATTGAAATAATAAATATTTTACATTTTGCAAGTTTACTTGGTAAAAACATGACCTTTCCTGATATATAATTGTATATCAAATGGAATACATGAAGCGAACTTTGTATTCATATACGTAAAAAATAAATAATATGAATCTTAAAAAAAAGGTGGTACAATTCAACTCAAGTTTTTTTGGTTCGAGTTGTTATGAGTTCGTCATATTATCGTCTCAAAAATTATATATCATTTGAATGAATCAAACTATGTATTAAAATTAATCAAATAAATTAAATCTTGAATGTTGACAAATAAACCTTATGCATGCAAATCAAGTTTTTATGGTTCCAGTTGTTATAAGTAGACCGTTATAATCGTATCAAAAATCACATAGGATTTGAGGCTGTTTAAAAAAATATCTCAGGTACTTTGTGAGCTTTATTTTTAAGATTCACATGTTTATCTAACTTTAAAAAGGTGATGCAGGATGCATCCTGCAAATAAGCAAAATTATTCGATTCAAGAATTCATGGACGATACATTAGATTAATATGAAATTAACTTAGGTATTAAAAAGTTTAAATAAAGTTTTAAAGTTATTAAATGCAGCTAGCGTTTTGGGCACGCTTCCGACTGGTATTGATATGGATCAGTTGAGCTACTTGTAGATTGTTTGCAACAGTTTGCAGTTAGCTCAATTGTTTCAATCTTTTACCTCGATTTTTATATTTTGAATGGCTTATATTTTATTTTTTTCAATTGTAAATACTAGTTTTATTTTAATTCTATTATTTGATTGTAATTTTCTTTGTTAACTTAGGTTAACCTAGATTTAAGATGATTAATTCTGTGCAATTCAAGAAATGAAGTATAATTAATTAGGTAGGTACCTACTCAAATTGTGATATTTTATTAAGTGATACGCTAAGCTACCTCTCAAGTTGCATTGCGCCTTAACAGGGGTCCCAGTATAAGTGTTTTTTTTAAAGATATCTTACATTGTATTAGGTTTGTAAAATAAAATACTTGAATACTATAATTTTGTACCCTTTAAAATAAGTAATAAAATAAACTACAATAAAAAGTTTACCCAAGCATAAATGAACAAGTCTGAAAACCTTTCATAACATGTTATTGCGTAGGCAGTGGAGCGACAACGAAGTGTTAAACAAATATGACGCCATTAAAAATAATTGTTTGCAATGAAACCGACGTTGACTATGATAGTTCTGAATATACATTAAGCCACAGACAATCATATTGAAATTCTGTTAACAGATTTCATCAGTTTTGTTACAGTTTGAGTAAAGTATTATTATACCTGTGCCGTTTGTTATAACACGGGCCAAATTTGTTGACAGCAACAAACATCTGAATTTTGTTATTATATTGCGTAAACCTATAATAACTATATATAATACCTCGCACTAGGTAATCTCTAAGAAATTAAATAAGTTCCCAAAATTTTTCGATTTTGGCGGGATTCGAACCCGCGGTCCACCCTCAGTACGGGTGTGCTCTTACCAACTAAGCTACGAAATCAAGTACTCGTCTAGTGGAAAATCTCTGGGACCTTTATTTAGGTTTTTAAATATCTGAACGTTTTTTTAAGTATACCTACCTACTTTTTTTTTATACAGTGACCTGCCTGTAATTTTCCTGTAATATGCAAAGCCCTGATTACACCAGGCGAGTGTTCAATTCCAGTCATAACTCCAACCAGGCGCCCCCGAGACCGAATTAGTACGCAACGTGACCAAACTGACGATTTTTTGTCGTTCCCTCTTCGAATATTATGCCGAGTTTGCATCAAGCAAGTTGGTGGTACGAGTTAAGAGAAAATTAATTTAACATGACTTTTGCAGTTCTATTCATGATGACCTCTGTGGCTCGGTGGGCGAATGTCCACCTGCGACGCTGGAGGTTGCGGGTTAGATTCCCGCATTGGAAAAATGTTTGTACGATCTGCAGATATTTGTTTCGGGTGTTCTGGTCGTTTTCTATGTATAATAAAAAATATCTATCAATGCATTGTATTGTATTATGTATATCAGTTATCTAGTACCCATAACACAAGCTCTGCTTACCTTGGGGCTAGATAATCCTGTGTGAATTGTTCAGTATTATTCATACATTGCTTTCTAAGCTATACTAGTTAAGACAGTATAATTAATTTAATTAAATAACCATCAATTTATTTCAAAAATAGAATGACAGCTTACGTTTAATAACTTTTGTAACAACAAAACAAACTGTCTTTTGTTTTATATTGTGTTGTAACTAAAACTCCGTATTAAAGTAATAAGAATCTAGAGTGTGCTGATTTATTTAGGCGTTACCCACTTATTTATTAGATACTTTCAAGTAGCACAGCATTTAGCCACTGGCCTCAGACAAGTAAAGCTTCTAAGCCACTGCGTTACGATGCAAACGACGTCGCTCCATCTGGGCCTTTATTTACTTCCTCTGGAGGCCTGTTTTTACAATGGTTCAAGTTGAATGTTATCGACTTTTGTTGACTTTTAACGGCTATTTTATGCAACAATATGATAATTAAGGAGGATCCGCGTTTCTAAACGTAAGTGGTGCGGAGTCAGTCATTTGTTCTGAGCTTTGCTTTTTCGGTAACAATTTTGAGCAGCTGCTTGATTTGTTTCAATTATTTGATGTTTCTGTGAGTGAATTAAATTTATGAAGAAAAAAATCAACCTTCCAAAAACGTTCAAGTTTTAGGGGAGTAAATTTATTGATATTTGTTTTAAATATTTGATCAGCCGGAAAAATCAGCTAAATATCTATTTGGGCAGCATTATTTGTTTTCGTCGGCTGTAAAATAAAAACTACCAGCAATACTTCGCCGGAAAAGTGATAAGACTTACTTACCTTTTAAATAAATTTTACGGTTGACCGTTTAAGTGATACCCAAGTTTTAGTGCTTACTTAAGTGTTACTTTTTTACTTCAAACCAAAGTAATTTTTTTATGTTGATTTTATCTGACTATATGAATAGACATTGATTCTACATTCACAGATGACTTGAAAGATAATTATGTCGGTTCTTTTACATAATACATCTGTGAGAAACATACCAATAGCTTTCTACTTCGCATATATAGATTTTGTATCAGAATTCAAACAACCCAACACCCCGAACCTAACCCCGACCGTATTACCGGAATGTGATCAGTGACCACTGAACACATAATAACCATCAACCAACGTCGGAATATGAACATGACAAACTAGTCGGATCGGCCGCACCGACGTTAGCGGTGTTCATTAATGACGTCACTGCTCAGTGCATGACTAATGACGTAACGATGCGATCCGCTGACCTGAAGATATTTAGATTCATCCCAAATTTTATAAGTTAAACTAGCTTTTGCCCGCGGTTACGCACGTGTTATTTGAAATAAAAAGTAGCCTATATGTTATTCTAGGCCCAGATTTTTTATGAAATGTAAATTTTTAACTGGCCTTAGTTAGATTATTAAGGTTTGAATGGTCTAGATTTAAGGGCTGTAGATTTTGTTGAAACAATAAATAAATAAAAGATCATTGTGTGCGAAATTTCAGATCGATACATTGGGTTATTCCTGTTTTGCCCCCTGAAATCCCCCTTGAGGGGGAAAAATGGAATAAAAAAATATGAGATCCAGTTTTCCCCCTTGAAATCCACCCAAGGGTGAAAACTGGAATGAAAAAAAATCATTCTAGTTTTCCCTTTTAGCGTTTACTTTGGCCAAACATCTTTACAATGGTAAGCAAGACTTGGTACGTAAATAAATAAATAATAATAAATAATAAATAATGCTGAACAATTCACACAGCATTATCTAGCCCCAAGCTAAGCAGAGCTTGTGTTATGGGTACTAGATAACTGATAAACATAATATTATACATTACATAGATAGACATTTTTTAATATACATAGAAAACGACCAGAACACCCTGAACAAATGTCTGCAGATCGTACACACATTTGTCCCGAGGCGGGAATCGAACCCGCAACCTCCTTCGTCGCAGGCAGGCCTTCGCCCACCGCGCCACAGAGGTCGTCTAGCAAACCAAATAAAAAATTTAATCAGGATACGTGCTATATATGCTATGTTAGTACTTTGTATAGGAGGCCTAAAGCTCGGTTTTGTATTTTAACCAAGACTTGGTTCACAAAAAATACAAAATCGAGCTTACCAAGTCTTGGTTTCTTCACTCACAAGTAAACATAACAGAGGATAACAAAAAGTTTATATTATTGTCAAATTTTACCAAGTGGATATAAAAGCGGCTGTCACTGTCATAGGATCAAATTAACAGTAAAATGATACCTTTTCCATTAGTTTTACCTGCTTCAATAACATCCTTTGTTTATCCATAATAATCTCGATAGCTAAAACAAGTTCTGATCATCAGTATCAGTTTCAATACAATAGCGCATCATATTACGAGCGTCCTAATAAAAGCTACTTATTATTTTAGCTAATATATCAGACACCCTGATAATATTTTCATAAAAATAATAGTTAATCATCCCTCATGAAAACAGGCTGTGGGGCAGAGCCGACCTAATTAATTTCGGCCTCCCATGCTCGCATTTTGCGAGGTGAATCATAATCGGGGTATTGGAACCATGTATCCTGTTTTCATTAGATAACTGATTAGTTTTTGTAGGACTTTATAGTGGAAATATACACACACACTACAGCACACATAGACACCTTACCTAGATTTAATTATTGTTGTTTTTTATGTCAACTATATTTCTAAGGTTTTTATTTATTATAGTACTCTGGGTAATCTCTAAGAAATTAATAAATTCTGTAGGTGGCGCTGACGGCGTAAGTGCCGAAAGAACTCCCAAAGATTTTCACCTCGGCGGGATAAGATCACGTAGCTTAGTTGGAAAAAGAGCAACCCTGCGCTGAAGGGGAAGGTGCGGGTTCGAATCCCGTCGAGATCGTAAATTTTTGGGATTTATTAATTTCAACTATATTTGATTATTGTTTGTTTTTACTAGTGTACTGTATAATTGTTGTATTTTGTATGTGTGTGTCTGAAGTTGCAAATAAAGTCTTTATCTATCTATCTATCTAAACATCTTTTGTATTTTTAATTGGCATCATACATATATCAGAGATTTTTTTATCGGCTCTGTTTTTCAATGTGTGGTAGGCTGGGCTTATGCATCCTATTTCGTCTCTCTGTCCAATCTATAAGGCTTTTAACCTTTTGCAACCAGGTTTGATAGATAATTCTTTATTGTACCACAGAAACACAAAATACAATACAGGAAGGAAATACTGAGAATCAAGAAAGTACAAAGGGCGGCCTTATCACTTTGAGCGATCTCTTCCAGACAACCTTGGGATGGACTGGATATAAGAGAACAGTATAGACGGTGGCGTTTGAGTAATATAAGAAAAAAAAACACTTAAATTTATACCTACACTACTTACTATAACACCTATCATGCCATATTATAAGTACATATTACATTGTTTTCAGGTTTCCTTTCTATTTAAATAATAGCTGTTAATAACCAAATTTTATAATACCTTACCTTTTTATAAAAAAATAATAATTATAGAAACACAAAATCCTTTTAAAACCAAATAAATCATTACATCATTTTGGTTCCAAACAACCAGCTTTGTTATTTAGATACAGCGGATCTCTGACTCTGATTTACAAATTGGTCGTTCCTAAGGGCAGGCTTGCCCCGGCTTGTCCCGGCCATCAATGTTTACGTGACCCTGTATTATTAAAATTCCTACTTTATCCCAATCCCGTAGCTTTCCGGTCTTCCCTCGCGCTAGGGGGAATAATTGCCGCGGGCGAAGACCGGATTAAAGTGAGTATTGTCGCTTACAATATTTTATTTTTTACCGGGAATTAAAATTTTGGTAAATAACCGCTTTTGCGAAACATGAATGAAAGCAGGACCAAGAAGCTTATGGTGTGGTTGGTGTATGACTGAGAAACTAGATTCGTTCCCAAAAATTCGGTGCTAGAGTCCGTAAGAGGTCCCAGTGATTTTCGACTAGGGTAGTACTTGATTTCGTGGTTTAGTTGGTTAGACTTAGAGCGCAATCTAACTGAAGGTGGGGTGCGGGTTCGAGTCCCGCTGAAAACTAAATTTTTTGGGAACTTGTTTAATTTTTTAGAGAACCCAGAGTGCGGCACTATAATAACAAATCCTTGGTATGTGAGTGATAAACGATTTTTGGTTTTATCTAGTTTTACCAATTTGTTTAATTGTAAGTATTCAGGTGTGTTTTATTTCTGCAATATTGAGTAAATTTTATGTTGGTACTTATCATTTTGATCTTATGGGTGGAATCGGTTCGAGTTGCTGAGCCATAGGAGTGAGTAATAATAATAAAAATAAGAAAAAAAAACTAAATATTAAGAAAATAATTATTTCATCAAACCCAACATAAAATAAATTTCAGCAATATTTTAAAACCGAGAGTCTGAACCTACTTTTTTCACGATCCCTCTATAGGGGAACTTAATTAATTCTTACTGGTTGACTCCCGCTCCAATATTCTTGGCAAACACAAGTTTTTCTTCATTTTCCGAAGGGACGCATCACGTTACCGTTTGCGCTAAATTTATTGAACAAATCAGAACGTGGCTTGGATTTTATTGAGGAACTCAGATTGGTGGTAAATATTTAAGCAAAACAAAAGGAAACAGAAAAATACGGTGCGTTTAGCGAATGATACGATAATGATGTAAAATTGATGATAAAATGCAAATGTATCCACTTAATCATTTGTAGCGTAACCTCTACATTTGAAATTTGCACACACTAGGAATATTGAAATCTACACTGTAGGAAATCATTGGCGAGCATATCAGCGACAGAAATAAAAAAAATACCAATTTTTTTCCGTGTCAGTGTTTAGTTTAGTACTTGACCTTTTCTAAATGTACCTTCATTTATTTGTTTAATGGAAATTATGATATACTAGCAGCGCCTCGCGGTTTCACCCGCGTAGTTCCCGTTCCCGTAGGAATTTCGGGATAAAAAGTAGCCTATGTCCTATTCCAGACTATAATCTATCTCTGAACCAAATTTCATCCCGATCCGTTTTGCCGTTCTGGCGTGATAAAGGAACAAACATCCATCCATCTATCTATCCATCCATCCATCTAAACTTTCACGTTTATAATATTAGTGAGATTACATATATTTATATTTGACGACCTCTGTGGCGCGGTGGGCGAAGGTCCGCCTGTGACGCAGAAGGTTGCGGCTTCGGTTCCCGCCTTGGGACAAATCTTTGTACGATCTGCAGGTCTTTGTTCCGAGTGTTCTGGTCGTTTTCTATGTATGATAAAAAATGTCTATCTATGCAATGTATTGTATTATGTATAGCAACTGTCAAGTACCCATAACACAAGCTCTGCTTAGCTTGTAGTTATATAGTAATGTGTGTATCGTCCAGCATTATTTATTTATTTAAATAAGAGTTTTTGATTTTTATTTTGAGGATTTTTATTTTTGTGGAAGCAAAACTAAAATAAAAATCATAAACTGTGTGCGCAATAATTTGTTACGCGCGATAGTATGCACGAAACATGTATCAAAATTAATAAAAAACTTAACAACAGGTCTCGTCATGGGCCTTCTAAAGTGGGCCGCAAGCGGGCCGTACCGAAATACCACGTCTTGGAGTATTCCATCGTCACATTGTTGTCAAGTTAATGAGCGGAACAATGTTTCGCGCTCCCTCTCACCCTTTGGGGCTCTAATAAACTCGATAGGGACCGAGTTCGTTTACAATAATGATCATGATGAGTCAAATTTCCCCTTATGAAACACTAGCCCCTGCCCGTGGCTCCTCACGCGAGTCACGCGCATTTCAAGAAGCCTATGTCCGTCATCGGGATACCGGTTACCATCCTGCTAAATTTCATTAAAATTCGTTCGGCCATTAAGGCGTGTAAAAGCAACAAACACCGACATGTTTACACTAATTCGGTAATACATTTATTGTTTGTAAATCAGGTAACGTTACAGTCTGTTCATAAGGCTTTCGCTTTTATAATATTAGTACATATTATGGATGTCAATTGCAATGTCTAGGCAATTTTTTTTCTCATTCTGACTTAATTATGTCAATAAACGCATGGGCATGGTTTATAAGTCAAACATATTTCGACCACGTTTAATTAAACTTCTACGTTTATGCTTAGTTTTTCACAGAACTTTATTTAGATAAGTGTTCATATAATGTTATCTAAAACAATATTTATATTTTCAAAACAAGTCTAGACACAAAACACTAAGCGATATCTAATCTTTATAAATTACGAGTTTGATCGCCGTATTCAACAAACTTAAAGCATCTTGAAAGGTATCTGGCATCCTCCCAATTTACGCGAACCATTAAAAATACCCTGCAATTTCAATAGATAGCCTCTAAATCGCTTCGATTAACTTGAAAAATGTAGCCGTGTCTTTAATAAGAGCCCTCATTTAGTTAAGAGGGGTATCTTCCCCCTCAGGTGTAATTACTGTAGGGTGTCACTACACCGCAACCGTTTAGGCCTGACGCATACAGCACATATAGAACAAATATTCGGTATTAGGTGAAACCTCCTTTGAAGGTAGAGATTACTTTAAAGACTTGGCTGTTTTGGAGCCAAAAGACGGACAAAACGCTGAAAAATAGAAACACACCGCGAAAATATTTGTACATGTTTTCGATCTGTTATTTATTTGCTTTTGCAAAATATAAAGGTATACATAACGTTGATTCCGCGAATTCCAGCACAGAAAACTCTACCTATAACATAACACTCTAAGAACAAGAATATTTTTTGTTTAGTTCAATAACCAAGTTTAGGCAGAGATGCAAAAAAGAGTTTGGTGAACCAAGAGCAACTACGTGTCCTAAACAATATGCTATTACAGAGGCATTAAAAAAAGCTTATAATAGGTATCACAAACTGCCCATTGAAAATTTGAAATTTCCTTTGTTCAACCTAGTAATAAGATAAAATAGGTGGGTGGGTATAGTTAGGGTCGGGGCCGTCTTAAAGAATTGCACTTTTTCTATCACATTATGTTAACTTTAAGACGACGTTTATCTGTATTTTGTTACTTGTTGAAGACTATGAATTGATAAAATTTCAAAATATGTAGATTATCTTATGTCAAGTAGTTAGCAAGGAATAAAATCATGGATGAAGCGGTTTCTTCTACTGCTAAACCGTCACTGCGTCCCATTCCAGGCAGTAATCAAATGTCTCGTTACCTCTCATTGAAGCCATTATGTTGTGAGCTGCTATTAAATTATATTCCCCGGGGTTTCAACTCTGAGCGCTAAACGACAATTCATTACAAAAACTCGCAACTCAAAGGAATCTAAAGTAGCTTTTGGATGCCTCGTGAAAATTATTTGATTTTAGCACGAGAGACGTTTAATTGTTTTGAAACCAAGTTTAATTTCGAATGAGATTGAAGTGTTGTTACAGATACTTTACGTTGTTTGAATCCTATTTTGTTAAACTGTTTTCGGGCCGTATTTTCTTTCATCGAAGCAAACACTTTTACTACCTACTTCGTCAAAATAGGATTCAGTCTGTTATTAAATACCAGCCACATATTTATCTGATCATAGAACGTGGTTCTGTGCCAAAATGCCTCGTTGACATTCGATTCAGTTACCACAATTTGATGTTCTCTGTTCACCCTATCTCTGCAAAATAATATAACAGATTGGCATCAGACCATATTCGACATAAGCGATCTGGAACAGGCCGGGAATTTCTTTCGAGGAACTTAGCCAACAATTCCTAACATCTGCCGGTAAATAATTTCCATAAACATTCCATCAATATTTCACTTCTCACGGCGAATAACGCGATCATCGATATCAATATACTGGTATTTAGGGGAATTGGCTTGCGACTTGCCTTCCTTAGGTTATTGCATAGAAAAGAAATTCGTGTGAAACCTTACCCAGATCTAGAACGTTTGCCGTGGGAAAAATGTCTTACAATGCCGAGCCGGTAAACTAATTCGTGCTTTTAATAGTTTATATTTAAAGGTTCTCTACTCTATTGTTATTCTTATAACGCCAAACAATTCGTAAAATATATGACATGTGGTTAATTCCTCAAGCTTCAATGTATTTATTATTTATATTAAATTAAACGGGTAATAAAAGCCAATTACATAATAAAAGAAACAAAGTTACATACATGTTATAGGTATAGAATGTCAGTAAAAATTATAAATAAATAGAACAATAAAATTAATTATGACATTCACAAAATAAAAAGCACTCTCAATAGTTTAGTCCACCTGTCAGCGAAAAAGACAACATCGGGACACTAATAGACAATAATGACATTGCATCGCCATACATTGCGTACATTATTGATGTTGAAGGAATGCATTTCAAATAATTTACGCATTCGATGACGAAGTGACGTAATTTTTCTTTATTCTACCCTAGACAACAATCCCCGTGCTAGGGGGGCAGGAGAGCGTATAGTGCGTTGAGTACTCGAGAGATGGGTGACATGGACCGCTCCGCCGTACGAGACTGCGGAATTGTTTGATTTTTTTAGCTATTCCACCTATATAGACAAAACCTTGTTTACTCTAAAAAATCTTTTAATTCATGTATCTCTTAGTGCAATAGTGGTTAAAAAGAAATAGAAAAGCAGGAGTTTCTCTTCTATAAAGCAACCCATGCAGCATTTACAAGGCGTCATTGTGACGCAGCGTTTTTCGCGACGTGAATGAATTGCACGATCTATTACACGGAAGGAAAGGCGTCTAAGGGCAGCCTGTTGTGTTATTTAAGTTTCAATGAGTTTCAATTAACAAGACATTTCCTTTGAACAATGTTATCATCATAACCATAATCATCGACCTATCCAGTGCTGGACATTACCTAATCAGCCTAATGGCCCTGTCTTCAGCTTGCCGCAATGTTTCAATGTATCTGCAGGTATTCTATAGGTCTTATGTCTTCTTATCTTATGAAGCTTAGCTCATTTTATGATTTTAGCAGTTTGTTTGGTACGTAGTGGATAGTTTTCGGGATTATTGGTGTGTTTTTTTACTAATTCAAAGAAACTGATCGCAGAAACTAATTCGTAATACGGACATAGAAAGCAAATACACGGAAATACAGGGATAAATTGTATTCATTAAGAAAATAAACAATCAATAAGCTTATATATATATATAAATAGCTATACAGCGGGGCAATCCAGCTAGCGTCTTGGGCACGCTTCCGACTGGTATTGATATGGATCAGTTGAGCTACTTGTAGATTATTTGCAACAGTCTGCAGTTAGCTCAATTGTTTCAACTGTAAATACTAAGAAATTAATAAATAATAATTAATTGTAAATACTAGTTTTAATTTAATTCTATTATTGGATTGTAATTTTCTTTGTTAATAAAGATTATTTTTAAAAATCAATAAACCAGTTGCGATAAGCTAACATCAGGTTCTATTTCAAAGGAATTTAAATAACCAGTATTTCACAGATGACGACAATAAATATAAAAATTAACGCAAACGGGCATCAGCCTTTATCTTTGCTCATTCACTTGGCAACTTTACTCATTAAAAACCCTTAAAACTTTTACAATTCGTTTATATTTTCGGATTAATTTCATGCCGTTAACAAAACTTGACTAGTCTTGTATTGAAAATGTTGAAAGTAAACAAAGATACAATTATAAACTGAACAAAAGTTTTGTACGATACTTCGAAAAGCGGTTATCGGGGCAACGAAGAAAACTTGTATTACGTAATTAAATTTTAAAACTGGCCGTGTTTGATAAAACTTTCGTCTCGGTTGATTCAGAGCTTGGACCTACACCTTCGAGTAAGTACTTCTCCTACTAGGTACATGGCATGCCGATTATTTTTTCTTCCTTTTTTAATGTTAGACAATGCTGGACAGCCGCAAACTAAGCAGAGCCTGTATTATGAACACTAGATGACTGATATACTTAATATAATATATAACAAAGAAATATATTTTTACTATACTTAGAAAATACCCTGAATACCTTAGGCCTTATGCCCTTATGCTAGAAAAATTGCAGATCGTACAAACATTTGTCCCAAGGCGGGAATCGAACCCGTGACCTCCTGCGTCGAAAGCGGACCTTCGCCCGCTGCGCTACAGAGTTAACAGAGAGATGACGTCGTTTAAAAATAATAAGTTGGGCCAACATGCAAGTTTAAATGCAATAGAAAAAAAAATGCCTACAATTTCTATCATAGAATATTAATCCAGAACCAAAGTTATACACGAAGTTCAAGGTAAATAAAAATATTCACCAACTATTTAACTAAAAGACAGGCAGCTTTTAAACTAGCTAAAAGTTTTAACGAATAAGCTTCTGTCAAAAACAGGGGAAAAAAGCTGGATGGTAAATGACTGAGCTAATTCTCTTTAAAAAGTTCTTAATTCTCGCTCCTAACTATCCAGTGCTACAGGACTTCCTCATTGTTCGCGGATCCTATTGTTCAGGAGTTTTTTCTATTAACTGCCTAATTAAGCTTTATAGAGGACACGTCGTGTGCCCATGAAAATGTATTGACTGCAGCTATTCTGAAATAGAGAATTACGCAAAAATTCGTATTGCGATAGCGTTTTATTTGTGCTTTTCATAACGTTCGAGAAATGAGAGATCTTCGTAGCTGAGAAATTCTTTTTTTTTTGCAAAATTGAGCTCCATATTAAGCAGAAGTAGTGTTATTTCTTTTTTATAATAAATATCTAGACAGTATTTGTAGTAAGTACTAGAAAACACCAAGATCTTGACCAATTCATTACGGATGTAAGCGGGTTAACTACGAACCTATCTTGACAAATATTTGCAAAAATACAATAAAGATCTCGTGGCGAAGGTCAAATAGTGCGTTCTATTAGACCTTCGCCCTCAGCGCCACGAGATCTTTAGAGGACTTTACTATCTTTCATTTCCATAACCTAAAGCGTGTTTCATCAAATTAAAAACGACCCACTTTTAATTCATTCAATCTGTAGCGCGAGTGCAAACCGCGACACGTCATTCCGCTGCGGTCTACATGCGTGGTACGTGCGAGGGGCGTGCGGGGGACGTGCGACTGAGCGACGGACGCGGTGGCCACGCGTTCTGACAGCTGTGGAATTGTGTTCACTTGTAGAACAAGAGCTCGGGGTTGCTGAAATGAAAACTTCTTTTGGCGTAATTCCTGAACGTTGAGGGAAACTGAAGCGTCACGCTTGCGTCGGTTACGCTGTATCTGGTATGTTTATACTTGGCTCCAGTCATCATTAAAAGTGTCTACAATTAAGCTTTCCCTTTTAACAAGTGGTTATAATTATAAAACACTCTCTTCACTCTTTTTTGTAAAACACGTAGTAAATTGATAAGGTCATGGACTTAAAGACTTTGCAGAGACCGTAATATCCCACTTTTCCTATTAGGCCCTTTACCTACCTACGTTATTTATTCAGTCTTTAGATTTACCTATTGCCATTTTTCCGCTACGTTTACTACGTATTAGCATATTAACAGTAAATAGTTTTGCTACTTTATGAGGTGAAAAACATAACAGGAATTTTCATAAAACTTCTGTAGGGGAAAATAAAAATATCAAAATTTCTTTATTTCTATAAATACAAAAATGTACACTCAGAAAAGGATTTAACTTTACGATTCCTAATTTAAATCTTGTTTATTTTTTCTCGATTTATCTGTATTATTCTTCTTCCCCTCCTAAATTTTGAGTTTAATAGGAAAAATTAAAATGTATCATGAAAAAAAAACAACACGAAATGTGTTTAATGGGGTGTTTAAGTTTATGATTTTTGATGAATCTTTATTTAATAAAGTGTAACGTGATTTGTTTGAAACTCTGTATGGATAGGTATCTACTGAAGAATGTTTTTTTTAAAATGACTCCCACTTGAATTGTGCTGATTACTATTTGATTCCATTAAAGAATTTTTAACGATTCTAAGGTTTTTATTTATTATAGTACTCTGGGTAATTTCTAAGAAATTAATAAATCCCAAAAATTTACGATCTCGACGGGATTCGAACCCGCACCTTCCCCTTCAGCGCAGGGTTGCTCTTTTTCCAACTAAGCTACGTGATCTTATCTAGTCGACCCGAAAATCTTTGGGAGTTCTTTCGGCACTTACGCCGTCAGCGCCACCTACAGAGGAAACAATGAAGTTATCCAATTCTGCTCAAAGACCAAATTTACATTTAGTTCTTTGACGAGAGGTTTTGCCGTTGCTTGATTCTAAGGTTTTTATTTATTATAGTACTCTGGGTAATTTCTAAGAAATTAATAAATCCCAAAAATTTACGATCTCGACGGGATTCGAACCCGCACCTTCCCCTTCAGCGCAGGGTTGCTCTTTTTCCAACTAAGCTACGTGATCTTATCTAGTCGACCCGAAAATCTTTGGGAGTTCTTTCGGCACTTACGCCGTCAGCGCCACCTACAGAGGAAACAATGAAGTTATCCAATTCTGCTCAAAGACCAAATTTACATTTAGTTCTTTGACGAGAGGTTTTGAATCAAGCAACGGCAAAACCTCTCGTCAAAGAACTAAATGTAAATTTGGTCTTTGAGCAGAATTGGATAACTTCATTGTTTCCTCTGTAGGTGGCGCTGACGGCGTAAGTGCCGAAAGAACTCCCAAAGATTTTCGGGTCGACTAGATAAGATCACGTAGCTTAGTTGGAAAAAGAGCAACCCTGCGCTGAAGGGGAAGGTGCGGGTTCGAATCCCGTCGAGATCGTAAATTTTTGGGATTTATTAATTTCTTAGAAATTACCCAGAGTACTATAATAAATAAAAACCTTAGAATCAAGCAACGGCAAAACCTCTCGTCAAAGAACTAAATGTAAATTTGGTCTTTGAGCAGAATTGGATAACTTCATTGTTTCCTCTGTAGGTGGCGCTGACGGCGTAAGTGCCGAAAGAACTCCCAAAGATTTTCGGGTCGACTAGATAAGATCACGTAGCTTAGTTGGAAAAAGAGCAACCCTGCGCTGAAGGGGAAGGTGCGGGTTCGAATCCCGTCGAGATCGTAAATTTTTGGGATTTATTAATTTCTTAGAATTTTTAACGACTTTACCGGCTTTTCGACTTTTGCCGGCTTTTCAAATTTCCTACTATAACTGACTTTTCCGGTTTCAGCTACTCTCAAGAAACATTTCTCCGCTATAAAGTCCACGCAAATGAAAACGGGAGCGGATAAGCTTTTTTCAACATACGAAGTAGCGAAACAGCAGGTGTATCTCGAACTAGTTGTAATGAGCTTGACTTTGACGTGGTCAGGGGGGGGGAGCGCGAGGTCTTTATTGTGGTGCTACTATTTTGAGGAGCTAAGTAGGAAAACATCATGTTTTCACGCTTAAAATTCGCTTTTGCATATGACTTCACATGAATTTTCAGGTTAATAATCATTGACTGATAACTGACTCATTTCGGGTCGACTGATAGGACGTATCTGGCGAGCGTGAGTCATGGAAAAGTTTGAAGGAGATGTTCTCCTCCCCAACGACAAAAATTAAAAAAAAAAAACAAAATTCAGTAACTTTATTTCTTTAGGCTTACAAAATAAGCACTTAGACAAGTCAAATTTTATACATAAACAGCTTACAACGTAGATTAATAAAAAAAAATCGAGATAATTATGTTCTACCTGTATCACGTAAATTATTCCTTATTTTATTATAGTTTCAAATGTAAATGCTAGTTTTCATTTAATTGTAATTTGCTTTGTTAATAAAGATACTTGATGTTCTGTAAATTATGATTCATATGTTTTGGCAGAACTTATTCTCTTAATTCTTTGAATTTAATCGACGCAATTTCAAACAATGATAGTAGGTAATTGACAACGATTTACAACGTTGATCAAATCACTTTAAAAAAAAGTAAATCAAGCTGGAGAGAAAACTCGATAAAAATATTGAAGCATAAAAAAATTCCCTTGTTAACATCTCCAGATACTCACGTTAGGGTCAAAATTAACCTTCCAATTTTATTTCAAAGGGATCTTGGAAGTCTATAAAAAATAAAACACCAGATAAGGTATCGGCCATAAAATGCTCGAAATCGCACCGTCATGAACCCTTGTCCTCGCGAATGAGATTTCAATTTCACCACTCCACATATTCGGCTTTTAAGCTTTGCATATGTAACACGGTCATCGTGTTTTTGTAGTAGCTTAGCTTTATAACTGGCCTTCTTTGGTGGAATAGGGTTTAAGTCACTGCTTCCATTTAAAGCTGGGTATTAGGTGACTTCGTTAAGGTAACTTTACTTAGGATTAAAGACGCTAGTATCCACAGAACATGTTATGTTAAAAATTACTGGTTCATTTTTTATAATTAGCACGCTTTAATTGCTCTATCTGCAACCTGCTTTTAAGTGGTTTTTAGTCTAGAGCTCTATGCAAAACTTTTTTATATATTATGTAGTTCTGACATGAAGAAGAAACAAACATCCATCCATGCAAACATGCATTAATAACATTAGTATGATGTGATTCAAAAGAGTACCTTTTGCATAACCGCGAGTTCCCTTTTGTGCAACTCAGTTGAGCAAATTGCGCAACCGGACCCTTTCTTTACACATCAAATTTCTCAGACCAAAAAACGAAGAGTTGTTTTATTTAGTTAGAGACAAAAATAAAATAACGTGTTGGAACGGTAGGACTAACACAATACAACATCCAGTCTTACCATCAGAGGAGCTAGGTAAATTATATCCTGTGTACGAAAAGCTCGAATCTCATCTCATGTTATAACTCAGTGTGTCACAAAGGTAACGGTGCGGGCGTAGCCTCGTTTGCCTTACAAAGGACGTAATAAAAATGGACGAAGCTTGTACCATTGTACTCGATTATGTATCGCATCGTATCGTTCGGGATACGTGCCAAATAAGATACAGGATTATGTCACGTTGTAGAGGTTAGTCGCATTGAATAAAATGTGCTTTCTATTGTTGAGAATATGTTAGGATTCTGTGTGACGCGAGCTTTCAGTGCTAGATGTGGATTTACATGCTACGGATCAGACAGTGGAGGTGTCTTAATAGATACTGTTGTACCTAGATCAGTAAACATAATTATTTGTTGAATATTGTAACAAATATTATTATTAATATTAATATTCTATGTCCAGCTGTGGACTGATATAGGCTGATGATGATAATGATGATGATTCTAACAAATTAATAAACTCTGAAAATAAACTTTAATTTTGTGTTCAGAGGTTTTTATAGATGTTTTCAATTTTGTGTCAATTTTTTCAACTTATGTTTTATGAAATCAATTTATATCCATTAATCATTTTAATCAGTTGAGCTACCTGTAGATTGTTTGCAACCGTCTGCAGTTAGCTCAATCGTTCGAATGGTAAATACTAGTTTTGATTTGTTTCTATTATTTGATTGTAATTTTCTTTGATAATAATGATATTATAGCATTTAACGTTATCAGAATACCCACGATCCGACACGATTATGTCAAAGTCAAGGTAGACATGTTTATTTTTTTAAGCTTACAAAATAAGCACTCAGACAAGTCTAATTTAATACTGAAAATAGCTTTTTAATGATAATTATCAAATATGATGTAGGTACAAAAGCAAGTTTACGGCTAACAAACTTTTAAATCGCGTTTTAAAAGTTTTGTTATAAGCGATCTAAAGAAAGCTAAATCGCAATCGACAAAACCTCTAAAAATATAATGTAGCTTTGCCAGGTTGCATTTTGAATCCCAATATTTGATTTTATTTGCGACGGTTTTCCAGTTTCCCCCTATTTTCACTGAGAATATTCTCGAACGCTCATATTTTACGGCAAATGATGGAGAAGATGAGACGCCTGGGTACAAGCTACAGTGTTTTGCACTAACAGAGGTCTTATAAGTGAGAAGTGATCGAGGCAGAGACCTCAAGATAGAGTAGACAAGTTTTTTTTATAATTCAGTCCGAGCTAAGAGAATAAGAAAATCTTTGGGTGACAAATATTTTTATGCTATCAATTTCAAGCTATAAGGAGATCTAAGATTTTTTGTTATAGTGCTAACCCGCACTCTGGGTATCTCTAAGAAATGAAATGAAATAATTATTAATAATTATTTTTGGGACTTATTTCATTTCTTATAAGGAGATCAGCGTAAACTGCACCTTTAATTTTTGGTTCATTGTTCTTCTATACAGCCATGCCAAAGCAAAAATATTTACAAAAGCGAAACATTATTCTGCTTGAACATTTTTATTTGTAACATTTGCTCTATATTTTACTTCCCTAAATCGAATGCGATAAGATCAACCATGTAACGTTCTGTACTGTACAGGTTAACACGTTTAATGCGGGTGTTCGGCCCGATTTTATCTCAATGTGATTGCTGCCCGTCCTCAACCATCGCAACCGGCGATGGCTATCACGTTAAAGGTCAAACGCACGCGATAACACTCCATCACGTGAGTTAAAAATAACTCTGAAATATGTTGTCCTACCACAGCATTGAAAACAACTTAGTAGCTAGGTAAAATAGAACAAGATCACATAGACAAGACAATGCTGAGAGTTTACCTTTTCTTTTATTTTTACAGTCAATAGACCTTTGTTTGACCACAATCTCACATGATGGAAAGTGAAGGTCAACGATTATAACGAAGGTCTAGAAGATACCTATTCACTCGTGTCTTGAATCTCTTCAAGACAACAGCGATGACTGGAAAAACAGCAGCAGGGAGCGTGTTCCAAGCCCCAGCAGCGGTACGATGAAGGTGGAGGAAAACCGCTAAGTGCGAGTGGACGGTATATCCACCAAATTTTACAGAATTTGATGCCTTCGTCCCTCAACGTTTAGACCAGATTGTGGAGGGTCTCGTCAGCGTCATCTGACCAACGTCAGTGGGGTGGTAATGCGCTGTGCGTCTGCTTGTCCTGGAGTGAAAGGGGGATGGTGGTATCAGGTCATGTAGTTCCTGTGAGCATTCTCCGAAATGTATCCTATAGAAGATCGAGAGACAAGCGACCTTGCGGCGGTGTTCGAGACTTTGGACCTTAGTCTATGCTCCGTGTCTCGCCAAACCTGTAGCAGCAATTCTTTATAATTCTACATATTATGATGTTGAATAGCGACTTTATCTCATTTTGAGTAAAACTCGATCAGAAAGACACAATTAATTACAAGTTCAAAACAAACAGACTGAACGCCAAAGCTACTCGTATTTCTAAATGGGTACCGACTATTTTGTCATTTGAGAGTAGTGTCTATAAGTACGTATATTTTACGTCTCGAATGTCTTTGCACAAGGTACGACCTGTAAATATCTCTACTAATCTAAACCTTATCGCTCTGACTTAGGGTCGAAATAGCTCAGCACCCTCTTGCTTTACAGACGGCATTGTATTTGTTTCGAACAGCGCAAAATGGGATTACTTGTTCTCGGAGTGTTTGGCGAAATTTTGTTACTAAAGCGAAAAGGTTCGCTTGGAATTACGAGATTATTGTATTTCGTCTTGTTAATAAGGAACTCGGGTGTTCGATTGCAAGAGAATAAGTAGGATTACTGCCAATAAAAATGTATAACAAAGCCGCCAAGTCGATGTGGATTTACAAAATGTTTTGCTAAGTTTGGGAACTCGAGGAAGTTTCGGTTATCGCTTCAATTTCGAGGGATACGATATTACTCTGCCAACTTTACCTACCTAGGGCTATCAGGTAATAAATTCTTAGATTCAGGAAAATTTAATGATATCTTACAAAATTGCTTCGATCTATGTGGTCCAAGTAGCCAAAAACCAAGAAAAATAATTCTAACAAAAATACATGTTCATTCATGCACTCCCTTTCAAATTTAAGCCCTACAGTCGCAGATCCTGAAGCTAAGGTATTCCCTTATCGCAAGCAGAATACCAAACGACCATTTTTCAAAATATAAATTGATTAAGAAATGCGAAGAACGCCGCCCACCATCTACATAAGAAGGAATTTATATTGAACCGGGCAAAGTTCGGAAAATAGGAAAAATATCGGTATCTTATATTGGTGAGAAAACAGTAGATATATCGTCATATATTGATCTCTGGATGGTCGTAGAGGGCTATTGGAGCGGTAATAGCCGTTTGCAATGACTGTGATTGTCTGCGTTTTCTCATTCCCTTTTTATGATGTTTTTAGGAATTGCGAGCGTATTCGGTGACCTCCCCGGGCTTAGGAAGATCATTGTGTGGATTTACATGACAATACGTTTCAGCGTAGCTGGTCTTTTGGGAGACTTGATGTTCGGAGATTTTCCGGGTTCGTTTTACCAGTCCTTTATGAAGCAACCAACTTAGTTAGGAATTAGATTAGCATATTGAATATTGGAAACATTATGTATCGTATGGTTTTTGCGATTCAGAGCCAACTACCCGGATGTATATGTGCGATACCCGTGTGAAGATCAATGACCCCATCAATTCTGCCTCCGCACTATAGAGACGCAGTTACCTTTAAAACACTTGCAAGCGAGCACTATAAGATCTAGAACCGCATAACCTAAGAATCTAATTCTGCGTGCTATAAAACCGTGTGCCGACACCCGTTAAACGCAGCCGAATCACTTTTGGTCGAGTAACAAAATCTAATGGTCAATAAACGTCGTTTTAATTTGCAATTCGAGGTGTTATCTCCTCGTCTCACGTCAGCCAGCGGTGCTCCTAGCCAGTCAATATTGAGCTTAAAGCGCCAGAATGAAATACCTTCAAGATTTTAACCAAGAAATTGGAATGGTCTGTCTTAGCGATTTCAATACAGCTTTGTAGGAAGCACGGGCAATGTCTGGCAGATAATAATCGGGAAATGCTAATATTTTGTCTATCTATAGCGCAATTTGCTATTTGACTACAGTGAAAATACGTTCCAAATTGTTTTCATCCTAGTCCGTGACAACGTAACAAAGCGTAATCAGGTGATGTTTATTAAAAAATATGCCTATTTTAGTTATAAAAAAACGGGATTAAAATTACACATTTTTTATATATATGATCAGGTGACCGAAAACGCTCTGCGTTTGGTTGCATCGCTGGTGGCGTCACACCAATCACAGATTACAGTGCATGTTATTGTTCTTGTTCTTCTTGTTAGGTGTGGTGTGAGTGGTGTGACGTCACACCGGAGCTATGACAGAGATTATCGTTTTGGCGTGCCATTATTTTATTCAATCTTTCAAATTATTTTTTATAACTAATACGACTGGTCTTTAAGAAATTATATTAGTTACACGTTAGAATGATTTCCCTGTAGTAGTCAATTCTTATAAATATTTCTGGAATCGGAACGGATGTTTTGCTCATTATCGTCCAAGTTTTTAATTTTCTTATAAAAACCTTTTTTTTTGCATCAAATGTAATCAAATAAGTAGTTAAATTAGACTGGTTTTCTACTAGTTAGATAAAAGTATTCTATTTTTGCAAACCTTTTTTTTTAAGAAATGTTAGCTAACAATCATAACCTCTAATTTGACGCTGTGTGAATTGTCTGTAGGTACTTATTTATTTTGTAAATCTTGCCAAGAAAGATGGCAAAATTTTGAAAAGCGATAGGTAAACCGCTATAAGATCGCGGTCACACTCACGAGGAATCCATCGTAAAGCTTTACGGGCGTGGTAATGATGCGGTCGTAAAATATCGCCAATTTAGTCCACGCTGTACGCTGCGGCCGCGTTTATTGGCTGGTGTGGACGTGGTCTAAGTGCTTCCTAGATATAAGCTGGATAAAACACAGCAGGTGTTAAGGCTTTCATGTATGATAAGCGCTGACCTAACTTGTTACGGTAGGCAAATGATGTTCAATTAATTGAACAAATTGAGGAGCCGGAACTTTCCCAAACGATTGAAAACAAAACAATTTGACGATGAACTAACACGACGTATGGCGATACAATAACTCTTTAATACAATCTTTATTAACAAAGAAAATAACAATCAAATAATAGAATTAAATTAAAACTAGTATTTGCAATTGAAACAATTGAGCTAACTGCAGACTGTTGCAAAAATCTACAAGTAGCTCAACTGATCAATACCAGTCGGAAGCGTGCCCAAGACGCTAGCTGCATTAATACTCTTTAATTAATAATCGTAGAATGTAGTATGTACGGAATGTAATGTGAACAGAACGCTAGCATGTAGCAAATTATTCAGAATTTTAGTTTTTTAACAAAAATGGGTAATATCGCAATATCTGTTAATATTGTCACAGTTATTTTAGATACCCATGTTTCCAACAACCTATTCTGTGTAATTCAATTCTGAGACGCATTTTTTCATAAAAAAAAGCCGAGCATCTTCAGAATTTCCCCTAAAGTCCGCATTTCCGTAATCATTGTACACTGTTGCGAAGAAGCAGCTAATTAACCCTTTGTAAGGCTATAGATACTGTTATTATTCTGTGGAGAAGGCTTTTAGGCATTTGTGAAAGCTTCTTCACGATATTTTTGTAATTATCTTGTTTTTACAAATTGTTAAGTACGTGTTCTTGAGTTAGAACTTTTGGGAAGATTGGAACTCTTCAATGGTTTTTCAGATAGATAGATAGATCTTTTGTACCACACAAAGATAAAATATAGATAAAATGCAGAGAATCGCGGAAGTACAAAAGGCAGCCTTATCGCTATTAATGATTGTTGATGATGAGTTTTTTCATAAATTAGAGTTAGGGTTGCCAGCAGGATTTAGAATCCGTCATTATTCATAACTTTTCAACAACTTTGTAAAATAATTTACAGTTTACGGGTTCAAAATATTTTATCTTGCACCCTTAATAGATAGATAAAACAAACACGTGTTAAACATATGAGTGATGTTTAGTAACTTCGTTCGCGTAAGGCCCGCGCAAGCTCGCTACAATAGCGAGTTTGGTAATTGGTGAAATTGATGAGCTAATGTGGCAGAGAGGTTCTAATGGACAAAAAAAATGTGCTTATTTTGAAAGCCTAAAAAACCAAACGTTCTTTGAAATATATTTTCTAGTTTTTATATCTACCTACCTATAAGAAATCTTTCAACTTCTCTACCACAACTACAATTTCAAGTCATTTTAAGCGTGCCCAAAAACTCCATTGACTGAACTGAACCGTAGAGATTAAGCCAGCATCGCGTTTAATTTACAAGGAGAAAACATTAACGATAATGTTCTTTCTCTCGTAAAAAATATTTTATCGCCGCAGACGAGACGAGCCTTAAGTAATTAAGGCGAATTAACATTTGGTTGTTCGGTACATATAGATTCAATGAAGAACTTTATGATTTCATAGAAGTTATGAAAAGGATAATGGTAAAAAAATATTTTTAAGGCAGTGCTAATAATTTATTAAATTAAAGGTACGTACTTTTCTAGATATTTACATAAGTAGGTACCTACTTATGTAAATATCAGGATTTTCAATATGATGTATACATTGTTTGTTTGTCAAATGTATTTTGTTTTCATTCCTTAAATAGATCATCTTTTTAATCTTCAATCCCGTTAAAAAGAGAAGTCAAATAGATATTTAAAAAGAAAATACCTCAGTCAGCAGCCAACTCAGCGTTTCCCAACTTTACGACCGGCGTCAGATCTCAATTAAAATCCAACAATTTCAGTCCCATTTCTGTACAATTTCAGTGTACGAAATGAAATTAAAGTTGGGTAACACTGACACAGATTACTTCACAGTCTGTCGCTGTCGTGTTCCTGTACCTTTGACATCATTTGTGTATTTTCATTGTGTGCGTTGAACTTTATAATGCGACTTAAGAAAGTTTTCAATGACTCTAGCTTGTATTCTATCAGTGCAGAAGTCGAGAGTTTCATAAATATGCGAACATTTACATTGACAAAATAATACTGCTTAAAATTATATTGTTAATTGAGAGATACCTACTGACGTGCACTTTTATTTCATACGTTTTTATCTTTATTTCTTGCATACTTCATATATCTATATATATATATATATGTATTGAATTCGGGAAATCTGTGAGATTTCCCGAATTCAATACATGGAGATACCATTGACCCAAAGTTAAACCCAATGTTAACATGAGATACGTTTTTCGATCATGTCATGAATAAATCATGATAAACCCCAATAATAATCAAACAATGAAAATCGACTGTTGCTTTGGTAAAGGAGAAAGGCAAAAATATCTGCAACCTGACTTTTTTATTTTTACAAGATGTCGAAATTTACTTTCTACAAATTAAAATTAATTGGGAAACACCCAGATCCGGAAAAAGAACAACGGATCATGAAAAAAATCGTCCCTGGTCACGATCACGAAAACCGGGGCTGCAGAGTCGGTCGATTTGAGTCACCCAAGCATTACTCAAATAAGTATTTTGGCAGCCAATATTTCCGATAACTCTCGAAAGATCCCGTGGCTATTGAAAACAAATAGAAATCCATGTTTATGAGGCACGAAAATATTCAAGACCACGTTCCGAAATCCGGCTCCATGTCCAGGCTTACCTTCCACGGGGCAAAGGAGGCAATGTAAACAAATCGTAAATAATTCATCGGATGCCCGCATTCATTATAACTATCATGCCTACGGCCTGTATTTATGGCTCTTTGTATAATGAGACATAATATAGGGTACAATGCACACTGCGTAAACAAACTTGAGGTCGATAAAGGTGTTTTTGGAGCAGCTAAACTCAATATCAACATAAAATTTTCAGGTAACTTTGATGTAAACTTTATCTGCCTGCAATCAATATGTGGGTTATGAGTGGTAAGTTACAATATGTATTCAATTCATGTTGTGATCTGTATATAGGGTGTCACCCGAATAACCGCAATGCCCAAAACTGGTGAAATAAGATGAAAAATGATCGGCGAATATGTTTGAAAAAGTGGTCCGAACCTCTTCCTCACTCAAAGGCATTTGAAATTTTGCGTTCCACGAGGGGTTATGTATCGTAATTATCTCATATTATAAATCGTAATTAACTCGTTATATCCCTTCAAGTCTCAATGACACAAAAGTTACCTATTTTCACTATGAGAAATAATTTCTATCACTTATAAACAAACAACTATGATATTAATTTGTAAAACTATTTAAAAATACACAGAATCATTAAAATTTTCAAATGACTGCCATTTAATGAAGAAGAGGTTCCGACCACTTTTTGAAATGTATTCGTCGATTATTTTTGATTTAGTTTCACCTGTTTTGAGAATTGCAGCTATTCGGGAAACACCCTGTGTATTGATGATTTATGAAATTGCTAGAATAAAAAAGACAAAATGATATCGCTTTTCTTTCTTATCGTGAAATCTATAACTCTGGTTGTGTAGCAAATATAACTTACTCCTATTTTTGTCGACAACACCAATATGAGATTGTCAGCCAAAAAAGCCTGTTATATTTACCATAAGAATATTAGGGAGTAAACAGTAATGAGGTAGGTGTACCGGTGGGCGGGCGTCCAAGTGGGCGGGCGGAATCTGTAGTGCCTACTTCTGTATACCTACAGAAAGACTGGGTCAGTCGCGATCTTATTAGAGTTATTGACGGAAGCTGCGTGTCCTTTGTTTCACTTTGTGATGTGAGAGGTGGCAGGTAGCTTTTTATCTTATGGAAAAATATGTATGTTTTACCTTTAAGAGGAGCATGATAATAATGGGAAACTGTTGATTACAGTTGGGCGTAAATGTACGCGATTTGTGCAGAAAAGTTATAAATGAATGAACACTTTATTGTACTCAAAATTAACATGGATAACAAAAAAATAAATGTTATATCTAACAAATACAGTACAAAAGGCAGCCTTATCACTGAAAGCGATTTCTCCCAGGCAGCCTTGAACCTTCCAGGGAACCTTGTTATATTGCTCTACTTTTTCAGAGATGTGTTTTTGCGAATAATTGAGTACGTTTCTATTGTTAGGTATCGTTCTTTAGTTTTAGAGAAGTAATATTTTTCAATCAACTGTTAAAAGGAACCTGTAAAAATACACCATCAAAAAGAAAGCACTCACCTTTACTTGAACCGTCCGGTCCGCGTAGTATCGAGCACTCTTCTATAGTGCCGAACGGTGTGAACAGATGGCGAACATCCTCTTCGCTTTGTTGTTTACTCAGCATGCCCACGAACAGCTTCCGATCTGCAAAGAACGCCGGATTAGCAATAAGTACGTGAGGACTGCGATTCAAACGAACGTTCCATTTATAGTTTGCGTTTTTTGCGGGCTACGCCGCTACGTCAATACTGCAGTTTTTGCACAACTTTTTATTCTTCAGCGCAAGAGGGTGTTTAAGTTCTGAAATGTTTTTAATGATAAACAAATCTACTCATTAAAATCTAAACGCAATGCTAGCAAAGGAACGCGATTCGACAATCAGCCACACCACATTAAGCCTAGCAGTGGTGCCTGAGCAACTTTAGCTGGACTTAAGTGCAGATTACCCTTAGAAACTTTGAAAGTGGTGATGTAAACTCGGGGCAGTTTAACGACCATTATGTAACTATGATTATAAGGTAAAGGCACACAAGGAAACTTTAATTTGTAACAGAATCTTAACTTTACAGCACCACAATCGAGCTTTAGTCTCCCAAACACCAATAACAATGAATTTTTGGATAATTTTTAGTAAAACGACAATTTTTTGTCAAAATAGTACACAAAGATTAGAAAAGCAACTCGATTAACAATATCCAAAAACATTTTGTGTAGTAAAAACATCAAAACCACTAACATTTATTTGGCCAAACCTAAGTTGTTTACATTACTAGAGCATGAACTTCATCAAGAGGTTTTGTTTTATGTTATTTTAGCGGTTTTGATATTTTCGTAGCGCAGTGTGCGCGCAGACTAAATTCTACTGTTGTCAATGTCAAATCAAAGGGACAGCCTATAACCGTGTATTCAGAAACAAAAAACATATTACAAAATCCAACCAAATGCGATATATTTTCTGAATACACTATGAATCAGTACAGTCGGTAACCCCTAAAAGCCCTCTCTAATCACCAATACAACGGTGGACAACAACCATAGCTCTCTAGGTAGACACATAACACACAGTTTTAGTTAATTTTACAACGGTAAAACGCACAAAATTCAAACCCAGGTAAGAAACACATAAAAAATTAGCCACATTACACTAATGTTGCATGATCGGAGGGTTCCGTAGTGATCGCTACGAAACTCTCGAGGGGTCATTTCAGGTTACTCAGACTTCTGCACGAGCTAACAACGCCTCCCGATAAACTCTGTGAATAGATGCGTGGTCATGGCTCTTTACAGAAATCGATGTATCAGATGGTATAAACATAAATTCACACTAATACGATTTAATTAAATGAATAATAAAATAATATATGTTTACAACACGACGACGATTACTAATGTGCACAGTGAGTGTACGTCCGCTTCACGTCGAATCATTGTTACTGAGTGCCACTTGTTTAAGAAGAAAGTTCGTAAGTGGAAAGCAAAAAAAAAAAAATTATTTTAATAAATTTTTGTTTGTTTGCCCTGTGTAAGTTACAGCTTTACCTTTAAAGTTGCTCTTGTAAATAGGCTTCCCGCGACACAGGCTTCCCTCGTGCGGGGCAGTAATGTGTCTCTTATGTCAATTGGCAAATAAATCATTTTGTATTCTTTTCTATTTGTTTATTCAGTCAATAAAAAGTTAGTTCTTTGAAAACTTACGAAAAATTGGAATAACAAAAGATGTTTGAAAATTACAATTAGAATTGTTCTTAGTTAGTGTGGCTTCGCTCCTTTGTTTGTTTGAAACAAATGTTGTAACGCTTTGAAATTTGGCAACTCAAACAATGCTATTGCGACGCAAATACCAGTATTAAGATTATTTAAAAAACACAAAAAAGTGATAACTAGGAACCAAAAATGCTATTGTGCTTCGCGGAAGTTACTCGTTCAAAAGCTGTACAGGAGCTTTCTCTGGTTTGGACATAAGCTTCGATAGTTATTGAAGGTAAAAGTTATAAACCATAGAGTTATAAAATCAAAATGGCACTCGATTCGACGTGTAGCTACCTCACTACGCGCTATCCACAAACAGTGACAACAGTATAGCCTATTGCACGCACAACAAACGCTACCTGAGTCCTTTACGCGCGTCGACTGCTCGCGCCCCCTGCAACACAATACACATTACTCTACACGGAATATAGGCCTTTATGTCTATTCGAGGTTAAAGAAGCTTTATTTCTCATAAAAACTATAAAAGTTCATTTACAATGAGAATTCGTAAATAATGTTTAAGTTACATATTACCTCTAGGACTTACTTAAACATAGGTAAAGGTAATCTACGTTTTTATATAATAGTGCTAATTAACATAATTTAGGATAGATAGGTACAAACAAATGCAATAACAAGCCAACAAATAACAAAAATAAATAAGGTAGATTGCAAAACTATTAGCAGTATGACTCCGACGAAGTCTTATTATGGTGTATGGTACAAGTGTAGTTTGTAAGTATTCTAGTTGATTTATACAGCTTCAGGACCTTTATACTTCTATGACCTTGAACCTGGGACATGATATAAGAAGGGATAGGGTTAAAAAATTATATCCGTGCATGATAGTTGCTGTTTAATATTTTGAAATAACCTACAAATTTTACACACACGTTATTTCAAACTAAAATGGAGCACAAGGGAATAGAGACAAATCACAGCAGAAATCTGTTGACATTTCTTTGATCTAACCTGTAAGTATAAAAAAATACGGCTTGATTAGTCAAAGGACACCTAATTAAAACTCGTTTCTATTGTTTAGTTAGATAGATTTAGTTTTAAGGAGTATTTTAGTTTTTTGTTAAGATGCGGGACTGACATTCATATTAATAACTCAAAGTCCCTTATAAAATACTTACTAATATTATAAATGCGAAAGTGTGTTTGTTTGGTCGTCCTTCCTTCACGCCCTAATACGCAATCAATCGACTTGATTTGACTTTTGGCCTAGAGTTAGTTGAAAGGATGGAGAGTATCTCCGAGAGTATTTCAGAGTATCTAACTCATATTATGGGCACACAGGTGTACAACAAGCTACCAGACTCGATCAAAGAGGCTGCAAGCAATAGGACATTTAAACACCGCCTAAAACGCTGGCTTATCGAGCAAACTTTTTACAGCTATGACGAGTTCATATAGGCTCAAAATGACATGTTTGTTTTCTTTTAAATTTATGAATTGTATTTAATTATTTTTTATTTCTATTATGAATGTGACTTTTTACATAGCTACAAGATATCTTTTTAATATATTTTTTCTTCTTTTGACTGTGTTATAATAATTAATAATTTGGTTACAATGTATAAAATTGTTTAGCATAGGTACATATGTGACCAGACATGTAACATCTTTGTTATGAATAAAGAACCATTGAACCATTGTATAACATAGGCTACTTTTTGACCTGGTAAAACATCAAATTCCCATGGGAGATTTACGGGAATAATCTCCCTACAAATGTGAAATTCAAATTTAACGCGGATGAAACCGCGGGGAAACGCTGGTGAAAAATAAAAAAAAGAATGCAGCCGAATAGTTTTTTTCAGTGGAGACTGTCCATAACCAATGTCACAACTAAGCAGAAGCTTAGGTATAGTCGAGAGTTGCAAAGTTGTTTAACCAAAGCGCAGTTCATAGCCGACTTGCTTGCAAAAAGTCAAGTTAAAAGTCATTTATACGTTTACGGGTCCCCTAAGTAAAATTTGCAGTACAGTAGAAACTTCCTCTTTCTTAAGCGTTTTAATAAGTTCCCTACAGGGTGCTACTAAAGCAGAGAATTGGTAATTTTTACCCCGTTTGTTCCCAATAAGAGGTTTATCCGGGAATTAAAGTAAACATGAGGGTAGGGTGAATGTTCCGATTACGATGTGAGATTATGTTATAAACAATGGGGTATTATAGGTTATTTGGGTGCTTTAGTTGGTTTTAACTTGACGTTATGCTTGTAAGCTTATACGAAACACTTTTATCGCGTTCGTTTTTGTTTTAATTTTGCAAAATAAGCCCCACGAAGCTTTTCATTCGTAACTTTATTACGTTCCCACTAATTCCCAAATTAAAGCAGCCCAAAACTTAACCTTTCATCTTTTAATTAGCCACTGAATTTTCCGTCTGAGTTATTACATTCCTATCCAACCTGTAAATGTATTCGTGGCCTTATTACCAACTCGCTGTGAAATTATCTCAATTTAGATGGTCATTAGCAGAGTCGCATGGGAGAGATATCCCACTGTCCGGGCATAAATCTGAATTTAATGACCAACCCCAACTGGCTGTAATATTTCCGAACATTGTTGCAGGACAAACGTCCGGTTGTACTCGTTAAGTGTGTGCGCACCTTTATAATTTGGATTTTGCCTTTGTAATTTGAGTCGTGTTTTTGCGTTTATTTGGACGTCGTGTCATAATGTCAGGGTTTTATTTTACAAATCGTAATGAGGGGCCTTGGGACTTGCGAATATTGTAACAAACATTAGGTATGACTAAGGATATGTGACCTTCACACAACTGTATAAAACATAATTTAGATTTTCCTTTAAATCTTATATACCTTATATCTTATAAATCTTGTATACCTATAATAAATGTTATTGTTCTCGCTAAAACTTAACTTCACTGATTGTTTTTTTTTGTTTTGTTTGCATACAGGGGCTTCACAAGATTAATGTATCTTTTAAAGGGCAATGTATACGCTTCTACAACAAAACTCCTAGTGAGTTGCAAAATCTATCAATAAATAAATTCAAACAAATTGTCAAAACCTTTCTGTGCAAAAAGGCTTACTACAAAATATCAGATTATTTAGAAGATAAAAAAGCTTGGGACAGGTTTTGCTCCAACTCAAAAAATAACAACTAACAGGCCAAAGGTTTCTTAGTCGCTTCTTTACTTTAGTCTATATATCGAAGCGACAGAAATCAAAAGTACCACTTTATTTCCGTGTCAGTGTTTTATTTTAAGAATTTGACCTTTTCTAAGTATACATTTTTGTATTTATGGAAATAAAGAATTTTTGATGTTGATTTTGGTGGTTTAAAAGAAAACATTGGGGTAAAAAGAAGAATGGCAATGTTCCATACATCCGCTGACCCAACTTTTTTCGACGGCGTGCATCACCCAGACCTTTTAAAATAAATAATACGTACATTAAAGATTCCGAAATCAATAGAATAAACCTCTTACAAGTTGGGAGAAAAAAGTTATTGTAGTTTATGCCTTGTTAGAATGAACGCCTTCTCATATTATGAGAGCAAATTCAGTTGAACATTTTCATAGCAAATAACGTAGGTGAAATACTCCTCTTATCACGTACGCTAATTCACTAAGCATGTGCACTTGCATTAATTACTATTATAATAATAGAATAAACCGTTTGTTAAAGACCTGGCCTTCTTATTTCTTTTAGGGACCTGCTTATTTTATTTAGATTTATGGAATAGAATAGAATAGAATATAATAGTCATTTATTTCAGATAATCACAAATCCATATAATAGTTATCCATATAATAATAGAAGGTAGGTATAGTGTATATAAATAAATATAATAAAAATATAAATTGTAGGTACTTATGTAGACAGACGCATTATTGCTTTAGGTTTATCGTGTAAACTGCGCTCACCCCTCCTTTTTTTTTTGTATTTTTTTGTATTATACAAATACAAAATCACAGGTACATTATAAAAAACATTGTAGATAATAGGTAATCAGCATTGTAAATAGAAATTATTATTTATTCACTGTATTAGAAGCCTGTCCAAAAATGCAGCTGGTGGTTTCAGGTTTGGTTGATGTCTTGCATAACCGAGGTACCAGATTATGCTCATTACATGTGAGCAACACCCAACCGTTCTTTTGCCTGCTGCACAATAACAATAGTATCCTAGAATAGCTCTTTTTCCCACTAGCTCTCTGTCAGCAACGATGTAAGCCGACAATTCAAACATCGCAAAGACATAGTACTGAAGATCTTTAGCCAGTCCAGTCGTAGGCGAATCAGTAGAATGCCGTGTGGCCGAGGTATCAATTTGTAAGCTACATTATGTACCCTCTTTTTTCCGATGCGTATCGTCGGAAAAAAGAGGGTAGGTAACTAACAAATTGATACCAATGGTAGACAGCAAATCCAGTAGTAAGCCAATCAGACTGCCGTTGTATCTTTTTTTTTCTTGATAGATTTACTTTGACATTGACAGTTACAAAGAAAGTCACGTCTGTGGTCACGTTCTAAGCTTTCGTTTCGTTCTCGCACAAAATACAAATAAAAATATATTTTGACTCCCTCCTTCTAAAAATATAAGTGATAGATAGAAAAAATTATAAAAAAATAATAAATCTGGCAGAGTTTATTACATTACTGCACATCGCTTGTTTATTTTTTCTTCGGACTGGGTCGGGTATTGCCATTCTTCTTTGGTGATACGAAGTTAACGGGATGATCTAGTTCTATAAAGAAATAAAAGTAGACATGTCAACCAGAGCGATCAGCCCTGACCTAACCTCTTCCTAGACGCCATCTCATTTTACATTATAATAAATAATGCTGGACAATTCACACAGCATCATCTAGCCCCAAGGTAAGCAGAGCTTGTGTTATGGGTACTAGTTAACTGATATACATAATACATAGATAGATATTTTTTATTATACATAGAAAACGACCAGAACACCCTGAACAAGTGTCTGCAGATCGTACACACATTTGTACCGAGGCGGGAATCGAACCCGCAACCTCCTGCGTCGCAGGCAGACCTTCGCCCACCGCGCTACATCGGTTAATTATAACTATATTTTGATAACCTCTCAGATAGTTTTTTGTCAATCTATTAATCAATCACCTCATTAAAATTCTTTCTAGAACCTCCCGCAATACGCCACAAATCCCCCTAAGCCCCCACAACCCCCTCTTCATTAAGCGCTAATGCGACACTACCGTTAAATAAACTAATTACACGGCGGTTAGACTCCAATTCTTCGATACTAATTAAGTGGTTGACCAATATGGGTTATGATAATTACAGCCTTCATGGTACAAACACTCTAGATAATGTTTCGATTGCGAAAAATACGAAGGTGCACAAACGGCTCTACCTGACACATGATGAGTGGTTGTTGATTTGTTCATTTTATTCCAGTGGAAAATTACCTCTATTACAAATGACATACGAATTAGAATGGCCAATTTGGCTTTTTGGCACACACACGTAATAAATAGGTGGCGGCGCTATTTGGGTTAAAGCGGCATAAGAAGACCACTGAGGCACAGTATCCATATGTGTACTGGGACTGAGGTGATTTGATATTTTTTTAAAGCAGGTAAGTGTTTTCGTTACAAAAAAAATAACAGGAAGCGTCCGTCCACCAATCAACGCTAATGTTGCATGAAACCTATCAATAATATCCGGGGTGCTCATAAATATACGTTACATCGGAAATTCTCCTAGCAGGAACAATATGTTGCCATGATTGATTGGGGGTAAAGGTGCTGTATGCAACTTAGCAACTTTTTTGGGAGTCCGCTGGGAAAATTGGATTTTGCATTTACAGTGTGTTGAATTATGAAGAAGAAACCAGGTACTTACAAATAAAATATATTGAGATATGTAATAATAAGGAAAATTTTGTTATTTGTTTGCTGGAACGAACTATGCGATTCTGAATCTTGCTATCATGTTTCAATTTTCAAGTTTTTTATTGGGTAACAATAATAAGGTTACATACCAATAATTAAATAAATTTATATTTCACCTACACGTAAAATACAATTTTGTAACATAATTTCAGTAAAATGAATACTATTCCTGTAAATAAATAATAAAAACAAATAAGAACTATTACTAACAATTAAAATAGTTGAACTAACTGCAGACTGTCGCAAACAATCTAGAGGTAGCTCAACTGTTCCATATTACTACCAATCGGAAGCTACACTACAGTTATTTATCTTTGCGATAAAACAACTTTATTCAAAAAGAAAACTCTCAGTACACCTGAAAAGGAAAATAACTAGACCCTTTGAAAGAAAATTCTCCTTTGACCTGTCATTTTAATGGCCTAAATTAGGAAACGATGTATCGCGGAGCCCTCAAAGGTTTCCATAGCCCGTGAATTTCGTGAATAGTGCTTTGTGTACATGCACAATAGGTAGGCATGTCCGATCTTACTGTATCATAAAGTAGGTCAGATATTGTAAGCTGTCCTTGGTTTAGCTTTATGAGGTAAGGTGAGGTTCTAAGTGCTTATTTTGTAAGCCTAAAGAAATAAAGTTATTGAATTTTGAATTTTTGTTCAATCTGACCCGAGTGCCGTTCGTCCAAAAAAATTAGAAAAAAAATCCAAATTTCAAATTGACCTTAGACGAGTAAGAAGGTACTATTATGAACAGCAACATAATGTCTTCATTATGAAAGTAAGCGGGTTAACTAAGAGCCTAGTTTGTGTTGGAAGAACACCGACTTTCATCCCTTAACGAGGAACTTCAGGGTGAGTGAGTTTCGCGCCGCGCCCGTTCGACCTGCGCACACACAACACTTTGTGCAAAGGGTAGGCATAGGATTTCACGTGCCTAGGAGCGGGACAGAACATACGTTTTTTGAACGGCATAAGCGCAACAATTAAGTTTTTGCTTATTTATAAGAAAACTACGCAACTTATGAAGAAACAGGATCAAAGAACCCAGTAATTTCTAATAACCTACAAATCAAGACATAAGTCATTTTAATATACCGCAGTGTTCCTAAGTTCTCGACCGAAGTATGTGTACGTTTTAATAATTTTTTTGACGATAAGACTAATTAATGTGATATAATGTAAACTACTCATCTTTTATCTTTGTTACACTCTGACCGGGTACATAATTATAAACTACCAACTAGAATTGATAGAATAGTAAAATATTCATGTACCTCCCTATTTATGTATTAATTATGGTTACCTAAAATGAAACATGAAATACAAATTAGATTCGTTGCTAACCCACTTGCATTCGCAATGAATTCGTCAAACTACAAAAGTATTTACACTAAAATAGGAAAAAAAAATTTGAAATGCGATAGCTTACAAAAGAGGTTAATTTTTAAAAATGTTTTATTTTTAAGATTTGTACGAAATATTTTTATCCTTTGTTATTGAATTACCTCACTCGATACCTTACTCAAAGATGACTTTGGTCGAAGTTGCTAACTTCGACTACCTTCAACCAGTTTGTCACAGGTGTAAGTAATGAATTTATTTCTTCACAAAATTAAAATACCTTACTTAATCAATGATGACCGTGGTAAGCAAGTTTGTCATTGAAAGCTTACTTTATTTAATAACAAAATTAAATTACCTTACTCGATACAACCTTACCGTACTCCAACATTACCGTGGTTGAAGTTAGCAAGTTTGCAACCTAAGGTTTCTATTTGGTAACTTGATTGTAGTTTCTTGTTTCAGAGTTTAGGTTACTAGGTAGTGTGGTAAGGTTAGACCTTGAAGCTAAGGCTAAAAGTAAATTCCGGTGGCTGGAACTCATGGAGTCTCCTGGCGAGATGATTTGTGACTACTCGTGAAAAACGCTTATAAAGGTTAAGAAGGGTTTTAACTCCCTTCTTAAAATAGAGCACCACCAAACTCCCGCTCCACGCCTTTGGAGTTCTCCCACTTTGAACGACGGTGTTGAATAGGTTCTGTAGTTCCTGTATAACAGGGGCTCCTCCTACTTTCAGAAGCTCTGAAGTGATACCGTCTTCATCGGGGGCTTTTCCATTTTTAAGCTGCCTCAGAGCCAACACGATCTCGTCTTGACAGGCAGTTCATCGGTGTAGTGACGTGTCTGTATTACAATTAAAACAAGATAAAGTTAAAAACTACAACCCGACTACGTGAAAGTTATAAAAGTTTGAAACATTTACATTGACATGACAAAATAGAATGACGTATCGGTCATATTTGATAGGCATAGAGTTGAAAATGAAAATAGGTCGTAGGTATTGTAATTTTTCTCTATGGGGCCTGCAGCCTGCGGTTACCTAAACTTTAATACGCGTTTTGAAGGCTTATTCGGGGTCGGAGCCCTAAATCCTATAGCCTATAACCATCGGGGTATTGAGACGAATCAATCGATACATAATTTGTTGAAATCGAACCAGTAGTTTCAGCGCTACGTGGGAACAAAGAAATCGGCCACATACATACAAACATACAAACATACAAACATACAAATATACAAACATACAAACATAGGGTGCTAACCTCATAACCCTCCCCTGTTGGTAGTCGGGTAATTAGCCTAAATAGTGCCCCGCTGGCAAAGGTCTCTATCCGTCACGGCCCGCGTCTTAAGAAATGGAAATCAAAACTGCAATTTATTTGGCTACCTGATCCCGTGCTCCGTATAATAACTTTATAATTATTTATCTCCCCTGCCAGCCATCAGAACCCTTATTATCCGCGACGGGTCACCGTTTTTGTGTAATCAAGCCTCCAAGGTCACAGCGTCTTTGCCTCAGCAATTAAGCCGCGCCCTTTCAGTTTTAACATAAATTCGTTTCTAAATTGCTCTGTAGGTAGCTTGGGGCCGTTGAAGCGAAAATTTCAATGTTCAGCTGATTCTATTAATTAGGTATGCTGTGTTCGCCCCATCGCACCAAGTTGAATAGCCAATTACATTGATAATTGGTCGCGCAGGTGTCTTGAGACAAAGGGTGCGCGCGCCGAGATTCATTGGGACCGACTGGATGCACTTGCACAATATTCTATAGAGATTTGTGTAGCTTGTGCTGTGTCAAAAGATACCAATAGTTTTGGGGGTAATTGGCAGGAAGCGTTGGTATAACGACGGGTAGTTGTGATAGAAGTAACGAGAATCCATAATTATTAATTCGAATGTAACTCGGTATGTCTGATACCTTTTCATGCCTATACGTCTGAACGGATTTCAATGAAATTTGGCAGGATAGTAAATGATATACAAATACAAATTATTTATTACCAACAAAATTTACATATACATACATTAAATCAGAAAAAGTACTTAGGAGCTAAATATAATAGGTAGTAGATATGTCTAATAGTTTGGCGACGGCCCCACACTAGGCTCACGGGCCCAGGGCCGTCCCTGGGATACCATTTACCTCTCTGCCTATGTCTGTACATAGGCTACTTGAAAAGCGTGTGCAAAAACGTGGGTAGTAAAAAGAGCGCAAAAACATATAAAAGAAAGCTTTAAGTAAAATTTTAAAAAATCCAAAAGAAGGCAAAGCCGACTGAAGATTATTAAAATTGAATAAAGTGACTGAGCAAAGTGGGCATTTTCAGGTCGGATTATCACCCTGGAGACGAACTCTGCAAATCCTCTAAAACTATCTCAAAATGTTCCACTGCGGTTTAAAACTACCTCGTTTTTGCTCCAAAGCCTTGGTGCTTAATCAGATTATGGCACATTATAGTCGCGATAATGTGGCGAAATGATTTAACGCGGTAAAAGTGCTAATTGACTTGATTCGATTATCTGTATTACTGTGAAAAATTAAGCCTGCGTTGGTTTGTATAGATATACTATCGTAAGGAGTCAACTCCAGTTCAGTTTTAAGAATTTATTTCTCAAAAGAACACATTTCACTTGAATGAGAATGTATATGCTTATAACTTTCTTTATATACTTGTGGCGTTTGACATTAATTTAACATGACAACAACCTAGACTGTAAATTATCTTTTTTTATTATATTTAATTTTATAAGTATGTGGCTTACCTTCACGCCACTCGATCACCGCGTTCTTATAAATTAATATATATTGTATATATTTATTTATAAGAACGCACACTTCGGTACGCCACATACTTATAAATTTAAATATAAATAAAAAAAAAACATAATTTATAATCTAGGTTGTTGTCATGTTAATTTAATGTCAATCTAATAAATCGTCCATGAATTCCTTAGTCGATTATATAGTATAGATAAGTAGATTTTTTAGTTTGTTTTTAAATAAAATGTTTTTTCAGATTGCTTACTAATGTGACCTACTAGCCCGTTATAGCCATCCATAGCCTGTCAATCCCATTTGTTCGATTCCCACCCGATGAGCATAAACATAATCACACCCACCTGCCAGTCACCAGTTTATTACTTACCTACCCCACCCCCCCCTAGCCTACCACTGACAATGACAGCCACTGAAAACACCACGGATCTACGAAAGCATTAATTAAACTCTATAGTCTATCGTGACAGACCGATACCACCGTAAATAAGGCCCTGTTTCCGCTAAACTGGAACGAACTGTCTAAAATTGGGCAGGGGAATCAAATTAACGTATTAATCAGAAACTGCTGGCCACTATTTTCAGTTTGGCTTGATTTGCAAGGTCTCTACGCTACTAAATTTATCTTATCTATTATAGCATTGTTTATCTTTTATAAAAGTTTGACACTTTTTTTCACTATCATTAGAGCTACCTATAGATTGGATCTTGGAACAGTCTGCAGTTGTTGCAATTTTAAATACTATTTCTAATTTGTTTCTGTTATTTGGTTGTAATTTTCTTTTTTTAAATAACTTAATCATGGTAAATATCCAGTTTATTGTAATGTTTGTAATTTAGGTAATACGGTATTTGTTTTCTTTTTCTCTAAATATCTAAATATAAACTAATCAAATGCCACTGTTTATATTGCTCCTTCATGTACAGTCCATCCTAAGGTTGCCTAAAAGAGATCGATTTCAGCGATAAGGCCGCCCTTTATACTTCCTCTACTCTAAGTATTTATATCTATTTTTTCCTGTTTTGTACGGAATAATAAAGTGTTTTCCATCTATGCATCTCTACTTACTCATGATGTGCGATCTCTATCGCGTATTTCTAAGGCCAAAAACAAAAGTCCTGATTGTGCCAAACAATAAGTTGTTCTTGCAGTTGTAAGAACGCATTTCACGCAATTCACAACTGAAAAAATTACACTCGATAGTTCTCAGCCTCAAGGCCGTTCTGAGGTGGGGGAATTTCAATAAGACGCTGAGTGAAAAAACTCTTGAGTCTGAGATGTGACTTTAGAACGACCTCTAAAGCTTAACGCACACTTAGCCGCGCGGCACACGCGGCTTTCCCTGCAGTATCGAATTTTCTAAATCTTCAGATGAAATAGTACGTATACAGCATCGCACACCTATCGGCAGCAAACCCGCAGCATTTCATGAAGAAATTCGATGACTGCATGCAGGCAATGCCTGTCTGCAGTCAATACCTGCTTTAGATGCATTCTCCTTCTTTTTTGACGTTATTCATACTTCAACCAAAACAGCAAGCTGCTTGGCGGCAGGTGTACCTACTTCTGCAACTAAACAGCTGTTAAGCTGTTATGGCACACCTTGTAACCAATCTATTTACAACCTGTCTCAATGAACCCTTTGATAGATTGAGACCAGCTATCTATTCCAGAAGATCAGCTGGTTATGGCGTTACTAGGAACAATAGAGATTGGCTGTCGTACCTAGACCTACTATTCGAACGTGCGGAAGCGAGAAATTGAATCCCTATCATATTCATACGATCTTTGTGTGATTTGCTGAAACACGTGACCAGGATCAGATCCTAGATACAAAATCTAGACTACACTCTACCTACATAGATTCTAGAACTATTGTCGCTCAACAGTCGTAAAACGGCTGTAAATATTTTGTAGACAGTTATGATTATTATGTATCTCAATCAGTTAAAACAATTCTCGTAAACATTATGGCGTATGCTATGAAAAAGTTTTTATGGCAAGCGATTAAGCGAAAAGGGTTTTGTTGATAAAATGACTGTAATACACACTTTTAATGTTACGAATTACGCTACTGTTGTATACTTATATAGAACAAACATTAATAATGTTTGAGCAATTAATAGTCGGGCAATAAAAATCAATAAAGGTAAAAAAACCTAACCTAACCTAACCTAACCTTTTTCCAAGGCGGCCAAGTATTGCTGGTAGTTTTTATTTTACAGTCGATCAAAACATATAGCAGTAGTAGCAGCAGTAGTAAAAATCTATTTGGGCAGCAGTATGCTGCCCAAATAGATTTTTAGCAGATTTTTCCGGCTGATCAAATATTTAAAATAAATACCAATAAATTTACTCCCCTTTGTCATACGTACCTAGATGTAAAGGCATGATTGGAAAGGTTCGAAAACCAGCCAGGTGCACTCAATAAACATGACCACGGCCGGTCAAAATGCGAACGCATCGTGGTAACATTTAATAGTCATAATTGCCGGTTTCCGGTTTGAGGCGGTTTGATCCAGTCCAAAACAAAATTGGTCCAATGCAATTAATTTACCCCGAAATAGTAGCTAGCGAGCAATATTAATATGGAAATGGGAAACCAGTCAGTTGGTCAGAATTGTGTTGATGGTTTCGCCAATTCTCGAATAGCAGATAATTTATTGCATGTTCATTATTTTGAGTAGCTGCATACCGTTCTAAACTACCAATATTGAGCTTATTAAGATAGTTTTGAAAATTAGTAGGTACGGAACTCGTACAGTGTTTCACGATATGTACTTAAGGTACCTTATGTCTGAAACGCTAACGCTTAGCGTTTCAGAACGATCATTTTCAAGTTCAAAAGTGGTCTTCGTCAAATGTATTGTCTTTGTGCGGAAACAAACGTGATCCGCCTTCAAAATTCAATTTAGTTTCAATCAGCTCATCAATGCAGCTTCATTGGCTCATTAGTCCAAGATGTTCCTAAACTATCGGACCAACTCCAACTTGGGCCCAATAGGCGTGTCCGGGGCAAAGTTCTGCACATTAATGAGACGACAATGATTCGGGCCCTGGCACGGATAAGTCCCGAATTAACTGGAACGGTTCTTTGTTGTGGACTTGTGTTGTCTTTGGAAGCTTTGGCGGAGTTTCGATCAGGAAATAGGGGGATCTTTTTAGAAAGACTTTTGAAAGTCCATGCTTTAGTTTTGGATTACTTAAGTTACTTAAAAAGCAGAACTAAAAGAAATAGTATCTAAAAGAACGGACGCAAGCGCTTTTTCTTTCGTTCTTAGTTGTGTCATTACTATAAATTATATGATAAATTATTTGGGCTAGAAGATGCTGTGTAGATTATCTAACTATACATTTTTTTTTTTTTTTTTTTTTTTTTTAATTTTGGTCGCTTAGCCAAGAAAGTGTAATAATGCGTTCGAATTCAAACCGATAGCAAAATCTTCTCATTTTCTGTCGTTATCATTATAAAACACTTTATACCTCTCACAGCTTTATTTAATATATAAATCTTAGAAGTTATATTTTTGTTCAAAGTCATTACCCATAATCGTTTCGGTACGGTGGCAATTTTCATCAATCCGTCATTAAGAGTAAAGTTTGAGGCGGTTATCCCGAGCTCGGGCCCGCTGTCCCGACTGATTAATTTACGTGGCAGAATGCTTGCAGACGACAATGTAGCTGGATACGGTATACAGACTTATAAGTACTTAACGTGTCTTGAAAGCCAGTCTCAAGATATACTGCGGTCAGATTATGGGATAATTCTAAATTTAATAGGTGTACGAAAGATAATTGTGAGCAGAAAAATCTGTGGTTAAAACTCTTCTCTAAGGTTTTTGTTATCATAGTGCGTAAGTACACTCTGGGTAATCTCTAAGAAAATAAATAGGTTCCCAAAAGTTTTCGATTTCGGCGGGACTTGAACCCGCGCCCCATCGCATATATAAATTTCATTGACATACCACGAAAACTCCGCGCTGCGTCTCCGAGCACTGCGGTGGGTCATGAGAGGCACTTTTACAAAAGAAGATGTGGGTATGCTTCTACTTCTAATCTTCTACGTGGGTACCTGCATTGTAAAGACTGTAGCTACGCTGGAACAACGAACGTTCTTTTCAAATCTTTTAACCATGGCTCCTTTTAATCACAAAGTTGTTTCTGTTTTTAATCAGGCAATTAGGTTCGAATTTTTGAATTTCCAGCACTGTCTATTCCATTCTCCCTACCAAGCCGAAGACGAAGGGCAAGGGCTGGTCCCTTCCCGCCAGGTGCTGCCGGCTGCACCACAACAAGACCATTCGTCAATGCCGAATCTGTATTTCTATGTTTAATTTATTAGGCGTTATTTAGTGGTTTATAGCTGGCCCTTCCAATGATAGATAGAAAACAAATTGAAGTCTAATTACTTGGATTCGATTTGATGTTACTTACTTGTCAAGGTTTAGATAGAAATATCTTTTTTTCAGTAAAATTAGTTCGGTTATTTTATTCAGTATTCATTCTAAAACACAATTGCAAGGGCAAAAGCAACCAAATTTCTAAAACATATACATGATACATATTTAAACATATATAAATAATAGGGTAGTTTCCTGGGTAAAAAAAAAATGATTCTGTTTAGTCCGTCAGTTGAAGATATTGGATACGTATTTTTTCTTTTGTCAATTAAACAAAAAATGGCAGAGATAAAGCGCGTCAAAGTTTGGGAGTGGGGGCTCGTTAAATCTCTTCGTGCTAAAATGTGACGCACGGCGTGACGTCAGACAGACTATAGCTGACTACATCTTCATCATTTTTTGTTTAATTGACAATAGCATAAATACGTGCCCAATTCTTCTGATAATCTAACTGACGAACTAATTTGTTTTTTTAGGAAACTAGCCTATTTCAGGACGACAGATAAATTACCAAGGTCTCTTTGTTGAACAGATGAATTTAGCTCGCAAATTACGCCAATTGCACTACTACTATATAGGCACGACCAACAATATGCCTCAGAACATAATTGTGCAAAGGCGTATCGAGGTCTGTTATTAGTTCTCAATTAACATGGTGACAGAACAGTTCATGCTAGGCCGTATGTAATTCAAGATGGTAATGATATGGCAGTAATTACTATCACGATGTACGCCGAAATGAGAAGTTGATCAGCTGTTTGTTATTGGAAGATCTTAGCAAGATTTATGCCAATATTAACAGCATGGTACAAAATACGCGGTATCATTGTGGCTATAAATTTCATGGTAACACTACTAGCTTCCTCAAGCTTATGGTATTGGAACATAAGGCACAGATGGTAAGAATTTGTCCTTGAAGTCTCTTTGCAATCAAATGTCTCAAAAGTCTTGGACCAAAAACAGACACGAAGAATACTTCTTATCTTGACGTAAGTTACATTTGAATCACACAGAAAGACCTTAACACCTCAAAATGAGGTTGTCTCGCATTTAAATTGTGCAAATAAAGCTATAACGTCCAGCTTTACAAAGATAGTATCTGAGTCATTAAACAATCAATGGTTCGATCCGGTCCGGTCGGGCCAGGGTCGGGTCGTTATTGGGACGTTGCGGTTCGCACTCCGACGACTTTGTCATTAAAACGGAACGTAAATTGAGGAATTTAATAATGGAGATTGTTATTGACAAGTTGTGGTTAATATTAGATAAAGTTAAGGGATCAGTGACGTATTGAAACTTATCATCCATAAAGCTACGCACTGTCCCCGAAAAGGACAGATTGGAACTAAGTGGACCGAATGAGGGACGTTTCAGAAATTAATTTGAAATCAAATTGTTCTTGATGAAAACGATTGAAGCAGCAAGGTCGAATAAACGCACATGAACAGCTGTCGGGTTACTGACGAACTTTTCTTCAAAATTCACAGTAAAAAATCAGATAATGAGTCATAATCTGCTCAATGCTAGAAATATTTTAAAAAGAGGAAAAAAGGAGCAATTAGTTCCCCTTATAAAACTTTACGCACGCTTCTGGTTAATGAAGAAGCCGATACCTATAGCCGAAAGGCCAAACGGCGGTATTATGCCGTTACGTGTTATATGACCTACGTGTCTTCTTCAAGTAGAAAGTTTGATCACTAATTCAGTGGATGGTCGATGAGGTATGGTAGACCTACACTAATAATTGATGGGGAAGTCGGTGACCTTTCTCAAACTTGACATTTGAATGATTATGCAGCATTATTAAATTTATTATTGACGGGTCTATTCTAAACTTTCAAGCGTCTTCATTATTTACGCACTAAAATTACATTAAGATGCAACTAAATTTTATATGACTGATGCGCTACAGGAACTTACTATACCCCGATTCAAAAACTTGGATATTTTTTGTATACAAAGTGGTAACAAAACCCAAGGAATATTGGTGGAAAATATTTAACGACATTGGTATCATCGAAGCAAAGCACAGAAGCTCGAAACAGTTTTCTTTTGAATGCTTTCATTCATCATTTAATTGATCTCTCGTTCGTTTTCAAATTTTAACATTTTTCGCTGCACATGTGAGATTATCCGCTGTCGAAGTTTATGTTTTAGTTTTTAGTGATAACGTCACTGTTACCATGTTGTTTTTTGTTAATATTATCAGTTTTTAATAAAACACTGTTTTTACCGGATTGATCGCGTATATTTTATATTTGTTTATAACCTGACGTTTCGGAGGCTTTTCAGCTTCCATGGTCACAGGCAGACTGAGGTGACATTTGTCTTTACAAGTAATTTGAATTTTACATATCTACCGTCAATTATACAACTTTAATTATAACGTTCCGTATGTACGCAGTAATCACTAACAGTGTCTTGATGGGTTGTAGCTATGGATTGCTGGGTGTGGGACCTGACTCGATGTAGGACTGGATCCCAAGCGGCAGGTACTCTCCAACCATCTTCTCTATTGAAATTATTCGGATGTTTTTGAATTTCAATTGCTTCTCGGAGCATTCTAGGAATGAAACGGTTTTCTCTAGCTAGTATTTGAGCTTTGTCGAAGCGAAGAAAATGACCGGCGTCCAGTGAATGTTCATAGACTACAGACTTTGACGACCGTTTGTGTTTGACGTCAGCTATGTGCTCTTTCACAGTCAGTCTTTCTTTCTCAGTCTGCCTGTGACCATGGAAGCTGAAAAGCCTCCGAAACGTCAGGTTATAAACAAATATAAAATATACGCGATCAATCCGGTAAAAACAGTGTTTTATTATCAGTTTTTGTTAAGTTTTCATTCATAAATGTCTTTGTTGACATAAAATATCTAGGATTCTAAATCGTAATATAGAAGGCGTTCTACTTTGAACAACTATTTAGATTTATTCGACCCTTTTTGACAAGGGATCGTGTTTTTGATTAGGTTATTAATTTATTAGAGTAAGGTTTAGTTAAGCAATAAGTTTGTTTGTTTGTTTGTTCCTGTTTGTGTAATTTATTTCGTGTTTCTATGGGTGATGTGGTCTCTAACCGATAAACCTTAACATGAATTAAAAAAAATAGTTTTTTTTGTCTATAGGTCAGAAAAGCGGCAATACTGCGTACAAATTTAGAGAGGGATCAGGTTTAATATTGCTCGTAAAATAATCCGACATTCTGCCAAATTAAACCCAAACCATCTGTAATAATGAATCAAGGCCTCAAAGTGGTTATTCAGGTAAAGTATGGATATTGAAAAAAGAGAATAAAGACCGTAGAATACTTGTCCAGTCTCGATATTCCAACTAACAAGAGCATCTTAAATAACAACCCGGTCGGAAACTTATTATCCGGCCGAAGGGACGCCCGAGCGTCTCTATTGAATACAGAGCTCATTAATTCAGACTAAAAGCCTGCATTCAAAACCCACTCATTTCACAACTATTACACGGAACTAGTTTTGAGAGGAAAGCTCGTTTATATTATAACTACATATACCCTTGTCCCGAAATGGCAAGGACGTAAAAAAGTTGTACACTACACAAAACATGGTAAATCACCGTCACGTCGCCTAAAGTTATTTTGAGAAACATTTTGTTAATTGTTTCTTAAATACAATACAACAAATAAAGACTTGCTAGAGCAAATGTCTTTTTTTTGTTGTATCTACTACTAAAACATACTAGCAACTTCTAAGTTGCTTTATTAAAAAATACTAGCAACTTCTAAGTTGCTAGTGTTTTTTGAAACTGGAGATTACATTTTTTAACACGGGAAGAAGTAATCTTTAAAAAATGATCATTTTATTATATTGATCATAATAAATATGATCATTTTTGAAAGATTAGGTACTTCTTTTAAAAAATGTAATCTCCAGTCTTTAAAAATACTAGCAACTTAGAGAAAGTGTTAATATGTTAAAAAAAAAATAAAAAATGGTATTGTAAGAAACCTGAAATGGAGTTCACATTGAAATATTAAACGATCATGTTGTCGCGTTTAAGCGTTTAAACTTAACAGACTGTAAAGTTCGGAATAATTTAAATGTTAAATGCCTGCGACAAAATGTGCATAAAGCTATGGCGTCACAATGCTTTATTGAACTGGTTGAACAAGGTGTAAAATTCTCTATGAAATATGAAATTAATGGTTGTAATGAAAAAAACAAAACTAAATAACTATAATTATAATAATAATAAGCCTTTTATTTCCAAAACAATTTAAGAAACATTGTAGGTCCTACGTAAATTCAAATGAATTGAGTATGAATTAAGAAATCAAATAGTCACATTAAATTCAATTATGAATGCTTCATTTGCTAAATTACCTACGTATTATATATTTGTCGTAGTGATAACTATACAAGAATGATAAAGAAATTTAACGACATCAGAGTAACATGACTAATACAGCCCGCTGAAAGACAGACAGACGGACGAATGGACAAAAAGCGGAGGCTAATAGGGTCCGATTTTTCACCCTTCGTGTACGGAACGGTATTATTTATGTATTTTTAATTCAGAGACCTATGTTTAGTAACTCGATAGTGTCGTCTCGATATAGAGACGTTCCATTTTTGCACGAGATTAGCGTCGTTTTTTCAAGACAAGAGTGACGTGTCTTCTAGACCTTCGTGATAGATACCATCGTACGTCGGTCACATCTGAGCTCATGGTGAAATTGTGGTGAAATAAATAAACGAAACAAAAAAGTTCCATGGTCAAGGCGCTGTACCAAATCTCATTCAAAAATGTAACGTTTCGTTGACGTCTCGATACTATCGACTAACTTATCTCATGGCTCTGAAATTGTGACCCCAAAATTTTTGTGTTATAATTTACGAGCATACAACTTCTCGAAAAATTATGTTAACCAACAGATAAAAGAGTAATATTTTTATTTATTATATCCAATAAACCATTCTACTTTTAACAATGGCTTTGGCATACTTCTTGAGATATAACATCTTAGGTACCGCAAACTAACATGACCCATATAGTAAGCTAGATCGTAACTAAAGTCGTTCAGTGCATAGATTACGAGTTTATTAGCTATGACGTCATTCAATATCAGCCTTAAGATCTTTGTGACGCTAGAAATTGCATCATACACGCATATTAATGTTTGTGATATTTTAGTTATGGAAATTAGTTAAGAAAACTCACAATTTTGAAGTAAAAGACTAAAAAGTTAAAGACTAAAACTCACGTTTTGTACTTTTAGGGTTAGCTTACACAGAGACGAGATGCGACGCGACGCTGCGCGCAGTTTGATTCTAAATATAACTTTATTATGGCGTGGATGTACCTATGTGAGTTGGAAATGAAATAAATTCCCAAAAAATTCCTGTTTCTTAGAGATACCCAAAGTGCGGGTAAGCACTATAATATAACGAAAAACCTTATGTGAATTGGGTTACGTTAAATCCTTTTTTTTCTATCTTTATCGAAAAAGCTGCGATAAAAATGATAATAATCTATGAGATACAAGGCAGATCCCCGTAGTTTTAAAAATGAATAAAACTACTTGAAATATCACAAATAATTGTGCAAAGTTCCAGTCCTGCCGAATATTAACAAGTTTTTATATTTAAAAGTTGTTCGTTTACAAAAATATCTTGGATACTAGTAACGAGAATAGAAACAAGATAAAATGCAACGCTACGTAAATATATATGAAAGAAAGGTCGATAAGACCGCCTTGAATTATCAACAGCATGCCGTGAGAGATCCCCATCACGTTGGATTCCCTATTTATTTATTAACAGGTCATAAGTGCTAAAATGTGTACAATTCATAAGTCTACTAGAACGTGTGTTGCCAACACTTATAAATAATTCAGAGTATCTGGGTGCCTCGACGAAGGCATCCGATAACCTTCTCGCCTTTAGTTTTTATTTTTTGCTCGAACCCGAGTAAATCTTGTTTCGTAGAGTTTTCAGTCGATAGACGGAATGTAATTGTACGTTACTTGAGACAGGTGCTGGATAAAATATCATAAAATTTTGAGTTGCTCTGAAAAATTCAGAGGGCGAACCGAATTTCGGTAAAGCGGGGATTGCTTCTGAAATCGGAAATGGAAGAAATACTCGGTATTCCTGAGTTATTTTTGAACTGTCGAATTTATATAATATGTTACTTTAAAACTACGTTGACCGAAAATTATCTGCCGAATATAAACTTTATAGAAAATTACAACTAATAATGGCGCAGCGCATCAGTATTGCTATACAGCAGCGGGGCAATGCAGCTAGCATAGCGTCTTGGGCACGCTTCCGACTGGTATTGATATGGATCAGTTGAGCTACTTGTAGATTGTTTGCAACAGTTTGCAGTTAGCTCAATTGTTTCAATTGTAAATACTAGTTTTCATTTAATTCTATTATTTGACTGTAATTTTCTTTGTTAATAAAGATGTACTAATACGTACCTATATAGTACATTTTGTAAACATAGATACTTCATCTATGTTTTACAAAATGTACAAAATCATCATCATCATTGGCCTTTTAGAGACGATTTATGTAATGCCTGTGGTTTGGTTGAATTAGCATTTCTTGGAGTGGCTGTGCAGCCCTATGCGTGAACTCATTGAGCGACGGCAAATTGTGCAGACTATATAAAAAACTTAAGATTTTTTGCTAGCGGTATATTGTTTTTGGGAGAAATTAAAAGAAAGCTAATTTAAGAGAATGGTAAAGAGAGGTGTAACTAATTTGCTCTGATGTCGACGAAGCAAGCACCACCAACTTGGTACTGACTATTCGCACGCGACACGATCGAGAAATCAAGACATCAAGTATCTCCTGGATCCAGCTGGATGGTTGACTGCTTGGGAGTCACTCACAACACTCATGGGCACAGCAAAAGTACACAGTTTGTTGATAGAACTCCCTACTCGAACGTCTATCTTGACAAATTAACACGGTACCGAGAGAAAATACCGTCTCCGCTCGGGGCGCAAAGCGGTTTCGTAGTTCGTATTCGTAGTTTTCCTGAGGACTCGTCAGTGTAAAACTTCCCTCAAATTATCTGCAGAATCGAAAAATACGCACGATAGAGTTAAACGAAGCAAATAAGTACTAAATTTTGACTAAATCTTTTGTTTTGAATTAGTAGTAAGTAGGTACCTACAACTTTAAATGTCTTCTTTTTTAGTGTGTAATTGAGAATTTGTATTAGGTATATTATTGTTTTTCATGTTTTGCGTGGGTACTGTAATAAAATCAAGACAGCCATTAATCCCTAAAGACCCTAAACGTGACAACGTGACCACAACGATTCAATTTGGCTTGTACCAAACCAGCCAACCACATAAATAAAACTTTTAGGCTTATGGCCCCGAAATGACGAACTAAAAAGCTATAAGGGCCGGCAAAATTGAATTGGGGCAAACCTTTCTTGCTAAGCTATTTGCGAGTGGGCAATAAGGACATTTCCGATATTATAATTGGGATGTATAGCCCTCGCGTGAGAGCTAGTCTCCTTTTGCGGTATGCGAGCTTCGATCAAAAATAAGTAGGCAAAGCCGGAAATTTTTGATCGAAGTATGCGAGTAATGAAAATGATGCGTGAAAAAAATACTGGCCATCTAGAAAAAACTAAAACCTCTTTGCATTTATTTTTCGAGTGGTCGCAAAACAGCCAGTATTTTCTCATTTAGTTTTCGAGTAAACGCAGTAGAACCCAGTGTTTTGTTTCTTTCTCCCCCCTCGCACCGTTCTGTCACGGTAATGTTAGCTAGCGTCTACTTACCTTTTACGCATATGAGATTAGCAGCTCTCGTTCGAAGACTATAGGTATATAAGAAGGATCACAGGCTTGGGATGCTGTTACGTTTTTACGGGTCGATTAATTTGTCCATACGTATGTGGTTGACAAATATTTCTGTAATGTCTTATGTATCTTTTTAATTTGGTGTGCAATAAAGTGTTATTGTATTGTATTGTAATGCGTTTGTGACGATTATTGTAAATTGTGTAGGGTGTTTAATATACATATATACATATATGCATACAACTTTTACCTATAAGTTATTATTAACAAAGAAAATTAATTACAATCAAATAATAGAATTAAATTAAAACTTGTATTTACAATTGAAACAATTGAGCTAACTGTAGACTGTTGCAAATAATCTACAGGTAGCTCAACTGATCCATATCAATACCAGTCAGTTATTATTAAAATTAATTTGAGAGAGATTGATTATTGCTGAATTTAGTGTTACATACATACATACCATGTAGGTAACACTAAATTCTCACAAATATTTTTCCTTAAGTATTATTTTGACGATAAAACAGTGGCTCACTAAACAAAAAAGACAATGGGCAGAGGCCGCGTCGGATTTCGTCTACAGATGAAATGCATCGGAAAACAAACATGGAGTCCGATAAACTTTTGTATTTTCCAGTTTTCTGTTTCGACAGGGTTATTCCGAAGTCCACTACGGAGTTCTTGCACACGATGACGTGAGGCATGCAGTGAAGAAGGATAATCTGATTTTTCTTTTAAATTACCAAGCAAAAAGATGTGATTCCTTTTTATGGCTGTCATTTTTAATACCTACTCCTAATCATCACATTAATAAACGTATTAAGATGTTTTTTTTTGAGCCGTTAGGTATATAAATAGGTAAATTTTCAATCATTCCCTATTGCGTGAAAAAAGGTGAAGTTAAAACCCAAAATCCTACATACACACAAAGTGATGTATTCAATGAACACTAATTAAAACGGCAACAAGATGATTAACGATATGCCTCGTAATCACAGATACCTTAAGTTTGGGATCTTACAGTCGTGTGAAAGAACCTTTCACAGTATGTCACTTTTCCTTCAGCCGCAAACTTTAAAATATTTACGAGTACAAGTTCTCCGAGAAATTCTTCTTGCGGCGGATATAGTTCGAAATAGAGTGTAGAAGTTTCGTATTAGAGATAGATTATCTTAGTTTTGTCATTTTGTGGATATATTTTTCTTTGAAGTTTGAGTTGTGAAGTTCTCATATTATTGGCACGAATTTATTTGACAATTTTTCTTGAAAAAAAAAACATGAAATTACGTTTTAATATCTGGTAGGTATGTTATGTTACCTTTGGGATTGTGAATTCGGCCATTTTGGAGACTTGAGAGCTTAATATTCACAAAAAAGTGTTAGTTTGCAAAAAAATATTATCTAACTTTAACATCTTAAAAAAAGAGAATGATTTCTTTGCTCTATCTCTATTTAATAACCAATACATAAAGAAAAAGAATCCATAAATGTAATGTCCTTTCCCTTCGAATATGTTCTAGTATAAATGAATAACCCAAAGGTTTGATAGATAAGGGGCCTGTTTTATCATCCCCCGCTGGTGTCAAGTGGAGGCGTGAGACACTGATAAATGGACTGGTTGCAGAGGCCTGCACAAGATATTGTGTTAAACTAGCCACTGCGTAGGTTTCACTAGGGTGATTGCTCTCAACAAGATAGTCCATAAAAGGAGGTTCGTCTGTATGTAGGTTTTTTATGTATTTTCATTCATGTTTACCATTTTTTCCATCGGTTATGCGCCGAGTTTGATGTGTTTTATAAAAAAAACCCTGGGTGTTAGTATTTGTATAGCGAAACTTAAAAAACAGTGTTTTGAAGTTGGTTTTTATTTTTTTTAAAACCAAATCGTTCGATTTAAATGAGACACAGGGTAAGTTTTTGAGCTTAATTTTTTTTACAGATTCTTTTGGAAAATAACTATTTTGCTATTCAATTTCTGATTCAGTGTTTAAAATGATACGTTGATCGTTGAATGATACGTTGAATGATACGTACGATGAATGATACGTTTAAAACCCTGTGTAATTAGGAAAATTTAATGGCTGCGTAAAAATAATAAGACTTTTTCATGTCGAGCACAAGCGAGTCAAAATATAATAATTTTATTGCTATTATTTTTAAGCCAGCTTATTTTCAAACCAGTCTCTGTTGTCTACAGAATGTAAGTCTTACAAGTGATTGAATTAATTTTGATAGTACGTATGTGCCACGTTCCTTTTATTGTTTCTAAGAACAACAGACCCACAGTTCCTTTGATTAGGCGGTTTGAGCTGTGGGTTGCGTTATCTATGAGTCATAATTAAAATTCTTGTACAAGCAGTACTATATTAAAGTTAGTCTGTGGTAAAAGTGATGAAGTTAAGTGCCTGAATGTCTAGCATTCACTAATTTATTATCTGTTGCTACTGCAATGTGATTTAAACAGGCAATAAAATGATTCTTTTCAAGACGGTGCATAACGAGTAACGGCACGCGATCTATTATTATATCATTTGTAACGGCGCTGGTAACGCTTCGTGATTTATTCAAGCTTGTGCTTCTGAGGGGTGGTGCTTCTATTTGAATTGATGTTTGTCTTTTAAACATTGAAAATAGGTTTAGTAATCAATAAAGACAGGTATGAATATGATAGTGTGGAGGATCGAGCAAGAAGGGCACATTTAATAAAAAAGGGATTGATTTCAATGGATTGCTTTCAAACACCAAAAGTCAATCTTGATAGCTTTACCTACCTAGTAAGTATTGAAAATACACATAAGTTGGTATCAGAGCGTAGTTAAACGTGCAATTCAAAATTTGTGTAGACATGTCCTCAAATAATCAAGGTAGGTACAAGTCCTTAAATAACCTGGGAAGACCTACCAAGCTTATTAAGCTAGCAACACGCTTGAAAATAGGTCAATTATACTTTTGTAAAGTTTAACTCGGATTTAGAAAAAAAATAACGCAAGCAGAAAATTGGTTTCATGTTTACCTTTGTTTTGAACCTTTTATAATTTAAATCAATGAACGATTTTTAAATCAAAAGCGTTTATTAAAGTTCAAAGCGATTTCCGATTGATAAATTCGACCTACATTTTTAATGCATGAGCCTAACGATAAAAGGTAACCCGTATGATACAAATTGATAACCAGATATATATCGACGGCGTGTGACGTAAAAACAAGATCCCTTTTTTAAAAAAATAGGTAGGTATTACACGTGGGTGCTCGAATGAGTAAACGTTCGTGACTGTACACAGTAGAATTACTTTTTTCTTTTACACTTAATTCTTATACTTTCCCATTACAGCAAATGACCTGAGACGAAGAAGCGGCCACACCTTTGTATATAATATCTACATTTGTATTTACTGCTGTACCAAAATATTAGAGGTAATGACATGTCTTGGTACACATTTGTCGTTACAAGACAAACTGTACTGTACAAGTCTCAACCCAAATAATCTTGAACAATCCTCCCAGAATTGCATTACCGTATTCCCAATCCTGCCATCAAGCTGTCGACTTGAATTTAAATAACAATTTAGCTTAAAGATGCATACGTGCTGGGGTTTTTAATTGCTTTACCTTCCCGTTTAATGTCTACCTTTTAATCTTTTTGTGTACCTAGAAAAACTTGTGCCGCGGTTTCGCACGCATATGAAATACTAATGTTAATAAATAGTATATTTTTCCAGGTCTAGAACTAGCATGTAAAAAAAAAAAGTTGAACATTTCGACCCGATCCGTTCATTATTTTGGTGTGAAGAGGTATGTAAAAACCAATCGTTTGCATTTTATACCATAAGTGCGATGGAATGGATACAACGATTTTGGATAAGTTGGTTTATGCAGTGGGTATTCTGCCTTCGGTGACGGCTTAGATTTATAGAAAATAGATTTAAGTATGATATTAGTTGTAATTGTTTTATTCTCTTATGGTAATTTTCTTAATAAATGTTCTTCCTCCGTTTATACAGTTCGCGATGTTTAAGGTCCAGACTCACCCTGCGGTGAGTCTGGACCTATTATGAGACCTAAATGCATGACCTTATGGAAGTGGACAATAATGTGAAGGCCTCAAATTTATTTGTTTTCGATATCTTATTTGTATTCTTCATCTACATTTATTAATATATGTCGTGTTCAGGGTTTCAATGTTTTTTTTCTTTGTTCTAAGGTTTTTTTTTATATCATTGCGTAAAACTTGGGGATATTATGAAGAAATTTAAATCTCAAAATTTTATCCGACTTTGACGGGACTTGAAATCAAGAACATATTAAATTTATTTCTTCTTTATTTGAATAAAATTAAGCTAAGAGAGTTTTGACTCAACCATGAAAAAAAAACAGTATTTTTAAACGATAGGTTCGTAATAAATAGGAAATTATCTACTATGAAATCGACACCAGTGTCACCGACGGAAGTGGTATTGCCGATTGGAATATTTTTTTGACATGGCTGACAATTCTTCGTCGTATACTACAATAATACTAAATAAGGCACATTCCGACTTCATTATTCATAAAAAATCGATATGCTTGCGTGTCACCACATTAACAACACGAATGCCTTTAACAATTAAACTGAATGTAGTTGTAAAATTAACTGTAACGTGTTAACCAAATTAAATAACGAGGATAAGGATCGAATTGTATGTTTTAGTAAATTATACAAGTTTGTGACATGAAAGGAATGAAAATTTGTAATTTATTGTTGAAAGTATAATAACAAAATGTTTTATTTAATTTAAAACATGGATGTTGTTAACAAACACTATTAACCAAAATTGGTATTTAGGTGGATTAAGGACCATGGTGGCGCCACCCGTCGCGCCACCGTGGTGTCTTTTGTCTGAGGTACCCTGTAGATACACATTTTGTTGGTGATGCGACCGATGCAGGTGGCGCCCCACCACGGTGCTCTAAGGAGATAGGGCCTAGCTAGTTACCACCCTTTGTGAGCCAATAAACGTTTTAATATGACAAGGGCTTTATGAAAACGTCACAAATTACGTAAACATGTAATTATACTTTTTATTTTGGCTTGACCCGTGGTTTGAGCCTAACAGCCTGGAGTCAGGAAGTTGGCGGTGTTCCACCTCCTTCCGTCTCATCGGATTATAAGAGTGAGGTACACCTATGTAGGCACACACACTTGTGCACTACAAAATGACCTGCGCACATGAATAGTCCATCTCTGAATCCAAATAGTCCGTTGAAACTTCAGATTTCTACTTTATTTCTTTAGGTTTAATTCAAATATTCAATAACTTTACTCTTTTAGTAATTTTATTTGTAACGTTTGTTTAGTAACTTTTTGTTAACTTTATTTTTTCAAGTATTTAATAACTTTCTTATTTCAATAACTTTATTTCTTTAGTTTTGTTTTTATTTTGTTGTTGTAACCTGAAAATCTCATTAGTTTTTAGGCTTACAAAGTAAGCACAAAGATAATTCAACATTATATGCTATTTTTATAAATTATTATCAAATAAGAAATAAGGTGTTATTTTATTCACTACTGTAAGAAGACTGACCGCCATGGCCGAAATTCGGTCAGAAGTATAACATTATCATCATTTCGTTTTTAAGTCAGTTTAATTAACTAAGTAAAAGTAAGCTTTCTAAGTCAAGTGATTAAATACAAGTTATTTCTGAACTTTATTCTAATATAACCTAGTTTTCATCTTCGAAATTTTCCCCTAAATCAATAGTCGAGTCGTCCACGTAGATAATTTTATTTGCAGCCAAATCTTTCAAGTTCGGTCCCAGTCTTGTCTCTAACTTATTCCATGTTTAAGTTTCAATAATTTCCTTCGGGACTAGTTCTATTTGCCGATGGCTGCCGGTTGAATTATTAACCTAACCCTGCTCTTTGGGTCATATAGGCCCTACCTTAAATTACAATAGCCGTGTTAGTTGTTATTAAGATTAACGTTAATAATGATTTCAATTTCGCTGTGTGATCAGTAACAGTGATTTTAAAGTTATTTATATTGTGATTTTTTCTAAATTTACTGAAATTCTGATAAATTTGAAGTTTATCTGAAAGATCTTTCAATAAATCAGGACAATGAAGGTATCTGACAGGTGCCTTTTTTAACGAATTGTGACGTCATAAGACGTCTCAAACATATGCAACGGTATTATTTCGTTTGTGGTATAGGATATGTCGGGCGATATAACAAGCGTCGTGGGGTGAACCTGGATAAGATTGGCGCAGAACCGTGTGGAGTGGCACAAGAGTTTGGAGGCCTGTACCCAGCAGTGGGTGAAGTCGGGTTGTGGATGATGATGATAGGATATGTTTATTAATGGTAATAGGGATATACAACATATAATTATCAGCCATATTACCTAGAGGTAATAAAATTTTACTAGGCTACGTAAAATCCCAGTCTATACAATTCAACTTTTCTAATCAAAAATTTCAGTAAGTTTTATTTGGAAGTCTTAAGTTACATCCAAAATTTTATAAACAACTTCAAACTTAATCGTTTAAGTCCATCGGGTGAGCGCATCACATTTCAGAACGCCACTGAAGTTGTGATACCTGACTATAAAGTTAAAAACATAATAAAACCGGTTCAAGATTCAAGATATATTATGTCTACAAAGGTATGAATGAAGATGAAACGAAAAATTCATAAAGCGTGAAAAAATAACATAAAACAACTAGGTAATAGGAAGGTTTCAACTAAAACAAGAACTTCAACAACACTTGAACTCGCGAAACGGAAACGGTGAGAGACGAATTAAACGATGAATGAAAGCTTTTGAAAACAAAAGAATATTTCTAAATTCTGCGATTTGCTGTTGATACCAATATCATAAAAACATAATGCCAACTGTACTTTAAACAATAGATTTGTGGTTAAAATTACGAGTGGTCCCACTCGCCCAACGAAAGAAACAAGAAAAAACTAACCAGGTAACTGGGACCGCGGTCCCAGTTTTGTAGTGGGCCCAGTCGCCTGTGTCCACATATTTTTCACTGATATTCCTTTTATATGCAACCCCTTGGTTTACAAAAAACATATTCTTCTAGACGAAGAGTGTAGTTAAGTTACTGAAAGAACTTCGTATAATGAACTTTTCAGGAATTCAGGTGAATCAGACAGGTCGTGTTCTCGGTTTTCTGTTTTGCTTCTCCGCCTGTTTAAAGTTTCTTAGCTTCTACAGGTTTTATTAAATGGAAAATGTTGGATTGTTAAGGATTCTTTCTGGAAAGCTGTTTTCCTAATCTCTAATGTTGGTTTTTTAAGGATTCGTTCTAGGAAGTTGCTGTGTTATAAATTTGTAAAATGCTTGTGGTTCATACTTCGATCAAAAATTTCCGGCTTTCACCGCGAACTACTTATTTTTGATCGAAGGGTTCATATGATAAAGTCTTCGATCAAAAATAAGTAGTTCGAGGGGGGCCGGCAAAGCCGGAAATTTTTGATCGATGGATAAAGTTTATATTTTTAATGTATACAAAAAAATTGTAAGGTTTTTTTTTTTTTATTTTAGTGCCTATAGTGCTACTCTGGGCATCTATAAGAAGTGAAACAAGTTTCCGTAAAAGGGTGGAAAGCGGGTTCAAGTGGCGCTGAAATCTAAAAATTTTGGGAATTTATTTCATTTCTTATAATAAAAACACACATCTTTGTATTAAATATATTAGTCATCTAGTACCCTTAATACAATGATATGTGGATTATCCAACATTATTTATTTATTTAGTTGTAGCAATTCAGGAATTTCTGAAACTTTGGGAAGAAGGGTTTTTACTGCTCAACTCCTCAATACTATAAAAAGTCTATATTCTAAGTCTATATTTTATAATATCGAGTGTATTATAAAAAATCCAATCTAAGAAAAGTTACTTACTATGCAAAAAAACTATTTAGTACATGAACAAAAGAATTTATCCTAGGGCCCAACAGGTCCTGACACCGATAAATCACACTAACCTACTTGGAAAATTGACATAATTTATAGACATTGTTTTGTTTATGGTGACTTACCTCCTCTATTTTCACTATCTGCTGGTTTCACTTGTATTGCCCGGTTCATCTGTGAACAAAAATAAAGTATATTATTATAAAAAAAACTTTATAAGCAAAGAAATATACAATCCAATAATAGAAACAAATAAGTCATAGATTTAACTAGAACTAGTAGAAATAGTTGAGCTAAGTGCAGACTGTTGCAAACACTAGAGATAGCTCAACTGATCCATAAACTACACCAGTTAGAAGCGTGCCCAAGACGCTGGCTGCATTGCCCCGCTGTATGGCAATGCTGATGCATATCCAGCTGCGCCAGATGCTCTTGGGTCACGCGTCGTTTGGACCAGACGACGCTTCGATAAATTTACTTTATTAGACTAGCTGGCCCGGCTAACTTCGTTTCGTCTTAGAATCAGAGATGGCGTTGAATACGAAGTATTATGTATAATATACTATTTTTATTACGAAAAAACGATTTTCTAAGTATTTTCCCCTCGTGTATTTTTCATATTACTAATTAGTTATTCTGCTATTCGGGACGGAGACAAAAACAACAAATTAAAGATTTTAGATTTTTTCGTTAAAATCAGTTCAGCCGTTCTTGAGTTACATGGTGTAACTAACACGCCTAGTTTTTATACACAGGTTGAGTTTTTTTTTCACTGAGTATGAAACCGTTATAATTATCAAAAAGTTATGTAAGGAGTTACGAGCTTCGTTTTGAAAAAAATGCCATGAAAAAAAAACCTCAACCTCTATACCTACAGATTATTAAAGTCAAAGTTCAAAAGAGTTTACAATCTCCTTACTCAAAAATTCTTAACCCTTCAACCTCCTTTCTAATCATGTCAAAGCCAAAAAGTGGATCAAGGTATCATTTTTTGAAATTCGAAGTTGGCTCCGCGCCTCACTTCAGTCGAGTAGGTAGGTAGGTACCTTGAATTTGAATAGTAAGTAAAACGGAATGAAACACGCGAGTGCATCCAAACTAAAATCACTAACGAGGAATAGAATAATGACGGCCATAATCAACGCCATTGTATTATGTATTATATGTATTATACTATAACTGTTTATTCCGGCTAATGTATTCTAACCGGAGGCGTTGACAGTGTTAATTTGACTGTCGGTTTCAACGTATTTCATTAGACTCAAAGTCAACTTGATATAGAATGGAGATAGTAAATATTGTATTAAATAATTGTTCTATAGATATAAGCATTAACAAGAACTCAAATTTTTAAGTGTGATTAAAAAAAAGTTTAATTGTATTGCTGGACAAAAACAAAAAAGTAGGTTATCTAGTGTCCATTTCTATTTAATTAGTACATTATAGGTACCTGCATAACATCTTTGTACCTTAACCCATTTACGCCCCCCGTGCCCAAATGAGTACGTAATGTTTGTACGATCTGCAGATCGTACAAAAATTAATGTCGAGGCGGGAATCGAACCCGCAATCAGTAAGTGATTAAGACCCGAGTTCACCAACAGATGGTTAAATTTATAACAGTTGTTTTGACGTTTTTGACAAAAAAATCATAGATTAAACGTCAAAGTAAGCCGATGAAGCTGTCTTATTGTCCGATTATCTTTTGGTGAACACATACCTAAGACCCGAGTTTACCAACGATGGTAAAATTTAAAACAGTTGTTTTTGACGTTTTGGCACAAATTTTCATTCGTTAAATGTCAAAGTTAAATGATGAAGCTGCCTAATTGTCCGATTATCTTTTGGTCAACACAGCACCTAAGTGCTTTGTATTTAATTGATCATAATCATCATATCAAACCATACATGTCCACTGCTGGACATAGGCCTGCCCCTTACAACGCCTCACGAATACATCTGAATTGAGTGGCGAGTCTTTTTGAGGATAGTAACAGGACGTGATCGTGACGTTTAGTTTTTCATAGATTTTGGTACAGCGCCCTCTATCATACGGACAGGAAACTACGCATATCCCATACAAATATAAGACGTTACGATCACGTCTCGTTACTATCGTTAAATAGACTCGCCCCTCTGATCAGCTATTGAATGCATTAACCCTTTCATTGTCCACGAAGCACATGGATGTGATCGACCAGCTGCAGCTGGGCCACCGAAGCTGGGCAGTGAATGCGATAATATTAAAAGTTAACAGTATTAAAACGTCCTACTCGAGATCGAGTTGGGTCCTTTCATCAAAACTAGTACGGATTCGTATTCAAGCCTCTCATGTGAAGCAACTCTACGCTTGGACGTTGAAACTTCTGGACTCAATAAGCTGTAGGTGGATATGTTAAAGATTATTTATCGTGTATTTATCGCGTACCTTTTAAAGTAAAAGGACCATGTATAAAAAAACTCTGGGACCACTTTTCAAAGTTTGTCCAACAGTGATGAAACATGGGGTAATGAAGAATGCAAAAGTGCCTATTGTCCTTTGTCAGCGTTTTGGTGGGTTTCAACCACCCCCAAGTTACTTTATTTTTCTACCTATAAACGTTACCTTAGAAAGTGTATGCCTTAAAAATCCGTTCGCGTAAATCAACTTTTTAATATGGTTCGGTAGTCTCTGTTACTATTACTCTGTCGTTTTACTAAGAATCTCTTACAAATCACAGGAGTTCAAGTAAATAAAGGTATTCCATCTTCAAGAGTCCTATTCAGCATCTGTTTGTCAGTACCTATCCATTTATCTAAGTGACTTTGAAAATTAGGCATTCTCCTTTTCGTGTCCAAGCAATGTTGGTCCAATGCATGTTGCGCGTAAACTAAACAGTCGACCGCACTGCTTTGAAATTCGAATGTTCGCGAATGTGGTTTGTACCTACGTTCCATTTTGTAAGGCGCGGATTGGACGCTGAGGCAAACGGATGTGAGATGAATGTAAATGCTTCAAATTTCGAATGTAGGTAGTTGTTATGATTTAAATTAGAGATTTGCCGAGGCCATTTTGTGGTAATACTAAAGTGCGTCGTCAATAAAATGTGCCGTTCAAATAATATTTCGCGAGAAAAGCCATAAAATGTGGTTTTTGAATGGTCCTTTCTAAATCGTATCAATTATTAAAAGCTGCTCAGCAAATAAGTGCGACTTATGTATTCTATTTAGGTACTAATTTATCGTCACGCTTTCATAGTTTTAATAGTTTTAAACCTATTTCAGGCTCCGCTGTGCTGATTTCTAGCGTTTCCTCTAGAATTTTTCCACAACTTTTTAGAAATGACGGAAAAAAGCTCACCCAGTCTCACAAAGTTATAAAAACGTTCATACGTCATGTACAAAAATTCATAACAAATTCATCGAGATACATTAAACCATGTATTATTTCTGCGAAATTGCTGAAATTAGCAAGCGAAACGGTGATGGAGCGAGATGGCAATACATGCGCCTTGCAATGGGCGGAGTTTATAGATAGGTACGGAATAGGTATATCGTATTTCTTTGAAGCCTACTGCAAGAAAGCTTTGACCAATGAGCTGAAAGGCTGTGCTAAAAGAAATGAACGGAACGTATTGGAATCGTTTCAAAGAGAAGCTCGAGTTTTTAGTTGCTTTGAGAATAAACAAAGTTGTTCTTTTTTTTAGTCTTTATGAAAACCTTGCTTTGGGTAATGAATACGGTTATAATATTGACTTATGTATCACGTAGTGGTTTTAATCTCTTTGTATGTATCAAATGAATATGTTCATAATAATATGTACATCATTTTGTATTTAGGTATGACTTAGAACTTCATTTGTTTTTGACAGAGTTCAAAATGGCGGAGGTTCTAAATTCAAGAGATTTTTATTCAAATGTTTATATGATGTATGCATATCGTTACATATTTGACCTATTTATTTATTTGAAAGATAAACCGATCCAATATTGGTTCCGGTGTTTTAGTCAAAACTCAGATTCTATGATTTTGTTAGATTTTTGATATGATAATTTTCGAAATAAAAGCTCACAAATCAGAGATGTTCAGTAGCATTAGCGCCATCTATAAAATTGATTTCTTACCTGCGCAAACTGCAAGCATACTTATAAAGACGAAACATGAGGCCGGGCTATTACATAGTAGGTACCTGTCTACTTTTGAAGTGTTACAAAGATATTCTAATAGGTGGTGCTGTAGGTACGGTAAATGCTCTCATACTTATTATTGCATTTTGCAGAGCTATTTGGCTCGTCATGGCGAAAATCCTCTTCAGGTCTTTACCATTTTTTTATGAGTACAAACTAAAATTACTACCTTTCAATTAAAACAATAATCATCGAAATCTCTCTCGAATAAATCAATGAATTTCACACCTAAACGGCTGAACGGAACTGAATGAAATTTAAAGGAGGGCGGACATAAGCTACTTGGAAAGCGCGTGCGAAGCCGCGGGGAGCAGCTAGTCTACACTAAAATAATATTATAAAGAGAAAAGATTTGTTTGTTTGTTTCCGAAACTACTGGACCGATTTGAAAAATTCTTTCACCATTAGAATCTTACATTATAATAAATAATAAATAAATAAAACTGAATGAGAAGATTATCCCTGATGAACATAGGCGATCAAATCTATCCGTGCGAAGCCGGGGCGCACCGCTAGTAATGTATAAAAACGAATTAATGGTAGAGTCCGTTGTCTCTAACTTTAATTGTAGGTTCGGTATAGTAATGACATGTTAGATACCATCTTTATTATGCAGTATTTATGTGTCAATGATAATCGACTTTTAAAAATAGCTTTTACGTGGTTCGTTACATTACTGGGTAGGTGTGTCATGAAATTTCAGGTATTGATAAAAATAAGTTAAAACCAGCTTAGGATAACCGTAATTACTCTTTATTCTTTTGAAATAGACAAGTAGGTTATAAAAACTATTAATATTATTTATTATTTTAATATTTTTACTGTTATTTTGTAAGTTTTCTCAAGTAAAAAAAAGAAGGTACGTTTTTCATATAGCTCTACATTTTTAGCATGAAAAGACCAAAGAGTAATTTTTATTGTATTTAATATTTATATAAGGTTAATTCTATCCCGTGGGAACGGGATAGAATTAACTAATGGGAAATTAATAATAAATTAATTAATGGGATAAAAAGTAGCCCATGGTTTATTCCGGGCTTAGAAACAAACATTTAAACATTCAAACATTTAAACTTTCGCATTTATAATATTAGTGTGACGTAGGTTACACTAGCAAATAGTGTAACTCACTAACTAACATCTTCATTCCAAATAAATAAATCTATAACCTTAATATATTAAGCCTACAAATAAAATTGAACAGAAACATATTTTCTGTCCAAAATAAAGAAAACGTAGAGCCTACCTAACAATAATGTTTGAAGATGATCTAAAATTCAAGTCGAAACTTTCCTACTGTCAAAATACCCATACTCAACCCAGAATACCTTAAAAATACATAGAAATGTCAAACGGACAGAACTGCCAACTAAAACAAACAAAATTGTAGACACCATTGGAACATCACTATCCATCGTCACCGTCACTAGGCTACCAACATGACAACAAATAAATTGGACAGTATTTTCGAGCGGCAACACACAAACAGAAGAATAAAAGCTCCATCGCATTCATTAACGCTCGTTAATTTTTATCCTGTCAGTGACAGAGGTATCTAGATTGAAACAGCATTGTGCGATAACGAGTTTAAATTATACCTGTTTTAACATCACAACTTTAATATGGGGCCGGTTAAATTGCGCGTATACTAAAACAAATTATTTTATTCGATGCCTGCTTCGATTTTAAATAGCTGCGGTATCATCTTCCTATGTATAGCGTCGAACATCAAAATTAACGTTTTTTTTAAGCTTATTGTTAAGTCTTTTAAAGTATTGCCAGTATTGCTTCAATCTACACGAATATTATAATTAAGAAAGGTTTTTATTTTTGTATGTGAGTTGAGTTTTGTGACGTGACCAAGAGTCCTGTAAGGTCTAAAGGAAATAAAGCACTTTGAAGTTTGAATTTTAACGAATAAACTTAAAATTACTGGAACGATTTCAAAAAATATTTCACCATTTCAGGGAGTGACAAAGGCTATGTTTTATCCCGGATTTTCTACGGAAACGGGAACTACGCGGGTGAAACCGCGAAGCGCTGCTGGTTGTAAATATGTAAGTTCTTAATCTACTAGTAATTTGTTTCGATTATTTGATTGTAATTTTCTTTGTTAATAAAGATCATTTTATTGTTACTAGATAAGTTATCACCAAATCACACTAATTTATAAATGCAAAAGTTTGGATATAATGTTTGTTAAATATAAGGATGAAAATATTTAGTAACGATTCCACGCAAAACCTCCGATAAGATCTAACAAAATTTAGTCCGCGTAGTAGAAAAAAAATACACCAACTATAAAATGAAAAAAAAACTATCAAAACAAGACGTAAAATAGTTTCGTCTCTTAACGAGACATCAGGAAACCACAAAACACGACCCTGACACCGAGAACGCCAAGCAACAACAGCACCGGAGTCTCACCAGAGATGTTGCCACTTCGAGCTTCCGCAAAGTATCATAAGAATCTATTATTTCTCTATGTTTGTTACATCTTATCGCCAAAACTACTGAAAATATCGGGTTGCAAAGTGAAATTAAGATAAAAAAGCATAGGTTTTCATCCTATAAATCAGTTCCCATTGAATAGAAATAACCTTTGAACGTTTCGATAGAAACAACGCGTGCGGAACCCCAGGCAGAATCTTGTATCTATGAAATAAAGTGTAAATTGATTCTAATTGAGAAAAACCTACTATCACTTAAACCATACAAAAGTTGTTATCCATTGTATTATAATTTAAAAGGTTGTGATTTTGTGCGAGTGAGTATGGCGCGGCGACATACGTGCTTTATTCTGGCTTGCACGGAAGACCAGCGGTATGGCAGGTTCTTACTTCCATAGCATCCTCTGAGAGTCGGCCATTTTTGTTGTAACTCTAACTGATTGGTTCTTATTTATATTGTTCGAATTGGGCAACAAAATAAAAAAAATTGTTTTTACGTTTACTTGCTTTTTTATTTTTGACAATCCTCCATTTGTAATCGCATCCTGTACTATATTCCCCTGAGGTTATACGACTTTGGTACCTTTTAGAAAATTGAAAATTTATAATCTGTTTGCCTTTTTCTGATGAAATTTTCAGCCACTATGATAAAATATCTTCTGAGCTTATGCGTGTCACCCCTACAGGCTAAAGGCTTACAAGCAATTTTTCCAAAATATGAATTTATCAATAACTTGTTCTTTTTAGAGGATTTGCTCAAATATTGGAGGCATTTTATTTGTCCTATCACCCTAAGGGCATGAAGAGGACGTCTAGTGACCCTATGGCGTTTAGCAATTTGAGATTTAAGATTAAAATCGATATTTGAAGTAAATTAAACAATTCGATTGGTCTTCAATATTAAAGACAACTCAGGCTGAAGTCCAAAGTTTATGGCCAACAAGAAATTCTCCAACAAAATTATAAGCTTTTGTTGCAAAGTAAAACCGATCATAAATTAAGAATCCGTTATCCAATCCCCGAAACTTAAACAGAATTTATTAAGTAGGTAATTTAATAGAATGGCCGTCGAAAGGTCAAAAAGCACTCAATTCCAGCTTTATTTCAGCGAGCACGTTTTACACTCGACTTTATAAGTAACAGCTCTCGCAAACTTTTATGGAGAATTCTTTTAGAATTATTTTGAATCTGAAAACCAAGACTTTTTCCACATCTTAAAGATTAACCTTGAGGTTCTAAGTTCTCATTAGAAATCCCTTCATTTTCGAACTCCCTAATAAAATAAACGCCTTAATGTTCTCCCCAAACTTTTTATCGAAAAAGGCCGTGCTACCACAAAACTTAGACAGCTGATTAATTCCCGTAAAAATATCGCCACATCGTGTCTACAAAGTATTATAATACTGGACAAACAGTTAACCCAAAAGTTGCGAAAAAATGTAGCTTTCTCGGGTAAAGGCGAGGGTAATGGGCCGAAGAGAGAATATTCTTTAACAAGTTTCGGCCTTAGCGTGGGTCATGATAAAACTTTTTATGTTCTACTTATATGGGACAGGGCAGTTTTGGAATCCATAACGCGTTGTGGTGTCGTTAGACTGTGGAAGGGTGAAATCGGCTATGTCGTCGTGGGGGTCGGTCAGGATTTGATCAAGTTAAATATTTTTAGGCATTTTTTTAAGGATTTTTATAAAAAATAAGCCATAAAGCAGGATTTGATCAGGTTAAATCTTTTTAGGCATTTTATCAAGGGTTTTTATAAAAAATAAGCGTTAAAAAAGGAAAAAGCACAGACAGTAGCTTTTTTAAACAATATTTATGATAAGTGTAATTTTTTTTTATAAATAGGTCTTTTAATAAAAAAATATAGTAACTAGGTTAAAATGTAAAATCAGTAAATTGCATAATACTAAAAAAAAACAAAAATCATATTTTTTAAACACTTATATTTGAAACAATAAACTACCATAGCAAATCAATATTAAAATAAGCAAATATAATAAAGCTCTCAAAGAATTTCTTTATAAAACAGCATGGTGTTGTAGCATACACAAAAATAAAGCAAAGCAAATAAAAAGCTCGTAACTGTATGCAAAAATATATAATATTTTTTAAAAAAAATATCATAGATATTGGAATAAGTGCAACACGTGCAAGAAAGTTTTAAAAAGTTTACTCACAATAATTGGCGGAGGCGGGTATTCAACCTTTGCAGAACGCAAAATATCTACTAGGTGAACCATAAGGACCGCTATTATTATGCCCTTATTGATAAAGAAACTTTAAAGAATGTTTTTGTTGACAAGAGGGAGCGGAGTGACGCGCGTTGCGATCGTAATGTCAGTTGAGGATCGACGCGACACAGCCGAGCAGCACGGCGTTCGGGAGTCGACTGAGTGAGCGGCCGAGCCGTACGCACGCGGGGAGGTACGCACTCACGCAGCCGTGACAGCCAATCGCGTGCGTGCGCCGCGCGCACCCCCGCACCCCACGCCCGCCCCTCACCCGCCCGTCACCTCACAATCGATGCCCTATATTGCATTAATTATTTAGGAAACACGCAATAAGATAACGCAAGTTGGCAGATAAGGGATCTCAGAGAAACTTTAAATAAATCATCGTGTCTTCGTCCGTTCGACGCGCGGTCAACCCGACCGGTTGCGTGCTTTCAAAGCTCGCTGGCTGATACTGATAACGCGTTATTTACGTTCTCGGTCCGACAGACCTTTGTTTTTATCCAGTTTATTTATAGACGAAATATAATAGAGGAAAAAAGGTGATTCATTCATCAAGTCAGTGGGATTGGTTAAGTTGGCTCACCTCTATTCCACCTTCTAAACTGGCCGCTTTGTTTGCGTGGTGCTGAGCACGAGAGGAGAACAAAAACAACAAATTTATATTTTTGGAAGGTTGTCAACTCGTTGTTTACCAATATTAATTTATGTTTATGTGGAAAACGCTTTTATGGAGGTTTGAATATTGTGTTTTTCTCGGGTGCGAAAAAGAGGAAAAAGGTGGAAAAAATGCACACACCTTTTTCAGTAAATTTCGCATGCAGTGTTACTCAGACGGTAAACAAATACCGAAATATTTTACTTTAAGTTTTTCTGATAATAAAACACTCGAATTTAAATTAAGAAGGGATGCGATTCACTGACTAAAAACATAACCACGGACCTAATATCAATCTCCATCAGAATTCAAGACAGGCTGGGTCGGTCACCTGCCGCCGAACGTGAGTGGAATCCACGTTATAGAATAATTAGCACTATTGTTTACCACTTCAGTGTCACAAGGATCAATTTTGCTTGCGGTATTCAGTTTTTGATTAGACTACAGGTGAAATAGTTCGCGAACTATTTCGAGTTGTGTATTTGAGTTTGTTATTGTGCTTGCTTCGATGCCAGAGGTCGATTTCGCTGGACCCTTCCAAACACTTAAAACTTTGAGTTCGGCTAAGTTTGTAGCTAAATTGGGTATAAATATTAAGCTCAACTATTCGGTGCCTCAACGGTCTATTAATTTGAAATCTCTGCTAAAGCTTTGCGTTATTTGAAAACTAGTTTCTGCCCGTGGCTTTATCCAAGTTCATCCTCAATAATGTATGATGCTTGAATGCTTGAAAACGAAAGTTTTGAGCTGAGACGTGGACACTCACGGTAGGGCTTGTCCACCAGTTTAAAGTCGCCCAGCGAGCTATGGAGAGAGCTATGCTCGGAGTTTCTCTGAAGGATAGGATTCGTAACGAGTACATCCGACAGAGAACCAAGGTTGTCGACATAGCTCAAAGGATTAGCAAGCTGAAGTGGCACTCGGCAAACGTAGTGTAGGACGCCCTCCGACCAGGTGGGATGACGATTTGCGAAAGACTGCTGGCAGATGCTGGATGCGGCAAGCTGAAGACAGGGCGCGATGGCGCTCATTAGGGAGGCCTATGTCCAGCAGTGGACTGATATAGGCTGATGATGATCATGAATGTATGATATTTTGAAGAAAATTTACAGGAAATCTTTTCCTGTAACTGAGGACACCAATTTAATCTTGCTGGTCAATGATGACGGGACAAAATACGAAACCCCCTAAAAGATTTCACCCCAAAGCTCTTCTGTGAAATCATTTATTTATACGAATCGAGTTACGTCACTGCGGCTCGTGGTTGACCGATTTTTCCCACCTACATCAGTAGCGTTTGACACATGTCAAATTGCTTTAAAATAGATGTGACGAGGGCCAAAAATCGGAGGTGGTCGTTTCGGGTCATAAGTCGGTAAGCTATTTATGAGCCAATTTAGCTAAAGCGTTTGGGCTACAATAAGATTAAGATACTTATTTGAAAAAGTGTTAAAACTATCAATTGGAGTTTTTATTCCATAATGAGCTTCACCTTGAAAAAAAAAAAGAACTATTCTGTTCTACTTTGCGTTTGACCACCATGAATTAAAATCTAGACAGATAAAGTTCAAAGAAGTACCTCTATACATAGTAAGACAGTACCTTACAAACCTAATTCAAACAGTAGGCCATTTTTGGTCCAGGTAGGGTAAGTACAACTTGAATTCAGCTTCAGACAAAAGTTTATTTTGAATACTATTATTTTGAGTTGGTACTAACTTTTAGACATATGACCAGACTTTTAGTTGACAGGTTAATTTCCTTTTTATTAAACCACATCGTGCGTTGCCACTTTAAAGTTGACTTCAAGTGTCTACAAAATTGCTGCTTCGTGATATATGGAGCCGTCTGGCTTGAAGACAATAACTTAAATCTGTGACAAGAACTATGAATATTTTGAAATTGTCCCAGGTGTCAGCTTCGTAGGTCATTTAGAGTTATTAATGACCTAACTTAGATAGTGTCACTTAAGTAATATTTCGTTATGAAAGGTTGACTTTTACAATATATTAAGCCGTGCCACAAAATTCTTTGATGAGTGCGACAATTAGAACACCGAAGTGTCATGAATTGTAAGGGACACCTTTAACACCCTTAACTTAACTGAGATACGATTTGCCACTTTATAATTGAGTCAATGAGCAAGAGTTGTTGATTGACCAGATAAATTTGTCAAATTTTTCTGTGTGTTCCTAATCCTATGACGTATTTTATTAGGTTTAACCAAAATCTAAGTCAGTCAAGGTAATTTAACGATTGCACTTGTGTAGGACACCCTCCGACCAGATGGGATGACGATTTGCGAAAGATTGCTGGCAGATGCTGGATGCGGCAAGCTGAAGACAGGGCGCTATGGCACTCATTAGGGGAGGCCTATGTCCAGCAGTTGACTGATATATGCTGATGATGATGATGACTTTCCAGATGTGACGTTTTTCGCCTTGACACTGGAACTCTAGCAAATATCCCTACTTTACCCTAAAAGTTACAACATACTGATTAGGTCTGTATTAGTTGTTATGTATATATTTATATGGGTAGAACACGTTGCAGCAATACGTTCAAATTTCCTATTCCACATTAAAAATTCACCAAATTTTATTTTTGGCAAATGGATCATTGTCTTTTATAAAGTGTTATTTATTATTATTCCAAATAATTCTATACTAGCGGTCCGCCCCGGCTTCGCACGGGTATATTCTATCACCTATGTTCAATAGGGATCATGTAGGATTGTAATGGTGAAAGAATTTTTCAAATCGGTCAAGTAGTTTCGGAGCCTATTCAATTCAAACAAACAATTCTTTTTTCTTTTGAAGTGTAGATTACGAATTTCGCAGTCCAATTCCCTTTAGGTACAGTCAAGATAAAACTCTAGTGTATAACACAAGACTTCTCTAAGATTGGCATATTATATGCTTTTAGTTTCCATGCTCTTTGGAAGATTAACAAAGCGGTGCCATATGGCAGTATAAAATTACTCATGTGGTATAAAATGCGCATGTCACCCATAAAGGACGCTTGTACTACATCTGGTTTGTTCTCTTACGGAAGTAAAAGTTAAAGAAACAGGAAATAAATATATGTTTGTGAAACAGGATGCCTGAAACGTGACAGTATTTTTGTAGTTGTTTTATATAGTTTTTAATTTTATGTAATATCTTCTGTTTTGTAATTGTTTATCCGCTTTTAGGAGGAGATTCTACATAGAATGTTTTCGGCTGTATATTTTTTTTATGTATGCCTATTCGCCCATTTCTCTGTCAACAAATGGTTTCCATAGCAACATGCGTAAACAAATATAATTAGACTCGAATGTAAACTAGATGTGGCCACTTGAAAAATTAGATCGCGCTATCGAAGAGCTACGGGTTAAAAACTACTTCCAAACCCATTTTCATTGTTCAGGAAATTGAAGTCAGTAGTATATTATTGGGCACACCACCCCACCTTCAGCGCCTTCGGCGCTTACGGAGGGGTTCGGTGCCCAATAATATCGTAATTTGTTGGGTATAACTCATCTGGTTGCCTAAAACAGATGTCATTCGACTTCCAACACTCTCATAATGAAGTTTGTTAAACAACCGATTTCGCTACGATTAGACAACATTAATATTGATTCTGAAAAAAAAAGCTTACGTCATGGAAAACTTTTACCGAATACCATACGATGCATAATATGTGGACCATCTAACTGTGGAAAAACAAATTTATTAATAGCTTTACTCTTGCATGAAAATGGATTGAAGTTTCAAAATCTTTATGTGTATTCTAAAACTCTTTATCAGCCAAAGTATGTATTTTTGGAACGCGTGCTAAAGATGGTTCCAAGCGTAACTTTTTCTAAATACCAAGAAAATGAAGAGGTTTTGAAACCAGAGGCTGCAAAATTTAACTCCATTATTATATTTGATGACGTAGCATGTGAAAACCAAAGTAATGTGCGTGATTATTTTGCGATGGGTAGACATAAACACATAGATTGTTTTTATTTAAATCAAACTTATAGCAAAATACCCAAACAGTTAGTAAGAGATAATGCGAACTTAATTGTCCTCTTTAAGCAAGATGATATTAATATGAGACATGTTTACGACGAACATGTTAACACGGATATGACATGGCAAGAATTTCGAAACATGTGTTCAAATGTTTGGAAAGAACCCTACAGCTATTTAGTGATTAATAAAGATTGTTCGAAAAATAAGGGATGTTATCGTAAAAAGTTTGATACTTTCATTGAGTTTAATTAAATCAAAATCATCGAAAGATTCATAAAAGATATCTGTTGACATTTGTGTTGAAACGTTGCAAGTGCCTGTCGTGCGATTTGTAAGTTAACCATCAACTTATAAATAAAAACAAAGAAAATATGAATCCTGTACATCGTCACTATGCTAGTGAAAGCATGCGCTTGGAAAGTTTCAAGAACTGGCCTATTGGATTGACTCAAAAGCCACTGGATATGGCAAATGCAGGATTTTTTTATACTGGACAAGGTGATAGAGTTACTTGTTATTTTTGCAATGGAAAACTTAAGGACTGGCCCCCCGGTGACAAACCTTGGGAAGAACACGCACGCTGGTTCAAATCCTGTTTGTATGTTTTAATCGTGAAAGGTGAAGAATATGTACAAAATATTGAAAGTCTAATGTATAAAAATCCTGTACCCAGTGATGATTGTTATAAAACTAACGAAAATAAACTTTCAACAACAACTACATCTATTAACTGCAAAATTTGCATGGAAAATGACGTGAATACATGCTTCTCACCTTGTGGTCATGCTGTGGCTTGCGCCAAGTGCGCTCTTTCAATCTACAAAAACTGTCCTATGTGCAGAAAAGTGTACACAAATATTATTAGACTGTATTTTAACTAACTACTATATATAACAGAACTATAGCTAAAACTGAACCATTCCTATGATATAACTCTAACGTACCATTCCTATGATATAACTTTATCGTTAAATCAAAAAGTTATAATATGATGGAAAAGAATATAAAAAGACAAATTGTAAATGCTGCAGAAGCTGTAAAAAGAAAGGTACGAAATATGAGAAACATTGAAACGGAGAAAAGTTATATTCTGGGTTCCTTTTTTAAACCAATAACAAAACCCCTGAATCAACTGGTTGAAAAAGAATTTAAAGTTGATACGAACGAACCTAGCTTTGAATCATCAAGTCCATTCGATAAAACACTAAAAAAGAGATCTCCAAGTGTTGGGCTTAATGTTTTTAGTCCACAAAATAAAGATTCAAATGAATCAGACAATTTGAGAAGCTCTGAATCTGAGGATGATGATAAAGATGATTCATTCAAATCAGGTACGAGTGAGCCTAGTTTTGAAAAAGAAGTTTCTTCGTGGTCTTTAAATTCAGATATTGTAAGCCATGTTCCATTCGGCGTAAGAAATGAACGTGGTAAACTTATGATGGGATCCGCACGTGTGCTTATTTTTGATCATGATATTCAAGTTGGTACAAACAAATTTAAAAAAACTACAGGCTTAGATGAGCTTTTATTTAAAAAAGTTCCTAATGTATCAAAAGTAACTGAGGAAGATTTAAAACACTATAAGTTGATGTTGTTAGAAACAAATGTACATCGACGAGATTATGATCCACATAAACCAATTAGAAGTAACAGAGGACGAAAATACTTAAACATCATTAAACCTTTATTTAGGTTACGGAAGATTTCTGCAAGCACGGACAGTAGTCAACCGAATGTACATGAAGGAGAAGGGTTATCTATTTTGAAGAAATGGAAGAAAAATGTTGATTATGTTTACTGGGATGATCCTAATGAATTGGTTGAAAGGTTGAAACTATTAATTGCTTCTCGAGATGCTGGTAACACTGGGTTGGATAATGAAATAATATCTATTGTAGAAGAGCTGCGTGAGAGTGGTATTATTTCCAATAAATAAGACATAGTTCAAAACATTCTTTCATTCAAGCATGATCCTTGTAACCTATCAGTTCTCCATTAGAAATGGATAAATTTGGTCACCACATTAATAAACCATTACGCTTAGCCGATGTTTTAGAAACCTCTGGCAATGCATTCATACCAGAAGAAATAGATGTCCAATCAAAGAGATTGAGTGGTGTTTTAATTCCTTTGAAAGCCAATGATGCTGTTAATAAAGAATACGTAGACAAACAATTTGAGTCATTTGCAAGCAAGCAAGAAGTTAAAGATTTATTAAATACTGTAAAAACAGAAATTATAAAATATATTCAACAGCTAAGAACTAATTAGAACGTCATTATCTAAAAAATGAGTAAACTTCAAGTTGTAAACGAAATTCATAAAACAGCAAGGAAAAATTTTATTCGACGACCTGTGGTATTAAAAGGAATCGATGACTTATGGCAAGCAGATCTTATTGATTTGCAAAATTTAAAAAGTTTTAATCGTGGCTTTAGTTTTATATTAGTAGTATTAGATTGTTTCACTAAGTTTACATGGGCAATTCCAGTTAAAACTAAGGCGAAATCCGAGGTAGCAAATGCATTTAATAATATCTTAGTTACAACAAACCGTAAACCTGATAATTTACAAACGGACATGGGTACAGAATTTTATAACGATGAGTTTCATAAAATAACCACGTCAAATAAAATTAACCATTATTCTTCATATTCAGTAAAAAAAGCTTCCATAGTTGAACGAATAATAAAGACTCTGAAACATAAACTATACAAATGTTTTAGTTTAAATGGTAGTTATAAATGGATTGGCAAGCCGTTAGAAAATGTTGTAAGTACATACAATAATACAATACATCGCATTACAAAATTTAAACCAAACGATGTTAACAAATCAAATCAGATTACAGTAATGAGAAATATAAAAAAGTCACAGCTACCAAATTTTCAATCAAGGATAAGCAAATTAACTGTAGGAGATTTGGTACGTATAAGCAAATATAAAAGTACTTTTGAAAAGGGTTATACACCAAATTGGTCTACTGAATTATTTTTAGTAACAAAAGTGAATCCTACAAAACCAATTACATACGTCATTGAAGATTTGCAAAAACATCCCATTTTGGGGACTTTTTATGCGCAAGAACTTCAGAAAACAAGTTGTCCTAATATTTATTTAATTGAAAGAATTTTAAGAAAAAAGGGCAGTAAACTGTTTGTTAAATGGTTAGGTCTCTCGAATAGTGAAAATAGTTGGATAGAAAAACGTGCACTGCTATAATAATGAGTTAGAAGTTATATAAAAATATCTATTACGCGTTACAATCAGTCATTACTGTCTAAACAATGCATGGTGGAGGACTAGTTAACAGTCTGATAAATAACTTACCATTTGAGCTGCATTTACCTGGATACAATTATTGTGGTCCTGGGACGAAATTAAGAGAACGATTATTGCGAGGTGATAAAGGAGTTAATCAGTTGGATAACGCTTGTATGCAACACGACATTGCATATAATAATTCTAACGAATTAAAAGATCGACACATAGCTGATTTAGAATTACTAAACATGGCTAAACAGCGAATGAAGTCTAAGAATGCAGGGAAAGGAGAGAAATTAGCTTCATGGCTAGTGAGCAAAGTGATGAAAAACAAAGTCAAACATGGTGCGGGAACGAAATCATTCAGATCTATGGTTTCTACAATTCGCAATCGTCTAAAGAAATTGAAACCATCAAGCAATTCAAAAGCTATAAAAGTAGCATATTCAGCTGCAAAAAAACTCGTTAAACAACATAAAAGCGTTCGAATGCCTCGCATCATACCATTACCTAAAACAGGGGGTATTCTTCCACTGATACCAATATTTGCAGGTTTGTCTGCACTAGGTGCGTTGGCCGGAGGTGCTGCAGGTATTACCAAAGCGGTACATGATCACAAATCAGCCAAAAAGAACTTTGAAGAAGCTCAAAGACATAATAAAATGATGGAGTCTATCGCTTTAGGAAAAGGTCTTTATATGAAACCTTACAAGCAAGGAAATGGTCTGTTTGTGAAAAGTTCAAAAAACTGATGAAAAGGTTACCTAATCGTGCACTTACTAATATAGAATTATCTAAGTATGCTTTTGAATACATACCCTTTTTTAGAGGTGTTTATATGAGAGATGAATTACCCAAAAAACCAAAAGTTATCGAATGTGGTATTATTAATTTAGATAGTTCAGAGAATGAAGGTACACATTGGGTAGCCTATGTGAAAAAATTTGGTTATTGCGAGTATTTTGACAGCTTTGGAGATTTAAAACCTCCTTTGGAGATAGTTAAATATTTAAAATCAAATTTAACATATAATTATTGTAGCTATCAACGTTTTAACACAACAAATTGCGGACATCTCTGTTTAAAATTTCTACATGAATTTTGGGATAAATGTTTTTGAGCTATTTAATTGATAAATAAATTGTATAAATAAATGTCCATGTTCTAATTTACCCATTTGCAAAATGTCCTTTACAGTGTCCATATCTGGTAATAAATCAGCTTTATCGACTATATATTATCCTGCTTTGCAATTTGATGGTGAATATGAATGCGCTCTATTGCACTTATCGACGTTTAATTCAATTCCTAACATCGATAGCAAAAACAACATTTTTTCTTATGGAAATAATGAAAATTTAGAAATACCAGAAGGTGCATACGAACTACAAGATATTTCGGATTATTTAAAACAAAATTTAAAATTAAAAGGAATAACTTTTAATTTGTTTTGTAATAACAACACATTGAAAATATTTATTTATTGCAACAAAGACATACATTTTGAAAAAAACAACTCTCTTGGCAAGTTACTAGGGTTTGGCAAACAAACTCTGAAAGCAAATATATTACATGAGTCACAACTTCCAGTCAACATTATATCTACGACCGTGCTGAGGATCGAATGTGATATAGTGAGTGGATCGTATATTGATGGAAAATCAAGTCATATCATTCATGAATTTGCACCTAACGTCCCACCAGGTTATCGAATTATAGAAATACCTAAAAATATCATATACTTTCCTGTCAACCAAGCTACCGTAAGCTCTATAAACATAAGATTGTTGGATAATAATAATAATTTAATTAATTTACGTGGCGAAGAGGTTCATTTGTATTTGCATATTAAAAAAAGATGATCGACTATAATAAATACAGTTATGTAAAAACCAATCACGCCAGTGTCAATCGAACTATCAGTAAAGGAAGAGCTAAGAGAATAAATAAATTAACAGAAGAAAATAAAAGATTTCTAAAATTAATTGGACTTCTAAAATGAGTATTTTGGATATTTCAAGTACACCAGCTTTTGATAATACAATCGATAGTATCGAATATCATTCATATAAACCATACGTAACAAGTTTCAACAGGAATGATGAAATTCGCATACCAATCAATCAACAAGATCTATACATATTACCATCAGCAAGTACTCTTTACTTAGAAGGTTCAGTGAATATTGTAAAAAAGGATACCAAACTAAAAGTAACGAGTGTGGAATTTACTAACAATCCTTTACTTTATCTTTTTCAAGATATTCGATATGAAATTAATGGAGTGGAAATAGATAGAATCAAAAATGCTGGAATTACAACAACAATGAAAGGTTTATTATCTTATAATCAAAATGAAGCTAGAGCATCGAAAGCATGGGGTTGGGATGTTAATGGAACAAAATGTGACGGAAATTTTACAGCTTCAATTCCTCTTAGTAATTTGTTAGGTTTTGCTGAGGATTATAAAAAAATTATTATAAACTGTAAACATGAATTGATACTATTACGCAGTAATACTAATTTAAATTCATTAAAAATACCAACAAGTGATCTTCTTGATGATGTAATAATAAACAAATTAGTTTGGCGTGTGCCGCACATTAAGGTGTCGGACAAGGAAAAAGTTAATTTACTAAAAATATTAGAAAAAGATCGTCCTTTGCATGTTGCCTTTAGAAATTGGGATCTATATGAGTATCCACTGTTACCGCGAACTACTAAACATACCTGGTCTATAAAAACTTCGTCACAGATTGAAAAACCTAGATACGTCATTATTGGACTACAAACAGACCGTAAAAATTTTGCAGAAAAAGACATGTCACAGTTCGATCATTGTAACTTAAGGGATGTTAAAGTTTATCTCAACTCTACATATTTTCCGTACGAAAGTTTTAATGTCAGTTTTCTCAATTCTAAATTTGCATTAATATACGAACAGTATGTAAAATTCCAACAATCATATTATGGGCGTAGAAGTGAACCATTATTAACTGCTTCTGAGTTTAAAGATAAAGCACCGCTTTTTGTCATTGATTGTTCTAGACAAAGCGAAAACCTTAAATCAGGCCCTGTAGTAAGCGTTCGCGTAGAACTCGAGTGTAATTCAGAGATACCGGATCAGACAGCTGCATATTGCCTCATTTTAAACGATTGCTTGATTGAGTATAGACCACTGAGCAATACAGTAAAGAAATTAACATGAGTTGTAATATAGTAATAGTAGATTTGCAAGGATTCAAAGACATTAATAATTATTTTATTATCAAGGAGTTTGCTATTGTAATCAACGGACAAACTCAAACATTTATTATCAAACCTCCATATCCTTTTAACACTTTAAGTAATGAAGAAAAAAAACGTGTACGGTGGTTGGAAAATAATCGTGGAATCTTTTGGAGCGAGGGTTTTATCGATCACCAAGAATTCAAGCGCACGATCATACCCTATTTGAATAAGAAGAAAATTGTAACTAAAGGTATGGAGAAAATTAAATGGATTCGCGAATTGAGTAAAAATTGTGATATTTTAGACATAGCCGATAAAGGCTGTCCTAATTTTAAGAAATTGTACAGTGACTATGAAAAATCAAATGTTTCTTTGAACTGTATCCATCATAGAAAAACATGCGCATTAAAAAATGTTTTGTGTATTAAAATGTGGTATGAGGATAATAAAATAAGTATATAGGAGTCTTAAATTCTTTTTTAATTACATAAACATGTTAATATTTTATCAAGTTAAATAAGAATTAATAACCTATGAGATTGTACTGCTGATTGTATTTTTTAGAGAATAAATTTTATGTTTTTCTTACGTACCTACTTTGTTTTATTCTTTAACTCATAAATAAAAACCAATATCTGATAGCTAATTATTATTTATTAAAATAACTTACTGCTAGGGAATACATGTTATATTTTCACTTATATTTTTCACAATCCGTACTGTTTGATCCAACACTTCGTCATACATGTTTTTAACTATATACTGAGCCGAAACTATCACGTCGTCATTGCCATTATCAATATCAGTAATTTTAATTTGAATTAACCTCCTACCCTTACAAATATCGCGGCTGAGTACGAATATCGACTGATTAGATCGATGACGTTGCTTTTCTACACTATCTAATTTCTTCTTCTTAGACTTTGTTTTCTTAGCTCGCTTCGATGAGCTATTGAATGTAATTAAAGGCAAGTCATCTTCCATTTCCCCAGGAGGAACCTGTCCACAGTGGAACAATAGATCTTGAGTGTTAATCCCAAAAAGACCATTCTGGGTCTCATCGATAACTCCGTTTCCTAAATCCGTCATTATCTGTAAATAAAAATACCTATATTAATCACAATTTGACGGGGGGTTATCATGATACACTAATAATAATATTAAGTTTGAAATAGTGAATCTTACCAGTAGTTTAACTGCTTAATATTCGCACCTTGTATTGTGAGATCACTAATATTGAAGAAATATGTAGTATAGTATACTTTCGAAAATCTGAAACAAAATGAAAAGGTAATAAGTATTTTAAAGGGAGATAAATTAAAATTAAACTCATAAAAAATATCTTATACTTACAATTCCTGACTTCAATCCTATGTTTCACCTTCGAGAGTAAGCTGACTAATGAGTGGTCGGTTTGCAGTAATAAGTTGAGTTTATAAATGTAAATTTGAGTATTCAGCATTTTCATGTTCTAACAAGTTTTTATGATTACCTACCTGTCTGGTGTTTTATTCCACTTTGAAGTTGCCGCAGACTGATGCTCTTTCATAAAAGAAACATGTATGTATATGCACCTACCTAAAAAGCCTACTAAAGTAAGGTAGTAAAAAAATAAACAATCAGTTATAGTTTAAAGCTATTTATTTTATTCTATTTTTCTTACTTATAAGATCACAAAGAACCTTTTTATTAATAATCAACTAACGTCATAGTATCAGTTTTTATTTATGTACTTATGCAATACAGCTAGCCTGCTAAAGAATACAAAACAAACTTTAAATTTACTTATTCATAAAATTCATACAAATTAAGTCATTATATTAATAGGTATGTACTTAGGATATTCGAACCTCTAGATGTTGAAAGGTTAGGATTAGCTAGTTTGTTTACAAAGCAGTATAGCTAAGTTAGCTAGCACTATAATAGTAGATCGGTTTGTAGTCCGTTCTATGCTTTAGAGCATCCTAATACCTAAAGTACGTAGACATCTGTTACAAAATTTGGAATATATTTATTTCTTAAATATACTAGCATTACCCCAGGCTAAAGTGGAGACTTTATCAGACGATAGTATCCGTTTATCATCATTGCTAGAAAGTGCTACTTTATTCACACTCTGAGTAAATATTACATGTTTTATTGACTTGAATAGTACATTCTTTTTGCGAATAACATTACAGTTATATAAAGCATCTTTATAGTCAGATATATTTAATTTTTTTACTACTGATTTCTTCGTACCTTTCGCCTTCTTTATTGTTTTGTCTATTGTTTTAATACAATAAAGTTTTGAACGCAGTCCTACAAATTCTTTGATAATTTGACCACCCATTTCATCCTTAAATAGTCCTGGGATCTTTTTATTTATGATGGGTAAGTCAAATTCGTTGTTATCGTCGTAATTGCTGGTATCAAAATATTTTAAGAAGTTTAGTTTAAAATCTTGGTAAGGATTATTGGTTTGTATGTAATAAACTAGACTGTCGGTATCAGTGTAACATAATTCAACCCGGTTACCATAAAACGGTTTTATAACGGAGTAGTGAAAATCGTACATGTGACTCTTAGATAATTCCAGTACAGTAAACCCTATGTATATCGGTTTATTTAGAATAACACGCGAAGGCTTCAATTGGATTGCTACTAAATCTTCAGAAAATATCGAAGCACTGTGAAAATAAGGGCTGGCTATCAATTTCTCCGCATTATTTGTCTTTTTCGTTTTATTATCCGAGTCACACCACTTGTTTACTAACTTAACTTCTATTCGTTTCTCATTGTTTTCTAACGTCTTTCCAAACACACTGTTATTCAGTAATTTGTAAAAATCGCTGGCAAATATAGATTCGGCCTCCTGACGCAACTGCGTGTTAAGATCAATGTATTGCTTTAAAAAATTACTTTGTTTGAATGTAATAGCACGATGGATTTTATTCAACACCAAACCATGCTGTAAACATTTTTTTAAATGAACGTAATGAATAATGTAGTGGAATTTATCATACAAATTTGGTATAAGTTTTTTGTTCTTGCCACCTGATGGTATGAATTTTTCTGGACAAAATGGAAGATCATTATGTTCAGTGTGTAATTTCTCAGGATACATTAAATCAACTTCAAGAATATATCCGTTTTCATTATTTTCACTAATATGGGTTAAGTTTAATTGTAAAGTATTTATTTCATCACTGTTCATAAACCTAAAATCAGAATAGGGCAAGCATTGACACATGCTGTAACCATATAAATTGTTACAGTCCAAATACATAATGAATGAATTTTTACTAGATGGGTCAAAAGTATCCACGTATTCATTATTGGCATTAACATGTCTCTTAGAGCACAAACAAATGCCTCCACGAATACCTTTTTGTATCATTCTATAAATTTCCACATCGCTTATCAATTCTAACCGAACACCTGTTTTCAACAGCATGGCATCAAATGATAAGCTTGGCGCCGTAAGATAGAACGCGGGGTCAAGATTATATGATCGTTTAGAGGTCTTTCTAAAGTTTTCAAATATATCTGTTAGCAAGAGAACATCTGTTTTTAGATATAAATCTGTGTACATTCCCATATTTTTAATATTGAACGCTGACCAAACCGCTTGCGCATGATCATAGTCTTCATCAGTAATTGGTTCATCGGTGATAGAGTTATAAAATTCATTTTTAGAAGGCAGACTAGTATCTTTGTAACGTTCCTTTCGAGACATATAGTCATAAGGATACACTCCTTTTCGAGTAAGCAGGTTGAACTGTTCTTCGTTAGGAAAATAAGATTCCAACTGTTTAAAGTCTTGTTTGTTCATTGTAATAGCTAGTTTTTCTAAGCTAGTTCCCAAAAATTTGAAAGAATCAACAAACCGAACCTGAACGCTTTCTTCGTTAGAAATCGGAATAAACTTTGTAAAAGAAATATAGCTTTCTTTAGTTTTAGGTATCAATTTAATAGATCCTGGAGCTTCGCCTAATTCATTTATAAAAAGATGACTGTCATAACCAGATAGATTGTGAAAGAATATTGGTATGAATTTGGGTAGTTTGTATTGAATATTACAGTAACTATGGGCAGCGCCTCGGTATTTACCAGTCAAGTGACAATGATCGCGAACTCTATCAACATCTAAAATGTGGTCGCAAATGTGACATGTAACAGCGTTTTCAAAATCGCGAACGTTGTCTTCTGTGAAAGTCATCGGAACGCTATATTTTAGAATAGAATATATTTTTCGAGCATCTTGATTTATAGATTCTACAAATCGTTTTACACAATCGGAACCGCGGTATGAAACAAGTCGATTGTGGCTTTCGTCTAGGGTACACGTTATATGATAAGCAAAAGCTACAGGTACATGTCGCTGCCGCGTTTCTGTACTCGCTGTAGTTGGGTTAGGTTCACAAGATTCGTACCGTTCGAGCATCGTTTCAAAATCTGCGTAGATAACAAACGGTACAGTTTGTTTTCTATTAAAATTTTCAAACTGTATGAATGAACCCTTCGGAGGTAGTTCAGTAGCAACACCTCCACAATTGTGGGAACTAAGCTTGTCGCTTGATTCAAAAAATACCAAACAATCGTCACACAAGTGCAATTTACTATGGTGTTTTGTTATTTGATTTTTTACAAGTCGTGACAAATCTTTGATAAGACAGTAATGTGACAATTCATCATTTTCTAAATAAAGTAAATGAATCACTTTTCTATTCATGGTTTTTGTTCTGTAAAGCGGTCCTACTACGGTATTATTTTTTAAACCATATATATTAATACCGATTTCAGGGTTATTTGCTTCAAATCGTTCAATGTCCGCAAAACTTAATGGAAACTCAATGTCTTGACAGTTTAACACATTACGAAAATCGGGGTATGACGTTACTCTTTCAGGATGACTTTTAGCGGGGTGCAATGCAGCAACAATTGACCATAAAAAGCAATACTTATCATTATTGTGAATATTAACACAGGCTTGTTTTGATTTTATTGCAGCCGGCAACTTGATAAAGCTTGAACCACTTAAAGGTTGATATTTATTTATGTTAATTTCTAGATGAGAACTGCTAAGAAATGTCCAACCACTATCACAATCCTGAAATTCTTCATTTTTCTTTAAGAAAGTGCTTTTTAGTTGAGACATCAATGAATCACTTTCATAATTCTGATGTATAGTGAAATTTTTTGTACAAAATGATTTCATCTCCTGGGTATCATTTTTAACCATCAAAAATAAAGCATAGTATTCAAAATTGATTTTTAAATTTGTATGGTCTTTGAGACTCATGTCTATTAACATTTTGATCTTGTCTTGAATATTATCAAAAAATTGTTCAATAGAACAGTTATTCTCATCAGGATCCATAATTCTGAAAGTCGCTATACGATTACGAAATGCAGAATTAATTTTTTCAATACCTTCACAAAAATGCGAGATGTTTTTATTTTTATGGTTAGTGCTGCGTAGATGACCTAACCAGTGACTGCGCTCGACAGTTGTGCTACAAACAGTACAGAAAGGCATTTTTGTGAAAATATATTTACGTATCGTTCACTAAATTTTATATCAATGATTTTAAATCTTAGTGTTTTCTCAAAGGGTGGACTACAGGACTAACTAACGAACCTATAAGCTTACTACCTAATAATGATAATAAAAGTAAAAACGTAGTTCTTATTATTAAGTAGGTTAGTGTTCTTTATTGTAGGTATAAATCACAATTTCCTTGTTTTTATTATTTAGTTTATGTACGGATGTTTATTTTATCTGTGTAGTAAACCGGCTCCGATGCATCGAAAAGTTTATGAGCGCGTAACATGAATTTCTGTAGACTGTCCCAATGCGGGGTATCCTTCTCCATCAGAACCTTCATAGCCACCTCTGCTTTTTTCCACCTGTCTTGGGCTGGGGTATGGGCTATCTCCTTAGTGTTATACACCTTTAGCTCCACAAAATAGGCACCAGTCAGATCAGCCGTGCGACGCACCTTCCCGTTTGCAACGCGATTCACCAGGGAAGATGTGAGCTCTCCACTTGTACTCGGTGGGGGGATCTCGTCTTCTAACCCGAATAGGTCCCCAAACAATGCTTCCCCCTTAGACGAAGTAGCTCTGTAAAAGAAACATTAAAATATTAATTACCTAAATTGCTTAGCATTACACTGGTATGGACTGATGATGATGATGATTGTAAACGGGGATATTGATAAATAAATCACTACGTGTATTGATAAAGATACCTAGTCTTATCAAAAAAAAGAAAATTACAATAAATAATAGATAAATTAAAACTTCTAGGTATTTACAATTGAAGCAGTGTGAAAATAACTGTCAGTCTGTTACATTTTCATGTCTAAACGGCTGAATGGATTTAAATGAAATTTGGATAGAAAATAGATATTAGGATATGATTTCATTATGTTACCTTTTGTTTCAAAAACAATCTTGAAGAGAATGAACAGTAACAAAGTCGCAGGCAACAGCTAGTAACTTAGTATAGTATTAATAGGAACCTAAAAACTTAGCGATTGTCAGAAAGTCTGACATCGAAGTTACTAGCTCAATTCGCATCGAATAACACAACACAAAACTCTGTTTAAATAAAAAAGTGATTTACCTTAATTTGGGTTCCGAAGGAGTTTTGGAGACCGGGCTCTTGCGTTTGGTGGCTGCTGCTGGTTTCTTAGGAGCCTTCTCAACAACAATTGGGCGGGCTTGGATCTCGCACTCTGAGTCAGACCTGAAATCGATCGAAATGGGTTATAAATAACACATAATTACCATCATCACCAGCGGATACATTTTTTACTGAAAATAGAGCTCTCTTGGAGTCCATGACAAATGTAGCAGTCTTGCCGAACCACCTAACATCTCACGATTGACTGATATTAAGAAAACTTGGAATCGAACCCGCACCTCTGCTTAGTGGCTGCGCTTGCAACGACAAGAGCCACAAAGTGTTGAATGGAACCGGGTCGTTCCTCAGAGGCTCATCTTGATGAAGAAAAAACGTACTAAGTAGGTACTAAGAAAGGTACTTACGTACATTTTGAATGATAATAGCGTCGTCGTAGGTACTTTGTCACTGGAAGGTTCTGAAGCGAATGGTAATTATTCACACCGATTATTAGATTTTATACACATAAAGTAATGCTTCGTAGGTAAAATTGAACACATGCTTCCCGTGAGAATGAAATAAAACACCATTCATTTATTGTCACCGACAAAAGTGAAACCGTAATTACCAAGAATCTGCATTTGTTAAGGATTACCATAAGTTCCGATTTAATGGAACAAACGCGAGTAACCTCAGGTTGAAGTCGTAGTTATTCATAACTAACACTGTCGCACAAGAACTTAGCTGATTTGATTGAATGCAACAAATAAAGTGTATTCGATTTTTACAACATTAAAAATAGTAAATCAGGTTATTTTATCAAAGCCTCCATGGGTGCTTTAGTACTAAGACAAGTAGGTACATATATTGTACCTACTTAGAAGATACCAATAATATACTTATGGAGTAATGTAGACAGCGTCTTGAAGACGCTTTCGACTGGTATTGATATGCATCAGTTGAACTATCTGTAGATTGTTTGCAACAGTACCTAGGCAGTTAGCTCGATTGTTTCAAATGTAAACATTAGTTCTCTTTTTTTTTATTGTTTGATTGTAATTCTCTTTTTCAATAAAGACATACTAGCAGTTTCTAATATATAATAATGTAATAGAAACATTATGTTTATCAAGTTGAAGGAAAATGTCCATTGTTAACATTTTGTAAATGATGGTATGGTAACCCTACATTCGTTTACGTAAAAGGTAACAAAAATTCATGCAGGTACATATGTGATACATCGGTTTGTTGTTCTACCAACTACCAATTCTAATCACTATATGAAAATTTCATGTGTACAAACAGACCCGCCCGAAACATTCGGTTCGCGCGCGAGATACACAGAGTACTAATTATAGTACCTATATTTGACTGACCGTTAATCTCGAATAGGACTTTTAGTAAGTAGTGCCGACTTTATACACGCAGGTAACTATTAGTGAATGATTTATTTGAATTCTTTAGTAAAATTGTATTTTATTTTCTCATACTTTATTAAAAATTACAATTAGGTACCTACCTATTTATAAACATGTCATTTTTTTAATGTAGGTATGTACCTAGAGTTAACGAAAAGAATAGGTAAGCAAGGTAAATCTAGCAAAGTTTTAGATGTCTTAAGTAATTTAGATTTATATCTAGAATAATCTAAGAATCATCTAAAATTGTTTGAAAGAGGAAGTACGTAGAATAAAATTATTACCACATCTATAATTCTTGTGTAATTATTTATAACAAAAAGCTTGAGCCAAGTCACGCTAAAAGTTAGTATGTCTTGATATCATTTTGCTTACAACATATCAACAGAATAAATAAGTCTACCTCATGGTGTCAGATATGAACCTGCGGTATTCTCACGATAATGTTTTCGCTTACGACAGACCTATGACTAGCTATTGCTCGTGACATCGTAGTAAGGTTAATCATAATAAAATATTCCTAAGATGAGAACAAAACTGTATCACTTTTTGATAATGCAAGTAACATCATCATCAGCCGGTAGAATGCGGGTCGTGGTTACGTATTTTCTTTAAACCTTAGTTTTGTGTACCTACTTTATTACTTAATTTTAGTCAACTTTAACTGTGAAACAATTCGTATCAGTCTTATAGGTCTCCTTACCTCTGTTGCTATATGAAAATAATACAAAAAACGTAATACATAACTTTCAGTCTCAATTATTTTGTTATTAGTCAGAACGAATTATTAAGCCTGATGCACACTAAAACTTTCTGTTAGCTTCGTTTTGATAATGCATTTTCCAAAATTGACTTGAATTCTAACCTAAAAATATCCACGTTGTACTAGATTAGGTAAAAAAGAAGGTAGGTACTCTATCTTAAATGAGTATAAATTTTAATATAAAAAAAGAATAATTTTGTTAAATTGTTTGCATAAACATAAATAGGTATATCTATACCTCAATTTACTTCTAATAAAATATCGTGCTCACAGAGATAAATCAACGTTCCCGGTTGGCTCAGTGTTCTTAGAGCTTTATTTTTATTGCACACTTGCAATATTTCTATGAGAATTCATTGGGTTGCCGCCGGTCATGTTCCCAGTACTGTTAAGTAGGTATATGTGTGCTGGATACTATTACTAACTGAATAGTGTATATCTGAGACCGAATTCGGGTTACTTTAGTTTGACCGAAGCCGAAACTTTTATTGTGGAAAGAAATTATGAAATAAAGCAACTAGATACATCTTTAATATGTTGATTGAAATAGGTACGAGTTCAAATAATATAAATATAAGATATAAATATACGCCATTAAATAAAATAATATGAATGATCATAATGAAGGAATTATAAAATCTTATATTTTGAATATGAGATACATAGGTAACTAATTTGTAAAGTATTTAGTACCTACATGAAGATTGGCTAAACCGAAACCAGACCGAAAATTATGCTGCAACCGAGCCGACAACCCTAATCAAATAGACTATTCAGTATCATCATTCAGTTTATTTAAGTATGCCTTATTATCAAGTAGTGTTCTTGTAGTTATTAAAACAAACTTAACTTTGTGTATCATCGAACCAATCTGGTTACAAACTATTTGTGCGCGCAAAAGTTTAATAAATAAATCGATATTTTAAAGTTCAGCGGATGTAATTGTTTTAAAGTGCATTTAAAAAATCAAGTATGTGCTGTATTATGGTAATTTTCTATCTCTGTTGTTTGAAGTTTCTGTGAGAGGCAAGTCAAACTGATCAGAAAACTAAACTTAGCTATTTCGTTGTCTTTGTGCCAATCTGGTCACAAAACGGAGCTTAATCTTTAATTTCTGTGGAAAGACATGAGTCAATCTGACCGGAAACTCAGTAAATTTATTTTAAGTTCAGATATCTTTGAGCCAAACTGGTTACAGATACAAGAGTGTGCTGTATGTATTATACATAAATGCGCGTTCTCGAATTCTGTGGAACGATATGAGTCAATCTGACCTGAACTTAAATTTATCTGAGTTATTCTGATGTCTTCGTCCCAATCTGGTCACAGAAAATGGAGGTGTACTTAATCTAGCTTTAATTCTGTGGAAGGACATGAGTCAATCTGACCGGAAACTCAGTAAATGTTTTTTAAGTTCAGATATCTTTGAGCCAAACTGGTTACAGACTAGAATATGCTGGTATAATACATAAATGTGCTAGCTCTAATTCTGTGGAACGATATGAGTCAATCTGACCTGAATTTAAATTTATCTGAGTTTTTCTGATGTCTTCGTGCCAATCTGGTCACAGAAAACGAAGCGTGTATTAATCTACCTCTAAATATTGTGGAAGACATTGTGTCAATCAGATCGAAAAATTATACAAAGTTTAGTTTTCATCAATCCTACTTCACATAACGTATTTGTGTAGAACGGCACAATTACAAACCTGAATTTTAAGATAGCGACGTAGTCAACAAAGTGAACTTTCGTTAAAAATGTGTAATGTGTTTGATTATCATCCAGCTGCAGTTGTTGAGGTAAGTTAGTAGATACTTAAGCGGGTTTTAGCTAAATAACTTCTATATTATTGGGCACCGAACCCCTCCGTAAGCGCCGAAGGCGCTGAAGGTGGGGTGGTGTGCCCAATAATATACTACTGAAGTCGGTTTATAATTTTTTATTTATCAAATATATGTATTAGTCTTATTTCTCTACTAGCTGTTCCACGCGGTTTTACCCGCGTTAAATTCGAGTTTCACATTTCTAGGGGGATAATAAATTAATGAATTACAAATATTTATATGTGATAATATTATTTAAGGTCAATATTTTTTAATTTATTGTTTACCTTAAATCTCTTTTTGTCTTGTAACTTGGCGTTATTAATAAAGAATTGTATTGTATTGTATTGTAATCCCGTAAATCTCCCATGGGAATTCGTTGTTTTACGAGAACAAAAAGTCTAGGTTACTTTTCATCCTTTCAACTAACTCTATGCCAAAAATCAAGTCGATTGGTTGCTTAGTTAGGGCGTGAAGGAAGGACAAACCAACAAACAAACACACTTTCGCATTTATAATATTATAGTTACGATCTACAACTATTATGGTACCTACCCTTTGTAGTAGTGAGGTAGTTTAATTCTTGCGGAGGTAATTGACCTTTTTACTTCGCGCCAGTGTTGTACCTAGCAGTGAAGGTAGTTCAAATCTACTCAGTAGTGATGTTTTCTTGTACAAGGTATATGTATTCGTACGGACTTCAGTATTTTTACGGAGTGGAATCTGATAAATGGCGCAATTGAGACCTGAAAGCGGTCTGTGCGTCCTAGTGTTTATTCACGTCTAGGTTTCACGGATACGATTTAGACGCAGTATGTTAGTGCAAGAAATGCGTTCTATAGATTATAATATTGATCATTTTAGAAACGCTCCACTAGCGTTCATAAGCAGCTACGAAAATTAGGCTTTAATCTATTCAAGCTGTAAGAACATTCAAACCACACTATTCTATCGCTCCCAGGTACATCCAACCTCTTATCGCGAGCTCATTCTCGTCCCCACCATAAAACCTGCGGGCTTTAACGACACCGTAAACTCATAGCGTGAAGATTCAGAAAACGGCTGTAAAAACTTAAATATAATTACCAGATCGCTCTCAAGAATTGAAATAAAGTTTGAGGAGGTTTTATAACCCTGTCTTCGCGATTGCACCATGGTGGTTTGACAAAATTATGATTATGGCAAATCAGATGCCCCGTAGCTCCTATTAATTTTGAAACCGACTATTTCATTTATTATCTACTAGCAGCGCCTCGCGGTTTCACCCGCGTAGTTCCCGTTCCCGTGGGAATTCCGGGATTAAAAGTAGCCTATGTCCTATTCCAGACTATAATCTATCTCTGTGCCACATTCAGATCCGTTCAGCCGTTCTGGCGTGATAAAGGAACAAACATCCATCCATCCATCTAAGCTTTCACGTTTATAATATTAGTGAGACTAGCAGTTCCCCGCGGTTTTGCCCGCGTTAAATTCGTAAATTTCCCATGGGAATTTGAAGTTTAACCAGGATAAAAAGTAGCCTATGTCTAATAAACTCTGATATACCTACTGTGATAAACTTTCCATCGTTCCAAGTAACTCTATGCCAAAAATCAAGCCGATTGGTTCATAGTGAGGGCGTGAAGGCAACAAACAAACAAACAAAAAATAAACAAACAAACACATTTTCGCATTTATTATTAGGATTTCATTGAAAATTTTGTAATTGAAAAGTACATACTTTAAGACTCAGTCGCAAAATTTCTAAACGTAACGTCACAGTTACGAGTACGTCAGAAGCTTTGAGCGTGATATCTTTTTTGAAAGAAAGAAAAAAAGAAAAATGATTATTAGACACGACACACAAACAACACACATAATTGTTTTTATTTATTTATAATTTAATTTGGATTGAAGGAAAAGAAGCACTTTGAGTCGACAAACTGAGCGATGTCGTCACAAAAAAGGGCAGCATTTTTATCAGCCGAAACCGAGTGCGCAGTTTTATTTTTAGTTTTTTTCCTTTATAATTTAAAAACTTGTGGGTGTTACATATTTTTTTGATAATAAAATAACATAAATAAAGGATTAAAAAAAAAATCTATGCACGTACCGTAATCTACCAGATAGACTTTTTGTTTCAAGGGTAATCGAAAAATTGACACTCTTTTAATAATTCGTATCAAATAAAGACGAATTTAAGCATTTCTAAAGCTGAATGGCATTGAAAATCTCGTCTGACATTGTTATTAAAACACAGTAAGCTTTTAAAACGATTCAATATAATCCCATTACAAAAACTGTGACGGAGAACTAAAGTTATCTTACAAAATGAACGATGGGACTAAATAAGCCGATGGGGTAATGAGATTGAGTCCAGTCCGTTCTCTGACGACTTAGGGCTTTGCCTGGCGAGCGAGTTGTGCCGCTCCCGAAATTAACACGTGGAATTAATCTAAGTATAGGTGTTTGTGATTTAGTCGGTGGTACTTAATTGTACCTACCTACCGGTCCATTTCAGAGAATACAGTAACAAACTAGCAAACGACTTAAGGCGATTCCCCGAGCCAAACTAGCGCCGCCACCTATTTTATCTTATCATTTCGTTGAACAAAGGTAATTTAAAAATTTTGATTGGGCAGTTTGTGATACCTATTATAAATTTATTATCACCTTGACAAGCTAATCTTACAAAGTTCTCTGACGGCAGTTTGACTTTTCATCATAATCATAACATTAAATAAAACCGGCCAAGTGCGAGTCGGTCTCGCGCACGAAGGGTTCCGTACCATTATCTATAAAAACAGCAAAAAAAATCACGTTTGTTGTATTGTATAGCCCCTTAAATATTTATTTTATTCAATTTTTTTAGTTTTTGTTGTTATAGCGGCAACAGAAATACATCATTTGTGAAAAATTTCGACTGTCTAACTATCACGGTTCATGAGATACAGCCTGGTGACAGACGGACAGACGGACAGCGAAGTCTTAGTAATAGGGTCCCGTTTTACCCTTTGGGTACGGAACCCTAAAAAGATGCACTGATTTTCTTCGAAGGACTAATATAGGCTGATGATGTTGATGATGACTGCCACGACCATGCTACCAACTATTCAAAATAATAATATCCCAATCCCGATATTATCTGATGAAACAATTTACTTGACAGTAGCAACATGTTAATGCTTCGTAACCCCATTAATGTCCCAATCCCGTGAATAGATCAGTCCGTACTTAGCACTTGGATGATAGGATAGAGGGATTAGTATTTTGATTATTATTAACATCCATAAACCCTGTTCTGTTACATCAAGACTCCTTGGTTACATCCCTTAATTACTTCAATCTCTGTAATGGTTATTTCAAGAGCCAAAAGTAGGTTACCAGGGTTATGTACCTCGTCTTGTTTGTTTTATAATGGAACTATGATTCTTACGATTCAATTTCTGAGGTTTAGGAGTGAATGAGAAGAAGTATTATAAATAGTCAGCTTATAAGTATTTAACTTGATTTTCAGAAAAAAATACGTTCAAGGTAGGTATTTAGTTCTTCTATGTTAGGTGCAGTTTTGAAATGATTTCATGACTTCACATCGGATTATAAGAATAAGGAAATAGAGATTTCTTTGGAATTGCTCAGACGTTTGTTCTCTATGATGTGTCCTAAGCACATATTGTTTAGTCTCCGGTGAGTCTTTGTCAACGTACAGTCAAACAGCACCAAGACTACTGGGCAAGTATTCCGGATTGTACTCAGTCGGAGGCCTTCCCGGCTTTAAAACCGAGATTGTTCCGATAACTCCTCAAACTGAAACGTGACAAACTCCGGCAAATCATCATATTGTCACAGGACATTACATGTTCAATAAACACCTATATAAATTGGGTATCACGGACAACCCCCTTTGCAGGGGGTGCATAAACGCAAAGGAGACGGCCGCGCATGTGCTTATAGAGTGCGATAGCGTAGCTTCTCAAAGAGTGCAACACCTTGGGACACCGAGGACACCTGGGAAGGCATACATCGGCGTAGGCGAGCTGCTGGCTTTCCTGGAGGATATTGAATGATTGGACTAGCAGCCCCCCACCCGACATGTAAAAAGTCAAAGAAAGCAGTCCAGAAACAAATAACAAGTGAGTCTTAGGTTCGTATTATGAAAGCTTGCTCAGTCGTCAATCAACGCTTGAGTACCACTTTCCTATGGCATAAACGTCACTTAAGCATATAGCTATGACTGAGCAAGCTTTCATAATACGGGCCTTAATCTCCGTTGTCTACGTTGCTGGCTGTCGTGGTCGAAATCGGGCTAGGACGATATCATCATTATCAAATAAATTTCCAGTTACTTTGTAAACCTGCCAAAAAACGACTGTGTCAAGCACAAATTACGAGAATTACCTCTACCTGAGAAAGTGCAACTTTTTATACTATCAAGTTTCCCCACACACCATAACTCCAGTCCATCCAATCTAAAAAACTCTGTCGATCTCAACTTTCTATCAGCAGATTTTTCCCAAATTCAAGTTCATCGCAGTCTTGTTAGACGAAATATCTTCGGCGTCGATCACGTGGCTTGTTAAAAACTTCCACGTATCCAGATAGAAAAAAGTTTTAATGATCTATAGGTAAACACGATCAAAGGGGATGTGTTTCTTAAATATTAACTTGGATAAGTTTGGAGTATGGCTTTGGACAGAATATTTTAGCAAGTAAACCTATTACATCTTGCGGCGAGTCTTGCTTTTGTACAGGTTGACTTTGTCCTCAAAGAAAGTTAGTTATTTTTTTGAAAATATATTTACTATACTATAAAAAAGGTACAAACAGCCGACCACGGAACCTCCTCCTGAAGTCGGTAAAAATAGCTGTCTAATAAATAAGTTCATTCAAATATGTACCTTAAATGTGTCAGACAAAAGGTTACGAATAAATTACAAAAAGACATGACTACCTTATTTTTTTTTTCAACAAAATATGTATACTTAGCTAGTCAGTGTCACTTGGGATTCTCGGGTGAGATTTAAGTACTGACCAATTTAAATGTATGCATCCAAAGCTGTACAGGCATTAAAAAATTATGTTTTAATATCGATCTGCAGACATTTGCTCAGGGTGTTCGGTCGTTTTCTATGTAAAATAAAAAAATATCTATGTAACGTATTGTATTATGTATGTAAATCGGTTATAAAGTACGCATAACACAAGTTCTGCTTAGCTTAGGGGTAGATAATGCTGTGTGAATTGTCCAGCATTATTTATTAATAAAAAACTCACTTATTACATGAACCCTGAAAATGTTACACTAACACTCACAATTGTGCAAAAATAACCAACTTTTGCAAAGAAAAACAAATATAGCTTGTTCAAGTAATAGACCCTTTTTGTCTGAAACCAAACAAAATCTAATTAATTCATCCTTCTATTGCTTTATTCAGAGTTTCATGTAAATAATTGGCGGCATTCGGTTTATTAATAATCGCCCATCTCGAGGTTTCTGGGTCAATTTAATTGGGAAGTCTTCAATGAGATGGGGTTGTGATTACCCATTACGTCTATTTTATACCGATGATGGTAAACGAGAATATTGTTCATATTATTTACGAGTAGATACCTCCCTCTTACTTATAAACCGCTGTTAAATTATTATTAGTAGTAAATTATTAGTGACTAGCAGCGCCTCGCGGTTTCACCTTCATAGTTCCCGTTCCCGTAAGAATCCCGGGATAGAAAGTACCCTATGTACTATTCCAGACTATAATCTATCATCGTGCCAATTCATCCAGATCCGTTCTGCCGTTCTGGCGTGATTGAACAACAAACATCCATCGATTCAATTAAAACACGACAAACTCTCCGTTCAAGAAAGTTTCCATACATTTAGAATTAAAATATCAACACACATACGAATTCTCCATTGTTCGAAACTAACCCGTTCATTATTAATCAAATAACAAAGTATACGGCAAGATTGCATGAAGCAAGATTCACACCTCCTACAAAGTTGTAGAGGCCATTAAAACTTGCCGTATGCAACCCAGCCTGGTTTCAGTGCAGACCTGCCTTTCTCAGGTAAATATGGTACAGCTCAGTCAACCATCAAAATAATCCTCGCTCTTTTTGCACGACGGGACGCGGAGCGCGCGTCTAGAAGCGCACTCGTCCTGATTATGCTCGTTATGGGATGAAACGGTGTCCTTCCAACACAAACTAGTTATCCCCACTCTGAAAAGAGAACGGGGGGATCCGTTCTCATTTTACACATGTAACGTCTAAGAATTTGGCTGTGTGTGCGGCTTAGAATTTGCACCAACCCAACTCTTCCCGCGTGTGTCGTAAGAGGCGACTAAGGGATCCACCGGGGGGCGGACAGCAGCGCCTCCTGCAGACGATTCTACTACTGAACTGCGATCCCCAACCTGCATGCCCAGCGTGGAGATTATGGGTATTCCAAGGCGCGAGAGGAGGTGTGCGTCCAGCAGTGGACCAAGACTGTTGAGGTTCTGATGTCAGTTCCAAACGGACGCCTCATTTCGTATTTTGTTGCGATCTCTGGTCACCGATCGGCCGTAACTATTGATGCAAACAGTTTCATGAAGAAATCGATCAGTATCAGCCTAACTTGCAGAACAAATGTTTCTTCAACAACTGATTGAATTCAGTTTAATAATGCCTCATCTACATTAATTATGTTGGAAAAAAAACATTGTTATCATCATTCCGATTGATCTTTGTAAAAGGTTCAATATGTTTCTAAATTATCGAAACCTATTCGTCGTTTAACCCTCCAAAGACAACACGAAATTCCCACACTTTTACTATTTAAGCTGTTCTTTATAAGCTGTGTTTACCTTACCCTGTTAAAAATTGCCCAACTTATTATAAGGACGTGTTAGAATGTTGCAGTATAATTTTTATCTCGTGAAATGAAATTTTATCTCACAGTTAAAAATTTATTGTGAACATGTTTTATGATTACCATTTCTGTTATGACTGCCAAGCACGTTGTGATTTTACTGTCTTGAAAATAAATTTATGTCTGTGTACAAAAACCAATCGTTTCATAAATTTCGCTCCGTGAAATTTCGAAACCAAACTTACTTTTTTGGTCATTTAAAATCTCACTAATCAATAACTATCTAACTCATTGCAGAGCCGGGCACTATTTTTATATTCTTATCTTTAAGGCTCAAATTATTTATCGTACGACCAGGATAACTAATAACATTAATCCCATACAAAACGTGGCCGCCAACGAAAACGCGAAAAAAATATCTTTAATGTGTAAAGTTCATTTATCAATATTAATAAAAATCATGTATCAACGTAAGAAAAGTACAGATGGTAAAAACGAATTCTACTACCACTGCGCCGCCGTAGCGTCTACGTCGTAGCACTTTTGTTACAACGCCTACGCCGTAGAGCTTACGTAGCACATTGAGTGTATAACACAAGGAAATAGTGTTTTACAAAGTGTTACTAGGTATAAATAGATACAGAAAAGTGACGAAGGCCAAATACCTGTACTATAATGTGAACCAATGCGAACCCAATGAGCGTCACTCATAAAGGGACGTCCTTATGAGTGACGCTAATTTGGTTCCCTAACTTCAAAACTTTACACAGTTCTATTATATCCACCTGTTCTTTTGAAACTGCTGTCCTCAGGAACACATAATGTACATTTTCACACTATTGTTCCAACTGTAATATAATTTAACGTTAGCTTGATAAGTATTATGAAAAGAACCCAAGGAAGGATGTCCCCAAGATACAGGTTTATCCTAGTTTGGGGATCAAAAATTGAATTAATTCTTCTTTTTCAATAAACGTTATTATTATTATTATATCATACAACAACAAAACGACAGTAATGAGCGATCTCCATAATTCCGGTTACTACGACATACAGTCCGTCTCTGGCACATGACTTGAAGAGCTTAGAGCTAATCCAAAAGACCGGGATTCAAAACCTGCAAACTCACTCCTAATCCAATTAGCAGCAGCATTGTGGTGTAATTGAAGAGCGATCGTAGCTTAGAGAGACCGTTGTTAAAATTTAGAATGGGTTGGATGGTGTTTTATCCAATTGTGGGGTGTAAAATAGCGGTAAATTGATTTTACGAAGGCCTTGGTTGAGCGATCGATATTCGTTAGGTAGTTGTAATTGTTAACGTAGATGAATTCATACAATACGTATATCTTTACACTAGCGGTCCGCCCCGGCTTCGCACGGGTATATTTTATCGTCTATATTCATCAGGGATAATGTAGGATTCTAATGGTGAAGGAATTTTTAAAATCGGTGGAGTAGTTTCGGAGCCTATTCAATTCAAACAAACAATTTTTTTCTCTTTGTAATATTAGTATAGATTAAACATTATTGTATGCCAGGAAAAAAAATACAGGAGAAGAGAGATAACAGAGTTGCACGATGGGCGGCCTTATCGCTAAGAGCGATTTCTTCTAAACAACCTTGGGATGGACACGAAGTGGTTGCACACGTATTGACAGTATTCGTAGTACATCATTTAGGGTAAATAATATTTATTTTTATTCAAATGAATCGAAATCAATTATATTGAACTGTAGTGTTTTTTTATTAAGAATATAGCGAAGCATAACCTTCCTGAAATATTTTTTTTGGCTTTTCATATTAGCTGTCAGGTGGATTAATTTCTCTTATCATAAATGTACCCTTATAAGTTAAAGACACAAAACAGAACATTTTACAATTTACACTTATATCAATTTTCTAAAAATCTATAAGCCGTTACCAGAAGGCAGTGTGCCGAGAATGCTGGCAGCATTGCCCTGATGATTGGAAATGTTAATTCGTACCTGAAATAAAAACCAGCATTCCGATCACCTGTGGACTCTATGAGCAGTTTGGTACCTACTATTATACTTCAAATTATAATACGACACAGTGTTTACATAGTAAACGTAGTATAAAACATAACCATCTCCAATTATCACGAACCCCGGCAGAAACGTGAATTCACAAGGTTATTAGTAAACGTTTGATGAGGAGGAATTAGCAATTGAACTGTAAAATGATATTTTGGACTGTATGCCAGTTGAGTGGCAGGGGACTGTGAGTAATGACTGAGCAAACTAGGAGATTAGGCTCGGCGCACGTGGGGCGGGCGGGCGGATGAGTAGCTAAGACTGTTTTAAGACTACATTTCTCTGTGTAGCTATATGCACCTATGCATTTTAAAGTTAATAGAGAACCTCAAAAACGTATTATTTTTATGGTTTTCGAGTTAGAGCAAAGCCCGTCCTAAGTTTTTTATCTTCTAGATAATCTGACATTTTACACAGAAAGGTTTTGACAATTTGTTTGAATATATTTACTTATAGATTTTGTATCAGTAAATAAATACACGAGAGAAAGTAACAAAGGTGACGAATATTTCCTGCTTTTAAAATTCCAGAGTCAACTTACAAAAGTACTTTCCGCAGTTGCTTTATCAGCTGGCTACTAAACAGCTCGTAAGAACTTAATAGCCTGAAAATAAGCCAGTATTTTTTACTTCGACACAAAAAGTTCACTTTCGCACCGAATAACCACAAAAACTGCTCATTACACATTAAATAAAAAAAGCCTTGCAAAAAATTATCCTTCACTGAAACCACTTTATTTCAGAGAGTCATTAGCTGGAAACGAGTGTTGAGTTAGAACCTTATTACAAGCGTTTAGGGTTGACGGAGTCACCTGGTTATAGCGTTAGGAGTCGGAAGTCCAGTGTCACAGTGGACTGGACCTGTTCCCTTGAAAATGAAACCAATCTAGAGTGCGGTGTAAAATGTGAGTTAGGGCGGACAAAAAAATATTTCGATTTCAAAATGTACTGAACTACAGGGTTATTGGTTATTAATTTTGGTATTGGTAATGGGTACCCCTCGCAATTCAATAATCGTTCGTTAGAGAGGTTTTATTTGAAACTAAACTTAAAAACAGCTCTGCCCTGAATTAACACAAGATATGAGAGTGAAAGATCGGTCTTAAGTAACTCGTTGGGTTCCAGACAAAGATGTTTTTTCATTTAGTATCAGAGGTGACTTATATATTTTTTTAGAATTTAGACTTGGCGCCTTCACGAACGTGTTTGTAATGATGGGCAGGACCTGCAGTTTACGTATTGTCACTAATTTACCAATAACCCTGTATATCGACGATAATGTGTGCTGATATTATGAGTGATCACTAAGATTTTCTTGACTGAATTTTATATATTAGTACATAAATAGTGCAAAGTTGTTAAATTAAGGACGTAACTCTAGCACAGGTATTATATTACTTAAAAGAGGGTCCCATACTACGGAAATGTATTAGATTAAGTAAAAGAAATAAACTATTTTTTTTTTGTAAATGTAGTTTTATTTAACTCTGAAAGATATGTTTTGATGCCACAGCATAGGGAAACGGAGGTTGGAAGATCTCGCACTGGATAGACTGACGACATTGTAGCGGTCGCAGGGAGTCGATGGATAGATGGACCGCTCGGGACCGCTATTCATGGTATCTTTTGGGGGAGGGCAATGTTTTACAGTAGACGTTATAAGGCTGATGATGAGCCCAGGATTTTGTGGTCAAGTAAGGTAGTAGGTACCTTTCTAGCAAGACAACGCTTTTTCAAAGGTTTTTTTTTTGTTATAGTTCATTCATTCATTTTGTTTGTTCATTTCTTAACGCTTTTTCATTTGAAAAAGCAACCGATTTTTCTAAAATTTAAACCATTGTCATCATACAGTGCCAATAAGAAAATTTGGAATGTTGACGTGACAGGTGATGCATTCATACCTGTCATGTCAACATGTCGATTTTTAAAAACGTATTAAAGGAAGGTATACGTTTATAAAAAGGTATCTTTTAAATAACAATCGTATCAATTAATACTTATAGTGATAAAAAAATCTCAAAAGCTACAAATAGCTTGCAACTTATTGCTTACATCCTAAAACACCCCATTGGAACGCTGACTGTCCGCTGTCGCTTTTAACAAGTTCAACATTTCAACACATTAGTGCTATATGGCCACTATCAGCCGTTATGCCTCACCCTTGTTATTGTGAATGGTAAGGTTTTGTAATATAATTCTTTCACTGGATTAAAACTTATAAACTCATATAACAAGACTAAATGGTATATGACCTTACGATGGGCCCTAACTGAAAACCAGCGCAGTATTGGGTAATTGCCTAATACTGCAAAATGCTGAGTTAAGGACCCATTTTACCCTATTTTACAAATGTTAGATTTAAGTGATTATTAGGTAGGCTTAGATACATAATAATAGTTTTTTTTTCAGCCATAATTGTCATTGTCACTTTCACTATGTGCACTTTTTTTATGTCTACTTGTTTTTTTTCATTGTCCGTGTTTTTGTTTTGGGTAAAATAAATGAATTGATTATTATTATTATCATATTATTAGTTAGGTTAGGTTTAGGTTAGAGTTTGTAAGTCGGGACTGGGATTCGCTAAGCGAATAAAGTCCTTTAATCAATGCAAAAAAAAGGCTTAAGTACGCTTCCTTGGAGAAGCTTTACCATTTTGTGCCTGTAGCAGTGGAGGCCTTTGGTAGTTGGAGTGTGGATGCGAAGTCTTTAGTGGGAGAATTAGGGTGACAGGAGACTCCCGCTCCGGGTCATTCTTGGTTCTTCTAGCAGCGAGGCAATGCTGCAAGTATTATGGGCACCTTTGCACCGGGAATGGTCAGGGGCGGGTTATTTAATGACTAAGTTTTATACTGTGTATTTAATATTAAGTACAGTATTGGATGTTTTACATAAATGTAGAATTAAAAAAGAGACTTAACTTGAATTTAGCTTTGTAAAATGAGTTTAAATGCTGGTGTATGATGTTCGATTCTGTTTTCTAAAAAACTTTATGATTGTACACAACATTCCTTTGAAAAGAAGCACAAAACCAGAACTTTAGTAGTCATCAAGCAACAAAATTCCTACTTCAAAGTATGTAGGCAAATAAAAAACTTTCCTATCCTACCAAAGTCTTAAGTGACACTCCAAAAATAAGCGAATGTAGACTTTATACGACCGAATTAAAGTTTTTTATTGGCCGTTTCAGATATCATAAAAGGTGAATTCAATTAACCTTCCCTCTAAAACGCGGAACACAGGAATGCCGTAAAAAGTTAAGATACAGGCAATTCATTCAGAGATCTTGAACTGAAAGAGATGAATGTCAGTAGGCGATAGATCCTGTTTTTTTTGCATTTTTTTACAAAAAATATAAGCAATAGAACCCAGAAAATGTACGGACTAAAAACATGCGCATCAGCATTGACATTATGTACAGCGGGGCAATGCAGCCAACGTCTTATGGACGCTTCCGACTTGTAATGATATGGATCAGTTGAGCTACTGTTTGCAACAGTCTGCAGTTAACTCAATTGTTTCAATTGTAATTACTAGTTCTAATATGTATCTATTATTTTATTCTAGTTTTGTTTGCTAATAAAGATAAATTTTATTTGAGAACAAAAATATTTGATCTATTTTCGATATTGAAGATGTATTAAGGAGGGTAACTCAATTTTGCTGAACATTACGGAAAGAAATTATATCCTTTTTAGTACGAGTCAAAGTATTAAAAGCCAATAAAACTAAAAACATTTCTATGCAGTCGTTTGCATCCCGACGTAATCTCTCCAACAATATTTTTCATGTGAAAACGTTTTCAACAAAAGTTGCACGGAAAACAATGCAGTAATCAGTACATAGTTTTTGCGAGCTCCTATTGGATTAGCGGAAGTGAATGGAGCAATAGACCATTGTTCTGGGCAGCAGAGGTTTTTTAAGCTGAGTTAAAATTGTTTTTATCAAAATATTTCATGACGAATATTTTCATGCGGTTCTTTTTGCCTGTGAAATGTTACTATAAAGAGCTTGGCTCCCCGGGTCGAGTTTGATAAGACAAATATTTTGTTTTATAAGGCTATGTAAACACATGATCTATCTAAATAAATATCACTAAACAGTAACCATATGCCTCTTGGGAATTGCATTATAAAGCGGCGTTTCCACTTTCAAAACACACAAAAGTCGGTTGGATTAGTCGATCTAAAATATAAACTATAAGCTACGTTCCAAATGCGGCCTTCAAAGTATGTCAGAACTGGGGCAACTACGGTAAATTATAATAAAAGTATTATCTATCTATAGTTTAAAGTTTACACAATTGTTGTGTATTTTCATAGTTGTTAAATTCTGAAATTAATCTTTATTAAGGCAAAACGAGGGAAAAATCTATTATGTGGTGGTTCTTGCCCAGAAATCGATTATGATAAATGAGAACGATCTGCGATCTGATCTGCGATTTTCAAGCTAAAACAGCAAAGAAAAAATAAAATTTGACAATGAATTATTAGCGCAATTTTTCCATAAACACCAATCAAAGTGTTTTGTTTACGAGTAAGTAATAAACCACTTTCACTAGTTAAGATAATAGCTAGCACATTGCTATAATATCTATCTATTTATTGTATTGTATGTGTATCAGTTCTCTAGTACCCGTAACACAAAATCTGCTAAGTTAGATAATGCCGTGTGAATTGTCCATCATTATTAGTTATTTACTCTATGCAATCGCATTTAACAATTAATTTCTACGAGCATTCAGCAGAAACAAAACATTCTAGGGCTCTGAAAGCCCGTAATCCTCACTACCAGCGCCCGGGCACGTTGCGAAAACAACGCCGATCTTAGCACGCGCTGTGTTGCGTAATATATACCTTTATTCCAATATAACATGACCTGATTCTACCAATGATAACTGAAGTTTAACGTTCGTAACATAAGAGTGAAAATTGAGTGTCTTACGAGCGGCTGACAGGCCATGTTACTATTGGTAATTCGTCACTGCGAATCCGGGTGTTTGCGTTACGTTTTTTGCGATAGCACGGAATGACTGTCGTAGCGACAGCGATTTTATTAAATCTATTTGAATGTAAATTTTCCTTTTTCAAAAAAGTAGAACAATTTTTGCAAAAGGATAGAGTTGGGCGCTATTTCCAAAAGTCTGGATTTAATTTCCCAATATTTTTGACGCTCTGATAAAAATTCGCAATAACGTACAAAATGAATGTCAATAAAGGCCACTTTAAATAAAAGAATCCGAAAGCCGTGACATCAAAGGAGTTCACAATAGACTGGGCAGTAGCTGTACATTGTTGGCACTCTGTAAATCATTACGCCCCTCACGCCCAAAACAATTATTGCCTGTTAAATAACTTCTTGGCAGGAAATAATAAAGTGATGACTATTACTCGACAGTCGGTTAAAATAACAATGCAATTATTGTTTTGCTTCGTGTAACATTTTTAATGTTTTTTTTTAGAAACTACTTTTTTTTTATGTTTAGGTTTCCGTACCTTATTAGGAAAAAATGAACCCTTATAGGATCACTTTGATGTCCGTATGTCCGTCTGTCAAACCTCTTTTCTCAGAAACGTGTGTGTGTATCGAGTTGTCATTTCCTCATCTACTCAAGTTTGTAACTTCTTGGAGCTGCGATATAAATCAAACTTCTAAGTCAACGCAATCAAAAGTTACAGCCGTTTATGCCCATTTTTTTGAAATTTTCCAAGGGAATCACATGAACACAAAGCCAATAGGGTACTTTCCGTTGACCTAGAATCATGAAATTTGGCTAGAAGCAAGGTCTTATAGCACGTAAAGGAAAAAAACTTAAAACCGTAAATTTGCTGTTATTAAAAAAAAAGTTTGATTTCTTACGAGTATAAGTTTGTACGGAACTCTTCGATTTCGGCTAAACAAGGATAAAAATCTCAAGAAAAAAACTTCAATCTAGCTGGCCGTGCCTAAAGACCGTTGAATGTGGCTATTGATGGTATGCATCTCGGCCATGTCAATAAGACAGTGTTCCTAGGCTTTATCCTGGACAGGACGCTAACGTGGGAAAAACATAATAATATAGATATCTTGATTAAGAAAATAGGTAGAGCCTGCTTTGTTCTATGGTGCATCTTATCAACTCTCGATAAAAAGATGGTGAGAAGTCTGTATTTCGCTTCTGTCCATAGTCACCTGCAGTATGGAGTGGACCTGTGGGGCTGCGCTGCGGACTGGAAACGCGCCTCCAAGCTGCCAAAGAGGACAGTTCGTGCTATTGTGCGAGTGTCGCAGAATACATCAGCTAGCTAGACCATACTTTATGTCCCTGGGTATAATGACCGTTCATGCCCTCGTTATTTACCAAGCAGCGCTCTTTGTCCATAGCCACTGAGATGAATACTGTAGATGCGGCGATGGACACAGATAAGATTTCCGTCACGCAGAGAGGCTAAGGACCTTTGACCATAGGTTAGCGAAATCCAGAAGGCTGGTGCACATATTCATATTGGGCCCGAGTGTGTACATGTACAACCTGCCACCCGAAATCACCAGCGCACCTTTGATGCAATCCTTTAGGCACAAGCTGAAAATTTGGCTCATTGACGTGTGTTTGTATGATATTAATGAATTAATTATTATGTAAATGATTGGTGACATTTCAAACTTTTATTGTTTTATTCATAAAATAGATTTTTTAGGATGTGTTATTATTATTGTTAATTATATTATTTTTTATTTATATTGTTATGAACAACAGTAAGTTAAATTATTAGTGCATAATGTACTTACTACTTAGATAATACTTTAAGTATGAATGTATAAATATACGATAAGACCTGTAACTATGTTGTCAATAAATAATCTCAATCTGAAACTGTAGTTAGTTGAAACGAAATCGATAAAATGGCGTCGGAGCATTCATTGTCATGTAAGCAATTTTCAGTGCAATACTGCCAATCGAGGGCCTTTAATTGGCTCTAAAGTTGTTATCTGGCAATCTAAATGCATCGCTCCGCTGTCGTAGTAATTTCCGTTCGATTGAGGACAAGCCGTTCTTTCGGCCTCTCGTCTTTGGCTATATATGTCGAGGTCATATCCCTATATGGTCTCGAAAAAAATAAACGTGGACGGGACATTTTATACGGCCAGCTAAAGCCGACTACATAATTATATCGTATACCTTAACGTATAATGATATGTCAACGATGAAGGAACTTTTTTTTAAAGTGCAAAGTACTGCCTTTTTCAGTTGGCTAGCAGTTTAAACTGGCAACTGCTACAAACTGGCTGCTTATAATATTTTGAGATAATCCTTATCTGATGAATATCTTTAAAAAAAATTGTTAGGATATTTTATAATATGTTTTTTACCATAGGAACTTTTAACTACATACAAATAGTCTGAGCGTCAACACTTTTTTATGTTAAAATATATTTTCTCCCACAATTTCCTTGAAGCCAAACTATGAAATCAAGTAATAGACCATTGATTTCCGTAACGTGGTAACACAATTTTTTTACCTTTTTGTATATCCTAAAAATAAAAATACGTTCAAAAGTTACTGACACTCGATTAATCGGAGTAATCTTGGTCAATAGATAAATTAGGCATGTTACTAGAACATTATTATTCAGATAGTTTTTGTGTTTGACTTGTCTAAGTGCTTATTTTGACTTGTCTAAGTGCTTATTTTGTAAGCCTAAAGAAATAAAGTTATTGATTTTGATTTTTTTGAATTTTGAGGTACGATAGATATCACATAGGTAGTTTGTGGTATTTCTAGTATTTTCAGGGTTTGAGAGTCACGAATATGCACAAATCTTCAATTTAGAGAAAATTCGATCGCGCGATGCAATCTTTTTCTTGTCGCTAACGGAAGTAATTGCACCCACAGGAGGCGCTGGCGTCGCTTGTTATCCAACGCCGTGATTGGATACATCGATCTCTCATTGACAGACGTATAGCGCCCAAAATGTGAAAACAGGATTGCTATTTTAATAAATGCTAGACCTTCAAAATTTATCTATGCACAGTTATCACAAATCTCAGAAGTAAAATACAACGAAAAGAAATCTAAACCATAATACAAAACGTAGTTCGTTAACATCTTTTACTCAAAAATGCTCTTAATAGGGTATCAAAGATACAATGCCTTGATAGATTAGCCACAATACGTGGCGTCCCATAGGTTAATAATAAATCCTTAGACTAAAGTTTTCAAATTTCTTTCCATCCAAAGGTTGCCTGGAAGAAATCGCTGCCAAGCGATAAGGCCGCCCATTGTACTATTATGTTTAATGTTTATATCTGTTTCTTTTAGCTTTATTTTGTGGTGTACAATAAAGAATTTTGTATTGTATTGTTTTGTAAAGTGCTTTTTTGGTTTGTGTGGGAGGTGGATGTGACCAAATTTTAAGAATTAGAACCTGGCGTCTTTACGAAAGTCTACGTGGTGACGGGCAAAACCTGCAGTTCACGTAATGTAATTAATTAACCAATAACCCTGTATATACATGAATAAGGGTTCTGGAGGAGGCCAGCGTCCAGCAATATACCACTATAGGCGATTTTCAACAATTCAAACATACAAAGCATTTATTTGTTATTCACTTTTCATTGTTTTCACTATTATGGTTGGCTCCAGATAGTTACTTCTTGACAGGATATTGCATGGCATCTCAACCTGCAATTTCCTTTCGAACCGACTAGGCTAGCTCCATGCAGCTTGTAAAGCTGAGGAGCTTTTGTAAGCATTAAGTTTCACGGGTAACAAAATTGAACATGGAAAGTTGACTGGTTGTGGATCCTTGTTATACAACTTATGTATTTGAAAGCTTGGAGTAGATGTAAAATGGTTTGGGACGTTTTGCTCTTGGTACATGGTTTTTTTATAAATAGAAAACCTGGAACAATAAAAAGGTTTTTACCCGACTACCGACAGGGGAGGGTTATGAGGTTAGCACCCTATGTTTGTATGTTTGTATGTTTGTATGTTTGTATATTTGTATGTTTGTATGTTTGTATGTTTGTATGTATGTGGCCAATTTCTTTGTTCCCACGTAGCGCTGAAACTACTGGTTCGATTTCAACAAATTATGTATCGACTGATTCGTCTCAATACCCAGATGGTTATAGGCTATAGGATTTGGGGCTCCGCCCCCGAATAAGCCTACAAAACGCGTAATAAAGTTTACGTAGCCGCAGGCCGCAGGCCCCATAGAGAAATATTACAATACCTACGACCTATTTTCATCAACTCTATGCCTATCAAATATGACCGATACGTCATTCTATTTTGTCAATGTAAATGTAAATATTTCAAACAAGAGATGAAGGAAAACAAAATCTGATAATTTTATATCATATCAGATATTTAATATGAACCCGAAACTGGATAAAAATATTTGAAATTCTATAATTTGTGACTGAACAAACAATCATTCGTGGGACACATCAGCGAGTTGCGATGGTGAATCGTTACGACATCACCTGAACCTTACTCCATATCCTTTGAGGCATATTGATGAAAGAGTCATCAGAACGTCTGGAACAACAGTGATTCCAGTGATGCCGCAACGCGGTTTGCGCTGCGGCATCACTGGAACCTTTCTCCAACTGCGATTTTGATAAACTAAAAGTTTTTCCAGTGCTACGAGTATGCGGTGTGTGATCTTGTGGATGGGTTTTGGGTTGTGGCCGTTTCATTGCGCGTCCTCCTTAAGCTATAGCATGTAAAATGTAATAAATTGTGTGCGGTTGAAATAGAAAACATAATATGGAAGATTGAGGAACATCGAGCACCTTACAAGGCAACCACAATCGAAAAATACTAGTAAATACCGCAAATCGTACTATAATTTCAAACATAAGTACTAGACTTATTTATAATAAAGAGTGAATGTGCTAGTAAAATTGTGTGATACTAATATTGTTTTACTTGAGAAACTATAGATATAAAATGACAAGGGGAAAGCTGCAGGAGAAAGCAAAACAGATTTAGGTATATCTGGCTATAGGAGGATTTAGTAGTAAACAACACTAAACACGTTAAGAAACGAAGCCGGGGGTTGAAAGAAAATATTTACTTGGGACATGTCAACTTACATTTACAACAGGCAGTATGTTAGCGAACACAGATCAACTAGCAATCGGGAGACTTAAGAGGGCGTCGTCCCTGTAAGACAGAAAGGGGGGGTTGGGAGGGCGGAGCCCCCCAATCGGAGACTATCCACACAGGTGCACTCTCTATTCCCTCACTCTCATAATCCGATGGCATGGGGGTACCTATATCACTACTAGCTGCTACTGTGGTTTTATCTTGATAGTGAAATATCAATTAGGTACAATTTTAGCCCAACTCGGGATTTACCGCTGAACAAACTAGGCAGTCAAGGATTATGGAGAGGATATTGACTAATTTTAAGTCCGGAAAAACGCCTCAGAAACCGCGGACTTATGGTACTAAAGTTTCACAGGTTGGTAGCTACTACATAACTAAAAAGAGGCAAATAAAATAAAGTTAAAAACTAAAACCCGACTACGTAAAAGTTATAAACAAGCGTTCAAAGATGTTCCGAATATATATTAGCGATTGAATATTATCCATCGTTGCATTTTCATACTCTGTAGTCGGAGGCCCCAAGCTAGGAGTTCTGTATGTACCTACAAAGGCCTCCGACTACCTGAGTATGAAAATGCAACGATGGATAATATTCAATCGCTAATATATATTCGGAACATCTTTGAACGCTTGTTTATAACTTTTACGTAGTCGGGTTTTAGTTTTTAACTTTATTTTATTTGTTATAGTGCTTACCCGCACTTTGGGTATCTCTGAGAAATGAAATACGAGTAAGTTCCACCGGCGCTATAGTCCGTAAGAGGTCCCAAAGATTTTAGGTTCAACCGACTAGGGTTTCGTGGCTTAGTTGGTTAGAGCACACCCGTACTGAGGGTGGGGCGCGGGTTCGAGTCCCGCCGAAATCGAAATTTTTTGGGAACTTATTTCATTTCCTGGAACTACAAAGTCTCCGGTTACAGGTAGGTGAAACTTTAGATAGCAGATAATGTTCTGTCTGTCAGTATCAACAATATCTCAATTTTTAACCAAATATCAAAATAAAAAAATCTAATAAAAACGCTCATTAGGGCAGGGCCTATGCCCAGCAGTGAACTAACATAGGCTGATGATAATGATGAACGAAATAGATCGAAAACTTAAATGTGTCGACAAGAGCAAAAGTTCGGAACATTCATTTTTAAAATTTATTTACAAAAGTACAATTGCCAACAAAAGTTCAAGTCGTCAAGAGAAAAATAATACCTAATAATGAAGGGGTTGAAATACTATTTCCGCAGGGTTGACGGGCAATGTTCTTGTGGTTGACAAAATGATTACTAACCGCCTTTATGCAGACGACGTTTATGATTAAAATAATGTCTCTGATCGGCTGGCGGGTTGCAGAGGATGTACTCTAATAACGTCCGCTTTATAACGGCGCAAGGGATGGAAGAAAGCGGTTTTATAATTGAAAATTTAGCCTGTGTTCATGAACGTCCACACTTAGACTTGTCTAATTGTAAAAAAAGTAAAAAAAAGCTTGTCTCGTTTGCTTAAGAGATCTTGAAAGCAAACGAGATACCTATTTAAAAAGTTTTCACCATGTTTATAAGGTCCCACTGTATTAAGTAAATAAGATGTTGTATTAAATATTATAGACAAACATGGCAAAAAAAGATTGAAAGTAAGAGACACTTTTGAAGTTTATCTTACAGCTAACACTGACTTCATAGGTAAATACGCTTGCAAATATAAAGACCCCGACAGCATTTCCTGCACCCGTCAGCGACAAAAACAAAGCTCATTTCCATAAAGCTTTGATCTCAAAAAATCAACATAGTACAAATCCAAAGATTAATTTCTACTTAAACCAAATGGTTTTCTGCCGGTGTTTTGACAAGGGACCCTAATCCGAGGCACCGCGGGACGTCAGTGCGCCTGACGTTTTTCAATTATAAGCAGTCGAGTCGTAACACTTTTCGAGACCGAAACTAACACATTGTCCCGACTGTGTCGTTTGTTTTGTAAATAGGTTGTTGCGGTTGGGACGTTCTGGGTTTCAGCGGCAGATTTTGGCATTTCTTTTTGGTTTGAGACGTTTTGTTTTTGTTTCAGTGATTGTTTCTGCTAGCATCGTAGCGTAGCATCTACTTGCTACGACGTAGCACTTAGTTGCTACAACGTAGCAAAGTACACTCACGTTAGTTCAAGACGCTTGATAGGTTGACTGATAATTTCTATAAAATATGTACTACCTTATAATAAACCAAAGATAAAGTAGGTAGGTAGAAGTAAATGCATAAAAAAATTGAAATTTATTTGTAAACATCTCAAATGAAATTAGAGGAATCATAACCTTCCAAGAATACTCGTACAAGGAAGTACCTAAGTACACACTTCGCCAACAGAGACGAACGAAACTCTTGGTACACTTCGGATCAATTTCAGAAGTTTTACTTCGATCTTTAATAGGGCGAGGGTACACTGCTGTGGAAACGGACTTTCTTTCATTAAGTGCCTATAATGAACTTTATTTATGCTATAAGAAGTACAAAGTTTGATTTTGGGACAGTTCGCCAAACTTGACGTCCTGTGATGTCCTTATACATACGTAAAATTATGCAGTTTTTATCCTGATACAAGCTGACGAATTTACTATGAAAAACTCGTGATGGAAAATTCATAGAAAAGAAACTACAAGGTGTTACCAGGGACCATTTTGGTAGTTGGAATATTTATAAACGAAAATTCCAAATAAACTGGGACCATTTGGTAGGAGAACCGCACCTAACATACAATTTACTTATTAGTTTATTCCTTCCAGTTAGGGTTTTTTCAGAAGTACTCGTACAATTCCCCCGTGAAACATTATTTTCGTAATATTTACCGTCAAAATGCACGCGTCCTTACCCTAAAGCAGCCTGTACGAAACTTAACCATTCACTTTATTAGCAAACTTGGCTATGAGTAGGTCTTTTAGTAATTATACCGGATTATTTTCAAGCGACTGAGCCCAAAACTCGTTTATAAGTCACGGAACAAGGGAAATGTTTATCTGATTGGCTTGTTCATGTTTTACAGTTCACACATCTGTTTAGGATATAATCTGAAGAAGTCCCTCGTTAAGGGATGAAACGTTGGTGTTCTTCCAACACAAATAAGGTTCGTAGTTAACCCGTTTACATCCGTAATGAATTCGTCAAACTATGATAGGTAGTTTTTATAGTAAAAAAAAGGATATAATCTTTTTTATGTTTTGCTAGCGGGAACGTTCCTGATTCAAAATATAGATGTCTACTTATTTTTTGTGGAATTAGGCGTACCTCCTGAAAAGTTATGTTAAAAACGAACAAAACACAACTGAATTCTTTATTGAATATCAAAAACAAAATACAGCAAAGACATTAATATCAAGCACAAAAGTACAATGGCGATTGTGTATCATAACCTATTTTACTGGAGTAAAATAAAATTTGTCGAGACCTTTGTTTTTTGAAGGTATCACACATAGGTACCATGTTTTAAGAAAAGAGTCTTGAAATTTACTATTGTATATTGAAAAACATTTGCAGCCCAACAATATTAATTTAGGCGGCGCTTACGTTGTTCAAAAACATCGATGATTTTGGCAAAATCAAGGTATGGCAAAAGTAAAAAGACGGAATACAGTGGTCACTTTGTCTTATTTTAGGGATAGAAATACTAAAATTCAAAATATCAGCCCGATCCGTTAAGTACTTTTTGCCATAAAGAAGTACCAAAAGTCCATCCATATATCCAATCTTTCGCATAAATAATATAAATGTGAAGTTGGTAATTGAGTCTGATAGAATATGGTTTGAAAGCCTGATAACGAGCATTAGTTCCACAGTCCTACGTAAGGTGTCTAAACGTCATCGAGTCGCTCTCGTCGCTCGACTGTTTGCATTGCTCTTGTGTTTCGACGCGTCAAACACACGCAGTCTACACTTATAGTGAATTATTGCGGGGGATGCTTTCACGGTTAAAATATTGGACTGGACAGTTTTTTGTGTGAAGTGTGGGCCTTTTTAGATACAGGATTTAGGTTATAAATTGTGCGGAATATGACAGTTTTTGATGCTGTAAATGTAGCATACCTATAAACGTCTTTATACCTACATTAATATGGACTAGTAGTTAAAATTGTGCTGAGGCTTTGTAAAATCAATTCAAACCGAATGTAAGCTTTTTTTATGTAATAATATAGTAACATAACATAGCTAATAAAAGTATGAGGCCCGGTAGGTCAGGGCAGGGACCGTGCCATATAAAAAAAGTTTTATTTTTCTATAAATTTTCTCCCACAAAGCCAAAAATTATCATCGAGTATAAAGAAACCTGTACTCAATAAAATTGCTAATATCAATTCTCAGTACATATTTTAAAACATCGACGCTATAGGTATGTATTACCACGCTCACTCGTAAGTATTGAATTTGTTGAATAATTCGGCCGTTTGCCGAGCAAGTTGGTAGCTTCCGAAACTCCCAAGTTTTATTAGGATACTTGTAAAATCTCCCTCTATACCGCTGGAAGTGCTTGCGCCTGATTAAATAAGATGAATTTATTGACTTAGACACGGTCAAAGTGCCCGGAGAATTTCGTTAGGTATTTTTTAATGTATTTAGATATGGAGATGAATATTTTGCTTCATTGGTGCTGGGATTTTGGGTTAGGTTCTAGATTAGTGATGATACCTACCGTCTTAAAACGATACCTACGTAAAATAATTTAAATCATACTAAAACTCAATAACTTCATTTATAAAATAAGCACTTAAACAAGTCAATTTTTTACCCGACTACCGACAGGGGAGGGTTATGAGGTTAGCACCCTATGTTTGTATGTTTGTATGTTTGTATATTTGTATGTTTGTATGTTTGTATGTTTGTATGTATGTGGCCAATTTCTTTGTTCCCACGTAGCGCTGAAACTACTGGTTCGATTTCAACAAATTATGTATCGACTGATTCGTCTCAATACCCAGATGGTTATAGGCTATAGGATTTGGGGCTCCGCCCCCGAATAAGCCTACAAAACGCGTAATAAAGTTTACGTAGCCGCAGGCCGCAGGCCCCATAGAGAAATATTACAATACCTACGACCTATTTTCATCAACTCTATGCCTATCAAATATGACCGATACGTCATTCTATTTTGTCAATGTAAATGTAAATATTTCAAACAAGAGATGAAGGAAAACAAAATCTGATAATTTTATATCATATCAGATATTTAATATGAACCCGAAACTGGATAAAAATATTTGAAATTCTATAATTTGTGACTGAACAAACAATCATTCGTGGGACACATCAGCGAGTTGCGATGGTGAATCGTTACGACATCACCTGAACCTTACTCCATATCCTTTGAGGCATATTGATGAAAGAGTCATCAGAACGTCTGGAACAACAGTGATTCCAGTGATGCCGCAACGCGGTTTGCGCTGCGGCATCACTGGAACCTTTCTCCAACTGCGATTTTGATAAACTAAAAGTTTTTCCAGTGCTACGAGTATGCGGTGTGTGATCTTGTGGATGGGTTTTGGGTTGTGGCCGTTTCATTGCGCGTCCTCCTTAAGCTATAGCATGTAAAATGTAATAAATTGTGTGCGGTTGAAATAGAAAACATAATATGGAAGATTGAGGAACATCGAGCACCTTACAAGGCAACCACAATCGAAAAATACTAGTAAATACCGCAAATCGTACTATAATTTCAAACATAAGTACTAGACTTATTTATAATAAAGAGTGAATGTGCTAGTAAAATTGTGTGATACTAATATTGTTTTACTTGAGAAACTATAGATATAAAATGACAAGGGGAAAGCTGCAGGAGAAAGCAAAACAGATTTAGGTATATCTGGCTATAGGAGGATTTAGTAGTAAACAACACTAAACACGTTAAGAAACGAAGCCGGGGGTTGAAAGAAAATATTTACTTGGGACATGTCAACTTACATTTACAACAGGCAGTATGTTAGCGAACACAGATCAACTAGCAATCGGGAGACTTAAGAGGGCGTCGTCCCTGTAAGACAGAAAGGGGGGGTTGGGAGGGCGGAGCCCCCCAATCGGAGACTATCCACACAGGTGCACTCTCTATTCCCTCACTCTCATAATCCGATGGCATGGGGGTACCTATATCACTACTAGCTGCTACTGTGGTTTTATCTTGATAGTGAAATATCAATTAGGTACAATTTTAGCCCAACTCGGGATTTACCGCTGAACAAACTAGGCAGTCAAGGATTATGGAGAGGATATTGACTAATTTTAAGTCCGGAAAAACGCCTCAGAAACCGCGGACTTATGGTACTAAAGTTTCACAGGTTGGTAGCTACTACATAACTAAAAAGAGGCAAATAAAATAAAGTTAAAAACTAAAACCCGACTACGTAAAAGTTATAAACAAGCGTTCAAAGATGTTCCGAATATATATTAGCGATTGAATATTATCCATCGTTGCATTTTCATACTCGGTAGTCGGAGGCCCCAAGCTAGGAGTTCTGTATGTACCTACAAAGGCCTCCGACTACCTGAGTATGAAAATGCAACGATGGATAATATTCAATCGCTAATATATATTCGGAACATCTTTGAACGCTTGTTTATAACTTTTACGTAGTCGGGTTTTAGTTTTTAACTTTATTTTATATACTTTACAGCTTTATAAATAGTATTGAGAGGTTTTCTTTTTGAGTATAAAAAAAAACATGGTTTCCAAGAACTCTGTAGATGGCGTTGAACTGACTACGTTACTAGGGTGGTATTAATAAATCGTACTAACCCGGGTAAGTACTATGGCGGTCTCGTTTTATCTTGTGGGTTTTTGAATCATTCTATTTCACTCTCGCGGATTAAGATCGGTTCATTAATACCACCATAGGTGGAAGCTTGAAAAAAAAAAACATTGCGTCACGTCACCGTCACCTAATGCTCGTTGACAATATGACAATGGTGTTCTGTGCTTTGCTTTCGTTTGCTTGAGCTTCTGAATACAACTAGTTTTCTCGCGTTTTGTTAAAATTCAGTTTGTTTGTTCGTTGTTTTCGTTAAGTTTTGGTCAAACGAAAGCAAAACACCCTGAACACCGTTGTCAACGAGTATGTGACGTGACGGAATGTTTTGTTCAAGCGTTTCGTTCGTTCACTCTCGCGGATTAAGATCGATTGATTAATACCAACCCTAGTAACGTAGTCAGTTCAACGCCATCTACCGAGTCCTTGGATACTATTTTTTTTCTTTTTTAATAATCAAAAGAAAAACCTCTCATTATTATCAAATAAGAAATAATGTGTTATTGATTTTATTCACATAATTTTTTTGTCCTCTAGTGGAAGAATTGAAAAATAAACCACTAGTAAGTTTATATATCACTTATGTTTCTAATACATATTTATTTTGCCTGTCCAAGTCTAAATACTAACAATAAGTTTATTTGAAAAAATAATGAGGACCATTTCTTACCTAGGTACTACATAACTTTGTCGAAAAAACAAAGCAAACTTGAATAAGAAAAGAAAATCCTGTCAAAAAAATCATTAATAAGTTATCAAAGAAAAACTTTGTAATTGTAAGAATGAGGTAAGTAGGTACTAATTACTAAAACAATTACCGTGCTGACTTTGGGTCGGGAAATTTATTTTTTCGACAATTCCGCCATTCGGCATGAGCGCCTCAAAATTTCATATTCTGCAAGTTGAGATAACGAATCCCATTCAACTTTTAGCACAACATCTTTGATACAAGGGAGAAAGACTTTGTGTTTTTAGTTCTAGCCTTTTTTATTTTTGAGTACCGAGTAAGCAGGGTGGAAGGTCTGATTAAAAGGGGAAGGGGTTAAACAAAAAAAAAAATACCCGTAATTGAGACATCAAGCATTTCCGTAACTTCATATCAAGATTTTGAGTCATTCGTCAACTCACACCATCCAACTTCCCTCAGGACGACTTTGTCCAGTTCCTAACTTGACCACTTCCAAAGTTGACCACTTCCTGAATCGTCACTTCCTAACTTGACCACTTCCAGTGTTGTCCGCTTCCTAACTTGACCACTTCCAATGCTGTCCACTTACTAATTTGCCTTCGGCCTAACTTGACACATAATATAGGTATTCTTATCAGAAAAGACTATTTTTCCACTTGTCCCAACTTGTGTGTGGGTTAACGAATTGTAAAAAAATATTATTTTCGCTCTGCAACTCACACCGCCCTTTGTTTTCATTGAACTAAACGTCGAGTGCAGTCACCGAAAAGAATAGATTCTAGGATCTAAGAATTATTAATGTTGAATTTTTCATCTCATTACATTCAACCAAAAAGTTCGATATTCTTATATAAAACAGATAGTGCACATTGTAACTTTATCTTGGCCCTAAAAACAGGTAGTACAGTATTCATTAAAACTTATAAGCATGGCAATAATTGGTAACGTTCTCGTCTAATACGGTTGTCTCACAAACCTATTTCCTAGTGTCAAAAGCGGTAATAAAGTTGGACAAGAAAGTGCGCCAGTAAAGGGCAGTAAGTAATAAGGGAAAACCCATGGCAAACATATAGTTTGACGGAGGTGGGGCGCTAATTGATTGCCTGGCCGCGCCTCGACAATAATAATTGAGGCTATTGTAGTTTTAAGGCATATTGAATGTGGGTAATGTAGGACAGCGTTGACAAGAACACACTAATGTTTATGAATGGAAAACTAGTGCCTATGTTTTCCGTACCTACGTAATGTTTTTTTAACAGAATTGCACCACGAGGTCAACTGAGGTAGGTAGCTATTGGCAGCGCATGCCGTACTGAGGGCGGGTTGCGGGTTTGATTCCCGTTGGAATCGATAGTTTTTGGGATATTATTATATTTTCGCAGAAAATTGCCCCAGTACGAGTTTTTTTTACTTAATTATAATAATATTCGTTTATTCTGCAGGAATGTTTGTACATAAGGTCTTATGATTTATGTAGCTTACCCTATACATTCTGCTTCGATAAGGCGTGCAAAATTAAATTTAAAACTAGGTGCTAGAAAATACAATAATACAATGACATCAAGGAAAAACAAAGTTCACAAAACCACAACAAATATACACATTTCTTGTGAACAAACAAATGGATGGATATTTCACCGTTCAACTTCTTTCTTTTTCTTCTTCTTTTTTTAAGTTACACACTAAAAAACCTCAAAACAAAGGTAGTACAGTTAAGAAAATTAACTTTGTTTTAATTATTATTACTAGTTCTAATTTGCTTGAATTATTTGTTTGTTATCTTCATTGTGAAAGACACGTAACCGCAACATATTTTTGTCTTAGCTGGTAAACGACTATTCTGGTTGCTCTCTTTTCTTGCCTATTTGCAATGTAGGAAGGTGGATTATTCTACAAATATGTGTGTACCAATTTTCTATTCTGTATTAGAATGGTACTAAAACACCGGGTCTAAATTTATTTCGTGCAATCAATCAGTAGTATAGCAATTGTACCCCAAATAGTCAATGGTTCCCAAAAGCTTTTTCGTTTTGGTATTCTTCAAAGTGGTACTAGCCATTCTGGTTCCTTCCACAGCACCCGTTAAGTCGCAACCGTTTATTTGCCATTAACACCGTTTTATAAATTTGTTGATTATTACCTGTGTTCCTATAAGTTGTGACCCGAAACTCTATAGCCAAACGACACATCCAAATATATGCCATTCAAAATATATTTTCTTGTTAATCCATAGTAGTACCACCACGTAACAACATTCACCATTCAATACGTCCATCTCCTGCCAATCATGAGATGAGAGATGCCGATGGATTGACCACAAGATGGCCCATTACGGATGCTATGCTGCCCGGAAATTGTCTCTCCGAGGCTAAGCCGCATCCCCTTCGTTATGAGACGGCTTATCGCTTAATCTTGCATGAGAAATGACCTCGGAAGAGGCTATGGCAAGTGATTTAGAGTTAAATAAAATATCATGAATTCAGTAGCGTACCTTACCTATACTAAAGATGTTAGATTTTTTACTGTAATCCTATTTAATCAATTTAAAGATAGTTTTTATTGAAAGCTGTTTTTGATCACTGCGTTTTGTTGATATCGTCGTTTCGCTAGATGTGGTATATTATCATAGTTACCCTTTGTGTTTTGATAGGTACCTGTTCAACTTAAACCTTGCGTTCTTAGAAAAAGAGGGCTAGATTGACCAGGATCTTAAAAGTAATTGAGAAACGTAATCTGGACAGTATGTACAGATTTTACGTAGCATTTAAATTTTTGTATGGTGAATATTACATTTTATATTTAAAACCATATGAATATCGTATATATCCATAATGAATTAACAAAGTTAATTTCATTTCATTTCAATAATTTAATCAAGCTTTTTATTCGATATCGAAACAAATTACATTGCTAACAATCGAATGTAAAGAGAGTAAAAAATTACAAGAAATACACTTCGTCAGTAACGTGTCCTTAACACACATGCCCCTTAAAACCTTTATAAGTTTATAGACAGGTTATGCGTATCCAATATCATGAAATACCTCCTAATACTGTTAGGAAACTGATACCATGTAGGATTCACGTTACTTCATCCCGCAATTCACTTATACACTGACAGAGATACACTGAAAAGGCAATCTCACTGAAAGCGAACCATCTCCTGTCCCAGGAAACTCATATCAAAGACACATAATTAGGCTAAGCCATTTACTTTCATCCCATATAGTTGTGCCCGACCGCTGATCAAAAAAGGGGCAAAAGGCCACTTTCCGCACCAATTAATTGCCACAAGCATTTAGTCCTATGAAAGTGGAAACAGGCAAATTCAATTTGATCGGCATACCGTGGGCCTTTGACCGGCGCATGGTCACACATAGGCATTACGAGCTTTGGAAGTGTAAGTAACTCGATTATCCGCTGATTTCATAGAATTTTTCTCGTCGGCCAACTTTCTGTGAGCGTGAAATGCTTTTACCGAAAATTGGAGAGTGAAATTATAGCAGAATATTGCAGTGGTCATGTTGATTTACGGTGCTGTGATTCAACATCAAACATCGAACTGCTTTATTTCCTTTAGGCCCTCTTGGACACGTCACAAAAATTCAAATTACATAAGTAAAACATGGAAATAAGGTAATCACTTTGATTCTTGGTTCACTTTTTAATTGATTTTAATCTTTGATTCTTTATTTGATACTAATGACTTAAAAAGTGACACACAATATAAAGATGATCTCTCATGTTACATTTAATAAATTATGTAATTCTTAGAAACATAACTAATTATTATGTTTAGAAAAATACTTGTAACTGTTACTGCTAAAAAACTACTTTTAAACTTGTACCACATGTAACTGTTGGTTTTTAAATAAATAAATATAACATGAGTAAAGTAAAAATAACTGACATTTTTATATGTAAGGATTTTAAGAAAGTTTATTTTAATGTAACATCAAAGCATGAGTTGGTAGGTACTATTAAGTAAGCGGAAACTTTTAATACCCCTCGCGTTCCTTTTCAACTAAAACAAGATGATTTCAATAAAGACTTCCGTTTGTTTGTCTACTTCATATTATTTCTGCACGCTCCGCTGCTCGCTCACTCAACTTTGATTTGAATTCATGATTTAAGGAATTTCTGTAGCATTTTAATTAATTCGAGTTACTGATACCCACTCGAGCTTGAGGGAAATTCGAAACAGCTTTTAATAGTTTCAGATGAGTGATTCCTTCCACTTGTATTTATGAATATTTGTTTAGTTTCTCTATTTTAACGACCCTCGAACAAACTATTGCTAGTTACTGACCATAATAATGTTTATTGATTGTGTACCTAAGGTCCTCACATGATAGAGGGGTGGGTGAAGCTAAAGGCTTATCGTTTTTAGTAAGCCGGGGTAATATGAAACGGTCTCGACCAAGGTTGGTTTGTGATAGCAGATATTTTGAGAAAAGGTACGAAGATTCATTTTATTCTGTAGATTAAGCGAAACACAGGCGCCGCTTTTCCCTTGTCGCAAACAGACACACAAGCGCGCCCGTCATCGCTCTAGGCTACAAAGGGTAACTCAAAGAAACCCCATCCTACAATACAAGTATCAGAAAACTTTATAATACATCTTTGCAGCAAGGATTAAGAGCGCTTGTTTGGCTTAGCGGAAAGAAGCAGAGGGTGGTGTTTGTACGAGGCTTAGTGAAAGTTACGTGGATCAAACTACGTGACGTAATTAAGTTTTAGCCCAGCACCCATTCGGAGGCTTAGTTGCGTCTACCCGCAAGGGAGCAAGTAAGCGAGCTCGTTTTGGGATGCTTCAAGTACTAGATATGAGATGTTGAATATGTTAATGTGAAACTAGTTAAGTACTGAATGCTTGGCTATGTTTCACTGTTTTAAATTAATTAGGGAATCGTGTTTTTAGGGTACTAAGTTTGAAGTCCGAAAGACGATAATGGAAATTCAATAGCGAGGTACAAAACTAGCATACGTACTTACTTGAAAACTAATTGATAATCAAAACAACTTAGTATGTTTAGCTGCTTAGGAAATTAATTACAACACACAAATATCATTCAAACGAAATAATTTTATTATGATAGGCACACGGTGGAGTAGCCTTATTTGATTCACAAATAATTAATTTTGAAGCTGGTATACATATGAATTTACAAAATAGTCTTTGATTTCGATAATATAAACGAGTTTTAGATACTAGAAAGCAACTTTTGTTGATGACTCAGCCGACTCGTATGGTACAGGCTTTGCATGCGTTTTTTCCCTGGTTAAATAGACTTTTGATATATCAAATTATTAAAGTTCGATACATTTATATTTATTTTGGCGTGTAGACGTAACATCATTATTTTGGTGTGTAGACGTAACACCATTTATTTTGGCCACAGTATTTTAGTTTAGTTCCGTGGTGGTAGGAGCAAAAACCTCATAATATATTCTGAACGAAACTAATGTGACGTCCCGTACATCCCCTGATGTCTCGTTTGAACCCCTAGTAGGTTCAAAGGCGATACTCTGGCCATAGCTTCATTAAGAGGCATGTATTTACCTCCCTAGGGTCCGGACTACCCAATAGTTAACCTCTGCTTAGTTTAAATCGACCATTAACCTCCCAAAGGCAAACATTTCAAATTACAGATGTGATTTAGTAATTGGCTTGGATCTTGGCCGGTTAATAACGAATTATTTATAAGGTTTTGATTAAGAAGTAGATCGTATTATGGCAAGACGGATTAATTAGCCCAACTGTCTCACTTTGAGCAAGAAGTAAGAAAAATAAAATGTCTGCGATATAATAAATCACTGCTGGATGTTTCTTGCGTCGCCTTCGTGCCAAAAAAAAACAAATGGATTAAACCAAACCTATGCAAATAGGTGTACGAAGGTACATCATAATAATGTTTATAATTTGGGATATTAAAATGCTAATTTCGTCAAAGAAAACGCAACCAAAGCCTTAGTAGGAAGATAGCGATCTCTAAAAGTTGTATTAACATAAAAATATGCAGTAATCAGCTTCCTTACGTCCACAGCTGAACATCCCCCTAACAAGGGGGGTTGTCGTAATTACCAGCTTGGCAGACGGCTGATATACCTACGTATACAGCGTTATTGGTAAATTAATGACAATACGTGAACTGCAGGTTCAGCACATCATCACAAACACGTTTGTGAAGACGCCAGGTCATAATTCTTAATTTTGGTATTGGTAATGGGTACCCCCCGCAATTCAATAATCATTCGTTAGAGAGGTTTTATTTGAAACTCAATTTAAAAAAAGCTCTGCCCTGAATTAACAAAAGGTTAATTCAGGGCAGAGCATTTGTTTTTATGAAAGATCGGTCTTATGTAACTCGTTGGGTTGAAGACAAAGATGTTTTTTCATTCACTATGAGAGGTGACTTATTTTTTTTTTTAGAATTTAGACTTGGTGCCTTTACGAACGTGTTTGTGATGATGGGCAGGACCTGCAGTTCACGTATTGTCACTAATTTATCAATAACCCTGTATAACAGACTACTTAAAATATTTTCTTTTATAAGTATAAAGTATTTTAACCATTATCTTTCTAAAAGCGTATTGCAGTCCAGCGCAAAGCTGCCATCATTAATAATAAGAGCTTGTCACGCCTGCCCCAGGCTTTGTTTGCAATAACATTGTTATCGCCGATGACCTCGAACTAACCTTTGAGTACCTTTGAGCGATCGTCAAACATTCTAAGAAAGCCTTGTACAGTGCCTTTACGACGAAAATTGCTAAACATTGTTAAAGAACCAAAACAAGTTGATTCTACATTCGCACAAAATACAAGTACATTAGTTTCCCTTTACTTCAATACCTAATCTACAAATATTCAAAGTGTAGCTTTCCGAATCTCAGTAAGCTTGACCTTTTTAAAAATCTCAATTATGAACTTATATTCAGATAGATAGATAGAAAATGCTTTATTGCACACATAACTTAAAAATAACAGACAAAGAAAAAATGGAGTAAATAAGAAAGATGTGACAATTGGCGGTCTTATCGCTCAGGAGCGATCTCTACCAAACAACCGACCAGATAAGTAGATAAGAACCAGATAAGTAGTTACACCAATGTCTTTCATTTTCACGCTATTTATTGCGTTTTTTAACTCTATACTGCTATCAGCGAGAGTTAGTAGTCCTTCTTCTTCGTGTTCTCCATTTCTGAAGGTCGTGCCCACTTTTAAAATCCTTTGTTGAGGAGTTGGCCAGCTGCTTCCACGCCCCTCTATCTTCGGCTTCTCTGAGAGCAGTGGTCACTGGAGTCCCGTAATCTCTTTCACGATGTCAGACATTGGTGATCAGATCTTGGTGATCGCCCTCGTGTTCCTTTCCCGTCCACTTTCCCCACAACCATCAGATTCTCCTGGTTATCTGGGTTTCTACTAGCTATGTGACCAAAGTAGCTTAAGACACGTTTGTAACAGATGGTAGAGAGTCTGGTTTGATAGTAATCCAATGGCCTGTTTATTTGGTCCATTCCGGGCAAAAAACCTATCATGTAATTTTATTTTATTCTGTATGTAAAATTTTTACTAACGTATACACATAAAATCGCGAATTCCCTTTTATGCAACTAAGATTGCTCAGCTGTGAATAGTTGCGCAACGGGGCTTCCCTTTTGTGCAACTCATTTTGTTCCCTGCTCAACTCGATAATTTTGGACGAAAAAAAGTCAGTCATTATTAACGACAAAAACACGTAAAATTAAATAACTCTATACTGGTAAAATTCATGTTGCCTTAGGTGTAAATATTTTAAGATGCATATGGAACTCTAAAACTAGCGCTATAATAAAACCGCACATATCCATTTCCATAACAAACACACAAACTGCACAAAGTGGTATTCTGCATGTAATATCTGGAAAGCTTTCATCTGATTGGGTATTATTTTTCACTGTTTTGTAGTAAAATTAAATACAGGACGTGTTGCCAGACAGAGGTTTCAAAAATAATTCTGATACGGTCTGAAAGATTTGTTTTTATTCGTTTGTTAACAAAGAAAATTACAATTAAATAATAGAATTGTTGGCGGCTGACGGTTTTTAAATGAAAAACTTGAAAATTGACTGAACTTGAAAATTTATTGATAGAGTAAAAGATTATTGCAACTTGGCAATCGCCCTTTTTTCCCAAGAGTCTCCCTCTGAATCGACAATATAGATTAGCAATAGACAAACATGTTTATTTTGAATGAACAAGAATTAAATTAGAACTAGTATTTACAATTGAAACAGTTGATCTAACTGCAGACTGTTGCAAACCATCTACATTTAGCTCAACTGATCCATATCAATATCATTTTGTTAAGCAGACTTATGAACACCACCCCAGCAAAAAGTCAGTAAAATATAGAAGTCCAAAGAAATACTAAGCTACAACTAACGGCTTCGTACGAGCTATACAGGGATAAAAAGTAGCTCCGGTTTTCTGGGACACCGTGTACCTCCCTGCCATATATGTTTGTATATTAGGATTCGTTCCGCTGTTTATGCGTGTAAAGCTAAAAGACAGGATCTTTCGAATTTATAATAATTAGTATGGATTGAAAGTCTTAGTAAATTGCACAAGCTTGAAAATAGAGAAGGTGAATAAGGAATTTCAAATGTTTATGTTCTACCCTAGAGAAAACCGCTGTCTAGGATAAATTCAACTCAAAACTCAAGGTGCTTTATTTTCTATAAACCTTACAGGACTCTTGGACACGTTTCGACAGGTTTACACACTGCCGTGGTCACGGGATCTTGGACACGTTACAAAATTCAGATTACATAAGTAAAACTAGGAAATAAAGTGGTCACTTTGATTTTTCGTCTATTTCAATCTTTCTAAGGTAAAGTAAAGAAGCGAAAAAGAAACCTTAACCTTGTCAGAATGTTTTTGAGTAGGACAAAACTCATCCCAAGCATTTTTATCCTCTTGTTAATCTGATATTTTGTAGCGAGTCTTTTTACAAATGATATGTTTGACAATTTGTTTGAATTTATTTTTTGATAATTTTTGCAACTCACTAGGAGTTTTGTTGTAGAAGCGTAGACATTGCCCTTTAAAAGATAGATTAATCTTATGTAGTCTAGTTATGGCACAGCGAGTTTATTCTTATTTCTGGTATTTAAAATATGTACTTAAATCGCTATTTTGGAGTTAATCATGCAAAGCTGATAGTTTCTCTAAGTAAATTAAAATTTATCACGTTTTCTACGAATCTGTGTTTATTGGACTAAAAAAAATTCGTCGTGGCCAAAAGGATTTTTTATTTAACATAGAATGAGCACTCCGAGCCACGTGAGAGACGGGACAGTCTTAACAATCATAGCCAGTGACAGCCATTGTGCTGCAGCTGAGTGCAAATAAAGCTTTTGGGACCGTAATGCACTCACTCTCTTAGATGTTTCTCGTTGTTTTTATATTTTGAAAACGTAACAAGAGCTCTTATTTCTAGTTTGATAAATAATATAGGTATCGAACTAACTCATTGTAACTGTTAATTCACCGAACGAATTGATTGCCTATTGGCGGCCGAATGATATACTTTTGATGTTCACTTGTCATCATCATCAGCCTATATTAGTCCACTGCTGGACATAGGCCTCCCTTAATGAGCGCCATAGCGCCCTGTCTTCAGCTTCACATGACATGGTTGAATTTAATTAAAGTTGTTGCTGATTACACCAAATGACTCAGAAAACCAATAGAGCAATTATGTTCTAATAAGCTAGTTTTCTAAAAAAATCCAATTAATCCGTCAGTATGATTATCAGAAGATATCTAATCACGTTTAGGCGCACATTGACTAATACGCATAATGACCAATGAAAAAAACGTCATGAATACGCGAAATGACCAATCGTAAAATAACCAATACGTGAAATGACCAATGGAAATCACAATCAATATTTTTCTTTTGTCAATCAAACAAAACATTACAGCGCATCAAAGTTTAGGAGAGGGGGCTCGCCGTGTCCCCACGGCGAGCCCCCTCTCACACGGACACGTCGTACGTCATCAAGTTCTGTATGATACGTCATCAAGTTCTGTATGACACGTCATACAGAACTTTAACTGACTTCATCATAATGTTTTGGTTAATTGACAAAGGAAATACGTTTCCAATATCTTCTGATAATCTAACTAACGGACTAATTCGATGTTTGTTAGGAATTTTTGGGGCTTTCTTCAGTAGGCTAGTATTGAAGAAAACGAAATAATACCAACATAGAATCTTTATCAAACAATTGCTACTCGTTATCCAAAAATATATCCCAACGGTACTCAAGGTATGAGCAGATTATTATAACATCAGAGGTTAACGCTTCAATGAATCTCTTCCATGCTTACTTAAATAAAATCATACATATTATGCAAATCTGAGACTGAAAAGTTGAGTGCCACAAAATGCGTTTAATAGATAAAAGGTGGCACTTTATCCTACCCACATATTTTATTCAAAATGCCGTGAGTGCGACCAAGAACGTCCTAATGAATTTTGCAAGGTGGTGCTCCGGACACGCTTTTACGTACTCTAATGGGCGCTTATTATGCGTTTCGTGTTTGGAAAATGCTTTTATGGTTTTTAGATTTACGCATTGATATTAACTGAGAGGATAACACAAAAAAACGTTATTCGAGCTACTCTTTAAATCAAGGTTATAAATCTTGTAAGTACCGATCATCTTAGATTAGTCTATTCTTGAAGTTTTGCGTAAAGTTTTGTTCAATACGATGAAATTAAGGTAGGTATTATAATATAGATTAGTTATCAAATAATTTATTATGATAAATAGTATAACTAATTTTATTATAATATACTAACGCTACACAACCTTTTCTCAATTCAATTTTTTATCATCATCATCATCAGCCTATATCAGTCCACTGCTGGACATACGCCTCCCCTAATGAGCGCCATAGCGCCCTGTCTTAAATTTTTTATATTATTTTGTAATCACAGTGTATTTTGGAAAACAAAGCTCTTTTTATTTTCAATATGCAGGGTTATTGGACACGACCTGAAGTTCACGTAGTGTTACTTATTTACTAATAACCCTGTATATATAATAGTGTAGGTAGGTTGGAATGACGACTTTTAAAAAAAACTTTTGATCGATCGTTATCGTTGAAAGTTATTTTTAATTATGTGCCTAAGTAAAACTTTATTGAGAGAGGTTAAAGTTTTTATTGTGTAAAGGTTGAATAGTAGTAAAGAGAGAGAGAGAGAGAGAGAGAGAGAGAGAGTTGTGGTTACAAATATTGATGTAAATATTCGAGATGATGAGAATAAAACAAATCTACAGCTTGGCCAAAATGCGAATCATCAAAAAAACTAAAAAAAAAACATAGTGTATCATAAGTTATGATACACTATGTTTTTTTTTAGTTTTTTTTGTTATGATTCATAACCCAACGACCCAATTGATTTGAGTAGTGGAGTAATTGGGCATGTTTATTTATTCCCAATCACCTCATTGATTGATGGGGAGTTATGTGGGGTTGTTGGGAATTTAAATTTCCAACGACCCCATGGACTTGAGTAGTGTATTGGTTTGGAATGTTTATTCCGTGACAGAGATTGGTGGGGCACGGTTGGGAAAATATCATATTCATAGTGAATTTGTCAAACTACGATAGTTGATAAAGACACAGAATTATTAAATAGATAGGTAGGTGTAGGGACATATTATTTTATGGATTTTTGTTTCAAATAAGGTTAAATAAAAAAAGAAAATATCAAGGAGTACATAAAATTCCCAAATTACGGCTACATAACATTTTACCTAGCGTCCAGTGGAACCACAAACAGAAGTTAACCTCTTCTAAAACCGGTTCTAGGTAAAGCAACAAAGACCTACACTCCTAACCCTGTAAAGGACCTGTACTGAACTCGAAATAGCGAGCAGAACTCCCCAGTAAAGGTAAAAAGACCCATTCTTTTGACAAACGCGGGGAATGGTTGCCGAGGATACAATTTCGCACTAAAGGTGGCGTGGTTTCTTTCCAACGTGGCAGCAGGGCGTGGTTGGAGATGTAGCGGGAATAAAAATGAAGCAAATTGAATCAGCACTCTGAAAAAATATGTATGTTTTGTGCTCACAAATTGTGAGTAACTATAAATTTCTCCATTAATCACACTAATAATAAAAATGCGAAAGTTTGGATGTTTGGATGGATGTACCTCACGTCAAAACTACTGAACAGATCGTGTAGTAGCACAGTGATAACTTTAACTGTACAAAATCTACATATGGTTTCTTTCATCTGTGGACGATTTTGCTACAATACCACTGTCACAGAAAAGCGATTGGTTAGCATAATTTGGCTCCTGTGCTAACCGGGAGAGATTGATAAAAAAAACGAAAACTAACACAAACTTTGGGACGGCAGTGGGGAAAATCTTATTAAATTCAATTATTGTATAACTGATACTTAACTACAATTATTTTTATATCAAACATGACATTTCTAATTATTTCTATAAATATAAAGTATCCAAGTAAAATTAATTATTAAGCTAACAAAAGCGAACCCGAACTTTGTAATTGTTGCGCCCTGACAGGGTTTTTATGCATTGTGTACCCACTAACACTACCTACACCTAAGAACAATATGTATGCATAAAATCACAATAAATAAATGAATATAAATATGAAAATCCGGCTGCTGATGACTCTCTGACAATCGAACCATGCAAGCACCGCCACAAGCGCGACTGCGGCAAGGAACTGAGCATTTCTAATGCAAATGTAGATACGTGGTTCATTATGTTCTGATTTTAGAGCGTTTAGTGAGAACGGGATTTCTTCACGTTTCTTTGTCATGGCAGAAACGCCACGGTTAAGTAAAGCAAGCGTAAAGGTGCGATAGAGTGGTGGTGAAATTAAATTTCACCTTTGTACTGTTGAGATTTCTGTTTCTTCGTTTGTATGAAGTTGCTCGTAATTTTTGTGTGAAGTACAGTATTGAAAAGCTAAATTTCATAACCTATATTATTGTACTTTCCACAAAATATTTAACCTTAATTCGTTTTTAAATCCACGTAAATAGCTAAAAACTATTTGCTGAAATAAAAACCATGTATTCATTTTATTTTTCTTTCCTATCTCTATGACTTTATAGCACTGAAATATTATGTTGTTTTATTCATAATGAATTTTATTTTTTACATTAAATAATATTGTTCTACTTCATTCGAATTTTAAAATAAAATTTATGTTTATAATAAAATGGATAGTTTGAAGCAACGGACTCGTAGAGGCTTATAAATTCAAAGAAGCAAAACAAATCTGTGTAGTCCTAGTTAGCATAATTCTATGACAATTTTTGTTCGTCACTGTTATAAGACGTTTTTGCCGAGCGAGCGTCTCTAGACCGCGCGTAATTCAAAACATTAATTTTCCTAATGGAGTAAAGCCCCGCTAAGCCCGACGACAGAAAACGAATGTCAGGAGGAGTCACTGGTGTCTCCGTGCGTAAACACAGACTGTTGCGCTTCCCCCGCCCGCTCTTAATTAATTAAAATGCAAACCACTGACTGTAGTGAGTTATTCATCTCGAATTACGATTGCTACTTTGATTTACTGAATACGGTTATGAGTACGATGCTGTGTTTGTTCTTGAAACGTTTGTGTGTAACTTACTTTGAAATTCAAATTATTACAACTTGACGAGTTCTGCCGCGCAATTTCGGAATTAAAATCATGTAAAATGGCAATTTCTTTGAGGTGGCTTCGAATTTCTCTAGAAATTGGGTGAGTGACGTTGTTTGTTTTTCAAGGAAGAATCAAAACAGTCAACGTCAACAAGATAAAGTTAAAAACTACAACCCGACTACGTGAAAGTTATAAAAGTTTGAAACATTTACATTGACAAAATAGAATGACGTATCGGTCATATTTGATAGGCATAGAGTTGAAAATGAAAATAGGTCGTAGGTATTGTAACTAAATTTATCTAGTAATCTCTCATATGACTCCAAGTACAGACGTGACTAAAAAACGTAAAGCTACAAACATGCGAGACGTGTTCACAGTGTAACGTCTGAGCAGGTTCCACCGGCTCCACGTACCGCATTCGTTCTGAGACTTCATTTCCTTTCGGTGATGGATGACGTGTATCTTCAATGAGATTTATAATGGTGTGTCACATTTCTGCCGCGTCGCGATGCGTGTGCTGGATTGATGCTTACGTCGTGCTCACACACGGCTGATTCTTTGAAACAATTTAGTTCGTTTTAGAACATCCGCGTGTACTGAGGCCGAATTATTGAGAAGGTATTTATTCTGTGGAATTAGGGTCTAGTTACGATATTAATGGATCTGGATGTCTACCTACATTCAAAGCTTGCGTCAAAGATTCCTATTTGTCAGAAAAGTGAATAATGGCTCAATTTTATTAATTTGCCAATTTTATGTATTTATTTGTACCATCAACCACTCACCGACTGTCATCAAAACTATTTTAACGTAAATTGCAGGTAAGGTTGAAAAGCACTCATTCAAAAGCATAAAACGCAACCCGCCCGCCCTCTAGACGATCGTAATGTAATTGCACCGGTCCAAAACGTCCGTCCGAACGAAGAAGAACATTTTCTTAAAAGGTTGTCCATACACCGGGGTAGCACGCAACCATTACTTATGCATTAACCTGGCCAAAGCGGTCCCTTAGGCCCGACTGGCTCATGATTTTATTCCATTCGTTGCCTATTCTTTTGACAATGTGAGTGTTATTGTATGTAATTGGTTTTTATTGTTTTAGTACACTGTTTTTGTAAAGTGAAAATAAAAATTTCTGAACTTTTGGTACCTCCTGTAAAGAGCTAAAGAGCTTTTTATATAAAATTAGTGCTGATAAAGCATTTAAACATTCTATGTTTTTTCTATCAAGTACGTTTCAGTTTTTAGTAAGGTACGTTCTTAGAGTTCAAAAAGAGCTGAAATTCATCGCATTTTTAAGTTCAAGATAAGAATTTTGAAAATTCTTCATCAAAAATGCGATGAATTTTATCGCACCAGTTTGATCCCACCAAATGCCTTTAATGTCGACTTTACCTATGTGATTTTAGAATGCAACCCTCGGCTTAAAATGTAGTGGCTTTTATTTAGTAAACCAAGTTTTCCCCAAACACCAAGCACTGTTGTACTCATAAGCTACTCAATGGTTCCCAATGCGGAAAACGCCGTCGCAGAAATAGATAATACGATATTATTGCGTGAATCCCCGCACTTGTTGTACGCACTGAGTTATATTAGCATAACCCGCTTTTATGTGTTCTGTTATGAGCATAACTACCTTATTATGTATAGTGTATGATTTAATAAAACGGAATTAGGTTATGAACAGGGAGCTTGTAAATCTGACAAGGAAACTTTGTTTATTGCCTTGATACGTGAAATGACGATGTTCTTGAAACAATTAAATCAAATAGCTTTATTCTGAGAGCACATAACAAACAATCTGCAAAATGTTAGATAAAAATTCAATGTTGCTACCAACAGTCGTTGTAACCTATATTTTTCTGAAATGCTCCCGTATTTTCATCCTAAGAAATAAGCCCATACTTCTGGTCGGGAAAAAATTGAAAGGCCTGTTTCTTTTCACCGGAAGGTATTCTAAATTACGTCACATCCGGTAGCGCTGCGGTCGGGCTCGGTCTAACCGGTCGGCAATTGCAATAACTCTTGACCTTCATCGGGCCGGTTATTGCCAGTTCATAATATAAAGGTTGTTTTGGTGTTATTTTATTGTTTTAGGATTGGAACAGTGGTAGGTTTAGTAAGGTTGGTATTGGTTCGCTTATCAGGTACGAGATAGATGAGTATTTCGTATTGTAACGTGAACGATTGAAACATGAGCGTTCGTTTCGTTTCCAAGCCGTTTTCTGAAAGTAGGTATTGATGATCCCAAAGTAAATCATTTGAGATATATTTTATGGACATTTGAATGGTAATATTATGCATTGCTTATGTATCTTAATGACTGAGATTAATTTTCATGTCGATAGGGCCTATCTGTTTCCTGACAAAAATCGAGCTTTTTCTATCCGTTTCCTGCAGAAAATTGAGCTCTTTTGTCGTATCATGAAATCTCAAGAATTTATAGAAAAGCCCAAGTGGGTGGTCCAATACTTTACCCAAAAACGATTCGGAAGAGCTTAGTAGCACCTCCTATCGAGATCAAGATATTTTTATTGGTGATTTTTTCTGTAATTTTTACTTTTTTCGCTACGTCAACTGTTTCCACACTCAAAAACATCATATTTCTCTTGTATTCGATGATTATCGACTAAAAAATATTCGTTCTGCAAATCGATTGATATTATTTTCCGAGTTTTTGATAAAAGATGTGCATTATTTACGAAAACTATGAATGTTTTCTTTTCATTTTTAAATTTGACGCCTAATTTTTGAATTGCAATTTTTTTGTAAGTTTTATAGTGAGAGGAATTACGTTTCGTAGGATGACAGCGGATCAAATAGTTTCCTAAGAACTTTTTGACAAGAGGTAATAAACTGTCATATTATCGAAAACTTTTTCGTTTTGATATTTTGCAAAGTCTCACTAAAGTAAACGTATCAGAAACGTGTCTAAAACATAAAACCTCGCTGTAATAAGTCGCGATCGAACGTCTATTTCCGTTACGTCTTTGAAAGCAACCGTAGTTTCCGTGAGTAGAGAGGTTGAAACAGAGTACGCATATAAGCTTTATAAATAAGTGGTGCTACTTGGATATTGATACCGCTATATTGAGTAGCTATCAATTATATGATGATTAATAATAAACGTCCTGATTTTCTACGAATTTGTCGTATTCTAATGAGTGATACCGTTTACTCAAGTTTTCACTTGAATGCTTTAAATAATTCAGACAACACATCAAATAAAAAATAAAAAAGCAAGAAACATACAAAAACAAATCTACAAAACTATTGATTTAAATCTTAACTTTAATCTACAAGCACATAAAGTATAGAATTATGTAACACAAGGATAACTCGTGTCGCTGCGGGTTACCCGAGTCCCGCGAAACATTTCACAACTGGGTTAATTAGAGTTACAACTTGCTTTATTTTTTTCAAGTCAAGTTGAAAAGTTTTTTACCGGGAGATCTGATTATCTGACTTGAAATAAGATTTATAGTTTTAAACCTTTTATGCATTTTTCTGCTTCATTTATTGGTTTCTCTGCCATTATCTATTACCTTCAAAGTCATTCTTACTCCTTATAACACAGATGAGATACATAATATTACATTATCAGCGAAAACAAGTCGATACAAGTTGTAAAATCGCGATGGCCACGCTCGTGCAGCACGGTCACGTCATCTGCGCTCTGTTTTTTGAATAGATAGGTTGTGCTTGTTGGTGGTCAGTGCGATTTGCAGTAAGTTCGTCTATTTTTAACACTTTGTGGTGATTTTCATTGTGTTTCTACTGTGTGGTTTTTAAATTATCGGCTGTTTGTAAATTTTCGTAATTTTAGAGGTTATTTGGTTTGTTTTGAAGGTTAACCTTTTTTAGATTGTAAAAGTCATCCTTTTTTTATTTTAATTTCCCTTCAGAAGCTAATAATATATCCTTACTCCTTGCATCATAATAGAGATAGAGTTAAAATAATGAAATGTTTTAAGGAACGAAAGGCAGTGCCACATTAACAAATTTCTTTCCGTAAAAAGCGACACAAAACACAGTCTTCAAACGCCCAGCTTTACGACAAAAACAATAACTCGAATGAGTTCATATAGAAAAAAGTAATATACGAGTGACATTACGAACATAATAATAAAAGCATTCTTCCTGTCGTGCAGTCCTGATTCTCGCTTCCTTTATTAGCCGACGTCCTGGTTTACACCGACGACTTTTTTATTTCTCTTATCTGTCTACGAGACGTGTTTTTGCCGTTTTCAGAGACCAGCAAAAAGATCGGACATTACAAAACGTCGAAATTTAAAAAGACAGGGTACGTTTTTTGGTAACCGTCTGTTTACTGTTGACATATTATGTACAGTGCGCGTCAGAATTAAGTATCCCCCTTGTCTACAAAATATTTTCTAACTTCTATTCGCTTGTGACTAATTTTCAAAGCAAAAACTTATCAAGCCGCTAAGGATCGAACCACCCACCCTTTATAAGGAGACTCGAATTCTCAGCATTAGATCAACTGAGCTATTTAGCTGATGGAACAACGTGTCCAATTTTGTCTATCGGTCTAATTAGTCCCCATTTTTAATGCCAAGTCTTACATTTTTTTTTATGGATGCGGGTAGGGTTTGACTTTGTCGTTTGTAGCGAACAAAGTAATTGTCACTCGTCTTATTTCGTGTGGTTTGCTTTGTGCATAGGTATTTTGCGAGAGATCGAAATATTGTTACCAATGTTCTTTATTTTTGAATAAATTATCACAATCTATTATAAAAAACCTTTCACTGTTTACAGATATTATTTGTTATTATGGTTTATCAAAACAATTATTTCGTTATAATATCATAGATTTATACGTAGTAGTCATTGTATAATATTGTAGACATTTATAGAATATTATTTTTTGTAATTTTTGTTTTTTCATTAACTTGCAATTAAGCCCATAAAGAATAATTTCAATTTAAAATCTTACATATTGCAAAGAAAATAGATAACAATTGAAAAAAAACGAAACACCGCTAACGAGATTCGAACCCTGTCACTCTTATCTTGTCTTGCATTAATTTGCCGGTTACTACCGCAAGGCCAAGTTGATACTTAGAGAGTTGGTCGAATTTTAAATAAGGATACCAAATGAAAATGAAATGAAAATGCAACAATTTATACAAAAATTACATTTTAATGATACAGAACATACAATTTTTGTTAGACACGTCAAAAATATGAAAAAAAATGGAAAATTATAAAAAACATGTAGTTTTGATCACCCAATCTCCAACGATCGCTGACAGGATTTGAACCCACATACATTGAGATAGGGGGATACTTAATTGTGACGCGCACTGTACATCAGTGTCGATTCTGTATAAAAATCTTTATCTGCAATATATGTTTTCTTAAGATTCTAGTTTATTTTTTAGAAATATTACCTACTTAGGTGCCAGTTACCATCGTTAAATATTTTTGATTACTTTTTTTATCCCTACGGAGTGGTTTTTAATATAACTCTATTTAGGTACAAGTTTTTATCAATCAAATTATGAAAAAAATCACAAATCAAATCAAAAATATGATAAATGTTTTTGATTGATACTAAAATTACATTATTAATAGAACGACGAAACGAATTTTACTTCGTGGTCCCAATTTTATTTTAAATCAGTTGCTTTGTAAATTCGTACAAGGGACCTTTTATGAATGAAAGTAAAACCTGATACCTTTTTCGCTAAACACTATAAGGTGCAAAAGGTTTAAAGCGTAAAAAAATATTTATTTAACAGTTAGGGATAATGAAAAAATAGGAAATTAGGAATTTAGGGAAAATCCTTAAAACCGTCTCCCGCTTGACACATTTTTAAAACACCTTTTGATGTCGTAAAATATTTTTATACGTAAACATTTTAGGGTTAATAAAGTGATGCAGTCGCGCGGGTTCATGTAATAACTACTTGAGTAGTGAGCGAGATGTTTTACAACTTTTTTCATTAACCTATAACAAAAATAGTATGAAATTTTCTAGTTTCAAAATTAAAGATTGTAATATCTTTATGTTTCCTGTTTTTATCTCTTGCATGGTAAAATTCATAAACTAAATTTAAACAGGAGTTCAAGACGGATAGCTTTATCAAATCTAGCACTGAAAACCGACTTAACAGAGCATGTTTTTTTCCAATTGTGCAAATAGAACAGGAATAGAATTTCACGTTTATAGAAGCTCAACAGGGTAAACCTTTATGGAAAGGCGTAAGCGTAAAAATAGAATTTTTGTTTATTACGAGAAAACTACACAAAAATTAAGAAACTGGCTCAGAGGAACCAAATTATTTTTATTTAATTCGAATAGATCACAAGGTCCCTGACATCTCGACAACTATTTGCACTTTCATGATTTTTTGTGTTAATTTTTATTTCTAAACGGTATTTTTACGTCAGATACGAATTATTTAATGATGAATTTTATTTTATTCGACTTTTTTATTGCGGGGATCTCTTGAGTACTGATAACTAGGTCTAGTTTTATAACCAAGCCTGTTAGGTTCGCTTCTATACTTTCTAGAAAATGGACCTATTTTCATGGATATTCAAATGGATATTTTTCCTTGCATAGAAAGTAAATTTATTCTATGGAACGTAAACGTGATTGCAGGTAAAGTGTTACAGATATTTTATGAACCATAAATTACACATTAAATTATTTACGTCTCAAAATAATATAGATCTACAAAATGGTCCCACATCTGTCGAAAGCGTGAAAATATAATTATCATTTGAACATAATTCCTTTACGCCTATCTCCACCATACCTGGCCCCATCTCAGAAAATGGGCCGTAACTATAAAATCTTTAGGCATTTTATTGCCCTCATAAAAGTCGTACTTTACATTTAATTGTAATAGATGTTGAAATAGCTATGCGCGGAACCGCGGTAGGGTCGGATGGAATCGACCATTTCTTCAATATACAAAAAGTGGCGCTTGCGACTAAAATCACAACAGTAAAGTAGCGAACCAAGTTTTCTAAACATAAAGTGATGAGAACGCGTCATAATTTAATTATTTGCGGGTAGATTATAGTATTATTCGCGTTTGTTTATCAACTTTCCCGGTGTTTCTGTAGTCGTGGACAAAAAGATACAGTGAATAAAATCAATAACAACTTATTTGATAATAATTACTATTTACAAAACTGTTTATAGTATAAAATTTGACTTTTCTAAGTGCTTATTTTGTAAGCCTAAAGATTTTGATTTCTTAAAACGTTTGTCAATATATGCAAAAACTATGCGATTGATAAATTTTTGACACAACTCATAAAACTTTTAAATGATTCAAATACATGGTAAAAACCCAGTCATTAATCATGTCACTTACTCATTGGTTATAAAACCGTGTGCCCGAAAATAATACAATAATTTCGAAAAAAAAACATGTTATAATATATGGTATTACTTAATCTAAGTATTTTTCCTAAAAATACTTAAAGGATCTCTTCTACCTCTTCCTGAGCCCGGATAGCCGAATAAGGTCGTGAGGTCGGCAGTTGGATCCACTACGTCGGGATTACCATAATTGATATTAATGTACAAGGAAAGGTTTAATTAAACAGGACAAAGTAAGTCTCGAGAACTCGTAAATTGCGCGAAGAACTATTTTGGCTATTTTCCGTGTCTCAAATTGCGTTATTTGGTGTTGGCATTATTTTGAATTGTACTTTCATATTTTTGTAATAAGCTCAACTGTTTGGATTGTAAATATAAGTTCTAATTTGTTTCCATTATTTTGCTGTAATTTTATTTGACAGCGGATCCTACCGGTCGCGCGGGAAATTGAAACTTTTTTATTTTTTATCTTCCGCGTCATTATTGATTTTCACGCTCGACCTTAGGCATCATCAGGGTGGGTCTTAATAAAGTTACGTTGATAAAAAAGATATGCTTAATTTTGGTTTATTCTAATCGCCATAGGTAAATTCGAAAACTTAAATTTATATTGAACATATTGAGAGAAAGTCAACGTTTGTCGTCTACAGCCATCATCAGCAAGCTTCGTAGGCGTATTGGGGTTCGCACTGGCTGTATTGAATACTACTTAATACTCAATGTTTTATGAACGGGAATCAACATTAAGATATATGTAGCAGTGGGATCCAGAGTGGTAAAAAATCCCTACTGCCTAAACTCATGTGACCCTACCTTAATCCAAACTGTAATATACAAGACAAAAAACGTCACATAAAAAATACAGAAAGAACAAGAGTTCTCGTACCGTTTTGACCTTAAATCAAATTTACTAAGATGTAAGTTTTTTCTCGTCGCCAGTGGACTCTGAATCTCCAGGGTAAATGTGAAGTTAATGTTTCGGAAAAGGAATGAAAATAGTAGATTTATTCAATTTTCTTTCTGTTTAGGCACGGGTTAGAACATACATAAGTTTCTAGACTAATACTTTTGGGCCCTCTTACTTTGAACGAATTATTAGGCTTTCTTACGCACCTTTTTAAGATAACCTATTGTTCATTATGAGTGTACATGTGAAGAACCCCAACTACGATAGTTTTTATTGTAAAATATCCTATTGTTGGTTGTATCTAGGATAATCTAACTATAGGTATTCCATCCACGCATTTATTTTCTTTGATTTATTTCACTGTTCATTTGTTCATAACAATTATGTCACAGGTCACAAAGTATAGTAAGCCATCACGATGCTGCCTAAATAATCTTTCACAAATGCAAAGGCAAAATAATAATAATAACTAACATCGACAATAAACTAACCAAAACTTTAAAAAGAAATCAGCCCGGAACACACTAAGCCCTAGGCGATATTAAAACAAAATAAAAGTCCAGATCCGCAAAGGTATTTTAAAAACCAGTTTCCAGGAACCGAATTCTCGAATTCCCAGAACTGTAAACCATGGGATATTGCAGTTTTTGCCAGACCACGTCCCACAGCATCGTCACGTATCTACGGTTTGCAACAATTAAATCTTTCATCTGGACTGCGAGGCACGAACGCGGCTCACATGATAAAACTGTATGATATTGATATACAGGCTCTATTTTTATAGAGCTGCTTCAAATGATGAGGTTGGTTTTCAAAGAACTCTATTTAATAATTAGAGATTTTGAAAAAAAAACTGCAGCGGTAAATTTTTTCGTACTAGCAAAATGTACTTGCTTAAAGGTAAATGTTGCTGATTCTCAGAGGAAGGCACGATTTCACATAATAGCTTCACAATATCTTTGCAATAATAATTTGCATAAACGTCTATAAAACTCATTAAAGTAGCTACACTTTCCAATATCCCGTAAAAGAAACATAAAACCAAATCATTATTATGTTAATCTACATAATTTTCGTTCCTAATCGCCTCGTTAAGTAACGGGGCTCGTTAAAAAAAAAGAATTAAAAAAAGGTCCGTTCAGACGGGCGACTACGGATTGGATTTGCGGCGTGCGATTACATTAACAAGTAGTAAAGAACATTTCCGGACGGAACAGGTCTTAACCGGTTTAGTGGGCACTGGGCAGGGCTGGCGCGTGAATTATGTTTATAGTAACTTGGTTAACATGGAGTTACGAGTCGATACAGTAAAATAATTTTGTTTGTTCGTAGCAAAAATTCAAGGCAAGCGGCAATCTTATACAATGAATAAATTTAATAAATCTAGACAGGTATCTAAGCTCAGTTTCATTGTGGTTTTTCAGGCACAAGAAGAGCTTACTTTACTCAAAACACACCTATAGCTTACTGAAGTCTCTATAAAATAAACGAATCATAACTTAGATCCGAAAAGCTGCAGGAGCACAACTTATACCAGGAAACTTCATAAATTACCTATGAAGCTACGTGAGCTAAACTTTCAGCAGGCACTTTGGCAGCCCTAAAACCGGACGTAGCCGGTTCAAGGTGGTATAGTTTGTTGTAATAGTGTTGTATAGAAGTGGACTTAATCGTGTTCCGCGGTTTCCGAATGTGCCCGGAACGTGCCGGCGTGAGGTGGGAAATTAGTTAAGGGTAGCTCGGAAATTTTCGGGAATGTTTCGTCACAGATTTAACAATACAGCTTAGGAGGAGATTCTTTACTTTGTAATCTAAATGTAAATAGCATAGTAAGCAATAACAACGTAGTAATTTGAATCAATGTACTAATAGACAGTTTTTTTTTATAGTTTGAAGTTAAATTACAGATTACCTACAGCAGTTCTATAGTGTTTGGAAATTTTTGATCTTAGATATCACTGCATTCAATTTTTAAAATTTTGTGAGCAGTATCATCACTATTCTTTAAGTTCTTAAATAAATCATTGAAATTGAATATAAAAAACAATGCGGTACGTAGATTTATGCAAAATAAATGGGTAAACAAACATAATGAAATCGATACAAGCCACGAAATGTAATATTGACCCAGCCGTTTCAACAGACTATGGATTAGAGCTAGTAAGCTGGGCGTACCGAAGTTGCAACCTCTATTCACGTAGTTTTAATATTAGTTCTGGAAATTATTGGTAAACCATAATGGAACCTGCATGGTTGGCTTTTACCCTTTTCTAAGCTGCCAGGGCTTTAATTCTGATTTTGATTCTGAATTCAAATGTTATGTTCGGAGTGCTTACGAAAAACAAAACATTGGGCTTTCTATAGTTACGTTGTTTGTATTTTGTTTATTTTAAACTAGCGTTTCCTTACAAAATTAACAACTCCGTACTCATCCAAAAATTGACTTTCTTGTTGTTGATAATTACACATTTAAAAGTACTTATCGATATAATACCCATGCCTGCACCGCCACAACTGTAAAATTTAGGGAATGAAGCTATCAATAGAATCGATGTACACAAGTTATTAAGGTTTAGCAAGAAATATGAACTACAAACATTAAGAATTTAATTAGCAATGTAGAATCTTTTCTGACGAATGAGATTAAAGCTGGTTGGAAATTTTCGATAATAATGTGATACGACACCCAAAGGTGGCGGACACGTGTCGTGTCCCTATTTCTCATTCGTTTGTGATTTACTGAATCTGTCTATCTGGGTCAGGTTCCCATTATTGCATCTGGTCATGTGAACAGTCAAAGCTACACGGATTTGTCCTGGTAGGAGTAATACTGATAGCATTTGATATGGCCTTGTTTCTGATGTTTTCATCAAAAATAAGGTGAAATTACTTAATAACACGTTGACTTCCAGAATAAGGTCATCTCACAAAAGAAGATTTAAACAAATAATAAGATTAAAATTCCTTCTTAAATTAATTAGGACCCTTGTTTTCGTTTTATCCATCAATCTTATAAAATTTTGATGTAAATAGGTCATTGACTTGAGTAATGGGGTGGATGGGATTTTCTTTTCCCAACCACCCCATTGATGGGGAGGTTCATGGGGTGGTTGGGAATATATCGTTTATATTTACAATTTCTTTATTGCGAGATGTATAGTAGGCAAGAGATCACGGTCAAGTTAATGTTAAGTTATACACAAGCCTTAGTTAACTTAGGATTTTTATTTTTGTATTTATTTTCTATGTTCTTACTTAATACATAAATAAATAAATAGTGTTGGACAATTCACGCATTATCTAGCCCCAAGCTAAGCAGAGCGTGTGTTATGGGTACTAGATAACTGATTTACAGAATACAATATGTAACATACATGGATATTTTTTACTATACATAGAAAACGAGCAGAACACCCGGAACAAATACCTGCAGATCGTACAAATATTTGTCCCATGGCGGGAATCGAACCCGCAAGCTCCTGCGTCACAGGCGGGCCTTTGCCCACCGCGCCACAGAGGTCGGCAGTACGCGAGGGCAAGCATGCAAGACTAGCTACAATTTTTGTCTAAATACTTATACACAAGCCTTAGTCAATTTAGGATTTTTATTTTTGTATTTTTTGTTTGTGTTCTCACTTGATACATGCAAGATTGATACAATTTTTTTCTAAATACAGTTTTGTGTAATGTGTCAAATAAACCAATCCCATTCTATTGATTTGACGGATCAAAGTCCTCAATGCTCTAATTCTCGATCGTTCTACAAACTAAGTAGAGAATGCGAAGTATTTTCCTACAGAAATTGCCGTAAGCTATATAATATTTTCATACCATCCAATCTGCTCCACCATTCTCCGCCCTAAACTGTAATCCCTAGAGACCGTTATGGTTTATCAGGTCGCCGTATCGGTTGCTATACCCATACGGGGTATCTATATGGTGGTATGATCTGGCGTCCGAGAAAGATGCAATTGTTCCGCTTGGCGAACCAACTAACTGAGTTGGCCTTCATTACTGCACGCCATGTCTGCAACCAGTTAGTGGGGAAATCTGAAATTTCGCACACGGTTCTATTTCGTATGAAAGTGTGGGGCGATTTTTTGGTTAGTTTTTTACGTTTCGCAATTGCGTTGTGGATTTCGTATTGAGTATCGAGTGATTTTTATCTAGTATCGGTACGTTTTTAATATATTTATTACATAAATATGCAATATAAATATTATAGTATTAGTTATATTATAAATTTAATTCTAGTATATTATATTTGATAGTAATTTTCTTTGTTATTAAAGACATTCTTTGTTAATATACAATGTTTAAAATTCGGTATTACAAAAGCCCTTTAAGTTGGTTCATTTATGAAACAGTAACAATCAGACAGACTATATTTAGTTGATTTTTGCATTTAAATTATTAATTCATTGAAGTATCCTCAAAAAACTTGAGATCGGGCGACGTCACAGACACAGTTTATAAGCCTTTCACTAAATAACCCGACTACAAAACTCGCAAAAGCACACCTCGCAATATTAGCCTCCCCCTCCCCGCGTAAAACGAGTCAATCCGCCCAAGATTAAAAGTGAAACCGGAAACGCAACGCAAACACTGAAATGCCATTAAGCCACCCGAGACTCCACGTTAACTTTTAATTTCAACGGCATAATACACCGGCTAGTCAAATGGCTGGATCACTTTGTATAAACAGATCAGCATTACCTATAAGTACACGGACCCGCAGGAGTGAATATTGGACAACCCGAACATACAAAGGTAAGAAGGAAAGATTACGCCGACGATCGAGATTCGAGTAGAAACACGATAAATTTGAGTCAAAACTCTTTCATGAAAAATATGTTAAAATCGATTTTGCATATTTTTGCTTACATTTCATTATAGGTGTGTATTATTAAGAGAAAAAAACAACCAGCGACCTAGATGAATACTATTCGAATACAAAAAACAACATATGGTGTAACATATGGTCGAATTACAAATCATTTTGGTAGTACGTGTGTATGGGCAAATCATCATCCGCAGGCCCCTTAAGGAAGAAAAAAAATTGAAGTTTAATATTTTTAAGGAACATATTGAACTAGACGTCGATTTGATTAGCTGTGAAAATACGCGGCTGAAATCTTCTGATTTTAGAAGCGAGAATAGAAGCTCGGCTTTCATCAAATCAGACTGAGTTTGCGGGTAATAATATAATTTAAATTATTTAATAATAAAACTCCTACGTCACTATTCAAGTGGTCATTAAAACACGATTTTATTTCTATAGATATTATAATTTATTCAAGCCTAATTAAGGCTTATTATGTTTTATGGGTGACCAGCCCCCCTAGCACGGGGATTGTTGTCTAGGGTAGAATAGACAATAATGACATTGCATCGCCATACATTGCGTACATTATTGAAGTTGAAGGAATGCATTTCAAATAATTTACGCATTGGATGACGAAGTGACGTAATTTTTCTCTATTCTACCCTAGACAACAATCTCCGTGCTAGGGGGCCAGGTGGGATGACGATTTGCCAAAGACTGTTGGCAGGTGCTGGATTCGGCAAGCTGAAGACAGGGCGCTCTGGCGCTCATTAGGGGAGGCCTATGTCCAGCTGTGGACAGGCTGATGATGATGTTTTATGAGTTGCATTTATAACATGAACATTATTTCAAAGGCTTTATTTCATGTTTTGTCAAAAGTATTTTTGACATTGCGATCTTTAATACATTTAAAAATAGTAAATCTATGTAATTGTATGTATGCTTTAAGAGTCTCACAGACTGACGCGGACTGCGGTGGCGGTCAGTACAATTTGACGAAAAGGTGTTGTCGAATTGTACCTACTGACCGCCACCGCAGGCCGCGCAGTCTGTGAGACCCATTACGCACACCACTAAATTCACACGATAAACCGAAACAAAGAAAAATCAAACAAAAACACCTGACGTTGCGTGATGTAAGCCAAATCTGAGGCATATATGGGATAAGGGTATTTCATTGTACAAATAAAATAAAAGAAATGATCCTCGTGGTGATCATATAGCATGAATAGAGAGAAAACTGCGGTGCATTATTTACATCATATTATTTTGTTTTTCTTTTGCCTCACAGTAGGAACAAAATGTGCTGACGAAAAATAGGTTCTTGAATTCTGAATCAGAGTCAAGTTGGTGTACATTCCATCAATGCTGTCAGATGCTAGACGCAACAATCTCATAGATCGTCATGACACTCAATACGTGAGACCTATGTCTAGGTGGTGAGTTGAAAAATCTATCAATAAATAAATTCAAACAAATTGTCAAAACCTTTCTGTGCAAAAAGGCTTACTAAGACTACTGCTTTTTAAGAATTTGACCTTTTCTAAGCATACATTTTTGTATTTATGGAAATAAAGAATTTTTGATTTAGATTTTTTTTTATTTTTGGACTAGCTAGGCAATAATAATTATCATAAAAACTTTAGAAGTTAGTATTTAGACGGTGCGGAGTGGCAACATCTCTGGTGGGACTCTGCCGTTGTTGCTTGGCGCTCTCAGTGTTAAGGTCGAGTATTGTGGTGTCCTGATGATGTCTCGTGGAGAGACGAAACTAGTTGACGTCTTACTTTGATAGATTTTTCATTTTGTAGTTGGTATGGTTTTTTCTTTACAGAGGTACAACGCGGACTACATTTTGTTAGAGCTTATCGGAGAAGGTTTTGCGCGGAATTGTTACTAAATATTTTCATCTTTATATTTTGCAATGGATTTCCGCAAAGTAACACCTGAATCTATTATTTAAGTTAGTATTAGTACATAAATCATTAATTTGTCTCATAAAACACACACTTACAATCGGATTACTGATTATAAATAATCATTCAGATGAACATATTTTCAAAACGACCCGATTTTGTTCTACTAATCACTGTTCTGCCGTAGAGCCCTTTTGCTACGCCGTAGAACCCTTTTGCTACGCCGTAGTAACCTTTGTTTGCTACGCCGTAGCCTGCTACGAAAAGTTACGCCTGCTAAGAAATAACAGAGATTTTCATTTATTAGTTACTAATTTTAAAAAACTGAGTAAAAACTTAAGAAATTTTTGGGATCTTGTTTTCATTTCTTATAGATACCCAAAATGCGGGTAAGCACTATATAAAAAAAAAAGAACCTAAGAATCAATTTATAATTTCTTTCTAAATTTGATGACTTCCGAAGAAATTGATAAAACAAACGAACAATCCTTATAATATCATAAAAACGAAAATGTATGCCGTCGTAGAGATTTTTGGTCACCAAACCTACTGAATGGATCTGACCGAATTTTGCACTCTTAAAGGTCTGGACCTGGAATAATAAATAGGCTACTTTGTATTCGAAAAAAGTGTGCAAAGCCGCGGGCACGAGCTAGCACCTACTATAGTCGTTGACCTATCTATTCAACCTCTGACTCTCGCTCTAATAACGGAATGACTCGCATTATCCCCGAATGAGATGTGAAGTGAACGCGAAGTGAAAGCAATCTCATTCTGAGTTAGTAGTGCTTTTAGGCCTAGAGATGGACATTATGGGGAAATGTATCGATAAACAAAATGTTTGTGGAAAAAAAAAGAGAAATAATAAAATAGTGATGTGAAACTACTCTAATCATAGACCGGGCCCAAACTGACACTCGAAATATTGAAAGTAAGTTGTAGTGTTGTGTTGCTGTACAAGAAACTAATATTTGGTACTGTTGTAGTACCAAATATTAGTAAATATTATGTAATACCATAATTACGATACTATAAATGTAATACTTGCGATGAGAAATAGGTAGATAGAAAACACTTTATTACACCATACAAAACAGGAAACAATACAATCTCTTTCAGACAACCTTCTGCAAGGTTAGTCATGATGACTTACTTGAAGTCTGTCTCGTTGTAACGTCGGAACATTTTCGTTGTGTTTAGATTATTTTCGTTAGTTTTGTCCTAATGCAAAGACAATAATTTGCAAATTAACGTGTCGCTTGTTTGAGGTATGATATTTATTTATCACTGAAATTACTTAGTTTATAAAGCCGATTTAGATTGCATTCAATATAAACAGTTTGGTTATCAAATTCCAAATTCCTGACATACCGATCCCAATTATTCACATTAATCTAAAATTGAAACAAACAAAATCGAAATGTATTCGAATTTCGCCCCAAATTACCTGCTCATTTTTGCATTTCCCTTCGCTTCGCACACATAAATTTTGTCGATTTGAAATATCGAGTTAAGCTCAATCGATATCGAATCGAATCACGTCACTAAAAGATTGGTCTCGTGCGCCAAGTGATACATTATGGGGATAAAAATATTTTACTCACCTGTTGCGTGGTGGGTATGGACAAGTGTAAGGTTTAGTGTTGTAACACTAGGGTCGAATATCGGTTACAATGGCCAAGCGATATTTGACTTTGTACTAGCGTTATAATCAGTTAGCCATGATATAATAACGTATATAATGATATGACATACTTTATGTATAATTATTATGTATTCTTGCAAATGAATAATTGATAACGATTAGTATAAGCACTTCACTTTTATACTTGCATAAAGAATATTTGTTATTTATTATACCTTTATAAATTTTCTAATTTCTTTACATCCAAAGGTTGCCTGGAGAAACGCTGCTAAGCGGTAAGGTCACCCGTTGTACATGATAATGTACCTGATGGTGACAATCTTCGCCATTTATATAAATCACACTTTGCAGTTAAATTTTCTACAATTCCAGTTTTTAATAGTCTCGTATGGATTTTCAATGTCTAGTGCTTGCGACTATTAACATTTGTAACACACTTCGACCTTGAATTTATTAGGTATTCCGAATTAAAATTTTTGTCGGAGTAAAAATTTAACGAACGATATTTCTTCAAAAAGTTTAAAGTTTGTAAATCCTGCTTGAGGTCCAGTACTGCCACAACACTAAAATTTCGGTCGAGTAGACTATCTCGATCGATTTCGTGCGAGATTTTATCGCAAACGGTTAGCCGGTGCGCGGCATGTAAGCGGCATGTCAAGAGGTGTTGATTCATAACGCAATCGCGTGATTATTGTTGAGACATGTCGTGTAGATATATATCTCTGTGTATTTGTCGGTTGTCGTCACGTTCGTGCGTCTCACGCCGTCAAGCTTATCTTACCTGAAACAAGACAAAATTATATGAATACTCAGAAAAATAACATGATAAAAAATTGCATTTGCGGTTAACAGTGTGGGCTGAGTTTCGACTGTTTTTAATAAATATTTTTATTGAAAGATGTTGAAAATCCAGTTCTAATAACGGAGTGGAAGGAAGGATTTCGAAGAAGGGTCGATAAACACCCATTTTGTATAGATATAATTTGGTAAAAACGTTCGGTTAGATAGAGACGAACTCGGTTCTTCCTGCTCTTTCTAACTCCGTGCTCTGCGAAAAAAACTGCACAACTAATATATTAAGGCCGTCAAAGCAATTCGTGTAAAAGTCATTTCACAGACAAGAGTATAAGTTATTCCACCCGTCTCCTCTTGTTTACACAGCCATAAGTTACAGGGTGCTTCCGACGCAACTTCGCCTGCTCTTTTGCATCCTTCCTTATTGCATAAAATAAATTAAACATCCTGTAGCAGGTATTCCGATGAACAAACTTGTGAGCGTTTATCACGGACATATAGCGCTACTACGAAACTAGGCGATCCCTTTCATTTATTCTGTTTTTCCCTTATTTTTATATGTAATGCTTAAAAGTGTTATTAGATTCAAAGTGACATACACTAAAGCCACTAAACCTACCCAAAACGTCTAACAATTTATACATTTTGAGAAAAGTAACACGTTACTTATTTGAAATATTTACAGATTCGTGAATTTACATAACCGACATTGCTAGTGTATTACCAAAATAGTTTGTTTAAGAAACGATAAAAATCTGTCAAAGTATCCAAACACGAATCGATTCTATCGATTATACAAAATACCTGAAAATCAACCCTTGACAAAAGGGTCTGGTTATACAAATTACCTGAAAATCAACCCTTGACAAAATGCGACAGCCACGCATCCCTTAGTTTAGCAGTAGCCTGCTCGTAACCACCCCCGGTGTAGACTAGCAAATTGCCGCGCTTCTTGTTTCCTGTCGCTCTAGCTACTTGTATCGGAGAGTATATAGCCTTTATAACTCATTGTGGAACATATAAGTCACCAGAGCTAGGCCTAGTTGGGTGAGAAGAGATAACTTGGCCAAGAAACATACAAAATTGCACTAAAAGTGTTTATTTCTTTCTCATTTATTTATTTTATTATCATTTATTAATAACGTTTATTCATACAAAACGAATTTTCGCAATGATAACTGATTTGTCATTGTAAGATCATCATCAAAGAAAAAAATACTGGAAAGAAAAGTTTGCAAAAATTAAACCCACAAAACATCTTTTCTTTTCCAGAGCGACATAAATGCGAGAACCGACCGCTACAATTTCCCCCTCAAAAATAAGCAAAATTACCATTTGCAATTTGACAATCGATTCGTGTCAAAGCCATGGCAGGTGAAATCGGAATGTTCGCTGCAGGCTGCCGTAATCCTATCGCGCGCTCCGGACGCCGCAAACATTAAAAAAAACCAAATGACGTATCCAATTTTCTACTGTAGCTCCCGGCCGAATTCATTTTATTTCGTAGGCTCGGATTTGCGCGTCACCCCAATCGGTACCTAGGCAATATTTCATCCCCATCAAAGGAATTCACGCCACGCTACTTTATTAAGGAATAATTTGAACTTCCGACGTAAAAAAGGAATTTTCTTAAGAAAATTAAAGAATTTGCCGCCCGCTTTTTGATTCCTTTTTTACAGCAAAATAAAAAGTAAATGAGTTGGAGTGCGTCGCGAGTACGCACTTTTCTAACGGTTTTTAAATTTTAATAATTCCGCTCCAAATTCTGGTACGGATGTTTTCGGGGAAGTTTAGAAAGAATTTATTAAGGTCAACATTTAATGTAAAGAGTTTTATAGCTAAGCAATAAAAAACCTAGCATCAAATAAAGCCAGTAAAACGGCTGCAAGCATCATAACATCTAACGCTCCAGTTAAGTCAAAGAAAATTCTAGAAATTCCAACGAAATGTACACATCTAGGTAATTCAATCATCAACAACACCTGGCTTAAAATATCGAGCCAGACTGAAGATAAAATGAGCTTACAAAACGAAATAATGCTGAAAAATGTTCGAGTATCAGCGTAAATCATCCGTAACAAAGGACGGCTGCAGATTGTAGAAAAAACTACGGGCGGGGAATGAAGAAAAGATGGACAGAATTATCACAATGATAAATGCATCGCTGGTTTTTAGACGGTTCTCATTGAGCTTGAAGTAGATAGATAATACTTTGTTGCACACTTAACTTACAAATATTATACAAAGAAATACGGTATCTATAGAATAAGCGACAATTGGCGGTCTTATCGCTCAAGAGCGATCTCTCCCAGAGAGTTAAGTAGTTGAAATTGAAGTTAAAATGCGAATAATAAAAGTTTTAACATAAACTGGTGCAATGAAGAAATTCCTTGTTAAGTGCTATTTGGAACCTGGATTCGGTTGTTATTTGATTTTACAGAATGAAAGGAGACCTGTACACCCAGGAATGTGAGCAGTTTAATTGTGGATGATGATGAAGTTAAAAGAAAAACAACTCTATAGGGTGCCAACAACGAGAATCTATCGATTATCCGCAATAAAACTCTGCACACTCTGCCGCGCTGCACACCTAACAATGGGAACAAACAAGTTTTACTACCTACCATCTTGCCGTCTACCAAAAATGAATGACAAGTCTTGTCACGAGATTCATGTAAAATTCATGCCAATTTCGCCAAGCCCCGCGGCGTGAATTCTCAATAAAATTACTCCACGTCTAATCATGTTACGCGTCTGGCAAGTGAATCAGTAGGAATATTTTAAAATGTTTTTCTCTTTGATGCATGTGAAAAACAGCATTCGCAATCGCATTTCTGAGGAAAACTGGTCGCTTTGTTCTCGGTTTTCGTTTATAAGTACCTAACCTCTAACTTATTGTAATTGTAGACACGTATCTACATTAACAAGGATACAAATTTCAATTTAAACTAATTTATTGTAAGTAAGTGACATAAAGAGTGATAGTTATATTATCACATATTTTAAATTTTCAGAGGGATACCAATAAAAAATAGTTTAAAAAAAAGCTATAAGCTCATTCATGCATGATTTGTTTGTTGCTATTTTCCAAATTAGCGTCTTTAAAATTGTACTGTTTTTTGTAAATATCTATTAGTGGCATCTTGATTGGTGTATAATATAGTTATATACATATACTGTTAATTTTAAGAGTATTGTAAACTGTTTGTGCCGTAAACGAAAAACAAAATAAAATAAATTAGTTCCTTATTTTTTGGTAAGAAGTAAAAATTTCTGCTTGCCCTATTTAAACACTAGTACATGTTCATTTTATTTATTTTATTTTATTACATGTTCATAAGTATTGTAATCTACGCTATTCTAGATACGCGAGGCGATAGAGATTGGACAGCGGCCTAACTTCAATAGAGACAGAGGTTGGATCCTACCACTAGCCTGGAAGCCGTGTCTACATGTGAAGTCGGATAACAGTATAGAGCCGAGCGTAGATACTGTTAGTTCCGTATGTACCCAGATGATACAAACTCCCGACACACTGATATCTCCGCGAGAAGATGTTTCTCATCCTCGGCATCATCAACAAGCAGCGCGCCCCCCACCACCCCCGCCTCCGGCGCTCCCGGCTCGTGCGCAGCGAGCGATAGCACGCAGTGCTCGGAGGGACGCGGAACGCGCGCGCCTAGAACCGCACTCACCCTGAAGAAGTCCCTCGTTAAGGGATGAAACGTTGGTGTTCTTCCAACACAAATAAGGTTCGTAGTTAACCCGCTTACATCCGTAATGAAGTATTATAATCTCTCTATAAGACCCCAACTTTGAAACAATACGACAAACTCTAGTATAAGTCCCTCGAAGCACCAGCAATTTTATTTGCGTACACCGTTCATGCATAACTGGGGTGAAGTACATTGTTATATTTTGATGTAACAGAACAAAAACTGGACGTGAGAACACACCGGCCGTCTTTTTGTGTAACGAGTTTGTTTCAGTTCGGAAATATTTTGCTAAGGGCGTGGGGTTTTATAATAATTGCTTCGACAGTCGTGGCGTGACATAAAAACGATTATTAGGAAGTTACCGGCCTTGTGAAGTGGGATTTACGTTATAAGAACGTATACACATAAAGAAGAGCCGTAAGAGGTCCCAAAGATTTTCGATGAAACCGACTAGGATTTCGTGGTTTAGTTGGTTTGAGCACACCCGTACTGAGGGTGGGGCGCGGGTTCGAGTCCAGCCGAAATCGAAAATTTTTGGGAATTTATTTAATTTCTTGCACATAACATCCTTAATTTACTTGATTATAGGGGAAATCATCAATTCAAGGTTATGAAAATTTCGTTTTTTGAATATCCTCATAGACCTCAAAAAATTTCGTAACCATTTATTTAGTACCTGAGCTGTTAAATCATCTGTAGTAAGCGAGAAAAATAAATTATGCTGAACAATTACACACCATTATCTAGCGCCAAGGTAAGTAGAGCTTGTGTTAAGGGAATCTGTTAACAGATTACGTAATACAATATACAGATAGATATTTTTTATTATACATAAAAAACGACCAGAACACCCGGAACAAATATCTGCAGATCGTACAAACATTTGTCCCGAGGCGGGAATCGAACCAGCAACCTTTTGAGTAGCAGGCTGAAATTTTCCCACCGCGCCACAGAGGTCGTCAAATCTCATATATAATATTATAAACGTGAAAGTTTAGATGGATGGATAGATGGATGGATGTTTGTTCCTTTATCACGCCAGAACGGCTGAACGGATCTGGATGAAATTTGGCACAGAGATAGATTATAGTCTGGAATAGAATATAGGCTACTTTTTATCCCGAAATTCCCACGGGAACGGGAACTACGCGGGTGAAACTGCAAGGCGCTGCTAGTAATTGATAAAAATAATCTCCTCTGAATAGAACCTATTTGTAAGGACTTACAATAACTTTATTGTTTTCGTTTTGTATTGAGCTTTGATTCGATACAGCTTGTTACTGATATTCCTTTCAAAAGAATATTGTATTATATTCAAATAAGCTTCATAGTACCTAGTACCAGGAATTCAAGCATTTTCCAATAACATGGCTGGCCTATGTTGTTTTGGTTTCCATTTACATGGAAATACTAACCGAAACTATTTAACGGATAGGTATACACTATTTAGCTAGCTGAAGACAGCCTTTGTCCAGAAGTGGACTGATATAGGCTGATGATGACGATGATGATACACCATTTGAGTTATAGCTTTGTTTCAATTACTATTGACGACCTCTGTGGCGCGGTGGGCGAAGGTCTGCCTGCAACGCAGGAGGTTGCGGGTTCGATTCCCACCTCGGGACAAATGTGTGTACGTTCTGCAGACATTTGTTCAGGGTGTTCTGGTCGTTTTTTATGTATAGTAAAAAATATCTATCTATGTATTGTATCATATTATGTATATCAGTTATCTAGTACCCATAACACAAAGCCACAAGCTCTGCTTAGCTTGGGGCTAGATAATGCTGTGTGAATTGTCCAGTATTATTATTATTAATAATTTAGTCTGCTTTTTTCCATTAGTTCATTCTAAAAGCTTTGTCTACATATTATTTGTAGCAGATAAAAGACATAGAAGTCAAAAGTTAAAGTAGAAATAGATATAACTGACTTCAAAATCGAAACCATATTTCAGGGCAGCCCTAAAATAATATTGTTACAATCTAAGGAAGGTCTGGCTGATTGGCGGCGGTAACCACAGAGTAACAATATGTACAGATTCCAGTACATAACAAAATGTTTTGATGATATTATGGGAACGAAATGTATTTTGTAGATTCATTGAAATACCACGAGGTTTGTAGGAACATGTTTTTCAAAAACACGTAAAACTTTTGCACACAAGTCCTTCTTGTTTTATGGATGGCTTACATCCTACGTAGATGTAAATATGAACGAGAAAATAATAAAATAGATTTATTTGTACCGTCACATCTATTTATTAAGTAGTATATATAGTATTTTATATGTGCAGGACATTGATAATGATTAGTACTGTTGCAATCCTGTGATTTTTCTAAAGAAAACAGTCAAAAATCTGCCTTGAAGTCACGTTATGCGGCTTTATGACTTGATAATGCGAGTTGAATTTGATACTTAAAAGTGCATTGCCCATTGGGTTAACTTTGAATTGGGTAGGTTAGGTGTTGAAAAAGCCAATTAAAAATTAGAACTAGTATTTTGGAGATCTTTGAAATCACTTGGTTCTTATCTCCAATTACTCTTCAAAAATGCTTTTCAAAAGGTCGTAAGCATAAACGCCAAGTTGCAATTCTGTACAGAAGGTACAGTGTAACAGCAGCTGCCTTCACTGCCTAGCCTGGCAAATTAACCGCGGCGGTGAGGTGAGGCGACGGCCCAGGCAGTGCACCAATCGGATTAGCATCTACGGACTTACAATTAGGATGTGATGTTATGTCGACATAATGTATTTATTTGAAGTTACGTTATAACGGCTTTATGACTTGATAATGCGAGTTGAATTTGATACTTAAAAGTGCATTGCCTATTGGATTCACTTTGAATTAGGTCAAAAAAAAGTCAAAAGTCAATAACTTTATTTCTTTAGGCTTACAAAAAAGCACTTAGACAAGTCAAATTTTATACATAAACAGGGTGGGTTAGGTGTTGAAAACGCCAATTAAAAATTAGGACTAGTATTTTGGAGATCTTTGAAATCACTTGGTTCTTATCTACTAATTTGTTACTTATGTTTTAGTACAGCGAAGAAGATAGTGAAAGTAAAATTTACAACAATTTTTATTCATTTTATCCGTGCGATGTTTCTTTGAAAGCTGTAAAAATCGTCGTTGCTTCTATTTAGAATTCAGCCTTTATCACAATGGGAGAAGAATAGGTTGTCTCAGAATTTACCTACGCAGACATAAGATAGAGAAGTGTACACAGTTTCAGCTAAGCCGCATCTCAAATGCTATAGACCCTAATTATTGTGCCCTAATTGATTTGCTTTGTATATGGATTACCAATTAATTAGTGCGGTATGTCCGACAAGCGTCTCGCATGGACATAGAACTTAGGAGACCTCTGTTCGACTTGGAATCCTATTTGAGAACGCTTAAAGTTTATAGCTGACTTCATCATAAGAGAAGGTAAAGGTAGTGGGTAATTTTTGATATCTCGATGTTTTAATATCTCCGTTCAGTTTGTCAACTGAAATTGCTGCTATTTCTTCGATCAAAATAAAATTAGAAACAAAATGTAAATTATAAATATCATCATGTTTGTTTGTATATTAAATAATTTTCTTTCAAAAAAGATATAACGCTTAATGATATGGGTTTTTTGCCTGAAATAAACGATTTTATTATTAAGTTTCATGACAATACGGTGAACGGTGACTTCACGTCTAAAAATTTTGCGATTGAGACTTAAAAAATCTACTTTTCAATGATTAATTTTCACAATAAAAACATCAAAAAATACAAAAATAAATATGCAGATACATTTTTTTATCATTAGAGATTACAAATAAAAATAATCCGTTTTTTGAAGTCGCATATTAGACTGGCAATTCCATAAGTAACATCAGTGGATTCCAAGACAGGACTAAATAAAGAATCATGAATTTCCTCCGCAAACCTAAAACCAAAACTCACTTCACTTATTCCAAACTGAGTTCACATTCCACATAATACCAACTCGAACATCAGACGTTTGAGCCGTAGAACATAGGTAACCATAGCAGCACCACACCCCACGCTCTACTGCCTTCCATCTTGTGCTCTCTGGCGAAATGTCGTAATTTACACACACATAGGGTCAGAGCTAATTGCCAATTCATTACAAGCCAACCGGATTGTCATAATGATGCATCCATACATCTCTATAATAGTAGCTTGTACAGTGCGCGTCACAATTAAGTATCCCCCTATCTCAATGTATGTGGGTTCAAATCCTGTCAGCGATCGTTGGAGATTGGGTGATCAAAACTACATGTTTTTTATAATTTTCCATTTTCTTTTCATATTTTTGACGTTTCTAACAAAAATTGTATGTTCTGTATCATCAAAATGTAATTTTTGTATAAATTGTTTCATTTTAATTTCATTTTCATTTGGTAACCTTACTTAAAATTCGATGATTTCGCTAAGTGTCAACTTGGCCTGGCGGTAATAACCGGCAAATTAATGCAAGACAAGATGAGAGTGACAGGGTTCGAATCTCGTGAGCGGTGTTTCGTTTTTTTATCAATTATCTTTTTTTCTTTGCAATATGTAAGATTTTTAATTGATATTATTCTTTATGTTTCATTAACTTGCAATCAAGCCCGATTGCAAGTTAATGAAACAAAAAAACAAAAATTACAAAAAATAATATTCTATAAATGTCTACAGTATTATACAATAACTACTACGTATAAATCTATGATATTATAACGAAATAATTGTTTTGATGAACCATTATAACAAATAATATCTGTAAACAGTGAAAGGTTTTTTATAATAGATTGTGATAATTTATTCAAAAATAAGTTATATACAACGAAAGAACATTGGTAACAATATTTCGATCTCTCACAAAATATGCACAAAGCAAACCACACGGAATAAGACGAGTGACAATTACTTTGTTCGCTACAAACGACAAAGTCAAACCCTACCCGCATCCATAAAAAAAATGTAAAACTTGGCATTAAAAATAGGAACTAATTAGTTAGACCGATAGACAAAATTGAACGCATTGTTCTATCAGCTAAATAGCTCAGTTGATCTAATGCCGAGAATTCGAGTCTCCATATAAAGGGTGGGTGCTTCGATCCTTAGCGGCTTGATAAGTTTTTGCTTTGAAAATTAGTCACAAGCGAATAGAAGTTAGAAAATATTTTGTAGACAAGGGGGATACTTAATTCTGACGCGCACTGTACGTCTGTTTAATTGGCTGCCAGTTAATTTTCTCAAGGGTTTCACGTTAAATTGGTGGTAATCGAAATAATTAATTAGTGCTTCTGATTTTTTAATTGACGTAGCGTAAATTTGGCTCTTTTGTCAGTGAAGGAATCGAAATCGTCGTCGCTTTATCAAAAAGTATTCAACTGTGAAAATGTTCATTCCTATCTACATGTTACACAGGAATATTTTCATGTTAATTAGGCAGCAAAAATGTTTTTACCGTTCAAACTTTCACGTTCACAAAATTGCGATGTTCTTTTGTTTTTCTCGTACAAATTGTGAGTCAAGACCAGTAAATAAGGAGTGATATAAGAAGGATTCCGTACTGCCACGCTGCGGGTCAGAAGACAAGAACGGGGTCAGAAGCTTTCGAGAGGTCACGCTGAAAGGTTTTACATATATTTAAACTGACTGCGGAAACAGTTTCGAGTAAGAGTTGCTTTATTGGAGCTTACTATTTGCATGGAGACATTGTGAGTAGTATTTTGTTCAGTTGCAAGGCAGATCACTAAAATGAATACTACATAAAAAACTTTGGCAGAGTAAATCATTACAAAGTAGATAGAATTTTTGAGGGTTTGTTTTAGGAATCACAATTTTAGTATTTATTTTTTGACCGAAGTTGAGTCCGCCTATACATAGTGCCACGGAACGTATGTACTATACCGAAAGCGGGTGATTATCGATCTTTTAGATGTCAAAATCTTTTTTTTATGAAAAATATAATGACCTTTTATATGCATATTCGTGTTATTTTACGTGTATTCTTACATTATTAGTCATTTTGTAATAATTTCATGGAAAAACACTGGTTTTGCTGAAAAACAAACAAAAACGTTTGTGAAATATTTTATTATTATAAATAATGCATAAGTGCGTGTAAAAGAGCAAGAACACAATTCAATTCAATAATAATATTCAACAATATTCAATAATTCAATTGTTTCAATTGTAAATACTAGTTTGAATTAAGTTCGAAAAGAAAATTACAATCAAATAATAGAATTTAATGAGAAGAAAAAAAACAGTAAAAAAGTAAACTTAATTTTTCACAAAAAAATAAAAAATAAATTGAAATTCAAAAAAACCTTATCCAAAAATTGATCCCCTCAGTTTCGTGCCCTCCTACACATGTTACGCGGCACCGTGTATATTATTAGAACCTGCCTATACATATTTAAGTATACCTATAATTATGAAAGTTTTCTTAATAAATAAATCACCTGATCAATAATTTGAACTACAAAAATCAGATAAAGCCTCTTTATGACGTAACATTGTATTGATGACACACGTAATACATCTAAAATAAAAAACGTAGGTAAACAAAACAAAGACACGTCGAAAAAAATCGTGAAGCACATCGTAAAAATAATGTGAAGCACAAAAACACGCTAATGTAAGGCGTATTACCATGAATAATAAAAACGTACCTACGGTACATATAAAGTGATATTATAGAAATAATGGCGGCAAAAGCGCCCTTTGGGACTCTAGACGTATGTAATCTAAGCTATATAAAGATGGAGATTCGAAAATATATTTTGGCTGGATGAGTCACGAAAAGTGCCGTGTCGTGTTGAGTGTAATTATGCAGGAGTGTCGCCAATTTCAATGAGTCAAACTCACGAGAAATGCTTTTCTCAAACACTTATTATTTCTTGAGGATTAGAGAGCTTTCAATGCTTAGAGTTTTGTAAACGTTACATATCCATTTAGCATAAAACTTAAGTATTTAAAGTTAAGTAGTTGAGCTATCTGTAGATTGTTTGCAACAGTCTGCAGATAGCTCAATTGTTTCAATTGTAAATACTAATTTTAATGCGCCAAATCGGTCGTCAAATTATGGAATAAAATAGCCTATAGAAATGAAATAAGTCCCAAAAATTATCGGTTTCGGCGGGATTCAAACCCGCGCCCCACCCTCAGTACGGGTGTGCTCTAACCAACTAAGCCACGAAATCCTTAGTCGGTTCAACCGAATATCTTTGGGACCTCTTACGGACTATAGCGCCGGTGGCTCCACCTACAGGGGTAACATTACAGTTTAACCAAACCTGCTCAACGACCAAAGTTACATTTGATTCGTTTTTCATTTCTTAGAGATACCCAGAGTGCGGGTTAGCACTATAACAAAAAACCTTAAAATAGCCTATGTTTGATTCCAGGGTTAAAGCTACATCTATGCAATTTCAACCCTATCTGTTCTGTGGTTATGGTGTGAAGAAGTAACAAATATCCATCCAAACATCCAAACTTTTGCAACTCTAATATTTGTGTGATTCATCTCCAATATTTGTTTACATAGAACTCTGTATAAATCATACTGTGTACATACTTAAGGATACAATTTAGATCATATTCATGTGTCTTTCTATCAATGCTTTGATTGTGTTACATTTTGTGTGCCAAATAAATAAAAAAGGAATCCCCCTTTGCTGAAACAGAAGTTGCAGAAAAGAAGGAATACTGCATTATAAAATTTTAAAACCTTTCCAGAAAACTATTTCCTTGCCAGAACCTCAGAACCCCTCGGGTTCAGGGTAAATTCAATCTGTAGGCCGCACTCCCAAATCACCCGAACACTTTCCACTGCGAGTATTAGGTTTACGTATAAATCTAATTTGGATACATTTTCTTACATTTCAAAAGTTATGCCTGGTTTACTTTTCAATGCAGAGCAGATGTACATTTTGGGGCAGTGAATTCAGGTTTTTTTATTTGAGTAAGTTAAGTCAACTGATCTAATACCTATAGAAGGAGTAAAAAGGCAGCCTACTGAGCATTGGTTATTATTGCATCCAAAGCTGGGGTAAAAGTATTCTTGAGTGGAGACAGCGACTCGGTAAAACTTGTGTAGGAAGCCCTTCGACCAGGTGGGATGGCGACCTGCGAAAGACTGCAGGCCTACAGTCTTTTGGCAGCCAGATGCGGTTAGCTGAAGACATGGCGCTAAGGCACTCTTATGGGGAGGCCCATGATAATTAAAACATATTAATATGTAAATCTAAATAACGCAATTTACTACCACGGGTTCGACAAAACTTCTGGCGTCAAAGAGAAAAATCAAACTGCAAAGTCCAACCTTTCGTATAGCCACAATATGTCTTGCTTTGCCCCATTCGTATTGGTGTGTAGAAGAAACGGCGGTGGCATACTGATGTGCTGCTTTTAAATTTATTACGGCAACTCTTTGCTGAAATGTGCCCTGTCCTTACTTTATCGATAAATCTGTATTAATAAAATGAATGTGGTCTAGGCAATAACTTAGAAATGTTTTTCGAACTTCATTGAGTTACAATGTGGTTTAAAGTAGTCGTTTTATAGCTGCAATTTTGTTAGTGCCGAGTTCGATACAATTACTTAGAGAACTAGAAACTTCGAATATAAAATGTGTCATCGACGACCTCTGTGGCATTGTGGACAAATAATCAATAACAATATGTTTGGTGTTGTATCAAAAACTTTCAGTGGTTGTTCGGTTTTGTATGAACCGAGTTCAACCGAGAACCTCGTTCTTGTATTTTATTTCTATAACATAGTTCTTCTAGATTGTAATTTATTTCATTTTATTTTAATCGTGTTTCATTTTAATTTATTTCATTTTAATTTCATTTTAGTACCTAAGGAATACTAACACTAATATAAGGTCATTCTAGCATACGAACTTACTTGTTAGTAATTATGGATCAATGTAGTCCGAAATAAAGGAATTTTATTTTATTTTTTTATTTTATAGTAAATACAAAAAGGGTAAAGCTATTCAAAGTACCTGTAATGACATCTTATTAGGTATAGCACGCAGATTTATAGCATTGTCTGATAAAGCAGAAATTAAAGTGCTATACGTAACACGCAAACCCCTAACAATTTACGATCATTTTTGAGATTTTCACTTGTTTACATTTTCGCCTACTCTCCCCTTATTTGCCCAAATCACTTTACACAACAAGCGTTCACTAATGGGTGTTTACCACCCCAGCACTAACAATTCCTTTCATCGATAACCCGACTGCGCTGAATGCAGGACGCTACTGCGTCGCTGAATAAGAAGTAATGAGTTTTCTTTTACACCGCGCCACCTGACTTCTAGTTTGCCATCCAACGCCTCGTAGACTTAACTAAATAAGATGAAAATCTTTTTTACAGTTGCTCTGCTTTTATTTTCATTCATTGGGACGTCTGCTTCGGTAATGGAAGCTTTCGTTTCGGCTTTGATACGATTTTCTATTTGAAGAAGAATCTGCATTTGTGTCTGCAATGCTAAATTGATTTATGTACTTAACTTTTTTCTAAAATATCTCAAATGCATAAACAACCTATTAAATTATGCTATCTTTATTTTAATCTCTTTAAGTATCTTGAAACTGCTTATCCCCTACACTCGTTTGGACCCAAATCAGGGGTCAGTTTTCGACTACAGTAGACCCTAATCAGGGCTTATGCGAATTTACTGTAGTTGTAAACACAAAAAAATTACAAAGTTCTGGGCAGCTCTGCCTTATTAGTTTGAAAAAGACTGTGTTATAGAAGGCAGCGTCTTCCCCATTGCTGGCCACATTGTTTGGTGTTTAAAAAATAAAAACGAGAAACATAAATAAATCTATTGATAAAATTAAAACTTAAAATAATCGTCCTGTTTTAATTTAACATATGAATTAATGTTTATAAGCTTAAAATAAATATGAAGATAAGTCTTCTAATAGTTAATCTGCTATAGACAACTCGAGCAGAAAGCACTAATTTCACTAAGCCATGGCATCGACATCGTGGAGGACGACAATACCATTTGTAAACTATTTGTATGCGGACGAGTGCCTCGAAGCCACTTTTCTTGCGTTCCGTGACGAGTGACTACCGACGGTGCTATCTCGCGCTCCAGCCAGTTTATATGGCTGACTCACATATACTGGGCGCCAGTGCTATCTTTTATAAACAACATAATGATACTTCTAGCGGCAATATCTTCTAGAAAGAACACAATGGACCCTCTTTAAACTCTGCAGGTGTTACAAAAGAAGATAAGAACGGATTAGGTACTGATTTTAAAACAAGATTTTCAAAGAAGATTCAGTAAAGACTCCTATATTTACAAAAGTTTTTCACTAGGCACAAAATACTCACATACCTAACATGTTGTGTGAGCGAAATGAAATCAGTGATTTGATTTTCGCACTTTTTCTTGTATCTGATCATTTTGTTGTTTGGTAAGTCATTAGAAAAACCTAGACGCATACAGAAAACTGCAAGTTGAGAGGAGTAATCTGACAAGAATTGAGGAGGAGGTAGATGACTTAAGACCACCAGTAGGTGACTTAAGAGCGGCGATGATGTTTATCATGAAGCCTTTTAAATAAAAGGTATTTCTGTCGTATCCATTGCAAATACACACTGAACAGTGTCGATTCTCTTCATTCGCATTGGTATTTATTTGCAGTACGAATGGGGCGTGCATGTTCTCAGAATTAAATTGTGTTCGTGAGATCTTCACAGCGTCTCTCGCTTGATACGTTGATTGAAAGGCATTTCGTGAACGTGATCTATAGTTTTGCTCTACCGTTTCTTGGTTATATCAAGTTCCAAATTAATTTCAATTGAACAGTGCTGTTGCAAGTTGGATTATATCTGAATCGATCAAGATCCTCAAGGTAAGCTGGAGATTATCGGGATTTCCGGTTATTAAAGGGGAATTCCCCTGAATACCTATAGTTCAATAGTTTTGCCATAACCATCACCTACCTTTTACAATAGATCTACTAGGTAATTTTCAGTTCAGGTACGGTGTTCTCTTATGCTTATAAGAAAACACCGTACCTGAACTGAAAATTACCTGCGACGATTATTAACGTAAGGTTACCTTACCTTAGGTACCTACCTTACGTTAATAATCGTCATCTATACCCACTGCTGCGATAGCCTTTTAATTCTTCCTATATTACTCAAACTAGTAATGGCTATTTGACTACATTAAAAATAAGTTCCAAATTGTTTTCATCCTAGTCAGTGACAATGTAATAAAGCGTAATCAGGTGATTTTTATATAAATATGCCTTTTTTAGGTAAAAATACGGGATTAAAATTACACATTTTTTGATACATGATCACGTGATCGAAAACGCAATGTATTTGGTTGGATCGCAAGTGACGTCACACTTTTACAGATTACAGTGTCAATGAGTTCTTCTTTTTAGGTGTGGTGGGGCGGGGTGACGTCATTGCTCAGAACACGGTAGCCATGACAGAGATTATTGATTTTGGCGCGGAATTATTTTATTCTAACTTTAAAATTAAATTTTATAACTAATAAGAATGGCCTTGAAGAAATATTAATTACACTTTGCATTATTTTTATCAGACAATACGTTAGAATTATTTCCCAGTAGCAGTCAAGTAGCCTATTTTCATAACCAGGGCTGCCCAGCGACTTTTACAATAATATTTCGACATTTATCAGCATCAACAGTTTTCATATTCCGTCTATTTCCCTACTAAAGCCTGTCAAAGACAATCCTATAAAGAAACCTAAACTTGTTTCACTTCACGTTATTGTCTGATAGCATCGCATAAGACTGCAAATAAGCCATCTCGCGAAGCAGCTCCAACGTTCGATGCATTTTTATTGCTCTGGCAATAAACTGGTACGAAAATGGCAATACCTACACTTAAGTTTGCCATAAACGTTATATCACATCCCGGTCATTGTTATTTATAGAACGTTCTTACTGCGTTTTGAGGGATTTGAAAGCAATGTGTTGAAACATGAAATCCGTAAGCTCTCTTTAGTCTGAGCGGCTTAGTGTCGGCTATTATCCTATCTGTAGATCAGAGTTTGAAAACGGCAATACCTACACTTAAGTTTGCCATAAACGTTATATCACATCCCGGTCATTGTTATTTATAGAACGTTCTTACTGCGTTTTGCGGTATCTGAATGAATTGAAACATGAAATCCGTAAGCTCTCTTTAGTCTGTGCGGCTTAGTGTCGGCTATTATCCTATCTGTAGATAAGAGTTTGAATTGTTTGTTATGCTATACTACGATGGAATAATGGCCCAAGAATAATTCCTACTTGAACAAGAAGCCAAAAATGGAATAAGCAAGATTTTTTTTTATTATGGAATACTACTGGTTTTAACACAAAGTTCTACAGTCCTCACTTTTAATAGGGTTTTTTTAAAGATTTTTGAACCGACTAGGGTTTCGTGGCTTAGTTGATTAGAGCACATCCGTACTGAGGGTGGGGCGCGGGTTCGAGTCACGCCGAAATCGAAAATTTTTGGGAACTTATTTCATTTCACTTTTAATGTTTTGTCATTGCAGATCCGGGTTCTCCCAAACTTAATCCATCGAGGAAACGCAAAAAATGTAGCAAAGAATTCTAAAATCTTCAGATTCAAATTACAGCGGTACACAAACGTGAACGCTAGGATATACGTACAAGATATCGTGACCATGTCATATTTTTAATACTCCAGATAAAATTTTACTGTCATGTTTGTAACGCTGCGCTGGTGTTTGTGGCCGCAGTTCTGTACGCTTTGAAAGTTTTACGAGGGATGAAGACCGTTGCACTGGATTTGGAGAAAATCACTCGTGGATATATTTTTTTATCTATGTACCTACTAATATTGCGAAGGTGTAGAATTCGTAGTAATTAACTTAGCTTTTTGCTTCGCACTGGGTAAATCTTCTACGAAACGACTACGGCACGTGTCGATCTCGTTGCTTAGTTGGTTAGAGCGCACCTGTACCGAAGGTGAGGCGCGGGTTCTAATCCTGCCGAAATCGAAAATTTTAGGGATATTATTAAAAATGTTTTAGTAATTAACTTAATAACTTTTTCCTTAGGTACCTGCGCTGCTAGACCTATACAGACCTACGCACGGGGTATATATGCATACCCGTTCAGTCTTCGCTGCCGTTTTGGGTAGCGAATACCGCGTCTTAGCAGGACTGTATGTCTGACTCTATGACGATCTGCGAAAGACTGCTGGCAGATGCTGGATGCGGCAAACTGAAGACAGGGCGCTAGGGCGCTCATTAGGGGAGGCCTATGTCCACCAGTGGACTAATATAGTCTGATGATGATGATGTCTGACAACTGAGCGACATGTTTTATTATATTAAGGTACCTGGTTTCTTCGATACAGGCTCAGCCTAATGAGGATGCCGACGAAAATATAAAATTAATTCAGCAAAATAAAAAATTACCAGTTCCTTCTTTAGGTTAAGTTAAGTTTCCTTTGCTTTTTTACTTTAAATGTAATATAACGATTAAGGTGAAATTAGTTATTTTGTATATATTTGCTGCAAATAATTTTATTTACTACTTTATTTTACCCCGTGAACGAAACCGCGGGCAGAATGTGGTAAAGCTTCAATTACATACGTAAGTCCTTTTATTATGGTGAAAATGGAGGGATGTTTTCCAATAAATGATCTTCACTTAAAATTAATATAAATTGCATCACAGGCTTTTAACAAGGACCAACACAAATAAAATGGTGTACCTAAAATTATGAATATGATGAACCATATTGAAATAAAGTGTTCATGTGAACATTAATTGAATATGCCAAGGACGTTTAATAATTACTGAAATTTAATTAAGTGTAATATTGGAGTATTTCATGAAGTAAATTCATAATAAAATTGCATGTAATGTTAAAATACTTCTGCTTCTTCTTTTTTTTTGCGAAAACGAGTATCCTGTGTACTTAGATTATTAAATTAATATTGATGATTGGAGCTACAGGAAAACGGTCAAAGAAAATATACAAAAATTTAATTTTAGCAGAAGCTGTAGGTACTTGTTCTTTATTATTGAAACATTAGAATTCTTGAAACTGAAAGGTAATCTCTTTTTAATTGGCTGCTAAAGAATCTGATATTTTTCAATACAATTTTCATTCACAAAATATTCTCTTCTGTTTCTTGAGACCAATTTCAATTGTTCGTTATTGGCTTTATCACAACAAATAGACAAAAAATTCATTCAATGAAATTTTGAGTTCCAAATTAATTTATTTTACTGTAATATTGAAAAGTCCAATACAAAATGAATAAAAAATTATCTGAGCGTCTGGTCGAAGCGACGCGTGACCCGAGAGCTGGTGAGTATCTGGCGCAGCGCATCAGCATTGTTATACAGCGGGGCAATGCAGCCAGCGTCTTGGGCACGCTTCCGACTGGTATTGATATGGATCAGTTGAGCTACATGTAGATTGTTTATAAGAGCCTGCAGTAAGGTCAATTGTTTCTATTGTAAATACTAGTTTTAATTGAAGTCTTTTATTTGATTGTTACTTTCTTTGTCAATAAAGATGTTTAAAAAAAACTAATTAAATATACCTGTAGATTGTTTGCAACAGTCTGCAGTTAGCTCAATTGTTTCAATTGTAAATACTAATTTTAATTTAATTCTATTATTTGACTGTAATTTTCTTTATTAAATATTGTATTAAAATTGTACAAAAAACAGGATAAGATGATGTCTTCTTAGCCGAATTTCAGCCACGGCAATCAGTCTCAACGAAGACGAGCTATTTGCGCAGGACATACTACAGTGCGCAAACACGCTCGAACTCATAATCCGATGGGACAGCAGGTCGTCCAATGCTTGTTTCCTATAAGTCCCCTCCAAACGACCGAGTGAATAAAGTCTACTAAAAGTGTACTTAGTGCATCCGGGTGAATTACCCCAGGTGAATAAAGTATACCGCCCGTTCTTAAACGTAGCTGAGCAAGAAAAATTTTGACTATAGTAAAAATTAACCTCAAATGAATTTTTAAGATGAAAACTTCGCGACTGATTGAAATAATATCTTATTCATATCCAATTGAACTGGCAGTTAGACAAGGAGCCCGTAATTGAATTCTCCTCAAGACTCACGGCCGGCTATCACATAATGGCGGACCGCGATGGCTCTTGCGCTAACTGGCACAAATGTTTGATTTAAGGTAGGGTATTAGCCATTTCAGTAGAAATTAACTTACGCCATCTTTAGATCATGTGAAGAGAAATAAAAAATATCTACATTTAAAAAAATTTACATCTACGAATTAGTACAGTAAAGTAGTCAGTATTTACAATTGAAACAGTGAAATTTGCAAATCGACTTCCCGGGTTAAAAACATAGAGCTATCAGAAGGCAATTAATTTTGAAATCGGTAAATTCTGACGATTAATTTGACTGCGGACAAGTTGTGTTCCAGATTGCATTTGAATTCGACGAATTAATTCTCAAAACTGGATTCATTTAGAGTCCAGTGTGTTCTGCTCATTGCACAGACGATTTAGTCAGATTTATTCGTATTACTCATTATTATAGATAAGACGCTCATTGGTGGCACTTCGATGAAAAAAACAAAAGTGAATAATAATAAGTGCTTCACTCACGAATATATCGAAATCGAATCAGTTTTCGTAGAAAAATATGGAAAAATAAGACATCTTTATCTTTATGTTCCTGTAAGTTTATTATAATTTTGAAGGGTATGTAGGTATTTAAAGTAACCAGTGTTTGTATTTTTGATTTATTTTATATTTTGTTTTATTTTTTTAAGTCCCACCGTGTTTGTTGTTCTTACATGTCCAGTCCATCACAAGGTTGCCTGGAAGAGATCGCTCATAGTGATAAGGCCGCCTTTGTACTTCGTCTACTCCGAGCATTTATTTGTGTACTTTTTTCTGTGTTTGCGTGGTACAATAAAGTATCTACCTAAGTATCTACCCTGGGCATCATGGTTACCCCAAACTCAGCGAAGCAGCCTGACTGTAATCAAAGAGAGAGCGGTGCTCCTTCAGTTTACACTTAGGTTTCTAGGCTGTCATTACATTATCTTAAGAATTTTCAAATGTACGGGTAGTTTCAATTATCGATAGAGCACTGAGCTCCATAATACAAGTGCTTTAATTGCGTATAGAAAATTCCCTCCAACGTACTTGTATGTATAATGAAGCCCGGTGTGATAGAGGCATTCAACGTGTTTCACAATATATTCTAAGGTTATTTTCGCGAGAACTCATAATAAAACACTGTTTTTACCGGATTGATCGCGTATATTTTATATTTGTTTATAACCTGACGTTTCGGAGGCTTTTCAGCTTCCATGGTCACAGGCAGACTGAGGTGACATTTGTCTTTACAAGTAATTTGAATTTTACATATCTACCGTCAATTATACAAATTTAATTATAACGTTCCGTATGTACGCAGTAATCACTAACAGTGTCTTGATGGGTTGTAGCTATGGATTGCTGGGTGTGGGACCTGACTCGATGTAGGACTGGATCCCAAGCGGCAGGTACTCTCCAACCATCTTCTCTATTGAAATTATTCGGATGTTTTTGAATTTCAATTGCTTCTCGGAGCATTCTAGGAATGAAACGGTTTTCTCTAGCTAGTATTTGAGCTTTGTCGAAGCGAAGAAAATGACCGGCGTCCAGTGAATGTTCATAGACTACAGACTTTGACGACCGTTTGTGTTTGACGTCAGCTATGTGCTCTTTTAATCGAGTGGCTATACTTCTTTTTGTTTGCCCTATGTAACATGAGCCACATTCACAGTCAATTTTATAAACACCAGCATCTTCAAAGGGGACTTTACACTTGACTGGTCTTAGAAATTGTTGAATCTTCTTGTGCGGCTTGAAATAAGATTTAATCGAAGCTCGTTTTAGGATTCCTTCAATTTTGTCTGTGATTCCCTTGATGTAAGGAAGGATAGCTGGGGCTCGCTCAACTGTGTGTGGCTTTGGGCGGCTTCTGTGAGGATGGCGTGGAGTTTGAAGTTTATTACTCCGGAGAACTTCATGGATGTGCTTCAGCTCTCCTGCTAGATGGTGCTCGTCACAGATGCCGTGGGCTCTCTGCAATAAAGATTTACCAACAGTAGCTAACTGACATGGGTGGTGATGAGAATCACCATTGAGGTACCTATCTGTATGGGTTGGTTTTCTATAAACTGAATGTCCAAGTGATTTATCCAGGTTTTTTATTATTAAAGTGTCTAAGAAAGCTAATTTATTGTTTTTCTCAATTTCTATTGTAAATTTTATTTTAGAGTGGATGGAATTTAAATGGGAAAGAAATTCAGTTACTTTATTTTTTGGTAATATTACAAAGGTGTCATCAACGTACCTTTTGTAGATCTTCGGTGCTACCGGAGCACTAAGCAGGGCTTTCTCCTCAAAGTCTTCCATGAAAATATCGGCGACTACTGGAGAGACTGGTGAACCCATAGCAATACCGTCGATCTGATTATAGAAGTCATTATCCCACATTAAGTAACCACTGGTGAGACAATGTTCTAATAGGTCCGCATATTCTATTGGTAAGTCTTTTTCTGTTAGCTTTCTTTTGACGATTTCGATGCATTCTTGTATTGGTAAGCTGGTATATAGACTCTCTACATCAAAACTGACCATAGTTTCATCATCATTCAACTTAAGGTCTTTCAGTTGACTAATGAAGTGGTAGGAATCTCTCACGAACGAGTCGGTCGAACCACGAAGCGGCGATAGAATCTTCGTTAGATGTTTTGCTAGTTTATAGGTAGGACTATCAATTTGGCTGACAATCGGCCGAAGCGGGACATTGGTTTTGTGTATTTTTGGCAACCCATACATTTTTGGGGCTTTTGGACACGAAGGTGTTAACGCAACCACGTCTAGATCAAGTTTTTCCGTGTGTTGTTTCATCAAATCACAAGTTTTCTTGCTGAATTTTGAGGTTGGATCTTTGTTTACCTTCTTGTAAGTAGTGTTATCTGACAAAAGTTCACACATTTTTTTTTTTTTTTTTTTTTTTTTTGTGTGGAGAAAAACAATAAATTAGCTTTCTTAGACACTTTAATAATAAAAAACCTGGATAAATCACTTGGACATTCAGTTTATAGAAAACCAACCCATACAGATAGGTACCTCAATGGTGATTCTCATCACCACCCATGTCAGTTAGCTACTGTTGGTAAATCTTTATTGCAGAGAGCCCACGGCATCTGTGACGAGCACCATCTAGCAGGAGAGCTGAAGCACATCCATGAAGTTCTCCGGAGTAATAAACTTCAAACTCCACGCCATCCTCACAGAAGCCGCCCAAAGCCACACACAGTTGAGCGAGCCCCAGCTATCCTTCCTTACATCAAGGGAATCACAGACAAAATTGAAGGAATCCTAAAACGAGCTTCGATTAAATCTTATTTCAAGCCGCACAAGAAGATTCAACAATTTCTAAGACCAGTCAAGTGTAAAGTCCCCTTTGAAGATGCTGGTGTTTATAAAATTGACTGTGAATGTGGCTCATGTTACATAGGGCAAACAAAAAGAAGTATAGCCACTCGATTAAAAGAGCACATAGCTGACGTCAAACACAAACGGTCGTCAAAGTCTGTAGTCTATGAACATTCACTGGACGCCGGTCATTTTCTTCGCTTCGACAAAGCTCAAATACTAGCTAGAGAAAACCGTTTCATTCCTAGAATGCTCCGAGAAGCAATTGAAATTCAAAAACATCCGAATAATTTCAATAGAGAAGATGGTTGGAGAGTACCTGCCGCTTGGGATCCAGTCCTACATCGAGTCAGGTCCCACACCCAGCAATCCATAGCTACAACCCATCAAGACACTGTTAGTGATTACTGCGTACATACGGAACGTTATAATTAAATTTGTATAATTGACGGTAGATATGTAAAATTCAAATTACTTGTAAAGACAAATGTCACCTCAGTCTGCCTGTGACCATGGAAGCTGAAAAGCCTCCGAAACGTCAGGTTATAAACAAATATAAAATATACGCGATCAATCCGGTAAAAACAGTGTTTTATCGTGTTTCACAATTTTAGATTAATTATTGTGTGCAATTAAAGAAATTAAGCATAATTAATAAGGTACTATAAAAGGCTATTTGACTCCATTGAAAATAAGTTCCAATCCTAGTCAGTGATAACGTAAAAAAATGTATTTTGATGGCTTTCATTAAAAAATGTGTCTATTTTAGGTACAAAGAGTATTTAAATTACATTTTTTTTATGTTCGATCACGTGATCGAAAACGCTCTGCCGTTGCTGGTGACGTAACAACTTCATCTTCAACTTCTTTACGGCGCCGCTTGCCTTTCACCGCGACTCCGTCAGTGTCTGTTACAGAGTGTCATAAGTAGAGTTTATATAGGTACTATATAAACTCTATGGTGTCTATCATACAATGTGGTGTGAAGCATAGAGTTATTATATGGCTAGTACTATAATAACTCTATGGTGTGAACGGTGTACCATCAAGGGAGGGGTGATGGTGTTGGTTGACGAACGGAGTTGTGACGTCATCGAATCATGTCGCCGGAGCCATGAGCGTTTCAGGGCGCCATTATTATATTCAAACTTTAAAATTAGTTTTCACAGCAAATACGAATGGTTTTGAAGAAATGTTAGTAACAGTTGAATTATTTTTTATCAGACAATACCTACGTAAAAAATAATTTCCAATAGTAGTCAAATAGCCTATTGTGATATTTAATTAGATAGATAGATTGTTTATTCATGAACAATGTTTACAATTAGGTGATTACCTTAGCTATCTCAGTGCAGTGGACCATTTAAGGCTGTTGAGGGTAAGAGTGAGGAGTAAACAATGAGTAATAATATCATAATCAGGATTTCCAACCCACAGCTGGGCAAAAGCGTCTTTAGTCGTTGTTTATGCCAATCGCCTCGCATTAACAGAGCATTATGAATTGTATGTTTTTACAGGCTTTTATAAACCTATCTCAAGCTCCAGCTCCTCACAAAACAGGTTAATAGCTTAAGTCCTTAATTTCATTTTACTCAAATATCTTAAGAAAACCTTTTTGTGAGTGGAAAATAAATATTATTATTATTATTATGTGGTTTACTTTGAAGGCATCAGAATAAGCCACATTCATCCAAAATTCATAACCACGTTCAAATATATTAAAATACCCTACAATGCATCAATTCCACAGAAACCTCGCAGTTCCCCAACTGAATCGGAACGTTGAATGGCAGCTAAATTAATAATGATGTTATTTTACATCGAAATGCAAATATTTGATGATTTCGCTTGTGGTGAGCGGCGTCGATACAGAGGGATATAAGACTATATCTTACCTCGCTGGGGATTAAACAAAATAAATACCCAGCACACTAACCACATATATGACTTAAACGGCCGATGTGGCGCGGTGGGCGAAGGTCCGCCAGCGACGCAGGAGGTTGCGGGTTCGATTCCCGCCTTAGGACAAATATTTGTACGATCTGCAGGAATTTGTTCCGGGTGTTCTGGTCGTTTTCTATGTATAATAAAAAATATCTATATGTTATGTATTGTATTGTATATCAGTTATCCAGCAGTGGACTGTCATAGTAAAGCAATGGGTTGAAAACATGGACCTCTGATGAGAAAAACTCTTGTTAAACTCAGTGTCAAATTCTGTGCGAACCTATATGTATGTAGGTGAAAAGGTGTCGGGCCGTGAAAACTTAATTATTCCCGCGGGCCTGTTTGGTACCACCGCCACCGCTTCATGAATTTTTAACAGAATCACAACACCCTATGTGACTGCGTAATAAATGGTGTTTTTAAATCTCACAATTTGAATGAGGGCAGTTTTACTACATAGAGTTAGGACTGTAGGAAGCTGAAAAGCTAAACACCTTGTAGGTTATAATGAATAGAAATAGAATTAAATTAAAACTAGTATTTACAATTGAAACAATTGAGCTAACTGCAGACTGTTGCAAACAATCTACAAGTAGCTCAACTGATCCACATCAATATATCATATCATATCAGTCAGAATGTTTTTGTGGTTTTTTCGCATTACTTTAAGAAAAAAACAAAAAAATTGAGGGAGGCATGCCCAACATAATATGGATTGACTCATAATAAGTAAAAAAACAACATAAACACAAAGATTAGAACAACATAAACACAAGGATTTTTTTGATAAATTATTTCGGTTACCTTTATAAAACGTTACATTTATTTGAATAGAGAAATCCACTTCAGCCCACCGCCCAGTCTAATCCACCGAGCTAAACATTATGTTCCGAATTTCCAACATTGGAATTTTAGATCTTTTGTTGTCACAGTAAATTAGCAAGTGAGAAGCAACCGTTCGACATTCAGCGGTATTCGATTTATCAACAGGGATTTTCTACGGATTTCACCGGACGTTATTAGATTCACTTTAGCCGTTCACTGTGAATGTATCTACTACGCCGAACCGAATTTAGGTTAATTTAATATATATTTTTAACTCGATAAAGATCGGTTTTCACGACGCCCACACCTGTGTCTGATATTAACCCGCGGAGATTCTGTTCTGTTAGTGCGACTAGAACTCTGTTTATCGTTCAAAGTTAGTTAGGTATCTTATAAAGTCATACTCATATTCTAGGAACCTTAATTGATTGGAGCACAACTTGATATTCGTATCCAAGTAATTAACTATGATTAAACTGAAGTTCTTGCAAAGGATTTATAGGTAGCGACTTAAAATATGCTTGAAGTTTTCTAGTTGACTTTTTAACTAACCAGCTTGTAAAGGTTTATTTATTTTATTTATATTTTTTTATATTCACAATTGACACACAAAAAGATATTTTCCAAAACGTCAAACATTATTATAAAAATCTTAAGTACGTAAAATTAAGTGAATGTACATCAACATTAGTCTAAAAATTAAAATGAAATTATCAGCAGTGTTAAAAAAAATACTAGGCTAATACTAGGGTAGGCAAGCGATTTTTTTTTTGTGGTTTTGAATTTTTTCTGCGTTCTACAAGCAATAAAATTAGTGAAAAAGTATTTGCCGCAAATCGTGAACCATTTTCAAAAATGTTTAAAATACCCTATTGGCCAGCAGTAGGCAGTTTTTAATATTTACCATCCGATCTCCATAGAAACTCATGTCCGATCGATACAACTCGAGTCCGACTTGTTCGAGGATAATAAAAAAGTTGAATGATACCGTGCTCGCCCTATCGGAAAATACGAGTGGGTCTTTAGTTCTCCTCCGGTAACAACGTCGGGTACAGTCACGAGAGAAACAACTTTATTTATTAGGCCTAATATAACTGAAAATTTAAAATAAGAACTAGGTGGTATGTTGTTTTGTGCTTTTCATTACTATTCCTACATAATCTAGCAATTCTTTTACGCATTGCACTAGCGGTCTAAATGCATGGTCATCGGTTTTCTTATTTGTATGCAACTAACTGTTTTTTGCGGTAAACACAGCTTGATGCGACAGCGAGTCGTCGCAAAAGGCGTTATGAATGGATGATAGATTTGACAGCCTCTATTGTACGCGATCAACATTAACTATAGGTATAACAACACGTTTTCTATCCCTAATAGTTATGGGGTAGAAAACGTGTTCTGTATTGCTTTTGTTGTTATCTGTACATGCATATGGGCCACGGCGACGACACCCGATTGAGTAAATCCGGCCCCGTCCGAATCGCGCGAGTGACAACTTTCGCCAACGATCCCGAATCCGATACACGCTCACTAGTCTTTGAAAATAGAATATTGCTCCAAACTTTTCATACGATCAAAAAAGGTTTCATGTACCTAAGTGGTAGTAAGCATCAGAGAGCTAGAAATTTTTTGTGGTAAGCATAGCAAACTTGGTGAGGCTAATATTTTGAAATTGAGTTTTTTTTTTATTCGACATATTCTTAGTAACGGTGACCATCGTGTTTTTTTTAATATTTTTTAAAAAGCTAAGTCCTAAGCGTTGTGCTCAATTAGCTAGGGTAATTTATCTTTGTTCTATTGTTTTGGAATGATTAATTAGTAAATTATTACGGTAAAATGTGATTTTTCGCGGGTCGTGAAAATCCTATAAAGTCAATATCAAAAAACGCACTCTGGTTCTAGAGAAATATACACTGAGTGTAAACTAAAGTACTAAGGTTCGAAAGAATTTCATGTCCACTGACAACCTTATTTATTTTCCGACAATTAAATAAAATACAAGTGCACTAGAGGCACGTTCCGGAGCGTTCAATCCGGGTCGTCGGATTACGCGTTCTATCTGAAATCTCTTACCGATGTCTCCGTGTAATTGTGGATTAGGACTGTGTTTTCATTTGTGCATTCTATTTAGTGCTGTTGTCTCGGCGTTTAGGGGTAGGATTAAACGTAAGTTTGTATAGTTTATGGTAAAAGTGAACCTTATAACCTTTTAAATTGAAAGGGCATCCTCAGAGAAATTTGCTTTTATGTTTATGCATGTAAGATTGGAGTCGCTTAGACATTTAGTTGCAGACTGTTAGGTTCATGAGGAATTTTCCTCCCGCGAACAGTCAGGTTGTGGAATGATCTCCCTGCCGGAGTTTTCCCTCTGGAATACAACATGGGGTTCTTCAAAAACAATTTTCTTTCTTCTTTAAAGGCGTCCCCGCGCAACGAGCGTGTCATGTCCCTGATGTTACAGGCGTCCACAGGCTGATGTATCCGCTTCCCATCAGGTGGGTCACACGCCTGTTTGCAACCTTGGTGGTATAAAAAAAAGCTGTAATTGACGTAGAGTTTAGATAGTAGGAAGCGTAGCTTGCAAGCCCAACTCTTCCCGTGGGTGTCGATCCGTGTGGTTAGCGGTTAGTTAGAATTTGCACCATCCCAACTCTTACCGTGGGTGTTGTAAGAGGCGACTAAGGGATGTACACCGGGGGGCGGGCAGCAGCGCCTCTTGCAGAATAGATCTATCACCGGACTGCGATCCCCAACCCGCATGCCCAGCGTGGGGATTATGGGGACTACCCACCATGAGATAAAAGCCAATAAGGCGATTATAAGGGGGAGGCCTGCGTCCAGCAGTGGACCATTATAGGATTTTGCGGTTGAAGTTTGAGGTTGAGGTAGCTTGAGATATTTTAGTTTTATTTAGTTTTGATACTAAAATGGATATCCTACATGTTGTATATAACCTATGAAGATAATGCTTTGTAAAATTTTCAGGACATTTATTTCAGATCTAAAGGGCGAACACACGAATTTCCCACTGTTGAGAGAACAGATTCACAAAAAAATTGTTTATTTTATCTATTTTTATCGCAAGATCTCGTATAATGTTGTTTCTGACACGTAAAAAGTTTGTTTAACATCCCAAAAAATGAAGAAAATAGAGTCCATTAAAAAAACGCTAGAGTGAGTAGAAGCGTATCCTTTAGTTAGCATCTGTAAAGTTTCAAAACCCCTTAACCGAATAAATCCCTCATGAGCTCGCATCAAACAAGTTCCTAGAAATTTTAGCGGATCCAAACACTGTGTAAGCCCTTTTAACTAACGTAGATGCGACTTAATAATTCTCTTTGTGTCGATAGACTTTGGACATAGGAAGGTTCCTAGCTATCTTCATTTCAGGGTAAAGTTTCTATTGAAAACTGATTTTACTCCTTTATACATATTTACACTGTTTTTTACATTTTGAGGGACAAATAATAATCCCTCGGGAATCATTATTTTTTGAGACCACCTCGAGATGATTCTGTTTACAAAAGCAAAAGAACCGTCAAAATCAGATGTCAGATTTCATTTATTCATAAGGTTTCAGCAAAGCATTTTCAGACACAATTTGTAACACTAACCAGCCGTAAACATAAATAAATAAATTGTTTACATAAGTAACGTAAGCAATTCATATCAAAAACTGTCATTTTTCTTGAGATTTTTACATTTCCACTACGTTGTAACGTAAAGCGATCGTGAGTCAGTTTCACATACGCACGATATAGGCGCTGTCTCAAATTGTATGAAAAAAGGAGCCGCCAAGGTCACATCACGCTTCCAAACTTGTTTGGGACTCGGGGCTTATATCTTAATTTTTCACGAGTAGAAAATGTAGTGGTAAATTCTTAGCATCATGAAACCTTAATTTGAAAAATTAGTAGCTTTTAGAAGTTTATAATGTGGAACTAGTATCAATCCTCCTTAAAACTTCCCATGTCTTATTGCTATGCCCAATTATTTGCATACACGATTTCCTAATAAGCAGTCAGAAATTAATTGCCATTCAGCGGAAAATAACATCGATAACTCCGACCTATTTGAAAGAAATGTCTCTTATTTTTCTGGCTTCAATTCCATCAAAAAAAGTTAGCGTAGGAATTGCATAAGCGGAATATTCATATCAATTGCGAAGCTCCAAAACTCTGGACGCACAATCACGTAGCGTCAAACCTTATAACATCAAAGGCCTATAGAAATCCATATTTCATTGTAATAATAAGCTCGGAAAAGTCAATATTGGTAAATTACGAAACGAGCTTCCGTCTTCGGCTTTGCTCGTGTTATATTCTGATGACATTGCTGTCTAAAAATTCATTAGAAAATCGTAGAATTACTGTAGAATGGCTAAGCCGATTACAAAAAAGTGGAAAACATTTAATTCATCATCATCATCAGCCTATTTTGTGGACATAGGCGGAGCCCTATGTGTTGTTAAGTAAAATTAGGTACATGCTCCCAAAAGCACCGTGGTTTTGGAATCGTCTTCACCATTCTTAATAAATAAATAATGCTGGACAATTCATATATCATTCTCATCACATCTAGCCCCAAGAAGAGCTTGTGGTATGGGTAGGATTAGATAACAGATATATATCAGATTCATCTTTGTCTGTAATATTAATTTATGTGTGCAATAAAGAATTTTCTATCTATATAAATAAAATGCATTACATAGATAGATATTTTTACTATACCTAAAAAACGACCAGAACACCCGGAACCAATACCTGCAGATCGAACAAATTTTTGTTCCGAGGTGGGAATCGAACCCACAAACAACCTCCTGCGTCGCAGGTGAACCTTCGCCTACCGCGCCACAGAGGTCGTCTTCAAACGGGTTGATTCTACGATCCAGCGGCTGCAGATACACGGCTACCTAACGGGTTAAGGTTTGATCTTTGTCAATAGCGAAAACTTTTAGAGATTTCATAATCCAATTTCCTTACAATAATTAACAAGAGCTGTTTATAATCATCCTTTTATAGAACTTATGGGATGATTCGTAATTTCCGTTACCACGTTCTCAAGAGTCGTCTAAAGTGCAGAACAACTTGGAACTTCGAAGGTCCTACGGAAGCCAGTAAAGGTAAAGGGGATGCCGCAAGTCGCGAACAGGCCCGGCTTTCAAAAACTATAATAAACTTGCTATAGAGCAAAGGTATGATGTTCGTTCGTAATATAAAAACGTAAAATACTGAAAGTAGGTACCTACGTACATTTTCGTTTTGAATTTATAGTAAGATTTTTGGTTAATAAAATAATTATTTTAAACTTATTTTTCAGTAGTCATTCACCCTTCTACTCTGCTGTTCGAGTAAAAAGAGTAGTGATTTTTTGCTGTTTAGTTGTTAAATAATGTTCTTTTTTTCAGTAGTCATTCACCCTTCTACGCTGGTGTTGGAGTAAAGAGTTGTGATTTTTTGCTGTCTAGTTGTTAAATAATATTATTTTCATTGGTCATTATGCGTATTAGCCAATGTGCGTCTAAACGAAATATGATAATCAAAACCAAAATGAAAGAGTATGAAACGAATTTACAGCTTTTATTTCAAACTCACGACTGATTTCTTTTTACAGGACAAATCCATATATCTATAATTCCTTGTAAAAAATCGCGAAAGCCTTCGGGTTCATGAATTTATTGTCAAGTTGAAAATTATAAGCCTTTGTTATTCCTATAAAACATGTTACGCACCGATAGTAGTATGAAAGAAATACTATGTTGTGCTTAGCTTTGTACAAAATTTCAGTCCGATCCGTTCTGTAGCTTTAGCGTGAACAGGTAAAAAACATCCAAACTTTTACATTTATAATATTTCTAGCTGTTCCCCGCAGTTTTACCCGCGTTAAAGTAGAATTTCCCATTTCTAAGGGGAAAAAAATACGATTATTTCCGTAAATCTCCCATGGGAATTTGATTTTTTACCAAGACAAAAAGTAGCCTTTGTTACTCTCCGTTCTTTCAACTAATTCTATGTGAAAAATAAAGTCGATTGGTTGTTTAGTTAGGGCGTGAAAGAAGGATAAACAAACAAACAAACACACTTTCGCATTTATAATATTAGGATAAGGATAAATAACCCTAGATCACTAACCATTCGTATAAAAGACGACGCGTACCTGAAGCGTTTACTGTTTCGGTATGTTCCCGATCTCTGCCATCCCACCCGTTTCTAATACCTTCCTAAATCGTATTGTTAACATTCTAATTAAGGTTGTTTTGTCTCATATATAATAATTGGTGACCAAATATTTATGTTTTAATCCGTCGTAAAATATACGAATGGTTAATGATAACGTTACTCGAAATTAAGGATAGTGAGCTAGGGTTAAATAAAAAGCATGCAAAGCCACAGACAGGAGCCAGTAAATATAATAACTCCATCATAGATGCGTTCAGCGGATACGAACCTGAAGAACTTCCTGTTTTGTAGCGGCGCGCGGAAATTCAATTATCCGCCGATAAAAGAGGGCAAGACCCCTTCTGCCTCTTTGTAACCTGTTTACACTGAGACAGTGGTCAATGTAAGCACTGGCTTGGCAAGTTTCAAGTTTCAGCTGCTGCTTTTTTAGCATAATAATTTAAACATAATAGTGAAGCAAGGTAAAGTTTTACGAATTATTTCTATTATCACTATTATTATATACTATTATTTCTTTAAAATAAATAAAGTTTTCCTATTTTAAAATGAGTATCAACTAGAGTAGAGATGTCTCTACTCTACATTTACTTATAACTAAACTGCGTCAAAATATTAATTCAAGCTGTAAAATGTCGAACTTATTATATAAATAGGTAAAAACATTAGATTTAAATGTTATGATGTCATTACATTTCCTAATGTCAGTCGGTAAATTATTATAATTTTTGAAAGCCATTACAAAAATACGCGTGTGATGTCAAGGCTAATAATTAATTTAGTGATAATAGCTTGATAATGTCTTTTTGCAATAGGTGTTCTTATTATAGAGATCTATTTTCACGTTATTACCTAAGTTGTAAAGTGTAAGTTGCAGTTTCGTCAGCGCATATTGGTGTTATATGTAAATAATCAACTGACTCTGCGTATAGGTAACTAGCCTGGTGTAAACGGTCCCCGGAGGCTAAGAGAAAGGAGTGGGTCTGTAACGTGCTCGCCACGTGAACTTGAAATTTCACGATGTTCTCCTATGATATTATTTCAAGTTCTTCCGTCTGCGGAACTATGATTACTTCGAGGGACGGGCTTCTTTGCAGTGCAGTTTTGATGGTGCTTTCTGATGAAGGAATGTTTTCACAAATTGAATTCGTATTTCTTTCAGCAGAAATGCTATTTTCGTTTGTGGAGAAAATTATTTAGAGTTCGCCTCGAAATTTATGCTTTTGATCAAACTTTTGTGCGAACAGTTTTTTTCCAGATGAAATGCTAAATTAAAAAGCAGCACTATAGAGTATCACGTGATCATTGAATTCAACCTTTCAATATGATCTGAAAGGAAAATAAAAATTTGAATACCCCCGACGAACTGGCGCATAACAATGTCAATATGAAAACTTTCATCACAAAGCAATACGGTGTGTATTGTAAAGCATCGAATGAAAACGGCGACGTATGATTTTTATAGTGTTATAAGGGCAAGCACTAAGGCATTTTTATCGGAATGAGAGAGAGAAAAAATATTTGTACTCTCTCATCTCTGATGAAAAGGCTTACACTACAATTCCACATACCCGAATAAGGCGTTCACTGTAGCTTGAATTTGATTCCCAAACGTCACGAGTCCGACACAAAATGGCTTCCGGTCAACGATTCAAAACCGACTTGACTCTTCGGTGACTTTTTTCACAGAAGGTTTTTAAATGAGTGCTTCAACTTTTTTTATAGGTCTTTTTTGCTGTGTTTCGCGTTGGTATTAAATTTTTTTAGATTTGCATATACATTTTTTAAAATTTTGTTGATTAGTTAGAATTTTTTTAACGTTATTTGTTATGGTGCGGCTTCTAAATATATTTTTTGTTTCATCTATGTATGTTAGTAAAACGTACGTACAAACATAAAGCAATTCAAAGCCTATACTGTTATTAATACAATATTGTTTAGTTACGAATGAAATTGAATTTCAAGCTCAACAATAAAGCTATAACAATACATGTATTTCTCTCTTCTCGGGAAACAACGAGCAGGCATCTTCTATAGACGACTTCTGTGGCGTAAAGGTCCGCCTGCGACGCAGGACGTTGCGTGTTCGATTCCCGCTTCGGGAATTTTTTTTGTACGATCTGCAAATATATTTTTCCGGGTGTCGTGGTTAGCAGCCAGCTTCTGCCTGCAGTCTTTCGCAGGTAGTCATCCCACCTGGCTTGAGAGCATCCTACACTACGCTTACCGAGCCATGGTCTCCACTCAAGAACACGTTTACCAAAACGGTTGTCGGTTCGTCGCGAGATATGGCCTGCCCACTGCCACTTCAGCTTGCTAATTCTTAGAGCTATGTCGATAACCTTGTTTCTCTGTCGGATGTATTCGTTACGAATTCTATCCTTTAGAGAAACTCCGAGCATAGCTCTTTCCATAGCTCGCTGAGCGACCTTGAGCTAGTGACCCAGCCCTTCCGTGGGTGTTCACGTCTCATCTATACTTACTCTTAATTCCCACAATGTAGGCCTTAGTCCGTCTTCCTCTCCGTAACTCAGTGGAAGAAAGTTCGATCAGTTGGTGATTAAACCGCTGTTGGGGATTCTGTGTGGATACTTTTCGAAGACAGTGGATTTGTTCAAGATTGTACCGGCTTAAGTTTATCTCAGATTAAATTGAACATTTAAGGTCGAGCCTCTCCACTTTGTATTCTGTAGATTCAATATTTTTAGGCTATAAATTATACTTGTTTGCGCTGCGAGAAAAAAAAAATGTGTCTGACTGAATTCGTTTCCGCTGCTTACCAAAGTTGCACTATAACATTATTATAACCACGTTCTATACAGGTATTAAATAGTCACCTACAAAACAGTACAGGTGTGTACGTATTGAACTGAGCCAAAAATGTAGATCATTAATTCAATATTCGTAATTTTGCGAAATAATTAGTTATTATTATCAATTCGTTATGATTTTAACCTTGTTGCCCCTTATCCCCATTCTAAATAATAAATAATAATAATAATGCTGGCAATTCACACAGCATTATCTAGCCCCATGCTTGTGTTATGGGTACTAGATAACTGATATACATTATACAATACAATTCATAGATAGATATATTTTTTATTATACATAGAAAACGACCAGGAACACCCGTAAAAAATATCTGCAGTCGGATCGTACTAACATTTGTCCCGAGGCGGAAATCGAACCCGCAACCTCGTCGCAGGCGAATGTTCACCCACCGCAGAGGGCGTCTGAATTAGAGTTGCATTTTGTATATCTTTGAAATCACACAATCGTCTTATCTACTAATGTCGTACTTATGTTTTAGTAGACAGCGAGAAAGATATTAGAAGAAGATTTTCCACCGCGCCACATAGTCAATTTTAGATCATTACTAGTTGTTCCCCGCGGTTTCACCCCCGTTAAATTCGTAAGCCTGGAATTTAATGTTTTACGCGAGCAAAAGGTAGCCTGTGCTTCTCTCCATCTTTTCAACTAACTCTCTAGAAATCAAGTCGATTGGTTGCTTAGTTAAGGCGTGAAGGAAGGACAAAGAAACAAACACACTTTAGCATTTATTTTGTTTAAGAAATGAAATAATTTCCCAAAAATTTTCTGTTTCGACGGAACTCGAACCTGCGCCCCACGGTACGGGTGTGCTCTAACCAACTAAGACAATTTTTGGGAACTTATTTCATTTCTTAGAGATACCCAAAGTGCGGGTAAGCAAAGCACTATAACAAAATACCTTATTTTGTATAGTTAGAATACTATTATTTATTTATATCACCCCGTTTGTTTATGCTATGTAAACAGCTTCGCTAAGCAACGTATACATGGTGTATCGAGTTTGCGCGAGTTCGCAAAATTCCAAGCGCGCGAGCAATGTCGCACCTAACTTAATTAAATTCTATTATACGGCAGCTAAGATAAATAACTCTCGCCGGTTAGACGTTCTGGAGAAGTTGAAATTTAGAAAGAATTAAGTAATTTCTTTTGTGGAGCGCCTTGAACGTTCGGCGTAATTGTTTGCGGAGCTGGGAGCTCCTTAGGGTAGGGGGCAGGGTTTTGTAGTTTTCTGTTTTCGTGGGTTTAGTTAATTTACTTCTAGACTATCTTATCATATTGTGATTAAGGACCTATACTACCTCAAATCAACTAGACTACCTTATCATATTTTGTGATTAAGAACCTATACCTACTACCTCAAATCAACTAGACTACTCTATCATATTTTGTGATTAAGGGCCTATACTACCTCAAATCAACTAGGTAGACTACTTTATCATATTTTGTGATTAAGGGCCTATACTACGTCAAATCAACTAGACTACCTTATCATATTTTGTGATTAAGGGCCTATACTACCTCAACTCCGCCGGAGGTCTATATCGTCCAAACTACAGAATATTTAACTTTGAAATGTATGTATAGTAAAGTTCAGGTTTACTCTATAACTCATATGTTTTGAAAACACGATTCCATAAAATTTTCTTGATGGAAAAAAAATTGCAAAATTACCTCTAAATTTTACTAAAGCCTTAATTTTTTCAATGGTAATTGAACTGAATATTAAAAACATTTTATAGGTTGCGTTTTTTTTCTTCAAATTATAAGCAAAAACTTGATTTTAGGGCTTGCGTTGCTCTGCCCTGTCCCGCTCCTACGAACGCGAAATCCTATGCCTATTCTTTTCACAAAATGGTGTCATAGTATAGACTCTTAACCAAACCTTTGAAACATTGGGAGATATGGTCACAGATGTAGCATATTTAGGATTTTGAGGACTATTGCAATATGCGTACCTACTAATGTTATAAATTCGAAAGTAACTTTATCTGTCTCTCTAACGGTTTGTCTGTTAGCTTTTCACGCTTAGACGGCTGAACGCATCTAAATGACATTTAGCAGGGCGGTAAATCATATCCTATGGACGGATATAGGCTACTTGAAAAGCGCGCACAAAGCCGCGGTACAGTACCTAAGTATAGCTTTTAGTTAGCATAAAAAGTGGCAAATATTTAAATCTTTACACCTAACGACAGTTACCTCCCACATAAAATCAATGATTTACAAAACTTTAACCGTTTCCCAAACAATTTTGCTTAGCGGCAGTTTTATTTTACATCTAAAGTTCCAAAATAAAACGTTTACAAAGAAAGTTCCAGCAAATTGGTGCTTCCAAACATATTGGAGCCGATTCCGACCAGACAGGACCGGTTCAAAATAAAATTCTACGGCCAAAGAACTCATCGAATAGCTAAATGACCTCTGACAAATTGTAACGGTCACGTATTTCCTTCTAATCCAGTGAAGACAATGTAAACGGCTTTCCAGTACTGCAAATTGAGAAGCAGCGTAGATAAATTCCTTTATACAAACGATTCCAACAACTTTATAAATAGTAATTATCAAACAAGAAACAAAATGTTATTGAATTCAAACTACGATAGTTTTTATAATAAAATGTTATTGATTTTGTTTGCTTCAATTTTTTGTCCACTAGTGAAAGAAGCGAAAAACACATAACTATTGAATTTTTTTTTTTAGTAGTTTTTTAGCACTCAGAACCTAATTGATACACTTTTAAAAATGAGGGTATGTATTCTATTCTACGTACCTTAATTTACAAAGCGTAAATTATGCTTGCATTGATTGATTCAACTTTGCAGTTCGAATAATTATGCTGCATAATTATTCGAACTGCAAAGTTGAATCTCTGTCGCGAATACCTTCTGTCCTTTTAGACCTTCGGAGCACGCTTCAAAAAGATATTGTTCTCAGGCACCACTGTCCCTTTATTCCACCCGTCTCAAACATTTAACACTGACTTTCAGACGGTAATATTGTTAGATAAAATCTAGTGAGTTCGTCCGACTCTTCGTTTTCAAAGAATGTAATGCGAATCCGAAAAATGTCAGTCCAATTTGTATTTGGAAAATACTTTATGCAGTTTTTACTATTGAATAAACATTTAATAAAACCGGCCAAGTGCGAGTCGGACTCGCGCACGAAGGGTTCCGTACCATTATCTATAAAACGGCAAAAAAATCACGTTTGTTGTATGGGAGCCCCCTTAAATATTTATTTTATTCTGTTTTTTAGTATTTGTTGTTATAGCCGCAACAGAAATACATCATCTGTTCTGAAAAATTCAACTGTCTAAGTATCACGGTTCATGAGATACAGCCTGGTGACAGACGGACAGACGGACAGCGAAGTCTTAGTAATAGGGTCCCGATTTTACCCTTTGGGTACGGAATCCTAAAAATTACATATATCAATATTGATAAATTGTCAATGTAAGTACCTAATATAAAAAAATATAATTCAATTTAATTCAGAATACAATTATAATTAATACATGCAAGTAATCAATAAATTAAGAATGATCTAAATAACAATTTAATGTCACACTTTTTGTCGAGAAAATGTTAAGCTTTCGAACTACAGGGATCTGTAAACAAAATAGTAAACACCTAAATTTTGAGAACGAAATCATGCAATACTAGGTATTTGTGCTCTAGAAAATTTTCGTCCCGGAATCTATTCGTTCGATATTTGAATATCCGCTGAAGGTACTCGATAAATTCTTTTAAAATATCGAGTGAAATTGTCCGTGAACTTATGTTCACGGTATCATGGCCGGTCCTGTACCGTATTTCAAATACTTGCTGTGCAGGAAAATAGCCAAGATTTTCGAGAAATCGTTATAGGAATTCATTTTTATGCAGAGCTCTTTATTGTAAATACGATTTGAAGGATGTATGATATATTTGAATGTATATGTCACTGTATTACATATACAATTTGAAATAGTTTAGTAACTGGCTTTTCTATTTACACAACCTTCCGAACACTTATGTAATAATCATCATCATCATCAGCCTATAGTAGTCCACTGTTGGACATAGGCCACCCCTAATGAGTGCCATAGCGCCCTGTCTTCAGCTTGATGCATCCAGCATCTGCCAGCAGTCTTTCGCAAATCATCATCCCACCTGGTCGGAGGGCGTCCTACACTACGTTTGCCGAGTCGCGGTCTCCACTCAAGAACACGTTTACCCCAGCGGTTGTCGGTAATAATAATAACAAAGAAAGATGGATTTTCGTTTGTTTCTAAATAAAACAAAATAATAAAAATAATTGCTGGACAATTCACACAGCATCATCTAGCCCCAAGCTAATCAGATCGATAGATAGATAACTCATTTTTGTACGCCACAAACACTAAAAACAGTACCTACAGAAGGAAATGCTGTGAATCAAGGAAGTACAAAAGGCGGCCTTATCGCTTTGAGCGATCTGTTCCATCCAGGCAACCTTGGGATGGTCTGGACATAAGAGAACACTATAAACGGTGGCGTTTAAGTAACATAATGGAAAATAAAACAATTATACATATACCTACAATACCTACTTTATTACCTAATATGCCATGTACTACACTTATGTAGGAACATATCATTATACTACACTTATGAACTCAGTTATGGGTACTACATGACAGATACTCACAAATTCATAATACAATAAATACCTTACAAGCCATATACTACATTTATGAACTCAGTTATGGGTACTACATGACTGATACTCATAAATTCATAATACAATAAATACCTTACATGCCATATACTACATTTATGAACTCAGTTATGGGTACTACATGACTGATACTCATAAATTCATAATACAATTAATACCTTACATGCCATATACTACACTTATGAACTCAGTTATGGGTACTACATGACTGATACTCATAAATTCATAATACAATAAATACCTTACATGCCATATACTACACTTATGAACTCAGTTATGGGTACTACATGACTGATACTCATAAATTCATAATACAATAAATACCTTACATGCCATATACTACACTTATGAACTCCGTTATGGGTACTACATGACTGATACTCATAAATTCATAATACAATAAATACCTAACATGCCATATACCACACTTATGAACTCCGTTATGGGTACTAGATGACTGATACACATAATACAATAAATCAAAGTTGTTTAAAAGATTTTTGGCCAACAACATCCATTTACATCTTCGTTTATTTAAGTAGCACACAAAATACGTGGGTTGAGTTTGGCAGGTACTGAGCAATAGGCATCAGGAGGCCTCCCATTATCCCATATCTGCTGTGTCGATAGGCATATAATACACGTGGAAAAAACTCACTTACATCGCACACCAGTTGTAATTAAAGATCGGATTCTTTGAGCTTATTTGAAAGGTTTTATGTAAGAATATATATATATTTATGTAGATATCTATTCGATTATTAGATCTAACAAAACTCCTAATAGAGTCCACAGGTGATCGGAATGCTGGCTTTTATTTCGGTCAACGAATTAGCATTGCCATTCAACGTGGCAATGCTGCCAGCATTCTGGGCACTTTGCCTTCTGGTGACGACTTAGATTTTTAGAAAATAGATTTAAGTGTAAATATTAGTTGTAATTATTATTGTATTGTATAAGAAATTAATAAATCCCAAAAATTTACGATCTCGACGGGATTCGAACCCGCACCTTCCCCTTCAGCGCAGGGTTGCTCTTTTTCCAACTAAGCTACGTGATCGTGAGATTTTCGGGTCGACTAGATAAGATCACGTAGCTTAGTTGGAAAAAGAGCAACCATGCGCTGAAGGGGAAGGTGCGGGTTCGAATCCCGTCGAGATCGTAAATTTTTGGGATTTATTAATTTCTTAGAAATTACCCAGAGTATAATAAATAAAAACCTTAGATTGTATTGTATATTGTAATTTTCTGTAAATAAATAATATGTCTATTCGAGATCTATTTAAGTTAGCCATGTATATGGAAAAAATCAAGAGGATGACCCCCGACCTTCTGTAATGGAGAGTGGAGAGAGCACTTTAAGAAGAAGAAGATTAGATCCTTTAAAATATCAGACACTTCTATTGAAATACTGGTATAAAAAAACTACAACTGGCATTACGCAATATTACCTAAAAACTGACAGAAAAATCAACGAACTGACAGATAAATTCCGCTCGCCCCACTGGCTTCCGTCGCCTTCCCCGTCATTACCTGCCCTAAACAGGCTTACCGCTGAAAAGTGTTTCTGTGTAAGATGACAGCTTGATAGATGGGCTCTGATTGAGTTATTCACGGAACTCTAAACAAAGAAAACGCTTGTAAGAGAATTCAGGAAGGCAATGTACAAAAATAGAACAGGATTTACGAAGTTTTATGCTTAACGTGAAGATTTTTTGCGTACCTGCCGCAATTTTTTTAATTTTGTTTTACCTTTTTCTGAAATTAACCATTTTTTTACCAAATAAAAATACAACTGAGGGCTAAGCATGAGTTTGTCATAGTTTACGAAAACTATAAAAGTTTTCGTTTCCTTCCTTCCGAATACTGATAGGAACTAGTTTTCATAGCATGCAGCTAGCAGTGATCCAATAGTTCCATACGAACTCGATTATAATTTTTGAATGATTTGTTGCCTATACTGGCAGACTGAACATTGACAAGACAGCGGTAACGAAACTGTTCCCGTTTTGATCAAAATTGGTTGCAGCCTACTTTCCGTAGTTTTGGTATAATGTAAACAAACACTAGCCACTTGTAAAGCTGTCTAAATAATAAAAAAAATGTTTCATCAGACAAAAATCTATGAATAACGCAAAATATAGAAAATTACTCACAATACGAGAATATACCGAGCCCAAGTTTCACTTATAGTTTATTAATGATTAGTCGTTGATCGCATTGCATATTTTAAGAAACAAAAGAATGTTAAACGAGTATTCTACCTGAAAGTAGAAACTACTGAAGTTAGTGAGCTCTTGGCACGAACGGTCCAGTCTTGACTCGGACAAAACGCTCTTTTGCAATTGATAGTACCTGGTCGAGAAAATGGTTCTTTGTCTTCATTTTATTCCATTTTTTATTCAAACAGGAATTTAAACGTATACTAGAAAAGGATGTTGCTACACTATTTTTATTTTGAAGTTGATACTGATTTGGCCATAAAAATGTATTATTCGAATTCTGGTCTCATCAGTTGGAAGTTCATCTGTTCGAAAAATCAAACCAACCGTTCAGTTTTTTTTTGCAAATAAATGCAAACAATTTTTAGGGTTCCGTACCCAAAGGGTAAAAACGGGACCCTATTACTAAGACTTCGCTGTCCGTCTGTCCGTCTGTCATCAGGCTGTATCTCATGAACCATGATAGTTAGACAGTTCAAATTTTCACAGATTATGTATTTCAGTTGCCGCTATAACAACAAATACTAAAAAACAGAATAAAATAAATATTTAAGGGGGCTCCCATACAACAAACGTGATTTTTTTGCCGTTTTTATAGATAATGGTACGGAACCCTTCGTGTGCGAGTTCGACTCGCACTTGGCCGGTTTTATTTGTCTACGTTTTTCCTTTTTTCATCTTCCAATAGTGAATGGGTGTTAAAAATCACCAACAAGTAGGTACAAACTTCACTTTCACTCAAACTTCTGATTAAATTTTAAATTTAGTAGGTAATTAACGGTCAGTATGTATTGTGAAATCATTTAATATATGAGCTACCTCTAGATTGTTTGCAACAGTCTGCAGTTAGCTCAACTGTTTCAATGTAAAAACTAGTTTTAACTTGTTTCTATTCTGTGATTATAATTATCTTTGTCTTTAAACATTTTATATATTAAGGTAACATTTTATTACGCTTCCTTAATAAAACCAATCAGGGCAAGAATCAAATTTGTCCGTAACTTATTAAATAGACTACTCTCTTATAAAATTTAATTTATCAAATCAAATGTATGGCTTCATCTTATCAAGAGCATCTCTTTGAAAACCAAATGAACGTTATTCATGGTATATTTTTATTAGAACGATTTTGTCAGGGACTTATCTATAATTTCTGGAAAAAAAGCAAATTAGAAGTGAAATTAATAAAATTGTTATTTTTAGACTCGCCTAGGTATGTAGGTACTGAAAGTTAGCACTGTGATTTGATGATTTTGTATTTATTTATATTCCGCTCCTTTTCAATGAATTTAATCACAAAAATGCTAACTTTTAGTACTTACGACTTATGCGAGTCTAAAAATAACAATTTTTTTAATATTTAAATTTGTGTTATACATAAGTTTAAAAATGGGTTTTGCCAACGACATTTATTTGGTGATGTTAGCTTTAAGATTGCGTAGGTACTGAAAAGTAAACGTCCTTTTCTTATTTTTCTAGAATCAAAGCGATAATAAATCTCATAGCAATAAAATAGTAATTAGCGTAGAAAATAACTGGTTTTGATGTCAACTCAGGTGCAAAATGAAGTAAGACTGCCGTAATAACATAGAAAATTGCTTTTGCGTCTTTTCGCCCCAGACTCGTGTCACATCCTCAGAGAATTAGTATGAGTGCCGTATACCAAAGTTATAATGAATATTTTTTCCTCGAAAGTTTTCTGATTTCGCAAATCTCAATTTTATCACGATGGTGGAAGTTTGAAATACCTTTCAAGATGTATTGGGCACTATTACTGATATTTGAATGGATAGAATGAATAAAAGCAATAAAATAAGTAGGTAGTACCTCAGTTTACAACCTTGTTGAAATATTATCAAAGTTAACAATTTAACTTTCTTGTTTACCGTGCTCGAATCTCATCAGAAAGTTTTCGAATTGAGTCGTCTATGAGTTTTAGGATTTTGTTTGTTCATGTGTTTATCTATTAACAGTGCATTACATAAGATTGTGTTTTAACAGCGTGGTTCTTAGGTCAGCACGCTATTTAAAAATTCCACGTACATTTTTTAGCTTCACCATCGAGCTCTGTGTGTTTGCAAAGACAAACAAGAAAACAATCAGTACTCCGTAGTGCTCACAAACATGTTCTATATTTACTCAATTTTTTATTGTCTGGTATATACATTTTAAATTAATATTAGATACACTTCAGTACAATTACAATTTAGCCATAGAATTGGCTAATGGGTAATTCGTTTTAGCTTAATTTTTATACCAAACATATTACCAAGAACGTGTCCATTGTCACTTTTCTTATTGTCTGTAGGGTTCAAGTCCCGCCAAAATCTAAAATATTTGGAAAATAATTTAATTTCTTTTTATGAAACAAACAAACAGTAAATGGTTTCCAATAGTTCTGACTAAGCAATAAACAGTTCATTACGAACTTTGATTAATATCAAAAGGGACTACCCATCGGACTACAATTTTCAGTATCACCAAACACTGATAATTGACGGATCCTCGACTAACATTGACTCAGCGAGGGACTTGCAAAATGGTGTAAATATTAACTGAAAGTTTTGCCAGCCTGTTCTGTTTATCGTGTAAATAGAGAGAGAATATTTGAATCGTCATCTTAAGTATTAAGTACTAGCAGCGCCTTGCGGTTTCACCCGCGTAGTTCCCGTCCCCGTGGGAATTCCGGGATAAAAAGTAGCCTATGTCCTATTCCAGACTATAATCTATCTCTGTGCCAAATTTCATTCAGATCCGTTCAGCCGTTCTGGCGTGATAAAGGAACAAACATCCATCCATCTATCCATCTAAACTTTCACGTTTATAATATTAGTGAGATTTAATTGAAAACCTCTTCTTTAGGTTTTACCCGACAGTGCAAGGAGTTTAAAGTTTTTCGAGAGTAAGTATTTGGTATAGCAAGTCTTCAAGAATTAATAGGGCGATTAATGCAAAAATCAAGTTTTTAAACACTTAGTTCGATGAAACGAAACGATACGAACGTAAATGTTGAGATAGAAAAAAATACGATAGGTAGGGAAACAAGTCAAAACATCTATCATTAACATCTACTTTCAAAAAAATATCGTTTTAATCAAATAAAATAAACAAATAAATTATTTATAATTTACGCTAATCTTGACCGAGGTTACCTATTCGAGCCGTTTGGGGTGGAAACCCTAGGTCCTTGGGGTCCTGGGGCACATGGAATATACAAAGATCTAGCAAAACTCCTAATAGAGTCCACAGGTAATCGGAATGCTGGCTTTTATTTCGGTCAACGAATTAGCATTGCCATTCAACGTGGTAATGCTGCCAGCATTCTGGGCACTTTGCCTTCTGGTGACGGCTTAGATTTTTTGAAAATAGATTTAAGTGTAAATATTAGTTGTAATTATTATTGTATTTTCTTTAGTAATAAAAATATTCAACAAATAAATACTTAAATGTTATACGTATACGTGGTACATGTACATTTATTTATTTTAACAATTAAGTTAAGCGCTCAGAAGATACCTAGTAGGTACCTAGCAACATCATGAGAACAGAATGTAACATAAACATGGATTTTCAAAGATAATAACAACCCACGGGATATTGTACGGATCTTAGTCTGAGGTAGGGATCCGCGGATTACCTAGACTAATACCTACAATGCTACCTGCTAGAAAATGTCATTGCAAATTCTGAGCCAAGTCGGTATTCGATTAGTGAGCTGTGACTAAGTTCAAAGGCTGCCTTGCCCTGTTTCACGGGTAGCTTGTAGGTACTCGTTCTGGCAAATTCGACACAGAGTGTACATTGTCTCCTTGTGTTTTGTTTTCAGTTGGGAGCAGAAGCGAATTTAACCTCAAAGAAAAAAGTTTCATAGTATAATAGAGTGACATAGTCACTTTGTGACAAAACTCCATAAAAATAAATAATAGAGTATATGTACCTACCTGACTTCTGGATGTTTTGGTTTTAACTGTAAGTCCATTTGCAAATAAATAAATAAATTACACCTATTTTTGAAAAGTGTCTCAATTGGATTCTATAGAACTACTGAACTACTAAAACAATTGTTTTTTATTCAATCGATATTAATTTTTATTATATCGATACATTTTCAAGTGGCGCGTAACTTGACGAAAACGCTGGACGCAGTGAACGCCATATTGTTCTGTGGTCATGACGTCAGTTGGCTGCGTGGTACCTGAACAAATTCGCTAATGTTGCTGATGACAAGTGATATTTTATAGGACGTATGACAATAACATTGCGCCTACTATTTTATTTCACTCATTATGCATAATATTCTATCTCAATAATTATGTAGGTACATATATTTTTTGATTTGTGTATTAATGAGTAAAATACACTTTTTAAACAATTTTTTAAACCTAAGTGCCTATTTCATCTTAGGATTGGTCAAGACTTCCACTTTGATTTGGTAAAAACGAACCCCCAAAAGTTAATCAGAAAAAACTCCTTACACCCCGCTTCCTCCTATCTCCTGCTCTGCCCCATACGATTGTGCAACTTGCACCCGAGGTCAATGGGGACGTCGACTCGCATCCGCGACACGAAACCTCCCAGTCTCCTTTATGTCTTGCTTTGTTCCTATTATCGTTACTGGAACTGCCGAAACTTTCCAATGACTGGGACGGGATTGGAATTTTTGGCGCGAGTACAAACACAGGTACCTAATTGATAGATACATCGTCGGTATAGTATCGATGGGTTGTAAGTATATTCGTACATTGCCCGTGGTCCACCTGCAGTAGTATAACTTGGTGGTCCACGAAAAAAAATAGAAAGCCGTGGTCAGGGACGAGTGTAATTTTTCTCGTCCCTGCCCGTGGTCTACCAGCATCTTCAAATACTGACACCGTGGTTATGATCAAATACTTGAAAAAAGCTGTTTTCCTGTAACTCAACTACATTGTAGCTACCACAGTGGACTGTTCCAATTCCATTGTAATACATTTTTTATATTAAATGATTTTGTAATTTGTCATGTTTCATGACCTAAGAAAATAATATTTCTTTTTCCATGGTACCTTCGATGTAGGTACTAGACACTTTATCCACCTCTTTCACGTAAACCTCTCTCAACAATAAGCAATAGCTAGGAGTCGTTTGTTTTCTTCTGTTGACATAAATTAAGTCTGAATGTGCATATACCCTGCCAAGCAACTAATTTTAGTTCACAGATCTTTTAAAAGTACGAGTGACTGTCCATACTGCCTGCAATCCGAAGGTTGCAAATAGTTTGTGGTGTTTTAAATTTTAAGCAATAAGTCCATGTTACGAGGAGACCAATGAATGCCAGCTAGCTGAAGATAGGGCGCTGTGATGCTCATTCGGGAAGGCCTATGTCCAGCTTTGGACTGATGATGACGGTAAAGCCGATTGTGCCACACTATTTAAAATTAATTAGTTATAAACAGTGTGGCATACTATTTTAATCTCTTATTATTTTATAAGTTTTGATGGTGTACTAAAGATGTTATCTATTTATCTATCTTTAAAGGAGACCAATAGGAACATTTTACCAAAACCTAATTTAAATCGCAAAAAGCCCTTTAATTAACTGAAAAGTCAGCAGCAGCGAAACGAAGACAGTTTTTGCGTCTCAATTAGGGTACCGTATCGATTAGCCGTTAATCTCAATCGACGTCCGGGGTGCGATCAAGCTGTTTGGTTCCCTCGAAACAAACGTCTAAACAAAGATCATCTGTCTTGGCTATAAGGAAAAAACAAATAGATGAGCAATTTCTGGGTGTTAGAACATTATTTGATTTGACTGGAACATTATGGAACTGACAATGATTGTACATCAGACAAAATATCGTATTAATTCTTTAAAATTAAGCAACATTGTATTTATTTCTATAAAGATTACAACTATGTAGGTATAAATAATATTTTAGGTATAGATCTTATATTGATGGTCAGTCAGTCACTACCTCGAAGTAATATCCTGGACACAATAACACAATAAAAGATTATTTCAATTAATTGGTAAGCAAGCTGTCAAACTTGCTTTACTAATTCATGATATTCAAAGTAAACTACAGTCAAAGTAAAATTGTGTAAGCAATAAAAACCTTTTAAAAAGTCACTACGAATTTATGTTCAAAAATTACACACTCAACAATGTGCCGGAAGTATTGTGTTTTTCAACACCAGTATTTTTAACCCTCAGTGGTGAAAAACAAATAAAAGTGGCGATAAGAGCACACGAAATGGCGTCAACTTCAATTAAAGCTATAAAAATGCCGTAAAACTAATAACAAAGCGGTATTGAGGGCTAGGTATACCCACCCAGGGGTACATTTTATGCAATGCAAATCACTACATAGTATAAGACAGAGTCGTTTCTCGTCTGTCCCTGTGTATGCTCATAGATCTTTAAAACTATGCAACGGATTTTGATGTGTTTTTTTTAAATATTTTTATATATTATATTTTTATATTTTAGATTTAAGATGAAGGTTTATATGTTTATACATGCACCCGTGCGAAGCCGGGGCGCGTCGCTAGTTTATTATAACTTATACAATTTTTAGTCTGTATATGGATCAGTACCTCTAGATTGATAGCAACAGTTTGCAGTCTGTTTTAATTGCAAATAATTTGTTTCTATACTTTATTAGTAGGTATTTGTTTTTGTTAATAAGTTTTAAGGCTTACTTATTTATGACGAATACAATTTTGGTAACGATTTGAAACTTTTTTAGTACGTAGATACGTTCATACATATAAAACTGCATCGTCGAAAGCTGCAAATAGTCCAATCTAGTCGTTTTATAAAAAAAATTGTACATGTCCTTTTGAGTATTTGCACGCATCGCTGTACCGCTGCTGGCGGTTTTTCCGTCGTTTGTTACATCGCGTCAACTACGAGTCGCACTAGTTTTTGACACAAACGTGGTTACCAGATTTTTTGCAAAGCATGTCTGATTTTTTTTAGCATCCGTACATCGCCGTTTCCGTTTTCGCTGCAATTCAACGGCAGCGAATAAGTACCTTCTTATCAGTACTACTTCATCATCATCATCAGCCTATAGTAATCCACTGTTGGACATATGCCTCCCCTAATGAGCGCCATACTACAATAACTTTTAATTATTCAAAAATCTAAAAGTGGCATAGGAGGAATAATATGTCTTCGAGTTTGACGTAGTGCGTTTAAAATTTATTTAGGTAATCTTAAACCAGTTTTTTTATAAGCCTATCTCTTCTAACTACTGTACGAAAACCTCCCCTGTAAATTCTTAAAGCAAAAAATATAAATCTACATTATTATTGACTTCCCACTGTTGGGCATGACCATTATGGATGATTACGACAGTTGATAAAGAGTCCAATCAGCAGAAAATTAGCAGTTCAGCCTACACGTCAACAGCCTTTTTGTCTGCCACATGCGACGTTAGTCGCTTCGGCCTATTTCCAATTTACGCCTATCAATCAACACCAATCTCACTGAGTGGATTACGGCCAAATGAAATTTGCATAGGCACCCGTTTCGCAGCGCTTGTATCTGATATTTACGGCATCTAGTGACAACGTGATGATTTTGACTGTAGTTTTTTGTGATGCCTCGTTAACCTTTCGTTAATAAGAAGAACTGCTATCAAAGTTATGCGATTGTCTAATCAAAATGAACTTTTCTTTCTCTAATCAGAATGTTTTTGAGGATTTAAAATAGAAATGCATAAAGCTGAGCGAGCAATGAACTGTTTAATTAGAATTTCCAAATCAGTCGTGGGCGAAACAAGAAACTCTAGCCAAGCTGGGAACAGTGTCTGATTTTGTAACATCTGATTTAGATGTTATATTAAGATGAACTAGATTCGGCCCGCTCCGCTTTGTTTATATGGAAACGTTAAATGGTTATTTATATCCTATAGAAACTGATATAAGAGATTTAAAGTTGCTTCTGTGTCATTCCAGATCTAGACCAACATAGACGCACAATTCCAGTCCGATCTAATCAGTATGGTTTTGGCATAAAGAATAACAAACATATATATCATCTATCCATCCAAATTTTCGCAATATATTGGTATAAATCATTATTCAAGGATTTGTATCTTCAAAATATCTCCCCATTTACTTTGTTTGCTATCGCTTCCCTCCAGAATTTAGAGCAATAACGATCACAATAATAGAAGGTTTGCGAATCAAGATCGCTAAGTTTATTCTATGAGGTACTCGAGCTACCGGGGACGGCAGCTCGCGTTTATTTACGAAATCTGCGACGAAGCAAAATTTGTACTGGAATACACACAAAATACGCTATACAGTTACAAGGCTTTTGATACATCAAAGTAAATTCTATTTCGTACTTCCTTCTACCTATAGAAACCTGTGTAATTACTTGTTTTGTAAACGACATTTCAATTTAATATTACTGCTTTATTTCTAAGTGAACTTAGTTAATGCTCTTTTCGTTAAGCGGGCATTTAATTTGGGGGAATGTTTGTAATATGTAACCGCAACCTCAGAAGCTGAATACAGAAATATTTAACAGGTGTTAATTGAAACGTTTTCTTGCTGACGAGGCTTCAGAAATAAGCATCTTTTGTTCTCTAAAAGGAATCTTAACAAATGTTACTTCAACCAGTGTTGTGTGATAAAAGTATTATTATTTTTTGGTAAGAAATAAAGTTTTTTTGGCGGTGTTACACCCCGTGCCTGAAAACCACGATAAGCCTCTCCTGAGCTCTCTATCCTAAGCCGACCTTCACCGGTCCTCTCGGTCTTCCATCCCATGATTATGACTAGGGGAATAGAGAGAGCATCTGTGTCTGCGCAAACACTTGAGCACTATAATTTGTCCTTCACACATTGCTAGTCTCCGTTGAAATTGGGTGCCGAGGCCGAAATTCGTCTAGAAGGACATCATTATCGGGTTGTCTTTTTCCATTTGAGATAATAAAGGCTTTTATGTTGGTGTGGTATGCACTGCGCACGAAAGAGTACTTACGTACGTACGTACGTGATTCCTACCACATCAGCACATATAAACCCACTGCTAAAAGTGCCTCTCCTAAAAGGGGTTTTGCCATATTATACACCACGCTTCAACAATTGGTGCACGCAGTAAAGGTGTTAATCTTAAACTATGGGTGCCTGGAAGAAATCGCTTCTAAGCGATAAGGCCGCCCGTTGTACTTGTATTGTGTAAAGTTTTTCTGGTGTACAATAAAGTATTTTTGTATTTATAATTATTGAAAGTTTAATTTATAATAATAATAATAAAATAAACAGACTGCTGCCCGTTCTCTCGTAGGTAATGAACCTGAAAGTCGCTGGCCACGTGCTGCGTTGGAGGGGTCAATTCTAACGCCGAGATTCATTCACCTGATTGCGTTTATCAAAATATTTCACCAATTGTTATTCAAACCCAATAAATAATTTCCATTTCACACTCCACGAGCAGAAAACGCAAATACGTTCTTTTGAGTGCAAAAGTTTAGTGAACGTTTGCTTTAGAATCTGGGGGATTCAGGCAGGTCTGAAATCCCCTCGTTTCATGCGAGATCACGCGCCGTTGCGTATCGCCAGGGGGAGCGGGGGTGCAGGAGACAGGGGTCGCGGGGGTCGAACGGTGTTTTATGGGGCACACACTTTTAGTATCATTTTTAGAATGTTTGGATTTTGTTATGAGTTTCTAAGAGCTGGACGTGTAAGGAGTTTTTAGTTCGGGCGGTGGAACTGGCTAGGGTGGATAAAGTTTTGAAATAAGTCTGGTGGGAAAGATTTTTTTATGTAGGTACCAGCAAAGAAAAAACAAATCGTGATAGTGCTCACTTTGTTTATAGGGTACTAGTTTCCGCCCACGGCTTCGCACGTCTTGTTTAAGGCGAAATTAATCCCATTGCCCACGTTTTGAGTGTACGGAAAATAAATTTTAAGGCAGTAAAACACTAAATATTTAATATTTTTTGATGAGAATCAAAAGTTTAGGATGCTAGTAAGGAAGTTATGGGAGTCGAAAAACGATTGACTAAACTTAAATCTATAAAAAATCGCTGTGAACTATAAATGTTAATTTTTTATAGGTACCTACATATATTTTTTGTATACTTGAACGGAAAAAGGAGTTTCGTTTGCTAGTTATTTCACATAACATAGAAATTTCAAGTGTTCCCTAATAAATACTTTAGATGATAACGATTTTATTTTATTGCGGAAGAGTATTATTTTAGAGCAATAACAAATTTATAAATAAAAACCTATGAAAATCTCTTGCCTTCCTTTCTCGCCTTCCACGCGCGGCGTTCTCTTATCCTTGTCTCAAGCCCATTTCATCCGTTCATACAGCGGGGCAATGCAGCTAGCGTCTTGGGCACGCTTCCGACTGGTATTGATATGGATCAGTTGAGCTACCTGTAGATAGTTTGCAACAGTCTGCAGTTAGCTCAATTGTTTCAATTGTAAATACTAGAATTAATTTAATTCTATTATTCTATTGTAATTTTCTTTCTTAAGGTTACTTCTATAAGGATACTTATAAATTTTATGGGATAAAAAGTAAGCCTATGTTTTATTCCAGGCTTAGAGTTATCTATGCAAAATGTCAGCCCGATCGGTTCAGTCGTTATGGCGTGAAGAGGTAACAAACATCCAAATGTCTAAACATCCAAACTTTCGCATGCTACAGTGGCGTGGCATGGTATTTGCAAGCAATGCACTTCGAGTGGCGCGGCGTCCGTCGCGTTTCACGCGCGAATGGGACATGTGCATTCTTTCGCAGATTTCTCGATCATAATTTAGGATGACCTACTCATAAGTATATATATCTGGATTCTCCATGAAATTTCCTACAAGTAAGCATGTAAATGTTCTTGAGTTATTAAGAAATACCTAAATGATATTCAGGTAAACTATGAGAAGAGGTAAAATGGTGGTGGAGGTTTGTAAATAGAGGTTTACTTTATGAATTTATGATTTTGATGTACAGTATTAGTTTTATTTTATAGCCAGATAGTTTATTGATACATTAAAAACAAAACAGAACACGTTTCCAAAGAAATATTTATCACCAAGAGTTCTTGAAAATAATCACAAGTTCGCCGCCGTTGTCGTTCTGTGAAGCGGTCATGTATTTTGAAATTTACGAATGAATACTCTGATTTGGATGTGGGAGTACATGAATTAGGTCATTATTGACACACTATTCGAGCTAAACAGTAATTTCTATAGGGTTTTAATACAATAATTTACTTTGCAAAGGTCAACGGCACCGTTGCCATGGTTTGAACTGGTGATTGCTGGATAGTATACGGTTGGAGTGCACAATTTACTTACAATAACTTACCTAACTCATTGTTTTCGGTACTTTGTTTTTTGTTTTACAATTATTAACTAGATAAAAATAAAGATATAATTTTTTTAATAATATCCCGAAAATTTTTGGGATATTATTAAAAAGTTTTCGTAGAAGATTTACCCAGTGCGAGTAACGAACACTATAAAGCAAAAAGCTAACCAAAGATATAAATATTTAAAATGGCTGAAAATGAATCTAATATTTTGAGGTCAAAAAGTTCGATTCCAATCATAAATATTGAATTTATAAATAAGAATGATCCCAAAGTACAATTAAAAACTTTATCCCGCAAACGCGGCGGGATTAGAAGTAGACTTTCAATAATTAAAAACTTTATACAAAATTACAAAACAAAATCTGCTCATCTTACCAGCTTAGAAATAAAGGAACTATCTTTGCGATTGAATCATTTACAGAAATTATTATCTACTTTTGATAATGTGCAAAGTGAGATTGAAGAGATCTCTAAAAATCTGGATGAGCAGATTTTACAAAGAGATTTAACTGAAAGTGAGTTTTATTCTCATATAGCTTTAGTGCAAGAGATTATTGATGCATATTCAGCCAAAAATAAAGATTCTGTGCCTTAATTTAATTAATACAGTAAAGTTGCTATGTAAAAACACTTCAATAATAACCAATTAAAGTAATACTGAGTCTTTTTAATACAAGACAATATTAGTGATAGTGTGATGTGTACCCACACATGTATTGACGCTGTACGTATACAAAGTAGAAATCTGTTGACCAGTTTATCATACATGTATGCAATATAAGTTCCTCATAGCAGACACGAGTTAAACTTTATTGGGCTTGAGTGCTACAACGTAGTTACGACGTAGTTACGTAGTGACGTCTCTATATTTTACCCCTCACTGAAATTATCGATAGGTTACGTATCTACTGAATTGTTTACTTTTATTCACTATTATTATTACACAAAATTATAGAAGTGCTAGCTGCTGCTCGCGGATCCGCATGCGCTTTTTATGTAATCTATGTCAGTCCCCGGGATACCATCTACCTCCCTACCAAATTTTATTAAGATCCGTTCAGTCGTTCAGGCGTGAAAAAGTAACAGACAAACAGGCAGAACAACTTTCGAATTTAGAATATTAGTATGAAAAAAAATAGGTTTTTTTTCTAAATGGTATGGTTTTAATATTTTTTGTCGCTAACCTACAACGAAATGGATAATGCATAATAATGTAAAAGGTCAATAAGTACGACCGAGGTCGTATAAATTAGTAATCCGTTACCTATCTTATGTATGTTCTATGTATAAGTAAACCGAATTTTAAGGGAGTCTAGGTCAACTTAGGACTTTTCACGAAGATTCATGTAACGAGTCTTTAATAGACTCTTTATGTAGCTAGGTAGAAACTCTTCATAATATTTTCCTATGAAGCCTGTTACAAAACGTGGAACTCACGTTAGCCGGCACGTTTACGCCCGTTTTACCTACATGTCCAGGAAACGCATGTACTTCCGAGTTATTTAGTTATATCCCGGAAATATTGCGCAGCGCGGAGGTCGCTTTAATGGAAGTTAATATAGAAGTTTTAAAACGTTTTGTGATGCTTTTAAGCGAGTTAATATTCAGTTGTTTGCAGCGAATATGTTGCTACATACATATGTTTTTATGACGTGCTGTCAATTAATTATATACAAAAATCTGTACATATATAAACATCAATTGCTTTTCGTTAGTTTCGCTAAAACTTAAAAACGGCTTGACCGTTTCGAATATTTTTGGTTCTGTTTGTTTGCTCTAATACAGGGTTTGTTTAAACGGTAAAAATAGGAGAAAAAAGTAAGTGCTACGAAATTCACGGGGTCAACTAGTAATTATTATACGTGATCTCAATGATAATGCTCACATCAAGAAACACTAGGTATGGATATGGTATTTCTCCAAATTGTGGCGGGTGCTTTGAGTATAAAATTGCAAGCATGCTTAGTTATTTATGGTGTTAGATTGTCAAGCAAACAAAGTCCAACTGACATTAGATCTACCAATTAACTCGAAAGCAAGTGGAGAGAAACATGGCGTCGCTGACCACACCACAAAAGAGAAGTCCACACAATAACTCGACGAATACCTTCTCCTTATGCCATAGGGTTGTCCTTTCTCAATGTGTACCAATGTCAGAGAGTAACAAGATAAAGTTAAAAACTACAACCCGACTAGGTGAAAGTTATAAAAGTTTGAAACATTTACATTGACAAAATAGAATGACGTATCGGTCATATTTGACAGGCATAGAGTTGAAAATGAAAATAGGTCGTAGTTATTGTAATTTTTCTCTATCGGGCCTGCAGCCTGCGGCTACCTAAACTTTAATACGCGTTTTGAAGGCTTATTCGGGGTCGGAGCCCTAAATCCTATAGCCTATAACCATCGGGGTATTGAGACGAATCAATCGATACATAATAAATCGAACCAGTAGTTTCAGCGCTACGTGGGAACAAAGAAATCGGCCACATACATACAAACATACAAATATACAAACATACAAACATAGGGTGCTAACCTCATAGCTCTCCCCTGTTGGTAGTCGGGTAAAAACTTGCTGCTGCTGTTGAAAAGTTTTTGACAGACTTCTGTTCACAGGGCACAAATAAAACTATATGCGCCCTGTAGTGCTGCCCGCGTTGATAAGTTACAAAACGCTGAACGGATTTGAATTTCATTTAAATTTGTTTGGACTTTTCAGTGGGAAGGAGTAACAAACATACAAATAGTGATACGTTAAAGTTTAGCTTGTTTGAAGAGACAGTGAGCTCTAGACAGTGAGCTCTAGTTAAAGTCGTAAAATTTTGTAGAACGCATGATAAAGGGTTGGACAACTAGGCAGTATATAATTTTGTTGGAGGTGAAATATCTCCAAACCAATTCTAAAAATGCATATCCCGGCCCTCGGTTCATATTTTGGGTGGGCGAGATATACCCTAACCCGATTTACAAAAACCTGAATGTTGCTCTAAACTAGAACATTCTATGTTCTCGAAAAATGTAGAACCCGTATTTCTACGTAGATACGGTACAGTAAATTCTGAAAATATATTTTTAGCTGAAATATAAAATCCTTAGCGGTCAATCCACTGAGCATTTAACGATAATCTTTATTTTATTATTACGACAAAAATATGGATTTTCGCTTTTAAAAATATCAAGTGACCCTTGAAATAGGCGCGATTATGGCCTCGTAAAAGTTTGATCGACTTTTTTCAATACATTCCCAGAATAGCTCGGAGATTATGATATATTTTTAGATTGAATTTTATTAAAATGGAGTTTGTTTCAAACTTTGGTTCGTTGGGTTCCTACCTTTAGAGATACACGATTCTGTCACGGGAAACAGAACAAAATGATGCGGTGAGCAGATCTTAAACAGCTTTAGCCGATTTTTGTTGTATATAATAGGAACCTCCATAAATAATCTGTTTTGAAAATTTGAAGTTATCATACCAAGGATTCACGTTTGCACATGCAACGGTAACCCGTTTGGCCGGTAACCGGTAACTCTCAAACGAATCAAATGTAACTTTGGTCACGCTTTGGTCGTTGAGCAGGTTTGGTTAAACTGTAATGTTACCCCTGTAGGTGGAGCCACCGGCGCTATAGTCCGTAAGAGGTCCAAAAGATTTTCGGTTGAACCGACTAAGGGTTTCGTGGCTTAGTTGGTTAGAGCACACCCGTACTGAAGGTGGGGCGCGGGTTCGAGTCCGAACCGGTAACTCCTTTAGTAGGTAAGTAAGTATCTAATATCGGTCCATAGCTCTGGACTCGTATTCTCCTGACATTTCATAGCCTCGTTTCAGGGGCAAGTTTGCGCATGCAATAGAAAAGCGTTTGCATCTTCGCTATGCAACGGTACACCGTTTGGCTGGATCCATGGTTGAACAGGTAGGTAAGTAGGTACAGTCAGCTGCTCAGATATGTATACACTCCCAAATATTCACTTTAATTTTACCCAGTACTTTTTAAATAAAAGTCGACGCACACATTTTACGAACAAAGTAGTCATCGTACTTGTTAAAATGCGGTATAATAAATTATCAAAATTACCATGCACTTACTATTCAGTCAAATTGAAAACTTGGCAGTGTATACATATTTTCGCAGCTGACTGTACCTACTGTAGGTCAATATAGCTCTAGATTCGTATTCACCTCACATTTCATAGCCTCGTTTCGGAGGCGCCTGCCCTCGCTACGGTATTTGTTTAATATTTTCTTGAAGAGGCACGCGACGCTCATACATATTAGATAATGTGTCTTCGCTTTGCCCGCTTTCAGTTTAAAGTCTCGTATTTACGTCACAGTAAATGATCTTGATTTATAAATTAATGAATGATGATACACCTACTGCTAATGCGCTTTTGATTGGTATACCCTTTGATAAAAGTAAAAAAGGAAGATACGGTACGTTCTACCAGCGCTCACTTAAAAATTGTACCGTGTTACAGATGAAATAATGATTATGGTATCGGATTATCAGAAAATTTAAAGTTTGGTGTATCTACTTACGCGGGAAAATATGTGATGCCTCGGGCTTTGTTTTTTTGTTTTGGAGCTATTTGTACACCTGGTGAACGATCACGAGGGCATTGTCGTAGTTTTTTAGTCAAAATCACACAAAATTATACGTCGTAGCAAGCACGCGCAAGACAAACGCCACCGCCCGCGCCGCCGGTCCGACTAAGACTGAGGTAAGGGAACATAGTCGAACCTAACTTGAGCCATACACTTTCGAAATGGTAATGCCTTATCTCCTTTTTTACTTTCATCGAAGGGTATACCTGACGTATTTATGTAAGTAATCTAAGAGTTTTTTTTAATGAGATTGTTATGGTTGACCTTCCCTAGCTGTTTTTTTGGTTTGGACTTGGTATCTAATTTTTCGGTTTTAGTGGCAATTGTACGATTACAAGCTAGGTAGGTACCTATATTATTATTTGTAGGTATTATTAATTAAATATCACTTCTAAGAAATAATTAGATTTTCCGCATAAAGCTCGCCGGATACACAAACCTCTCCAGATTGAAACGTTTACCAAACACTACACTTGTAATGGGAACGTTCAAAGATGTCGTGTTTTTGTCCAAAGCAATTACAGCAATGGATTTGTTTTAATATAGACAAACAAGAGCGTAAAGTTAGGATTTTACAAGATTTTTTACGATCTGAGAAACATTTATCGTGTGCCTAAAAGAGTGAAGTGTTCTCGACCTTTTCACCTCACTGGGTTTATTTTATCCCATCTTTCAAAATGTACTCCGAAATTATCTTCCATCTGTCTTCTCGCATACAAGAAAATTGAGCTAACTGCAGACTGTTGCGAACTATCGTATATAGAATAAAGAAGATAAGATTTTTAGCGGGTTCAAGTCCTGCCGAAATATTATTTAATTTCTTATAAGTAACTTGCATATGCCCGCGGCTTCGCACGCACTTTTTAAGTAGCCAAATTTCATTAATATCCGTTCAAACGTGTAACCGTAACATACAAAATTAGGTTCTTTCCCTTTTATATATAACTAGCGGTCCGCCCCGGCGTCGCACGGGTATTATTCTATAGCTTATGTTACTCAGTGATTATGTAGCTTTCTAACGGCTAAAGAATTATTGAAATCGGAACAGCAGTTTTTAAGTTTATACGTTACATACAAAAATACAAATCTTTCCTCTTTATTACATTAGTTTAGATATCTAAACTATTATAATATAGGTACATCTAAACTATTAATGTAAACTATTAAAATAATATATAAACTATAAAAATAACTATTAAAATAAATATATAAACTTAAGTTTATACATAGATTTCTATTATTACTATATTACTTCAGATATCTAAACTAAATAAATTTTTATATTAGTTTAGATATCTGAAGTAATATAAATATACTAATATAAAATTTTATATTAGTTTAGATATCTGAAGTAATATAGTACCTAAAGAGGTTAGTACGGATGGAATAGACCAGACTTTCGTCACTGATCTCGTGTTTCTTACGATGAAAGTAATAAAGCTATCTACAGCAATAATTTCAGAGCTTTAAGTCTTGTAATAAAGACTACAATGACTCTTCAATGTTGTGAATATTCAATAACGTCTCTTCAGGTCTCATAAAGCGACTAAAGTGCGCAATCATAATGTCCTACATCATGGAATATTGGATATTCCATAATGTTTGTGTACTAAATTGTAGAAGCAATATAAACCCGTGGTTTCAGCGCACAGAATAATAAAAAGCTTTAAGGACTCATCAGTATGAACGCTATGCAAAAACATACAAAAGATCTGAGACGCTGTTACGTCTGTGTTCTTATTGTTTTCAAACAGAGGGTATGAATTGCGAGTAACAATAATCTCTAACGATTCATCGTTATACCTTAGGGTGCATTTTAGTACGCTATCTACCAAAAGTTTAAGAAGAAAATAGAGAAGCGACAACAGGAGTTGTGATAGATTCATGCTCGGTGGGCGACAGTTAACTGAAAAATGTCAGGAATTAGCTTCCACGGAGGGTCCATACTATACCTTCGCGAAATAAACCTTTAAATTTTTTATTGAAACTGTGTGTGTAGATATTTATAAACTCTGAAAACTTCCATAGTTTCCTAATATGACCTACGCATCAGATAATAACGTTTTATTGGGGATCTGACAATAATGTCGTATTTCGATTAAATAACAATCTAAAGGTGCATTATTATTATGTACTAGTTTCTACCCACGGCTTTGCACGCGTTTTTTCTATGGAAACGTATAAAGTTTATTCCATGGGAACTTCTATGGAATAAAAACTAGTCTAGTTATTCCAGGCTTAGAGCTACATCTATGTGACATTTCAAACCGATTCATAGTATTTTTGGCGTGAAGATGTAACAAACATCCGTCCCTCCATCCATCCAAACTTTCGCATTTTTAATATAAGTGTGATGACTCGCGTGATTATTCTTTAGATTTCAGACAAACTGGAGTTCTACCACCAGTCAAAAGTTTATATTTTTTTGTAATATTTAACGTGTTTATATTGGAAACACAGACAATTAATTAGAAAACAAATGACAAGACGAATTAAAATCTTCTTAGTAAACCAATAAATTTTTTGGAAACGATGATGTGATGAAACGATAGTAGAAAATCTAATTAACATATAGCAAAGCTACACAGCTATATGTATTTAGCTAAGTTACACAGCTATAAGTATTTAGCTAAGTTACACAGCGATATTTATCTAAGTTGGACTGGCAACCCAATTTTTTTAAACCATTACTTTGACATTAAATCAAAAAGTGTTTAAAGTGAGGCCTTTTTTGTGAAGTTGATTCTACTGCTCTTCGTAGAGCTTTCAAACTTGCATGAAGCCTGTGTTGAGACAATTGTCTCAACACAGGCTTCATGCGTTTAAAGTGAAGGTGTATTTTAAAATACACCTTCACTTTAAACGTTACTGTGCTATAAACTGTATTTCTTAATGGAGATGCGCGAGACTATTGCTCGATCTTCCGCTAGATGGCGTTCGATGAAAGGCGCCGTCGAATTACACGACATAACTTTGAGTTTAGTCGAGCGCAAGGGGCTCCGTACGGTGTAATTGGACCCTTAGTGCCAATTTGGGCCGATACTGCAGTTTAGTACACGATTTGATGTCTTAATTATTGATTTTGGTAGGTTTTAGTAGATAAAATGTATGCTTCGATCGTAAAAGCCAAACACGAGCAATAAGAAACACAGGTTTAATAGTTTTGAAAAATGCTGCCTCCAAACGATAACATGGCACGAAGTAACATTATTTCAGTCGTGACATGGGATTGATTTATTTTACCCCTTTTAATATCTATCTAGAGGTACACTGCAAGCAGATCTACGATCTATATTTAACCAATATTTTTTCAAAAGTATTTTTATTAAAAATACTTAAAATGAATGATTTTTCATGAAATACATTTAACTAAATTATTTCTAGGTACTTTTGTCCTCCGAAAACATTCCTAAAAACTACATCCTGGAGATCAGTTGAGCTACCTCTAGATTGTTTGTGACAGTCTGCAGTTAACTTTATTGTTTCAATTGTAAATACTAGTTTTAATTAATTCCATTTGATTGTAGTTTTCTTTGTTAATGAAGATCCGAGAGATTCTTCATTAACTTGACTTCAGAGCCAACAACAGCAACGTGAATTTTGAATCCACAGCGAAATATCTAATATTTATTCAATACATACTGTTTTGTAAGGTGATGATTAAAAGTATTAGCTATCTATCCATCTATTTACTAGGTAGGTAGTCTTAACACAATGCAAACAGCTCTATCGCATTACCAGAACGTCGAAAGCCTGTTTAAAAGTTGTCGAGTTGATGCAGCCCCACACAATAGCTCGTAGACTAATGCCGCGAAACGAATCGAGAGCGGGACAAGTTCATTGTAGCTCGAACATAAATAAGCATTTGCGGGATTGGGTGGGGTTTGGGTGAAAGGCGATAGCGTTTGAAGTAGGAAAGAAACTGAGCCCTGAGTTCCGTTTGACGATAGTATCGAAAAGCTATCGTGACGTCTCATTTTTGTTTAGTGTTTGCGTTGTTCCATGTCCGCAAGGTAGAGGCGCTGTACCAATCCCATAAAAAATTATGGGATTGGTACATAGGTTTTTTTTGACGTTTTTTATTTATTGTTTCAATTGTAAGATAGTATGTTGTTTTAATTTTGTGACTATCGTCTACCGTCTCGTCAATTACCTGCTTACACATTGTTCGTGGTGCTGGATTACCAATTTCTTACAATTGTGGTCCTTAGAAAACTGACACTTACCTGAAACAAATTATAATCTGGTTAGACACAAAAAAAGAAAATTATCGACGCTTGAGTCCGAAAGAAGTTCCAGAGTTTTTCGACTCCTACGACACTTGACTTCGTGGCGCGATAGCCTATTTGACTACATTGAAAATAAGTTGCAAATTGTTTTCATCCTAGTCAGTGACAACGTAAAAGAGCGTAATCAGGTGATTAAAATTTAAACATTTTTATGATCACGTGACCGAAAACGCTTGCGTTTGGTTGCATCGCTGGTAGGGTGTGGTGTAAGGTCTAACGTCATCGAGTCATATCACTGGAACCATGACAGAGATTATCGTTTTGGGGCGCCATTATTTTATTCAAACTTTAAAATTAGTTTTTAGTACCTAGTAAGCCTTGAAGAAATATCAATTATACTTGGCATTATTTTTATCAGACAATACGTTAGAATTTTTTCCCAGTAGTAGTCAAGTAGCCTATTGGTAGCGCATCCCGTACTGAGGGAGGGTTGTGGGTTCAAGTCCCGTCGACTTCGATTTTTTTTTCGGACATTATTACACAAGGTTATTGGTAAATTTCTTAAAAAATATTGAGATTATTTATGTGACATTATTATACAGGGTTATTGGGAAATTTCTTAAAAAAATTGAGTTTTTTTTTCTTTTTTCATTTATCTGAATCAGATTACCTACTCGCTTCAGCTCATACCTTCTTCATAAAAGAACAAAAGGGGCGGCCTGGAATTAAGATCGCACCACCCAGTGATATATTATTGAGACCGGTGAGAGCATTTATCATAAGCAATTATTTTCACTGTGTGCAAACCCAGCTTAATGAGAAGTGGTGTTGCCTTGAGTGATTTTGTGGCCTCTAGTAATTGTTTAGAAGATTGCCTATTAAAATGTGGCGGTGATAAATTACACTGTGTCATTCAGCTAAGTTCGTAGCTAAGTTATGAGAATCTTCGAAGGGGTGTAATATGTTTAACTAGCAGCGCCTCGCGGTTTCACCCGCGTAGTTCCCGTTCCCGTAGGAATTTCGGGATACAAAGTAGCCTATGTCCTATTCCAGACTATAATCTATCTCTGTGCCAAATTTCATCCAGATCCGTTTTGCCGTTCTGGCGTGATAAAGGAACAAACATCCATCCATCTATCTATCCATCCATCCATCTAAACTTTCACGTTTATAATATTAGTGAGATTATGAGGGTTTCAGTTCAAAGATCTTTATTTTCTCATTTACAACAAATATGCTACTTACATGAGAAACTTAAACTAAGTCTATAATTATGTTATTTTTCGTCTTTCTAAGTTATGTTTAGTAGTGTTACATACTCAAATACATATTTTTGCAATTTGGTTTTAAACACGCCAAACGTTCCAGCACCTTTAATGTCTTCAGGTAGCCTGTTATAGAACTGGGCCCCTTCAAAAGTAATAGTCTTTTTACCCTGTTGGGTTCTAATAGTTGGCAAAACAAGATGATCACCTCTTCGTTTAGTTTATGGGTTTTAGTAACATAATAATGATTCTCAAGTTCTCAAGGTGGTGCATCCTCAATGAAGTTGCATTCAAATCATTTATTAAGGAACATAAACAATAGGCTACTTGACTACTGCTACTGGAAAATAAAAAATAATTCTAACGTATTGTCTGATAAAAATAACGTAAAGTGTAATTAATATTTCTTCAAGGCCAGTCGTATTAGTTATAATAACAAATTTTAAAGTTTGAGTAAAACATTAGCGCGTCAAAACTATAATCTCTGTCATGGCTCTGGTGACATGACTCAATGAAGTCACACCTCACACCACACCTAACAAGAACAATAACACGCACTGTTATTTGTGATAGGTGTGACGTCACCAGCGAAGCAACCAAACGCAGAGCGTTTTCGGTCACGTGATCATGTATTCAAAAGATGTGTAATTTTAATGCCATTTTTTTACTTAAAAAAGGCATAGTTTTTTATAAAAATCACCTGATTACGCTTTGTTACCTTGTGACTGATTAGGATGAAAACAATTTGCAACTTATTTTCAATGTAGTCAAATAATCTATTTGGTCATAGAATGGAAACGATGCCATCTGGAGAAGTTTTAAAACTGTGTCGCAGATGACAACGCCCTCCTTCGAAATTGAAATGGAAACTGTTCCAAAAATCAATTCGAATTAACAAGACATAGGTAAGTTAGCTACTTTACAGAATCATAAAAACAAAAATTGTTTTAAGAAAACTATTTATGCGTACTAGGTACTATTTCAGCCTTTGATTTTTACGTAGGACGCTCTTTTTGAATACAAATAAAAATAAAGATTTTTATTGCTAATAAATCATTATTATGTCCTTAAAGAGAAACAGGTATTATAAAGCACTAAGATAGTGTGTAAGCCCTCGCACTTTGTAAGAAATTAAAAAATATCCCAAAATTTTCGATTTCGGCATGCTCTAACCAGCTGAGCCACGAAATCAAGTAGGTACTCGCCGAGTCAGTTGGTTAGAGCATACCCGTACTGAGGGTAGGTCGCAGGTTCCAGTCCTGCCAAAATCGAAAATTGGGATAGGTATTCTTGAATTTCTCAGGTATTAAGAAAAAATTCAAAGATAAAACTGAAATGTGAGTAGTCGTATTGTTCGTATTGGTAGCAACAACCACCAATAAAACTCAAAAGGCAAGTTGATCAAACTGCCCGTTAGATATTATACAGTACAATAAAAAAGATATAACAAGCATTTGACCGACTCAGAAGCATTCTTTCGCATTATTGTTATTGGTAGCATTATTATATTTCTTCCATCTCAAAGCCCTCGGAGACAAAGCATGCATTGCTCATATTGTAAACAAACGACGTAGGTGCTCTGAATCAGAAGCGCATATTCATACACAACCTGCGATGAGAATTGAATTTAGTGCCACTACAAACATAAAAGCTTCTGGGGTACGGTTGCTGTGACAGCGGAAAAGGAATAAAAAATGTAATAATAAAATCTTTTGTGACTAAACATTATGTCTTTTAGTTACAAAATAACAGAATACGTTTAGTAGCTATTTTGCTAAAGTCCGCTAAAAACAAGAAGCAAGAGTGAGGATACCGTTACCAATACCTGATCATTAAATGAATCGGAAATGTTCCACAAAAGAAAATATTGCACCAAATGTATTCTGGTCAAGATCTAGAGATTATCTTAGATGAATCTCATATTAGGAAGATTAAATTCAGATGTAGTGCACAATGGCGAATATCTTGACGCGTGGTAAAGCGTCAGCCAAGTTTAGAAAGAAATGGGCTACGCAATAGTATTGTGTTACAGGAATTATTATGACGGTACGTATTTGGTCCCTTCTGTATCTCAAATGTCATAATTTCTACAGACTTACTTATTCATAAAGGTCTACTAACTTATGGGTCAAACTAGCGCCGCCATTTTTTTAATGTTATTATTACGTTGAACAAAGAAAATATAAAAAATCCATCGTACAGCTTATGATACCTAACATATGCTTTTTTTAGTGCCTCTATAACATATAGTTTTACTCTATTTAGTTTAGCCAGAAAATTTAAAATAGATATTGGTGGCCACCAAGGGCAACTTTGAGATTCTGCCTAAACCTAGTAGAATAAAACTATTACAGAGGCATTAAAAGAAAGCTTTTAATATTACAAACTGTGCGATGGATTTTTGAAATTTTCTTTGTTCAACGTATTAATAAGATCAAATAGGTGGCGGCGCTAGTTTGACCCATACCATAGCCTTAAATCACCTATTAAGCAGTATTATTTCTCACCCTGAGATATGTCATTAGAAGAAGACAGAGTGACAATTAGCAATGTGCTAAGTAAGTATACCATTATGATTAAGGGGGTTACAATTTTGCATGTCTTTACTGAATAATGCGGCGTCTTTAACACTAAGATTCAGATAGTAAAGAAAGGTAAAGTTGGAACGTCTTACCACTAGGTTACTAAAACTATCTCGGTGCGTCCCACGTTTCAATGTCTTGGTGAATCTTATTCATGCCCATTCTTCTTCATTGGTCGCTGTCACTTTAACCACACAATAAGAATCCAACAAACAATTTGCAAACTAAATTGATTCTAGGAAGTCTCTCGTGGTTCACGGAAGCGGACATTTTCACTGTATAAATTATTAGTTATTTACTTTTGTCAGGAGGAGGATCTATGTTATGCTGTATGTTCGTCGTTTTTATGTATTTCTCCGCTAATTATGAACTGATTTTAAATTTTTTTCGCGATTGTACAGGAAATGATCCCGAATTGGTCTCATAAATTATTCTCCAAGGATTACTATTTATCCCGTTAAGTTTAAAAAACAATATTAGGTATACTTTGAAATGATTCTTTCGTTACTGTATAAAAGTTGATTTTGGTATTTCCAGATTAATTTTTGAGACAAAACGTAGCCTATATCCGCCCCCGTGGTACCATTTACCTTCCTGCCAAATTTCATACATCCGTTATCCGTTTAGGTGTGAAAAGGTAACAGACAGACAGACAAAGTTACTTTCGAATTAATAATATTAATAATAATAGTATGGATTAGTATGGATAATTTAGCTGCTGATGTTTTCAAAAGTGCAGTATATGCCATCCACTCTGCTCTATTTTATGTACACATAAAAGAAATCCTATGCTTTACATTGCAACAATACATCCGATAACCCGAACAAAATAAATGCATATTTCATGAAATGGTATTGAATAAACGTGGGCCGAGTATCGTCCCTTGTGGAACCCCATTCCAGTGACGTATATTTAAATGGGCCGCTCTTCTAAGTGTATTAGATTCTTACTGCAGAGCATCTGGTGGGAAGTTTTGTCTTTTTATGGTGGAGGTGAAGACAGCTTATTGAAGAATATTATGGGTAACGAAAAGAGTTTTATCAACCTCTTAGTAAAATATTGTAACAATTTTTAGCTTAACATTTCTAAAATAACTATTGTTTCTCAATATTTACTACTACAAGACAGTGTTGAAAAATCACCTTTACTGAACAATTGATAATCAATAAGTAGCCAGATTTAACCTACTGCTGAGCTAAGGTTTGCCAAATAATTCAATTTGTAAAATCATTCTTTATATTTTGTACACATTTTAAAGAAATTAGTATTTTTTTTCCTAGAAGGTGCAAAATTCGCTAATACATTTTATACAAGGTTTAAAATAAATTGTTTTATTAATCGAATATATTACTGTAAACAATCAGGCACTGCATATCAACTCGAAAATATAAACGAATTTAATAACAACGTCACTAAACTATTCTTAAGCTACAGGCGTGATTTGCTTCGCGCTAAAGTTTAAATTTATTCACAACAGCTCTTGCCTAAGGTGAGAGATTCATAAGATTAGGTGCAGACACCGGCTTGATGTAAGTCTACACTTTTCAATTTAAATATCTACTAGTACCGGTCTATCTGTCCACGGTTTCGCTTACGAAAGAAAATTTCAAAAATTTCCTTTATTAAACGAAATAATAAGATAAAGTCGGTGGCGGCGCTAGTTTGGGTCGTGTAATTAATTAATCGGACGAGTAGTTTTGGTGCTTGTGTACCCACTACAAAAACGGCGTTGGCAATATTGGCGTTTTGTAAAAATATTCGTTGTGCTACATATGTATCCAAAAATGGGTGCTGATAGGTACCCAAAAAAACATACAAATATACAATATACGATAAAAAAATACTTTTTAAAAATACTTTTAAATACAATTCCAATGTACCGTTGTGTGATAATACATTCAAATGGTGAGACGACCATGCATTCGATTTAACGCCCTATGTAACATCGTGTTTCGTTTCGTTTCGTTGCGTTCGTTCGTTACACGTTACGTCGCTTCAATACTTCTTGTTTTTAGCGGACGATTAGTTATTTCGCTATATTTTAGGCTTGTAATCCCACAAAGTTTACTCTTGACTCAGACAACTTTTGCTATTAAACAAACATAAATATCATTTGGAACAAAATAAATCGAAAGTTTAGATTGAAATAAACGGAACCTTTGGAACTCTCACTGCTACTTTCAGATTCGGCAAAATTTTAAAACTACTATAAAAACCGTTTTCGTAATAAAACTGCTCACCTTATTATGCAGGTAGATATGATTCGTAGTATGTTTGTTACTATTTTTATTCCCAGTATATCATCAAATGAAAATTTAATTTAAATTTCATATGCAACACTTTTTGCACTTTTTCTTGAGTATTGAGATCGCAGTGAGAATGTAAAACATCTGCTAATGAGAAACAAAAACTGAAAAGTAAGGGTACCAACACTGAATCTACCGGATAAATACATTTTATTTTAGAACTTGATCAAAGGTCTATGCTTATTATTTGACCTGATGATAAAGATGATGTGCCCAATTTACGTAACTGGATTGGACCGGAGTATACCTACGGGTATGTCACACGGAAAGCAAATAGTCTGGTTATTGCTGTTGACCCCACGTTTGATCTCAGTGCGTCGTACGGTGGGTAACCAAGCATAGGAAGCCTATTTCGTATAATTGGCATACCAATACATTCCATTCCATTCTAGATCGTATGCCAGTGTTTAAATCTGTGATACCTTTTACTGGTATTATCTTTGCAACCATAATTTCAAAAAGCCTAGCAAAAGAAGAAATTGCTTTAGTTTGACTGTATAATTGAATCCTACAGCAGATAAAACCTCCGTATTAAAAAATATTTCGTTAAGGTATTCTTTTTAACCGTAAAATTCTGTCAAATAATTTTGGGGTTAAAAATAATCTAAACAATAATGGATAATAAGTGAAATATAGATGTAAAGTTTATTTGAATATTTTCAGGATCAGGTTTTTATGAAAACAATTCGAGAATTTATGAAACTCATAACAACCAACAAAGACTTTCAACTATAAACAAGTCATTCCAAATAAAACCATATAAACTTGAAATTGCTTTGATAAAACAAGTACAGAAAGACCAATTTCAAAGCAACGCTAAACAGGAAAACAGCGCTGTAAAAAGCCAAAATAAAGTAAGTAAGCATTTTGTCGCGATGAAGTAAGTCGTGCTTTACGACTTGTCGAAACAAAGCACCCTAATGGCAATAGAGTTCAACAGCATCGCACAATGCCTAGTTACTGAATCGCGAACGTTTTCAGGATCGTTGGCGACGAAATGCGGTGGATTTATCCGCGCAAACATTCGGCTGTTGCTAATAAATCACGCCGTTTTGTCAGGTGCTACAATTTGTATTGGCTCACGGAAGATTTTTCAATTTTTCAGCTTGTTATCACGAAGACGGGAATGAATAATGTTCTTTGGACAAGTCAACGGGCGGAAATTAAAATTGGATGCGGATGAAAATTGTATCGGCTCCAATGATTTGAACATCAAAGTTTCAAGAGCCTCGTTGAGACAAGCAGCGTAAAATGAAATAAAACGTTTGAGTAAAAGTGCTCCAGGTAAAGATTGGAGTAAAGTTTCGAAAACTCGTATCTCAGATGAAAACACAGACTTCAATGATAAAGAGCATGAATGCCGGTTAGTAAATGGAAAAACACGTTCAAATAGCATACTAAGTAATGCGATACGAGCTCACGTCGAAGTCAAAGCACAGACAGGATTGCACATTTATTTAAATAGTGGCACACGCGAGCAAATATTTAAAGTAACATAGAAATGGCTGGTTTGGGCTGCTCACAGACGTCGTACAAACAGAATTAATGTGATTCAACTCTCTTATTAATTGAATTATAGTGTCTGGAAGTTCGTTTAGATACAACGTTCGTATCAAATTTGATCGGAATATTGTTTTGTTGCTTTGTTTAAAAGTAAAACAATTTTAGACAACATTAATTTACAGATTTATACGGTTTTATTTGTTTGAATTTTCGGCCAGGTAGTTTTAGAAAAGATTAATTTTGAAAAACAGTATAAACACAATTAAAGATACCGATCTTTAATTGAGTTTATACTGTTTTTCTAAATTAATCTTTTCTAAAACTACCTGGCTTGTATCGCTTTTGAATTCATACAATTGGTAACATGCTATAAATTGTATCTATTCATTTGAACAACATTGATACAAAATATAGCATAGCCTTTGACATTCCCTCCAGTATTTCATCGCTTATAAAAGCCTTTGTAGGCCAGCTTTAATATTTGTCACAGGAAACGCTCTTTATTTACCCTATAGGCACACATCCGGTCACAGGCATTCCTACCCTTTGATATTTGTGTATCGGGACCGTAGTAAATAATACTGTATTTGACTTGGCCAGTTGGACATTGAATATGAAGCTTATTCTTTGGAAGTACGGTATTGAAAGGAGTTTGTATCAAATAGTATTGTCAATTTTAGGGATGATATCCGGCTTCGTCTGAATAGGAGCCGATCAAAGAAGATTGTTACAATAACTTACTATTATCATCATCATCATTAAAAAAGGCACTCTGAATCCATGTTCATACCTTTGTAGCCTAGTAAGAGTTACTTATAAATACTTACATATAGAATACTAGCTTTTGCCCGCGGCTTCGCACGTACTTTTCAAGTAGCCTATGACAAGACACCATTTACCTCTCTGCCAAATTTCATTCAAATCCGTTCAGCCATTTAGATGTAAAAAGGGAACAGAAGCACAGACAGATAGATAGATAGACAAACAGAGTTACTTTCAAATTTATAGTGTGAGTATAGAATAAAGATAGTATACAGTCCGTTCACAGTTGTATTATCTCTGACAGCACCCTTATTACTACATGTACATGTATACAAATAAATGTTAATCTGATACATAAGCAGAGGTAAAATAACTGTTACTGTGAATGCACTGTAGATATGATCGAAGGAGTAGGATTGATGGTTAGATAAATATAAAGACACTAATAAGAATAACCAATAAGTTACAACCAAAGAGGATAGAACCAAAAAGGATTTACTTTAATGATTTTGAATACAGTCATGCACTACAAATTTGCGACCGCGGTCGCATTATAAGCCACAAGCTCAGTTGAAAGGTCCTATTTATTATTAGGCCGTGATTCTCGACGCATGCAAATGAAATCACGTCTCATTAGAAGTCACAATCTATATATGAAAATACGCTTCGCGTGTACCCACCACGGGTGTTTTGAACAAGAACAAGCCAATAACGTAACTGGAAGTGGAAAATTTCTCGTGGCAGTCAATAAACGCGTTTCTTTTTTCGTAAAGCTTATGAAATATTTCATTAGTACAAGTGTTTTCTTTGCTCCTTGATTTTCTTTGCAAAAGTATCAATAAATGTTATAATATACCTATACCTACCAATAAATTTTGTCTATGACCTGTAAAAATGCAAAAGGATTTCACATAGCTACCCCAGGACGAATACAAAAGGCGGAACCTACCATTTAATTATGTTTTACTGCCGTCAAATTGCACACCAACCTAATTAACAACCTCGCAAAATTTTCATAAACGCCCAAACATTTTACGCGCGAGAATGCCACCGTAAAAACCTTAGGACAGTTCGGGGGGCGTTTAGTGTTTTATATGCCAAAGGGATTTATGTTATTACCGACCATATTTCTGCAGACCGAAGCCGCTGAGAGGTCACGAAATCTTGCTGAAAAGTGCTCCCTTTCTTGCAGATAACCGTGTCCCTTTCTCTCGCATCAAGTCGATTTAAAGCGATGAATATTAGGAGATGGTATTCGGATCACGTAGGGAGCACAACGCTCTTATGAACTCTGATGGCAAACTCTATGAGATATACGTAACAATGAAAAAATTCCCCCGAAGGTGGAAGAGTTGCGATGACAACTTCCAACAAACTTGGTAATCAGTTGTAACGAATTTATGTCTTGTGCGTGAGAGTTGTGTAGTAATTCGACATGACGGGTTGTTTTGGGTGTTTCGGGAGACGGTAATTGTCTTATTTAAAGCTTATTGTGCGGGGAACTGAGTTGAAAACATTTCGCTGTAAAAAAAAATATGAATGAAAATGGTTAATTATAATGTTGTGTGATTTGATACGAACGAAATTCTGCAATACAATATCAGAGATGTCTTGTACAAGCTAGTTTTATTTGAAAATTTAACACTACCTTGAAAATTGTAGTTACGTAAAGTTGTCGACGTAAAAATATACAATTTTCATTCTAGAATCAAAAACAAACCGACAAAAACAACGTTCTAATTAAAATTCTAATTTTAAATATTTTTCTCGACACGCTGTGGCTGTAATAAGTACAAAAAATTACTGAGTTTATTAACCCGACCCTATCATCCTATAGGTTACAAAAACAAAAGAATATCTAGTCTTAGCTTACAAAATAAGGCTCCTATTTCTGTTACAAAACACATTGACGTAGTGTGCAAAAGTCCGCTGATGGTTCATAAAGTCCCGGCGGCGCGCGGCGCTACGTAAAATCTGAATAAGTAAATGTTCAGATTAGTGGATCCGTGATTGATTTCTTTTTGGGCAGCGTAAGTGATAAGACAAGGGAGTTTTCAGATTTTTACATTGGGTTAGCAGTTCAGTGCAGCCAATGAGCAGAAGAATTTTTTTAGTCGAAATGTAAATAAATAAAAATAATGCTGGACAATTCACACAGCATTATCTAGCCCCAAGCTAAGCAGAGCTTGTGTTATGGGTACTAGATAACTGATATACGTAATTAAATACAATACATAAAAAGATGTTTTTTATTATACATAGAAAACGACCAGAACACCCTGAACAAATGTCTGCAGATCGTACAAACATTTGTCCCGAGGCGGGAATCGAACCCGCAACCTCCAGCGTTGCAGGCAGGCCTTCGCCCACCGCGTCACAGAGGTCGTCGCAGTATTGTTGCTGTAATTTGAATATTTAATATAAAAAAATCATTCAGTCCATTATTCACCTTCTTTTCGCTAATCCTATTCTTTGCTTTTCGTTTTTCACGAATAAAAAAACATTCGGTACATTACATGCCCCTTAAAAACTTTAAGAAGCTTAAGATTTTTCTGAAATCTTTCTTACAATTCGCTTAATCTCTATTTTTACACAGTTAGCGATGTTTATGTGACGAACGATACGAACCAGGGAGCGGTTTATTCGCACTTTGTAAACTGCCAAGACATTTTAGACTCAACCCTAAAAACAATAAGATACAATGTAAGAATATGTTGCTAAAAGCACTATCGTATGTAGCAAATTATCGTATTTTAGGATTGTAAAGTCAAACCAGTAGTAACAATGTACGTACAGCCCAAGTTTATTTCCGAATATTAAGTATTTTCTATAGTTTTGCTTTACGATAGTTGCATTTGAATTTAAAATATATAATTGGTTGAAACGAATTACGAATGTATCTATATGCTCAACATAGCCGACACTTTTACGCCTGTCTCACATTACCGAGCGGAATCTAATTTGTGGAGCCGCAACTCGAAGTCCGCAGCGTGTCCGCAACAGTTTCGCATCTGTTCCGCATCTCGTACAACGGACAACGTCATTGCGAAACTCTTGCGGCTCCGCACCTACGGTACCGGTAGTGTGAGAGCAGTCTAGGAAACTCGAATGTAGTGACGTATGCAAAACTAGTGGCTGGATCTTTATCCGTCAACCAATTCTCTTCCCGTAAGAGGAAAGGTTAGATCAACCGTCCCTGGTTGGTAGTTATGTTCTGTAGGCACTCCTAGAAATAAAACAATGGTTTATCCGTCCCCTTATATGGAATAGGGAGACGATTGACACGCTTTTATGTACAAAAAAGTGAGTCTGTTATTATTGTACAGGCCATGTGCTCTACCTCGCGCTTACGACCTCAGTGGCGAGGCGCGCGAAGGGCCGCCAATGACACAGGAGGTTGCGGTTTCGATTCTTTTCATTTTCAATCCCGCTTCTAGACAAAAGCTTGTACGATCTGCAGATATTTGCTGTGGGTTTACTAAAAATATCTATCGATGTAATGTGTTGTATTGAGTATATCAATAATCTAGTACTCATAACACACGCTCTGCTTAGCTTGGGGCTAGATAACTGTGTGGATTGTCCAGCATCATTTTTGATCTCAAGTCTTCATGATATACAATACAATACACTTTATTGCACACCAAGAAAAAAAAATACAGGAAAAGATAGATAACAGAGTTACCCGAGAGAGTTAGAGAGATATAGTGACCCGGTAATTAGAATAAGATACTATTACGTCTATTAGATTAGAGTAAAGAACACATTCTTTACTTATTTTATGAGATGATGCACATGACCATTCATTTTCCATCTGATAACGAAAGAATTCCCCGCCGATACAGCTCATTAGAACGCAAAAGCTCCTCGTTAAACGCGAATAGAATTTTCACAACCCCATAAAAGGAATAATGATCGGTCCGCCGTTAAAAAGCATTATCTAGGAACCTGCAAAGCATAATCTCGCCCTGAATGCATAAAGAACTGTAAACGTCAGATATCATCTAATTGAAGTTAAAGTAGAGCGAGAGATGGAGCCATTAAAATGCCTAAAGGCAGGGTGAATGGGAGAAGAAATCAAAGGGGAGGTTCGGGCAAAATTACAGTATCATTGTTTGAAGGAACGTCGTATAGTAAGGGAGTGAGGAAGGCTAGATTTAAAAACAAAAGTAAAAAGGAGTCGGAAGTGATACACCGTTGGCTATATCGTCTCTTTCCATCCAGACTTTCGTCTATTAATGATAAAAAAATATAGTAAAACTGAGACAACAGTAGTCATAATACCAAAAGTGAGTTTTCATAATACCGAAACGGAAAAGTTATTGAGAATGTGACAGTTTATTACAAATTTCTTGTCATGTAGTTAAGAACTATTGGACATATACTACAAAAAGTTCCTCTTACAAGGCGCTGAACGTTAGTAAAAAAAAATTGTTTTCCTAATGTAAGCAAAACTCATACAATACCACAGTAGTTGCAAATGTCCATAATATTAGTGCCAAAAAATCTATATTGACTTTATGTTTTACCCATATGAATTTGAAATTTGAATATTTTGAAAAAAGGTAGCAACCGTCTTCGAATTTCTTAATTTTACAGGGTTTTTTAGTTTTTCAGTTTTGTTTTGAGTATTGGTCCCAATACTAAAAAACAGTCAGTCGTAATTCCTCGGGAATAAATCTCAAGATTATTATCCAAACTATTGTTGTTTTTTTTGTTGTCGCTATTGCGAAAACAAAAAAAAAACATAATTCAGTCCATAATTCACGTAAGCGAGACTTCTCTTTTTTTCTAAGTCGGCTAAAATAAGGTAGGTTGTACAATGGTAGCTCCAATGAAACGTATATTAATAGATAGAAAACCAAACAATCACACCTGTTATACTGTAGCAAAAAGCGTGCCTTTAATTTATCATACACGACACTTCAATAAAATTAACTATGATGAATGGAAAAAATTGTCTGTTGGTTTCATCAATCAACAAAGTTAGTTTGCCACTATGAGCTTTCTTTGAGTGTACGACACGATTCTTATAAATCTACTTATTTACCGTACGATGTTTTAGTATAGTCAAATGTATCTAACCATTTTAATGAGCTGGAAGTAAGCGTCATCGATAGGTACATTAAATTTTAATGGTTGTGATTCCGGTACTAGAAACTTGGGTTAAGAAAAAATACTCATAATAACCTTTTAGAATGGAACCATGGAACCTTCTCACCAATGTTTATTTTTCCTTGGTTATTTTGCATCTGTCGCTAATTTCAACTTCAATTTGAACTTTAGAACACTATTGGAGACTATTCGAGACCTTTAAATCTGACATTTGACCTATCGACACTGGGTGTAGTCTTAAAAAAATGAAGGTATGAAATTGGTAGGTACTCAACGCTCGTATAATTTGATGAAAATTTGATCATAACGAAAACATTAATGTAAAATTATGCCCAGTCTCGTCTCGTAACACTTCCGCCGTAAAAGTGTTGAGATCACGAGAAGAGCCAAGTCAGCCATTTTATTACCTTCGACTATGAAGTTAGCAAATTATCAAGTAACTAACGGTCCGCCCCAGCTTCGCACGGGTATATTCTATAGCCTATGTTCATCAGGGATAATGTAGAATTCTAGTGGTGAAAGAATTTTTCAAATCGGCCGAGTAGTTTCGGAGCATATTCAATTCAAACAAAGAAACAAACAAATCTTTCCACTTTATAAATACCTAAGTAGACTAGATAAGTAGTTTAGGATAACTTTTGAGTAGGTAATTTGCCAACTTCAGTGCCTGCCGTCTACCGTGGCCCTGCCAAGTCTAGTAGTCGATTACTCCACAAAGTACTTTTGAATTTCAATCATACCGAGCGATCAGCCAATGTTGCCAGATCTATCCAGATCTGACAATAGTCTAGTCATAACTAGAATGTCGTCAGATCTAAACGCACCACTAAGCATCTGGCACTAATGGCCATATTGTGATAAGCGTTGGTTTTTAATCATCTTCGCTGACAGTGCGCTAATTTGTAAGTCCTTTCAGAACACGACTGGGTGGGGCGACACTATCTAATAGATAGGTCTATTAGCTCCGAGGATATTGTGGTTTGAAAGGTCATTTTGTTGACCGGTGGAACATTGCAGTCTTTTTGTATTATAGTAGATAAGCAGCGCCTCGCGGTTTCATCCGCGTAGTTCCTGTTCCCTTGGGAATTACGGGATAAAAAGTAGCCTATGGGCTATTTCAGACGTATCTTTTAAAGGGCAATGTATACGCCTCTACAACAAAACTCCAAGTGAGTTGCAAAAATTGTCAATAAATAAATTCAAACAAATTGTTAAACACATCCTTTGTAAAAAGGCCTACTATAAAATATCAGATTATCTAGAGGATAAAAAAGCTTGGGACGAGTTTTGCTCCAACTCGAAAACTAACATTTCTAACAAGGTAAAGGTTTCTTGTTCGCTTCTTTACTTTACCTTAAAAAGATTGAAGTGGACAAAAAATCAAAGTGATCACTTTATTTCCTAGTTTTACTTGTGTAATCTGAGTTTTGTGGCGTGTCCAAGAGTCCTGTAAGGTCTAAAGGAAATAAAGCAGTTTAAATTTTGATTTTTTTTTTAGACTATAATGTATCTCTGTGCCAAATTTCATCCAGATCCGTTCTGCCGTTCTGGTGTGATTGAGTAACAAACATCCATCCATACATCCATCCAAACTTTCACATTTATAATAGTAGTGGGATAGCTACCTAAAAGGTTTTTGTTGAAAAAGTAGTTAATTGGAAACACATTGCATAGTTTATGTTTAGTATAAGTTGTATGACATTGAAAGTAGCTCAAAATCAACAGTAATGAAGGACAATAATGCTGGATGACGAAAACGCCAAAATGATGATCACGATATTAAGTAGAATACGCACCCCAACTTTTAACACCTCTAGCACTCACGACGCACATATGTACATATCAAGCACTGTTATCTTATATTTGTGTTTCTGGGTTTCAAATAAATGTTTTTTCTTTTTTCTTTCTTTCTTTCAGTACTTGCAGAGCCTGGGCGCTGCAAGCGTTAACTCATTTCAATGCTCAAACATATTTTTAAAATTAACAAAACTACCAATATTTACAAAAAGGATATCAAATCTCTCAATACCGGTCATGTGTAGTGCTCGGTTTATATTTTTATTATTTTATGTCATGTTAACCCCCAATAACAAAAACAAAACGACTCCTTTTTGAACATAAATAAGCCACAAAATTCAGCTGAAACTATTCAATATTTCAACCTCGAAATGTGATCAGCGAAAGCTACCGAGTCGAGAGTTATTAACGCTGGGGTTAATAAATAAGCAAATAAAGTGACGTCATCAATATTCATGGCGGAATTACCGATGTACGTGTCGAGTCGCTGTTGACAGCGGGTAGTGATTTGAGGGGATTATTACTCTTTGGCATTGGGCTTACATTTTGAATACAATCTTAGTAGGAAAACAATGTTACCTATCGAGTTATTCCTGACTCGTCTCACAGGATTTAGCCCAAAGTGGGATGAGTCAGGAAACTCAAATCTATCAGTTCTAAATTGGTAAGTGCAGTGACTGTTGTCGTCAAGTAACGGCCCTGTTAAGTTTATAGTCAATTTGTAGTGATACAGATATATATATTAAAACTAGTGTCTTTTGAGGTTTTTTGTTATAGTGCTAACCCGCACTCTGGGTATCTCTAACACCTCTCGTCAAACGAATCAAATGTAACTTTGGTCGTTGAGCAGGTTTGGTTAAACTGTAATGTTACCCCTGTAGGTGGAGCCACCGGCGCTATAGTCCGTAAGAGGTCCCAAAGATTTTCGGTTGAACAGACTAAGGGTTTCGTGGCTTAGTTGGTTAGAGCACACCCGTACTGAGGGTGGGGCGCGGGTTCGAATCCGAATAATTTTTGGGAACTTATTTCATTTCTTAGTGTCTTTTGGTTTAAATATAACAGCTGGTTGTCAGCTTGTTGAGAGGATTTATTTGTTTGTTTGTTTGAATTGAATAGGCTTCGAAAATACTGGACTTATTTGAAAAATTCTTTCACCATTAGAATCCTACATTATCACTGATGAACATAGGTGAAGAATACACCTGTGCAAAGCCAGGGCGGGCCGCTAGTACGAAATAAATAGCATGTCAAAATGAATTTTGCGTTACATGCTTTGTCTTCGTAAGGCACGAAAATCCACATTCATACACTCTTCCCTAATTTGCAACGTCCCTCATTTCCTCATCTAACGTAATCCACTTTCCTACAAAAAACTCCGGCGAAAAAATAAATATCAATAAAAACAAAAAATGGAGTAAACCCAACTCTAGCTAAAACTGGTTCATCCGTCATCGTTACCCAATCCGAGAAGGCAAGGGTTATCTTCAGGTACAGAAAGCGGTTAGGGGAGAAAAAACAATTTTGTACAGGATTTGCCGACTTCTTTATGGAGTGTTTGACGATCTAACTTCGGGATTACGGTTTCTTCTAAGTTCAAAAGATGTGATTTAACTTGCCGATTTTTGTAGGCTTTAATCTTAAGTTTCCTGCTGAATTATTAAAACGAGTTTGCTTGAATGCGTTGAGGAAGTGTTTAAGGCTTTTTTCTGCAGAGATTTTGAAAGGGTTTTCTATCTTGTTGCTTTGAAGTTTTTAGGCGCGGGTGGTGGCTCATGACGTGAACTAAAATGTAATTTTAAAACTTTCCTTTTAAATTATAGACTAAGCTGCATTTTAATATTTTTTAATAAGCTGTTCTGCGTTCGTCGCTCTCCCTTCAGTCCAAAGTAGTCCGAACACATAAAATTAAGCATACCACTTTTAATGTTTCGACTAATTTTTTCGACCATGTTAACATTATAGACCATGCTTTTTAGCTGGCACGTTGGCTTTGTATGTTAAAGTCTATTCAACCTTACTCAAGTGAAGGCTCGCAAATGTAACACATCAATCGATTGATCTCTTTTCTCGAAAACCAAAAATCATTCAAAAACGATGAAGTAAAGCCAAGCCAGATCAGCAGAAAACATCCAACATAGTCAAATACGAGCCGAACAGCAAACTTTTTACGACGCGACGCTAGACAATCGCGAGCCATTTAGAAAGAGCTTACCAAGACTTACAAACTACCACTAACTATAGCGAAGTCGGTAAAGTCTGTTCGTATCGCAAAACTGTGGAACTTTATTCACAAATTGACTCCACGTATTCGCTTAAGATGCAGTTTCTTTCATCCAAGCTCAGCTTGTGTGGTGGTGTTTGGTGTGAGATTTAGCGGGAGGCTTTGAGATAAAATAAGGAGTACGATTAAATTTCATCCATGTATCTATTAACACATTCACAGCCTAGTCTCCGCGGTGTGACCCCGCATCTCCAAGAGCGGGAAGACGTACATGTGCGTCCCGGATAATGAAGGTGTATTTTTATTTATATAATATGTTATGTTTGTAATACAAATAACAGCAATCGTTAGGAGTAGCATTAAAATAGCCTATAAGTACCGACTTTGTAAACCTATCTTTTGTGAATAAATATTTATTATTATTTATATTATTATGTATATTATATGGCACTTAGACTTCTGTCGCCGCTGGAAGGATGAGCAAACTGGCAAGAGATGGAGGAGGCCTTACAAACAAAAATAATTAGTAATACTACAAAAATCTAATGAATGATAAGATTTACGAGTATAATCAATTATCATCATAATTATTTAAGTAATCAAACTTATAAATTATTCATATTATGTAGTACTCATAAAAAAATATATCTTTCTTGAACGAGGTAATTTTGTGTCCGACAAAACGTTGTTTTATCCTAATGGTTTATAAGTAAATGTATTTAATAGACCTAAGATTGTATTCCTTTACCTTTTTTTTACAAAATTTCCAAACCGATGCGGTGGTAATCGCTTCAGTTTATAATTTCAGTGTTCGCTATAGGTAGGTATTTTTTGAAATAAGAAAACTAAGCAGAATGGCGTTCCATATAGTTTTGCATCTGAACTTTGTTTTACTTAGTTCTGTGTTGTTTGCCAGAAAACATTAAGACGACTGAGGTTCTAGATTACATAAGCAACAAACATTATAGGTATTCGTATATATAAACTAGTTATTATAAATAAGTTACATTATGAATATGTAGACGAAAACCAATTTAACCGAAAAGTTTACATTACGTTAAAATAGAAATGAGGACAGAAACTATGTCGTGAAACAAAGAAGAAGAAAAACTTTCAGGGCACATGGCTTCCAAAATAAATTAAAGTTAAAAAGTTGACAAAATCATATTTTTATATTTAAAGGTATAACATAAGCGACTTTTAACGTTTAGACTATTTTTTGGGTTTGGTCTGTTAGGTCTAATTCTCCGAATGTCTAGCCTGTCTATTTCATCTAACTCCCCGAATGTCTAACTCCCCAGATGTCCAATTCCCTGAATGTCTAATTCCCTGGATGTCCAGTTCCGACCATGTTCGCTTTATAGACCATATTTTTTAGATGGTACATTGGTTTGGTACGTAAAAATATTTTCCGCCTTATGAATCTCAAGTGAAGGTTCGCAAACGTATCAATCAATTGTTCTCTTTTTAGATAAAATAAAGTTAAAAACTAAAACCCGACTACGTAAAAGTTATAAACAAGCGTTCAAAGATGTTCCGAATATATATTAGCGATTGAATATTATTCATCGTTACATTTTCATACTCAGGTAGTCGGAGGCCTTTTTAGGTACATACAGAGCTCCTAGCTTGGGGCCTCCGACTACCGAGTATGAAAATGTAACGATGAATAATATTCAATCGCTAATATATATTCGGAACATCTTTGAACGCTTGTTTATAACTTTTACGTAGTCGGGTTTTAGTTTTTAACTTTATTTTATTTGCCTCTTTTAAGTTATGTAGTAGCTACCAACCTGTGAAAGTTTAGTACCTCTCCATAATCCTTGACTGCCTAGTTTGTTCAGCGGTAAATCCCGAGTTGGGCTAAAATTGTACCTAATTGATATTTCACTATCAAGATAAAACCACAGCAGCTAGTTAGTGATATAGGTACCCCCATGCCATTGGATTATGAGAGTGAAGGAATAGAGTGCACCTGTGTGGATAGTCTCCGATGAGACTGGTTTAAGTCCCTTAAGTCTCCCGATTGCTAGTTGATCTGTGTAATGTGCATCTGTGTTTGCTAACATACTACCTGTTGTAAATATTCGTTTTAATGTTTTTAGATGGGGGGGCTCCGCCCCCCCAGCCCCCCGTCTTTCTGTCTTACAGGGACGACGCCCTCTTAAGTCTCCCGATTGCTAGTTGATCTGTGTAATGTGCAACTGTGTTTGCTAACATACTAACTGTTGTAAATATTCGTTTTAATGTTTTTAGATGGGGGGGCTCCGCCCCCCCAACCCCCCGTCTTTCTGTCTAACAGGGGCGACGCCCTCTTAAGTCTCCCGATTGCTAGTTGATCTGTGTAATGTGCATCTGTGTTTGCTAACATACTACCTGTTGTAAATATTCGTTTTTATGTTTTTAGATGGGGGGGCTCCGCCCCCCCAACCCCCCGTCTTTCTGTCTAACAGGGGCGACGCCCTCTCAAGTCTCCCGATTGCTAGTTGATCTGTGTAATGTGCAACTGTGTTTGCTAACATACTAACTGTTGTAAATATTCGTTTTAATGTTTTTAGATGGGGGGGCTCCGCCCCCCCAACCCCCCGTCTTTCTGTCTAACAGGGGCGACGCCCTCTTAAGTCTCCCGATTGCTAGTTGATCTGTGTAATGTGCATCTGTGTTTGCTTACATACTACCTGTTGTAAATATTCGTTTTAATGTTTTTAGATGGGGGGGCTCCGCCCCCCCAACCCCCCGTCTTTCTGTCTAACAGGGGCGACGCCCTCTTAAGTCTCCCGATTGCTAGTTGATCTGTGTAATGTGCATCTGTGTTTGCTTACATACTACCTGTTGTAAATATTCGTTTTAATGTTTTTAGATGGGGGGGCTCCGCCCCCCCAACCCCCCGTCTTTCTGTCTTACAGGGACGACGCCCTCTTAAGTCTCCCGATTGCTAGTTGATCTGTGTAATGTGCATCTGTGTTTGCTAACATACTACCTGTTGTAATTATTCGTGTTAATGTTTTAGATGGGGGGGCTCCGCCCCCCCAACCCCCCGTCTTTCTGTCTTACAGGGACGACGCCCTCTTAAGTCTCCCGATTGCTAGTTGATCTGTGTAATGTGCAACTTTGTTTGCTAACATACTACCTGTTGTAAATATTCGTTTTAATGTTTTTAGATGGGGGGGCTCCGCCCCCCCAACCCCCCGTCTTTCTGTCTAACAGGGGCGACGCCCTCTTAAGTCTCCCGATTGCTAGTTGATCTGTGTAATGTGCATCTGTGTTTGCTAACATACTACCTGTTGTAAATATTCGTTTTTATGTTTTTAGATGGGGGGGCTCCGCCCCCCCAACCCCCCGTTTTTCTGTCTTACAGGGACGATGCCCTCTTAAGTCTCCCGATTGCTAGTTGATCTGTGTAATGTGCAACTGTGTTTGCTAACATACATACTATATCTATAGTTTCTCAATTAAAACAATATTATAATCACACAATTTTACTAGCACATTCACTCTTTATTATTATAAATAAGTCTAGTACCTACTTATGTTTGAAATTATAGTACGATTTGCGGTATTTACTAGTATTTTTCGATTGTGGTTGCCTTGTAGGGTGCTCGATGTTCCTCAATCTTCCATATTATGTTTTCTATTTCTACCGCACACAATTTATTACATATTACATGCTATAGCTTAAGGAGGACGCGCAATGAAACGGCCACAACCCAAAACCCATCCACAAGATCACACACCGCATACTGGTAGCACTGGAAAAACTTTTTGTTTATCAAAATCGCAGTTAAAGAATTGCGTTGCGGCATTACTGGAACCTTTATCACTGTTGTTCCAGGCGTTCTGATGACTCTTTCATCAATATGCCTCAAAGGATATGGAGTAAGGTTCAGGTGATGTCGTAACGATTCACCATCGCAGTTCGCTGATGTGTCCCACGAATGATTGTTTGTTCAGTCACAAATTATAGAATTTCAAATATTCTTATCCAGCTTCGGGTTCATATTAAATATCTGATATGATATAAAATTTTATTATCAGATTTTGTTTTCCTTCATCTCTTGTTTGAAATATTTACATTTACATTGACAAAATAGAATGACGTATCGGTCATTTTTGATAGGCATAGGCATGATGAAAATAGGTCGTAGGTATTGTAATATTTCTCTATGGGGCCTGCAGCCTGCGGCTACGTAAACTTTATTATGCGTTTTGTAGGCTTATTCGGGGGCGGAGCCCCAAATCCTATAGCCTATAACCATCGGGGTATTGAGACGAATCAGTCAATACATAATTTGTTGAAATCGAACCAGTAGTTTCAGCGCTACGTGGGAACAAAGAAATTGGCCACATACATACAAACATACAAACATACAAACATACAAACATACAAATATACAAACATACAAACATACAAACATACAAACATACAAACATAGGGTGCTAACCTCATAACCCGCCCCTGTCGGTAGTCGGGTAAAAACCAAATCATCATTCACAAACGATGATGAAAACCCAAGCCAGATCAGCACAAAACACCCAACGTAGTCAAAGGCTCGCAAATGTAACACATCAATCGATTGATCTCTTTTCTCGAAAACCGAATAATCATTCAAAAACGATGACGAAAAAAAAAATACGTCAGAAACTATGTTGGGAAACAAAGAAGCACCTTTCAGGGCACATTGCTTCAAAAGTTAATAACAGTTAAAAAGTTGACAAAATCAAAAAGTTCAGTTAATGGAAATAGCCAAATAAAACCTTTTCTGTAATGTATGGATTAGATAATTACCTAATATATTGGTATCTATGGTAATCTCTAAGATAATACTTTATGTAACATGTACAAGCCAAACCAAAGTTCCCAAGAAAACATCATTGATAATCAAACAGGGTCGGACCCAGAGCAAACAAGCCGGGATGAAGTCCACAACATCAACTTTAAATACGTACCCGAAAAACAAACCGTCGGGATCCAAACAACAAACGTAACAGTAAATTACACAGCAATCTGCTTCGGGCTAGTGATGTTCTGAAATAAAAATAAAGTCTAACTATCGATACAAATTACATTTGTTTCTTTTTTTATCGACACAAGTTGTCACAATATATCCAACCCAAGTTAATGATGGAGCTGATGCCTATTTTCTATCCGACCGAAAGATAATAATTGATATGTATATTCTCAAGAAACGATATTATATGTAAATTTGCTCATATTGAAAACCAAATAACCTCCTAGGTTATTTTAATATGATTTTAGTTTGGTATTGTGTCTTAGACCTTCAAAACCTAATTATAGCAATTAGAATATTGGTAAAATTTGTTGGTAAAGTTTTCAATACAGCCTTTGTTTTACGTAAAATAGTTATCTATGTAGTCCATAACACAAACTTTGCTTAGTTTGGGGCTAAATAATGCTGTTTGGTTTGTCTAGACTAATTTGTTTATTGAATAAAAATATTTAACTTTACTTGTCTAAGTGCTTATTTTGTAAGCGTAATAAGTTATTGACTTTGTCTGTAAACCTCTACTCTACAACCAATGCACTACCCAGCCAAAACTATGTGACCCGGATGAATACCACAAACACACTACTACAACGCGCGTCATGGACACAACCCACTTTAAAATCTTGAATTACCTAATCGAATACCGCTTGCGGTGTCTCCTCCCTACCGCTACCGGAACCGTATCTATGTTATTTGTTCAAAAGCAATCCCTTTCTGAGAGATATGATTAAAACGGTGCATAGGACACCGCCGAGGGAAATCACGCCGGTCGCGGTGCATAATTAGCACTCCAAAGGCGACTCTGAACTGTTTGGTAATACAGACTCTACTACTAATTCTGCATGCCTATACTTAAAACTGTGTCTACTAGAGAAACGTTTTGTTGTATGTGCTCCATACAACAAAACGTTTCTCTAAGGGTATTGCACCTATTTTAGAAAGTGTTTAAATTAGATTCTATAGATAGTGCTAAATTACCAAGAATAAAAAGGCTTAACATAGAAGAAGAAGGCTAAGAATAAGAAGACACAAACGAGTTGTCGCCGAAAAATTGCGACAAATTGTCTTAATTTCCTATTTGTATATATGCGCTTGTGTGCGTGAAAGCGCTGAAGTTATTATGTTTGTCAACTGACACATAGGTTCGTTTTTGGCTACGAAATTAAGAAAATAGTTGAATGACACTATCCCTCTGCTGTACAGCATCGTGTCTTTTCTCTAATCTTAAATAATCGATAACTGCCTTAAAATGCATTAAAATTTACATTTTCAAGTTTCGTACGTAATTTGTCGAAAACGGTAGACGCTGTTGACGCCAAAGTGCTCTGTGGTCGGTCATGACGTTAGTTGGTGGTGTTGATACCTGCAAATGCGTTGATGTTGCTGATGACAGTTGATACTTTTAGTTTACCTACACAGCCGTATGACGTAATAAAATTGTGCCTAATTTTAACATCATGAAAAGTAGGCACAATGGTGTTCACAAAAGATTAAAAAAACTGATTTTTTTAAATTCGATTTTGAATATATCTTGTTAAGTGTTGAACTTTTATTTATTTAAAGAAAATAACAATATACAATACAATAATAATTACAACGAATGAATAACAATTATAACAATATACAATACAATAATAATTACAACGAATATTTACACTTAAATCTATTTACTAAAAATCTAAGCCGTCACCAGAAGGCAAAGTGCCCAGAATGAATGTATAATGTATAACTAATATTTTCCGACTGCTTTTTGGCTAAACCATCTCAATAATGTATTAAGGTTTTTCGCACACATTTACGTTTCATAAAGAGTAAATAAAATACCCGATTTCGTCTGAGCTCCGAAAAACAAAAGATTTCATACCAAATTTTTAATATAATATCAATCGCGCCGTCATTTGCTTTTTTGGCCATTACAAATGAACAATGAATTTGTACGGATTTGAGATTACTGTATGTGTTTTATACCTTACAGGACATTTGGATACGTACAAATACTTGGGCTCCGCGATAAATTGCCCAATTCTGTCTTTACCGTTAAAAGATTTCTCTAAAACTAACTTAGTAATGAAACTTATCACAAAATATGACCAATATCTGATCTACGCGATTAAGTTTTTTAGTACTTACTTGTTTTTCACTACACAAAATGAGCGCGGGGTTTTAACCCTCACAGGAAACAGAAAACATCAAATGAATAATAATGAAAAAACGTCAATATCATATATTTCCTCTAAAATACTCTATAATCATAAAGATTTTCATAGTTATTATGATTATTCCCATTCGATTCAATATAATAAAAATATAGCCCCAAAAAACATACGTTTGGAAAAAAACTGGGAATTAAATGGACCAAATGTATATTTTTCAAAATAATTTCAACCTGGTCATAGTTTTTATTTGTTTTATAATAGTAACATTATTGGCCAAAAAAACAAGCAATTTTAGAAAAATATTTTCATATAAAATATTTCTCTCCTTAGACTAGGCAACGCCAGGTTTTATAAAAACTGTGCCAATATGTACTAGGTATACCAAATAAATGAATACTACATTTAATAAAATTAATAATTTAATTATCACACAGCGGTGTACATTCAAGACCTAGAATAAGCTCAGAATTTCAAATTATTATCTGAATAATCACATCATAACGAGCTTATTTCGTTTTCATTGAGCGTTACGCAATCTACACGTGAGCTCAAAGGATTCTATTGCAAGAAAGATTTCTTAATGAAGACACTGTTCTTAACGCCTATTGTTTCCCAGGCCTGTGTTTTAGAGCTCATTAAATTAGAGGACGGGTACAGTCAACAACAAAAGAGAAACGACCGCAAATTTTCAAAATTGTTTTTTGTTTTACAATATACTCAGGCCAGGCACGACCCTACGGGGGATACATTCATCATGTTAAAACAATTGTAACAAAGTAAATATTTAACGCTATTCTTTTTCAAAAAATGCCACTGCACCTTATTGTATTGAAAAAATAATCGTGATTGTTAGACGACCAATAAAAAGTACACTTTAAAGTCGATTTAAACTTTTGGATGGGACTGTACTACACCGACGTTTTTGTTTAGGTTGTGAGCGAGTTTATGTGAATCGTGGTCGGTATTGTATGGTGTCATGAATTAGTGGTTAAAGGTTTTGTTTATGTTGGACTAAAATAGGTTAATAGCTACCTATTGTTCACTCAATTTATGGAAAAGGATGGCAATTTAATGTAGTTCAGATAAATAAAATGGCGGCAAGATTATAACTCTGCATTCACAATAGGGGTTTATCCCATTTTTGAAAAGTATCTCAAATAGGTTCTCAAGTGCTAATGAACGACCAAAACATATATAAAGTTTTTATTTAATCGATAAGTGCCCTAAAAATGCATTTAAAATTTACATTTCTAGTGGCCCGCGTACGTTGATGAAAACGCTGGACGCAGTGGATGCCATATTGCTCTGTGGTCATGACGTCAGTTGGCTGCTTCGTACCTGAACAAATCCGCTGATGTTGCTGATGACAGTTGATACTTTTTAGTTTGCCTGCACAGCCGCATGATACAAGAACATTACTCAAATTTCGAAATGTCACTTTTCACATGGGGGTGTATTGCCCATAATCCTCACAGCTGAGCATGCGGGTTGGGGATCGCAGTTCGTTGGTAGAACTATTCTGCAAGAGGCACTGCTGCCCCCTGGTATATGACTCTTAGTCGCCACTTAGGACACCCACGGGAAAGGTTGGGGTGCTGCAAATTCTAAGCACCACACGGCAGTCTATACGAGATATCGCGACGCTGACTCTGTCGCCTTGCACTCAGCCGTCGTTTCTTAGCCCGGACCTGACTTCCGCTAACCAATCCCTGGCCAAAACAGCGCCTTTAATTTGGAAAATAGTTTTAATGTTAAAGTAAAATGCAAGAGGCACTGCTGCCCCACCGGTATATGACCCTTAGTCGCCACTTAGGACACCCACGAGAAGGGTTGGGGTGCTGCAAATTCTAAGCCGGCACCACACGGCAGTTAGCTCTATACAAGATATTGCGACGCTGACTCTCTCGCCTTGCACTCAGCCGTCGTTTCTTAGCCCATACCTGACTGTTAACCAATCCCTGGGGAAAACCGTGAATTTAATTCGGAAAATAGTTTTAGTGTTACGTGATAACTTCGCGAATTGTGTCCAGAATGTCAGTTATTAATAACCTAGCTGCCATAAAAAATATTGCACCATAAATACGTCACAGTTTCGTCGTCGGCCATCCCCGACTTCCTTCCACAATATATTATTTAGAGAGCGGTTACGTTTAATGCTCTTAGCGCGAATGGGTGTCATAATAACATAAGTCTGCAACTGCTGAGGGAGGAAATATTGCGCGATTTTGTGTAGTTTTAACCTTTTTTGAGCTGACAAGAAGCTTAAGTGTTCAATTGTTTGTAATATACATTAGTTTTCACAATTGAAAAAGGAAAGCTCCTTTCTATTTCATGGTTTAGAAAATACTTTAAGAAGCGTAAGTTTTACTCGTAACTTCCGGTGGTCTAAAACATAGCAACATAAATTTAGTTTCGTAGAATATAATTGTTCATTTAAACAAAAAGAAAACACTTCTAATATGTACTAATCACACTGTCATTTAGCAGTGAAGGCCTTTTATTCGCTTTTGTTACTGGTTTCTGGTAATTCATTTTACTGTAGTCATTCCTTTAAAATAAATAAATAAATGTAAGGATAAAAAAAACCGGCCAAGTGCAAGTCAGACTCGCGTACGAAGGATTATCTATAAAGACGATAAAAAAACATGTCTGTTGTATGAGAGCACCCCTTAAATATTTACTTTATGCTGTATTTTTAATCTTTGTTGTTATAGCGGCAACAGAAATGCATCATCTGTGAAAATTTCAAATGTCTTACTATCCCGGTTTATGAGATACAGCCTGGTGACGGAAAGCGGAGTCTTAGTAATAGGGTCCCGTTTTACCCTTTGGGTACGGAACCCTAAAAATACCACCTTTAACAGTAGTCCAACTCAGTAAAAATTTCAAGTGGTTACCTACTTTGGTTCAATAGATACAGCCCATTAATAAACAGGGAAACTAATTAAGTGTCCCGTTGACACCTACACGTACGAAACTTTAAAAATTTAACTATTTTGCTGTTCCATTTTTCTTTGACAGTAAACAAAAGCCTAGTAATTTGTCACACTGATTCAGTGTTCATACGCCAGTGAATAGGTTGGTAAATGTGACAAGCTGTTTTGAATTTTAAATGTGACTACGCCCACTCCACTATGTTTTCATTAACGTCCTTATGAATATTATTTGAGCGATTAGTTTTGGATTCCCACTGGTTTGATTTTGTTCAAATAAATGAATTTAGATGAACAAAATATTTGAAAGATGAATGTTTAGCTGAAATTTTGTTGAAAATATGGTCTCTCTTACAAAATATGGTATAAAGCTCTCTGGACTTTTAAATATGTCAAGGCCATAGAAATTTATGCAGTGATTTTCAGATTTTCCTTTGTTATTTCGAGAAGAAAACATATAAATGTATGTTGTAACTTTTAATGTAAAGCACCGCCATCCTTTTTTTTTTTTCTCACAATTGTTCTGGTTGCCTGGAAGAAATCGCTTTAAGCGATAAGGCCACCAAATCCATCGCTGTTCGGTTAAGTAAGTTTAATTTATTACAATCTGTTTTTCTTTTTTTAGGTAGGATTAAATAATTATCTATCTGTAAATGAAACAGCGCGCATGTAACGTCATTGATGTTACAGGCATCCATAAGCTGTTGTAACTGCTTCCAATCAGGTGGGCCGCAAACTAATCTGTTACTTTTGTGGTATAAAAACTAAAAGTAAGTGGGAATACGCTTAGAGCGTAGATGTACTATGACGTAGACGTGCTACGGCGTAGACATGCTACGGCGTAGACATGCTACAGCGTGGACGTGCTACGGTGTAGACGTGCTACGGCGTAGACTTGCTACGGCGTAGACTTGCTACGCCGTAGACCTGCTCAAGAAGCCCTACGCCGCAGCGCTGCCGCCTGTTAAATTGGGAATATTTTTTTTATGGAAAAGTGATATAACCAATACAGATCGGTGACACGGATTCCACACCCCTGGCTCAACTTTTACAACATTTGAAAACCAACTCATTTTATAAAGTGTTCCGTTCAGCAGATATTATTAAAAACTCGGCAGCTATCCGATGTGACCTATCAATAACTTTCACCTAAAGTAGCGTCATATTTTGCACGCGCGCTGGGTTTGGTTTAAAATAAGTTGATTTCGAAGGATTTGTTTCATAACCAACAACCTGCGTTATGCCCTCTATTACTCTTTTTGTAATAAGTACTTCCGATAAGTGTCTTATGTGGTTTTTAAAAAGTTTGGGTTAAAGAAGCAACGTTCCTTTGTTATCATTGAAACTATACTTAATGTGTAGATTCTAAAGTAATTTTGCTTTGGATAGATGTTTTTTTTTTAACTTCATCACAAAAAAATACAAGGAACACGGCTGAGAATTTTTATTTCTGAAAATAAAATAAATTGGATACAAACTGTATATTTCGAAATTACTTTTTTTTGTTTAAACATTTGTATTTTTTTTTTACCGAGAGAAACGCTGAACTCTGTGGATTACACCATCCATCTCAGCTTTTCACAGTACACGTCCTGACGCGATACATCAGCGAACTATTGGCACGGTCGCAGCCCTCTCATTTGCATGTAAATTGAATACCGCTGCGACCTCGGACCTAGCATTTAGTCGTTTCAAGATGTTACGTGCCTTGTATTTCATTTTTAGGAAAATAGCCTCGTTTTGTTGTTTTGATTGTTTTTCATAAGATATTTATGTTACGTTCTTTATAAGTAATACCAGAGTTGATATTAACATAATTTGGCGTGTTTTAAATAATAACTATAAACAGACTTCAAATTCCTGACTTCTGATAAAATACCTCATACGAAACCACTTAAAAATCAACCTTTCAAAAAAACATCAAAATTCATTGAGATTCCCGAAGATATAACCATAACTGTTGTAGCTAGTCGCAAAAGTACTGTGCTTTTTTAAGCTACACAGGAGAAATAATAATCTCTCGGGAATATAATTTTATGGGACCATTCCGGGATCATCCTGTATACAATAGCAAAAAAATTTTTCACATTCTGTCCATAATTGACGGAGAAATTGATGAACATACATTAAAAAATACATATATCCGGATATAGAACCTCCTTTTTGCATTCTATACTAATAATAGTATAAAGATGAAAGATTGGTTTGAATTGAAAAAGCTCGAAACTACTGGACCGGTTTGAAAAATTCTTTCACCATTTGAATCCTATATTATCCCTGATGAACATAGGCCATAGAATATGTCTGTACAAAGCCGGGGCGAACCGCAAGTCGTTAATAAAAAGATCAACTAGGCAGTACCTTGTGCCTGCGTTTCAAGGTTACGTAACCCTTTTTGTGTATTAATTATGAATTAGGCTTAGCAAAATATAAGGATGAAAATATTTAGTAACAATTCCCCGAAAAGTTTCTCAAAGTTTCTTTCTTTTGTCTCGTAGAGAGACGAAACTAGTTGCCGTCTTGCTTTGATAGGTATTTTTTTTCATTTTGCAGTTGGTGTGGTTTTTTTGTCTACAACGCGGACTACATTTTGTTAGAACTTGGAGAAGATTTTTTGCGGTATCGTTACTAAATGACCATTAAGGGTAATACCTATATCACCCTTTTATTTTTCATAACAGTTATCAAAATTTAAATCAGATATGCTTTTTTTGGCTCATAACCACTTAAAAGTTGACCAATCAAACCCAAAACCAATCAATCAAAACTTGCTAATCAATCTTCAAACCAAGACATTAACGAGAAATGGCGTGTTAAAACATTTGTGGCGACGCCAAGGATTGCGAGTGCTATTGGTGGTGACAGGTCGCAATCGAGGCTTGTGGTTTCTGTCGATTTGTTGCGGTCGCTGGGTTTTACTTGCTATACTAACTACATAAATTTACCAATCTACCGGTGCCGTGCTAGTAATTAAAAGTTTGTGATGTTTAAATAAGCTGAGTTGATTTAGCTAGGTTATTGTTTAGCAAAATAAATAAGTTGATAAATGCTAGACTACTTATTTTCATAAATAAACTAGAACCGTCTTTGAATGTGTTGCGCGTTGAGTAATCCATAATAATCAATAAAAACAAACAATAGGCAGTTTTGGGTATGGAACCCAGAAAAATGTTAGCCAGGATAAATCATTAACAGAGTATTTAACATGAGAATAATCTACATATATAATGATTATTATTGCTATTATTATAGCTTAGGCAAGTTTTAGTTCATAAAATAACAAAACAAATTCTAAAATTAAATTCAAAGTTTTCAGTGTTTGTAACAGTATGAAATAGCAGGCGCAATGTTATTTCGTCATACGGCTGAGTACGTAAACTAAAAAGTATCAATAGTCATCAGCAACATCAGTGCATTTACTGAGGTGCGAGTGAACTGACATCATGACCACAGAGCAATGTGGCGTCCAGCGTTTTCGCCAAATTATGCGCGAAATCTGAAAATGTAAATTTTAAAAGCCATTTTTACGGCACTTATCGATTTTATAAAAAAAAAATACGTTTTTAGGTGGAGTAACACCATCGATTCTAATTGAGACACTTTTTAAAAATAGTTGTAGTACCGTATTGTTTAAAATAGCGAGACCTTGCGGGCCTCAAAATGGAACGGGGATGATATAGTGTCATTTTATATTATAAATAAAATTAAATACATTTTTACAAGATGTACTTTCGTATATTAGAGGCCTGATGGCGAATTTTTCTAACCGATCACTTTGCTATGACAATGGTACCTATCGTCGCGGAATCGTCAATAGATGTCTGAGACTTTAGATAGAGCGTGCGGTGCTATTAGCACGGAAAGATTGATAGATTAGTTTCAACCTTGACACTTTTGACACGTGTCCTTGCATCTCTTGTTTCTTTCATCAAAGGTAAAATGGAAAAATATGTCATTCAGAGACAAAACCATTCAATTAATTAAGTGTCATCCGGCCCCTGGATTTGTGATGTTAGCGTGGATAATTGCATGAAAAACAAATGACAATCGAGCTTTTAAAAACTTACTTATTACGCGCATAAAATTGGTGACAAATTCAGGTTTAAAAGACTTATGTCTTTTGGTCATGTGCCATTAGTCAAATCTCATTTCTTATCAATATTTTTAAACATAGTTGATCCAAACCGAAATAAACATTGATATAAATAAACAGATCCAGCGCTGTTTGCTCGCGATCCATCTTTCTGTGCGATACACGAGACATAATGCATAAACTTGTTTACCAGCCAAATGAAAAATCAACAGAATCGCACGATCGTTTATGTGCAAAACCCAGTGAATGCAAAACCCTCGCCCAGTTTCGGTGATTTCATTCATTTTGCTTTTTGAGAATTGATTTAAATATTTTTTTATATTAATCATAGATGGAACCAAACTTAAAGATGGTGACTAACAGGAGCTTATTATCACAATAAGGTTTGATGTTTTTACATGACTAAAAAAATAAACACCTACAATTTTTTTTAATTATTATGAGAAATAACGAAAAATAATACTGCACTCAGTTTCGTGTGAATTAAAACGCGGTGCCCTTTTTCTGTGACGTCACCGTTCAGTTTGTCAAGTAAGTGTTACTACCTTCATTCAAAATAAAATTAGAGAAAGATATCTCGCTAAAAGCTTCATGACAATAAGGTGAACGGTGACGTCACGTTGAAAAAATTGCGATTGAGTCTTATTGCATGTATCTACAGTAATACAATTTCACTATCAAAACATAAAATAATACAAAAATAAACTTACTTGTGGAGAAACCAAGACGAGCCAAGTCTTGGTTTCTCCACAAACCAAGACTTGGCTCGTAAAACATATAAACATAACTTAGTCATTAAAAGTGCTATTTATGCTATAGTATTACTTTGTATAGGAGTGTAGTCCCTCTGAGTAAAACTCGATTTCGTATTTTTTACGAACCAAGTGGTTAAAATACAATTTGCCTATTTTTGGCATGCATCCCATACTCAACCAAAAAAAAGACAAAACTGGTGCCTAATGAAAAATAACATGCAAAACGAAATTAATCGAATCTGTCTAGTCTAGGAATTTGTACTATCTTCAATCACCAATGTTTTCACTGCCATTTACCAGACCTAACGACTTCGAAGAATTGAAAAATAAAATAAATTAAAAAAACCGCAGCTATAAAGACAAACGGACCATTCCACCCGAAGCAGATTAAATCTCTTCACACACAATTTGGTAGCTGTTTTTACGAACCGTCTGCAAGGGAAAATAGCCTTTATGTCAAAGAAGGAGTCGTTAGGTTTGCTGATAGGAAAGAGAGACGTTTTGTCTTGGTGATGTGACGGCATTGTTCTCTTAACTGGTCTCTGGTTACAATTTGTACGGGATGTTCTCTGGCGCTATGAAAGAAGCGGGTTTCACACGTGGTGTATTTAAATTCACTCGAATAACTTATGCTTTTTGTTTCGATTTATCGTGGCATTTTGTTGTAGATTTAACTCCATACATTTCTAGTATAAAACACAAACGAGTTCTAAGTTAACCCGCTTACGTTCATAATACTCGTAAATCCATACATTTTGTTAAGAACCCTTTAAAACCTACCATACCCGACATATTTAACTCTTGAGATTTGATGTCTACTTTCGATGTGTCAACTTTTCATGATTTTTTTTATGTTATAACTAAATAAAAACAAAAGATACGTGATAAATACCCAAAATCGAGACAAACGGTAAAGTATCACCATTTTTCAGAATCATCATCATCATCAGCCTATATTAGTCCACCGCTGGACATAGGCCTCCCCTAATGAGCGCCATAGCGCCCTGTCTTCAGCTTGCCGCATCCAGCATCTGCCAACAGTCTTTCGCAAATCGTCATCCCACCTGGTCGGAGAGCGTCCTACACTACGTTTGCCGAGTCGCGGTCTCCACTCAAGAACACGTTTACCCGAGCGGTTATCGGTACTTCGCGAGATATGGCCGGCCCACTGCCACTTCAGCTTGCTAATCCTTTGAGCTATATCGACAGCCTTGGTTCTCTGTCGGATGTATTCGTAATTTCAGAATAAACATTGCAATACATAAAAACCTAATGCACCCAATGGTTCATAAAATATAGCAAAGCGTAAATGTTTAGCCAACAAGGAATTTGTTTTGTATTCCGCTACAATTCTCACCAACCCTTATACAGTTGCTTAGAGTAAACAATTAATCAGTTATGACGAAGGTGCTATGGCAACAAAGGGTGTCTTAATAAGGTGATACTCGGGCCCTTTATAGAGTATGTTGTTGTTGGCCATTGTCTAATGTTTGGACGGTTTCAAGTATCAACGGAATAATACCACGTTGTTTTGCAAAAGCTTTTGTAAATATATTGGAAACAAAGGAAAATGTTTCGATGTGTTGAGTAAGCGAGCTGTTTTTGTCTGTTTTTATGATGACAGAACAAAATGATTCCTGAATTTTAATTTCATTCTGTCTGATGTATTTGGTCTGGGTGTTTTCTGTGTATAATAAAAATATCTTTAAATAGTTTTATGTAAAAATCAGTTATCTAGTACCCAGAACAAAAGCTCTGCTTACTTTGGGGCTAGATAATGCTGTGAGGATTTTCCAGCTTTAGGTATTGCGAAGCGTCTCTGCATCAACTACTAGCAAAAGTATGGATTCTGTCAGAATGTTGTACGTACTTCTCTACAGGTCGTATTTTACGACCGATCAGGACAAAACTTAGTGTACAGATTTTACGAGTATATAGAGTTTTTAGTCGTCAGGTTTTTTTGATTCAAGGCTTAATTCCTCCAAAAAAGGGCAAAAAGGGGGCTATCATATTTCTCTGCTTCAAGATATTTGATTTCGATGACTAGTTTTTAATTGAAAGGTAGTTTTATGTGTTGTTCTCATAAAAAAATGGTAAAGATCTGATGAGAAGCGAGGTCTACTGTTCGTAGAACTACTAGTATCTAATAATGCAGAGAAAATGTTGTTGCTTTCTGTCAAATAAAGGTAAGTAGGACATGATCTGCGAAAAAATACAACACCGCCATCATAAATTCATAACATTTTCTTCGTAAATAATGTCGACTTTATTAAATTGAAGCATAAAACAAATTCAATAACTTAATCTACTTACATTCACCCTGAGACATAAGTGACACTTAACGGAACCTTTACTTAAGATTAAGTTATTTTTCACCTCAAAATATTGTTTCCGTTTTCCTCTTATTTCGTCACGTTCCTTGCTAATGGTCAAATTGTGAAGTTCCAATTTCTGCTTATTTTTCTTGGTTGGTCCTTTATGGTATCCGATTATTTAGGTTGGGCAAACGAGCAACACGTACTGACTAATGTCAGCCATTAATAGGTCAAAAAGCCAGACATGGATTTACGCCTATACCAGCAGTTAGTACTCTTGATCGAGACTATAATAAGAATATGGGTGAAATAATATGGATCCCCTTGTCTGCTCAAAATCTGGGCCGCATGATAGGCATGCCCAATGGTAAGGTAACATTGGGCATTTTGCTCAAAACCGAATTCAACAACGGACGTCTCGTTGTACGGTTCTCTAGTTGTATACAACCTCGGAATGATGAGGATCATTTGACCAGCAGAAGTAGTTTGTATTGCCCTAGGAAATACTAAGTTTACTTTATAATAATAAAACGTCAAGTGCGAGTCAGACAATAAAATTGATGGTCGTCGGTATGTTTTTAGGAAACAATGTTTCCTAAAAACATACCGACGACCATCAATCTTATTTTTACGATTTTTCTTCTTATTATTATGTCATAATAATAAGAAGAAAAATCGTAAAAATAAGATAAGAGAAGACTACAGAAAGACCAAAATTTATGTTGAGTGACTGGTAGTGTTTGTGTGAGTTGTGTGTAGTAAGTGTGTGAAAAAAGTGCCTTCAGATCCGATAGAAATTGTGGTCAAACAAAGGTCTTTTCACTACAGAAAAAAGTGCTGATGAAGACCTCTGTTATTCATTTAGGTACAATCGAACAGCGAAGTGCTAAGCGGATATAAATAAAGAAAAAAAATAAAACAACGGGCCAATCATAAGTGGCTTAGCTTTAAGTTCATTCCTAAGAGTTTTGTTGTAACATTTCGTACAATCCCGAGCAAAATATATGTACGCATATTCGAAATATTTTCCTACATTTATTTCCTTTTATTTGATAAGGACCTACGCTTAATCTGCTTATACAACGTTTTACCTTTCCTTTGACGTCAAATTTAACCTTACTGTAGATAAGCTTTCTTCAAAGTGTTCTGATTCAAAGATTTCCTTCTATCTTTATGCCTTAAGACAAGATCTTTGGTCCATTGAAAGTAAGGTTATAGATTCTCAATATAAAAGTGTAGAGTACTTACATAAATAAATGTTTGTTTTCTGTAGAATCCGTAGATCTTGTCAATTTTGGCCAGATGTTGAATCTGATAAGCTCCTTTTGAATTTGAAAAGATCACTGTTTATGGATAGAATTCGTAACAAATACATCCGACAGAGAACCAAGGTTATCGACATCGCTCAAAGGATTAGCAACCTGAAGTGGCAGTGGACTAGGCATATCTCGAGAAGAACAGACAATTGTTGGGGTAAACGTGTTCTTGAGTGGAGACCGCGACTCGGTGAACGTAGTGTAGGACGCCCTCCGACCAGGTGGGATGACGATTTGCAAAAGACAGCTTGCAGATGCTGGATGCAGCAAGCTTAAGACAGGGCGCTATGGCACTCATTACGGGAGGCCTATGTCCAACTGTGGACTACTATAGGCTGATGATGATGATGACTGTTTATAGGGTAGGCAGAGATAAAGTGATAATTTGAATAATTAGTTACTATTCAATGTAATATTCTACTATTTGAATTCCTACTAGAATACTGGACGCAAATAAAAAATTACTTATATTAATGAGTGTAGTGACACTATATTATATAACTTCTTGTCAGTGGATAAGAAGTTATATTTTGAATTATGTGTATTTACGCGCCTCCAATTAGTATTATATATATATATTATAATATAATATATATATTATATTATAATGAGTTATCTAGTCATAACGCAAATTATGCTTAGCTTGGTGCTATTAACCCAGATAAACCTACCGTCCTACATTGATGCTGTATGAATTCTAAGGTTTTTTTTTATTATAGTACTCTGGGTAATTTCTAAGAAATTAATAAATCCCAAAAATTTACGATCTCGACGGGATTCGAACCCGCACCTTCCCCTTCAGCGCAGGGTAGCTCTTTTTCCAACTAAGCTACGTGATCTTATCTAGTCGACCCGTAAATCTTTGGGAGTTCTTTCGGCACTTACGCCGTCAGCGCCACCTACAGAGGAGACAATGAAGTTATCCAATTCTGCTCAAAGACCAAATTTACATTTAGTTCTTTGACGAGAGGTTTTGCCGTAAAAACCTTAGAATCAAGCAACGGCAAAACCTCTCGTCAAAGAACTAAATGTAAATTTGGTCTTTGAGCAGAATTGGATAACTTCATTGTCTCCTCTGTAGGTGGCGCTGACGGCGTAAGTGCCGAAAGAACTCCCAAAGATTTACGGGTCGACTAGATAAGATCACGTAGCTTAGTTGGAAAAAGAGCAACCCTGCGCTGAAGGGGAAGGTGCGGGTTCGAATCCCGTCGAGATCGTAAATTTTTGGGATTTATTAATTGCTGTATGAATTGTATAGCATTATTTATATATTAATTTAAAAAAAATATCTGTGCGTCTGGACGAAGCGACGCGAAACCCGAGAGCTGGTGAGTTTCTGGCGCAGCGCATCAGCATTGCTATACAGCGGGGCAATGCAGTCTTGGAGACGCTTCCGACTGGTATTTATATGGATCAGTTGAGCTACCGGTGGACTGTTTGGGTTTCTATTATTTGATTGTAATCTCTTTGTTAGTAAACTTATAGTTTATTTTATATTTACGATCAATATTAAATTCCCTGTTTTCAATTCCTTCAAAGAGCAATTACCAGACACAACTTAGCAATAGGCCCAAAAGCGTCGTATCCTAAAAATGCCCAGTTTCATTTAGAGGACCATCCAAATTAATTGATCAGGAGATTCGCGAAAATTGCTCCCTCCCCCTCCCTACAGTGTATCTTTGGCTTTAATTTAGAATTGTTAGCGCAAAGGGAATGCAATTTACGTAAAATAATTGTTTGATTTCGAACATCCCGGCATTTGGTTACCCTCCACGGGACCTTAATTTGGTTTATGAAAAAGGTCTTGACCGGGATAATTTAATGAAATCACTTTTGTTTTAGAATTTTTTCTTGAAATTCATTAATGATTATAAAGAAAATATACATACTTTATTACTTCATGGAAGCGCTGTTATCCTATATATATAAATATATATATATTTAACAAAATAATAACAAATGAGAATGAATGAACAAAAAGGATTAATCTTAATTAACATTTATGTGTAATACCATATAGCAACCTGATTACGCATTGCTTAAATTTGTACTGATTAGGATTGAAAATATCCAAGTCTGTGTTTTTTCAACGTTCTTCATTAAAAATTATAGTGCTTGCTTTCTCAACTCATGTGCTCAAAGCCTTACCGCGGCTGGCGTAGCACCTGAGATGATTACGTATTCAAATTACCCCTAACTTGTGCAGACTGCGAGCTGTATCAAACTTGTTATTTGTGTGTTTTAAGTTCTCTGATGATTTACGCGCACCCTGTGATATACGAATTTGCTGGAAGATGAACAATAAACATGTTTTGGGCACACACAAATTACAATACTAAAGTAGACGAAAAAGATACTGGAAATTTTCAGGCAGCGTCATCGTTCTTTCGTGGTCGACTTACATACCTCAGCGTCGAACAAAGTCGTTTCGTTATGTGGGGATGTCGAGATTCTCTCCGGCAACCCCACATAATCTTACTGATTTGTACACCCACGAAAACAAAAAATTAAAAAATCTGTCCCAGTTTTATTATCAGCACGGGCAGAGAGTAAAAATGAGCTTCCTTCGTCGAATTTCTCGCATGAGTTCTCGGAGTCATCAAATTCAGAGTGAATAAGTTCCTTCTAGAAAGCGTGCTCCATCTAAGACCACATCTCCTCCTACTTTAGTGAGATAGTGGGCAAACGTCAATTATTACCAATAAAAAGGCCCCAATTTTAGCAAAGCTTTTGGTTAGGGTTATGTTGTATATCATTATCTGACAAGACTTTACGGGGAGCAAATAAAAATAAAATAAAAATCATTTATTTCAGACCAGTTGATCCATAGATATACACGATTTCAAAATTAAATAAAAATTACATTAAATAAGAAGTACACAATTAATAAAATAAAAAAAAACAAATAAGTAATAAAAAACAAGCAAAGAAAGATCAAATAAGTCTCCCTACATTCATAAAATGTAGTGTAAATTTTTAACCATTTATGAAATTGAAACTCAAGCAAAATTCACGTTTGCAAAAGTGTGAAACATTCAATAACACGGTCGAAAAACTATTTTTAACATCCCAACTGACCGTGACAAACGAAAATTGAGTTTCGATTAACCGAAAATGAAAAAAAAAGCGCCGCACGAACGAGGTCATAATCAAAGTGGTACCTTCAGTGACCAAGTCCGAGTAAGGTATTGAAAATCCGCGCCGCATGCAGCTGTGTGCAGGTTATGCCGAGTTTACCCCAATATTAATTGCTTTTCTGGTTCTGAAACCACGAAAAAATAATAAGGTTGTACTAAGTTTTACGTAGCCTCAGAAGCCCAGCAGTGGATGATTTCTGGCTGATCGTAAGATGACGGTGAAGTTTAAGGGGTGCATCTGCTAAGGATAATGGCAGTAACTTTTGTATTTACCGAATTTTACTTGAGCCATTTATTACAAAACACTTATTTTATTTTGATTGAGATTAATTATTATTTCGATGAAGTAAAAGTATAAAATATAGCAACTCGCCATGACACGTTGAACACCATTAAGATATATATATTTGTGACGTCATGCCGTCACAATAAGTTACGTAATTGTCATGCCTATTTCGATGATCAGAGCAGCGGTTCTCATTTGCTGTATGAATAATAAGTAAAAAATGCTGTACAATCCCCACAGCATCATCAAGCCCTAAAGTAGAGCTTGAAGTTTTATGGTATTGGATAACTGATAAACTTAATATTTTTATTTACATAGAAAACACCCAGAACACCCGAAACAAATCTGCAGATCGTACAAACATTTGTCTCGTGGCAGGAATTGAACCCGCAACCTCCTGCCTCGCGGGTAGACAATCGCCCTCCGCGCCCTAGATGTCTTCAAATGTATGAACTAGCTGTTGTAGTTTTTAAATTTCGTAATAGTTACTTTCCATCTAATAAGCTCACTATCCCGTTTGTCAGTGTGTCACGCGCGTTAGTGAAGCAGTGTTACTGAAATTGGTTGTGACTGTACCAGGTGGTGGCATTGACTTACGGCGTTTTACTCTGTCTCTCGCAAACCGATTTAGCATCATGTGTGGAACTTAAATTGCTGCTTTACAACTACTGTTTTCATTCGAAATGTTTGTTGTGTTACGTACAGCCTATATCACTATCGTTGAGTTACAAACATTATGAATTATAATATATTACGATTTACGACTTGAGATTTTGTAGTAAAATAACCCTTCAAAGATTTATAACATTAAAAAACTTCAATGGATCGCAATGTTTTTTTTTTTGCTCTAGCTAGACCATGGAGAAATCTTCAATCTAAATTTATATAACGTTCTTTGATTTCATGAATGACCGGGTGGACCAATGAGACTGCTTGGACTTTTACGGCTTAAACGTATATGAAGATACCTTTATGCTACAATTTATCATTGGGCATCGATCGAGGCTTGTATATTTTTTCCCTACCTAAGGTAAGTACGAACACACCTAAGGTAAGTACGAACACCTAATCTCCCATACAATGTACTTTCCGATTAATTTGGATATTGCACCCTTTATTGCAATGGAATTTTGCATACATAATCAGATATGAAATAGCTGTGTTTGCAATGTTTTTGTTTTTCGAAATACACAATCATAAAGTTTATTTCTACTTATGTTTTGTACTGCAGCAGCAAATAAATGAATGTCTATGTCTATGTCTATTTCAATTAATTTTCAAGCTATTTTAATAATTTCCCTCTTATATAATGCCGATTTTTTTTAACTTAAACGATGCAAATTTTAGCTATGTTTCTATTGTTTTAGTTTTTTTTGTATTCCGATTATGTATACAAAATTTCATCAGAATCGGGGACGTAGTTTCCAAATGAATCGAAAAGTAGGTACGTTTGTATGGTGGCTTAAGGGAACCCCTAAGCCACCAAACAAACGTACTTTAAGCCTCTATTTCGAAGTACTTAAGGCGAACTTCGCCTTTAGTACTTTGAAATAGAGGCTTGAGGCCTCAAACAAACAATAAAAATAAATAACCAATAATTATTTTCAATAGCAGTTATTTTTAACGCACGGTAGTAACGCAAGGTTAATTGTAACATCATTGTTCAATACCTGTTTTCTAATTTATGCCTGAAATATTTGAAAACGCTTTCCCCAACATAAACAAACTATGCACAATACATCCAGCGCTGGCCCACGCGACGGCCCGTGACGCGTTTAATGAACGTTCCCCGATAAATAATAGAGTTCGTTAAGTGAAAATCTGATTTTGACGCTATTATAACGTTGATTACTTGGCATGTACTTCACCAATCATTTAACTTAGTTAGTAACTAAAGTAAAAGCAGTAAACAGTGACAAGTTGGTTGGTAGACCATTTTTTTTTAGTTCTTCTGACAAAATGTTGTTGAATCCACACTAACACTATGAACGATCTCTTCCAGACAACCTGGGGATGGATGGAAATGTAAGAACAACAAAGACGGTGGCAAATGAAAAATAAAAGAAAACATCAAAACTTACACTACATACTATAATACCTACATATCCCACAAACAGACAGGGCGCTATGGCGCTCAGGGAGGCCTATGTCCCTGTGATATAACGCGATCTCTTCCAAACAACCTTGGACAGTTTAAGTACATATAACACCTTGTTTTCTTATTTGATAATTTTTACTTTATAAACCTGTTTATAGTATAAAATTTGACTTCTCTAAGTGCTTATTTTGTAAGCCTAAAGAAATAAACGTTAATAATATTTGATATTCTCAAATCACGATTTCAATGTTCACATTTTCGAGTATTTTGTAACCTGCATGAACTCGAGCATGCGAATAAAACTTTTGAAACTATCTCTCTGTAACTCAACAAGAGCTTCTCTCTTTGTACGACGTACAATACTCTTTGATCATACCGTACGTTTTATATGTTACAAAGTGGGTCTGCAATGCACTTCGCTCAGCTGGGCTCTGGCCGCTCTAACGCAATAACAAAACCTCTTCGGTAGCTGTGACGTCTCGTTTTTGGAGTTCCGTGAAGTACTTGAGGTAAATTGAAATTGGAACGTAGGTCGCTTTCTGTTAAAGTTCGTTTTACCCAGCTGAAGTAATCTACGTATTGGTGCACAAAGCTTTGATGCACAGTGAACGGCAATAATAAAAAATCTCTCAAATCTGGACAATTCACACAGCTTTATCTAGCCCCAAGCTAAGCAGAGCTTGTGTTATAGGTACAAGGTAACTGTTATACGAGTACCTACATGATACAATACATAGCATAAGGTACTTACTTAAATCACATAATAACTACCTACATAAACGACTACGAACATAATATTCTAGGTATTGCGTGGTATTGTATTTCTTCTTTTTTTAAAGTTCCAAATCATATGTTGTCCATACTAATATTATAAATTCGAAAGTAACTCTGTGTGTCTGTCTGTCTATTAAATTTTAACGGTTAAACGGCAAAACGGATCTCAATAAAATTTGGCAGGGAGATAAATGATATCCCGAACACGGACATGAGCTAATTGAAAAGCGCGTGTAAAGCCGCGGGCAGCAACTAGTATTTTAAGTTTAACTAGCAGCGCCTCGCGGTTTCACTCGCGTAGTTCCCGTTCCCGTGAGAGAATTCCGGTGTAAAATATAGCCTATGTCACTCTCTGAAAAGTAAGCTTTCTAATGGCGAAATAATGTTTGAAATAATTTCCACTAATTTTTAAACTTATCCGTTACATACAAAAATATATGGATCAGTTGAGCTATTTGTAGATTGTTTGCAACAGTCCGCAGTTAGCTCAATTGTTTCAATTGTAAATACTAGTTTTAATTTAATTCTACTATTTGATTGTAATTTTCTTTGTTAATAAAAAATACATATAAATCTTTCCTCTTAATAATATTGGTAAAGATAAATATGAAAGCATGATTGATATGCAACTCATTAATTAAGTACTTAGATTAAATTGATACCTATTTTATCTAGAAGCTGGATAAATTAATCCGGTTAACAGAGCATTAAAATAATTAATTTCGTCCCCTGTAATCAGAGCTTCAGGCAAGCAATCCTATTGTTGCAGGAACAATCAGTCTGTTACACTATTGCTAGTTATAGCCTATAACTGGTTACCGGTTGAATACACCGTATTGTAACCGAATATACCTGGTTGAAGACAATAGCCGATTTTTCAGTGTTCAGGTCGTTATAACATGAAACTGACGTGTGACGAGCCTAACGAGAGAAGTTTTGGATGTTGTATTGGTAAAAAATAACCTGAAAATATGAGTACTATTAGCTATGGTTTTGTAGAAACTACCCATGACTTCAGAGTAGGTACTTATTAAAATATTATTGGTACCTACTAATTTGAGACCTTATTATAGGTACAGGGTTTAACAAAAATGAAGAACCTAACTTTCACGGGGGTTCAGCTTCGATCACAGGACACGAAAATCCAATCAAACCGATTGGTAGCTTAGTTAGGGCGTGAAGGTAGGACAAATAAACAAACAAACACACTTTCGCATTTATAATATTAGTCCATCCCAAGGTCGCCTGGAAGAGATCGCTCATAGCGATAAGGCCGCCTTTGTACTTCTTCTCGTAGCTTTTATTTCTGTACTATTTTCTGTGTTTGTGTGGTACAATAAAGAATTATCTATCTATCTATCTATATTAGTATAGATATAGATTATTTAACTTTAGTAGGCATAACACAATCACACCCTCGCATCCGTTCACAGCGGGGGATTATCGGAAAATAATGTTTACATGTTAAAATAATGAACATTTTTCAGTTCATATTAAAGCTGCCCCGTATTGAATCTGTCAGCTGCCAGAGCCATTGTCCATCACAACAAAACGCTGCAGGCGCCCCGACTAAAATAAATAAAACCGGCAAAGTGCGAGTTAGACTCGCGCACGACGGGTTCTGTACCATTATCTATAAAAACGGCAAAACGAATCACGTTTGTTGTATGGGAGCCCCCTTAAATATTTATTTCATTATGATTTTTAGTATTTGTTGTTATAGCGGCAACAGAAATACATCATCTGTGAAAATTTCATCTGTCTAACTATATCGGTTCATGAGATACAGCCTGGTGACAGACGGACAGCGGAGTCTTAGTAATAGGGTCTCGTTTTTACCCTTTGGTACGGAACCCTAAAAATTGTATAATACGTATTGTTTGATTTTAATACGGCACAACACAATCGACAGCCTTATCGCTAAAAGTCATCTCTTCCAGGCATGACCAGGATGTCAAAATCAAAATCAAAAATTCTTTATTTCCATAAATACAAAAATGTACACTTAGAAAAGGTCAAATTCTTAAAATAAAACACTAACACGGAAATAAAGTGGTACTTTTGATTTCTGTCGCTTCGGTGTGTAGACTAAAGTAAAGAAGCGACTAAGAAACCTTTAGCCTGTTAGTTGTTATTTTTCGAGTTGGAGCAAAACCCGTCCTAAGCTTTTTTATCTTCTCAATAATCTGATATTTTGTAGTAAGCCTTTTTGTACAGAAAGGTTTTGACAATTTGTTTGAATTTATTTATTGATGTCAGTTAAGTCAACACAAAAGATGTTTGCTAAGACTCGGCCAACATGGAATTGTAATCTCTAGCGCCGTTATAAGTATTTTATGTAAGACGCTGCCGCCTAAAATCTGTCGTCAAATAATGCTTATTTACTAACAGCAATTCAAAACCAGCCAAAATGCTTTATTGCCCGAAAGTTCTGAAGCCGACTCGAGCCGAAGATAAAACTTTACAAGCATAATGAATCATAATCGCCGCCGCCAATTCACGAAATTGTTCAAGAGTTTTGTTTTAAAATAAAACTTGATTTTGTCCTGTTGGAATTAATTTCCGTGATTTGTTGCGTCATCTATTACCTGCCTGTTTGACATTTTATTTCTATTTGGGGGTTAGAGACCCCAATTAAAAATCACGAGTAACAACATTGACTATCAGCTTATATGGCAACATCGAGAATTGACCACCTCTCGAAATGTTTTATTAGGTTTATCTACACAAATTAAAGTTATCGAAACGTCCGCCTCAAACTACTAACAATATCCAATTCATACATTTGGAGAATAAATTTCTCCAAAGTAGTAAGTACAATGCTTCGATACTTAGGTTTCAATAATTAAACGTATTTAAATATTTAGCTATTCGAATAATAATTAACGAAGATTTCTGTGTCATGTGGTTACAGTTAACAACCGTGTAATAGAAAAAAAAACTTGAGAGGTGTCAAAGGACACCCGGATGGAACGAAATTCCTTTCGATTAATTAGTGAAGGAATTGTAATATTTTTTTTTAAGTTATAATAATATTTTTTTTATTATTAACAAATATAATGTAACTGGTTTTTTAGATGTGAACCAACCTAGTAAAGCAGAAACATCCTAATTTTCATACGTTTGCATTATAGAACTACCTTTTACTTTCATCAAAAACTGTTATTCTGATAAAACGGAGTGAATTTTCATGTACAAAGTCTACGAAATAATAACCATCCATCACCCAAGTGAATGATAGAACTTTAAATGACGAATCGTAACAGTTTGGAATGGTTTTTGATGAAAATAAACCAAAAACCTTTTATCTATTCATAGACATAGTATTTCTGTAAAGGTTGCTAACCTTGCATAAGCAAACCAAATAGTAGGAAGCTCATGAATTCACTTGGGCAATTGGTCTTTTTATCCAGAAGTATCATTTACTTTTACATGATTATTTTGAACTAGCAGCGCCTCGCGGTTTCACCCGCGTAGTTCCCGTTCCCGTGGGAATGTCAGGATAAAAAATAGCCTATGTACTATTCCAGACTATAATCTATCTCTGTGCCAAATTTCATCCAGATTCGTTTTGCCGTTCTGGCGTGACAAAGGAACAAACATCCATCCATCTATCTATCCATCCATCCAAACTTTGACATTTATAATATTAGTAGGATAGTAGGATTAGTAGGATATACCATAAATACCTAAACAGAATAGTATCAATGACAAAAAAACAAAAGTGGAATCGAAATACATAAGTATGCAAAGCTTATCACATGCCGACAGATTTTGCTTGATCAAGTCAACAATATGAATATTAATTTCACAACAGTTATTTGTGCAAAGTTTGCATCAATACTTCTTTGTACTTATTTGCATTCAGATTTTAATTAATTGTCAGAAACTGTTCGGTACTATTAATTCTTCTGCGGCTTGAGTAAAACTCTTCAAACTTGCTAATTCTGTTTGGACAGGTCGAAGACGGGATTACCAGTGCTCAAGATTTGGGTTGCATTGTCACATTGATTGAAAATGTTTCAAATAGAACGGCTATTGTTAGAATAAACAAGAGGGAAATTGATTAAGATATTCTATTGACAATGGAGAGGATCATTAACGGGTAACAAGAGCTGTAAAGTCTCTCTTTAAAATTAAGTTGGATAAAATATTCAACTTTATATTAAGAAATAGACTTAATATATCCTCCACTTGGGAAAATCAGATGAATACCGATTTCTATATAGTACCTACATATTAAAAAAATCAGCAGATCAAACGTAGACACACATTGTCGCTAACATCATGCTAGCTGTGTTTTTGTCCTACATCAAAATATTTAATAAATAACCGCACTCACCCTGAAGAAGTCCCTCGTTAAGGGATGAAACGTTGGTGTTCTTCCAACACAAATAGGGTTCGTAGTTAACCCGCTTACATCCGTAATGAATACCTGGAGAAGTCTTGTGTCGGAGGCCAAGATCCACTTTGGGTCGCTGAGCCACAGGAGTAAGTAAGTAAGTATAATGCGGTTGCAGACCAAAAGCTAAGCTGGCTTAGTAAGCTAGGCCAGCTTAGCTTTTTTCACACTTGAGTGCATACCTTGCAGTTTGCGCACAAGTATGAAGAACTGCATCAAGTAATGTAAGCTAAGCTAAGCTTACTTGATGCAGTTTTTCATACTTGTGCGCAAACTACAATCTATGCACGCTAGTATGAAAATCTGTGAGGTGATACGAGCTAAGCTAGCTATCGGTCTGCAATCCAAAAGAATTTACTTAGGCTTCCTAAAATCGGCTCTATAAAATTTTTTTTCAGTAGATAAACCAAAACAGAGACGTCTTGAACTAGAAATATCAACACCTATAAAATTGAAGGTAAAGTAGAACCGGAGTAGCAATTTATTCGAGTCCGCAAACAATCTAATTTAAATGTAGAGTGAAGACTGATGTGCCAATTTTCTCCGTCTCACATGGCCTAAGGGGTTTGCCGGTTCCAGAGGGGGTATCTTTGCATTAAGCAGGGTTAGATATGAACTCTGTGGAGCAACTGTTTTCATAATGAAAATAGTTTGACGCAAATACTGAAATGAGGTAAACATGCTATTTAAAGAATTTGCGCGTAAATTTTAATGAATGTTTAGATTATTTTGACGTCACCGTGACAAAATAATTATATCTAGTCTAGGGATGGGTAAAAAAACCTAAAAACACAATTATGTATAGCATGTACATAAACACAATGTTTTTGACGTAGTTTCCTATCAGCCTCCCATCAGATAAGCTTTGCGGGGCTAGATGGGGCTGTACACCAATACAGTTTACCAATAAATAAATTATTCTAGTATAGGAAAATGAAAAAGAATCATAACTGCTGATTTATATCAGAAGTAATGATTAATGAATGATGCTCAACAATGTAATACAGAGTAAGGTTCGTAGCACATCTCCGCCGCTAAATCATAGCAAAGCGAGAATCTTTGCGCAACGTTAGGTAGGTACCTACTACCTTTTTTTACCGTTCGAGTTGTGGAATATAAACTGCCACAAGCAAAACAAACGCGGTATAACAGCGACATGGCGGACCGAGTGCGGAGATGTACCTTGTGATTGGCGAAATCGCGCGAGAAAGAGAAGGAGTCATAGTCAAATCTAGGCGTTAGAACAGGCATTTTCACCTATGTTTCATGCTTGTTGTAAAACAAACAAGCCATAGCGAAACTACTGCGATTCCGCCGGTTTCGCGGCAAAGACGTGCTACGGGCCTTAGAATCGCGGCGCGCCGGCAGCTTCAACCACCTCTTTTATCCGGTCCTACCAGTAAACGATTATTATTCTATCTTTTTCCCGTAAATACTAAAATATCTGCTACTCCTTCGTATTAGATTGATTTATTTATAGATTCCCTTCCCCTGAAAATGTCGTAGATCATACTAATGAGGCCTAAGTTCGAATAATAATATCTTATCGATAAAAAACTACTTAATATTAAATAAATAATTAAATTATGCGTGACCATTCACACAGTCCTATCACAGATAGATATTTTTATTATACATAGAAAACGACCAGAACACCCGGAACAAATATCTGCAGATCGTACAAACATTTGTCGGCAAGGCGGGAATCGAGCCCGGAACCTCCTGCGTCACAGGCGGACCTTCGCACACCGCGCCACAGAGGTCGTCACTCAATAATAATATTATGTGAAATGGCATTTATTTGTTTTTGCTCGAAAATTTTGATAAATATGTTTATGTATGGCGGTACGATAATGAGTTGTCAGTCAAATTAATTTAAATACGAATTGAATTTTGTAATAAAGCGCTAGGATAAATGACTCTTTGTGTGTTTAATCTATACAGTATTTAAACAAATGTTGACATTATCATCATGCGTATCTTACCTGATACCACAGCTCGGCATGCAGAAATCTAGGCGCGCCGTAATTGCGGAATTTCACGGCACTTTTACCTCTCATCAAAAGTCTTTAGCACTTTTATATGCCTAGTCAATAAAGTAAAACAAGATCTAACAAGAATTGGTTTTACTCTCTCAATCAAGAAAACATTGAGGAAGCAGAAACTTGCACCGATCCATCAAAAATAAACGAAAGATCAGCTACTGATTTGTCATAGCGAAATAACAAAATCATTGACCGATCAGACGCTTGTTTTTCGATAAGAAGGTACTGAATCTAGTTTAAACCTGGTTTATTGATAAGGGGTACACCGTTATTGATTCATCGGTTGTTTTATTGATGGGTTTGGGAGACGGTAGCTGACTGGCGTCGCGAATGACTATCGCCACAGCAACAGGCAGCTTGGGCGGAGTTTAGGGCGCGCAAGCGCAGAGCGCCGTTGTCATGGCAACGCTAGGCGGATGTTTGTGATAAGGAGAAGTTGTGATTGACTCTCCTGTTCAATGGAACTAGGTATAGGCATTGATTTTATAATGGCCGACACTTTCCGCTCTTTGGTAGAATTATGAATACATAAATTTACAGTTAGGTCTCTACATATTTATTAATGTTTAGTTTTTAGTGAAACGGTACGTTATTTCTGTCTTTTTTATACTAATTATCCGTTTGTTTATTTGCTATAGGGATTCATTGCAACTTTTGCAAAGAATATTACAAAAAAAATACTAATAGGTATAAACCTTAACTAATGTTAGCGAAACTTATTAAATTAGACGCTTTAACTAGGAACTTTATAATTTTATACAGGTACCACGTGAGTAAAACCGCAAGCGAAATCTAGTGAATAGTATTTCATTTCATTTTCATTTATTGCAAGAAATATGGTTTAAATACAAGGTCTTATACATTACAATAGTGTCACATACTACACCAAAACATATAAGTATGCAAAATTTTTTAAAAGTAAGTTCCTATATAAATAGTATTTAAATGATTTACATTCATTATAATAAAAAATAATTAAACAAATGTCAATAATGTTGATTAGCCACTAATTTCTCAATTTTCGGTCCATGAGTTCCTTAACACAATTGAAAGCTTTTTCAATAAGCCATCATTTTAACCTAAAAAAAAATACTATTTTTAATTAGTGGTTTAAAGAACTATGGAGCTTTCTTAGCAAGAAATAAACAAACACAGGTCAACGTCACAATAAAAATAAATATACAAAGGATTCGCTACATAATGAAATACCCGATAAGTAGTTGTATAGTACTCGAGGTAAAAGCATGAGATCATAAACATTTGCTTCAGCTTTAATGAAAGCTATTTAAGGTTCAGAATAAAGGTTGTGTGCTCATCTGGTGGTTCTCGTATAAAAGCTTTCTTACTTTTGGTTTCATCCAAAAGCGATTAGGAGCTCGAGGTAAATAATGCTGACAATTCACACAGCATTATAAATTTATGCGATCTGCTGACATTTGTTTCAGGTTTTCTGGTCCTTTTCTATTTATATAAAAAAAACTGTATTGTATTGTATTATGTTCATTAGTTACCTAGTACCCATAACACAAGCTCTGCTTAAGCTTGGGGATGGAAAATTGTGTGTTCATTGTCTGGCATTATTATCATCCAAGCTCAGCAGAGCTTGTGTTATAAATACAAGATAACTGTTAAACTTAATACATCACGTAGATGGATGTTTTTATACATAGAAACCCGGAACGAATATCTGAAGATATTCGTTCAAATATTTGTCGTTGATAGAGAATTACAATACAAGTACTTTTGACACTATCATGGTTATTAACACAGAAATAATTTATTACAGGATATTTACCACTCAAAATTCTAATCATGGTAAATATCCCGATACAAATAATTTATATAGAATGTAAGGAATATTAAAACATGAAAAATACATGTCAGTTGAGACTAAAAAAGCTGGCGGCAAAATCTCTTCTGCTAAGATTCACTTTGGGTCTCTGCGTCAAGTGGCTAAGCCAGATGACAGCATAGTTGTACACTACGTACTTAGTCGAATGGCGAACCAGATCTTAGAAGCAAGGCTGTAGATACAGCCTGTATACTATGATGATGATAATGACGCTCAAAAGCATAAGGTTTATTTTTTTATTCAGATTTTGTTGGTAAGTTTGATGTTTTGACTCATTACAAGTCCCTAAACTCCCCTGGTACCTGAACAAGTAATATTACCTCATCTGGTACCTGAATTTAATAAGAAAGTAACTCTGTTAGAGACAGTCCCCTGGTCAGAGTAGTTTGAAGCAGAGTGGAGAGGGCAATAAGAGCACTATTTGGAAGTTCGTAATAAGAACGAGTAGTTTTATTGTACTTTCATATAGATGTCGGGTTATGAGATTTGTTGAGAGCATTATTTTATATGTACCTATCAGATTCAACTTCAACTTCTTCTTTATGGCGCCGATTTCTTTTCGCCGCGATTTTGCCAGTGTCTATGTCAAAGTGTCATAAACGTCGAAAATAGAATATGATCGCTATGACGAACTAAAATAAAAGAATTATAGTTATAAAACTGACTTTTTAGCTGACTTTTTTAATTTGTTAAAGTTGTTCTGTCAAAATGCAATAAATCACTCAACATCATTTGAAAACTGTAAACAAGTTCGAATGAAACCATTGGATATGTTGAAAAGTACATATGGCTGAGATAAACCTTTCTATCCGATATTTTTTTTCGTTTCATTCCATACCTTACTTATGATATTGAGAGGTTCATAGCACGCCCCACAAGGAGCTTATTGTAGGTGTGGAGAAAAACAAAAACGTTTATAGGTATCGTAAACAATGAAAAACTGATACGAAGAATCCAGATTTAGAGCGAGATTCAGTAAAGTAGGAAAAGCTTAAGACATTTTTTTTAAATGAGTTTAAAAGCAACAAAAGTCGTTACCTTAATTGTTATTTTGATTTGGAATTTCACTCAGCTCAGCTGCCAAAAGCTTAGCGAAGATTTTTTGTAATAAAAATACGGGACCAATTCATTATCCTCGGGGCTTAGATTCATTTGGAAACCGTGATACCAATTAATTAGAAGCTCTACCTTTTTATCCTTTCTCGTATTACAAAAACAAAAAGCGATTTACTCAGCTCTCCCCTTTAAAAATCAACCTTTATGGTATTTAAATTTTAGAATTGTGAAGTTATAGATAAATAGGTTTTGCCAGTGGCTTCGCACGCCTTTTCCTGAATAAAAAGAGCCCATGTCCTTCTCGGGATGAATCTCGTTTGATATTTCGTGATCGATTGTTAGCACGCTTGTCATCAATTTACTAATCAATGATCAGCCCCCACTGCACTGGGATTGTTGTCTAGGGTAGAATAGAGAAAAGTTACGTCACTTCGTCATCCAATGCGTTAATTATTTGAAATGCATTCCATCAACTTCAATAATGTACGCAATGTATGGCGATGCAATGTCATTATTGTCTATTCTACCCTAGATGACAATCCCCGTGCTACGGGGGCAATTCGGAAAGAGAAACAACTATTTGACTCAAAATTCAAAATTCAAAATTCAATAACTTTATTTCTTTAGGCTTACAAAATAAGCACTTAGACAAGTCAAATTTTATACATAAACAGCTTAATAATAGTAATTATTATCAAATAAGAAACAAAATGTTATTGATTTTGTTCGCTTCAATTTTTTGTCCACTAGTGGAAGAAGCGAAAAATAAACCACTAGTAAGTGTATAACGCTTAAAAATTTAATACAATGTTATTCGCCTATCTAAGTCTAAATACAATGGGATTTAGATACAGGTCAATATTTATATAAAACTAAGCTTAAGATTGTTCTCCTATAATACTATTGTCGGTGCGGAACTGGGCGACATCTGGCCAAGCATTAACATCATTGATATAATCATCTATGGAGTAAAAGGCTTTCTTGATAAGATTTCGTTTAATGTACTGTTTAAATTTACGAATAGGGAGCTCAGTTGCTTCAGATGGAAGCTTATTATAGAAGCGTACGCAATTTCCCATAAATGATTTGCTTACCTTACGTAATCTATATGATGGAATGTGTAGCTTGTTCTTGTTTCTTGTATTTCTGTTGTGAACATCACATTTTTTCAAAAAGCTATCTTTATTTTTGTGCGTATACATTAGATTTTCATAGATGTATTGCGATATTACTGTCAAAATATTTATGTCTTTAAATAGATCCCTCAAAGAATCGCGTGGCTTTAATTTATAAATTGCGCGTACAGCCCTTTTTTGAAGAACAAAGATAGTCTGAATGTCGGCTGCCCGTCCCCAAAGCAAGATACCATAAGACATTATACTATGGAAGTAACTAAAATAAACTAACCTAGCTGTATCTACATCGGTAATATATCTAATTGTTCGAACAGCATAGGCTGCTGAACTAAGTCTACCTGCAAGGGCATCAATTTGCGGTCCCCATTGAAGAGAGGAATCAATATGTAACCCTAGGAAAACAGTTGAGTCTACAAGGTCAACTATCTCATCCTTTAGCATTATCTTAGTTGGGTGTTCTCTTACATTTGGTAACATGAATTTTATGCACTTGGTTTTTTTAGCATTGAGTAAGAGGTTATTGGCGGTGAACCAATCTAGTACTTGTGAAAGCGAATTATTTACATCGTCATAATTATATTTATTTCTATCAACTTTAAAAATCTTGACTTGAGATATAATCATGGATTAGAGAATATAATAATAGTAACACGGTAATCAGCGTACGAACAAGTAGACTTTGGAAAAGGAACAGATAGACGGACAGAATACTCACTGCCTTTATATTATAACCATGGAAGAAAACGGAATTTATTTTTTAAGGAATTTATTAAAATTTGTGAGTGTTTTTCAAGGAAGTAAATCTAAGAATTCCAGCTATTTTGCCCCTTCGCGTTACTATTGACGAACACAAAAGAAAAATCGTATCCTTCTAAAATCTGGCTAAGCTGGCCGTGGTCAGCTAGGAGGTGAAATTGCAGCACCTATCGCTCCAACTTTCAGAGCGGCTATAAATTACCGCTCAGTTTTACAGCTCATGAGAACATGTGGCTAAACTTTATGGGTAGGGTGAGATTTTAGCGAGCCATTGTTAAGATTTTAGTATGCGTTGAGCGTGGGGTGATTTTACTTGTAACTTTTTAGTTGTTTTGTTGCAAGTGGAATAATGTCTGGAAGGCTTCTACGTAACGATGAACTTAATCGGATTTTGACACAAAATAATGATAACTCCTAGTCGAGAAAAAAAATCGATCATGTAGGTACCTACCTATTAAATTGTGCGCTAGAATTTAATAATTCTAAATTTATGGAATGCTGGTTTTTATATCGGTCAAGGAAGCATTCTGGGCACTCTGCCTTCTGATTACGGCTTTGATTTTTGGGAAATAGATACAAGATAAATACTAGTTGTAATTGTTTCTAAATGTACTCGGTTCTAAATTATAATCAAAAACTTACTCCTGTGGCTCAGCGACCCGAATGTGTCTGGGCATCCGAATATACAAGAAGAAAAACAAATAAATAATAAATTTTATATACTGAAATAAAGATTAAAACTGATACGATGAATGATGGAGTTTCATTAGAGGTTTATTTCGATGAGTTCTTTACCAAATGTTTTTTCTTAACTGCAATCATTAGTAATTCGTTCGTAGAGTTTATCCGTCAATTTTATCCGATTTGATAAGAAGAGTATAACGAATCGAGGCTCCAAGAGGTTACGAACTTGAGCATATAATGTGAATTTCAACTCGATACCTGCACGCGTTTCTGAGAAAAGTGGGTTGACAGACGGACAGACGGACAACAAAGTGATCCTATAAAGGGTTCTTTTTTTTCTTTTCAGGTACGGAACCCTTAAAATAGACGATTTGACGATCTGGGAAAGTGGTAGAAAAGGGGTCTAAAAATACTCAAACATAACATTTGTGGACCACCTTTAAAACAACCAGTCTTAGTAGTCTTGTTTAATTATTCAACTAGCCAAAGCTAAAGTAATTCAGCAGCACATCCGTATGTGTCACCATTAGTAATGATGCAGGAAGACGTCTGTATGACGGAGGATCCCCGGGATATCCGCTATGATAGATCACCGTCTGGTATTAGAGCAGGTAGCTAGTTTTGACTACAAAGCACTGCATTTTTAATCAGAGTCTGAAAGAAATAAATGGTACGACTGAGTGGCGTCGTTCAAAATAATTATATAAACATACACACTAAAATGCGATATGAGAATCAAAAGCGTTGAATTGACAGCTGTATGAACCCTAAAAGGTTTCCGAGCGATGGATTTTTGAAATTTTCTTTGTTTAACGGAATACTAAGATAAAGTAGGTATGGGCGCTAGTTTGGCTGGGGTATGCGCCTTAAGGCTCAGTTTGTGATACCTATTATAAACTTTTTTTTAATTCGTCTAATAAAACTATAAAGTTTTATTCTATTTAGTTAAGGCAGTGAATCGAAGTTGCCCTTGGTGGCCACCATAATCTATTTCGATTCACTACCCAAACTAAATAGAATAAAACTATAACAGACACATTAAAAAAAGTTTTAGGCATCACAAACTGAGCGATGGATGTTTGAAATGTCCTTTGTTTAACGGAATAATAAGATATAGTAGGTAGCGGCGCTAGTTTGACTGAAGTATGCGCCTTAAACCCAAAATTTTAGAAAGAACAATAATGGCTGCGACTAAGTTATGCAGATGCTGGATGCGGCAAGCTACGGCGCTCATTAGGGGAGGCCTATCTCCAGCAGTGGATCAATATAGATTGATGATGATGCGGAAATAATGCATATAAGATACCGTCGGCTGCAGTAAGATAACATTAACGTATACATATTTATGTTAGCTTGTTGGTTTCATTTCCGCGTCGTGCCTGTAAGCGCTTTAAAATAAAATGATAAAATGAGTTATTAAGAATTCGTCCCACTGGCTTCGGCCCAAACTACTCCGAATGCGGAAAATCAAATTCAATGCTGTTTTGATTCCTGATTCATCCCATTTTTAAGGTTTCTAACAGAAAAGTACCCAAGGTACTGTCATTCACACGCTTATTCTCGTGCAAGTTATTTACTATTATAGCTGCCGTATATATTTTTTTATCTACGTTTAGTAGCTAAGATGTTAAATAACTTAAGCTATTTATGAAAACTGCTTCAAAAAGGTTTTAATCCTTTCAATCAATATCTTATCCCTCCTCATCACAAATACGTTCACAGCTGAACGTGCCTCAACAAACAGGGGGGTTTTGTTTGTGATCGCAGTTGATGTGTTAAAACACACAAAAGGAAACCATTTTCATGACTTTTAAGACATACCCGGTTTGAGCTTGAGGGGCCGATTCTAACGCCGCCGCGACTACCACGCCAATATCTTTTCATTGCACTTTAATTAGTAAAGTCAATTTTACATTGCTTGTATGCAGTCAACTACAGTCCATCTCAAAGTAAACAGACTTATTTGGCGAAACTTCATGGATGCTACGTCCATTCGTTCTCGGTTGTCAGATAAATTAACCACAGCGTAAACAAACGTTGACTAACAGCGCTGATGCTCTGTAAACACACGGTTATTTACAGAAACTGTAATTTACAAGCTGAAATATTAAACTTTATTTGCTTGTTGGAACTTTACAAAGATATGCGAGCAGCTGTTTAGAAAGTTTTGTTACATACTTACCGGAGGTGGAAAGCTTGTGTTTTTTCATTTCCTCCTTTTGATTTTGATTCTATATTGGCGTCCTTCATTCAACTTTTTTGTGGTGACTTACCTGAAACAAGGAACATAAAAAATTAAGAATCTTACAAAACTTCTCATAGAGTCCAGGTAATCGGAATTCTGGCTTCTATTTCGGTCAATGATTACAATAATATTAGCATTGCCGTGAGATAGGTATAGATCTAGTAATATTGTTATTAAAGAACAGTTGGTAGCGGTAAGACGTATTTCTACGTAGCAAGAACTTAAGAATTTGTCACAAAAATTGCAAACTGAATGAGCGCTGAACGTTTTAAAGTTTTTTATCAACTTTCAAGTCCAGACTAAAGTGACATGATTATTAAAATGTATCCGATCCATCCTCGTATGTAGATTATAATACGTTACTTGCCAAAGAAATTATTAAATGATATTCTTTATATTAGTTGAATATATAAGCCCATCATGCACATAACCCTTTATATCTTACCAAATAAAATACCTTTCAGTACATACCTACAGCGAAGCATCGTTAGTGCGCTTTGAAATCCGTTATTTACGGTTCTAACGACAAATAAAGAGCTTCATTAGGATGTGTCATGTGCTGTTTTCACGCTTGGCGTGCCATTTCTACTTTACTTTAGTTATTTGACGTGTTTTAAAACTTATAAACCGAATTCTAAATTCTGAATAATGAGAATGGGGTTGGAAGTAGTTGAACACGGAACATTTCAATAGCGCGTTCTAATTTTGCTAGTGGCGACATCTATTTCAAATTCGAATCTAATTTAGTTTGTTTACGCCCGTTCCAATGGAATTCATTTACATAACAGACTATTACATAACATTTGAAGAACCCCGACCAATAAACATATATTTTATCACAATAAAATATCTCCGGAACCACTAGCCCGATTTCTAAACTTCTTTCACAAATAAAGGTAAGGTTCAAAATAGGAAGTAATATTGTTCGTTTAGCACTTTCGAACAATATTTCTACAATTTATACAGGTAACAATCGCAACGAAACTACAGGTAGAAAATATCCTATTTTTAGCTGATAATAATTTAAAAGTTTATGGTTTTATAAAACACGGCCAACCATCAAAATAAAGTACTAAATCAAGTCATTCAAACCTTAAAACCAGGACCCAAACTGCACTCCATAGAATAAACAAGACTGAACTCCTTTTCGCCAACGAAGACGTATGGACTATCGGACCATTTCATTCTTAAAGTCGCCGCTGTGAATCTGTTTTATGGAGTCTACGTGAGACCGGACTCCTACTTAGACGGTCGTAAATCTAGTACATGGCTATGCCTTAATTGCTAAGACCTTAAATAGGAGGTATTTTACTTAGACAACAATGAGTTGTTTTGAACAGATTTAATGGAAGGCAAAGATGAAAACTGTTTTTGAAATTTTAGATAGATCGATCATTTGTTCATTAAAAATCGTTATGTTACTTAGTGAGCAGTGCCCAGCCTTTGTAATGTTTTTTTAAGCACTGGGTTCTCATCTAACATGATCATCCTACACCACCTATCTATTATCTAAGTAATCAGATAATTAATGCGAAACTAAAGCTATTGAGTATTGTGTTTAATTCAGTAGTATTACTATTATACACATTATTATGGCTGTGGTATTAAAGCATTTATGTTAAGTCTTTTCGTCCAATAATAATCACAAGGTTTGAAAAATAATAAAAAAAAGATAAATAAATAATAAATAAAATTTATTCAAAGAAACTCACGTAAAAAGACAAGACATAAGTGCACTAAAAAATAAAGCAAACTATAACATTTTGCCTGAATTATTTAATACTGTATTTCAGGCGACTAGAGTGCTAATTATTACATAAAATAATCACTTACAATTACGATGAGGGCATGAAGTATGACAATGTTGTTTATGATACAAACAGTTTGTGTGTAAAAAGTACCTACATAACTTACTAAAAGTAAGTTGTCAAAAAATGAAATTACAATTCATGAAAATACCTGTAAGTTATCAAATAAACTCGTCTATAAAATAAATCAACCTAAAATGATGGCAGTCAAAGTTCAACCAATCAAAATATCATCCATTTCAATGGTATAAATCAACGCCCAATATAAAATAGAGTTTGGTTTAAAATTGCTTCGTTCTGCCTGCCAAGCACTGAATCGGGTAGCGGTGAACAAAAAAAGAGGCTTGTATCGCAAGCCGACAGGGCCAACTCAGCTTTAGGGAACTACAGGATTGAGCTATTTGCAATGTTTTTAAGCCATGCAGGTCCAAAAATAATATTCTATCTATAATTTTTGGACCATATAGGTATATCTATTCTTTTCAAACTCAGCGTAATGAACCAAAAATGTACATATACATCTTTATGAGTAAATTGAGGTGGTTTTATGGTTTTTGGTATTGTAGACATAAAAAATATGGTTGATCTGTTGTTGAGAACGTTCTATTAGTATCTACCTGACTATTGGTGGTCGGTGGCACGCGATACGACCAACAAAACCTTAGCTGCTTGGGAGTCACACACAACACTCAAAGGCAGAAGTTTATAGTTTGTTGATAGAAGGTCTATCTTGATAACTTAAAAAGGTTATCACGGTTAGTACGTAAGGTACGCCTTTCGCTGTGCAGAGCAGTTGTATTGAGTCTAGTTACTCTCATGGCTCGGCAGTGTAGAGCTACACTCAAATAATTATCTTTATCCTTTTTTGTAGTCAATAGACCTTTGCATCATATTTAGACTTAGATAGGCAAATAATATTGTATTACATTTTAAGGATTATACAAACTTACTAGTGGTTTATTTTTCGCTTCTTCCACAAGTAGTCAAAAAAATTTAAGCGAACAAAATCAATTACATTTTGTTTCTTGTTTGATAATTACTATTTATAAAGTTGTTGTTTATGTATAAAATTTGACTTGTCTAAGTACTTTTTTGTAAGCCTAAAGAAATAAAGTTATTGACTTTTGACTTTTGTTGACCACAATTGCACCTGATGGAAAGTGAAGAAGACCAAAAAACACTCAAATTATTAGCAGAATCGAAATAATCCACAGCACCAGCTCCGTATCTTGCGAAAACAAAATGGTATTTGTCATAAAGGGGAACTCATTAATCGGCACTAAAATCTTCCTTTGCGAAAGCTTAAAAGCATCAGGACTTGTTTTGCTATTATTTTAATTCAATAATTAAGTAAATGGAAGTCCTACGGGCATCAAGCTATCAAATGAATTCAACCCATTTTAATCTTTGCAATCCCGCCGGACAGTAAAGTGATATTGTATTTGAGAAGTCCATTTAGCTAAATTACTTTTTATTTGCCACTAGTTTCTGCTTGTGGCTTCACGTTTACCTAGTAAAGTGTATAGTCTAGCTTAGAGTAAGCTCCAAATTATGTTAACAATTTCGTACAAAAAAACTTTAATTCACCGTCGTGTTGTCGAGTCAAAGTAATCTCAATATATATTGAAGAAAGTGTTTGAAAATAAACAATGAAATAAATTTTAGGATAAGTAGTACTGCGGGATTATACATCACTAGCGGCCCGCCCCGGCTTCGCACGGGTATATTCTATAGCCTATGTCACTCAGTGATAATTTAGCTTTCTAACGGCAAAAGAATTTTTGGAATCGGTCCAGTAGTTTTTAAGTTTATTTTAAGTTTATTCGAAACATACAAAAATACAAACTTTCTCTTTATAATTTCAAAAAATCAAAATCAAAAATTCTTTATTTCCATAAATACAAAAATGTATACTTAGAAAAGGTCAAATTCTTAAAATAAAACACTGACACGGAAATAAAGTGGTACTTTTGATTTCTGTCGCTTCGGTATGTAGACTAAAGTAAAGAAGCGACTAAGAAACCTTTAGCCTGTTAGTTGATATTTTTCGAGTTTGAGCAAAAACCCGTCCCAAGCTTTTTTATCTTCTAATAATTATTAGCCTTCTAAATAATAGCGTAGATTTCTTGCAGAGGGTAAAAAAAATGAAAACGATCATATCCTACTAGCTTCTGCCCGCGGTTTCACATGTGTTTTTTTTTCGATATAATAAGTAGGTACTTACCCTAAATTAGGGTTGGACTACGTTCTAAATGTACCTACTCCAAATTTCTTAGATCTGTCCAGTAATTTTCGTAATCCTAGATAACAAAATAAAATTAATATTTCACAAACTTTCGGCTTTAAAATATTAGTAAGATAATTAATTATGGCGTAAGCATAATTATAAAAATGAAATGAAAATTAAATGAAATGAAAAAATTAAATGAAATGAAATATTCTAAGGTTTTTATTTATTATAGTACTCTGGGTAATTTCTAAGAAATTAATAAATCCCAAAAATTTACGATCTCGACGGGAGAAATGAAATATATTTTTATTTTTACCCGACTACCAACAGGGGAGGGTTATGAGGTTAGCACCCTATGTTTGTATGTTTGTATGTTTGTATATTTGTATGTTTGTATGTATGTGGCCGATTTCTTTGTTCCCACGTAGTGCTGAAACTACTGGTTCGATTTCAACAAATTATGTATCGATTGATTCGTCTCAATACCCCGATGGTTATAGGCTATAGGATTTAGGGCTCCGACCCCGAATAAGCCTTCAAAACGCGTATTAAAGTTTAGGTAGCCGCAGGCTGCAGGCCCATAGAGAAAAATTACAATACCTACGACCTATTTTCATTTTCAACTCTATGCCTATCAAATAATGACCGATACGTCATTCTATTTTGTCAATGTAAATGTTTCAAACTTTTATTACCCGACTACCAACAGGGGAGGGTTATGAGGTTAGCACCCTATGTTTGTATGTTTGTATGTTTGTATGTTTGTATGTTTGTATGTTTGTATATTTGTATGTTTGTATGTTTGTATGTTTGTATGTATGTGGCCGATTTCTTTGTTCCCACGTAGTGCTGAAACTACTGGTTCGATTTCAACAAATTATGTATCGACTGATTCGTCTCAATACCCCGATGGTTATAGGCTATAGGATTTAGGGCTCCGACCCCGAATAAGCCTTCAAAACGCGTATTAAAGTTTAGGTAGCCGCAGGCTGCAGGCCCATAGAGAAAAATTACAATACCTACGACCTATTTTCATTTTCAACTCTATGCATATCAAATAATGACCGATACGTCATTCTATTTTGTCAATGTAAATGTTTCAAACTTTTATAACTTTCACGTAGTCGGGTTGTAGTTTTTAACTTTATCTTGTCTAAACAGTATAGGCAGAGTATACCATAAATAAGCAGAGTTTAACAAGACGTCTTTTCTTTTTTAGATATTTCAAAAAAGAAAAAAGTACCTAGCAGTAACCCCAAAGGCGTTTGGTGTTGTTGCATTGTTAAATTGTAGGTAATCGGTCTGTCAATTATGTTAATCCAGCTACCTCCTATGTATAATGTGCATGTGTAGTGTGTAGATACGATGTGTATTTACAAACAAGAAATGGTACCCGACCCTCTAAAAATAAAGCCATCAGAATATCAATGTCAAATTCGGTGATAGTGTACCAAAACAAAACAAAGATAACCGTCACGCACGTACTACGTAGCATACCTATGTAAAACGTGTCGTGTATCGAGTACAGCAAGCTTTACCCGAGGCACCCCTGACGGCGCCACCGTCGTCAATCAATAGGACCGCCGTTGCCAGGCAACGATCATGTTGCAAAATAAACAATCAGGCGAGCCCCAGCCCTGAGTAAATTTACCTTCTCATTTTATTACTTGTGTCAACATTTTAGATCCATAATATTGGATTATTTACTCCTGTACCTACGAAGAATATCATGATTTTTTGATATACTTATTGAGATAGATTTGAAAGATGCCGACTTTACTGCCGCCTTGTAATCCCGAGCAATGCGGGAAGGATTTTCGGAGTTCATTGAGGAAGCCGAGTCCCAACTATGTGAAAGGACAGAAGCCCAGAAAGCCCAGGATCGTTCCTGCTTTCACCATCCAAGGTAAAAAAGAACTTTTGTGAAGGTAGAGGGCTTTTTTTTTAATTTTATTTGTCTGTTATGCTCGTTTTTTGACCAAATTTTTATAGTCTTTCTTTCAGTCTTGCTAATGTGAGATTCGAAGTAGAAAAGCCGTTAAGGGCAAAACATCTTGGCCATTTTTCTACCTATGGGTAGATCCCATTTGTGACTCCTAAAAATAAGTAGGTACCTAACACCTATATGTATAGTACAGACTGGTGGCACGGGCAAAAAAGGATAACTATCACATTTATGGCTCACAGCTTCGCATGCTTTTCCAGGATAAATATTAGACTATGTTTTTGCCAGGCCTATCACATATAGCCTTGCCTTGCTAATTTTCAGTTCACTATTTAGGCTACAGCAGAATGAGAGAAAGTTACTTTTGTATTTATAAAACCTTTTTATGCAGGTACAGCATTTTTCGTTGTTTCAGCATTGCAAAAGAACACCAGAGTGGTTGGACCTGCAAAATGCGGTGTCCGAGACCCTCTGCCTACAAGACCAACCATGTTTAGGAAATGCTACCAAAGGGGGGAGTTTCCTGTTGGTATTGAGTTTGGGTCGAGAGGAAAACGACTTGTTTGGAGGGTAAGGAACTGTTTCCACTAGACTTAATGAGTGCAAAAATAGTTAATAAATATAGTACCGTTGACGCCGTGGCCGTCGACGCTCTCGCTCTACTAGAGCTATGTGTAGCACCGGGCTTTGTGGGCGGCCGTGCAGGTGCAACGCCGCAGTGAATACTTCAAATAAGGCATTGTTTCGGGATAGAAAATACAAAAATAACATCGAATCATCATCGAATTTAGTAAAGTATTTAAAATTCCTTTCTTCAACTTTAATTATTTACGCATGATATTTTCTTTATCCTGGCCCAAAAAAAAAAGCGTCTCTTGGCACTTTTTGCTACGAAGCATTGACACTTGACCGCCGGTACCTCAGATTCTGCAAGTGGCCTCATACTCAGCAGTGGATTTTACTGAGTGGTTAGAAATATACCTAGCTAGAGCAAGAAGAAAACGGAAGATTAAATCTTTATCAGAAAGGCGAACATGAAATAGTAGAAGAAATAGTAGTAATACCTGGCTCTCACGGGTTGAGTAGATGTAGAACTCTTTTTAAAGGGTTATAATAGTATATCCTCGGAAGTATTTTCCACTATGCCTTTGAGACTATTATTATATGTTAACGTTTTAATTAAAGGCACACGAGGCTTATCATTTTAGCCTCAGACAAGTTTGTTCATCGTGGCTAAGTTGCGATAGCGATGCTCTTTGTTGCAAAATGGTTGCTACTTACCATGGGGTGAGCTTTTTGCGAAGCACCTTGTTTACAAAATGCTCATAGAAACAATATATTTCACACAGTTTATATTCATTTTTCTCTTTCCTTAGGTGCCAATAGAAAAGCTGGACTTCCATCATTATCTGCCAATGTTCTTCGACGGGCTTTCTGAATGTAGCTATCCGTACAACTTTATATGCGAGCAAGGCATCAACGACCTGGTTTCTAAAGGGGCTTTCAAGGTGCTGCCAGTTGTTCCGCAGCTTATAATTCCTATTAAAAGTACGTTTTTAGACTTTAAGAAGGTTTTTGCAGATCTGCCCCCCTAGCACGGGGATTGTTGTCTAGGGTAGAATAGACAATAATGACATTGCATCGCCATACAATGCGTAGGTACATTATTGATGTTGAAGGAATGCATTTCAAATAAGTTACGCATTGGATGACGAAGTGACGTAATTTTTCTCTATTCTACCCTAGACAACAATCCCCGTGCTAGGGGGGCTGGACCGCACCTGCAAATGAACATAGGTACGAATATGGGCTTTAACTCGTAGGTAATAATGTATTTTACACTACGGCTTCGCACGCGTATTTTTGGTACGATACCTAAGTAGCCTTTTATCTTAATTTTGCTATGTTCTAAATGTACGCCACATCTTGATCTGTTCAGTAGATTTGGAGATCGTAGGTAACTAAATTAAATTCATGTTTTACAAACTTTTATGTTCGTAGCCCGCTTACATTCATAATGAATACTTTACATTAATTGTTTTCCAGATGCTCTAGCAACTAAACGTCAAAACGTGGTGTGCCACGCACTCAAATGTGTCCAGATGATAGTGATGGGGTGTGAACGCGTCGGTGAAGCTTTGGTGCCGTACTACAGACAGATCCTACCCATCCTCAACATCTTTAAAGATAAAAATAGTAAGTTCGCCGCTTCCGATTTGTTAGCCAGAACTAAGAATTAAATATGTATTTAAATTCCTACAAGATTCTTTCACAGGAAGAGATAGAACAGGATACAGAAATGTATTTGACAGTGTCGATCAGTTATGGGATTAGTGGGCTTAATTAATAATAATAATAATGCTGGACAATTCACACAGCATTATCTAGCCCCAAGCTAAGCAGAGCTTGTATTATGGCTACTAGATAACTGATATACATAATATAATAATTAATTGCTTTTATTTCAAATTACTAACCAAAGGTAATGTCGTTCTTCTATTAAAACATACAGCAGCCAAATATCTTAGTAGCCTACGTTCCGTAGACAAAGGCACGATATCATTTTTTTGTTTTTTTTACAGATTTTTATGTTTTATTTATGTTTATTATCTTTCAACTGTAAGGATAAAAAATGCAATTACGTCATAGAAATCTCAACTTCAGTGAAAGTTTTTATTTCGAAATAACACCTTCCTTTCTTTTTCACTTCGGTAGCTCAAATTCAGTTTAAAACCTGCAAAACATTTTAGTGAGGCACTTTGTCACCTAATTTACCCTGTCGACTCATTTTAACCAAAGCTCGGTTGAACAATGACGAACATTTACAAAACATTAGCTCGAAGTAAGCCGAGCATAAAAACGACACTCCTCGACCGCAACTATTTCAAAGATGCGAGAAATGTAGCTACCACATTTAGGCTTTGTACACTTGCAACTTGAATTTAAACGATGTTAAATCGTACCTACTTATATTTTATAGGCATGTACCGTAACTACATAAAAAGTCATAGCATTGAAGATGTTCTATTACATTTTTTATTTCTTTTTGTGTCAGTAGGTACCTTAGTCGGTACTTCAGGCAGGTGATTGATCACTTTTGCTGTCCTAAGTCCCTTTTAGAGCTGAATTCTTACAGGTTTACGAACACTGTCTCAGACCGTTGACACCTACTTTAAGTCTTAGGCCTACTGTTTACTTTTAGTTAAATTTTTATGTACAGTCAGTAATGATAGTCACTGAACGTTTCATAATTTTTTAACTCCAGTAACTTCGGAATTTCTATTGGTTTTTAACAAACTAAAACTAAAAGTGCGCCGTGCATCAAAATTATGAGCGAACCAAAATAGTGGCTGTCGCATTTGATTCGCTTTTTTAAAGCTTTGAAAAACTGCAACGGTTTGACTTTCGTTGCTGATTGTACTTGCTAGTCACATCCAGATTAAAGATAGTACTTATCTTGGTTGCGAGTTCGATTCCCGCCTCGGTACAAATATATGTACGATCTGCAGACATTTGTTCAGGGTGTTCTGGTCGTTTATATGTATAATAAAAATAGATATCTATGTAATGTATAATATTATGTATATCAGTTATCTAGTACCCATAACACAATCTCTGCTTAGCTTGGGGCTAAATAATGCTGTGTGAATTGTCCAGCATTATTTATTTATTTGTTATTTATCTATTTTACAAATTGGACTTCACTGATGAAGTGGATGACACATTACCTAACTAACTAGATGCCGTCAATGTGTTTGCCTCTGACTTTATTAACTACACTTTGTAAATACAGTTACACATTCTTCTCTCTCACGTCAAATAGCTTAGATTCCAGGAATGCGTCAGATTCCCTAACAATGCGGTTACATGTCAACTGGTGGTGAGGCACCCCACCGCATCCTAAAATAACAAAACACGCCGTATTAACATCGCCATGAGATTCAGTTTGCAAAATCCGTGTATGTAATTAATGCTGTTGCCCGACAAGTCTATAACAGAAAATAATATCTTGTGATGCGTGTCAATTATGGCGTTCGTTTGATTGATGTTTGATCGTGCCGTAAAGTTCTGAATCTACTTACACATTAGGTACATTGGGTGCCACAAAATGCGTGTAAGGGTTAATGGCTTACCCTCGGTGGTGAAGTTTTACTTTATGCCCCAATGAAGTATTGTAGTTACAAAAGTAACAGCTACTGTTTTTATGTTATTGTATTGTAGATTTTGGATGTGGTAAGCTTTCTTTTTGAAAAGTGAAGGAGACTTCACTTATCAACTTATGCTGAGTCACACAACCTTTGTTACTTAGCTTACACTTCGTTTTAAGACTCTATTTTTCTCTTGGTTTAACTACTGTATTCTGTTTTTGTCTGTAAATTTTGTAAGAAATAAAAATATATTCTATTCTATTCCATTCTATTCAACCAACATTGCAGCAATTTTTATTTTGCAATACGAATGAAAAGCTAGTTTTTTTACCTCTTTTGCGTAATTTCATATCGGTTGTATAAAATAAAAGTCAAAGCGAATGCCGTCAAAGGATTTATTTATTGGATGCAGAAATGTGTAAACCTACCAAATTAAGCTGGTTCCGAATATTTTCCTGTGAAATGCTACCTGTAATTTATTATTTATTTAATTTTATCTGTTTTTTTGTTATGTATTCCATTGCAACGGCATTTGCAATGACTTTTTTGAGTATTATAGTTATTCCACTCTCTTACTTGCTGTTTGGTAGTTCGACTGACAATCGAATAGCCATGCATTACCGATTTGATTATTTATGACAATCGAATTACTTTATGAAGAAGTTGAAATCGATTTTGTTATTGTTGCTCAACATTCTCAGGCGTCTACTTTATTTTATACTAGCAGCGCCTCGCGATTTCACCCGCGTAGTTCCCGTTCCCGTAAGAATTTCGGAATACAAAGTAGCCTATGTCCTATTCCAGACTATAATCTATCTCTGTGCCAAATTTCATCCAGATCCGTTTTGCCGTTCTGGCGTGATAAAGGAACAAACATACATCCATCCATCTATCTAAACTTTCACGTTTATGGTATTAGTGAGATTCATATATAAATATTCAATAGAATAAAAGACCTAGTATTATTTTTCTTGTTTTACTTGTTTTTACCCGCGGTGTAGCCTACGTCTTGTAAAAGATAATTGTTTACAATTTTTCGCTTATGCTTAACTTAAAGCTAGTTATCTTGTTTTGCTTAGTTTTGCTGCTAGCTATCTTGTTTGAGCTTTATTGGTTTTCATCATTTTTGGGGGAAATGGCCATAATCCCTATGCTGGGCACGTGAGTTGGATCGCAGTTTGGTGGTAGAATTGTTCTGCGGGAGGCGCTGCTCCACCCCTCCGATGGATATCCTTTAGTCGCTTCTACTCTGCTTCTACGACATACGCGGGAGGGTGGTGCAAATACGAAGCTGCAAAGGCAATTTCATAGATAGATAGATAGATAAAGACTTTATTTGCAACTTCAGACACACACATACAAAATACAACGATTATACAGTACACTAGTAAAAACAAACAATAATACGATTAAGATTAAGAGTAGGAATGTAGTAGTAGTAGTAGTGTAGTGTAGGAAACGTTGCGTGTGCTGCAGCAAGACAAAAAGGCCGTGGCTCAATGAAATTTTTGCTTAAAAGCAAACACTGATTTTCAGCCAAAACCAGATCGAGAGCGAGCAGAACGAGTCACAAGATAACGTGTGCCTAGCTATGAATTATTGTGGTTGTGTAGCGAGTAGCAATCCTGAACTTTTAAAGAATACAGTTGAAGCCATATTTAAATAATAAGTATATAAACAGTTTTTTTTTTTCATCACCTTAAACCTCTTATTTCAGATAACCTTGGAGCCGGGATAGACCATACCACTAGCAGAGGTGAAAACGTGGCTGACCTTATAGAAGAAACACTGCAGATCCTCGAGAGATTCGGAGGTCCCGATGCTTTTATCAACATCAAGTATATGATACCTACCTATGAATCTTGCGTTCTAAACTGATGAAATTTTTCCATCATTTTGATGCAAAATCACATAATACGAGTAATATACGAAAATTATTGTTGGTATCTATAAAGAAGTAGGCAGAGCAGATGTTTTGTAATAAATTGTATTTGAAAGGCTGCCTATTACCAACTTTTTTTAGGTTATTTATTTTATTTCATTAATTTCATCTCATTCATTGTGTCAAATATTGGTTAACGTTTTTAATTTAGCAAACAAAACAAAATTAGAGTAACTTGTCGCAGGACAAGTGTCTTGATTTGCGACAGGCACAGGACAGAGAAGACATGGATTAAAGAAGGCATGTCCCCAGCAGTGGGTGTCAAAGGGCTTCTATATTGAGAGCACGATCGTATAGGACATAACAGTAATTATCCTTGCTGCTTCGTTAACATATTTTGTCGTTACTACTAGATCATTGTGTATTATTACATAACTTTGTAGCTATTAATATTAATATATATTTTTTTACTTTTTACTCTATTTTCTATGTATGGTTTCACAAAAGCGCTGCCTCTGCTGGAATATCTAGCCTTAAATTTAAAATTTACTTTTACGTTGCATAATTATTACCACAAACACTTGTTTAGAAGACATTTTCGAATTCCAAAGATATCGTTTAGTTTTTAAAAAGAATGCATCTTTTTAAAATAACTCGTATTAGTAAAAAAAAATTGCAAATTACTTATTAGTTAGGTTATATTAATATACTCAAGGTTTAATCTATTACTGTTATTTCTTTATTAATTATTACTTAGTTGGTAGTAACATGTTGAGTAACGTTATGTGTATGTGATCAATATATTTAGCTTACATTATTCAATTTGTATAAAAATGACAAAAAATTAAAAACAAAAAAAACATATGTTCTCCAGAATCATTCCCTTTCAGCTTTGTACTAATATTTTGTGGCACTTTGTACGTCATATAAAAACTGGTGCTTTAAAGAATGATAGATTTTAACATTTTAGCAATACAACTTTAGTCACGTATTATGAAACTATCCTCAACTATCAATATTTGCTTGAGTATCGCTTCTGCCATAGAAAATCGTTACTCAAGCATGGTTGACTGAGCAAGCTTGGTCTTGGTGTTGTATAGGTGACCGACCTACTTGAGAACACAGTGCGTTTCAAGTTCTTGAACCATCTTGGCTTGGTCTTAAAATTATAGAATAAACAAGGTTGCTGCCACAAAATGTTATACCAAACCAAAAGGGGGTGATTTTGAAACCCCTACGTTTTCTCAGTATTTTTTTTGAATTTCGATATTTTTAATACACTTACGATAATTTTTTTTAACACATTATTTTAATTATTTTGAATTATACATTTTTTTTTGTACTCATTAATTGTTTTGTTTTATTATACACAACGACTTGAACAACAGAATTTTTAATTCATATTTATATTATTTAACTTTGCTGAAGGAAAAACAAGAAATAACACACTGTTCAAACAAAATAAGGACTCGGCCTATTTATTAAAACATATTAAAAAATCGAAATTCAAAAAAAAATTGAACTAACGTTCTCTCCCTAATGGGTCAGTTACACTTTGTTAAGTAGCAAGTGCAAGTGATAAGTGCAAGTAATCAGTGATTAGTAAAAGTGATTCGTTTACAAGGTGATTTCACTAATCACTTCCGTTTACACGCAGATTTTACTGATCACTTAACACTTGCACTTGTCACTCGCACTCGATACTTAACAAAGTGTTAACCAGGCTTTAGGAGGACTGATATTATCGGCTCATTATACCCTTCCTCTTATATCGGTAATTCTATTTAATGTAATACAAATAATATTTATTAACAAAAATTACAATCAAATAATAGAATTACCTAGTATTTACAATTGAAACAATTGAGCTAACTGTAGACTGTTGCAAACAATCTACAAGTAGCTCAACTGATCCATATCAATACCAGTCGGAAGCGTGCCTGTTAAGGTAATAAGATATTATATAAAGTTTCTAGTATTGTTCTTTGATTCATGTTTTGGTGATCAAAAGTTAGTAATTAGTAATTCTAAAATAGTTAAAAATCATGATGTTTATTTCGTTAAACAATTTTTAAGGTTTATTGATATTAAATTAGAAGCTATAGCTTAAATTCTAAAAATAAAAAATAACAAAAAAAAATTTTTCATTTTGAATCATTACTCACGCTAACAAGGTATCATAGTATCAAATACTTAGTCCGATAACTTATACACTTAATTACATCTGTAAAAAAAGTATAGCTGTCCGTCTTTTGTTACCTTTCTTAACAAAATTGACCACGTTGGAAGATAAAGAGATCGACCTCCGTGGCGCGGCAGACGAAGGTTCGCCTATGACGCAGGAGGTTGCGGTTTCGATTCGTCCCTTGGGACGATTGTTTATACGATCTGCAAATATTGGTGGGGTATTTTCTACATACGAGTATTATAAAAATATATCAGTTATTATAACATATTATAATAATATATCAAGCATTTTATTAAATATATCAGTCATCTAATACCCATAACACAAGCTCTGCTTAGCTTTGGACTTGGATGATGCTGTGTGGATTGTCCAGCATTATTTATTTATTTATTGTTTTTATACATAAAAAAACACACGAAGCCATTGGCAGAAGCTAGTACCAACAAGGTACGATCTTTAGCCAGATTAAATATTTGCCAGTTTAAGTAACTTTAAACTAGAAAAGGGAAAATCAGGAGTTCCGAAACAAAGTACGCGTAGATAAACACTATCTGATTGCGTCCAGCCGATCGATGGGAAACTGGGGCGAACTATAGCTTCTCATTGTATATTTCATAAAACTGTACAAGTTTGTAAGTAAATCGTGATTTAAAGTTTGTATTTATTGACTGTTTGCGTTGCTGGTAAAATAAAATGAGAGTTGCGAGACGCTACGGAAATAACTACTATAATATCTACTACTATAGGTTTTACTTTTTTTTTTACTAGACATCCTAAATCTGATCTCTATTTTATTCAATTATTGTTCTAATTGATAATTTTAGTACTTAACGTAGTACATTACTGACTACAGTACATTTATTGACTAAGTAAGGAAGGTTTTTTTTTTTTGACATGAAATCTTATTTATTGTATTATCAATTGTATCAATTTATTTGTAATTGTTGTGACTAGTGAAATTGAAAATATTTTTCTGTACTAGCTCAATAAAAAAATAAATAATAATAATACGGTTCATAGTAATTTATACCTTAAAACTAAGTAACATAAAATATAAAAACTTAATTAATAAAACGTAAATCATTAAGCGGCGACGAGTCAATGACGCGATCAGGGTGTCATGACAGCTGTCGATCGTCGACAGCTGGCACGGCGGTGTCCCATTGCTGGCGGCCAGTGAACCGTCGGAACTTCTCGCTTAAGGAGTTGGAACTCTCACCATAAATGAAGTGAAGCTTATATTATGGCGAAAGTCCAGATTCTCGACGCGCAGCCTGGAGATGAAGACCGGGCTGTCGCTGCGATAGCCCGGTCTTCATCTCCAGGAAGTTCTCCACAGCGTCTGTCTTAGTTTTGCCTATACCAATCCTCCAAATCAAAGTGCGATTATGGAAGTTGTGCAAACATCCATAACTGACAATGCAAACAGAGCCAAATACATGAAATATGCAATCTCAAGGGACAGTAACAGATCGACCGACTCAATTTACAATCTGAACCAGAGCACGGTAATGCATGCGGGGTGATTTGCATCACATGATGCTTGCAAACTAACTTGTGAACCATGTTAGCACATTGTATAGCCGATTTCTGGCTGGTAATTGGATTTGCCGGTTTTGGTAGACTATGAAATCTTTAGACTCAAGTGATGGTGTATGTAGCGTTTGCTGGAAGTCCATGGATGAAGGCGGCTTACAACCACTGTTTGTCGTCCTATCTGGGAGGGCTTTGTCTAGCAGTGTGGGCTGATGATGGTGCATTGTAGAAGCTAAGTCCTTACTCATTATGCATATAAAAGGATCAGGCTTACGTAGTTATTGTATACTCCTTGGATCAGGCCTTTTACACAATGTTACGGCAGTTTTGCCGTGTCGTGCTAAGTAGACGGCGTTTTCTACATGACTCTACATGATACACGGTTGCCGGCATTCAACTAGACTTGTTCTCTATTAGAACGGCAACCATGACGTGTCGCCGTGCCGTATAGAGTAGAAGCATGGTCTCCGTGCCATGTGAAAGCTGTATATTTAGCTTACACATTTCTACTTTACACGGCATAGCGACCGTGCTGTGTAAATTATCAGTGCCAGAGGGCCATCTAAAAGCCCATACCGGGTTTTTAGATAGCGGTCAATTTAGTTGTTAAAGGATACGACCAATAGTGGCGAAGGGTACGTCAAATTCGTAAATATTCACAGACTGAAAGCTACACCTATTCCACTAAGTTCAACTATAAGTTCAACCGTTGAACTAATTGCACCAAAAAATTCCAGTTCTTTCAACTTTGTTATTTTTTTCTAAAAATTGAACTTTCTGGACAATATTGGTGCTATTAGTTCAACTTTCTGTCACAAAGGAAGAGTTACTACGAAAAATGTATAAGATAAACACCAGGAACAAAAGTGCTTTGCTAAAAAAATGGCTGCTTTCGATTCTCTGCAGGTACAAGAAACATTATTGTTGTATCTTAGCCGTAGAAAATATAAGTTTATACACAAAGCTCAAAAGGAAAGCAAATATTCCACTACGATCGACAACATTGAATAAACAAGAAAATTTTAATATCGCTTTATTGCTTCCCGGGACTTATTACTTAGCTTGTAAACTCCCTCTAGTGCATTCAAGGACAAAAGTGTTCATAATTTAATAGAAAATTCTCAAAAGAAATGATTAACTTCTCTCAACAAAGCATGGTTTTCTTACAGATTGATCCAGTTTCGCTTTCAATTTTAAACAAAATTTAAACTAAGCTTGAACCGAGAAAAACTCAGTTCAAGTAACAGTTTAACGGGATATTTTCCATGACTTTTGGTTTAGTCTGCCAATATTTTAAGAACTCTTGGACACCAAAATGTTCGGCTATGACAATGACGTTGGCGACTGACATAGCCCAACGGGTAGAAGTCCACGGCGGCGTTGACGTTGCTACCCGATTTTGGCGACATTTCGGTGTTTGTGGAAATTGTAGGTCGCCGAAAGTATTTTGTCAACTTGTGAAGCCGACGGATAGGTATTTGTGGTCGGAATGTGTCGGTGGGTTGTATAAGCCAGGATTATGGAAAAAAATAGGGTAATTTTGCGTTCTCTCATAGATATGCCATTGCGTGCTTTCAGTGTTACATTTAACAAGAACACATTGCCCAGATTGTTTTAAGGCCAAAAGATGTGTAAAATGTCAAGCATTTATTAGTATTGTTTGATAGTTTTAAAATAAAAAAAATGTTGTTAGCGACTGTACCTACTAATAAAATGACAAAGTCAAATATCTAAACTTTCACGTTAATGTGATATCAGAAGAGTTAGCGTGATACTGTATTGCATATATTCTGTGACTACGTGCCTACAAAGGAAGGTTATCAGTTTGTTTGTCAAGACAACTTGGGCTAAACGCTTTTTAGGTTGATTGAGAGAAGGGTCGATTGAGCAGAGAACCACTTTAAAAAACCCTTGTGACTCTCCTAAGATATCGACCATATTATGTGCAAAACAGAGCAATTTCATGATATTGTCTATCATATTTTTTTTCCGAATCGTGTTTTCACGTTGAAGGAACCAAAGAAATAATGTAGAATTTTAAAAATTCGAATTACAAAAAATTTCCATTGCGTACCTACTACGATCTAGTCCTAGTTTGACAAGCAAACACGCTAGGTTTGCTCTTAAGTGAGTGTAATATTATTGGGAAAAAGTGGGACTATGAAATCCTAGAACCTACAAAACCTAGTGTAAAGTTTACCTAACCGAGGTGTAGGTAAACTCTACACCAAGGGTAGGTATTCTTGATTATTAATCGAGCGCCGTGCGGCTTACGGTACATTTATCAGCGGGTTGCAGACGTGGCCGGATCCAGGCGACACCTTTTTAGTCGCCGAACATTTATAACTGAGGGAAGTTATGTCAGGCTTACTAGATGGCGCTGTTGAAAAAACGCCAAGATATAAAGAATATATTTTAAACGGTCATCGGTATTTCTTATCTTTATTATTTACTAGCAGCGCCTCGCGGTGTCACCCGCGTAGTTTCCGTTCCCGTGGGAATTCCGAGATAAAAAGTACCCTATGTTCTATTCTAGACTATAATCTATCTCTGTGTCAAATATCATCCAGATCCGTTCAGCCGTTCTGGCGTGATTGAGTAACAAACATCCATCCATCCAAACTTTCACATTTATAATATTTGTGGGATTAATAACAACCGGGTAAAAGATTTACGCGCTGCGTTAAAGACATCTTGTAACCGTTGTTTTTTTTTTATTTATTCCTCAATCTATCTGGGTATCTTCAAAACAAGAATGAGCTTAAAACTGGTGTCCTCTAGACCTTTGTGATACATCGTCAGCCACATCGTCATTTTCTACCTGGTGAGGTTTTGGTAAAGGAATGTTACATCGATTATAAAAAAATCTTGAATATTATCTATACTATAATACTATTATAAAGAGGAAAGATTTGTTTGTTTGAAATGGCTCCGAAATATTGTACCAATTTGAAAAATTCTTCCACCATTCGAATCCTGCAGTATTCCTGATGAATATTGGCAAAAGAATAATACCCGTGCGGATCCGGGGCGAACCGCTAGTTTAGAAATAAAATAATAATTTGAAGTAATCTCGTCAAAATGCCACATCTAGGACAAGCATTTCTATGAGCAAAGCGACTTGAGACTAGAATAATTTATCTTGGGAACAATCAAGAGAGTAATTTTCGTGAGCAGTGCACTTGGAGCAATTTTTGAAAGTTCAGTCTCATTTCGCCGGGCAAATGAGCAATGTTTATATTATTTAGATTTTCTATTTTCTCGCTTTTTGTCATCATACCAAGAATAATAAACAGCGTTTATTTTAGTACTGCAAGCATGCGTGCACATTTATGTTTTTTTTTTAGGTTGATTATTATTTTGTCTGGACCAAGGACAAGGTAGTCCTCCGGACTGGTAACTCCGGAACAAACAAACAGTATCAATTCAATATGTATAAATGCCTAATGAAAAATAATCATTGGATTTTCCACCAAATACACTGATAAAAAACAAGAATCGATCTAATCACCTATTTAGTTAAGTACAATATAAACATACCCATTTATCAACCCTACACAATAAAAATAACAACCAATCAATCCTTACTATCCTCAAACGAAGTCAGAAATTAATTATTTCCCCACTTACACTGAAAAGCACTATAAAACTACTGAAACAGTTCTGTTGGTAACATAAAATAAGGTATAGCCGTAGAAAAATCGCCTGTAATTAATAAAACAGCGGACTGCAAGCATATTTTTCATCATTATGTGCTCATTAAAGGCACCCATGAAACTGGATCAGGAAAAGAACAAAACTGTAGAAAGAATGGTTTTGTTTGAAACTGTTGTGCTGGTAAATTTGCTGAAACGTTTTTTTGGCGACGATTTTTTTGCTGCGCCAGAAATTTAGAACGTGAGCAACTAGGGTTAGTTTTTCACGTTCTACATTTATGGGTTATCATCATCATCATAGCTACTTGGGATCACCGACTGATTCCTATCAGTAGATTAATAGATATCGTTTATTATCAAAATGATAATATATTTTTGGAGGATATGGCGACAGCTACTCGCAACTTTAATTCGTAATATGTTCCGTTATACCAAAAATAATGACTGAAACCTTTTTGAATTTTCCACAGAGTTGTTTTTCTGTAACTTAACAATATAAGCTATATTCTTTATTAAACAAAACGTAAGCTATTGTTGTTTTGTTTTTTTTTTAAATAGGACGAGAACATGTCATTTTCGACGTTAAAATATGCAAAATGCGACTTGCTTACTTCATTATAGGCGAGTATTATGAAAAAAAACCAGGGACCTAGATAAATACTGTAATTATAAATCATATTGGTAGTACGTTTGTATGGGCAATTCATCATCCGCAGGCCCCATAAATCTTAAGTTAGGTTTACCTAGACCCTAGGGTTCTCTAAAACTAAATAGCAATAAGCTAGTAAGTAGGTATCAGTGGGTGATCCCAAGCGACCTTTTTTCTCTTCTAAAGTTAGGGTACCTAAGGATTCAGTTGGACTAGATACCTAGTCCAACTAAATAATAATTTTTTCATCCCCCCAGCTCGGAAAGAGTATTTTTGCTCTTCGATATCTGAGTGCAAAGCTGTTTTTATCCTCTAGCGGATAAAAACGGCTTTTATCCTCTAGCCAAAAGTTACGTGTTGCACTCGAGTGCAAAGATTTTTAATCTCGTAATTTTAGAATCCTTCGCTTGCTCGGTCATCAAAATTGAGCACGTGGTTAAAAAGCAACTTTGCTTTCTTGTATAACAAATAACTATATTATGATTTTTAATAAAACTGAGAGCCGAGTAGAGCAGTAAAATTAACTAATATTTTTTTTAATAACTTACTTTACAGGCAAATGTAGGTTATGCTTCAGATACAAAATCAGACCGGGATCTTTCTCTATCGAAACCAAAATAATCAACAAACAGAGTTATAATAATTTCAGAGATTTTTAGTAAGATACAGTTTTTTTTAAAGGTGGATAAAAAGAGACAGGCGTTACTGCACAGCAAATGTAATAAGCACAAAAAGTTTACGGACGAACGAATTTTCAGTCAATGAAAATGTTATTGGATCGAAGCTTCGTTTGAACTACTTTAATAATTCACGTTCGTGTAAATATTTGAAAGGTTCTGTAATGCGGTGGTACTTTATTATTATTATTTGAATACACAGGCAGCTCTTAAGCTGATGCGTGCATATCATAGTCTTTGTCAGTGCACTTTTAATGTTTGTCCAGTCTATTTTTAAAATAGTTCACTGAGGGGGCACTGATCACTGATTTCGGTAACCGGTTACAAGTCTTCACAACGCGATTTGGCAATATGTGCTCTCTTGGTTTGCTGGTACTTGGCCCGCGTTGCAGCTTCAGCGAGTGTCCTCTCAGCCTTGTGTTATTGTTCATAGTGTATAGTGCCTGTGACAAGTCTGGTATACTGTAGTGGTTGGTAAGTATCTTGAAGGTCTCTATCAGGTCTCCGCGCTCTCTACGTTTCTCTAGGGTGGTTAACCCTAGTGCTTGTAGTCTCTCCTCGTAGGTTAGATGTTTAAGACTAGGAACCATTTTCGTACTTTATAGCAATTTAAACTCTACTTTGGTGTTCTTCTACACCCTTAGGTACCGTTCACAGTTGAGCAAAAGCCTTGTCTAAACCGACGGTTAGTTTCTCGACATTTCATTTGATACCTCACTGAACTCGGACATTCAATATTGTGTCTGTATTGCACACTGAAGATTTCTAGAAAAGGAATCAGGTACTGTTAGTCGCGAGTAACTACTTGCAAGGTTGAAATTGTATCTGTCAGTTCAAGTCTCGCCAACAAGAGATTTTCCTATCTCGAGGTCACCTTAAAAAGTTTTTCCATATGCGTCTTTCGTTTTCCAAATAACGGCTCTTGGTCATTTTAACCAAAAAATAGGGTTAACCTAATAAGTGCGAGCTAAACAGCTGGAAACTAAAAAATCACAGTGAGCGTGGTCTCCGCCTTCAATCTGCGTAAAAAGGGCATAAAAAAATGTTGGGAACAAAATTTGTAGCAAACAGCGCTTTACAATTTTGTGATATATGTCAACATCATTGAAGGTATTAAATTTAAAATTAACTCCGTCTGTCTGTCTGTTTGTTACCTTTTCACGTCTAAACGGCTGAAAGGATCTTAATGAAATTTGGCAGGGAGTTAAATGGTATCCCAGGCATGGGCTACTTAAAAAGCGCGTGCGAAGCCGCAGGCAGCAGCTAGTACAAAATAACGAAGTATAAAGAAAGGTATACTTAGATACCTATACTAATATCAAAATTATTCGAGCACAAATACGACTAAGTACCTAGTCTTCTGCAATCATCTCTAGAAAACCCCCACAGAGATAATTAACCCATAGCAAAATATATTTTTTTTCTGATTGAATGGGAGAAAATAGCAATCTAATCAACTAATAAGCTCTGCCTTTGAACTCAGCCAATTCCAATCCAATTGCAAAAATTCAAATCGACGTAAAAAACATTGGAAAAATAAGCTCTACCTCCATGTTGGTTAGCGATTTTGTTTTATTTGCAGTAACAAACAATATTTCTTTGGTAGGTACTGTACTGAGTGTGTTATACACTAAAATATGTTTTCTGATTGGAAATTTCATGTTATCTGGTAGGCTTTATAACTTTTGAAACATTTGAAACTCTTATAAATAAGCCTTATTATTATTTCTTGACAAAAGCCCTGTCCATATTTCTTAAGATTAACTGAGCCCATTTTATGTAAGAAAAAGTAATAGGTACCAAACAAATGAAAAACCTAAAACACCAGTTCAAACACAAATGTTTTATTTCCTTTTGTAAAAACCCTTTGCTTTCTAACAAGCGTCGCAATACCGCCAGTGCACGGCAGCTAAAATAAATCGCCCTGAGGCTGACTGTTACAGCAAAATGTAACATAAATAAAATTCCCCTAAAATTTTTCCAACGTTGCCAAAGGCTGCATTTTTTTAAGATCATTTTCAATTCAACAGTAACACGTTTTTAGGTGGCCACGCAGAAAAAAATCCCAAGCTTATGGCATTGAATCAAACAGATTTAGGAGTTATTTTGCGGAAATACATACAATACAAAATATTAGAGTAAGTATTTATAGGGGTCAGTTTAATTTAACTTTTTTTATGGAAAAACAAACACTTATTGAACTTATTGGTTCATAAGCTCAATACTTTCCACTCACGCTTTCAACTCAAATATCAAATATATCAAAGTGCTTTATTTCCTTTAGACCTTCAGGACTCTTGGACACGTCACAAAATAAAAATTCCATATGTAAACTAGGAAATAAAGTGACCACTTTGATTTTTTGTTCACTTCAATCTTTTTAAGGTAAAGTAAAGAAGCGAACAAGACAAAACAAACTCTGTTTGTCAACACCGTCGTCCACCAATATTTCTTTACAGTGTAACTGTAACCCGTTTTTAGACTATTTACAGCTTCGCCTAGACAAATTTTGCAGTGTAGATAAGAAAGAAACAGGACAATAGCCGCATTAAGTCGGCTTGTGCCCCTAATGGGGATTATGCGGGAAGGAATGACGTTGGTCGATGCGAGCTGAGCTTAGTTTTTGGGAAGATAATGGAAGAATGGTGGCAAAATGAATTTAGCCAATTTAGCGGTGTTTTAGTTTTGGTTTGATACGGAATTCGTATTATGTTTTAGGTTTTTCATTGGTTTTGGATGACCTTATATTGGTGCTTTGAATATATCCATGTGTATTTAGATGATTTTGTGATACATCGCATTTCATAGACAATTCATAGTTTCTAGGTTTGGCGGCGCGTAAATTTTTCAAAGAAAATGACGGATCAGTTTATTTCATATGAAATTTCAAAACCGTAAATATTATTTCTTATTGCGAGAGTTTTTGCATTGAAATCTAGCAATCAAAGTGGAAATGTCACAAGAAATATTTCTTTTATAAAGTTACAAAAGATACGTGAAACAGGTGAGTGGTTCGCAGTCTGTCTGCTTTCCAGTCCATATGAGTAGGTACCTAAGTGATCGTCTTCGACGGAACTCCTCGACTGGAAACCTACAAGTATTAGCATTCTCACAATATTGTCTACAATTTTTAAATTTGAGAAAATATACAATTGTTCTACTTAAAAATTGTCTTTTAGATCCGCGGTGTTATTTATTTTTACCGTTTAAACTAAAAACAAAAGAGGAATAGGTTGTATGATCATCATTCCGTAAGTTTTATGTATGTTCGTCGATTTCTCCGACAATTTTATGGACCGATTTGGATAATTATTACGCTTTTGTATGCACAATGATCACGAGGTGGTCTCATAAATGTAAGATAAGTATTTGTCGCGAAAACTTTAAAAACAGTGTCAATACTTATGGTGGGCCTGAACCTCTAAGCTCCCATACAAAAGTACTGTTCGATTCATTTGGAAACAACGTCCCCGATTTTAATGAAATTTCGCATACATAATCGGATTAGAAATACCTATGTTTGTATAGTTTTAGTTTTTCAAAATACATACTCATCATTAAATTAGAGTGAACGTAATAAAATCGCTTTATGAGGATTATGTTTTTTGAAAAACTAAAACAATACAAACATAGCTATTTCTAATCCGATTATGTATGCAAAACATCATTAAAATCGGGGACGTAGTTTCCAAATGAATCGAATAGTACTTTTTATGGGAGCTTAGAGGTTCAGGCCCACCTTGAATTTGAAGTATAATTTTTTTAACAAAACAATTAAATTACCTGTTTACAATTTCACTGCCTACCAATTAGTTTATCTATAGTAGTCTGGCTTTCTCGATAAAAGCCTAGCCTAGTGAGGAAGCCGACCAAAATCACTTTTAAAATAAGCTCGGCAAATTATGTACAGAATGACCCTTTTCATGCGTGCATGGTTTAAGCTAACTTTTCTAATCTCACTAATATTATAAACGTGAAAGTTTAGATGGATGGATGGATGGATGTTTGTTCCTTTATCACGCCAGAACGGCAAAACGGATCTGGATGAAATTTGGCACAGAGATAGATTATAGTCTGGAATAGGACATAGGCTACTTTTTATCCCGAAATTCCTACGGGAACGGGAACTACGCGGGTGGAACCGCGAGGCGCTGCTAGTAGTCTATAATTAACTTTGATAATAGTCGATGACGATTTGCGAAAGACTGCTGGCAGATGCTGGATGCGGCAAGCTGAGGACAGGGCGCGATGGCGCTCATTAGGGGAGGCCTATGTCCAGCAGTGGACTGATATAGGCTGATGATGATGATGATGCGTACATGGTTAAAGCTTATTTGCTGCAATAAATATTTTTTGCTATTACTTTATATTAGTTTATCGACTTTAATAAGTTTAAAGTAATTATTAATTTAGCCAGAGATAGCAACAGTACTTCTAATAACGGATTACTTAAACAATAGCACTCAAACAAAACAGTCTGATGCAATTACCGGGGATCATGGAATCATGATCGAACAAAGCAACTAAACAATTAATAGGGAACCGTGCCGCTGACAGCGAACCAATGTTCTAATCATAGCTGTACCAACGACTGTGGCGTAGTGGATGTAGTGCTGAAGTTCGATCCCATCGCTGGACGAATTGTTTGCATGATCGGTAATTATTTGGTGTTTCCAATGTAAAAGAGGGTTTGACTGACACTTGTTGTAACCCATGATTGGTCTAAATCTTTTCTTATTAAATTTACGAATGTTAGGTTTTATCAGTCAATGTAGAGCCGAAATAAAAAACCGCAAAAGAGCTTGTGACATATTTATTTGATATCAATATTTTTGTTAATCTGAAGACAGGGCGCTATGGCTCTCATTAGGGGAGACCTATGTCCAACAGTGGAATACTATAATAATAATTATAATATTTTATTTCAGGCAACAAACAAAGTATACAAAAGTAACTTAATGAGGGCTCATATAATAAATACCTTATAGACTAGCTACTATAACATAGATAAAAACAATTAAAATTAACCGAGTCATCGACGCTCGGATGACACACGAGCGGTGTGTTATAGACTATAGGCTGATGATGATGATTTTTTTAAAGAAAATGGCGCCCGATTTATTGGGCCTTCTTACAAAAAAACTAGATTGTATCATGTATTGTAAACATAAACCGAGAACCAACAGTAAAACTTGGTAACCATTATGAATACGTAGGTACAGTTTTGCCGAACAACATACGGAAAATACAAAAATAGCGCAAAAAACTGGCCCTTTTCAATCGGTTTCCTGATATATTTTTGACTGGTCGTAGGTATAGTTTTTATCTGTAGAGTTGTCGGACACAAATCCTTATTCACATGAAGTGGAAGATGAGTCGTGACAGGGGCTTTTAAGTGTTTGATTCTTCTTTGATGTTTTGAGGAAATCGGATTTATGCTAGTCGAGGAAAAATGTGTTTGTTGATTTTTTCGTACCATTTTTAGATAAGATTCGTTTTGGTTTTTTCTTTTAGTTTGGGAGGTAAATTGGGCTTACCTTAATACAAGGTGGATGGTTTATCGGCCTTTGGAGTTTTTAATACGAGTCCGTTTGATCCCATTGCTGGGCAAAAGTCTACTAAAATAAAAATAGACATGAGTCAGCTCACAACGAGAGGCGAAGCGACGCGACGCAGTACACACATTGATAAATAAAAATAATTAAAAATTAATATATAAATAAATAAATAATGAGAATGACCGATATCAAAGAATAAACGAATTGGGGTCATACACTTTAACAACCAAATAATAGTACATACTAATAATACGTAATACTTCATTGAATATGGCTCACAATCAATCAAATTTAAAATTAACAAAACCAAACATTTACCAATATCTGCTTGGGACACTGTTCATTCAATTCCGAAAACCTGTTTCAGTAAATTTATCAGCAGATAATAAAGATTTATCTTGACTAATATCCCAATATCCATCTCATAATAAATCTTACGGTTATCAAGGATTTATTTATCATAAAGTGCATTGAAGCGTGTTTATTGCAAACTCGAATGCCATATTTCTTGGAGCGTTAACATCAAAATAAGTTTTACTCTTGGTTCTCGATTTTGGTTCACAATACAATAATAATCCATTTTTGTAAGAAAATACTTCATATCTTTTTATCCATTTCGTCCAACTGATCGATTTAAATTTTATCCGTCAATAACTAGTACTTGGCTTCGAACATGTTTCTGGGATGAAGCCCTTAAATGTTTTCAGCTGTAAAACTACGCAATTCTCCTCTAATCGTTTGGTACTCACAAACACACTAAGTTGTTTTAATTTTAAAAGTAGAAGAAAATTTACTTTTAACTTATCCTAATTGAAGTACGTGCACATAAAACAAAATGAAGAGGCAGCGGAGTAGAGGCATGAAATACGAGATATCATCCTTACTATCTAGAACATTTGAGAACTTTCGAGAACAAGTAGTTAAGCGAAGAGTTAACAAGCTTGCAAGATTTTCGCATGAATTCACGCACTAACTACGCATTTATTCGGCTCGCCGGTGCTAACACACAGCAGAATAGCCAAGATTATAAACCTTAACACCTCGACATAAGATTATATTTGAGCTCGTAATATGAGAAGGATGTCGCATCTTGGTATAAGTTTCTCTCGTGCGTGAGTTTCTCCAAGTAACATAGCCTACTCATGAAAAGGTAAGGATTCTGAATATCATATCTCGCAAATTCTAGCTAAGAAACTTTCTTTACTTCTCGGAATAGGTACGATAAGTCATCGACCAAAACATAAAATTTTTTTTCTCGAGCGCTCCCCACTCACCACTTACTTAATTACATATTAACTTTAATATGACTACATATTAACTTTATTGCATGAAAAATGGTTTAATAAAGGTCTTACTTAGGCTTAAAATTAGTTGAACATAATTCACCGAATTATTCGGCATACAAAATAGACACAAGAATACTGTAATATAGATTAAAATTGAGCGACGACGTGCAAAATTAAATGTACAAGAATGAGTTAGTCTTAGAATGTCAGTGAATTTATTTAATGTCAATCTCAATAGTTGAGGAAATCAGAGTATAAAATGATTTGTCGATAAGCCACATTTTAACTTAAATTGAATAGCTTTGTAAGGTAACTCTTTTGGTATCTTGTTAAAAATGCGTCCACACATCGCATGAAAACTTTTTTGGTAGAGTGCAGGTATCGGCGTTCTGGGCGTACATAGTGTTTTTTAAAATATTTTGTATTTGATTTTTGTTTTGTTTTTAAATGCCGCTGACTACTCAGTGATATTAAAAAGAAAAGCAGAAACAAAGATAATTTCCTGAACCTCACCATGGAAAAGCCAGTTTAATAACTATAGAAGCTGCTGTACAAAGCCAATGATAAACTAAATGATAGAGCGCCGGTAGAGCAAAAAGAAAAACACCAATAAAGTTTATTACAATAATGTCAAAGTACCTGTTCATAATGAAAGGCAGCCGGTCCTGCAAATTGAACCAGATGCCTTTGCCTATAGGACTATCTACAGACATACCTATCCTGCGTAGCTATAGTACGTTCCATTATATTCCGAGTGCATCGATATTTCGTCGTTCAGGCTGACCTCTCTCAAAGGTTTTATGAATACAAAATTGAATAAAGTTGGAAGCGTTTTTTCGGATGACAAAATGTTGGCAGAGAGAGGAAAGTAGGTAAAGGAAGTAGTAAGTGCTGGCTTTAAGTTCCTCTTATTATAAAGGAAAGTGGTTTGTTTTCAGTTTTCCATTTTATTTTTCAGAATTTAATTGGGCATAAAACTAAATACCAACGTTTTAGGGTTTCGTACCCAAAGGGTAAAAACGGGACCCTATTACTAAGACTTCGCTGTCCGTCTGTTCGTCTCTCCGTCTGTTACCAGGCTGTATCTCATGAACCGTGATAGTTAGACAGTTGGAATTTTCACGGATGATGTATTTCTGTTGCCGCTATAACAACAAATACTAAAAACCGAATAAAATTAATATTTAAGGGGGTTCCCTTACAACACACGTGATTTTTTTGCCGTTTTTATAGATAACGGTACGGAACCCTTCGTGCGCTAGTCTGACTCGCACTTGGCTGGTTTTATTTAACAAAGAACATTACAATCAAATAAAAGAAATTAATTAGAATTCGTATTTACAATCGAAACAATTAAGCTAACTACATACTGTTACTAACTATCTAAAGGTAGCTCAACTGATCCATATCAATGCCAGTTGGAAGCGTCCCTAGAAGAGTCTCATTGAATCAATGCTGATGCGCTGCGTCAGATAGGTACCTGCTCTTGGGTCATACCCAAACTCAATTACAATTTATACATACCTATGTACTGTATGTTTATGTTTGAGACTGTAAGCCAATCTACCTTATGTTCTACTTACTTACTTAATCATACAATAATATTCTGAATTAAAAGACCAACATAACAAATAATTTCAAGCGAGGCTAAAAGCGATACATTGGCAGCGAACGTCCTTCTACATAATAACATCGTGTGCGAGAGCGGTAATTTCCTTAGGCAGCCTTATAACATTTAAGCCCCGGTCAAATCTAATTTTGCAATATCACCGTCAGGAAGCTCCATAATGCAATTTCACTGCTATGAATCGTCCATCGGTAGCGCGCAAACAATTTTTTCACCCGCCACCCAGTGACCCAATTCCGTTCAGGTGACCTAAACTCATATTTCCACCAATAGTACAACAAGAGCCTGTCAATTGGTTAACTATATTAACCAATGGTGTGCCTAGGCGTGGCATGGCAAGGTGCCAAGCCAGATGTGCCGAGCTGCATCTTTTACGCCTATTCACTTGTTGGTTTTGGCGAAATTTTAAACTGTAGGTTCTTGAGGATGTGAGGCGATTCGGCGGTAGGCGGAGGTCTTCGTGCCAGCTCGGAATATGTTAGTACTATCTACAGTAACTAGAGTAAATGTATGCTGGTTGAGCGGACTGGTTGCCGCATTGCTGTTTTATGTAGGTCATAAGACATTTTCTTATTGGAGCGGCCGAGGCTTGCAATACCTACTCGTTGCAAGGTTTATTTCAAGAAACTGGCTCATTCTTACTGTAGTTTATTTCTATTTTATAAGATGTGGATATTTTTCAAAGAATGGATAATGCTGGACAATTCACACAGCATTATCTAGCCAAGTTAAGCAAGTGTTGGGTACTTGATAACTGATATACATAATAAACATAGTTCTAATTCGCCGAAAGGCTACTGGCATGTTTTCATTTCGGTCTGTTAGTTGTCCACCTGTGTAGTGTGAAAGAATTTTTTAGAAGTTCAGCAGTGCGTAAAAAAACTGCTATAAAACAATCAATTATTCTTCCACACAAAAACAAGGGCTGAATTATTTTTGAACATAAAACGAGATAACGAATACCCTACCCCTTGGAAGCCGTGCAAAGTGAGAATCCATACAAGATCACCGTTCTTATAAAATACCCCAAAAGGCAATCAGAACGGAATCATATTACTTACGGAAAACTTTATACGGTATGTTTTTATTTTAATTTCAAAGACAGAAGACGAGAAACCTCTCAAAGACTCGTCGAGAGCTAAATTAAAAGTCGACTCGGCGAGGTCTACTTACCTATGCTTTATTTATTTGTTTTGCAGAGAAAAATTATTTAGATGTGCTCTGGCTTAGAAGCCGCATAAATATCCTGACTTTTTAAACCAGTAGAAGACGTACAATTTATCAGACGATGCGTTGTCCATTAATCCCACTAATATTATAAATGTGAAAGTTTGTATCGATGGATGTTTGTTACTCAATCACGCCCGAACGGCTTATCGGATCTGGATGAAATTTAGCACAAAAATAGATTATAGTCTAGCATAGCACAAGGCTTTTTATCTCGGAATTCTCACGGGAACGGGAACTACGCGGATGAAAACGTGAGGCGTTGTTAGTATTTGATATTTTATAATTCGACGTACGGTCTTTAAGAAAATACTGATTGACTAGTATGAGTTAGCACAATATCAGAACGGAAAATATTTCGTTTACTACCGTTGACTCGTCAGTGAAATACAACATAATATCACTGAAAATCACTCGTATGAAACTATTGGAACGCTGTTGAACTGTGAAAACTAGTTTGTCAGAGATCCGGTAGGGCCGCTGCAAGTAGCTAAATGTATAGATGGAAACTATAAGGAAACCAAATTTTTATAGTTTTCGTTAGCTGTATAAAACTCTCAAAAATGCCTCAGAAAACTTAGATAGCTTTATAAATGAAATACGCATAGAGGACATCTCTAACACAAAAATGTGTTAAATCACATAAAAGTGTCTCCAAATCGCCACCTAAAGCATGAAATATGGAGTAAGATAGCTTCTAGATTATTCTACATCATGCACAATGAAGACATACGGGACGCGGCTTGGCAGACTGCCTAGATGTAAGGGCAATTTGCTACGTTTTAAACATACGATAGCTCGGCACAAGTTGTAAACGATATATGCTTTTAACTACAATCACATAACAAAGGAAACAAAATAGATACATCAATTGGAAATGGATTCCAATAATCACTGACTAACACCATCTGTCCACCGCCGCCGGCCGTCACGGACGTAACCGAGAACGTTATTATTACTCAGTCCGAGTTCAGATGACCAATAAAATTTTCTTATTCCTATAAATTGAGAAAATCTTTATAACGCGCCTAAAGCCAGAGGATAGAAGTTTAGAATTTTTTTTACGAAGTCGTACTCATGTAACCTTCAGAACTCATTTGTGTCGACTAACTCGCCGCATTCAGTTCGAAAATTATGCGAAAGATATAAATCATTTTATAGCATTATTTAATATTGTAACTTTACTAAATGGAACGATATGGCTCACTATCAGAAGTATATACTATTATTTAGCATCTGCAAAGTAAACCCATCGCTGGCAAAATAATGCATCGCTGACTCGCTTTCTCTTATGACTTTGGCCACACTGAAGGATCATATGCAAGCAATTTGTTGGAGACAAACTATGAGGTTTCATTTTTACAATAAAGCTCAGTTTTGCTTGTTAGAGCAAATACTATGTCATATTCTTTCTTATCTAGGTTGAGAAGAGATTATGTACTATCAGAATGCAACTAGATTTGAATTATGGTAGTAATGTTTATTTAGGTATGGTTCCGCTACATTTAATAAGTTTGCATGGCACAAAACCTCTATCTAAAATAATGTACATAGTTAGGTACATACCTAACCTATTTTAAGTGCTTTGTTTATTTTACACAATTTTGTTTTAATATATCTAAACTATACTTGCCTGCCACCATGGTGTCCTAATGACACCATGGTGGCGCCACCGGTCCTGCCACACCGTGGTGTCTTGTGCTACCAAGCGAGAAACACCAAAACAAACACCACAACCTGCCCCCCTAGCACGGGGATTGTTGTCTAGGGTAGAATAGAGAAAAAATACGTCACTTCGTCATCCAATGCGTAAATTATTTGAAATGCATTCCATCAACTTCATTATTGTACGCAATGTATGGCGATGCAATGTCATTATTGTCTATTCTACCCTAGACAACAATCCCCGTGCTAGGGGGGCTGGTGGTGGAGTGAGTGAGACGCCAAATAGCTCTTTAGCTCTGAAGCCACCGGCGCTATAGTCCGTAATAGGCCCAAAAATTTTCGGTTCAACCGACTAGGGTTTCGTGGCTTAGTTGGTTGTACACCCGTACTCAGAGTGGGGCGCGGGTTCGGGTCCCGCCGAAATCGAAAATTTTTGGGAACTTATTTTATTTCTTAGCTATATACATATTAATGGTTGCGCCAAGGTGAGGAACCTTCCATACAATGGTACACATTTCGTTGGTGGCGCGACCGATGACGCCATCATGGTAATTAGATAGGGTCCTAAAGACACAGTCTGAATTGACCAGAGTTAACATAGATAGGCACAAATGTATCAGGTATAGTTCAAAGCCGGTGCTACTAATTGGTCAACATTTATTCTGAAAAAACCTGTGCGAAGTTTCAAACAAAATCTAATTTTAACCGAAATTTTGTCCTAAAAGTCTACATTTTTTCAAATGCTCCCAAAATACAATTAATCAAAGTTGATTTTATCATAAGATAATACAAAATGGTTTACGATATGCAGCAAATAACTTTGTCGCTAGTTTTATTGCTTGTGGAACGCAGAAAAAATATAAGAACCACAAAAGAATTTGAATCTCGCGCCAACCAGTGACGAACCACCTTAATCATAAAATTGCAAATAATTTACGAGCGACATATAAACCATCCATTTTAATACTGCCTGACAATCCATTATTTGGTGTTCGTCTACCCGAGTGCGTCAGTACCATTCACGTCGTTATCTGAAAGCGTCAGAGCTATTGACAAAGGTCATTCATACTGTACTTTGCGCTTGCCCGCTCACACTAATTTCGATTATACTTGCCTACCTATTGTAACTATGTCTATAGGCGGACATCGGAGGGTGGACGTGGACGAGAAAGCTGTGGAGCTTTTGTTACTGCTGTCCCTTTTTTCCCAAACAAAATAGTAATCATAAACGTAGAAACCATGGCCAGTTATAAAACCAATGCAGTATTTGAACACATTTGTTGTACTACAGCTTTTTTAAATGTTTAATAATAGTAACCTTGGTCTTTTTTCGGATTAGGGTACAACTCATATTTATAAATACTATTTAACGGGTATTTATCGCGTTTAATTACCTTATTTTCCCGACGTTTCGACAGGTTTACACACTGCCGTGGTCACGGAATGACCACGGCAGTAAATATGTGTTCAGATCGCGTAAGTTTAAAAATATTTAGGGTACAACTCATCCGAAAAAAAACTCATCTGCGGATGCGTTGTTGTCCACTTCATTTTTTGTTATAGGTACAACTCATCCGAATCAAAATTCGCTTGGTTTTTGTTTCGGATGAGTTGTACCCAAATCCAAAAGCGAAGTGGTCAACTCATCCGCAACATTTTCAGTAAGTATAAAACTTTAAAACCCTAAAAAATACTACTTTCAATAAAATACTATACCTCTGTGATAGCAACGTGTTTTTATACAGTGCTATTTCTTGTTTTAGTATCATCAAAAACTTTTAAGACTCACATTAAAAACAACTAGTGCTTGAAGTACAATTGACTCTACATATGTTATTTTAGGATTTTATCAGTAAAGTAGACTTAAAAAACTCAAGCATCAAAGCCATTCCAACAATATATATCGCTTCAAATAACATCCCACACTCTATATCTCATATTAGCAACTGGGGGTACACAGCGTGTATATTGTTAGGCGGAACTGTAACAAGCTTTTGTTATAGTTCACCGGGCGTGGTACGTGACATGCTCGGATTTACTGTGACGAAAACTGGACATGAATAGTCACCCTTTAGAGTTTCCTGCCTGGTCTGCTATACTGATGAAGGGGATACATTTGTGATTTAGTTAGTCAGATGTTCTTGTTGGTCGTTGTTCTTAGTTCCTAATAAGGGAGTGCATTAATTTAAAAGTTTTCGTCACATTCAACAACACAGTTCTTACTACCTTGCTTTGTCTAGCTGGTTTATTCTTAGGTGCTTAAATGATTCTTTCTATCAATACGTAGATTAAGTAACCAGGTCTGTAGAAAATGATGGATAGTTGGTTTTCTATGTGCAGGGACAAATACCAAATAGATACTGTTCCTCAACTTGTGTTAGACTAGGTTATACTATTTTCTACCATTTCTTTACTTTTTTTGTTGTTTTATGCTTAGTAGATAAGTAACATTATGTTGATAGGTAGCACACACTTGAGCTAAAATAACTAAGTAGATATAATAAGATAATAAGTACACTTATATAATAAGTAAACTTTTTTTTTGTTTTTCTCTTATAAGTGAACTGTAATGTTCTTAGAGAAAATAAAGGTTCTTTAAACCGACATTCCATACATTTGGTGCATTGCAGCGCCTCTACCGGAAAAAGAGAAACAATTTTTCGTATTTGACAGCGGTTGAATGGTTGCATTTATCTTTCGTATGGTTTTGTGAGATATAGCAAAGGTTTTTTACAGGGAATATTGTATTTTTCCCATTCTAATTTTACACAATCATTTAGCATACTGACCAGGAGTGAAAAAAAGCTGGACATAAACAGAAACAGAGCGGGAGAGAGAAATAATTTGATGTTAAGTGGGTATTTCTATTTAATTTAGAATTTAACCCTACAAAGTATATAAAATGTACCTTATTTCTATCTTATTATACATATAAATAATTAACTACAATTTGGATAGTATACCATTTATATAGATTTAATATGATTGTCATTGAACCCGTGGAACGTTTATCCAAAGGCGAAATACACAAACACACTCTGCGATGCTCTTTAACCACCATCAGTAGTCACATATCAAATTATGATGTCACTAATCGTATTACATCCCACAACCACAGCCTGGTAACGAAAAGCTGGGATAGTAATACTATCCAAGCTCTTCCTTCATAACTATTGCATAAATAGTATGTATTCACTAATTCTAGTAAATTTTTTTTCATAGGAATAAGCCCAATTTCTACTAAAATTATACATGCAAAAGTGTGTTTGTTTGTTTGTTTGTTTGTCCTTTCTCCACGCCCTAACTAAGCAACCAATCGGCTTGATTTTTGGCATGGAGTTAGTTGAAAGGATGGAGGGTAACATAGGCTAATTTTTAGTTCCAATGGGATAGAAATAACCTTAAACAACGCATGCGAAGCCGCGAGCAGCAGCTAGTATTAATTTATAAAAGGTATGTAATCACTCATTTTAGCCAACTTCTTTCCAAGGGAATAAGTCACCTGCTTCCATGCTTCCACTACTTTTGTTCACGTTGTTCACGGAAGGTAGCTAATTAAGTACCTATAGAAAATCTAGAAAACCTGTTCACCAACTTTGCATCTACGTTGCTGTGTTGACAAGAGGTAAGAAGGTCCTCTTTGACATGAGGTTAAAAGGTCTAAGGTCTCTAGATTACGACTCCAGAAAGACGTCCTATGGAGCCTCTGAAGTTTATTAACTGGAGTATGTAGATATAATAATAATAAAGCCTTTATTTACTGATTTTACAATTATTTTAAGTGTTTCATTATGTGCTAGTCCGGTAAATCAGCGTGTCCTAGTGACACATAGGCCTCCTCTAACGCCTAGTCTTCTCACTTCGCTTAGTCCTAGAACATCCCATTTGATATTTTGGAGTGCATTTTCTAGTTCTAGTAGCCTTTCGTTAGTTCTTAGAGTTAGTGTATTGAGAGTTGCTATGTATGAGTTTTTTGAGTTTCGTTTTCTTCTTTATTTGTTTTTTGTATTTTCTTCTCTATGTTTATGTTTGTGTTTAGTTAGAGGGTTGCGGTCATTTTCCCCCACGGAGACCGCTGTCCGGCTTGGGAGAGTATTGGTTTAGGTTTGTTGTATTTTTGTAGTATGTAGATACTAATAATCTAATCTAGATCAGAATGTATAATAAAAATTGCTCTGTATGTCCGTCGTGTTAAGCGTCACCTGACCATGATCGAAGTAATAGCTTCCATCGACACTCTCACAACTCTTTGCGTTTTCATTTTGTGACGACGTAGTCGATGGTGAACCGAACCTTTTTACGATTAAATCACACCACACAGCATCGACACCATCGAGGCTCAAATGCACACCCCAATAGAGATTTTTTCTCTCTCTGGTGTGAATTTGGCAAAAGTGGGTAGACACAGGATTAGACCAGCTGTTCTGTGTCGTCGATGGCACAAGCATGCTTCTATCTAAATTATGTATATGCTGATGACGTTGATGACATAGTATTGTGGCTTAATCATATAGCAGACATTAATTATTCGAAAGGGTCGTTTGTACCTTGAATGATATTGGTGGTACTGGAGCCGTGTTCTGGAATTTGGGCACATTTAGGTATACTTATAAAACATAGTACATATGACTCCACCGAACATAAAAATAATGTACAGACTCTGGACTATGGATGGAGAGGTACTCTTTCCTCATCCCAAGTTTCTGAAATCTTTTGTAGGTATAATGGTGTGTACTTTCTCTCTAATAAAACCTTTACTTCAGTGGAACATTTTCTCGTGTTAAACTAAAAAAACTCATCCATCCTATGTGGTTTTTGTAGTTCCACCACAAAAGCGCAAATTTGTGAATTTTAAGACGAGAAAACAATGTAGTTATAACCTATTAGGGACCGTTGAGAAACAGACCTTGTATGGCGATATCATGTGACGTATCAAATATAACGTAATCTTGCAATCCATTTTAGACTACCTAGTTTTTATGGTTTCACCAAAATCGCGCAACTTTGTGAGAAGACAACATAATTTGAATCCATTTTGAGGACCGTTAGCTGAAGAAACCCTTATAACCGCTCTTATACTACCGCGCGGTACCGTAGGTGCCGCAAGAGTTTCGTAATGACGTTGTCCGTTGTACGATGCGGAACAGATGCGAAACTGCCGTTGACGCGCTTCGAACCTCGAGTTGCGGCTCCGCAAATTCGATTCCGCGCGGTTATGTGGGACGTAAGGGCGTATAATCATAGTTATACCTATATCATCATGCCTATGAAAAGCGTCTCTTGCATGTCGAAGTTTGAAAAAGTCAATTTTGTGTCATGTTTTGTAGTAACTTCGTGAATTTCAAAATGAGAAGACGAAATAACTTACGAATTGTTTCACAGCAAACTTACCTGTAAACAGAAAATAGATTATAGTAACAAAAACACGCTGAATTAATTAAACTCTTTATTTGAAACTCTGAAAACAAAAATATCCTCATTTAGACGCTTATGATATAAACATAACTAGCTCTTGCCACAGGCTTCTCCCCTTTCGGGGTAAAAATAGATTTGAGTTATTACAACGACAAAACGTAATCACACAAACCGTAGCACAGTACATATTTTAGGAATAAACACACAGTTTGGAACATAAGATAATATGTTTTAATTTTTCAGTATTTTCAGATTTACCCTTTTAATGACTTTTGTACAAAATTTCGGGCCAGAAATGAATGGATGGGCCATTAATTTACTTAAATTTCTTTTGGCGTGAAAAAGTTACTACTTAGATCTAGGATGCCTACTTAATTTCTCAAAAATTCACAATCTTTTGTTTTTTTTTTTCGTTTGTTCTGCAAATTGTTACTCTAATTCCTTGTATTAGAGTACACTAATTGGCCAGAACGAGTCACGCAATTTAGCGTTGGAGAATTAAGAAAGGCGCCCAACCCTTTCACACTCGCATTTTGTGGGATTCAAACTAAACTATCTCTTCTAAACAAAACGTTCGATCATTAACAAATTTTGTTCTCAGAGCCTTTCATTTGTAGCGAGGAGTGTATAAGTAAAGCTTCCCATATTGTGGTTAATTATGATCTCTGGTTTCAGTAGAAACGAGACACGTTAATTAGTACCAAGAAGGTTTCGTAGATTCGTAAAATCATAACAATAGATGTCAAGCTTTATGTCGGTACACAAAAACATCACTGAGAGGTTAGGGATAAGGTTGACATGGCTTAATTTAATGAGAAAAACAACTCCTTCGCTAACTAATACAGTTTTTTTATTCTTACCTTCTTCTATCTTATCTTTTTCATATAAGAAGATAAGGTAGAAAATACAATATACCACAGAAACAAAGAAAATGAAACCAGACATGCTTAGAAAAGAAGAAGTATAAAGGGCAGCCTGATCGCTATAAGCGATCTATTCCAGGTAGCCTTGGGATGGACTGGACTTGAAAAAATAATTGGATGGTGGCACCTAAATAGGTCTTTTAAGATATAAACATAACTAGCTCTCAACAAAAACAAAACGAACATTTCTAAAATGGATGACCAACGTTCGAGAAATTGCCATAGAGCATTTTTATTATTATTTTTTCAAAATCAGTTTAGATTGATAGATGATCATTTATTTACATCTGCAACGCACAGTACATATTTTAGAAATAAACACACAGTTTGGCTTGTAAGATATTATAATATGTCTTATTTTTTCAGTATTTTCAGTTTTACCTTTTTAATGTTATGTTAGCAAGTATAATAAAAAACGAATACTGCATGAACCATCATTCGTGGTTGTAAAGACCATTAATGATGATGATAAGGTACAAAATACAATATTTATGAAAGCATCAAATACACAGCCACAAATATTGACAGACAATAAGTCCCGGCCCTCGTTAAGGGCCCACCTACTCAGAAGACGGTGTAATCTTGCCCCACCTGGCGTGTAAACATGTCAATGCTCTATTTACGGTGTCGAGTATTAAAGGTACGAGTGCGTACTTGTCGAGACTTCTTATTGAATTTATAGAGCACCTATCTAACATGTTTCAACGGTATTTATGTACTAAGAAGGTACGCTTGGGTCATGTTCAGTGGTATTCCAAAATTCTAGCTCTTAATAAAAAAGCAATCAGCGTCTTGGGGACACTTCTGACTGATATTGGTATGAATAAGTTGATATATCTGTAGCTTGTTTGCAGCAGTCTGCAGTTAGCTCAATTCCTTCAAAGAAGATATCTATTAAATAACAGAAACTACATAAAACTAGTATTTACATAATACTAGTTTTATGTAGTTTCTGTTATTTAATAGATATAAAACTAGTATTTACATAATACTAGTTTTATGTAGTTTCTGTTATTTAATAGATATTTTCTTTGTTAATAAAGGAATATTAGTTTATGAAAATAAACTATATTTAATATTTTTTTTCATGTAACTTGAGAACTTATTTTTACAAAATTACCCACAGTTACTGTACATGTATATATATATAGGTTAATTTTTTGGTGATATTTCCCTAATTCTATATTGATCAGCACAAAGACTATTGCTCAAAATTCCAAATTGGAGGGACAACGCACCAAAATCATACGGAAAAGTCCCCCTAACTTTGCCACCAATACGGCGAAGCCTGGCTGGCTAGCTTTGCCGTATTGGTAATGGCAGTAGGGATCCTAAACCTATTTTCCACTCAAAATCAGCTAAGTTCATCGTAAAAATATATTAGACTTAATAAAATCATGTTCATAACATTCCAAACAAACAGAAAAGAGAGTAGTAGCTCGATAACAATATCGTTTTATTATTGTATAATAATACACACTCGTGTTTCATAATAAAGCGAGTATCACTTGAGCTCCTCGTTGCTACTTGAATAGCTCATTATTTCTGTACCGTTATTGCTCTATAGAGGTATGTTTTGCCGTGATCCGTACAGGGAGCACATGTATGAAAGTTATAGGGTGTTCTTTATAAGAATGACCCGCCTTGATCAGAGGTGGTTGGAAGTATTTCGAACTGAAATAAAAACGGACATTTACTTTGACGATAGAGTTAATTCAGATTTCGCCAAACCAAAATAAACTAATTTAACAAGACTTACCTACCTACATGTATCCTTTCGTTTCTTTCGTTATGATCGATAGAAAAAGGATGGCGTCGTTTTTAGTGCTGTCAAAGAACAAAAAAAATTGGTTAGTTTTAGTGACGACATCTGAAATAACACAAATGCGCTATTCTATTTTGAAATTGCACGCGCGTATTGTTTGGGAAAAATCAAGTTAAATATTTGCTTTGACAAGGTTCTGTTCTATTCTGATCGCGTAAGGATTATTGTTTCGTAGACAGTCAATTTTGCTACACAATGGCTACGGTGTAGCAAGCTACGTCGTAGCTAGATACGATTATTGCTACGTTGCTACGGCGTAGCAGAAGGTTAAAAGAAATAATTGTTTTCTCTTCTCTTCATCTCTCATCTTTTACTGTTTTTTTATGAGAACAGTGAAAATGGGAGAAATTAAACTTTTGACAGTTAACAATGGAACGTTGGTCTGCCCATTAATGTCGTTTGAAATCTATCTTAAATCCACTATCTTTATCCAAAAGAATGCAAGACAGCCTAGATAGTTCATGAACTGAACCAGAACCCAATGTTTATAAAACTGGTATCTACAAATAGCACATCCTGTAGTAAGAAAATGAATCATTGGATCATAATCAGAGTCGTTTCTTGAGTTGAACAGCGGGGTATCAATTACGTTACCTTGGATATTAGTGTATTTGTATCTCCATAAATATATTGATTTTCAAGATACCATCATTGCTCAAGGAATAAATTGCTTATACTTTTTATATCTACCTAGTAGAGCGTTATTATATGTGTAATACTTATTGAACGGTTTATAAAAAAAGGTGTAGGTAACACCTTTTTTTAAATAGTGTAGAAAAGTAGTAGAAACAGACATAGGAGAAATCGCTCTCAGCGATATGGACGCCTTTTGTACTGTATATTATGTATTTTTTATTTATACTTTTATTTTGAAAGTCATGTAAATTTGTAGTACAGTAAAGTGTTAATTAATTAATTAATTCATTGTTGTGTTTGTGCCAATCCAACCTAGCTTGGGATAAGGACTGAATGATGATGATGATGAATGTAAAGGTAAACTGGTTTCCATAATTTATTAAGGTAAAAAGCCTGTGATATTAGAATTTTACCTCATATGCACCCAAAACAGTAAGAACTTTCTAAGGTTTTTTTTATTTATTATAGTACTCTGGGTAATTTCTAAGAAATTAATAAATCCCAAAAAACCTTAGAATCAAGCAACGGCAAAACCTCTCGTCAAAGAACTAAATGTAAATTTGGTCTTTGAGCAGAATTGGATAACTTCATTGTTTCCTCTGTAGGTGGCGCTGACGGCGTAAGTGCCGAAAGAACTCCCAAAGATTTTCGGGTCGACTTGATAAGATCACGTAGCTTAGTTGGAAAAAGAGCAACCCTGCGCTGAAGGGGAAGGTGCGGGTTCGAATCCCGTCGAGATCGTAAATTTTTTGGGATTTATTAATTTCTTAGTAAGAACTTTGATTAAAAACACCATTGAAAACAATGCCCCAAACTTTCACGTCCAAAATTGCATATCCATCATACCCTGCAGCTCGACGTAGGTAATATTAATCTACCCTCCCTTACAAAAAAGCATCTCGAGTTTCCACTTGCAAACGGTGGGGAGGGGGCATAATAGAGTGTCATCTTCACATAATAAATGATTATGCTTTATCTCTAAGGTTACCTTTTACGTTCTCTGTTTGCGAGACCCCTTTTAGGGTCGTAAAAAGATGGGTAGGTAAATTTGATTTCGTTCATTTATTTCTTTGTGTCATGGTTTGGATTTGGTTGGGTGGTTTCCAGACGAGATTTTATACAAACGGCTTATTTTGATTCCTACTCTACCTCCAATCTTGTGGGTTTTTTCTTACTTGTTTCAATTCAATTCTTTATTTCCAGACAACAAAGGTCCATAGAAAACACAAAATTACAACATTAGAATCAATTACAATTACCACGAAGACAATAAAACCGAATGTAACTTAATCTATTGTACCCTAGATTATAAGTAATAGTTTCAGTGTTCGCAATAGCCAGTGCTCGGAGCAGTAGCTTTTTGATTCACTTGTTTTTGTCCGTGGGCATATTGCAATTAGATTTTTTTATTTAACTATTTTTTGTTTCTGCTGGAAAGATGTGTTGAAAGTGGACCTGCGTAAACTACAAGTGGAGGCCAGTGCCAGTGCTTGGAGCTGTAGTTTTTTGACTCACTTGTTTTTATCCGTGGGCATATTGCAATTAGATTTGTTTATTTTACTATTTTTTGTTTCTGCTCGAAAGATGTGTTGAAAGTGGACCTGCGTAAACTACAAGCGGAGGCCAGTGCCAGTATTTGGAGCTGTAGTTTTTTGATTCACTTGTTTTTATCCGTGGGCATATTGCAATTAGATTCGTATCTTTTACTTTTTTTGTTTCTGCTGGAAATATGTGTTGGAAGCGGAACTGCGTAAACTACAAGTGGAGGACTGGTGGGAAACAGCGCAGGGCAGGAAAAAATAGCAACTTATCTTACCGGAAGCTAAAGCACACTTCGAGTCGCTGACTCTTTGCTAGTATGTAAGTATAGATTTATTTTTTAACCCATATTTACTTCTATTACAAATCCTACCTAAGCCAGAGGCTACATCGTCTTTCTACCTTCACGATTGCCGCTACACCCGATGCTCAGCTCATGCCATTCGAGCCTTTACGCAGAAAGGAAGCAGTGTACAAAGCGAAGGAAATTGCCTATCAGAACTTAGCGGCAATCAAACCGTTGGACACCAATCTAACTTTGCAACGGACGCTGCTGTATTCTAGTTAATGAGATATTTCTGGGAAGGAAGGGTTTGGTGCTGTTTTATGAAATTGATATTTTGTAGCTGTAAAATATTTTCCGACATACTTTTATGGTTTATTTGTACCTCTTGGTTGACTGTACTGTACATCACCTTTTGGTATCTAAAATGCCATAGGTTTATTTTAAATTCAGTAGTACATTTTTGTTGAATACTCAATTGTATATAAGTATTTTTTTTTTATTATGTCTCTTCTGCTTTTACGCATCTATTATTTTTATGTACCTATACAGATAAACGCCGTAAATTTTACATACTTTTACGTACTTATATATTTCACCGCCGGATTGTAGAAGCAGCCCGTTTGTAGAATGGCTATTCAGATTGAAAAACGATGATCGTTTGGGAAAACCTTCTTAATTTCACTCGACGAGATGGCTATGTAACGTTAAACGATATTATCTATTGTTGTTAATTGTTAATAAATGTCTTTTCTTTCTTTATATTGTAGAACGTTAATCCTTCAACAATCTGCATAGGTAATTAATAAAATTGCGCCGTTTTGCATTCGGGCTAGCCATTCTACGAACGGGCTGATTCTACGATCCGACAGCGACATATACATAAACCAGCAAATATTATGTCTGTGAAGGTTATGACAAAACAATAAGGCCGTTGGTACCCTAAAAAGTCAATTTAATTATAGCTCAGTAATTGGATCAGTTGAGTTACTTGTAGATTGTTTGTAACAGTCTGCAGTTAGCTCAATTGTTTCAATTGTAAATACTAGTTTTAATTTAATTCTATTATTAGATTGTAATTTTCTTTGTTAATAAAGAATGATAGAAACTTAACTTGGGGTTAGATGATGGTGTGTCCAGCATTATTTATATATATACTGGTATGACGACCGATGTGGCGCGGTGGGCGAAGGTCTGCCTGCGACACAGGAGGTTGCGGGTTCGATTCCTGCCTCGGGACAAATGTGTGTACGATCTGCAGATATTTGTTCAGGGTGTTCTGGTCGTTTTCTATGTATAATAAAAAATATCTATCTATGTATTGTATTATATTATGTATATCAGTTATCTAGTACCCATAACACAAGCTCTGCTTAGCTTGGGGCTAGATAATGCTCTGTGAATTTTCCAGCATTATTTATTTATTTATTTATACTACACGTAAAAATCCACGAACAGTATACAATATCAGCTTCATAATTCATTCTCGGAATCTCAGCATCTCTACAGAAAGTACCGACGTTGGTCGGTACCTATCTTATATTGACAAACTTTCAGTAGACTCTATCGAGCTCAAGCTCCAACTTGAGTCAACTTGAGTCTTAGATAAATTAAGATGATGGCAACTTTGTCCCAAAGTATCCTCTTAGTGTATTTCGAGACGTTAGCTCATTGTGACTTTGACTCAAAAATTATAGACGGGAACTATTTAAATATATAGGTACAGTCAGCTGCTCAGATATGTAAACACTTCCAAGTTTTCACTTTTATTTTACTCGGAACTTATTATATAAAAGTCTACGCTCGCATTTTTCATACTAAATAGTCATTGTTCTTGTCAGAATACGATATATAAATTATCACACTGAGTATTCACTTACTATTCAGTCAAATTTCAAAACATGGGAGTGTATACATATTTTCGCAGCTGACTGTACCTACTTGTCTACTAGCCCAACCACATGTACCATCATGTGTTGTCTTACTTGAAAGCATGCTTTTACAAACCAGTATATAGTTGCGCAAGTAAGACGGAACGTGTGGACGGCAAGACGGTAGCTCACGCAAGCCCCGAAGCATGGCTTGTGCTATCGTTTACATGCTGAAGATTGGCATGCGCAAATTTGGTTTGCACGTATGTATTTGTTCGATTGGCCGGTCATTCAAGCCGCGCGTCAGGCCGGCAGTATTTTTGACGCGTCACTTGTTTGATTGTTGTTTTTTTAATCAAAAACAATAAAAGAAAGCTCCTGCTTAAAAATTATCTTCGGTTGACGACATCGTGACACCGAAGATAGAGAAATAAAATCATAATCATCATCATCAGCCTATATCAGTCCACTGCTGGACATAGGCCTCCTCTAATGAGCGCCATAGCGCCCTCTCTTCAGCTTGTCGCATCCAGCATCTGCCAGCAGTCTTTCACAAATCGTCATCCCACCTGGTCGGAGGGCGTCCTACACTACGTTTGCCGAGTCGCGGTCTGCACTCAAGAACACGTTTACCCCAGCGGTTGTTGGTTCTTCTCGCGATATGGCCAGCATACTGCCACTTCAGCTTGCTAATCCTTTGAGCTATGTCGACAACCTTGGTTCTCTGTCGGATGTATTCGTTGCGAATCCTATCCTTCAGAGATAGGAAACATAATAAACCTCTCCATACTGACAGTTCAGTTCAGGCAACAGTGTTTATGTATTCACCACTACAAGCAATAACTATACTCACGTCTTACCAGTATCAAAATTAAAACTTAATGAATAATTTCTACTTTAAGGCCCGTGTTATGAAACCTTGCTCAGTCGTTGATCTACGCTTGAGTGACGCTTTTCTATGGCATAAGCGATGCTTAAACAGAAATCTGAGCAAGCTTTCGTAATACTGCCCCAATAATCTAGGCAGACATCATACTTATGTTAAATAATAGAATCAGGAATCAATAGAATCAATAACAATGAAAAAATACCTATCAAAGCAAGACGTCTTGCTTTTATAGGTATTTTTTCATTTTGTAGACCAGATGGCGTCGTTTTTCTTCTACAACGCGGACTACATTTTGTGAGAACTTATCGGAGGTTTTTTTCGCGGGATTGTTACTAAATATTTTCATCCTTAAATCATACTTATGCCTAAAAACGGTATGATGTCTTTGTCGTTGACTGTACAAAATCATAACGAATAAAAAAAAACTTTCATCACAAAACAGCACACTAACCGCACATATAAAATAATAAATATCCATAGAATTTCATTTTATGATAGCAATAACCAACATTTCGAGGTTTAGCGAATATCCCTTGTAAAAGATAAAAGCAGTGAATAGTTTCAGCAAATATTACCGGTGGGATAATAAAGGAATGCTTTTGTGCACCGAGCTTCACAGATGACATATTGGTTTACATACAAACGCACTAGGGCTTTACTACGGTTACTCGAAAGCTAACGTGCTTTTTGGGCATGATATATTTTCAGGGAATGATATATTTTTTACTTAAAATAATGTAACTTTGACATGACCTAAGGTATAAATAAATGGATCGAATTGAATTTACCCGAATTTCTTTGTTTGGTATCTAAGTAACACAGTTAAAAGATAAAAAAATATATTTCGTTTTAGGTAAGACATCAACATTTCTAGATATAAGTACAAATTTAGTTTTAATATTATTTGGACATGGGGTCTTAAAAAACCCGTTTAAGGCTTCGCTAATGAGTTCCTCGCTCTTGCTATGTCGAAACTTGTGTTAAGATTGAGAGGTAATTGTGAATTTATATGAAAAAATCACTCAAAGAATTCTCAGCAGGTCTACCAACCAGAAAATGGCTTAACTTTTTAGTAATGCTGGACAATTCACACGACATTATCTAGCCCCAAGCTAAGTAGAGCTTGTGTTATGGATATAAGATATCTGATACTAACAATTCATTATATAGATAGATTTTTGTTTTATTGTTTATGGAAAACACCCAGAACGCCCGAAACAATCTGCAAATCGTACAAACATTTGTACCGAGGCGGGAATCGAACGTGCAACCTCCTGCCTCGCAGGCGGACCCTCTCGGCTGCCGCGCCAGAGAAATCGTCAACTAAGTGCTGCGAGAAAAACCCAACTGTCAGACTTGGTATAATTACCTATACACGTATCCACTCTCTAGCAAGAGGGTTTCGTAAATTTTGTTGAAATCATATTCTTTGTTTAACTTTTTTATTACTCAATTTTGTACCTATAACACAATCTTCCAGTTTCCACGAAGGAAACAAAACTGTAGTTGGTGTACCTATAAGGTTACATTCTATCTTCGAATAAAACTCGAACATTCCCTTATAACCAATCAATCGAGAACAAGTAGTAACTCCGCGGTTGGAATATTCAAATTCTTTGCTATATCCGATAATACTGCTCATGCAAAATGCATACAATATCATTCTTTACTTCATACGCGAATGCTCCCGTAATTCATGTAAAACTGGCTATATTTGAATTTTATGCGTTAAAATTTTTGGTGTATTTTAGCCGTAATGTGAAATGTTATTAGAGATTTATTAGACTGCTTTTGTGACCGAAATAACCATTCTTCAAGTGCGTTTCTCGTTTGTAACGGTATTCGGAAGGATGCAATATTTTTGAGTTGAATCGCAAAACAATAAAGATGAGAAGAGGCTTTGCATTTTATAAAGGGTGAAATATTTAAGAAAGTTTCATGAAATCATTATTGACGACCTCTGGGGCGCGGTGGGTGAAGGTCCGCCTGCGACGCAGGAGGTTGCGGGTTCAATTCCCGCCTTGGTACAAATGTTTGTACGATCTGCAGTTATTTGTTCCGGGTGTTCTGGTTGTTTTCTATGTGTTATAAAAAATACTTATCTGTGAATTGTATTGTATTAAGTATATCAGTTATCTAGTACGCATAACAAAAGCTCTGCTTTACTTGGGGCTAGATAATGCTGTGTGAATTGTCTAGCATTATTTATTTATTAAAGTTTGCTACTTGCATAGAGTTATTATGTAATAACTCTATGGCTACTTGTATTTAGAGACAAAATACGCAGGTTATTCCATTTTTTATCAAAAATATAATCGCTTAGTTTAGAGCGAAGTGTCATTTTTATTGTCATTGTCATCTTTGACCCATAAAGGTTTAAGACCTTTAGATTGTAAGTTCCTACCTACTTTGTAAACCCATTTCTGTAAATAAATATGTTTATTATTATATTTTATTTTATTTACAGAATGGGATTCAGAAAGACGTCTTTTCTCACGCTGTCCTGATTAGTATGAACTCGATCTGAGCGGGACTGTATGAGAGATGACATATTACAATCCTATTCTTTAAGTAGGTACGCAAGTTATACCGATTGAAAACCAGAACGAACCCCGAGTCCGGTTGACGGTAATATCGAGACGTAATCGTTACATCTGATTTTTATAGGATCTGCGTAGTTCCCTGTCCGCACGATAGAGGCGCTGTACCAAATCCTATAGAAAACGGAAACGTCACGATCACGTCTCGATACTCTCGTCAACCGGACCCAGGTGGTGTATTTTAATTCGCCAAGGTACGCAATGGCGTGTTTCGTTTCGATTTTGTTTTCGTGCTAATTCGTGCTCTGATTCGATGTTACCAATGGCCGAAACAAAACACGTAGTTACGTATTTAGAGAACTAAATACCCCCCATTGGTCTCAAAATTTGTATTTTATGTATCTCAGGATGTTGGTAAAAGTGTTAAAGTCTGTCAGTCTGGTAAAAGTCTTAACTATTTTAATAAACATTTAGTTTTCACCCAAGATTCTGAAACTCCAACCACATTAACCCACCTCCGCCAAAGTTAAGTCAATAATTTTAATGTAAAACGGAATCTATTTCAATCAGGGCTCAAAGGGCAACTATTCACTAACAAACTTGCCAATTAGGCACCCACTGTGTTGTGTCGTCGCGACGTCAGACGCTCGCAAAATACTTGCTTGTTAACAAAATATTCTATTGATTGGTGAAAACTCAATCACCCGGTTCTGAACATTCGGAGAGGAAATTATTATGATCATGTAAGAACTGGCAGCACTGTTGTTGGTCCTTAGAACACATCAATATGTGCCTTAGACAATTTAACCAGATTGTCTAAGTAGTGCACTAAGAAATTTGAACGTTAATTATTTTACTGTAAATTATTTATACGTATCTCTTTATCATAAGAGAGTTCACTATATTAGAAGTTAGAACCAACGAGAGAGAGAGAGTTAGATAATTAGTGGAGACTTTATGTCCCGTCGAAGTCGATATTTTTTTGATAATATAATTAAATTTCTTAGTAACTACTTTGAGTATGAGAGGCTACGCACTGTCATTACAAAAACTTTAGATAATGAGTTCCTTATTTAAAACACATAACTCAAGTTAAACCTCGAGTCCATTTGACGGTAGTATCGAAACGTGATCATGACGTTATATATTTGAAAGGGATTGGCGTAGTTCTCAGTCCGCACGATAGAGGCGCTGTACAAATACGATAGATTCAAAATATAAAAGATCTCAGCCCTAACTATCTTTGCAAAACCTACCAACATTGGTTTCAACTGTAATTTCAGTATTTACGCCCATTTTCCACAATTCCCAAAAGCGCCATCTCTGCTGAAACGCTGAAACTACGAAACGTTACGGTTGGTTGGGAGGTTTGGCGGGTGGGAGCACCTTTTCTGGAACCCGGGAATCGTAATAGGTGTCGCTACCAGGTGGAAACTGGTAGTACGGTGAGTGAGAATCAAAGGTTGGTCGGAGCTCACAGATGGCGCTTGATGTACTTACTAAAGCTAAGACAGAATTACAAAGTTTTAAAGTTAAAAACATTAAATGTATTAAATATAGTAAAGGTTAATTGGAAGCAAGATAAAAAAATCAAATTAAATTACTAGATAGATAGGATAGGTACAATAACTTTACGCAACATATAAAAAAGCTCAATAATAAATTCAAAAATATTTTCCAACGAGAATGTTATTTGGAAGACTAATTTTTAAAAACCCACGGACATAAATTTAACGAATCACACTTCGTTCCCTTGTGGTCACTCCGTCCATTGTCATAACGGTTGGGTCGCATTTAGCAGCACATTGTAGCATTTTGCGAATTCACAATATAGATCATTTTTTTAACCGTCTTTGAAAAAAGGCCGAGGGAAAAGTATGTGTCCTGCAAAACATAAAAACGGTGTAATTCAAAGTTGATTTTAAGTTTTTTCTAAGCAATCAAATTATTGTATTGTATTCATTTATTTCAGACAATTAATATATCTAATTATGTTGGTATTTAATATGCACTAGAAAGTTATACTAGGTACCATTATAAAATTTCTTAAACATTTTTTAGTTTTGTTGACGTTTGCACTTCAAAGTGGCATAGAAAGATTTTAAGAGATAGTTTTTCAGAAAATAAATCATTCTCAAATTCAGAACACACATTTCTTTTTGACATTTACGTTATTTCTGTTTTCGCCTTTTCTTCTCCCTTGGCAACCATTGCAATAACCACCTTACTCCTACAACTTACAGCCCAATATAGCACATTACATTTAAGGGTCAGGGACTGGTCGTACAAATGAAACCCGACCATAATTTCCCCTTGCAATTTGGCCGTCGGGTGTCGGTAGTTATCACAGTGCGTGACACTTGCCTGCAGCGACCGACCACAAGACAACATTGCTAAATGGGGTGGAAGAACCGACGGGTGTGGTTAAGATATTCTGAATTTCAAGGCAAGATTTAGGCGTAGTACCAATGATCTAAGAAATACATGTAGGTGCTACGGCATTTAATTTTTTTTTATATTCAATGGACCTTCGTTTGATCACAATCTCACCTGACGGAAAATGAAGATGTAGCCGACGATGTATCACGAAGGTCTGCAAAAAAACCTATTCACCCCTGTCTTGAAGAGACCCGGTTGTAATGCATTCTTGAATTCAGAAACCGCAATGGAAACTTCCAGAGAGCTTATCATGGAAAATTGCTTGATGCGAGTAGCGCAGAACAGGTTTTAAGAGGGTTCACGCCTTCCATGCGCAGTTTGGCTCAAAAACAGTACTTTTCAAACTCGTTATTTTCATGAACCAGTTATAAGTTAATTAGTAATAATTTTAGGAAATTTCATTGTCGAAAAAGTTAGTTGAGAAAATATTTGAATTAATATAGTATGTACGCGTTCTATGAAAATAACTTGTTAGAGGTTTTCTTAATTTCCCTGTCAGCATCAGTTTCGAAGCTCAAAATTTTATGAAAATACTGACATATCTAATAAAAAAAAAATGATAACCAATAGATAAAATCCTTGGGAAAAAAGTTAGTTGAAAAAATATTCGGTTTTGGTATCGTACTATGAGAAATTAATTTACAGAAAATGTGAAATTTTACGAATTTCAAATGACTTTTTCACCGATATTACTTATTTAATTTACTATAATAATAGCTTACTAATAAAGTAGAGAATCGTCTTTAAAATCATGCATTTAAAATTTTAAATATTTTGTTGTTATTAATTTTCTGTGAATATTTTAAAACTACTATAAAACGCTGCGCGGAAATCCATTCAAATCAGTCCGCCGCGAGGCTTTCTAGAGTGTGGTCATGTCGCTCGGCGCTCTGACTGACCTGTGTTGACCTTTGTCGTGCGTATAAGGCGAGCGGACATTTATAGCGCCCTCGAAACATTTTGGTACTTTGGTAAGTAATTTTTTTTATTATTATATTTGATGGCAAACATAATTGTAGAATGTATTAATATAGACAAAAATCATATTTCAGATATAATGGGAAATAAAATGAAGTTATTTTTTGCGAAGAAACGAAAGCGCAAAAATTAGCAAACATGGAAAATGCAAGAGCTAAAAGGTTAGTATATACAGGGCGTCCCACGGATATGCCACATGGAGGAAAAGTAACTTGAATATTGTAGATGGAACATTTTACTGAAAGAAGACATAACTTATTTGAATTTAAAAAACAATTTAAACTGCATTTTTAGATATTTAAATAATTACATGGTTGAACCTGGAATCGAACCTGTTACACGAGAAAAATAATCATACCGATCGAAAGGCTTCAATTTAATTTACCAAAAACCCTATATATTTTTGTTGATTGGAGGCTACGAATACAATAATAAGTCAGGAAGTCTAATTCAGAACAAATTCCACACAAAAAGTGGGCCGTGCTTCAAATCAAAAGAATGTAGGTATGATTCGAAATAGCAATCACTTCAGATTGGTTCGCGCGCCTGCTGCAATGGCTGCTATGACAGCTGAGTAATAGCGGCGTGGACGTTGTTATGCAATAAGAGGACCGGACCAAGTCAATAACAAAATAATATTTTGGTAAAATGTTTATCACTCTACAGGGTGTTTTTTTTTTCAAAATGAAAATGCAAAATGAGGTCAGACAACTTTTTACTTCATTTGGAAGGATTTTTCCTTGATGAAATATTGAATCGATAAAATTTAGATATTTTTCAATGAAATTGAAATTTATTATGCTTATTTGGTATTTTTAGTTTACCTGCCCATACGATTCGGAAAAATAAGTGGGTAGCTAACAAGTGGACTAAAAACATTAAATTAATCATATTTTGCGGGACAAAGAGTTCACTGAATTGTTATCCAAAAATATATTTATTTATTAACAGACGAGCAGCCAGTGGCTGATGTGTCTATTATCAGACAGTGTCGAATTTAGTTATTGCGTAATTTTTTTAGTTTGTCAATTTTGTCTCGTAACTAGTTGTCGAGTTTATTCTTGAAGGCGTATATTGATGTGTGATATAGGGTGTTTTATTTTTTCAGGGCCACTGAGAGGAAGTCTGAAACCGTGAGAGTTATCAAAAAGCGATGTTAATAGTTACGTGATTGATTTTGAAAATAATAAGTTCTTCGTTAAAAAAGACAAAACTTTTTTATATTTTTGGAAAAGTAAGCATTTGTAAAAAAAAAATTTTTTCTCTTTTTGCTTCTAAGTTGATAATAAATAAATAAATTTACGACGCCTATGTGCCTTAATGGTTGGAACACCTTCAAAATTGATTTTTTCTAATGGGGTTATTTAAAGAATCATCTGTACAAAAACAGATTTATCACACTGTGGACAATCAATATCATTTTGAACATTTATTAAAATAAATTCAAGGTTATTGCGCTTATTTTGATTTCCATCGCCCAGTTTTTCTACAAAAATGACAGAAAGTATTTAAAATCTAACGTCCGTGCGTAGATGCGTAGAATCCGACTGTCAGTGCTACCACTGACAGTCGAAAGACGGACGTTAGATTCTATCTACATAACCCTGCAAAATGTACTACATATATCTGACCAAACTAAAATCACTACTTTCAGCTTTTTTGAAGAGGGTATGCAAGAAAATTTTATGTCAAAAAGCTCATAACGATAAAAAAATATGACAAATTTTGATGAATTTTGACATTTCTTTGCGTATAGTCTGAACGTTTGTACTTTCAACTATACGACAAACAACCTTTTCTCGAATTCGTAGTCTAATTTATAAATTTTCAAATTTGAAGGTTTCATTTTGAAAAAAAAACACCCTGTATAGTAAAAAAAAGCATTTGACCATATAATTGTTTCGTTATTGACTTGGTCCGGTCCATTTATTGCATAACATCGTCCACGCCGCTATGACTCAGTTGTCATAGCTGCCATTGCAGCAGGCGCGCGAACCAATTGAAGTGATTCCTATTTGAATTATCCATAGTTTTGATTTGAAGCAGCGCCCACTTTTTGGTTGAATTTGTTCTGAATTAGACTTCCTGACTTATTATTAATTCGTAGAATAAAACATTTAAAATGTTGTAAAATAAACTCGACTTTATCCGTACCAAGTGTTTTATTTGTACCTACTCGTAACAGGCTGAAGGTTTATTAGTCACTTCTTTACTTTAGTCTACATAGCGAAGCGACAGAAATCAAAAGTACCACTTTATTTCCGTGTCAGTGTTTTATTTTAAGAATTTGGCCTTTTCTAAGTGTACATTTTTGTATTTATGGAAATAAACAATTTTTGATTTTGATTTTATTTTAACACGTAAATATGTCATCTGTCTAAGTTCAAATTTAAATTAAATAATTGCTATATCAATTTCACTCGAATGGATCAAAGTGCTAAGCTTGACTATACCACAATAGAACGCGCCAGCGCTACTCACACAGTCACGCTCGCTTCTGTGTGGGTTTGAATTACCTAAACTTGACATCGCGCGCTAGGCGTAAAGGCTCGGAACTTCCATAGAACGAAATGGAAACTTCTGTAGAGCTTATCATGGAAAATTGCTTGATGCGGGAAGCGCAGAATCGGTCATTGTGGCGATGTTCATAACCTGGCCACACGCTTCGTCTTGCTTGCGTAGTTCAGTTTGTGCAGTTATGACCGTGCAAAAAGACTGAAAATGGTACAGTGGCCATACGTGCTCTTAATCTTGTGCGAATTGGACAGCGCGAGAACTGTACTGTAGTCGAGGTAAAAACATTTTTTTTATAAGGAGCTTACTTTTGGTGTTTGCTGATAAAAAAGAGCAATATAAACAAGCGACGCTTTGCCGGACTGAAGCGCGGTCTGAATGACTGGCTCAAGTAAACTAAAACGATGTTATAAGTTTTTCCTACTGCACACGTCGTTCGGCTGATATGATGATAATAATGTAGCTCATTTTGGTAGAGGCAACTTCTATACCTAAATAACTTCTTTGTCAAATAAATGATTTGATTTTGGTAGGTACCAGTACGTATCTGGGTGCTTCATCGAGATAGGTATTGGATACGTTCTGTTTTCTGTGTTGTAAAATCCCTTATGGTGTTTTCTTTTATAATATTACTACTAGAAATAACGATATCAAGTGTATATGTAATACCTACGGTGGAAATAAGATGAGATGAAAAGATAGAATTTGTTTTACAGTAGAATCCTGAGTGCGAGTTTTGACTTTACTTTATGTAGGTTTTATTAAATATATCTCAACTTGTTACACAAATCGCACATTAACAAGCCATTAGTAAATGTCCGATTTATGAAATAAGTACGTACCTAGGTACTTTTTACATAAATCGGACATTTACTCGGCTTGAGTTTATGGAGTTGTAAGGTATGTAGATACCTTACAACTCCATAAACTCAAGCCGTGCAAACATGCTGTCTGCCACCCCTACCCGTTCTTTTTAACCGCCCCAACGCCACACTTTCGCAACACAATATCAAAATATCCGAAAAATTTGCCGCAAACACCCATAGCGAACACCTGTCCGGTACATGCAACTTATTTTGCTTCTACCCCTCCACTCTGGCTTTACGGCACGGTGTTTCGGACACTTTTTCGCGACATTTGTTTATTTTCCACGCTATCGGCTTCCGAATTGTTGTGTCGGCTGGGGTGTAAATAAGCGTGGTTTAGAAGCTTGCAGTAGTCGCTGTTGATTGTTTGTGTTTGAGGGGTTAAAAACTTTCTGTTTCAGTTAGTGTATTATGTAACAATATACCTACTACTATTCAACGTATGTGTATAAAAGTTTCTTAACCCTTTTCTGGGACCAGTCTCTCACAAAGCAGACTAACATTTAGAGCATCTATCACGATCTTGTAAAGTTAACCTATTCTTTGCATGAAACTTTGTCAAAGAAAAATTTATGATTTATAATAATTATTGGCCGGGTCATGTAGACATAAGCCTCTTGTTGTCGAATCTTGATCGTTCTTTTCAGAACTGACCTTGACAATATCCTGAATGTCATCATAAAATTTGGTAACCTGGAACGTCTTTTCTGAATACAAGGCCTGCATTTAGCTGCACCATTATGTAGATCCTGCTTGATTTTATATGAAACGGAACTACTGAATTAACTTGTATGTGATGAGATCAAAATTGTAGGCAAAGACAAGCGGAGAGTACTTAGGTTTAAGCTCCTTTAGGATGGATTCCACCAAATGCGAGAGTAGGTAACTAACCCTAGTATAAATTTTCCTATTTGTACTTACTTGCAGATCATCATCACCAGTATCCCTTGCGTTTTTCTTTTGTTACATGTTACGTGTAGACCTCTCAAAGAATAACTGTCAGTTATTCCTGGAATAAGATTTATACTATACTAGCAGCGCCTCGCGGTTTCACCCGCGTAGTTCCCGTTTCCGTGGGAATTCCGGGATAAAAAGTAGCCTATGTCCTATTCCAGACTATAATCTATCTCGGTGCCAAATTTCATTCAGATCCGTTCAGCCGTTCTGGCGTGATAAAGGAATAAACATCTATCCATCCATCCATCTAAACTTTCACGTTTATAATATTAGTGAGATTTGTCGACTCCACCCTTAGGAAAATATTTTTTCATTTATTTATAGTTACCGGTGAGCTGATAATGTGTATAATAAGGATGTGTTTGACAATCAGAAGTAGTCTGAAGAAGATATTTTACTATTCTCTTGAATTTTCATTTGCAATTATAATGTTATAATGTTATTGGGTTAAGACTTGTGGATAGAAAACGTTTTAGCAAATTAAAACAATTAAACAACTGCAATTCATGAAACAATTACATTTAATTCTTCAAAGAATGGTCTATGCGTGTGTTATTAAAAACTGTTTCTGTGAAAGGGGGTGTAATGGATTCAAAGAAACATTCTTTCAAGTCATGATCAAAGACCCGGCCGACTGATGTCTCAATGAGATAAGAAATTAAAAATCCTACGCCTATAATTACTGCGGCACAATTAAAAATCCAGTAGCGGTCGCAAGGAGTCGATGGAGGCGGCTCGACTGGTTTTTGTGGCGTCGCTGTATGGGGGAGGTATATATCCAGCAGTGGTGTATGAGCTGATATGATGATTTTGAATGAAAATTCCACTGCTTACTTAAAAAAAACTATTTTCAGCCCACGGCCATCCACAAATTTATTTCTAAAAAAGGATAAATATATTTAAGTAAACTGGTACTCCAATTCATCCAATCGTTAAGGCGTGAGGCAGGAACAACAATCCGTTTATCCAAAGATTCGTTTTTACTTTTACTTATATTATAAGACTAACTGTAAAGTGATATTTTAAAAGTTAAAAACTGATATTAGACACAACATAGAACACACGAAAGAACAGATTTTATCTGGTTGTATAGTTACCAAAGGCCGTGTTCTTGGTTAGTACAACATGGATTTATACTGCAAAGGAACGCAAAGAATTTCGGTCGGCCGGGCATCCGCGAAAAACTGTGCAATAAATAAAGGGAGGGTTTCCGATAATAGTGACAGCAGACCACACCTCTAGCAGTGTAAGCTATGCTGAGGAGGCTCATCCTATCATTTTTCACCACAGGAAATATTCATAAAGGTTATCTGATGCCGCATAACTTTGTCAACATTCGTGGGAATTCAAAAACCAACACTAATAAAAAAGATTGTGGACGCACATGACCTGCCCCGCAGGTCATCAATTATTGCATTCATTATCAATTAATGTTAATAAATGATAATTAATATGAATAAATCCATCATCAGCAAATTAATACTCAACCGAAAAAAACATTGTTCGGATTGCAGTACTGATATACGTATCAAGTAAAGTCCAGTAAAGAGCTGAAAAAACACATTTTTGTTCTTACCTACTTCATAGGAGCCCAGTGATATTGAATGAATGAATGAATGAATGAACATTTTATTGTACAATAAAAATAAACATGAATTAATAATCTTATATCTAAAATAAACATAATACAGTACAAAAGGATATTGTTTTTGAAGAGGGTGTGGAATTAGTATTTTTTAAATTATTTTCAGAACTTTCTTCTCCAATTTTCTGTAAGTAACTTATAAGTTATATCTTCGTCAATCGGATACCCAACATGGAGACACGACAGCGCACAAAAGTCGTAGACGTAGGTATGCGAACCGCGAATCAAAAGTGGGTACGGGCAGGACACGTTGCAAGTAGGAATGACGGCCCATAAACCAAGGCGGTGATAGAGTGGTATCTGGTAGGGGCGAAGCGTTCTCGAGGTAGACTACCTGCCAGATGGTCGGACGACATCGTCGAGTTGGCATGGCCGGAAGACTGTGGATGATTCTCGCACAGGAACGAGGTAACTGGTGTGTAAAGATGAGGCCTGTACCCAGACCCTGCAGTGGGTGTCAGCGGGCTGATGATGAAGTTACAAGTTCTCTTACGATTATTAAATACCTACTTTATGATCTTGATCTTTTTGAACCATGGTAGCATGTAATACTGTTTTCGCCGTTATTTGGTGTTAAAAATGGCCTCTATACTTTGCATAGGATCTTCGTTTTTCGGGACACTTTATGGTTGCCCGTCAGGAGAGGCCATTGAATTTTATCATGCATTAAATTGTTTATGGCTTTGGTCAGTTTTTAGGCTCTTTTTGGGTATGGCCTGTAATTCAGTTTATAGGGGCAGGCACGTTTTATGTGTAAAAGGTTTATTAGTTATTGATTGGAAGAGCTTATACTGGTCACGGGATTTCAAGTCGTGTCCACTTGAAATCCCGTGACCAGTTCAATATATCAATGTGATTATTGTTGTATATTCGGTATTTTGTATTTTCATTGGTAAAAAATAGGTGAAGTAAATAGATACTAATACGTAATGTATTTGCTTCGTGTCCATCCCAAGGTTGTCTGGAAGAGATCGCTTTTAGCGATAAGGCCGCCCATTGTGCAACTCTATTATCTATCTTTTCCTGTATTCTTTTCTTTGTATTTTTTTGGTGTGCAATAAAGTGTATTGTATTGTATTGTATTGTATTTCATAATCGCTTATTGAGTCTTTACATTGAAAGAGAGATTAAGTAGTGCTTGTTTGGCGGCACAATATTGATGTTGTATTTTATAGCATACTAGTGGCCCGCGCCGGTTTCGTACGGTTAGATTCTTCCACCTGTACTCATCAAGGATAATGTAGGATTCTAATGGTGATAGATTTTTTCAAATCGGTCCAGTACTTTCGAAGCCTATTCAATTCAAACAAACAAATCTTTCCTATTTATAATATTAGTGTAATAAGTAAAATACGTCAATAATTGTGTTTTTAAACCACGTGTCAAAACTATGCGTTTTATTATTTTTAAATACACCTAAGTAGACTGATTGAACAAGTAGACTGATTGAACAGTAGACTGTTTGGACAAGTAGACTATTTGAACAAGTAGACCGTTTGAACAATTAGACCGTTTGAACAAGTAGACCGATAGGGAAAACAGACCGATGGTTCCTGAGGGCTAATAACATAAAGTGTTCATTGAACTTTAAGATATAATAAATAAGACTCATAAAGCTGATGTAACCTTTGTTTACCTTTCAGAGGGCGACGCTAATGGCAATGACATTTCTAATAATTAGGTCAAGTAAAGTTCAAATTAATATTTGTGTCATGTTTCCTCTTATCAGACATTCGATAACTACCAATATTTATTTCGATACCATATCCCGAATATAATCCTACCGGAAAGATCCCTACTTACAAATCAGACTTGATGGAGTACTCTCACGCCGCCGAGTGGTGCCGGCTTAGAAATTACACCATCCCAACTCTTTCCATGTGTGTGGGCGACTAAGGGACATACGCCGGGAACAAGCAGCAGCGCCTCTAGCCGAATAGATCTACCACCGAACTGCAATCTACAACCCACATACCCTGCGTGATGATTATGGGCATTACCCCCATGAGATAAAAGTCAATAAGGCGCTAATCACGGGGAGGACCATAGGCTGTTGAGTAAGAGGTTTGAGGACTCTCTTCATCAGCTCATACGTATAAGTCCCATGCCTTCCTCAAACGAGGGGGTTATGACATTATCACCACGCTAGGCTGAGGAGAAGTTAATTAATAGGTACAATAGTGAAGTTACTGGCCTTCCTCTGGTAGGATTCCGTAGTTGGCTCTAACGAGACCAAGGGCTAAGCTGGAGGCGATTCTTGAGGTTGTCGCTGTTCAGAGGCGCATCGCCGCTACCACGCAGCATGTCGTGCGATGCAGTGCTTTCAAATATGGACTTTAACTCGTAACATTCAGATGCATTTCATATTGACGGCATCAAATGACAGATAGCTCACGGGCCACTCATTTGAAGCCTGTGGAAAGCCATTTTGTCACTATAAATGAATTTTAAGATAATTTTTGTGCAGCGTGGTAGCGGCGTTAGCTTAATGTGTGCAGAGCTTTACGCCGCGTCGACGGATGGAGTACGTAAATAATAAAAAAATGAAGAAAGAAACGATGAGTAAACACCCTATTATGTAACCTTCCAGTCATATTCGCCTACCCCATGAAAGTATATCGACTCACGTAATTGATATTATTTTATCGGTATTTCCATAACAAATTCCATTGGGGGTTCTATATTCGCACGCAATATGCGACGCTATTGTACCCAAATGTGGGGTAAATGTATCCCTTTTTAGGATGTACCATTGTACCCCGATTCGGGTAAAGTCGTTAGCTTAGTCAGTGAACCAGAGCTACTATCGGTAAACCTGGCTTGGTAACGATACTGCTTTTTTCATAATGCTGAATATTATTTTTAAGCAGGAAAACTACGGATGGTGCTTTGGTGCTTTGTTTGAGAGAAAATGATATATTAAAAGATCCTTAATTTTTTATGGGTTTTGTTACTAACTATCAGAAACTAGCGATGGATTTTTCAAATTTTTTTGAAATCCAGTCAGAAATGTTACGAGTACTTCATAAGAAAAATTAAAACTAGGTTTATTTATTTCATTAATCAAAATAGAAACATAGTTTTGATTCCTAACAACACATTGTAAGACCTAGGGTAATAAAGCAACCCTATCTAGGGTATGAGCAGAAAATATGTCAGAAGTTCGAAGACTTGAAAAACAGAAGCGTTCAAAATTGTCAAAATAAAAGTACACAAAATGGAAACCTTGATTGAATAAAGAGAATTGGCCAGTCGGCTTCTCTCCACTTCCAACAAGGTAACAAAGGGGCATGGGAACTGACAAATGTTTGCGCCCATCCGTCTGGCATTTTCTCAAAGCCTGGCATTTTGTTTAAAAGGTGACGGGTTAGTTTCAAAGCATACCTTATTTTATAATGTCAGACTTTAGTATAGGTAGTAGACTATGTATATTAACAAACAAACCATCCTACTTTGGAAAGCCTTTTGTGACTTGACGAACATCAGTACAAGCCAATGAGTGCCTAATTATTTTATATTATTACATAAAGAATCACTCTGTAATTAAGTCGTTCTGAAAAACAATCATAATAAAGAAAAAATCAGAACACATTTAACTTACATGTATAAAGTAAGAACATTAATAATTATAAAAAACTTTTATGTCCTTTTAAGATAGTAATTATATTCATTCAAAGTACCAGGAGAGCGTTGTAACGAGATACAGAGAGATGATTGGAGAATGTAAGTTCACACTTCCTTAACTTTTATGCCACCCTAGTATCAGCTGGTTACGTGAATCTTGAAAATTATTCTACGAAAGCACTATGTGGTAGGGATTCGTCCCGGCCTACCACCAGGGATAGGCTTGGTGGTGGGCCGGGTCCATAGCAAATAAAAGGTTTTTTTTTATCGGTTTTACTAATTTCTAGGTTCTACAAGTAATACACATACATTGTGAATCTATGTAACACTTCAAAATTACTATAACTTGCTTACTTTGAATCAATTATTTATTCAAATTTATTGTAATTTTGAAATCTATTGACATATTGTTGATTCCGATGAGTTTGATCGGATTTAGTTGGTTTTACCTATTTTACTTATTCATAAAGCTCAAAATTAAATTATGACATGCAGAATGGCTGGCCCGCTCGCAAAGAAGTTATCGCTTCCAGGCAACTGTAACACTTAATTTAGTAATGACTGCTAAATAATGCAAGGCTAGGCTTACCTTGTGCTTATAAACACATTAAATTGTATGTTACATTGATAAAAAATTTGAACCTACCATAGATTTTTCCAGTCATTTAAGGCGGGATATTTACATGAGAGTTTTGAGCTTATTCATATTCATCTAACTAATATTATAAACGTGAAAGTTTAGATAGATGGATGGATGTTTGTTCCTTTATCACGCCAGAACGGCTGAACGGATCTGGATGAAATTTAGCACAGAGATAGATTATAGTCTGAAATAGAACATAGGCTACTTTTTATCCCGGAATTCCCACGGGAACGGTAACTACGCGGGTGAAACCGCAAGGCGCTGCTAGTATTATATATTTCGTGATCATGGCGCATGATACCGTGCCGAAAGCTCAAAACTCAAGTCATCGTAAATATCGCGCTATATCTTGCATTGATACCCAGTTCATGTCAATGTCGACTACCTACTATATTTTGGAACCCAAAACTTCGTTAATTCATAAAAAGATTTTCATCTAAACTCCTTCCAGAACTCTAAAATTCTGCGAATTGGGATCGGCAAAATTAAGCTTTTCTACTTGGAAATAATGCCTTTAAATAAAGTATTCAGGAGTCTAATTAAAACAATAAATTCAAGCGGTTCGCCTCCATTATCTCCCTTGATTTTGTCTCAACAGATTCAAACTTTACAATGCGCAGCGAATGCAAAATATTACATTAAAACATCAAAACACGCGTTACTTTGTACGAAATGAAACTGTTTTACGATTGTTTTACACTTTGATTTAGATTCAGATAGAGTTTATGGTGAATAAAATGCTGCGTATAAAGTGTATTGCGTAGACCTTCCCGTCTATTTTTGTTATCTTCGTTTTTAATGGAAAGCTTCCAATATGAAGAAAGTCCACTTGCTTGTTTGGTGTCGTCAAAATTCATTCAATACGACGACCTCTGTGGCGCTGTGGGCGAAGGTATGCCTGCAATATAGAAGGTTTCGGGTTTGATTCCTGCCTCAGGACAAATGTGTGTACGATCTGCAGATATATTTTCTGGGTGTTCTGTTCGTTTTCTATGTATGGTAAAAATATCTATCTAAATATTGTATTATATTATGTATATACAGTTATAAAAACACAAGCTCTGCTTAGCTTGGGGCTATATTGCTGTGGGAACTGTCCAGAATTATTTATTTATATTTATTTTATAACAGAAAATATCACTTGCCTTCCAAAATCATTTTTAAAGGAGGCGTAAGAAAATGTGGAACATGGACAATGATAAGAAATGGTTGACGTTAAGCGTTTAGGGTGCGATTTTTGAGGACAATGTACTAAAAAACGAAATAACTACACAGCAGGACCTACACACAAATAATCGCAAACTGATGATGTCCTATTAGCCGATTCCAGGGTGGAAATTCAAGGGAGGAAACTGGAATAAACCCTCGCTTACACTTCTATTATCCTAAACGACAAAGTCATCAAAATAAATATTACAATGAACAATGTCTCTCGGATTTAAAAAAAAAAAATCTGTAGATATTCTGACGCTACAAAAAACAAACGCAATCTCACAAAAAGCTCGACCGTGCCAAAATACGAAGCTAGATCCAACCATTATAAGAGTCGGGAGCTCAAAGACGTTAAGTTCATTACATTAAGGACGCTGTATTGTTGTCGTAGCAATCCAATATCCCTTTAAAAATCTTTATTTTTTTGAATAACTAGCGAGGTGAATAAATAAAATCGTCAAGGGCGAGTATCATCATAGTGGAAGTCGCAATATAATTTGTTCCATCGTTGAATTTTAGGTAATTCTTTAAAAAAAAATGCTTTAATTTTGGTTGCAAGTAGACAGCGACGCATTAATTTACAAGCTAAAGAAAAGCGACGCACGTTTATTATAAATAGTAGTCCGCCCCGGCTTTGTACGGGTATATTATCATCGCCTATGTTCATCAGGGATAATTTAGGATTCTCATGGTAAAAGAATTTTTCAAATCGGTCCAGTAGTTTCGGAGCCTATTCAATTCAAACAAACAAATATTTCCTCCTTAAAATATTATAAAATCTTTATTAACAATGAAAATTACAATCAAATAAAAGAAATAAATTTTATATTATTAGAATTTCCGTTTCTCCCATTTTGAAACGGGACCCTAAAATATGAGTATTCTGAAGAAAACGGCAAAGGAAAGGTGGAGAGGCAAAAGCGCTTTTATGGAACAAATTCGCGACGGTGTCGTAGTAAAGGCGTTTCTTAGGTAGAGTTGAGGTAGGGTGGCGGTTCTAGCGGTATTTTATAGCTTTTTGGTATGAAAGTGTATCGGTTTATCAGTAAGATAAAACCAACACTATTTCAAGACACTGTTTATCCTCTTAGGGGGTGCGATTTTATTTTGTTTTTTAGTTTTTGATGTGTTTTTCTTTACTTAAAGAATAATGTTTTGTTTGTCTATGAACTGGTTTCTCTCTTTTTTCTCTCACTCTCTCTCTCATTTAATTTATTAAGTAATAGTTTAATTAATAAAAAAATCTCGTGTTCATATTAAATTGTCTGAATTCTTATACAACCACTGCAATTTCTCTTTCTGCGAAACCTACTAAAACTGTGTAGTACCTACTAGAGAAATAAAGAGACCAACGTTGAAAAATCTTGCTTAAAACATTTTTAAGCGTTCAATATTTTCAGTAGCAGACGCCGCAATAAAACATCAGACCTCAAATTACTCCCGCCGCCAAAAACGACGCGACGGCTCCAAAAGAAACACTCGAAAAAACGGAACGAAAACGTCCACGACTTACAGTCATGTCTAGATGGGCCCAGTTTATAAAGGAAACAGACAACGTGTGCTAAAATTTTTCTAATCTGTATATAAAACAAAAAAAATACCTTCATTCAATAAAATATCAAAAATGATTAGTCAAAAGCAAAATTAACAGAAAGTAAAAAAAAAACATTAATAGGGGATGAAGCACCTCATAAAGTTCTAATATAATTAATTAACTTAAATCAAATTAATAAGTTATAATGAAATAGGTACCATTGGAGATTTCTCAAGAAACAAATGAATACGACCTTATGAATCAAAGGGTTTTAAATACCAGGAAAATCATACCATGAGCGATATGAATATATTCATTTATATGTAGACAAAATTTTAATAAAATTACCTGCTTTTTATCCACTAGCAATAACCTTACATTACAGCGATCGCTGTAGATATGCAAAACACAGTCCTTTGTGACATGATCTTATTGTGTTCGTGAATCCGTGCCCGTTGAATACGAAACGACTTTATGTCGATTTAGAAATTTATTAGAATGCAATGTAGTGTGAGAAATACGTGAGTTTCAAACAAGTTATTGTTGCGTTTCGGCTTTGCATTCTCAAGTGCAAGTGACACGGTTATACCATCTGCGTCGACTGTGATTCGGATTTCAAGTGGTTTAGATTTATTTGGCTCTGTTGATGCCAAGTTTCAGTTTTCAGCGGAATATTGCGTTGCTGACAACGTTATTGCATTTTTAGCCGAACGTATCTACATTATATTTGCAAAATTTTTGTCAGTCGTAATCGAAATTGAAACTCGTTTGTTTTGTTAATGGATGGATTACTGTTTGTTATTTTATTTGAGCAGGATTAAAATTCAATTAGGCTTGAAACGAAATAATTCTGGATTAAATATATAATTTGATTGGTTTTTCAAAATACACATCATTTAGTAGAATTAATTTGACTATGGACACCAATTATTTGATTGAAGTTTTCGCCTTAAATGCATGGAAAATATGATTTTTAAATTTACAGCTGTTAATTTTTTTTATGAACCGAAACAAACACAACCTTAGTTCTTATAACGGGTAACTGTAGTCTGTCCCCGCGAATTCTGTGACCGACCGAGAAATTGATTACGAATTAGTAGAATTTTTTAGATGGCGATTTGCGATTACCGAAAATAGCTACCTTTTATTACACACGGTACAGTCAGGCAAATAAACGACAATGCTTATTAGGTCAATTAAATACATCACATAAAAACTACAGTACAGTTACTCACACTACAGACCTTACAGCTTATTTTTTTTACTTATAATATTTGCAGTGCAATTAGGATCAGATCACCATTATGTTCTATGGAGATTTGCCTAATCAATTATGTATGGGCAATGTGCACATAAATAATATGTATCTTTCTATCCTTAGTCAAAATTCATGTAGCTATAGTTTAACACCTTCGTCCCCACGTGATTCAAGATTCAGTATAGATACTTGGGATACACGGCTAGCATATCAGGCTGTCTTTCTTCCAACGATGTCAAACTGACACTGACAAGTTGAAGATTGCAACGCTGCAGGCCCCGGGGCTTCGGAATTGATCGCTGTAATTTGCTTGCCTTCGGACTATCGCCGTGTGACTGGATATTCTGTCTTGTGGTGCAGGTGAATGGAAGTTGTCTTGACAATGGCGGACGATCCGATAGCTGTTAAATGCAGTCATCTTTAGCATCCACGGTTTCGCATGCTTTTGCCTGTGATAATGTATATGATACACTCTATCTCCTTGCCTTTTACTAAGATTCATATTCATTTATTTATTCTCCGTAGGAGACAAGGCACACTTGGTGACGTCTATTTACATTTTACTCATAAAATTAAACTAACACAAATAACCAAAAGTAATCCTATGTCTGCTGTAAATGGGCATCGTCAAAAATAAAATGAAATAGAATAATTATAGAATTATAACTAAAGCTGATGTAAAAGGGCATTGTCAAAATTAAAGATTATTTTTATAATAAAAAGAAAATATTACAGGTGTAGGTAGTACCTATTATATTACATCCATCAGGTAATGCCCGGTACAGACCAAGCGAACGAGAGCGAGCGAAGGCTAACGAACGAACGCAAAAGTACCAGTGTGGACTACATTGCGAAGCAAGCGAGTCCAAACAAGGGCCTTCGTTCGTCTTGGGCCGTGCTGCATGACTGTCACTACATCAAAGCAACATGGAACGAACGTACCGATTGTCAAATCCCAATCGTTTGCATTTGCTCGCTCTCGTTCGCTTGGTCTGTACCCGGCATAAGACACAGCAGATTTGTTCAGTCTTTGAGCCACGTATAAAGTTACGGACAGACAGAGAGACATTGTGACTTTTGCGAATACAATACTAGCATGGAAGTTTGGAAAACATAGCCCAAACCGTTTGTTTTCTTGTCTTACTTGTCACACAGACTAAAAGGTTGGAGGGCATTTGTTGTTGAATTTATTTGAATTATCAGGACGAAACGATTTTTTTTGTTTTCAAAAATGTCTAAGTATTTTATTGTAGAGCTTAATTTTACTATCCCAGATGTGTTTCTTGATTTTGCCTAAAAATATTTGAGAATTTGCGCAATAGGCTTGTTATTTAGCCCCAAACAAATGATTTCTCCGTGATCTCTGTACAAAACATCGGCTTCCTGATATATCTCACAATCGCCCAGTAACGGTATGCCTTTATAGAGGTAGGAATGAATTTGTTTTCTTTATGGACCATAAAATTGATGGGTCGGAAGTTGTTTGCGAGTATATTTGTTTGTGTACTATTTTATATACCTACCTGATGTGTTCGATCCAATTTGTAGCGGTTAGGTACGTTCCGTTTGTGAGGATTTTCGTGTGAGTTCGGTTTCGAGTTCCAAAATACATTCTACTTAAGAGACATTGATATAAACATCGACCCCTTTCTATCAATGTATCGCAATGTCCATTCTTGTCGCAATTAAGTGTAGATGTTGTTTTTGTTTCTTACTATATTTTTAATTTAGAAAAAGAGATAATTGCGACTGCTGCTTCTTAAATCGTCTCTTGTTTCTTGAGGCAATAATGAAATAAAATGTAGTCGGGTAATAAATAAAAGCAGCCGATGTAAGGTTGTTTGGTAATTTTGAGAGAGATCTGATACTATACTCTGCTTGCATAAAACTTCATTATCTTTATAACATAAAACAAAGTTCAATGCCCGATCGTAAATTAAATTGCTTCTAGTATATGCGCCAAATTTATTGAATTTGATTAAGATAGCAGTAAAATAAACATAAATAACGAAGCCATACTTTATGGGTAGTTTGAACTCATGGATCTAAAGATCTGACGCTATTGAACGTTGGCAGAACGCTGGTTGTAGTCAAAAGTTGTTGATTTTATTTATACGAATTCAAAAAATCATTCTCATATCTTTTTCAAATATTGCTTAAGATTAACACGCTACTTTGCATTGCCACCTTTCCTTTCTATCTATATCTTTGATCTGCTGAGCTCTGCTGAGCATAGGTATCGCGTCATTTTTGGTATTAGGTACTCTGCTATGTTCATCTACTTTTTCCTGGAATTTTAAAGTAAGAATGATTAAGAGGTGAGGCAATTCTTTTCGCAAGTATAAGCATACTTGCGAAAAGAATTGCCGTGCGACCATGTTTATTTATTTTACAATATAATTCTAAAGAAACAACAACGAAGTTTCCCGAAGCCAGTCAACAAATCTAAGTGATTCAGTTTAACAGTTCATCGAATTATATTTAAATCCACCCAATCACACCCAAATGAATTATTTAATTTGCTGACTGCTTAGATAAGTTAAGGTTATTTTGAAACCACTAGGTTATAACCGCAAGGGTCAGACTACTTGTGACCTTGTGATAAACCTTGAACTGAGCTTACCAACCCCTGACCTTAATACAAAAGGTGATGGCAGTCGTAATACTAATCCAGCGTGAAGGAATGGCTAGAAGCCAAGAGAATGAATGGAGTACTAGCAGGTTATTTTGTTTATTAAAATTCTGCAATTGTCTGATGTCTGGGCTGTTGTTCCAGTTATTACAGGATTTTTTGTATAATTTGGACTTAGGCTTTGTTTACTTAAAGTTACCTTGGATACTCCAAGAAAGTTGTATCTATTTATAAGATTCTATAATAGTTATCTATTCAACCAGTCGGTAACAAAGTAGCAGAGTAATAGGCCTCTTTGCAACTCCTGGTGGTGTTGTCCAGTCGAATTCATTGCTTTTCTACTGCTCTCACAATGTTGTCTGCCCATATGATAGGGCAGGTGGTCTGCCATGCCACCGCATTTCTCCGGACCATGATTCAGTGACTGATTTGGTACATCGGAGATCATATCTTCTTGCCAGGTACCTCTCTAATTTGTCTTTACTGTCATAAAAAAAACTGGAATACATTGTACCTACAAACAATCTGGTTTTCATTATGAAACAAAATATCTAGCAGGAATTGAACTAAGAGCAGTTTTGTCACGATTTGAAAGATTTACTTCCGTTAGGCTAAAAGTGTACCTGACAGGTGTAGCACAATCCTAAATAATGTAAAAGTTTTTACGGAAAAAACTCTGCACCTCAACGAAGCTCTGGCTTAATTCGCTAAGTGTGAGCTAAAACGCCGAGAATTAAATTATCAAATAAAGTGTAACTTAGTGCAGCCCGATAGGTGCTCAGAATCAATTACCTGATGTCGACCTGAGTCACTTGGAAAGCTCTATTTGATTCAAAATGATCACTAACTCGGAAGCTTTAGTTTTAAATGGGATAGTTAAGCACTAGATGTAGGTATGTATGTGTAAACAGTAAAAGGGGTAAACAGTGATAGTTGCGTTACAAGTACGCAACTGTCACTTTTTACCCTTTCTTCAATACCAACAAAAAAATGCGTTCATAAGCCAAGAATCCATTAAATAGATTTTGTGCTATAAGATATAATACAGATATATACTGTAAGACGAACGAAACCGTCTTTAACATAATTAACTCAGAAAAGCTAAAATGAAGAACAGAACGTATAAAAAAGCCTTTCTGTTACAAAGAGTTGTAGGTATCTAGCGTCTAACTATACATGGAAACATCGTTTGCTGTAAAAATAATAGAGGTGTTTCAGACTACATATTTTAAATGTGATAAAATATAATTTTAGAAGTGAAACTTTTCCTTTTTAGCATTATCATAATCTGTGGTCTTGATTGGACTATTAGTCTGGAGCTAATCCTTATCGATCGATTTTAACTAAATTATATCATCAGGTGGATTTCGAGCTCAATAGCCTGTCCCGTGAAGAAATATTCGCTTGGACTTGGACATTTTTAAGAATGGCTAGCTTAGTTTAGTAAATTAGAGTTTAAAAAGTATTGGGCATTTTGTTTTTGAAACATTAAACAATAAGTAGGGACAACATTTTTCAATAAGACCAATTTAAGGGAATGACTTATGACGCCATTTTGTGAAAAGGATAGGTACCGGATTTCACGTTCATAGGAGAGCGGTAGAGCGGTGTAAGCCCAAAAATCGTTTTCGCTTCCATTATTTATTAATTAGAACGTTGTTTGAAAAAAACGCGGCTTATAAAATGTTCTGTAAACTTAGTTCAATTACCATGCTTATTTTCACGATCTTAACTTTATATATTTATTGAGAAATTAATATTTTCGTAAAAATTGATTTCTGTTTCAATGAACCGTATTTTTGAATCATATGACGGATAAAAACAGTCCTGAAATTTCCTATATATACATTTCAAAGTTAAATATTCAGTAGTTTGGAAGATTAATATCCGGCGGTGTTGAAAATAAGCAATTTGAGGTAGTACACTCTTAAGGCTAAATGACGATCTTCTATCTGAACCTTCGTATTCCATCTTTAGCCATATCGCCTAAAGACGTAAAAAAACTATTGGAAATCCCTTTAAAAGACTATGTTATAATTAAGTTTCAGTGGAAAACATTAGCTACATTTGCAGAGCAATACTTTTTCTTCAAAGGACTCGAAGCATCAAAGTGTTGAACTCAGTTACATGTTGAAAATTTTGCCGCATACAAGTTCAAACAATGTCATTCGCAAATCAATTCAAAGTCACTTGAAACTTGGTCGGCGTTCATAGTTGCTTATAGTAACGGTAAGAGTCTGCATTGCGTCTGTAGGATAGGTCCAAGGTCACGTCGTCCAAAATGTAGGTACAATCCTGTGATAAGCAAGTCTACCCGACGCACAATTGAGTTTTCTCAGGTACTCAGTAGTTTTGGAAACGTTCCAGCTAGGGTTTGAAACGTTAGGTACGTGCAATGTGTTTAACTAGTTGGGTATGGTTTTAGTCTGTAGTTGTTAGTATATCTTCATTAATTACCATATATTTGTTTTCATTGATAAAAACATTTATTAATAAGTACTTCATTGATTTATCAAACATAAGAAAAAACTTATCAGGACTTTTGAGAACAACCAACTTGATTAGAAAATTTCTTCAAATTTTCTTTTTGAAATTTTCTTCAAATTTTCTTTTTTCAGAAATCAATTTATCCGTGCTACACATTTGCGTTCAGACCCCGAATAATGCTCAGGATTATGTAAGAAATCGTAAAAGCCTTACCGCATAAAACAACGTTGCAAGAAAAAACAGAATAATTTCCACCAACCCCACCCATTGCACTTCCACAGTATTCAAAGCCCGCTCAAAATCCCCCACATGTATGTATAAACGCTATACGACATAACAAAAGTCATGAAGTCCTCTTTGGAACCTTTTTATTCGTTCGGAAATAGGGAAAAAGTGTTCGTAAAGCCATTCGGACGGCGTTCGCATCGGCTCCAGATATACTTTAACTCTATACTTTGTGCAAACGAGCGTTTGATAGGGGCGTGGAGATGTTTAGCCGCTGGATGTGCCTGGGTTAGGAGATTTATTTCATGGCATGTTCTTTTAACTGAGATTTAGACTGGAGTTCGGCAATTCTAGAGTTTAAAACGCCGGTTAGATTTGGTTTTGCAAGTCAAATGCGAAATTGAACCTGATAAGCGAGAAACAAGTAAAAATTTAGATCTGCTTTTACAAAACCTGTAATAATTTAAAGAACTACGCTTGCTGATGTCAACCGAAGAAGCCATGTGTTTGAGACTTGAAATATTGTCGTTTGAGTAACGGTCATACACAACGAGAACAACCATTATTTACGCCATCACTTAGCACCTCTAAGTGCTGAACGTGTCCACCTAACAAAGTAGATTTTGGCATAATCACCGTTATGCTTGGCAGGCAGATTGATAATCCGAATGGAGGTGCTTAAAATACACAGAAAGAAGCTGCTACCTTTCCTTTGTTAAGTTCTCGTATTCGGCTCTTGCGACATCCACGGCCCTCATTTAAATCTAAGTTTTACTAATTTAAATCAGTTAATTCAGCGAGAAATTATCAGAGAAATAAATCTCTTCCACTAAATCTCCATCAGTGTAATATCTGTACACACAGCTCGGTATCGTTCGAGGGATTACTGCCTCAGGATTACATCTTTTATGATAAAACGACGGTATTACAACCGAGACGGTAATAACGTTCCACTATTAATTAATCTTGCTGATGCTTGTGGCTTGTTTCAAAATATCTACCTATTTCTCAAACTGGGATGATTTTTCACGTAATTATTAATACTATTTAACGGGTATTTATCGCGTTTATTTACCTATTTTTCCCAACGTTTCGACAGGTTTACACACTGCCGTGGTCACGGGATGACTCACGATGATTTTTCACGTGTCTTGTGATGTGTTTGAAATGTAGACGAAGGAATTAGCTTTTATATTTCTTTTTGCAAGAATTTTTGTCAGTCACTAAGATGATTGTGTGTGCCAATGTCATCAAACCAATGGAGAAATTGTTCCTGTCATGCCGAAATGCCTTAATTTTTTCATTCATAAAGCTGGGTACTGACCAGTGTTATGGGGCGTAATGTGCCGTTCACAGCGAGCATGATTCGATCAGCCATGTTCTAAAATCCACCTAGTTGTTCGTTGGGAGCGTCTTCTTTCCCGTTTATGACAACACAAGCATTTGCTGTGTAACCTGGTAGGCCGCCGGTTTAGTACACAGACACACCTTAAGAAAGCTAACAAAATATTAATTTGAAAATGTCCTTATAATAAACAAAATTCTAGGCTAAGCTTAACGACCTCAATTAAAAACTGTTCCACTAAATAATATTCACTTGTCAGGAGCCCTATTTAAGAAAACCGAAGTCATCTGAAATTCATACTTGAATGCCGAAGTGGCAGTCACAAAAGCTAGCTTACCTCTCCTCACACAATGCCTACCCCACGATTGTGCAAAATCTTCCGTTAAATTGAAGGCTCGTCGTTGCAAGACTATACTGCCATGGCGTAGCAACGTCACTGAATTGAACATTTTAAATCTTCCCTCATTTTAAAAGGCGGTTGCAGTTGAGATATCGGTAAATCGATACGTTATTACAACAAGTATGCCAAATTTCAGCTAGAATAAAATTCTACTTGCCCTGATAATCAGTGTGGGATACTACTTGCTAATGAATTTTAGACCAGTTAGTTATCCTCAAAAGATTGAGTTGAAATTTGGCATACTTATGTCAGTTAAATAAGTAGGTTAAAATGTAATATTTTGTCGTCTCTATTTATGCACATGTATCCACTTTTATAACTTTGTCTCTCTCTCCCAATAAGGTTTGCTGGAAGAAAACTCTGTTTGGGGTTAAGCTCGCCTTTGCCATATTTTTTCTAGTTTAATGTTTTATTATTGTATTTTTTTTTTTCGTGCAAAAATGAATAAATAAAAATAAATAAGTTCGGTGATCAATGGAATTTTATGGTACCACCGAGCTGGTCTGATGATGGAGACAGAAGGTGGCCATTCGAACTCTTAAACGAAATGACTTGACTCTGTCGAGTTTGGATTCGTTGGATTTCTCTTCCCAAGCACTTTGGGCCCAGATAATTACAAAAGCTTGTTTTTTAATTTAATAATTTTGTGTTAAAGATTTATTTAGATATGTTATCATACTTCTAAGTGTTGCGATGGATGGTATAAAATCAGACGCAGACATAGGTATTATAAGATTGAAACCAGTCTGTTTGAGTCGTATCCTGAATCTAATAAAACTGTTCTCAATTTTAGAAACGAATGCTAAAAATGTCCTACATGTAATAAATAAGGATTAGCAAGCTGAAGTGGCAGTGGGCTGGCCATATCGCGAGAAGAACCGACAACCGCTGGGGTAAACGTGCTCTTGAGTGGAGACCGCGACTCGGCAAACGTAGTGTAGGACGCCCTCCGACCAGGTGGGATGACGATTTGCGAAAGACTGCTGGCATATGCTGGATGCGGCAAGCTGAAGACAGGGCGCTATGGCGCTCATTAGGGGAGGCCTATGTCCAGCAGTGGACTGATATAGGCTGATGATGATGATGATGTAATAAATAAATAGCAGAAATAAAACAGTTTTCAGAATTCTCAGGTGCACAATCCAAAATATTATTAGAGTTTTGGAAATTTTCAATTGTCCCGCGCTCATTCTCTTGAAAACTTTGGCAATCGAAGATAGAACTGGCGAAATAAATTGGTGCATTTTTATTCGAGACGTGTGATGCACTATCCAGTCTAGCGATGTGTTTTATAGGACCAATTTTACTGTCAGAAGATTGGGTAGTAAATCTAAAGTTTGTAAAAAATATGTTCTTTTATGGATTTAATTTACCGTCTGTGCAATGATGGTCTAACTGACTTTGACTGCTGAAGAGAATTTCATAGAATTTAGCAGATACGTATTATAATGATATCCTATGACTATATGACGACCTCTGTGGCGCGGTGGGCGAAGGTCTGCCTGAGACTGGGTTCGATTCCCGCCTTGAGACAAATGTTTGTTCAATCTGCAGATATATTATTTGTTCCGGGTATTCTGTTCGTTATCTATGTATAATAAAAAATATCTATCATTTTATTATATTATATATATCACTTATCTGGTATAACACAAGCTCTGCTGAACTTGGGGCTAGATAATGCTGTGTGAATTGTCCAGCGTTTATTTATTTATTTTTATATTTATAGAGACGGCAGACCAATGTGACCGGTGAGAAGTCAGGCGCAGATCCAACGAGTTAACACTTCCAACTTCCTAACTCCGAACTGCTACTGGAAATATTAATTTTAGAAAATTCCCCATATAATTTTTTTGGTCAAATCTGGGATCTGAACCCAAGACTTCATCATCAGCGGTTCAACACACAACCTCTAGTCCAACAAGACACTTGAAACCTTTTAATCAATTTGATGAAGATTTCTACTAAAACACTGACCGTTCTATTTCCATATTTTGGCAACATTTACCAAAAGGTGTTTTAATAAAACAGTAATCTCTGAGATTGAGTCGTTAGACGCAGTCATTATGTAGATACGCTCGGCGGTGAATTTAAAATTTTCCTTTTACGCTTATTTGATTAGGGAGCACAAATTGTTTCATCCCCGGAGTTTGCTTAGGTTTAGCGCCAATACTGGACAAATTAAGGTTTTATGTTGCTATAAACTAAACTCAGAGGATTCGTTTACTATAGATACTACATTTGTAACGCTTTTGTTATAAAATAAGCACATATACCTAGTAGTTTATGAAGTAGTGATAAGATAATGAATCATCTCATTGCACATGTCGCATACGGCGCGCTCCTTCGGGAACACCACGAAGAGTAGGCAGTGAAAGCGTTAATTTGTTTATACAACCTGAGTTGTGGGAGACTGGTGCCTGTAATAGGTTTATGGCAAACCTGTAGCACAGTTATCAGAATTGAAAAGGTTAGTATGTAGCTTTTCGATTATTTAATTTATTTTATCCCTTTAATATTTATTTTGTTTTATTTAGTAATCACTTAATTCAATTTACATGAATAAGTTACTTATAGAATAGAAAAAAATAAGAACTAGTATTTCAAATTGAAACAGCTGAGCTAACTGCAAACAATTTAGAGGTACCTTGTTAATTTTTTTTTTAATTATCTACTGTCGATAGATAGTAGGTAATTAAAAAACTGCATTACCCCGCTGTATGGTAATGCTCATCAGCCCTTGGGTCAGGAGTCGCTTCGACTAGAGACTGATAAAGGACATCATCCATGTTTCATACAGTTTTGGTTCAAATGTGAAAGTGCCGGCCAAATAAAAAAAATTATATATTATTTTACGTCTTGTCCGCCTAAACATTTCTTATTAGCGCACCGAAGCTGTAGGCCTATTCTCCTTGGATTTATTTGAGTTCAAAAATCTGTAGTTTTTATATTTTATTATATGGTTCTAAGCTACTTTTTATTACTTTTTTGTCATCTAGTACCCATAGAAGGATGATGTCCTTTGGATTAATTTTTAAATTTTTGATTACTTACATAATTTTTACTAAAGGCACCGGTGGATAATGTTGTTTTCTTATTATTTATGTGAGATACCTTCTTTTCAAGACAGCAATTACTCACCTGTAACAAAGAAAACAACACAAATTTACAAAACAATCCAATTAACTTCAATAAACAAAGCAGACACAGTAACTACAAATTGAAAATACACCACGCTGCATGGAAAAGCATCCATTAACTACCCTGCCTGTTGTCATTATTGAGTCTGTTTAGATTATTATAGTCGTAAGCGACAAGTGGACTGATTTTAAAGAACTTTAAGGGTTTGTTTGTTTTAAGTATTGCTTGTTTTGATAAATACAAAAACACATCCAAAAGGTCAAGATATCCTAAGATTTACAGGGAAGTTTGGAAACAGAAAGATCTTCGGCGTGAAACACAAATTTCATAGAACAGCGAGCCTGCACGGACCTTACGCGATTTAAGGCGCATACCCCTGTCAAACTAGCGCCGCCACCAACTTTATCTTTTTATTCCGTTAAACAAAGGCAATTTCAAAAATCCATCGCTCAGTTTGTGATACCTATTATAAACTTTTTTTAAATGTGTCTGTTATAGTTTTTTTCCATTTAGTTTAGGCAGTGAATCGAAAATAGATTTTTGTGGCTAGCAAGGGCAACTTCGATTCACTGCCTAAACTAAATGGAATAAAACTATAACACGACGCATTAAAAAAAAGCTTACAATAGGTATCACAAACGGTGCGATGGATTTTTGAAATTTCTTTTATTAAACGGAATAACAAGATAAAGTAGTTGGCTGCGCTAGTTTGACTCGGATATGCGCCTTAAGAACGTCGCGTATGTCATTTTTTACTTGTCAAGTACTAGAAGCCCATGATAGACGCCAATCACATAGTCCATGATAGACGCCTCATCAATAATGTACAAACGACAGGTGGACGGCTGCCAGGTGGCTCATTTGAGCCCTTTTTATTCAGCAGCGTGTCGCCGGTTGCGTGTGCATGCGACCACCGGCGCAATTTTTACGAAGCCTATAGGCGGGTTACGCTGTACCACGGGCCGGTCGCGTTTTTTGATACAACTCGACCGGCAGAGCTGCACGTAACCGGCGCGGCGACAGGCTGCAGAATGAAAGCAGTCTTTATTATATCCCGTCTACTCATATAGACGGAGTATCAGTAGTATCGGTCTTACACCTTCTAACCGGTTCTAACTGGTTGCCACGAACCTATTTCTAAAAGTATCTGAACCGTCAACTTTTATGACGTTCAAAGAACGAATTTGATTCCATAATCGGTTCGTTAAATAAATTTATTAAACAAAACATACCTTCGTCTGCGAAGAAAGACAATTCTGACAAGCAAAACCTCCCATATGAACAGTATTTCAATTATAAATTAGAATTCTCAGACAAAAGCTCTGACTACAAGTAGAGCGCTCCTCGTTTTAGTCGCGTTTTTCCAACGTCTCGTGGTGCAGGAAAACAATTAAACCCTTGGCTGTTGTATGGGAAGTTTGTGGGAGACTGCATCCGTCCTTTGTGTTGAAGGAGCAACTTGAGTGATGAACGGTGGAGCTAATTTTTGTGGATGGTTTATTGAAGGAGCGGTTTTGTGCTTTCCTTGTTGTAGTTTTGTCGGTTATATTTATCTGTGTGTTTCTGTTGTTGGCAGCCAACAAACTTGACAATTCTATGGATATTTCTATGGATATTTGAGGTTAATGCCTCCTCTACTTATTGATGGAAATGAGTAAGTTCCGCTTCCGATATAAATTGATTATAGACTTCTGATTGCTACTCGATACTTGTAACATGTGCTCTGGAGAAATAAACTTATAAACTACATAAACTCAGTGTTTTCAAAATCCTACAACTCCCAAACAGGCCACCGAACATGTGTGAGGTATTGCTTTGTTGTAAGTACCATCAACTTCAACATATTTTTGAAGGTTGTAACTTCAGAGCTTTTGCCGACAACCGCTAGGGTAAACGTGTTCTTGACTACGACTTGGAAAACTTAGTGTAGGACGCCCTGCAGTCAGGTGGGATGACCTGCGAAAAACTGCAGGGGGATGCTGGATGCGGCAAGCTGAGACATGGTGCTCATTAGGGGAGGCCTATGTCCAGCAGCGGACTAATAGGTACAGGCTGATGATGATAATGGTGAAGTCATCATCATAGCCATTGCATATTCCGTAAATGGAAAGTAGTAACCGTAAAAATATGTAAGATAAGAGAAAAATACGCGACCAAAAGTTTCAATGCTTTAACAGAATGTCTTGAAATGGACAAAAAGACGGCCAAATATGAAAAGACTTTTCATATTTGGCTGAAAATATATTTTATAGGTTTTATAGAAAAAAGTTGGGAGCTTAAGAACCAATTAGGTACATATTTTTTAAGAAATTAAATAAGTTCCAAAAAATTTCGATTTCGGCAGGACGCGAACCTGCGCCTCACCCTCAGTACGGGTGTGCTCTAACCAACTAAGCCACGAAATCCATAATCAGTTCGTCGAAAATCTTTGGGACCTCTAACGGCTCTAGCGTCGTTAGCTCCTCCAAAAATTTTGGGAACTTATTTAATTTCTTAGAGATGCGAGGACTTACGCACTATAATACAAAACCTTACATATTTTTTTTTTTGTAGTACCTATGCAATTGAAGCTAACGAATCCATTTTATTTCGTTTAATGCAGTGATCATTACGTCAATTTATCGGAAGCCTCAGGCAATTCATTTGCAATGAGTAGTTACGCGTAAGCTGATTGGTAATGCAATTGTACGTCATAAGAATCTTTCATGGCTTAAAATGTACAAAAATACTTTGATATTGTTTTGTTGTTCACAATAAAAAGCAGATGATTTTTTTTTATAATGGTCCAAAAATTTTCGATTTCGGCAGGATTCGAACCCGCACCTCAACTTCAGTCCAGGTGCGCTCTAACCAACTAAGCAACGAGATCGACACGTGCCTCGTCGAAAATATCTAGAATCTCTTACGACTTAAGCGTCAGTGGCTCCACCTACAGGGGAACCGTCCTAGAAAATTACCCCAGTGCGAGTAACGTATTAAAAAGCAAAAAGCTAAGCAGATGATGTATTTAAGATCTCCCTTGGTATCTTTATCACCATTAAGGACGTGTTTGTGATACAAGAGTTGACAGATTTAACAAGTTAAAGCAAACCACGATTTGTTCAACCTGTAGGTAACCGCTGTAATCTCCTATTTTATTATCCTATGAGCACTCATGAGCGCTATGGCACTCATTAGGGGAAGCCTATGTCCAGCTGTGGACTAATATAGGATGATGAAGAGCACTCATTGTTAAGTCGCCAACTACACTTTACAGTTGTTTTGGTCTGTCGTCTTATTGGCATGAAAATACTCTTATTTGAATGTTGAATTAAGCCAAACTTATTTAATTTTAGATCCATTGGTGCCGGCTTAGGATTTGAACCACCCCAACTCTTTCCGTGGGTGTCGTAAGAGGCAACTAAGGGACATACACCAGGGGGCGGGCAGCAGCGCCTCTTGCAGAATAGATCTACCACCGAACTGCGATCCGCAACCCGCATGCCCAGCGTAGGGATTATGGGCATTACCCCCCCCCCCATGAGATAACAGCCAATAAGGCGGTTATCAGGGGGAGGCCTGCGTCCAGCTGTGGACCATTAAAGGCTGCTGAGGAGGAGGATATAATTTCAAAATGATTTCATAAATATTTTCATTCAAATCCCCATATTTCTGCACCTCGAAGGGTGTTTTGAAGCACATATAACAAAATGTTTACGACAAAGTCTACATCTGAGTTCTCATGTAGATGAGGTAGATACCTGAGACGGGTATTAAAATAGCTTGCTCAGTCATCGATTTTTGCTTGAGTAACAATTTTCTATGGCAAAAGCGTATGACAACCGCTGGGGTAAACGTGTTCTTGAGTGGAGACCGCAACTCGGCAAACGTAGTGTAGGATGCCCTCCGATCAGGTGGGATGATGATTTGCGAAAGACTGCTGGCAGATGCTGGATGCGTCAAGCTGAAGACAGGGCGCTATGGCGCTCATTTGGGGAGGCCTACGTCTAGCAGTGGACTGCTATAGGGTGATGATGATGATGGCATAAGCGTGGCTCAAGCATAAATCTATTATTGACCAAGCTTTCATAATACGGGCCTAAGTCTTAGTCCAGATAGAACATAATTAAGACCATGACTACACTGTTCTGGTAGTATTCATTAGAAGCAACAAGACACGCCTCTCCTATTTCAAATTAGCTCGCGTGCGGCATTCATCTGTATCCCCACTTATCATAGTCAACCCACCCCTCTATCCCATTTCAGCAAAGAAGCCATGTAAGGCTCAAGCCACACAGATGCCGGATCAGGAATATTCTGTACAGAAAGCGAGGCGAGACATCGCGAAGCCAAATTAAAATGTATGTATCTACACATTAATTCTACATATACTTACTAAGTTAAAAAACTGACGCACAAATTTTCCTTTAGTATCAATAGTCCGACGATTTAGTCCAATGATGATTGGACTACTGCGCCTTTTAGTCCGATATTTAAACATTTCGACTTTCCCAAAAAAAGAAATGCATTAACTTCAGTTTTTTTTCCAACAAAAAAAATGTGAGCCTATAGAAAAAATAGGTATTCGGGTTTAGAGAATTTTAAAATATAGAATAAGAAGAGTTTTTTTAGAAATAAGGATAAAAAAACTATCTGTCAGACAACCTATGTGGTTAAGTGGGTAAAGAGGGTAAAAGGCCAGGTTCGATTGAGAGCCACATAAAACGATTCGTACATCCAAATAAAAATAAAATTAAATGAATTCAAATTCTTTTAATTCAGAATTCTGATTATGGTTCTATAATAATAAAAAAGAATTACATGGCAACTTGTGACTAAATTTCTTCGGAAAATAATACAGAACTTATCGATTTGATGAAAAACACGAAGTAAAGAAAAATTAACAACAGATTCTTTTATAGGCAACCGAATGTTTATTAACCCTTTAGACAGTAAAAGAGACACAAGGGGTTTATAAAGTCGACTAAATCCTCCCATTTACATTTTGTTTAATTATTTCGTCGCATCAGTGTGTCCCGCGCATTATTCGTGACGTCATCGCTGTAACGACCACTCGGTTTTCAATTACACCATAATTGTGGCCGCTATAATAACGGAGGCAATTCCGTCGAACGTAAATACCGTTTGTTTTTCCACTGTCTGATGGATAGGGTGCACTTTGTGGCTGATTTGAATAGCACCCCTTGCTTAGCGGACTTTTAGATTATTGTTTACTGTAAAAGCGAATAGATTAGTTTTAACTTATATCGCTTTATAGTACATGGGTATCTTTTTAAGTAAATAATAGTGAAGGGTGATACACTCGTTGGCTTGGACCTTGCACATAAGATCAAATGTCGCGTTCCTGGTTTAAAAACTTTTGGTGCAAGTATTATGGTGTTGCCTTAATCTTACATTTCTCTGTAATTTCTATTTTATGAAATAGAGAAAAGTTACAGTTAAACTTATTTTATTGTACCATATGCAAGGTCTTTTATTATGATATATATCTATAAAGATGTCTCTTTGTTTCATAGCTTTAAGTACCTGACATTGTAAAAATGTGTGTTTACTTGTGTACCTACAACTCTGTAAACTTACTTACTTACAAATAAATAAATTGAATTGAATTGAATGAAGTATTACGTATCTTACAACATTTGGCAAAACAGAAACTTAGAAGTTACCTTTGAAATTTTTATAGCTTCACTTCACAAGTCAAAGGAAACTTTCGTGCGTTTAAGAGCGATTCAACGTTTTTTTATTAATAACGGGGTAAAAGGTCAACCATTGAATAATGGATACTTGCAAAAGGTCAAGAAAAATGCTGAAGTGGTTTTTATCGTGGTCATTGAAATTGAAAAGACTTGAAGAGTAAAAGTGTTTGTGGGACTTAACGATAGCATTTCTTCTTGTATAAGAACACATTGAATTGAAGGGATTTTTAGAATGACACACTCACATTGTCTGATAAATTTATTACACTATTTAATTTTTAGTAGGTCATAGCGCACCTTGTACATGTTAGTCTGGACATAGCATTAACTCATCTAACAAGCTTGTTCAAATTGTCAAATATTTAACTGCCTACTAGTTTCTGTTGTTTTAGGTTATTTCTATCCGAACTGATTTATGGGATAAAAAGTAGCCTATGTCTTATTCCAGTCGTAGAATTACCTGTATGTAAAATTTTAGACTTCTTTTGATCCCATAAACCAGTTCCCATGGGATAGAAATAAACTTAAACGATGCGTGCGAAGCCGTGGGCAAAAACTAGTTTATAGATATAGTGATTTGATTAAACGTCGTTTCTGATGACTCAGCAAACACGTGGACTTAACATAACGTTCTTTCGATTTCATGATCTTTCGGTATCGTTCATTCGAGATTTTGATCGTGTTTGGTCTACAGTTCTTCGAAGTTGTGTGCTTTCAGTATTCCGTTTTGCGGCCTGATGTACTTTTAGTATTTCGTTGTGCGGTTTTCTGATCTTTCTAGATAGCGTTCTCCGGTATTTCGAGTTCCAGTATTCCGTAGGATTGTCACTGGCCCGGCAAACTTCGTTCTGCCTTAGAACCAGAGATGGCATTGCATACGAAAAATGCATAAATAAACAATTTTCTTCAGATTGTTTCGCCTCGTTAAATTTTCATAGTTTTAATTCGTTTTTCTGGGATGGAGACAAATCCGACAAACTAAAGACCATTTAAATCGGTCCACCTATTCTTGAGTTATAAATGGTGTAACTAACACGACATTGTTTTGCTTAGGAATAGAATTATTTAAAAGAATAATGCTGTAAATGTCACCTACCGTCTTCAAAAACCCGTTATGCATCAGAAATTAATACTGCATGTACCTATCATAACAACATTTATCTTTGATGAACACACTGCATTTTCTTAAAGAATTCTTTAAAATAAAATCAACTACTCGAGATCCACGCTAGTAAAAATCTAGCGACTTAAAACGGAGACAAGTGCTATAAATTCTGTAAGACGGTTCTAAAAATTGTGTTGGCGAAAGTGACTTTAGCTGGACAATGAACCCTGAACGATGATGACGGGTAATCTTAGTTTTTCTTGAGACTAAGATAAGCACTTTTTTTCTAGGTATTTCTTTCACATGGTTTTTTGACACTAACGTTGAAAGTCGTAGTGAACAGTCTTCCGTAAAACCGGCTTTCAGCTAACACAAGTGCAATGTGAATATAGAAGTTCAAAATACGTGAAAATTAATAGGTTTCCGTGGGAATCCCCAAAAACATATCACAAAAAAAAATCGTTAAAAACCAAATTACTCTATCGAAAACCGTAGTTTCGATACTTTTTTTGGGATTCATTTCGTTGAAGAGTATCTATCGAAATTTTTTACGTCGGTAATTAGGCAATATTTACAAAAAAACTATGGATAATTGATAACCAACTCTTATTTTGAGATCAATGCCAAAAATCATGGTTATAGTCTTTGTGTTATTAAAAAAAAAACAACAACCGAAAAATCTTTGAACGGCTCTCCTGTAAAATGGCGATTTTAGGAATATGTGAGTGTCCGTAGGGAGTGTCGAATAAATTGAATCATACTAGTTATGTGAATTTTATGATTATGTTTTATACTACTTTAGCATTTAAGAATAACTTCTTTTTTGCTAGTTCTACGGTAAAGTTTCCCAACCCCTTATAAGTTTAGAAACTCAAAGCAATAGTGAGAGCTATGCAAAATCTATAAAATTATAACTTTTCGCAAGTACATGCCTACTTTATACTTACTCACTTTGCAAACAAAAGAAAATAAAACAATAGGTACCAGTATTGAATTCCCTCGCACCTTTACACAAATGTGCATATTTCTAATAAATCATTCCCTACATGGCGCTTTTGAAAGCGGCATTGTTGGGTTAACAAAAAGAGTAATGTACAGTCATCATTCGTCTCGATCGAAAAATTTCATTTGTTGGCACGGAACACGGGCTTGGAGCTCTTTGTGTCACCCAAAAGAGATGTAGAGCTGACAAAATGTGGTAATGGTTTTTGTTGATGACAAATTGGCAGACTAACCAGCCGGTTTTCATACGCTTGTTATAATTTGACAATAGTTTATACTTTTAGTTAACCTTTAGTGTGTTTACTTGTGGGTGGAGAAATGTGGAGTATGTAACATCTCCTCAATTTTGTATTTTACCTATCTTGTTTGTGTGTGTCTGTGCAGTTCTTGTTGAGTCAAATAAATATATCTTTATCTTTATCTTTAAACCAAGACTTGATTCGTTAATGAAATAAACAATACTTAATCAGGATAAGTGCTATATATGCTATATTAGTGCTTTGTTTAGGAGTGTAGTCTCTCTGAGTAAAGTCTACTCTCGATTTTGTATTTACCACACTAAGGGTTAACAAAAAGTTTAAACTGTTGTCAAATTATAACAAGCGGATCAAAAACCGACTGTAAGGCACATTTTGAAATTGTGTACCTACTAATTCAAAGGCCCTTGTCAAAAAGCTTTAGAACTGTTCTTAATAGTGTAAACAATCTACTAGGTAAAACATTTTCAAAGCGTTTCTAGCAAACAATGATAGGTCCACGTGATCGATTCATCACGTATATTTGTACAAAAATAGTTTTTGTCAAAGTTTTGCGTCGTAGTTTTATTAGTAACATCAAATTGATGACCGTAATATCGTGTCTGGCAACACTGAGTAAAACGTCCCGTTTGATGGATGGTGTTGCCAGCCGAGACGTTTCAATTTAATCGCCACTTAAATCAGAAACTCTGGGAAGAAACGTACCTTTCATTGTTGTGGTCGCTTTATAGATGGATTTCTTCATAACCAACTTTATTTTGAAAACATTACATTTCAGACTGCTTCGAGAAAGCGTTAAAGAATTTGTATGTTGTTTCAAATTTCTCCCGAAAACGTGTCGTGTTCCATTCAGTAGAGAATAAAAGAAGATAAAATCAGACATGTTTCTTACTTTACGGTTGATGAATGTGTACTGTAGCACCCTAGGGGTAAAGAAATGAGCAGATGGCTTACCAGCATTTGTACGGCGCTTATCGGCTTGATCAGTACGAATCTCGTTGTTTTCCTTATGAATACAACCCTACGTTAGGATTGTTACTATTTTTGTTATGGAAGCCTGTAAAATAACACTTTGAAAAATTGTCAAAAAAATTCCTCTACATCCTAATCTCCAAAGTTTGCTGAACGATCCATCTGAAAGGTACCCACTGTCTGGTAGGTAAGCTGGCCACCACATTCTACCTCGGGCATTACTTTTAGTTTTAATAATACCTAAATGTGTGTCGTGTAATTCACGTAGCATATTTTCTCTGAGTGCTGTCGGAATAACCACCCTATGGCCTCTAAGTAAACACCCGTTCTCGAATTGCAAGTCGGATTTGCATTGAAAATAGGGCAATACAGATTGACAGGTTATTTTACGCGGCCAACCACTAAGCATGTACTTAACGACGGTCTGAATCGTCTTATCGCCTTCGGTCGCCCGTGTGATATCACGACTCGTAGTAGCCGGAGATGTGTCGTCTAAGAATTTAAGCGCAAAGTAATTATCAATCTCGCTATCGCCTTCACATTGCCATTTATCCGTCTCTTTCATAGGCGCGCGAGAAAAATAATCCGCTACTAGATTTTTATCGCCCGACACATACTGAACTACATAATTATACGCTGATAACATAATAGCGTATCTCTGCAGGCGCAGCGCTGTAGTCACTGGAATACCGGTTTTATTGTTAAATATAGACACCAGGGGCCTATGATCGGTCCTAAGTATGAATGGCTCGCTTCTACCGTATAAATATTGATGGAACCGTTTCACATCAAATATAATGGCAGTTGCCTCCTTTTGTATCTGACTATAATTTCGCTCGCTGCCGGTCAACGAACGAGAGGCGTAAGCGAGGGGTCGCTCCTGGCCGTCTTGCGTCTGCTGCGCCAGCACGGCACCGAGGCCGGCGGGCCCCGCATCCACGGTCAGCACCAGCTGCGCGCGCGGCTCGAAGTGCGCCAGCACGCGCTCGGAAGCCAGCTCGCGGCGAACGGCCGCCATGGCTTCCCGTTGCCTATCACCGAACACCCAAGTTGCATCGTTTCGTAGTAACTCGTGTAAAGGATTCAGGATGGATGACGCGTTAGGAATGAAGTTCCTATAGTAGTTGACGACCCCCAAAAATCTCTTTACTTCAGTGACATTTGTAGGCTCCGGTGCACTTAATATTGCCTTGACCTTCTCGGCGCAGGTCATTAACCCCGATTTGCTTATCACAAAGCCTAGATAAGTTACATTTTTCTTGAAAAACTCGCACTTTTCTTTCTGTAGACGTAGACCCGCGTTATTTAACCTACGTAAAACTTCAGTTAGCCGCTTTAAGTGTGATTCCCGGTCAGGACCTGTGACACAAATGTCATCGAGCCAGACGCTGACTCCATCGATCCCTGCCAAGAGAGTTTCTAATGATTTTTGAAAAATCGCTGGCGCATTGGCTAGGCCGTACAAAAGCCTAGTTTGCTTATATAAGCCCTTATGTGTATTGATAGTTACGAGCTTTTGAGAAGCGTCATCCAAAATAAACTGATTGTATGCATTTTTTAAATCAATTTTACTATACAGGTCGCCGCCCCCGATTTTAGCGAATACCTCCTCTATCCTAGGCAACGGATACTTTTCTATAACGAGGTCTTTGTTAAGCGTGACCGAGAAATCTCCTGCAATCCTAACTTTACCATTTTCCTTCAAAACAGGTACTATCGGCGTGGCATATTCTGAATGGTTTACAGAAACTAAAATACCTGCGTCAACTAAACGCTTCAATTCTTGTTCGACCTTATCTTTCAGCGCAAAGGGTACAGTTCGGGGCTTAAAAAACTTAGGTACCGAATTCTCCTTAAGTTGTAAATGAACTTTAAATTTATTGAATGAGCCTAACTCATCACGCCATAAATCTGGAAACTTTTCAATTAAATCCAAAACATTTTTATCAGAACTATAACTGCACTGTAAAGATTTCAAATCAGTTGTGATAAACACATTAAAAGCGGACATAAAATCTCTTCCGAGAAGTGGTGGGCCTCCATTTTTAATCACAAAAATTTTAATATTTTTCTGCATATTATTGAACATAGCTTCTATCGAAAAAAAACCCAGGGGAGATATTTTATGTCCGTTGTATAAACACATGCTTACAGCACAATGTTGTAAGTTATAGTTAGAAAACTTATTCTTATAGAACTTATCAGAAATAACCGTTCTTCCTGAGCCTGAATCAAGTTCCATTGAAATAATTTGATTCCCTAAGGTTAAGTCTATCGTGATAGGTTTATCCGTCACGTACCTTATATTAAAGTTCTGGCATTCCTCGCAAATGGAGTCCTGGTTGTCACTGCAATCCTGATCAGATTTCACATGGAAAACACTTGACTGATTTGTAACGCCACAAACTTTTTTTAAATGACCCTTTTTACCACATTTCTGGCACTTGTAACCTTTATAACGGCACTGATCACTGTAATGATTCTTCATTCCGCAAACGGTGCAGCGAGCGGAATCGCTATGCGCCGCCGGCGGCCCAACAGCGCCGCTCGCGCCGCCATCGCCGCCGCCGCCGCTGCCGCCGACGCCTCGGCCCGCTCCGCCACGGCCACGGCTCGCCTTACCCTGGAATCCCGCACGATATATCGGCTCCTCCTTGACAGTGGTTGCTTCACTGGTACTGTACAAGGCCTTAGCTTCTTTAGCACAAGCCGCCTGCTCCGCCAATTCAATAGCCCCCGTCAACGTCAATGAAGACGGACTTTGCTCGAACAACTTGTCCCGTTCTGGACCGGCGCTCAGGCCGAGGACGAAACGATCCCTCAGGTTCGTATCGAGGGCGGTACCGAAGTCACAATATGTTGCGAGACCTCTCAATCGCGCCGCCCATTCCCCTAATGATTCGCCTGATTTCCTGGTAGCTCCAAAAAATTTTGCCTTGTCCACGAATGTGCACTTTTTGGGTTTGAAATGACCATCCAGTAATCCTACGAGCTGCTGAAACGTGAGGGCATCCAACTCCCTCGGAAACGCTAAGTTGAGCACGAGACGGTAGGTTTCCTCCGTGAGATGCGTCAACAAAATTCCGGCCTTCTGCTCGTCGCTCACACTATTAATCTTTAAATATTGTAATAGTTTGCCTTTGTGGATCATCCAATCATTACATTTATGATCAAACACGGGCAAATTCCCCAAAAAGGATTTCATTATCACTATCTTTTAACGCGTGGGGGTAGACCGAACTCATTCGCCAGTGAAATGTATGAGGCTGAGTGAAACGACCAGTTACGATGCAAGCTCGTTTATTACTAAAAAGCAAGACGCGCGGTGCACTGCCGCGCGTGTACAATGAGTAGGTAGGTATGGCTACCTACATATACATCATACCTACTATTTTTTGGTCATAATTTAATAGCCAAGTTTCGTTACATATTTGTATAATTGACAAATAATCGAAACCCTCGGTGTGCGAGTTACACTCGCACTTGACGGATCTTGTTCTTGAAATGGTTTGTATGGTTTTTGTTAAATTTGTCTTGCGTTGTGGTTTGTTTTGTTTTGTTATGGGCATTCATTTATTTTAGTATTAGTCATAATTATTATGTTGACTTCAAAGTACTGCAATAAATGAATAATATATACATTAGACTTAAAACTAGGTTTAAATAGTTAAATAGGCCACACACGAAAGTATCGTCTAAGTCTCACTTATCCTAACAGATCCCAACTTAATAATTTTTCGTAGATATAAAAAGGCAAACTGATGGTTATAAATTAATGTTTCCTTCTTCATGTCTTATCCCTAGGTGTGTTAGCATTGTCTATAGCAGGTTCAGATAAGCTCTTTCAAAATTAGCGCCAAAGGTTACTTAAAACAAAATTTAACTCGTTTTTTGCCCGTCGGAAAAAGGATACATTTTAGTTATCTGCCCTGAGTTTCATTAAAATTTCACACGAGCTCTCCTACTGAACGAAATTTAGAGATAAGGTTCGTTTGTTTGGTTCTTTTGTTCAGTGTTTTAGTGTTGTTTAGTATGGATTTACAGTGAAATAATGCTTATTAAATCCAAAATAGTATGGCAGAGTTCGCAACGTAGTTTATTGAACAGTTTTCCTTGCTGTGAAACGTAACACGTTTGATGTCACTATGATGTGGATATAAATGTTTATCTAGAGTTCTATAGATACATTTTTAAAGCTGGTGCTTTGTCTTTTTTTTCTTTCTCTTTCAAATAATCCCACGTCAGTCAATTAATCCCGCTGACATCACAAATTATACATACCTAAAACAAAAAGGAATCGCACCAGCTATTACAGCCTTATCACACTGGCGATTTGACAGTGATTTCAAAGCGATGCTATTGCGCAGCCAGCACGCTGCGCACACGCAGCGAGCACGCCGCGACGATGACGCCGCCGCGATTAGCGCCTTCGACGCCAGTGTTCCAAAAAGAACTCGATCGCATAGCTTTGAAATAGCAGGCAAATCGCCAGTGTGTTCAGGCTATTCAAATTTACCTGTACGTTAGGTTAGGTTAGATTTCTACAGCACTAAAATAAAAAAAAAATATGAAAAAATATCGTATTCATTCATTAAGATAATTTACTTAATTCTGCGGATGAAAAAGCTCGGGTTACGCCATTGATGGGCGCTTGTCATTGTGTATCGTCAGCCCCAACTGACAAAAACACACAGTCACGACAAAAATGAAATTACAGCAAACTCCTTTGAACTGGTAAATTGTATGATAATTTACTCAGCGAAGTCTGCAAGATATTCAGAAGGGATAGAGGACCGTGGCGACATCTTGGACGAGAAACTCGATTATTAGGGGTGAAGAGGGGGTTTGAACCCAGCGGGTTTTATTACGGGTTTAAAGTCCGTGTTTTATGTTACATTTAATCTGTCAGGGATTCGTCGCAGACGATGACGCCGAGATTTCTCTGGGAATGGTTCGTTTTCAGTTTGAATCTTTGTGACATTTCTCTTGTTTTGTGAGTTAATTGCAACAACTGATCCCTACATGTTTTATGAATTTTCGCGGTGAATTACCCCGCTCTAATTAATAATGAAAAACAACACAAAGCAATTTTAAAGGATTGTACACTTTACCACATTTAAATTAAATACGCTCTATTCCGAGTATAATTTCATTTTTAAGAGTACAAATATCGTGAGGTTTGAAAAAAAAAGCAGTTGACATTTTGTCCATGGTTGTACTCGACTCGACTAATGAATGTAAATTTCATCAGACGAGTGTAATTGGCCTTACACACTCGTGGCAAGACCGAAGTAATGTACGAATAGAAGTACGTGGGTATTGAAAACACAAGTTTTGTATTTTGAATTTCTTTATTTTACCCTCGCGTTACTAAGCTTCAGGTATATGACAAACTAGCAGCGCCTCGCGGTTTCACCCGCGTAGTTCCCGTTCCCGTAAGAATTTCGGGATAAAAAGTAGCCTATGTCCTATTCCAGACTATAATCTATCTCTGTGCCAAATTTCATCCAGATCCGTTTTGCCGTTCTGGCGTGATAAAGGAACAAACATCCATCCATCCATCTAAACTTTCACGTTTATAATATTAGTGAGAAAAGATATATCATAAAAAAACAGGGCTTTTTTAAATTCAAAACAAGGAAACATAATGTAGGAGTGCTGGTACTTCAATAATTTAATTTAAGAGGTGATATCATTAAGGGGTGTAAAATGATGATTAAACATCGAAAATTCACAACTTTTCAGATAATACGGACATAATAAGAAAATATTACAATGGAATTTCATAGCATGGATCCTAATACCTACATAAGCAGATGTTCCTCATCATAAATGTGATGACACAATAACACACAACCTTAGCTCATAATGAAATGCATATAAAATAAAACCAGCCAAGTGCGAGTTGGACTCGCGCACGAAGGGTTCCGTACCATTATCTATAAAAACGGCAAAAAAATCACGTTTCGTTGTATTGAAACCCCCTTAAATATTTGTTTTTTTTTTCAATTTAATTTGATTATTTATTTTTAAAGTGAATATATAACTAAATATTCTTTGAATATTTCAAGCGTCTACTACTGCTGTTATCAATATCGAGCAAAAACAAGCCAACAATCACGCTTGTTTTATGGGAGCCCCCTTAAATATTAATTTTATTCTGTTTTTTAAGTATTTGTTGTTATAGCGGCAACAGAAATACATCATCTGTGAAATTTTCAACAGCCCTACTATCACGGTTCATGAGATACAGCCTGGTGAGAGACGGACAGACAGAAAGACAGACGGACGGCCAGCGGAGTCTTAGTAATAGGGTCCCGTTTTACCCTTTTGGTACGGAACCCTACAAAACAAGCAACAATATTAAATCAGTAAGTTACGTTTATTAAACACTTTAGGTGTGTTGTTTGCATATACTTTGTGAGAGAAAATTTGGTAGTTAGCGAGGTTTATGAAGACTTTTTGGTAATATGAATAAGATGGGTACGGAAACTTTCCTCTTTTTGTGTAAAAAAGGAAGGAAATAATAAAAACGGGGAGTGAAAGTATCTTTATGCACATAAAATTGCGTATTAATCAAAATAAATGTTTTTGAAAAAGCCTTTGACACCTAAATACTCAAACGCATCTCAGATTTTAGAGGCGAACACGGGTTTGGTTGTCAAACTAGGCCAAGATCAGTACTTACGGGATTCCCGTGGTAAAAACTCAAAATACATTAAATTCGTCATATTTTCTTTAATTCCTTGAACGTGAAAATAGGATTTAAAAAAAAATACGATAAAAAAATCACGAAAGTGCACTATTTTACACATAATTTGGTCGAAATCTCAGGAAATCTGCGGTCTCTTGAAATGACCTATGATTTGATTCGTAGGTTATTACCAATTATTTGGTTCCTTGAACCAGTTTCTTCATGAGTTTTATAGTTTGTTGTAAATAAGCAAAAAGTTGATTTTTGCGCTCACGCAGTCCAAAAAACGAAAGCTCTATACCGCTCCTATGAACACGAAATCCTATGCTCATCTTTTTCACAAAATGACGCGTATCACGCTCCCTTAAACACGTCTGAAGTCACGATTTTTTGACAGTTTTCAATGAAAATCTGTCAAAAATTCGTCTCTTAACGAAATTGCTTAAATCTGAGTTGTACTCGGGGGTGAAACTGTCAATTTTTGTTTGAAGAAAGTTAAGTCGTTTTCCGAAATTATGCCTGCTCGTAATAAAAAAAAAACCTGAATGAAGTAATGCCCTGTTAAGAACATCGTTAAGGTATTGTGCGTTGCTAAAATAATCAAAACAACATTAAAAATATAATCAAAAAAATAAAATCAAATTAGATAAAGCAATTACAGAAGCGCCATTTTGCAAGAACCCATTCAATTCCTTCAATACCGCTTGCTTGCCAAATATGACCTTTTATATTATTTTGGCAAAGTCCCTTTTCGCTCACGTTTGCACGTCACGTACATTTACAAAAAGGTTTTGCCTAAAAAGTAGAATGAAACGTGTACATGAAGCTTCTTTGATACTTTTGGTCATAGCATAATGTAATTTTAAGGATTTTATGCTAGCATCGTTTTGTTCTATTTTGTACGGGACAAAAAATTCTAGAAAACTGCTCTAAGAGGCATCTTTGGAAGTAGCTTCATGCTGTCTCATAAATAAAATATTGAAGAAAAAAATCTAAACATTTTCAAGTGAACCTAATTTTTGAAACCAAATTATATCAACCACTACTGGGAAAACCCTGCCTTTTAGACATCTACGTACTACTAGGTAACGTTTCCAAAATAAATTGGAGCTGTTGTTTTTGCTAGTTGTGATTTGTGTATTTTTTTATTATTACTATACAATACAACGCCTATTATAAATATTATAGATTCCTTTGTGTAATAAAAACCCTAAAAGTGCAAAGGAAATTAAGAAATGACAGTAAATATGTAATTCACAAAACCAGAGAATATTTTCTTTATAAACAATTTTACTGACATATTTTTTTTCACTTTTCGGGTTTTTATTACACAAAGGAATCCAATTTAGTAAAAAGTGTTCACGCCAAAAACAATTCTGTCGCAGTGCCCGTTACACATCTCTACAAGATTGTAAGCGGGATGAATCCAACAGAATTACAAGCACACGAGATTTCATTTCGTCTTGAAGAATGCAATGTAATATCGCATATTACATTTCATAAAACTTCAGTTAATATGAAAGAACTTCACGCTACATGCGTTTATTGAAACCTCAAGTTTTGAAGGAAATATAATTTCATCCGTTTCATTTTATAACATTTAGAAGTAAAAACTTCTTTGGGTGCACCAATTCAGAACAATGACTAAAACCGAACGTCACGCTCGGATCAGTTACGCTGATTCGGGTAGGCAACATTCAATGTTTTACTTCTATCACGCGGTCATGATGATAGAAGTAGCCTGCAAGTCATTACTATCCCACTACTAGAATATGATTTTATGCTCGTGTAGGTACTTGTTTTGTTCACGCACGGAGTGAACTGAAAAGTTTTCCATATATTTTAATTGGTATGAAAAAACTAACGCACAACCTTAAAGAAAATGTCAGTATAGCGTTCTTTCGATTTCATGATCTTTCGGTATAGTGTTCATTCGAGATTGTGATCGTTCGGTCTACAGTTTTTCGGTATTCCGTGCTTTCGGTGTTCCGTTGTGCGGTTTCCTGATCTTTCGAGATACCGTTTTCCGGTATTTCGAGCTTCGGTATTCCGTAGGACAGTCGACGAAACAATTTTTTTCTTCTTTTACTCTTCGCAACGCAGTTGGTGACGAGCCAAGGTCAACAATAACTATTTGCGTTCCCAGTCGCGGGAAAAGTCTATATTGTTAAAAAATCAATAGATTGATTACTAAAGCGCCCGCGTGACTACGATTTTATTTCACAGCCAACAACCGGTGAATTACACGCAATTAGGTTTATCATAAAACAGGATTATCATGAGCAACTTTATTGCACTGTCAATGACAAAGACGCGGTTTCAAAGCATCAGACTAGACCAACTTGCGAGTCGTAGCTCGAAGGTATTCCCCAACTTGCAAGTTGCCGCCGCTACAGCTTATTATTTTAGACAACTTGTAATACAAACTAGCATTAAAGAGAATGCATGCTGGTGCAGGTGGCGGGGTAGGGCTTCTTACGCGCGTTTTTAACTGAGAAACATCGTTGTAGAATTTTGTATTTTGTTTTAACATTCGACAAAGTGAGTAGCCCATAGTTTAGATTCTGTTCTATTTATAGTGAATTGTGTTGTGTGCCTGTCTCTTTTGAAGTACCAACAAAAACAGTTGTAACTTTTTTGAACTTGATGTAATAAAATAATCAAGTTTCTTTTAAATTTAGTTATTGACTAGGATTAAAGGAATACCTAGTTAAGAAATTAACTAATTAATTATTCTACAATCAAAATGCCTTTTTTTAAATCGAACTTATATCTTCTGACATTATCTACAATATAATAAGGCGTTGCTGCGTTTAATGACAACATTTGCACTAAACCTTTTACGGAAGTAAATCGCGTGTTCTATCTCTGCGTGTTTGGTGATATTAGGTCTTTGCAGAATGCGTTTCTTGGCGTTTCATATATTTTGCTCCTCGCGTCAAAATCCTGTATTATTATGTATTTCTAAATCGCAAGTAAGTGTCCCGGCGTAGAGAGAAGCAAGTGTGTTAATTAGACGAACTTTATCTTGGCTGAGCGCGATGATGCGACGTGGCTTAGCGCCTCACGGATACCAAGTTGCAATAATTAAGTTAGAGTTTCGGAACGCGAAATTTGTGCTTATTGCCTTATTATTTCATAGTTGCCGGTGAATGTGACAGACGATGAAAATGCTCAAGTGCATTTTCGAAAGACAATTGGATGACTTTGTTATTAATAATAAGTTTTCAAATATCAGAAATAATCGAAGTTTCTGCTGACCAATTGTATTTTCTGAAATACAATTGGTCAGTAGGAACTTCGATTATTTGTGATATTTGAAAACTAAAACCTAAAACTATTTTTTTGTTTTTTTTTTGTTTTTGCCTAAAGTTACGCTTTATGAACATGGTATTGCATCTCAGGGCATGCCAGAACTTACTACTGAAGTGTTGTTTTGTTCCTTTCAACGATGTTGCTACTTCATCTTGTGGTTCAATTGTTTGTTCAGTCAATAGGAAGTACTTCGAAAAATCCTTTTCAATACTCAGTCAATCAAAAGAATCAGACTCTAGAATACTTAAGTTGCATTTTGCATCGCTGCAAAAAAAATACTACTAAATTCTCTAGCTCTGTTTTAGAGTGTTAAACAAATAAGTATTGTTGACGACTGATGTGGCGCGGCGGGTTCGCCTGCGACACAGAAGGTTGCGGGTTCGATTCGCGCCTTGGGAAGAATGTTTGTACGATCTGCAAATATTTGAATATTTTCTTTTACATTATTTTCGATTGGGATGCTTAGCTTGGGGCTAGACGATGCTGTGGTTTGCCCAACATTATTTATTTATAGTTACTAGTGTTATAAAACTATAATAATTCAATCTAACATAGGATGTCATGTTTTGTTTTACGTCTTTGTCGCAGCCCAACAAAGCTGTTTGTCTGGCGACACGGCACGGAACCTTGCAAGAAGACGAAAGCTGATTTGGATTAAACTTTGAATATGTTAGTAGTGACTTCCTCCCAGCGCAGCTCGTGAATTTTGAACTTTGACACTTGGACACAGAGACATGTTTGCATTATTTCTCGATCATGATAAAGCGCTTGGTTTTGGTATCTTATAGAAGGGGTTATGACGAAATGAGATAGGTTCTCAGAACTTAAATTAGCATGCAGCCAGCGTGGGTACACCTGTCTGTGCGCTTTGATACTATCCTATTGTATTTAGTATAACATTTAGTACGAGCAAACCAGAATTCCTAAGAATTACTGAAAAATTCAAAAAGAAGGTTATCGCAAAATGAACAAAAAATTCGACAGTCATACCTAGTAATTTTGGTAACTTTGTCCATTTGCGAATATTCTTATGGACTTGATATTGACAAAAGGAGATAGCTGTTTGACGTTTCGACTAAGGAGGCCAAAATAAGTTAAAATTCAAACAGGAATACACAAAATGTTTGTTTAAATTGTTTGTTGCAATAATGTTCAAACAAGAACAGAACTACGGAACGAACAAAAATAAATTACACAACACAACTTAGATGACTGCGAAATTGAGTTACAAGTTAAATGTTTCCAACTGTCCTAAGCCATGTGTCTAAGTTGCGACAGAACACAGCATCCTCATAAGAAGTGGGAAGCTGATGCGGATTTAAGTTTGAATATGTAGGAGCGTACTTTACTTCGCTGTAGCTCTCAGACCGTATGAGTTGTTGAGTGTCGGGCGATTGAGAAACATTCAAGGATTATTGTGTCTGGTTATTGCGGGGCTTAGGGCTTATAAGAGGTTGGTTGGATTGTTGGCATAGGGTTTATAAGAAGTGGTTACACATTAATTTAATAAAGTAATATATAAAATAACATTTATTTCGACACACACCAGTACATGAAAACAATAGTTATAGTTTAATTAATTTCTTATTGGATATTAGTATTTTAGAAACAAAAATGTCGAAATATGATTTTCATTAGTGCTGATCTTATTGAAAAAAAAATTCACTATCTATGAATAGAAACAAATTAGAACTACGCAATAAATAGTAAGATTCCAACACGTTACCTCAAAAGTTTCATAGAAACGTCAAAAATTGATTGCTTTTTTGATATGCTGCCAAAATCTGAGTTTATCTCGACAGCGACTTTATTTACAAATGGATGTTCATTTACATCCACCGATTCATCAAAAAGGCTTTAATGCCGACGTGATCCATCACTCTGTCTTGCACACAATCCTGAGTACACGAAACACGATGTAGGCAGGCACGGTACCTACCCACATCGTAGCTACCAATGTCAGTACCTACTGTGTACCTACCCACATTGTAGCTTCGTATATGTAAGCATGAGTACGACATTACACCCCCATTATGCCTTTGTTAAGCTTTGCAGCTGTTACCATGTTAATAAAGCTGGTAACATTTCTTTCATAATTAAGATTAGGTATAATGCCTTCCGTGAAAAGTTAATATAGCTGCATGGCCAAGTGTATCTAGTTAAATGAAAGGTAAGGTAAGTTAGAATCACCGATACCGAAAATTTCTGGGAACTTATTTCATTTTTTAAGTTAGAATCAGTCTAGAGATTAATATGCCTATAAATTAAAGCATAGAGCAATGAAGAATGTCTAACTTAAGAAATTCTAGGGGTCAAAACAAAAAGTTTAAATCAAAAAAGGTTGGCAACTTATTTCATTTCTTAGAGATACCAAGAGCAAAGCACATAATAACAAAAAAACCTTAGAATCAAGCAATAGCAACACCTCTCGTCAAACAACCTAAATGTAACTTTAGTCTTTGAACAGGTTTGGATAAACTTCAATGTTTCCCCTGTAGGTGGAGCTAACGGCGCTACAGTCCGTATGAAGTCCCAGAAATTTTCGACTCGGTGAGTACTGATTTCGTGGCTTAGTTGGTTAGAGCACACCCGTACTGAGGGTGGGGCGCGGGTTCAGGTCCCGCCGAAATTGAAAATTTTTGGGAACTTATTTCATTCTTAGAGATACTCAAAGTGCGGGAAAGCACTACAATAAAAAAACCTATGAAGAATGTCAATAGAGATAAATATGTGTCTAAGAGCCCTCACTTCTTCATTGCCTATCTTTTGGTCGTGAAGAGCTTAAAATGATGACGAATTCCAAAAGATTATATATCCAGTAACAAAACATTGAACCGACGTTTTTACCTTTATTACCATACACAACATTAAGCCATTTCACACTCGAAAAATCCACCTGAAACCAGTTCCCAGAAAACACAAAAACCAACTACAAAACGAACAAAGAAAACTGCTGAAAGACGGCAATTACATACCGTTTAGACTATTCTATTACGTTATACATTCGCATAGTCATGCGGAGAACGGCAGGTCATGGGCGCCGTGTGAGAGTTCTACAAACACTGTGGTAAACTATTTTTTAGTTCTATTTCTTTGAAGAATAACCTCTTACCTCGAATGAGACCTTTTGTGTTTCTTAAGAGGCCTAATGTCTAGCAGTGAACTATTTATGGGCTGATTAAGTTTTGCTATACTGACTGAAATTGAGTTGATAGGCCTCAATTTTTTTATATCATTAACTAGCTTTCGCCCGCGGCTTTGTACGCATGTTTCGGGATAAAAAGTGGTAGTTAAAAGTGGAGTAAATGTTATTCTAGGTCGGATGGTAAATTTTCAATCCAATTCGTTTAGTTGTTTTGTCGTGAAAGATAACAAATAACTGAACATTCCAAACTTTCGCATTTTTAATATAAGTGTGGTAGATTTTTTCACAACTTATTCATAGATTACAAAATAATGTTGATAGTTCCACTACTTGGTTTTGTTTACTATGTTACTAAAATAGACTAGGGGTGTACGTTTCTTCCCCTAGGAAACAGGGGTCAACCTTAAGAGCAGAGTAACTAGGGGAAGGGCAATTAGCTCCCTCCATTCTGACGTTGACAATCAAGTTTTAAATTAGATTCAATGATGAAGTCCCTCTTAACCTGTAGGTACAGACAATGACAAAAGTTTAAGAACGTTGATAATGTATGAAACAAGCGCACAGAACGGAAAGCGCACGAATAGTTTTATGTCAATTATGCTTGTAAAATTGCATTTTTCTTGAGCATTGTGAACGGGAGTAGGAATGGTTTTTTGTCACTTTAAATGGAAGTCTTTCCAAATCGAACCAAAAACCAAAACCAAAAACCTGTTTCCGTTGTCCTCCAAAATTTAATCCAAAACCAATTGCTCGGCGAAATTATGTTTTTCGAAACTAACAGAAACATTTTCCCCATTGCAAAGATTTACAAGACACTTAAGTGAATTAATTATTAGGCCCCACCTCACTATGGGGGAATGTCGGTGGGATTAAATATTAATCTAGTTTCATGGAATCTCATGATTAATCATTTAATTTAGCCATCGTTATACCCCATTAGGGTTTAATCCCCCACGTCCCTCATCGCCTGCACCATCAGACTAATGTTCAGTTTATGTAAATATTACGAGAGTTTAACTATTCACTTACCTATTCACTTAGCGTTGCTTCTTTGAGCTTTCTTTTTTGTGTCGAATTTGGGAAGTTCTTTAAAAGTTACACTTGCGAGTAAAATATAGTGCTACAAGTGCTTTTAAAATGGTGGTATAGCCAGAACAACGGAAAAGTAACTTTGGAATAGACCCCGGTCGAAGTACCTACATCTAGTTAGACCACAGCTATAGAAATTAGTAGTCAAACTGTCAGATTTTTCCGTCACATCTTACATGACATCATCATCATTCATCTTGTTCTTGAGTGGAGACCACGACTCGGCAAACGTAGTGTAGGACGCCCTCCGACCAGGTGAGATGACGATTTGCGAAAAACTGCTGGCAGATGTTGGATTCGGCAAGCTGAAGACAGGGCGCTATGGCGCTCATTAGGGGGAGTCCTATGTCCAGCAGTGGACTGATATAGGCTGATGATGATTACACGTAATCGTGTCAAAAATAAATTTGTGAATGTATTTTCGTACAATTTCCTGACTCATGCTAGTAATCATGTTACAAAGCGTGTATTGTGTCCTAAAGTAAGACGGACCGTTAGTTGAACTGAATAGGGGCTTCAAAACGTTGAGTGCTTCTTGAAATTACATACTCGCTGGTACTTTAGCACTGGTAGTTTGTTGTTTCAAAGATACAAAATGGTTAGAGGTACCTCATGGGTTAAATAGATGTTTAAATAGAATTGTAGTAGGAAACACGACAAAAATTTGAGAGAAAATGTACTAAGCCGTGGCGGTTGTGGCGTAAAAATTGACCCCTCAAGAGATCTGATAAGCCCATGGATGTCGTAAGAGTCAACTAAGGGAAACTACCAGAGGAATAGCAACTTCCTTTTAGAGATTTCAAAATAACTGCTAATTATCAAACTACCTGCCAAGCGAGGTGATAATGGTAAAACCATCTTGTTTGGGGGAGGCACTTCCAGGAGTGGACGTTCATATGTTCGCTGAGAAAGATGCAATAAAAATTAACGATAATATGAAGGAGTCAACAACACAACACCCCTCGCCGACGAATGCATTTTAAAGTGTGCTAAATAGTCCCACTGCATTGTGGTAGTAGGGTTTGGACGGCAATGATTGAGCTAAGCGTAGATAACTGGCTCAGTTACCTACTAGTTGTCATACTACCTGAGAGTATAAAAGGTTTTGCAATCTACTGTTCGGAATTTTTTTTTCGGCATCGGAAGTGAACACTTCTAATTAGTTGTCAACCGTGTTATAACTAGCCCAAGACGCAACTCGTATGTTCGAGTTCACTAAGAGTTTAAAGTTCACGCGAACAGAGTCACAGCAAAACGCCAGTTCTACTACAATTTCAAGTCAAAAGACCATTGATTTCTCTACCCCTACAATGTTATAACAAAATCAATTTCGCTCCCGGCGTTTCTCGATCATTTCATGTGTTATTTCTTGCAGCAAGTCGGGTCACGTACAAGCTGCACGTATGCTATGTCCACCTCGCCTTCTTACTTGGATTAGGAGAATTAAGATCTGAGTAACGTATCTTTGTTTGCCAGACGTTGCTACTGATCTCTGGAGGCTTGTTGGGAATTTGAAATTTTAAGCCAATTTTGCCGGGTTGTCTGGGAAACATGTGCTTTTTAAAAGAGAATGAGTTTTGTTGTTTAAAATGGTATTGTTTTACAAGGATGTTGCTTTGTTAAGTGCTATTTTTTTCTGATGATACAAGTTTTAAAAACAACCCTAATAATAAAATTACGCCGGGATGATTGCAATTCACTTTCCCTTCATATATTCTTTACAAATTTAAGGTATTAGATTTTTTCCAAGTGGTTATCGGCTGCTGTAGTTTTGATTTTGATTAACTCCGTCTGTGCGAAGCTTAATAAAGTCTGCAATATTCAATAGACCTTGTGAATCGCAAGAAAATTCACAGAACATTATTAAGGAGTTATAGAAATACAAATACTTCTATAGCTCGAGTAACTATTTCTACATAAAATTTTAACTAGTGTCTGCCCGCGGCTTCGTAAGCATGGTTACAAGTAGCTTATAGATGCGTTATTCCAAGTTAACAAATATCGAATCATGATTAAGTTAAAAACAAACGTTATAAAGTTGTTGTTTCTTTGAAATCAAAACATGTCCACAGCTCAATCTGCTCAGCAGTTTCGACGTGAAGAAGTATCAAACAGCTAACCATAAAATGCTTCACATTCATTATAATTATTTGATTTAAAACTTGATATTGAGAGAGTCAATTTGACCCTGCAGGGTTGAACCGCATTTTTTTTTACAAAAGATTCAATAATTCAGTATTCCCTTTTCATGTTTGTGATACCCAAAACATCCATCACCGCCAGTCGGTTGTAACAAATTAAAAACTACGCAATTGTTGATGACACCCGTCTACACCGGGTCCGCCCATGCGATGTATAATTCAACTTGTCAGCTACAGAGTGTTTCATATTGTCGGATGAACCATGAGGAACTGTTAGTTGAAACTCCACCTCGCGTCGTATTTCCTAAAGTTTGAGGGTTCTGATTCTCCAGTTGACACTATAAAGCTTGGAAATTCGTCTTTAAGGTGAATACTTGGGCTGGGAGCGTGAACGTAGAAAGTGGCTAGAGCAATAAGGTTCATACCCAACTGTGGATAGACGATTGATGCATGAACTTGACAAATATATCGTAGATTTTATAACTCTGGCTTAATTATTAGTCGCTGGAATTTCAAAAAGGAGGCATTTACCCAGCAGCGACAAATTTCATTTGATCAAAAAACGCACTGACTGACTAAAAAAGGATAACAAGACATCGCTCCATACGCGCAATGTTTTACATATTTATATTGGCTTCAGGGGCTTTGACCAACAGGGAGATGTTAAAGTTAGTTCTTATGTTGCTTTACTTCATCCATATAAATTTAACCTATGAACAAACGCACTGAACCGTTTCTATAATTCAATGACAAACATTTTGTATCATTAGCTTAACCGATGAACTGATAATATATGCCGAGTGCAGGCAGCGTTTAATATTGAACCGTTTTCGGTGGCAGTTGACAATTTGAAATAGTAATTTGTGGGACTCGGGTATTTGTAAATAATTATCCGTGCTTTGATGATGGCAATACGGTTATTACATCATAAACTGCGAGTATTTACCGTAAATGAATCATTTATTGTGTTTTTGATTTCAACGTTTTGAAAACTGTATTTTTTCCGTGGACCTAAAGTTTATTGTTCGTAAAGACTAATTAAATTAAATGCATGATTCAGACAACACTCTCCACAGATTAGAGTTGTAAAAGGCAACCCAATATCAGATTATCAATCAATAATACCTTTATTGTTCAACATTTATTAATCTACATCGACACAAATATGATAAGGAGAATTTTTTGTTTGTTTGTTTGAATTGAATAGGCTCTGAAACTACAATGGTTCAATGGTTCTTTATTAATAACAAAGATGTTACATGTCTGGTCACATAGGTACCTATGCTAAACAATTTTATACATTGTACTTGACCTATTAGAAAAATTCTTTCACCATTAGTATCCTACATTCTCCCTGATGAACATAGGCGATAGAATATACCCGTGCGAAGCCGGAGCCGCTAGTTTAAATAATAAATTTGTTGCGCACAAAGGTTGATCAGGCTTGACATCCTTTGCAGTTTACTGCAATGTCTGTCAGCTAGAACCCCTATCAGACTGTTGGTGCTGCCCAGCATCCAGTAATTTTTTTTTTTTAATGCTGGTCAATTCACACAGCATTATCTAGCCCCAAGCTAAGCAGAGCTTGTGTTATGGGTACTAGATAACTGATATACATAATACTATACAATACACAGATAGATATTTTTTTATTATACATAGAAAACGACCAGAACACTCGGAACAAATATCTGCAGATCGTACAAACATTTGTCCCGAGGCGGGAATCGAACCCGCAACCTCCTGCGTCGCAGACGGACCTTCGCCCACCGCGCCACAGAGGTCGTCAATTAATATTTTACGCTCTTATTTTACCTACAAAGTATTTCATATCGGTTAAACTATTTACGATTCATTTAGCTGAAACTTATACACACAAACTTACCGAGTAATTAATACCTTGAAACAATCGCACTAAGAAAAGCCTCAAGCAATTACCTCACGTGCTAACCCCACAAAGCTCAAGTCACTTTCAATCACATCTTAGAAAGCGCAAAAACCGAAATACAGCGGTTAAAGTTGGGGCTAAGGAATAGCACTAAAACACCTGTGGAGACGCCGGCGGCTCACACGATATTTCCTAGCTCCCAGACAGGTTTATTTCAGTTATATATCTGCTATGTAATTCGGGAATTTGTAGGTGTGACTTGGAATTATAATTTTTCGTAGCGAAATGGAAATTGAAGTTTTTTTCCAAAGCTTTTTCTTTGTGAAAACTCTTTTAATTTAATTTTACCTTTTGACAAATTGTGGCTCTATTTACGAATTTCAAAACAATGTCTGTTTTTTCATTCTTTTAGTGAGAATGCAGTCAATTTGAGCAAATTTTGTAATATAAATGCATTCAGAAAAACAAAAAAATAAAAAGATTTTTGATGTTGAATGCTTGTTACTCTTTTTTTTTGCTTCTCTTCTAACCGTGCTGTTTTCTCCAGTAAAATAGGTTTTTTTTATGCCTTTAGGCTCTTGTATAGCTCGTTACTTCTAAGCATCGTCTCAGCTATGCCTTGTTCATGTACCCGTACATTATACATTCTGTGGTGGAAGACATCAGACAGCGTGCAGCACATTTGTGTGCACTTGGGCCGTTTGTCATGTCGCTAGGCGTCGTCGCGATCGGACTTGAGTATTGCATCGTGCCAGGGAATTCGGAGGCAACGGCTTCGTGACGACTTGAGGTAACTCTAGTCTGAGGTAAACTTTGATTTATGACGGCTGATGCTAAAGAAATATCGATAAATTTGACAAGGTTAAGGGCACTTTTCTTTGTTCTTTGGTTATGTCTGTGGAGAGTGAGGTTTCTAGATCAAGACGCTTTTTGTGTTCCTAGACCAAAAAGTAAATCAAAATAGCGACAACTCATGCTATAGGTATATTACCAATGTTTCTGCTAACGTCTTTTAATTAGTAACAGCTGTTGGTTTTTCAAGCGAATCAAAATTCCTTTTAGAAAATGGAGTTTCGTTTCCATTTTGAGAACCGAAAATTCAACAACTATCAAAAAAAAACGAGAAAAAAAAATATCTTTGAAAATGTTAACAATTTCTGATTAAGTGATTAATTTCAAACTTTTAACGCAATCTCTTAAGTCACACATTAAATCAATTTACGTGACAAACTTTCTCATCAACATATCAAATATCTAAGTTATAGAAGCAGCCCTAACGTGATTTAACCCCCTTCCACCCCAGACACGCAGAATGCGGCCAGATTTATTGCATCCACTCTGCGGCCGTCTCAGCTGATGTGCGAGACACGGATTTACGAGACACTTATTGGCTGCATTAAAATCCAGCACCGTCTTGACGTTCTGACACCATAATTAATATGAGTTTGCATGATTTATTGCAGTTAGATGGAGTATGAGTTGAACCACAACTTCAGATTAGTTTGTTACAAACGGGATTGAACCGCATAAACCGCCTTATTAATCTATTTTAGTTCGTAGTAATAGAAAAACAGAATCAATTACTTTATTCTTTAGGTTTACAAAGTAAGCTTTTAGGCCCGTATTTTGAAAGCTTGCTCAGTCATAGATCTATGCTTCCGTGACGTTAATACCATAGAAAAGCGTAACTCAAGCATAGATCGATGACTAAGCAATCTTTCATAACAAGTCTTTGGATCTTGATTTACAAGGGTTGGTTGATCATGGTCTTACGGGGTCAAAATTGGAACTATATGATTGAGAAATGAAACCTAATTTTTATCAAGGAGTCATTTAAAAATAAACCTAGTCGATACATAAACTTTTCGTACTACGAGAATATTATACGAGTACGGGAGTTTTTATTAAAAAAAAAGTAAAATTTTCAACGTTCGATTTCTTTAAAATTTCAGGTGTGCTGCTTCTGTTATGTTACTGAATTATAAGAACAAACCTTTGTTAAGCTTTAACTAAATGCACGCTAACAGAACTCTCATAAAATAAGCTTAACTGTCCTTTAAATCCGTACAAATTCGAGGCACATAACTCAGATTTTATAATTTTTCAAAGATAGATTTCATGAAAGTTTTAAAGTGTTTGCTTTTTATATGTATTTAAAACAAAAGCACATTTATTTTATCTCTCAAAGTTCAGGCATGCTATTAGAACTCTGATTAAACTTATTAGAATGCTTTTTGAGAATTTTCTATTTGGTTGCGAAATTACACGATTTTTTATTTTTAAAGACCGTTTTCAACTAAAGTTTCAGGAGTTCAGTCATTAGAACTTGTGAAAACCCTAAGAGCAGATCTTTGTTCGAGTTTTTGTCGATGCAGTCTATTTAAACAGTCTATTTAAGCAGTGCGTCCATAAAGTGAATCGTACATTAAGAAGTTCGACATCATAGTGATTCTCTGTTATGCAGTTCGTCTAATTCTATTATATACTAAATTCTCTATAATTAAATTACTCCAATTACGCGCAGCTCCCTAATCCATTCGCGTCTCAACAGATTATCAATCACGCTTTAATTTCAATCAGATGCATGAGTTGCGCTGTAATTGGTTGTGTCTGTCACGATGCGCATAACTGATTAGATTGGGCTTGATTTGTAGGAATGAACCTACTCTGTACTTTAATTGCCTTTGCATGCTGCCTCTTTCAATGTATAATGCCTCCCGCAGAATGCGTACACTGGTGATCTGTGCTGTGTGTCTGTCTGTTACTTTTTCACATCTAAACGGCTGATCGGATCTTAATGAAATTTGGCAGGGAGGTAAATGGTATCTCGGGGACGGACATAGGCAACTTGAAAACCGCGTGCAATGCCGTGTGCAGCAGCTAGTACTACTACGCGGTGAAAATGCGAGGCGCTGCTGGTTTATAATATTTGTATAGATATAGATACTATACTAGTACCGCATGCTTCAAGCGAGTGGCCCGCGCGATGCATTAGCAAGGATTTGAAGAAAGTTGCACGATCATACGGCTCTTTGCCGATCTTGTGTGGATAGCGATTTAGCTTGCTGTTGACTGTTGCCGCGTGGACAACTTGCGGTCAACACGATTTTAAGCACAGGCATGCGGGTGCTTTGCCGAGTACTGCAAATTATAAGCAAAGAGCTGTGTGATCGTGCAACATGCTTCAAGTCCTTGCGGATGCAGCGCGCGAGCCAGTCGCTTGAATCTTGCGGTAGGTACTAATATAGTAGGCATTATTATACATAGCATACAATATGCTATAACTTTTGGTCTTCGAACATAATTTTTTTCCCTGTCAATAGCGGTCTTATCAATACAATCCCTATTGGTTTTCCTTGACATTTTCAGAACGTTATCCGTAATTGTGATTAGATCCATAAATTGCGCTATAGGTCTGAGAAACGAAGGAATAGCAATGATAAAAACGAAACACAGTCTTCGTGTAAGTCAACTTTTAAAGCGGCAAAGCCCTAAAAAGTAATCAGCGGTGACCAAGGTTTGGTCTGGATAGTCAGCTCATAGATACTACTACATAGATACTCGATACATAGATACTCAGCTGCTGGTATAACTGATCTATACCGTTTCTTTTGTCACTAAGGCCCGCATTATGAAAGTTTTAGCAGGCCTCTATGCTTGAGTAAGGGTTTTCTATGGTTTAAGCGTCATTTAAGCATAAATCGATATATATAATATATAATACGGGCCTAAAAGTGTTTATAAAATGTAAACAAGCCAATAATCAAAAGCAAACAAAATATTCATAAAGCAATTATTCAACGGCAGGGGCCCGGTAATCAATTACAAATGCCATGAATATTGAGGGCATAGAAACGACAATAACCTAGACGCAGACGTGCAGATGCTTAGGAATGCTAATGGGTAACGGCTTGGGTTGGCTATACAGGGTTATTAGTAATTCACTGAAACTGCGTCAATTGCAGGTTCTGTCCATCATCACAAACACGTTCGTGAAGATGCCAGGTCTTAATTCTTTTTTATTATTTAAATTCTCCTCTGATACAAAATGAAAAAACACGATTGTCTGGAACCCAATGACTAACAAAAGACCGAGCTCGCTCCTACTCCCACCCCCACTGTTAATTCAGGGCAGAGCAGTTCTCAAGTTTAGTTTCAAATGAAGCCTGTCTAAATGACGATGGTTGAATGGAGGGGGTACCTACTACCAAAACCAAATTAACATACTTAGTTCTGGCGTCTTCACAAACATCTTCGTGATGGGGCAGAACCTGCGGTTCCTTCTGCTCCTCCTCAACAACCTATAATGTTCCACTGGTCCACTGCTGAACGTAGACTCCTGATAACCTGCGGTTTACGTAGTGTAGTATACCAATAACCCTGTAGATTGATGTAAGGTAGATAGGGTTGCGTTTATCTGACATAGGTTTGGCTGGAAGAAAAGCGCAATATGAATTTTTATCAAGGACCTTTTTGCGTTTTCACAAATGAAAATTATTTGGCCGTGGCGGTCGCATAGTAAAAATCGACACCTCAGACACCTCAACCACAGCCCGTGGATGTTGTAAAAGATACGTGAACTTAACAGAGGCCCTTCCTTTGGTTGGTTTGTTTAAGTATTGTGATTAGGGAAATACCCCCATTATTCGGGGAGAAAACGTATTAGTTCAAGCAGATGACGTATTTGTTATGTTGATGGTTCATTATGTGACAAGAGCATAATTTTTTTGTAGGTTTATTCGCTGAAATGGTACTCAGATAAATAATAGATTCAGGCGTTACCTTGCGGAAATCCATTGCAAAATATAAGAAAAAATACCTATCAAAGCAAGACGTCTACGTCGACGTCTTGCTTTGATAGGTATTTTTTCATTTTGTAGTTGGCGTCGTTTTCTTCTACGGCGCGGACTACATTTTGTTGAAGCTTGTCGGAGAGGGCTTTTTTCGCGGAATTGTTACTAAATATTTTCATCCTTATATATGGTACTCAGAGTAAAGGATGACTCACGCTAGACCGTGTTGGATCCGAGCCTTGTGTCGGCCGACTTCTCGTTCGTTATCCGTTGCTCGATCGTCACTCGGTTGCCGCTCGGTATAGCGTGAGTGTGTCCATACAAAATATAATATGTAATATTAGTTGACCGTGCTACGGTCGACTCTCGGCTCGGACCTGAAACGGTCTAGCGTGAGTCATCCTTAAAACCAAAACAGTAGTTCAAAACTCGGAGATTTAATAAACGTCACCACAAAGATAAACTTAAAATGCCAGAAATTAAATTAATTTGTTAGTGTAACAAAAACGTACGACATGCCAACGTTAACGAACAAGCACTGTGAATATTTTTAACTTACACAAACGCAATAACCCTATAAGCAAAAAAAAAACCGGAATCACTCAATCTATTCGTCTTTTATTTACACTCAGTAATAATTTCACTTCAAAGCTATAACAATACCGACCGCTCAGAGCAGATGCTTTGCTATGCTAATGGCTCTACCATCTTGAATATAGATTGATGTTCAGTTAGTACTTAGTATGTAACTACTAGGCGGTGCTTAGGACTACCATTGTAGTCAGCTTGGTTGATGCGTCTGCAGCATTGATAGGGTAATCACGGAGGGGAGATTGGTATGAAACTACGAAGTTTTCTATATAAAAACCATACATGCAATTGAAAATAGAAGACATTCCTTTTTTGAAGTCTGTATAAAAAGAAAAGAGGTCAGCATAAGAAGTGGATATTTTGGGTCGTAGACATTAATTTATATATTTTAAGTGTGAGTATCTGGCACAGCGCATCAGCATTGCCATACAGCGGGGCAATGCAGCCAGCGCCTTGGGCACACTTCCGACCGGTATGAATATGGATCAGTTGAGCTACCTTTAGATTGTTTGCAACAGTCTGCAGTTAGCTCAATTGTTTCAATTGTAAACACTAGTTTTAGTTTAATTATATTATTTGATTGTTATTTTCTTTGTTAATAAAGATTTTTTTTTATCTCAATAAATATAGTTTAACTCCCTAACCCGCATGCCCAGCGTGGGCATTATAGGCACTACAGTGAGAAAGGCCAATCTCTCCCAGAAACGACAAACCTTTGAGGGGGGCCTTCGTTCAGTAGTGAACATCTTACGGCGGAGCTGTGAAACGTTTTTACTTATGTAAATGTTATTTTCAATTCAATTTTGGTCTGTGCTTCCCAAAAGTAATGTGTACTGTTCCTGTGTTCATCCATTTTCAATTCTTATCTGCGTCATAATTCGTCACCGATTCAATTCCAAACATACATACAGTGCTAAAAACGGGCAGTGAACAAGCGTTGGGACGGGACATCCGTCACTTGTGTCAACGTGCTGTCCGTCACGCGGCCGTCCGTCCCATTCGTACGATCGATTTCGCATTAGTGATTTCACATTGTCCACTACGACGTTTGGACTTTTGTTTCTTGACCGGTAAACTCGGTGTGTAGAGATTTTTGCGTAAGTATGAACTTACTGACAAATAAGGTCCTATGGTACTAAGATACTAAGGTCTTAAGGTACTAAGTTCTTAATATACTAAGTCTCAAGGGTACTAAGTTCTTAATATACTAAGTCTCAAGGTACTAAGGTCTTAAGGTACTGAAGAACTATTTTTGTAAACTGCAAAAATTGCCAGTATGCCTTTCAGTTATTCCTGCCCGTAACTCATTGCAAACGTTTAATGGATTAAGTCTTATAGTGCCACCGGCGCACTCGCTGGTATGCGACTCTCCCTTTCAGGTTGCAATGTTGATGCTCGGCAGTGAATATACTAAGACCCATTTTTGAATGTGTTATAATACAATTATATGCGCTATGAAAATACGTTCTACCGTTTTCTACGAATGAGATTCTAACCCCTATGAAATCTATGACTATTTCGTTTACCTACATACGCCGATAAGGCGCATAATGTGAAAACTACTCTAGCTACTAGCCACCTTTTGCATTGTAAGCGTGTTGGAAATCTCTGGAGTCTGTTTTCACATTGGTTCCATCCTTCAAATTGTCACGTAGATGGAAAAGCTTTCGTTGATTACAATTGCCAACTCGACTGATTGAGTTTTTGGTATTGTCAGTTTATTAAAATACCTCGTAAATCTACCAGCTTCTGCTCACGGTTTCGCAAACACAAAGTAGCTTAATTATGTAATAGTCCATATACTAGAATCAATATAAATTTATCAAATTTCATATATATAGTTATTCATTTGAGAAAACTGTAGTATAATTTTGTTTTCCTGCGTTTATGAGTGCCGCTTATACTATGGTGAATCAAGTTTACATGCATGAGAAGTATACGGACGACAGTACTTTGACAAATTTTCTGTTAGAAATCTTAAAATGGGGCGAAAGCGGAACGAAATCAGCGTTAAATTTAATTTTCCGTGTTTAGACTACTTTGAGCCGAGTTGAGTGTGATGAACGCGGAACACCTCCTTTGATAAGTGTGTTTTTTTCTTATCTATGTTGCTATTTTTAGATTGTAAACGTATCTATCAGTTTTATTGTTATTAAGTAGAACACCATTTGCAAAGATAATTAGAAAAAAAATAAGAAAAATGTGTTTAGGCTGTTTATTTTCTGTCTTCAGAGTCTTCAGAGGACTATAAAGACTCTGAAAATGGAGAAGAAGGTTAGTCGCTTGGAGTCTCAAGCGACTAACCGCGTATACAAAAAATTGGCGACAAACCGAAGGTTTAATACAATACATTGTATTATGTACCCATAACACAGGCTCTGTTGAGCTTGGGGCTAGATGATGCTGTGTGGATTCTCCAGCATTATTTATTTATTTGGTCCAATAGTAGTTGTACTGGTAAGCTTAATTACTAGATAGTACCAATGCGAAATAGCTTTAGCAAGCGGATTACGCTGTGGTACCAGTACATTCCATTGCAAAGTACTTAGATAGGTTTAGTGGAGTGTAATTTTGTAGTTTGCCCAACTCAGTTCAGAATCCTGTTGGAGCGTAGTTTTGATTGATTTGTTCGTGATTTGTTTGAACTGTTTCTAGCCGAGCTGAAAGCAAAAGCGTTAACGCAATTTGATTATGAATAGAACCGTTTTTGTCGGTTGATTTATTTCGTTGATGAAATGTTATTTGGAACATCAAACGAGATGAAATCTAATAGCTGGATATTAATTTTGGGCCTAAGGTTACTTGATTAATACTTCTGTTTTTTTTTTACAGCTGCAAATGTTTATATATATTGCTAGGGTTTCACAGTCCGTTTACTTGTTTTATTTGATGATATAAATATGTTCCAAACTGATTAACTAATAAATAATCAGCATGTTGCCTACCTCTGTGGCACAGTGGGTGAAGGTCCGCCTGCGACGCAGGCGGTTGCGGGCTCGGCTCGCACCTCTGGACAAATGTTTGTACGATCTGCTCATAAGGGTGTTCTGGATATTTTAATATCGTATATTTTGTAGTCTATATAGTATAATATAGTATAGTCTTATGTAATAAGTATAGTAACTTAATCTCTGCTTAGCTTGGGGCTAGATGATGCTGTGTGAATTGTCCAGTATTATTTATTCAGCATTAATATCATAATGTATTTATGTTAATAACATAATTACGCCGATTTGAGCACTGCTTTCAGAATGGAGCTTAGCTTAACTTCTTTCAAGACTTTTAATAAATTAATTATTATGAGTCAAGAGTAGAAATAATGCAATTAATATCTTTAATCACAAAAACATACAATCGTGATAGAAACAAATTAGGACTAGTATTTACAATTGAAATACTTGAGCTTATTGCAGGCTGCAGTTAATTAACTGCAGTTATCTATTTTAATTTAATTGTACTCATAAACTCGCTCTTACAAATCCGAAACCTATAAATGTTATAAGTTTCTGTCAGAAAATTTATAAGAAAATCTGCCTGCTTAGTCGGATTGTTAATTGCGGTAGAATTGTTTAAAATAAACGGAAGCTGCTGCCTGGTAACTTACCCCTCTAGTTCCACATTTATTGTATTAATCGAAATAAAGAGATTTTGAATAAAAGTTAAGTTAAAGTTCATCAATGCTGTGTGAGAAGAAAAATAAAACCGGCCAAGTGCGACTCGGACTCGCGCACGAAGGGTTCCGTTTTTTGTATGGGAGCCCCCTTAAATATTCATTTTATTTTGTTCTTTAGTATTTGTTTTTATAGCGGCAACAGAAATACATCATCTGTGAAAATGACAACTCTCTAACTCACGGTATACAGCCTGGTGACAGACGGACAGACGGACAGACGGACAGCGAAGTCTTAGTAATAGGGTCCCGTTTTTACCCTTTGGTTACGGAATCCTAAAAACTGCGTATTTCTAAGAAATTATATATAAAAAAAACGATTTTGGACTCGAAACTGCGACCTTTCCTCAGTACGGGAATGCTCTTACCTACTGAACTACGAAATCAAATAACCGCTGAGTCGAAAATCTTTGGGACTTCCTACGGACTCTAGCGCCGGTAGCTCCAGATACAGAGACACAAACATTGAAGTTTATCGAATTCTGTTCAAAGTTTAAAGTTATATTTAGTTTGTTTGACGAGAGGCGTTGCCGATGCTCAATTGCTAGCTTACACACTGTTATAACAAAAACCTTCATATTTGTTTCAACTACATACCTTACAACTATGTAACAATGCAACACCCTAGTTGCGCCGGTGTTTGTCGAGATACATTAACAAAGCAGAGGGCAGAGAAAGCGACAATAATTCGCTCACAGTTCCGCCTGTCTACCGGCGAGTTTGTGTACACGTTTCCTGTAGACTCGCTCGAAACAGGTGAAATGGTGGATTCTCCGTGAAATTTCCAATGAAATTGTTCACATGGAAATATTTTTTTTAGCACTTGGCTTCTAAGTAGGGTATTTTAAAGAAGTGTAGATGACTAGCTCCAGCATTTTTTTTAGGCACAATTTCCTAGCATAAAATATATGTTCTTCCCCAATGTTTTTATGGTTTTGGCGGTTTATGACTAAAGTTTATAATGATAATTTCGCTAAAAATTGTAGCCGCATTCACTGCCAAGCTTTGGTAGTACGACTCAAAGGTGGCGCCGTTAAAAATTAAGAACCTGACCTTATGGACCATGTGAATGTCGAGCGATGAGAGGTAATTGTTTTTTACATACACAAAACATCCACTTCTAACAAACATATTTTGCTTTAATCTAGATATATATCACAACGTAACGATCTTATCTGTTCGGTAGTGTCAATATTCATCCAAACGAACATACACACTTACAATCATTCGTATATTTAAGCTAGATAAAGTGATATTTGATGGTCTTATCGCTAATGAGCTACTGAAGAGACAGTCAAACAACGCTTCACTATTCAATGTGTCTATTAGTAGGTACATCTTCGGCTAATGGTAATCATCAAAGGCAGCTAATTACCTGCCTAATTCCTTGATTAGCTACTTAATTGGAATTAGCCAGACGCCGGATATCAACTATTTGTTCGTATAAAGTTCTACCAAAGACATGTACTTACTTCGTCTACGTGGAATTAATTTGTAGGAAAAATGAGCTGATAACAAGCAATACATAAATAAATAATGCTGGACAATCCACACCACCAGCCCCAAGCTAAGCAGAGCTCGTGTAATTGGTACTACATAATTTAATACATAATCCTTACAATACATTGATAGATATTTTATTATACATAGAAAATATTAAGAAGACCCGGAATAAACATTCAGATAATACAAATATTTGTCCCGAGGCGGGAATCAAACACGCATCACAGGTGGACCTTCGCCTGCGGCACCACAGTGGTCGGCAATGGACTGGTAAAGACTGTTGATGTGTGTTGAGCGTGATGGATGTTTAATGGATGTTTGTTAATTCTTAAACTGTTTAAACTACTAAAATCCAGTGCGAAGCAAAGGGCAGAAGCTAGTTTCAAATAAAGCTAGCAACCAAAGAAAAAGACAAAGTAACAATAACAACTCAAAACTAAGAAAAAATCCAAGGCGCACGCTTTCTTCCTCTCGCCATTATCTACGCGATTACCGTTAAAAGAAACTGGCCGGTGCTGAGCGAACACAGTAACAGCTTATGGGCTCGCAGTTACTCTTTAATGCGCTTTTAAAGCCGTTGTTTCATATTCCCAGACTTTTAAAAGTCTTCATAGACTCTATTTGGGAGCTGGGATTTTCGGAACTTTTTGTTTGTTTCTTGCTACACGGCGTAGCGGATCTACGGCGTAGAGGCTCTACGGTGTAAATCTCTACGAAAAATAGTCGCTACGGTTTTTGCCTCTTTAATTTTACCTATCGATCGTTACATTTTCAGTTGTGTTGTTAGTAAAATGAGTTTTTTCGTACAAAAGACCTGTTTTCATCAGAAAATACAACTCGTGGAGATAATTCGTGTCATTTCAATTGAAAGTACATATTTTACGTGATTCACATCTCAAAAAACCACGTTTTCTTGGCCTCAGCCTTTATGTTTCTTCTCTAATGTAAGCGCTTTGAAAATTCATATCCAATTACAAACAGCGATTTAATCTAACACTTCGCTTTAACCACTGATTATCAAACAGTTACTGCGTGAACCAGCAAAACCATTGTGCTTTAGTTAGTACATAAACTATCCGGCATAATGACTAAGTTGCAAAGTTTGCACATCATTAACTCCGATAGTTGTTCACATCGATTTTATTATCGGCCGCGTTGAATTAACGATAGTTCGGACATGTTTTGCTTGGTGCGTTTTAGGGTTAATGCTGTTGACATTGTAGGGTTCAATTTGAAGGTTATTTCACTTTGTGAAAATTCACTGTGTGAAAATTTCAATGGAACTACCTATTATAAAAAAATAGAGTAATAGAAAGATAGTTAATGATTTCTTATACAGCCTAATAAAATAATCAGTAGTTAAAATGTTTTCGTTACTAACTGAAAATTGTGACAAATTATTTACAAACAGATAAAAAAGGGACCTACCTAGATTCAGTATCAAAATTAATTAGTTATTACAAAATCTCTATTTCTCAGCAAGTAAAATAAGTTTAAGTGATTCCGAGCACTTTGAGTACATTCCACCTTTTAATTTTATTACCAGAATAATTTGCACGTAAAGCCGGTTCCATTAGAGCAAGAAAACTTAATTGGGGGTTTATCAAAAGCTTTTAGCAACACCTACTGGGGAATTGAACTCTAAGACACTGCTTGGAATCTTTATAATTAGGTCACTGTTTCTTTACGTTGCTCCATCATTACCATCTTGAGGGACCCACAGCTGCGCAGGTGGCCATAAATCTCTCTCTATCCTTGTAATTCAAGTGAATGACCAGATTAGCACAGGACTGAAGTCAGTCCTGTGCCAATCTGGTCAACAGGTTCACTATCGAGGCATCAGAGAGTGGACATAATCCTCGAAGTGTTTTTGTTAAAATAATTCCTGTAAAGTCCGAATAAATATATATATCATATCAGTAATGCTTCCAGTAGTATATAATAGCAGTAATTCTTCCAGTCCAAAAAGCCAAAAAGTTCAAAAAGCCAATCGTTGTCACTAAATGTATGGACTTGCAGCCTGCAAGTGGGCTGCGAACTGGTAGTGCTCTCTGCAAACAGTCCATATACGGGCTGTGGGCAGAGAACCTGGTCAAACGAAGGTCTATTGACTATTTAAAAAACCTGTTAATGCTATTGCTCAATGCCTTTATACAGACAAGATGCAACGTAAAATGTGAACTTAGCTAAAAGGGGATGATTTTGGGGGGTCAACTTTATATTTTATGTATACCACCACCCCTAAGAACTGTATAACATCGGAGAGCGAGTTTGTTTCATTTGAGCGAGTTCGCAGCGCCGCGAAGACGCTAGTGTTCAAATCATGGATCGCAAGCATTAATTCGCTGCGCCCTTTCCTCGCTTTGAAATCGCTCTTAAATCGCCACAGTGATTAAAGCTCTAATGAACGCCAAGCGCCCTGTCACAGCTTTCTGAATTTGCACTTTTTTAATTAGGTAACGATGTCACAGGCTAGACCACCAGTGGAAATCAGGTCATACCTCCTTTAAAAATCGTATGACAAAATACAAATTGAAAGCTTTATCATAATTTACAAAAATAGACTAACGTAGCTGTTCTCAACAAGAGAATGACTTCTTATTATACTGACGTAGCTGTTCTGGAGCCTGTGATGCGGCCCCTTCCAGATATCAGTATCAAATCTTGGCTGTAACTGTGGTAAGCCGGGCATGCAGTCTCGAGATAAGGGGTCTACCATTTGCCTTAGCAATAAAAGTAGCCAATCGTACCCATAAACTCGAATCGATATGCGTTAAATTGTAATCAGGGGATTTGGAAAAATACGGTTTGTGATGTTAAATGTTTATGTGATCGGCTTTTAGCTAGGCATGTGTTTTTGATTCATAGAATGTGAGTTTTCATACCGTACTGGACCTAGTGATACTAGTTTAAAAAAATAGGAATGTTATGTAGGATGAGGCTAGTAATATAAGTATAAATTTTGCAGTCGTTAGCTTTTCTTGAATAAATTATCTAATTACTATATATATAATAGAATCTCTTCTTGAATAAATTAAATAAAACACGTTATGTGAATAGTCATATAACGTGTTTTATTTAATTTATAATATCGGAGATAGCTCAACGACGGCCATAATAAAGGTACTTACATAATAAAATGCAGCATCGTCACCTTCGTAATAGTCAAAAGTCAATAACTGTATTTTTTTAGGCTAACGAAAAAGTACTTAGACAAGTCAAATTTTATACATACACAGCTTTATAAATAGTAATTATCAAACAAGAAACAAAATGTTATTGATATTGTAGAAGAACGAATAGAACTGAGATGTACCGTAAATAATAAAATAAACTGTTTTAGTGTGCAGTGATAGCAAATTTAATATTACAGGGACCAAAGTTCCGATAAAAACTTCGCTTCCACTGAAAACGCACAAGTACCCACTTACCTGTTCATTCCTCTGATTAATACGTTACAAAGTTAACAGAATCGAAGTGGGCCACTCCATTCATTACGAAACTATCGGATCCGCAAGTAAATCCGTCGGATATCGGGTTTGATTCCCGTTTAAAGTCGAATAGGCCGGAAATCGATTGCTTTGGAAGCTTTGCGTTCGGATTGTACGCGGACAGGGCTTTCTATAGACACTAGAGGTGACTCCACACCACGTTGACTACCTGCGCAGTGGCCAAAGACTCGCTTGCGATGAAGATCGATTCAGGTTCGATTTCCATCGTGGGATAAATGTTTGTGTGAATACACCGAATACACCTAAACCTAGAGCAAATCTCCGGTGTGGGTGTTATCTGAGAGTAATTTATCATTCTTGTCATCATTCTAGGAGTCATAACCTACATTACTATTAAACCCAAATATCATATCGCACATAATGATATGGGATTAGAGTTTTGTGGCCTCTTCTAAGTGCGTACTCAAAAACAATTTTGGTCCTAATAAGTATGTAATTAGGGGAGGCCTATGTCCAGCAGTGGACTGATATAGGCTGATGATGATGAAGTATGTAAACTTAAACTAAACATTCCTTCAGTCCATTTATACCACATCCAGTAAACTGAGCCTCTGTTGGCCTGCGTGAACGGAAATAACGCGCTTAATAGATTCGCCGCGGCTCACAAGTACGCTGACAACTGGATAATCTATTTACGAGGAAAACTACCGGCTCGTTCGCTTGACGCGTTTACAGGTGCGGAGCAAACGAGCTACTGCTAATCTTTCTACACTTGAAAAGAGTCCTAATTTAATTGTTAATCTAACCAAATGCTTAAAGACCGGTGGTTGCTTGGAACAAAATTGAGTAAAAAGTTGATTTTATCATCGTCCGTGCCGGAATTTACGTACGTGGACGTCAAGTCCGGCGACCGGTGATGAGAAAGTGATAAGAATCAATATAGAACTCCTAAAGTTAATGCTTTCAACCACGATCCTATGCTAACGACATCTATTGAAGCTTTTCTACATAGTTTTCTTTGGTGTCACTAAAGAAAACTATGTAGATGTCTTTATGATTTACTTATCTTATATACATGACATTTCATGTAGATAAGTAAATCATCTGATGGAAGATGGTACTAGGACAGCATTTTGGTGGTTGGTTTCATTCCACCTTACCTCCAGGGGTTGGCTCGGTAGTAGAGCGGGTTCGCAGTGCTTTTGTCTTGCCTACTTATGTATTTAGTTACGTAAGATGACTTTGATTGCCCGTCTGCAGTGACTCTGTCATGATGTGGATACACTGATGCACAATATGCAAGCATGTGCCACAACTACCTACATGTACACAATTTGTTATAGCACATCCAAGCGCGGTGTGTGTTCTGTTTATGTTTACAACTTATATTGTACAAGTATTTTTAGTCTAGTTTAAAAAATTCTTGCAATTTTTTTGATGCAAGATCTATGTTAGAATATAATGTTTGTTAATGAACTCTTTAAAACAAAAATTACTCAAACAGTTCTGCGTTGCTTTATTAAGAGTTCTTAATTAGGTTATTTGGAGAACAGTGATTTGAAAAGATGATGATCATTCTTGAATTCTTCTAAAAATGCATCTATTTCTAAAGAACAAAGAGTCATCTTTTATAAGGTGATAACCATTACATATTTTAATAGCTTGCTAGAAAGGATGCTGTGAACCAATGTCCCTGGATGCCAGGGCGCTGATAGAAATATACCGTGCAGTTCTTAAAGTAAGATCGGAAACTGATTAATAATTTAAGACTTAGTTCATAAGGGTGACTTAATTATTTAAAACCCTGTATAAAAATAATAAAATATTAAAAAAACAATAGCTTGCTAAATCCCAAATCAGATCTCTATAAACATACGCCAGCACCACATATAATTAGCTACGCTAGATACGTTATTACGTAGCCTTACATAATAATAATTCTATTACAGCTCCCGCTTACAGCCATTTCAAAACAAGATAAGCTCCAATGAAACTATCAAACTGAACTAGGCCGATTAATAATAACTCACAAACATTCACCACAGATTATCAGTTCTCCATTTGTAGCACTTACCTGAAACAAAAAGTTTAATAAATCAACGGATTGTACGGCGGTTGGGCTTACTTTGCGCTTTCGAATTGATATCCCCACGTTCAATTTAAATATTATTAAATTCTTATGTATAGAGAATGGTATGATAGGAGTTTTATGGTGTTTATCAGGAGGCCTAATTCCAGCTGTATAATAGCTTATTCTGTAGATATGATGATAAAAATGAAACATAATTAAATCTTTATTTATAGACAAGAGATCTACATGGGTACAATACAATTCTGCTTAAAATAAATAAATTACACGATACAAAAAATATACAGATACATATAATTTAAATTTTCTAAGATCTCAAGAGGCTCTAATATGCAGGTCTCGACAGAGCCTACGCATTTGCTACCCTTGGAGTCGAGACCCTAGGTCCGTGGGGTACCGAGGCTCTCCGGGTCTTTATAAAAATACTAGCAGCGCCTCGCGGTTTCACCCGCGTAGTTCCCGTTCCCGTGGAAATTCCGGGATAAAAAGTAAACTATGTACTATTCCAAACTATAATCTATCTCTGTGCCAAATTTCATCCAGATCCGTTTTGCCGTTCTGGCGTGATTGAGTAACAAACATCCATCCATCTATCTATCCATCCATCCAAACTTTGACATTTATTATATTAGTGGGATCTGAGCATCTGGTCGAAGCAATGCGTGACCCGAGAGCTGTCGAGTATCTGGAGCAGGGCATCAGCATTGGCATACAGCATATAAAAACCATACAGCATATAAAAAATAACTTTCGTCCCTCCATGCCGGCACGATTATCGATCAGTTAATGCCGGCACCATTACGTCAGTTTTATTTCGTTGATTTATATTTGGCCATTCGCACGATGACTTCATTTGAACGAATGTTACATTTTGTTTTCATGCGAATTGGAAATATAAAGCTTTATGTTTTGTGAACGATAAATTGAGACCAATAAATAAAATATTTTATAATTCAAATTTTACATATATAAATAACTAGCAGCGCCTCGTGGTTTCACCCGCGTACTTCCCGTTCACGTGAGAATTCCGGGATAAAAAGTAGCCTATGTGCTATTCCAGACTATAATCTAAAAAAAAAAACAAATTTCATCCAGATCCGTTCAGCCGTTCTGGCGTGATAGAGTAACAAACATCCATCCATCCAAACTTTCACATTTGCAATATTAGTGGGATTAAATTTTTTCATATTTCTTTTGCGGTTTGGAACCTTATTAACCGGCGTCCTTTTGGCGTATTTTTTTAATCACTTAACACAAAATTTATAATATGTCTTCACTTATTTTGGACATTGCATTGATACTGTATCTTAGATAAGTAAGTAAAAATATTATACGTCTTACAGCCGGTTTTTCATGCGCATGATATTTTTGACAATATTTTAAACAAATCGTTAAGACGAGAGCCGGGTAGACAATTTGTTACCAAATGACGAATTGTTGACAAACACATGATGTGACAAGCAGTTGAAACCGGCTGTTGGTGTATACTTTGTATAGGTACTTATGAATTCAGTATTTTTCTACCCTTTGTTGTACTCAAATGAAAGTCTAAATAACTTTCTTCATCAAACTTATACAAAAACAAATGAAATTCTAGCTCTTGTCATTTGCGCGTCAACTTTTTCCCAGAGAAAGTTCTTTTGTTCAACTTCTAACTTCTCTAATTGTCTGAAGTTTGGTGCTATCATTAATTACTGAAATGAAACTGTGTCTGAAACATTTGTGGATGTCTCTGAATCTTTATTATTAATTTATTCCATGAATCTTAATTACTGATGCGAAAAGTTTCTATTCATAATTACTTTTCTAGCTACTCTACCATTACTATATTTTTTGTCATACAATTATAAATAAATAAATAAATAATGTTGGACAATTCACACAGCATTATCTAGCCCCAAGCTAAGCAGAGCTTGTGCTATGGTAACTATGGTTTATGTTATGATAACTGAATTCATAATACAATACATAGGATTTTTTATAGAAAATGACCAGAAAACCCGGCACAAATACCTGCAGATCGTACAAATATTTGTCCCAAGGCGGGAATCGAACCCGTAAGTCGCAGGCCCACCGCGCCACAGAGGTCGTCAATATCAAGACACGGACCTAATCGCACTCATTACGAGGGGTATATGTGCACTGAACTGGTATTGGCTGATGATTTAAACTATTTTCAGAAATGAGTGTTGTGACGTATTTTAATACAATATAATTTTAAAAAGTTTACTTCATTTCATTTGCCGTGCAATCAAATCTACTTTGCATTCAAGAAACGAAATAAACCACCTCGGATTCATACATTTTTAATCCCAGCAGCCTAAAACCTTATAATTTAATATCAAATGCTAATGCGTTAGAGCTAACAAACCGCGCAACGTGTTAAAATTCCCCGTGAATTTCGCTCATTTCTCGTGTTTCGTATTTCAAAGTACTTTGGTGAATTTTCGCGTATTTCGGAAGAATTGCATGCGCGTTGATTGAGACAATTATGTTTTGAGGAACGCAATTGCATTAGGCAATGCGCGGGCGAGAAACAACGACTTACACAAACTGGATGTGGCAGCAACAATTATGTAGGTATTTAATTTTTAAAGTGTTCATCATCATCAGACTATATTAGTCCACCCCTGGACCCTGTCTTCAGCTTGTCGCACCCAGCATCTGCGAGCAGTCTTTGGCAGATCGTCATCCCACCTGGTCGGAGGGATCGCGGTCTCCACTCAAGAACTGAACCTGTGACGTCATGCTGTCACAATACGTAATGAAAAGGCAGAATGACTATAGTAAACGTCTGACCTTCTTCTCTTGACTAAGATCATTTTGTATCATGAGAGGTTCGTGCATCTGTGACTTCATAGACAGACGCCACTGACTAGCCTTCAAGCGTTTGAGAGCGAATTTGAAATGGCATTTTAAAAAGCTCAATTTTTCCTTCAAAATCAATTTTTGCAGAAACGTTATGCCGGGTACAGACCAAGCGAGCGAGAGCGACCGAAGGCTAACGAACGAACGCAAAAGTACCAGTGTGGACGTCATTGCGAAAGCAAGCGAGTCCAAACAAAGGCCTTCGTTCATCTTCGGCTGTGCTCCGGCGGCTGTTGCTACATAAAAACAATATGGAACGAACGTACTGATTGTCAAATCCCATTCGTTTGCATTCGCTCGCTCTCGCTCGCTTGGTCTGTCCCCGGCATGAGACGTTTAAAAACATTTCGGAGTAGTTTCTCAAAATCTGTCGTCATGCCTATAACTACATCGCTCGGATTTCGCTGTCAGTCTGTGTTAGCGAATACAGCGTGTAGGTCTGAACTAGTTTTAGCATGTAACTGAGCCCTTTGATTCTTAGCCGGTTCCATTGCCTCTACATCCTGAACCAGCACATTAGTCAGCTACAATACAGCTCAGTTCGGCCGAAATTTCCCGTATTTCGTGTAATTGTGATTTAGCGAGGATTTGATACGCGATAAACTTATCGGAGTGAGCAGTCGACGGTGAAAGCCAAACATAGAATTACAGCTTGTTTTGGGGTGTCGAAATAAACTGGATTTATGATTGTGGTTGTTATAGCTAAATCGATGGTATAAAATTTCGTGTATCATGTTTTTAACTTAGATTAGTTTTATGAGTGAGTTAGGTTCACATAGATAAAGAAAACAAAATATGCACACTTAGTGCCCATGATGCTCACGATAATTTTCAGGCTAAGGGAGAGCAGCAAACAGCACTTTCACTTATCAGCAATCCAACGCACCTATAGTTCCAGCAATGCAATCTCACGCACCTGCAAGGCGTGAGGTTGCATTGCTGGAACTATAAGAACGTAATTATCAACCTCACGCCTTGCAGGTGCGTGAGGTTGTATTGCTGGACAGTGAAAGTGTTAATTAAGTTCTTATTTTTTTAGACGTTGAATTCAATAAATTATTTTGAGGAAGATAGTTTAAAAAGTTCTTTAAAAATCAAAATTTAATACATATACAATATGGGTAAGGAATGCCTATTTCAGTAAGTTTAGCGTAGTGTCTACTCTTTTAATCCCAGATTAAGTTTTGATGATAAGAAAACAGATTAAATTATGTTTCGTAATTTTGACCATAACTTACAAATTGTGGTCAGGTTAAGTAGCTGATTGATATTGTAAATATCTCTAGAAGAGCGAGGGACCGCAGTTGGTGCCTTAGGAGCTTGAAGCTCCACTCAGTAGCTGGTGAAGTCGGGTTGCAGGTGATCCACTTTTTGCTTAAGCAACGGTCTTTCCAAACTGGCCCGATCTATTGCAGTTTTCCACCTCAAATCATAAGCTGATAGTTTTGAAAGAAAAAAAACCTTTTTTTTTTAAGTTTTGCGGTAAAATATTGTTATCATTATTTATTTAGAAACATAAGATCATTGCTGTTTTTTTAACCCTAGGCCATGCTGCAGCTAGGTAACTTTATGTTGGGTTTAAGTACAAGGTGTACAAACACATTTATACATTCATCATCATCATCATCATCAGCCCGTATACGTCGATTGCTGAACATAGGCCTACTCCAGACGACGACGCCACGATTAACGGTCCTGAGCCGCCTGCATCCATCGACTCCCTGCGACCGCTACAATGTCGTCGGTCCAATTATACATTATACATAATTGATACATTGACCAGTTTCAATGATGACCTGTAATAAAAACTGAACCTTCGGGGAAAAAATATGTAACCATTTCTGGATCACCTCTGTACCAATTGCAAGAGAATCATCAAAATCGATCCATTATTGACGGAGAAATCGATGAAAATACACACAAAACTTAAAAAATATACGTTCAGCTGATTATTAAACCTCCTCCTTTTTTCGAAGTCGGTTAAAAAGCAGCGACATCGTCTCACAAAAGTTATGTAGTAAATATCCTACCCAAATTGCTTCAGATTGTGATTATTGCTAATACGAACTTACCTGAAGTAATTGCTTATACAAAAACGTGCCATCAATTCACCGCTAGTCCAGCAAAAAGTAAAATAAATGCGGAAGCTGACACACGGTCGACGGCAATAATATTCATTATATCTTATTGCGGAAACAATTACAAATGTAACAGATGCCGCACCAATAATTCATTGGATTTCGTGTTCGATTTCGTTCGTTTTATTTTTGTTTTACAGGAAGAAAAATGGGGATTTTGAAAATATATTTTGCTGGGAACGGTTAAATGAACGTTCATTAGTAATGTGGGCTTTGCACACTTCAAAAATATTAAAAAAAATATCGTTAAAAATACTGGAAACCCTTGGTGGACTATTTGACATATTATTTTAGATATAGGTTTTCATAAACGTATGTTGTTAAGAGACTTTAAACTGAAAGCCGTATTTTGTCAAAAACAAAATACGGCTTTAAACTCCGTGTCTGTTGAATTTTGTTTGAGAGTAGGACCCCCAAATGTTCGATATAAAATATTATCCGTTTATTTGTTTGAGACAGAATATAATGTTGCAATTCATAGGAAAGCATTATTTATTTCCGCGTTCGCGCGCATTGCAGACTCAGCCATCGGTGAAAAGGGCATTTTTATCGCACTATTAACTGAAATAAAAAATATTGCAATATTTTATTCGTTGCATCTGGCGCACCGGAACAGAATCGTTTATTTCCTCGGATTCAAATGAAGCTCTTTCGTTGGATATTTTACTAAGCAGGTAATCTCATAATTTTATTCAAAACCTTTTCTTTTATTAACTACTAAATGTTTTTTTCAAAAGATTACAAAGACTTTAATTTATAACAACAATACAAACAGTTAAAAACAAGACTCGACAGAATAGGTGGTATCAATCATAAATCATCAGCCTATATTAGTCCACTACTGGACTAAGGCATGTATGAATAGAGTTGTTATAAAAAGCCCTAATTCAGCATAATGCTGGCTACGCTCCTGCAAGAGACCTAGCCAATGCTGTTCTTTCGTAAAACCGTATCATGACAGGGATCATACTATCAGGCACACATTGTGATTGACATTGTGATTTGTTGGTGGTTCAGATGTCAACTTTCAAAGTGCATGATTTATAACAAAACATAAGCAAAGCATACTTTGGGGTTCTGCATACTAGATGATGCTGTGTGGAGTACACAGCATCATCTCGTATGCAAAACCCCAGTCCAGCATATTTTTTCTCTAGGAATGTTAAACAATCTTTGTTAATGTGTTTTCAGCATAGATATTTTGTCCAACTTTTTTAGCCATTCCTAATCACAACCAGTCACTGCAGTTTTAAACGGCCCAACCACTCAGATAATGTATAAATTTATTTTTTTAAATCAGCCTCAGCGGTGTAACCTGATCTATCACCGTTCTATGTGGTAAAAGCAACAATATCGTACCTCTGTCTTATTCGTGGCCGATCCTTACGGTAGTTATTTAAATCCTAAATATTATTCATTAGAATAACAGCTCATTAATAAGTCAATATGTTTTAAAGAGCTACGTACGTTTAAGCTGTGTCATTTCCCTAAATGCGAATGGAACGATTAATCGAGAGCAATTTAAAAATCGTCGCGTTTGTTAAAAATGTACTTCGGTTGGCCGTATCGGGCTTTGCGACAAAACACTGCTCGCAATTTTTTATTGGTTACGTTTAATAATGCTTTGGCTTTTATATTTCTCTATTATAGTCTTTTAAATTGGGTTTACGTCAGCCGTAGAATTGAAATATGAAACGGCTAGTTTAACTGCTACAGCTTAGTGAAGAGTTAATTTAAACGCAAAGTAATTTTTGAAATTTACTGTAGATTTTTACTCGATTGACAATTGCTGTCACTTTTGACACAGCAAATTGTGAACTTTACTAACATAATAGGTAGTCGTAACACAAAGCCCTGATCATGCTTTAAAAGAGTCTACCTACGTATCTGTAATTTGACTGTTATTTTCTAAAGAATTTTATGGACAAACTGCAAGAAAATCGAGATATTGCCGATCTGCGGTATGGACGAACTGCGTACTGGATTCGTGCGTGTCCGACCAACGGCTAATAGATCATTTTAAAGTTATGTTCCTCAGTAAATACACAAATACCTAATGGGGCAATTACTTACTATGCAAATCAACAGACATCGGATGTATCCACTTCGTAACGTCAAACGATAAATAAAACGTACGCTATAAAACGTAGGAATAATAACTTCAAAATGCCCGGTTCGGCAGCGTCGTAAAAGATGACCCCTGTAAATAGGTTTACAATTTAGGGCGATGGGCGATATAACATGCTGAAAGCATACCCGCTTGTATTACAGGGGTTTCTGAAAGTACCAATAAGTTTCAGTTTTTAGATTACTTTAATTTGATCAAATGAAAGGAAAGTGACTTTAGTGAAACGGAGTTGAAACGTTAAAATAACTGTTGATATAACCAATAAGATGGAGTCAAAATTGCGACACATGACAATCACGGTTATACGTATCTGAAATGTATTGGTTTGTTTTTACACATTACTTTTCTTCACTTTTTTGGTGAATTAGTATTTAATAATTTATTAAAAGTAGGTACTTTATTCATGCTCACATTGATAGACAAAAAGTAGTTTTGAACCCGGAATCAAATCTGTTTTCTTACCAAATTTAATGAAGATCTGTTTAGCAATTCAGTAACATTTATTCACACAAGACATTTGTCGTTTAACCGCAAATAGGTTACAAACAGACAGAGCTACTTTAAAATGTTCAGTATCCGTTTATAGGTTTTTTCGATAGTTTGCATCTTTTTAAGCACGAAGACGCGAAAATTACTCATCTAGTTAACAAAACCATAGTAAACTCAGCCTAAATACTTACTTTGCGGAAACAACCCCAGTGCGTAGATTAAACAGCAGTTAGTACGTCAAAAAGGGTTGACAAAGTACTCTGTCCCTGTGCGTAAATGTTGCTATTGAGTGAAAATAAATACACAATGAGTTCCCCTTCTAACTGAACTTTAGGAGGACAGTTGGGATTTGAACTGAAATTAGACTTGTTTCGGGCACATAAGCTGCCTTTTAGTATTGTTATTGGGGTACTTGGTGCTTAATTTTGTGACCTTTTGTAAGCATTTTCATTTTCACATTATAAGGCGATGTAGCTGTGTTATTCGTTGGTTTAATCGAAGGGTGGAGGAAATTGAGGGAAAACAAAACAACGTTTCGCACTTTCGGTGGTTATGGAAGTAGCCGTATAGTTTCAGTGGGGTCAATATTTTAGCTCAGTATTTATGTAACGTTGTAACGCCAAATAGGTTATGTGACTACATTGAAAATGAGTTGCAAATTGTTTTTATCCTAGTCAGTGACAACGTAACAAAGCGATAACAGATGATTTTTATTAATAATATGCCTATTTTAGGTAACAAAAACGGAATTAAAATTACAAATTTCGCGGGGGGGTACCTATTACCAATACCAAGTTTAAGAATTCAGACCTGGCGTCTTCATATACATGTTTGTGATGATGGGCAAAACCTGCAGTTCACGTAGTGTTACTAATTTACCAATAACCCTGTATATGAGAAAGTGACCGAAAACGCCCTGCGTTTGGTTGCAACGCTGGTGACGTCCCAGCTATCACAGATTACAGTGTATTTAGTTCTTCTTGTTAGGTGTGGTATGAGGTGTGACATCATCGAGTCGTGTCACCGGAGCCATGACTGAGGTTATCGTTTTGTTAGGGATTATTTTAATTAAACTTTAAAATTAGTTTTTATAACTATTACGACTGGCCTTGAAGAAATATTAAGAATACTGCATCATTTTTATCAGACAATACTTTAGAATTATTTCCCAGTAGTAGTCAAGTAGCCTATTGAACGTGATGAAGTATACAAAGGTTTTATTAGTATTTTTATTATAAGTGATCTTAGTGTCACAATATATTCTGACTTTTTTTGACAAGAAGGTAGACGGTATCCCTGGGGACATAGGTTACTTTTTATCCCGCTAAAATACGTACGAAGCCGCGGGCAGAAGCTCGTATATTATAAAACTAGCGGTCCGTCCCGGCTTTGCACGAGTATATTCCATAGCCTATGATACTCAGTGATAAAGTAGCTTTCTAACGGCAAAAGAATTTTTGAAATTGGTCCATCAGTTTTAATTTTATCCGTTACATGCAAAAATACAAATCTTTCCTCTTTTTAATATTAGTAAAGATAAATTAAACTTACGCGATCTGAACACATTATTGTTATAGGTAATATTCACGTTACCATGACAGAGTTTAAACGTCGGTAAAAATAGGTAAAAATACGCGATGATTATTCCTAATAGTATATTACAAAAACGAAAGTAATTCTGTCTGTTACCTTTTTGATTTGGATCTCAATGAACTTTGATAGGGAAGTAGACGGTATCCTGTAGAAGAAGATAGGCTACTTTTGATCCCGGAAAAGAGCGTGCAAAAAGCCGAAGCCTGAAGTTAGTGAACTAATAAGCGCTGATGCTATTTTTACTATTATTATGAGCCCCTGTGTCCCACTACACGACAAAGGCCTTTCTTTATATCTTCAAGATGAAGTTGAATAGATGAAGTTTTAAATAAATCAGTTATTGGTCTTATTTCATCGCTACTAAAAATTTATAAATAAAAAACTTTTAGTCAGTATTATGAAAAAAAATCAATTTAATGTTGAATAATTAATTAAGTTATCCAACGCGCCCGTTTCATCAAAAAGACGTATTTCCATACACGTCAGTGATATCACAATATACCATTAACAGCTCATTAGCACATCTGACAGGTTATTTATCATGCTTATGTGTCCAATATCACGTCCACTCGACACTTTGTGAACCCGTTTTATTATATAATTTATCGGTAACAGAAAACTTTTGAATTGTGTTTGATTTTCATTATTAGCGGGCACGTTTTTCAATTGTGTGGTTTTAGACGCAAAAAACTACTCGCTCGAGAATGTATCCAATCGCGTCATAATACATTTTATTTGTCTCACCCATAAATATGCAGACGCAAGCGTGAAAACGGGAATTTACAGACTGATCCGCAATGATTTAACAGAAGTAGAAATTAAAGCCTAAGTAAAATCAATCAATGTTCATCTTCTGTACCATTACATAGTTGATGCCCGTTGAAGTGCTTCTAAGCTAAAGATTGTAATTTGTGTTTTATATTAAAATCTGCTTTTACTTTTGGTGACTTGTTCATCACTAAGAAATTAAATAAGTTCCCAAAAATATTCGATTTCAGCAGGATTCGAACCTGCGCCCCATCCTCAGTACGGGTGTGCTCTAACCAACTAAGCCACGAAATTCTAGTCGGTTTCGTCGAAAATCTTGTTATTTGAAATTTTTGGGAACTTATTTAATTTCTTAGAGATTGCCCAGACTGCGAGGGTTTACGCACTATAATACAAAAACCTTATAATTGTTTATCATTATCAATGAAGCAAAAATGCAGAAAAAATATATTATGAAACGGAAATGATAATTCTATTTGCATATCCGTTGGTGAATAAACTTAACGCTTTAACCGTTGCATTGTCTGTTGCGGTTTGTGCCCGCATAAGATCTCGCCACAAAACTACAAACTGTATTCTGTACCTCTACCACCGGTTATCACAATTTATTCGGTAGTCATATTATCTTTTGTGTGAAATGTCAAAGCTTAAATTCCTATCATGTAGGTAACTTAATTTAGAAAACAATCCTATCGACAGGATAACAGTCAACATCGTTAAAATGCTTTATTTCCTTTAGACCTTACAGGATTCTTTGATAATTCAAAAGAATGATACAATAGCGAGCCCGCGCGAAACGATTAATGACACAAAAACTCGTAACATATTTGTACAAATAAAAACATGGAGAGTTAATATATAGATAACTATCTAGCATAAAAGGTAACTAGTGGATGCTTTTTCTCGAAAGGTTACCTTGTTCCCGTGATGACATGAGACATCTCACACTTATGCATCGGCATCGGTGTGAAAATCCTGGTTTTGTAGTCAATAAGTACACGTTATTCTCTTGCATCTATTTTTACAACTGACTTGGCAACTTTTCCTGGGTCTATAATTCATTTTATGTGATAGGAACTATGTTATCATATCCTACAAATATCCTACTAATACTTTATAGGCGAAACTTTGTGCCGTTGTGCAGATGTTTGGCTGAAGACGTTTCCAAAGCTATTGAATAGATCGAACTGTAATTTTGTACATATAAACATACAACACTATACTACATATAACACTATACTACTATTTATTCCAAGAAACGCTTGCGAAGCCATGGACAGGTGCTAGTTATGAATAGTTCTCTAAAACTACGTATACAACGTACGAGGGTCAAATTTGTAGGCATCAGAGAATTTAACTTCGCATATCATTGGTAGTGGACTGTTGCAGGGATAACTTTGATTACGTGTGGGATTTGCTTGTCTTAGTCGGGCGGTAGAAATGACAGGCTAATTCCATACAAGGTATACCTTATAATAAAGAAAGTATTAATGTTTGCTGTTAGAAACATAATTTTCGTGAGGAAAAACTCACCTCCTGAATTCAAGACATCATGTCATTCTTAAAATATAAGGTTAATTTATTAGTAAGTAGCCGACGTGGCAGTCGTTGTCCTGTTATTCAATTCAAACTGACAACTGACAGTTATTTCAAACGTGCTTAGCAAACAGTATATAATACTGGGGCTTAAGTTACATTAAAAAAGGATATAATAAAGGTAGTCGTTAAGTATTCTTGAAGTTTCTGGGCAATTTTCTTTTTTTGTTATGTGAGAACCTTCTACGAAGTCTAGAAAACATTAAAAAAGATATGAATGAAATCGGTGAAACTGTTCTCAAGTTAGCGTGACCAAGAGAAATAAGGCTTCATTTATAAATACATATATATGTATATAGATTTGGCGTTGTGTAAGAAACTATAAATCGAATTCAAATTCCTAAATAGTGTGAATGAATTCCATGGGACAGTAGACCGACATGATGATATGGCCTTTTAATGATGTTTTGATGGAAATTATGAGTAAGTAGTACCTACGAACCTCTCAATTTATTACACTTGGAATATGAGTTTTTTCATTCATCTAATGTGCCTGAAGCGTCAAAAGTTGCTGCTTGATTTTTCCCCCTTACAATTATTCCCCCTTAAGTTCCTAATTTCCATCCAAAATCCCAAAGACGCTGTTTAATTAATATTCACGGAATCAAAGCTCCCCTTAAATGGCGGCTCGAGATATCTGAATAATAAACAACATTTTAAGAAGTTTTTAGGATTCGGAGTAGGTATGTCTATATTTTCATTTTGTAGAAAGCTTTGACAGGCTACTCAACCCGTAGAAACGCTATATTTTTTGTATAGACACATGTTAAGGGGTCGACTTAGGACTCCACTTTCTGAAAAATATAGGCATAGGATTTTGCGATCATATGATCAAAGCAGATTTGTATTTTTTCAAAGCTTTTTCGGTAAAGATTACGGATAAATTAGGTTTTAATGTAACCCAAATTCGCCCAATTTACATATATCGCAGCCTTAAGATGAGGCGGCGCCCAGATCTGCCTTTACGCGACTCTGCGGGTTAGAGTTCATATAAAATATAGAAAATTGAGTTCACCTACATACTCCGATACCAAAAAAACAAAAGTCAATTGCGTTTTAGTACCTTGCCAAACCAAAGAGCGCTTTGTAGCGGAATAAGAGACCTTTCATTCTGCAGCATGTCACCGGTTCCGTGCGCACGCGACCTGCGCAATTTGTACGAAGCCTGTAGGCGGATTTAACTGTTTTGCGTTCGGCCGGTCGCGTTTCTCAAACCAACTCGACAGGCATGCAGATTTGCACGCACCCAAAAAAAACACGCTCCAGAATGAAAGAAGCCGGTAGACGAATAAGTTACTAAAGTCTTGCTGATGCCACATAGAATAGACTGGACCTCAACTCAAAATACCGAAGACGTTGAGAGAGTAGGTACAATATGTACAGTAATTTTGTTGTTGACAAAACTGTCAATTGATACATTAACTGCTCACTACCCATGCCGCATCCTCAACCCCCATGCCCAGCGGGAGGTTCATGGTGGTACACCCTAATGATAAGAACCAATAAGACGCTTATTAGGAGAGGCCAATGTCCAGCGGTAGACTGATAAAGGCTGTTAATGTGATTGTTCATTACGCTCATGACGATGTAGAGTCGCACCGCTGAGGCTGGGCTGCGGCCTATCATCGTTTATCCCCCCGTGTGACACAACTGCTTGACATAACCAGTAGTGTAAAGCCACTGCACCACCGCGGCGCACGCTGTGCACGGCAGTGGGCCAGTGGCTACAGCTGCAGCGTGCAGTAGCGTGTACAGCATGCACTGCAGTGGGATAGTAACTTTATTGGAAACTAGTTTCTACTCGCGGCTTCGTACTCGTTCTTTAAGGTTATTTCTATTCCATGGGAACTGATTTATGGGATAAAAAGTAGCTTATGTTTTATTCCAGACCTAGAACTATCTGTACGCAAATTTCAGCCTGAACCGCTCAGTAATTTTGGCGTGAAGAGGTAACAAACATCCATTCAAACATGGAAACTTTCGCATCTATAATATTAGTGTGATGTGATGTGATTTTTCTCTCTCTCGTGACACTACCACTCCAGCTTTAGCTTCTTAATCTCTGTGCACATTAATCCACCGCTACCACAAGGCAAAAAACTGTGCGTTTAAATATAGGCTGAAACTCGATATCTTTAGATTAGTTTTACAGTGACAAAATGGTTTCCCATAAGCTTTAAACCAGTGGCCCGCGAACTGTCAGTCTTCTGATATCGTCGATATAAAATGCATCTCAGTGTTACCACTTAAATACCCTATATATTTGAATGAACATTTTTGTGCTGAACTGTTTTAGAGTTACGGCGCTGTCAATGCAAAAACAGTTTTGTTACTTTACTTTTAAAACAGGAAACCATACGTCCAAGTAATAGCTTATAACCATTAAGAAAAGTTCCACCGCACGCTCGTTTGCAACAGTTTTAGAGCAGTGTAGCAAGCGTCCTATTTCTAAAGCTAAATTATTCACAACCTTGAAGGTTTAAGTACGCTGTTAGTAACTGTTGAATCTCGCGTTATTTTTGCCCAGTTTTCTCTAAGCTTGCACTAAACTGTGCATTAGGAAGAACTAATGTGTATAACACTAGACAAGTAGGTGTGCTTACTAAAGTTCTAGCTAGTAGCTACCACATAAAGTTTTGACGATTAAATGATGATGGAGACAGAAGGTTTTTAATTTGTGTCGTACAAATTTTGCAACTAAATTATAAACCAGTTTTCTTCAACCGATTCAGCTGAAATTAAACATACTTATGTAAGTTTGTTGACAAATCTTGCAATTGAATTTTAGACCAGTTATGAGTATACTTGAGTAAGTTTGATAACAATGCAATGTCAGGGTACCTTCGAGCTGATAATGGAGACAAAAGATGGCCATAAGAACTTCTAAACGAAACGACTTAACCCCGTCGAGTTTGAGTTCGTTGGATTTGTCTTCCCAAGCACTTTGGCCCTACATGATTAAACAACCTTGTTTTTTAAAAAAGTGTTTAATTTATTCTAGTTGCATTTTTCCACTTTGATTGCGTAAGGGTTGGGTTTGCGTAAGATCTTAGTACTACAAGTGTTATTCATATTGTAAGTGAGTAAATTTAGGTGAAATTCTTTTTAATAATATTATGGTAGATGTTTTCAGACCCATGCCTCGAACGAATCGCAAAATCTTAAGTTTGCACACACGAGCAAACACTAATGAAATATGCATCATGTTTATGGAAAGTAATGCAGATGTTCCTCTCGCTTAAAAAAGCTAACTAATGCTATTTTAGTTCAAGTTTGAAAACAGTTTGTAAGGCAGACAGCAGCTGGTTCGGTTCGCAAGTAACTTTCAACGAAAAAGCTTGAGGTAAAATATTCTTTGCTGCTCGAAAATGTACTAAGTTTCATGTTGAAAAATCATTAGCATTCCAATATAATGTTCCTGGCAAAATTTGAGATCTTTCTGTTTGTACCAAACAACAGTTATTGTTGTTTGGTACAAACAGAAAGATCTCTCTTATTTGTTTTTATCAATAGAAAAAAATATTTTTCTATTTTTTTCTTCTTTTTTTGAGGCAAAAACCAATTATTTTTATTGGATGGCGTTCTGTTGAAGAGTGATTCTATCAGGGTCTCGAATTCTACGTAGCATGAATTTAAAGTCAATATAATGCAGCAGAGGTCCCTTAACCCATTCACTGGCAAGCCTCTGTGGTGCAACTTGAAGGGCTCGCTGTAGTTCTAATAGCTGGAACATGGATAATGTGCGTCATGAGCAATGAAAGTGTTCAAGGTAATTAATGACCCTGCTTTGTTCCTCCTAAGCTAGGTTGAAAGTAAAGTGAGTGCGAAGCATCCGCTACAGAATTTTGTAAAACAACATTAGCTGTAAGATCGTTAAAAGTTTAAAGTAGCTCCGTCCATTACTGTAGAATGACTATGCGATAGTTCAGTGGTCAAGTTATATGGGGAACGTGTTGAAAGCTCTGAGTTGTCGAGGCACGGAAAGGGTTTAAGTATACTGGAGTAAAAACATTGTCCGGCTGAAATAGTTCAAAGAAGTGAAAAAAGTTGAGCTTGGTCGTACTCAGAGGCTGGCATAGTGCTACTTTTTAACCGAAAAACGAAAAACAAACTAGGAGGAGTTCTATTTTCGGCTGTATGACTTTTTATATAATGTTCGTCGATTTATCCGTCAATTATGGACCGATTCGGAAAGTTTTTCGCTTTTGTATGGAGAATGATCCCGAGGTGGTTTGAAATTTATTATTTATATAGGTTTGACAATGAAAACTTCAAACTATGTAGATACTCGTAGTTCAGTAATAAGCTAAGAAGATGACCTTATCTGAGGGGAGGAGGGTTAATGTATTCATACTTATTTCGTCGAACGAGATGCTTCGGATAGTTATGATTGAACTTTAGTTGGTAAGTTCGTTCATCAATTATACATGCATCTCGTTGTCGACATAAATGTCCTGAAAATAAGAAATATATACTAAAATATGTACCTAGTAGGTAGTATGTTAAACTCTTTCAAGACCACTTATTTTGAAAGCCTTAGGCCTTAAACCAAACCATGGTTAGTCATCGATCTATTCTTGAGTAAAGTTGTCATTTGCACGACCTATAGGTACCATAGAAAATCATTACTCAAGCATAGATCGATGATTGGTTTCTCTTTCATAGAGAGGATCATAAAATTTTAGCAATATAAAATAACTAGTGGTTATTTCCTATGAAGAAAAACTTACGCTGCTGTAAAAATAACTCTATTGAAAGCTCCAGACTTGGTATCTCATAAAGGGCCAAGACGCTGTAGGTAGTTTAAGCCTATTTAACATAAATAAATAATACTGAAGGCTGTTAAGGCTGATTTATAGGCTCTGCAGTAATTTTTGTAGCGCCTTAATTGAATAAAGAAGTTGGGACGACGGTCCCGAGACTAGAAATGTTTTTAGAAACAAAAAGTTTTTGATGAAGACAAATATACGTTGGTACCTTGTTACTTTGTTAATAAGAAATTCTTTGTCATATTTTATGAAATAAACATTAATTTGCGAAGGTTTATGATGTAACAATAAAAGGAAAAAAGATATTATGGACCCTCTTGTAGTGCAAAGTCAAACTAACGCCGCCACTATTTTATGTCATTATTACGTTGAACCAAGGAAATTTCAAAAATCCATCGCACAGTTTTTGATTATAAGCTTTTTTTTAATGCCTCTGTAATAGTTTAAGTTTATTTAGTTTAGCCAGAAAATCGAAAATAGATATTGATACCAAGGGCAACTTCGATATTCTGCCTAAATTTAATAGAATAAAACTATTACAGAGGCATTAAAAACAGCTTTTAACATTTAAAAAATCCATCGCACAGTTTGTGATACCTAAACTGTGCGAGATATTTTTTAAATTTTCGTTGTTCAACGTAATAATAAGATTAAATAGGTGGCACCGCTAGTTCGACCACAGCCTTAAGAGGAAAGAATCTGTCAAACGTTGCGTCTTATCACATGTATGTTACCGTCCGTCGACCATACAAAATGTATGACGCGTCTACAGCGTACGTGGCCCACGTGTATCTAAAGTACGTTTATAGTCTCACATGTCGTGCGGAGCTGTAATTTCACAGGTATCCAACACAAATTACCTACCGGAGTACATCCAACCAACTTCGTCTGGTGAAGTTCGATTAATAGTGTTTAACAGAACACATTGAGGTTTCTTTTCCTTTTCTAATAGAGACAGAAACTGCTGGCTTCTGTGAATAGTCATGCGATCGTGAAAAGCCATACATAAAAATAATGCTTGACGATTCACACAGCATTATTCAGCACCAAGCTAAGCAGAGCTTGTGTTATGGGTACTAGATAACTGATATACATAATATTATACAATTCATAGATAGATATGTTTTTATTATGCATAGAAAACGAAAAGACCCTGAAAAAATGTCTGCAGATCGTACAAACATTTGTCCCGAGGCGGGATCGACCCCACAACCTCCTGCGTCGCAAGCCTTCGCCCACCGCGCCATAGAACAGAGGTCGTCGACATGAGTGTGGATAGCCGTTTTTAGGTTAGGTAGTTGATGTTTATTTATTTTTATTTGAGATACAGTTTAAAAAGTCATAGATCTGTTCGCCTACCTTAAGGTGCAATTACTTCGGAGTTTGTTTTTGTAGCTAGAGCAACGTTTGCAACGTTCGCAGCATCGAATAGCAAAAAGTACTAAGGAAGCAAATTTACCTACATACCTTCGTCTAGTTAGATCTACTAGATACGTGCTTATTATTATCGTGTTGTTCAATATTACTTTACATTTCAAGAAGTAGATACATTTCACTTAGTTTTCGTACGTTGCATTGGATATTTTTGTATTATTTTCACCTCTATCCTCGACATGCCTTGCTTTTATACTGACGGTTTTGCAACTTTGACAGCTTAATTTTTTAGTACTCGGGCAATAAGGTCGGCGTAACTTTTTTACGGGCCTTGAACAGGTGGGACACACACAATTCTTTACGCTATTAACGATATTTCATATATTCTTTACGACAAACTTGCGTTTCGGGAAAAATTAGACCTTATCTCGTGAAGATAGAGCATTTTTTACGTTATATATATTTTCCAACAGAGTAGGTTGTGCAAACACCAAACCAGTGTAAAAAATTATTGGTATCAAGATAACAGAAAATATGTAGGTATGTTGTAAAGTACAGCCATCCTTTATTTTTCACATTTGTTCTGGTTGACTGGATGAAATCGCTTAAAGCGATAAGGCCGCCAAATCCATTGCTGTTCTCTTTATTATGTTTAATCAAATAAAATCTGTCTTTTAAGATGATGAGTATCGATAACTGAAGCACTGATTTTGTCGATATAGCAGTCATCCAGTAGGTACTTGTACAAACAGATACACGAGAACTATTTTCTTTCAGGCTAGATTTGGGTCTACCCGATTTTCTATATTTAATGAATATAAATAAAGAAAATCGGGTATTTTCCTTACTTATATTCATTAATAAAACACTGTTTTAAGCGGATTGATCGCGTATATTTTATATTTTGTTTATAACCTGACGTTTCGGAGGCTTTTCAGCTTCCATGGTCACAGGCAGACTCCTCAATCCGGTTAAAACAGTGTTTTATTATGAGTTCTCGCGAAAATAACCTTAGAATATACTATATTCATAAAGTTTTATGAAAATTTCGTTCAACTAATAACTACAGTAACCAAATTTGATGACTGCTAAAGTAAATTACGAGATCCCTGTTGAAAGTTCAAATAAAACTAATCCAATTCTCATAGGTATAAAACGAAATAACTCAGTAATAAAATCAGATAAGCGAGAGTTGTACAGCGTTGATGTCTCGTAAATATTCTCCCAATATCGTAAATCTCAATATTGCTGAAGCGCTTTTAAGCTGCGGTGTGTTAGCTTAAATTTAGAACGGTGCTGAAAAATAACACAATAAAATTGTAGATTTTGCCGGCGGCTATCCATGTAGCTCCTATTCTATTCTTTATAAAACTTACATTAGGTACTAACATACAAAACTTACCTCCGTAGATAATTTATAAGTTTGTGTTGTAAACAGCCGATTGTTTCGACGCTTCATTAATCGATGATCTAATCCCTTGATGATGAGGCGTTTTCCAAGAAAATCCCTTACCTTAGAACTCAAGAGACGGTGCGATCTTTTGCGGAAGAATAGAAGGTGACATCCTTCTATTCTTCCGCAAAAGATCGCACCATCTTGCTCTCATCACGCACCAATGTCCAACTAAACACGGTCTATGCCATTATGGTTTGACAAATCTTATGTCATAGCGCCAAATTATTTCAGTCTGGTCGAACTTTCTTGCACCAAATTATATATTTTAAAATATTTATTTCTCAGGACAAATTGCCAATTGTGACAATAGTTTTGATCATTGATTAGTTAATTATTGATGTTCTCAATAATTAACGTACAAAAAAAAATTTTGCTGTCGAACGAATTCACATTGCAAGTGAATGCGTTCAGAATGAGATAAACTCAGTTTAGCGGGAATCATTAAAAGTACTAATTTTGCTAATTACTAAATCTTATCGAAATTATTAGTATCTCGAACTGGGGTTCTAATCCCAAAAAACTTGAGCAGATGGTTGATGATTTATAGACAAGTTCTAAGTCAGGATAAGAAAGGGATTTCGCGAAATTTGATGTCAAAAGGTGAAAAGGGAATCCAAAGTTTCAAGTTCTGATGTAAGCACAGTTCGTAACATCCTGATTGGTGGATATTCCACCGTGTTTCTAAGAAGATAAGAATCAAAAAAAATCACGTCACGTCACGTGATCATAATATAAAAAAATTTTATATTATGATCACGCAATCAGTTTTTTAACCTAAAATAGGCTATTTTTAATAAAAATCACCTGATTACGCTTTCTTACGTTGTCACTGACTAGGGTGATAACAATTGAGAACTTATTTTAAATGTAGTCAAATTGCCTATTTGGCGTGTTTTGAAAAACTATAAACCGATTACAAAGCAGCGATTTCAAAAAATTCCGTGGGCAGAATTTAAGCACATAGTTCAAAAATAAAGTTATCCATCTCTGAAAACTCTTTGTATCGGAAGCTCAAAAGCGGTATCAGAAACTGAATTCACTGCCAGTTACATCACAAAACTAAAACTGAGTAGTTTTATTCTGCACCAAATTTCTATCTTACGAAGCACTTTGTAAGGCACCGCTATGAAAGTTCAAGTAGATCTCCATTTGCATATCAAGTGTCATTATAAATTCCTTGTCGCAACTTGAGCCGTGATTATAATACGCTGACTTGTATTTTTAAGTAAAAGGCATATTAGAAAAACTTTATCAATTTGTACAGGACATTGTAATTTTACGAATATTTTAGCAGGGTAACATTCTATAGGTAGAACATAGAAGAGAAAGTTGAATCGAGAACCAAACCGCCATGTTTCTTTTGTTTATCGGCCCGGCCGTCTTTTGTTTCTAGGTATCAGAGTAGATCGTGGTATTTTTGAATTTCGTCGCTTTATATGTCGTGTCGGTAAAGATTGGTGTTGACTTAAGGCGGTACATCGTCTCAAACTAGCGCCACCTATTTTATCTTATTATTACATTGAACCACGAAAATTTCAAAAATCCATCGCTGAGGTAGTGGTACCTATTATAATATAAATTGCCCTTGGTGGCCACCAAAATCTATTTTCGATTCTCTGTCTAAACTAGATAGAATAAAACTAGTACTGAGACATTAAAAAAAGCTTATAATAGGTATTACAAACAGTGCGATGGATTTTTTATCTTTTGTTCAACGTAATAATAATACAAGGTGGCGGCGCTAGTTTGAGACGATGTACCGCCATAAGGCACCTTCAAATTAGCCGCAATTTGCGCGGAGGCAACGCGTCTGCCTTGTCTCTATAAAATTAAATATAAAACGCGCGACTGCAGCGCTGCGGTTGCGCATCAGTTCATCGATCGATTAGTGACTTTTCGTTTTTTTTTTTTCAAGTCGAACTTCAACAAATTTGAAGTCGCCCTAATACCGCTAGAGAAGAGGCGTAGTTACAGTTTAGTTGATAATAAGAATCGTCGCAAAAGACATCTTCATAAAAATACATATACCTATATATTTGTTCAGATATTTTCCCAAGTACATAAAATGAAAATAAAGGACAAAACGAAACCTCACTTCATTTTTATGAAAGAAAACTAATTCGAAAACTCGATTCTCTACTAGCAATCTCGTTACGAAAAGCCAATTTTGCTTAGTAGTTAATCTTTAATTTGTGATCCGAGGGACTGCGACACCGCGCCTATCCGTTTAAATGGACGGAAAAATCTAGGTGTGGCCGATTCGAATGTCTGATTGGTAAGAGTGAGAGCGATTAGCGGTCCCACACGATTTTAAACGTCTAAGAACTGGTTTACGGGCTAGTCCTAGTAATATCCCTGTCCTGTGGACTAGTCACTTCTAGTCACTTCCTATGCAATCGGCGGCCAGTGATTGGAAGTCGAAAGTGATGAGAAAAATCTGAATCGGCAGCGAAAGCAATTAATTTTATTTTATTTAAATTCAAAAGCTGGATTGATGAACTAATTTTTATTATTTTGAACTTTTATGACCTGTAAACAAGCTTTAATAATAAATAATCTATTATCGTGGTCGGCGTGTACTTTTTGGTCTAAATTGTAAGCAGTATTTTCTTTGGGTCTTACGATCTGAAAAATTAACAAAAAACCAATCCGGCAGGTCAGGTAGTAAAGATTTTCAGGGTACGTTTTTAAGGAAACAGTCTAAAATCTGCTCTCACTCCCGCTGTCCCCCAAAGCTTCACTTGACTCATTGGATATAATGCAGAAACATTCCTTCTGCCTTCACCTCGCACGCTGCTTTCAGTTTTCAAATCGCTCACTGTCGGACTCCACCACAACCGTAGCGTGCATTTGTGGCCCCAGAAAGACAGGCAAAGGGGATCCGCAAGCTAAATTGGACTAACGGGTCACTTTGTTTCTTTCTCACTATGCTTTTATTGTGCTTTGAATGTACCTCAATTAACGTTAAGTTGTTGCAAAAATGCCTTAAATTAGCCTAAAAGTAGAGGATCAATTCTATATTGCAAATAGAGCAGGTGGACCACAATGAAGGCCAATTTTAGTTGTTTTACTATAAGTTGGCATTTAATCGATTTAGGTGATAAAACCAAAGTTATCGACATAGCTCTAAGAATTAGCAAGCCGTAGCAAGTGACAGTGGGCCGGCCATATTTCGCAAAGAGCCGACTACCGCTGCTGGGGTAAACGTGTTCTTGAGATGAGACCACTCAGTAAACATAGTGTAGGACGCCCTCTGGCCAGGTGGAATAACGACCTGCGAAAGACTGCTGGAAAGGGCACTATGGCGCTCATTAGGAGAGGCCTATGTCCAGCAGTGGACTAACATAGGCTGATGATGATGATGACGATGAGTTAGTTAGCTAATAAACGTGAAAAATCTATTTGTATATTGATTGAACGACCCTAATGATTTGACCAACAGTGGCCATAAACATACTTTCAACACTCTGTAGCAGTAAATCAAACGCCACTCGCAATAGAGCTGTTCTATCCATTCTATTTCCAGCACTAGAAACCACAGTGGTTTACAGCCAGCATAATAAATAATCCACGACCATTGTCGTTCCTATGACTCCTCGTACCCAATGCATTCCGAAATAAGCATGCCTCAGAAGGTCAATAAAGCCGCCAAACGTGTTTATCTCGGGGGTAACAAATGTCGTAAGTTCCAGCCGAATCGATACCACCCCAGGGTGCAGTTGGCTGTAGGATCGGACCATCGGACCTCATTGTTTGAGCCCGGACTCCGACTGGATTACGAGTTTGGTGAGTGAAAAAGTTTTCTTTTTTAGGGTTCGATGTTCTATGTTGGCTATTAGATTGGAAGTCAGACTAACAGTAGGGTACTCCCTACTGTTAGTCGAATGTTACTGTTACTGTTGGTTGAATGAATATGCAGTTGATTTAGTAGTTGAAGTTGGATATTTTAATGCTTGTTATAGTCAGTGTCACCAATCAATCTGAGGTAATTGGGGACTGCCAATTGACATAACTCGCCTTGCCTTGGCATTAAGCCCACCCTTTGTACCTTAGTGCATTAAAGTTTTAAATAAATAACTTACAGTGATGAGATGTAAATGAGACTACAGTCCGTATTATGAAAGCTTGTTCAGTCATATTATTATATGCTTGAGTGACGCTCTTGGATGCTAGGTTGTTACTTGGTATAATTATCTCCAAAAAAATGTTAACATAAACTTTTTATGTTTGATTCCAGACTTAGGGCTACATCTATGGTATTCATCTAAGGAATTCAGCAGGAATTTCAGCCCGGTCGGTTCAGTCGTTATGGCGTGAAGAGGTAACCAAACTTCCATCCAAACATCTAAACTTTCGCATTTTTATATTATTGAGATGTGAAGTGTGATTCTGTATATCCCGTTTTCTACGAATTTTGGCACCTCTTGTACGTTATTATTGGTAATAATAACGTACAAGAGGTGCCAAAATATGGTAGTAAAGAGAATTACCTTCCCTTGCCTTATTCAATACAACGCACCAATTCGCCAAATGGCTTGTAAATGTAATAAGGGTACTGAATATTCTCATCTTTGTGATAAAGGTCAATTTACCTTGGCTACGTTTTTGAGTTGGCATCTATAAAAGTTAAATATCAATAGTATAAACTCGGCCGTAAAATATTGCGGTGAAGCTATTTTTATTGCCTAATATTAAACTAACAGGCATAAATATCGCAGCTTGGCACATACTTGCCTACCAAAAAGATGGATAAATGAATAAATAATGCTGAACAATTCACACAATATCATATTGCCCCTTCTCATGGAGTGTGTCCAGAATGACACCTTCCGTACAGAAAAATTTAAATATTTTTTATACTAGTAAAAATCTGCTGATTGTAATATAACCTTATCGAACCCAGATTAGGAAGAATTAAAAAAACTGGAGAAATTGTACAACATATTCAGTTCCGATCAGAGTGATCGGAGCTAAAGTTAAGTTTGATGTGTTATTTTTTTTTTGTGTAAGTTATGTAGTTAATAAAAGCGACCCTATCGCAAATGATTAAAGAAAGATTAAAAAAGCTCTTTATATAAAGATTAAAAAAAACATATACTTAGTCTCAAATAAAGCTGCTCGATAACTGCCATACTAAAAACATAATATTGCATGAGTAGATTTTTTTTATAATATTCAGAAACCACCCAGAAAACTCGAAACAAACATTTGCAAGACTGTAGCCCACAGAGGTCGTCTTAAGACTAAAAACATGTGAACTGAATTTAAAAATACCCACCCATATTCATACAAAACTAAAAACTAAAAAATTAGCTAGAAAAAACCTCAAGGTCAAAGGTATTTGACCTTGAGGTTTTTTCTAGCTAATTATCATAAAAAATTGTATGAAAGAATATTCCATACATAAATAGAAGTGTGGTTCAAAACTTACGTAGATAAGACGCAACCATAGCCGATGCCGATTTCAATACTGTACTGTCGTGGATTTTCAGCGTAATGGCGAAAAGTGTGCACCGAGCTTAAATCCTTAATGTGCAATGTTCAGTGGTTTCTTTTGTGCGGACACAGGTGTGTGTATGAGGCATTAAATTCAGAAACGGTTATTATTATGGCCCGAACGAATGGTATTGGGCTAGCAAAAACTTGCAACTTGTTTCTTTTATTTCTACGAACGGAATTTATCGTATCATTAATTTTTGTTTATTGTTGTTTCAGAGTCTGAAGCAATCGATTTTGTGAAAGGATTAATTGTTAATATAAATTACACTAGTCTTATCACTCCGTTGAATCAAAAGGTACGAGAGCTTTACTGATTAAAAAAAAAAAGTTATGAAAATTATTATGTAATGAAAATGACCTCTGAGTATCTGACGCAACGCATCAGCATTGTCATACAGCGGGGCAATGCACCCAGCGTCTTGGGGACGCTTCCAAATAGTATTGATATGGATCAGTTGAGCTACCTTCAGATTGTTTGCAACAGTCTTCAGTTAGTTCAGTTGTTTCAAAAGTAAAGTTCTACTTTGTTTCTAATATTTGATTGTAAGAACAGAAACAAAAGTAGAATTACGAACAGTACGATGGAGGAAAAACCGCCTATCACTTTATTTTCTAGAAGTAGGTAAGTACCTTAGGTTAATATTTTCGCAGATGATAAATTCCATCTCCTAATTTAAAGACATCACTAAAGGAAGGGATCTGTCAATCATGCAGATGATGTTCCTAAATGGTTAGATGGATAACGCAATACAACGTTCTATAAAACAAAGCTGTATGTAATGGCGTGGAATACCGTGAAAAGCTTATCACAACACAAAACGCAATTCTTATAACCGGCATAACCATACTAAAAGAGGTATCGTAGTCCCGGAACGTTGCCAAGACTTGGCACCTAGAATCAATTTGCAAATTACCTTAGTAAAGGTAAATGGTTTGGGGCACGGCTTTCTGGCTAATACAATGAAATATATCAGCATGAATTACTTTCTGGTTATTGCTTAGCATGATTTGATAACTGAATAGTGGTTATTGAAATTTAACTCAAAATAACAGTACTTCTGAGTAAAAAGTGCGTTGTTCCGTCCAGAACAGCGCTATGGCAGGATTGCTTCAGCTATAGTGTCCGCTGAGTATTATCCATTTTAGTCCAAAGGTAAAACAGGTAGGTAAATGTTGTACCTTTGTCTGTATTATGTAATAAACAGGTATCATTTCATTTAATTAAAAAACGATTCATTTTCATTTCAATAAAAAAGAGGGTCTTTTTCCTTTACTTCAGAAATAAAGATAGATCTTTAGTTCAGTTTGGAATAGAAAAAGCTGCAATGTTCTTCTCTTAACGATCACAACGAGATATTGCGCCGTTTGTGCTCATGATGCGTTTTATCGGAAACCGTTTATTTAAAAACAGCACTACTCAAATACGTTTTAAATTCATTTTATTCCGTTATTATTTGAAGCACAAGCAATAGCTTCCTACCCGCATTAAATTCAACAAAATACGAAAACAATAACATTTTTCAAACTTAAAAGCCAGCCAAACTTCTCGTTATTTCTTCGAAACTTTCAATAAAAATCCACCGAACCGGGCTATTATTAGTTAAGAATAATGGCCAAATGAACCATTGTTTCGTTGCCAACATTCGTTTAGAGCAGGCTCATTTTCTCAAAAACCAATATACCATAGCATTGCAATTGCAATATCAATAATCAATTGGCGCATTCTTGGCTTCGGTTCAACTCCATTACGCCTATCTACATACACTATTATAAAACTTCTCCAGGGTTACGACTCTACATGTCTGATGTACGTATCCATAGGATGCCATTCAAGAGTCGGCTATTACGACAGTCCGATAACTCAAAGGCGTAATGCGAGTTTCTGATAATATCTTTTTGTTTCGACAGTGACGCTGTAGTGGTAAAATAAACGTAAATTTAAAGTTAAATATATCAATAAGTTTGAGGTAAAGTAAATATATTAATTGTTGAAATAAATGTATCAAAATATGGTTCACTTAAGCGGTATCATAATGACCATTGTGTAATTTCGACGGTCCATTTTGGCATTCCCCAAAATTGTATTGATCAAGTATCGAGAAGATAAAACTCCTACGAAGCTCTTATTAAAAGTTAAAAGAAAAAGGTATTAAGAAAACTATCACACTAAAATCTCCACGGTAGCAACCCTACGTACAAACGTGGTAGATTCAAATGTATTGTACATCCTTTTGCTGCATCTGGATTTGTCTACGATCCAGTTTCCTTCTCATACGGGATAGTGTTTTGTTGATATGAATATGTCTAGATCACGAAGAATTACTTCAGTTTGGGAAAAGTAGTTTTCCGATTTGTTTCGTTCGGTTTCATATGGGTATGGTTAGGATTTTCATATTTCATTTATTTTTGCTTGCATGTACATGTACATTCATTCTTAGATGGTGAATGGTTATTTCTAGGTACATGCACCTTAGAAGGGCACTGCAAAACTGAGTTACCTTTTTTCACAATAAGTCAAATATAATTTAAAAATACTTATATAAGTTAACAGTAACATAGATTCAATAAAATAAGTTTCTTGCAAAAATAAATATAATTTATTATATTGAATTTAGAAGCCAGAACAGTCAGCTAGTCTTTGTTTCATCATAAAATTCATGTCATAGTTTTTCTGTAGTGAATTATTAGTCAACAGAATAGTAACATTTTTCTATTAAGAATTGCTTAAGCTTATTACAAAAAAGTGTATTTTCCTTATTTTTTTAAATATTCAGGTATTTCATTATACATTTATCCAATACATACATACATTCAAGAATACGCTTCCGACTGGTATTGATATAGATTAGGTGAGCTACTTGTAGATTGTTTGCAACAGTCTGCAGTTATCTCAATTGTTTCAATTGTAAATACTAGTTTTAATTTAATTCTATTATTTGATTGTATTTTTTTTGGTTTGCAAAATAAAATACTTTATCCAATCTATGATATGGGCTTTTACTGACCAGTTTAAGTTTCTCGTCATTCGTACTAAACGTTTCTTTAGTCTATGAACAGGTTTGGATAATCTTTCAAGGTTTCCCCTGTATGTAGAGCTAATACGACGCTTAAGTCGTAAGAAGTCCCAGATATTTTCGACCAGGCACGTGTCGATCTCGTTGCTTAGTTGGTTAGAGCGCACCTGTACTGAAGGTGAGGCGCGGGTTCGAATCCTGCCGAAATCGAATTTTTTTGGGATATTATTAAAAAAAGTTTTCGTGGAAGATTTACCCAGTGCGAGTAACGCACTATAAAGCAAAAAGCATAGTTTAAGGTTTTTATTTATTATAGTACTCTGGGTTATTTCTAAGAAATTAATAAATCCCAAAAATTTACGATCTCGACGGGATTCGAACCCGCACCCGCAACCCTGCGCTGAAGGGGTAGGTGCGGGTTCGAATCCCGTCGAGATCGTAAATTTTTGGGATTTATTAATTTCTTAGCATAGTTTAAGTTTAGTTGGAGGTAATACTAGTTTTTTCCCATTTTTTTTCGCATATATTTTTGGCTTGAGCTTTTTCTAATAAATGTATACATTGAATAATATTAGACACTCCACAAAGCATCATCTAGCTAAAAAGTAAAAAGCTGTGTTATGAGTAGAGATGGGCCGAATATTCGTTTTATATTCGGTATTCGGCATATTCGGCAGCTTTACCGAATATTCATATTCGGCCGAATATTCGGCTGAATCACCTAATGTTCGGCAAAGTGATACTCAAAGTTTTTACTGTTAAGACCCGTGTATTATCATGATTTGAGTGTACAGTGTAATGAAGTAAGTATTTTAGAGTGTAGCTTTCTGATTTTGTCGTCACTGAAGCTTTATTTTCAATTAAAGTAGGTTGGTAAAAAGATAATAAGTTCAATCAATATCTTTACGCCGCCGGATCCCTTTCAGGGTAGGCAAGGAATCCAAAATAACTTAATGCAAAATGTAGGTATCTAGCTGTTTTGGGATTAGGCTTCTGTGTTAATTCTTTATAATAATATATTAAACAGGCCTTAATTGAAGGAAAATAAACAAGATATTTATTTCGGCCAGTCTTTATTGTGTTAGAGAATAGCTGAATCAAATCACAACACCTTAGTAGATTATGAATAATATTTTTTCTAGTCAGCATAGCGTCGCAAAATATATTTATTGATATTAAACGTTTAAACATATTCTATTCAACCAATATAGTTCTTTATAAAGAATATAAGTAATTTGTTTGTACATTTCAGGTTGATATTTAAGAGATCAATCACTTAATCTACACATTGAGAGTTAGGAACTTAATTATAGTCTACTGAGATATAAGACAAATATGACATCTCATATACGACGGAACGGAATCAAATGTACCGAATATTCGGCCGAATATTCGGTTCGGTAAAAGTTTTACCGAATATTCGGCCGAATGTTCGTATTCGGTGAAACCCATGTTCGGCCCATATCTAGTTATGAGTACTAGATAACTTTTCTTCGTGCCTGCAGCAACGTGCTGCCGTTGAAGGCTGCAGCTAGGTGCTAGGTTACACAAAATTAACGTATCTTTTAAAGGGCAATGTATACGCTTCTACAACAAAACTCCAAGTGAGTTGCAAAAATTGACAATAAATAAATTCAAACAAATTGTTAGACACATCTTTTGTAAAAAGGCCTACTATAAAATATCAGATTATCTAGAGGATAAAAAAGCTTGGGACGAGTTTTGCTCCAACTCGAAAACTAACATTCTAACAAGGTAAAGGTTTCTTGTTCGCTTCTTTACTTTACCTTAAAAAGATTGAAGTGGACAAAAAATCAAAGTGATCACTTTTTTTCCTAGTTTTACTTAAGTAATCTGAGTTTTGTAACGTGTCCAAGAGTCTTGTAAGGTCTAAAGGAAATAAAGCTCTTTGAATTGTGAATATTTTTGAGACTATCATCTATCTCTGTGCCAAATTTGATCCAGATCCGTTCTGCTGTTCTGGTGTGATTGAGTAACAAACATCCATCCATACATCCATCCAAACTTTCACATTTATAATAGCCAGTTTTACACTAAACCTAAGGTCAAAATTCAATATAAATTTTCTAATCTTTAGTTTAATATTAATTGTAATCAGTCAAATTGTGTTGTTTTTTTGAATATCCAGGCTCATTCTAACGACTTTGTTATAAAATTAACAATTTTATTTACCCTTAAGCATCCTAAAGTGTTGTTTGTCTTCATTCAGCACTCCCCTTCAGCTATTTTCCACTGACTGACAGCATACTAACTATTAGCTTAGCTATGACTGCATCGAAGAATAAGCATATTCCCAACCGTACTATAAATAAATCAAGGGAAACTAGATCATAAACTAGAAAACATAAACGAGATAGTCAAAGGCCTTGTTTTCTAGAAATATTTATTTAAGGGTATGTTGGTATTTCGCAAAATTAATGTTACTGATGATTTTATTCAGTAACATCGTGAGTAAAACAAAATACTGAAAGAACCGACTACCAATTAACTCAGAGCTGTAGTAGACCACCAAGTATATTGATTTAGGTTATAAAACAGAGAAAAAAGATGAAAGGAATGAAATTAAAAGCGTGTTAAAACGCAATTGACCTCATTACCTTTATCATAGACCAATCCTATAAAAGGTGGGTTGATTCCATATCTCCCTATAATATTTTGAGATCGCTTGGGAACACCCCGCCCTGACCTAGCAACTGTTGAATATTCTGCGTTCGTGACCTCAAAGCGTCCGGTCACGATGACTCACAGAATCGCTAATTTTCCTATCACGATCTTCACGAATCGAAACTTCGCTGCGTGCGTAAATAAGCATGTTCGAATTAGACTCGATTATAAATGATGGACGTTTTTAATGGAAACAAATTACTATAAAAATTCTGATCAGTCGAAATCAGTCAAAAATGTTTTGTGATAAACTCTATTTTTGAAGGGGTAATAAGAAAACAATTATTTTTTTGGTTGTTTTGAATTATTTTGCCTATGGACATGCGTATTTAAATATTTATCTGAAATATTAACTAAAATAATTATATCGATGTCTACTCTGTTGTAAATATAAGGTCTTACCAGTAATAATAGAGGTAATGTTTTAAATAAAATCAAATAGATAAAGTAAATCTTTATTAACAAAGAAAATTACAATCGAATAATAGAACGAAATTAAAAGTAGTTTTTACAATTGAAACAATTGAGCCAACTACAGACTGTTGCAAACAATCTACAGGTATCTCAACTGATTTTTATCAAATAAATAAATAAATTTAACCTTAAATAATCGAATGCAGTGAGTGTCATGTCAACTACTACGTATGATATAAATGACCGAATTACCGTTGTAACTTTTTGTCATTACTAGACTCCAAACTTTCTGAAATTATTATGGAATTCCACAAAACTAATGTTATTTGACATAGCAGTCCCAAAGGTAACTTAATAAATTAGTTCGGGGACTGAATAGCTAATATCGAAATGGAAAGTTGTGTCTTTGGGGAGCAAGACCCAGAATTAAAAGAGGGCCGTATACTCGAACGTCCGTAAATGTAAGACATAAATATATCTAGTAGACGCTAGCAAGCGATATTGAATCGAAATTCATTGCTAGAGTGTTCAAGTTACGATGTACACGCTCGGTGATGGAATGAGTGAACTAGTAACGCCTTGCCTTGGGGATTGAGGTAGGCAGAAGAACCGGGTGGGTTGGGAACTTTAATTTAATCAGGTCTTCCCGTCTTTTGTTTAATTTCACTTGGTACGGGTAAGAGCTTTTCTCGATTAACTGATAGAGACTTGTACAGATTGACCTAACTTCGAATTAAGATATTGTTGTATCCTTTTTAAAACAAAATAGTCCATCATTGATAATCTGGTAGAAGTCAAACTATATTTGTGTCAATTCTGTTTTTTCTAACTTCCTCAACATCCTATAATAGTCCACTGCTGGACGTAGGCCTCCCCCTGATAATCGCCCTACGGGTTTTTTTTCTAGCTTATCAAACTAAAATAAATATGATATTTAAAGAACAGGTTTCTTGACAGAATAAACAAGAATAAAGGGTTTCTATTATGCTGTTGTCAAAACTCATATTAATTTGACAGCACTTAAAATTATGTCATCCTTGTTATTTCGATCGACAAGAAAGAGAGCGCAAGTTTTTTAGTACTGTCAATTTTGACACCATATTCAGAATCAAAATGTCATTTTTTTATTATATTGCTTTGGAAAGTGAGAAAATAATTATGTCCAAACTAAAGTTTCACACCGCCCAATTCGTAAGCCCCGCGACTTTTATTATAACCTCATTTCAAATTCATTACTAAAGTACTTTATAAGTTTTATGACCTGAAATTTACATTTCCGAGTTCAGGAAAAGGTTGACAGATTCAGTAGATACACTTTGTGATATAATTTACCTTAGCTACTATAATGTTTTTTATTGTGAACTGATTTTTTATATGCGATCAGGTTTTTCTCTTTACGATACAACAAATTTAACTGTCTGCCGTATTGTGCACGCTTTTTTAATATTCTCCTATTTTTCTGTAATGCTGATCACTAAATAATAGTAGCAAGCAATAGTTTGTCCGGTACTTATACGGTTCCTACTGGTCAGCCAGGATGATTTCTCAAATCTCAAAAAAAAAAACACTGCCGCGCGAGCCTTACGCGAATGAGAGAGTAAACCAAGAAGAGAATATCAGAGAACGTACCACGAACTTGCTATTTAAATTAAGAGTAGCACGGTAATATCGTTCTGGAGCTGGAATTACGTGTCAGCTGCCTTTTATCCTGGAAAAAACTGGACAAGGCCGCTAGCAGTAGTCTTGATCATAAACAACTTAGACTTCAAGTTGTCGACAGCCGATGTGGCGCGGTGGGCGAAAGTCTGCCTGCGACGCAGGAGGTTGCGGGTTCGATTCCCGCCTCAGGAAAAATGTGTGTACGATCTGCAGACATTTGTTCAGGGGGTTCTGGTCGTTTTCTATCTATAATAAAAAATATCTATCTATGTATTGTATTGTATTATGTGTATCAGTTATCTAGTACCCATAACACAAGCTCTGCTTAGCTTGGGGCTAGATAATGCTGTGAATTGCATTATTATTATTATTATAGTTATTGTCTCACCGAACCCAAAAGCCATACCGTTTAACGGCACCACAAAAATGCTTTCAACGCTGCAGGTGATGAATATCGTGTTTATCAACGCCACGCCTTAGGTAATAATTTGTGACACGAATATTAAGGGGGCGCTCCTCAGGTTTTATTGGCGGAATGCAGTAACTGCCTTGTTATTTTTAGCTTGAGAATGTCGGAATTTTGATATTGTGCCGATAAAATTTGTACTGCGAGGAAATAAAAGGCACGATGTGAGGTATCTTGATTTACTGCTTAGCAGCATTTTGTAACCACTAAGTTACGCTCAGTTAAGTTTATAATTTCTTTTTTTCAAGTGCCACCGTCTTTTTTGTTCCTACATGTCCAGTCCATCCCAAGGTCACCACGCTCATAGCGATAAGGCCGCCTTTGTACTTCTTCTCGTAGCTTTTATTTCTGTACTGTTTTCTGTGTTTGTGTGGTATAATAAAGAATTATCTTAAGTTAGGGCGCTATGGCGCTCTTTTGGGGAGTTCTATGTCCAGCAGACGACTTACATAGAATGTGATGATGGTGAAGGTACTCAATGTTGATGGTGAACGATAAGGAACTTAATGTATTTTGGCTTAGTAAGTTTCTTACTGTCTATAGATCAACAGGAACTTACCTGAAAAAGACAAATTTAATGTTGGAAACGGTTGACAATGAACATAAAAAATGCAAAAACACAGATAATTTAAACAGTTTTAATACTAAGAAATGAAACAAGTTCCCAAAAATGTCCGGTTTCGGCGGGACTCGAACCCGCGCCCCACCGTCAGTACGGGTGTGCTCTAACCAACTACGCCGCAAAACCCTTAGTCGGTTCAACCGAAAATCTTTGGGACCTCTTACGGACTATAGCGCCGGTGGCTCCACCTACAGGGGTAACATTACAGTTTAACTAAACCTGCACAACGACCAAAGTTACATTTGATTCGTTTGACGAGAGGTGGTGCCTTTGCTCAATTCGAAGGTTTTTTGCTATAGTGCTTACCCGCACTTAAGTTTTAATACTAGTTTATTCTCATTATCGCGAAAATAATTCAGCTATTAACATAATAAAGGTCCATTTTCGTCACGGAGGACATCCACGTCCTCACAAAAGCCGGCTCTTCGTCACAGATTCGGGAACAATTCCAGGATCAGGACTTTTGTTCCCGCAGCCCCTTTGTCGATGGTTCACAATAAAATTTTATCCCGGAAACCTATCCGCCGTTACCTTTTATTATAATGTTGCAGCTTTCCGGGTACTTTTCAGTGGGCCCATTGTTGGCAGGGATAATGGGACTCGACCTTTTTATTCCGCTAGATTTTTGTAGAGAGGTGATGCTTAATATGGCCTTTTAGGGAACTATCTTGGAACTGCTGAGCTAATAATGATTACTTTGGAGTTTAACTGCTTGTTTGTAAGGGAGTTAAATAACACTCTCTTTCGCGAAACCCTGGTCTTTAAAGTCTATGGTCTATTGAGTTAAACAGGTTCCTTAAGGAGCGCTACAATCTTCTTTTATATGTTATCAGATTCTTACCAAGAGTATACATCAAAATCTACATGATGTCACGAAATATGATTACTAAGCCTAAAGGGGTTTTCCAAACAACTTTTGAACTACGATTTTTAGGATTTCGAACTATTTTAAATTTTTTTGTGCAACTTTTTTTCTTCATGTGTACTTTTATGTGTATTGTATTCTGACGTTATTATTGTAATTTCGAAATTTCAAATGGTTTACATCATTTTTTGTCATAACTTCATGACAAAACACTAGTTTTGCTGAAACAAAAGCAAAAAAACATTGTAAATGAAGAAATATAAAATTCGTTGATATTCTCGGGGTCCAATCACCCCCTTTCGACTTAGTACATATATTACGTGGCACCCTGTATACAAGAATATTTGAATATATACATATATATAATACCAATATCCCTTTCCTTAAAAACCTCTCGTTGGTTGCTCGTACGCTGATGATCTCAATTACAAATTTTGTTTTTTTTTGTCGTCTGATGACATAAATCAGAAACTGAAAAAAAACTGCTTAAGAAATGTTTATGTTCACAGTTTTTTAAAAGCATGAAAAACGAAAAAGCTTAGAAAATACTAACATCGCTTATGTTTCACAGCCTACGAATTTGCTAATAGCGAAACGATTGCGAAGAGCCCCAACCAATTTCACAAAACGCAACGCATGTAGTGAATATTAATAAAGGCATAATCGCGATATAAGGCGCATACCGACACGCTTTCGCGGAATGGGGGCACATACCATGCCGACGCTTCCCTTTGTATTAATACTTATAGGATTTCAGATGTCACGTTATGAGATCACGGTTCATTGATTAGAATTTGGATGATCATATTTTTTTCATAAAATCAAATAAAACTCAACGTTCTTATTGATAAAAAGGAACATTCTTTGCCTTTTATATTTTATAGGTAGATTTATGGATATCGTATTTTATTTCCTCTGTGGCGCGGTGGGCGAAGGTCCGCCTGCGACGCAGGAGGTTGCAATTCCCGCTTTGGAAACAAATGGTTAAACGATCTGCAAATGTTTGTTCCGGGTGTTCTGGTCTTTTTCTATGTATAGTAAAAAATACCTATTTGTGTATTGTATTGTGTATATCAGTTATCTAGTACCCATAACACAAGCTCTGCTTAACTTGGGGCTAGATAATACTGTGTGAATTGTCCAGCATTATATATTTATTTATTTATGTTGAAAAAATTAAACGGCAAGTTGAAGAAAACATTTTTCAGACAATTTTACATTAGGACTTTTAATAATAAGATTCTTCAACCTGCTACAAGTTTTTAATGTTGGTTTTTGTTTAACTAAACCTTTGTTTGCATTAATGGAAAACTCTTCACCCCTCATTAACCAGACAGAGATATTAGGATAACCCAACATAAAAAAATATTAAAATACCAGAAAATTTAATGTACAATTTCTTCAAAGCTCTACTTCAAAGGTTGAGGAGGGTACATATCAATCAATTACAGGCTGACGCCTGAGGCGATACCGGCACAGATAGGGCCCCCCACTTTGTATAATAATTAAATTTACCCTGGTTTGTTTTCAGGGCTTCATTCTATTCCGGGGATATTTGATGACGTCAGTGGTACGAAGGTGGATGAAACTCTTTGGCTTGCAAGAGCTGAAGAAATAAGGTATTAATAAAACACTGTTTTAACCGGATTGATCGCGTATATTTTATATTTTGTTTTTAACCTGACGTTTCGGAGGCTTTTCAGCTTCCATGGTCACAGGCAGACTGAGGTGACATTTGTCTTTACAAGTAATTTGAATTTTGCATATCTACCATCAATTGAACAATATAAAAAAAATATATAAATATAAAATATACGCGACACTGTTTTAACCGGATTGCGGTTAAAACAGTGTTTTATTATGAGTTCTCGCGAAAATAACCTTAGAATATACTAAATAAAGTATTTTTTGCAGCTCTACAAGATGAAAGTACTTTATTGAAAAATTATAAAAAAAATCATAACCAAAGCTAATTTGTTAAACTCAAATAATAATGTTTTTTTAATAATGCTGGACAATTCACACAGCATCATCTAGCCCCAAGCTAAGCAGAGCTTGTGTTATGGGTAAGTACTAGATAAATGATATACGTAAATAATACAATTCATAGATAGATATTTAATTAATATACATAGAAACCGACCGGAACACCCTGAACAAATAGTAGTACAAGTATATCTGCAGATCGTACAAACATTTGTCCCGAGGCAAGAATCGAACCCACAACCACCTACGTCGCAGGCGTACCTTGGCCCACCGGTCCACATCGGTCGTCAAATGCTTGTATACTAGTATTATTTGAGGAGCTTCGTCGATTTAAAATAAATCCCATCATCGAGTATCACAAAAAAGGGAATCAAAAACTTATCAAATGACGAACCTTACCCTTTTTCTTAAGACGTTTAAAATCGTTGAGATGAATACTATCAACAAAGTAAATAAGTATCATCTCCCATTAAAAGCTACAAAGTACAATCGCTCACAAAAGTATATCTATCAACCACAGAGCATCTTCACTCCTATTCTCTATAAGCTCGTCATCTCGATTCACTGGGCCCGACGACTGAGCCATTCATTACCAGAACGGGAGACCTCAAGCGTCATAATAATGTCGCGGATTCCTTTGTCGTAAGGAACTTTTATGTCTGACTGTACAATTAGAATGAAACCAGTCAGACTTAACCTTCTGCCTGTAATATTATGACTTAACGGGCACATCTTCACTTTCCATTTCGTGAGATTGTGGTCAAATGGGTTTATCTGAAATACTTATTTATATAGTATGCTTTCTTATAAATAAACTGACCGAGACGGACCGCCGACCGTCGGACTCGCACACGAAGGGTTCCGTACCATTATCTATAAAAACGGCAAAAAAATCATGTTTTTTGTATGCGAGTCCCTATTTATTGTTATATCGGCAACAGAAATGCATCATCTATGAAAATTTCAGCTGTCTAACTAGCACGGTTCATGAGATCAGCCTTGTGACAGACGGACAGGGGAGTATATAGGCTATTTTTATGCCGGAATCCCCACGGGAATTACGCGGGTGAAACCGCGAGGCGCAGCTAGTATTAAATAAAGGTAATCTTAAAGGAATGGAGATTAACATGCATGTAGTATTTTAAAAGGGTTCGTCGCGGTTGGAGCGAGATAATTAATTTTGTGGTTTTTAATTTTTTTCCCCGTTCCACAAGCAATACAACTAGCTAAAAAGTAATTTGCCGCAGTCCGTATACCATTTTTTATAAACTAATGATGAAACAACTTTGACTCATTTGTGTTTTGAGAGCATTTGGGAAAATGTAGAATTTTAGCACTAATTTACGTTCTATGAACTTATGATAAAAACAACTTTGATTCAATTGTGTTATGGGAGCATTTGGGAAAATGTAGAGCACTGAATTTCGTATAACAACCACAAAAAAATTGATCATGCGCCAACCCGCAACGAACAACCATATTATAAACCTTCATTTCATCTCCTCTATGGTCATTTACTCTATGGTCATCCACGAATTGTTTATTGTTCGTTTGGCGCGCTTGCAATACGAATGCTACGTTTGATACTCTATATTGTAAAAGACACCAAGTACACTTCAAAGAGCAAGAATTCCCTAAATTTATACAATTATTCAATACTCATTCACGTACGCAGAATCATATAAACGTTTGATATCATCTAACAGGGAACTTAATAATAATTTCTCCTAAGCCTGTTAATAATTAATAGGATTCAAAAGACACACGGTTTTTCTCTTTGATGTTTGACTAGACAAAAATAATTTAAGATCTTCCTTATAAACATGGTAATTCGTTATTTTCAATTTCGTAGAAAATGGCTCGTTTGAAATGTAAATGAAATTGTTGCATCATTTCCTTTGCTACACAAAAAACAAATCTGTAAAAAAAAAAATTTTGTTCTTTTAATGATTTTCATGTAGACGAGCCAGCAAAAATATTGTAAGGTCCAAATCGCTTTGAGCATTTTATTTGGTGAGGGTACCGTCTACCCAAATTGCAATTAAAGTCAAAGGAGCCGGGTCTTAGAAGAGCAATGTACCGTGATCTAGGGCATGTAAACGTTTTAGCACGTTGTAAGTCATGGAAGGAGGCGACTAAACTGGCTTTTAGGCAACTAATTCTACGGTTAGTTGCTCAAACTTCCTAATATCCAATGTAAGGCAATTTTATGGTAGTCCAATAGCCATGCTAGTGCATTTCAAAATAGGAAGATTTTTTAAAGATTAAATTCATATAATCCTAATCATAATTATCATGAAGCGATCGCTCACAGCGATAAAGCCGCCTTTGTACTTCTTCTCGTAGCATTTATTTCTGTAATATTTTCTGTGTTTGTGTGGTATCGTACCATTAAGTATTATACATCTATCAATCTATCTGTGATCCGTATTGACGTATGTATGTTAAGAAAGTAAGAACGAACGTTGAGTTAAGAACTACGTCATAAAAATAAAAACCTGGTCTAGAATCATTATTTTAGGCCAGATTTTAATATTTCCTGGCTATGACTAAATTCAAAAAAGAAATCTTCACAAATATAGTCGAAGCCGAAATAAAAGGATAACCGCCGAGCCTGAGAACAGCCACAAAAACATAATAAAATGCTACAAAAGAGTCTCTGAAGCCCTATCAGTTCTATTCCTATATGTCCTATATGTTTTTTTTGCTATATAATTCTCGATACTTCGTTGAGTTCCAAGTGCCCAACCACGAGTTATTAGTACTAGCTTGTTGATTTTAAGTCTAAAAGGTCTGCTAATAGTCTCGTCTGTAGCAGCTTTTATTAATATACCTTTTTGTGAAACAAATTGTATCTACACGCTTTGTTTTTGTGTATCTTCGATATAAATGAAACTTGTGAACTGTTTAAAGGAGCTGTATTAGTTCGAAGAGGAAGTGTGTAGTGGGCATTGACCGGTTGTCTCCGACACGCTTCTTAATTCTCCGTTTTTGTGTCTACCCACTTAAAATTTTCGAGAAATTTGGTATCTCATAAAATGAAACGCAATGTTAACGTTCAGCGAGCTATAGAAAGAGCTATATGCTCTGAGCTATATATGCTCTGAGTTTCTCGATAGGATAGGATAACACGAATTTAATCCGTAAGAGAATCAAAGCTATCGGCATCGTCGTAGCTCAAACAATGAGCTAGCTGAAGTAGCAGTGGGCCGGCTTTATTTTGCGTAGAACAGATAACAACTGGGGTATCGTGTTTTTCAGAGTCCGCGACTCGGCAAACGAAGTGTAGAAGTAAATGCTGACTGTTGACAGATGCTGGATGTGCAAGCTGAGGGAGGGCTCTTTTATAGGCGAGGTCTATGTTCAGCAGTGGACTGTTATCGGCTGATGATAATGATGAACTAGGCTTAGAGCAATACCATTTAGTCTTTTTTTGATGGGATCGGCATGTTTTTAATTTCAAAAGTGTCAACAACACTCCATTAATGAATTGTACACAAAAAGTTACTCACAAGCGATTAAACGAACGCACGCAATGGATAGTTATTTTAATTATTGTACCACTTACGGCATTGTTATGTTTAACTTTAAAATGTTGTTGGCTTTTACTTTAATTAATTTTCAGTTGTGTAAGTTACATTTTGTTTGGATTATAAAATTGGAAGATTAAATGGATTATGCAAGCGCTGTGGGCAGGATGCTTTTAGTTACAGGACTGGTAACATAATAATAATGCTGGACAATTCACACAGCATTATCTAGCCCCAAGCTAAGCAGAGCTTGTGTTATGGGTACCAGATAACTGATATACATAATACAATACATAGATAGATATTTTTTATTTTATAGGTACATAGAAAACGACCAGAACACCCTGAACAAATGTCTGGAGATCGTACACACATTTGTCCCGAGGCGGGAATCGAACCCGCAACCTCCTGCGTCGCAGGCAGACCTTCGCCCACCGCGCCACATCGGTCGTCAATATGCATGAGAATTTTCAACTTTCATTTTCAATAAATATTTCAAATCACACTATTATTCATAAATGAGAAATTTTTGGATGTTTGGAACGATGTTTGTTACCTCTTTACGCCATAGCGACTGAACTGATTGGACTGAAATTTTATTAATTTTGATACCTATGTATTTCTAAGCCTGGATTCTAACATAGGCTTTTTATCCCTTAAAACAGTACCCATAATAAAGTTGAAACGTTTTCAGAAACTAGTATATAAAGAACCCTTCATGTGGCTATCTTGGCCACATCCTAGCGGTATATTCATTCGTTTATCATTTTAAATTCGACTTCAAAATTCAACTAAAAAAACATTCACTCCTTTTTAAAAAGACACAATTGAATAACAAACCTATAAACGAAGTAACATTTTATCCAATCATAGGTATAAAGTAAAATTTTAATCGCTGACGCTTATCGTTCAGCCTATACGAGTAAATATTCCAAATGGTATGGTCATAATAATCCTGAAATGCCTACGAAGCTACCACAGACGGCTGGCTAGTCTCAGATTAGACAATAGGGCTCAAAGGTGAGTGTATACCTATTCAATATTGAATATTGTTTACGAGAGGAAACCGTTGTCTATATTGGGGTGATTCTCAGTATTAGATAGAGAGATTTATTTATAGTGCTGTCAAACACGTTGTGTTTTTGTACCATATGAATTGACACTGCTGGTGACTTATTTACCTACTCAAAAGTCAAAAGTCAATAACTTTATTTCTTTAGGCTTACAAAAAAGCACTTAGACAAGTCAAATTTTATACATAAACAACAACTTTATACATAGTAATTATGAAACAAGAAACAAAATGTTATTGATTTTGTACGCTTAATTTTTTTGTCCACTGATGGAAGAACTCATGGAGGTGGCCTGGTGGCCCATGAAGCATGGTCTCAGAGGTCTAAAAAATGGTTTTACCATAACTCAGAAATACCTCAGATACGTGTAAAATAATTACACCATTAATAACTATGATTAAATAATTTTTAAACATCTTCTATTCATAAATATTTAAATTACATAATTATAATATGAAATGAAACCTCAGCTAATAATCTCCTCATCAAAAGTTGAGATAACATAAAAAGCCGAACATAGGATCGGCTTAGCTGAAAAGTTGATCAAACAAACTCACAGGCAAAAACTGAAACTGAACTTCATTAAAATCGGATTATGCCATGCATGGGGCTTTGTGTAGGTACTTATTGACTGTACGATAGACAAGTGCTCTGAAAATGTATGTGAAAATTTCAGGAATGTTTTCAATCAAGCTCGTTTTTAAGTTAAGAGGCGAGTGGGACAAACTGAGACTTTTATCTGACAGTGGGTGGATACAGGCTAACAATGATGATGACGAAGAGTTTGTGAACTGCTTTGAAAATAAGGGTCAATTTTACTAACTTTTTCGTAACTTTTACTCGAACTCGACTGTGGTGGGTGAAAGAAACGTATGTTAATAAAATTTAAAAAAATCTTATTGTCATAATTATCTAAACAAAATTTAATTACCTATCATTAACTAATCAACAACATGCTCCATAATTCAATTGAAATTACCGGATAAACTTATGTCGACTAACAATAATTTAACTGACTTTATAAATTCCAAAGTTTCATCAGATAATGGATCTACCTATAGGAACGATAAATAAATAATGCTGGACAATCCACACAGCATTATCTAGCCCCAAGCTAAGCAGAGCTTTTGTTATGGGTACTAGATGACCGATATACATAAAACTACACATTTCATAGAAAGATTTTGATTTATTATACATAGAAAATACCTAGAACACCCAGATCATAATATATTTGCAGATCGGACAACATTGCTATGTTAATTTTGCAAAGAAAATTTCCTTCGGTATCTAAATCTCTGATTTAAACGTCTTTGATGGAAGAATTCGTGTGAATCAGCGGGTACGCTAGTGGAGAGTACTGTATTCAATCCCATTAAATTGTTAACATTAATCGCTAAACGGTTAACAATCTAAGTAATCGTATTTACTCGAAGCGAAATGCTAAAGTTTTCATTTTACTGCTCTTTTCGAATAATTCAGAGTAAACAACTTGTTTATTTAGGTTCCGTGGGATATTCAAGTGGCGGGACGTAGGGAGTATAAAGCAAAATAAACCTTATTTGAGGGCACAGAAAAGTAAAGGAATATTTGAATAAGGTGTTTACTTGGTCACTTGGTCAGAAGGTTTACTTTTCATTTTTGTTTTTTATAGACAAAAGCTTTGTTCGGTTTTGAAAATATACGTGTAAATTCATTATCTTTATGGGACAGTTTATTATTTGTGAATTGTAAATATAATAATTTTCAAAAAAATCTTACGTTGTTTTGTAGCTTAAATTTTATTACTCGGAAATTAATTTAAGTACGTATAGACAGTTTAAATTCAGAGCTTTGTTTTTAGTCATTATTTTTTTAATTCCATGGCAATATATTATTCAAAATTGTTTTAGAGTTTCTTATCTTAATTTATAGTGATAGTCAATTATTTTTTAATTGTTTATAAAATCTTGAATTGGCCTTATGTTTAGTGAAGTATGTCAATTTTAGCTCGTAAGGGCTTTGGATTTTGGTGAATATATATATATATATATATATAAATAAATAAAACCATGGTGCAACTGTAGAGGTAATGATTAATACAAACTTTAAAAATATGACTCCAATAAATGTAATACCCAATTAAAATGATGACGGTGAAGACGTAGTAAAAAAAACATTTGCTCTTTTCTTAAAAAAAAAATCCCGCGAACTTTTAACCTCCCCGTCGAAATAGTTCATTACCATCGAATCCCTTTCAGTAATAACAACTAATAAAATAGGCGTTGAAAAACTAACGTAAACAAACTAACACCATGTTAACCGCTCGACTGTCATCAATTTGTTAGAACACGTGTCACATGCCAAACGTTCATTTGAGCGTAGCTGGCATTTTGTGGTGTTAAATAGCTTTCAACAATAAGTTACTTATTTTAATTTACTTTTTATTTATTATTTTTTTAAACCATTTCTGCCTAATATTCTTCAGACTGTGGTTGGGTTATAATTAATTTTGTTGATATTCAATCAATAATTTTCAACGATAACTTTTCGTTAGCTAATTTCGTTCATCCGTGCCGACCGTGCAACTACAGGCTTTCTTAAATCCTTCCACTCACACACACAACTTTTTCTAATGACGATAAAATAATAAAAACATTATTTGTTTATCCCACAGTTACCAAAATACTTTGTAATAGTAAATCCTAGTTGTTACAATTTAAGATCAATCACCCTCTTGATCTTCCGTTACCAACAAATACCTACTCGGAATTTTTCGCCGAATTTTACGTGAACGAAACAAAAGATACTCGAGTTTAGGTTGACAGCTCAGGCGGTCATCAATTTCGCGGTACATGTGTTACACGTGCGTTCGACTCCATTTATCAGCAGGCATGCTCTATTCATTGTGCATATTACTATCTGTCAGTTTTTTGACACAGCGTGACTGAGTCAGTTGTTAGGTTAGAAATAAGGAAATATGAAATTATAATCTACATGGGATATAAATTTACATTATAAATTTGCAATGAAAGTTCTGTCAGCAAAATAATTCACTTACATTGTAATATAATATAAAGTTGTTCTTATCTGTAGACAAATATACATTTTTGTATAACTAACTAAATAATGGTGTAGATGAGAACGCAAACTTTTCAAGCACCGTGCCAATGCGGCTATCTTGCCCGATCGCGGTACGTGCCTGTTTTCCTTTAATTAAGACCAATTGAAGAACTTTCTAGTTTCGAGGATGCAGCTTGTTTTCAGCAAACTTTTTAAAATCGATGCACAAGCAATGTTGTTGGCTTTTTGAGGGGTTTTAATTAAGAATTTGGCTTATAGATCGACCTTTTAATTTACCTAGATTTATGATTACTATTTTAGCTATAAATCTTCACTCTTCGTCTTTTATTTTTACAAATACACTAGGACCATTCCGGGCTGATTAGTCGAAAGGTTTAAAATCAAACTTAGCTTACATTAGGTTATTATCAAGTTATGGATGGTGATATGAATATGCCTTCTCCAAATAGGGAGGGTTTTACCTTAATCACTAAGCTTGGGTCGCTCATTGGTGATCACCTGATAGCAGTGTAGGTGTTAGTAAACAGAGGAAAGCCGGTGCTCTTCAGTGGTAGGTTCCCTTAGTCGACTCTTACGTCATCCAAGACTGAGTTGGTGGGGTCGATTTTTGCGACCTCCACGGTCAATATTATTTATGTATCTCTAATTGTATATTTATATTTAAAATAAATAACAACAACAATACAATTATTACAACTAATGTTTACACTTAAATCAATTTTTTTTAAATCTAAGCCGTCACCAGAAGGCAAAGTGCCCAGAATGACCGAAATAAAAGCCAGCGTTCCGATCATCTGTGGACTCTATAAGGAGTTTTGTTAGATCTTTGATCTCTGATAACGTTATTGTTTTTCTGAAGTATGGTACCCAACCTTGGGTCGCTGAATCTCTTTAATATACGCCCAGTTTCTAAACCCTTACCTATAACACCTCTAAAACTACATGAACCTTATAACAACGTTCACCAAGATGCCTAAACATGACGTGTCCGCATGCGTGTGTTCTGTCTAAACAAAACTGAACTGCATTAAATTATCTTCAAGGTAGCACGCTGTAAATTATTCGCTGAACTTTGCTCCACCTACTGGTTACCACTAAAGGTAAGTACGTGTACAATGCGACACAATACGTAGGTTCTTTCAGCTGATTGCTCGATTTCTGAATTATTTATAAGCTGTAAGAGCATCTGTGGACTGACGCTATCGAGTATTTCAAACTGGCAAGATTTAAAACAGAATGTGTTACAAAAGTCTGCGAGAGTTCAGTTTTTTTTGCAATTATGTATACTTTTTGCACTTATAGAGAGGTGTTTTCCAAAAAAATAAAAACCGTTCTACCCTAGAACTCAATAGATGCCAGTTATCAAGCAGTAATCAGTCGCGCAAGAATAAAAGTTGCGATAGAGTCTCACGTCAACCAATGCCTTGGCATAGACCCTACGACATTTTAATTTAACCCTTTCTTCAGTTTGGTCCAACTATACATTAAGAAGATACCTCATTCTTTCTTAAACACATGACATTCAACCGTTTGGTTTTAGCTTATACAATTAATCGAAATATGTATATCGATTTTAGCCTGACTCAGCTAAGTGAATACAACACCTAGCCCTAAAAAAGTACTTCATTTAGACTGACAGAATTCGCATGTATAATATATTTATATTCACGACCTCTGTGGCGCGGTGGGTGAAGGTCCGCCTGCGACGCAGGAGGGTTCGATTCCCGCCTCGGGTCGAAGTTTGTACGATCCGCAGAAATTTTTTCAGGTCGTTTTCTATGTATGATTAAAAAAAAACTATGCTATATATATTGTATTATGTATATCAGTTATCTAGTACCCATAACACAAGCTCTGCTTACCTTGGGGCTTGATAATGGTGTGTGAAATGTCCAACTATATTACTAGTTATATTACCTACTAGCAGCGCCTTGCGGTTTCACCAGCATAGTTTCCGTGGAAATTCCGGAATTAAACATAGCCTATGTCACTTTCTAAAAAATAAGCTTTGTAATGGTGCAAGAATTTTTAAAATCGGTCCAGCAGTTTTAAAGTTTATTCGTTACATACAAAAAATACAAATCTTTCCTCTTTATTATAATAGTGTAGACTATAAATTGTGTTGCACTGTATTAACCATTTTGTTCGTAGTAGGTACACCAAATTATACAGACACTGTACAATGTACACAAAGTTATTTTCGGCTTTTAAGACCAAGAACTGCATGCGTTCGATACCAAATGGAATATTTACGATGAACCATCGTGGCACGTGATTAAAATAGAATTATTGGTTTGCGCTGCTTTCGATATTGCGCGTACCTAATGGTAACGGAAGAAATAGCGTTTGCTATGATAACATGGCTTATAACTATTAGTTTCCACTGAGAAATCGCCGGTTGAATCATTTGAACCTGCGCGGGCACCAAGAGTTACAGGGTTGGCACCAATCATTTTTAATTGCAAAAAAATAATTTGCGCTGAATACGCAATACTTAAAGTATTGCGTCTTGCCTGGTAGCGGAAGAAATGGCGTTTGCTATGATAACATGGCGTAGAACTATTATGTACCCTAATATAAGGAAATCGCCGTTCGACTCGTTTAGAACCCAAGCGGTATTGCCATAATTTAAATTGGTTACTTGACAAAATATTTACAGTGATTTGGAGTAGTTTTTTTAGGCGAAACTTAATAGAATAGTATCAAATATTTCAATGTACGAGTAATTAAATGTTTTATATATTAACTAGGCCACGGGCAACGGCAAGTATTTCATTTAATTATTTAACACCGAATAACCTCTGGTAATCTAATTTAAGCCCAAAATTATATTTGACAAAGCGATTGGCGACCTAACCGGCTACCAGCGCTAATTAACTCATTTTAATTTGGATCCACCATTAGGGTTGGTTGATAAAGAATGGTTCGATATCTCAAAATGGTATTTTAATCACACTTTATATTATAAATCGATAGTTTGGATGTTTGTTACCTAATCACGTCAAAACTACTAAACGGATCGGGGTAAAATTTTGCAGATAACAAGTCTTTCGGCTGAGGTATGAATGCATATTTACAATTTTTGTGTTTTTTTTAAAGAAAGTTTCAGTTTTAAAAATGTCATGTGGTCCGCATGTCCTTTCTCTCCAAGTATGGTTCATTCATTCCACTCTCTTTTGTACAGGTAGGTACCTATATTAAATTGAATAAGTCCCAAACATTTTCGGTTTCGTCAGGAATCGAACCTGCGCCCCTCAGTACGGGTGTGCTCTAACCAACAAAGCCACGAAATCTTATCAAGTTTCATCGAAAATCTTTGGGACCTCTTACGGCTCTAGCGCCGTTGGCGCCACCTACAGAGGAAACTTTATCCAAACCTGTTCAAAGACTAAAGTTACATTTAGTTTGAAAATTTTTGGAACATATGCTCGCACTCTGGGTAATCTCTAAGACAGTAGGACAGTACGCAGACAGTAGGACAGTAGTAGTACGAAAACCTAAGGTACCTATATTATTAGAGTCATAAAATCTGTACTCATGAGTAGCAACCGCAGTGGCAACCCCTTTGTAACCTTAAATTAATACTACCCCGTGATAATCAGATTTGTGGTCAATGTAATTTGATACACGTTAATTGCTTAACAATATTGTTTACCTTTAATTATATTACGACACGCTTATCTTAATGGGCCGTGAAAAATATTTAATTAATTCATTTAACCATAACGCGCACCAAACGCTTCAGCGTTAAAATGTTTTGATTATTCAAACAACTCTGATTGGGCGAAATTTATATCGAAAATCTCACTGGTTTTCGAAATCTTTATGAAAAGCACGAAAAAGATTGATTCAAATTTTGTATGCTTTAATTTCCACGATGGAGGTTTTTATCTTTGGATGGCAATAAAAATGATTTAATTAATCGCTGAAAGTTTACGTCAAAGTACTTTTCAGCTAGTTTCATTTCTTGTAGAACTAAGAAAATCCAAATACCTACAAAAATGTTATCCCCGCGCAATGTAAATCGCAATGCTTGTAACAAAACCCTAATATTGTTCTTACGTTAGGTTTCCTGATCTTTATGACAAAATAAACTCTTTAAACCGAACTTACCAAAGTTTGAGTTTGACAAACTGCTCTAGTTTGATCAGTTTAAAAGTTTTCATCGCCGCTTTTATCTATAAGAAATAACCCGCGAACAAGCAATAGGAAGTAAAAACTTCAACGCCACTGTTGCCCTACTTGAGCTCTAGAGATACTAGAAAAGAATAGAATCAACACACGCATAAGAACAATACTCTAAAAATTAGCAAGCTGAATTGTGTGTTGAGTGGAGACCGCGACTCGGCAAACGTAGTGTAGGACGTCGTCCAACCAGGTAGGATGACGATTTGTGAAAGCTGCTGGCAGATGCTGGATGCAGTAAGCTGAAGACAGGGACCTATGGCACTTATTAGGGGAGGCCTATGTCCAGCAGTGGACTATTATAGGCTGATGATGATAAGTACATAATTATAACAATACAAATAAACAACGAAGACCAAAAGCGTTAAACCAGCTCTAATTATAACGCGATTTTGCACGCAGTTGGGTAAAAAGTATTGTAGGTCTAAAATTATAAAATTAACGCACAGTAGTTTTAGCGTTATCTTTGCCCAAACCCCTCACTACTATTCACATGATAATTAAGAAAGATGATAAATGATTCTTAGCTCTTGTTGAGAAAGAAGAGTTTAACGTCATCATCAAAAATACTTGATTTCATTCGTTTGATTCATTCATTAGAATGACTTGTAACTGTATTTTCTGTAGAATTGTGAAATCTAACGGAGAACAGTAGCTTTATTCACACATACAGGATGATGCAATATTTCAACACGCTTCTTGGTCTGCAACAAGAAAGGGCTTTTAAACAGAAGTGTATCCCGAAATAAAAACCATAAAACTATTTCTAATAACGCGGCGCGCCACGGTCAGTGTATTGTTTATGGCATCGACTGTACTAGGTGGTTTCACACGAAGTGGAGAATTCTAGGAATATTGTTTATCTAAACTTTGAAGTTAAAAGGGATATTTACTTCATACACCTAATGTTTTAATCGTTGTATAAAACTGAACCAAGTAATTAAGCATGAATTTGCTTTAGACTGCGGCCGGATGATGATCCGTTTTTGGGATAAAAAGTAGTCTACCTACATAAATGTCCTTACACGTGATACTATATCGTTGCCAAATTGAATTAAGATATCTTCAGCAGTTTACGTGTGAAAAAATAACAGACAGACAGCCTTGACACATTTTGTTTCACCTTATAGATAGATAGATTATAACTTTATTGCACCATCAACATATACAAAAAACAATTAAACACAAACTTAATACTAACTATATCTTGTGCCACAATCGGCGGCCTTATCGCTAACAGCGATTTCTTCCTGGCAACCTTTGGATGGACAGAATCGGTACGTATAAAGCTGACGGTGGCCTTATAACATTTGTAGAGAAAATGCTAAGCAGACGCAAGATATTTTTACTAAGAAAAGTTTATGTTTCTACCTAACCCTCAATTTATATCCATGATAAGATATCCAGCATATATCTTTATAGCATTTTCTTTAGGTACTATCTTTATCTTATAATATCTCTTGTGATTAGCATTTTCTTTTCCCTCCCACAATAATGACTCAAGATAATAATATTACTTCTACAAATTAATTCTTATAATATTTGATGAATATTTAAATAATTTTTCTTGCCTAATAATAATAATAATGCTGGAAAATGCACACTGCATCGTACAGCCCCAAGCTAAGCATATATTTTTATATGGGTACTAGTCAATGGAGGTTAGCACAGGACCGTGGTGGATAGCAAAAACTTCGGGAGGCCTATACCCAGCAGTGGGTAAAAACCGGCTGCGGATGATGATGATGATGATGAAGAAAAATCTTTATAGACAAAGAAAATTACAATCAAATAAATGAATTAATTTAAAACTAGTATTTACAACTAATTAATACATTATACTCAGTTTAGCTACCTGTAGATGGTTGGTCACAGTCTGCAGTTAGATCAAATTTATTGACTCTAATACCATAAAAGACATATAGGGGAACACAATATAATTTTATGTTCGTGTAGGTACTTGTTTTGTTCACGCACGGAGTGAACTGAAAAGTTTTCCAAATATTTGAATTGGTATGAAAAAACTAACGCACAACCATAAAGAAAATTTCGGTATAGCGTTCTTTCGGTTTCATGATCTTTCGGTATAGCGTTCATTCGAGATTGTGATCTTTCGGTCTACAGTTTTTCGGTATTCCGTGCTTACGGTGTTCCGTTATACGGCCTGACGTACTTTCGGTATTTCGTTGTGCGGTTTCCTGATCTTTCGAGATACCGTTCTCCGGTATTCCGAACTTCGGTATTCCGTAGGACCGTCAAATAATGACTTTCAATTGTACATTCACAAATATACTAAATATAGTTCTTATTTGTTTCTGATATTCGATTGTAATTTTCCTAGATTATACTACATACATAGATATATTTACAAATCAATGCTCCATGCACTTCCAAACCAACACAAATCGTTAAACATTTTACAAATTTATGACTATAGCTAGATACTTATCCATTATTTTACAGCACTCAAACTATTCCTGAAAATATTTGGTAAACCATCAGTAAGTGGCGATTCGGGCGATAATGCCGCGGTATCGGCAGGTACGCAATCAACATTTAGTGCATCGCTACCGTATCCCGCAACGTTATGACGGCGGTAACTGTGGTCTGTACGTGGAATACTGACATATTTTAACTTATAACAGTCCAACTTATAACAAGTTCTGGTATATGGGCACAACATACAGTTTCACTTTAAACTAGCTTCTGTTATAATATTTTGCTTAACTATATTAGTTTTTAAAACACAATGGTACTATGGGGTTCAGAGTTGTCCACTGAGATGTTGGGTTTGCATAAGGTTTATAGAATACAATACAATACAATACAATACACTTTATTGCACACCAAAAAATACAAAAGAAAAGAATACAGGAAAAGATAGATAATATATAATACTACACTTAATTAGTGTCTTCTGCATATTTTGGACGTAGAAAACTAAAATTAATACCTAAAACTAGCAGGTATGTTCTTCATGGAAAGTACGTGATTGCACAATCTAGAAATATTGTAAATTTTTCACTAGTGCAATAGAAGATATGATTTTTAGGGTTCCGTACCCAAAGGGTAAACACGGGACCCTATTACTAAGACTTCGCTGCCCGTCTGTCCGTTTTTCACCAGACTGTATTTCATGAACCGTGACAGTTAGACAGTCGAAATTTTCACAGATGATGTATTTCTGTTACTGCTATAACAACAAATTCTAAAAAACAGATTAAAATAAATATTTAAGGGGGCTCCCATACAACAAACGTGATTTTTTTGCCATTATTATAGATAATGGTACGGAACCCTTCGTGCGCGAGTCCTACTCGCACTTAGCTGGTTTTATTAAATCAAAGTGTGGTTGTCTTTTAATGTTCCGTAGAGAAACCTTGTCTCAGTTAGAGTCTCACGTATACTCCTTAATTGCATAAACTTGGTTTTTCTCCGAGTTAAAATATATAATAAATAAAACAAGATTACCTTATATGTACAGGTACAAGTTGGTACTTGTACCTGTACATACCATCTCATATCTCAACATTTCCCAATACCAGCTAATTAGTGCGCACAATTAGACCAGTGTGAGGTAGTGATCGACCTCAATAACAATTAGTACCTCGCCTCGCCACAGTAAGCCTACAAAACAGTAAGTCAACTCCACGGTCGGACCATACTTTGGACCAGTAGAAAGATTTAGGGACTGAATAGGCCAGTACTATTAATACAATTTTGCGTAACATCTAGTTGAGGCTACGGGAATTACTGGAAATATCCAATAGTGTCAGTAGTGTGACTAATTTTCGGTATTTTTTTAATATTTTTGTGTGTCGTTTGATCAGGCTGGCACAAGATTTCCAGGGGTGATGTAACAAAAAGTGGCTTTTAAGCAGAAATTGGTGATACCCGGCTGGTTAGATAGACAGTTCTTACTTCAAATACTATATTAACAAAGAAAATTAGAATCAAATAAAAGAGTTAAATTAAAACTAGTATTTACAATTGAAACAATTGAGCTAACTGCAGACTGTTGCAAATAATCTACAAGTAGCTCAACTGATCCATCATTTAATCTTACTTCAATAAGTTCCCAAGTTCTTATTTCAATAAGTTCCCAGGTTTAAAATTATAGCCAGGATGAAATAGGATTGTATAGAAGTGAAAAAATACATCAGTACTTTTTTCGGCTTTCAGATGTAGCCAAGAAGGCTGGTAGCTGGTGACCGTGAAATACGAAGGGAGTTAGAGAAGACTGGCCCAGATGTGATGAAACTTAGGCAGTGAACTAAGTTTAAAAACCGTGTACTGTACTATGATATGTGAGTAGACCTTCAGAATTCATCATCATCATCACCTTTGATACCCACTGCTGGGTATAGGCCTCCTCTTTTACACGCCAGTTAACTCGGTCCTGTGCGAGCCGTCCATAGAATACTTTAAAAATTAATCGATTTAATTTATTTATAGGTTAAAAAAGTTTAAAATATGTAAGTTGTGGTACTGACCGTCATTAAAACTGTAGCACAATGACTCATTTGAAATTTACACAATGCTTTCTATTTATGACTAAAATTTAACCTCAATAATAGTCTAGGAACCAAAAACACATTGTTTAATAGAGCCATACAGGATTATTGGTAAATTAGTGTCAATATGTGAACTGCAGGTTCAGCCCATCATCACAAACACGTTTGTGAAGACGCCAGGTCTTAATTCTTAATTTTGGTATTGGTAATGGGTACCCCCCCGCAATTCAATAATCGTTCGTTACAGAGGTTTTATTTGAAACTCAACTTAAAAACAGCTCTGCCCTAAATTAACAGAAGATATGAGAGTGAAAGATCGGTCTTAAGTAACTCGTTGGGTTCCAGACAAAGATGTTTTTTCATTTAGTATCAGAGGTGACTTATATTTTTTTTTTTAATTTAGACTTGGTGCCTTCACGAACGTGTTTGTGATGACGGTCAGGACCTGCAGTTCACGTATTGTCACTAATTTACCAATAGCCCTGTATAATAAGTACTTAGCTTAGCTTTTGAACTTGCTTCAAAATGCGGAGGAAGGTACAAAAAACCAATTTTAAAATGGAGTTGTTTGAGCTGCGAAGTTACAAAAATTTCTTTATTTAAATTAGTTATGGACAGAAAGTTTTTAATTTAACTTTTCAAGTTTTAACACTAAATAAGTTGATAGGACTTAATATTTTATTTATTCACTTTTAATATATAAAGTTTCGCTAGCAAATGTTGCATTAAATTATACTTGTATGCAATCTTGAGAAAGTTACTTAGCTCAGTCTCCAGAGTTTTCATCGTGCAGAAAGAAAATACTTTACGTTGATTATGTATACAGTCGTCGAATAGAGTAAGTTTGAATAATATTGTATGCGCATGTTATTCTATCGTAGGTATCTGTGGTGGCTTATTCCAGTTTTCCCCCTTGATAAATCCCCCTTGAGGCCGAAAACTGGAATTTCATTTTATAAAAATCCAGAAATTCCTCTCACCGATTTTTCTTTTTCCAGTTTTCCTCCTTCGTTTGCTAATTTATAGGACTTGCATTATGATGTTTAATATCAGTAATTCCATTGCTTCTTGTTGTCGGTATATAAGTTATTTAAGCCAAATATTTAAAAACCTTTATACAGGTAACCTAAATTATCCAGTATTACCCAAAGGTAACATTCGTTTTAAAATTTGATAACGCTAAAATTAATATCACAGTATTATATAATATCATTGTATTCATGAATACATTTAGTGTTTTACTTATGTAGTTTAAAATATCTGAGAATACCAAAAGTTTTGTAACAGCTAAAGAAAATAAAAATTTGAGTGAATTGAATGGAAATTCAACCAGCACGTAAATAAATTCGGACGAAAACAGAATCTATGGATGAACACACATTTCTAAATAAATAGTGGTAGAAAACTTCCAAAAGCTTAAAAACCAAAGCTCACCAGATCATCGTAGTAGTTCGCGATATGCGAATAAATCAGCGAATCGTAATCCATATTGTCACACACACTACCGAATTCACTAGCTTTTATCAATTTCACAAGCCAGCCGAATGCCGGACGTGGGCCGTCGATTCAAGACGCATTGGTACAGTACGGTCTGACGTGTACTAGCGTTGTAAAGCTAAAATAAGACCCAATTTTAAACACAAATCTTTGATGCTGATGCGTTAAATATAGAGATGGTATAACCGCTTTTTGGAGCGTTCCGATTGTTTTTCGTTTTGCTGCTTGAGACGCGGTGTGAGTTATTTCTTTATTAACAAAGAAAATTACAATCAAATGAAAGAATTAAATTAAAACTAGTATTTACAATTGAAACAATTGAGCTAACTGCAGACTGTTGCAAACAGTGGTGCGGTTGCTTTTATTATTTTTATTATTTTAGAGTTTTACTGTACAAATCCATTATTGTTGTCGATAGTTATTCGTTATATCAAAATGAGAATGATATGTTCGTTGTAGCCATTACGATGTTTTTGTAGAGATTTGAAATTTTCAAAATTTCCTGTTACAATTCTTAATTCCAAAAAATGTCTGGGACACTATGTTACATAAAATATTATTCATAATATAAAGAGACAAATATTAACGATATCATAAATTGAAAAGAATAACAAAGAAAATTACAATCAATGAATAGAAATAAATCATAAGAACTAGTATTAACAATTGAAACAATTGAGCTAAGTGTTTCAAACAATCTATACGCGCTCAACTGAACATACATGATGAATTCCGCACTGAACTAAAACTAGACTAAAACTATTTTCATTGCAATAATAGTTACATATACCTAACCAGAATAAAAACAGATGCTAAAAAGAAACAGATGCCACCTGCTGACAATACCAAAGCTGCAGGTTTCCTCACAAGACATTGCGAGCTCTGAAATTATTCAAATTTAAGAGCAAATTTGTAAAGACTATCAAAGCAACATTACTACACGAAACTCAAACACACTCACAGCTTCATACATTCCTTTAGTGAGAGGAAGCAGGGCGTGCTTGACTCGTGCGTTACTTCAAACATTGCATGTAGTTTGTTTTATAATTTCCACAGAGGTAGTTTATAATGGTAAGTTTTGTAGAGTTTTAGGTTAAATCAACACGGCTCAGAAGAATCATCATTTTTGTACAACGAACTCAATGCTCTCAATGTCTGTCATTTTGATATTCGCTGAATTTAATTGCCTGACATTTTTAGGACTCCGTACCCAAAGGGTAAAAATGGGACCCTATTACTAAGACTTCGCTGTCCATCTGTCCGTCTGTCTGTCTGTCACCAGGCAGTAAGACAGTTGAAATTTTCACAGATTATGTATTTCTGTTGCCGCTATAACAACAAATACTAATAAACAAAATGAAATAAATATTTAAGGGGGCTCCCATACAACAAACGCGATTTTTTTGCCGTTTTTATAGATAATGGTACGGAACCCTTCGTGAGCGAGTCCGACTCGCACTTGGCCGGTTTTATTGTAATTATAATACATTTTTGGTGCACTGAACACTAATTCTGTGACAACTACTGGGACAACTTTTGTCCCACTAGTTCTATGCACAAGACTATTACAGTACACAGTAGTTTTGTACAGACTGCACAGTTCTGTCTGACGCTACAATTATGTTTTTCGCCACTGTCTTGGAATATAATTGCAAAGTTTCATTTACCTAAAAATAACCTTAGTCAATTTAAATCACTTTCCAAACGTAAAATTCCTTAAAAACACCATCATCATCATAAGCCTATAGCAGTCCACTGTTGGACATAGGTCTCCCCTAATGAGCGCCATAGCGCCCTGTCTTTAGCTTGACGCATCCAGCATCTGCCAGCAGTCCTTCGCAAATCATCATCCCTCCTTAAAAACATGTCGAAGGAATAATTAATCTAACAGATTATATCGAGAAAAACTCCGATGCCGACGCAAGTAAAGGTATTTCGTTATTTTAACGTATGGTTGTTTATTTAATGAGATGTTTTTTTAGAATTCCATTTTTTATTTATGACAATTTTTGTTTTGATAGTTTATCTGATAAACTGCCGCTAGATTAAACAGCAAAATTAAATTCTAAGGTCTGTGTCCACCAAAAAATAATCGGACAATAAGGCAGCGTCATCGGTTAACTTTGACGTTTAATGTCTGAAAACTTGTGTCAAAAACGTCAAAACAGCTGTTTAAAATTTAACCATCTGTTGGAGAACTAGGGTCTAAGTAGAACTATTTTAAACCAACTCATTAAATCAACAACCACACGTTAAAAACAACGAAATACCTCCACTTGCGTCTGGCATCGGGGTTTTTCTCGATGTATATTGTGAAAAAGTAGAGTCGAGTCGACCTCTTCAAACTCGCAGGCTTTTTTTAATTTGCATACTGTAGTTTCCGCGTCGTGGCAATGACAATGTGGACGAATGTGAATGGAGTTCTGTGCTTGTTGTTTTAAAACGATAATTGTGTTGGGTTGTTTTTATAGGCCGTTGGAAATGTTCGTAATGGATTTGTTTTCGAAAGTTATGAGATTGGCTGGGTAGTTTTATTCATTCATTGGTAATTGATATTGAAAGCGTGTCAAGGTTATTTATTTGTAACGATGAACATTATCGATTATAAGTGACGGCTTTACGAATTTTGTTTATTTTTGTCTCATCCTTATTTATTGATAATCCACATAGAATAGAATAGAATAATCTTTATTATCAAAGGTGAAACACATGAAAAATAATGGTTTACAAAATTTCAGTGTACAGGCTAAGACTTGTCATAAGGGACTTGACATAGTAGGGAAACAAAAAAAAATTAAAAGTAGGTCTAACAGTTACTTAACTAGTGCACGATTATAATTTTTATACAGGGTTATTGGTAAATTAGTGACAATACGTGAACTGCAGGTCCTGTCCGTCATCACAGACACGTTCGTGAAGGCGCCAAGTCTAAATTCTAAAAAAATATATAAATCACCTCTGATACTAAATGAAAAAACATCTTTGTCTGGAACCCAACGAGTTACTTAAGACCGATCTTTCACTCTCATATCTTCTGTTAATTCAGGGCAGAGCTGTTTTTAAGTTGAGTTTCAAATAAAACCTCTCTAACGGACGATTATTGAATTACGGGGTTACCCATTACCAATACCAAAATTAAGAATTAAGAACTGGCGTCTTCACAAACGTGTTTGTTATGATGGGCTGAATACCTGCAGTTCACGTATTGTCACTAATTTACCAATAACCCTGTATAGAATATACACTGATTCAGAACAGATGATGTAAGAAGGTAGTATGTTAGTGCCTACCGATGGACACCTACAATCTTCACCATCAGCATCATCATTAGCCTATATTAGCCCACTGCTGGACATAGGCCTCCCCTAATGAACGCCATAGCGCCCTGTCTTCAGCTTGCCGATGGATGGACACCTATGCGTTATGCTAACTACACATTAAATTCTTTTGCACAACTACATTTTTATTAGAAAGTGAATGATACCTAACGCTTTGATCAATTTTTGGCTTTTTCATCACACATTTTAAAAGTAAACTCTAGTCATAACATTTTATCTATTTCCTTAAATTTTAAGTATAAAATCTATTACTAAAACTGCTCCAAAGCAGCCGAACCACGTTGGCTGTAAAAATAAATAGCTAGCACATGTTTGCGAATGTTATTGTTGGAGCTATCAATAAGGAGAAATGTTTAGAGATTGCAAACCACCTGCGTTTTGCTTACGAGGAAAATTTTTGAATGGGCTCTTAATATTTCATGTTTCGGTATCTTCATATGTTGAGTTTAATATTTTGAAAGCTAGAAATTTTCAGCAATATTCTGTATCATTATACAGTAATAAGTTCATTAATGTCTATGAATTTGTGCTGCATGATACCAATTTAAATAAATTGGTATCATGCAGCGAAAAGTTAATAGACATTTAAATAACTGTATCAAGATAAAGTAATATTAAAGTTAATAGTAATATTAGAGATTGCAAACCACCTGCGTTTTGCTTACGAGGAAAATTTTAGAATGGTCTCTTAATATTTCATGTTTCGGTATCTTCATATGTTGAGTTTAATATTTTGAAAGCTGGAAATTTTCAGCAATATTCTGTATCATGATAATAAAATAATAATAAATAAATAAATAATGCTGAACAATTCACACAGCATTATCTAGCCCCAAGCTAAGCAGAGCTTGTGTTATGGGTACTAGATAACTGATAAACATAATATTATACATTACATAGATAGATATTTTTTATTATACATAGAAAACGACCAGAACACCCTGAACAATGTCTGCAGATCGTACACACATTTGTCCCGAGGCGGGAATCGAACCCGCAACCTCCTGCGTCGCAGGCAGGCCTTCGCCCACCTCGCCACAGAGGTCGTCACAGTAGTAGTAGGTGATACAGTAATAAATTCATAAATATCTATGAATTTTTGCTGCATGATACCAATTTAAAAAAATTGGTATCATGCAGCGAAAAGTTAATAGACATTTAAATAACTGTATCAAGATAAAGTTATAATAAAGTCCATAAATGTCAATGAATTTGTACTGCATGATACCAATTCGAATAAATTTGCAAATTTGTAACAATTATGAAAGCTGTCAAAGACCAACATTAAACACCTAGATTACTCAAGAATAGTCAAAACCACAAGAGTTTCATCTGGAGAATCCAGCTGGATCCTGCCTTATGCAACTGCGCCTAGCAAGATACAATGAAAATATCATCCAGGTAAGTGTTGTCTCTGCAGAAGATAATTTTCAATCGAGAAAACTAGTAACCAAACAGTAGTGGAGGGAAATAAAATTCCGTCCTGGTAACTGGTTGCCCCCGCAAAAAAACTTTCCACATAGACAACCAGTTGTCTTGTTTGGCTGCCTGGGCGGAACAACCCATTTAAACTGCGGAACAAGCCGAAACAAGAGCAGACAACAAGAATTTTGTCGTCATAAGAGACGTTAAGACCGCATAGAATTTATCGCGTGATCCCAGAATGCGGTCTGGCACACACTGCAGCTCATATGGAGATATAAATGGACTGGATGGGATAATGTTATCAGATACGCAGAATCAAGCCTGGCGATACAAGAATTTATATAATCTATACAGGGTGTAACCAAAATGAAGGATCAAATTTTTAGGTTGGTTTAGCTTCGACCTCGGAAAAAAACCCGAACTTTTGTTCGCGAAAAAAAATGTAATTATCACAAGACCAATGCAGTGCTTATTGCCATAGAAAAAAATATAAAAAGGTCTAGGTAAATGTTTACTTTAAAACACAAAACACCTTGGTCGCGGTCAACGACCTGCGACATCATCAGAGTGGTCGACTTAGATGCGGTAGGTGGTAACACTAATGCATGTTTCCTCGGCTGTATGACAGGAAAGATAAGAGAGACGCGTTAGCAGATGATTCTAACATTATACACAAAACATACGGCCAAAAAAAAACGACTCACATTTTATAAACTAAAAAAATATATGTGCCCATGCAGATTATACCTACTTATTTTCCTTCCATTGCATTGTTCTGTGACGCCAGTGAAATAATCATGAGGTTAATCCTCTTGAGGTGAAAGTTAGACTTCTTGTGTATCTACTTTTCGACACAAGTAGGAAGGTACTATCACTTCCACCTTCTATGACTCTATCTGAGCTAATCCAAAGCACGCACGACCTGTTGCAGCTGGATAACTTCCAGTTAAGTGATATACAGTCAAATAAACCGCTTTAGTTATCATTTACATTTTTCAATTGCCGCTTTCCGTGCCAAGAGTGCGTTTAAGAGTTTGGCAGAACTAGTGTAATGCTTGTTGCGTTGTTTGTTTTCTTTTTTAATGTTTCCGTGTTAATTGAATTAGGCGATGTTTACTGTTAAAGAGTTGCTTTGTTAAGTGCGAGTTGAAGTGGAGTTGTTTCGTTTGATTTAGCGGTTGGCATTTGTTTATTATTTAACATCCACTCCTCAAAGTCCGCAGCGAAACTTTTCGTTCTTGCTTCAGAAAGCTGTTCCTATTCCTACTTCCTTGTTCTCGTCTGTTTTCTCGAATTGTTTCCAAAATCAGTTGGAGTTTTAATACATATCACTCTCCTCAATCTTTCGGATGAATCGCTTTGAATAATAAACGAAACAAAAAACGTTTTTCCACCTAAATACGGAAATTCCTCATCTATATTTCATGTTGCCGCAAGTGCATTATCCTAGAGGGTTTCACATAATATTTTTATAGGGAAATTTCCCGGGACATCTCCAAGGGATTGACTCGTAGAAACGGGAACCTGGATACATATGTTATCGGTACGTGTTTGTAAAATCATAACAAATACATACACACGTGACCTGCATATGGAGCGTTAGGTTACGGGATGGAGAAACATTTCGTAAGAGATGGGAAAATATCGTAACGTTTTGGTTTTACTGTGTTCTATTTAATTAAAGTGTGACAGAGTGATGATAGAAAAAAAATTAAACTTTAGCTGTTTCTTAACCAACTGATTAAGAGACGAATTGTTATACAATACTATACAAAAATGCTTTATTGTACACCATAAAATAACATTACAAAGAGACATCACGTACAATGGGCGGCCTTATCGCTAAGAAGCGATGTCTTCCAGTTGTTATGTTTCGATTAAAAATATATTTTTAAACTAAGTGTAATGTGTAATTAACTCCTAATAGAGTCCACAGGTGATCGGAATGCTGGCTTTTATTTCGGTCAACGAATTAGCATTGCCATTCAACGTGGCAATGCTGCCAGCATTCTAGGCACTTTGCCTTCTGGTGACGGCTTAGATTTTTAGAAAATAGATTTAAGTGTAAATATAAGTTTTAATTATTATTGTATTGTGTATTGTAATTTTCTGTAAATAAATAAGGTAGTGGTTCAAACGGGTTTTTAAATGTAAATATTTTTAGGATAACATTAAAAATATTTCATTAATACAATAACAAAAAGAAAATTTATCAAATAAAAGAAACAACAAAAACGCTTTTCGTAATATGAAGGCATTTCTCCTTAATTTACGTACAAAAATGCCATACAGAATTTTCTCCATAAATCATGAGAAGCGTTAAAATTTTATCTCAATGATTTATATTACCTACTTTTGTGTATAGGGAATATTTTGCGTCAGAAAAATGTATAATACGAATATAATGTAAGTACCTTTAGTACCTCGACGTGCTAACCTCATATTTTATGAATGTCATGGGCAAAAAAAATCTTGCGCGTGAATTATTTAATCTTCTTTTCCATTAGGGTTTTCGTAAAATGACACAATTTATATTCTGTGGGAGTACAAGTCACGGTACCAACTTTGAGTAAAGATTGGGGTTGAGATCAAAATTAAAAAGCGTAATGGGTGTTTCTTTACATTTCTTTTTTGTGCCTTTCTTTGATTGAAAAAATGTGTTTTGACTCTTTGTTCTTTGAATCTTTATTAAATGCCGCTAAAATAAGGAAAAAAGATTTCTAATATGCACTAAGTAAATAGTTTCCAATAGATGGGTAATAAAGATTTTAACCATTTAATAGTTTCTATAGAATTATTTTAACTTTTATCATCACATTCAACATGTCAAAATTAAAATTCAAAATTCAATAACTTTATTTCACTAGGTGATTGACTTGATTTCTGCTTTGTTGATTGGAGATAGACTGCAGTAAAAATTATCTAAAAAAGTGGCAGCGGATTACCCTAGTAGGATCATTAAAAAGATGTTGTAAATACTTATTATTTTAGCCAGAACCTTAGAGCCTAAGAGCAAAGGCCTTACTCTCCCTCCACCTTCAATTCTATACCTAAGTAATTGACAAGAAATCGATCACATTCTACCGACTAGGTAATACATATGTATGTAAACATGCCGTTCTTTTTTAATAAAGCATTTCATTTCATTTCAACTCATAATAAAATTAGAAATAATTTTAAACAGCGATTTTAATTCAATAGGTTGGATTTCTTTAATTTGCTGAATATGGGTTTCACGTTCAGGCGTTATGTTTCAGTCATTATTCTGAATCGTTTTATGCTTATAAGGCTCTATTCACACGATCAAGAGATGAACTCTTTCATATACCCTCTACTATAGTGTAGAGCAATATTGTACAGAACACTATGGTGTAGAACAGTATGGTAGAGTCATAAGCAAACCTACTAGTGTTTCAAAATATTAGAGATAGCGACGCCCTCTCGCTCCCTCAATGATTATATAGTGTGTATTTAACTGTGACACAGCATGAGTCACAGAGACTCAGAACCAGAAAATATACAGAAAAACTATAAGACAATGTTACCTGTATGTTTGTGGAAGAGTAGAGTCGGTCAAATCATAAAAATTGCTTTATCACTATGAACCTAGAGACTGAGAGCCATAATATATGCTGCATGCTGTTGTTTCTTGTTACCGATCAACTTTAATATTAGAAGCATTTGTCCATCAAATACAAATCGTTTATTTGATACCATTTACATAGTTTTAAAACTAAAACTAATGCAACGATACTGACGCTAAAAGTATAAAACTGTGTTGCGTTCAGTACCGCCCTCCTCTGGACAGGATAAAAGGAACATTATTCACAAAAAGATAGCCTTCGTTTCTCTAAGTTAATACTAATATTAAAGTAAGTAAACATACACAATCAATTTCAAAAATACTAATGACTAATTTGAATAATTCAACTTAATTTGCTAAGACTCGTTTCTATTAAAACCATTTCTAATATCTGTTCACATACGAGTAGATGCAAGTATGTATATATGCCTAACCTACACACAAGCAGAAATCAAGTATTTGTTTTCTGTCTGGAAACTGACAGTATAAGACATTTTAGAGCTATACATACCTTGGCAACTTTTAGTGTTTTTACCTGACGTTCGTGTAAGTTTAGCCTGAACATAATTACTTCACGAATTTCTGTGGGCACTGCTCGAATATAAAGTAGTGCTTAATTCCCAGGCTTGGTATATTTTGTACGCAATTACCCCGTGTAAGTTTTATGTCTTTATTATGTGCTGTAATTCCAATGATTTTAAGGAGTAAATTTGATATCACATTGGGAGTGGAAATCTACAAAAATTGTTTTAATTTTTCTTACTTACGCTTCTCGTGTGGTTTATTTATTGTTTTCGTTTGTAAAATATTGTAAATATGAACCTATTAGGCGGTGTGGTTGCTCAGTGACAAAGCCGTTTGATGCACACATCACACACATATTTAACACCACAGTGTTAAATAAAAAATAAATCTTAAAAATTCAATGAACCACAATCACGATTATTTTTATATTTCCCAACAAAAAGAACTTAAAGATACGTGATAAACACTAGCATGAATCTTTTCCAAAAGTTTACCTACTTAGATCTATGCAAATCTCCAGATGACCTGAAACGTAGAGGATCCTACATTTTTTACTGAAAAGACTCAGCTCTTTGAGACAATAAAAGCAAAAAGCTGTAAGACAAGAAAGCGGCTTACCCCGGGCAACGTCCGTTTCTCATGGAGGGCCGACTGAGCACTGGAAGCGCTTTCTGGATTGAAGTATGTCAGGAACGCGCACCCTGCAACAGATTATTTACCAGTTATAATCAATTTCGAACCTGATTCGAAACAATTAATTTATTGCTTAAATAACAACAAAAAACATAGATAGATAGATAGAAAATGCTTTATTGCACACATAACTTAAAAATAACACACAAAGATAAAATGAAGAAATAATAAAAATGTGACAATTGGCGGTCTTATCGCTCAGGAGCGATCTCTACCAGACAACCGAACTGAATACTACAAACGAGATTTATATGAGGATTTCCTTTCAATTAGTTTTATCCCTTGCGAAAATCACCCAGACAACCATTTCTGATACTTAGGCATCAAAAACTTTTGTGTAGATACCATTTTGATCCTTTTTGTCTCTGTTCAACAGAACAGATTAAGATTTTATAGATTTCAAGGTCCAGTTTCCACTTCACTATACAAAAAAGGTTGATCATTCAGATCATTTGCAGAACTAACTACAACACTCCTGGACTGGACATCGAACATTCTATGTTTTTAATTTGCCCTGGTTCTGCGCCAGTTTTTGGCACATACATCCTACGTAGGAGACATAAGTAACCAAAGAATAAAACTCAAGTATTAAAAAAAATTGAGTACAAATTGTTAAAAACGAGAATCAGATTTTAATGCTGTAGAGTTTCGTCAGATAGGGTCAAACAAGTTTTTACGGTGGAGAACATAGCAGCCACGCTTGGAATCATAATGAACTAATCTCACAATGAGTAGCCGTTGCGTTATCCAATTACTCGACGAAAAATAGAATTATGAACTGAATTAAAAAAAAAATACTATAACACACGGAAAATATTGAATAATGGGGTATACTCCACAAAGCGATATAATCGAATGAACTCTCCAAATGTTCTATTTGAAAATCGGAGAAGATTGACATTTTATGTATGTTTGTGACAAAATACGGCTGTAGATAAGCACAAAAATGTTAGACATTGAGAACGGGTGCATAACGGCCGAGAAACATAAAATTACGAGCGATATGATAACATTTAAACTTAACAACTCGACAGCTATCGTTTTGTTCCGAATCGCAATCATTTTCCGTAGCAAGTACCCCGGGATCAAACCGAGGTGTTTATTTAACCAGCTCGAAAATATCCGCGCCCAAAACATTTCTGAAATTCCTATTCATTCGAAATACAATCCACATAATGAGTACCGTGCGGTAGGGGGCGTTACGGTAGCAGGATTACCGTGGCTTAGATACCGCTGGCTCGGAAATAAAAGCGGCTAACTGTTAATTAGTGGCCGGCGATGCAAATTCAACCCCTGAATGCGATGATATAGCTATGTGCTATTTGCCTCATGTGATTACAATGCAGCAAAGTTTTTGGCATGGCTGATGAGCGTGGGTTAACGTAAAGGTTAATTAATTTTCAAAACCGAAACTTAGATCTAACTAAGTGAACATTAATTAATGATAAAGGTTGGTAAGTGGATCAAAATCAAAAATTACAAAAGTGCTCGAAAAAATAGTTTTTTTTATTTTGTTAATTTAGTTTATTGTTTTCTTCCTTCCCTCACATACGTTCACTGTTGAACAAGCCTCACTCAAACGAAACGAGGTTCTGCCATAATGACCACGTATGGCCCATGGTTTGATGAAAATATATCTATTGTAATCTATACTTATGTGAGAGGGCTGAAGCTAGCCTAAACCCACAGCCTGGAGTTGTGATAAAAAAGTAGATTAAAATCTAGGCATTATAATCGAAATATTTGTTCCATAAAAAACTAAGGGTGTTTTTCCCTTACTTTTTATAGACCTTTGATGCTGAGCGTTACGTAAAACACACCTTGATTAAACTTCATACCCAAACCCTTGATTTAACTTCATAGCCAGAGCAATGCTTCAACCCTGTGTGAAAGAGTCCACGGACCTGATTTCGTGACGTAGTTGGCTAGCGCATACCCATACTGAGGGTAGGTTGCGGGTTCAAATCCCGCCGAAATCGTTTTTTTTCATCACCATGTGCTAGTTGTGTTTTAAACATCATTCAATCTTATTGTTGTCGACCTCTGTGGTTCGGTGGGCGAAGGCCTGCCTACAACGCAGGAGGTTGCGGGTTCGATTCCCGCCTTTGGACAAATATTTGTGCGATCTGCAGATATTTATTTCGGGACGTTTTCTATGTATAATAAAAATATCTATCTATTTAATGTCGTGTATTATGCATATCAGTTATCTAGTACCTACTCATAACACAAGCTCTGCTTAACTTGTGGCTAGCTAATGCTGTGTGAATTGTCCAGCATTATTTATTTATTATAATTGGGTAGGCACTATTTTAGTCCGAATAGTATCAGCTAGTCTGGTCACGACCAGAATGTCATTTCATTAGCTTGCAGCAGACAATGTCATACGTATCCATTGTGCAACACAGCTTTATAACTAACAAGTTTAATTGGAGTATTTTTGAAAATATGCCAGGTTTTTGTTCACGTTATTTCGTTTGGTTGATATATTTTGTTTGGTTATTTGTGCGCGCGTATTTTAATAAAAAATACTTTTATTTCAAGAAATAAAAGTATTCATACATACTTTTATTTCAAGAAATAAACTTTTATTTCAAGAAATAAAAGTATTTTTATCTTGAAAACGAGGATTGAATTATCTCTTTGCGAAATTTAATTAAGATCCATTATTTCATTAAGTCTAGAAAAGCTAACTGACAGCGATGCATAGGTACTTGATTTCGCATTTGTATTATAAGGCGATACTATGAGGATTCCTTGTTTTCTACGGAATTTTAAAAATAGGCGACCTTATACACGAAAATCACAACGATTTCTGAAAGCTCAAAAATTATGAGTTGGCAACATCGCACCGGAAATGTATAGGCGCAGGAAATGAACCCGTTAGCGCAATCCAAGATGGCTACCGGAAGCGGCCAGCGATTTATTCTCGCTGGACTCTCAGAAGCTGTATGAAAGTTTATTGTAATGCAAATGTAATACTTCGCCAAGGTAAGATGAGTGTGGAATTAGATTTATTTTATACTGCGCACTTTGCTGAGGTAAATTTAGCATTAAGGTCTTGAATTTAGGATTTAAAATCAAACAACACTAGAAAATGTACGATTAGAGAAGAAAAAAAAATTAAGACTACCTACCGGATGTGGGAATTTCCTTCCAAAACTTAACATTTTAGTGCACTGATTTTGTATTTTTTAATTAATGTGACTGCACACAGAATGTCCTTAAAAATAAACAAAGTATCTAAAATAAATAATTAACTAACCGTATACCATAAATATAATTTTATCTGCTAAGTTTATACAAAACAACAAATGGCGTAATATCCAAAGCGGGAACGAGCGAGCATGTAAATTAATCGCTAAAATTTCCAGTGGATTCCTTACCCACTTTATTTATTTCGTCCCACTTTTGCTTTAGTGGATTTACTTGTACCTGTTTTACTTCAAGACAAATTTAGCGAAAACTCACTTTTAGTTTTAATTTAATTTCTTTCCATGAACTAAGAGTTTTTAGTTTTACGTAAACAAAATCTGTACAATAGATATATGTATACGTATTAAGATCAACTCATTATGAATGTAAGTGGGTTATCTATGAACCTAATTTGTGATAGAAGAATACAAACCATATTTTTCCATCATGTGCTTGTCAAATTATGAACGTTTTATATTTAGATCAAGGAATAAATAATAGAAGTAATCTGCAAAGAATGCATACGAGATACACCTTCGGTTGAATCATCGTGACCACAGTTAAGTTTTAACTTAAGTAAGATGTTTACTTATGTAAGATTAACCTAAAGTTTAATAAACGTAGAAACTACGGCTTGCTCAGTCATCGATCTATGCTTGAGTACGATTTTCTATGGCATAAACATCACTCAAGCATAGATCGATGACTGAGTAAGATTTCATAATAAGGACCTAAGATTTATTCATGCAATTACTCAGGCTACATGTGCGACTGTGCGTGTGTCATGAGAAAAACTAAAGTTGCGGTAAAGTAAAACTGTACCCAAAATGATTCGGTTGAGGTACGTTTTCATCGATTCCCTTAAATTTTCAGACCTGCCCTCGATGTTCCACTAAAAATATAATCCACTTCCAGCTGATCGGCCCACACTCGTATATTCATTTGTTTATGGCCCTGCAACGTTCGTGACTACAATTTCTCTTTACCAGCCTTTTTAGGGGTCCGCACGGTGAATTTTTCATGGAGACCTATTAAACTGTGCTCCTGAAATTCGACAAATGTTGATGTCTGCATAGGATTTGTGTTGTTTTTTGAAAACACAACTTAAGCATTCACGCAAATCTCTGGTGTTAAAAATCACGACGTTTCACATCTTCCCTACGCATCCTTATAGCGTTTAGATTCCTCGGATTTTCCTTCTCGGCTTACTGACGTGTTCTCTACTAAAATGATCTAATACGGCTGACGACGCCATTTTGTCAAAAGGATAGGCATACTTTTTGCTTAATAAGAACTAGATTCGATCTCGCTTTGTTTATATGGAAACGTTAAATGGTTATTTATATCCTATAGAAACTGATTTATGAGATTTAAAGTTGCTTCTGAGTCATTCCAGATCTAGACCAACATAGATGCAAAATTCCAATACGATTTAATCAGTATGGTTTTGGCATAAAGAATAACAAACATTCATCCGTCCATCCAAATTTTCGCAATATATTGGTACGAATCATTATTCAAGGATTTGGATCTTCAAAAAATCTTCCCATTTACTTTGTTTGCTATCGCTTCCCTCCAGGATTTCAAGTAATTATCTAAAAAAAATATTAACACTAGAGTGCACGCGCTCATAAATACTCCTTGAACGCACGCGCGGGCTACAGGCGTAGACCATTTAAGGTTCCATTTATTCCCTAAATCAGACATCAAATGAGTAAAAAACAGTACAGAATTACAAAACGTCTTTATTTTTATTATAATGGCTTAAAGACTCAACAAAATATAGCTCTTTAGTTATAATTTGAAACAAAAAAATAAACTTCTTAAAAATCTACTATATTTGGAACGTTAGAGATCTATAAGTCTTATTTTCGTTCAGGAACATAATAATCATTCTGAAACTGGTTTCTAATCATCTTACTGAACCAATTATTAGTAAAATGGTAACAAATCACTCTGCTGGCATACACTCAGGACACACGACTGCCTGATGTTCGCTACAAATGCGCCTCATACATTTGCTGCATTGCTTGTGCGTGCTGCGGTCGCGAGCCCTGCTGCAAAAAGCACACCGGCCAACACCTCCCCGGATAGGCATATTATATTGCGGGGGTTGATCTGCCAGTCCTAAAAGTAGTCTACCTTTCAGTTTTATACCTCTGGGAATATTTTGCTGGGATATACGACGCTCAATAGCAGGTCTTGCCGTTTTAGCATCTTTTGCTACACCTATTGGGCCTGTTGGACGGACTAATATGTTCTAGATGAACTGAGATCTAGTTCTTGAAGTGGGTGGTGGAAATTTACTCCATTTTGTACCGTTACGAGACTGATAGGAAGCCAAAGCCGACAGCGGCGCGTTTTCATCTTCATCGTCATCATCCTCCTCGCCTTCTTGTTCAGTATCAGAATGATGAGGTGATCCAAGCGGGGCACTTTGTTCTGTGATTTCTCCTTCTTCCTCACTTTCACTCAAAAGATCGACATCTTCGTTATCCTCCAGCAGCCATCTCTGTATTTGTTCACCCAAATCGTTCGAGTTACCCGCCATCTAAAAAAAGTGAACAAAACAATAAAACTACATGCAATATCCGTAACTACAAACAACAAATACATACAATATGAATTTACAGTATTTTGTACAGTAACACTAAAGAAAATAGATCATATTTACCATGAATTTATCACTTGTTCACTGGACATTAAATTTCCTCGAACGCTCGCGCGGGGTACAGGCGTAGCCCACCAACTTCAACGACGATTTTTGAAGACGTCCGTGGGCCGCAAGAGTCGGAACGCTACTTGAGGGTGCGGGGGTTTACACTTGAGGAATACACTTGAGGACAGCACTGTAATACGCCTAGTTTAAAAAATATGCAACACTATTTTACACTGGGTTGCATATGTAGCCCGCGCGTGCACTCTAGTGTTAAATAATAATTTTGAAAAATAGTAATTTTGAAATTCTAAAACGGTGTACGTTGTCTGCATTATATTCTATTTACTGTACGAAATATCAAGGCTTATTTTAAAGTATTTATTGAATAGCGACGATTTATTGTACAGTTTAGAGGTAACTTGGGATTTTTTTTTTCTATCGAATTTTTTTTATTTACCTTATCGCGTTTTCGAAACACTAACGATCTCGATCAATCCTGAACCATAACAGATATTAATGTCAAAGTAAATGCGCGATTCAGTATTACGGAAAATATGATATCTAACGCTAAGTGAATTCAGATATCATCGACTCAAAGAATTCAATTCTTTTTTGCGAAATAAAAATCTGATTATGATAAAAGCTGCGAAGTATTTGATCAATTCAATCCAAATAGTAACATTATTTCAAATATCCAAGTTTCCACAGGATTCTTTAAAACTTAGCATGGGACGCGGCCAAAAAATCTACTAAGTAAGGACTAAAACAATATCGATTGGGATCTAATCCAAAACATATTATTTTGTATTACCTCTTACTAGAATTGAAAACATTATCTATAGATATGTTAAGAAACCGAATGAGGTCTAATTTATAAATCTCGATGTCCGTTTTTAATGGGTAGATGATATCCGGCAGATGTATTCTGTAGCGTTTCGAGCTGATTTTGAAAATATACGTCAGTGAAAGTATATCAAGGCGGAATTATTGGCATGATTCTAAAAATCATGTTTATATGAGTTGTATCCAGGTATACCGGAGGTGGTACAGGAGGCACATTGCACGAGCAGCCATTCATCAGGAACCCCAACCCTTCTTATTGGTTCCAACCTAGACCTTTTTGACACCATCCTTCCATCTGTAGTTTCTTTCATCAAAGGTAAAATGCCAAGTCGTGTAAATCTTAGACAATACCATTGTTATGTTGAAGCGTTTAATTTAGTGGAATTCGGCCCCAGATCAATCTATCGCAATAGTTTCAAAAGCCAAAGGCCACGCAGATATTGGTTTCAACCTAGAAACATTTGACACCGTCCCTCCATCTGCAGTTTCTTTCATCAAAGGTAAAATGCCAAATCGTGTAAATCTTAGACGATACCATTGTTATGATAAAGCGTTTAATTTAGTGGAATTCGGCTCCAGATCAATCTATAACAATAGTTTCAAAAGCCAAAGCTAGAAAGAACTCAAACTATAAAAGTAATTTGAATAACTACAGAACCCAATTACTTATTAGGCCACTTAGCATGTTTCGAAACCCTAGTCTTAACAATTTGCACATTGCTACCTGAGTGTTTATGTTTCCTTTCTATGGCAGATTTGTTGGTCTTTTTATGACCAACGCTTTTTGTTATTTCACGGTGGTCCACGTTTTTCTTGCTTAATTACGTAATAATACTACTGGATTTAAGTTCTAGTTTCGTTTTTTCGCTGCACGATACACTGAAGAATAAATTGTGGCAATGTTTTACCAGTGAGCAATTACTGCTACTGTTTTTAAAAGTGGTCCGGTGTAGCTATTTAAAAATGTTTGTCCTATTTTAACTTTTGTTTTTGTCATGATGGACTTGCGGTAAACAAAGGAGCCACAGGACCGAACATGCGCAATAAAGTTTCATTGGACACTTTGCGCCTTGATCCGATATCTACAGAAACCTTTTGGTAAAACCAATAGGAGGAAAAATCACATGATAAAGCGAGTAAAGAAAGCTCTTTCAAAGTAACTCCTAAACAATAAGCAACCACAACAAACATAGAACACAATTTATAAAATTTTCCTTTTTTTTTTTTGAAGTCGTAATTACTTTGAAACCCAGTCTTAAAATATAATCAGTAGTACTTACAAGGGCAACTCAAAGTTATAGCCGAGTCACATTTCAATTTGTATCCAATCGAAGAATCATCGGCTGACCGGGTTAAAAGTGTATTTTAATATCCAATTATTAAAGATTTCAAATTAATTAAAATGGCTGCTCAAGACGCAACTCTATTTATCACACTGTTTCGAGCTTCCTATTACAGTTAACAGCGAAGCGAAACAGAAAGATCGCAAAGACCCCGAAAATTCAAAACAAAAAGACAGTTCATAAGGTTACGTTCCAATGTTGCATTTTTCCTCTTCTGTTGTGCCTTAATAGCCCGGCCACACGCTCCGTCTTACTTGGAAACATGCCTGCACAAACCAGTTTGCGCAGATAACACAGAGCGTATGGATGGCAAGACGGTAGCTCGCGTAAGCCCAGAAACGTGGCTTGTGTAATGATTCACATGCTGAAGACTGCGCAAAATTTAATTAGCGCGTGTTTACTTGAGCTTTATTATTGAATTAATATATTATTGAATTATGGACTGATTTGTAAAATTCTTTCGGTTTTGTATGGAATATGATCCAGAGGTGGTCCCATATTTTTTTTAATCCCGAAGGATAACCGTGTTTGTCCCGAAAAACTTAAAAAACAGTGTAAATACTAAGAAATTACAAGTCAGTTTTTACTTTTTTCAAAACAATCAAACTATTTCAGTATTCGGTCGCCGTCATCACGACTCATCCTTAAGTTCCAAAGCTCCAGGGTGGGAACCGGCCATTTCAGCAGGCTTAATCCGTCCGGCCGGGTATTAGTATTCTTTCTGCGATGCGAAAAGCCGGACCCGGAATTTTAGGTTAGTTTTCGGAATTTTTGAGGTAACTTTCGGGACTTTGAAGATAGTTTTGTTTCGGTGGTAATAATAGCCTTGTGCATTTTTCCTTTCAAAATAGGAATGAGCTTTTCTTTCTTTTCGGTTTCTTCTACCTTTATTGTTTCTGTTTTGAGGCGCTGAAGCTTGAAGGCTTGTGATAAAAAACTGTCAAACGTAAACACAATTTAATTTTACCTCATTATAGTCACTGCAAAATAGTCTTACAAGCGTATGTTTCTACTGAAAATAGCGACAAAGCGTGGTTTTCTTTCCTAGCAACCTAGATGCTAGGCAGTAAAAAATTTTATAGACTATGACGACTTTTTTCTCGTGAAACAAAAGACGACCCGAGGCAAGGCGATTGTCTTCTGTTTTATTTCGCATCAATTATTGAAATCGTGAAAAAAAAACCGAATAGTTATCGGTTACAAAACAAATGACGTACAGTTTGGTATACAACGAAAAGTGTAAAAGGTGTTTCAGCTGATGAGCACCAGATAATGAAGAAATTAAATAGATTAAGCCTCACAACATTTATTTCAATAAATTTTAAATATCACATCTAGAATAGAAGATATATATGTCGGCACCAGACACATTCCTATCCTTTTTACAACATCACATCACAATATGTACAGTCATGGATAAATAAGATATTGATCCCATACTGTCTTTTTAACAATGATAAATAAATAATAAATAAATAATGTTGGACAATTCACACAGCATTATCTAGTCCCAAGCTAAGCAGAGCTTGTGTTATGGGTACTAGATAACTGATATACATAATATAATACAATACATAGATAGATATTTTTTATTATACATAGAAAAACGAAACCCATTAAGCGCTCATTTGTGAAATACGACATTGCACAAATATTGAGCAACAAGCAATAAGCTTTGAAGCTTATAAACAACAAAAATCTTAGTATATTTGCAAGTTATTTGACAATCAGCTCTGAAATATTATTATTTGCTACCAAACTACCATTGGTGACTTCCCACGCCATTGATCCAGTTATCAAACAGCTGAGCGATAGTTATCAGTTACGAAACATATTCAAATGCAAAATAACGAAGAGTTTCGTACACAACGTGTGAATAGGCGTGTCATATGTCAGCACGACTAAGTAGCCCATTCAATTACCGCCCCTGCAGGCAGACCAGTCATGACTGCTGAAAGCTTTTGTTTTATAAATGTTTACCTACGTTATTAGCTAATTGGATAGGCCTGTATTTGTTTTTATATCACCTTTTGTTATACTTTGCTTAAATATTCTATAAATACAACAAAGAAGAAATATAAACAAATTAGAACAATCTGCAGTTAGCAGTTAGTTGCAATTGAGTTAACTGCAGACTCTTGCAAACAATCTACAGGTAGCTCAACTGATCCATCTCGATACCGGTTGGAAACGTCCCCAAGACGCTGGCTACATACCCCGCTGTATGGCAATGCTGATACGCTGCGCCAGATACTCACCAGCTCTCGGGTCACGCGTCGCTTCTACCAAACGCTGCTTTGGTTTGTGTGTGATTGTGTGTTCTTCCCATTGAGAGTTATTTTATGACTACTTGATCAGTAGCTGTAGAGCATCTAGTAGGCACGTTTGTATATATTAAAAAAAGGTACTCAAAATTGGAAATCAATGGCATCTATTTCACGCAAAAACTTTCTAAGTCTAAAAAGTACTCGGGAAACTCCTAAAACTCCTTTCAAAAAAATCAAAGCAACACAAACACGATACAGGCTCATAATCCGCAGTAAACTTGTAGGTAAGTATTTAAAAGCAGAATTAGGGATAACATGATCCGACGTACTTAATCCGGGCACTGCGCATTATACCTATTTAACGGGATATCCTGGGACACTTTCGTAGCGAGGTAGAAAAGCTGGGACAAACCGTTCCAAATCCTGGATCTTAAGGGGGCCAAAAGGTTCTCGAGCGGCGACTACGTACCCAAAGGTGCAACGTAGTCCTCCCACAAAGTGGCCCAATGACCTGGAGAAGGTCGCAAGAAACTACTGGATGTTAGTAGCGTGGTCCTACGCTACTAACATCCAGTAGTTTCTTGACCACTGTGGCAGTCATTGAAGTCTATGTCCAGGTCAACTGCCTTTCGTTGGTTTACCATGGCGGTAAGAATCTACTCGTCCAATTTATCCAGTGAATGTCGTAGAAGTCGACTAAAGTAACGAATGAATGGATGAATGAATGAACCCTTCATTGTACTAAAAAATTAACATGAATCATAAATATAAACATTAACTATCTAAATAAAAAATAAACAGTACGGCAGCCTTATCGCTGAGAGAGATTCCTTCCGGGCCACCTTGGGATGAAAAAAAGGGGGTTGGTAGTGCACAGACAGTAAGTAAACGAGCTAATATAATACATTTCATACATATTTACAATACAAAACTACCTACTACTAACTATTATTATTATTATCTACTAACCTAGAAACAAAATAAACTAATTCGATAAGTAGACAAGTGAAACAATCATAATAAAAGCATATTCATATATCATGATAAATAACCAATTAAAGCAACATTCACACCTGAAGTTACTTATTATTATTAATTTTTACTTATTATTAATTATCCTGATTTTATTATGGCTCAAATATAAATTATTGTTTGATACTCTCCAGATCGTAGTCACCCTTGTCCTGAGCGCCGTGTGTGTAGAAGAGACCAAGAAGACGGAGAAGCGTGGCCTCTCTGGCCTCTGCTACGGAGCCTACAACAGCGGCCTGGGCTACGAAGGCCTGGGTTACGGTTGTCTGGGATATACCTTGGTACATGACCTATAACTTGGTGTTGTCAAACATTAAGTTGTAACATGCGATGTATTGTATATGTGCTGATAAGGAAGACTGCCGTAGAAACCGATAAAATAAGGTATTTTGTCTTCTAATTTTGAAGAGTTTGGAGTAATCATGCTGTTCTACCTAAGCTACGACAATATTATGAGTCCCGGACGTAATCCCTGCGTAATTGTTGTCCAAGGAATGCCTTGAAAGTTGCCTCTAATTGCCGGAATAATATGAGATCCTTGATCCCGGGATTAAATTTGGTTTCGATAATTGCTGCAGGAAAAGTTTAATTGCTGTATGAGGTGCTCCCAGAACGAACATTATTAACTTTTGAACATTAAACCGGAAGTTGGGTATGGGTGATGTTTGGAAGATTTAGGGAGGTTGCTTAAATTGGTGTTGAAATCGTGCTTTTAATAGTGTGAGAAAAACATGGACGTAATATTCTATGAGCAAAGAAAATTACAATTAAGACCGGGCAGGATTGTCAGATTGCACGTCAATTTTATCAAATGAAGTCGACAGAGGGCACTTATTTTTTACATAGACTTGCAAAGTTTATCTTTTGTAGAAGAGATAAACTTCTGTTCTTTTGTTTGATGGCACAATCATAAGGTACTTATGTAATACTCAACATTTGTCCAAGGCTTTGCTGCCTTATATAATAGAATTAAATTAAAACTAGTATATACCATTGAAACAATTGAGCTCTAATCTACAGGTAGCTCAACTTTACGAGTCTTTGAATCTAATGATTCAGTTACATGTTGACTGAGATTGATCGAGTCATGACATGACGCTTACCTCATTTGTACTTATTTGCGTGTACTTTGTATGTCTAATAAACTATTTCATTCATTCATTCATTTGTGATTACAGGGAAACAGTATCTGCACCACGATTTATTATTATAAGATATTGTTTCTTGAGAACGAAAGTTTTTCTCTTCTTAACCTATTTATCCCTTGGCTCTAGATATGATCCTAGATATTACGGATTAAGAAAGCCTAATCCCTCCTACACTACAAGTATACCTATAGTTAACAGGCCAACTCTACTGCCATACGTATCGTGACAAATTCTGGACCAAGTTCGGTTAAGCGAGCCATTTAAGGGTTCATGATAAAAAGCACTATTGGCTCTAAGTGTTAAACGTCGAAGATAATATTCGGGTATTCCGTAACTAGCCTTTTCTATCTCTATATATTTTTCCGTTCAAATGTTCACCTTCCCTGATCTCATTAGATACCGCACTAAAAACAAGTGCTAACCGGATCGGGGGCGGAGCGCAATAAAACGCTGATAGTACTATAACATGATCACAATCGAGATACCTATCGTCCCGCTGAATTCGCACTCCTGTACCCGGCCTAATGGAACCACGGGAATCAATAACTGCTGACCGTCTCATTACTGAACCCCACTTTCAATCAAATACCTCCAGCCTAATCCCAACCTTGAGTCCACGGAGGTAGAATCTAAAATCAAGAGGTAAGAATCTGGTAGATAGTGCGTTTAATAGCGATAGAACCAATAAAAGTGTCAAACTGCTATGTCCGCACGAAAGAAAACAGTGGACGTTTTATTGACTGTCTAATAAAATAAAAGGGGAAATTTACTTCGACATCGTTATGTTCTAAGAAATTGTGGGTGCGTGTTCTTAATGCCGAACTTGCCACATAGCTTGTACCCGGTAGAAAAATTACATTAATAAAATTTAGGACACAATAACGTCTCCATGATTGTGAATTTTGATTGTTTCAATAGTTTACTTGTCTGAAATGCTAACAATTTGATTGTAAGAAAACATGCGAGGCGATTTTTCATTTTTCTTGCTGAATTCTAAAATTCAAACACTTCGTACTTGATTTGCGCCTTCCCATCTTCCTAGGACTTCCGTAAGGGCTGGAACGGCGGCAGATTTGGCCGAAGATCTCAAGAGGCGCATATATGCAGGTCTCGACAGAGCCTACGCTTTTGCTCCCTGTTGAGTCATCCGTGGGGTACCGAGGCTCTCCAGGTTTTCAGTAAATTATCTGCGTATCTGGTTGAAGCGACGCGTGACCCGAGAGCTTGTGAGTTTCTGTCACAGCGCATCAGTATTGCCATACAGCAGGGCAATGCAGTCAGCGTTTTGTGCACGCTTCCGTCTGGTATTGATATGGATCAGCTGAGCTACCTATAGATTGTTTGCAACAGTCTGCAGTAATCTCAATTGTTTCAGTTGTTAATACTAGTTTTAAATTATTTCTATTATTTGATTTTAATGTTCTTTGTTAATAAAGATACCTTTCAAATACTTCGTTACCAGTGAATTTCTTGTGCAAGATGAAATTCTCCGACGTAGGTACGCTACGATTTTCGCCAAGTAAATTGACCTACATCCCCAAAAAGCTTCGAAAAACCAAGTCGCGGTGAAATTTTTAAATTCGCCTCATCATTAATCATCCGAGGAGGCCGAAAGGCGACGTCGTAGACAACACCTAACAAACGGTTGGGTTAAGTGCATGCGGCGTCTCTTTCCCTCTCGCGGGGTTAGAGTAGGAGGCAAAGCCCATATTTCAATGTCGATTCCGGTATACAGGACAAGATCCGTATTTTCCTAAACAAAACTTCGGTTTGTCTGTATTGAGATATTGGTCGTGAAGGGAATTTACGTTTGCAGACAGGATAGTAGTTTTGGGTTGTAAATCATTTTATTCCATACTGCTGCCCGAAAACTTTTGTTATTTTGCTGATGGTTTTCAGTGTACCGAGACGTCAATTTATCTTGTGCCTAACAAGATGAGTAAAGGCCAATTTGTTATCACAAAAAAAAAACTGAGGGGAGATATTAAATACTAAAATGTAAGTTAGAAATTTCATTGGATCCTTTGAGATTTGTCATTGAAGTGAATTAACTTTTTCCTGGTAAGATAAGAGGGTATTACGACCATTTTTGAAAAATGTCTCAAAAAGAACCTAACTTTTGTGAGAATGAACCTCACACGATGCTCGGATGACAGATGGAGCCGCAAACTGACGGCGTGGAGACCTCGCGTGGGAAACAGATGTTCAGGGAGACCCAAAGCACGATGGTCCGATGACATAAGAACTGGAGCTGGCCGATAGTGGAGCCGTGAAACCAGACACAGAGGAAAATGGAGAATATTATGGAAGGCATATATCCGTTACTGGAGTAAATATATGAATACTTAATACTCAATAACGTTTATTTCTTTAAACAAATTATCGACGCCGCGATACTCAGCAAAGTAATGTGCTAAAGATTTTATTACATTATAATACCTATGAAATAGGTAGGTAATCTAAAATCCGACAACTACTTTAAAAATACATTTTACATTTCGTAACCACAATTTTCTACGTTCATCTTTTACACGCGTAACTTGACAACAACGCTAGACGCAGTGGACTATAATTATATAATAATTAAATATAATATAATATTAATATTGCTCTGTAGTCATGACGTCAGTTTGAGACCTGAACAAATGCGCTGATGTTGCTGATGACAGTTGATACATTTAAGTTTGCCTACACAGCCGTATGACAACAACATTGCGCCTACTATTTCACGGTGTATAAAAACAGATTCAAAAACTGAAAACTTTGAATAGTTTAAAAAAATATTTTGTTTTTTTTTAAACTAAAACGAACATTTTCTGACTGCTTTTTGTTTATGTTATTTTCTTAATAATAATATATATTTTTAGATTTTTTCTCATGCAGACTAAAATACCCTATCCAAAAATCGTTACTACCAAATTACACATGTCTATTTGATATGTAAAAACTCAACATAAAATGACATGTTACCTCGAATTTTCATGAAATGCGCGGTAACCGATGTGGAACTAGCAATCTCGTTCGAATACGTACACCTCGGCAGGTCTTCATTACCGGCTATTGTTTCATATTTAAAGCGCAGTCTGTCTGCGGCGGTTGACCTGAATAGTCCATCGATGATTATGCAATATTAAAAGTTGTCTATATTTTTATGGGAATTTATGGGCCGGAGAATGGCTTGGCTTTTATTTGTTCCTGAGTTCTCTCAACAAGTTCGTAGTATTCAGAAGTAGGCATATTTGATGAAGAATGGAAAGGAATTATCGTTGAATCCATGAGATTTTGTGAGATTTTCGATTCTTGACATATGTATTTTTAATTGAACATAATTTATTGCTCTTTTTAACTTCACACTATTATCATACTCGTATTTGTCATTTTTTATTGTTTTATTTTTAATCTGAATTTTAATTTCCAGGAAAATCTGACCTTCATTTGCTTGCTGAATTTTACTTATCCAATTAAGACAAACTGATTATGAAAGATTTATATATTGGTAACATCTCACGTGAGACGCTGTTAATCGTTACGCGTGATACGTTAGGAGTAGGTGCATCTCACGTGAGACGTTGGGTATAACATAACTCGTATCATCGGCTTGCTCAAATCACGTTTAAGCTTTGACATTGACAGCGGGGTAATTTGTCGAACCCCCTTAATCATTATGGTCTGCTAACTTAGCACCGTTGCTAAACAGTGTTATTTCTCACTCTGACTAATGACAATAGAAGAAGACAGAGTGAGAATAAGCAATGTTCTAAGCAGACTATTATGAATAAGCGTATAAGCTAGCAATGTGTTCGTTTCTGGCACTATGTTTATATTAAAATCATTTTCATTTGTCGGTTTGGTCCGCAAAATGCCTTTGAAATATTTAATCAACAACAAAATGTTTTTTCATAACATACATAACTGTTCTGACTGATTTCAGTTAGATTGCGAATTCTTTGCGTATTTTATTTGATTTGCAACTTTGGAAACCAATCGAGCTCTACTGTTGGTTAGGGTTCGCTTACGTGCTGTAAAACTTTTTATTGTTGAAACCAGATTGAAATTCCGGCAAATCCGAACCTTTTTTGTTTTGATGCTGTAATTCGATTGAATTTTCTGATTACTCACATAAACTCTTAATTTGATTATGGGCTCCCAGTGGGTGTCGTATGTTGTCCTAAAAATGTTATACCTAGGGTTGTCAAACATGTCACATGTAAGGAATTTTATAGGTTTTTTTTCGTGTGTCAGAATAGAAAATTACTGTGTATGCAAACTCTGTCATAATGTACTCGTGAATGAAATAAACATTTATTGAATGTTTATTATAGTAAAAATAAATAAATAAATAATGCTGGACAATTCACACAACATTATCTAGCCCCAAGCTAAGCAGAGTTTGTGTTATGGGTACCAGATAACTGATATACATAATACAATACAATAGATAGATATTTTTTATTATACATAGAAAACAACCAGAAAAAACCCTGAACAAATGTCTGCAGATCGTACCCACATTTGTCCAGAGGCGGGAATCGAACCCGCAACCTCCTGCGTTGCAGGCAGACCTTCGCCCACCGCGCCACATCGGTCGTCGATAACATTTATAATACGTGTATATTTTACTATAAAAACTATCGTAGTTTGACGAATTCATTACGGATGTAAGCGGGTTAGCTACGAACCTTATTTGTGTTGGAAGAACACCAACGTTTCATCCCTTAACGAGGGACTTCTTCAGGGTGAGTGCGGCTTCTTCCAACACAAATAAGGTTCGTAGTTAACGTGTATATTTTTAGTATATTCTAAGGTTATTTTCGCGAGAACTCATAATAAAACACTGTTTTTACCGGATTGATCGCGTATATTTTATATTTGTTTATAACATGACGTTTCGGAGGCTTTTCAGCTTCCATGGTCACAGGCAGACTGAGGTGACATTTGTCTTTACAAGTAATTTGAATTTTACATATCTACCGTCAATTATACAAATTTAATTATAACGTTCCGTATGTACGCAGTAATCACTAACAGTGTCTTGATGGGTTGTAGCTATGGATTGCTGGGTGTGGGACCTGACTCGATGTAGGACTGGATCCCAAGCGGCAGGTACTCTCCAACCATCTTCTCTATTGAAATTATTCGGATGTTTTTGAATTTCAATTGCTTCTCGGAGCATTCTAGGAATGAAACGGTTTTCTCTAGCTAGTATTTGAGCTTTGTCGAAGCGAAAGGTAAGATAGGTACCTCAATGGTGATTCTCATCACCACCCATGTCAGTTAGCTACTGTTGGTAAATCTTTATTGCAGAGAGCCCACGGCATCTGTGACGAGCACCATCTAGCAGGAGAGCTGAAGCACATCCATGAAGTTCTCCGGAGTAATAAACTTCAAACTCCACGCCATCCTCACAGAAGCCGCCCAAAGCCACACACAGTTGAGCGAGCGCCAGCTATCCTTCCTTACATCAAGGGAATCACAGACAAAATTGAAGGAATCCTAAAACGAGCTTCGATTAAATCTTATTTCAAGCCGCACAAGAAGATTCAACAATTTCTAAGCCCAGTCAAGTGTAAAGGCCCCTTTGAAGATGCTGGTGTTTATAAAATTGACTGTGAATGTGGCTCATGTTACATAGGGCAAACAAAAAGAAGTATAGCCACTCGATTAAAAGAGCACATAGCTGACGTCAAACACAAACGGTCGTCAAAGTCTATGAACATTCACTGGACCACAGATCACTATATATGTACCAGGTACAGATAGGACAGTGAAATTTTTCAACAGTTCTCAATGTTCCGTTTTGGCGCTGGTGTCGCATATTTTATTGTTTTACTCTGTGGCTCATCTGTAGACAACTAGTGATAGATAACGTCTCGATTACGATCATCACACATCGATTAAATCAATCGATTTTCTAGTGATGTGCCTCTCTATTCGTATATTCGATTAGGGTTCTTTCATTCAATTATTTTCTAAACTACAGTAGGTTCTGGAGTAAAATAAAACATGAACATTTAGTTATTTAAATTCTTTATTTTTTCTATACGTTTTCTCTTGACTCTAATTTTCTAATATTTTGATTAGATTATAAGGCATATAATCATAATTATGCAAGGTATACACTCTAATTTGTGTGAAATTTTCTCTTTTACACTATGTGATATCATATGATTTATTATTACAAACTTTAGTTATGAGGGTTCCGTACCCAAAGGGTAAAAAAGGAACCCTATCACTAAAACACTGCTGTCCGTCTGTCTGTCCCTCTCTCACTGTATCTCATGAACCGTGGTAGTTAGATAGTTGAAATTTTCACAGATGATGTATTTCTATAGTATTGTTATATAGTGGTATGGAACCCTTCGTGCGCGAGTCCGACTTGCACTTGGCCGGTTTTATGTTTGAGGTACTTGTGCACTATATAGTTACCTGCTTTTTGAATTAATATCAATGTTTCAGCTTCAGCCACATCATCAATATCATTATCTTTTTGGTGATAATTATGTTCATCCAGAACATGATATTCTGAAAGAACACATTTTAATTAGTTTAGTCCACAGAAGCTACGGAAGAGTAGGCATGGGTAATTGGATGTACCTACATACCTTCTGAACTTAGAGGTAATCCATGGGCTATTTCTTTCGAAGAAAACAGGCAGGGATACGAGAAGCGGATCCTTCGACCTTCTTCATCGAATTGTTCCTTGTCGAAGTGTTTTTGACAAACTCGTTTTCTCAACAACTGCTCTGTCGTAAGTCCAATGAGGAAAGGATTAGTCGGAACAAGGAAAGACATCCACAAATTTCTTAAATTATCGTCCTTGGGCACACTAAATAGGCGGTGAGATTCACTAGTTGCATTGCAACGCCCTACACAGCACTTTAGCGGCGGCATGGCGAAATAAAACGAATGAATGTACATAGGTAGGTACCTACATTCGTATGCACTATCATCTCAACTAAATGAGGCGAGGGAGGACAAGTTGGCGTATCAATCGGGTAGGTATCTCAACTCAAGCAAACAAAATATGCGAGTTAAAAATAACAAAATAACCGACCGCGGTTAGTTTGGTTTTCTCCTCGCATATTTTTTTTTCGGTACCAGAGAGTATACAATCGACCCAAAGAGTATATAATAACTACGTAAGAAATCGACCGACAATCGAATTCGACCACAACTCGACTTGCGCGATTTGACAGCTGAAGGAAAAAATGGCGCCACCCGGGACGTGCTGTTTTTTTTTTGTTGACGACTGCAGCGCCATAACGGAATGATTGGAACTAAGGCTGTCACAGGCGTGCACTGGACGCCGGTCATTTTCTTCGCTTCGACAAAGCTCAAATACTAGCTAGAGAAAACCGTTTCATTCCTAGAATGCTTCGAGAAGCAATTGAAATTCAAAAACATCCGAATAATTTCAATAGAGAAGATGGTTGGAGAGTACCTGCCGCTTGGGATCCAGTCCTACATCGAGTCAGGTCCCACACCCAGCAATCCATAGCTACAACCCATCAAGACACTGTTAGTGATTACTGCGTACATACGGAACGTTATAATTAAATTTGTATAATTGACGGTAGATATGTAAAATTCAAATTACTTGTAAAGACAAATGTCACCTCAGTCTGCCTGTGACCATGGAAGCTGAAAAGCCTCCGAAACGTCAGGTTATAAACAAATATAAAATATACGCGATCAATCCGGTAAAAACAGTGTTTTATTGTGTATATTTTTTTATAAAAACAATCTGACCTCCAACTCGATAACGTATAAGCGACGTTCCTTGACAATAAAACTGACACCTATCGGGTCCTAAATTATACTCACCCGTATACTATTTAAGACCCGATAGGAGATGAGATATAAATACCATTAAACAACGCGTGCAAAGCCGCAGGCAGAGGCTAGTATCAAATAAAAATCAACAATAACAATAATTAACATCACAGTGAAAAATATTACATATTAAATTCAGATTAAATAAAACAATGTAAATACTTTATTAACCAAAAAAATTACAATCAAATAAAAGAATTAAATTATAATCAGTACATATTTACAATTGCAACATATATCTATTTTCTATATCTATCTATCTAAAAATACGAATAATGGTATTGATATGGATCAGTTGAGCTACCTGTAGATTGTTTGCAACAGTCTGCAGTTTGCTCTATCGTTTCAATTGTAAATACTAGTTCTAATTTAATTCTATTATTTGATTGTAATTTTCTTTGTTAATAAAGACATGTTCAGCCTACTTTTGAACATCTATCTAATAAAACAATTAATATTGACAATGAGAAGGTAAAAAGTGCAATAAAAAATATCAATTTCAAATAAAAATACCTATGTCAAGAATCGAACAACGCACAAAATCTCATGCATTCAAGAATAAACCCCTTCCACTCTTCATCAAATATGCCTACCTCTGAATACTACGATCTTGTTGAGAGAATTCAGAAACTAATTTCTTTGGAAATACCTAAGAAATCCAATGTCTTCGTGCGCCTGACTGAGCCTTTACAAATAGAAAACACTTTTTTACTCCAGAATATATGGAAGGTAGAACAAGGAAAACATTTTTTTTACTAATTTACTCAAACGAAACAATTCCCAAGCGCTCCGCCCTAATCTCACTAACAGTGTGCGTTCACCTTAGACGGAACTTTCTGGATGAGGGAGAGTTTTATGTAAATAGCTCAGGTTCATGATTAACTCGGAGGAAACATGAGAAAGCTGTTGCTTTTTATGCTCAAATGGTGATGTTTTTTTCATTTATGTATTGAACGCTTTAGTACTTTTAACTTTTGATGACCTCTGTGGCGCGGTGGGCGAAGGCCTGCCTGCGACGCAGGTGGTTGCGGGTTCGATTCCCGCCTCTGGACAAATGTGGTTCTGGTCGTTTTCTATGTATAATAAAAAATATCTATCTATGTAATGTATGATATTATGTATATCAGTTATCAAGTACCCATAACACAAGCTCTGCTTAGCTTGGGGCTAGTTAATGCTGTGTGAATTGTTCAGCATTATTTTTATTTTTTTTATTTATGATGCGTCGATCCCTCCGTCAATTACGGACTGATTTAGAATTCTTTCACTATTGTAAGGAGAATAATTTCAAGGTGGTCCCATAAATTTTATTGCCGGATAAGAAGTATGATTCCTGAAAAACTAAAAAAAACAGTGACGAGCGAAACAAACTAAAGAATTCAAATCAGTTTATTTTTTTTTCCGAAAAATCAAATTTTAGTAATGTTTGTACTAACTTTTTTGGCAGTCTTTTTTTAGCAGTCTTGGTCATATATTTATTTCTTTGTTATTAGAACTCTTTACAAAGGTTTAATACAATGTCGCACTCTGGTTAGTGCCCAGAAGCTGCTTTATGCAGTCATTAGATCTAATGTGAAGTGTTAATTGTAGAATAAAATACAAGAAAAAGCTCTAAACTTACGTAAATACCTACCATCTCGAAAACCCCAAAATCTCTTACCATTTAGAAAACTTACCCCTTAGAAAACTGAATCAAGAACCAATTGGAAATACTCATCTCGCCACATTTCATCGCAGATGAACCAAGCGGGAACTTACCCATGCGTTTACAAAATTTTCCCGTTCCGTTGTTTTATGCGTTGCCAGGGCAACGGCCCTGAATATCCGGGAGATCACGGGAGCTCACCTAATTGGGTGTCGCTCTTTGGGACTCGTACCTTGAACGAATTGGGGGATTGATGATGGCCGATTTAAGAAGATTGGCTTTTTAAATTAAAAGGGCTCGGTAAGAATGCCAATTTGTATCTTCTGCATCTGGGCTTAGGGTAGAAATATTAAATTTGTCTTGATTATAGAGACTTTCGTTTTATTTTCTAGGAATCGTCTTGAGAAAAAGCATTATTTTATCCATATCCAGCAATATGCTTGCTCGGCAAGTATATTATTTCTCAGAATTAAATAGGTACTAGAATATTTTAAACTCTCTAAACAAGCGTTCGAAAATAAAAACACAAAATAAAAATATATTTTACAGACAGTCAAATACCTACTTAATCTCATTTCATCCCGATAGCACTAACATTCGAAAATAAAAACACAAATAACATTATATTTTACAAACAGTCAAATACCTACTGAATCTCATTTAATTCCGATAGCACTAACATTCGAAAATAAAAACACAAATAACATTACATTTTACAGACACTCAAATACCTACTGAATCTCATTTCATCCCGATAGCACTAACATTCGAAAATAAAAACACAATTATCATTATATTTTACAGACAGTCAAATACCTACTGAATCTCATTTCATTCCGATAGCACTAAAATTAAGTACCCAACTTAAAATCCCCAATTTATCATTCGGACGTCTACACAAAAACCTAACCTCACATTTTCATAAAGAGATCCACTGATAAGCTATGATTTATTCGTGCCAGTTAAAACTGGTTGCAGTGACAAAAACTTACTGCGACCACCACGAAAATTGTGGCCCACGAAAACGGTTTCATGTTTATGTCCCCCCTCAAACTTGCTAGTTTCGACTTATAGCAAATTTATTACAGATTTACTTATATTTTTAACAGATTTTAATTAGGTTATTAGGTTTTTGTGCCCAACACGTCATCTTGTGAAAGAAACAATGTCCTCTGAAATCATAAAGATAAGGTTTTCATTAAAAACATGATTATTTCCGCCGCTTTGCATGCGGTTTTCCTGAATAATAGTAGACAATAAGGAAAGTCAGAGGAAGAAACTAGAATTTTCTAGCTTTAAGGGGAAAACAGTAATATGCAAAACTTCTCGATTCGTTTATTATTTTACACAAAAAGGAATACTAAACTTCGCAACATTTGTGACGTTTATATCATTCGTGTGACTCTTTAAGACTTTATATCTAACTCTACAGGTTCTATACATATACAAAACGTAAACAACAAACCATGGCGGTACCATAACCGTACCGTTTCAGTTTATCTTTATGCACCCTTCATGGTGCAATATTTACGAAATGAGCTAAATAAACGAAGCTTGGCTGTATATTACTGAGAATAATCTTCATTAATCTTTTGGAGGAAAAATAAGGCCAATTTTTGTTGCCTCAACAGGGTTGTGTTTCTTAGCGTTTGTGGAATGGATATTAATACACGTTGGAGTCATATTTTACTGTTACGATCAATCAAGAGACGTCACGAATTATAATTGCGGAATCCCACACACGTCGCGCTCGTAAACGTTATAAAAAATATCAATCTATGTAATGAGCTCTGCTTAGCTTGGGACTATATGATGCTGTGTGAATTGTACAGCATTACTTATTTTTGATATAAAACTAAAAATATACATCTGTTTATTTACAGATTGCAGATTGACATTTGCTTGCTAGAAGAAAAGTCTCATATGAAACTAGGCTAACCCATTTCAAAATGACCTCACTTTCGACCCGCAAAGACCTACTTGACCTTAAATTTATTTACAAACTACTGAGAAATCAGATTGACTGCCCTCTGTTACTGCAGAAAATTCGCTTTAGAGCGCCCTCCCGTTATCCCCGCAACAGAATAACGCCTCTCGTCCCTCCCCCTAGAAAAACAGTGTTAGGCGCTAACTCTCCCATCCCCCGCTTTTGCAAGATCGTAAATAAATGTGATCTGTTGGATATCCACTATGACAGCCTTGCTAGCTTCCGCCGTCACCTGCTAGGTATATCTAGATTGTGATTTTTTTTTCTCTACGTTATCGCCAAATACAAATAGAATCCGCTCTGCCGTTTGGCTGTCAGTCATGTGTCATATTAATTAGGTAGTTCATTTGCTGATGTACTTTGTTCTCAATTAATTTTTTATTAATTTTTAATTTTCATAATTATCTACTATCTTATTTCTTTTGTGTTTTAGCTTATTGCCTTGTTTTCTTTATATATTAGTTGAGTAGAGAGCTTATAGTTTAAGTTTCACGCATGCTGTGTCGGCCTGTAAGAGGTTGGTGCACTTAAAATAATTAATTTATAAATTATTTAAATACTTGTAAGTTCTAGTGTACTCGCTGTTGGCTAACCTAATTGTTAAAAATAAAATAAATAAATACGCTAATTACTGACAGTATTTACCCATACTTTTCAAAATTTTAAATTTTATATTTTGTGGGCATTGAAGATTACCTTCATTTCTTAAAGTGAAGTCCCTACATAAGATGACACGAAGAGATAATAATCCTTCAAGAGCAGCATCGACCCCATAAAATAATGCAGTAGCGCATAGTGGGGCAAACAACAGCACAATGGGGCACATGAAATGAGATGTCTCATACCAGCGCGATTCCTAGTGCGGTGCGCGACGCTCCGGTTAACGATGCTGTATTTGAATGTTTTGAACAAGCACGAAGGACGGTAACAAGTTTTGAACAAACTCATAGATTTGAAAATGTTAGTTTCGTTTTGATAGCTTGTGATGAAACAAACAAAATTATGAAATTGCTTGTTGTAGTCTCAAACAAATTAGGGCATAATAATCGCAACATGTTATATATTAATGTTGATATGCATGGCACATGTTGACAGACAGTTTTTGGAACGAAGTTCCTTATTGTTATTAGGTATAGTGCGTAAGCCCGGGGTAATCTCTAAGAAATTAAATAATATTGCAAAAAAATCGGTTTCGGCGGGACTTGAACCCGCGACCTTCCCTAAGTCCCTAAGTAATTTTAGTGATAATTTTTAATTTATTGGAAATTATAATGCGATCTTAGGCTTTTCACAATAATTTTATAATCCATAAATAATGCTAGACAATCTACACAGCATCATCTAACCCCAAACTAATCAGAGTATGTGGGCACTATTTAGAAGATTTTTTTTATCGTGCGATTAGAGAACGCAACCAGAACCGGAACTAAATATCTGCAGATCGTACAAATAATTTAAGAAATGAAATAAGTTCCCAAAAATATCCGGTTTCGGCAGGACTCGAACCCGCGCCCCACCCTCAGTACGGTGTGCTCTAACCAACTAAGCCACGAAACCCTTAGTCTGTTTAACCGAAAATCTGGCGGGAATTAAACATGGAACCTCCTGCGTTGCATAATGTTTTTTAAACGATATTTCTGTTAGCATTTGGAGTTTCACGACGATATACGACGCCACATTTGCATTTAATTAGTTAAGTGTCTTGAAATGTTTAGGTATAAAACAGAAATAAAAACATACGACTCCAACAGTTCACAAACATAAGGCAGCAAATGCATCGTTAGTACCGCGATTCCAACATCCGCGCCCACTCTGCTTCTGACAGATATTAAATTCGCATCGCTATGCCGCCGGCTAGTATGATTCTATGTATGGAATTACTGTATCAGGAAACTTTTTGCAAATGATATTGAATCGAAAACACATAAATTTTGTTTTTATACCTATGTGGTTATTTGATTGTGGGTATTATGTTACGTACGATGCTAAGAGAAAAAAGAAGAAATGGACAAACATAATAACTGAATGGTATCCCCGAGGAAGCAAAGAAATTAAGGCAGGCAAAACATACTATGGGAAGATGATGATGGTTGCGATGACCTCTGTGGCGCGGTGGGCGAAGGACGCAGGAGGTTGCGGGTTCAATTCCCACCTCGGGACAAATGTTTGTACGTTCTGCAGATCAGGGTGTTCTGGTCGTTTTATATGTATAATAAAAAAATCTATCTACGTATTGTATTGTATTATGTATATCAGTTATCTAGTACCCATAACACAAGCGCTAATTAGCTTGGGGCTAGATAATGCTGTGTGAATTGTCCAGCATTATTTATTTTATTTATGATATCAAAAGGGTGACTGGCTCAGAATGGACCCGCACTGACAAGGGACAGGAAAAAGTGGAAGACTTTGCCGAAGGAAAAACTGGAATAAAGGATAAATATAGAATTATGATTTAGTATAGGATAAAAATATTACTTTAATCCAGAAATAAATCTTATTTTATTTAGAATCCTAATGTCGTTTAAAAATAAAATGAATTTACTTTATTTCCATAACGGGCTATGACACCGTCTGCATAGCGTGAACTTCATAGAACATACGGGATGGTGACATTAAAGTCAGTAACTATATAATTTCAATTATAGGTTTAAGGACCTTCTTGCATAATATAATGGTCCTAACTATGGTGATGTCAGAAAACAAAAAGTTTTCACTTTTACTGTATAATAATAAATGTAACTATCTGGATTTCGATTCCTAAATCCACAAATTGATGGTGACTCAAATCTTCAACCAACCTTTATAAAACTGACTGTTTCTTCGAAATATTTTATCGCCCATCAACAACAGTCTAGTATTGGGCCATAAAGTTGGCGACACCGAGCTCAATAAAGCAATAACAATGACGTCAGAGTCAAGAATTACACGTTTCATCAGTTACAATAAATACCACCCCAGTTCCAGTCAAACATTACTCGGTGTGTCACTCTTTGAGTGGCCTGAGTGGAGACAGGTTGCGGGTACATAAAAAAATAATGAACCACGTTGATCCGATCAGAGACTAATTGTTATGGACTATTTTCAAGGACGTTACGAATGTATTTACCCGTATGAGGTACCTGTGGCTCAAATGATAAATAGCCTATGTTTTTATGTAGGGTAAAATCTACCTTCATGCCAAATTTTATAGGTATACATTCAACCACTCAGTCATGAAAAAGTTACAAAATAACAGGTTAACCTTAAAAAAAAGAACAGGGTAGCTTTTACAAGAATGTAGTTTTCCATTTTTTATGCAACTACGAATTAGAATTGACGTATATATAGACGACCTCAGTGGCGCGGTGGGCGAAGGTCCGCCTGCGACGCAGGAGGTTGCGGGTTCGATTCCCGCCTTGGGACAAATATTTGTACGATCTGCAGGTATTTGTTCCGGGTGTTCTGGTCGTTTTCTATGTATAATAAAAAAATATCTATCTATGTAATCTATTGTATTATGTATATCAGTTATCTAGTACCCATAACACAAGCTCTGCTTAGCTTGGGGCTAGATAATGCTGTGTGAATTGTCCAGCATTATTTATTTATTTATTTAAATTATCCTAATCTTTCTTACCCAAACAAAACGCTTCATCTCAGAACTCGTACCAAAAAACTCGCCCTAAGTAATTCACCCCACCCGTCGAGGGGTGATTACCCCTTTATTACTCCCCCGTGCGAGACCTAATGCATGACACTATTCCGCCATGTGGACTAATGCTTACAATGTTTTGTAAGATATTCTTATAAGCCTAGGCCTTATCCTGTGCATAAATTTTAAATGTTATGTGTTGTTCTCATGCAGTGTAAAAATTATTCAAGAAACAAACGTATGTACTCCGACTTAAAGTCCAAGATATTTTATGTCAACAAAGACATTTATGAATGAAACCTTAAAAAAAACTGATAACAATAACAGAAAACAAGAAGGGGACAGCAAGGTAGCTTAAAAGTAAAACACAAACCACATCAAATCATCTCATTTATAACCATGTAGAGCGACAAATTTTTAAATTTCATTATAAATTTTTTACTCTTCGAGAGTTATTTTATTATGAATTTGATTATAATTAGTTATTTGCGATACTATTATTTAAGGTCAATATTTTATGATTCACTAGCAGCGCCTTGCGGTTTCACCCGCGTAGTTCCCGTTCCCGTGGGAATTCCGGGATAAAAAGTAGCCTATGTCCTATTCCAGACTATAATCTATCTCTGTGCCAAATTTCATCCAGATCCGTTTTGCCGTTCTGGCGTGATAAAGGAACAAACATCCATCCATCTATCTATCCATCCATCCATCTAAACTTTCACGTATATAATACTAGCAGCACCTCGCGGTTGCACCCGCGTAGTTCCCGTTCCCGTAGGAGTTTCGGGATATAAAGTAGCCTATGTCCTATTCCAGACTATAATCTATCTCTGTGCCAAATTTCATCCAGATCCGTTTTGCCGTTCTGGCGTGATAAAGGAACAAACATCCATCCATCCATCTAAACTTTCACGTTTATAATATTAGTGAGATTAGTGAGATTGCTCACTTTAAATCTCTTTTTGACTCGTAACTTGGCGTTGTTAATAAAGAATTGTATTGTATTGTATTGTTTTTCAAAAACGAACTAGCGATCAATTAAATGACGATTGAAAACTTTCAAAACCAAATTTGTATCGAGCTTCTGTGCTTTGCTTCGATGATACAAATGTAATAAATATTTTCTACCGATACTTCTCAGGTTTTGTAACCCCTTTGTATACAAAAACATCCAGGTATTTGAATCGAAGTAGGTATAGCTAGGTAAATTGCAACGCATTGTAAACCATGAATGCAAGTAGTGCAACGTATCAACCGAAGTGTAAGCAACACTTTGAAATGAAATGAAATATTTATGAAATTTAATATGTTCATTACGGATGTAAGCGGGTTAACTACGAACCTTATTTGTGTTGGAAGAACACCAACGTTTCCTCCCTTAACGAGGGACAAATAAGGTTCGTAGTTAACCCGCTTACATCCGTAATGAATTCGTCAAACTACGATAGTTTTTAAAGTAAAATATGAAATATGTTTGTGATTTTGCTATGATTAATATTTTGTTTTATGATCAGTGAGAGACCGGAGTCCTTATTCGAGTTTCTCGGTAGAATCCAGACCCCACGGAGACTCCAGTTTCATGAGATTTGCGTATTCCCATGTACAAACAACGGTGTGTACCAAAATCCCACACAAAAATGTAATGTTTTTTTGTTATAGTGCTTGCCCTCACTTTGGGTATCTCTAAGAAATGAAATAAGTTCCCAAAAATTTCTGGTTTCGGCGGGACTCGAACCCGCGCCTCACCCTCAGTACTTGGGCTTGTACCAACTAAACCACGAAACCCTTAGTCGGTTTAACCGAAAATCTTTGGGACCTCTTACAGACTATAGTCTGTAAGAGGTCCCAAAGATTTTCGAAACCCTTAGTCGGTTTAACCGAAAATCTTTGGGACCTCTTACAGACTATAGTCTGTAAGAGGTCCCAAAGATTTTCGGTTACGAAACCCTATAGGGTTTCGTGGCTTAGTTGGTTAGAGCACACCCGTACTGAGGGTGGGGCGCGGGTTCGAGTCCCGCCGGAACCGGAAATTTTTGGGAACTTATTTCATTTCCAAAAATATAATGTCTCGATATCGTCTCGTTCCTATCGAGAAACCAAACTCAGAACTCAGGTTCTTTCAAAGACATGCGTGGAGGCTAGAGTCAACAGTAAAGAGGCCCATTATTATTTTTTATTCTACTCTAAAATATCCTAAATGCAGCGTAAAAGATTTCATTTCTCTAGCAGAAAATCAAAAAGATCTTTGCACACGAAAATCCCGCTAGCTTTGCAGGATCTCCTAAGAACAGTATCAAAGATAAAACAAATACAAGATAGTTCTGGATTCGAGTCACACTGTTTAAATTTGAAACAGGGGTGCAATATGAAACCAGTCCAATCCACTTATCATCGTCTCGAATTGTATTTGCTCTGGCAAGGTTGGACTGCGAAGATGTTGGACAAATGGAAGAGATTATAATTTGACCTGGCCCACTCTAACATTTTCTTCAACAAATTTTTCACTGTACAAGCTACCCGTCTATGGAATGCTCTCTCCTGGACATGAGACGTACCGAATCACTCCCTATTTTTCAAAAACTGCTTCATCAGCTTTATCTATCATTGTAAAAATATTCGCATTCATAATATTATAGTAATTTGATCTGATGTTTTTCAGATTTCAATAGCTTTATTTCTTTAGGCTTACAAAATAAGTGCTGAGACGAATCCAATTTTATACCTTAATTTTATAATTTCTCGATGATGTATCATTTCTGTTCTATGGTATTTTGTCGTATTAATCTTCGACCATTATTGTTAATATGTTATTAGTGTGAAAGAGTTACCATTTAAGTTTAATAGCCCTCGACATTTAAATCAGTATTGGTCGTCCAACGCATGTAGATAAATCATTTTTCGTCGAACAGTGTCAAAAATTTATAGGCGTATTACTACTTTTAAAAGTATTCGGTATACTGACGCTTTAAAAAAACACTGTCAGTCACTGTCACTGAGTTGAATTGGATGTAAATGTACTGCATCCGCTTGATATTATAAAAAATCGCAAGTCAAGTAGGTACTATATACATTTATTAGAATCAAGTTTAGCAGAAGTTCTCAAAAACTCGTTAAAATTATTAAAAACAACCAAATTATTGTTAAAGATAAAGGATAAAGATAAATTTATTTGACTCAACAAGAACAACACAGACAAACACAAACAAGATAAGTAAAATACAAAATTAAGGACATGTTACTTAGGTAGATAGATGACACATGTATCACCGAGCAGTTAATTAATATGTATGAACATCAAAGAAAGAAAAACAAAAAGCTTAGGTATACACAACAAAAAATAAAGCCCAAAAAATTAAATCTACATTAAGTCTCAATGTCAACTGTCATCTCTAGACACGTCATCGATCTACGTGTACAAGAACTTCAATCTCTTCTCCACGAAAACTCAAACTTCGTTATAGTCGTTATCTCAGCGGCACTTCCATTGAAACTTCATTCTTCGTCGAACAGAACTTACAAGATACCCTACCTTAAATTCTGGGAGGCACTTGAACCGAGTTCATTGTCGGATGACACCTGCACTCATAGACTAGATTCCTTTGGACATAGCCTCCGTTACTGACGAGAGTTTAATTTATTCAGCCATTTTGCTACTCGTAAATGGCTTTTATTTTATAGTTTCTGGGCCATCAGTAGGAATGTAAATCAGTGCGATTAGCCGATTGTGTTCACGTTTTGGTGAAAACTAGCTTCTTTTGTATTATTCCTACCAAAATGGAGAGTTGTGTAAAAATAATCAGTAGCATGATATCGAGTATGGGCTGTGAGTCCGTAGTTTTTTTTAATATAATTATCACACTTAGATACTTGGAACAACCGAAAAAACTAACACGAAACAACGACTACAAATTAAAGAGGTTGTCTCTATCAACGACATTAAGAAATCTTAAATAATCGATTTTTTATTTATTTTTTTATTCTTTGTAGATTTTTTTAATTTTTTTTTACACTTAGATACATGGAACAACCGAAAAAACAAACACGTAACAACGACTACAAATTAAAGAGGTTGTCTCTATCAACGACATTAAGAAATCTTAAATAATCGATTTTTTATTTATTTTTTTATTCTTTCTTAACAATGAAAATTACAATCAAATAATAGAATTAAATTAAAACTAGTATTTACAATTGAAACAATTAAGCTAACTGCAGACTGTTGCAAACAATCTACAGGTAATTTTAATTTATTAAAAATAAAATTAAAAGTTGAATACAGAATTCAGAGATTGTCCTTATACGACAATACAAGTAAAAAAAAAACAGAATAAAATATAAATTTACATGAATTATTATTATCATTAAGTTAGGACCGATCAAATACAGTTTAAGAATTGATCTAGCTCCGCGAAAGGAAAAAAAGCGCAGGCGGTTCCCAGAAAATCCGCCCGTTCAATCCATACAAGTTTTCTTATTTCACACCCCATCAGCCTAACAAGAGTTTAAATTACGAAGATGAAAATATCGAGCCCCTCGAAGACCCATTGAGCGGAGTGCCATCGTGTAGCTTAATTGCGGGTACGAGGTTACCTGGACCTCTAGAGCGGGATAAGTGACGACTATACGTCGTGCTTATCAATATACGACGGATAATATTACAATACAATACAATACAATACAAAATTCTTTATTGTACACCACAAAATAAAACTAAAAGAAACAGATATAAACATTAAACATACGTAACGTACAATGGGCGGCCTTATCGCTTAGCAGCGATTTCTTCCAGGCAACCTTTGGATGGAAAGAAATTTGAAAATTTAAGAAAGGCAGGGGTGTATACAACATAATACATAATAATAATTATTAAATATTCATAAGCAAGGAGAAACGTAAATTAACATAAAAATACCAAAAAAAAACAAAAAAAATAAAAAATTAACATAATATTACCTAATACTCACTACACGTCGTAGTTATCAGTGTGACTACGACAAAATTAATTATTTAGTCAACTCATCCCGTGGGATGAGTTAAGAGCGGGATCAGTTAACCAAAGAGCCAGAAAAATACTTACCGAAAGCTCCCTGCTGTCATTCAGTGCGAACTCGTGCGGCGGAAAGTCAATTGAGTGTTTTTATCTATCAAACATCCACAAACAGGTATAATTTACTTACTAATATAAGCACTTAGGGATGTATTTATAAAATTATATTAAACCAATTCCTAGCTGCGCGGCTTTGCACACTTTGTATCTATAAAATCGTTAAAAAAATATTTCTATCCTATTTGGGAACTGATTTAAAAATAAGCTTAGATATGTGTTATTCTATTGACGACCTCTGTGGCGCGGTGGGCGAAGGCCTGCCTGCGACGCAGGAGGTTGCGGGTTCGATTCCCGCCTCGGGACAAATGTGTGTACGATCTGCAGACATTTGTTCAGGGTGTTCTGGTCGTTTTCTATGTATAATAAAAAATATCTATCTATGTAATGTATAATATTATGTTTATCAGTTATCTAGTACCCATAACACAAGCTCTGCTTAGCTTGGGGCTAGATAATGCTGTGTGAATTGTCCAGCAATATTTATTTATTTATTTGTTTTATTTTATTTATTTTATTCTAGGTCTACCACTAGCTCGCTTCGCTTCTTCCACTAGTGGACCAAAAATTTAAACGATCAAAATCAATAACATTTATTTTCGTATTTGATAATAATTACTAATAATAAACTGTTTATCGATAAAATTTTATTTGTACTAAGTGCTTATTTTGCTTATTCAAATTATTGAATTTTTTAATTTTTTTTAATTTTTACCCTACCTCGATGCAAAATTTCAGCCCGATCTGTTCAGTAGTTAGAAGAAGTAAAAAATACATCCATCCATCTATCTATCCAAACTTTCACTATTAATATGTTAGTGTGAATCGTCTACATAATTTGTTAAACAGTAGACAAAGCATGTCCTAATTTCTCGGGTTTTGTATAAAATTCAATGAAAGACACAAAATAAGATCATTGCATTTCTATCAATACACAACAATGTAGAAAACTGTAAAGTTTTATTGACATCTGGCACTACCCCAAGCTCATATCCATCTTGCTTTTACGTATCTTTGAAAGGAAGGTCCTTGCACACGTATACGACATGCCGTTAATTCTTTAGTACTAATTTGTTTTTAATTTCAACTACCGTTTTTTCATTATCATCACCTTAAAAGGCACAATTAATTAACTTAATGGGTGTCCAAAAGTGATAGGATAATTGTATAAAATTACTATTAAGTCCACTTAAATATTGTCCATTCCACACTAAAACAAATTTGTTGTGAATCTTGCAATGCAACAACTTTGTTCAAACCACCTCTACCTGTTACCTATAACACAAGTTCAGTTTTCTTTGTGGCCAGATTAGGCTATGTTAAAATGTCCTGTTATATTAATTTACCGCGGATGTAACCAGAAACTCAAAGGAACCAGAGGAAGGGTATTGCAGATTCCTTCTGTGTTTTTTAGCACCTTAACTGCGACCACAAATTTGCCTGCCAAGTCTGGTGATTATGGAAAGCCAACCCCCCCTATCCCCCCTGTTTGAGAGAAGCTTCTTCAGCAGTGGACGTATGTGTGCTGAGCAGGGCCTTAATTTCACTAAATTAATATCTTCACAACAACAATGGTATTGTCTCGGAATGACACATTTTGGCATTTTACCTTTTATGACAGAAACTTAAAATGGAGGAACGCGAGTCAAGGTAACCATTCTATCAATTTATCCGTGCAAACAGCACCGCTTGCACTATCTAGAGTTTCTTTCATCTATGGACAATTCTGTAAGTGTGAAAGTGACTGGTTAGCAGAATGCGCTCCTAGGCAGAGTCGACTCAACTGCATGTCGCACCGGCCAGCAGTCATAGTTCACACAGTCAAGTATTACAGATCTTGCTCTTAAACTGAAGTAAAAACTAAAAGTACTTACAGCTTGGGAGATTTTATGCGAAAAAGTTTACATTGTTTTGTTTCAAGCAAGCTGTATCAAGGCTTTATGAGTTTGAGTTTTTAAATAAATTGGTGGGATGATAAAGGTTTGCGGAATGAAGTCGACTTGTTAAGACTACGCTAGTTTAACGTTGCTTTTTACGACGGTTTGTTTCAACTCGCAAATTGGACCTTCTTCCGTATTCATAAAGGCGGTTTTGCTTGCGCAAGTAAGGAGATGAAAGTTTTGACAGTGATTAAAAGTGAGCTGCTGCTTTAAAGGATGCTGAAAATTATAAAAGTATTTTGTAGAGGACTGTCCGTCCGTCCCAACATAACAGCAAAGTTTTAGTGGTATCTGACAAAGTTGTCTTTTTCGTTTTATTTTTATTAATTCTGCGAATAAGCTACTTACTACTAATGGGAAACAATTCTAACGTATTGCCTGATAAAAATAATGCAGAATATAATTACTATTTCTTCAAGGCCAGTCGTATCAGTTATAAAACTAATTTTAAAGTTTGAAAAAATAATGGCGCACCAAAACTATAATCTCTGTCATGGCTCCGGTGACATGACTCAATGACGACACGCCTCACACCATACCTAACAAGAAGAACAATACGCACTGTAATCTGTGATAGGTATGACGTCACCAGCGATGCAACCAAATGCACGTTTTTGTGTCACGTGATCATATATGAAAAAATGTGTAATTTTGATCCCGTTTTTTACATACGATAGGCATATTTTTTTATAAAAATCACCTGATTACGCTTTGTAATGTTGTCACTAACTAGGATGAAAACCATTTGCAACTGATTTTCAACGTAGTCAAATGAAAAAAAGCTGAGCTGAGCGAATTTCACACCCTTGGAATTTCTAATAAAATTTAACTCTTAATGATACCCGTACAATAAGCCTCGTAGCCGTATCTTTGCTCGCTGCACCATAGAGGTAGGCATTTTATTCTATAAATTCTAAGACTACGTCGTAGTTCGAGATAAGTTCGACCGTGTTTTAGCTGTTAACAAAATAGTTCTTGAAACAGACTCGATGAAAACACGAAGTGGGGCGCACCTCGGTCAATCAGCTCAATCCGTTCGATGGAAGGTCAGCTGTTGTATTGAACTAAATCTAGCTCTAAAACTTTGTACGTAGAGCTTTATTTTGACTGTCAGCTTATGGTGGAAATTAATACATTGGAAAATAACGTATGTGCTAGTTAGACGGGACTTAAAACTTAATTTGCTTTACTTATATTGCAGTCAAAACAAGATACCAATCAAGCATGGTAACATAATACAATGTTGTTGGTCAAAAGCATCATAGCTCGAAGGTCAGGGAGTGTATTGAACTAAATCTAGCTCTAATGCGACGCAGTAGATTGCGGGTTCGATTCCCGCCTCGGGACAAATGTTTGTACGATCTGCAGAAATTTGTTCCGGATGTTCTGAACGTTTTCTATGTATAATCAAAAATGTGTATTGTATTGTATTATAAATATCAGTTATCTAGTACCCATAACACTAGCTCCGCTTAACTTGGGGCTAGATAATGCTGTGTGAATTGTCCAGCATTATTTATTTTATTAATTTAATGCTTAGTTTAGAGAGCTTGTTTTTCATAGCTTGATAATAAAATGAGATTTAAATGAGATATACTTTTAACCGATATATAAGTTGGTACATTTTGCAGTTTAAAATCATTTTTATTTCGATCGTGCGTGGACTCTACATTCATGTAGACAAACCATCTCAAATGACATTTTTTTATTTTGTTCGAGCTTGTGAGCTGCCTAGGCAAATTAAGAATCGCTTTAAACAGTAGGCAATAACTTCATTCATGGTAAAAACTAGCTTGAAAACTGTGTATCAAAGGTGTGTGCTATGTATATTCAGTTAGTTATTTGCTGTTCTCCAATAATTAAACTGCAGTTTGTCGGCTCTTGTTACTAAAGACGTAATTGCTACGTTAATTACAAAGAACTTTTTTCGTTGGCGAATGCTAGTGAAGTAATTTTGTGACCGAAAACACTTTTTATAACGGTTTTTTCTTGGTTTTAAATACTGTTATTTGAGTGTAGCTTTTATCAAACTATAGGTAAGTTAGTTAAGTTAGTTTTAAGGGACCTATAAAACTTCAACATCAAAATATGTTTTAAGTATACAGCGACTTCTCGATCATCAGAAGAAGTATACAAAAACATTCTTCATTACTAAAAACTCAATAACGAGAAGCTCATTTTCTCTATAACCTAACCTACCCTCATTCCATTCCCAAAATAAACAACCTTAGCATCAAAACAAAAATTGAGATGCTCGAAATATTTTTAATATCCAACCGAAACGTTCCAATAAACCGTTTAATTCGTAATAACAACCCAGGGAACATTAATCTATTCGTCTAACCAGCGAAAATTTTGTGAACCGTACCTTGGAGGATTAAGAAAAATTTCAATTATACTCAGCTCTTCATCCTTCCCCCCGCAAAGGATTTTGTTCCCACCTGTATAAGACCGGAATTAAAAGTCAAATGGAATCCCATTTCATAATTTCTCCGATTTGAAGATAGGCGAACCTTTCAGCCATTTTATTGGTACTTGATGGTCGACCGATTGTGAAGGAAGTCAAATGGAAGAATCTCTTGGATGTTTTAAATACTTTACCGATAGAAATTTATTTTCTGGCTAGCTTTTATCTTTGGTAATATCAGATTGAGAAAGTTTTTACGTAAGCTATTACGAAAAATTTGATGACAAAAAAGGTGAAAGGTGAGACGTACGAATTTTGTTAATAGATGGATAGAAATATGGTTAACATATAGATAAAAAATAATTTGTTACTACGGACACATATACAATTAAAATTAACATACTGTTTTAAACACAAGTAATATGTTTAGATAATCAGAACAACATTTTAAAAAGTAATGAAATATATTTATTTTTTAAACAGGACGTACGCAATATTACAAAACTTAATTTAGAAAACAAAGAAAAAGCGCCTTATGTACTTAGCTCCGTTAACAAAATTGGCTCCAACTCAGCATGAGTTGGATGACTAGCTAGCAGCTAGCATCCAACGCTGATCTTTCGCCAGAGCCAAGTAGTAAGTAAGTAGGTACTTAGAAACTTTGTTATCAGACCGATAAATACTCTTTTATTTATAGCTGAATAAGTATTCCTACAAAAAATATCAGATTCATAAAATAAAAGAGTGTGACTGACAAACAAACAAAGGAAACTGGTTTGTTTTTGTTACAGTAAAAAATGCCCTTTTTCAGGCATGTGCCTGAAAAAGGAGAATGACATTATCTATGATACAATCATGTGCCGCGTAGGTGTTCAGTAAATATCCCTTTATTTTTACAAGCATGGGATGGGGTGGGAAGCAGTATTTTTAGGGGTAAATGTGCTTCTGTTTTTGTATATACTAACATAAACAGACTTGGGAAAAATTGTGTTTAAACCTTTTTGTGACGTTTTTAAAATTACACCATAAAAAAACATTTTTATTTGGCTATTAGCACTGCTGAGCATGCCTTATGTAATAATATATCAAAATTAATATGTATATATATAATAATAATTCTTTAAGGGGTTAAATAATTATTAATTAAACACAATGGTTTGGTTTGATGTGGTGTGTCCAAAACAAGTTTTATTTTTCGGGCGTAATAAGTTCAAAAACTGAGTCGTATGAACGTTAAAAACCATTCGACGTTTTTCGATCTATGGTTAAAGTTATGGATCATATATCAAACTTCGAGAGAATTCAATTCCCCTATTATTAAATGGCCAAACTTTTGTACACTTGGCACCAGATATGAGTGTTACTGTAATTTTATGAGGCTAAGTACTCTGGAGTAATTTATTTTAAAATATTAATGTTTAAGTGATTGCTTTACCAATACTTGACCGCTATTGAAATGCATCAAAATTAAAATTTGCATTTATAATCAAGCAATTAAGAGTATCAAATGACGGATCCCACAAAACGATAAATAAATTTCATGGACGAGACTTACCAATTGGAAAATGTGAATGTATTATTTAAAATAACTGTTATTGGAAATTGAGCTCTATTGACTCGGACTGTGACTTTTATTTGCTAAGCGACGATGAATTTAAATTTAGAGGAATCGATTGATAACTAGGTATACAACTCACACGTGGTTCATTCGCGAACTTTGTTTTTGTAGTGTCGTAGGAGTTGAATATTTTTTCATTGGAATTGATTAAATTTAGAATAATAAGCTTGTGTTATGGGTACTATATAACTGATATACATAATGAAATACAGTTCATAGATAGTTTTTTTTTATTATACATAGTAAACGACCAGAACATCCTGAACTGTTTGCAGATGGTACACACAAGTTTCCCGAGGCGGGAATTGAAACCGCAATCTCCTGCGTCGCAGGAAGATCTTCGCCCACCGCGCCACATCGGTCGTCTATTATGGGTAGGTATTCAGTTTTAACGTCTTTTAAATCATCATCATTGGTGTGAAGATATGGCCTACTTGACTCATTCGTCAATTTGGCACAGTCGCATTCAAACCACAGTCATTGCCTACGCCTCATCATTTGATATTGATGTCGATGTTTTAAATATTCATTCCGAATTTTATTTTGCGATATAACTTTGTAGAGCCAGTATTTTTAACACAAAGCGAACGGACTATAACAAACTAGTTAAAAAAATATGATTTTTATCATATTTTTTACTAGTTTCTCATGCAATTTGTAAGCCAGTTTAATTTTTAATAATTTACAGTAGCTTTTTTCAAATCACATTCTACCGAAAATGGAACAAAAATTCAAAAAAGCGTTGAATTTTAATATTCGCCAAAAATGTTTAGGCGATGTTGTAATAAATTGAAAGGCAGTGATTGATCGAACACAGAACGTGTTCAAAATAGAGGCACTAAAATGATTGAACGTGATTGACAACTACATATTTTTGCAGGAAGCTTTTATGAAGAAAAATGATAAGATATTGCTGAAAAAGTGCCTTTTTAAAATAGACAGAATTGAAACGAAATTGTTTCTCTTATCAACAAAAATATTTTTGCAAGTAAAATTGCAATGTAGTAAATATAAGTAAATACAATACACTTCGTTGAACTTCGAAATGATTTTGGTACGTACGTAATTTTCAATGCTTTAATACAGATTAATTTGATAGGTTTGAAGAAAAAACTAAAAATGACTAAATGGAATCTCACTAATATTATAAACGTGAAAGTTTAGATGGATGGATGGATAGATAGATGGATGGATGTTTGTTCCTTTATCACGCCAGAACGGCAAAACGGATCTGGATGAAATTTGGCACAGAGATAGATTATAGTCTGGAATAGGACATAGACTACTTTATATTCCGAAATTCCTACGGGAACGGGAACTACGCGGGTGAAACTGCGAGGCGCTGCTAGTAACTTATAAGGAAAAGAGGAGAGATAGTTCCAAAGATTATCTCCTACAAATATTCTGATAAACATAAATGAGTATATACTTACAATAGAAGAGAGTTACTAAATAACATTAAAGAAAATAAGTTGTAAAGAAAATGCAACAAAATTTGCACTTCTCAATTCACGAAATGTTAAAAACATTCGCGGGAAGCTAGCTGACATAAAATCTCGTAATAGAAAAACGCCTTCTCGTACGTCGTTAAGGAAATGAGTTATACACACTATACTTTACATATGTGTGAGTCACAAAAACAAACATTAAGGTTGACGCAGACTTGAGCTCACTAATATGAACTTCCATGAAACAAATCCACGCTAATGAACACGTTACTAAACAATGGTTTAACAGATTTTTCGTAATTAGGTTTTACTTAGGTAACGATTTTGTACCGGCGGAAATTTAGTAACTGGTCATAAGCAAAACGATAAAGGCACTAGGTATGTAAGCATTGGTAATAAAAAGTATCATTTGTAAAGTACAGTCGAGTATTATAGTGTCCTGATGGTTTCTCGTGTAGACTGTTGTGAGTGTAATTAGTTGACTCGCTTTGATAGACTTTTTCATTTTGTAGTGGTTGGGTTTTTGTCTTCTAGAAAAAGGTTGTCTGTGTGTGTCAATTTGTGATAGGGCAGGCGGTGCACTCGGACTATATTTTGTTAAATCTTATCGGAGAAGGTTTTGCGCGAAATTGTTACTAGATATTTTTATCCATAAATTTTGCAATGGATTTCCGCAAAGTAACACTTGAATCTATTATCAAGTAAAAGATTCAGTCCCCAAAAAGCTTTAGCATAATTCTGCAAGTGTATTTCACCTACTGTTGTTACCTACTAAATATAGGTTACATTTTAGTAAGATGGTTAAATGCGCGCTTACCTTTACCACGGATTTGTGTGCCGCATTGTTTGGCTTCCCGCTGCATTCAAAGCAGTTTTAATTATATAGACACTACTAAAGAGTTTCATGTCAAAAACTGTTTATAAAATACGTAAAAGCTGAAATGATCTCGCTTAGTTTAATTAATGTTATCGTACATAGTGGCCGTTTTCTATACTAATGTTATAAAGAGGTAAGATTTTTTGGTTTGAATCGAATAGGCTCCGAAACTACTGAACCGATTTGAAAAATTCCTTCACTATTAGAATTCTACATTATCCCTGATGAACATAGGCTATAGAATATATAGAATTGAGAAGCCCGTGCGAAGCCGGGGCGGACTAGTAGTTATTTATGAAGATAAAAAAAACTTAATTTTTTGACAGAAATACTTTCGGATTTATAACATTAGTATGGATAACGAGGATTCCCATAATGGTGCAGAGTAGGCACTCACTTACACGCGTGTCCAAGAGTCCTGTAAGGTCTAAACGAAAGAAAGCACTTTGTAGTAGGAAGTTTGAATTATCACACAATCACAATTCAAAATCAAACTCAAGGCCGACGAAATTGCGTGTAACATTTAGGACTTCTGTGACGGACTCTCTCTGTGTCTACTCGATTATTGGGGGGCTACCAATAAACTTCTACACAAAAATACAAAATTCTTTATTGTACACCACAAAATAAAGCTAAAAGAAACAGATATAAACATTAAACATAATAGTACAATGGGCGGCCTTATCGCTTAGCAGCGATTTCTTCCAGGCAACCTTTGGATGGAAATAAATTTGAAAATTTAAGAAAGGCAGAGGTGTTTACAACATACTTATACTTACAGTATAGGTTATAGGGGTGTATACAACATACTTATAGTTTGTTACCGATTCCTATACACTTATAAACAAACCGCTATCTAACCTTTTCTTATCACATTTATCAGTATTCTAAAAATAGCTTCTGAAATTACCAGCATACCTGATAAGGGGGATTTGTAAAGGCTTAGAATGGGCTCCGACAACAGGGCGGCAGGTTCTGGAAAATAAACGCGTAGCTGCATTTCATCACTTTTAGTCTATCACTTTACCTTTGAATTACACTTATCACAACTGCAATACATTTTTACACTTTTTTTCTATATAAGTAAATATGGAGTTTTTCATGAAAAGAAATTGTTAATGTCTTTTTTCATTTCCCATCTTCAAAGATATAATATTTTATAAGAATGTAAGATTTTCGAAAACATGAACATTCATTCGTTTTTATTTCGCAAAAATTATTTGAAGGTCCGTCATAATTTATTTATCTTAGCGCATTTTTCAAAGCACCCACGAGGCATTCCGGGTATGAATTTTTTACACGTTGCCTTTTCTCGTCTTGTTATCAAAACAAAAATGTCCATTCCTATCTCGTGAGTGACTGGCCATTTTATGTTTTTTCTAGACCTTGATCTATATTTGAAATCCAAAATTTAAACGCTAAGCATAAGCTCTCTCTTCACAGGACTGATAATCATATAAATTTACACTTTTACACTCTTTTTAGTTAAGACCACAATATATCCTCTAAGACCAGCACTCGTCTAATAACACTGTAAAAACTAGATAAATAAAATAATTATAAAAAAATGATCGAATAGTAAATAATACCACTTCAATAAAAATTCCAACACATTATTCAACTTAGCTCTATCGAGTGGTATGTAATAACACTTCGATAATAGTTCCAACACATTATTCAACTTAGCTACAGAAAGAAAGAAAAGCGTAATTAAACTTATTCATGTCATTTGTAAATAGAGTAACTTTTATTAATTAACGAATTTCAAGTCCACGATTGTTTTATTCTTATGTTTATTTTTTTACGCACGGTTTTAAATCTTAAAAAACAGGATTACGGCCACAATTTAAAATCTTAAATTTTATTATTACCTACCTACATCTCGCAGCAAAAAAATACAACTTAAATGTGGATTAACGATAAATCAATACCTAGATTCATAAACGATTGGGACTTGCATTTACTATTTACATGGCTATTTCATTATTTTTCGATAGACAATCTATCCGCCAATTTCTATAAATATATCCATCACTCAATTTAGATTATGATTTTGTTTATTTAGAGGTCCAACACAACCCAAACCATAAACTTATAATTAACAAGCCTAAGCCCACTGGAAGTTTTAGGTCAAGTATAGTTACGTCGTCTATAAATCTGAAACTTGTAACTCGGTAGTGAGTAGCCCAGATAGGCCTGTCAGAAAATTTATTCCGTTTTACGTCCGAGAGCCGGTACCGCTTTTACAGTTTGAGGTTATTTAAATGTACGGGTCACGTGGGTGCTTTGTTTTCAGTTCTAGAAAATAAAATTATTATTTCATTTTTTCTGTTAATATTGTATTCGTAAGAGGAGAAAATCACTATTTGAAGATGGTAATATTTTTTTCCAAATATTTCTTTAACATTATTTTTTTACCAGATTTTGATTTATATAATTTTTTTATAGTAAGGGTGTATTGAGCATTACATATTCATAATTATACGTCAAAAGATATTCCATATTTCGTCAATATTAAGTCCGTCTACAAACCGCATTCGATATCGTGACGAGAGCTTATGAATCACGAGATAATGTCCCTGTCAAATTCAACGAAATCGAAAGTGAGTCACCAAAGTCCCAACCCATGTCTGCTAGAGGTTTACTCACCTCCACAAATCAGAGACATCTTCAGAGGTATTCTTGTATTACGACCCTAATTAAAAACTTCTTAAGAATTTGACTTATTTAATTTTACCCTAACTAGCGTTCTAACTTACGCTCAAAGCTACTAATTTCTATATTAGGCATGAAGGCAATCAATCAAATTTTGTACTGCGATATTTAATATTATTTTGCTCTACTTATATCACTTTAGAATATTAAAAATGGCACTCGAAAGACACGTTAAAAATGCCGGCTGTCAAACGCACGTTTCACACTTAAAGTTGAGAAAATGAATACATCAAAATTTTAAATAAATACACCAAAATTGGTTTGTGTGTTTGGTATTATCATAAGCGTTGTGACATAGTGTTGTTTACGCGATTTCGCGTAGAGCCGGCGGGCTGGCGGCTTGGTTTGGCCGACGGCTTGAGACTGGCCGCGCCAGGCGAGTGACGTCAGGGCGGGCGCCTATACCACCCGCGCATGCGTCCAACCCTCATGTCCCTTATCAAAACTTTCTGATAGTAAGTTTGAGAGTTCGCTAACTGTTGGTGGCAGGTTTTTTACCCGAATTTTTGATGGACGGGAAAGTTGCTGTTACAGTTTTGGAAAACTTTTTCGTGATAATTATGTGTTATGAAAAAAATATTATGCGGTTTTTTGAGTTACGAGGAAAACAGTGTGGCTTACAATATTGTCTTCTTCAGTTATTTTCAACCCAGGTACTGCACACGACACCAGAACGGCTTCTACCTATATCATTTCAGTTATTTTCTACCCAAGCACTGCACACGAAACCAGAACGGCTTCTACCTACATCATTTCAGTTATTTTCTCCACAAGCACTGCACACGATACCAGAACGACCTCTACCTACATCATTTCAGTTATTTTCTACCCAAGCACTGCACAAGACACCATAACGACTTCTATCTACATCATTTCAGTTATTTTCTCCACAAGCACTGCACACGACACCAGAATGACCTCTTCCTACATCATTTCAGTTATTTTCTACCCAAGCACTGCACAAGACACCATAACGACTTCTATCTACATCATTTCAGTTATTTTCTACCCAAGCACTGCACACGACTCCAGAACGACTTCTACCTACATCATTTCAGTTATTTTCTCCCCAAGCACTGCACACGTCACCAGAACGACTTCTACCTACATCATTTCAGTTATTTTCTACCCAAGCACTGCACAAGACACCATAACGACTTCTATCTACATCATTTCAGTTATTTTCTACCCAAGCACTGCACACGACTCCAGAACGACTTCTATCTACATCATTTCAGTTATTTTCTACCCAAGCACTGCACACGACTCCAGAACGACTTCTACCTACATCATTTCAGTTATTTTCTCCCCAAGCACTGCAAGGTGCACACGACACCAGAACGGCTTCTACCTACATCATTTCTCTTTCAGTATACAGGGTGCCTCATAGTGAGTGGATAACCCTAAAGGTGCTTGTGCGGGCAAAACCAATCAGACACAAAAACAAATTCAAAAAAGCTGGAAGTGTTGAGCTTTTACCCGTATACCGCTGAAAATAGGCCTCCACCCAACAAAGTCATGAACAGAGATCCTGAGCAGACCCCATTCATTCCTGCAATTGCTACAATGTGGTCGGTCCATTGGGTGGAAGGTCTTTCCATACTCCGTTTTGCATTGCATCGTGGTCGCTACTCGAGAATCTTTACTCTCCAACGGCTTTCGATTCTGCGAGCTATATGGCCTGCCCATCGCCACTTTAGCCTTTTTATTTATGAGATGTTACTCAGAGGACTATGTTAGTAGGTATTTAATCTATCTAAGGATAATCATGATTCTTTGTTAATGGCAATATGTGTCTAGTTGGACACTTTTCCGCCAGTGTTAAAGTAATGGACAAAATAAATATCTGAAAAAATATCATATTATAAAAAAATTATTGATGTTTTCACTAGAGCCTAGTTCGTTATCTAGCAGGGTTATCCAAATGCAGGTAAAGTAAGCTTGGGAAACGAGATATTGGAATCCCTTTTGCACCCCATCATCTTAGGATACTTGGGTTCAGTTCTAGTAAAACCACACTAAAACTGTAAATTTTGACACGATTTCATTATAAATATTGAGAATTTCTGTCTAACCGATAGTCAATAAAGTCAAAAGTTACGAGTACAGTTGAGTTTAACCTACAAAGCTGATTGTCTGTTTTTCATTCAAAGCACATATCCATGCATCTTTTTCTAACCCTTCATCCCTTCCACCTGTCAAAGCCACGTGACCGTGACCCGACAAAATAGAGACTTTACCCTCAATACATCGCCACAAAGGGCAAATTACACCCTAAGCACACATCGCAATAGAACCTCTCGTTTACGCCATTATAGCCGTTATATCTTTGAATGTACGGCTAATAATAGCGTGATTTTATCGCAGCAGAAATAGGTCCGTGATATAAAGTATATCGTAAAAACAATATTATGTTATCGTGCAGTCACTATTGTGAATAATTTTTGAAGGTTATTTCTGAATCTTTTGAAGCCAAACACTATTGTTTAATATGTGTATGTACCTCATTTCTCGCCACTTTTTATTGTCTTGTGCTAATTTACTGTCAGACGATATGTATCGATCCAAGTCATTGCGATCTCAGTATATCTTCCCCGAATCACTATCTGACTGCACTATTGCTAAAATCATATTTCCCCTAAAAGCTGCATTTGCAGGCAGTTTATTCAGAAAGAAGGCAAACAAAGGTTATATTCCGTATATAAACCTCGGCTCATCTTTAAGTGAGATTTATAAAAACGCTGAAAAAAAAACACGTCAGCTGTAAAACTATCCAAAACATCTAAAACAAAACATAAAATATCTGTACGTCCGACTGTCACGTAAAATGTCCAACTGAACGGTTAATAAAATGTCTACAGCTGCTACGGCGTAGCAAGAAGCTACGACGTAGCAGGCGTAGCACGTTGCTACGAGAGTCGAGAACCTAACAGTAATAGGTATTTATAGATCTCAAAATGGTCTGTTATTTATGAAGACTTTTATGTACGTAGGTTGAGCAGCCTCTTAAATGAAGTTTAAGTAGTTTTTTTTTCTAACCTCTGTCTGCTGCTATGCAGGCACGTTTTCGTGACCAACAGTAGCTTATTCTTTGCCAGGAGGGAATCCATCTCCTTACCGAAATTTTACAATTAAAAAATAATCAATTTATTCGTAAACAGGTAACAAAATTTATAGTAACCTTCGTATTTATAATTTAAGTATCTAAAGACCGGTCAAACAAAAACCACTTAAATATAAAATCAACGGATCTTGGGGCCCGGACTGGAAACAACACGATCAAGCTCTCGTTCTCACTCTCGCGATTACTACGTAGTGTTGAGTATCGCCACCGGTGAGATTTTCCTTAACGTGACGCGTCATTACGTGGCTTAGTAATGCCTTGTTCTCCCTTGAACTCCGTTTTAGAGTGACGTTACCAAGTTTTTATAGCTTACCAAAGTGCACAATAAAAAATATACCTACTTACTAGGTACATAAATAAATAAATGCATATTTTTTATTTAGTCCTAAAAAGACATTTAAAAGGTTAAATTTTTTTAAAAGAAAATCTAATGGTGAAATTACCTTGTTCAGGGAGGTTCAGATATCTCGCCTAGTTTTATTTTTCTACATTAGAAGCTGGGAGCGACGGAGCAGGACAGTAGATATCTTCTGTCTCGCTCCCACGGGGTGAAGTTCTCGTAATTCAAGCGTGTTATAGTTGAAACCCAATCCTACCCTTCATTTATCTCTTCAGCCTATCTCGTGATAGATAGTTAATATAGCTCGCCGACTCAAGGTCTGTTGAGATGTTTTGTAGAGGTCAAAAATATTGTGATAAGTTCTAGTGATATTTTGTTGTAAAAAAGTATAAATATGTGACTTTTAATCACATATTTTTATGTGCTATTAAAATGGCAAAAGCCGTGGACTGTTGCTAAACCGACATAGCATGTTCGATTCCTGCAGAGAAAAAACAATTTCTATTTCTTTGATTTGTCTCCCCATCCTATATTTTTATAACATGATCATTGAGATATTTTTTGTATTCGATAGTTGATTATTAAGTATTAAAAAAAAGTAACTAATATTTACCATGATGTTGCTTGCTGCCAACAACGTTTCAAATATTAATTCAATGGAAATCATAGTTCAAATAAGAAGTATTTACTTTTTGCCAATATTACACAGAAAGAGACACAGAGTACACACAATTAAAACGTAAAACAAAACCTCAACGTAAATAACAGAAAATAACCGAATCCAAACAAAATGTCGCAATTCAAGCAATCTCTTATTAATAAGGCTGTGTACGAGATGTTCGTAATTGGAAAGTGCTTCAACTGTGTCCTGAAACCGCCCTCGCCGCCCGTCCCGCAGAAGCCAACGATTCATGTGATTGGTAGATTATGAACGACTTTTACACACTACGTCTCTCTTTCGACTTCTTTAGACATATTATCTACAAGCATACTTTAATACTAATATTATAAATTAGACAGTAGAGTTACTTTCAAATTCTGTCTATTACCTTTTCACGCCTAAAAGACTGGCAGAATCTTAATGAAATTTAGTAGGTTGAGTTAATGGTATCCCGGAAACGGACATAGACTACTTGAAAAGTGCGAAGCCGCGGGTAGCAGTAGCTAATGGGAAATAAAAATAAGGCCCTGTCTTGTTTTTTCTTTGTTCTGCAATGTATGTTTAGTTGCCGTAGCGGTCGCGGTGTAATAATTGACCCTTCCAACGTAGCCTGTGGATGTCGTATAGAGCCTATGAAGTGAACCCATCAGAGGAATGTCAACCTACTCCTTCAAATTATTCAACACTTTCACTGTTGTCACCAATGTGCTAGCTAAGAGTAATTAAGTCAAAACCCTACCTGTTTGGGAAAGGAAAAATGATGACCGATGTGGGGCGGCGGGCGAAGGTCCGCCTGCGACGCAGGAGGTTGCGATTTCGATTCCCGCCTCTGGACAAATGTGTGGACGTTCTGCAGATTGTTCCGAGTGTTCTAGGTATTTCTATGTATAATAAAAAGATCTATCTATCCTAGGTATTGTATTAAATTCATCAGTCATCTAGTACCCAGCCCTTCTTAGTTTGGATGATACTGTGTGGATTGTCCAGCATTATTTATTTATTTATATAATAAAATAATATAATAAGTATAATCTCTGAATATGACCATAGTATTTTTACTGAAATAGTGCAAGTTTAACCTGAAATTCAATACCAAAAAATATATATTTTTTGGTGTATATTTGTTATGGTATGGGACTTTTCTTGAAAATTCCCTTGTTTTGGAAAGGCACGTTCAGTATTTGACGTATGTTTAATGTATTGTTAGAAGTAGTTTCAAAAATCTGAGACCTGAGAAATATGAGATCCCATAACACATGACTATCTCTCCATATTACAATTCATTTCTTTATACCATAAGATCATACGGAACACTTACAAAGCTATGACAAAGTTTTCCCAACACTAGAACACGTTGGTTCTGTGTGACAATGCCCAGCATTTAGTATTTATTTATTCAAAGCCCCGCCCAAAGCCTCCATCATTGTATCCTATTCCTAATCAAAAGCGGACGCTGTACGTGATGGTACTATAAAACGCACGAAGCGGCACGATACGCGCCGTTTTAGCTTTGGCTTCCAGTCGTAGATTAGTCCAGCTGATTATTGTGAAGGGGTCTGATGGTCAAGCGTTAGTATTATAATATATTCTCTAATCAAGGTGTCACGAAGGCAGATAAAATATAATAATACCAATTAATAAGGTTAACCTTACTGCCAAGACAAAAAATTATGTATATGTCAAATCCGCAGGCAGACCTTCGCCCGCCGCGCCAAAGAGATCGTCTATAAGTCGATAATGTTTTGATAACTTAAATTCAAACTTCGATAATATTTTCTACCCTACATAGCTTCTACATTTTATAGCTTCGGGCTTTTATAGCTACTACCTTTTATGGCTACTAGTACAGTACAAGCCCCGAACCGGGCGATGGAGGGTAATTAAGTAAGGCAGGCCGCTGATTGACGGACGGTTGATTGCGTCCGCCCTACGATGATCTCGCCCCAACGTCATTCGGTGAGCAAAAACTGTGTGGAGATGGAAATCTGAAATCTGTTGGAAAATGGGATTCGGAAAGATAAAAATAACATTTTTAAGTACATATATTTTCACGTATGTTGTTGACAATTTTAAAACTGTGTGTTTACTTGAATGTCGTTCTTTTGGTTCCAAAACTCTTGGGAGCAAAAATTTACAAGGTTGCCTGGAAGAGATCGCTCATAGCGATAAGGCCACCCTTAATACTTCCTCTATTCTAAACATGTATGTCTGTATGATTTCCTTTCTTTGTGTGTTACGTTAAGTGTTTCTTATCTATCTATCTATTGATAGTGCTCATTTAATATTGAGATAGATTTGCTCGAAAGCATTGCGTGTACTTATTTACGAGCAAAAGTAGTGAAAAAGAAATATCCGATACAACATTTAACAGGGTGCTTCAAAAGAATATGGGATTTTCTTAATTACTGTGGTTTTCTAGAATGGCAAGCATTTCATGAAACCATCAAACGGAGGTACCGTAAACCGCCTATTGAATCCACACCGCAGCGTTTCATTCAACAGAAATCTCTGATATTTACTTTCAAAATACACGCCTAAAATTCTAACTCAGCGAAAAAAGACTGCAGCATAAGTGAGGGAAAAAACAAATAAGAGGCCCCGCTTAGAAAAACGTAGGCAATTGACCCATTTCATACCTGTGAATCGCTTGCTACGGTGCTACGAGCCGTAGAGCTGGCTACGAGTGCTACGCCGTAGCAATCGTGGCGTAGACAAGATGAGGAAATGTGAATGTTGTGGTAAATGTTTTGACTAAAAGATGATAAACGAATTACTCTTTGTTAAATTGATTGCCTTCTTGATAATTATTTCTTAATTTTTAAAGGGCTCTTCTTTGTTTACGAAAACCATCTCGCTTTCGATACGATTTCTTATTTAATATACATAATGTATATCAAGAATATGTTTTTCAATGTTTAAAACTGCGGCAAGCATTTTTGTATATAAGCAGGAGGGTGAATTGTGAACCGTCACCACTTGACTTGCTATCCGTGCTGTACTCTAATGACACCACTTCACTTTTTTGATCACATTTCTCGAGCAAATTCGGGTGTTATTATAAAAAAAGCCTTTTTTACTAAATGATGATGATATTTACAACTTTTATTTGCAAAACCGTATGTAATAATAATAATAAATAACCTTTCGATTTAGACCACAGATCTATAAACTAGTCAGATTTAGACTGAAATTTTTAGATTAGATAAAATGAATTTGCGGTTTTCTCACGAATCTAAAACTTCCCTGTCATTCGACCTTTATTTTAATGCAAACTTTTTCGTCATTTTTCCATAAATAAATATGTATGATGTAGCCTCGTTTATCGGTGTATGAGTGGGAGGCCTTATGTAAATCTAACGCCATACATGCATAATTTTATTGACAGAACTTTCGTAAGTGCGTTCTATTCAATTGTGAACTTTATGACACTGTAAAAGGGGTCTACGGCGGATGTAAAAATTGAGCTATTTTTAACGAATGAGTAGGCAAGTTCAAAGAATATTCTAGCGAAAAACAAACCTTAAAAAATGTCACCCCGTTTTCTGCTCGATTAAACGAAAACTGTTGCTCACACAAGCGTATTGTTGTATAGGCCTGGTGCTTCTGATGATCGGGTGGGATGTAGGTTGGCATAAAATGAGAGAAAATTTAAACATACATTATACTGTTAGCAGGGCATTTTATATCTACATGGAGAAACACATTTCAAAGTTTTATAAATTACATAGTTTCAAAACAGTAAGATTATGACAACCTAATCTTAGTACATAATTCCATAAATAAATACAATATAAAAGGAGTAATAATTATTTACTCCTTTTATTGAAGATATACAGGTAAATAATGAACAGAAATGCTCAAAAAATTACCCTTTAATAAATGTTTTTTTTTTATTTAATCAAAAGAACTTGCCCAAATAAGTGGAATGAGATGGGTAGTCCGCTGACTTATAACTTACTAGCTTCTGTCGCAGCTTCGCACGTATTTTCTTGGTATAAAAAATAACATATAGTATTCTAGGTCCATGCTTAATATCAGCCAAATCTGTTCCGTAGTTTTGGAGTGCAGAAGTAACAAACATTTAAATATCCAAACACGTAATCACACATCCATACTTTTGCATTTCTCATATTAGTGTGATAACAAACGTAACTCTTTACCAATAAAGTAATTACTTTCAAGCATTCAAATAAACATCAACCTAGAAACCTTGATTGATTCCCTTTGATTTAGTTAAAGGAAACAAAAATTCGTGAAAAGAACAAAAATCAGGTAAGTCTAAACTTTTATTTCTTAATTGTTCTTTTTGAACTAATTTTGAAGGATATTTTCACCGTAGAACCTGAATAATAAACAAAAAAATATATATTGATAAAGCATCGTTTCACCGTGAAATTGTTGGTATGAATGATTACTTAAAAAAAGTTTTAGGCAGACATATTTTCGGTAAAAAGTATAACGGAGCGTAAAATTACAGCTCATACAAAAAAATACAGAAATGTACTGTTGACACGACATTACTTCAACATTTAACCCTTCCATTCCGTTGGCAATTATCGCGACCTTAGTGTCATTTCGTCCATCGTGACATAAAAGGCCCCAATATTTAATGTTGCGAAATTAATTTGAAACATCCTTCTTTACTAAAATGTCAAAAATCTTCACAGTATTTTAAAGGAAAACAAAAAACAATGATGTCCTTCCTTTTTGTCTGTAATTTGGTAGGTACTACAATTATTTTGGAATTTATAACAGTAAGAAAATGTAATTGGACAGGTGTGTTCAAACAAGTATAATTTTATTTCATACTCATTGCTGCCTGCGGCTTCGCACGCCCTTTTTCAAGTAGCCTATATCCGTCCCCGGGATGCCATTTACCTCCCTGTGAAACATCATTATGATCCGTTCAGCCGTTATTTATAGTAACCTAACAAATATTACAAAGTAGAAACAACAATATTCTGTTTAACAAAACGTAAAATCAAAAGCAACTTGACTTCTGTTACCTTGTATTTTACTCATTAAAAAAACGGATGCCATGTTTTATTTAGCTGATTGGACATTTTGACCCCGCAGGAATCCAGTGCCATCAATTTCTCACCGTTCCGAATGTAACAAAAATAAAACGGACTTCCTGCCCCCGACTGTCCCTTAGTCTATGGTGTTATTAAATTTTATGTCCCCTCTCCCCTCTTATAACTCCACCCCTACTTATTGTAATTGCTTTTTTAGGTAGTAATAATGATAGCTGGATTTTTGCGTTGGAAAGGAATTTCTATACTTTTTGATGTGTATTTTAAACCGGATAAAAGTATCAGAAGTTAAAATGTTAGATTTAAAATGGGTAATCACTTGTTTTTAAAGTTATCTCTTAGGAGCACTCGGTGATTAAAATTTTAACATTGTTTGCATTGAAAATAAACTTTACTTCCATTCTCCTTTATTTTTTGTTAATTTACTTTTCCATTTGTAAGTATGGGAATAGAAAAAAATTAAAATAAAAGAGTTTACTGTAGTTTCCTGAATCTAAGAGCCGTAGTAGACAAAATAGAAAGATAATAACGTAAATTTTATTTATTTGACACTAAATTCTCTAAAATTGTGATCAATTCCAAAATATTAACATCGTAAGCATATAAATTCTTCTACAACATCCCTTTGTCATAGTTTGCGGGAAAAACACAATCTATCAGTAAACCGACTAGTTGTGCGCATGTTCGCAAGATGGCGGCCAGTTCCCACATTAAAAACAAACAACTTCTGATTACTTCCACCCAAGCTGCACCAAACATAATCCTATGTTATCCCGTTTAAAATAAAACCTTTTAGGCACACGTTGTAACCAAGCTTTATAAGCAACAAAACCGAAATAATTTTTCAATTCACGCATGCAAGTCTGCTCATAACATGTTTTGCAGCTTTTTGTGTGAATTTTCACTTAGGACGTAGCTGTTTGAGGATCCCTGGTTTATTTCACAAAAATGTAGTACAAATACGAGCATTCAATAAAAATTAAATAGCATTTTTTATTTTTATGAAAAAAGAGCTTCGCCTAGATGAACTTCTCAACTGTATTGAACTTGTATATTTATTTTCGTACTGATCAGAAAAACTTTTTTTTATATTTGACACAAAAACAGTTTTCATATTTGATAAGTGTCGTATTCGGTCAAGCTGGATCCTAATTTTCAGCAATGCATTTAAAAAAATAACAAATCTATAACTCTTTTGGTCTTTTGGTTAAATTGGCACACATTTCCGTACATAGTGGAAACGTCGCGGGTTCAAGTCCCGCCTAAGTGGTTGGTTTTTAAGATTGTTTTTTTTTAACAGTGAAGTCTAGAACGTAAGAATTCAGACTGGCACAGCTAGTTTAGCAAAACTGTGTGCCAAGCTTTATTTGTACGGTCGCACGCAAACTGTTTTGACTGTGGATGAAAAATTTGTCGTGGCGAGTTTTTATTAGTCGTTTTCACTTCGAATCGCATATGCCACATTCGGTGTTATACGGTGTGGATTGCCCTTAATACTGTGTACTTTGCGAGTAACAATTTCGAGCACGATATTATTTATGATGAATGTGAACAATTTTGCGTTTGCTGGTACCGTGAACCTTGCATTTCTTTTATGAATAGGCAGGCAATTAAATGGGTATTAAAATTATAGCCGTTTTTTCACGACACCAACATAATAATATATTTAAAACTGTTCAGTGGATTTAACTTCTTTATAAATAACCTATTTATTTTTCATTATGAAATGCTTCTGAGCGTAGGAAAGCCTTTGTTACGGAATTGTTTTTTGCAAACGCTGATTTGAATTTCAAATTACACTCATTCACACTTCGCAACTTTATAAAATGCTGAATAAAACGATCTCATAAATTTGCGTGAAATTTCATCATGCAATAACGACCAACATGTTAGTGTTTTGATTGTATCGCCATATGTCAGAGCACGACAAAAACAAACGATATACAGACCGGTTTTTCAAAGTTTAAACTATAGTCAAAAATAACAAGCGTTTGAAAAACCGGCTGATAGTGTGTATGTTTTTGCATAATAATGCGATTATAAGCAACCATTAAGTAAGGGAGGTTCACTGCTTAGGCTTTGCTTTCTACTGAATGTAATATAACAAGAAATATTTAATAAAAAGGTTTCGAAAATATCAGCACCAATGACACGGTCCGGCATTAATTATTTACTTACGATTTACTTATTCACCATCGTGTGCCCCTGTGTCTATTTTCGAATTTCTATTAATTGTATTAGTTCAAGTACTTATGTGTTTGAGGTATTCTTTCCTTCAACGTCATTAAATAAATAATGCTCCAAGGCTTTTACAGCTGGTTTTCCATCCGCTTCTTAATTTTAAAACAATAGTTTAAACACATCGTTGACGAGAGCCGGGGAGACAATTTGTTAGCTAATGACAAATTGATGACAAACACACGATGTGAAAAGTGGATTAAAAACCGGTTGTTAGTCTACTTAAAATCAATCCATGTTTAAGAGATTCGTCTTAAAACCTCAAACTACAATATTGTGCAATCGAATTGCCCAACCAGTATCAAATAATGACAATGTTAGTACATACCATTTGTCTTGCGGCAGGAAGCGGACCCGCAACATCTCGCTTCTCCTACACAGAGTCGACTCACGACCACTAACCACTCCTCTGTGGGTCAGTGGATCCACAGAGGGTGTCATTGTCAACAATGAACGAAGTTTTGTGTATTATTGTGATCCTTTTTCCAACAGTAAATAATATTTAACCTGCTTATTTCGGAGGCTATACATTCCACTTCTAGAAAAAGGATTTAAATTATTTTAAGGCAGGTATTGAAATTAATATCAAGATCTTTTGTAATCAGTTAATAATTACGCAATTGAAAAGGATTAGTGTTGGTTCCAACTTAAGTCTAAGAAGCTGACTCCATAACTCAAAATGAAACCCACTCCAATCGGAAGCGTTTGGGTTGTGTTATCGTTGACCGTTACTGAATATTTTGTTAGTTCTAATAATGGAATACTTGTTTTGAAAACTTAAATCATTTCATATGTATATTCTATAAATTTATGCCATTTTATTAAAATTCTAAACGGCAGCCATAAAAAGCAAACTAAATGAGTACAGTTCAATAAAAACCACGGGCAATTCATAACAATCAAGTAAGGTTTTGCATGTATAGTTTTTAATGTTGAACTTTAGAATTTATGGTTATAAAAGCACGTTCTTAGAATCTCTATATCAAAATGAAAATGATAAATTACATGCGACACCAGAACCTTTTTAACCGACTTCGAAAAAAGGACGAGGATCTATGTTCAGCTGAATGTATGTTTTTATGTAAGTTCGTCTGTTTCTCAGTTAGTTAAAGACCACTTTTGAAAACTCTTTACCTACCTATTGTATAGTGAATGATCACGTGGTTGCCCGATAAAATTTTTACCTACCTATTGTATAGTGAATGATCACGTGGTTGCCCGATATAATTTTTACTCCCGTAGAACCAATGTTTATCCCGGAAAAATTATGTTAAAAAATTTTGTTATATAAAAATTGTGTTAAATTATAAGTGTAAAATTAAGAAATTTGAGGACGGTTTTTAGTTTTTTCCAAAAATTCAAATTAATTTGATTCTCGACAGTAAAATTCATCCAGAGCAGAATCAAAATAAAATAAAAACGAACAGTTTTTTGCTAATCCTTTTAAGAGCGACTCGACTAAGGACTCCAGATGACCCAAATCAACGTCAATTTACACATCTACCTACTCCATACCTACGTACAAGTATAGGCAGTCTTGATTCAGAGTGAAAGGTTTTCCCACCGTGACCACAACACACTGCATTATCTTCCATCTAAAAGTACTTATTATACGAAGTACTCAGTATTTTCTTTATTTCCCCGAGGAAAAATGCAGGTTTTAATCTTTGCATGTCGTGACCGTTGTGCTGTAAGGTACCAAACAAAAGCAATGCGATACGACGCGACAACGCAACGCAATAATAGTCGACACTGTGTAATTTCTCAGTTTTGTTTCGCGTTGCAAATTTAACCCATTCACTGCCATGACTCTACGGTGCGATCAAATTAGAGCAATGAAAGTGTTAATAGAAACCATCGATAACTACAAAATCTGTCGCAGATTTTTGTGTTTCGGCATTGTAAAGTCTTTATGAATGTCGACTCGTAGTGTTGTTGTGATTTTGATTAACTCACTTTATTCCTTTGTTGGAGCCGTCGTATGCCAGTAACCCATTTATTACTATTTATTACTATTTGAAGTGCATAAAAGCAGTAGTAAACTATAAAATACTGAGAAATAAAATCTTAAACGTGGAAGGTATTGTGCTTATGGTTGTAAGTTCATGGCATTTGTATTTTATAGCTTGTTTTACAATACCTTTTTGAACGCAGTGCTTGATGAGGTAAAATTTAGTATTAAAAATAAAACAATTTAAAAATGGAATTACATTTTCAGCGTTCAATTGTTTCCCTGTAGAGCTATCTGTTTTGAGTTTACTTCAGAATAAAAGAATGATGATTGATTAACCCAAGTGAAAATAACCTATAAACATAGAATGTATATTAATACTAACCTGTAGGAACAAAACACATTTCAGTAGAGAGAGGGGGAAAAGTCAATACATAATAACTTACCCTTGTGCATGCCGGTGTGTTTGTCCTTCAGCACCGTCAGCTCATAGATCTTCCCGAACTCCTCAAACATCGGCCTCAGATCCTCCTCCTCGAGATGACGGGGGATCTGGCCGATGAAGAGTTTGACAGCATCCTTCCCCGCCCCAGGAGGAGCTCCTGTTATCTCCGAGAGCGTCAGGGGCGAGGACGAGGAACGCTTCTCCTTGACAGCATGGCTGTGGTGGTTGCTATGGACGGGTGTTGCCGGAGCCGACTCCATCATTGGCGTCGGAGGAGGCATGCTCACGGTGCTCATAGGAGCCTGCATGTTGTACCCAAACAGGATTGGATTCATTCCAAAATTCGTGCCTACCAACATGACTATCACAGTTACTGAACACTAAAATCACAGTTTTTGTACTATTAGTTCTTAAAATGAGTAAATTCGGTTTTTTGTTAAAGCTGTATTTGAGGGTGACGGCGGGGTGGGATGCGAGAGTGTGCGTGCCGCGCGCCTGTGTGGGTTCCTCTCAGTCACCCCGTAATGCGTAATATTATCGATCTGTATTGTAACTGTTGTACACCGTCGACCCCCGTTTTTCTCGACGTGAGATTTATTTTATGTTCTTACACTTAATTTTTGTATTTTATGTGTTTTAATTTTTGTACACTTCGTTTTCGCTTTTATAACGCGCGGAAATTTAAGCGTATATTTACAGTTATTTACAACACACTTAGAATTAGTAAAATATTTGGCACGAATTTACGTTTCACTGTATTATTTTTGAGCGGCACTTCCTTCAGTTTTCTCGCGGAAGTCGCGGCGCGGTGTTTAGGGCGTTATCAAAATAATTTTCTCACGATAAAGTGTATTATGTTGGTCAATGTTTACACTTGCTAAACGCACGCGGCACTGTTTACAAACAAACCCCGATCTTATCACAAGTGTTTTTATTTTTTTATCATTTTTCCACTCACCGTTTGGCAGTCAACACATACCATTCATCACTCACCATCCAGAAAATTTATTTTGACGCCAAAAACTTAGCGCGATCATCCAGCGATAGAAAATTCGCGCGCAAAAATTCACCACTCACTAAAATATATTTACACTTAACTAACTTACTCTAAATCACGATACGACGATGAACTATGACGTGACGCACAACGAAAAGCACAAAACGACACGAACTAAATGAGACAACAAATTTGCCGTGTTCCCGTCTTTATGCCTACATGTCCACTAACCTAAAATTCCCTCCGAGTCCCCTCATAGCGACGCCATGGGGGAGTCTCGAGTCTTGATACGATCCTCCCTTTCACTCACCCTCGGTAGATTTAGGTACGAGTAAATTCGCCCTGTGTGAATAGGTTGATTATTTGGAATTTCTTGTTTAGCGGCGTCTCGTGTTGACGCGTCTGTCGCGTCTCTTTGTGACAAAATTATTAGGAATATTCCTTTAATTTGAACGGTGATTTTATAAATTGTGTAGCCCGATTTTACTGAACTACGCCGGCTCGTGATTTATGCGCAGTTTTTCTGCGTCGATTCCACTAGATATTATCTCAATCATACTTGAGGGTTACATTATTTAAGATTTGAGCTTACAGAAGATTTTCCTTTATTTATGCAGTGAAAAAAATATTTAAAAGCTGTATGTAGCAGGTTTTAATAACTTTTTTGTGTAGGTTTTAATATTTTTAAAGTCCAAAATTTCATTATTATATAGATTTTTGGTATTCTCTGGAGACTTACCCTTTTCTCAACTTTTTCGTATTTTAGGGATAAAACTTAAAGCGTTTTAAAAAGGTGAATTCATTCCATAGAATTATTAATACCTACAGCCTAGGTCCGTGGACCTTAAAAACTTTTCTCTGAATAATTTAGGAAACCGACACGCTTAGGATCCTGCCGTAAAACGTAACACGAAATTCGGTAAAAGCTCTTCAATGCTTGGTCGGACTATAATTCAAGTCCCGAAAATAGCAAGGGGATGGCCACCCCCACCCCGCAGCTGCCAACCTCAGTTGCGATGATTTTCGCACGCAGCTCCTAATGGTTGTTTAGAAAAAAAATGAAAGGAAACTCCCCTTAAAATTTCCGGACGTTGGCCGTGAATTCAGACTCTCAGAATTTATGACAGTGGAGTGAATTTTTTATTGAAAATAATGAGGGAATGTGATCGTTATTTTGTATTTAAATTATTGGAAAATTTCGTACATTTTATTGCTGTTGAAATGGAGACAGCGACTGTTCAGTTCCTTTCAATAATGGTCCGTTTATTTGTGGTAATAAAAATACATGGACTCAAACCTACTTAAACCCTTTTGAATATTATTTATTACAAATAAATTGGTTCTGACTAAAATAATGTTGAATAGATAGCTAATCTAAATTAGTACAGCAAATTTTCTCTATGATGGTATATAAATAGTGTCGTGTGTGCAAAATGTAGCTCCATTTTGGGACTAGTTGCGGTTTGTATTTCGTTGACTTTGTACTTGTCTAATTATAGAATAATTTCTAGTTTATATTCAAAACAAGTTAAATTCAAATTTGGAATTTAATTGTGTTTTCTTTTTCATTACTGCTAAACTGTAATTACTAAGCTAAAGCCCGAACAATAACAACTTCTCCATACTTATATAAGTTATTTACAAAACTCAAACAAACTTGACCCAGACAAGCTATCCGTTTATACAGATTAAATTAAATTTACCGTTTATACAGATTATTTTAGTAGGTTTTTTAATATTTTTTTAGAATTAAGTCTTAAGCCTTCATAAACGTGTTTGTGATGATGGGTTGAACCTGCAGATCACGTATTGTCACTAATTTACCAATAACCCTGTATATATAACAAGTACTCAAATATAACGTTTATAAAAGATCCCGTTTTCAGCATCCATTGTGACGTAGATCATCCCACTAAAAGGTTCCCCTCGCGTGAATATGACAGTGCTAAATAAATAGTGTCGTATTTACAAAATGCTGGTAGGTTCCGAGCCGAGTGCGGTTTGTATCTAGCTGGCTTCAACCGTTTGGGATTGTACACGTGGCGAATGAAACACTTGGCTGGTTTTGTGGCACATTCTATACTGAACTTCGTAATAGAGGTAACCTTTTTTCCGTTAATAATAGTTTGCATTCTATAGTGAACTTTCTTATAGTGGAAACATTTTTTCCGTTAAAATAGTTCAGGTAAGGTTTTTTTAAAGGAATAATTCATGGTGTCATAATGAGTTAACATTTTCATACTTTTATTAAAGAAGAGGAAAGATTTGTTGGCTTTTTGAATTAAATTTCATTGGGCACTTTGTGATACCTATTATAAGCTTTTTTAATTCCTCTATAATAGTTTTATTTTGTATTGATTAGGCAGAGAAATTTTAATTTCGCATTTCTGCCTTAACTATACAAAAGCATTTAAAAAACTTATAATAGGTATCACAAAATGTCACAATCTCAGACCAAGTTTTAGCAGTTACGCCGAAAAACTCATTTTTTCGGGGTTCGGATGACGGTGCTCGAGTGACGTGCGTTCGGTGGACAAGCAGCCATAGTAAAAACACGTAAATGTATGTACCGCTACTTTGTCACCGTCATCTCGATGACGTTGACGTTCAGTTGACGTGGCGGTGGACAAGCTGCATTAAGGGGAGCGTCCAATACTAGAAATTTGTCTGTTAAAATGATGATGAAAATTACCAAATGTTATTTTAACGATAAGCACCACTCACCTGTATTTATTGATTTTATGAATTAACTAACAGCGCTTCGTGGTTTCGCCTGTATAGTTCCCGTTCCCGTGGGAATTCCGGGATAAAAAGTAGCCTATGTGCTATTCCAGACTATAATCTATCTCTGTGCCAAATTGCATCCAGATCCGTTCAGCCGTTCTGGCGTGATTGCGTAATAAACATCCATCCATCTGTCTATCCATCCATTCAAACTTTCCCATTTATATTATTAGTGGGATTCCCGGTAGAGACATTGTAACGTTCTAAACATACTTGAAACCGCTGCATTTAGCCAAATTGTATTTGACTGTACTTAATTGATACATAGTGGTGGCGACCTCTAGCTAAGCCACATCCGAGTACTCAATAATGTTACGTTGCAACCGGCTTTTAGTGGAGGCCCGTCATTTTAATGGAACTGGTGAACTGGGTAACTTCCGGGTCTTGGATCCGGTCACATCTAGATCCGGATAATAAAATGTTTATCCGTTCATTGCGATCTGTATCATGTACTATTTATATTGATGTTGAGTTTGAATGAATGTCAAAAAATATTCTCCTCTTTTCTCAGCCTTTTAAACGTTCATAGTAAAAAAAATATAAATTTTTATATAAAATGCGTCAGTACAAATTAAAACAAAATTCTCCTATAAATATTTTTTTAACGCACTATCCAGAGCCCCGAGTACGGTTGATTATTATCGAGACTTCATCGTGGCGGTCGCGGTTTTTTTATAAGATTTGTGTAGTTTCCTGTAGGATAGAGGCGACATACCAAATCCTGTAGAAAAAGATGACGTCACGACGATCACGTTTCGACACTATCGTCAACCGGACTCACCCAACGGGTGGTTTCTGAAAACGCCTCTATTTTTTAACAAAATAATCATTTCGAGCAAAATCCAAAGACGGTTCCGAGAATTCAGTATCTACTGTTGTTACAAAAATATCGACTTCCAACTGAGCCGAAAAAATGGCCCACTTAAAAGAAAACTAGATTATCCCGATAAACCCAACTATACGAGTTCCAATATCAGTTTGCCAGCCGAATCAGTGCTAAATTCAACCCTATCAAATGTGATGGCCACGCACCCTGTTATAATTTCGGCAGGATTGCTCCCTCGCCACCGTTCTGAAGAAATCTCGCTCAAAGCTCCTTCCATACACCATTTGTAGCCCAAGAACTCTTGCTGTGTCAAGATGTTGCTCCTGGTAAGATGGTTAGAAATTTTCAACGGTATATCACGAGATGTTTCCATTTCTCAGTTTGAAGATTTTGTCCTTCCTTCTATCTAGATAGGATAGGTAAGATTTTTTGAAACAACGGGAAGGTAGATTGACAAACTGAAAATCCTTTGGTGATCAATTTTCTGTTTTTGTTAAGGTAGAGTTGACAATGGAGACTTTACTTTATATGAAAAGAGTCCCAACCATTCCGTCCACGGTAGGGGTGACTATTGTTTGCTCTGTGGCAGAGCCTCCGGCTACTTTCTGTCTTGGGATTGTGCTGGGGATCTGTTTATTACCAGGAAAAGACCCTGTGTACCCCCGCAACAGTAAACACAATCAAAAAGTCAAATAATTCCCGTGTTTAGAGACATCTTTGTTATTTTACCAGGGCAAATGGAGTTCTTGAATGTTTTTAACCCTCCGTTGGTATTTTTTTATAATTCCAAAGCCCTCCGGGTGCTGCGTCATCAATTTACCCTTATTTTTACTTTGACATGCAATTCTAAATCAAAGTTATAAGATTCCGGGTTTGCGCAAAAAAATCGTTACACGTTCGGCATAAAATAATGTAAAGGTAATTGAAGAATCTATAATATACTAGCAGCGCCTCGCGGTTTCACCCGCGTAGTTCCCGTTCCCGTAGGAATTTCGGGATAAAAAGTAGCCTATGTCCTATTCCAGACTATAATCTATCTCTGTGCCAAATTTCATCCAGATCCGTTTTGCCGTTCTGGCGTGATAAAGGAACAAACATCCATCCATCTATCTATCCATCCATCCATCTAAACTTTCACGTTTATAATATTAGTGAGATTAATATTTCGTAAATGGTTGGTTAAGTAACTTGTGGGTGCAAAACGTGTACAAGTTCTCTTGACAATACTAAGCCCAAAGCCCTTATTTAACTAAATTAATCGCTTCACAATAACAATTGTATCAGAATTACACTTTTTGGCATTTCTTGATGAAAGGAACTACAGATGGAGGAACGCGCGCTTGTCAAAGTTTCAAGGTTGAAACCATTTTAATCAATCTCTCCGTGCAAATAGCACCACACACACTATCTAGAGTTTCTTCTATCTATGGACATCGAGAAAAAAGTCTAGTCTCTTTAGAGACTTGTGCCATACAAAATGTATTATATTGATTTTGTGAAAACGTAACCAATAGTTGACGTAAATTTCCTAGTGAGGCTTAAAATTTTCAAAGCGTCAACATCGACTACGGTATAAAATGTTGGTCAAACAATGCTTATACTTAAACGTTTATAATGTTACGCAAAATAAGTCCGTATAGCATATCCATTAGAATCTAAAGTTTCTTTCATCTGTGGACCATTCTGTGACTGTCATTGTGAAGTGGTTTTTAGCAGGATTCGGCACTTTTTAGGTAAGTTAGTATCATTATTTTTGTATCTTATCATCGTTTAAATCTTTTCTCTTTTCCATCAAAAGATGCAGAGATGATCTCTAGACCATAAGTTACCTACTTTAAGTGCATTTGATAAAAAAATAAGTCCATATAGCATATCCATTAGATTCTAGAGTTTCTTTCATCTATGGACCATTCTGCGACGATAAGGCTGTCATTTTAAAGTGATTTTAAGCAGGATTCGGCTCCTATCAGGTAAGTTAGTATCATTATTTTTGTATCATGACATCGTTTATATCTTTTATCTCAAATCTTTTCTCTTTTCCATCAAAAGATGCAGAGATGATCTAGATCATAACTTACCTACTTTAAGTGCATTTGATACGTCCGCCTAATACAAACCTAAGTTGTACACTTTTCCGGCACATCGTTTTTCTTCCATAAATAGCCTGTTTTCTAAGAAATAAAGTTCAAACTCGAATGCCTTAATTTATCCTGTTTTCTATACGTTATGTGCCTTGGGAGAGTGTTTTATCAGTCGTGTTTACCCCGTGGTTTCCCGCAAGGGTCTGCGGCTGTGCGCCTGACTTTTGTTTCACAAGAAACTAGCTCGCCCATGTTTGTAATGAAATGAAAACTCGGTTACTTTGTGTTGCGAAACGGGTTTCTTCTCTTTCATTAATATTTACCTACATTTTGTTTGGTATAACTAGGTTAATGTGAGACACGGACCAGCAGGCAGCGATGAAATATCGTTGATTTGTGCAGTTCAATGTATTTTGTTTGCCTGTATTTTCAACAAAAACGTCCAAAAATCTGTTAAAATCCGTTAAATCCATTCACAAATTACACATGGCGTCATCAATCATCAGCACATGTCGTTATCTTTAAATATTTTAAGAATTCTTACGAATAATGAAGACAATCTCACTAAGTTTGGATGGATGGATAGATAGATGGATGGATGTTTGTTACTCAATCACGTAAGAACGGCTGAACGGATCTGGATGAAATTTGGCACAGAGATAGATTATAATTTAAAATAGAACATAGGCTTTTTATCTCAGAATTACCACGGAAACGGAAACCGCGAGGCGCTGCTAGTATACTATAAAACCTATTTTTAGTAGAGTAACTTTCATAAAAAGAAAAATGAACATACTACTACATACTTTACGAAAACGGTAGAAAGCTTGGATGACTCAAAAAGCCTAAATATATATTTCAACGGGCCCACGAACAACCTTCACTGGAACAAACGAGCCACCCTATAGCAGTAGGTATCCCCATATTCTATACCTTCACAAATTCGACATAAGTAGGTCACCTACCCTTTGTTCGGTCTTCGCGATCACACAGATCAAATTATAGTTTGTAAGTGGAGAACTTTCACTTTTTGCCTTTGTTTGAATCTCGGATGAAAATCTTTCGCAGTATTTGGCAGCTGGCCGGGTGAGATGGTAAGTGAAGTAATTCGTAAGATAATTTGTGAGAATTAAGCTAAGATATTTCATTTGCAGTTGAAAACTATTTGTGCTAAAGTTGTTTAAAAAAATTCAATACTAAGTTTCTTGTTACTAAAGATTGTTAGCGTAGTTTTTTTGTTTGGATATTATCGAGTTTTCGCAAACTTAGTAATGCGAATTTGGTGTATTTTTTTAAATCTATCATTCTTTGTTTCTAACATTGAATAATATTTTTGTATATATTAACATCTGGTTTTAGCTCTATAATAAAATGAAGTTGTAGGTATCCTTAATATATATCTTAAATGTATGTTTAATATATAATCTTATTTATTAGTAAGTAAAAGAGTCAGAGTTCATTTTACACCAAGGCCTGATAAGTGAGAGAAATAAGCCTAGTCGCTCGCGACCGCAATAAAATTTACATTTATTTGTTATTTTATGAAATAATGGTAGGGAGAAAAGGAGTTTAGTTGGAAACTAACTGCATTGATGTGGTAATGGGTGGAATGTTTTTGATAGCAAAATAAAAGACGTGCTTTTTCAGTCGGGTAAATATTTGGTGGGAGATATCTACACATGCTGACACGGGTGTGCTTGTATAGCGGTGTCAGATAGGCAGCGTGTTGATGGATGGTGTTGGAATTTCGCAGTTGTCACCAAATGTTGGGAAAAACAAATGGGAAGAGTTTTTGACGTAGTAGGTACCTATTCCATTAACATAAGCAATATTTTAAGCCTGCTCTTTAATAATGAGATCATCACACAACTTATTATGTCCTAATGGATAAACTTCATTAGTTAGTTCGATTTCCATCTTAGGACAAATATTTTGTACGATCTGCAGATATTTGATCCGGGTGTTCTGATCGTTTTCTATGTATGATAAAAAATATCTATGTATGTAATATATTTGTACTTTTTATATCAGGTATCTAGTACCCATAACACAAGCTCTGCTTAGCTAGGGGCTAGATGACGCTGTGTGACTTGTCCAGCATTAAAAAAAACTACTACTACTACTAGTCACTAAGTCCACATTGTCTACATTAGCTGAATTTTGGCGAGCAAAGAAGCGACACAAAGAAAGAAAGAACAATTAATAACTATAGGCCTGTTCAAACCTATGCGGTATTCGAGAAATTCGAGTGGGTATCCGGTAATGCTACTGTCACTAAAATACTCAACAGAATACCGTGGACCGCGCAAAACCGAACGCAAAGTCCAAGCAAAACTTACCGCTGCCGTTCTGGCACAGACGTACTAGGCATGCTAACGCATCGTTTTGGGTAGCGAATGCCGCGTAAATCTGAACAGGTACTGAACGTTGTTGATAGGGCAAGATTGGTTTGCACAAGATGTCAAATCTTTCAGCACAAACGCTGTTTGCGAAAACTCGGCCAAGCAAGATGTGGATAACCCATAAAGTAGGTACCGCAACACAATCATAATAAAAACCATGTCGTGATTTTAATCAAGCTTAAGTACAAAATATAAACGTAATAAACCTTTTCATAAATGTCATAATAAAACAACATTACAACGAAAATCACACCCTTAACAATAGGAAATCATGCAATTACCGGAAGAATATGTCATAAAAGCGATTATATTAACACATGGACTGGCCCTTTGTCCATTTAAAAATAATAAAGATGTAGAATCAGTTTTAAGATCTCATGGCCCCCACCCTTTATAACAAATCAAATTATGTAGATGTACCAAAACAATATACTTATAAGGAATTGTGGTCTGTGAGATAAGTTTAGTTTAGGGCTCCTGTTTCCCCAATAGGACTCTAATTTTGACAAATTATGCGTGCTAGTAAAAAAAACATTTATTTGTTGGTCTGAGAATCTCAACTCTAGATTTTGTAATTCATCTAATCAACTCAGAGCGGTCGTGGTCGTTAGTACTCGTAGGCTACGAGGTATGACGTCATACCCTTAACCGTTAATAAGGGTATTTTCAGTTATTCAAGCCCTGCTCGTAGCCGTATTGGAAGGGGCAGATGTGATACGCTTCACGACATTTCGCCACCGCTGCCTGCTAGATCTAATCAACACATTCCTATAAATATGATTGCTGATTTTTTAGGTAAGGTCAAATAACCTAATTTAATGAATTTCACCGGTTGATAAAAACTGTAAAACAGCTTTGTTATTCGAACCCGTATGAAAATTTTAAAGTTCAATCCATTATTCCTTAGTATCCGCCATATTCGTGCGGAGGTGCGATAAAATTTTTGGAAGCGTTAGTGGAAGCATAATTATATGTTTGCTGCATGTCATGATAATTATTTAAAGTTATCATTTCGATTTACTGAAATTGAAGCCAGTATTCGAAATTACACTGAGTCACACTTGAAAATTGCTTCAATAACGTATATTTTTTTCTCGGAAATGCAAACTCTTTTAGTTATATCAAGGTTTTTTGTTATTAGGTATACCTAATAACAAAAAACCTTAATGTAAGTATAATAACTGCGCGACTTGGCAAACGTAGTATACGGACGCCTTCCGACCAGGTGGGATGACGATTTGCGAAAGACTGCTGGCAGATGCTGGATGCGGCAAGCTGAAAACAGGGCGCTATGGCGCTCATTAAGGAAGGCCTATGTCCAGCAGTGGACTAATATAGGCATGATGATGATGATGATGAAGTATAATAAGTCTCTTGTTACACACAATAAAGATCGAAGTTTTATTTTATTCATATGTTAGTACCTAGGTAGGTCTAATTGGTCTACATAGTTTACACTGTTTGAAAGCCTAGAGACCTTCAAAAAGGGGGAAAAATATACCCAAATACGGCAGAGGTAATAATAACAAAACCATTCAAGCATCTCTCAACCGGATTGCAAGTTCGCAACCGGTTCAAAGCACGCTCATCTTGACGCGTGGACAACCCGCGGTCGTTGAACCTTGGGGTGCAAACTTAGGGGTGATCTCAGATGACGTGATCGATCTTTTTTCTCCCAATGAAACGGGATTGGGGATAAAATTTTGGTTCCGTAACAGGTGGTACAAAAAAATATGTTTTTAATCTGCATCTCTATGCACTACCGACTAAATTGTAAAGGTGAAAGTTAAGGAAGATATTCAAAACTACAGTTAGTTAGTTAGTGTAGTTAACAGATTTAGAAGAAAAATATTAATAATACTAGTTATAATTTAATACTATTATTTGATTGTAATTTTCTTTGTTAATTTAGAAGAAATATTGTGATGTATTATCATGTCGAACATAATCGGACTTAATATAAGTCTGATTATGTTCGACATATAATGAAATATGCGTGCCAAAAAGCCGTTAGTGATATAATACTCGTATGTTTTTTTCTAGATTTTTATACCGACTTTAGGAGGAGTTTGTATGTTCGGTTGTATGATGTATTTTTTTTATGTATATTCATCGATTTCATGTAGGTATATTCATCGATTTCATGTTTGACATTCTTTGGCTATTGTATGATCCCAAATCGGTATGATCCCAAAAATTCTATTTGCGGGTTATTATTGTATTATGTATTAGTACCTATTTTCCCCTTCAAGCTTCAAAAACAACATCATTCTTTTGAAAGTGAAAGTTCTTTGAAATCTTCTTTATCTTCACCAATTATTTTTCAATTTTGTTGATTATATCGTTGTTGTTTATGGTTGATTTGAGGTGGTTTCATAAAAGTTTGATACTCGAGGAAAATACATGTGCACTCCAAATCGTATATGAATCATAATCACATGATAATTTTAGCCCCAAGCTAAACAGAGCTTGTGTTATGGGTACTAGTTAACTGATATACTTAATACAATACAATACAAAGATAGATATTTTTTTATCATACATAGAAAACGACCAGAACACCCTGAAGAAATCTGCATATCGTACAAACATTTATCCCGGGGCGGGCGCAGACGGACCTTTGCCCACCGGGCCACAGAGGTGGTCGTATTCAAATATCAAAGTGCTTTTTTCCCTTTAGACCTTACAGGACTCTTGGATACGTCACAAAGTACAAATTATATACATAAAACTAGGAAATAAAGTGATCACTTTGATTTTTTGTTCACTTCAATCTTTTTAAGGTAAAGTAAAGAAGCGAACAAGAAAACCTTGTTAGAATGTTAGTTTTCGAGTTGGAGCAAAAGTCGTCCCAAGATTTTTTATCGTATTGTATCACTACTTTGTTTAACTTTGTTTGGAAACCATCAGCTTATCGAAATTTAGTCTTTGTGGAGCTTACTTCGTGAAGCCACATCATTAGATATGACGATAATGGCTATCGTTTTTAAAAGGCTATCTCTAGCGTTATCGGTTTTTTAAAGACGCAGCCTAAAAAGGAAGAACATCTTCCCCATAAATTATTTAACAAAATAAAGACAAATCAACCAACTTCTGTTTTAAAGTAAAACAATAAACATTAAAGCCAAATTAGAACGTTAAACAGTAAACACCAAACCGTGGCTCGGTAAATATTTAATTTACAATTGGTTTAGATCAAATTTATTATGACCACATTCACCGCAAATGATTTGGAGTTACTGAACATTGGTAATCAATTTTACATTGAGTTTTGATAATTATTTGATAAATAATGAAAATTACAATTAACGAGAAACAAATTAGAACTGAATTGTTTGCAACAGTCTGCATAGTTAGATTAGTCGAGAAAAATGCCGACTGACAAACAATCTGACTGACAAACCATACAGTAACATAATTAAAATTTTTATATTTCTAATATACCTTATAGAATACACAGATAGATATTTTTATGATACAAAGATAACGGCCAGAACACCCTGAACCTGATCTGCCGATCGTACAAACATTTTTCCCGAGGCGGGAATTGAACCCGCAACCTCCTGCGTCTCTGGTGGACCTTCGTCCACCGCTCCACAGAGCTCGTCTGTTTTTTATATATGTACATATTTTGATATTGAATTATTCAGGCATATAAATGATTTTTATATTTTTTTAATACGTTAAGTTTAAGGTAAAAAATCTTCAATAATTATATTCGCTCCAATAACTGTCACCATTAGACCTGTAAGCGATATCCTTGTACCAACAAAGCAGGTCACCGTCGTTATTCCTCGATATAAGGAGCTCAATGTCACAAACACTCTGCGAATGTGTTATCGAATCCTCTCCCTTGTATTTAAAAGCGTCATGAAGAGACGAATGTGTGTGACGGTTCGGGAAAGGAATAGAGTCGCGGAGAGACATTTTTTAACATTTTGCTATTAAAAACGTTTACAAAAAAGTAAATTTTAATAGGATTATACTACTGCTGGTCGATTATTGTTTTTTGATTTGTCACACAATTTTAGCCGCTAATTAGCTGCATTTTAATTTTGAATAAAAATTTAAAAAAAAATGAACTAATGAGCGACTGAAATAGTATGTATGAGTGATATACTCATGAATACGTCTGATTTTACGAGTTGAATCTTTGTTAAACTAACAAAAACGTCGGTTGAACGATCTGGTATACATATATCGAGTTCGAAACAACGTGACCAATGCTGCTGTAATAGCAGAGCAGAGCAGAGAGATTTTTCTTTTTTAACATTTATATTGAACAGTCAATTTTAATTTAAGCTCGTTTTGTAAACTTATTTTATAATACGAAATAATGCCCCTCTATCAAATGAACGTGTTTTAGGCGCACAAAAAACGTGGTGGTGGACGCCCTCCGACCAGGTGGGATGACGATTTGCGAAAGACTGCTGGCAGATGCTGGATGCGGCAAGCTGAAGACAGGGCGCTATGGCACTCATTAGGGGAGGCCTATGTCCAGCAGTAGACGATGATAGATAATATAGGCTGATGATGATGACGAGGCGCACAAAATATAATCTCACTAATATTATAAACGTGAAAGTTTAGATGGATGGATAGATGGATGGATGTTTGTTCCTTTATCACGCCAGAACGGCTGAACGGATCTGGATGAAATTTGGCACAGAGATAGATTCTAGTCTGGAATAGGACATAGGCTACTTTTTATCCCGAAATTCCTACGGGAACGGGAACTACGCGGGTGAAACCGCGAGGCGCTGCTAGTACTCAATATATTCAATTGGTTCCGAGTATTCTCCACTGCTTTCACTTTCCATCCCCGAAATTGTGTGGGTAAGGGGCTCGGCCGACGGGAGCTTTATTGATTTCCATTATGCCTACGAGGACCCAAGATATCGTACCACTATCATTGGAGATGGAGGTCACATCTTTGATAATTATCTCCGGGATTGAAGTGAAGACCTATAACTCAAAATATCTCACTATTTCATTTGAAATTTCACGAATTATCTAGGACAGCAAAATGACTTTTTAGGACGTGAGTAGTCTGCTCACAGCATAAAAATGAGCATTGAAATTTGGGCTTTAAATCGTTGTCTTTATCTACACTTTACAGTGACAGTATCAAATATCAGACAGCACGCAACCGAGGTACTCGTTGGTTTACGCCTTGCTTCAAGCGAGTGGCCCGCGCGCTTTAGCCCGAGGACCGCTCGTTGGAGCAAGTAGCACGATTGAACGAGTTTTTGTCAACCGTGCGTTGACAGTGAATGCCAACTTTCGCTACGTGGATAGAGTGGTACTAGGCGGTGTGATTTCCTCCTTCCACGGTTACGTACGATTTGATTTTAAACAATAGAATAAATGCTCCGTAGGGACAGCTTACACCCGAGACTTTATTTTCTATGCAAAAAAATATAAATTGGCGCTAGCGCGACGCAGCAAAGAAAAATCCAATTCTTCTTTATGAATTCCATTTTTTAAGGTGAACTCTATTTGAAAAGGTGACGAAGCGGAATAAAACGAATTGTGGGAAAACGAGAACGATACGATAAAAAAAATACGAAGCATTCATGGCGGGCATGAATATGGTATTTCGGAAATGCAATAAGGTTGAATCCTCACGTACCTATATGACATCAACTGCAAAGTATTATATCGTTTTGTGGTGTTATGGTGATATGTTATAGTAAAAGTAGGTACAATAAAGAAGGCATAATTTTGTGTCATCATCATCAGCCTATATCAGTCCACTGCTGGACATAGGCCTAATGAGCCTAATGAGCACCATAGCGCCCTGTCTTCAGCTTGCCGCATCCAGCATCTGCCAGCAGTCTTTCGCAAATCGTCATCCCATCTGGTCGGAGGGCATCCTACACTAAGTTACACATAAGTTTTTGAAAACCCGGGGAGCCTTGATTGACCCACCAAGGTAGGTACCTTGGTGGGTCAATCAAGGAGAATGTAACCTAAAAGAGAGAAATATGGCAAATAACTACGATAGCTTTTAAGAAAAATAAATTCTTTTTTTTACTACCTTCTGCTATTGACGTCGCACGCGTTTTTCCGGTGTGTAAAGCCACCTTGTAACCTATATTTATAACAGGTGTAGAACTCATCTATGCTAAATTTTAGCCCGATCCGTTCAGTAGTTTCGGCGTGAAGAAGCAAACATCCAAACGACTGAAATCAAAACTTTCGCATTTATAAATTTTTATATGACTGTGATTTTTTTTTCAGAATCAGAAATATGTTTGTTGTTAACTGTTGTACAAAAAAGATCTTAAGTATAAAGTGTACAGTTTCAACAGCTTATCTATAGTAGACATACAATACAGTTTTAAATGGGGTAAGGCCTATATTGGGTAAGTTTTTAGGTGACAATTTATTTATTTATTTAATACTAGCTGTTACTCGCGACTTCGTCTGCTTGGAGTGCTGTTAGAGGTGGTCTACCGTCAAAGTAGACTTAGACCTACAATGATTCTTTACCTGGCGGCACATTGACCGTTTTTCCCTCTGGAGCGCACACAATAATATGGCGGGCACATTATAGTAGGCCGGAAGAAAAACAATGAGACCTTAGGCCGAGAATGTTATAGTAATACTCACTTAGGTCAACCTTTAATTTCTGTCCCTGCGATTCATTAATTGCCAAGCAAACGGCAACAAGGTTAGGGATTAATTGGTGTACGCGGTTTAAAGACACTTTCGCCTGAGCCACATCCAATGGGAATCACAGCCTCACTTAAAAATAGGATAAGATTTCAATAATAGAGATTTGACCTTAAATACCCGGTGATTAAAGTGTATAGCAATGTGTGTATGACATAGACTTATTTATCCAATTTAAATTGTTCAAAAGTGCATCAAGAACGAAAAAGCAATTTACACTGAATGTAATTTACGAAATGAGTCGATCGCTCAAGACGATAATATCTTGGAGTAAATGGAATGAATTTCAGTTTCAGTTTGGCCTTCCCTGTAAATAATTGATTTTACAACGCTGAAAGTGGAAACGGAATAAAAATATTTGGCCGCAACCTAGCAAGTGGGTTAGATCAAAGTATATAGGTAAAAGGTAAGACAAAATGGGTGCAAAATATCTTTTTTGGTATATGAACACTAGCAGCGCCTTGTGGTTTCACCCGCGTAGTTCCCGTTCCCGTTTGAATTCCGGGATGCCTATGTGCTATTCCAGACTATAATCTACCTCTGTGCCAAATTTCATCCAGATCCGTTCAGCCGTTTTGGCGTGATTGAGTAACAAACATCCATCCATCCAAACTTTCACATTTATAATATTAGTGGGATCACTCCTTCTTGCTCACCCTGTATATTTCCGTAAACACTATTACGGGTGTTTTACTATAGATGAGAAAAGTCAAAAAAATACTATTGATATAGTTTAGGAAAAAAAACAGTCGGAAAATGTTACTTTTAGTTTACAAAATAACAAAATAAATTTGTATAATTTAATTCAAAGATTTAATTTTTTTGACTTCTGGTTATGCAGCATAGGGTTAGATTACGTACCTATTTATATTTTCTGTATGAATAGAATAAGTTGCCTATATCAAAGCATAACCAACTAAGTCCCTACATACATTACCGGCCATTTTCCTATGAGGGCTATAACGCGATAGCAAGGCTCATATCGCGACGTTTTGTATCTTCAAAATAAAAACTTGATGTGATGCTGTCCACTTTTACTCTGAAATAAGCAAAAAAAATTAGGTATCGAGTTTCAAATTATGAAATCAAATTTGCATACATATATGGCATACCTTTCTGAAACTATTACATATTCTTCACTTAACCTGCAGGTTGTGACAATAAATTAATCCAAAGCAAGGTAGCCTAAGGTTTTGGACGGTGTATAATAAAATCACAAATGCATTTGGGTAGTGGTTTGTTTTGGGGATATGAATAAAATAAATAAATAAATAATGCTGGGCAATCCACACAGCATTATCTAGCCCCAAGCTAAGCAGAGCTTGTATTATGGGTTCTAGATAACTGATATATATAATAGAATAACAATACATAGATATTTTTATTATACATAGAAAACGACCAGAGCACCCTAAACAAATTTCTGCACATCGTACACACATTTGTCCCGAGGTGGGAATCGAACCCGTCACCTCCTGCGTCGCAGGCAGGCCTTCGCCCACCGCGCCACAGAGGTCGTCGAATGGAACCAGATCATCTCAACCTCTAAAACAAGATACTTACGAGTCACTGTTTTTCGGCTAAACGTTCGTTTAAGCAGTTTTTCAAAGTACTTTTAGCGCCAATTTGAGAAAGAAAGCTTAATAAAAGATTAAATCCAACTTCTAAAAGCTTAAAATGGATTACGTGACATTATACTTCGGTGTGATAGTCCCAGATGTAGGTAATATAGCAAAGTCTACCTTAAGGCAGTATCGCAGTACAGACTAGCACCTAAAGCGAAGTGCTTCTTGAGTGCACTTTTATAAAGATATTATAGAGAGAGATGATAATGGAGCCCGGACGTCTAAAGATTTGATCGTGGCCGTTTGGAAATAGTTGCAGTTTTATAGCGTAACCTATTTTGTGAACTGTTACTGTGAGACGACATACAGTATGCAGCGCGGTTTCATACTTACGTATCTAATGATAAAGTAAGTATGCCTTAGATAGATAGATAGTTCTTTATTGTACCTTACAAACACAGAAAACAGTACAGAAATACAAGCTACGAGAAGAAGTACAAAAGCGGCCTTATCGCTATGAGCGATCTCTTCCCTTGTACCATCAGACACTGAAAATGATCAATGCAAAAAATATTGCAGCGATGCTTGATACATCGATGACTTTATTACTTTACCATTCTCAATTTAAATTAACTATATGTGTTACTAACAAAATTATCATTAGGGGAGGCCTATGTCCAACAGTGGACTGATATAGGCTGATGATGATGATGATGATATGTGTTACTAACAAAATGGATGTTATGTCTGAATAAATGAATTTTCAATTTCAATTTGATCGATTCAAGCCAAAAAACGATTTCTTGTCTATTTCAAAAGTGTTTACAATTTCGAGAAACTCAGATCTCCAAAATAACTTTATTTAAGAGCGTAATTAAATTAATAATTAATTAATAAATAGTTGGTTCATTTTTGGGGACAGATTTAAGAAATTTGTCCTCAAAAATGAACCAACCTGAATGAAACCTACACACACCTACAAGAAGTGACCACAAGATTTCATACTCCAATAGCCACTGGCCACGCAAAATTTTCCCTTTTTCCAATTTATAAAAGCCAACAGGGCGTATTCCCATTGAAACACGCATCCTTACCCGTGATCCCCGCAAGTTATTGGCAACGTTTCACTAAACGCTCCGACGATCAAACGAGCTAAACACAGGTTAGTAGTGAAAGCTGGATCATTGGTTATGAATCAGTTTTTCAAATGAAGTTAATAAAAGCGAATAAATTATGCTGGACACTCTATAAAGCATCATCTTGTTAACCCTAAAGTAAGCAGACCTTGTGCTGTAATAAGTACAAGATAGAGTAGGTAATAGGTACAAGAGCAGCCGTCAGACACACACAATACACATGCACACACAAACACACATTCAACACAAATTCAAATAGGTGTCAGTGCTATCTTTTTTATGAAAAGTCCATTTAAATTATTATTTTTGTATTTGTTTTTAATGATAATATATCAGCAACATGTAATGAAATTATTAATTAAATAAATTTTGACCATTTGTAAGTGTGTACTGTGTTTTTGTGTGTGCTGGTAGATGCTGGTTGCGGCAAGCTGAAGACAGGGCGCTATGGCGCTCATTAGGGGAGGCATTATGTCCCCTATGATATAGGCTGATGATGATGATGATGATGGTACAAATAAACAATTTTCAAGCATAACTGATGTCACACTTATATTATAAGCGAGAAAGCTTGGGTGTTTGTATGTTTGGTTGTTTGTTACCTCGATAAAGCCACTTACTTTTTATTTTATTTTTTATTGGATATTATTTTTTACTTACTTATTTTTTATTGGAAATGGTCGATCGTTGGTCACCAACTAAAGTAGAGTGAAGATGTACCGTAAGATGAACCTCGTTTTTCCTGAAGAATCTTATTTATTATGGGAAAAGTAATAATTGAATGAGCAATTCAATAGATCGAAAGATGTGTACAGATTATGGTTTTTTAATAAAATTCGAGATAAACTTTGTGTTTAATCTACGACGAGTTTGCGAACACGTGACCAACATGATGTCAAAAACAAGCAAAGATATTTCGCTCGCAGGTTATGAGGCTAAAGGTTGAGAGGTGTACTGTTACCATGGTTAGCGGCGGCGTTGGATTAATGTGCGCAGAGCTTTACGTCTGAAAAGGAACCAGCTGCCCTTTATTTATTGTCTGTGACTCAACATTCCGCTGGGTCACTGCGGCTCACATAAACACTTTTGTGAGAAGCATCGCCCAGTAATAAAGATTAATGCCATCCCTTCTTGAGTATAAGACCCAAGACCTCAAATGCAGGAGTAAGCAAATAGCTAGAGTTAATAAGAAAAAGGGCAAAACCATGTAAAGGCATAAAGTAAGGTTATGGCTAATTAAAAGATGGTGATTAAAAGATAGAATAAACTGATCAATAGAACAAACTAATCAATAGAATAAACTGATGGCCAAACAAAAATCTGCTAGTGGCATAAAGTAGAGTTACGTTTTTATGTAAAAACTGGAAAATAATTTCTAACTTCACATTTAACATCTACCATCTTTTAATTAGCAATAACCAATACAATACAATACAAAATTCTTTATTGTACACCACAAAATAAAACTAAAAGAAACAGATATAAACATTAAACATACGTAACGTACAATGGGCGGCCTTATCCCTTAACCTTACCTTATACCTTTACATGGTTTTGCCCTTTTTCTGTATTAACTACTAACTAACATCAGTTTATTCTATTGACATCAATAGAATAAAAAAATTGGCCGAGTGGGTGAACCGGCAATGCTTCAAGTCTTTTTACTTGCAATTGGCTTTCGTCTGTCAGTTCATTGGTACTCTACAAGTCGTATTTTACAATCGATCTAGACTGTAACTCGGTGTAAAGTTACAGGATTGAAATATGAAATGAAATGAAATATTTTTATTCAAAATAATAAGTTACAGGATTAACAAGTATATAGAGTTTTTGACGACAGAGTTTTTTATAAGATCATCCAAACACGTGAAAAAAGGGGCAAAAAGGAATACCTAAATATTTCCTTCCTATGAGACCCGATTTAAGTAATTATTTTCATTTGAAAGGCTGCTTTAAATTTTTAATTTGATTTAAAAAAAAACAAAATTACTCATAAGCCAAATCTATGACTAGAATTTAATGTAATTAAAATATGTTACTAGAAAATAATAACAAAAAAAGATCGGTTCAAAATTGCTGTCGATTAATTTCAAATAAATTTGCATGTAATTAATTCCCTTGAATTGTACCGATATACTCGGGCTACTTAGTTTTTTTCTGTTCAAAAGGGGTAAGTAATTTACGTGGTCGATCATTACCAAACAAAGACGCACAACCTAACCTAAGCTTTTACTTATTCCCTACCAGTTTCCAGTCCCATAAATTCAGCCACTGAATTATTTATTCCGCAAAAGCTACCGTCCACTTTCGAATGCTCGTATAGAGCTCATTCATATAGAAAACGGGGAATCAGCAGCGTGTTAAATCCTATATGTTACTTGTCAGGTAAAATTTTAAAGCGGAAAATACATTACGCTAACCACGTACACTGCTGCCAAGAGTGAAAGATTGAGAGAAAGACATGCGATATTAGTTATTAACTCTTATTTTTCTTTACGGATGTAAGCGGGTTAACTACGAACCTTATATGTCTTATTTTTGTAAAATAAATGTACCTCTTACTTTATTAGAATAAACATACTGACAGTATTATGTCAATATATTTATTTATTTATGATTTATTTTCGCTACATAATAAACAATACCTTGTGTAGTATGTTCAGAGAGCTTATTCTTAAAGGTCTGACCTTAGCATAAATCCTAACCTGTTTTCTCCATAAAATTTGTAGCTAAAGCTTAGGGATCGCAGCGGCCCCGCCGACCGTTAATCTATCTTTATTACAATCGTTTGATGGCGATGAATTCGCACAAAACAAGTGGCTTCAGAAAGGGAAAATAAAAATAGCCGTTTTTGGATATGTGGGAACAGATGTGTTCAGAAATGCGTATTTCATCAACTGCTTTACTTTTAGTAAATACTAGATCCCGGAAAAGATAAGAAAAAATAGAAATAGAGAGAAAAATGTCGGTAACTAGAGGGCCCTATCTCATAAGGACACCATGGTGACATTCTGGCCACCACCGGTCGCGCTTCCGTGATGTTTTGAGGTACCAAGCGAGAAATCTTTGTTTGGTGTAGGACAGATTCTAGATTGAACAGATTGGTAATTCTGCAGATTCGCTACTCGACAGATCACAGACAGTGAATTGGGCAGATTCACCAGAACAAACACCACCACCAACTGGCGGTTGATTGAGTGAGACGCCAAATAAATCTATCTCTAAACATATAAATGGTTGCGCTACCAGGCGGGTGATTTGGTTACCGGCAACAAATTTGGTTGCACAACCAAACTGATACTGTTCACATTTTTTTGGTAATGCGACCGGTGGCGCCACCATGGTGTCTTTATAAGATAGGACCCTTATTTGACATTAAAATGTAATGAACGATGTCAGTTATGTGTGTACCTTTATTTGACAGTATTAAGTTGGAATGTCAGTATGCTTTTTTTAAGGCTAGGGTTGTTTTTTTTTTTAAAGAAAACTGGAGACACTGTCATTCGAAAGGAACTGATGGAAACGATAGCGCTTTGTTAACATTATAATGATTTCTGAAAGAGTCGTTCTACGTAAAGATATGGTAAAAATCGAACCAGTAGTTTCAGCGCTACGTGGGAACAAAGAAATCGGCCACATACATACAAACATACAAACATAGGGTGCTAACCTCATAACCAGTGATCGGAAATTCGGGCGCTTATTTACCTAAAGTTGGTGAGTGACACAACATGGAGCAGTTAAAACCACCTCTTTCTCGTGAATTCTTTCCCGTGAATTCCTAGGATTTCAGAATATTCTAAAATAATGATTTTTCACCGGAATCTTATTTATAGACGAAATATAAGACACTTTTATCCTGACGTGTTTTTCACTAAAGTCAAACATTTTTAATTATATTCATGATTTTATGCCAAAATCCTTTTTCTAGACGAAATATAAAACACTTATTCATACGCATTTATAATTTGTTTGATAATTGCGTAAGAATAATAGAAACAAGAAGGAAAGAATTCACGAGAAAGAGGTGGTTTTAACTGCTCCATGTTGTGTCACTCACCAACTTTAGGTAAATAAGCGCCCGAATTTCCGATCACTGCTCATAACCCTCCCCTGTTGGTAGTCGGGTAAAAAAGACATGCTTTTGTTATGCTGGTAGTGGATTATATCAACCACATACTAACGTTTGTTCTCCCACAGAGCAACCATTTCTTTATTCATTGGATATTTCAGAGCTGGCGGCTCTACAACTTTTTCCACGATACGTAAACTTGATTTATTCCGTAACGGCCGAGTATACTACACTTGACAGCCAAAAGATTTATTACCCTTATTTTTTCCTGTGAGAAAGGTACTTCTGTTTATCTTGAAAGGTTATCTCAAATGGTGTAAATAACAAAAGTATGTTCAGATTAAGATATGGCCCAATAAACATCTCACTCTGTGTTGAAAAATAGCCGTTTCTTGAGCCTAGCTTATGCAATAGAGAAATAATGGTTATAAAAGCCTAATTGGTAGAAAGGTTTATACTTCAGTATCGACGTTGTTGCTTTACTCTATTATCGCGTTTTGTCTGCCACTTGTCACCTGTGCCAGCTTGTCAGCATTTTTTTAAGAATAACAAAGCAGCAACTACAGTATCAGTAGTTACTAAAGTATCTGGAGATGTCAACGTAACTAATCAACTTAAAAGTTGGTAGAGATTATTTTTTACATTGATCAATGAAGTCAGATTTTTTAGCGCGAGTATTCCGTGTATGTTTTTTAAAGAGGGCATCACTACTGCCAAAAGCAAATGGCATCTCTTTGATAAACCATTTTATATAATGCTGGACAATTCACATAGCATCATCTAGCCCCAAGCTAAGCAGAGCTTGTGTTATGAGTACTAGATAACTGATATTCATAATTTAATACAATACATAGATAGATATTTTAAGTATACATAGAAAACGACCAGAACATCCTGAACAAATGTCTGCAGATCGTCCAAACATTTGTCTCGAGGCGGGAATCGAACCCGCAACCTCCTGTGTTGCAGGCAGACCTTCGGCCACCACGCCACAGCGGTCGTCAGACTATCAGAAATGAAATAAACCTTATCGTCTGACTATGTTCAAAAAACCTGTTTGCTTATCGACGGATATTTTTAAATCCTATTATTATTAGACGCTCAAAGACAAAGACGCAGACCACCAGCCCGATGGTCACACGACATCGATATGATAGCCGGGAAGGAGTTGGTTAGAGTGGGACAGGACCAGACAGAATGACGTCATAGGGAGAAGGCCTTTACCCAGCTGTGGGTGCTCAAAGGCTGGGTATAGGCGACCAGTACTATTATTAGCCCTACTCATCTCAGAGCTGGATAAAAGTAATCTACAAAAAACATCGTAGTCCTGAGCCGCTTTCGTACAATAAGCCAGAAATTTGCGAAATTTGTTCAATTTAAACCACCTTGAACCTCCAAATCAATTTGGTCCAATAATCTCAAAGAAACATCCCAAAGGATTGTAAAAATCTACCATACCTCATTTTCAAAAAGAAATAAAATATTATAAGTTCTTTAGCAAAAAAAGAACCCTTTCTTCAATAACGTTTGAAAAATTGACGCTTTTGCAAACCCGAATTATTATTCAACCTTTGTTTGTCATAATCAAAGAAAGGCTTTGAAGGCACCTTTTCACCCATTTTCTCGGCTACAAGGAAACGCTTCAGGCTAATATCCAAATCCAATGTCTTGCTGAAGAAAGGGAGGTCTGTAGGCAGGCAGGTATGTATACCTATAATATGTATATTAAAGAGTACATAAGCACAGACGCCAACGCGACATCGTGGTATGTTTGTATATTATAGGTATAACGACGAAGGAAGATTTCCATTTTCTTTTGTGAAATCATAAAACATCCGGTTTTACGATAGCTTGAAAATACTTTTGAGAAGAGTCTCAATAATGTTTTCATATAATCATTTCCGCGATCATTTTTGCGAAGAACCGATAACCGCTGGGGCAAACGTGTTCTTGAGTGGAGACCGCGACTCGGCAAACGTAGTGTAGGGCGCCCTCCGACCAGATGGGATGACGATTTGCGAAAGACTGCTGGCAGATGCTGGATGCGGCAAGCTGAAGACAGGGCGCTATGGCGCTCATTAGGGAAGGCCTGCTGTGGACTAATATAGGCTGATGATGATGATGATAATCATTTCTGACGGAAAATAACTAAAAAATAATCAAAAGTGCTTTTTTAACCACAATAACACTTAAGTTTGCGTTTAGAACATCATTACTTGCAGAAAAACAAGAATACCTAAATCAATACCGAGATATGGATATGTCACATAGCATCAAGCCTTGTATGGAAACTGCATTGTCGCGTTGGCAGATCCAAAGCACTTTTGGATAAGCTTACTTATGTTAGCCCTTCAGCAAGAAACCTATAAAAAATAGGAGGCACAAAATGAAAAAAATAGCAGTACAATAACAAAAGACAATACAGTAGCTTCTCTCAAAGTAAGTACAGACAGATCGCACCAAACACCTGCTTGTGACGTTATTGTCAAACTAGTTTTCCTCCTTCAAACACGTTGTTTTTTTACCAATAACAATAAAGTAGACAGAAGGAACCTTATTATTGGCAGACGGTGTCTCAACAACGCCATGTATTTACCAAACAAATTGTAGCAGCACCTTCTGTGATACAGAACTCAATAGAGCGGTGGGTGTGACCGTTTCATTCCATTTCCTCACACAATTTGGCACAGCTGAGGATAACAACAACTGGTGGCTCACAGGCTATGAAAAAATATTGTTATTGAGAAAAAGCACTCAATTTTGTTTACCTTTACATGATACGCAAAGAGCAAAAAGTATTTGTAACTTTTGTAACTATTAATTCATTGGCTGCGGCATGATACGACTATGTACTCATTAGGCGTATTGAAGTGTGCGCCTTGTATAAACCGCGCGTTTTAAGAAACTGGTCCTGTAAACACACTACTATTCCGGCGCGCGTGTGAATATGGACGGATGTATCGGTACCCACGTACGCCGAACGCAACGCCAATGCCTACTCACTTTACATAACGCGAACAAACATTCTGGTGTTCAGTAAACTTACTATTTAGTGCTTCGGTCTTTATTAGTTTACGTAATGCTCATGAAAAAAGTATATTTTGTTACTTTGTGGCTAGATGATGCTGAGTGAATTATCTAGTATTGTTAAAGAAATTTAATAAAATCCCAAAAAAAAATCGGACGAGACTTGAACCTGCATCTCTCCCTCAATTCGGGATGCGCTGCCAATTGCATCGCGAGGTCAAGTGACGTAGGAGTCGAAGAACTACACAAACCAATCCCGTGGAAGTCGAATTTTTAGAACTTTTTTTTAGAAAATTGCCCCAGTGCAGTGTGGGCCTTACGCACTTTAATAGCAAAAACCTCAGCGTCGTTTAACTATTCATCTATTAGAGATAAAAAACACAAAAAAAAACATGACAGGATCTCTCATGTATCCGCTGAGTCATTTTTGTTGCCGTATTTCTTTTGGGTATGTAAATGATTCCTTTTAATGTTTCTATGTATTAGTATAATTCAAGTTAAAATAAAGTCATTTTAACTTTGCTACCTTTACTTTACTGAAAATAAAGTTCTAGGTGAAATCCCTAGCTACTACTTATTTTCACTACACCTCAGTCCTGCGTTTGCAGCCCTACACGAAAGGGGATGTCCCCAGATGTCGCTAGAACAAATTATTTACTACCCTCTTTGTACAACTTTTGCACTCCATATTTGGGATTGAAGTCCGCAAGTTCCGCAATAAGCTGATATCCTATATTGGTTTTTATATATACCTTAAATACAGTCAATAGTTTATTTTTTTATTTTGTGTGTGTTGTGTTGTGATTCCAAAATTGATTTAACAATTTCATCATTTCTCATTACTTATAGTGATTTTTACTTTTTTTTTCGGAAAATGCTCACAGGAACTACATGACCTGATTCCACCATCCCCCTTCCACTCCAGGACAATCATACGTACAGCGCATTACCACCCCCTACTTGGTGGATATACCTACCGTCCACTCGCACTTAGCGGTTCTCCTCCACCTTCATCATTCGTACCGCTGCTGAGGCTTGGAACACGCTCCCTCCTGCTGTTTTTCCAAGCGTTTACAACCTGGGTCTCTTCAAGATAAGAATGAAAAGGTATTCTAGACCTTTGTGATACACCGTCGGCCAAATCTTCACTTTCCATCAGGTGAGATTGTGGTCAAACGAAGGCCTATTGACTCGTTAAGGGATGAAACGTTGGTGTTCTTCCAACACAAATAAGGTTCGTAGTTAACCCGCTTACATCCGTCATGCATGAATGACAGTAAAAGATAAAACATATACCTACTACAACTGTAAGTAAACGAAGCTACTACCTGAAGCTACTCCTATACATTACATATACCGATGTATCTTTAGGTTTGTCCCATATTGGTACGAGACCCGATTTTTGGTGATTTGTCTTGGTATGGTAAAGCCTAATGTGCTTTTTCGAGACTTGATGGATCTGGGTAAATGGGAAATCAATTTTACTTCGGAGGCTTTTGGCTTGCTCGTATTACTTGTACGTGCAATAACTTCTTTTAGTGAAACATTTAAAATTAAGTACGGTCCTACGGCGGCCAATTACAACAGAGACTAGCCAGGCGCGCAGGACGTGTTATAGTGCCCAAGTGTGTGTGCAAACACAGGTGCACTGACTCTCTATTCCCTCACTCTCATAATCCGATGAGAAGGTGTGCTGTGACTGTGAATTTTCCTGACAAACAGGACGGTAAGAGCAGCAGTGGTGGGTGGAAAAGGTTAATGATGGTGGTGAACAATGTAAAATACTAGTATAATTTGTTATTTGTTTACTTAACTTTGTGTCTTTATAAGTTTACCTTCACTGAAATAAATCTTAAAAGCAGATGCAATATTACTCTCATGTGCTAGGCTAATCGGGCATTTTACTTCCAATAAGCTAGATGAAATAAGCAATTACAAATAAAATGAAGTTAAAAAGTTTGTGTAAATCTGACCAATGATAACCGGAGCGCCGCCACACCGGTCAAAAGAAACGGATATAATAAAAAACTCGCATGCACGTGATGCAGGATTGAGTGCATTGACCAGACGATAGAAAATACTTGAAATCTCAATGTTTTGATAAAGTAAAATATATATCTTTGTATAATTTATTGTATCAAGTATAACAGTCATCTAGTAACCATAACACAAGCTCTGCTTAGCAAGAGGCTAGATTATACTGTGGATTGTCATTAGCAGCGCTATTATAATAAATTATTTAATTTAAATAACCAGGAATGTAAATTCTGCTCTTTTTCGTGGTCAGTATTAAATTTTTGTATTTTTTTCTTAAATTACTTTATCTTGTTACGTAGCTCTACGAAGTATCATTGCTTCGTAGAGCTCTACGAAGCTAAGATGTGGATGACTACGCCGTAGCTTCGTAGAGGGTCTACGATGTAGCTTTACTTTCGTTTGTTTTGTATTGTATAGGTTTTTGTTATAATTGTGCATAAGCCCTCGCACCTGGGATATTTTATTTATGTTATTAAATTATATCTCAAAAAAAATGATGCCTCGGTACGGGAATGCTCTTACCTACTGAGCTACAAAATCAAGTAACCACCGAGTCGAAAATCTTTGGGACTTCCTACTTCCTACCAACTCTAGTGCCGTTTGCTCCACATACAGAGGGAACTTTGATAAAAGATTACCATTCCCCTGGTGGTAGGCTGGGACGAAACCCTTCAACATAAATAGTGCTGTCATAATAAAATAAAATAAAAAAACATTTATTTCAAACCACAGCTGATCCATAGATAGGAATACATACATACACAATTTCAACATTAAATAAAAATAAAATAACATCATGTAACTTACACAATCAATAAATTAAAATTAAAAATCAAATAAAATTAAAATTTAAAATCGAGAATCATATAAAATAATACTATGTTACAGCATAACATTTACAAATTACCAGGTCAGCATAACAAGAATGAAGTATGATTCATGTGTGTGTTCATTGAAACATAGTTGTACTTGGTAACCATCCAAAGATTTCCTGAATAAATCTTTTCAGATCACGCTCCAACCACTCTCAATTTTAAATGCATTACCCGTTATTTGCATAAAACACGCTTAAAACAACAATGGGTGCACACATTAAACTCACATCGAGAAATAACGGGTAACCGAGGCGTATTTGTTTTCCATTAATCCTCAAACGACTTCCATGGAGCTGCAGATATAGAGTTAGTAAGCTGAGGAACAGGTTGTGGGTTCTATTCTATTTTTATCGCATGATAAATCATTGTTTACAACTTTTTGGTACTTGTCTGGATTTGTTTTATGACCCAAGATGTTATCAGGTTGCGATTGTTATTATTTTGCTTAGTTTTACACACGTTTTTCAAAGTGGTAGATTTAGAGGAATTTTATCTTTATAATTTAAGCTACTCTGTAGAGACCATTCTCTCCAAGTTTGTTCACTAGTAACCCAACTAGCACAATAGCGTTAAAACAACCTGTATATCATTATTATATCGGTTCCATTCGAGTATCATAGTGTTAATAATACCTGTACAGTGGAGTTATAGAGTGCTCTAACTCCCATATAACCACGAAAGAGGCCCACGATTTTACAGGTAAAGGTTATAGAAAGCCAGTAGAGCTGTTATATAAAGGTGTAACAGAACCTGCACAAAAGTGTTGATTTATACTCAGCTACTACTTTAACCTATATTACTGTGCTTGTAGATGGGTTGGTCAACACTAAAGGTTATATAAAAACGTCGGCTAAGAATGTTATAACCACTTAAAACTTTATTAGACCTATTAAAAATAGTTGTTGAAACTGTAAAGTGTTTATGGTATCGTACGACTAAATGTCAATCACCGAATGGCCATTATCTAACAGAGAAATAATAAAGTATACCTATTCAAGTTATTTTGTGAAGTGAAAACAATTGGCGTTGTGATTTTACGGATGATTTTACCATGTTTTCCATCTCAATTTTAACGCGCTCTTGATTTAATAAAGATTTTAAATAAAACTTATGAAACATAAAATAGGCACCTCAAATTTGTATAGTTATTTTATTTTTGCTTTATGGCTAGTGGCATGTTAAATTAAGTTAAATCAATGAAATTACAAAAGTAACTTATATAATGAAGTATTTTGTTGTCAAATATTGAATAACCCAGTCAATTTATAGGTTATAGTTCACCAAAACAATGGTGAACTTACATTAAAGCTTTAGTCGTCGCATAAGTATTCTATTACCCATTTTGAGTTACAACATCTGTAGTCTAACACCATTACTTTTACAACGCCTTTATAGTGTATCTACTTATCACAATAAGCATAAATAGAATTAACATTACAGCTTGAACCTACATAAATGAGTTGTTCAAAACTTTTGGTGTCTGTGTATCTTACACTCTTGACAAACTCTATTTTACAACACATGTCTGCACCTTATAGCCAATATAATACCTACAGTTATAAAAGACACTTCACTGCAACAACTAAACAACAATAAGTGTTGACGCGAATCAGCGAGCACTGTTGTATAGGTATAAGTGCTACAAACAGGTTAAAGCTATAACATCTCAACTATACTTGCTGTAATTAACGCTATTCTAACTCTTAAAGTTTTCTTACGTCGTTCATTAAAGTTCTAGAACCACCATTGAAGCTAAATTTATTTTTTAACTCCTTTATAACGTTTTTAGTCAGAACTGAGATAATTATTACTCAATTAAACAGGTAAAAGTTATAATAAAAACTGTATCTGACACCAAAATGTTAGTTGGGAAGTACTCTTAAATGTCTACTGCTGGACTTTGGACTTAATCCTTTGAGTTTTGAGTTTTATGTTTAGGTACAGGCTAGACAGTATCACGCAACTTGTCACCAGTCTAATATTGGGACGTCTGTTTACCCAGGTCCCTTTTTAATCGACATCGAAACCAGGAGTTTCTATGTCCGGTTGTATGTGTATGTTTTTTTATGTATGTTCCTGGATTTCTCTGTCAAATTACCAATTTTGTTTTTTGTAAAATGATCTTATGATGGTCCCATAAAAGTTTTATTCCCGAGATATTACTATTTATCCACAACACTTAATAATCGTGTGATACTAAGGGATTTGAAGTAGATTTTTAGTTTAATTTCTAAACACAGCAAATTACATTATGTCTACTATTCTCAGCAACTTTTAAAACCTAAGCTTCATTCATTTAGCATTCAAAATCCTTTCTCTACGTGACAAATATCACAGACTTCACATGTGCCTATATTTAGTTACAGAGAACGCCATTCCACGTAATTTGCCCAGTCCAATAATGAGCACGGCGACATTAACAGTTACAAAAGAGGATATCGCAGCGGTCGCCATTCCGCGTGAATTGTCGCAACTGTTTGCGACCGAGTGCGTTTTAGTGCCATGCAATTGTTAGGGTGTAGACAGATTGAGGTACCAAACTTTATGCACGCTTCAATTTCAACATTTTGACTTTTACGATACTGATTTTCATCTAAGGATTCCCATTTTACAATTCATTTCATATTAAAATTTAACATTGATATCTTTTCTTTGTTCGTGCTGTGATAATTCGTTAATAACTATAACACTCAATGCACAAAACTGTTAGACAAAAACTGTATTGCGAATACATCAAAATTAATAATTAATTAAGCTAGCTTCCATCGCAATGTAAGAAAAAGAGACATCTTTTGTTGTTTAAATATAAACGCGTTAATTGCAAATTTGAAACAAATTAACTTGGCAGTTAATTACCGTTTTACAGCTAAAATAAACAGTTATTACGTCACTCGCCCATAAACAAAATCCATTCGCTTATTACGTCAACAAGATTAGCTTCCTTAATAAAGTACATTATAATACGCCCCAACCTCGTTTTACTGTTTGTTACTTTATACGAAGTAAAAAAAGTAATTTAGCTATGATGCCTTTATTACGGTCCCTTTAGACGTATAGAGTTATGACCCTTCTTCCCTTAGATAGCCCTTTGTTTAGAGGCATATACTTTTACGTAGGCCTTTCGCCTTTTTTACTCGCAAACTTTTTCTATGTGTCGTAACTTGAACATGTTGTAAGGAGGCTGTCGAGACTTTATTTTGTGGAAATTTTAAGGTCAGGGCTCGTAAAAAGTAAATGAGGAAGATAGACGACATGACTTTCTCAAAAATTCAAACTAAAAAAGTTTATTTTCACCAAAATGAAGAAGGTCGCTGGGAATATTGAATAGAATAGAATGTACTTTATTGTACAAAAGTTATACATAGGCGAGCATAATGCTAGATAGCATTCTCTACCTGCTAACCTTAGGGTAGTGTGGACAACAATTATAGCAGGTAGTGCTACATAACAGAATTTTAGAAAAACCATAAGAAATATATAAATATGTACAGCATAAATAAATACACATATAAACTAAATAAATATACTACTCACAATAATACTTACAAAATAAAGTATATTATATTAATTATATATCTATTAAGGTACCGAATTATTCTTGCGAAAGAAAATAATTATAGATTCTAGATCTGAAGACATTTATTGAGGAGAAATAAACGACGTCCTCGAAATTATTATTCAAAATCTGTGTCATTAATTGCTAGTATAAAATTTCTCGATGAGAATCTCCCTTTTAAAGACCTATTTCCCGGACACCTCGTAAATTGGTAATTCATAACAAACCCAACTTCCCGTTTTCAAAACAGGCTCCAGTATTGAAAAGCGTAACACGCAAACAACAAAATCGAATATCTACTACCTATACCTGTTCCCAATATCTCCTGGCGCGTAGTAGGCTCTATTCGTTGAGGTGTAGGGTTCGTTTCGGTTTGCCGTGTTGGGATTGAAGTTTAGTAACATTGACAATGGGGGCCCGCATACCGCCAAAATGTTTTGAACAAATATTCATTGGATGCAAATCCACCCGGCCAGTTGGGATTAGAAAATTGTACGCTGTATCTATCTATAGGCTGTGTGTGCAGTTCGTTTTGCAAACGTTTGCCGTGTTTTTGTAAAAATACAATCCGGTGCGTGGATTACGCGGAAATTGGTTCGCTGCTCACTTGCGTTACTAAATTTGAATTTAAAACAACGTAAAAAGTTCAAAGGTTGCTCGATCAATACCTAGATTGTGAGATGGATTAATACGCAAGGTACGCCTAATTTTCTACTTTTCACCCGCAGTTTTGGACAAAAATCTTTGAAGAATGTAATTTATAATCTTCGAATAAAGTGTCTGTGGGCGTTCACACTTTCGTTATGGAAGTAAAGGCTGAAGGGTTGTTATAATTAACATTTTTATATGGCCGATTTGCATATTGCCGTGATAACTTTATGAATTTAAATTTATTAAAGGTTGCGTTGTTGCCCTCAGAGAGAGATGCTAAAAGGGTTCATTTTAATAATGAAATAATGTACTTTGCGAACATCAGGTGCTCTGAATTATCAAAGATATATATTTATAGCTGGTGTATCTTTTTCCTTTAACCACCGAAAGTAAAAGCTAATTTAGGGAAATTCTAGAAAACACTTTCATGGCTACGGCAACGAGTGTGTCGAGACACTCGTTCATCCAGAGCTCCGTGTAGCGGCGCGGCGGGCGGCGCGCCGGGCGGCGCGCCCCTGCGTGTCGTACCGCCGAGATGGGCAGAGAATGCGTTAAGGAAAGATTCTGAACTTTTCTATACGTGACGCACAAGGAGTGCGTAAACACAACTACCCCATGTATAGAAAAGTTCGAAATTTTTCCTTACAAAACTTGCCTTATAGTTATAACATACACTTTGAAATGCATAAAACTTCACCCGAATCCACACAATCATTTCAACTCAGACTCTTGTTATTCTCCAAAGCGAGTACCCCAAGTACTTCACCCATAAAAATATGCGAAAGACGTTGCATAAAAGTTTCAATCTAGTTTCAAGCGACAAGTAGAAAGTTAGAACTGGAGGTGCATGGACCAAGTTTTATTGTGCGGCACATAGCGACTTCAATTTTGGCAGCGTCACCTGAGATATTTTTATTTTTATTTGTGGATGAATGCCCATTGCTCAGTCATAACCTACCGGGATGTAACTCGATGTATTGTCATTAATTTCAACGCACCGTGCCCTTCAATTCGCAAAAATTCTCTGAACTTTTGTTTTTCCTGTTAGTTCCTTTTTATGTCATCGCCCCTGGATGCAGAGGCTAGATGATGAACAATGAAGGTATTTTGGGTATTTTTTTACTGTAGAAAGCAATTGTATTGCAATAAAAAAGCTAACCCCATTGATAGTAGGACTTAAATATTTGTATTATTAATATAATATTCTGTACTAGAATTAAAATAATCGTTTTTTTTCCGAAGACAGACTTTCGTATCTTAATTTACAAATAGGTTATTTAAGGCTCGAAGCACAACGTTACCTTATAAATTTTGTAAACCTTACCTCATCAACAAAGCAGACTCCTGAACTAAAAGTAAAAGTTTCTTAGCAAAGTTATGAAAGCACTCATTAGCATTTTTCTCGGGCTTCATCTTGGCACCTGCAATGCAGGTGAGTAACTCTATCAGTCGCTGTAACTACAATTAACATGCTAATAAACTGTGGAAGGTACGTGTCCGGTATAGGGAACTTGAATGCTGTAAACCATAGAGGTATGCACGAACCATAGGTTACTGACGACCACTGTGACGCGGTGGGTAAAGGTTCGGCTGCGACACAGGAAGTTGCGAGTTCGATTGCAACCTTGGGACACATGTTGGTACGATCTGCTTATACATATTTGTTTCAGGTTTTCTGGGTATTCGCTATGTATAATAAAAAAATATCTGTTTAATGTATTGTATTAAGTTTATCACTCATCTTGTATCGTTTAGACAAAATCTGTTTTGCTTGGCTAGGTGATGCTGTGTAGATTTACCAGCATTACTTATTTATTTATTTATTCGATTCTAATTGGGACAAAGGGATATTGTTTTTTAGTAGGTCTAGTCGTGTTCTAAAACGGAGTGTGTCATCAGTTGTCATAATTGTATGCACCAAAAAAACCACTTTATGTTGACGTTGTGTTTATTTTGTGTTAATAAATATTTTTAAGCTTACGCGATCTGAACACATAATTATTAATACTATTTAACGGGTATGTTTATTTTTTTAGTCTTGACATCCGTTTAGCTCCGTTTTAGAATGAAACCTTGCGCCTTTGTTAGAAACGCAAAGACACTCTCTCATACAGTCAGCCTCAAGTACTTAACCAAGTGAGAACCCTTCTATGCCTTACAAACGTACAATAGAAACGTTATTTCCTCCGGCACACGCTATAAGAGCCTAGATTTATGAACAGTAATAAAATTTAATTATTGAAGATGGCGCTGATAAGGACTAGTGTGCCGTGCGTGTATGAGTTTCCTGTGCGATTTGTAAGCTGAGGTAGGTACTAGATAAAGGTGGAACCACACTTGGCTGTAAAGCGACGTTTTCGGTGGCCTAAGGGGAATTCCTGGTAATTCTCAAAAGTGGCTGGCAACCTGCGATATTTTTTTATGTTAACAAAAATCTACTCTCGCTTTGAGCTTTAGGCGAGGTTTCACTAATCAAAACCATGAATCAAACTGAACTACAAAACTACAGTTTTAGACACTTATTACTTACTAAAACATTGTGTTTCGAACTGATTATTCCCATTTTTTATCTACTATATTCTAATAAGACGAAAGAATCATCATCATGATCAGCCTATATTCGTCACTGCTGGACATAGGCCTCCCCTAATGAGCGCCTTAGAACCCTGTCTTCAGCTTGCCGCATCCAGCATCTGCCAGCAGTCTTTCCCAAATCGTCATCCCAGCTGGTCGGAGGGCGGCCTAAACTACGTTTGCCGAGCCGCGATCTCCACTCAAGAACACGTTTACCCCAGCGGTTATCGGTTCTTCGCGAGATATGGCCGGCCCACTGCCACTTCAGCTTACTAATCCTTTGAGATTCCTTTGAGACAAAAGAATGCTTCATTGCAACGCTATTAAATTAACAAACATCAATTCTACCATTGTTTACCCTCGTTAAAACCAGATTAAAAAGCTTACTTTCCCAGCTCCATAAAACACAGCCCAGAGCAAACAAACTGCAGCAATTACTGTACCGCAATTACTTACACTTCGCCCAAAAAGCGTAATTGAATGCGTGCGGTTTACGAGACATACTGTCATTTATCTGTCCGGTCGTGCCGGACGTTTCCCCAAACCCGTTCCGGTACAGTCCTGTCTGATGCAGTATTGCCGTGGGACAAGTCTGATTGGAGAGAGAATAGTGTTTGTTGTTGTGATTGGCTGGTTTCTTAGAGGGTAAAGCGTGTTACACGAAATTATGGTACAAAAGTCTCCTAGATAAAAAGGCGTTCTGAAAACGACCGCCTCTTTAATGCTGTCCGGTTAAGATCAAATTGGATCAAAGAGGATCTTAGCGGGATATCAAAGGCTGTTATTTTCATTCACAATATCTTTATTTACGCGACTTACCCCCGAATAATCAAATGCAACTCAGATTATAGTAGGTACGTCTCTTAGTAATTGACAAATTTTGAATAAAAACTCATAAAAAATCGTGACTTGCTCAAATGTAATTTGTGTTTAAATGTTCGGGCGTTTAAACACCAAACTCAAAATTCTATCAACTTAGGCAATTCCTAAGCAGTTGTTTGTTCTCTCCGTGTACCAAAAATGAAACAAAACTTGCTGTAGAATAACTCTCCAAGATCTTTGCGTCTATACGAGCAAAAGTAAGTAAAAACCTAAGATTAAACAGGCTACGTTCCGTAAAACCAAAGAATGAATAGAGTTTTTGAAAAAACTTAACACTGACTTTCAAATTCCTTAGTTTTGAGACTTCAAATTCCTTAGTATTTACACATTTTAAAAGTTTTTAGGGACAATTGACAGGTTTTCAACGGCAATAAATTTTAATTTTACGGGACACGCGATAATTCTCCATACTATAACAAAATAATTTTCCAAATCGGTTCATAATTGACGGAAAAATCGACGAAAATAATTAAAAAATACATTCACCCGAACATGGAACCTCATCCTCCTGTGTTTTTCATTTCGTCGTTTAAAATGAGATAGGTTAGTTCCCCCAAGATGACAAAAGGCAGCCAACTTCCCTTTGGCCACGTGGTCCTACTGCCTTTGTCCTACCTATCGGACCACATGATCTTTTTTTTCCGGTTGGTTCGATTAACTAATCGGACTATAGAAACTGACGTTTTCTTAGACCACGTAGTCCCACTAATCGGACCACATGATCTTTTTTTCCGGTTCTTGCATACTATGTTGTAAACTCTTCAATCATACCTCCATGGTTCATATCCATCCCTGTCAGACACGACAAGCCCCCAGAGACGACACGTGTGAACGGACAGCGATTTTGGCAACATGGTGCGTTGTTAGCTTTGATTGTGCTCTCTCATTGATTTTTTTAGTTTTTTTAGCTTGATGAATTGGGTCGTGGCTTTGGCAATTGCTAAACGTTTTGGCGACCGGTGACACGGTGGACGGTGCCAAAAACTGGATTAGAATTTCACCTGGAAAGGTTGACGCTGGAAAAAATCTTGACTTACGAGGGACAAAATGTGAATTGTGAAGAATGCTGTTTTTACAACTTTCGTAATTTTTGTCGCTTTGTTCGGTTTTACTCGAAAGTTTTTTTTTAATGAAATATGTTTACAGTTAAAAATATTTTTCTCACCAGGTTTTTCCATTCGATAATTGATTTCCCGTACCTTATAAATACATATCATCAGTATAATTCGACGAAGTACGATTTAACAAGGTAGGCGAAGGTCGCGCGTTAGATTCCCGCCTCGGGACAAATGTTTTTACGATCTACAGATCTGTTCCGAAAATTCTAATCGTTTTCTATGTATAATAAAAAAATATCTATCCTACATGGATAGATATTTTTTTATTATACGCAGAAGGTTGCGGGTTCGATTCCCGCCTCGGGATAATTGTTTGTACGATATGCAGATTTCTTCAGGGTGTTCTGTTCGTTTTCTATGTATGATAAAAAATATCTATCCGTGTATTGTATTGTATTATGTACATCAGTTATCTAGTACCCATAACACAAGCTCTGCTTAACTTGGGACTATATATTGCTGTATAAATTGTTCAGCATTATTATCATTGTTATTTTAATTATTAAGTTTCAAATTCAGTGGTCATCATGATGATGGGCGTCTGCTTAATCTGTCAATTAGTAGGATAAAACTACAATCAATCTCATATTATTTTGTTTCTGCGATACCATAATTTGAACAGCACGAAGTTCTCATCTCATCTAACTAAACCTTATGGAGTCCCCTCCCGCCATCCATCATGTCACAGCAGCCGAAGTAATTTAGTAGTAGACGCCATAAATCTCTGCAACAACCTAACATGTTGGAATTAGCCGCGTTGATCATCGGTTTATTGTTAATTATTGATATGAAAATGATTTGTAGCTGTAATTTCATAATGTATTGATGAAATAAAGATGACGACCTCTGTAGCGCGGTTGGCGAAGGTCTGCCTGCGACGCAGGTTGCAGGTTCGATTACCGCCTCGGGACAAATGTGTGTACGATCTGCAGACATTTGTTCAGGATGTTCTGGTCGTTTTCTATGTATAATAAAAAAATATCTATGTATGTATTGTATTGTATTATGTATATCAGTTATCTAGTACCCATAACACAAGCTCTGCTTAGCTTGGGGCTGGATAATGCTGTGTGAATTGTCCAGCATTATTATTAATATAATTGTGTCAATTTTACTATATTATAATTAAGACTACTATAGGCTGATGATGATGTTTATTGGCACGTGATCAGTATGGGATGAAACCATTTCGAATTGGCACAAGCGTGGTCGGTCCTGTGTCAATTCGACATGACATAAAAAAATATAATTTGATATCCGTTTCAGTCCGCATCTTTGCACCCGTTATTCCCGGATAAAGCTCATACATCTACCATTTTTTGAGCAGTTTCATCTGTATACGCTCCTAGTTGACAGATCCGGTCACAGCCGGATATAGCCGACAATAACCGGCTAAGTGCGTCTACCGGACGGAGGCTTTTACGGTCTAGTATAAATTCCACAACGCTGTTTACTGTTTGAGGGTGTCGCGTGGTTTTGCTGTCATTGTATGTAGGTAATATTGTTTTTAGAAAACTTACCTAAACGACTTCAAGTTCTGATCCTCTAATAATAATAAATCTTCAATAACAAAGAAAACTACAATCAAATAATAGAATTAAATTAAAACTAGTATTTACAATTGAAACAATTGAACTAACGGCAGACTATTGCGAACAATCTAAAGGTAGCTCAACTGATTCATATCAATACCAGTCGAAAGATTGCCCAAGATGCTAGCTGCATTGCCCCGCTGCTGTATGGCAATGCTTATGCGCTGCGCCAGCATTGCCATATAATAATAATAATAAATAATATATATATGTGTATATTCCAATAATTAGCATTTAGTTTCAATATTAGTGTCTTCAACATCCTCAATAGCTGTTTCATACCTACTACCTACTGGTCATCTAAATCTGTATAAATTTTCAATTCGCCTCGGTCCTACGCCAAATAATATATATTTTTTTTACTGGTACCTGCCATTTTGTATCTTAGTTCCAGTATTAAGTCTAGTCTCATTCAACCAATAGGCACTAATCGCTTCATGCCCACTCTCTACGACCGTATAGAAAACTCCACAGCGAAAACTAAAACCAAACTCCACGCTCATATTTAAAGGTACCTACTCGAAAATTTAGAAAAAATCACTGACCAAATCCTAAAGCAACCCTAGCCGATCGTGAAATCCCCTGATCACCACATTTCGACTGCAACACAGTTAAAAATGAAGAGATTACCGCAGCCCGCCAAGCGCGTAAATTTTAGGTTGGTCGGCTGGGTGCAGTTGTACTGCACTTTTTTGCATTCAGAGCTTTTTGCTAAAGTAAATGTTTATATGTATAACATACTAGCAGCGCCTCGCGGTTTCACCCGCGTAGTTCCCGTTCCCGTAGGAATTTCGGGATAAAAAGTAGCCTATGTCCTATTCCAGACTATAATCTATCTCTGTGGCAAATTTCATCCAGATCCGTTTTGCCGTTCTGGCGTGATAAAGGAACAAACATCCATCCATCTATCTATCCATCCATCCATCTAAACTTTCACGTTTATAATATTAGTGAGATGTATACATGTATAATGTATATGTTTTTGGTAGAGCTTGACTGAGTACTGCAACTTATGCTGAGCTTTGTTGGATGTAATTTAATGTAATTGGATGTAGATAGATGATTTCCTCGTTGCCGAATTTCGACCACGGCGGTCAGTACCTACGGTAAATAGCGAGGTGCGCAGGACATAATATAGGGCACAAGTGTATGCGCGACCACTGGAACACTCTCTATTCCCTCACTCTCATAAACCGATGGATACAACACAATGTTACACAAATAGTATAAAGTTACAACAACAAAGTAGATAATAGTAATAAGTAGATAGTGCGGTCTCGATAGAGCATACGCATTTGCTCCCCTTGGAGTCGAGACCCTAGGTCCGTGGGGTACCGAGGTTCTCCGGGTTTTCAAAAACCCGAATTATCTGAGCGTCTGGTCGAAGCGACGCGTGACCCGAGAGCTGGTGAGTATTTGGCGCAGCGCATCAGCATTGCTATACAGCGGGGCAATGCAGCTAGCGTCTTGGGCACGCTTCCGACTGGTATTGATATGGATCAGTTGAGCTACTTGTAGATTGTTTGCAACAGTCTGCAGTTAGGTCAATTGTTTCAATTGTAAATACTAGTTTTAGTTTAATTCTATTATTTGATTGTAATTTTCTTTGTTAATAAACACAACAAAGTACAAAAACTAAACAACAATGTAAATACATAATAACCAATTCACTTTCAAAGTGAAACGGCCGCCAAAAGCAACCTCTATGCTGAAAACTAACGTGTAATATTAGGTTATTAAATCATCGAAATTCTATTGAAATCTCATTTGGGCTCACTTTGCGATGCATTTGGGTGTAAAATCAAATTATGTAGGTAATTTCGGCATCCAAAGTTCGGTGTGGGTAATTTTCGGTAATTTTAGGGCACAGTGGAAATTCACAGGGCGGTCCTATCGTATGTTTGATTATAAGTTGATTGAACACCGCGGTAGGAAGCCTCATCATTGGCGTCGATAGTGCGCCTGACTCACCGACTGGAAGTATAGACAACATAATGCAGGCAAACCTTGAACTTTACCACCAATTTTACATACCTAGTTATCATCATCATCATCAGCCTATATCAGTCCACTGCTGGACATAGGCCTCCCCTAATGAGCGCCATAGCGCCCTGTCTTCAGCTTGCCGCATCCAGCATCTACCAGCAGTCTTTCGCAAATCGTCATCCCACCTGGTCGGAGTGCGTCCTACACTACGTTTTCCGAGTCGCGGTCTCCACTCAAGCCTAGTGCTATCTACCATTTCAGATTTTCAATATAATTTTTCATTTCATTAATATATTTATCAGATATACTTACTTACATAAGGATTTCTGGTGAGACCTAAACTAAGCACTAGGTTTGTACCTTGGGTGTCAAGAGAGCACTAGTTAAAGACTAAAATAGTTTTCAAAGATGTAAGTAGGTACATCATTTGAAATGAAAATTAATGTAAAATGACATACAAAAAAATATTTGATTTCTTACCTATTGGCACAATATAATATATATAATTATATATATACTATACTACCAACCTTACAAACGTTGTGCTATTAACCATTTCAGATTTTCAAAATAATCCATTGCCAAATATACTAACCCATTCCTCCTTAATATAAAACTAAATAAAAAATACACCGCAGACGCTTTCCAGAAGACATTTTAGAAAACACACGTATCGTAAGTATTATAATAGAAGGTAGTTTTAAAAAAAATGGCGTTATAAAGATTCGTAACACTTTAGATGCTCACGACACACATGCCGAAGTCGTCATTCTCCTAGCGAGACGGCGGCGGCGAGCCTGGGCAGTGAAAGCCTTAAATGTCTCAATAAGCAAAATTTTGAGAGTTGAGAAAGCCAGAACTACTAAACGGACCGGGATGAATTTTTTCATACAGGTATACAGTACTAGGTTTAGAATAAAGCATTGGCTACTTTTTATTTCATAAATCAACGCGTGTGAAACCGCAGGCTGAAGCCAGTGCTTTTATAAGTAAAAACACTTACTCGTTACTCACTAAACACCACAACAGAAGACAAACATGTTCTCCGATAAACCCCAAAACCGTATGTCACGCCACAAGCTCGCAATGCATAGACGCCCTATTAGTCGTGCATGCAACGGGCGCATGCAACCGCGCTATCTGAGATCAAGAAGCTTCAGTCGCGGGTTCAAAGATTACATAACGGTGAAGCTAAATTACACTTTGATTACTGAGTGGCTGATAAGCTTGCCCGTGAAATAATAATGCAGTACTAACAATTCCAAGGTTTTTTGTTAAAGTGCTAACCCGCACTTTGGGTATCTCTAAGAAATGAAATAAGTTTCCAAAAATTTTCGGTTTCGGCGGGACTCGAACCCGCGCCCCACCCTCAGTACGGGTGTGCTCTAACCAACTAAGCCACGAAACCCTAGTCGGTTCAACCGAAAATCTTTGGGACCTCTTACGGACTATAGCGCTGGTTCGAGTCCCGTCGAAACCGAAATTTTTTGGGAACTTAATTCATTTCTTATTCAATAGATTGTTGTAATTGTAACATTTTCTTTGGTGTTGATATCATGACTTTTTACCGACTTCAGGAGGTTCTATGTACAGATGTTTGTATTTTATGTATGTATGTTTTTTTATATAGTTAATAGACCTTCATTTGACCACTCCTCCAACCAGATGGGATGACGATTTGCGAAAGACTGCTGGCAGATGCTGGATGCGGCAAGCTGAAGATAGGGCGCTATGGCGCTCATTACGGGAGTCCTATGTCCAGCAGTGGACTACTATATAGGATGCTGATGATGATGATGATGAACGTTTGACGAAGTTTTAACTACAGCCGTGCTGGTGATTTTGTTGAAGAAAAAAAATAAACGAAAATGGGCTTGGAAGGAACACTTCGATAGCGCGATCTAATTTTTGAAGTAGCAACATCTAGTTAAAAATCGAGTCGAATTTAGTTTAATGTAATGAGTGATGGACATGGATAAAACGACGAATGAAAATACCTCTTAAAAAACCATTAAACTTTAAAACTAAAAGTAAAACTTACCTATATATATAGGTATACCTACCATGTAGAATAGAATAGAAAAACGTTCTAATCCAGAAAATTCTTATAAAATCACGCAAAAACCAAAATAAATCTTGAGTGCTTTTATCAAAACGTGACTATTGTGTCTCTTACCACAAATCTCCCAAATCACACGTGATATAGCCGTTCTATAGGTGCACACACCTAAAGGTACGTGCATATAGTGCCCTACTACGTGGCAAGACGAAGTCCGTCACAGCTTACGGCCATCGGAGCCGTAAATCTGTGAGACTATGTGCAATACACCAGTTGTCTAGAGAGCACTTAGTGCTGTCCTCGAGTTTGGTTGTGGTGCAAGATTGTGGTTGGCTTACCTTAGACAAGATAGTAGGAGTAAGCGACACCAGGTAGGTTTCATTTGGCAATAAGGGCCTTCCATGGTACTAGAGTGATTGAGGAACGATTTCTTATGTCCCATTTCATGAATTATGGTAAACACCACAACTCAGGTCCACATTAATCAAAAAATTTGATAAATTTAAAAAAATCCCAAAAAAATCTACTCCTACGGGACTAGAACCCGTAACCTTCCGTTAGTACGGGAATGCGCTTCCAATTGCGCTACGAGGTCAAGTGACGTAGAGTCGAAAAAGTTTGACACATGCGAAACGCACTAGCGGCTGGCCGTGATGCGGCGTGCCGCCACGTCACGTATACACGGTCTGCGGAAAATTTTTCGACACGCCGTATTTCAGCTCCGGTCCGCCACAATCGCCAGTGCTTCTAGAAATATTGGACCGCGCCGAGTGCGTGGAGGAGATACGACGCGCCGCATAATTCAACCGAAGCGGTAAACGACTGGCCGCAAGTCAGTGCGTCGATATCATGCGGTTTCATATAAAAACCGAAATGCCGCCCGCCGCAACAGCTCGCCGCATCACGTTAGCCAGCCGTTAGCGCGTAGTGCCGTTTTGTTACGAAGCGTTTGGCATTTGATTAAATTGATATACTTAGAAATTACCCCGAGTGTGAGGGCTTACGCACTTTAATAACAAAAACCTTAACCTACACTTAACATAGTTAGTGCATGATGAGGTTCATTCCGGAAATCCCCCACGGCCATCCCCCACGTGAGATGGTAAGGTTTACGCGACCCTTTTGGTGATACGGTTAGGTCCAAAGGAAAAAAGTGGTATGTGGTGGGTATAGTGGTGGCTAAGTCGAAGAGCTCACATTATTTTTTTACCCAAATTAATCGACTTTATTCACTTCAAAATTATGACTAAGAAAAAGATCACGACATAGAGCCTAAGAAGATGATACTAACGTTTACGACATTTAGATTAGTACTTAGTTGGTTGTTACTCTTTTCACTCAGCCAACACTGTTGGCTGAGTGAAAAGAGTATGGTCACTCAAAGTTGCTCTTATTGCTCTGAGCAAAGTTGTCAGCAAAACAAATCTAACCCGCTACCAGTCCATACCTTAACCCCAGTCTACACAATCGGCCATACCGGTTTATGCGCTTTTTAGCGCCTCGGAAAGAGAAAACGACATCTTAGAGGGAAGCAGCTGCGCGAGACCCCTGGCCGCCGTTTAGTTGCATGTGAATTATTTTTCTAGCGTTACAAGTAGATGCAGTTTTCAGGACAAGGACATTTTCCCCAGAGTTTATTTGTTCATGCGATGTTTTAACGAGATGTTTTAGATGCTTTTTTTATATTGTTGACATTCACGTCATTTCAGCTACTGTTTGAAGCTATGCACTCGTAGCTTATCTTATTAAGTTTTTCAAAATTTCATCAATTCGGTAACATCTGATTTATTGTTTATTTTCATTTAATATTTAAACATTACAATAGACAGGGTGAGTTAGTATTTATTTTAGTATCAATAAGTATAAAGGTGAGTGTGGATAGTAATAAAGAATTCAAATAAGTTTTTCTCTGAGAAAATAAGAAACCAAGAAATGTCAAAGCTACGATTAGGGTGGCGAAGTTTCCTTGGATTCCCAGAAATTTTCATAAGATGTCGCTCAACATTTTTTATTGTCAGTTCTAAGAATTACTTTCTGTTAAACATACTTTTGCACTTTGGTTTTAATAATACAAATCTACGCACTTTTCTCACTTTGGTTACCTAAATTTACAGACAGAAGTAAATTTCTACTATACAATAATTATAAATACCATAAAAACTGTCTAATGTTTTACCAAAATCAAACAATCATTGAAAATGCTAATACACCTCAAAACAAACCATGACTACCCTAATTTCAACAGGCATTCCGTATGAAAGCTCACTCATTCACGCACGGATCGGCAATCACGAATATTTGGCGTTGCGAGTAACACTTGTGAATATTCAATCGATAGTGTCAACTAGGCTTAACTAGAGGTAGCCATAGAGTACGCATTTGTTTTGCAATAGAACGTGCACTGGATTAAAATTCAAAGCAAACACGAGAAAACAGTGCCATTCTGAAGTTTTGAAAATGGAAACGATTTTTTATACTCTGTGAAACTAATACGTTTTGACAATCAAACTTCAGTTAGAGCGACATAATCGCAAATGATTAAAGCTCTTTAAATAATGATTAAATGACTTGGATGAAGTCATCCAAGTTCTTTGATCAAATGTACACTCCAACTCGAAAAATAACAACTAACACGCTAAAGGTTTCTTAGTCGCTTCTTTACTTTCTCTCCGTCTACATACCGAAGCGACAAAAATCAAAAGTACTACTTTATTTCCGTGTCAGTACTTTATTTTAAGAATTTGACCTTTTCTAAGTGTACATTTTGTATTTATGGAAATATAGAATCCATCCATCCGGATTTTGATTGGACAAAGGTATTGGATAAATGGAATGGGCACCTTATAGTCGAACATTAATTAATCTGATCAAACGTCTTATAAAGACCTGAAAAATTCTAAACAAACTATAGTAAATCTTTTCAGATAAATTTTGAAAATGGAAGCTATGTCCTATGACTCCGCGTTTTAACTACGAAGGTTACTACTATGGAGTCCGTGTTTCAGTGAACTCATTAGCAAATCTGATACAACCTCTTTGATGGACCTAAAACATAATGGTCGCCACAAGGTAGGTGAACGAACAGGCCGACAGGCAGGTATTGTTATGTATTGGAAGATTGCTCGACCACCGTGTAGATTGTGATACAGTAGCCTATTATGTGGTACTATTGCTTCCTGGTGAAGTAGGGCGTTTAGAGCAATTATTGTAGCATAGAGCCCTATGCTGTGCAGGTGGAAAGGCTAACTAGCTACGAATTGGTTTATTTACACCATACCAGTTTGATTAAGATATTGTTTCATGAAAAATGGAAGAATTTTCAGGGTTCTTGGAGGAACGAATACAAACTACTGAAGAATACTGTTTTGGTAATAGGGTATTTAACTCTATATGAGAAAAAAAACAAAAAATATGTTATTGAGACACCTAAAGGCAAAAACATTGAACACCATGAAATAGTAGGTACTAATGTTATTACCTACGTCATAAGGCTGAGTATTTAATTAAACTAAAAAGTATCAACTGTCATCAGCACATCAGCGCTTTTGCATAGGTACGTACAAAAGCAACTGACGTCATGACCAAAGAGCAATATGGCGTCCACTACGTCCAGCGTTTTCGTAAAATCACCCGCGAAACCGGAAAATGTCAATTTAAATGCATTTATGGCACTTATCGATTGAATAAATAGATAATTTTTTTCTGTAGTTAGTTAGCACTATAGAATCTAATTAAGACAATGTCGTGACAGACGGTCAGACGGACAGCGAAGTCTTAGTAATGTAAGGGTCCCGTTTTTACCCCTTGGGTACGGAACCCTAAAAATGAGTGTAATAACCCTTTTATTTATGTGCATAGTTTATTAAGCGGTTTTAACATAATGACTTCCTACAATAATCTCTAGGACTTCGACAGGTTGCAACTTATTTCAGCCTCGGCGTAAAAAATGTATGTAATTATTTAAAATTATTTCTCCTAACCTCATGACGTCATCGCAAATGGAAAAATAATGTGACCATAGTTTCCATAAATCCATTAAGCTGCCATCAAACATTCCACATTTAAAATACCTAACGTAATAATCTCAAGACGTTCCCTGTTTAAAATAACAGATGACAGTCGCATGTTTTATTCATTGCCGGCTCGGAAGGAAAGTTCGTCGGCCGATAACTCAGAGAGGCGTCGGTGTAAGATGAAGTCCGCGGTAACGTCAATTTACATATTAATTGGTTCGATCGTTATATCGTGAAGCATAGTAGGTGCCTCAGTCAATCTATCTATGGTTATTGTTTCTTTCCTTACTAAAGTATGCCAGCGGCTTCGGTCAGGTGGTAGGTACTAACATATTATAACGATGCTTCTAGTCTATAAGACTTACAGCCGGTTTTCCATCCGCTTGCGTAAAGATCGATTTTGTATTTTAACCAAAATTTGGTTCGTAATAAACACAAAATCGAGCTTTACGCAGAGGGACTACACTCCTATACAAAGCACTAATATAGCATTTTAAAGCACTTCTTATACTGATGTTGTGAGTGAGTGTGTGTTTTTCGAGTGTTTTTATGCAGTTGGCAACACTATTACTATACAAAACAATACAAAAACACTTTATTGTACAGCAGAAAAAGAACATTACAAAAAGACATTACATGAGACAAGTACAATGGAATTTATGACCTCCAAGCGTCTAATCAACTAAAGCGTATTTGATGAGTTATCACAATACTCGTCCGTTCTCAGCTCCTTTTGTAGTACTACAAAACAACCAAGTACTACAAAAGTACTTTTGTAGTACTAAGTACTACAAAAGTAGCTCCATATGGCGAAAAAAAGTAAAAAAGCGGGGACCGAATTGGGTTTTTATAGTTTTTAACCGACTTGGAAAAAAGTTGGAGGTTCTATATTTTTTATGTACTTCGATTTCTCCATCATCGATTTGGATGATTATTTTGCAGTGGTATAGAAAATTATCCCGAGGTGGTTTTACTCCCGAGGGATTACTAATTCTCCACTAAAACTAAAATACTGTTTAAAACTACAAGGGATTCGAATTCGATTTTAAGTTTTTTCAAACTTAGGTATCAAATAAGCTCTTGTTACTAGTACCTCTACAAATAAAACACAATAGGAACACATTTACTTAAGATAGCTCTTTATTCTCTACTCTGCTTAAATGAAAAACCTCAAAGCGACACATAAAACTATATTTTTACATATGTTTTGCAAGTGTCTTATATGTTTTTATGACTTTAAAGTCGCGTACACCCCGTCACTCATTTGTTCTATGGAGTGTTCGTGAGTCTGCCAAATAGTCTGCAAGTAAGGAATGCAGGCCGCGTGCTGAGCAAATCCGATAACTGCGATCGTAGACTCAATTCCGAGGACGCGATTACTGAGGCACCAGAGCTGAATCTTAGAGTGCCTGTCGTGTCCTGTCATGTCGACTTATATCATGGACACTTCATTTCTAGTGGTTCGAACTTTGAATTTGGAGTTTTGGATTACATACTAACCTACGTCACAGATTAACTGTGTATTATTACGTAGGTACATAGATAGATAGATAGGTAATACTTTATTGTACCACACAAACACAGAAAACCGTACAGAAATAAAAGCTACGAGAAGAGGTACAAAGTACAAATATAAGGTATCGCTGTGAGCGATCTCTTCCAGGCAACCTTGGGATGGACTGGACATGTAAGAACAACAAAGACGGTGGCACTTGAAAAAATAATAAAATAAATAATTCATACTTACGCTACTAAATACCTACATAACCTACAAAATTACAATAAACTTACATGAACATAAGGCTATGTAGTCTACCTTTTTGTATTGTGATGCTGAATGTTTGTAACTAGCTGGCCCCGCAAACTTCGGTTCCGCATAGAAACAGAGGTAACGATACGAAAAGTGTATGAGAAAACAATTTTCTTCATATTTCTTCCCGTCGTGAATTTTTTATAAGTATTTTTAATTAGGCATGCTTGGATGACGATTTGCGAAAGACTGCTGGCAGATATTATTTAGAATAAGAAATAATAGAAGTAAAGGTTACTTCCTAATAGTCTGTTATCTTCATCATTTTTTTTTTTGTTGTAACGGATGTTAACAATAGATAAGTATAGCTTACTTACAATACCTACCTGTCGTTTTAATGTATATATTTTCTAATACAAAAATCACAATTTGTTAAATCGCAAGATTGGCTCACTAATAGCGCTCCGTTACAAACCTCTGTGGTTTTTTGGATGTTATTATTATACTTTTGTAATACCTAACCTTTAAGTTGATAAATAAATAAAAAAATAAAAAAGATGCTGGATGCGGCAAGCTGAAGACAGGGCGCTATGGCGCTCATTAGGGGAGGTCAATGTCCAGCAGTGGATTACTATAGGCTGATGGTGATGACGATGATGATGCTTGGTCAAGCAGCAAAACGGCTAAACCGATTTTTATAAACGATGTAGGTACTTATTTAGTTTATAGGAACAAAAAAAAGTTTTTTCCCTATCTATCGTATTTTTTTTAATCTGGACATTTACATTCGTTAACATAAATCTAAGAGTTTAAATATACACATTTTGCTTGGTTTTCGCATTAATCGGTCTCTTAATAGCAGAAACAAGTAACCATGATGGCAGTGCATCTCCGGAGCTAGTACAAAGAAGTGTTAAATAGTCGCGGTGTTGAGTTTTTACCAAAGAATATTTTGTTATTGCTAGCACCATAACAATCATGCACTAAAATAAACAAATAGATAAAAAGCAAAGGGTTTTTGCGGCAATTGTCTTCGAAATCACGATTCAGCCCTTTGCGATTATTCGCTATCGAGTTTAGGACCGTCCCAGAAATTCAATATTACGGACAGCGGTAAAAACGAAACGTCCCAAAAAGTATTGGGGTCCCTCGACAAATTTTCGGATGCTGAATGTTTAATACCTGCCTAAAATAAAGAAGGTACAACGATTTTTTGTATCTTTCGGATATTCGATATACACTCGATTGTGAGAACGGAATTTTGATTATTGACTGCCATGACGTTTGCACATTCAGTAAGTTATTAAATTACCTTCATTAGCTACAGCCTTTAAATTCTGTTAATAAACTCCTTTTCATCATCATTTACAGGCCGTTTGCACGCATTGTGGATTTCATCATCATCATCATCATCAGCCTATAGTTCACTGGACATACGCCTCCCATAATGAGCGCCATAACGGCCTGTCCAGCTCGCCGCTCCAGCATCTGCCTGCAGTCTTTCACAGGCGTCCCACACTTCGTTTGCCTTGGTTGTGGATTTAGGCCTTGTCTTTACTGGACCATTCTGTTAGGTCCCTTTTGAGTAGTCTCCAGAAACAGGCATTACAGTAATAAATAAATAATAATGCTGGACAATTCACACAGCATTATCTAGCCCCAAGCTAAGCAGAGCTTGTGTTATGGGTACCAGATAACTTATTTATACATAATACAATACATAGATAGATATTTTTTATTAAACATAGAAAACGAACAGAACACCCTGAACGAATGTCTGCAGATCGTACACACATTTGTTCCGAGGCGGGAATCGAAACCGCAACCTCCTGCGTCGCAGGTACCGCGCCACATCTCGGCGGTCGTGTCGAGTAATGACATTGGACTATCAATCGAGTGATTATGTACACACTTAACTATTAACTCTATTTTATATACTAATTTCGTCGACCAGAATAATTTTCTAATAATCTTCTTACTGTCTCAAGCCATTTATCACATAGGTTCATCGACCAAGCAAACATATACATCCGATAGCGCCGCCAATTTATGTGACCAGATAATTAGTTTTCCATCATTGGGAGCAAACAGAATGTGTTGGCCTAATTCTAATTTGTGTAATGCAGGAATTCAATCATGGCTCTGTGTTCTGCTCTGTCACAGTTCATAAGTATGTATTTATAGTGACAGACAGACAGCCATAGGCTTTCTACTTCTTTCTGTTGCCTTTTTGCAAGTGAACAGCTGCACAGCTGAATGATGATGTGATGAGATGACAAAAAAAATTTTATGTTACATATCATATGTAACATAAACAATTTTTTTCTTAAACTATTTTTTTTAGTTTTGTAGGACAAAAACTAGTAATCTATTAATTCTTAATTTTTTAGGGACTTACTTGGTTTAAAATCTATACAATAGTAAAAGAATCATTGAATCGGTCCACAAATGGCGGAGAAATCGACGAACATTCATAAAAAACATATAGCAACAACCGAACAAAGGACCTACCTACCGAACTTCTCCTTTTTTAACGATTAAAATCTGGTACATTGAAGATCTAATACATTATAAACCTAAAATAATGACCAAGCATCTTGGCGAGCATTGTTACTTCAACGGAATGCTATGTAATCTGGAACATTCTGGAACATTCTGTCCCCTAATTGTGGTACTAATTGCCTCCACCCTTTCTAGATTGCCGTGGGACATAGGGATAGCAAGTTCGCTGAGCAAAGTCTTTAGACTCGTATGTCTTTGTTGTTGGTTTGTTACTGGTAAGTGAATTGGGAACTTATTGATTGTTCTGTTTACGGTACAATTTTATCTGCAAGAGTAAACAAAGTCATGTGGGGTTTCTAGTTAGTTTAAGTTAGTGATTTCTAAACTGTGTTAGTTAGGTACTTCGTGATTATTTTCTGAAGTTTAAAGACGTGACCCTTCTTTATCCCACAGTCGGGTTAACCATTTAATATACTACCTACGTGTTTTGAAGTAGTACCTAACGTTCGTTCGTTACAATCCTTGAAATTTTGTTAGTCGAATTCGGCTTTTGAAATACGTCTTGTTTGCAAGTAGGTACACATTTTTTCAGCAGTGGGATAATTCCCAATTTATGACTCCATGTTGATGTTATTTTAAATGTCAACTTTAAAATTCGAGTCTTCAAAATAATTTCTAATCAGCCAAACCACGAGCGGGACATGAAAATTCAACGAAAATCTAGTCTAGATTTCTCCGAATCCTCCCGAGGCTTTTGAACCGTTTGCTTGGTTGGGTAGTTTTAATATAGCAAAGTAGATGCGTCCGTCTGTGGTGCCCCTGGTTCAGTGCTGGTGCAATATTTTTGAAATTTGTTACGGCGCAACTTAGCATATGAATATGCGACGGATTGTATTGTCAGGGAATGCGGAATCACAGAAAGACTGGAGAATATTATGCAGATTATGTTATATTTTGGTGCATTATTTTTGGCTGAGAGAAAAAACCTTTTTGTATCTTGCCTTTTTTTTTCAATTTCATTACGCAAGCCTTTTGGGGCAGAACACAGAGAAAGCGGAAAGATTTTTTTTTTACATAAGTAGTACGATTATTATTTTACGTATTTACCTACATAATTATTCATATTGTTGTGATTTTCTTTTCTTTTTTCTTGTGTGTAATTTCATTATTTTTTAGTTGTTTTAACTTTAGGTATATGATTCGATGTTCTAGGCATAACAATTTGGAGATATCTGTAATGTTATGATATATTGAAAATTACAATCAAATAATAGAATTAAATTATAACTAGTATTTACAATTGAAACAATTGAGCTAGCTACAGACTGTTGCAAACAACCTACAAGTAGCTCAACTGATCCATATCAATACCAGTCGGAAGCGTGCCCAAGACACTCGCTAGATATATTTAAATAAATGAATAAATTCTTATTTCAAAATTGACGACCTCTGTGGCGCAGTGGGTGAAGATCTGCCTGTGACGCAGGTTGCTCTTGGTGGCCACCAAACTCTGTTTTCTGTTTTTATGAACCAGTTTGTCCCCGCAAGCGTATTTTCGTTAAAATAAGTAGACTACTAAGTCAGTATTTTGCAAACTTTTGGCCTTATTAGTAGGTAATACTATACACTACAAGTCAGTCATGCATGTAGGTAGGTAACTAAACAGTGCTGTAAAGTGTTATAACACCACTTTAGAAAGCTTTATCAGAAAACGTTTATTGTTTCTGGTATTTTCTCATTACAAAAACTTTCCAAGCGAAAAATTTCACCACAAAAGCATAAATTTTAATTTCTTACAATTTTGCCTCTTCTATATTCTTTTCTGGCGTAAATATAGGTACGATCCAGTTGTTTTGTAAATAGCATTTATCTCCGTCGAGGGAGAGCCTTTTCGTAAATTATTGGCCTCTGGGCATCAACCCTACACAGTTAGCATATTGAAGGGATAACATACCCTTTATCTTGTTAATAAGGTACTGGGTTTGAGGAAAATTTCCTTGAGCTTTTGGGTAATTGAATCAATGGTTAACAGAAGAATGCCTGCGGGGAAAACTTAATCAAATTCTTAAACCTATTGTGCGGAAGAATTTCATAAAATCTTTCCGAACCAAACCAATGGTAAATTTATAATTCAGCATCGACTGTTCATGTCATTATGCTATGTAAAAAGAAAAAAAGTAGTCAAATTGTCTTTCAGTAGATTTGAGCGCTGGACCCAAAAGTGACTATAGTCACTTTAAGCTCTGGTCAAATATTAAATGTAGTCAAATTGTGTTCTAAACAATCCAAGGCTTACCCATAATATTGTATTAACGCATGCACTGCCCGGCCCGCAGGACTCGGAGGTGGATATGTGCGTTGTGGGTCATGGAAGTATTAGTAAGTATATCGCATTCACTGCCCAGTCTCAGCTGTGTGACCCGTAGGGGTGAGCAGCCGCCTGCCGGACCCAGAGATGGACATGTGCGTTGTGGTCCATAAGGATGTTAATAAAACAGGATCCAAATGCAACTTTACCTAGCTATTTTTATAAACGTACCATAAAAAGAAAATAAGAAAAGCTTGAACGAATACCACTGGACCAAATTTATTCCAAAAAAAAGTAACAAAGTCCATTCAAACATTTCTATCCGCAAAACCAAAATAAATTCCACACAAAAAACATTCTGGGAACCGCAAAGAAACCAATTATTCGCAACTTAACGCCACAGCAATCAAGGCACCAAAGCGGGAATCCGTGGAATGCCACAGAAAAAAGATTCGCGAGACAACAAAGATTATTAAAAAAGCAGGCGGCCGGTACACGTTCAATAAAATCCGCCTGAAACTCGGGACTAGTCTGCTAAACAGCTAGGGAACTTTTTATTCGCCTCATGACCTATATACCCTGGTAAGTTTCTTACTGGCTGTTATCATGAGGGGGTAATCCCAGCCCCGGGTCCCCAACCCGGGGCTGGGATTACCCCTTCATCGCACTTCGGTGGTGGATTTGTTCTGCAGGAGGCACTGCTGCCCGCTCCATGCTGGATATTCCTCAGTCGCCTCTATTATTATTTTTTTAATTCAGAACAGAGACAACCTTGAAAAATGTTTATTGTCGCGATGGTACCTATACGTCGCCATGCGTTATCTATACTAATATTTTAAACAGGAAAGATTTTGTTTGTTTGTTTGAATTGAATAGGCTCCAAAACTACTAAACCGATTTGAAAAATTCTTTCGCCATTAGAATCCTCCATTGAGAAGAGAAGAGAGAAGGAGATGATGAAGATGCTATAGAATCTACCCGTGTGAAACCGGGGCGGACCGCTAGTAATTGATAACTTTGTAGTGACACAGATAAGTTTAAAATACGCGGCGCAAACGTGTTTCGCAATTCAGCTTTTTCATTAGTTAAGCCGAGTTTAACCAGTCACTATCCGATCCTCGCCTAGTTCAGACCTTCCACAGAGGTTAATAGATTAAAGACATTGGTGTAAAAGAAAATTACAATTTAAAATACAATAATAATTACAACTAATATTTACACATAATCTATTTTCTAAAAATCTAAGCCGTCACCAGTCGGCAAAGTGCCCAGATTGCTGGCAGCATTGCCACGTTGAATGGCAATGCTAATTCGTTGACCGAAATAAAAGCCAGCATTCCGATCACCTGTGGACTAAGTAATAAGTAATTGGTGTAATAAGTATTAACAGACTATAATAAAGTTCAGATAATGTGTTAAATCTTTTTCACTTTCTTTTAAATAATCTTTTAATAAATTTGTTGTTGCTATGTACAATTCAATTAAAACCTGCATGCCATAGTCTATTATTATTTTTACACACCAATGTATATTGGTCAAACACGTTGACTCTAAAACAACTATTTGTCACCTTTTTACACGTGTTTTTGCAAATAAATGACTTTTACTTTCTATTTTTACTTTTTGGGAGATATAACTCCCGCAATATTGAGGACAATAATGACAATATTCATTAAAATTTAAGTATTTAACTAAAACTTGCAGCCATTTTTGTTGACCATTTTCATTGGAACTCTTGTTAACCAACCATACTTTCCTAGGCTGTAACTTGAGCCGGCCACCAGCTCCCATTCAAAACACCAAACAACGTAGGAAATTAAAATGTCTAGTGGAAAAAAAAGTTGTGTGTTTTCTTTGAATATCGTGGCAATAATGCTTTTAGTCGGAGAGGAAAAAAGATGGAGAAGAGATTTTATGCGCTGATTTAAGCTGGAACGTTATTTTTTATACATAAATACTAGTTTCTAGCCGCCGCTTCGCATTGTTTAAGGTTATTTCTATCCCATGGGAACTGAGTCAGGGGACAAAAGTGTGTCCATGTTTAATTCCAGACTTAGAACTACCTGTATGCAACATTTCAGCCCGATTCGTTCAGTAGTTTTGGCGTAGAGGTAACAAACATCTAAACTTTCGCATTAATAATATCAGCGCAAAATAACAGCAGCTGCATTTGAGATTGAGGTTTTTCATTTTGTTAATAAGATTGCTTATTTTTGACGTAGTCGTAATTTTAACGCCGTATACCGTAAATCAACTCCGCCGGACCTCCATATCTTTCAAACTACTACATATTTATCTTTTAAATTTATATATGGTAAAGTTCAGGACTTACTCTATCGATCATATGTTTCGAAAACACGATTCCATAAAATTTTCTCCATAGAAAAACATCGCAAAGTTACCTCTAATAATTTACTAAAACCTTGATTTCTCAATAAATACAGAAATTAAGATTTTGAGAATAAGCATGGTTAATAAGCAATTTTTACATTTTATATGTTCCAGTTTTTTTCAAATAATTTACTAATTAATAGATATTAGGCAAAAACTTGCGTTGCTATGCCCTGTCCCGCTCCTATGAACGCGAAATCCTATATCTATCCTTTTCATAAAATGGCGCCGATTGTGTTTCAGAAAAACTGTTGTTTCAACTGACTTTGGAAAATATTGGGAAGTTCCAAAACCACCGCTCAATCTCACCCCATAAAACATTCTTTTAGCCTTCTGATGAAAAACAAACACGTCGAAAATCCATTCCTAGCTCGAAAGTTTGTTGAAGGAAGTACATTTTCCCTGTGAGTTTATAATTTGAGACCAAAATTTCGGGGGATATTCCAGCGAACAAAACCATTGACACTTGTAAACTACGACGTAGCGAGCAAAAATTTATGACTTTTGTTTTCTCAGGATAGTTCTAGTTTAGTTATTGCTATATTGATTTACTGCCATAGGTTTTTCGAGGTGAAAAATTTCTACTTGCCGATGATTTAAAAGTGTTAGAAGTTGCAATTTATGTGCAATTAGAAAAGTGTTAAGTGGGAACGTAGCGAAAACGAATATTTTGCTGTTATTCGTATTTGCGGAAATGTATGTATCTGTTAGTTGAATCTATACTTTTGTAATCTTTGTACAAATAAAGTAAGAATAATAGATTTATTTGGTGTCTTTTGTGGGTGAAAAAAAACAAGGGATGGCACACATTGTATTAGTTGGTCCTTAGGAGTAATATTCATGAGAAAAAAAAATTCATCACATTAAGTAATTTTTATTAAGTAATTTAATAAAAATTACTTAATGTGATCTGTAGATTACAACATACTTCTCTGCGAGTCTGGGCAATGGTCGGATCTTTGGACAAGGACCGAGTGTACATAATTCGTAAGAGGATAATGTAATATTACTACAAATAAGTGCGCGTCACGGTCAGATATTAAGATATTAATGTCCTAAGCAATTTGCGTTTGTTGCTTTAAGAGCAAAAAATATTTTTTCGCGGTCGAATCTTTGGACAAGGACACTTTGTGCATAATTTATAAGCGGTTAATGTAATATTGCTCAAAATTTATGTGTGTTATTTACACTAACAGTTTTAGATATTAATCTCCTAAGCAACTTGCGTTTGTTGCTTTAGGAGCAAGCACTATTTCTTCGCGGTTCCTGAGTTTGTATGAGTTCACATAATAAGAAAATAACTAACCAAGGAAGTCATTCTATCAAAATAGTGCTTGAACCTTCCGGAAATCGAATCGTAGCACAAAAAGGTGGGAACGAGCGAGCGGCCGGCGAATTTCCTGTGTGAAGCACTGATTAAATTTGCACGTGGACGTTTGCACGTGAATGTACCGGGCTTGTGAATGGTGAACGCGACTGTACGCGGATTTTTCACTTTATTCGCGGAATTGGAGATTTCTTATGGTGTTAGCGGAATTCGCGCTTCGTACGTAGCAAGCTGCAATTTCGTAGTAGTCTTTTGTTTATTTCAACCTGCCTTCATTTGTTTTTGTGCAGATTTAAACCAAATTCGAGATAAAAAAATCTATGGAGGTAGAGTGGCCTTAGTCTGAGTTAATACAAAAACCATTCGATAAACGTAATCGAGAAACATTGATGTCTTCCACGAAAAAGGCTTGGAATGATAGTAGACACAATCAAAGTGTACCTTAAAAAATGCAATAAATAAGTCTCATTTTACTATTAGTATTCGTGCTATGCGTGAAATCACTAGAGTTGTTATAATGTTTGTCAACTCACACATACATAGATTCGTTTTTATCTTCGAAATTAAGAGAATTGTTGAGTGCGCGTGTTTTACCTCTATGATTGTCGTGTTTGGGTTAGACTTGGTACGCTCATAGGACGCAAAGGAAATACTTAGATTCGGTGCAAGTACCCAGTGAAATGTTTTCCCTTGTCTTGATTTTTCTTGAAGCACCAATTGAAGGCATTTCTGTGAGCAAGCTATGTTAAAGGTGCTCTATCTACTTACTTTTATAACTGCGGCTGTCATGTCAAAGTGCAACAAATCACTCAAAAAATATTCGAAAACTATTACCGAGTTTGCGTTTGTAAGGAACGATCGTGATCATACTACGATAAGTAGTTCCCCTCGATCCGGTAGGGGCGCTACAAGGCGCTAAATGTATAGGAAGGATTCGAAATCGATGGAAGTAATCGAAAGATAATGCGTACAGTAAGTCGTACTAGGGCCTCAGAAGAACAAAAGAACAATGAACATACGAAACAAAGGACAGTCAGAACTACAATCGGGACATGGTTCAAGTGGTTCGAGTGTCAGAGTAAACTACCCCAATGTTTACCAACTCAGGTGTATGCGTAGGTTCTAGTACCTCACTACCAGGCCGTTGTCCGTTACTATTAAAGCAATCAACCCCCAAATGTATCAGAGTATGGCAAACAATCAATCAAATGCACCTTGAGATGGTCTTGTGTGAGATGGCAAGTGGTAATCAAGGCAACAGCGTCAGAAGTACGTATTCATGGCAGACCTTTCATTGTTATATGTAAAATTAATTATATTCCGCCTTAACGACATCTCAAATTGACAGATTTCTTTCTTTCTAATGGCTGACCGGCGGCGTTAGCCCAAGGCCACGACTAGCCCGCCCGCGCATCCTGCGTCTTGCGTCTGCGTACGCGGCGAGAACAAATCAAAAAAGTTGTTTGAGCGTGCGGAAAAGTGACATAGCTACGCAAGTTGCAAGACGTGGGACGCGCCGTAAGACGTATCGCCCGATGTCGTGGCCTTGGCCTTACGGGACGTAATGTAACGTGTAAGAGATGATTTATATTAGACCCGTGCTGTGTCCGAGCCGGGCCGAGGCCGGGGTGGGCCAGAGCAGTTAGTACGCAGAAGTTAGTTGACGGGCCCGGACGGGACACGGATCATGCACTGTTTAATATAAACTACTTCATTCAAAATGTATGTAACGTTTTAAATCCGTGCCCCGTACGGGCCACGTACACGGGCCGCTCCAGGGCACGGCCCGGTCTAATATCAGGTCTAAGTCATCCCTTACACAGAGAACGAGAGAATGTAAGCACATGGAGTAACACAGCATGCTCGCTGTGAATATGTGCTGCATTATGTCCCATAACACTGTTCCGTACCCGACATAATGACGTCATAAGAAGTCTCAGATGTGTCGTCTATGTAACGTCCCCTTACGTCTTTGCTATAAAATGCACCACAACCCTTTTAAGTATACTGCAGCGAATGTATAATAAATCTTCCTTCATACAGAAAACATTGAATTTCATGGTCGCCGACCGACGTCCTATAAAATTAACAATTCTTATCACTGTCGACGTCGTAAAGCTCGTATGAGACCACAGATGGTGTACCAGTTACTACGGAGCTTGGGGACACAGATGACGGTATAGTTGGTGCTACGATAAATCCACATTGGTAGATTTTACGCCCCTGTTAATAAATTAATAAAAATAAATTCGATTTCGGCGGGACTCGAATGCCATAATCGGCGCTTTAGTCCGTAAGAGGTCCCAAAGATTTTCGGTTGAACCGACTTAGGTTTCATGGCTTAGTTTGACTTTTTCATCTTTTAGATAATCTGATATTTTTAGTAGCCTTTTTGCACAGAAAGGTTTTGAGAATTTGTTCGAATTTATTTACTGATAGTTTTTGCAACTCACTAGGAGTTTGGTTGTAGAAGCTTATACATTGCCCTTTAATTGTAAAGCCTGGTTGTGGGCACAGCGAGTTTATTTTTATTTCTTGTATTTACATTATGTATATCGCTTTTTTTCAGGGAAGCTTTTGATGTATGTCATGCTAAAATTAATATTCACCTTCACTTATTCTTCTTCAATACTAAATAGTGTGAAAAAAATACACCGACGTATACGAAACTGGTAAATAGAAAATAGTGTGAAAAAAATACGGAAAAGAACCGTATTTTTTTCACACTATTTCGTATTTACCAGTTTCGTATTATGTACGTATACGTATACGAAATAGTGTGAAAAAATACGGTTCTTTTCCGTATTTTTTTCACACTATTTTCTATTTACCAGTTTCGTATACGTCGCTGTATCCCAGCTATAAAAAGAAGCTTTTCCACTATAATGATCATTGGGAATGATAGTGCATTTTCACGATTGCCGAGTTATTTATGGTGACAAGTTGCGAAGTCGTAAAGGGACGTTTCATGAATATTGCGATGCGGTCGTAATTTTTACGTTTATATAACTCTTCAAATAGCCTGTCTGAAACTCCTGTCCACGCTAGGATAAGGTAGATGAATATTTTATTAATATAAACTGATATAGAAAAATAATAATGTAAAAAGAAAATCTTTATAAACAAAGAATATAACAATCAAATAATAGAATTAAATTAAAACTAGAATTTACAATTGAAACAATTGAGCGAACTGCAGACTGTTGCAAACAATCTACAGGTAGCTCAACTGATCCATATCAATACCAGTCGGAAAATGTAAATTTTTACATTTTCCTTATTTGAATATGTAGGTACTTTATTGTATTGTATGACATTCTATGTCACCTACATAAATGTAGCAAAAACTCCTTGACTTTTTAACTGATCATTTACCAATAGAGTTTCTCTGAAGGATACGTAGTGTAGGACGCCCTCCAACCAGGTGGGATGATGATTTGCGAAAGACTGCTGGCAGATGCTGGATGCGTCAAGCTGAAGACAGGGCGCTATGGCGCTCATTAGGGGAGGCCTATGTCCAACAGTGGACTACTATAGGCTGATGATGATGATGATTTACCAATGAAATTGTTTATCTTGTTTATTCTAGGGCCCATATTATGAAAACGTGCTCAAAAATCTTTACTCAAAAATCTTTACTCATAGATTAAGGAATGAGCAAGCCCTTATAATACGGGCCTTACTCAAACCACTAATGCCTGCCGTATTACGATTCGGTAAACGGTTCAGGTTTTAAATAAGTTTGGATAATTAAGGACGTAGCACATAATGTATATCTAAAACGAATACCGCACATGATATTTTCTTTTTTACTTATAGGTATAAACTTGTAATCTTTACATAATTTTTTTTATTTATGATGTTTTTTTGTTGGTCATTATGCGTATTAGTCAATGTGCGTCTAAACGATTTTACAGTGGCAAAATGGCTAACAGTAATCTTCAAGTAAGTGGACCGGGAGCTGTCTGTGATCTGATGCCGTCAATATAAAATGCTAAACATTACGAAATAAATCTCAAATTTGAATACAAATTTTTGTTCTGTGCGGCGGTAGAGTGATCCAGATCTACGACCAATTTTGCCCACCGCAACATTTTCAGCAGTGCATCTTGTCTGCATAGAATATGCGCTATATGTAATATTCAAGCACAGATTGTTTCTATACCGTTCCCTAAAACACAGAAACCGTGAATGGAAAATAATAACAGCCCTCAATTCAAAGATCAAAGCTCTAATTCAATATCAAAACTCTCAGCACGTAACACTTACGTATGAATAATTTAGGGTTACCCTCGAGAAAGTACAACTTTCTAACTGGCGGTTACAACCAAGTAACAGAATACTTTTGCCCGACCTACGAAAACGGAAACGTGCCTTCATTCTACTAATGAGTTGGTAGACTTTGTCAGGGATTTAAAAAAGAACTTAAGCATATTTTCCGAAGTACTTGCGGCGGGCGGTTCACTTCCACTGTTTTGTTTTTGTAACCGCCGGAACTTTTTAATGTTTATTTAGAACAAAAAAGTTTTTAATCGCGTTTTTGGTGAACCAATTTCAGTGATAAAGTCTTCGGTTTGTTTCGCAAGTGGTTTTCGATTTTTCGTGGCTTGTCTTTTTAACTTTTATTGAACCAAGTGGGTTTTGTTGAGAGGATGTTTAACCGTTAAATTTCGTTTACAAAGAAGATATTAGTTCGTTAAAACACGGGAAATCTTTGTTTCTAATTACATTAAAGAAATTTCAACCATTTTATTTTTCTACTTTCAAACACCAGAATGCACTTTTCTCGTAAGTGGTATAATCCAGCTTCTTTCTTCAAATACAATTTCAGCTAAATTTACTAGAGACGGCTCGCAACGTGATGTAGATATGTACACAAAAGGGTATGTTGCCCGTCAGCTAGTTTCCGAGCTACAACGTTATGATACATTGACCAAAAGATTGACCGACTAAAAAACCTTGATTATTATTCATTCATGGGGAACCGAATGAATGAATGAATGAACACTTTATTGCACCGACCACTTTAGAATAGAATAGAATCATTTCTTCACAGAAAATAGGTCAATAGTTTGAATGCTTCATTTGGTTTGGGCTGGTTTGTTAATGTTAACACAGGATGTCCGTGGCAGAGTTCAAATTTGAAATTTGAATATTTTAAAAACTGTTGCCCGGATAAGCTGAAAAGAGATATCATTCGATGCGACGAGAATGCGGATTTTACGACCATAGTTTCGCAGTTGTCTAGTTAGTATGGTGTTTTCAAAGTAGAAGCGTTTGTTCAACCAACAATTTGTGCGTCACAATTTAGAACAATCTTGTAGGCTCACTTTCCACAAAATTCCACAAAAATAGGATTTTTACTGACTCTGTATCTGGGGGCACGGCAGTGCGCCCAGATACAGAGTGGTTCGTCATTAGAGCAAAAGGTTCTCAGTAGAAATACGTTCGCAATGCGATTCGTCACGAGAACGAAACGTCCACAATTGAAAAAGTGCTGTCTTTACAAAGCGAAATGACTTTTTGTCAAACAACAGCTGTTTAAAATAGTCACAGAACAAAAAGTCCTCAACTTTATTGTGAATTTGATCAGTCTATGCATCTGTATGTCAGAAGTCTCGTCCGCCCTCGGCGTTGCTAAGCCTGCCTTAATAATGTGGACATTCGACTCATAAGTCGCTGTTACCGTCCTACTGCTGTCTCCTTGTATTGACATAAATGGGTAACGTGCTACTCTCCCATTACTGGCTAACATTTCTGTTTGTCTTTTGTTTTTCTGAGACCAAGGGGCACGTCGTGCAGAAAAATGTAACGAAATTTTAGTTCGGTAGGGCTGTATTTGCTGTAATTGACAAGTTATGAGAACTTTGTCCTTTTGCTCTCTTTTGAAATTGCTTTTTGTATAATTTCATTGTTACACATTCCACATTGATCAGAAGACATTTATACATTTATTTAGATAATTCGTTATTAATATAATCATCTGGTTAAACATTACTTATTACCCCAGCCATGTCATTTTGTGCACATTGGTTCATTTTATTATATATATGTAGATATTAAATTGGAAAATTACCAACATTTTATTTCTTGTATCCTTCGGGTAGTGGGTAAATCATCCATTAATAACTTAAAAAATTGGTCAAACTCTCGATCATGTAGTCATAAACGGAATTTTAGGAAGTTTACTTTTTACTCCTTTAACGTTCTGGAGTTTACGTCCACGTTTCACACTAGACTAAGATTTGATAGTACTTTTTATTAATTTGTATTGTGTTATGTATATCAGTTATCTAGTTCACACACAGTTGTTATCTAGTATACCTTAACACAAGCTCTGCTTAGCTTGGGGCTAGATTATAATATGTGAATTGTCCAGCATTATTAATTTATTTATAAGCAAAGCCTGGAAATCAAAATCTTCTCTTATTAACGTATCTGTCAGTCAGTCTGTGCAGCCAACTGGCGGATTTCTACTACTCGGGAGTTGCTTAAATCTGTAGATGCGGAACTATTCAAGGAGAATTGGATTCCAACTTCATTCTAGTAAATTGACTTCAGGATTTTCGTCAACTTTAGGATGAAACCACTGGTGCACAAGATGAATTTTATTCTGATATGGTAATCAATGAGAAATGTTTGAATAAATCAAAGTTATCGCGTTGTTATAAGTTGACTTATCGTGCACCTTTTTTATGCTGAACATGATAATAAAAACAAACGAACGAAAAGTTATAATAAAAACAAATGAATTTATAAGATTGTGTGATTGATTTTCCAAGAGTGCGTTTCATACGATTTCACATAACGAATAGGCTACTTGACTACTACTGGGAAATAATTCAAACGTATTGTCTGATAAAAATAATGAAAAGTGTAATTAATATTTCTTCAAGGCCAGTCGTATTCGTTAAAAAACTAATTTTAAATTTAGAATAAAATAATGGGGCGCCAAAACGACAATATCTGTCATGGCTCCCGTGCTCTGAACAATGACGTCACACACCATAAAACACCTATCAAGAAGAACTCATTGACATTGTAATCTGTAATAGTGTGACGCCACCAGCAATCCAACCAAACGCAGAGCGTTTCCGGTCACGTGATCATATATCAAAAAATGTGTAATTTTAATCTCGTTTTTTTACGTAAAATAATAATAATAATAGTAATTAATAATAAAATAATAATAATTAGTAGTACGCTTTGTTACGTTGTCACTGACTAGGATGAAAACAATTTGGAACTTATTTTTAATGTAGTCAAATAGCCTATTCTCAAATTCGATGCCTTCGACTCTCTCGACGCGAGAAGGTGTTTATTAAACTTACCTGACTAACATGCACTTTTTTTCTGGTACAACAATTGACTCATCCTGTTAAACTCTGACTGTAGCAATGCAACCTTTCCCCTGAATACAGCTAGGTATAGAAGTAAAGGTCCTCCTTAGACTCAAAGCCTTGAGACAAGACGAGCTAAATAAACATTACATACTCGCGTCCGTCCGAGTAGCGACGTAATTGCATTGCTTGTCTGTTAGGTGCATGTACTGGTAGGGAAAGAATGACTATTTGGTGAAAAGTTGATGTCTTAAAATCAGTTTTGGTAACCGTGACCACGATCGCTGTAACGCGGTTGAAACGTTGGGGAAAATAAAACAAAAGGTACGCGATAAACACCCGATAAATAATCTTTAATATGTCCAACAGCCTACTTCAGCGCCTTAACATAGATAGATAGATAATAACTTATGCCACACATACACAGAAAATAATACAGAAATAAATGCTAGGAGTAGACGAAGTACATAGGCGACCTTATCACTATGAGCGATCACTTCCAGGCAACCTTGGGATAGACTGAAAATTTGACAAAAGCAAAAATTAAAAATTAAAGAAATAAATAACACTTATACTACATACTAATAGTCGCCCTTAAATATATTTGTTTAGTTAAAGAAATCGAAAAAAATTATTACGATTATTTTACTGATCGGTAAATTTATTTATGACTAAAATAATGAAATAACCCAACTTAACATAAAACTATCTGTTCCTAACCAAGACGCCAGGCCAGTATGGCTAGCAAATATGTAAAAATACAACATTTTAAGCCATTTTTCCCTGGCCTGTACATTTGTTCCTCCTTACATTGTCCAGGAGTCTGTTTGCGCGTCTAAGCAACCTCTGTCGCGTCTTAGTCCTATACCATCTTTGTGTTTGCTTTCGTTGTTACTTTGATCTTCTTCACGCTGACTCTGTTTAGAATTCAGGTTTGTAGAAATTTTGGTACCTTCTTCTGTCGGCCTATAACTGTCTTTTTTTTCTGTCTTCTTTAGTTTAGGCAGTAAATCGAAGTTGCCCTTGTTGGTGACCTAAATCTATGTTCGAATCACTGCTTAAACTAAATAGAATAAAACTATTACAGAGGCATTCAACAAAAGCTTCTAATAGGTATAACAAACAGTGCGATGGGTTTTTGGAATTTCCTTTGTTAAACGGAATAATAAGTTAAAGTAGATGGCGGCGCTAGTTTAGGTCGGGTATGCGCCTTAAGCTCGTTGCGAATGGTACATTACGCCGCATAGCACGGGTCAGTATCTGGTTTTAGGCTGGTTTTACAGCGGCAAAGCACAAATGAAATTGGGATATCCGCCACGGATTGAGGGTCACAGCGCAGCGAAGAAGCATGGGAGTGAATGCGTGAAGCTTATTGCATACAAACATGATTCAAGTCTATTTTTTCTTATTTTTATGTATTATTGTAAGGTTTTTTGTTATAGTGCTTACCTGCACTTATGTCGGGTATGTCTAAGAAATGAAATAAGTTCCCAAAAGTTTTCGGTTTCGGCGGAACTCGAACCTGCGCCCCAGTCTCAGTACGGGTGTGCTCTAACCAACTAAGCCACGAAACCCTAGTCGGTTCAACCGAAAATCTTTGGGACCTCTTACAAACTATAATAGCGCCGGTAGTAGTATTGTAGTTGTCTAGAAAAAATACAAATCAGTGGTACTCGGCCTTTTCTGCAGCCTTTAGATTTACAAACAAGAACAAGTCTTTCTGAACAATCGACTTCTGATTAAGCTGACCCAAACAGCTCCTGCAAGTTTAGTTCTAGTCAAAAACAAAATAGACAAGAACGAGACACACGGTCACGTAGCATACCGATGTTACCCACCCGTGCGTACCGTATCGCAGGCGCTTGTGTTCAGAGTTGGAAACATACATCGCAGATAGCGTTTGGACGTGATAGGCTGAGGCACGCTGAGGTATTGGGGAGGCGCTGTTCGAATTTTAATTTGGGCTTTGTGTTTGACGTTTGATTCATTCAAGGAGTTTTCGCAAGCTGTGAAGGTTTTATTTAGTTCAACGTTTACAATAATGGAATCAAAATGTATTACTAGATAGTTCCTTGTTTTTCTTTAGTTTGATTCCTCGAAAACAAAATCGGCTGAATCCCTAGTTAAGTCATGCACACCATGGACGTACCCTACGATGCAGTAACCCCATATCTATGTATAAATATACCGGTTTATTAAACTATTTGAGTGCGTATTTATCGTAGTCTTGCTTGAATAAATCAAACAGGTATAAAACCATGTGCAGAAGGATTCCTCGTAATGTTGCATTCAACAAACTGCAAAGACCATTTTTCAAACGGCTACACCAAAGCCTGCAATATTTCACTACATCCAAAAGAAATTCACCCCAGTCGATAAACAGCGTCGAGACACGTAACATTTTGCACGGAACTTTCGGGAAACTTTGTTTTTGGCAAGCGCAGCAAAAACTTCGCAAGTTGGCCTTCCCATATGTCCGTGTATCACAGCATCTGGCGTCTCGAACCTGATCCTTCTCCTTTTTAATTAATACCACTTCGAACACTCGCCCGAAAGAATGCTTCAACTCATTAAAAGTTTTAATAGCATTTGACTTTGCAGCAACGAGAGAGGCAAGTTTGTGTGCGTCAAAAGTTTTCGGTTACAAAATGGTTTTGAATCACAAAGAAATAGTGCAAGTTTCTTGGCTTGGATTATAGGAGTTTTCTGAATTTTTACTTCAAAGGTTTTTATATTCGCCCGTGCAGTAGCAAAGAGACTTTCGTTAGCGCGGAAAATATCGTGTTTCAGCGACAGAGCACTGTACAGTCTGTACAAAAGCTTTCATAATTTGCATTGCATTTCAATTTAAGAATAAGCTACTTCGTCTTTTGACTGTTGGGAAAAATTGGTCTTTGTTGATATAAACATTGTGAACACTGTGATATTCTATAAAATTGTTTTTTTTATGTTAAATTGGTGGATTTGAGTTCCATAAAAAAACCGTGTCAAAACAACATGGCAGAATTTATAGGTATGTCTTACATTCTGAATGTTTGTAATGTGAAATTGGCCATATTCGCCTCGTATTTCAAATTCTTATTCACTTATTAATTTTAATATCACCACCAATGTAGAATATACATTTATTTTTATTAATATTTTTTTTAGGGCAATAACAACAATACACATAATAAACAATGAAAATTATCATAATCATAAACTTAGAGTATAGAATGTGTATTATTCGACACTTTAGTGGTAGATTTCGCATCTCCGGTACAAACTTATATCTATAGTGGTAGTTTTTCGTTTCAAACCTCGTCTCTGACCCGATACGGACGTGTTCGAATAGACTCCAAGTCCATTTGTATAAGTCAATCCCAGACAGATTTATTAAGATTAGAGCAAAGGGCACTCACCGCTGTAATGTGGCTTTTAATCCACTTTTAAAGTGTGGATTGTGATTTAATGCTGGCGTTTCTCACATTTTCAATTTTATGATTCGTGAGGAGCTGGCGAAAATCTTTTTCATTCTGCTAAATCGCCAGTTGTGGCTTCTGAATCGTTTTACATTTCACACTCATACTGAAAGCGGTCAACGTTAATACCGACAAAATTTTAAAGAGAAGAGAAATAAATTAAATAATCATCCGAGAAATTTACACAGCATTATGTTAGGTATGTTTTTTGAACTTAAATCACATCTTAGCTTATAAAAGTATCCTTCAGCTGAAACATGTAAACAAACCATCTCCAAAAATAATTTATCGACCTACATTTGAAAAGACCAAACCGATCATTTTCCACAACTTTACTCCAGAAAGTCACTCGGAAACCACAAACAAGCACCCCATCACATCGACGAGGTAGCACACCATAACATCCAGTTGCGAGTAAAATTCAGGTTCGCTTGGAACCTCATTTATGCAGCTACCTTTAAATCGAAAACCAATTACGGAAAAACTTCACACAAGTGCACGCGTCCGCTGTGTCGCACGCACACATGCGTGGTATTGCAAATCACGTGGGGATAGGAAGCTGGAAGAGGCACAGAAAAACAAAAGAACAACATCACACCAAAGTTGGGTATCAATAAAAACAAAAGACAGTTTGCATTTTCCCCGTAAGGTATGTCTACATAGAAAATGTGGCCAGCTCTTGTTTTTTCTGAGAACTGCAACTTCATAGAAATCTAGACAACGACTTTACTCGATTCTCTTCCTTTTTCATCGCGAGTAGACTCAATTTAATCACCTGAAAAAAAAACATCTGTTACTACTTCCATCTAAACCTAAATTTATTTTTCTTTATGATAAACACAATTTAATGTAGGTACTAGATGAATTGAGATAATTTTTTCAATAAATATTGGTGACGATTATATCTTTATTTCAACTCAAAGCAAATGTTTTTTAAAACATGACCATTCAAGCCATGAGTGAAAAGGTGTAAAACCATTGGGACCATTTCAGATCCTTTATTGGCCAACATCTTCGCTTGTGCAAGATTGTGGTATACTAATCAAACTAATATTAAAAAGCGCAAGTTTGGATGGGAGCCAAAACTTCTGAACAGTTCAGACCTGAAATGACTTAAAAGTTCTGTCAGAAACGTGTATCAAAAGATGTATAATCTTTATTATTTAGTTTTATCCCTAAAGTTACAATTATCTCGCAAAATCACAGCGGTAATTCACCTGAACATCATCTGATGTTGATGTTGTGAATCGTATCTACGATTCACTCCTTAACAGAATCAAGATAACTACTAGTGAAATTACCTTTGTTTCAACTAATATTACAAGAGGTCTTTATCTTAGCAATAAATGGAAGGATAATCAAATTACTCGGAATATTCAACGAAGTTTATTCAAGAAACCGGGCGGTTGTTTACAAATTCAAATGTCTTTGTGAAATCCGCATATATTAAAATGCTCAGCCAATAAAGTTCAATAACATGAATATTTTAATATTTTACTATCCACAGTTACTTCTTGCTCCTTCTTTTGTTAACTTTTGCCTTCTTATTGTTTTAAACAAATGACCGCATAAATATTCTCAAAAGTGCTAGGTGCTACGGCGTAGCAGTGCTACGAAACTTCGAAGAGCTTATGGCGTAGGCCGGAGCAGATCGCTCTAACAAAACAAAAAATTAATCGATTAAATTATATAACAAAAATAAATAAATAATGTTGGACAATTCTCACAGCATTATCTAGCCCCGAGTTAAGCAGAACTTGTGTTATGGGTACTAGATGACTTATATACATAATATAATACAATACATAGATATGTTTTATTATGTATAGAAAACAACCAGAACTCTCTCAAAAAATGTCTACAGATCGTACAAACATTTGTCCCGGGTTGGAGTCGAACCCGTAAACTCCTGCGTCGCAGGCAGACTTACATTCACAGGCTCTTTGTTTTATTCCCACAGAGAACCCAATAATACCAACAATTGTACCATACTTTATTCCTTGCGCGGAACTCACTTCCTCGCATATTAGTGTCACACATTCAGATTTTAAGTTCTTGTAACTGTTTGATTTAAATCGGTGCAACCGTTCTTAAAAACACGGAGTCACTGACCCAGCATCACACCCCAGCGGGTCATGCCGAAGCTAGTAGGACTCGCTGTACTACAGTCCTATGCAAAGAAACTGTCAATAGGTTACAAAGAAGTCCCCGCAAGCATTATAAATTTTTCTAAAAGTTTTAAAATTAAAAAAATATATATTTAACCAATATTACCTTAGAAATAAGATGGAATGTACCTACATGCAAGCAAAAATAAATGAAATATAAAATATTAGAAATATAATATTGTCGACGATTTGAGATGTTGAATGTTTGTAAAAAGAGCTTGAACAGCTCTTAGATTTGTCGTATCCAGCAACCCCTATATTCGCAATGAGAACGTTTAATTAACACGAGTGACAGCGAGAGCCGGCATGCTGCAATAACAATACCTACACATGTACCGCTATAAATGGACTTGATTTAAAGGGCTTACTGAGTTACCTCGCATAAAGCATGCAGGCCGCATGTTACCTTGTTATCGTTAAAAATATTACAATGAAGAAGACGAGCTGTGCACCATGTTACTGTTAAAAGTCTAAGAATGAAAGAAAGTGGTAGTGAGGCTCAGATTGGATTTCCCTAATGCTGTCCAAATATGAACTTAATAATATAGCCTTTTATTCCCGAACTGAGATACAATAATGTGATTATTTAACTTAATACATTTGCGCTTCCTTTTCTTCTACAAAATATTTCTAAGTTCGGTGTGCCTTTCGGCATAGGCCTCCTCCAACTGCCTCCATTGAGGCCGGTCTTCTGCAACTCTTGTCCAATATGGCTCCAAAGTAAGTTTTATGTCATCTTCCCATCTTGTTTTTGGAAGCCCCTGGCTTCTGATGCCGTTCTGTGGGTACCATACTGTGACTTGCTTGATCCATTTATTTACTTTACTGCGTAGCATCTACCCAGTCCAGCCCCACTTCTGGTGGCAAATATGAACTTGCTTTATGGATATTAATTAGAGTTTGATAAAGATTAACTATCTCATAAGTAGAGATGGTTGTAAAGCGTCAAGAACGAGAACTATTGAATCTTATTGTATTTTTGATAATTAAAGTAAAAATTAAGTTACACTCAAACCGATACCAAATAACTAAAACCACCAACTACCTAAAACCATGAATACCATTCATTCTTCCAGTTCATGACAGAATCACAGCTAGAACAAAGAAATCTAAATAAATGTCATATTAGTTAGATTTCTATAGGTCACACAATCTGCCATATAAATAAAATGACAACATATTTCACAATTTCCTTATTTTAGAATGACAGATCGCAGTTTCGAAAGACAGATAAAGATCACGTAAAACCTGTTCGCAGTCGTAAATGACAACGATTCGCTACACAACTCCGACGTAAACACCACTGCCTATTCATTTCAAGGTGGGCAATCCGCCAGTCTATCTAAAAGAATTCTCTAAAAGAAACTTTATTTGAATTAAAAGCAGTTCCCTAGACATTTGCATGAGTCTGCGAACTGGTCTCTGTGACATATTTTGAAGAGGCGCCAAGAAACTTAACAGTAAATTCAGTCCCAGCTAGTTACGAGAATCCGATTTCTTAGTTCTTTTATTCGAGTATTTTATGGAATGCCATGTGTTCGGATTAAGGTGGTTTAAGTGCAGCTAGTGGCAGACAGTTTCCTGTCTTTTGTTCTGATGGGAAGCAACCTTTCATGATCTTCGGTGATAGTTATCTTAGACCTTTAAGATCACTTTTGAGAGTTAGTGTAATGAAATGAGGAATAAACGAAGGAACTAGTCCTTAAAAAATCGAGTTGAGCAAACGGGAAGCCTCGTTGCGCCACTATTTGCAGTTGAGCAACCTCAGTTGTACAAAAGGGAACTCCCGAATTTTTTAGGTATTATTATGATATCCCTGCTCTTTAACAGGCTATTCTGTATGAATATTTTTTTTAGTTATGATTAAAACTTTATCTACAAAAATAATAATATAGTAATAATTGAATTGAATAGGCTCCGAAACTACAGACCGATTTGAAAAATTCTTTCACCATTAGAATCCTAAATTATCCTTGATGAACATAACATATCTATGTTATATCTACCCGTGATAAAATCTTCTCGTGCGAAGCCGAAGCGGGCCGCTAGTTTAAACTAAAGTGACTCCGTAAAAAATGCAGAGATTGCATCAAAATTGCTTTATATTTAACTAGCGGTCCGCCCCGACTTCACACGGGTAGATTATATAGCTTTTGTCATTTTCTGACCCCTAAACTACCTATGCAAAAAACCATGTCGATCCTTTGAAAAATTGAAACAAATCTATCTCACGGGAACTCTACAAAAAAGTAGCCTATGTGCTATTCCAGACTATAATCTATCTCTGTGCCTAATTTCATCCAGATCCGTTCAGCCGTTCTGGCGTGATTGAGTAACAAACATCCATCCATCCCAAAATATAGGGATGAAAATGTTTAGTAACAATTCCGCGAAAAAAACCTTCTCCGATAAGTTCTAACAAAATGTAGTCCGCGTTGTAGAAGAAAACGACGCCAACTACAAAATGAAATCCATCCATCCATCCAAACTTCCACATTTGTAATATTATATAATATAGTGGGATTATTCACGTCATAATAAGTTTCAATTAAAACAGACGAGCTTGTCTCTCCGAAAGCAGCCGTTCGCGATCCTCAATGAGTGCAATAATTAGAGAAATTGGCGCGCACACTGGGTAGGGATAATTAGTTCGAGGCAGTCAAGTGTGCGCCGAGCCTAGGTGAGACCACTCAGCCTTCGTTTTTGTACCTCTGTTTTTTGGAGTACTGCGTAAAAATTTGGAACGATAATCAGACTAATGATGAAGTGGAAAAGTGATAAAACGGGAATAAAGCGAAATTCTGGTTAATTCTTGATGATAACACTCTACCTACAGCAAGACGACAAATTAAAGTTTCTTGAAGCTTCTTCCATTATTGCGATGCGTTGAGATATTCAAGGGGAACACTGGAATAAAAAAAACGGGGAGGAAGAATACTGGACTTTAATTTTTAAATTCCTGTTTTTCCCTCAAGGGGGATTTGTCAAAAGGGAAAACTGGAATAAGCCTTCTGCAGGATTGTTCACTTTTCGCAAATCTCACATACTTAGGCCCGAATTATGAAATACCTAAGTACCTATACCTCAGTCATAGATATACATATGCGTGAGTGACTTATGTCATAGAAAAGCGTTACTCAAGCATAGATCGATAATGCAAGTTTTCATAATACGAGCCCAAGGCCCGTATTATAAAGGCTTACTCAGTTCAGGATCCATCTTTTATTTATTTACCTATATATGTTGTGTTTTATGTTGTCCTTTTACTTTAATCTTCATTTTAAGATTCGACCCAATTAGGCTCACTGGAAACTCACAAATGGGAGGGTCATTTGAAAACAAGATTGCACATTACGCATCCGGATGGAAAAGTAGTTTTATAAGTGCGGAACCCATTGCACCTTGTCACACTCGCCTCCACCCCATTTCTCACCCCTTGCGGAACAGCTATTACAATGTAAAATTCTAATTCTCTCGTTAAATCCTCCGGCCTTTTCTGGCCACTTTTACTGAATATAAAGTAGGGTAAATGGATTTAGTTTCGGACGTGTATGTTGGGAATTATGCTAATAATACGTTTGTTAGTTCTGTGGAATGAGTTTATGCGACTGTATAAAAGTAAAAAATTAAGGCCTGTATTATGAAAGCTTGCTCAGTCATAGCTTTATGTTTGAACATTGTCTATGCCATAGAAAAGCTATACTCATAAATAGATTGAGGACTGAGCTGTCATGATACAGGCTTTAGTGTATTATTATATTATACTAGCAGCGCCTCGCGGCTTCACCCGCGTAGTTCCCGTTCCCGTGGAATTCCGGGATAAAAAGTAGCCTATGTTCTATTTCAGACTATAATCTATCTCTGTGCCAAATTTCATTGAGATCCGTTCAGCCGTTCTGGCGTGATAAAGGAACAAATATCCATCCATCCGTCTAAACTTTCACGTTTATAATATTAGTGAGATTATTTTTTGTATGATCAAAGTATAAGGTAGGTACTAAAGTCCAATGCAATTGTCATAAATTTAAAGTTTATAAGAGAGGCTTTTCGCAGCAGTAAAAAAACTTATGTTTAATTTTTTATTTTCTGAGTGAAGCCAATTTTATCACAACACAACTCAAGAAATCCAACTCAGTATAAAAAATGTACTCAAAATGTCACAATGATAAGTAAAAATCACGTAGAATTAAAAGCTCCACGAAAACTCCACCGAAAAACAATCCAATCACTGAGTCCTCGCGTGAAAATCCGGTACCCCAAAAACGTTTAAATCCAAATTAATTCCCAAAACGGATGCAAGGCCGTAATAGAGTTACTGACGATGAGTTATATACCACGGTTGTTGGACGCGGATTACACTCAATAAATTATTATGAAGCAATCAGTATATGGTAAAAGTTTTATTGGGTTTAGTTTCTACGATACGATTAATAATTTTATTAATTCTTTTGTTTTTTTACCATAAACTTTATTTACAAAGAAAATTACAATCAAATAATAGAATTAAATTAAAACTAGTATTTACAATTGAAACAATTGCGCTTACTGCAGACTGTTGCAAACAATCTACAGGTAGCTCAACTGATCCATATCAATACCAGTCGGAAGCGTCAGTTGTTGTGTAGTTTGAGATTAATTATCAGCATATTTTTGATATATTTGTGAAGTCGTTTGATCAGGCTAGCACCAGACTTCCAGGGGTGATGTAATAAAAAGTGGTTTATATACAGCAATTGGTGATACCGGCTGGTTAGATAGACCGTTCTTACTTCAATAAGTTCCCAAGTTCTTATTTCAATAAGTTCCAGAGAATTAGGCGAATTCAAGAAACACACACATACCGCCAAACAAAATGGCCTCCTTTTATTAATTTCGGTTAATTAACGGCCTTTGCCGAGCTGATGACAGAGGATGAAAGCATTATTAAAAGTTTACAAATTTAGCGAAAGTATTACTCTTTGATATCTATGTCTAATAAGTTTGCATTGCACTCCAGAGGCTGTTGTCTATAATAATAAATAAATAAATAAATAATGCTGGACAATTCACACAGCATCATCTAGTCCCAAGCTAAGCAGAGCTTGTGTTATGGGTACTAGAGAATTGATATACCTACATAATATAATACAATACACAGATACATATTTTTTAATATACTACATAGAAAACGACCAGAACAAATGTCTGCAGATCGTACATTACTACATACACACATTTGTCCCGAGGCGGGAATCGAACCCGCAACCTCCTGCGTCGCAGGTAGACATTCGCCCACCGCGCCACAGAGGTCGTCTTTGTTTAGGTACGATATAGCTACAAACGTCGTGTCGTAACGCGTAGTACCTTATAAAAGGCCCTATCACACAGCGTGAGCTTCCATAGATTTATTGGTAATATAATTTTGATTGATCGCTCGCCGCCGACTCAACTTGAGGTTTAAACGACGTACTAAGAGAAACGTAATCAATCATACGTATTTTCCTCACACTAATCGATTTCACTTCAAATTGACACACCGCAGTTTGATTTAGTGATTTAGTGTTTGTGATTTATATGAAAAGTTGGTACGGTTCCTTTTGTGAAAAGCGTCGGAAAAGAAAATGCCATTTCTACGCTAAAACGAAACTCTGTTGGAATTACGACAGAAACGAATTGTAAAATTATTTGATTTAGGTAAATTACAATTATGGCAAACAATTTATAATGCTAATTCTGCAATTTGTGACTGCATGCTAGCTAAAAATCAAACTATTAAATTTTTGTACGCTTGGAAGAGTACGCTGTGGAGGGCGAAAACAAAACCTTACTTTATAATAATAATGCTGGACAATTCACACAGCATTATCTAGCCCCAAGCTAAGCAGAGCTTGTGTTATGGGTACTAGATAACTGATATACATTACATAGATAGATTTTTTAGTTATACATAGAAAATAACCAGAAGACCCTGAACAAATACCTGCAGATCGTACAAATTTTTGTCCCAAGGCGGGAATCGAACCCGCAACCTCCGTCGCAGGCGGACCTTCGCCCACCTCGCCACAGAGGTTGTCTGTGTATATTTCCTAAAAACTAAGGTAATGCTAATTCGTTGACCGAAATAGACTAGCATTCCGATCACCAAGATCCTATTAAAAGAAGTAAATTGCCAAAGGTAGTGGCTGTGTGTCATCCCATAAATGTGTATATAAATTAAATCCCAGCAATATTATAAAAGTGAAAGTTTGGATGGATATTTGTTACTCAATCACGGCTGAACGGATCTGGATGAGATTTGGCACAGAGTAGATTATAGTCTGGAATAGCACAAAGGCTACTTTTTATCCCAGAATTCTCACGGGAACGGGAACTACGCGGGTGAAACTGCGAGGCGCTGCTAGTATCATATATTTATGACACAAAAATAAACATATAAATAAAACATTTTTTTATAATAACGTCTTTGGTTCAAAACGGCGTAAAAGGCAGACTCTATTACGAAGTTAATCCACGGTTTTGTTTACCATAAACAACAGAAATGAATCGTTACTGCATACAAATGTAAAACACTAAATTAATCGTTACAAATGCGTTGACCAGACATTGTCTGTCACGGGCTCAGTGCCAGTTTTTAATTAAACACGGTGCAGTTGCCATTTTATTCAATTACTGGCATGCCAGCCACTGAGCCGAGCGTAACACATCGTGTATGCAAACCTTTATGACGTCGCATGAAATTGCTGTCGAGTGAAAAGGAATATTTTAGTTTGGGCATGGTTAAAGGGTTTTGGACAGTGTTTTATTTTACAGTAAATAAAAATGTAAATGGCTTGTTTTAGCTGAACATAGGATATGTTTCAGGAGTTACTCGGCAACGTGAGTGTCAAAGCGCAGGCTTTGCTGAAACTACCGAACGGAATTTACAAAAGCTGTGGAACTGGTGATATATTTTTTTAATGTTTCTGACATATTTATTTACATACAAACCTGTAAGGCTCATTTTAAATATGCATTTCCATTCTGTTTTAAATTGATTGGTTATGGAAAAAGCAGTAACACTTAAACTCCATTCGACGACCTCTGTGTCGCGGTGGGCGAAGGCCTGCCTGCGATGCAGGAGGTTGCGGGTTCAATTCCCGCCTCGGGACAAATGTGTGTACGATTTGCAGACATTTGTTCAGGGTGTTCTGGTCGTTTTCTATGTATAATAAAAAATATCTATCTATGTATTGTATTATATTATGTATATCAGTTATCTAGTACCCATAACACAAGCTTTGCTTAGCTTGGGGCTAGATAATGCTGTGTGAATTGTCCAGTATTATTTATATTTATTTATTAGAGCAAGAGTGCTGTGTCTGCGAGTTATGTTGAAAGGAAGATACTCTACTAAATAACCTGTTAAATTTATAATCATTACCTACTGCATTGCACTAACGTAACACAGAAGCTTAAACTCCATAATAAATCAAAGGGACCATTTAAATATGCCCTCACACAATGCATTCAAAGTAAACTGCAAGCGATGAAGCGCTTAACTCAGACTTCGGAATCTCTTGGGAAATTTTAATTATGTCCGAAAATGCAAGTAAAGTCTGAAAATGCGATTATATCGCCGCAGTGGCACTGAGGAATACGAATACCAACTTGAGCCACTGTGAATGCACGCAATTTGTGAAATTAGACGCACGAAATTAAGTGGACAGATACCTACCAAGGTATATTGTCTGCGGTAATTCTCGGAATATTCCGAATATTCAACGAAAGCCAACGGAAATTTAGGCTCTGCCGTGAGGTGAGAAATCATTTTTGAATGACTAGGACATAAACCGAAGCAACGAATTTTTATACAAACGCGTAAAAAGGGACAATATTGGATTGATCTTCATAAGACCGGCCAAGTGCGAGTCGGACTCGCGCACGAAGGGTTCCGTACCATTATCTATAAAAACGGCAAAAATATCACGTTTGTTGTATGTGAACCCCTTAAATATTTATTCTATTCTACTTTTTAGTATTTGTTGTCACAGCGGCAACAGAAATACATCATCTGTGAAAATTTCAACTGTCTAACTATCACGGTTCATGAGATACAGCCTGGTGACAGACGGACAGACAGACAGACGGACAGCGAAGTCTTAGTAATAGGGTCCCGTTTTTACCCTTTGGGTACGGAACCCTAAAAAGTATGTCTTTATTTTTGAAATCAATACAGAAGATTACTTACCTAATCAACTTTACAGAAACCTTTGAATTAGAGTACACAAAATAGCCAAACTCTTATTGGACCGACTCGTGATTTCCCAAAAATATCAAAGATAAACAGTCCGCCCAGAAGCAACCCTTAGATAAACATTAATAATTCCGCCTCCGTAGACCACGACACACCGCCTCTGCATATTCATACAAATGTTGATTTTTTCCGTCTACCCGCATTTGGCTAATCACAAGGCCTTTGCATTTGTGCCTTGATATAAAAACCAGACAAATTATATTCAGACCATCGGAGACGCCGTACGTACGTACTGCCACAGACCGATTTAAGATCAAGTTTCTTGGTACGACTAAGTGACAGTAGCAAGTTTTGTTCTCGAAGCCTACTATTATATTTTAAAACATCAGAATTCGCTTCGTAGTTTGACAATATGACATCATACAAAAGCCTGATGTTATAGTCTATTCCGAACTTGGGTGACATTCTATCACACGTTTTCATAAATTATTACGAATGAAATTAATGTAGAATGAATGAATGAACGAATGAAATAGTTTATACACAGTACACGCAAATTAGGTTCAATTACTATAACTAAATTTAAATAAAAAACTTAGAATAAACCAGTAAAGTACACACACAGAGACGCTACATAGGTATTTAAACTTCAAAATCAATTAGTTATTAACAAAATATTTGAGCTGAACGTCAGAAGAAATATGAATTCCAAAGACAACCTAATGTCCCCACAAAAACAAACTAAAGATAGGCTGTAAAAATCCCCACCTCTTGACTATTCATCTCCCCCTCCCTTTGATTGGGTATCGGGACACTAGAATATGAATCGCGGATTTAATTAAGCCTCTTTCTGTAAGTCGGTTCGGGCGCTATCGTTAGCATATTCCCATTGATTACAAGGAGTCCGATTCAGTGATGTAGCACACCACTCCGAAATATCTGATATTCGGAATCTGATGTACAGGGTAATCGGTAATACTGCGTGAACTGCAGGGTCTGTCCATCATCAGGAACCCGTTTGTGATTTTTTTTTTAAATCACCATTGATACGAAATGAGAAAATACCTTTGTCCCTAACCCAAAGAATAACTAAAGACCAATCTTCCACTCCTACATCCATTGTTGTACCAATAACCCTATATAGGTACTTAGAGTGTTTTACTTACATAATTTTGACTTGATGGGTGCAAAGATATGAAAAATTTAATTAGGTACCAATTTGCTTCGTTCAATTGAAATATAGTAGGTGCTTTGATCCAGTTTTAATTTTAAAACTATCGTAGCTTGTCGAATTCTTTTTGAATCAGCGAACCTGTCTGTGTTGGCGGTAACGTTGGTGGTATACCTACCAACAGAAACTAGTTTTTACTAGTTACTGCTACTTTAGGTTTACCGTTGAATTATTTAAGTTTAATTAGGCCTTGTGAGCTATGTATGCCTCATTACCAGAATAGATGTGTGATGATATCGTTTTCAGTGACTTGGTATTTTGACAGACAAGCGCCAAATAATGCCGCAGCTTTCGATTCTTCTAGTCAGTTACTGCAGTAACTGTCAATGTCACTGTCTTAATTGATGTTTACAAACTTAGGTCGTTGACACTTTTCGATTGTTGTGCTCGAGTCAGCTGTCTTGAAATTTATTTTGTCATGCATTGCATTTCTGAGTGGTTTTCGCGCATTTTGGGCATTAACAGTGTATTTCTATTTCATTTTATGCGTTCTAGGTGTGGGTTGACAAGGTTCTAAGTGTCCTTCAACGACTTTTTCGTGGTATTTTAAGTAGAAAATATGGAATAATGTAAGCTCACCCGAGATGAAAGATTATCGTTTGGTGATAACTTGTGTCTTAGTGCTTATGGTCCACCGTAGTAAGTTGTCCAAAACTCTTGATTTTATTTGTTTTTCGTTAAATATACACGCACCATTACAGAACAATGTTTACCATCCAGAGACAGAGAGACGAAAAAAATATATATAATATCTTCGGGACCAAGCACATCCCTAATCATGACTCCCATCTTTTCTGTGTGCTTTGCTGAATGCCCGGATTTTGACAATGGCCTTTATTAGAGCTTTGACTCGACTTTTTACATGGAAATTTTAATTTTGTTCTTTTAGTTCATTTGGCTATTCCGGAAAGTTATTACACAAAATCGATAAAGCCCTTTGTGGCTATCGGAATTGCAGAAATCGGAAAATAATGCTAAATGAAAATTGAAACATAAAAATTGAAAGTCATTCGGTAGAATTCAGTCTTTATTTATTCAGAAGGTACAGCTTTGATGTTGTTCAGAAGGTACAGTTTTGATTCAGAAGGTACAGCGTTGATGTTGATAAGTGTCGTTTCATATATTGATTGAGGCAACGCGGACAAAATTAGCAAGTAGGTTACAAATAAGTCCTGAATAATATGGATTTATATCGTTGGAGCGTGGTTGATCCGTTATTATGTACACGGATAATCTCACTGCTAGTTCTATTTCCTTTTAACGGTATTGTACATTTTAGACCCACACAATCTATTGTATCAAACTCGATCTGCCGTTCTAATTCTGGATCTTCCGCCATACCATTTTCCATCGTCAGACGCCAGCCTACAAGGTTGTTAATTCGACCCACAGATCATCAATAGTAAAATAAAATAACTGTCCCAATTCATGCAACATTATCTAGTCCCAAGCTAAGCAGAGCTTGTGTTATGAGTACTAGATAACTGATATACATAATATAATACAATACATAGATAGATATTTGTATTATACATAGAAAAACGACTAGAATACCCTGAACAATGCATGGCATAAGGGGACTATTCCATTTTTATAAAAATAAAATATTGACTTCTCCATTTAATATTTCGAAGTAAAAAGGATTGATTATTTTCTCCAGATATTTGGTATGAGGACAACCTGAAATAAAAACTCCCTATACCATGAGCTTGCCAAAAACCAGTTGTTCTGCTAACAGCCAGAACTATAGAACTAAATAGTTTGATTGCTCGTCTTCCGCGCTCCAAGTTTGCAGTCGCCGCAGTCGGTTTCTGTTGTGTTGCCATCGAAAATAATTTAATGCTGTTAAATTCGGACCGTACTGTTCCGAAAACCACAGGATTTACTCCGAGTTATCGATGAAAACTCGATAGTATCTCGAAGTTGATACTGTACAATGTGACTGAAGTAGGTAGTTAGGTTGCAGTAGACGTTTTAATTATAGATTCTTTGAGACTTTACCTTGTTATATTGATTAATTTACGTAGAATTATTATTAGCATTAGAAAAAATAACAACATGATTTGTTAACTTAGCAGCTGGATTTTTTGATTACATCTTAATTTCTAGAAATGTGTAATTTTAATGAAATATAATTACCAGTAATTTTTTCGACTAGTTGTTATTTTCTAGAAATGTTTTAATTTTTGTGTTAAAAAGTACCAAAATAGTCAAAGAATGGTAGTAGTGGCTGACAGCAAGTCAAAGTTAGAGAAGCAGCCAAGTGCCAAAGTTACAGCTGTAAGATGCACAGCCGGACTTGCCGCCAACCGATGTGATGCTTATTGCATTGCCTTTGCGCGCAAGTGTCCAAGATGTCTTGTTACATTGTTTACACAAAAATAAACATAATGCGGTATTTATTACCGCATTATATATACATATATTATTATTTATATTTTCATTCATTTTATTTTTTCATTCATGTTAATTTTTAGTACATTAAAGTGTTCATTCATTCATTTGTTTTTTGTACTTACCTAAGTACAAAAAACAGCGAGTTATCGCGGCTCGAGTCTGGTATACCTATACAAGACTCGAGCCGCGATAACTCGCGTTACAACCGTTTGTATGAAGATAGAATGCTATATAGATAGCATTACTGTGGTATATATACTACATGTATAAGTATATACCTTGTAGTTCAGACAAGGACTACATTAAAGTTTGCAAGGCACAGGAGTATGAAAGAATAGGCTCCTAAAAGTCAACGATAGATCTATCCCATGATTATGTGGTGTTTTTTAGCGTTTTCTCCCTCACAAAATTTTCTCTATGTAAGAATAGAGAAAAATGTCGTACATATAGAAAATATTTATAATAGGATGTTCATAGGTACATTCTCGAGAAATCATTCCACTTTTTCATGATTTCTTAACAAACACCGAGATTCATTGTAGAGAGCCGCATCATCTGTCAGTTAAACACCGTTTATAAACATAGCCTACAGTTGCAACTTTTCAAATACTACTCAGTAATTAGTGCAATTACACATTTCCAGAACACAGAATTAACTTTCCGCTAATTAACGATTCCGTTTCGAACAGTTGCCTAATTAGTCAATTTGTCCCACTCGCTGGTCCTTCGTTACATACGTAGGACCAGTGACTACACTAGTCCTATTTTATGTAACAATCCATAGCTACACTACAGTGCTTGACGTCATATACTCTGCTGGACAATTCTAAAGTTTTATACCTAAACGGCTGAACCGATCTTAATGAAAGGCAGAAAGGTAAATAGTATCCTGAGAATGGACATAGAATACTTGAAAAGCGCGAACGAAGAGGCGGGCAGGAGCTAGTGTGACATAAAATAGATGAGGAGAGTAGAGGAGGAGAGCGCTCCTCCTTGCGTCGCTTCCCCACTACTGGGGGTCGTGACCCATCACAAAAGCAGCTTCTCCCATATTTACGATGTCGCGCCATTTTCCGAATTTCAGCACTGTAAAATTTTATCAAAGGTTCGTATTTAATTTAATTGGACGAACTGCATTACAGATTCACGATGTTGTCGAACTGTTTAATGGACGAATTGCTATTTGGACGAACTGCGTACGGATTTTTAACGAACCGCTTATTGAACGAAACGCGATTTGGATGAATCGCTTGTTAGACGAGCTGCGTACAAATCATCAGAGCCAAATGTGCGAATACGACCTTCAGACAACGTCACAGCAGGCGGAGGTCCGTCTGAGACGTAAAGGGTAAGGTTCGATCCGCCGCCGCCGCCGTGGGAAAAATATTTGTGGGATCATAATACTAAGAAAAGGGAAAAGTTATAGTGAATACGTATAAATAGGTGCACCAAGATCCTGCACGACGATCTGCCATCACCTGTATAACAAAATGCTGGACAATGCAAAAGCATCACCTAGCCCAATAGTAAGCAGAGCTTGGATTATGGGAAGGAACTAGATAACTCATTATTACGTATTTTTTAATTAGAATAAAATGTACTTTGCCATATTGAGATAGCAAACTTAGGTATACCTATATTTATACCTGCCTAAACAAACATTATTATATATTTTATCTAACAAGATGGACAAAAAGTCGTGATAGGAACTAAATTAACAAAAAAATTAACTTCTTAATTTAAAACTACATTCAGATAGGTCATACAGCTGTACTTTGACCGACAGAGGTGACGCCAATATAGCGTTTAACTCATAAACATTGATAAAAAATAGTTAATTGTTGTACAAGAGTGCAAAGTTGCTTTTTAATCGCGTACTCAATTTTGATGACCGAGCAAGCGAAGGATTCTAAAATTAGAATCCTGAGCGTTAGCGAGGGAATCAAAAGAGCACGAGGTTAAAAATCTTTCCACTCGAGTGCAACTCGTAACTTTTCATCCCACCTCAGCGAGGAAAGAGTATTTTTGCTCTTCGATATCTGAGTGCAAAAGCAGTTTTTATCCGCTAGAGGATAAAGTAAACTGAATTTAGAACAACGTGTGCTCTTTCCGAGATGGGGGGATGAAAAAATTATAACTGGTCTTTTTATTTACAGGTTGAGTTATTACCCGCGATGCTCAGGCCGAAAGTCAAGCTTCCTTCCACTAAGGCAACACGACTACCAACAGAGAACCGGAAACAGGTCCACTCAGGATCATTGCGGAACCCATGATTGCTCTCAGTGAAGCCACATTTGATGTTGTGACGAGGGTAGACAGAAACAAAGTGACGGCACCACAGAATAGATAACACTACCTACTGAATTTGTGTCGCCAATGCTCGGCACGGATATTGTTACCTGATGTTTCTATGTGAATCTGAACCCTTTCTTCATTATAGTAGGTTTCTTTTTGTTCGCCGTCCAGTACTCTATGTGGTTAGGGTCTGTTCGACCCTAACCACATGGAGTACCGCTTCTATCAGTTGAATAGCCATTTTACCAGTAAGACCTATAGCTGAAATCGTAGTAGAAAAAAGCATTTGAGTTATCAAAACTAATTTACAAAAACAATAGTAAAGGCCGAATACTAGTTTTATTTCGTATAAAAGCTTTTCCGAAAGATATTGAAGATTGGTTGCCAATATCTCTTGAATCCACATTCTTTGTCTTATTTAAAAAATAAATTCTCTTACTTTAATCAAGAAGAGAATAGAGTCATTTATTTGTCTGCACTATTTTAATCTCTTTGGTCTGCACAGTGATTGATCCGTTACGCCGCGGATCATCCTCATCGTCCCACCAGCGCGTTGTCCCACTAGAGTGGGATGAATGGGATTTTAATAGGCGTAATTAAAATAATGTCCCGTTCGCCCCACCAATCGTCATCGATGCGTATAAGTGAGACGAACGAGATATCAAATAGTTTTAAATATTATTATCCCTTTAGTCCCACCATTACGTTTAAGTACTTCGGCACCATCGATCGACGAAAAAACTTTCGTTTGTCCCACAAGAGTGGGACGAATGGGATTTTAATAAGCGTAATTAAAATTATGTCCCGTTCGCCCCACCAACCGTCATCGATGCTTATAAGTGAGATGAACAGGATATCAAATAGTTTGAAATATAGGTATATCATTGTATTATACCATTCGACCCACCATTACGCTTAAGCACTTCGGCACCATCGATCGACGAAAGATCTTTCTAGACACACAAAATCGTTAAACAATTCTACCAGCAAAAGCCACTGAACGTTCACACTCGTATATAATTTCGAGCATGCCGTTAGTTAAATCCGGAATCAAATTCCATTTGTAGTAAGTTGTGTTGGGGCGGCGGTGGGATTAAGCCCCGTTCGGCGATAGGAGTCCTTTGGGACCACGACGGTTACTTCTCTAGGTATGGACCAAAGCATAAGATACCTTAATAATAACACGTGAGAATTGCATTTTAAAGTTATATATTCGGCCATATTGTGACTTCCAACACTTTGACGACCTCTGTAGCGCGGTGGGCGAAGGTCCGCCTGCGATGCAGGAGGTTGTGGGTTCAATTCCCGCTTCGGGACAATTGTTTGTATAATCTGTAGATATAAATAATATCAGCTAGTCAATGTTGACGGTGACCAAACGACGCCTTGATGACCTAGACGAGGGGATACTTCGATGCAAAGCTACTGCTCTGGCGAGCGATTTCATCATCACCATCAGCCTAGGTATAATAGTACACTGCTGGACATAGGCCTCCCCTAATGAGCGCCATAGCACCCTATCTTCAGCTTGACGCATCGAGTATCCCATCTGCCTGCAGTCTTTCGCAGATTGTCACCCACCGAGGACGTCCTACACTACGTTTACCGAGCGATTTGTTTTTAAATTTAAACTTTTTAGTTTCAAAAAACACTTAGATATCTTATTTTTTTACCAGAAGAAGGATATGGAATTTAAATATCACCATACTGCAATTCCAATCCACAAATTTAAAAACAGTCATATTAAATCCATATTAAACTGCATTGTAGAAGCTAACTCGCTTCAGTGTATGCCTTTTAACGCGATCTAGTTGAAATTGGACTCGAAATGATTGAATGCAGTTGTAAAAGTGAAGAGCTTAAAATATGAAATGCTTCTGCGCAGTGGTCAGTTGGTAAAATAATATAATATTATACCTATTCTCTCTAGTGTTTTCTCTAAAGTCCCGCATTTCAAGGGAATTCTTTAAATAACTCCATGATTCTAATATCTCCGATATCAGCACGGTCGCATGGCATAGCTGGATGCGGGTGGCACAGGACTTTGAAGACTGGCAAAAGCGAAAGGACGCCTATATACCCAGCAGTAGGTGATACCCGACTAGAATGATGATGATGATCACCATGACAATAAATCAGTTTCCACCATGATTCCTCTCTCTGGATAAGAATGGAAGGGTAGACTACTCTTCGATTCTTATACAGATCAGCCACTACTAAGTATTGGCTGATAGCATTAAACGTATTCTATGCTTTGCACGTGCTGTACGTTCGTAACGTAGGTACACCATGAATACACGAGGCAAGGTCGGCTTCTTCCATGTCATCATCACATCAACAGCTTTTACGAGTCCACCACTGGACATATGCCTCTTCCCTGATCAGTGGCTTAATGGCTCGTACTAATAGGGAGTAATACCGTAATCCCCACACTGAGCATGCGGGTTGGGTTGTACTTGTCCAATAGATTTTTTTATTGGGAATCGCAATTTGGGATATTAAGTCGCCTCTTATGACACCTGCGGGAAGTGTTGGGGGGTGCAAATTCTAAGCCGGTACCACACGGCTACCATGAGTAAATTAATAAGAGCATTTAATAAAATAAAAATAATGTAATGATAATTGTCCAGCATTATTTATTATTGTCATTATTAAAAAACCGTAAAAAAATTACACAAATTAGTTGTGTAAAAACCTAAGCTTCAAAAAAAATGTGTAAAATAAAAAAATGGGTAAAAAGCAAAGCCTAGTTACAAATAGAACTGAAATAAAAAACGAACAGTTTGTTTATTTAGGAAAACAAGCCGTGAGCGCCGGTGGCCATTGATTTTCATGTTTTTAAAATAAACTGTTCTTTGTGCCTTTGTCCCAGTGTCTGGCGGAAGATTATTCTCGGGCTTTATTAAAAGCGGGCTTCCTTTGAGTTTTAAGTTGCTACAGAGATAAATTAACTGCTTATGTTACTTTTAGATGGTTCAGGGTATTTTAATTTTGCGGCTGTTCTTTTGAATGATTAGGGGCGAGGGTAAATGGGTTCACTGCCTCTTAAGTATAATCTGCTGAGCTTATCTTGACTGTTCAAAATAATGCAGAATCCTTTTTACTTTCCTTACAAACTGAAAAGAGTTACTTCAGACTCTTAAACTTACTCTGTGAAAAGGCCAAGAATAATTAAATATCCTTGAACCTAACGATTACAAGTCAAGCTCTGCTTAACTTGTGGCTAGATAATACTGTGTCCAGCATTATTAGTATTATCCGGTAGATCACCGGCCGCGAAGCTAGGCTCAAGCAGCCGGTGACTAGGTCTGCAAAGAAAGGAACATCCTGACGATACCCGCCGAGTCCAGGAGTACCGCCTTTTGGATCTGGCCCTTGATCCAACTTCCTAGCGAGAGTCTCTAGGATGTTGATCGAGGCTCTTCGCTATTACGCCGTTAACCAAAACAACTATCGGGGCGATGGTCGCTGAATCTACATCCCACATGCTGACAACCTCGTTAGCCTAGTCAAGATATTTGCTAAGTTTATCTAGTTTTTACCCGACTACCGACAGGGGAGGGTTATGAGGTTAGCACCCTATGTTTGTATGTTTGTATGTATGTGGCCGATTTCTTTGTTCCCACGTAGCGCTGAAACTACTGGTTCGATTTCAACAAATTATGTATCGATTGATTCGTCTCAATACCCCGATGGTTATAGGCTATAGGATTTAGGGCTCCGACCCCGAATAAGCCTTCAAAACGCGTATTAAGGTTTAGGTAGCCGCAGGCTGCAGGCCCTATAGAGAATAAAATAAAGTTAAAAACTACAACCCGACTACGTAAAAGTTATAAACAAGCGTTCAAAGATGTTCCGAATAAATATTAGCGACTGAATATTATCCATCGTTACATTTTCATACTCGGTAGTCGGAGGCCCCAAGCTAGGAGTTCTGTATGTACCTACAAAGGCCTCCGACTACCTGAGTATGAAAATGTAACGATGTATAATATTCAGTCGCTAATATTTATTCGGAACATCTTTGAACGCTTGTTTATAACTTTTACGTAGTCGGGTTGTAGTTTTTAACTTTATTTTATTTTCATCTTTTTTGCTGCATACAGCCTGTAAACGAAATCAACCCCCTGCTTTTCTGTCCAACAGGAAATATGCCCTCTCAAGCCTCCCGATTGCTTGTTAATCTGTCTAATGTGGACCTGTGTTTGCTAACATACGACCTATTGTAAATGTAAGAGAACGTGGCCCAAGTATACGTTTTTATATTTGGGGGGGGGGGGGGGCTCCGCAGCTTACCTCTTGTCATTTAATATTTTTAGTTTCTCAATTCAAACAAACAATATTATTATCATACAATTTTATTAGCACTTCACTCTTTATCAATAAGTCGAGTATATTACTTATGCTTAAAATTGTAGTACGTGTTGCGGTATTTACTAAAAAAATATACTATTTCTACTGCACACCATTTATTACATATTACATGCATAGCTTTACTATAAGGAAGACGCGCAATAAAACGGCCTCGAGCCAAAAGATCACACACCGGCACCGCATAGGTACGGGTTGCACTGGAAAAACTTTGTTTATCAATATCGCAGTTGGAGAAAGGTTCCAGTGATGCCACAACGCGGTTTTACTGTTGTTCCAGGCGTTCTGATGACTCTTTCATCAATATGCCTCAAAGGAGATGGAGTAAGGTTCAGGACGGTGATGTCGTTTCACCATCGCAATTCGCTGATGTATCCCACGAATGATTGTTAGACTTAGCCATGATAGCTTTTGTCGCAGCTTTTTGTTCAGTCACAAATTATAGAATTTCAAATATTCTTATTCAGTTTCGGGTTCATATTAAATATCTGATAAAATCATCAGATTTTGTTCTCCTTCATCTCTTGTTTGAAACATTGCGAATTTACATTTACATTGACAAAATAGAATGACGTATCCGTCATATTTGATAGGCATAGAGTTGATGAAAATAGGTCGTAGGTATTGTAATTTTTCTCTATGGGGCCTGCAGCCTGCGGCTACGTAAACTTTAATACGGGTTTTGTAGGCTTATTCGGGGGTGGAGCCCTAAATCCTATAGCCTATAACCATCGGGGCATTGAGACGAATCAATCGATACATCATTTGTTGAAATCGAACTAGTAGTTTCAGCGCTACGTGGGAACAAAGAAATTGGCCACATACATACAAACATACAAATATACAAACATACAAACATACAAACATAGGGTGCTAACCTCATAACCCTCCCCTGTCGGTAGTCGGGTAAAAATTACAATACCTACGACCTATTTTCATTTTCAACTCTATGCCTATCAAATATGACCGATACGTCATTCTATTTTGTCAATGTAAATGTTTCAAACTTTTATAACTTTCACGTAGTCGGGTTGTAGTTTTTAACTTTATCTTGTTTATTATTATCTCAATTACAAAAGCATTTTCGTACGAGCCTCATCTATTGTTATCAGTAGGTAACAATAACGAACCTTCATACATCACAAAACTCCCTCTGACTAGGAAGTCTTGCAAATTCCACAAACTATTACAAAAAGGTTCGAAGCGATCGTATTACTAGTGGCAAGCCTCGAAATGAGTCATCTAAATTCAACCAGCGGGTCGAAGTGTCAAACCCCATACCTCCAATTTGAGAGCTCTTCTAAATTACAAAGGTCTTCACATAAATTGTTCCAATATTCGCTACGGGGCCGGCATTTTAAGCTTAAATAGGCTTCGGTTACACCGGGGTGTAAGCTGAATTAATATTTCAAGTCTCGGTGCGAAACTGAATTTTATTTCGCGCTACAACTTTCGACTATTATTTTTGTAGTGCTAGTTTGGCAGTTGGGTTTGTGTTTATACAAACTGCTTTGCTGATTTTAATAGCAGCAGAGATATCAAAACAATTATAACAACATAGGTCCTACTTATTTAAGCTTTTAAGCTGGGAGCAAAAAAATCCACTATGGAGACTAGGGATTCAGACTCCATAGTGGAGATATTTTTTTGGATAATAGAATTCAAGCATCGCTGTATGGCTATGGTTTTTTTTTTATTTCCAAACGTGTCCGTTCCGAAAATAACTAAATTAATTTATTAATTTCTTATAACTAAATTAATTGACACGGAGCTAAAAAGTTTTGAAATAAATGAATTCTTGTTACACTTCAGTGCAAAAAAGAGCACACCAGTCACGAACTCTTGGATGCGTCAACTGGGATCGATTTTGGATGCCACGGCGTGCGTACTTTCATTAACGCCAACTTTCCATCGCAGAAAGAATGTGCGGTATGGCATTTCGATATCTGCCAGTTCCAGAAATATGTCCCGAGGTGTATTAATAAGATGCTTCGATAATTCACGATGCATTGAAAAACGACAAAAGGTAACTCCATTTTGTCGTCTAGATCTAACTAGATCTAGGTTATTGTTTAAAAGAGATAATCCTGAGACGGCAGTCCCGAAGTGGAAAGGGCAAAAATTATGTTTAGGTAGCACTTAAGAGGGCGCCATTTTGTGAAAAGGATGGGCATATGATTTTGCGTTCATAGGAGCATACTTGGGCATTTTGGAAACGTGTGAGGGCAAAAATCAAGTTATTGCTTATTTACATGAACAACTACGCAACTCATTAAGAAACTGGCTTAGACAAACTAAATAATTAGTAAAAATCGACGAATCAAAACATAAGTTATCTCAAGAGATCGCAGGTTTCCTGAAATCGATACCAAATTATGTGTGGAACAGTGCACTTTCTTTTTTTTACCGTAATATGTGTTCTCAATCGTCTTTTTACATGAGAGGAAACAAAGCAAAAACATTTTAAATGTCTTTGAAACAAGGCAAAAGAAAGGTTATGTTGAATTTTATGTAAGTCATGTTTTTTACCACGGGGATCCTGTATCATACCTATTGAGATCTAGGCCTAGTCTGAAAACCAAACCCGCTATGTTCGCCTTCTTAAAGTAAATGTCCCGATAAAAATATTGTTTTGTCTGTCTGTTAGTTGTAAGCTTGTTGATATGTCTGTAAATGTATTTTCAGTGGATAGCAGGAACAGATTTTAATTTTTTTTACAAGAAATACCTATTGTGTGCACTGTGGAAAAACTATCATCCTGAAAACTTGACGACCTCTGTGGCGGTGGGCGAAGGCCTGCCTGCGACGCAGGAGATTGCGGGTTCGATTACCGCCTCGGGACAAATGTATGTACGATCTGCAGACATTTGTTCAGGGTGTTCAGGTCGTTTTCTTTGTATAATAAAAAATGTTTATTTATGTATTGTACACTATAATGTATATCAGTTATCTAGTACCCATAACACAAGCTCTGCTTAGCTTGGGGCTAGATAATGCTGTGTGGGACTGGACAATTGTCCAGCATTATTTTTATAACTAACAAAAATTCGCCAGGGCTTTTGCTTCGAAGCCCACACTCTAACTCATTTATAATGCAGTTGCTAAAAACCTAGTGCCAACGTTTCCTTTTGAAAAAAACTACAGTCTTCACGCGTCGGAACTCTATGTCCACATGAATAGATTTCCTTTAACAGTATGCGCAGTATGTCCATGTCATTGGACTTGTGGACATTCCAGCTAAATCCCAATGCATCGACAAATGCATCGACAGGCCTATCGTGCTAGCAGAGGCCTATCTGTGGCCGCCACAGGCCTATCTGATCGCTGTGGTCACCAGCTTTGTTACGCGTGTGGTTTGTTTTGCATTCCCAAATGGATTTACTGGCGTATCTACTTTGATTAGTTAGAAAGCTGAGTGAAGTTCGGGTCATGGTGGCGAATGTCGTCTGTAATTTATCAATTTGCAAGTTTATTGCTTCACAGACATGCCCAAATCAAATCCAAAGCAAGATCACATACTCTCTATTTCCATAATTGTACAAGACACATATAGAAGGTCAGAAACATGTCAGAAAGTAATTTGTGCCTACAATATGTATCTTTCGTAGCAGCTTCACATCGTAAAACAGATTAAGACAAATATAAGTAGTAATAGTAAGATTACAGAAAAATTCGTATTTTTCCTATGAGGGCTTTTTAATATAATCTTAAAAAAAACAACCACGCATTTTATTTTGACACTAGATGGAGCTGCACAAAAGTCGAGTGTCTTAAAATAAACAACGAAAGAATTATCTGTTTCCACCAGATTTTGACACTTCAGTTTCAAACAGCGCTATCAATCTTAGTCTATGGCAACCACATTCTTTTTTAAAGGTGGCATTGAAAAGCCTTTATTGCTTTACTTTCTAAAGTCGATACAAGGTAGACAAGAATGTCGAATGATGTAAAATCTCAAAGTGAAAAGATACCTACGACTTCAATCCAACGTCGTTGTCATCGCAGTTCTCCTGGGATAGGATCTGTCTGTAACGTTTAATGCATCTGAAATATTAAAGGACTCCCTTAGGAGTGCTTAAGCCTAAGTATCCGAACGGGAAACAATAAGACTTATTATTATAAATGCAAGTTGGATGAATGTTTGTGCTAATACGCAAGATTTGAGTTTGTAGAATTTGTCAAAATGTTTTATAGGCAAAATAGTTTGAGGAATTCTTATAGGTAATGAAAATTCATCCTTTTGGAAATTTAGTCCAAACACTTAACCGCTGGGGTAAACGTATTCTTGAGTGGAGACCGCGACTCGGCAAACGTAGTGTAGGACGCCCTCCGACCAGGTGGGATGACGATTTGCGAAAGACTGCTGGCAGATGCTGGATGCGGCAAGCTGAAGACAGGGCGTTATGGTGCTCATTAGGGGAGGCCTATATCCAGCAGTGGACTAATATAGGCTGATGATGATGATTAGGAGGCCTATGTCCAAATAATATTAAAACTAACTAATATTAAAACATAAAGAAAAGCTTTTTGTATTTTCTGTTCCTCTTTAGTGACTTAAGGTCACCGATTGTTTACCAAAAGTTTCCGTTGTCATTTTCTAACCCAAATCAACCCTTGTACCGCTTATCAAAATATTCAACAGCAAAAGTGGGTTTTCATTTTCCATAAACAAAATGGATGTCGCCAAAATACTCGTATTTTCGAACCTTCCCGTGTTATCACCGAGCAAATTACAATATCCGTAGGTGAAGCGTGTATTAACACGTAAAAACATGAAACACAGTGTTGACATCGAACCTATCGAACTGAATGCACTCAGCTAAATTGGAACTCTAAACACAGGTGCGACGAAAAAATTAATCTTTCTAATAACAGTTTGTTCTTTGTGGACTGGAGAGTGAATAATGTTTGCAGTTTATTCAGGGACCTGCCTGGTCTATAAAACAATTTAATTATCATTTTTAATTTTTTTTCCGATACCTTGAGAAAGTGATGTACTAAAGTTTCATAGAGAAAATCAATATCTACAAAAAAATCTGCGATACTAATGTCTAACTAGTACAGTTATGGCACAATAACTACTTACAATGAGGAAATTTGTTTGTTTGTTTGAATTGAATAGGCTCCGAAACTACTGGACTGATTTGAAAAATTCTTTCACCGTTTCGTTAAATATTTTGTATTATGTTTTCACCTCGGTGACTTTATTGGAACAGTAGCGGCCCGCCCCGGCTTCGCAAGGGTAGATCGAGGTTTTTAATAGAAAAAAACATTAAATTAAATAGTACATCAAATAGTAATACAAAATATTTAACTTCATACATTTATACCCACAATTATCACAGTGCGTTTTATTTTCTACGTCTTTTTTTCACTTTTCAACGCGCATAGATGAATGGAATGATCCATTAAAGGTACCGAGGTGAAAACTTAACACAAGCTTGTTACCTATCCTAGACCTAGACGGTATATCTTAAAATAATTGCCGAAGGAAGTTATTGAAAGTAACAAAAGACTTCATCATCTGTTTAACTTTTCAGCGAACGTATAAAAAAACACTTTTGGTAATTTATTACTCATGTACTATTTAAATTAGGTGTCTCACCGCCTAATCCTAAAATTATATCTTAATAGCATTTTTAGTATAAGAGATCCGAGGTAAAATTAAAACGTGTTAACTTTTTTCTCACAATTATTTAATGCGACCTTCAATCTTATTTTACTGGACTTCTATAGATAATATATTTTGCATTTAGTAGTTAGTATCAGTACTATCCGTTTTGTTTAATATTTAATTTTTATTTTCTATTTCAACCGCTGTTTTATGCTCACCGTTAAATTTCTAGTGAATTAAGCGCATACGACATTTTAGACTTCTATTTAAGCACCAACGTCTTAGGTCAGCTTTCGATCTAAGTTTAATCTGGAGAACACTCAACACCAAGCGTCCCCGGCAACATACTCAGAATTAACTTAGCTTGAAGCCGGCATATGCATCAGGAAGCAATTATAGCCCTGTCAGCTAAGAGGGGGCCATTGGTGGTTTAACTTTAATTACTAGCAGCGATCATATTTCAGAAAGTGGTGGTTATTTTAGTTTCAATTCATTGATTCTTGGACGCAATGTATGACCCTGCTGAACATTAGCTGATGATTGAACCAATCTAGTTATTGAGTATGTACATACTTTATCATCATCTATACCATTGCTGTTCTCTATAGTAATGTTAAATTAAGTAAGAACAAGCTAAAACAGGTCGTTTATGCTGCGTAATAAAAAAAATCTATCATTAACATGCTCCTCAATCAGAACTAAATAACTCTGGTATTATAAGTACTAGGTTTACAATTACATACTCTAAATAAGGTTCTTACTATAGATATTTTACGCTGCGATTTTCTAAATAGTCACGTACATTCACTGAGCAAAATCCGAGAGCTTTGGCTATCTGAACCGAATCTTGAAAATGAATGCAGATAGAGTAATCTAAAACAGTATGAATTATTCAAATAGAATTATAAGATGAATCTCCAAGAGAAAGGAACGGGGTTGATTCTAACTCGCGGCTGCGCATGGATCCTGTCGTGAGAAATTTCAAACGTCACGATAGGGTTCTATCGGAAGACCAGCGTTGGTTGTACGTCAACACAACCAACAAGCGCAGTGATAATGACCTTTTAGTATCTAGTGTAACTATTTTCTATTCTATGTTATTTTTCTTTAAAATTTGATGTAGGTATCCAAGTAATACATAAACTTTTCCATATCTAATGAAAATAAAACGAAAATTAAAATTTAAAATGGGTTTTTAATTGCATTGCATTTTAATAAAATTTGCATGCTAATTAATGTTAGTAGATCATAACTGAAACTAAAAAAAAATTATCATCTGTGTAACCTACACTGTGTTCAAGCAAATAAATTATCTTTGTCTTTATTGCAAAATTGGCAACGATGTGTTACCAATTTTGCTATTTCCATCATTGAATTGTTTCGAACTGTTGTAATATTATTTTGCTAAATTTCGAAACAATTCAATGATGACGAACTGACAGACAGACACCACGAAACTATTGAGGGACTCTTATCGTTTAAAACTTATAAGCGTCTATTAGCTTTTGACTTAGTTCATTCAAAAGATTCACGCGATTTTCAAGAAGTTCAAGAAATAAATCAAGTTACTAAGTAGCCAGCCCCAACACATCGTCAGTTCAATTTTGGCGGATAGTCAAAAACGCTCGAGATATAAATAACCAAGTTACGTTATCTCTTTCTAGCAATTTAAATTGAGTTCGGAGCTCATTCAGTAGCAAATGAGCCATGAAGTGCGAGCGGGATAGAGAACAACTTGAAAAAGTTTCTCTTTTGGAAAGTTGCTTGTATCGGCAAAGGAACGCAATAAAGTATTTTGCATGGAAAGTCTCCGGTGAATTTTTGGAGTTGATTCCGTAAGTTCGTGGACAAAGTTTGTCAATCCTTTCTTTATTTAGAGGAAACTTTTACAAAAAATCGAGGGGAGTTGTATGGTTGAATTCAGCACAAAAAACACTTGAGTTCTTTGCCGTTTTTCTTTAACTTTATATTACATTATTAAAATATTAATTTGTTTATTTTATTCGTAATACTCTCATCTATACTGAAAAGAATTAAATATTTCTTTTTTATTTCGGCTAGGATTAGGTACAGACGGATACAAATCTATAATAACAAAGTGACAATAAGTACAAAAAAAGATTAAAAGAGAAACTGCTTTTTTTATCATTGGAAGTTAAGGCTTAAAAATACATAACCCACTTCAATAAACCCTCCAATTAAATAAAAGCACGTTCTCCTGCAGAAATGTCGACTGCTACTATATTTTGCGTGTTTTTCAGCGCATTCAAATAGTATCGTATCGGCTCGAGCGCTAATAGAGCCAGTAGATAGGGCACGGCAAAATTGAATACGTCCCAAGCCAATCTCCGCGGTAGATGCACTGCTGTGCCTTAAGTTACGATCTAGAGCGATTTCTTATCACATAGTTTCTTTGAGTACCCACCTTTGTTGAGTTTTGTTTAAGAACACAATCTCTGATTACAGCCAAGAACCAAAAGGCGTATCAAACATACACATTTACTATCAAACATACGATAAAGATAGATAAATCATTTATTTTTCGTCTGCAGACACACATATAACAAAATTAAACAAAATAATAATTTATATTACATATGTATTAAATTATCCTAAACATAAAACAGAGATAGTGACACACATATAACAAACATAATAAAATTAAACAAAATAGCAAGTACAGTTTTTACCCGACAGGGGAGGGTTATGAGTACATAACTTAGGTACCTATTAAAAACAGGGGTTGTGACAGATATCTGTTTGTGCTGCAGCACGTCTAAAAGGTCATGACTCAGCGTAAAATTTCCCAAGGAGCAAACGCTGATTTTCAGTCATAACCCACAGAGCGCAAACAAACGAGAAACCGATCAGGGTGGGTTTAAAAATATACGCAATCTCTTTGACTGTTAAAATTTTAAATATGTACAATGGTGTAAAGATTTTAAGTTTGTGCAACATTGATCCAGTATTACCTCTGTATTAATAGACTTATAAGAATTTTAGCGTAAGTTTTCTTTTGGTGTCTCTATTTCGAAAATAAATAATACTCTTGTTTGTTTGTTTCTTGTTTGTATCGCGGACCAACATTGCTCTGATGGAAACATCCATGTGGCGGTGTTCCTTTGGCAATTCTTTGATTCGTTTCTACAAATAAACTTATGTACCTTCATTGTCATTTATTTTGCGAAAAGTCACGTTTTACTTGAAGCAAAAATTAAGAAATGTTTGATCTAAGTAGATCAGAGGTTAGCTATGGCTACGTTCTTTCGTAAAAGTTTACGAAAAAACGTAGCCATAGCTAACCTCACACAAATTTATGAAAGCGAAAAATAGAAGGGATGTGTATCACGCCAAAAGCACTGAATGAATCGAAATGAAACTCAGCACAGATGTAGTTCTAGACCGGAATACCTTATCTTTTTTAAAAATTACGCAATCTGAACACATAATTATAAATACTATTTAACGGGTATTTATCGCGTTTATTTACGTTATTTTCCCGACGTTTCGACAGGTTTACACACTGTCATCCCGAGTCAACCCGTGACCACGACAGTGTGTAAATCTGTCGAATCGTCTGGAATACCTTATTTATCCCTGTACAATGCATCCAAAGCCATGGACTAGATAATAGTAGCTACTGAATAAATCGTAAAAAGCTTTTGCCAAACTCAGTCGGGTAGGTAAACTGTAATAGTGTAGAGCGGATTGGCCCGATAATACGTATTTCTGAAGGCTAACTCTTAGCTTTTTCGATTTCAGCTGCAGGAAAGAAGATCTCGCGACAAATGATTCAGGGATTCGCATAGATTTAGTTGAAAATAAACGATTCAGCTCCTCGTATTTTCTAGTCTAGAAGCCTCCTGGAGTCCAAAGCTGAATAGAGTGTGCTAGCTCTTCCCAAAGGAAGAGCTAGCACACTCTTCCCCATGCTTTTTTTATTTATTTATTTATCAACTTAAAGGTTAGGTATTACCAAAATTATAATAATAACACCCAAAAAACCACAGAGGTTGGTAACGGAGCGCTATTAGTGCTTGCGATTTAACAGTGTGATTTTGTTTGTTCTGTTTTACAGAAAAATAAATGCGTCTGTCTTTTATCATCATTAGAAAACTACGGAAAGGATCTTAATTAAATTTGAGAAGGAGATGAATTTTATAATCCTAGTAAAAACGCTACTTTCACATTCAAAAATCCCGTGCGAGGCTAAAGGCGAAAGTTAGTTATAAAGCACCGGTGTAGTCTTTGAACAATTTTAGAAATTCATTAATCTCAATGCATTATGCAAAGCCAATGCGTCTTGCAACGCACAGTACCATTCAAATTATCTCCTCAAAACCCTCGATGTCACTCAAATGAAGCCTCGTCGAGCTGAGAACCGTCAACGGCGTAAACATTTTTACAACACCAGCCTATCTGGGTCTACCGCTTCCTGCTATGGCAGCTCAATAAAGGTGAGTCAGGGGTGATTGTGACTGATGGCACAGTTCAGGGTAGGCTGGTTGAAGGCAGGCGCCAGGGTTCTTTATGGTGACGATGCGTGAGGCGCCTGTAAGGCGAGTGATGACGTCGTTAAGAGGTTAATTGTTTCGGTTTTGTGACGTAGGTATTACGTACTGGTTTTGATTGGTTCTCGCACATTGTGTCTTAAACCCATAACTATTAATGTATTTTATCTAAGTTAAAGCACAGATATAAAAATGTTATTCTAGTAGCCATAGGTAAATAAATATACCGACAGGGTAAAGTACCTACGTCAGTCGCCGCAATGGCGATACGTGACTCTTGCCTTAAAATCTTTGATAGGTGAAAAGTCAAAAGTCAATAACTTTATTTCTTTAGGCTTACAAAATAAGCACAAAGTCAAGTTTTATACATAAACAGCTTAATAAATAGTCATTATTATCAAATAAGAAACAAAATGTTCTTGATTTTGTTCACTTCAATTTTTTGTCCACTAGTGAAAGAAGGTCAAATTTTAGTTTTATTTTCAGGCTCTTTGCTTAGGCCTAAAGTTTTAGAACCTACCTTTCCACTGCGGTGTCTATTACCTTATCTTACTTATGTAGGAAGAAAATACACTCAGCAAACCTGAAAAAGCATGAAACACAAAGAAAGGCATATCAACAAGTGGCGAATGATGGTGCGATAAATAACAAGCGTGCCTTATGAGTAATGAGCATAAATGACTTGTGAATAGTGCCGCTTTGAATATAAATAAGGTTATTTGATAATAAGAAGCTTTTCCTGGTAACAAAAATATGAACCATACTATACAAATACAGGGCGTCCCACGGATATGCCACATGGAGGGAATGTACCTTGAATATTGTAGATTGAACATTTTACTGAAAAAAAAAGTAGTATGATAAAGCTACTGAATGATTATTTTTTTCGTGTAACGGGTTCGATTCCCGGTTCAAATTTATTTAAATATCTATGAATGCAGTTAAAATTGTTTTTTGAATTCAAATAATGTCTTCTTTATATAGCAGTCAGGTATGTTCGCCGAGGCTAAAAACTACAAAAAAACGACTAAAAACTAGCATCTTCCGAGGACATCCGTGAAGGCTGGTACGGCGGCGGCAGATTTGGCCGAAAACTCAAGAGGCGAATATATGCTGGTCTCGACAGAGACTACGCATTTGCTCCCCTTGGAGTCAAGACCCTAGGTCGCTGGGGTACCAAGGCTCACCGGGGTTTTAAAAAAATATCACAGAGTCGGGTCGCAGCGACGCGTAATCCGAGAGCTGGTGAGTATCTGGCGCAGCGCATCAGCATTGCCAATTGTGCAGAAATATTGGAAACACCAATCACAACAAATCACGCTAAATAATCCCATAAGAAGTAATCATTAGTGCGTAAATGTGAATAGTTTCAAAAGTTTAATTACATACCTACCAAGCTCCCAAGGCAAGTAAATACCCTAAGATATAAAATAAGATATAATAGTTTATGTACATACATAGACATAAGTGATAGTTTGGAATTCTTGTCTCGCCGAATAGTCAATACAATTGAGAGTAGGCGCTCTCTAGAACTTTAGTTCTAGAACTTTCCGTACGAGGCTTTAGACTCGGGCGACAGTGTCAAAGGAATTTGAAGCCTTGATACGAGTTGTTTAGCAAGTTTTGTTGAGTTATTATGCGGGACACTTTAAATGTGTACCATATACAGGGTGTTACCATATTAGTGCACAATTAATGAAGGAGGTTATTCACCTGCTATCACAGATTAATATTCAGTTAACACCCAAGCCGCAAACGAATATTTTTTTGCAAAAAAATTATTTTTACAAACTAGTTGTCCCGCGGTTTCACTCGCTATAAATTCGAATTTCACATTTGTAGGGGGATAAAAAGGTACTTTTTCTTATAAATCTCCCATGGGAATTTGATGTTTCACCAGAAGAAAAGTAGCCTGCCTACCTGTTACTCTCCATCCATACTTTTAACTATACGCCAAAAAGCAAGTCGATTGGTTGCTTAGTTAGGGCGCGAAGGAAGGACAAACAAACACACTTTCGCATTTCTAATAATATTAGTTAGGATAATACCTTATTATAGCTGTACGGTCATTGACTGCGACCGCCTCGTGTTACCCTCTAGTGGGGCGTGAAGAAAGGGATCGCCTCGAAGAGGCCGCTTAGTTTGGGATGGCTTATGGGCCTATATACTACCTCAAATCAACTCCGCCGGATGTCCATATCTTTCAAACTACTAAATATTTAACTATGAAATGTATATATGGTAAAGTTCAGGACTAAATTCCTACCATTCATATATTTTCCTGAAAGTAATTGACTAATCCTATCATTCATATATTTTGAAAACACGATTCCATACAAATAATTCTATAGAAAAAAATTGTAAAGTTACCTCTTAATTTTTACTAAAACCTTAATTTCTCAATAAATAGGTACTAAAGTTAAGATCTTGGGAATAAGCATGGTACTTGAACCAAATTAATATAAAAAACATTTTATATGTTGCGTTTTTTTAAATAATGTCCTAAATAATAAGCAAAAACTAATATAGGCTGATGATAAAAGGTAATTTGTTTGTAATAGGTAATCACTGGATTCCGGAACTCTCACTTAAAAGTTGTTATAGCTACATTACCACACGAATATTTTAAATGCCAAAGTTTGGATGTATGGATGGATGTTTGTTTGCAATTGTAAAACATTTATTAACAAAGAAAATTACAATCAAGTAATAGAATTAAATTAGAGAAATCATTTAGAACGGGATATTTACCATGATTCAATTTTTGAGTTTTCCAAACACTACTACTAGTAATAACCATGATAGTTTCAAAAGTTTTAGAATTAAATTAATACTAGTTCTAATTTGTTTCTATTCTTTGATTGTAATTTTCTTTATACTTATACCTATACTTTTACATAGTCGTATTTCAGCCAACGGTTACTGAACGTGCACTTTCGACAGCAAAATTAACCACAAAGAGTAATCTTTCAATCTACAATCATTTGCATCGCTAATTCTGCCGTAAAAGTAGCTCAAGGCTGTCTAAATTAATTTTATTCGAAACTTCAGTTTAAATCCAAGTTAAAATACGTAACTACGTAATAACAGCGTCCTACATTTCAGAAGTGGAATAATATCTCACTCACGTAATTTTTGGCATCGGAACAGATGCTAAGCTGTTCCATAGTTGGTACAGCTGCTACGGCGCTACGCCTGTGCTACGTCATGCACGCTTAGTTACACTCACAATGGTGTGGGAAATTAATTTTCTTTGAGATCTGTAACGGACTCCTTTGAAAATATTTTGACAGTAATCAAAATGGTCGTACAAGTTTAGTCTCTAAGTATGATTCTATGGTTTTTGTATTATAATGCGTAAGCCCTCGCACTCTGGGTAAGAAATTAAATATTTCCCAAAAAAAATCGATTTCGGCAGTACTCGAACCTGCGCCCCACCCTCAGTACAGTGCTCTAATCAACTAAGCCACGAAATCCTATTCGGTTTCGTCGAAAATCTTTGGGACCTCTTACGGCTCTAAGTATGATTGTCTGTCCACACATATAGTCGTCCTAGGTCCAAGATCTAGAAAATATCCTGTGGGATGTCGTGGTTTGACAGCCTGTACTGCGACTTAACTTGGACAATATGATTTTTCTTATCAAAAGTAGGTACCTAAAGTCACTTGTAGTCACAATTCTATTGCAAGTGAGCTGAAACGTTAATCTAATAATGAAAGTTCCAGAATATGCCACGCCAAAATAATACTACCCTAAAAACTGTACCACAACTCATTTCTCCCAAGACGTAGCAGTAATTGATGTCTTGCCAACACGATGTTGAAATCTCCCAGAACTTTCCGAACAATATATTAAAAATCTGGCTGAACCGGTGCCAAACCGAGGCTTTAAACACTTTTATATCGCTTCACACAATACACCCTAATGTTCAGGTTCCAGTTGCCAACAAGTTTGTGTATAAATCGCGGTGAGTGCGGCTCGCAGATAGTACTCGCAGTAGCTGGGCCGAGCTGCTGGCACGGAACAAAGTCTCCGATTTAACGGTAAGAGGTTTGTGAATAGTAATGTAAGTTTAGTTTCTGAATCCTGAGTTGGCACGTGTGGTGAGCCCTTGGCAATCTTCGGCATTATGGGTTTTGTAGTATCATTGAAAGCTGATAAAAGAAATAATGTTCCAGTGTCGCTTTTCACGAACAAAAATCTCATTTGTGCGTATTTTAGGTAGGCTACGTGCTGAAGAGTTAGGTTCTTACCTTCATAAATGTCACAATAAAATAATATTTTGGCTGTGTCATAAAAAAACCTCCTTTTCATCAGTTGGTGCTGAACATCCCCCAAGCATACTTAACTAATCATCATCATCATCAACCTGTAATAGTCCACTGCTGGACATAGGCCTACCCTAAAGCTTGCCGATTCCAGCATCTGCCTGCGGCCTTTCGCAGGTCGTCATCCCTCCTAACTCCTAGCCGGAGTGCGTTCTACACTACATCTGCCGATCCGTAGTCTCCACTCAAGAACACGTAACCAATACCTACCAGCTAATTTACGGGTAGATATAACAACGTAATGACAAACAAAAGTTTTAACAAGCTCTCCCAATTATTAAAATGTTCATTTTTATTCACTTTCATGCACTAATTGCATACGAAATCTGTTCGCCGCTGTGTTCTACTAATTATGTTCTTGTTGCGCATCAAAATTCAGTGCAATTTTGAGTTTCACAGCAAAACATGACCTAGGATGGCCCGTTCGAATATCACTATGCAGACTCTGCAAGAAACCCTCATCTATCGGATTTGTAGAGCTTCAAGTACGTGATTTAGATGTTGTTCTATTTACGGGTATCTGACAATTTTAAGCAAGCAGTTCAAAAACATATTTTTTGGTTCGATAATAAAACTCATTTATGTATGCTATACCTACCGGAAGAAACGCTTCCGCTTCTGCGTTTTTGCAAACGGAACCTTAACCCTACGTTTAATCTTTAGGTACTTCGAGAGGAATTGTAAGCTCTCGGATTTTTTACTATGGGACCACCTCGTAGTTATTCTACACAAAAACTAAAGTAAAAATCAGATAACTATTGGCAAAGATACTAACATATACCTAGTCGAACTGAGCATCTCTCATTTTTTGAAGTTGGTGGAAAAGATAGATAGATAGAAAATACATTATTTCACTAATAAATAAAGAAAAGAAACCTACTGTGTCATTGAGGGAGGTCGTACACACCATAGGATCCATTCCTAAAAGCTAAACCACGCCAAAAGCAAGCTAGATACGAAACAACAAGCTAAAAAATTGGCAGGCGAACGATAAATCATGGTTTCCTTCCTGATGGACACGTAATCCATTGTGAATTATTCCGGAGGTGATACAGGGAGATAGCGCTTAGGCCGAGTTCTTGGCACGCGGCCCTCAATAACCGCCGGACTGATATTCCTATTCTGGAGATAACGATAAGAACTGAAGTATTGGCTGACTGAGTTTTATTGGGGGAAGATGAATCGTATTGATCAGGGGTTCAGTTTGCTTCAATTGATTTACTCTGTTCATAAAACATACGGGCTAAAATACATCGAATTGTTTCCTATAGGTTAACTTTTAGGAATTTTATTGCGTGGAAAAATAAGTGCTCGCTTGGCTATGCTAGCTTGAAGCTTGGAGGATGATGGAAAGGATTAGCTCCAGCTAATCCTTTTCAAACTCCTCCAGCTAGCGTAGAAGGTTACTAATAGGTGTTGAAAAGAGTTACCACAGAGGTTGATGGTTTAATTTTGCGACAGGAACCTCTGCAACAAAGTAACGATAAGGCAAGCAATGGTTTATTTTATTTATAGTCGATCAACTATTGTTCGCGGCTTGATACTTACGTCTTTCTCCGATATAATAAGTCGCTAAAGTATATAGTATTCCTGGTCCAGAACTTCATGCGTGCGAAGTTTCAGCCCGAAGACATTTTGCTCCCATGACAAATCACGTTGCCAACGATTTTCTACTGAGAAAATTGAGCTCTGAGAACGACCCATTCCGTATTCATCCGTAGGTGTAGTAATCTGTAGAAACTACTGTAATATCTGGCGTTCTCTTATCGTAAACTGTCAGTCTGACTGACAAAACTATAGTGTCAAACAAACTTGCCATTATATTATTAGTAGAATATTCAGGTTACTTGAGAAGGCACCAAGGCATCAGAATAAGACAGCAACAGCACTTTGAAATTACGTTCGCGCGTCGAACAAAAAATGTATATTACGAAATTCAACTGGCGACCGCAGCCAACTTGGATGGAGTTTAGAACAACAGAAGCGATCACGTGGCTGCAAAAAGCGCTGAAATTGCTGCAAGATTTGTGTTATGGTGCTTTAGGAGTTGATCTATAACTGTAAAACTAGCGATCGGGATGATTTGTAGCTTCGAAAGTAAATTTACATTCAAAACCTGCATGGGGCTGAATTCTGCTAAGCTAATTATTTCACTATGAAAATAGTATTGAATATTTATCTCAGAATGAATGAACACTTTGCACTTAAAACGTAACTAAAATAATCCTTAGAATGATACTAATACAACAGATGGAGTCGCGCATATCAAAAGTGACAAGGTTAAAGTCCACAACAGTCGGAGCTATGATATATATTGATATAATAAGCTATATACTACAGTATAGCAGGTGGTGGCTTTGCTTTAATATATATTTTTGCATTATTTATCTCTCCGGCCGTCATGTCTTACTATGTATACCAAAATATATCGTGCTATATCTGTCGATATATTTTGGTGACGTAATAAAAATATACGTCATAGCTGCGTCTGTGGTCACTCGCCGATTACTATCGAAAATATACCGTAATATACCTTGCTATGATTTATATTACTAATTATTTATATATAAATCATAGCAGGCTTCAAACCAATCTCTTCGTGCAAATAACACCGCACATTCTATCTAGTTTGTTTCGTCGATGGACGATTCGATGACGATTCTTCTGTCAAAGCAAAGAGATTGTGGCTAGCAGAATTCGTCCCCTGGTTAATAGAATTTAGTACTTCATCGTAGTTAGATCTATTCTATAGAACGTCTTTTGTTTTAGAATTTTAGTGTATACCGTATTATTAACTAGTAGCGTCTTGCGGTTTCACCCGCGTAGTTCCCGTTCCCGTGGGAATTCCGGGATAAAAAACCTATGATTATTCCAGACTATAATCGATCTCTGTGCCGAATTTCATCCAGATCCGTTCAGCCGTTCTGGCGTGATTGACTAACAAGCATCCATCCATCCATCCAAACTTTCACATTTATAATATTAGTGGGATAAGACCTATTTTTTTAAATTAATATCTACTATTGTGTATTCTGTTGCTTATCTACGCCAGTGGGGAACAAGCGACTAGAAACGGTTTAGACAGATATCACTTCTAAAAGCATGAATTTAAAGGCAAATGTTGCATAATTAAGGTTCAACCCCTTGTTTGTTCCTTTCATAAGACACTCAAATTTAACGATTCATTCGAGATGCGCATAAAACAGTACAAATCTAATTACTTAAGGCACTTGAAGCGAGGTATAAACAGGATAATTTCTTGATTTATTTGGGGCGGAGCACTTATTCCGTGATCGCTCGTAAAGATGCAAAATATAGGCATTTGGGTGAAGGCGATTGAGAAAGTTTTATAGGTTTTTTATCAGGTAATGGAAAAATTGTGAGGATTATTGGATCAATTGGTTCGCTCACGGAGAAGTTATGTCCTTGCTGGAGAGTTTTTACTGCGAATGTATTCTGAGAGATGCTAAAAGTACCTAGTCCTATCTTCTTAGAGTATGTACTAATTTCGTAGAATTGAAAGTACGTAGTCGATAGTTTAGTACCTAGTCTAAACTAATATTCATCATCATCAGCCTATATGAGTCCACTGCCAGACATAAGCCTCCCCTAATGAGCGCCATAGCGCCCTTTTTTTTGCGGTGAGGAAATTCGTTGTCTTCAGCTTGACGCATCCAGCATCTGTCAGCAGTCTTTCGCGTCCAATCGTCATCCCACCTGGTTGGCGGGCGCCTACGTTTGCCGAGTCGCGGTCTCCACACATGAACGCGGTTGTCGGTTTCTCTCGAGATATGGCCAGCCCACTGCCACTTCAGCTTGCTAATCCTTTGAGCTATGTCGATAACCTTGGTTCACTGTCGGATGTATTCGTTGCGAATCCTATCTTTCAGAGAAACTCCGAGCATAGCTCTCTCCATAGCTCGCTGGGCTTCTTTAAACTGGTGGACAAGCCCTACCGTGAGTGTCCGCGTCTCAGCTCCGTAGGTCATGACGGGTATCGCACTGATTGTAAACTTTCGTTCGTGACGCTTCATCTGGGTGCGCTATGTGGAAGTACTTTAGTGCGCTCACCAAAGTACTTCCACATAGCGCACCCGTTTTGGTGCGCTTCATTCAGTAGGTATAAATGTAAAGTTTTCATCGACCAAGGTATTCAATACTTTTCCTATATCAATAACCATCCTCTGTTGGTAGTCGGTTAAAAAAGTAGGTCAGTAACTTAATCATAAAACTATCTCGGATCATCACCTGCACTATAACTCTTTTGATTTAATATCCACCGACAGAGTTTCGTAGGTGATATCAAATTATCAAACTTTAAAAGCGTGCAGGTTATTAATTAAAACAGTGAGGTATCTTCGGCACAGCTTAGAAATTGTAGCTAAGTCTTAAATGGTTCAGGGAGTAATGAATAGTAGTAGCAATGAGTATTCTTGGCTTGACGTGGCGGTTGCGGCGAAAGAATCGACCTCTCCAACTCAACCCATGGATTTCGAGTTAGCCGCAGCTTCCTTCTGTATATTTTTAACACATCTACTGTGATCACCAATCCTCATGCCAAGCGTGGTGATCATGGTAAAGTCTACAGTCAAAACAGCTGAACGTGCGGCCCTGAAACAAGGGGTGTTTAGGGAACCTCTCCTAGTGGCTGTGATACCTACCTGGTAACGTCCGTATTAATTACAGTACCCAAAGTTTGATAGTATAATGTAGTATATTTTAGTAGTATAGTAGGTATCACGTACAAGTTAAGTTCAAGAAAAAAACCCGTCTCATTTAATATTAATATACACGTCTCATTTTATAAGCTTTATATTTAGTTTTTAATTTTTTATTTCTTACGTTATTAGGCAGCTTCAATTATATTACTCGGCAATTGAGTTTATCTAAAGTTAAAGCTTAAGTTTAGACAGCTTAAATAAAGAGCATTGTTTTTTAGTCCTTGTTTTCTTAGTTTTATGTCAATATTTTATTTAAAATTATGTTAGCAGTTCGTAACTTTATTTGTAGTGATAGTCAACTTGTTTTAATTTAATTTACCTAGATAAAGTAAATCCTGTATTGGCCTTATGTCTAGTGAATAAGTTTGACAATTTTAGTTGTTAAGGGCTGTGGATTTTGTTTTATAAATAAATAAATAAAATAAATAAATAAATTAATCATACCCGACTTAAGGTGAGTGCGAACCTCTAAGCTCCCATACAAACGTACTTTCCGATTCATTTATATCAGAAACTACATCCGTTATTGCATTGAAATTTTGCACACATAATCGGATAAGAAATAATGTACCTATGCAAAATTTTATTAAAATGTAGTAGTTTTCAAATGAATCGGAGAGTACACCACTCCCTGTCCATCCAAAGGTTGCCTGGCAGAGATCGCTCAAAGCGATAAGGCCGCCCATTGTACAACGAAATCTGTATTTAAAGTTCTTTCCTGTCTTATGTATCTTTTTAATTTGGTGTGCAATAAAGTGTTACAAGTCAAGTCGTACAATACAATACAATTGTATTGTATTGTACAATACAATACAATTGTATTGTATTGTACGTTAGGGGGCTTTGAGGTTCGCCCCACCTTAACCCATTGTTGGGTTCCATGCCCTTGCACCAGTCCCAACTGTCCAGGATCAATCAGTCTCTTGATAAGTTTTCGTCAATGTTATTACCAATTTTCATACAGGAGAGTTATTTTTTGTTTTTTGTAAGTCAGCTGTTTAAATGTAAGCTATTTTCTAGCTGTGTCTTGAGATTGTTCCGGGTATAACTATCGGCTTACTCAACTTCCTTCCGAATGGAATGTACGATATTAACCTCTGCGTGGTGGTCCAAGTGTGAACCTAAAAGGAGTTCCGTTATGTGCGAGTGTAACTCGCGCGCCGAGGGTTTCAAAAAATCTCCAAACCTGCTAAGGCTTTGCATTCATTTTTTTTTAAGAATAATAAATACAGTTTACGCATGTTAATCCATTACTATGCAAATTTTCAGGAAGATCCAATCTATGACATTGGTCATGGATTGGATCTACCTGAGTCAAACACCTTCACAAACTAACCTATTCTCTACCAGGTGGAGCACCACTAATTCCACTTTTAAAACGAGAATTTGCTTCTTTTCGCAAAAAAAAACGATTTCGGCGTGACTCGAACCCGCGCTTCACCCTCGGTACGGGTGTCCTGCTTTCGAAACACAAAAGTTCTGACTCCAAGCCCTGTTTCCTGAAATTCTTAGATTTTCATTTTCGAACGCTTGTTTTGCTAAAACGCTTTTAGCTTATTTCTTTGACTATCGTTTCATAATTCCATAACCAACGCAACATCAACCGCCTACTCCATTAATGTTCGATAAATTGCTGCACAAATTCCGTTATTTGTTAATTAAAATTGCTCACTGGTCCTTGTTTCTATCAGTTTATCAAATTCTGTGTATTGTATTTGAGACGCAAAATGAACTGTCTAGAACAAAACTTTAAAACCCGCAAAGAGGAAACAAAAATAAAAAAAAATATGAGAGAAAAAAGAGGGGTTTTATAAAATTGTCTACTGCTTGTCCCATATCTTACGACTTTGCGACAAGATTACGTCATCAGTCAAAAGTAAAAGATCTTACAACTAAAGTATAAGTTCTACCATAGCTGATATTCAAGAAAAATCTCATTAAAACGCAGAATAGACTGAGTATCGAATTTCGGAAAGAGCCAGCTTACAGAAAATGACAGGTGAAATAAATTAAATAGGATTGCCATTAATGGTGATAGATTAGACTTATGCTAGAATTGGTTCGACATTAAAAAATCCTTTCGTCGTCTTGACTAAACACTTCCAATGGCCCCGGCACATGTCTCTTGGCACAACCGCTGGGCGGCGGGCAGTGAAAGCGATATACTAAATAGAGCTCAATTATGTTGTAGATTGTAAGTCGTGACTTACATTTAAGTGTCGGAGTATTGTGATGCTCTGACTATCAGACTATCTGATATCATGCAAAAATATTTTTGCATGACGCGTTGGGAATACTTTTGAGAGACAGGCGATACGTGGGTCTCACGTGAGACATATCATGCGAGCATGGTCATGCGTGAGACGTTGGGAATACTTTTGAGAGACATAGGCAATACGTGGGTCTATCACGCCAGAACAGACATGCATACGTTTGGAAAACGTGGGTCTCGCGTGAGACATATCACGCCAGAACAGACATGCATGAGACGTTTGGAAAACGTGGGTCTCGCGTGAGACATAATCATGCGAGAATAGACATGCGTGAGACGTTGGGAATACTTTTGAGTGACATTAGGAATACGTGGGTCTCACGTGAGACATAACACCCCAGAACAGACATGCGTGAGACGTTTGAAAAACGTTGGTTTCGCGTGAGACATATCATTTATTATTATTATATTATATTATTTATATTTATGTATTTAGAATATGTTTTTTTTTTACTTTTTTTTATCTTTATCATGCGAGAATGATTCATGAATGAGTCATGCGTGAGACGTTGTGAATAGGCAGGCGCGTCTCACGTGAGATGTTGGTTTAATCAATAACTCGTTTTAAATACTCAACAACAACATAATTTTATAGGTTTAATCGCTTGGTTTAGTGCAAATCTGCCTTTATGGGGGCCCCAACTCAGCCTGCACGTCGAAGATTAAGATGAACAATAAAAAATGTTATGGCGTCTTTGGCAATTCATCAATGGATTTGTCGTCAAGTGGTTTTATCTTGTTTTTATGGATGACATTCTGTGAGGAAAAATTAGTCTGCGCCATAATATGGAAGCCGATTCATCCAGTCATTATGTTCTGGATTTAATACTTATTTTAAGTTAGTTTACTTTTCAAAATGACGTGTTTGTATTATTTATCTCTGCTTTATAGTGGGTGCAAAGCTCTACGCTCCCATATAAACGTAATTTCCCATTTATTTGGAAATTTCATTGCGCATATCATCAAGGGCTACAACTTTGTAACAATGAAATTTCGCATATGTGCAGAATCGGATAAAAAATTGTTACGTATGTAAGGTTTTAGTTTTTATAATTTCGGCACAGTTTCATGCGCCATGATCACGGAAGAACTAAAGTCACCGCGAGTCGGTTATTATTGGCAGACATACCGATCTACCCTCATTCTTTGTCTTTTGCTACGAACATTACCACTACCACCGGTTTCACTTTCGAACGCAACTCGATCACGACACACAACACTGACGGAAAATTGCATAATGGTAAATATCCCGTTCTAAATGATTTCTATGTTAATAACCATGATAGTTTCAAAAGTTGTACCTACTCAAAACTTAACATTCATTTTAGAAGCATTCTGGAAACTACAAACTGCTGCCCGACTTCTCTATTTCCATACAATATTCGGAATATTCGACCAGGTGGGATGACGATTTGCGAAAGACTGCTGGCAGATGCTGGATGCGGCAAGCTGAAGACAGGGCGCTATGGCGCTCATTAGGGCCTATCTGGTCTGGTCCAGCAGTGGACTAATATAGGCTGATGATGATAATTCGGAGAATGTAATATAAGTAGGTATCTAAATACGAGGCATCTACAGAGATACGTCAAAACAATTCTCGTCGAGCAAACCAACTGAAATACGTATCACTGTCCCAAAGGAAAGCCGTTACTAAAATTCACGAAACACAAAGTACTGAATTTCAGCACTAGCTGCCACAAAATTGAACTGTTAACAACAGAAGTGCTTTGCCTATCTTCGCTTTCACCTTTTAAAATAACTACCAGAACTTTGCCTTGTTCGGAAAGATAACTGCTGTCAGATGTTAATGATTCGAGGTTTGAGCTTTTTACGGTTCGGGTAGATCTTAAAAGTTTAATGCGCTTTTGTCTCCGACTGTATTTACATAAAATGTCGGCTCGTTCCATCAGACTAGACGAGACACACCATTTGCATTTTATTAAAATCTAAATTTTATTTTGGAGGCATGGCTTCCCGCTTACGTTACTTTCCGGCATAACGTTGTAAAGTTTTGTTTATCTGTACAAGTTGAGTTTCATAAGCAACTTGAATTGAAGTTTCAATATTGAACCTTAGACCTTAGACGTGTGGATGTAATGAAAAAAGAGATCCCCTGCAATGTGTAATGACATACCTTGAATAGACTGGAGGTCTTTGGAATAGACGCATGTGACATTTAGCGGAGTTTACCAATAGATTTGGTGAAATAGTCAAATCAGGTACTTTTTAAAATTGAAAAATTGAGTACAATATTTTTTTTTTATAAATAGTTTAACAAAGAACCCAGCAATTGGCGATCCTAAGTTGATGAATAAAAAATAATACTTTATAGTGCTTAAACATATAAATAAAAACCTTATATCAGAATAATGTGATGATAAAATGCAAGATTGCAGTGAAAACTAATAATTTTTAATTCTAATGAATTAATAAAATTGCTTTATTACTTTGCCAATAGGCTTACTTACGGTGGGATCTCTATGTCAGGCGTAATGAATTCCACCCATTTGATTTTAATTATGTCTGTGTCTAAGCTCCCTTTAACGTGATATTAAAAGGCCCGAAATTAATTGAGTTATTTGTTGTTTTAAGAACGTTTCTTGCTACGGTTGATTAAACTTCAATGTGGGTTAGAATTTTGTTAATCCACTTCAAGATACTTAAATAAAATAGGTATCTTGTGGGGAATATTTATTCATGTAAAAATAATGAGAAATTTTATGGTAAGGCGAATAATTTGTGGAATTTCGATTTAGAGTATAATGACTAGCAATAGGCAACACACGTTTTTGAAAAGTTTCTTGATTAAATTCTATAGTGCAAAAAAACCACCAAAAAAAACAAAAAAAATCTTTAAAATGCTATTAAAAATACGTTTTCAAGTTGTGCGCGTTATTTGACGGAAACGCTAGACGCTGAGGACTCCATAATGCTCTGTGGTCATTAGGTCAGTTGGCTGTGTAGACCTAAACAAATGCGTAGATGTTGCTGATGACAGTTGATACTTTTTAGTTTATCACACAGCCGACGATGTAATAAAACTGCCTACTAGGTATTTCATGGTGTTAAAACAGATTAAAAAACTGAAAACAGTGAATTAATTTTGAATTATTTATTATGAACGAAAACGAACATTTTCCGACTGCTTTATGCGTAAGCTACCTTAATAATATACTTTTAGATTTATTCTCATAAAGAGTTAAATATTATTATTTATAATATTTTTAAATATTATTATTTATATTTAATACGACGTGGGTACAAATTACTTCACAGCAAGAATCTTATTTCGTATTCTCTTCAGTAGACAGAAACGAAATTTTAACCAAAATCAAATGGCATAGGTACCTCAAAACTGCATTAAATGCCTAAGAATGCAAAATATTTCAACCAAAGATACGCATAAAACTAACACAAATCAAAATGTAGGTACCTACTCAACCAAACTAGAACTCAAGAGACATAAAAATTCAAGTTTAATTCACAAGTATTAAAATTCAAGTTTCCAATTTTACAATTCCTGGCATGAGATTTTTAATGCGAAAACATAGACTTACTAGTCCATTAGTGAGTCAGAAACTCTTGTAGGTTGGCTGCCTGGATAAGGGCGTAGACACATTATTTTGTATAATAATTTACAAAAATACCGTACACAGAAAAACGTCACAAATAGTAACGACGATGTTCCTAAAGACGTAGAGGAAATGGATTCTTATGATGGGACTGAACCTCTAAGTTCCCATACAAACGTACTATTCGATTCATTTGCAAACTACGTCCCCGATTGTAATGAACTTTTGCATACATAATCGGATAAGAAATAGCGATGTTTGTATCGTTTTAGTTTTTCAAAATACATAATCATCATTAAATTAGAGCGAAAGTAATAAAATCGCTTGAAAATGGATAATAATGAATTTTCGCTCTCTCTCTTCTATTATGATAAAGTAATTTGAAAAACTAAAACGATACAAACATAGCTATTACTTATCCGATTACTTATGCAAAATTTCATTAAAATCGGGGACGCAGTTTCCAAATGAATCGAAAAGTACGTTTCTATGGGAGCTTAGTGGTTCAGGGCCTTCCTAAGAAACAGAGATAAACATTTGTGAGAAACTGGGAATATTGGTATGGTACAGATATATAAATGTTTATAAGGAACTGCTGAGCAGATTGGTGTGAAACAAGGACTTAGATACGTCGAAAATAATCTGAAATCGTTAACTGCATATAAGTATTGAATATAAACAAAAATATTAATGCATGCCTCTAAATAAAAGAAAAGTATTTTGATTGTTAATTACTATTTTATTTATAATGAAATGTTTGTACGCATAAGCAATAAATGAATTATGAATTATGCATCGATACTTTAATCCTTTGGCTTTCAGGTGTCATGGCGGCGATATGATCTATGCAATGGCATAAAAAATACTGTGAATGAAACACAGCTTCAAAATTTTGCGGACAACTCGCTCCTTTGTCCCATCACGTAAAACTTTCCTTACAACATGACACTGAAAAATGCCTTGTCATGTACACCTACCCTAGCCGGGCCGGGCCGTGGGTTTCATAGCCAAAACAAATCATGAATCAGTGCCAAAAACGCCTTGGCTCAGGAGCTGTCGTCGCATTAGCCTGTTATATTACAGGATAGTGTTACGTGTCAGGGAATTTGGACTGGAATCTTGCTTTTGCTATTTAGGACTATTCATTTTAACACAACATTCACAGCCTGGTTGCGGGAAAACTGCTGGGTAGACCAATACCGGTCGTTGAGATCTGAGGGGAGACTTATGTCCAGCAAGGTGATCAACCTCAACAGCCTATAATGGCAGCTGCTGCAGAAGGCCTCCCTCTTATAAATGCCTCATTGGCTTTTATCTCATGGGGATAATCCCCATAATCACCACGCTGGGCATGCAGGTTGGGGATCGCAGTTTGGTGGAAGATCTATTCCGCAAGAGGCGCTGCTGCCGGTGCATATCCCTTAGTCGCCTTACGACACCCACAGGAAGAGTTGGAGTGGTGCAAATTCTAAGCCGTGTGGTGCCCCACACGGCAAGTAGTTTAGCAGAAAGGATAATGATGATTTTACACATAGATATGCCTTAATTTGTTTTTTCAATACAATTTAATTAAGGTTCTACTCGTAGTACATAGATCACGGCTGATGGAGGGTAGTGGAAGAAAAGTAAATGCTGTGCCAATTCTAACTGGCGTTGGATAAGTTTCGGAAGGTAATGATGATGATAATAAACACAGTTTAATTTAAAGATAACGCACAATTTTACAAAACTTAAGAAACATTGGTAGAAGAATACTTTAACCGATACAATAACCTTATGCGAGCGGATGGGTCATTAATTTATTTACAGTCGCTTTAATCTAGCCAAAGAAGTAATGGACCTCTGAAAGTGGGTTTGGACGAGTAGATTGACCACCTAGATACAAAAACCACAATATAGAGGAGAAACCAAGAATTAGGAATTGTCTTGATGAAATGGACGTCAGAAATATATCACACTTTGGTGCAAAAAGCTCTGGACAGACCAAACTGACATGAGTCCTTAGCATGGCTTGTGCATATTCTACGAAAACTAAATCGCTTTACTATGACACTGATATTGTCGCAGATTCGTCCATAGATGTAAGAAACTCTAGATAGTGCGTGCGTTTCCACGGAGAAAATGAAAGAATGGTTTCAAAATTTACATGTTTGACACTCGTCTTTCATCTGTAGTTTCTGTCATCAAAGATAAAATGCCAAAATGTGTCATTTTGAGACGATGCCATAGTTTTGATGAAGATATTATTTTAGTAGAATTAGGGCCCAGGATAGATTAACTACTTTTCGTAGTATGACAGACAGCAATGAAGTATTATAGTTACTAAAGTAATATCTCATTGTATGACAGAAATCCGATAGTTTTAAAAGAACTATTCTTTTTCTTTGTTTCGTGGCTTTTGCGACTATTTACCACAATTCGGCCAATTCGATTGTAGTTTTTGAATGACTTCGAGTGATTAATTACATTTTAACAGTACAACTTTGACAGGTCGGATGCCGGTAGTAGGTAGGTACGAAAACTTTTTTAGTTTTGATATTGTGCAAATAAGGCCCTCCTTATTTGATGGCTTATCTGCCCTTGGAGACAATACCATCAGATGAGTCAGGACTGAGATGCTTGGAGAAATTTGAATCGCTGAGTCACAGAAGTATTCTCACAGAGAATTTGGTTATTCTCAAACCTTCCAAACGGCTTCGAGGGCACTCGAAACGAATTCACCCGAACACGTGTCCGATCCAATGAGCATTTGTCATTCGAGACACAAATCGATATCTCAAACCATCCGAGTGGGCTTTCAAATCAAGCCCAAATATTATTGGCACTTGTTTCTGGCCGCGTTTTATTTTATCTTATTTTTTCCTACAATGCCGTATAGATACTTTTTAAGTCAGTAGGTACCAAATCTAGTAACTTTATATATTTTTACTTTTAAAGATTTTTTCTCTAAAGTTGTGTCAAAGTAAAATTCCATATTCAATCTAAGCCCAATTTTTTAAATTTCAATATACATATATTGAAAGTGAAACTTGACTGTTGAATAAACTCGATAGAATCAGCTGCATTTCAATCGGGAATGGACAATGAGCCGCGTTGCCGCTGACTGTGCCATAGACATGGTATTTTTACTTAAAAGTAGACACGTTACTCCGAAAAAAAATTAGGTAACGATTCGGTCTATGTCGTTCTCCCGAATTCAGTGTATCTGACGCTATCATGAGCAATTTCACACTAATGCTACAAAGTAATTACTGTGCGGAGATGTGTGCTGGCTGAAGCGGACAGCTCACATCTCCGCTCATCTCTTTTCATCTTCGCTGCGTGACGTCGCCAGCTTGCGAGGCACCAGCTCAGGATCTCCGCTGCAATCTTTTTCTCCTTTCGGTGGTCTCCAATGAAGCTGAGTGGATATGAGATGTGAGAATAACGTTGTATTGGCTGTTCAAAACACATCTCTTCTCAGCTGAGCTCAGCTCAGTTCAGCTTTGGTAGAGTCTAGCCCTTACGCTCTTAGTTAAATTTAGCCTTAGTTTAAAGTTATTAAGTATGCTTCTATGTCCTGTCGAGTAAATCCTGCTCTATGGATCCGAGTTTCGAGCCTCGGTCTCAGTTGAACGAATATCAATTTTCCATTTATTTTTAATAGGAGTCAAAGACTAGGCGATACTTTTCAAGTTCTACTGTTCAAGTCTCACAGTAGTCTCACATTTTTTTTGCTGAGTCCGGGAATGCATGTAACTCAATTTCACAAAATTTGTCACTTGTGCTTTGTCTCCTACAGAGGGCAGAATAGCTCTATAGAATAGAATAGAATAGAAATAAATGTATTTCTATTCTGTTCTATTCTATAGAGCTACAATATTCTATTCCACGATCGCTTTAACGAGTTTTGAATCAAATGACCTAGAATCTCATCCATTTTTACGTTAAGCAAAATAAAAAATGTTTTATGTGTCATTTGTATATACAAATTTGTATTGTTATAGCACTGCGTGCCAAAAAGGCATAGTAACCAAAGCGAAGCCGCTCACCATTACCAATGTTCATTATTGCCAACAACTGACATCAATTTAGCCGAAAAAAGAGGCCGAATTGTCTTGTCACGCGAATATGCACGAACATAAGTTATCTGTTCATTCAACATCACTATTGTCATTTGTTTTATGAGGGTACCAATGCCAGTGTCATTCAAATCATTATAGTCATTTGTTCCATGAACCAGTAAGAAAGACTATGTTATTTCAAAAGCAATAAAAACTTTTTCAGTAGGTTTCCAGTAGTTTTTTTTTTGAGTTAAGAACGAACAAATGAATGCAGAAAAACTTTACGTTAACCTTAACCGTTAACCTGAGTATTAATCTACACTATTATTATAAAGAGGAAAGATTTGTAGTTTTGTATCTAACGAATAAACATAAAAACTACTGGACCGATTTCAAAAATTCTTTCACCATTAGAAAGTTTACTTTTTAGGGAGTGACATAGGCTATGTCACTCCCTAAAAAGTATATTTTATCCCGGAATTCCCACTGGAAGGGAAACCGCGAGGCGCTGCATACCTACGTATTTTTGGCAACTTTTAAGTAGGTATCGATAACAAAAGCTCTTTTGACTTTGCGGCTAGATGACGCTTTGTATCTATGTAGTTAAATCGAAGCTAAGTAGTTTTCTATTCTCAAAGCTTAAATAAAAGTGTCGTAAATTAAAATTTACATCGCTTCTGACTTCCAATTTCTGATGCGGAAGTTATTTTAAGCGAAAGATAACACGTAATTTACTAAAACAACATAAAGACTGCGGCACACCGGGTGGCATGCAAATATTGTTGACAATGCAGGTCGGCTGGGTAAATATTCCGCGGGTATTATGCTGATTATTTAATAACAGTTCCACTCCTGTAGAAGAAAGTTTATTACAGATCAAAGTGTTTAATAGGTACATGTCAAGATATGCCATAAAAACTGTTGTATAGGGGCATTGTCATAATAAACTAAACTAAAAGAAAGCTACTCGGCTACTCGTATAAAATTCAATAAAAAAAAAAAAACGTCTTATTGTCATAGAAATAATAAAAATAAGATATAATGCTGCTGTAAAGGGACAGACAATCTAAACATCTCAGTTTACCTGTTGTCCTCTTCAGAATCTTTTACTTCCGAAATTCCAGCGACGTTAATCTAGTAAGACAACATAACCGATCCTAATCCTGCAAGCTCACACGACGCAATTAAGGCGTATTAGGTACGACGCCATATTTGCGCAGCTGCTTCGCTGATGCATTGTAAACAAGCTGTTCCTAATGTGGCAATAGCTTTAGCTGTTTTTTGATAGGGGTCTGTTGACTGGTTGTTAAAGATATAACGTAAGAAAACCTACTTTGCTCGAGATTTCGTAATCAATAACCTGCAGCGCGGTTATCTCAAAAGTAAATAAATATAATTAACAGTTTTATGATTTGTGATGTGTTGTTATGATTAATTTTTTAAATTTAAATCAAGCAACATTTTACTTAACTAAATAACAAAATAGAAACAATTTAAATACCAGAGAATAGATTGTTCATATAAGTTTTACAAAGATATTATTATTTTTTATTTGTGCTAAAGCTATTAAAATTAAATAAATGTACCTAACTAGATGTATGTACCAGAATGTACCTACTCTAGAACTCAAATATTATCAAAGAGGTTCATTAATAACCTGTTTCAGGAGACATGACTCATCGAGATACTTTCCGCTTCAGTAGAATAATAACAAAACAACAAAGCAACATGTCAAAGCAAGGAGTGCGCAAAAGTACGTCCTTAATTCACTAAACAGCGCAAGTAAAAGACATTGTTACAGCCAATTATAATTTCGTCCTCTCACGAAGACTATTATAGGCGTCGCCGGGGAAAGTGCCTAGTCACGCGTCTTCAATAAATTACAATAAAAATTACCCGAGAAACGGGGAGCTAGTGCTGGGTTGATGGGAAAACTTGGTCTTGGAGTAAACGAAAAACAAACCAAATGTAGTTTGCATTTGTCTCATAGCATCGCACCTGAACGGAAAGTTTTGAAGGGCTTTTCCATGATCCATTCGGAATTAAGTTAATATTCCATTTTATTAGGTGTCCAGACGTGATGGTTTTTTTTTTATGAAATGTTTAGTCTTTTGACAACCTCACTCAAAAACCCTGAGAGAAGATTAGGCTTAAGATGGAACTCGCTTTCCCAGAAGATTTTTTTTACTCGGGATTTGAAGACCCTGAGAAGAAGATACGATACTCTTCCTACAGGCAAAACGGGCGTAGGTTGTTCCTTAAATGCAGGTTCCAAGTATCCGATAGAACCGCGTACGAATGAAAAATAGGTCTTTTTCGTCGCTACCAGGACAACACTAGAACTGTCGCAAGAAAAAAAATTAACAGGTGAACTCGAAGGTAATGAGGAAACTTGGGAGATGCCGAAGGATCGCCAATTTAGATATTCAAATGGTGTCCCGTATATTTTGTAGATATTTGTGCTTTACTTTCCTCTCGCAGGTAAATAGCGACGAACAATGGAGAAAAAAAGGGGACGATACAGCTACTTTGCATTTTGTTTGTCGGGTAGTGTTTATCTGATTTGATTTTGGGGAGGTTTCGTTTTCGGAGTTTATATTTGGATTGAGTTTGTTGTTTTTATTGCAGTCGAATGGTTTTGATTCGGGAACTTTATTTTCCAAGTCCAAGTTCTGAACAAAAAGAATAGGTAGTTTTTGCTCCGGGGTTTCCTGTTTACCTGTTACCTGACAGTTACCTGAAAAAGCATTTAAATACGAGCACTAGAGCTCATTTTCCTTCTAAACTTGATTCAAAGTGAATGATGCTGTTTTACTGCTGTGGAAGCTACGAAATTGCTCTAACTTAAACATTTCGCCAGAACTCAGTTAGCATGTCACAAAAACTTGGGTGACTCGAGTTAGTAACTTGAGTGCCCGTGAGATGGCGTTAGACGTGAATAAATTACGAAGGCATTTAACCAAGTTAAATAGTTGAGATGTGTTTGGAGAAGGCCAGAGTCGCTATTGACATTGGAGTTAATAGATACAAAGTTTCGAAATTGTCTTGGTAAAATTATGTATGCAAATATCAATGATGGGGTACTTAATTTAATGAGTTAGATACAGTTATCAAATCTTTCAAAGTTATGTTTAAAACTTAAAATCCATGCAATAATGTTTTGTTCATTTAATTTATTGGATTGTAATACGTCATCTTATGTTTATTCGTATGTTAGTTTTAGTACCTAATGCTATAAGCCTGACCATGGCAAACTAGAGATACCAGAGATTGACTGATGACCAATGTACACATTACAACCTAGTTTATCAGAAATAAAATTCATTTATCACTTATCATTTGTCAAGATGAGGGTTTGCTTCTTCATCGAATCTGATAACTTTTAAACATTGAAAGCGTAATGAAATTTTGATCACAATTATATATATGTACTTAGATATTAAATGTTTTTGGTGTAGTGATTGATCTTGCATTGTTAAAAAGATGTATTGCATTTTAAATATAAGCTAGCCGCAAATATCGGGTATTGAAAACCCAATCACAAAACTCGATCGTAACTGCACAGCAGTGCTTGTTTTTACAACCTAGCACGTTAGAAAGCTTTCTTGTTATAATCCATATGTGTAACCTAAAACACTCAGGTACAGCCAAGCAGGCTTTTAGTAACATCATTATAGCATTATTAATATTATAATTAGCCTCGTATTTTCACCGCTACGCTGTTACCCCGAGCATGATTTACAAAAATCGCGTGACCACTTCAACCGAAACCGAATACAAACAGTTGTTATGACCCGCTAAAAATATTTATGAAATGCCTTTTACCTCGGAACCACAAACTTCACGGTTTCTTTTGTCTGCGAGGTAAGAAATGCTGGTGATATTTTTTTAAAGATTTTCTTGAGGCTCTTTCAAAGTAGGTTTTACTTATTTTGAATCAAGAACGTAATGTAAGAGACATTACGTTCTTGATTCAAAATAAGTACCTACAAACAAAAAGTTTTAGTGCATAGTGTCACGATGCTAACTTTTTGGTAGTCTAGCACAGATTTATAAGTATAGTACTAAAGGTATAACTTAAAAAGGTAGGCAGGCTCATTCCTCTCGGTAATTTGATTTACAATCATTATTTTTTTAAAATACAAACTCAATATGTATTTTAAAAAAATACAGGCTGTTGTGACTTGAAAAATGCTGATTATTTTTATTTTAAATATAAATCAACTTTAATCATATAGAAATATGTACATCGACATATTTATTTTTGTATATTTTGATGTTTTTTTTGTGAAATTTAACAATTGAAAGCGGTTTTAAAACTCAATTGCACTTCTAAACGTGACGTCACCGTTCGCCGTATTGTCCTGAAGCTTTAGCGGGATGTCTTTTTTGAAAGAAAGAAAAATAGAAAATAATTTATTAGACACAACAAAAACAACAAACATGGTTGTATTTATTATTTATTTGTTTGTAAATTTTTTTATTGAAGGAACAGAAGCTCTGAGTTGACAAATTAAACGTTGACGTCACAGGAAAAGGGCAGAGTTTTTATCACCCGAAAATCAGTGAATTTACATTATTCGTTTTTTTCTTTATTTTAAAAAAAGTATGTAAGAAGTATATATTTTTCGGTAAAAAATTTTTTATTAAAAAGATGAAGAGAGCTTATACCCAAACACCAAGCTTAAAGCAACTGTAGCTTTCAACAAATTGATGTTCATACAAACAATCTATACGTCTCTCAACATTATTCCATTGCTTTCTGGTTTGTAAGAAAATGTTTACATAAAATTCCACCGAAAAAAACATAAGTTTGAATTTTACGGTTTCATGTTTCATGAGAAAGTTATTTCCGCGGAAGTTTGTTACTAATAAAGTGGTAAGATATGAAATCTTAGGACTTGTTGCTTTCTTTTATTCTAAAAACTTCCGTCTTCAAAGAATTTCATATTTGCAGGTAAAAATTCTTAGGAAACTTTTTGATGTATGAACAGTGTATGAAAATAAATGCCTATAAATTGAAATATATATGTATCGACTATTATTTTAATCAAAGCAGGGTCACGTAGGTAACAAGAAACCTTTAAATGTATGTACAAAAAGGCTCAAAGGACAATCTTTTTTGTCCTTTGAGTCTTTGTACATATATACGTACGTACCATTATCTGTAAAAACGGTAAAAAAATCACGGTTGTTGTATGGGAGCCCCCTTAAATATTTATTTTATTCTGTTTTTTAGTATTTTTTGTTATAGCAGCAACAGAAATACATCATCTGTGAAAATTTCAACTGTCTAACTATCACTGTTCATGAGATACAGCCTGGTGAAAGACAGACAGACGGACAGCGAAGTCTTAGTAATAGGGTTCCGTTTTTACCCTTTGGGTACGGATCCCTAATTAGGAGTAAAGAATGCTTAAGCCGCTGGGTCAGTAATGGCCAAAAATTCAAATGACGAAATAGGCCACCACTCAGCATACTACGGTAGAACAGATCATGCCATAGCGCTGGTCTTCCACGGTGACACGTAGGGGAAGTATGTACAGTACATAAAGGTACCTATTAGTACGCATCATTACAGTATTAGGTCATCATCAACCTCTAGAACACCAATGAACGTTCAAAAACCACACATCACAGTTAAACACAAAGTGGTTAGATGAGTGCACTATGAACAACAACATGTATCGTGCGTAAATTTTCATTTAAGCCTAGAGCGGCCCTGCGATATTTCATAATACTGCCATTGAACTCTAAAATATTTCCGAAGGCAGCGTGAATAACTGCCAGTTTCGAGAACGTTGCAGTTGGGTCACTGCATGCGAATTTACTTAATAGGGATTCATTTATTATTATTATTTTACTCTATATGAGAAAAAAATGAAAACATATTATTGAGATAGGTAGCCTTGGCAAAAAGCACTCGGAAAATGTTAGTTTTAGTTTAGAAAATAAAAAATAAATTTAAAAATTTATTTGAAAGTTTCCGGTTTTAAAATCTATTTTTAAACAATGAAATATTAGGCGCAATGTTATTATGTCATACGGCTTTGTAGGCGAACTTTAAAGTATCAACTGACATCAGCAACATCAGCGCATTGTTTCAGGTATGATGCAGGTGGGGATCGCAATACGGTGGTTTGATAAGTTTATTCACAGATTCTAATGCATTGCGTGCTGGCACTGAACCAGCTGACCTGTCAACAAGCTAGAGCATTTGGCGAGTATCATAGATCACATTGTAACGGTTATTTATTGAAAAAGTTCGTGGTGTGTGCGGAAACAAAAGGAACGCGTTGGTATTTTATGATGGGTCAGTCTGAATCTAACTGCAATTTATTTATTGCTATAAAAATAAGTTTTTTTAGTGCACAGTTGTTTACTCCAACGTGATTTAGACACTATATTATTGATGTAAGCGGGTTAACTACGAACCCTCGCGCGCGCCTAGAACCGCACTCACCCTGAAGAAGTCCCTCGTTAAGTGATGAAACGTTGGTGTTCTTCCAACGCAAATAAGGTTCGTAGTTAACCCGCTTACATCCGTAATGAATTCGTCAAACTACGATAGTTTTTAAAGTAAAAAAAAACTATATTATTGGTTTAGTTTTATGAATAGGTTCCGACCATTGAATAATAAAATTAATTTATGGGTTCTAATCTTCAAATATTTTTTTTATAGAATCACGGAAAACAGAAACTACTTTAGGTACCTACAATTAAATAATAGAAACAAGCTAAAACCAGTATTTACAATTGGTACAATTGAGCTCACTGCAGACTGTTGAAAACAATCTACAGGTAGTTCAAACGATAAATACCAGTCAGAAGGGTCCCCAAGACCCTGGTTGCATTGCCCCGTTGTATGACAAAGAGCTTACTTATGTGTATAAATTCGTGACGGCTTTGTTAGATCCTTAAAAATTTGAACACCTTGTATATTATGCAGAAGGCACCAAATAACTCACTACAATTTCAGTTAGGTTAAGGTACCTCTTCAACAGCCTATATTGGTCCAGTGCTGGACGCTGGCCTCCCACTGATAAGCGCCTTACAGGCTTTTATTTGGTATTTTTCATGTTAACATATTCACTGCCAAACCTCGGCGGTGCGATGCGCAGGGGCGCACCGCCGCCGCCGCCCAGTGGTGGTACATACGGACACGTGCGTCCGGGGCCATGAAAGTGTTAAGGTACTTACAATAGTTACAACACAAAAAGTCTAAAGGTAGGTATTCGAAATTTTGTTAAACCGCCATCACATTATGACGTGGCCTGCAGATTCGCCGCGACTCGTAAAGGCAAATTCCTTCGCAGTAAACATTAGCATACATTGTACGCGGTCTAAAAGTGCTTTTATAGCGTAGTAGTAAAATCTTGGTCTTTGGAACTATGACAGAAACGGTCATGGTATTGTCGAGGGTGTGTGGTAATAGGGTATTTGATTCTGTATGAGAAAAAATCTAAAAAAATATATTATCACGATAGCTTAGACAAAAAGCAGTCGGAAAATGTCGTTTGTTTTTGTAGGTAGTAATAAAATAACAAAATAATTTTTTTAATCCAATTCAAAGCTTTCAGTTTTTGTAACCTTAAAATTTTTTGTTATCATGAAATAGTAGGTGCAATGTTGTTATGTCATACGGCTGTGTAGGCAGACTCTAAAAAGTATCAACTGTCATCAGCAACATCAGCGCATTTGTTCTCTCACATTCAACTGACGTCATGACCACAGAGCAATATGGCGTCCACTGCGTCCAGCGTTTTCGTCAAGATACGCGCGTAACCTGAAAATGTAAATATTAAATTCATTTTTGGGGCACACGTTTGTTTTTTTTTTTTACTTTTTTAATGGTTCGTTAGCACTTTAGAACCTAATTGAGAAACTTTTCAAAATATTAATACCCTATTCTTAAAGTACTGAAAATTTGTATCAATAGCAGTACCTAGATTACTAGATGAGTGGTCCTAGCCGAATTTCGGCCACGGCAGGCCGAAATTCGGCTCAACGGAGACCTGCCATGTGAGCAGGTGTGTGCGCAAATGCAGCTGCACTCTCTATTCCCTCACTCCTTTAATCCAATGTGACGATAGACTGACACGACCGGAGCGAGGTCAGGCGCAAGACCAACGGCTTTCCGAGTCACGGGAGATTAATAGACTAGTCGATGATATAGCAAGGATTGCCAACCAGACCTAGATGCGATCAGCCCAAGGTCATTAAGAGTCACACAAATAGGAGAACGCATCATCCAGGTGTAACTAGTCTTGATATCTCGGACATATAATGTATAGATTCATTACAGAAAGAATTAAGTCGTTGTACAAAGTTATGATACATTTCTCAAGTAAGCTCAGTTTCAAAATTTCATTATTATATTTTAATGTTAGTTTTATAGCATGAATGCATGACTGCAGGTTGTTTAATACGACCGTTTTGCTTTATGTTCATCGAAGGATCTCTAAACCACGCGCATGTTTTCATGGCGAAATAGCAACAATTTCTTATATCGTAAAGTTCTTTATTGTATGACATAAAGTTCACGGTTCGCACGCTGCTCCTGTTATTTTTTGTCAAGTAGAAGCACAGTATAAGTAATTGAAACAGTATAATCTCTAAGAAATTAATAAATCCCAAAAATTTACGATCTCGACGGGATTCGAACCCGCACCTTCCCCTTCAGCGCAGCTTCCCTTTCGCGCTTCAGTATAATCTCAATAAAGCTTTTGTATACATATACATACGTGTAATATACTTTATTGTAATCGTTAAGAATTCATCATCGACGTACCTGCCAGTTTACAAAGCCTCAGGTTTGATTTATTTTCTCATTTGAGATCAAAAATGTCCTACGTTTGGGGGCTGTACTTTGCTTAACTTTTTAATGGCTTTACTATGACAATGGTATCATTGTAAAGCCATTGAACATTATATCATCGACGGCTCGCCACTATAATTAGGACGTTTTGGAATTCTTTTTCCTTAGATGAAATAAGATGGAGAGACGCCTGTCAGAAGTATCGGGGTTGAAGCTAATCGAGAACTATTCTATGAATCTCTCCGTGAAAATGACACCTCATGCACTATCTGGAGTTATCTGCGATGATACCATTGTCATAGTGAAGCGATTGGTTATCAGAATTGGGCCCATATTGTATTTTTATTTGACTCGTCTTCAATTAGGTACAATCAAGCTTTTTCTCATTCGCACAGAGCAGTATGACAGCTGACTTTATTAAGCAAAGAAATAAATAATTCTGGAAACTTCACGCAGCATCATCTATTCCCAAAATAAGCTGGAATCAGACGGCTGACGTACTAGCTACCGGTTTTTCGAACGCTTGTCATTTTCGACAATAGTTCAAACATCTTGTTAACAAAAAGTTTAAACTGTTGACAAAAACAAACATACAAACATAGGGTGCTAACCTCATAACCCTCCCCTGTCGGTAGTCGGGTAATAACAAGCGTTCGAAAAACCGGCTGTGAGTATTACATTTTGACATTTCAAACTTTATAATGGCTAACGCGACATGTTTTACTGTTTTCCAAGGGTTTGGACTCTACTGTGACCATCGCAAATATATCACGCAACCGACATGTAAGGCGACTTGCAAATGAAGATCTAAAAAGTTTTTATCGCACTCGAATGGAAACAATAAAAACTTTGTTAAAGGCACCTGTATGTAGAAACTTATGTACATACTCAACGTGTGGGGAACTACGAAGTTAGTTTTAAAATGGTTTTGTCCTGCCGTTTTGTAAAAACCCTTGAATAAGTTTCGTCAAATTCATGTCAAATTTACTTGGTAAACTTCGAAAAGCACAGTATATTCTAAGGCAATGCAATTTTTCGACAAAATTTTACAGAAATGTATTCAAAAAGAAATGTATTCTGATTCAAAAAGCTTTTAGAAAATTGTTAGGCTCAACAAAATAACTTTTTTTTTACAAATCAGTAAATATTTAATTATTTCGAAATTCGCGAAACGAACCACCAATAATCATGGAAATCCATTATGTACCCGAACGTGCCAAAGAAACTCAAGGAATCGACTTGAAATAAGTGATTCATACGATTCGTACGATTTGTCTGGCTAGTTGACAAGGTTTCATTCAAAATGTCAGAAGGTTCAACAGTTCAACCGAAACAAGAACCAATTAAAAACTGAACGTTCATTGGTATTCATTCACTTTCAATGACCAAACGGCATTCAAGGTTTGATCGCCAGCCAAAAGTAATCCCAGGGTGCGGGACTCCAGCCTCTTGGCACGATTCTTAAACTGTCCTCTGTTACGTTAAACTACGGTGTAGCGTGTTCAGTTACCACTACCAAGGGAAATGTACTTCTGACAAGTCAAAAAAATTAATTCCTCTCTGATTTTCAAATAATAAAACGTCAAGTGCGAGTCAAAATCGCACACCGATATAAGACCTTGTTTCTTGCCAAATATCATGATTCCAGGTAAACGGAAAGTAGCACCCTATAGGTTTTGGTCCTGGCGGAGCATCTTTTTTATGTGAATAAACTAGAAATTTACGGTTTTCGGATTTTTTCCTTTACTTGTGCAATAACCTTGCTTCTTGCCAAATGTCATGATTTTAGGTCACCGGGAAGCCCTATAGGTTTTGGGTCAGTATTTCAGTATTTTTATTTATTGCAGTCAATCAGATCTTATTGACTAGGTAAGCTAAATTATGGTCATTGTATCTACCCATTTAGCATGTTGCAATGGAAGACTGGATAGGAATCACGCTTTTCTACGTGAAATTAACATACTTAATTTTATTTACCACACTAATTTACATACATATTAGGATGTAATTTCCTTTTTTCTGTCTATATAAGATGTCTTGATTTCCTTTCTGAATAAAGTTTTCTCAATTGGTATGATTCTTAAACTGTCTTCCGCTATGCTAAACTACTATTTTTTTCATAGTTTTCGATATAGCACATACCAAACTGGTTTGTGTGTAAAGTGACAAAATTTCGAAAATAAACAGTAACGAGACCTGAAATATCGTGGTAGGATATTCACCTATATGTAACCGTAGGCAGGTAGGCTTGGAATTACTTAACGACAGCCCCGTTCGGAATAATTAGACGCGCACTAACTAGCGTGGGTGTACCATTGTTACTCGTGTAAAGTTACTGTGTTTTATTCTTTAGCTTTTATGTTAACTAACCGACTTCATAAAAAGATTTATGTATGAGTTTATTTACGTTTTTGTATCGATTTTCTTACTATTGTATACGAAGAAATGAAATATGTTCCCAAAAATTTCCGGTTTCGGTGGAACTCGAACCCGCGCTCCACCTTCAGTACGGGTGTGCTCTAACCAACTAAGCCACAAAACCCTTAGTCGGTTCAACCGAAAATCTTTGGGACCTCTTACGGACTATAGCGCCGGTGGTATTGTACACGATCACGAGATGATAACATAAAAACGTAAAACCTGATAATATAAAATTTTATTGTTTTGAAAATATACACAGGCTTAAAATTTACACTGTTTATAAGTTTTGCGAGACAAGCACTAATCCCTTATCTATACTAATTTTAAGAGAATTTAAATTAGAATTAAAAGAGAAAAGATTTGTTTGTTTGTTTGAATTAAATAGGCTCCAAAACTACTGGACCGATTTGAAAAAACTTTCACCATTAGAATCCTACATTATACCTGATGAATATAGGTTAAAGAACCCGTACGAAGCCGGGGCGGACCGCTAGTAAATAAAATTTTTATGCGACCATCTCAGGATCGTTTGTACATCGAAAAATAATCTCAAATCAAATCAGTCCACAATTGACGGTGAAATCGGCAAACATACATACTGCCGCCGAACATAAAATATCCTCCTTTATAATGTTGTTAAAAAGTGTGTGGTTAAAAACCCTATAAAAACATTCTATAAACTCTCAGGACAACTTCCAAAAACTTTTAAAAAAGACTGATTAGTCTTGAAGTAGCAAAACCTCGTAGCAGTGCTACGCTCGTAGCTCGTAGACCGCTACGGCGTAGCACCAAATGCGATCGCTCGTGAATGCCGCGCGCCGGTCAAAGAACCAGTTTCCTCATCAACATTTATTACAAAACCGCGAACAACTTACTACGAGGGGCTACTGAGAAAGTTCAGGTTAATTTTGATATATTCGGGATTTTGAAGTGTCTGGGAAACTGGATTGTGTGTTTTCTGTTCGAATCGATTTATTTAAATGTAATAACAGGAAGTTAACACTCGTAAAAATAATACATACATACAATACCCGAAAATAATACTCGTATATCAAAATTTTAAAATATTGCTTGTAAAGACTGCTATTAAGTAGTATTCAAACTTATGAAACTTAAGAATTTGATATAATGTCGACCGCCTTTAACAAGAAGTTACGTTATTCCTTAATGCACATCCAAAAGGACTTAAAAATACTCTTCAAAATTAATGAAAACTTTTTCATGTCGTACTTTGTCAATTGAGCTAAAATCACCTTCAATAGGCTATTGGACTACATTGAAAATAAGTTGCAAATTGTTTACATCCTAGTCAGTGACAGCGTAACAAAGCAATCAGGTGATTTTTATTAAAAAATATGCCTATTTTAAAATGCCCGTCGTAAAACTACTTTAAACCATCAAAATCTTTCTGAGTAGCACACACAGTTTCTAAACCGATCCATCTCCAACCGAATTCATCCATCCAAATCCATCGTGAGCCTTCAAACCATTTTACAGGCAGCTTGCAATTAATGGTAGCGCGCGGAATCGAACCCGCGACGTTTGTCAGCCCGCGGGTAATGACTCTACTGGGGTGTAATGTCGGTCAAGGGAGAGTTGGTTTGTGGGAATTTTGTTAACTTGATACAATTACTCTGGTTACTTAGGACTAACATTTGTTTTTATCAAACTTATTAAAGACGGTCACTTCTTTGTTCACAAGAAAGCGTTGTTGAATAGAATTGACAGCGAACTCAAAATAAATTAAAACGTCAAGTTGGACTCGCGCAACGAGGGTTCCGTAACTAAACATTATATTAATTAAATAATTACGAGACCTCGTTTCTTGCCAAATATCATGATTCTAGCTCAACGGGAAGTAGGTACCCCATAGGTTTTGGTCCATGGCGAGAATAAAAAAAATGTGTTTTGATGGTTAGACTGCAACATTACAGTTTTCGGATTTTTTCTTTTACTTGTGCTTTAAGACCTTGCTTCTAGATTGCCAAATTTTATGGTTCTAGGTCAATGGAAAGTAATCTATAGGTTTTTGGTCCATGGCGAGATTCCAAAATTATTTTTTCTGTGAACAAACTACAAATTTACGATTTTCGGATTTTTTCTTTATTTGTGCTATGAGGGTTGACAAAAGGACAGACGGACAACAAAGCGATTCTATAAGGGTTCTTTTTTTCCTTTGAGGTACGGAACCCTAAAAAGATAGGTATGGAAAACTTTAACTTAAATGATTTAAAGCGTTAATTTAAATCAAGTTATGAAAACTTGCAAAACCATAAACTTAAAACACTCGTCACACCATCCAGTCATTCAAAACAGCTTGATAAACAGCCAGAAAAATGCGACCATATAATACACCAGCCAGCCATGAAAATCCAAAACAGTTGCAAGCAAATCCATTATAATGTTAATCCTACCCTCAGTTAACATCCAGCCTCCTCATCATAACTATAGCGCAAAGTCTGAACATGGCACTCGTCCAAAATGTTTACTTTTGTAACTGGTTTTTACTAGTTTTTACCGGTTTGCACCCGGTTTTGCCGCTCGTTACAACCGTTCAAGTGATGTTAGGTTTTTTGTCTGGTAGATTGATTGTTGACTAAATTGAAAAAGTTTGATGGAACTGTTTCGGATAATAGAGTTGCTGCAGTTTTTACCCGACTACCGACAGGGGAGGGTTATGAGGTTAGCACCCTATGTTTGTATGTTTGTATATTTGTATGTTTGTATGTATGTGGCCGATTTCTTTGTTCCCACGTAGCGTTGAAACTACTGGTTCGATTTCAACAAATTATGTATCGATTGATTCGTCTCAATACCCCGATGGTTATAGGCTATAGGATTTAGGGCTCCGCCCCCGAATAAGCCAACAAAACGCGTATTAAAGTTTACGTAGCCGCAGGCTGCAGGCCCCATAGAGAAAAATTACAATACCTACGACCTATTTTCATCAACTCTATGCCTATCAAATATGACCGATACGTCATTCTATTTTGTCAATGTAAATGTAAATATTTCAAACAAGAGATGAAGGAGAACAAAATCTGATGATTTTATCACATATTTAATATGAACCCGAAACTGGATAAGAATATTTGAAATTCTATAATTTGTGACTGAACAAAAAGCTGCGACAAAAGCGATCATGGCTTAGTCTAACAATAATTCGTGGGACACATCAGCGAATTGCGATGGTGAAACCTCTCGTTACGACATCACCTGAACCTTACTCCATCTCCTTTGAGGCATATTGATGAAAGAGTCATCAGAAAGCCTGGAACAATAGTGAAACCGCGTTGCGGCATCACTGGAACCCTTCTCCAACTGCGATTTTGATAAAATAAGTTTTTCCAGTGCAACCAGTATGCGGTGCCGGTGTGTGATCTTGTGGATGGGTTTTGGGTCGTGGCCGTTTCATTGCGCGTCTTCTTTATAATAAAGCTATGCATGTAATATGGAATAAATTGTGTGCGGTTGAAATAAAAAACAATTATAGAAGATTGAGGAACATCGAGCACCTTACAAGGCAACCACAATTGTTTTTTTTAGTTAATACCACAAATGACCCCCCCCCCCCCCCCCCCCCTCCCCCCAAATATAAAAACATTTACTTGGGCCACGTTCTTTTACATTTATAACGGGTAGTATGTTAGCAAACACAGTTGCACATTAGAGAGATCAACTAGCAATCGGGAGGCTTAAGAAGGCATAGTCCCTGTAAGACAGAAATACGGGTGGTGGATTTCTTTTACAACAGGCTGTATGTAAGCAAAAAAGAGGTAAATAAAATAAAGTTAAAAACTACAACCCGACTACGTAAAAGTTATAAACAAGCGTTCAAAGATGTTCCGAATAAATATTAGCGATTGAATATTATCCATCGTTACATTTTCATACTCGGTAGTCGGAGGCCCCAAGCTAGGAGTTCTGTATGTACCTACAAAGGCCTCCGACTACCTGAGTATGAAAATGTAACGATGGATAATATTCAATCGCTAATATTTATTCGGAACATCTTTGAACGCTTGTTTATAACTTTTACGTAGTCGGGTTGTAGTTTTTAACTTTATTTTATTTATTTTAAAGTTCAACTACATTTTGAAAATGGTTTTAGATTTAGAACGAGTATTTTGTATCTTTTTAGCAACAATATGACTGTCTGATATAAGAGATTAAAACTCGCTGCCTCATATGTATCTGGGCTTTTGACATCGCTTGTAATCAATAAGTAGGTATAAGTTAAAAATATAGTGTTTTTCTTGTACTAGCTAGCTAGCTAGCTAGGTATGTAGGTATAGACTTTGAGGAGAAGTAGGTACCTTTAATGCTAAATATTTTTCAAGCTCATAACAAGAAAACATAGTAACGTTGAAACTTCGCTCCAAGGAAACAGCTAATTAACAGCAGCAACGAAAAAACTAGCCTGTTATCTAAAAACTCAAGGTTTCGAGTTGTTTTTCACATGAATAAAGGCAGCAACCAACAGCCACCCACGAATATGAAAGCTCACAGAACACACATTTTCATAATAGAGCTTGACGTCACAGCATACGCATTCGGTCGCATCCTTGCTAAAGTTTTATTTCCTGCTTCATTTTAAAGAATAGCGAGCATGTTCTAAGCGCTGCCCGGACCAGTAGACTGACAGCTTTATACTCATTTACTATTACCATCACGAAGCAATCTTGCTGTTCTTAATTAAATATGGTCGTTAAAAATATTTATAACACCCCTACACCGCCTTCGCATTTTTATGGGATTTTAAGAGATATCTTCCTGCAGCGAGAAATGAAAATATGGGGTTATTATTATAATTTAATTATGAAAGTAAATAAACTTAATTGAAGCTAAGGTTTTTTGTTATAGTGCTAACCCGCACTCTGGGTATCTCTAAGAAATGAAATAAGTCCCAAAAATTATCGGTTTCGGCGGGATTAATTGAAGCTCTTTCGTAATGAAGATGTTTTGTACCGTAAAAATAGTTATTTTAGCCCTGGGATCTGATTATGGGTGAGACAGTACATTTGATAGAGTGTCTATTTTGTCGTAGGTTTTTCATTTTCTATTACCTAAATTTCATGAACCAAAGCCAAACAATGTGATACAAGACAGTCCCCATCAGAAATTTGAACAACTTTTTCCAGCCGCTTTGCGCGCAATTTAGCTGATACAAACTAGCCTATAGATAATATTATTTCAGGTTTCTATCAACATCTTTTCAAAATTTCAGCCGGATTTCGCTGAGCTTTTTGGTTGCTGAGTTTTGGTTTACTATTATGCACAGACTTTCGTTGCACCTGACATTAAGTGACGACACCTAGAAGCTTGGGGCTAGATAATGCTGTGTGCGTTGTCCATCATTATTTATTTATATATTATAATTTATAGTGTTAATCTATCTCTGTAAGTATGTTAAGATGTGTTATCTCAATAACACATCTTCACATACTTTAACTAAAAATATGCCTCCTTAGCGCTCACGTCCACTGCTGAATGTGTTCCTTCCAAACAAGAGTGGTCTCGCCGCCGTAACCACGTTTCGCAAGCGGATGGGCGATCGCAGTGAAGGTGTCATCAATACAAAGAAGGAAGCTGCTGCCCTAGGCTCTTACGAAATCCAGGGGTCCATTGGTGGGGTCAATTCTAACACCGCGACCGTCACGATTATAAAATATTATTCACCTTCCTAGGATATCAGACGTGCCAAATCACTCCTTTTTTATCTTCTGTAATGTTTTCTGTGTTTGTGTGGTACAATAAAGAATTAACTATCTATCTTCCTGTACTAACTGTCCTAGTAAGGACAGTTGGTACAGGAAGGTGCCTGGTGGCAGCCAGTTTATAAAACAAGGTCCACTACCTGCCAAGTAATACATTAAAGCGCGGATATTGACGTTTTCTTGGCAAGCGCCTTTTTAATTAACAGCCAGTTTTTTGGAGTCGCCCGCCAAATGGTTGGTTGGAAATATACGGGATTAGGTAACTCGTGAGCATTTTTTTTTGTTTATTATGAAAAAATTAACTTTTTAAAATGAAAATTTTCATAAAGAGTTGACAGTTCATGAGAGCGGGATGGACCTAATATCCAGCCGCAGAAGATGCTTTTCTTCAGGGGTGTAAAGAACTTGTTTAGTATACAGGGCGTCCCACGGATATGCCACATGGAGGGAAAGTACCTTGAATATTGTAGATGGAATATTTTACTGAAAGAATTAAGAATTATTATTTGAATTTAAAAAACAATATCAACTGCATTCATAGATATTTAAATAATTACATGGTTGAACCGGGAATCGAACCCGTTACACGAGAAAAATAATCACCTGTAGCTTTATCATACCGATCGAAAGGCTTCATTATAAGGATTATTTTTTGTTAAATAACATAGTGTCAGAAATAAAAGGAAGACCATGAATTTTAGAACTGTATCTATGCAAAATGTCAGCTCGCCCGTCCAAAATTTCTAGCGCTAAAACATCTTACAACTTCACAAACTTTTGCCTTTAAATAAAATAACAGTAGGATTCATATATATTCTCCACAAAATTATCTAAAGTAGGTTAATTTTATAACATTTAAAATTGATTTGCGTTGACTATGTACGAAACCATCGTCGTGTGTTTCCGCCAAAACTGTCTGGCAACCAAATCGCCGCTGGTTTTTATGCTCTGTAATTTACCCAGTCATTGTCTGCTGCAACTGTTGCTTGCAATCTGTATCTTTTATTGCCATCCGTTCAATGGATTCATTGATTTTGCAGCGATTATTGTATAAGGGTAGTTGGCGGCGGCTGGCGTGGTAGGTAAGGTTAAATTTACACAAAAGTTGCGTTCAGATTAATGAGCAAAACATGATAAAAAACATAGTAGTATCATGATTAATCAGTGTGGACGGTTTATATAACAAAATCAGTATAGATGATTTGTTTTAAACAAAGTTATATAACATATTTTACTTAATCTGGATGCACCTTAAGGCGCATACTCGACCCAAACTAGCCCCGCCACGCCATCTACTTTATAATTCCGTTTAATAAAGGAAATTTCAAAAATCTATCGCACCGTTTGTGATACCTATTGCAAGCTCTTGTTTAATGCCTCTGTAATAGTTTTATTCTATTTTTTTATTTGTTTTTTGTTTTTTTTTTCTATTTTATTTATTTTTTTAGGTAGTGAATCAGATTTTGAAAGTGAATTAGATTTTGGTGGCCACCAAGGGCAACTTCGCCTGCTTCCACTGCGTCTTAATATCATATTCACCCACTGCTGGCCTTCCTGTGTGTGATTATGCATAAACCACCCATCCTTAATTGACTTTTGAAAGCAATTTCATGGCCTTCGTAATTTGTAATTGGACCTATGGATCGGACGCACGAAGGTCATGCACGAAGGCTTCCAAATGTCTATTTTGGCTGGGTGGCTAACTACCTGTTGTATGTCTAAGTTATTTAAAGATACCTACGTAAATAACCCTATGAAAATCAATGATTACGATACTGTTTGATACGTGATATAAGCAACACATTGTTATGTAGGGCACGTTCTGTTCCCTCAGCTTTTAGACATGAAATTAAATGTTCATGGAGAACGCTTTTTTATTGATTAAAAAAAAACATTTTTTGATTCTTTTTTGAGACTGTGTTTACCTTTTAATTTTTATAAAATAGCGACATATAGTTAGTCAACTATTAAAATGTCTCTGAAACTCGCGTTATTACGAGTATTATTCTTACGAGTTAATTATAATACCACATAATAACGAGTTAATTACGAGTATTATTCTTTAGTAATAAAACTTATCTCAGTGTTAACACCTTTACGTAATACAAAGTGGTTTAACGTTACTGCCACATGCAGTGTTAACTGCACTTTGTCGGGGCTTCACTTTTATTTAAAATAGACTAAAAAAGATGTCTTCAGTCAGCTGTATTTTAACCGACTTCAAAAAAAGGAGAAGGCTTGTGTAGCATGCATGTTTTTTTTTAACTTTTTTATAAAGGTATGTTCATTAATTACTCCTTCGATTATGAACTGATTTGGATTATTATTTCGTTATTAGATAGATAATGATTTCGAGATGGTCCCGTAAAATTAAAAGCTAAATTTTATTCCAGAGGAATAAAATTCATAATATTTTTTTTTTTAGGAATAACATTCCGGATTCATGGACGACCGATGTGGCGCGGTGGGCGAAGGTCTGCCTGCGACGCAGGAGGTTGCGGGTTCGATTCCCGCCTCGGGACAAATGTGTGTACGATCTGCAGACATTTGTTCAGGGTGTTCTGGTCGTTTTCTATGTATAATAAAAAATATCTATCTATGTATTGTATTATATTATGTATATCAGTTATCTAGTACCCATAACACAAGCTCTGCTTAGCTTGGGGCTAGATAATGCTGTGTGAATTGTCCAGCATTATTATTATTATTCATAATTAAATTTTATTCCAAGAAAAATTACGGAATTTGGAGTCGGTTCTTATAGTTTTTTAAAACAAACAATTTATTGTTTAAATGTCCTAGTAGATACTTGCTATTAAACAATATATATATAAAAAGAATGCAATAAAGAGTTTCCTTACTATCAAAAATCGGTAAAACAGTGTTTAAAACCCACAGAGCTGATGTTCTGCTGTAGTAAAACTTATCTCCATATAACACCTATAATACAAAGTAGTTTAACGTTCATACGAGTGTCATGCACCGCTCGCTTTATCGCGCCGTTCTGTCCGAGCAACGCCTCCGATACCGCTTTATGACGTGCTCCGGAGAAGCGCTAGTGATACATTGCTTTCTATGATGTGTTTGCAGCTTATGGTTTACCTGAGGAAGCGAATAAGAATGAGTTTGGGAAGCAGACCTGGTAGGAACCTGAGTCAGACCTGGGTTCGGCAGTGAGTAGGTGCCTAGCTAGTTAGAGGGAAAACTGGAATAAGTCAATTATTTTATAAGGCAGTTAAATTCCTATGTCTTCTTTTTCGGTAAACAGCAGGAGTAGGAACTAAAGTGGATTTTTACCAGTTTCCAATTTCAGCGGATTTTTAGCGAGTGAGAAAAGTATCCAAAAAAAAAATGTAAAATTATAAAAACCGGCTCTAACTCAAGCTGTTTACCAAAAATGATCGAATATGCAAATAATATAAAACCAGGACCACCATTCTGCAAATGAGCAAAAGTTAAAAGCAAGATCAGAATATCAGAGCAAAATCTCTGATAGTGTGCGTCTAGCCTCAGGAGCTTTAAGATACTTTGTTAGCGGGTACTTTAAGTTTGAAGTGGCTGAAGTTGCTCTGAAAGCCAAAACTAATTAATGTCCGTCTAAGAAACTACAGCATGTTCTGAAGATAACGAACGAGCAGCATCTTTATCTACATTTTTTTTAAATAAGGAGTTTCTTATCAAATACTTCGAAATTTATAATCACCTACGAATGGACGTTTGTTGACAGAAGATGATATTTTTTTATGTTAGAGAAGTCTCTAAAATATCTTCTTTCTTTCTTCAATTCTTAGGCGCATCAAAAAAAATTATCAAATATTAAAATTACTTACCTATAGCTGAAGCTTTGTCGCAGTAACCGCAATTTGCAAGAACAAGGTTTTCATCAATAACAAGGGAATAGCGACACCAGTCTTTTATCGGGTGAACTACGGAATCTCGACGCACGTTAAATCAAGAAAAAACAAAAAGTGCACGCTATCTCGACGCACTGAGCTATAACATATATTAATATAAGTCATAGTAAGATATATTACGGTATATTTTCAATAGTAATCGGCGAGTGACCACAGGCACATCTATAACGTATATTTTTATTACGTCACCAAAATATATCGACAGATATAGCACGATATATTTTGGTACCTATAGTAAGACATATCGACATTTGACGACCGCAGAGCTAATGAATGCAAAAATATATATTATAGTATAGCCACCGTCTGTGGCAGCTTGTTATACCGTAATATATAGCTAACTGTAAGTATATTATAGCTCCGTTTCTTGTGGGCTTATGTCAGAAATGACAGCTGATGTCAATATTAACTTATATCATGGATCGAGCTTTTTGTCCACAATTTCACCTAAAATTATGTGTAACATCTTAGTACAGTCGGCTGCGAAAATATGTATACACTCCCATGTTTTGAAATTTTATTGAATAGTCAGTGTATAGTCATTGTGATAATTTACATATCGTATTCTGAAAAGAACGATGACTACTTAGTATGAAAAATGTGTGCGTAGATTTTTATATGATAAGTTCCGAGTAAAATAAAAGTAAAAACTTGGAAGTGTATACATATCTGAGCAGCTGACTGTACCTTTGTAGAGACATATAACGATATTATCCTGCAAGTTCACACTTAGATTTAGTAGAGCCCACAAGCCCGCATTCTGTTTACAATGTTGTATTGTAGTTACGTATGCAATATGTAGTAAACGATTCTGTTTCAAACTCGCAACGCTGAGCACCATAAATGAGTTATACAATGTACGTAAGCTATTAGCTATCTCTAGAGATTTATCTTGATTTTCACGAAATAAAACCTAAAGAACTATCATTTCAGTCTGATCAACTAAACAGAAACTAGTGCAAAATGGAATTCTATGAAATATTTTTTTACCTTTGAATCAATTACTCAGTTGGTCAGGTACAGATTTAGGTGACATTTGTTTCCATATAAAAGAGCAATACGATTAGTGGGTCTCTAAGATTTTAAAATAAACATTGTTGAAGAAAAAAGGATCAAAATCTATTTACGACTAAGCTCTTTTCTAAATTTACATCCGGAAAGTAACTCTCCATCTTAAGCCAGACGATAGCAGACCTTATATCACAAAGGTCCTTACAGCATCTCATATTTTGTGTAATATTTCAATTTACGTGTAAATTCGGGGCCTGAGATACATAAAGTACACTAAACCTGGCAGGGAGGCGTACTTACAAACTCTCATGTTTACGTAATGTTTTACTAGATCGTTTTACTGCCTACAGCAGCGCCCAGTGTCTCGGACGATCTTTCAAGTTAAAGTATAAATCATTTAAGTTTAATAATTAATTGATTGTCAGATCTCTTGTTATAGTTTATTATAATAATAATAATAAATAATGCTGGACAATCCACACAGCATCATCTAGCCCCAAGCTAAGCAAAGCTTTTGGATGTGTCTTGCTTATTGGGTTGATTTTGAAAGGGGATTTGTTGACTAGTCTGACAAATACAGGTATGGCCGCTATAAGCCAACCTGGGTAAGAGAACTTCAGGTGTAATTATGGCAATGAAGGGTGCAATCAATAGCGCAGGAGCTCGCACCGTGCGTATAAAAAACGTACCTAATAGTTATTTTTGACAGTGAGGACTCGAAGCACTTTTATTAATTTTGCATTTAATTCTTTCACTTTTTAGTTCTTAATTATAACTCTGATAAACAATTGCCACCAAACATTCAATTCAAAAGGGTACTAGAAAATATAAATTTATCTAACAGTCTTTTGTAAACACGCGTCCGCCTAGGCGTCTACAGAGGAGAAAAATTCAAAAGTCCATGCGTCGCAAGCGCTCCTAAATATGTGAAGGGTCTCGGAGACACTTCGCTGTAGAGCTTTGAGGACGGAGGGATAATGATTTGCATTTTGACTGCTGCGGTCTCTATGCATACCTTAATGGGATTTCATCCAAGTATAATAAAAATGTCAGTAGAACGTCGAACCTGGATGAGATTGGCGCCGTGTGGAGTGGCACAGAAGTTTGGATGCCTATACACAGCAATGGGTGAAGTCGGGTTGCGGATGATGATGTTCGTAAACTCTTGGTATTTAAATCAATGCATGATTCTGAAGTTGATGAAATTTTTTCATTGGAAAAAATATCTTTTGGAAGTTCCTGAGGCCAAAGAGTGTCAATGATACTAAATCGTTAGGCCTCTATCTCCGTAGCCGTTTCCTTCAATAAGAAATGTTCGTTGAATAACGTGTTTGGCCTTCTAATATATCTTTATATCTACCGAATTTTCGCAACAATCAAGTTCATTTGTTAGGTTAGGTTAGGTTACCTTTAGATTCTTGAGTCGGGGCCTTCACAGGCCCGCGGAAGAATTCGTAAGTGTACCCGTAGGCCTGGCAAACAGGTGCAGAGCCATAAACACAGTGGTGGGTTAAATCGGTAGGAGTCCGGCATAACCATTATTTTGCCCGTTACGAAATAACGGTACACAAGAGGATTCCCCACAATATAAAAAAAAGGTTACCTTAAGGTTGTGAAAATATATCAAAATTTGAATGAAATAAACAGTAACACCAATGAAAGCACAATCAACACATTTCCTCTCACAAACAACTAAAAATAACAGCTAACCCAAAAGAAAATAGCAAGCAACTTAATTCTAACATTACAAAGCATTTTCCGGCAAAATCATAACAAAAAACTGCACCCGAGCGGCGCTGTAAAATTTTAGGTATTAGCGGAACAAATACAGCTGATACCGTCTAGGCGGTATTGCCTAGCGGGATACAAAATGCACTTGCATACGTCGCTCCCACGGGGCTACCGCGAACATACAACCTTTGTGATATCCTTAGAATGGGATCACGTTTTCTACCCGAGTTTTAGATGATCTTTTGTTTCTTTTAAAAGTCTCAAACTGTCCACCGTGTCGCCTAAAATCATACGCAGCTGTTGACCATACCAAACTTTAATATCAAATAATCTTTTTATGTAAAGGAACACTCCGATCTCTAGTGAGGTACATGCAAATATAACGGCTTCAATAACTCATAGTCATCATGTAGTTAGATTTGTTTTTTGATGTGGGTTGAAATTGAAAAGCTGACATTTTTTGGTATGAAACGGCAAAAGTGAATTTGTGGTGAGAACCTGTGGTGCGAATACAGAATACAAAATACAGAAATTTATTCATAATAACATTATTACATGCGAAACAAATAAAAATAAAAGAAAAATAAATAAAAATAAAAAAAAATCAATTTTACTTTAATTTATCAAAAAGGGATAACGATTTCTACTTTTCATTTGTATTATATTTACCTACTGTTAAAAGACATGTTCCTTATTTTAACTTTAATTAAAAACGAGAGACCTCAAAACATATTTTAACATAGAACCCGCTGTAATAAAAAGAGCTACCATTATCTTTACAGCAATCCTCTCAAACAGAAGGCAGATCGGAACTATACCGCTTCCCCAGAGGTTGAAACAAAGACTTTACATCCGTTCCATTGTAAAACGAAAAAAGCGGATAGTTTCAGAGTAGTTCGCCGGAGTAAGCAAATATCCAGGGATATTATCGGACGGGTCCTCTGTTCTCTATTCGATGTTTGATTTTTATGCGATTGCAACGTTTTATTGCGATATTTTATATTTTCTCTATCTTTACTGTGATCTCTTTGCGGTGTCTATGTTATTGTACCTATACATTGTTATGGATAAGATAAGCTATGTAGGTAGTATAACAAGTAAGCAAAAACGTTTTATGGTGTCTAACCTAATGTTAATAGTTATAAATAATAAATAGTGCTGGACAATTCACACAGCATTATCTAGCCCCAAGCTAAGCAGAGCTTGTGTTATGGGTACTAGATAAATGATATACATAATACAATAAAACACATAGACAGATATTTTTTGTTATACATAGATAACGACCTGAACACCCTGAACAAATATCTGCTGAACGTAAAAACATTTGTTCCGAGGCGGGAACTAAACCAGCAACCTCCTGCGTCACAGGCGGACTTTCACTGCGCCACAGAGGTCGTTTACATATTTTACCATCATCATTTTCCACATTTTCCAGGGTCAATGGACATTTTCCCAGAATAAGTGGACCTCGAGCAACCCCAGATCATGCTGGGACAGTTTAAACCGTAACACCATCTATATAAAAATGGACTTACACCAGTCGTAAAATAAAACCCTGCCCAGTGATTCAATACTTGTATCCTGTAATCTAAGCCCCAGACATAAACAAAACAAAATCCCCTGTAATTTGAATGAGCAGTAGACAAGTGCAAGATAGAGGTGCACTGGGTGTCGCAAACCAAATTATTAGAATTTACCATATTCCCTCCGCGTTTTTATCTGCAAAGACAACTCTGTAGCCTCAGAATACGGTTTAAATTTGTACAGTGAACGCGAAGGCAATAGGAGTATTTCTTGAAGAGGCCATAACTCTTTGTTTCGTTTAAAACGAGGGACAGACGAAGGCTCACGTGTGCCTTCTGGAGATTTCTCACAATACGTCAACGTGCTGGAAAAAATATGGCTCCGAATTACAGTTTATTTTACAGCTACAGGATTGATATCTAGACTGTTTAGACAAAAAGTCTTAGTTGGACCTCTAAGAAAATTTTAACTGTCTAAGTATGTAGGTAACCATCACCGACCACCAATAAAAATCGGGAAAGAAAAATATTTCTGTTCATTTTTTTGAAAGAGATTATTTTGACGTAGTGTCGTGCATGATTGCTACACAACTTTTTTAATAAATTATGAGCATAAGTATTATTATGAAATTAAATAAGTTCCCAAAAAAAATCTATTTTGGCAGGACTCGAACCTACGCCTACCCAATACGGTGTTCTAACCTAAGGCACGAAATCCAAGTCGGTTTCGTCGAAAATCTTTGGGACTTCTTACGGCTTTAGCGCCGTTAGCTTTCACATTAGCCGTTGGTTTTCGACGAAACCGACTAGGCTTAGTTGGTTAGAGCACACCCGTACCGCCCGTGAGGGTGGGGCGCAGGTTCGAGTCCTACAAACTCGTTTTTTTTTGGAACTTATTTAATTAGGTACCCACTTAGAGATTACCCAGAGTACGAGGGCTTAGGCACTATAATACAAAAACCTTATAGGTAAGTAGGTATTTTATTCTTTCAAAATGACTGCAAAGCACAATACGTTAAAATTATAGAGAATAATGGAAGTTCGACCAAAAGCTTCCAAAGTGCACCCATTGTACACTCACAATCAGTCAACCTGACCGCAACCAGCGAATTATTCTAGCAGCAACCGGCCACATCCAGGGAGGCAATTCTGGCGATTTATCTACTCAATAAATTCGCCAAAAAAGACAACATGTCGAGTGGTTACAAAAACTATTCGTAGTATATTCTCAAACCACGCAGAAGAACCACGACGGGCAATATTCGTCAAAATATCCAATGCTAGAAATATCTCAGACTTCGTCTTCGACCACTTGTTCTGGAGTGCCCCAGGCCACTCATTGGAGAACGGAACAAAAAAGTCCATTCGATAAATATCGATGCGATTCATTGTCGGATTTAGAGAATACCGAAGCATTATAACACGACATATTCTTCGACAGTTGAGAATTGGGACCCTCACTTTGATGTCAGTTCATTTGTCACCGCGATTGTACCGATGACGTTACATTCATACTATTGTCCCAGAGCATTGTGCAGTACGTCAAAAGTGCAAGAATGGGATGGGCTCTTCTGGGGAAGTACCACCATACCATTTCCTCTGAGCCTTATAGCTGTTTCCCTTGATGAGAATGGTTGCTGGTGAAATTACAGGCATATGAGGCCTCGACCTCAACAGCCTATAATAGTCCACTGCTGGATGCAGGCCTCCCCCGGATAATCGCCTTATGGCGCTACACGAATTGTTATATTTCCGTGGACCCCAACCGCCTTAAGCCCCCTTTCCCCAAACAAATGAGATTTTTTTTCCTGCATGCACACGTGATTTGAACTAAATAAGGCAAAATATTCCGATTTCTCCACTCTTTCTGCCGTAGATGACTACTTATTTCGTAGATCTGCTACGCTTCGTAGAGTGCTACGAAAAAATTTCTTTATGCATGTTTAAAAACCTACTGAAAAAAAAGTGTTTTTATATTAAATATTATCTAAATTTTAATGTAAGGTATTATTTTATTTCAATTTAATCACACTGCGATTATATCGCTCTGACTAATTAACAGAAAATGAAAACAAACAAAATATAATAAAAATGAGAACAAACTACAGATTAAACTAACACATACTAAACTATTTAAATAAATAAATAAATTTAGGTCAGCTCCTGATCGGAGCTGATCTTAATTTAAAAAATAATAAGCTCCCACATAAGCTCAAAAAAGCATTAACTTGAAGTTAGGTGTTCGTAACAGCAGAATCCAGAGAGGGTTTCCTTCTTTGTGACAAAATATAACACCGTCGCTTAATTTACAAGTTTAACACGAGTTTCATTTTAATTAGAACAACTTAAGTCGCTACCTCGTGCCACTGCAGTCTACACATGGTGTGCGTTATAATTTTCAATTGTTTTGTGTACCTACTGTTTTACCGTAGATGTTTTATTTTAATGTTTATTTATGTTCAGTGCATACAGTCGTAAGTATACAGGGTGGAAAGAATGTATGGGCCCTGGAGGGGAACTACCTTAAATCCTTTAGCTAGCTCATTTAACTGAAAGGAAACATTCCTTTCTTTTTTAAAAGAAACATAATTGCATTCAAAGATTTTCAAAAAATTCCTTGTCTCACCTGGGAATCGAACCAACTAAAAATTAAAAAAAATAAACCCTAGTAGTAGTTCCCCTCCAGGGCCCCATAGATTCTTTCCACCCTGTATTACCTTAACTTATGCAGTTATCAATGATAACTACGTCGTGTAGATAGCGTAGGCAGTACCTATAGACATTAATTCTACTTTATGCTTTGCGTGCGCCTTTGTCCGCTTTTGACGGATTTTCAAATTAATAATATATACCTATAGATAAGGTGTTCCAATTCCAATCCCTGTTCAGAGGATCTATACCCAGAGCGACGGCTGCGAAAAAATTTCCTCGGCTTTGCGCGACATCCCTCAGTTTATTTTGAACCTAAGTACCGCGTTGGGTATTTTGCTGGTATGCGGCGTATGAAAGCTGAACCGGTCAAGTCTAAAGGCAAATTATTGTGATTTTATCAAAAATCTAAGAGCCACGCAAATCGGGTTTTAAAATGGTCTATCCTCAACTTTCAAAACCTTAGATCCAAAAAGAAAATGCCCGAAAGCCTATAGCCTATCTCAAAACTGATAGTTACCAGACTATCCCGCGGTCCAGTGCCAAGCCACGCAGGATGTTTGTGGTCCTCGGCCGGAAGACGTAATTAAATCTTCACTGCCAAGAATCTGTCGATAGTTTCATACCGAGCTTGCCCGAGCCAGAGCCGGTATTGTCGGGATAAGTTTAAGGCAGTGTTTTCAGTGACAAGCAGGATGCAGCAGAGTTCAATAAAACGTTTGCCTGTCAGGCGCGATATTTTCTTTGAAGCTATCATTAATCCGCTTGTCTGTCACCGATGATGCATCTTCGCCGATTTTGTTTTAAAGTGTTATTTATCTAACTATGCAGATCTTTTGTAATGGGTACTAGAAAACTAAAGTACTTTATACATAAATAACACCAAGAACATCCGTAACACTCTGGAGATGATTCAATTATTTGTCCCGAAGCGGGAATCGAACCTCCTATATCACAGGCGGAACTTCGCCCGCTGCGCTGAGGTCGTCGAAATCCAACGTGAATGTTTGATAAATCTTAGGGCTGAATTGGGTTCACCTGGGTTTATCGAAGCCTAGACGTTTCGCTCGAAGATAGCCAGATGGAAGGAAATATCCATGGACACGTCATGGATAGGTATTTCCCTAGACAATAGCTAGGTGCTTGTTGCTGATTCTCACATGTTAACCAACTAAGATCTCCAAAACTACTGAACAGATCAAGATGAAATTAATCCTATATGTATCTATAAGATAATCCTATTTAAATAATAGACTTTTTATCTAGAAACAGCACGTGCGAAGCCACTGGTGAAAGCTATAGTATGCTATATCTGCATCCATAGTTATATTATTTTTTTATTGGTATTTTATTATTGTGTGAAAATCACTCTGGGTTATTTCTAAGAAATCTTTCGACTTCAACGGGACTTAACCCGGTGATGATGATGCATGCGGGATTAAGTCCCGTCCAAGTCGTTTTTATTTTTATTATTTGATTTCTTAGCAATTCTCATAAAAATAAAACCATAAAACTAAATAGCATCGAATCAGCATGACGCAGAAGAACGACGGAGATCTGACGTCACACAAACCCTACAATTATAAAACAAGTAATTAACTGTAAGATGCCGGGTTCCGTTATTAATCACGGAGTCCATTAACGGAGCTGGGGACAAAGAGTCGACGGAGACAATCGAACGGTGCAAAACGGGGGTTTGTTATTGTTGCCATAGATTCGATGCTGTAAGGGGTATAGCTGGTAGCTGTGAATTAAAGAACTAAAAGAAGAAATAATTAAACTTTCTTTCTAATATTACACATTTCTTTAATATGATCACGTGTCCCAGTATGTAGTCAAGTAGCCTGTTAGGGAACTTCAGTCGTGCATATACCAAATCTTTATAAATTTTATAGAGGAAAGATTTGCGTTTTTGTATTTATGTAACGAATAAAGTTAAAAACACCGATTTCAAAAATCTTTCACCCACATTAGAAAGCTTACTTTTCAGGGATCACTCCGTATCCTACATAGGCTATGTTTTATCCCGGAATTTCACACGGGCACGGGAACTACGCCAGTGAAATCGCAAGGCGCTAGTAGAATAAAATAAATTCGTGGACGGGGTCTTGATTTCAAGATCTCTATCTAAGTGACCTTCTAGTTAACCAATTCGTGACGTATCTGAACGATCGAACAGTGTCACTGCAATCCATTGCCAGCAAATCCCACAAATTGCCGCCATGATGGTCACCGCATACTAATGTCATCCGGCATGATCGATGAGCCCTACTTTGTCTGTTCAGCGACTTGTGCTCGGTTAGATGCTGAACTTTAAAAGGCGTTTGAGTTATTTGTCAATTTATTATGTTGAGTTACAGACACAAATTTATTTACCTAAGTAGAGTTGCAGGGACGTATAAGGTTGTTTAAAGTTAATTCTTGCTGCTGACATCTCCAGTTTACCTACCCAGACATAGTGAGAATGTGTTTAAGATAAGCCGAGTGGTTAAGCCCTAACCCCTCGGTAGCCCTGGCTTACTGTGTAGAATCGACTACTCCCCATAGGCACACGCACACCCATAAGGATGAGTAAACACAGATAGAGCCTGTACTACCAGTCTTTTTAGGGTTCCGTACCCAAAGGGTAAAACGGGACCCTATTACTAAGACTCTGATGTCCGTCTGCCACCAGGCTGTATCTCGTAATAGAGACAGTTGAAAATTTTCACAGATGATGTATTCTGTTGCGGATATAACAACAAATCCTAAAAAACAGAATAATATAAATATTGAAGGAAATTACGAAGAAATCAGATAGCTCGCGTAGTTTTCATAATTTTTTTGGAAAAATTTATGAAAACTACTCGAGTTATCGATAGATTTCCGAAATCTATGTAATTAAACGTAAACGTAACAGCGTATAATTTAGTAAACATAATGAGTATTTTTAACCGACTTCGAAAATAGGAGAAGGTTCTATGTTCGGCTGTATGTTTATTTTATGTACATTTCTTCGTAATTTATGGAACTTTTGCACGACTTGTTTTGGATGATTCTTTGCAGTGGTATTGAGGATGATCCCGAAGTGTTCTCATAAATTCCCAAGGGATTAGTATAAATCTCACAAAACGAAATAAAAAAAAGTAAGGGAATCAAATTCGGTTCTTAGTTTTTCAAAACTATCAAACTATGTGATCGCGTATCGGTTGCAAAACGGATTGTGAATATAATATTTGACGACCTCTGTGGCGCGGTGGGCGAAAGTCCGCCTGTGACGCAGGAGGTTGCGGGTTCGTTTCCCGCCTTGGGACAAATATTTGTAGGTACGATCTGCAGGTATTTGCTCCCGGTGTTCTGGTCGTATTCTATGAATAATAAAAAATATCTATGTAATATATTCTATTATGTACCTATATCAGTTATCTAGTACCCATAACACAAGCTCTGCTTAGCTTGGGGCTAGATAATGCTGTGTGAATTGTCCACCTGCTGCTGCTTTTTTTTTTATAACCCGTTTGAAAACCCCTTTTCGAAAAACCAAAAGATAACCGATAAACTAGGCACCTACATTTCTCCATAGTCGGTAGATAGGTGCTACATCACGTCACATCCTACCCCTCATTAAAATTCAGACCCAGCCTCTAAGTTTTCTTCCCTCGTAAAAATAGGCAAACTTTTCTTCCCTTTGTTCTATCGATATTTGCCCGTGCTATAATATCACAGTACATAAATACTCGGTAGGGAGATTGGGTGGGGCGCGATAAGTGCTCGTAAAACCTTCATAAACAACACCTGACTTTTACGAATCTACATGCCTTACTTGCCCTGAAATTGTAGAAGATATGGTTTTACGTGTTACCTTGGGTTATTGTTACGTATTTGAATATTCTTGACAATAGGAATGATATAGGTGTCAAAGAATCTAACGATGCATCCAGATTCACGAGTAAAGGTGTGCCCAGAGGCTCTAGTCCAGGTGCGTCCAGAACCTCAAGTCCAAGTGGGTCCAGAGCCTCTAGTCCAGGTGCGTCCAGAGCCTCGAGTGAATTTGACAATAATATTGAGAAGTGATCGTGACGTCAAATTTTTCCATAGGTTTGTGTACAGCGCCTCTATCGTGCGGACAGGGAACTACGCAAATCCCATACAAATATAAGATGTCACGATCACGACTCGATACTTTCTTCAAATGGACTCGGGGCACAGATATCGGGGCAGAGAACATAGTTATTGTATGACGATATGATAATGTGGACGTGTTATAATGTCCATGTTTATGTATATACCTACGTATCATACTACATTTTTATAGAGGGATGTGCATTTTAGTTTTATGTGAAGCTGCTGTTATTTCCCATCATTACCGAGTTGGGTTCACGGTGTAACTTTTGAATTAAACGATCTTTTATGAATAAAGATCGTTTAATTCAAAAGTTTTGTCAAAGACGGGGGCCGTCGTCGTAGCTAAAATTTTAAAAATGACAATTATTTATTTTGACACCTAAAAAACGAATATCTACCTAGTTTTTTACATATTTTCTGTCATAATAAATAAATAAATATATAATGCTGGATAATAAGTCTATGAAAAAAAGTAGTTTGATCTTCTCGATCGGTTTGGTATCCTACGGGTAATAGGTATGGTAATAATGATAAGTCTATGAAAAAAAAGGAGTTTTATTTGCCTCTAAAAATATAATAAAACTAACAAATAACATTGCATACATCAAAATCCTTCGATGTGCAAGGGATCTAGGAGGGAGATCTTACATAATTATGTTTGATAGGTATCCTACGGAGAATAGGTAAGGTAATAATTCTATGAAAAAAAAACAGTAGTTTGATTTGCCTTTAAATATATAATAAAACCAACAAATAACTTTGCATACATCAAAATCCTTCGATGGGTAAGGGATTTGGGAGATCTTAGATCTGTTTGGTATCCTACGGATAATAGGTAAGGTTCTATGAAAAATCTATTCTATGAAAAAAATAAGTAGTTTGATTTGCCTCTAAACATTTAATAAAACCAACAAATAACATTGCATACTTACAGAGCTCAGAGCCCGGTAGACGATAGTACCAAGACGTGACCTGTGATTTTTCCATAATAATAATAATGCTGGACAATTCCCACAGCATTATCTAGCCCCGAGCTAAGCTGAAGTTGTGTTATGGGTATTAGATAACTGATATACCTAATATACATAGATAGATATTTTTTATTATACATATAAAACAACTAGAACACCCTGATCAAATATCGGTAGCTCGTTAAAACAGTTTTCCCGAGGCGGGAACCCGCAACCTCCTGTGTCGCAGGCGGACCTTCGCCCACCAAGCCACAGGATATGCTTTGGTACAGAGCCTCTATCGTGCGGCCAGGCAACTACGCAAATCCCAAACAAAAATGGAACGTCACGATCACGTGTCGATACCAAAGTCAATCAGACTTAGGGCTCTGTATGTTCATTATTTTATTAATATATTATTGGAATGTTAATTTCTTAGCACTATCACAAAACAAATATTTATGGCAAACGTTTTAGTTTTGCCTTATAAGCAATTATTCGATTACCTAACAAAGTAGGTATCACAAAATATAAAAAACTAATTTCTGTCTGCGGCTTCGCACGCGTTGTTTCGTTTACATTTGTTATTTCTATACCATGGAAACTGATAAATGTTATAAAAGTACGCAAAATTCCAACCTGATCCGTTTTTGGCGTAGAGGTAAAAAATATCCGTACATTCAAACTTTCGCATTAATAATATTAGTGTGATGTTTATAAACAATTTACACACCTACACTTTGATTGAACTTTGATTAAGATCGTTTTCTCCATACAAATTATTTTTATAGAAAAAATACAACATGGAATATAAATGTTTACCCACATTTTGAACAGCATTGCATCGTTTTAACGTCGTAATTTGTCGACTGACATGATCCGTCGATATAAGGACATTACTGAGCTAATGCTTTCCGTAGAAATTAGTAAGTTTGACTTGAAATGCTTTGTTCTGTTCCAGCTTCTATCATTTAGCATCTGAAGTTAGCCGACGACGTAGTTTGTCAAAACTGATACGTACATAAACAAGCTGGTAGTGAAGTGCTTCTAACGAAAGTAGAAATAAAAAGGCCCGCGGCATAGGGTATGCATAGTTTTTTTTTTATCGATTATTTATATTCGTTCATTACAATTTTCAAAAAAAGTACCAACAAAACTATATTCGATTTCGGTTCGTAAAAACGCTGCTCTTTTTTGGTTACGTCAACGTTCATTTTTTCAACTGAAAGTGCTTCTGTTCCTTCAATCAAAATAAAATTAGAAACAAATAAATTATAAAACGATCATGTTTGTTGTTAGTGTGTTGTCTAATAAATAAATTTATTTCTTGTTTTCTTTCGAAACAGATATCCCGCTTCAAGCTTCATAACACGTACAGTGAACGGTGACGTCAGGTAAGGAAATATTGCGATTGAGTCTTAAAATATCAACTTTTTTAAGATATCAATTCAGAATACGAATAAAAATAAACAGCTTTTGTGAAGTCAACCTAACCTACTAATAGAAAAATGTTTTTTTCAACGATAAATTCACTATGTCGCACTACCTACAACGCTGCGTCTAGGAGACTTATTTCGTGAAAAGCACTCTAGTTCGTCGATAATTTTATTGTGTTGTCACAATCATGCTGATAAGTACTTTATTCTGCTTGCTTATCTGAAGTTAGCTGACGTAATTCGAAAGCATGCTTTATTTGTTAAGCCTTTTTTAGTAACAGCTAGTGTGGGCACAGTATTGCTGACAAAGTTTTCCGTCCTTTAGTTTATATCGATCAATGACGAAGTCCATCGATATTGAGTAAGCTCGTGTTATCACAGTAATGCTGACAGTATGCTACGTGCCGCGCTCGTGAAGTGCAGAACCGTCGCGTTCAACATATGACGGCGGCCGACACCGTCTGTAGATATAAGGTATAAAACGGCTATGTTCTTCAGATAGCTGTTAGTTTTGTCACAGAAATGCTGAGCACAACCTTTATTCTGTTCCAGCTTCTTTTTTCTATTTGAAGCTGCTCGGCATAAACCGTCAAGACTGATATATCGTCGTAGGTCCGTCGATATAAAGATATTTCGAAGATTTAGCTAGTGATATCACAGTAATGCTGACAGCAAGCTACGTTCCGCGCTAGTGAAGTGTAAAACCGTCGCTATTGCGTTCAGCATATGACGGCGGCCGGCACTGTCCGTAGATATGAGGTAGGAAACGACCACGTTCTTCAGGTATTCCAAGTTTGCTCCTTCACGAGATTGTATTCTTCTGAGTCTGTGGACAAAGACATAAATGTTTTGAATTTCTTCTATGGAATTTGTTTTCTGTGGTTGCGTACTTTTGAGAAGGAAATTCGGCTTATTGTTTGATTTTATCATAGGATGTAATTCTGTGCTATTTTTGATTTCTATTATATTTTTAAGTTTCTACGAAGTCTTTTAGTGACCAGTTTAAAAGAGGTCGATTTTTGGTATGGAAGGTAAAATCATCAAAAGAAATGCCACACAGAGTACGCCACAGGGTCAGGTTTCTGAAATATTAACAGATGAAAGTAACTATGGCTCAATAATAGAATCAGGCGTTTCTTTGCGGAAATCCATTGCAAATATGATGAAAATATTTAGTAACAATTCCGCGAAAAAACCTTCCCCCATAAGTTCTAACAAAATGTGGTCCGCGTTGTAGAAGAAAAACGACGCCAACTACAAAATGAAAAAATACCTATCAAAGTAAGACGTCAACTAGTTTCGTCTCTCCACGAGACATCATCAGGACACCACAATACTCGATCTTAAGACTGAGAGCGCCAAGCAACAACGGCAGAGTCCCACCAGAGATGTCGTTTTTCTTCTACAACGCGGACTACATTTTGCTAGAACTTATCGGGGAAGGTTTTTTCGCGGAATTGTTACTAAATATTTTTTAACTATGGCTCTTATGAATTTGTTTCATGTGTGAATAACTTAGAAAACAGACGCTTTACTTAGGACATTATGTTACATGTCATTTTAAGGGTTTCACTCTGTTCGCTTTCTTTCTTGAATATCTCAGTAACTACCGCAGCTATTAACTTGAAATTTGAAATAATTATACATTTCGTGCGCCATTACTGATTAAAAGAAAAAATAAATGAAAGGGTAAAATTTCAGTACAAAATGTGGTCGATATTTTAAAAGTGCCCTAAGGGGGTCAAATTGAAATTGTATCAAATGAAAGGTATCAGTTTGTACATTTCAACAGTTTTCGAAATTGCTGTAAATTTTATACTTTTTGAAATATTTTGAAAACGTCGAAAATTTTACCGTTATTATAAATGTGAAAGTGTGTTTGTTTGTTTGTCCTTCCTTCACAGATTTGATTTTTGGCATAGAGTTAGTTGAAAGGATGAAGAGTAATAGGCTACTTTTTGTCCTGGTAAAACATCAAATTCTCATGGGAGATTTACGGGAATAATCCTCCTATAAATGTGAAATTCGAATTTAACGCGGGTGAAACCGTGGGAAACAGCTAGTACCTGTCTATTTCCTCCTTGAGCGTCCGTACTACCTCCTTGTAGCGTTCCTTCTCTATCGTGGCGTCCCGTTGGCAGTCTCTGTACTGTCCCTCTAACACGTGCTTTTCCTTCCTCAGCTGAGAAATGTCTAGGTCCTTGCGCGCTACCTCGTGAGCGTAGTGTAGCATGTGGGGAGGTGCTGATACATCCTGTAAAAATAAATTTAAAGGAAGTTACATTTATAAACAAAGAAAATCACAATGAAATAATACAAAAATTGGAACTAGTATTTACAATCGAAACAGTTGAGCTAACTGCAGAGTAATGCAAACAATGCACAGGTAGCTCAACTGTTAAAGACAAAATAAACTTCTTTTGGGCTACTATAGAAATATCGCCCACAAGTGGCCAAGCTTGGCTATTATTAACCTAGCGTTCAATCTAGTAGGCAAGTGAAAACTTTAGATCCGATGCACAATAGACGTCGCTTATTAAAAGTGTACGAGCTCTAGATCCGATCGCGCTGACGATTGATTGACGTTGAGATTTCTAATAAAAAAATGAAATCAGTCTCCTCCGAGAGTCCAAGGTGTTAAACTCCTCATCAGTACTGAAAGTCGGGAAGGGCTCGGGGCCTGCGGATGATGATTTGCCCATACAAACGTACTACCAAAATGATTTGTAATTCGGGCATATTTCCACCATGTCATGTGGTTTTTTGTATTCGAATAGTATTTATCTAGGTCCCTGGTTGTTTTTTTCTTCATAATACACGCCTATAATGGAATGCAAGCAAAAAAGTGAAAAATGCGATTTTGCAAATTTTTACGTCGAAAATTACATGTTTTCATCCTATTTGTTTTGTATTAAAAACAACAATGTCGTACGTTTTGTTTGTTAAGGAACATAGCTTATATTGTTTAGTTACAGAATAACAACACAATGTCAAAGATTCAACAAGTTTTCAGTCATCATTTTTGGTATTACGGAACATAATAATTCACGAATTGAAGTTGTGAGCAGCTGTCGCCGGATTCTTAAAATGCTATCACATTTGAGTCAAAAATGGGAAAGCGAAGGACATTAATCTATCCATCTATCTATCCCTTACATTGGCATAATAGAAACACCAAGAATAGACAAAGATAACGAGATATCGTTTGGTAGCCCCCTTGGATTTTGTGTTGTCAGTCACCTCTTACATCTCATATCTATTGCTACTTGCTTCTATGGTTGTTCTATCAACAAGTTGTATAGAAAACTTACGTTTAACAGTCCATGTGCGTCCTTCCATACAGTTTCCTCGGCGCTGACGCGGCGCGCGCGGTCGTTTCTCGCGCGTATGTAGTTGTCAGTCTCCTCCAATAACGCCGCGTATCTATCGCGTTGTGTACAAACTTGTTTTTCTAGGCTTTGTACGCGGGTTTTTAGGTCTGATGTTACTTCGTTGTGGAAATCTTGCTCGTGGATTAGTTTCTGGAATAGAATAAAATAAATGGATTTTGATAATCTCACTAATCTCACTAATATTATAAACGTGAAAGTTTAGATGGATGGATGGATAGATAGATGGATGGATGTTTGTTCCTTTATCACGCCAGAACGGCAAAACGGATCTGGATGAAATTTGGTACAGAGATAGATTATAGTCTGGAATAGGACATAGGCTACTTTTTATCACGAAATTCCTACGGGAACGGGAACTACGCGGGTGAAACCGCGAGGCGCTGCTAGTAGATTTATAATCTGCCCGAACCTCTTTTGAAATTACAAGGTTCTTTTACAAACAGTCTAGGTGAAGTATTTTTTTAAAACTATCATTTGTTACGCTAACGCCGTTCCAAAAACGGTATGAACGCGAAATCTTACGTCTATCCTTTTCACAAGATGGCGCGCTTTACACCCTCTTAGAAAATTTGCAAATATTTCCAGTCTCAAAATTATTTTTATGATTCGTCAACTCACACCAGCCCCCCTAGCACGGGGATTGTTGTCTAGGGTAGAATACAAGAACCAGTTGTCTGCAAATAAATGATTTGATTTGAATAGACAATAATGACATTGCGTCGCCATACATTGCGTACATTATTGATGTTGAAGGAATGCATTTCAAATAATTTACGCATTGGATGACGAAGTGACGTAATTTTTCTCTATTCTACCCTAGACAACAATCCCCGTGCTAGGGGGACAGTTGGGATGAGTTGGATGGTGTGAGTTTACGAATGACTCCAAAGTCTATAGGTACACTAGAAGAGTGGGTTCGTAGAACCGTTCCACCGGACGGTACCGAAAATACCGAAAAATGTTAAACTGACCTCCTCGTACAACTTCAAAGTGTCAGCCTTATCCTGCCGTTCTTCATCCAACATCAGCTTGTAAGTATCAAGTTTCTCCTTTAATACTGCTATCTCGTTCCTCAAGCTATCTATCTCGCTCTTGACTTCAGCGCCGCTGGTGTTCGCTTTTGTATTCTGAATTTTATAGGCTTCGAATTCTGTTTTAAGCTTCTCGTATTCGATTGTACCTGCAACACATAATTTGAACTTTTCACACTAATATCATAAATGCGAAAGTTTGGATGTATGGATGGATGTTTGTTACCTCTTCACGCCAAAAATACTGAACGGATCGGGCTGAAATTTTGCAAACAGGTAATTCTACATTCTAATCAAACATAAGCTTTTTACCTTTTTATCCCTTAAACCTGTTCCCATGGGCTATATCTTTAATATATTTATATAACCTTTAATTTTCCATAGAAACCACTCTTGCGAAGCCACGGGCAGAAACTAGTTTATCATAATCAAAGGTGCTAGAGTCCGGTCAGCCCATAAGCGTACACCCATTTGCCGAGTCTTATTAACAAAAAATGGTGATAAATGTGTTTTAAAATCTATAAAATTAGGTTCCTTTATAAAACATATACTAAAATAGGTGCTACGCCTACATGACAATATGTGAGACGGTGTCCGTTGTCAAAAAGTTTTTTTTTCCTTAGTGAGTCGCCATGTCTCAGCACCGTAGGTCATAGTTGGCAGGATACATTGGTTTATAAAGACATGTTTTAAGACACCGTGGACCGTGAGTGGATTTAAAAATATCGTCGAATTAGACTTTATTGAGCGGATTTTGGGCCTCAAATGGAGTTGGGCCGGACACTTGGCCAGACGGAGTGATGGCAGGTGGACCAAACCACTGACCGAGTGGTGGCTGAGAGGCGGTTGTAGGAGCAGGGGATGTCCGCCGGCGTGATGGGTCGACGACATTCGAAAGACCGTGGCTACACCTGGCCCAGATTAGCGCAGGGCCGAGGCGCATGGCATAGACATAGAGGCCTATGCCCAGCAGTGGGTCGACAAGGGCCGATGATGATGATGATGATTCGAAAGTGAGAACTTCAGCTGTGATTGGTTGATTTTGACACTTTTTGATACCCTTTGGTTTTCTTTTAGTACCCATAAGACAAGCTCTGCTTAGCTTGGGACTAGATAATGCTGTGTGAATTGTCCAGAAATATTTATTTATTTATCATTATTATTTTTCATTGTTGGTACCATACATTATAATCACCACATCAGCCTGGGATTGCCCACTGTTGGGTCTAGACCTCCTTTCGCTTCTTTTGACACTATACCATTTCGTAGTAACTTGTAAGCTACAATCTTGTAGGAGTGTTCACTATGGAATTTCCAGATAATTAACAACTTTCTCGAACTAATAGTTCGTGAGCTAAGCCGTGGACGGTCAGACGGACATTGCGAAACTCTAAGGGTTCCGCGTTTACTACGGATCCCTAAAAAACCCGCAATGTACACATATAATCGTTTTTTTACCGGGGATATACCTTCGTTTGACCTCAATCTTACCTGACGTAAAATTTCTATGGTCAATAATAAAAAGGCTTACATTTCAGATGAACATTCTCGTATCCCTCGACACTGAAGATCGTAGTGATATCTATGGGTGATCCCAACTTGTCGTTTTCCGCTATGAACTCTTTCTTCAGAATATGTATCTTGTCGATGAGAGTCTGGAGATACTCGCTGTCGGCCAGTTTGTCGTTGTCTGTCTCGCTTTTAGGCTGCGGTTCTGATGAATCGCCTGAAAATAAAAACTTTTTAAAACCGTCGCTTAGTAATCTCGATAATTTTTCATTAGGTCGTATTTACCGACGTTCCGCTACAGCTCACTAGTGAGTTTACTCTCGAGTAAACTCAGTGTTATATGTGTGTGTAGTAGTTATGCAATGTTTTGTTAACTTACCTTCAGGAATTCTCTCTGTGATACCCTCAATAAGCTTTCCATCGAGTGAATCCCGTAGCTTCTGTATCAGTTTCTGGTTGATTCACCGCCTCAAGTCGTATTTACCAACGGTCTCCTGAAGCTTAGTGAGTTTTCTCTTGAGTAGAGTAATTTAGCAATGTTTTGTTAACTTACCTTCAGGAATTCTCTCTGTGATGCCCTCAATAAGCCTTCCATTGAGTGAATCCTGTAGCTTTTGTATCAGTTTCTGGTTGATTCACCGCCTCAGGTCGTATTTACCAACGGTCTCCTGAAGCTTAGTGCGTTTTCTCTTGAGTAGAGTAAATTAGCAATGTTTTGTTAACTTACCTTCAGGAATTCTCTCTGTGATACCATCAATAAGCTTTCCATTAAGTGAATCCTGTAGTTTCTGTATCAGTTTCTGGTTAATTCACCGCCTCAGGTCGTATTTACCAACGGTCTCCTGAAGCTTAGTGAGTTTTCTCTTGAGTAGAGTAATTTAGCAATGTTTTGTTAACTTACCTTCAGGAATTCTCTCTGTGATACCCTCAATAAGCTTTCCATTGAGTGAATCTCGTAGCTTTTGTATCAGTTTCTGGTCGTTCCGCCGCCTCAGGTCGTATTTACCGACGGTTTCAGAAAGTTCAGCGAGTTTGCTCTCGAGTAACGCCACTCGTTCCTCTTGCCGGGCGCAAGTTTTGCGGGCTGATTCTTCGGCGCGTTTCGCTTTTATTTGTTCCTGAAGTAAAAAAAAGAGTAAAATTAGGTGATTATTATAGGTGATCATCGTGATCTCCGCTTTGGTGGAAAAAGGACGAAAGAACACTTACAACACAACTGTGTTGGAAATGATTCTGCTTACTTTTGGCCGTGCTGAAGCTGCTGTAGGTTTAGATGAAGGCAAAAAAGGGAGAATAGGTAGTACCTTCTCGAAAGTGGAAGGCTCAAATAAGGTCCAATTAGGTCCACCCACCTCAGTCATAGTCTGACCGGTTCGGTGTTTCGCGTGCTTACTATGACTATTTTGCCATTTGCAGACGGGGATAGAAAGATACGATACATACAGTGTGTAAAAAGAGATAGCAATACACGTTTTGTTGAGAGTCGCCGTGCATGGTCAGCGTATTGGTGTCTCGGTCGCACTTCGGTCACCTGCACGGCAAGTGGCTTATTTCTTTTCCAAATATGGGAGAAAGTACGTCATAACGTCGTTCTAAAATGGTGGAGGGAAAACTCTATCGAAATCCATTTCGAACCCACTGAGCGGGAGAGTATAGCTAATAGTTCATCTAGGAGAGAAAGTGACCGATTACTACCTATAGGGTGTCATTTGCCTTTACGCGAGTAACCAATATTTGTAGCTGCACCATAGTAGTCTCGACGGTACGCGCCTCGGCTTGGTGTAACTTGCGTTGTGCCGCTTCGTAGTGAGACTATAAGCGAGCTTATAGTCTCACTACGAAGCGGCCTCACCTCTCGTATTGCGACAGAATGCGACTGCTCCAACAAAGCCTGCTTGTTCTGAAGCCGCACCAGTAACGCGGGTGTCTCGACGGTGCGCGCCTCAGCTCGCTGTAACCTGCGTTGTGCCGCTTCTAAGCTGCTGCTAAGGTCACGGACCCGCTTTTCTAATTCTGCTTGAGATGCTGAAAAGAGACAAATAAACACAACAATTTTACTGCAGACTTTAATATTATAAATGAGAATCTTTGGATGTTTGTTTCTTCTTCACGTTAAAACTACTGTAGAGATGGAACTGAAATTTTGCGGTAATGTGATTTTAGACCTAGCGGAATTACTTATAGACTTCCTACTTTTATCCCGGGAAAACGCTGGCTTCTGCCTGCGAAGCCGCAGGCAGAAGCCAGTCTATAATAATAAAACAGAAATTAGAACTGGGTAGATAACGTCGCCCGTTAGCTTGACGAGCTAAAATTATCATGATCGGTTTAAACAAACAGCGAGGCCTTGGCCGACACCAGAGATGATTTCAGATTTATTTATCCGACCATTATACGATGACCCACTGCAGCCTATGGAATGGCAAAGGAGCGAGGCTTTTGCCTTGCATGGCTCGGCATTGGCTTAACCAAAGTTATTAAAACGGTAGATAACCATGATACCGCTCGATTAAAGAAGCGAGATAGATAGATATATCTAACGCCTGCTGGGAGCAAAGATTCGTAAATAAATGTACCTTGAGTTTCGGTAGAATGCACAATGTTGTCTTCAAGTTTCTCTTTAGTTTTCCTTTCACTGTTCAATTTCAGATGCAGCTCTCTGAAACAGTTTTGTGACACGTCAAAACTCTTTATCGTATTTTTTTATCCATTATGATATCTTCAACTTCTACCAGTCCGCATTACAAAGGGGAGGCATATGTCCAGAAGTTGACAGATAAGTAATTTTTGATCGCAAAGAGTTCACACTTTTACAGATTACAGTGTCAATGAGTTCTTCTTGTTAGGTGTGGTATGACGGGGTGACGTCATTGCTAGGAAAACGGGAGTCATGACAGAGATTATCGTTTTGGCGCGGCATTATTTTATTCAATTTAAAATTACTTTTTAGAACTAATACGACTGGCCTTGAAGAATTATTAATTACACTTTGCATTTTTTTTTATCAGACAATACGTTAGAATTATTTTCCAGTAGTAGTCAAGTAGCCTATTCAAAGTCAATAACGCAGTGCAGCTTGCAGTTACCACTATTAATTAGAAACATAAAATCCAAAGGTTAATGCTTACTTCATCATCGCAGAATTATCAGCTCTCTCGCTTTCTCTCTCTTGTATCTCATAAGAGATCTTTGCCTTCAAATTGTTGATCTCTGCGTAATGCTGTTGTACTAGTGTCTTAGTTTCTTCTCTCATTGACAGTAGCAGGTTTTCATACTGTTGAATATGGAACAAGATAAAGTTAAAAACTACAACCCGACTACGTGAAAGTTATAAAAGTTTGAAACATTTACATTGACAAAATAGAATGACGTATCGGTCATATTTGATAGGCATAGAGTTGAAAATGAAAATAGGTCGTAGGTATTGTAATTTTTCTCTATGGGGCCTGCAGCCTGCGGCTACCTAAACTTTAATACGCGTTTTGAAGGCTTATTCGGGGTCGGAGCCCTAAATCCTATAGCCTATAACCATCGGGGTATTGAGACGAATCAATCGATACATAATTTGTTGAAATCGAACCAGTAGTTTCAGCGCTACGTGGGAACAAAGAAATCGGCCACATACATACAAACATACAAACATAGGGTGCTAACCTCATAACCCTCCCCTAAAAAACCCCTAAAAAACAATACGTAATTTTTTACCTTATCCCTTGTGACTTTCTTGTCAGCCTGGAAAGCCTCCTCCATTCGTGCTTTCTCAGCGGCTAAGGTTGACAGAGATAAAGTGAGAGCAGCCACAGAGTCATCTGAAACTATTTTATAAAACTGGTCACCGACTCATAATTTTTTATAGTCATCAAATCTTTATTTGAGACCAATCTCACCTGATGGAAAGTGTCATATATGCGCAATTTGGAATATTAGTTCCTTACTGACGCAGCGGGCGTAGGTCAGCCTGCGACGCAGGAGGTTGTGGGTTCGATTCCCGCGTTGGAACAAATATTGGTACGATCTGCAGATATTTGTTACGATTGTTCTGGATATTTTCCATGTATTGTAAAAAAATATCTATCTATGTTATAAACATAATGTAAAAACCAACCAGGGACATAGATAAATAATATTTAAAAACAAAAAATAACATGATATGGTGTAAATATGCTCGAAGCACCAATCATACGGGGTCAACAATTTTATTGCATTATTCTCCCACAAAATATCACAGGAGTGGAGCCAAAAGCGCTGGTTTATAAAATGAGATACCTGTAAGAACAAATTATCAGAATTGATTGCTTTGAAAGGATTTTTTTCTTTACCTTGATCTCCTTCTGCAGGTTGGTCTGTTTTATTCAATGCTTTCAAACTGATCTCCAAAGCATCCTTCTCTTTTAATAGTCCTTTATATGCTGCGACTACATCTAAAAGAAAATTACTGAAATTTTAATAAAGTCTATTCAATTCAAAATTTATTCATAAACAGAAGAAGTGATCATATCAACAAGATGACAACCTATAAAGGGTTAGTAGTGGTAATTCACCGATACTACATGAACTGCAGGTTCTGCCCATTATCACAAACATGCACATACATGAACACACCAGATCTTAATCTCACTAATATTATAAACGTGAAAGTTTAGATGGATGGATGGATGTTTGTTCCTTTATCACGCCAGAACGGCAAAACGGATCTGGATTAAATTTGGCACAGAGATAGATTATAGTCTGGAATAGGACATAGGCTACTTTTTATCCCGAAATTCCTACGGGAACGGGAACTACGCGGGTGAAACCGCGAGGCGCTGCTAGTTTTATCTATAATTTCTCTATTAACCCTGGAGTCTATATATCTAAAATCAGTGTGTCAAACTTCAGTCTCCAAAGTTTAATGTCAGATATTTTTTTGAATAAAAACAGGTTTTGAAACTACTTATGTTTTTTATTAGTACTTATTAAAAACAGAGATCACAAAACGATTTAAAAGTCTAGCTATTCTAATTAATTTGAGCGTTTTTGGGCAAATTTTGACTTGGCAGAGCAAAAGAGAGTTCCAAGCAAATTTCGCCAAATGTTCGTAGCTAGGCGAAAATCTTCTATAATCCTATCTGGTTCAGTGATTCATCACAGTTTCTTCTTCCTCTTCATTCTCGGATACCCTATCCAATATGTTGTCGAGCTCCTGATCTCCTAATGATCGACCAGCAACCATCTACAAACATCAACAAATTTCATCAAAATATTAGTAAAACTATGAACGATCTTTGAGCTTGACATTGTGTTACATTTTTGCAGTATTTCATGAACTTACACAAAAAAAACCGGCCAAGTGCGAGTCGGACTCGCGCACGATGGGTTCCGTACAATTATCCATAAAAATGGCAAAAAAATTATGTTTTTTGTATGGGAGCCCCCTTAAATATTTATTTTATTCTGTTTTTTAGTATTTTTTGTTATAGCGGCAACTGAAATACATCATCTGTGAAAATTTCAACTGTCTAGCTATCACGGTTCATGAGATACAGCCTGGTGAAGTCTTAGTAACAGGGTCCTGTTTTTACCCTTTGGGTACGGAACCCTAAAAACAAAATAATGCCATATAAACATTAGAAAAGCAAAGTGTAAAGCAATAAAAAATACTTACAATTTTTCTACAATGGGGTTATAGGGCACCCACACACCAGGCAACACATGTACACACATTCACACTGTACAGCCGCATTGACCAATCAGCCGCAGGTGACTCTACAGTAAAATATGTGGGAGCATAAACCTGTCCCTTAAAAATTAATAAAGTTATATAAAAAACAAACGCTGCTGGGGTGCTCTAGGGTTAAGTTTAATAATAAAGACCAGGGTTCTTCACAAATGCGTTCGTCATGATGAGCAGAACCCGCATATCACGCAGTGTCAGTGAATAGCCATTTACTCTGTATATTAAGCACTCAAAATTGTTCCCTGAGCTATGGAAATCAGCTATACCCATATCATGGTTTTCAGGTTCAACATGTTTTATCACTTTTCATCAAAGCTACAGCAAAAGGAAGGTAATCTAACTTTTAGGTAGGCTGGTTTACATACTACTAGGTCTAGAAACTCGGGAGGTACGAAAGGTTTCCTTACGGGAATTGATTTTGAAAAGTATTTTGTGACAGCAGGGAAGTAAGTGTGTAACCAAGTGTAACCTACCTCTCAAGCGTCCTTCGTAGCGTTTTACTTGATCAGCCTGCTTAGTTATTGTAGATATCAGCTCCTGCTTGGACAGGGATTCCATTCTTTCTCGATCAACTTGATTAACAGTAGCGTAGAGACTTCAAGTGAAAAACAACATTTCCAAAGATCAAAACAAAATGAATTAATCGAAGAATTCGAAGATTATACCAAAGAGAATAAAACCACGATTATACAATAGTAACTGGCAAGAAATGAAATGGAAATCAACGAGTACCTATACAATAACTGCGTAAGAATGAAAATAAATTACTCATTGATGAATTATTCAAACAGCTGTTTCATTTTCATGTTTGGTCAGGGGGGAGCAGAGTGTCAAAGAGATTAAAACCAGTGTTGCCGTTCAACAAAATAAGAAGTCGCTAGTCAAATCCAAAAATTCCTCTATACCTCGTTTTTTTTAATCCTGCCAATAATGTACACAAATCAATGTCACTATGAAAGTGACAGGACAGCAGAGCAAACCCTTGAATTTTTATGGATCATTAGGTATAGTTCTTGCCCTCGGCTTTGCTTGAGCAGGAAATTTTCATAAAGCTAGAATTATTTTACTAAATACATTCATCTCACAAGGCGCGGGGTTTCCCGCCGTAAAACTACACACGCTGCGCTGCTGGTGTTCTTTTCTGCGAGTCATAATAATCCTAGGCTCACGCACCACCCTTCACTATGCTTGTACCTAACAACAAAGCAAAGCAACATTTGGTTATGCCCGCTGAGAGTAAATAAAACAAACAAATAGGTGTTTTTTTCATAGAGAACTACATTTTAAGGAAGGTTTATTCATAAGTACATTAGTTTTCACTGCCTAAATTACTAATATCCTAGTCCTACAAGGGCGTAGCATTATTTGACCTCAGAAATAAATATAAACAAATACTTTTCTTGTTTTTTTATTTCTTCGTTGCCTATAATTACAGCTGATTATCAATTATAGTCTTTATCCCGTTGGAGTATTCAAGCCTGTTGTTAAGCCTTCCAAGAAAGCTTGTTTCGATGTCTCTTGACCTCAGTATCCACCCTTGTTTTTATTACTGTATGGCCTGCAACAAAATAGGATATATTTAATAAGCAGATCACAGGAAGCAATAATGCATGAGTGATATAAGTCATTTCTCAGAAGCAGTAGGAATGCTTTTTATCCCACTAATATTAGTTTGGATTGATGGATGTTTGTTACTCAATCACGGCAAAACAGCAAACGGACGGAAAGGGTCCGTATGAAATTTGGCATAACGATAGATTATAGTCTGGAAAACACATAGGCTACCTTTTATCCTTTTACTTTTTTTAAATAAAGACATTGACTTTTCTTTGAAATTGAGGTAGATACCTAAATCAATTCTAACCTTCGTTAGAACAGATAATTAATTTCGGCGAAAAAACTGAGGGACGATTCTTCATATAGCAGAATAGGTGAATTGGTCAATACTTCGTCAAAATTGGTTTTGCTACCTTTTTTCGTGGGCGAAGAAACCCTTCCTGTTGATTTGTGTTCTTTTACAACCATTCCATGTTCTTTGCGATATTCCCAAGAGCTCGGCTGTTTTGTTGACACACGCGACCAATAGTTCATGTACGTCTGCTTGTACACATTTATTACCATCAGTTTTTCATTGGCTCAGAGTCAGGCTCTTTATCATTATCAGCAAACACACACACGAGGTAATAACAATAACTTGAACACAGCAAGATAACTTTAACGGGTAGCATATAACTTCACCAACAGCAAAAACCGGCGGCGCGGCGGCGCAGCCAGAGAAATTTAAACATTCGATTCCAGAACGGGCGAAGGACGGGAAACCTCTAAGAACTTGAAGAAAATCTTGAAATTATTTTGGTTTTTCTCTCAGACAGGAAACGAAAGTAGTGTTGCCGCAGTCAAAATTAAAAAGCTCCAGACCGAACCCAAATTTTGTCCGAAATATGACAAAATGATTAGTTTCGTAATATATGAGAAAAACTGCAAAATGATATATTGCAAGCTGAAAATAGAAAGAGTAATCACCTATAAAACTAATATCGCTAGGCACAAATTACGTAAAAAATGTATAGTGTGTTTGTGACGCCTTCATGCTCTAAGACTGAACGGATTTGTTTGAATGAAACCAGGATGGTACCAGGGTAGCTTATCTAACATGGATTATCCATTGGCTACAATCCCTGAAAAGTGGAATGATCCAATTCAGCTCAACTTACGTAGATAAAAAACGTTCATACCAACGCAGGATACCTACATAATAAATCACAAGAAAGAGCACATAAGGCCTCACCAGACGTGACTCCCCAAATTGCAGGTAGTAAGAATAGAATGAAATACATTTATTTTTAACAACAATATAAACAGTAAGTAGTAACATTACATAAGTTACAGCTTGCCTAAAAAAATTAATTGAGATGACAAGGAAAAGAAAATGAGCTCATGAGGTTAAACTGGCTAATCAAAATCAAAAATTCTTTATTTCCATAATTACAAAAATGTACCCTTAGAAAAGGTGAAATCCTTAAAATAAAACACTGACACGGAAATAACGGAAATACTTTTGATTTCTGTCGCTTCGGTATGTAGACTAAAGTAAAGAAGCGACTAAGAAACCTGTTAGTTGTTATTTTTCGAGTTGGAGCAAAACCCGTCCAAAGGTTTTTTATCCCCTAAATAATCTGATATTTTGTAGTAAGCTTTTTTGCACAGAAAGGTTTTGACAATTTGTTTGAATTTATTTATTGATAGATTTTGCAACTCACTAGGAGTTTTGTTGTAGAAGTTTATACATTGCCCTTTAAAAGATACATTAATCTTGTGAAGCCTGGTTGTGGGCACATCGAGTTTATGTTTATTTCTAGTATTTATATTATGTATATCGCTATTTTTAGGAAAGCTTTTGATATTTTTATGTGTACAATAAGTTTTCATAAATATATTGACTGTCATTATGTTTATTTCTTTGAATTTGAACAACTGACTGTTGGAAAATATACAAAAGGGCAACGGCGAGCGGAGTAGGCCGATTTTTTCTAAATCTCTTTCTTTGAGGCACTGAATAAAATACGACGGCATTATAAAAATGTTGTAATATCTACATTATAAGTATTTTAATATCCTATTAAAGTGGTACGTTAGGTATTATTATAATATTCTCTGCTAGTACAGTGGCCACTATGCATGAATATGGTGTATGCTATTGTAGTATATGCCGTTCCGATACGCGTTTTGGTCCGAAAAGACCCGTAGAACGTCACGGTCCGCAAAAGATCCGCAGAGGTAGAAAAAAGTCCAATATAGGCCAAAAACATCCGCAACGGCAACATTTCATTACATTTTGTACCCAATGTGCAGTACCAATGCACATCGACAGAACTATTCCCCATTCCTCAGAATATGACCCAGTGGCACAAAAAAATTACCCATAAAACATGTTTATCATTTATAATCTTTGTAAGAAACTAAAGTACTAGATTAAAAATATGCCAGGACCTTAATTTATTGACCAGTTGACAAGTTTTGGTTAAAATTAAAATTCCTAGATTTTTTTACGACAAAACGTAATACTGTCGTAGTTACCTTCTACAAAGGAGGTAAATTTTTTACTGGTATCCCCTATGTTTACCTTTGTGGCAGCTAATTCGGAGATATGGTTTAGATATGGAACAAATCGTTCCATAAAAATCCGCTAGATGTCGCTAATCAACCTCAGCAACGCTCAAACCGAAATATCGATTTTAGTAGTAGTTGAATAGTTGTAGTTTTATTCCTCCGTAGTTTGTTGTGATGTCTGTCATTGTCAACTAAATTTTTTTTTTTTATCTTTATTAATTTTAAGGGAGTTTTGTCACACAGTGACTATGCCACTCCCGTAGGAGATCAATTCTTTATAATTTATACAACAAACTCAACAAAATAGAAATAAAATTAACGTGTGCCACATGACAGTGCATGGCCACCTCCATAAGGAATGTGGATAACACTGTGCGGCTTACAAACCTACTTATAAACCTACCTTAGTCTCCGTCATCACAATTGATGAGGAGGATTGTAGATACCTACCAAAATAACTCGCAAATAAAGCTTGACTAGCATTTTGGCTTCCTCGGTACGGGGAAGACAAAATGCTATTACAAATACCTACGCTAGAATCATACAAACATCTAAAGTCTTGTCGTTGTGCCTCGTTACGGACACACTCCGTCAAAACATGATGTACATCCTTCTATCATGTTGCTCTCTGGGCAATTTGGAGAATCAGAAATTCTACAACGTAAAACTACACGGACTACGTGTAAAACTACAACGAAACTGACAACACAATGAATGAACTCCTCTGAAACTGCCCACCCAATACGTACGTAATTCTCGGTCTCACTCATTTTAGATAGCAGTAAGCGAGATAGACAGCAAAACTTACACAGAATGTTCATAATCGGGGAATTCCTGCATGCTCTACTTCTATCGGAGTTGCCAGCGTAACATATTGAAAATGAGATACATAATACTTGACGATCAATGTGGCACGGCGGGTGATGGTCCACGGTTGCCCTTGTAGCGACCTATTGACCCGCCTAAAAGTCGATTTTTTTTCTCGCTAAATGTGGAATTTTGTCCGCTAAACATTCATAAAATCCTCTAGTTCTAGCGACAAAGTCGCTAGAAAGGCAACACTGATTAAAACCACTACTTTCTTAGAGTATATACCACACTACTTTAGAGTTTATAGTCAGGCTTCGATCAAAAATAAGTAGTTCAGTAGCAGGGGGGCCGGCGAAGCCGGAAATTTTTGATCGAAGTAGTCAGGTCAATCTGTCTGTGCAAAGAGTATACAATAACTATAATACGTAAGATGTCTGTGCTGCCCACCTAGCACATGTGTTGCCAGATCGTATTTGATAATCAAATACCAGTAGTGAATCGAAGTTTGGTTTTTCAAGTAAATAGAAATGACATCGAACTTAAAGAAAATGGTTTACGATTTGTGGTAGAATGCTTTTCACGAAAGAAGTCCCGCGGAACATTTTTTTTTCTAAGTTAAATTCACTAAATGCAGTCGGTCGCACTGACGACAGTGACGCGCGCTGCGTCTAGGACACTCTTTTCGTGAAAAGCACTTGAACTACTTTTCCATAAATTTTATCCTTGTAGAACATAGAAAAAAAACCACACTACAATAATTTGAATCCCGCGCCAACACGAAACGATCAACCATACCATAGGTACCTTCAAGGGCGAGTGACAGAGTGATCAGATCAGTGAATAAATAAATAATGCTAAAAAATGCATTATCTAGCCCCAAGCTAAGCAGAGCTTGTGTTATGGGTAGGTACCTACTAAAAAACTGATACCTATAGTACATAATACAATACAATAAGTACAGATGGATATTTTTTTACTATAGTTAGGTAGGTACATAGAAAACGACCAGAACACCCGGAACAAGTAGATATGTACCTACTTGTTCCGGGTGTTCTGGTCGTCTTATCTGCAGATGCAGATCGTACAAACATTTCTCCCAAGGAGGGAATCGAACCCGCAACCTCCCCGTCGCAGGCGGACCTTCGCCCACCGCGCACCGCGCAACAGAGGTCGTCACTCCGCAATCGAGGACTCACTTTCGTTTACACGCTGATTTTACTTAAGACCGGCCTTACCCACACTTGTCACTTGATTGATAGGTACATTAACGATATATAGTTTGTCAGTAGGTACTCAATGAAAAAAGAGATCCCATTGTACTACACACTAGAGTAGGTACATGTTACTCGAAGAGTTCACTCGCTGGGTAAAAGGCATCGGTTAATGCCGCGTACACACCGGCGGAAGCACCAACATAACAAACGCCAACAAAGAATATTCAGCGTTGGCTACCTACCGCATGCTCGTTGGCGACCAAAATGTTCCCCATACTCGTAAAAACGTAATCGGAGTTTCCGATTCATTTTCGTGGAAACGCTAATAAAATAACCTTAGGCAAGCGATATAAGACTTTGTTTTGCACGAAAACGAGTCAGATATTTCGATTTCCCTTTTCCGAGAGGGAGGGGTCCCTCTCGACTCCGGCTCATATTCTCAATTTCATGTATGGTAGTTTTACTATAATGCCGGGTACAGACCAAGCGAACAAAGGCGAGCGAAGGCTAACCACCGAACGCGATTGAACCAGTGTGGACGTCATGGCGAAAGCAAGCGAGCCCAAATGAGGGCCTTCGTTCGCCTTCGGCTGTCCTCCGCCGACTGTTTCACATGTGTTCGTGTGGTGTGGATACAACAGCGAAAGCGAGTGAACGTTCGTCATCGATCGTCGAATCCCACTCGTTAGCCTTCGCTCGCTTTTGTTCGCTTGGTCTGTACCCGGCATAACGAGTTAGCAAAGACAAGAAAATTAAAATGAAAGCGTAGCGGAGATGGTGGAACGGAAAATATTACAAAACATTTTACATAGGTAGGTACTAATACTTACCAAGATTTATCTCCTCTCAGTTAGAGTTACTTAAGTAACCTCATCCGAGGTTAGAGGGTGTCACAACATGACATAAAACATTAATCGACTGATTATTTTATGAATGCTACGTGTACTACATATTTGAGGAAATTAGCACAAATTTTAGTGAAAGTAAGGAGGGTGTCCTACGTACCTTACCTACGTACTTTTCTTAAGGCCACAGTCTACAGGCCGTCCCACGGACATGCCACATGGAGGGAAAGTACCTTGAATATTGTAGATGGAAAATTTTACTGAAAGAAGACATTATTTGAATTTTAAAAACTATTTAAACTGCATTCATAGTTATTTAAATAATTTATGGTTGAACCGGGAATCGAACCCGTTACACGAGAAAAATAATCACCTGTAGTTTTATCATACCGATACCATGTGGCATATCCGTGGGACGCCCTGTATACTATAGCGAGATATAAACCAAAACCAAATCATTATTTACTTTGCACAAGGTACCAGTGTCTGAGAAACTAAATCTGTTAAGTTGGTAGGTAAGTACTTATCTATGTAGGTCTAGGAAAAAAATCTGGTACCGACGGATTGGTAAGTAGGTACCTAGGTACATTGGGGAAGTCCGTATCCAACCGAAGCCGAAGCGAGCGAATCAATACTCTACGCACGTAGTTCACCGACCTTGCTTCGCAGAGGTCATTCACCCCTAGAGAGCTTGAGTAGGGTGGAATACCCCTCGGTGTTCTAATTATTTTGGGGTTGGTCGGTCTCTTGTGTGTAAAAACCAATAGTCACGTTTGTATGTTGTAACTTTGAAGCGGAAGAGAACAATAGAATGATACACTTGGCAGTTAGTTACCTTTCTACCTAGATACCTAATTTGTCGGTAAGGTAGAATCGTGCACAAAACGGTTTTTTGAAAAATAAATACTAAGGTGTAGGTTCCTTTAAATGAAACATTATTTTAAATATTATTGCTAAGTTCAATATTTATTTACTATGAATATTCCCTACGTCAGATTACATTCGTTGACATTATTTCAAAATTTTAATGTAAGTAAGCCAAACGCTTTTTCATACATTATCGGCGATTTGTACTCTTTCTTAAACCTCTAGCTACATCCTAGGCCAAAACCTTACATTACCCAAACCTGTCCAAAGTAATACAAACCAAAATGAATAAAACCAAAAATATTTATGATAAATAAACACTAAATATATAGAAAAAATGTTAGTTTTGTTACAACATAAACTATTCTAAACAAAATAAAAACCATGACGTTAATACAAAACCAAACACGAATGTATAACAAAACGTTTAACGGGACAGGCCCCCGATTCTGCCGTGATTTTAACGATGTTTTAGGATGTAGCTAAAATCAAACGGTGACCAAATCTTGAACGGGTAAGCGATGTATTGTAAGGCAAGGCGTAAGACTTTTTTTTCATTTACAATGAAAGTACACTAGTTTATTGAAGCATCTTTATAGCAAAAGGCTGTAACAATTAAAGCCAAACACGAATAAAATACCACAAACATGAATGAGCGACAAGCAGCTTGCTTTGCTTACCATAAAAATGGTCTTGCAAAATTCGATGGCAGAACGTCGATTAACTATTAAACCTTACTGTACCTACCTAATAATATCACGCTAACATAGAATGACATAAAAGGACGAAATGACATCCTCCCTAATAATGGAATATTTATTTGATTGACAACTTTAAAATCTTGCAGAATCGGGGGACAGGTGTGATACTGATACCAATTTCTATGATCGGTGGAGACGCAAGCGTATTTGTTTGAGGGACGACACAACAATTACATTAGAATTAATATTATGTTTGCTGTCCTAACTGTGCCTTCTTTTGTGAATGTTCTAATGCCACTGTTCAGTTCATTGATTAATCTAGGAAGACAGCTTTAGTAGCAAGAGTAGCAAGTCCAATGTCTTTGCCCTACAAGGTGCCTACTTGATAGCTTGCAAAGAAACTATCTAGAGCCCTTGAGTCTAAATGTAGAGCAACATCAATATTTAGATATTATTGAAAAACTTGACAATCAACCTACGTACTAAAAATGCACGATGATTTCGTTATTTCCTGAAGTTGGTTTTCTATAAAAGACACTTATCTTAACTGAAAACAGTGAATTTAAAACATATTTATTCACTGTTTCAAGAAGATACTTAACCAACAGAATAGGTTCTTTGATCCTATTTCCTACTTATTTCATAGTTGGTGTTTCTTTATTAAAACTACGGCAATAAGTTGAGCTACAATAGAACATTCACAGTTGAACAGCTTAACACAAATATTTTTAAGAGCATTTTTACTCAGAGGTAATATTATCTACCTTTGACTAGTTTAATTTATTACACACCATTATGACATGTGTTGTGTGTTATTGAAGATAATAGTTACATCTACATAAGTTAACCAAACACCACACAAAAAATAATTTAAATAAAACCCTAAACTACTTTATAAATAAGAGAACACAAGTTTTTTAAATACTTAAGTAATAGTACTTAAAAATTTAATGTTGCGCAAATTATAACTGACTAGCTCCGCATAGTTTAAGTACTTCAAATAAATAATGTTTACACATTTATCCTTAAATTAATTAAAGAAAATTATACTTAAAATGCATTGTACAAGCCCATATTTTTGAGAATATCTCGCCTCTGTGTTTCATTTTAATAATGATATGCATTTAACTATTAATAATTTAACTATTATTGAAATATTTAAAGAATATTTGGAAAAATACAAATAATTAGATAAGGTTACACTATTATGTTTATAATGAGTAAATTTACCAAACTAATTGAACTTACACTAATGCACAATATTAAATATAAACACCAAAAATGAAGATCTATCATTACTATGATGATTATGAGAATAAATTATGTTTACAATGAATTTTAAGTTACTTAAATGTATTAATAAATAGTGATTATAATATGATCAAATTAATAAGAGAGTCAATATAATGATGTGAAAGTCAAATCTGATAAAGGATTTATTTTGTGCGATGACCTTTTTAATCTATGAAATTCTTAGATGTAATTTAAGAACTATATGATCGCACTCCTGTATAAAATACCTGGGTACCTAATAAAATTTGAAACCTCCCAATTTGACTTTCACTTGCTAGAATACACAATCAATAGCTATAATTTAAGTGCCCTAATCTGATAAGAGTAAAGTCACATTTACAAAATTCCATCCAATAAAATGTTGATCAATATCTAGGTTATTTTGTCAAACGGGTATCATAATAATGTCATGGTCCATTTAGTCATTAGCTTTGATTTAAAGTTTTAAAATAGTCACGAAAAAACAATATACACTATTTCAGATTATCGGACAACCTTATGACATACACTAAACTTTATTATAATGAGTTCATATCAAGTATTCTTAGTTATAATGATTTTGTGCAAATGTTTGAGATTTCGTTTTTTTAATAATTCATAATGGGGCCATTCTTAACAATTAAATATGAAAAACACATATGGAAGAAGTATTTACTTCAATATATTTTTACTATCAGTCATTATTTATTCTGGCATCTTTGGTTGTTACACAAAATAATGTATTAGGTTTTGTATCATAACTCCACTAATTGCACCTATTTCCTTTCAAAAGATGTTGAAATAAATTGCACTGGTATTAATATAATATAAAATATAAATATAAATTTATATAATACTTTTACTCATAGTAAAATTTTAATATTGCACTGTAAAATGTCATTTTAAGGTATTATATTATATGCATACCTCTCTGTACCTTATTGCGTCACATTTTCATACCTAGTATATTTTCAGCTATGAATGAATATTTATTTATTCTTACGTAAGTTCATAATAACTTGAAAAATAGTTATCTACCACAAATAAAATTATTTATTAACTTTGAGACAAAGCATTTTCTGTATGACTGTACCTGCAGCAACTCTGCACGTAATAGGAATGATACTTTCACTGTCTACAAAATTCACTTAATTAAGTATTCTTTTATCTTGTTACTGATTAATATTTATTTCTGTTGGAAATGTAATTTTTTACTTGGATTTATTCCATGTCCAGCTACGTAAAGGTATTATGGAGTGATGTCACTATTTGTACTCATTTTGGTAGTATTAGGTACATTGTTTCAAAACTTGTGTCAACATTTTACTAATCCAAACCAATCATCAAAGAATAATATTGATGACAAACCATGACGGGTAGTGATCAACATTTTGCATTAGCTATAATTTATTGACTAGACTTTTGACAATTTATGCTTGTTTACTCTTATTTGTTTTGAAGCTGACCTGCAGCACTTGCCCGTTCAATGAATATCCATTCAAAGATTGAATGGCAACCACTGCCTCATCATAGTTTGTCATAGTAACAAAGCCATAACCCTTGCACTTATTGGTGGCTGGGTCTCTGATAATTTTTACACTCTGGACGGCACCAAATGGGCCAAAGAGCTGCCATAGAATACTTTCCTCTGTATCAGCTCCAATGTTGTACACAAAGATACACCACCCAGATCCTCCCATAGCATTACCTTGAATGATGGGATCAGCCAATGGAGAAAATCTTTGAAGACCTTTGTTGATGGCCAGCAGAGCTTTCCCAGCAGGCCCGACGAACCGACGAGCTGTAGTTGGTGCCAGGTAGGCAGCCAAAGGAGCCAAAGCTTTCTGTTGGTTGCTAGGATTATTTGCGCACTTAACTGTAATAGGGCCAGTTCCTCCAGGAGGTATGGTTCCGTTCAACTCACGGATGGCATTCTCGGCCTCACAGCGCTGGTCGTAACGGATGAAGGCAACACCTCGTGATGGCCCTTGGATGTTCTGTTCTTCAGCACCAACTTGCAGCAGGTGACCCATATTCACATTTTCATGAAGAATGCGGGAGCTGATTATGTTTCCATAAGGACAGAACAGCTTCTCCAGCTCTTGTTGTGTCATGTGCTTAGGGAGTCCTGACACATAGAGATTGGCACCTTTGATCGCATCGGAACTAGGGCGCGCGTACGATACCTTGATAATTTTATTCTGCAGTCTCAATCCATTGAGCGTGTTGACTGCTTTCTCCGCGTCTTCTGCCTTATGATAGTTAACGAAGGCGTAACCCAGGCTCTGCCCATTGAGGATGTGGTCCGGAAACACCGTCACTTTGTCTCTAATTAGCTTGCAACTTTCTACTTCGCCGACACTAGAAAACAACGATCGAATTTCCTCTTGTGTCATCGTTTGCGGCAAGTAGTTGACGATCAGATTAGTCTTCGACTCATTGTTACAGGGCTGGATCTTGCTTCCATTTTGCGTGGGATGTTGGTTCGAGTTTACGACGTCTATTGAATTCATCATCATTTTGCTTTCTCCTTTACTATCGAAATCGGGTGGAATGTCACTTGCACTAAACGTATTTGAATGAACTATGAGAATCTAATCAGATTTCAGGTTTCTGAATAGACCTCGTTACACCACTTCGCGTTGGTTGAAAGCATATGCAAGGGAAGAAAATCGATAAAGATGCTGTCCGGCCACCCTTGTACTTATCCTGGTATCGGTTGAACAGCCCAAGTCCCGATGAATCAAAATACAAGCAGAAACACAATTTAACGCTAGTTTATTAGATCTTACGGAGTATACGAAAGCAAGAAAAGGAAATCAACCAAAAATCTATGCGACTCGCGACCTATTCTCCTCGTCGTAAATTCATTTCATTTCTTTCACTTCACTTTTTTTTAATGTTGCCATGTCACCATGTAAAATTGTCCAATCCAACCCAACCAGAAACAGAAAATGGGGACACGCATGCGAGCGGGGCGGGCGCTGTCAAATCTTTCTACATTACTTTGTCCACTATTTAGTCTGAATTTTTGTGAATCACTAGAAGGAACGCAGACAAAATTATTTTTCTAGCTTATTTATAAGAAAAAGTTTATATTCATTCACATTCTATCCAAGTTATAGAAGTACCAAAATTTTAGGTGCTATGGTATATTTTATAAAATGAAGAGTTATAAAGTCAGACCAACATTTTGAATTGTTTTCTTTGACATAATTATTTAAATTTGTTTCTGAGCAAATCGCAAAAATATACAAAAGAATTCACTTCGATCTTCCTCAAAAAATTACAAGAATCAAAGAAAATTCTCCAACTTTCTAAAACTTTTTTTTACAGCTGGCAGCATAAACTTCTACTGCCAACAAACAAATATGAATTTACCAACATAAAGAAAATAATCGATGAGAGGTTTTCGAAGTTGTTTTGGAATAGAAATTGGTGCGTTCGTAAATGTTGAAAGTACTACGTGTAAAAAGTAAATACAAAAAAAAGTTTTCTCTGTAAGAAAACTGAGCTTTTGTAATAGAATCGTTTACAGAGAATAAACCTAATACACGGAGCTTACCACGAAACAGAAATTTCTGTTCCGTGGAGCTTACTAGCTACTTAGTAGGTATATAAATTCTTTGACTATAATATAATATCACAGATGAAAATAATGTTACTTCGTAAATTCGTAATACACGAATTATCACCTGCCCTTAGTAACTGTCTCAGCGCCTGCCATAATAATTATTGCAATGATCGATGCGTTTGTTCACAACAAACAGGGGCTTCGGGTGCCAATCTTATGTTATTTTTAGGGAGTTTTCTTTTAATGTTTATGATTAAAAAATCGTCGACGTCCACACGCTCCGTCTTACCTGCGCAAACTGGTTTGTGCAAGCATGCTTGCAAGTAAGTAGGAGCGTGTGGCCGGGCTATAAGGCCGACTACGGAAATTACCTATCGGTAATCCAGCCAAATTTGATGTGAAATGTTTGTAACAACAACAAGAACCAAAATTCTCATGTTTGGCGTCGAGTTTTAGATATATACAAAAAATATCGAATCAACAAAGGGAATATAAATTGCGTACCCATTAAAAATACACGGCAATATTGTGAATTTTAGGTTAATTAAATATATTTATTATTATTTATAAAATCATCTATTTATTAACACACACATGGCATGCATGCAGTATAGGTAAAGACCTTTTTTTAGATTTACAGACAATATTGGCATGTTTACGAGCGTACCTACCAGTCGCTACACTTAGCGTAGCTTATACCCTCGGAACTTGTAGCACATCTACGTGTGTAGCATCAGCCGGTAGCAGTCGCTACACTTGCCACCGTACCTTGTAGCAGATCTACTTCAGGAGCTTGTAGCCTCGGAACTTGTAGCGGATTAGGTACGTGTCCGTAGCATCACCGCAGCAGTGGTTATACTTTGCGCAGCATGTATCACATCCACGTGTGGAGCATCACCGTAAGTGGTTATACTCGGCGTAGCTTGTACCACATCCACGTGTAGGTGGAGCAATACCGTAGCAGTGGTTATACTTGGCGTAGCTTGTACACATCTACGAGTGAAGCTGCACCGTAACAGTGGTTATACTTTGCGTAGCTTGTACATATCTACGTGTGGAGTATCACGGTAGCCGTGGTCATACTTGGCGTAGCTTGTAGCACACCTGCGACTGTAGAATCAGCGTAGCAGCGGTATATTTATGCGGCGTAGCTTGTAGAATTACCGTCGTAGCAATGTCTTTATCTTTAAGCTGTTTCGTTGAATACCTAGTAAGTTTCGATCACGAAGTTAGATGATTACCTACCTAGTACCTATCAATTTGTCGAAGTAGGTAGGTAGAATCAGCAATACAAAGTTCAGTTACTTTAAACTTAATATTTTTAAGTTACACACACATGACATGTGTTTCATTATCGATGTTCTTAGCCGCGTTGAAGGCACAGACCAGTGGTCTGTGGTTGAAAGTGAACGATTATAGCCTATAGGTATCTAAGTGTTCAGCTCTGTTGTTGTGGTTATGTATGATTCAATCAAAGTTGCACAAATATTTTAGTCACTATGTACCTACCTACCCTAAATTTCAGATTTCAGAATAAGTAAATATAAGATGATTTTATTCTGATTGTCAGTAACATTATGTTTGGTTTTAATTCTATTGTTTTAATTTGAGCGCAAGTAGTAAGGAGTAGTCCGAAATTTCAAATTTCTTCCTGGTCTCCGCGATACAGGCTTTAGCTAGTGTGGGAAACGCACAACCGCAGGAAATCTGTACCTACCTGAAGTTCAGGTCGAGAACCTCCCCCAACCGATATGACAAAAAAGATGAAAAAATCTTTATTCTGTTCAGGTCCTGAACTGTTCTTTATACAATAAAGATTTTTGTCATATCGGATGGGCGAGGTTCTCGCTCGCAGTAATCTATCCCATACCTACTATCCTAAAAAATACCTAGGTAGGTAGGTATGTATGTATCTAGTAGAAAAGCGAAGCTGTAAGTTTTCTAAATAAATCCTGAGGCCAATGCAAAGTGCACTCAGTACATGTGCACTCACCGCACTGTTGTGCACGATCCAAATCACAGATCCAATCCAATGAGAGAATTTTGATTATTTATGTAGGTATGATCATAGAATTTTAATTGTACCTACTACTGCTTATCAAAAACCTACATTATTTATATATATTTGTTTAGGTATGACATTGAAATAAAAAAAGAACAGTTTAAAATTTGTGTTTTGTTATTATTATATTAGGTACCTACCTATTGATCGCCCCTTTGATTATACATAGGTAGGTCTGTTTTACAGGTTTTTGAACAGGGCTGTCCAAACTATGTAGTTTGGACAGCCCTGTTGCCCGCATGCGGCCCGCGGGCCGTTGTCTGGACAGCCCTGTCTAGAAATAGAACAAGACGTTTCAGGCAGATAGCTTCTATCTTAAACTTCTTTTGTTTGTGGCTTGTTGTGCTTGTTAGTTAACCACAATACTGCCAGTGTCCATGTAACTTTAGTAAAGATTTAAAAAAAAAATGGGAAACTATTGGCCGGTAGAATGAGGGAGAGTGAGCTGCCTACTTGTTAAGTAGGTTGGCAGACCTAACTTGTAAAAGCAGAGACTAGACTTGGCCCGTACATTGATCTAACCGAAGGTAAACGTCATATACGGGCCCAATGAAAAAAGAAACCTTTTTTCATTGGGCCCGTATATGACGGCTTGCTCAGTCAAAGACCTCTTTCTATGACTGAGCAAGCTTTAATAATACGTGTCCAAGTATTTTGGTTTGCTTCTATTGAATGGATTCCATTCTTACCTAAGGATCAACTTCAAACGATAGGATGTAATAGCATAAACATCAACCAATTAACTTCGAGGTGAAACATAACAATTATAGATACCGTACCTAACATAGGTATATGTATAATTGTTTATAAATACCTTACAATACAAGGCTTACAAGGACCATATTAAATATAGGTACATAATTATACTTGGTGGGTAATGGAAAAAATAATGCGTTGACTTGTCATGTAATTTTCTGGACACCCATAATCGAAATTACTTATTTTTTGCGTAACGTAGTAGGAATTACACAGATTCTCAGAGATTGCGATGTGGAAATAATGACCACTAGCGGTTTGTATGGTGACCATGCCATAAAGATGTTTATGGATTTACCGATTTATAATTGCAAACTTACTTATTTCTATACAAGCCACGGCTTCGCACGGGCTTTTCTGGGATAAAAAGTAGCATTAATTTGTCCCCGAGATACTGTATACCTCCTCAACAAAACAAATTCACTTTTTTTCAGCAGTATAGGCGTGAAAGGTTACAGACAGACTGAATTACTATCGCTTTTTTAATGTTAAATATCATATCATCATACAAACATTTGTCCCAAGGCGGGAATCGAACCCGCAACCTCCTGCGGTAGGGCTGGTGCACCAGTTTAAAGTTGCACAGCGAGCTATGGAAAGAGCTATGCTCGGAGTTTCTCTGAAGGATAGGATTCGTAACGAATACATCCGAGAACCAAAGTCATCGACAGAATGAAGCAAGCTGAAAATATGGCAGTGGGCCGGCCATAACTCGCGAAGAACGGATAACCGTTGGTTGGGGTAAACGTGTTCTTGAGTGGAGACCGTGACTCAGCAACTGTAGGACGCCCTCCGACCAGGTGGGATGACGATTTGCGAATGACTACTGGCAGATGCTGGATGCGGCAAGCTGAAGACAGGGCGCTATGACGCTCATTTGGGGAGTCTATGTCCAGCTGTGGACAAAGGCTGATGATGAACCTCATACAAATTAAATAGCACAGCTGCAAGCTTCGTACCTATAACCACGGATTATTTAATGTTAAGTAAGTAATTAATTATGTACTTCGTTTAACCGACTCGACATTGTGAACAAAGAGATTGATCGTTGAACTCTTGAACTCCAATAAATGTATCACCTTAATGAATCACAAATAAAACAATTTAAATGGAAACGCTAATTAATACATGCAGTAGGTACCTAACCTACCTAAATGAGACCGTGTCCTAGATAATTGTTTAGCCAATTGGTATTGTGTTTAGCTGTAGGTTTTCCTAAAAATCGCACTAATATTATAAACGTGAAAGTTTAGATGGATGGATGTTTGTTCCTTTATCACGCCAGAACGGCTGAACGGATCTGGATGAAATTTGGCACAGAGATAGATTTTAGTCTGGAATAGAACATAGGCTACTTTTTATCCCGGAATTCCCACGTGAACGGGAACTACGCGGGTGAAACCGCAAGGCGCTGCTAGTATAAAATAAAATAGGTAGGTAAGGTAACCAAGGAGCCTTTGCACTGAGCGGGGTAGAGTCACCTGACGTTACCAAGTCCTGTGCTCAAAGAAAATTGGATATCTTTATTTAAGAAGGTTACTTAACCTAAAAAACAATAAAATAATAAAAAATATCTATCTATGTATTGTATTATGTACCTATATCAGTTATCTAGTACCTATGCCCATAACACAAGCTCGGCTTAGCTTGGGGTTAGATTATGTATGCTGTGTGAATTGTCCAGCATTATTTATTATTATACTAGCAGCGCCTCGCGGTTTCACCCGCGTAGTTCCCGTTCCCGTAGGAATTTCGGGATAAAAAGTAGCCTATGTCCTATTCCAGACTATAATCTATCTCTGTGCCAAATTTCATCCAGATCCGTTTTGCCGTTCTGGCGTGATAAAGGAACAAACATCCATCCATCCATCTAAACTTTCACGTTTATAATATTAGTGAGATTAACCTTAACTTTATGAGTAGGTATACTCCAAACTAAACCAGCGCACGACTTCACGATATTACCATTGTTTGCAGCCCAATAAAATAATAATTTGACGACCTCTGTGGCGCGGTGGGTGAAGGTCCGCTTGCGACGCAGGAGGTAGCGGGTTCGACTCCCACTTTAGGACAAATGTTTGTGCGATCTGCAGATATTTTTTTCCGGGTGTTCTGGGCGTTTTCTATGTGTAATAAAAAAAAACTTAAAAGAGATCTGTGTATTGTATTGTGTTATGTATATCAGTCAGTAATCTAGTACCCATAATACAAGCTATGCTTAACATGGGGTCTAGCTTTATTTATTTATAAATAAATAATATAATAATAATAAGTTGGTAGGTACCTAGATACCACATGGTTTCCTCATTCCATGAAACTTAAGTAGGTAGGTACATATCTAGAAATCGACATCGCATCCGATTTTTTCCGCCCCCCATGTCCACCCTACAATGAGTAACGAACGATATTCCCCGGTACAAAGGTACGTTCCAGTGCTCGTGCACCGAGTTCGCACCGAGCCTACCGACTGTTACATAATCTGCGGTCAATCCAAGTACAAAGGAAGTTGCCTGAGTACATTGCACTGGTGTAGGTTGAATAACAGTTGGTAACAGTCCATGTCCGTAGAGGTACTATGGTGAGGGGTTTGGTGTTGTATATCCTTGGGGTAGAGTCGATTTTGTAAATTCAGTAGAGCTAATTTTTTGAGGGCAAAGTCCTTATCTACTAAAGAGCCTAACAGGGGAGGCTTGTTTTACGGTTATACCATTTTATCTCGATTATTTCCGCATTGATTTCACTATTTCTTCAAAGTCGTCAGAAATTACAGGTGCCGAATTCTGCTAACCAACCGCTTTACTATGAGAGTAGTCTATACTACTAGAGTTTTTTTCATCTTCGGCGACGATTAAAGAAACTCTAGCTAGGGCGTTGCGGCACGTGCGGTGCGTGCCGGCATAATTATAATGACTGCCATAGCGCCCTGTCCTCAGCATGCTGCATCCAGCATCTGCCTGCAGTCTTTCGCAGGTCATCATCCCACCTGCATGGCTAAGATGCGCGCCACGAGAAGTGTCGAGAAGTCGTGAAAAATGGCGGCATCTCGACTTCTCGTTGATCCCTAGCATGCACAACCAAATAGTCATCACGTCTCGTCACGTGAACGATAATAATGAATGTTTATCCTATCTGTGGTAACAGTTCTCGTCAAACTCTAAGATGCGCGCCCAATTTTCTCATCTCATCTCGACTTTTGACAGTTTTACACGAGTTACGAATCGTCTTCTATTACTACGACGAGATCACGACGAGATGGAGTCTTGAAGAAAATATAAATTTAATTCAGTGTTTATTAACCTCTGTTAATTAATATTTTGTACAAATAGCATTACTGAATGCGAAAAATAGCATTACTGAATGTTGTGCGATGCTATTGATTTAGGTACTTACCTAAAATAGTCTTGGTTTCTCTAGTAGGTAGATAGGTGTAGGTAGAAAACCATCCTGCGTGGATATAAAGACGTGCTTCGGGGCATAGAAAAGTAATAATGGCATAATATAAACCTATATCTGTGTAGTACTTGATTTGGCAGTTAGTGCTGAATGTAAAGAAACGTAAAATCACAGAATTACGGCCATGAAAATTAGTAACCTACCTTACTAGGTAGATACGCAAGTATCAGTGATAGGAACCTATTTATGTATATTCTGCACTACCCTAATATTATATACCTTCTTAACTTACCTATAAACAGGGGCTAATATTGTAATGCGATTATAAATGTAATTCTGTCTGTTTGATATCATTTCAGGCCTAAAAAGCTAAACTGATATAAATGTGTCTACAAAATAAAGAAAGTTTTGAATAATTGTAAATTAGTTTTATTTCCAATAAGAAGTAAAGCCTTAGATTCTGTTGCTTTCTAAAGCTCGTGCTGGTTTGATGATATACTGCGTCTGAAATATAGAGAAAACATATTATAGTCATGACTTAGGTACTTCTTAGATGTAAGGTTTGAAATAGTATTTATATTATTCTGTTACAATTTTATTTGTTACATTTTGTTATGCCAGGTAGGTACACTGGTCCCGGAAACACATCACATTGTACTTACATTATATTCAGGTGCTCGTCTCGTAGCGTATTTGTGAGGTACTAAACCCACAAATAATGCTGTTTACTGTGAAATAAACAACGGGATGAACTAGCGCTTGTGGTGCACACCATGCCCAAACTCACGATATAAGTTCATTGAACACCCGTAACTAGTCGGTTCGTGCATAGTAATTGACACAATAATTTTGGCGCTTATTGTTTTCTTTGGATATCGTAGGTAATAATAAAAGTTTTCATAACAAGTTGCTAAGGAATTATCGAAAAAAAACCAAAAGTAAGTTTGATTATGTGCGCGCAAAACATTGAAATTGCTTCTTCTTTTTTTTGGTCTCGAGGCTTTTCTACTTTTCCACCATTCTGCCAGTGAAAAGTGCAAATTACCAGTATGGAGACGAAAACTAAGGAGGTTAATTTATGTTTCTTCCATGCAGCTTACTAAAACCAGAGACAATTTGAATGAACTCAACGAGTGTTGCGTGGGCGTGGCTTCATCTGCATGAGAACCTCACTCGACAACGAGTCTTGAGTCTTTCGTGGCGCGCATCTTAGAGCAAACGACTCAACAACTGACGACGACTTTGAATAGTCGTCTCGTGCACGACGACTTTTGTGGCGCGCATCTTAGCCATGTGGTCGAAGGGCGTCCTACACTTTTTTGACGGATCGTGGTCTTCACTCAAGAGCACGTTTACACCAGCGGCGGCGGCTCTTATCATTAGGGGTTAATGCTATAAATTATAAATATTTTAATCCCTGCGCTGGTCACACGTAAATAAATATTGCCTCTATAAAATCACAACAAACAAACAATAACTTGGACTGAACAATAACTGCTGTATACGTATTACCTATGGTTTTTGTAAACTGATGTAAGACAAGACAATACGAAGACAATGGAGAAGTTTAAAAATCAGTGCATTTCAAGTGCACGCGCACTTACTAGGGCAACATCCTTTGTCTCGTTGTCCACATACAGTTGAATGCATGCAATCTTTAATATTGCATAGCCATGTTGATTTTCCATGAATCGAAATAATTATGCTAGGGGTTATCTGCGCTATAGGAAAACAAAATCTCTACCACAGTCTCAATTCTGTCAACTTGCGCCTTCCCATCTTCCGAGGACATCCGTGAAGGCTGGTGCGGCGGCAGATTTAGCTGAAGACCTCAAGAGGCGCAGATATGAAGGCCTCGACAGAGCCTACGCATTTACTCCCCTTGGAGTCGAGACCCTTGGTCCGTGGGGTACCGAGGCTCTCCAGGTTTTTAAAGAGTTATCTGAGCGTCTGGTAGAAGTGACGCGTGACCCAACAGCTGGTGGTGAGTATCTGGTGCAGCGCATCAGCATTGCCGCGCCGTACAGCGGGGCAATTTATAACACAATTCTTATGATCATTCTAAGGTCCTTTAGTGACAAACTGTAAATACATGTATCTTTGTTCTCAAAAATAGCTTATTGTTTAATTGACAATTTTCCTGTAGATTTATCACAAGCTTGCTGAATTATTTATACCACAGAATCTTAAGATTTTGTTTTTGCATTTGCAAAGTAAGTAATGCTTGCTTATATTGAAACGTTTCCTCAACATTGTTGATTATTATAAAACTGCAACACATAACAAAGAAAGAACGAATCAGCCGTCAACAAGAGAATGTATACTTAAACTTTTTATGTGAAGTGACGCATGGTAACCAGTATTGTGGGTACCTACTCATACTCACTACAATTGAGACCATTTAAACATCGGTGACATGAAAAGTGACAATGTTAATTGAAATGCGCGTACGCACTTTGACTTATATTAGCAGCTCCTCGCGGTTTCACCCGCATAGTGTCCGTTCCCGTAGGAATTCCGGGATAAAACATAGCCTATGTCACTCCCTGAAAAGTAAGCTTCCTAATGGTGAAATGAAATCGGTCCAGTAGATTTTAAGTTTATTCGTTACATACAAAAATAAAAATCTTTCTTCTATAGAATACTACATAGTGTAGGAAGATGTATACGCTTCTACAACAAAACTCCAGGAAGTACATAAATTCGAACAAATTGTCAAACATTATTCTTTGTCGAAAGGTTTACTACAAAATATCTGATAATCTAAGGTTTTTTTGACGGGCCCCCGCGGAGTCGATGCCAGTCCAGTTAGAATGCTTGGGACGAGTTTTTCTCCAACTTGAAAACTAACATTATAACTAGGTAAAGGTTTCTTGTTCTTATTTAGTTTTCCTTAAAATATTGAAGTGGACAAAAAATTCAAAGTGATCACTTTATTTCCTAGTTTTACTTCATCGTCATCATCATGTTTTACTAATGTGCTCAATCTGAATTTTGTGACGTATCCGAGAGTCCTGTAAGGTCTAAAGCAAATAAAGCACTTTAAGTTTTGACTTTGGTGATATTTACTAGTCGGGTTGAGACATCGAGCACAGATGGTTTGAGATCTTTTCTTCAATAAATATTACTCACAATTATTTCTGGTACCTATGTACTTGACGCCAAACAACGAGTTTTAGTTTTTTGTATATTGATTTATTTACAAACATTTTACATGGAATTTGACTGGTGTACAGATAAAAACTAGCACAATGTCACACAGGGCTTTTTATTATTGAAAGAATTTGAAAATGGGACAAAGTGATTGATAACCAACCTGCTCGCAAACAAGCTCGTAAACAACAAATAGGTACTACTCATTTTACTATTATAGATTTGTAGCCCGGTTGTGTTTGAACCTTTGAGGATACTCGTCATAAAGTTGAACCCTGTTGAACCCTACTCACCTTTCAACCCATTTTTCAGCCTCTTCTCAGATCTTGACCCACTTACGGTGCGGACATTCAAAAGTACCTACCTAGTTTCGCTTTGAACAAATATTTACAGTAGTCTGGCATTATAACCTATAATTCAATGGCGCTTCGGGTCTTTGACACGTCATCGTAAACAGTCTTGTGATAAATAAAATACGTACCTACTTACTTATAATATATTTCGTATTTTGGCTTTCATAAAACCTAATTACCTACTTACCTACTTTATGATCTGCAGTGTCTTAAAATTTTACAGTCGGGTTTTTGTTTAATCTGGTTTAAACAAGAGTAGCTTCCAAGAAGTCAAATACTACCACTAATATTACAAATGCGATTGTTTGTTTGGATGGATATTCAGTACTTCTTCCCGCCAGAAGTACTGAACGGATCGGGCTGAAATTTTGCATTGATGTAGCTCAAAGCCAAGAATCAAAAATATCCATACTTCCACACTAATATTATAAATTCGAAAGTAACTCTGTTTGTCTGTCTTTTACCTTTTCACGGATATAATGGAATAGGCTATTCCAAATTCAATTTTCCCATTTTATACTAGCTGGTGCCCACCAGCTAGTATAAAATATAAGTAAAGGTAAACATAATTTATTAACAAAGAAAATTACAAAATTATTATTTAGGTAAAAACATACTTTTTATCCCATGAATTAGTTCCCATGGTATAGAAACACTATAGAAATAACCCTAAAACGTTTCCATAGAAACAACGCGTTTCGAACGCGTTGCGCCGGCAGAATTTAGTTTCATCAAAAATTCTTTATTACCATATATACAAAAATATACACTTAGAAAAGGTCAAGTTCTTAAAATAAAACACTGACACGGAAATAAAGTGGTAGGTACTTTTGATTTCTGTCGCTTCGGTATGTAGACTAAAGTAAAGAAGCGACTAAGAAACCTTAGCCTGTTAGTTGTTATTTTTCGAGGAGCAAAACCCGTCCCAAGCTTTTTTTATCTTCTAAATAATCTGATATTTTGTAGTAAGCCTTTTTGCACAGAAAGGTTCTGACAATTTGTTTGAATTTATTTATTGATAGATTTTGCAACTCACTAGGATAGTATATTCTAAGGTTATTTTCGCGAGAACTCATCTTTTAAAGGGCAATGCCATGGTCACAGGCAGACTGCCTGTGACCATGGAAGCTGAAAAGCCTCCGAAACGTCAGGTTATAAACAAAATATAAAATATACGCGATCAATCCGGTAAAAACAGTGTTTTATTAACTCACTAGGAGTTTTGTTGTAGAAGCGTATACTTCTACAACCATACCACTTCGCTGGATCCTATTTATTAAAAGAATGGACACCCTCCATCCATTCTGGATGGATGGATGATACTAAGATTATAACTTCGAAATAAACCCTGTTTGTTGAATTTGGCAGTGAGATAGAGATGGTATCCCGGGGACGGAGATAGGCTACTTGAAAAACGCGTGCAAAGCCGCGGGCAGCAGCTAGTAGCAGTGTCCAAGAGTCCTGTAAGGTCTAAAGGAAATAAAGCACTTTGAATTTTGAATTTTGAGTAATATTATGAATTTGTAAGTAGCTCTGTCTGTTACCTTTTCACGCCTAAACGGCTGAACAGATCTTAATTCAATTTGGCATGGAGGTAAATGATATACCGGGGCGTGCAAAACCTCGGGCACAAGCTAGTTACTTATAATATTAATTAACAAAAAAAAATACAATCGAATAATAGAATTTAATTAAAACTAGTATAAACTATTGAAACAATTGAGCTAACTGAAGACTGTTGCAAACAACCACCAAGTAGCTCAACTGATCCATATCAGCCAGTCGGAAGCGTGCCCAAGACGCTAGCTGCATTGCCCCGCTGTATATGCTGTGATGCGCTGCGCCAGATACTCACCAGCTCTCAGGTCACGCGTCGCTTCGACCAGACGCTCAGATAATTTTAATAATAATAATTTAGAATAGTAAGGAATAAGAAGTAATACAGACATATTCCCAGTTCCTACAACCCAACCTAAGCTGCTAAGGGTAACCCACCTTAACCTAGTTTCGTGCACCTAACGTTTTGTACCGCGACCTGGTTAACCGGGCATTCACATTACACTTTACGACGTAGTAATTGCGTTGTAAATTGTTTAAATAAACATGTTTTCTATATTTGTTTGGAATGAGGATTTTGCAAGGAAGCTGTGGACTGTGACTCAGTAGGTTAGCTATTGTGTGAAAAATCTAGCGCGGTATGAGTAAGGATTGTGCTTGCGACATACCTAAGAGATGATATTTACGATTGTCTAATAGACTTGTTTTAATAACAACGCAAGAGTTTTATACAACCGTCATAGTTTTGCTACAATTATTTTTACTAACTACGAAAGCAATTCCGATTGTGCCGATAAATAAGTAGGTATCACTAAGATTAGTTACGCTTACACGTGACATAGGTAATTTTTTACACACTGTTGTGGTGACGGGTTCCCCTTTCAAAGGGGAACCCGTCACCACAACCCACCACACCCCCTTTTGAAAGGGGTTTGAAGAAATAGGCCCTAAGATCGGCTACCACGCTGTTTATACAAAAAAAATGTTCATAATGTCCTAAAGCGTCAGCTTTCTGAATAATTCATATGAGAAAAATATATTGGAGCAGCAAGTCTCCAGTTAGCTAAACTGTTTCAATTCTAAATACTACTTCTAATTTGTTTCTGTTATTTGATTGTAATTTTCTTTGGATTCTTTTATTGTTATTTTCATCTGGGATTATCTCAGAAACCTGACGCTTTAGGACATTTTACAACTGGGACAAATCCCACTAATATTACAAATGTGAACGTTTGGATGGATTGATGTTTGTTACTCAATCACGCCAGAACTGCTAAACGGATCTGGATAAAATTTGATATAGCGATAGATTATAGTCTGGAATAGCACAAAGGCTACTTTTTATCCCGGAATTCCCAAGAGAACGGGAACTACGCTGGTGAAGAGGCACAGCTATTATGCATATAAAATTAACCGTGCACCGCGTATTTGAAAAAAAAAACAGTTTGGTTGCCGATGTAAGGGCCCTCCATACAAAAATATTTAATCATCTTGTTTATTTCTGTACTACTGTGTAGGTTTACTTAGGTGCACATTACGCACTATTAAAAACAGGGGATGTGTTTTATTTTAGGCATGGAAATCCTTGTATGAGAACCTTGCTCTACCTTATCCATAGATTTGCCATATGAAGACCATATTCTTATTATTACTATTTAACGGGTATTTATTGCGTTTATTTACCAATTTTTTCAGATGTTTCGACAGGTGTCGTGGTCACGGGATGACTCATCCCGTCATCCCGTGACAACAGTGTGTAAACCTGTCGAAACGTCGGGGAAAATAGGTAAATAAACGCAATAAATTCTGTGTTCAGATCGCGTAAGTTTAAAAATATTCATATTATAATGTATAATATCAATTTGGTTAATTTGCAACAGAACACAAATTGAACATGCGACTCTCTCTATTTTTCTTACAGTTGTTAATAGCACGTTTTTTTTATTCATGTGTGTGTAGTGTGGATATCTAGGTGGACAACGGGAATAATCCAATTACCAATATTTTTCTTGTTTTCCACTGTCCACTGTTTTGTTGTTGTCCATTGTCCTCCACTGGCGAACAATCGAGTGGATATCGCAGCGGTGGACAGCAGGAATAATCCCCGTGACTCTACTCCGTAACGGTCCCAGAATGTGTCGTGTGTCGTGTCGTCATATGTAAATTGTCAAAGCGTGAGTGCAACGACCGAATATTACTGTAAACTAAACAGCAAAACCGTTTCATGAGGCTTTGTTTTGGTTCTCTTTAGTTTCAGATTTCATTTTCCCATGTTAAATTGTTAAATTAATACCTACTTAAGAATGTAACCTTAGTTATAGTTACATTCATAATCATTTGAGGAGGCCTATTGTGTGGGACGCTACATGCGTCGACACACTCGCGCCTTCCCATCTTCCTAGGACTTCCGTGAGGGCTGCTGCGGCGGTAGATTTGGCCGAAGATCTCAAGAGGCGCAAATATGCAGGTCTCGACACGGCCTACGCATTTGCTCCGTTTTTTGCTCGACCCTATAGGTTCGTGAAGTATCGAGGCTCTCCGGGCTTAAAAAAAAATATCTGAGTGTCGTCTGGTCGAAGCGACGCGTGAGTGAAGAGCTAGTGAGTATCTGGCACGCACAGCGCATCAGCACTGCCATACAGCGAGGCAATGCGTGCCGTCTTGGGCACGCTTCAGACTGGTATTGATATGGATCAATTGAGCTACCTGTAGATTGTTTGCAACAGTCTGCAGTTAGCTCAATTGCTTCAATTGTAAATAGGTACCTACTTGTTTTAATGATGACTGATATAATAAAATACATAGATATATATTCTCTATCATACTTACATAGAAAATACCTAGAAATCCCGGAAGTAATATTTAAAGCGGCTATCAGGGGGAGGCTGCGTCCAGCAGTGGACCAATGACGGCTGTTGAGGTTGATACTTACCTTATTATGAAGTCCCTACAAAACAAAACAGTAACCTATTTACAAGATTCACTCCAAATTAAAATGACAACGCCGATAACCTAATATTTTTATCAGTGGTCTACGACCAGGCTTGTTTATGTGTTTAGTGCAAATATGTACATAACCAGAGTAAATGCACTCAATATACAAAAATAATGACAAATATCATTATCAATTTTTAAATAGAGGACGGTATTAAACTGAGTTAAAGCTTTTTAGGGTTCCGTACCAAAATGGTAAAACGGACCCTATTACTAAGACTCTGCTGTCCGTCCGTCTGTCTGTCCGTCTGTCACCAGGCTGTATCACAACCGTGATAGCTAAAATTTTCACATTTATGCTGTATTTCTGTTGCCGCTATAACAACAAGTAAGTGAATAATATGTTGTTATGTGATATTATGGAAATTGTGTGAGATTTTTATATTATTGTTTATTTTTTATCAAAAAATTGTAATTTAGACTTGCCTATGTTATGTTATGTAACGGAATGGTAAATAAATAAATACAAATACAAATACTAAAACACAGAATAAAATTAATATTAATGAGGCTCCAACAAACGTGATTTTTTGATCGTTTTTGATCTCGATATTGATAACGGCAACAGGTAGACGCACAAAATGTTTAGTTAAGTACATAGGTATTCACTTTAAAAAGAAATAATTAAATTAAAAAATAATGTTTGTTGTTTTATTTTTGTTATTAATTAGTGCTGCTTAGCCCTCGCACTCCGGGTAATCTCTAAGAAATCGATAAATCCCAAGACGGCCGCGCGTGTGCTTGTAGAGTGCGATAGCGTAGCTTCTCAAAGATTGCAACACTTTGGGACAGCGAGGAGGACGCCTGGGGAGGCGTGCACCGGCATTAGCGAGCTGCTTGCCTTCCTAGAGGACATCGGGTTGTTAGACTAGCGGCCGCTCACCCGTCACGCAAAAAGGGCCCACCTGTGGCCTAGTTGCGGAAACCAGTCCAGGAACAAGTAACAAGTAAGTAAAGAAGGGTTAGCGAGACATAACTACCTACTTACATAAAAATGGGATATTCATTTGAGACAACTCTTGTTTATCGAATGAAAAACAAACAATAATTGCAATTTCTTTGAGAAAACAGCAAACAGAAACAAAACACTATTCAAAATAAAAAGAAGACAATCGTCTTTTGTTTCTCGGGGGAAAAGTGGAATAACATGGTACTTGCACCTTTATTATAACAAGGCATATAGTTATCCTGGCATATTTTGCAGTTCATTTTTAGGGTTCCGTACCCAAAGGGTAAAACGGGACCCTATTACTAAGACTTCGCTGTCCGTCTGTCACCAGGCTGTATCTCATGAACCGTGATAGTTAGACAGTTGAAATTTTCACAGATGATGTATATCTGTTGCCGCTATAACAACTTTTTTCCGAAAGAGATAGTTATTCGATGTCCAAGTTTACCTTAACTAGTTACGGAGGTAACTAAATTACAGAAATCCCTTCACAAGGGCGCTATTAAGGAAGTTGATTCTAAAACTCATCGATTAGCTATCGTTGAGACGATAAATAAATCGATGAAGGAAGGCGGATGCTAGGCTGAGTTATTTTCCGTATGCCTTTTAAGAAGTTAGTCATCTTTGTTATGTGTAGGGCCTATCCTCGTGGTTCCACAAGTACAGGGTAGCGCAAAAGTGATGGTACAATGTGAATGTGTTTTTTTTTGCAAATGGTGATAAATGTCACTGTGCTTTGAATTGTATATTTTGGACTGATAGATAATTGGTTTTGAGCAACCCATGGACCGATAGGTACCTACACATCTGAAGAACCAGCTTTAGGACATTTTGAAATCGTTTCCACAATAACCCACGAACTTTTCAAATTGACGATTTCTTCTTCAATGTTAGATTTCAAGACTTGCCAAGTTCATGGTTTGTTGTGGTAAACACGACATTTTAAAAAGTCCCAATGGAAAAAGTTTAGCGCCGTTAGATCTGGTGATCTAGACGGCCAGTTCAAATCTACAAAACGGATAATCTCGCCCTGAAAATTGGTCTTTTCTGAAATTGATGGTGCTTCATGTGTATCGGTCCATGGCTTGTTCAAAACCAATTCTCTATCTGTCCACAACATTGAAGTCAAAGCACATTGACATTTAACACCATTTGCAAAAAATAAAATACATTCACATTTTGCCATTACATTTGTGCCACCCTGTATTTGTGGAACCACGAGGATATAGGCCCTACACATAACAAAGATGACTGACATAGAGGAAGCAACATATAAAAACACCAGCCTAAAATAGTCCACTGTTGGACCCAGGCCTCCCCTAATAAAACCCTTAAAGGCTCTGATTGTGATGCCATAAACCACACGCAGGACATGCGAGTTAGTTTATATTAACATAGGGAATAGGGACCGACATTTATTACGATCATATACCACAGATAAAGTAATGCTACTTCGTAAACCTAGCTACTATAAAATTTCTGCTAGACATTCTTTAAAGTGAAATTGTTGTTTCTATCATGTTTTACCTACATGGTAATTGATAATTAAACAATGTGTTTAAAAACATGAAGCTTCGCAATAGTTTTATGGAGCTGTATTTCACAAATCATTTATCTTATCGGGCAATTGATTTCTGGTCAAACACCTTTGTATACATGAAGTATACATTGTAATAGATAATATTGATTTAGGTAGGTTAGTAAAGTAGGTGATTTAAATGTTGATTTTTGATACGTATGCAGATAGGATTTGTCTGACGTGTATGAAAATCCTTATCATTTTAAATTTGCAATTAATGATAGGCTTTTTAAGCTTATTTTTTTCTGTGTATCGCGTCTTTTTGATAATTACCTACTACGTAGAAAATAGGGTTCCTATTTAACAACAAGAAACGTCTAAATAGTAGGTACATAATAGACGTTTCTCATTGTTAAAAAGAAACTTCTAAGACGTTATGAAATTTTCCGTTTTGGGTTTTGTTACGTTACGAAACAATCTTATTTGGCAGCCGAAAGGTCTGAATGGTAGAGCAGCTCAAACTACGAAGCATTATCGATTTATTTCGACTACTAATACCCCACAGCCTATTCCGATCTTTCACAATCGCAGTCATCAATGGATGGATTAATATTAAACGAGAATAGGAATATAACTCTAAAAGTGTTGCAGTTGCAGTAATCTGTCCCAAAATAGGGCAGTTTCCCAAGCATAGGCCACATCCGCAGTCTGCGGGACAGAGAGCACATTGCGATAGAACGGGATGAATACAATGACCGTAATCAATGTTAGAAGAAGATGGGAATAGGCTGTCTATTTCAGTCGCCACCGGTACGCTCGCACTGAAAATGTACCGAGACTCCCCTTCACGCACGCGACCCAGTCTGATGTAACTTGTCACCAGTGTAACAGATTTTTTCATCCAAAAAGTATTTACACCCGAAAATTTGAGCATTTTGTGACAGAATCCAATTAACAATACAGATGGTTATTAAATCAATTAGATATATATTCATTAAATCAGAATAAAGATTTCATATAGATAAGATAACTCTGGGTGCTGATAAGTAAGAAAAGTGAAGCTAGGTTGACTTATTATACGTAATATTTACATTTGTTAATAAAATTATAATAATATCAAATGACAGTAATCGATTATTTAAGTCGGCTTGAAAAACATTAAACAGCTGTGCGGCTCGGGTAAGGCCGCCATTGTTCGGAGAGCACAACACAAGTCGAATGAGTACCTACCTAACTGGCAGCACCACAGTCCACACCACGCTCGCCTTGTGATGAATCAGTGTGTTTGAAATTCGAATTCACAGTCAGTGGTCCAAGAACTCCGAGGCGCACTGACGCGAGCTGCACACAGAATAAATCCTTTGTGCGTAAAATTATAAAAAATATATGAGTGTGTTAGGCGTTTGTTAAGTGCTAGTGCAAAACGTGTCGTTCATGTTGACATCTGTGACCGTGGATTTGCCCTGTCAAATTGATACTCAGGTAAAGTATTAAGTTTTCTTTTATTTTGATAGATAAATATTATATTTATTGACAGAAAGATTACATATTTTTGGTTAATATGGTTGATAGTAGGTATCTTAAATCCTAAATAGGTTTATCTAGACACTAGGGTTATTTTTTATACTCGCTTTGCAGAATAGCTTTTATAACAAAAGCTGCATACTGAATGGAATAAGTTGTTTCAGCCTGTTTTCAAAAAAAATACAGCGGTGACCAGTTTTTGGATAAAAATACGCAAGTGAGCGTGCACAGAGCTATAATTTTATGTTCGTTTTATTATCTGCATTCTGCAATAAATTAACGGAAATGTCTACAATTATTTGATTGTTTTAAAAACGAATTTCGAATCCCTCAGAACAGTTGTTATTTTTTAAGTTTTGCGGTGTGAATCGGTACTAAAAATCCCTCGGGTATAAAAATGTTATGGGATCACCTCGGAATCATACTCTATCTAACTAATATCATCCAAATCGGTCCCTAATTAATGAGGGATTCTCAATGCAATCTTTAAAAAAACTTACTTTTTATTTTAACACTAGATAGATGGCGCTGCACAAAACTCAAGTGTCAATGTCAAGACAGTGTCATAAAATAGACAAAGAAATAATTTTCTGCTTCCACCAGATTTTTGAGACTTGACTTTCATACAGCGCCAATCTATCGTAGTCTATGGCATCCACTTCTTTGTTTTAAATGTCGCATTGAAAAGCCCTCATTGACGGAGAAATCGAGCGATTTACATAAAAAACATACTTACCTATACAGCCGAACATAGAACCTCCGTGTTTTTTCGAAGTCGGTAAAGAGGAGGTATCTTTATGTAAACAAATATCTACTTACAAACTAGACTAGACATACAGAACACAATATGTTCGAAAAAAAAAATGTCTACCTACCCTTAGATACTTACTTACCTATTTATTATTTCACAATAAAAAAAAATGACAACTTGCTTTACCAATGCTTTACAACATTATCTACTTACCTACCTAATAGTAGGTATATTATTACACATGCCTATAGGTAGTAAGACTCATAATTATTAAATTTTTCCGTTCTCATCTATTTGCAAATTTTAGTCCTAATTTTCGTAGTAAGGTATGTTTACACTATGCCTGGCCTGATGCAGGTACCTATTGGTATAATTATACTAGGTTAGGCTCGTCATTATCATTGATTTTACCTATTTATTATAGATAATAGGTAGGTATCAGCTGTGCCTACCGTATCTATGTATGTCGCTTTATTTTCACAATATTTTAATTTTTTGTATTTTTTTTGTTTTGTATGTTTTGATGCCTTCAGTACGTTTTTTACAAGGGACTAAACCACCTCATTTAAATAGTATACGAGGTTTTTATACACGCGAGCGTAGCGAGATGGGGCTTAGCGAGAGGGAGGATGACAGGACCGAGTTATAATGTACGGTTTTTTGCCGCGTGAAAAGCCCTACTTTTCACTTGGTTTGCGAGAAAACAAAACAATCAAAGAAGTGAAATAAGTTCCCAAAAATTTTCGGTTCCAAAGTGCGGTAAGCACTATAAAGAAAACCTTAATATAATCATAACTTACCTCCAGGAAAATTATGCTCACGCTTTTTCTTTCACTTCTCTACTTCACGAATTTGCTCGTAACTCTTTAAATTAAACTACCGTAACAGATTCATAATTATTTAATTTTTCCCTTCTGATCTATTTGCAAATTTTAGTTCTAATTTTCAAACGACATTCACAAATTAATTTAAATAAATAAGCCAGTTCACGATAATATTTTTGTAGTACCTAAAAAAAAGGAAGATTTCGCTCGATTATTTAATGTCTTTGATACGCGCAACGCAGAGTATGCATTCTACCATGGAGGAATTACCCTTCTTTTAAATAAATCATCGCAAAGGTACTTTCAGTTCCATTTTCAAAAGTAAATTCAAATAAAATGAATGTTCTTTGTAGATGGAACACCAAAAAGTCGAGTCTTTATGTACCTAATAATATTTTTGAAATGCATGTTATAATTAGGGACTAATAGAAAAAGTGCGAGTCGGACTTTTTCTATTAGTTATCTATAAAAACCGGCTAAGTGCGTGTCGGATTCGCGCACGAAGGTTTCCGTACCATTATCTATGAAAACGAGCAAAAAATTCACGTTTGTTGTATGGGAGCGCCCTTAAATATTTATTTTATTCTGTTTTTTAGTATTTGTTGTACAGACATACAGTTTGTACAGACGGACAGCGAAGTCTTAGTAATAGGGTCCCCTTTGGGTACGGAATCCTAAAAATGGGGAAAATGTAAAATTATGATTTTTGGGGTTCCATCGTCGGAAAAAGAACCCTAAAACTTCTACCTCGATATTAGGTACTTTACTTCTATACAATACATGTTCTAACTAGGGAGAAGAAAATAGGGAGATTTTAAAATATATTTTAGGGTTCCGCAGTAATAAAAAGTATTGTAAGTTTTCTTTCTCAGTAAGTAGGCAGACACTTGCCTACAAAAAGTGGTGAGATCCGAAAAAAAACATTAATGTAAAGTTGAGCCAAGTATCGTCTAGTAATAAAAAAAAATCCGACGTAAAAAGTGTTGAGATCACGAGAAGAACCAAATGAGATTGGTTATTTACCTACTCGAAAGTTATCCTAAACTACTTACTTACTTATTACTAGGTAATTTTGAAGCTGACGATACGGACAACACGACAAATTTATTAGGACAGTGTCTCAACTGATACTTTTGTTTTTTTTTATTTACTGTCGATTCGGACACATCAAATTATTGAAGCTGCTGCGTAAAAAAAATTTAAGCAAATTATAATATAACGTGATAAAGCTAATCAAATTGCTTTGCGAGCGTGTGATGTGATAGTTTACATAAATGTTAAAAAAACAACAAGTCTCATTCATAGCGTATATTTGGTATAAATCAACTCCTTGTAAACTAAGGTATTTATATTATGATCACTTAAAATATCTCAAAGATGTTTTTTCATTATCCTAAGACAGTACCTATAATACGAGTATTCCAACTTCATAGTCGAAGGTTATAAAATGGCAGACTTGTTTCTTCTCGTGATCTCAACACTTTTTACGGCGGAAGTATTACAAGACGAGACTTGGCATAATTTTACATTAATGTTTTAGTTCGGATAGCTTTTATTAGGTTTACAGAGGCGCGACAAAACTTTTCAATTGACCTTATTTTTAACTTTTTGATACCTACCAAGAATATTTACCTACCAACCTAAAAGCATAGTTTCAATTGACCTCTGTTTGATGAACTTTTTGATACCTACCAAGAATATGTACCTACCAACCTAAAAGCATAACTTGACTTAAGACCGGTTTGGTCAAAACAAAATTATACAGAAATATTACATCCTGCCTGCAAAACCGGATAATCAACTATTATTACCTGTATAGAATAGTCTACCGATGTTTTAGAATAAAGATAATGTCCTAGGTCATGCACTTTAAGAACGTTCACTAGAATGCTTGATAAATTAAGTGTTCTACGAGATTTAAAGGGTCGGATTAAGATTTAATCACGTGTAAATGTCCCTGATGTTTCAGGCGTCTATGGGTTGCGGTAACCGCTTTCCATCAGGCAGGCCGCACGCTTATTTGCCACCTTAGTAATATAAAATAAAACCGGCCAAGTGCAAGTCGAACTCGCGCACGAAGGGTTCCGTACCATTATCGTTCACGTTTGTTGTATGTGAGCCCCTTTAAATATTTATTTTATTCTGTTTTTTAGTATTTGTTGTTAAAGCGGCAACAGAAATACATCATCTGTGAAAATTTCAACTGTCTAACTATCACGGTTTATGAGATACAACCTGGTGACAGACGGACACACGGGCAGCGGAGTCTTAGTAATAGGGTCCCATTTTACCTTTTGGGTACGGAACCCTAAAAACTACCTCAACAGCCTATAATGGTCCACTGCTGAACGCAGGCCCCCCTGATAATCGCCTAATTGACTTTTATCTTATGAGATAAATAAATAATGCTGGACAATTCACACAACATTATCTAGCCATCATCACCATCATGGCCCCCCATGATGGTGATGATGGCTAGATACGCTAGTTATAGTGCCCATAATCCCCAGATTATGATGATGATTATGGTGCTGATCATGCGGGTTGGGGATTGCAGTAAAAAAAAACTATGTCTTAGGTAATAGATTCATTATAACTAGACCTAAAACCTTGGACATTACCTACACTTAGCTAACTAGGTCATTAACCTAGTAACACTAGGCTGGTCTGATTACAGTTCCTAATACCAATATCATTCTGCTATCACAAATTCAATAAACACATATTATCTTTTTTTTTTTTTTATGTATGCAGAGAGGTTATTCATCCATTCCTCTGAGCGTAGGTTGGTTCTTTTTGCTAAAATGAAATTCTTCTAAAATGTTAATTAATAAATTCTAAAATTGCTTGGAACTGTTGGAAGGGCAAAGCCAAGGAAACTGTTTCATAAATTTTTTAAGGGTCTGTTATATGTATCAATCAATTAAATCATTTATTTGCGAAAGTATGGTAGTAGGTACAATGTTCATAAAATTAGTGAAGTTCTCATACATTTACTTATGTTTAGCATGCAAATATTTAAATTTTTAAGATTATATTCGAGATAAATTAATTAATTTTAAAATAATAAATCGAATCAAATTCATTTGACATTGACTTGCAACTAACGTAGACCCACTAACTATACCGTAGATCGTCTACGGAAATATAACCCGATGGCGTAGCACTCCTACAGCGAATACGTAGACCTACTACAAATTAGGTCGTCTACGGAAATATAGCATAGAGTTTTAGCCCAGCAGCGCCAGCGACGTGCTACGCCGCCGCTGGCGCTGTGCTAAAAAGCTCGTCCTGCCTGTTCCGCTTAGTGCGTTTGCACCTTTTTTAAGTTTTTCGGGACAAATACTAATACTGGTAAGGTGGTCCCATAAAAATTGTATTCCCGAGGCCTACCTCGGGAATACAATTTTTATGGGACCACCTTGGGATCATCCTCAGTAAGTCTATACACACATAGATACAATTGCAAAAGAATCATCCAAATCCGTCCCTAAATAACAAAGAAATCGACGAACATACATAAAAAAAAACAATCATGCAGACCCACATCCTCCTTTTTTGGAAGTCTTTTAATAAAATAAACAAAAGGTAGGCAGCTAATAAACGAAAATAAATAAGATGATAGGTAGGCACTTGTATCTAAAATACCTACTTTTAAAGAATGATGACGATGACGTAACTAAGACAAAAACTGCATCATTGAAACCGGTTTCAAATTTTTATATCTGCTTATGGACCACAAAATAGACATTTTAATAACCTGGTGCCTGCACGCACCGTCACACACATCTCGGGTTTACTTATACAATGTTGCCATGAACCTCCATAAAATTATAATAAGCCTGCACAATCTGTTACCATAACTTCTTAGGTGTATACCGAGGTTCCCTTACGTAATATCGTATAACTACGTAGGTACCTACTACAAGTAATATAAGTAGTTATACGGAACAGAGTCAGAACGTTTGTTATGTAAACTCGGAGCGAAGCATTGTTTGATTTGAAGACATTCAAAGACCGGCGTTCAATGAATCCAAAAATTCTAAATTTAAATTTTTGGATGTAACCTCGTTCGTGTGACGGAACGTGAACGGTCTCCTTTTTGAACTTGTCTATGATTTTATTCGTACCTAACCAAGAAGGTCTCAAAAGATTTTTCGTTCCAGATTAGCACATTCAAACTAAATAGGTACCTAGTTAGTTACACAAAATAGAGTAAATTTAATGGACAGACTACTTTTAAGCTTCGCAAAAGAAAGTGCAGTGGCGGGATAATGATGTCTTCCGTCTCTTTGAGTTAAGTAACAGAATGAATTATAGGTACTTTATTCTCCATAGGTAGTACCTACATAGAAACTTCAAGAACAGACGCTATTGAAAATACTAAGTATTCAAACCATAAAATTTCTCAATACAAGATTATAATGTCGATGAAGCGTCTTAATCAAGATCAATATTCGTTATCCCGAAGACGAAATTCCATAACGTAATTTTCGTTGTAAATTTTACCCACTTATCCCTGCGAAGGGCTCACATAAATTAAATTTACATTCTGTCGGAAGTGGAGCTATCTAGACCTCTAGACTGGAGGTGCTTCAAGCACATGAATAAATTATACGATCGACACACGCTATCGGCGCTTTTCACTCAGTTTTATTTTCTTTAGCTTTTCCCTTATGTTCTGTTTTCTACACAGACGTTGGTAAAAGTATACTTACCTACTCAAAGTTTGAGTACCTATACATTCAAACCATACATTACGGAATCTCAACAAAAAAGTAAGAACCTTTGAATGTACGATTTCGTGTCGCTAAGTACTATCTACTGAGTGAGTCTGTAAATGTCAAATAAAACATATTATAGGAATATTTCCATTTTTGATTTGATTTGATGTTCTTTCTTTTTTCTTTCTTTTATTTTGAAAATTTCAAGAACCCATCGGTTGACTTGACGATCACCGAAATTCAAATCTATTCGAATACCTATGGATGGAATGGAATTATTCAATTTAAACTTGTCCCTTTCATTTGAATCTTAGAAAGATGAATTTTGATTCACTCTAAAAAAAATAGAGCCTATTTGTTAGGGCTGGGCTTTCCATTCCCATTTTAGTCGCGTACAAAAACTGCTCGTAGAAGAAAGATAAGTTATAAATACAGTAGACAGAAAGTCTACAGCTGAACTGCGCTCCGTTTGGCGGCGTTTGCACTAGGGCCGGGTCAATGAACCCTGGTCAAGGATGGACCGGCCCTTGCGAACGACCGGTAATCGTGTCACGGTAAGTCTCTTTCATAATCAAAGTCCTCAGTATATTTACTACAAGCTCTTACTCAAAGGTTGCTGTCGAAAATCAAATTCTAATTTATTGCCCCAACTAGCTCATATTACAATGTCTCAGGGCAGCACTAAAGTGCCCTAACTAAATCAACGTATGAAACCAGTTGAGCCTCTTCAAATTATAACCAAAGAGAATAAAACCACTACATATGATTAGGTATAACCTTATTGTCTATGACGCACATCTCTAAGTTCGAGCTAATAGAGCTGGTAACTCCATATTTGAGCTGTAGGCTGGACAGTAAATGGAATAGATACACTAACATAATACTTTCATTGTCCGTGACGCACATCTTCTTGTTCGAGCTGGTAAAGTTGCGGCGCTCCCCTTCGTGTTGCACAGCAAAGCCTGGGCAGTGAATGTGTGATCACCCGGACCTTTATGCTGAGCACAGTCTTGTTACTGGTCTTGGATAATCAATCGGTAGTTTTGCGTATAGAATACTGAAATGTTTGTTTAGGAGAGCAACAACACCCGTGACCTAATTGATGTCACTACGTAGAGATTTGAAAATAAGAATGCTGAATCTCGGTCAACCAAGTTTGTAGGTTTTTTTTAAATTTCGATAACACCAGATTTCGGCGTTTTATCTCTTCAGTTGCCGTTTTCTCAACTAAAGTACCTACTTCAGATTAGATTATTTTAAATATAATAATAATCCTGTACAAGCCTAAAATGTCCGGTTAAATTTGTTTTAATCAAGCCATCATACATATCTCACATCGTGTGTTTGTTATTAAACAGGTGCAATTCAAATTAGTTTAGTGTTCATAATTGGTGATAATATTATGAGCCAATAATGAGTCTAATTATCATCTCTTCTACGATGGATACCAAGCGCTTCATTTACCTACCTAACAAATCTTACTACTGATGATATTACACGATCGAGTAGGTATGCATTGGAAAAAAATCCTGGCACCACGGAGGTTTTTATGTAAAAAATATTTGAATATTTACAAAAGTCTGCATTTAAACTTGAAAAAATGACATATGCGGTGTAGCCTCCTGTGTTACGAGTATATTTTAATTTGTATTGTTGTAGTAGTACAGCGATTGGTTAGCGAAATTGGGCTTCGCTGACCACTTACTTTTTTTACGAAAATGACGATTAAAATCCAGGTAAAGCAGCTTAAACGGTAAAGTAACCCAAATACTAAGCATTGTTGCATATTCATTACGCATGTAAGCGGGTTTACTACGAAGTTGTGTTGGAAGAACACCAATTCAACTCAAACTCCGTAATGAATTCGTCAAACTACAATAGTTTTTATAGAAAAATTGTTTCAAATCTTTATCGTCCAACTTTGCACGTGGTTTATCCAAGAAATTGTATTAATTATCATAGATATTAAGAATAAGTGGTATCAACTAATTATCGTATCGAGTTACCAGCCAGCTTAGGCGATTAGATTGATTATAACAAATCTGCTTATTGTAAAGGTTTTCCTTGTTATTCTCAGACGTGTTATGTTGAATTTAACAGCCACTTTGATCAAGCAGGTAAGTTTCCTAACCTTTTTTACTAGCGTTTAGATTACATTTTGATTTGAGCTTGTATCAGACGCGAGGTTTTTCGCGATCAGAACTAAAAACAAATTATCTGAATATAAATTGTACGTCTTTCTTTCACTATATAAATTGATCGGCTATGTATGGGTAGGTACAAACTTAATACAATTCAAAACTTAGATAGATATTTTTGTATGCATAAAAAATACCCAGAAAACCCACAGATCGTACAAACATTTGTCCCGAGGCAGGAATCGAACGTAAGCTCCTGCTTCGCAGGTGGACCTTCGCCCGCGCCACATCGGTCGTCAAAGTTGTTTCCACAGAAATCTATATGGTATCACATAGAAATATATAAATAACATATGAAACAACCACAGAAATCTTAAAAGATTTCTGTAGTTGTTTCACATAATTTCTCCGTTCTTAAACCTGTGAACTCTTTTTATCAGCGACTCTGTGTCAACTCTAGGTACATACTTTTCATGTTACATTTATTTTTATATTTATAATACTACTTACTAATAACATTGTCCATAAACATTATTTCACTTAGGTACCTACTAAAATTGTTGAGTTTTTTCTCATAACCTCTAACTTAAATATTCTTTAATTATTTCAAATTACTTGATTGAATTTCGTGGAAAATTGCGATTGATCTTACTTACTTACACCTATGGCTCCGCGACTCGAAGTGTGTCTTGGCCATACAAAAAGTCACAATTTTTTCCTGTTCTGCACAGTTTCTCGCCACTTATTTGTACCTATTTAAAACATATTTTTAATGGTTCCTTTAAGGCCACATTGTGATGCGACAGTGATGCCATAACAACTACCTATGCCTAACTCGCTTTATCATTGTGAGACGATTGCCTCATCCATCTTAATTATAACATTTATAACCGACGCGACGTGGCATCTACTTTTTAGTTAGGGTCTCGTGCCGCAAAACAAAAAAAGAAGGAACCCTTATAGGCTCACTTTTTGTCCGTCTATCTGTCTGTCAACCCTCTTTTCTCAGGAAAGCGTAGAGTATCGAGTTAAAATTGACATCAAATACTCAAGTCCGTATCCTCTTAGGCCCGTATTATAAAAGCTTCCTCAGTTATCAATCGATGCTTGAGTAACGCTTTTCTATGGCATAAACGTCACTCAAGCATAGATCGGTGACTGAGCGAGCTTTCATAATACGGGCCTTAGAGCTGTGATATACATCCATCAAACCTCTAAGTTAACTCAATCAAAAGTTACAGCCGTTTATGTCAATTTTTTTCGTAAATTCCAACGGAATCACATGCACACAATAGCCCTAATGGGTATAAGGTTCCGTTGACCAAGTACCATGAAATTTGCCAGGCGGAAGCAGGGTCATAATAACATAACATAAAGCACAAGTGATGGAAAAATTCGAAAGCCGTAAATTTGTAGTTCGTTAACATAAAAAATAACTATTGAATCCCGCCATGGATCAAAAACCTATAGGGTAGATACTTCCCGTTGACCTAGAATCATAAAAGTTGGCAAAAACAAGGTCTTATAATTATTTAACTGCACGGAACTCTCGTTGCGCGAGTCAGACTCGATAAGATGACGACTAGCACGGTTTTGTGTTTTTTTTCATACTGACCTTTTGTTTAATGCGTTGTTTTTACAAATTATATTGTAGTTTTGCAGGAAGGACTAAACTAGAATGTACAGGGTGCTACGAAACACACACACCACGAGGGTATCAACTTTTGTTTAACGATTTATTGAATCTCGATAATTTTTAGATTTTTTTGGTTCACATTCGTGGTGTTTACGTGTATTCTTACATTATTATTATGGTTTCTAAGTTTCAAAGGATTATCATAATTTCACGACAAAACACTGGTTTTACTACAAAAAACAGCAAAAAATATTTGTGAAATATTTTATATAGTTAAATAATGCAAGCGTGTGTGTAAAAAACACGAAGAGGCAGTCAAAAACGAAACCTTAAAAAATCGAGAAAAAAATGTTGATCTTGGGGATGTTGGTAATGGTACACATGTTGCATAGCACCCTGTGTTAGATTAACCAAGAAAATTAAATGACCTGGGCACTCTAATCTTAGGGGTACCTACAAACCAGTTTATACCTAACAACTCTAACAAGTTACTATAAACTATACCGAAGGGGCTCTCTTTTTTCATTGCTATAAAATAATCGAACTTGCTCTACCTACTCTACATCAATTTTAACAAACGACTTGTGTCAACCATTTAATAAAATAGCTCAGCCCACATTCAAGGCAAGATAAATAAAGCAATCTAAAAATAGTCGAAACAAACGCTGGGTTCTTTTTCACTTTCGTAAACTACTGTCTGGTCTGTCCAACCAAACCTGCTCTTCGTCCACTTTTATTTTTTCAATGCGTCTCTTTTCGCAAAATCCTTTTTTCTGACACTCGAGTTTTGGCAATGCAAAGTTTACTAAACAAATTCACAAAATGTGAACTTTTTCCCAAAACATGTGCTTGTTTGAGTAAAAAGTACCTTTATAATTATTGTGTCCAAATCATAAACTAAATTGATACCTAGATGAACATGTGAAAAAAAACATTTTTACAATAGTTCAGCTTGCCTTTTTTGCAAAACTTCGTTCTTCAAACGTTTTCTTATTTCATTTTCCTTATACAAACTCAGATCGTATTCACTTTGTGAATAAACAACAAAATGCAGGAGATTGAATAGTAAATTCCTATATCTACCTTCTTTAGCGAAGTGTTGATTTCATCCTGTGTCCGAAGCGAGTCCGAATGTAGGTTAATGTACCTAGCTTCCATTTTGATCGCATTGGAAAAAGATTCGGAAAGAAAATTACAATGAAAACCAATGAATATTTAAACAACTTAGAATTACTTAGTATTAAAGTATATATACGTAAGGTAATTCTGGGTTAGATAACGAGAAAAGTCCCTTCAAAAAATACAAATTAGCGTGTGAACACTATTTCGGTTCATTTTGTTTTAACACGTCCGTCGTCGGTCCAGAGATATTTTCTACGCGTCAATAAAATAACACGCTGTTCGTGGCTCTACTATTTTGCGTATTTTGGCGTTGCCATTTCATACATTCTACTATTACTTACTAACTTCTCCATAAAAAGTTATGGCCAAAAATGCGCCTAATAAGTATTATCAAGAAAACAACAAAGAAAATTACAATCAAATACTTAATAAAACTAAGTTAAAACTAGTATTTACAATTGAGCTAACTTCAGACTGTTGCAAACAATCTACAGGTAGCTCAATTGATCCATTAGTGAATTTAATTTAATTCTATTAGTTGATTGTAATTTTCTTTGTTAATAAAGTAAATTTTTCTATCGAAAACAACAAGGTTCAGTAAATTTCTATATCAGAATAGTTTCTTTAAGGTGCTTAAAACTTGGACGACGCGCCCGGTAGGTAGTAGAGGTAATAAAAATTCACTAAGTACCATATCGTAAATTTCATAAGCTTTACGAATTTACCAAACATAGCGTGAGGGTGAAAATGTTTCAGTGTAAAGTCAGTCACGCAAATTCATACTGAAAGTATTTTTCATACTAATTGGCTTTGTTTGGAACGGAAACAATTTAATCTAGCATCGATATTCTAAATAAAGGAATTTAGGATTTGTATTGCTCTAACTGCCGATGACTGAAGAAAATCCAACAATAGTAGTAAGTGGGTAGAAGCACGTTACCGTGGCAGAAGGTAATATTTAGCCGCTGACAAATTATGCGTCGTCAACATCACTTCTATCTAGGTATTCCATAGACAAAACCGTATTCACGGTTCGTGTGTTTCTTTTATTATATTCTTAAAAAAAAGATTCATAGGTATATATATAATATCATATAATAATATATAATATCATATATTGGTCGTACCCGAAGCACGATAAAGTTGAACAACGATTACCAAAGTTAAGCAACGTTGGGCGCGATCAGTATTTACCTTCTTGGATGGGTGACCGCGTCAAAGTGGTTTTTGCTATTTTACTAGTCATCAAAAAAAATCTGTTTTTTTAAGGTTTCTCTTGTTTCTTTTGCGAAAGAACATCGAGTATAGAACGGAACCCTTCGTGTGCGAGTCGACTTGCACTTGGCCGGTTTATTTAAACGTTGATGAATAAAATATTGTATCAAACACGCTTGTGTTTGATAAACTGATTATCATAATGAGTTAACGTCAGGTTTACTATCTTACAAATATTTATTACGCTCAGGGCAAAAGTCATGTCTTGATATGAGTTGTAAACGTACAAAGAAGATTTATTTTATCTGAAGAATATTAATAAAACATTCGTTATTTTGGTATATATGTTCTTGTTTTTATTTTATTTTTAGTGTTATGAAAAAATAACTAAAAAAAATCACAATAACGTAATAAAATAGTTACAATTAGTAGTTATTTACATTGTAAATAACTTCTACCACTTCTATCTATTTTTTAAATCTAAGCCGTCACCAGAAGTCAGTGTGCCCAGAATGCTGGCACACTCCGACAATGGCGTCGCGAAAAGACATATACATAAACATAATAGACATACTAAGTACACTATTCGGAGTTTCTTTCATCTAAGGACACTACGTGGCGATTTTGCGACGCGACGACGAAGACGACGCGTCGTCTTCGTCGTCCTAGTGTCCTTAGATGAAAGAAACTCCGAATAGTGTACTTAGTATGTCTATTATGTTTATGTATATGTCTTTTCTTTGTCTATGTCAAACGTTGGCCCTGATTGCGAAATAGAACTTTGAACTCTGATTATGATTTGAATGTTTATGTCTCATAGCGGAAGTTGAATATATGGCATTGCTACTGCCGGTTACTCATTCTTCGGCTTTGACGATGGGTACCTACTTCATTATGTTTAATATTTACAACATCAATATTGAAATAACTTGTAAGCATCTAGCACATATCCACTGGGTATATGCTGGATGCATGATGTATGTAACCTATATTCAGGGTGGATTTCTTGGATGGGGCAGTAAGGGGAGAGTAAAACCACCATACGAGACAATCAAGTGTAGTGAAAATACTAAAAGCACTGTGACATAGACATATCAGCTCTCAGCTGCTCGTCTATTATTCAATAATAATAAAATGGTCTCTCGAGACTATCCACAATTTTTAGTAAAATTTTCATATCCATAATCTAAGATTAACTTAAGCTAAAGCTTTAGCTAAGATTTTCAAAAAAAAGGGCATTTCCCACGAAAACTTTTTTGATGCTAATCGATCCTGTTTCTTATAATGATCAAAAACTTCTATCGGCACTGGTCTGCCCTGCTATAGATACTATACCTTTTTTGCTAACTAAATAGTAAACACAAACTTAATAAGACTTCATAAAATGAGAACGAAATAGTTGGTAATTGGTATCAGTCAGTTTGGCCTTCACCAGTAAGTATATTTGTGGTTTTGTAGAAAAACTTGTTAGTAGGTTATTAATGTTCAAGCGGCTTTAGCACGATTAACCGATCCAATATTATGTATTTATTGTTAGTTTTTCAATTAATAATTACCAATAAATATTTTTAAACTTACGCGATCTGAACACATATTTATAAATACTATTTAACGGGTATTTATCGCGTTTAATTACCTTATTTTCCCGACGTTTCGACAGGTTTACACACTGCCGTGGTCACGGGATGACTGGCGTACTCGAGCTGCCGCCTCTGCGAAGCGGGGTCAACATTTCTTGAAACTACCCTCACTTAGTTTTCGACAGTAGGAATGACACTCGGACGACACACAACACTAACAGTGTCCGCGACGCACTGAGTAACCGGACTACGACGAGTACACTTGGCTATTACTGGATTCCACGAGGCAGAGAGTTTGAAACCGTCTTCACGATTGAAATTAGGATATTTCCTGATTTCAATCGCTTCCCGAACCATTCTCTTGTAGTAATGCCTCTCATTACAAATAAAAAACTAAGTGTCGAAAACTAAGTGAGGGTAGTTTCAAGAAATGTTGACCCCGCTTCGCAGAGGCGGCAGCTCGAGTACGCCAGTCATCCCGTGACCACGGCAGTGTGTAAACCTGTCGAAACGTCGGGAAAATAAGGTAATTAAACGCGATAAATACCCGTTAAATAGTATTTATAATTACCAATAGTAATTGAAATAAACTAACTGCCTAATACTGGTTATATAAATACTCAATCAAAATCTTTATTAACAAAGAAAAGTACAATCAAATAATAGAATTAAATTGAACTTACAATTGAGCTAACTGCATACTTTTGCAAACAATCTATAGGTAGCTCAACTGATTCATATAATTTTTTTTAAACCCGGAGAGCCTCGGCACCCTATATACGGATCTAAGGTCTCGACTCCAAGGGGAGCATATGAGTAGACTCTGTCGAGACCTGCATATTGAATACATAGTTAAATAATAAATGCTTAGGCATAAAAAACTCAATAATTCACTACATCTTAAAATGTAAGCTATGTTCAATGTATGTAGGTATGTAATGTGACTGATGAACAAGTGGTATCTGAAGTACCTACTTAAAGAATTCATTGAAACTAAGTACTTAATCACCTATTCCGATTTAAATACATAATTGGCCACAGTAATATTTACTAAATTAGTACCAGTATTTTAGTAAGTGATAAAGAAGATACATAATTGTGTCAATTCAGCTGTCGTCAAAACTAAACTAAACTAATTTCACAGCACAAAAAATGATGCCATCCTTTATTTCGATCATTATAAAAAGGACAGCAAGGTTTTTAGTGCTGTCAAATTATTAAGTTTAGTTTAGGCGACAGCCGAATTGACACCATTGTATAAATAAATAATAATAAGTGCCTTAATGTCTATACTACAAAGATAACGATTATGTAGGCATTACGAGTAGCTACTACGTGTTTTGATTTAATTTTAACGTCATCGATCATAATAATGTTATTGTTTAACGCTCAATTGCATCATAACCGTAAGTCATAACTTTCTATGAAGATATTATAGCAGATAAACAAAAATTGTTTGTCGTGTCGTCATAGAAAGAGATACTATTAGCATCTCTTACGCAAATCATGCTTATTTGTTGACACAACAAAGTTTGGTACAATCATAGAAATATGTAGTAGCGACTAATTTCTCTACGGGTTCAACAGTTCTCTCAACAAAATCAAATCAAAGAATCATCGATTCCCGCCTCGGGACAAATGTTTGTACGATGATCTGCAGATATTTGTTCCGGGAGTTCTGGTCGTTTTCTATGAATAGTAAAAAATATCAATCTATGTATTGTTTTTTATTAGGTATATCAGTTATCTTATCAGGTACCCATAACAAAAGCTTTGCTTAGCTTAGGGCTAGATAATGATGTGTGAATTGTCCAGCATTATTTATTTATTTATCGATTTACACAGAAAGTAACTTGGTTTAAAATAAATAAAATAAAATTTATTTTATACAAAGTTTGTATAATATGATGTTTATTCTGTTATCGTAATTTTATTTCATCAATAAATAAGTTAATATTTCCATGGTTATTTATGAAGATTTTTATTAACACAGATAATTACAATTAAATAATAGAAACAAATTAGAACTAGTACTTACAATTGAAACCATTGAGCTAACTGCAGATTATTGCAAACAATGTGCAGGTAGCTCAACTGGTTATATAAACCAGGACACACCTTGGATATTTTTGTATTATTTTGTGAATGTGCGCTTAATTCAACTACCCACTTTTAAGTTCGGTAAATATATTTTTTTCAATGGTAGTCAGTCATGCCATGCTAGCCAGGCTAACTTAAATAAATAAATACACTTTATCGTGTTTATGAATACATAACATGTTTACGAAATAAAAAAACAAAGGCGGTAGGTACTTATAAGTAATTTTTTTGTTTCGGAGTTTGAACTTGAGCAAAAAAAAAAGCGTCGACAATTCCTTCACTGACCTTGTTGTTATCGATTTTGATTCTATTTAATTCATGATGGAATTAAACCACTGGCCCTACGCTTTAGCAGGCAGCTCAATTAACATCTAGTGGTAATGCAAAAGATAAATTCTAAGGACACTTTAATTCGAGCCGAGTACCTATGAGTATGACATAAGTTGATTGTTTCAAAAAAACTAAAAACCAGCTGCAAACTTTTATTTGAAACTCAACTTAAAAACAGCTCTGCCCTGAATTAACAGAAGATAATGAGTGTGAAAGATCGGTCATATGTAACTCGTTGGGTTCCAGGCAAAGATGTTTTTTCATTTAGTATCAGAGGTGACTTGTATATTTTTTTTAATTTAGACTTGGCGCCTTTACGAACGTGTTTGTGATGATGGGCAGGACCTGCAGTTCACGTATTGTTTTTAATTTACCAATAACCCTGTATACTAACTAATGTGTTGTTTATTTTGCCTTTTTTTTTTTAATATTTTATTTATTTATAAAAGTATACATAGTTTAGTAAATATTGCACCATTAAACCAACGTTGGTTTGTAGTGGTGCTCACACTCGTATTGATCTTATATATTAAGGTAACATTGCATTTGGATAAAACAAATATTGGCATAACAAAATAAAAATAACACAAAATCTCAACTGAAAAAAAATAAAAACAAAAATCTATATACCTGTAGGTTGTTATAGGTAGCTTCCTTCTAGTCACTCTGCAGCCTGTATTATTCTGTTGTATCTATCTAATTGTATGGGCTATTTCTCTATCCCTCATAATGACTAAGGCGCGCTGTATGTCAAAAATATAGAAATAAAAGAAGTTGATTATAGATAAGGTACTGGTAGGTAGAGGTACATTATCTCTCAGAAGGAATCTACTGCGATCACAAAAAATTGCTAAACAACCTGATCAATAACGCTCATTTCCTCTTGTTGCAGGGCCATCGACCCCAAGATGGTAGCAGGATGACGTCAAGCCTGAAGATGGAGTCCAAAGGCACTCAGATCCATCTACCGCTGATTGGGCGCGGGAGTCGAGGCGAGCTCAATGATAAGGTCACATTTATCTCGAAATCTCCCCCTTTGGCGGAGCAGCTCAATAATGGACAGGTTTTAGGGTGAGTTTTACCACAGAATGTTCACTCTTACTTATATTTATATTTCGGTCAAAGAATTAGCATTGCCTTTCAACGTGGCAATGCTGCCAGCATCCTGGGCGCTCTACCTTCTGGTGAGGACTTTGATTTTAGGAAATGACTGGAAAATGATTAAAATGATGTGGATCAATTTTATTACTAGTTGCAATTTTATCATTGTGTACCTACATAGGTCATAAAGACAAAACCACAAACCTTACTAAGAGAGTCACGCTCTTTATTGAAGCCCAATTTACTAAAAGAAAAAAAAGTAAAGAGTAAAGTAGAGTAGGACTCCATGTGGGTTGAATTAAGATCGGCGAAAGAAGTGTGACAGATCCAGCCGTGGACTAACATAGGATAGTGATGATGAAGGGAGGCGTGTTCTTTATTAGAGGCCGATTCGGTAAACTTTGGCCCGATGATAGTATTCATCTGTCTCGAACTGTCACATTAGGTGGTTGCTAGGGTGTTTTTTTTTAGTTTTACGGGATAAATACTAATCCCTATATGGGACCACCTCAGGATCATTCTATATCTCATACAATTGTGAAAGAATTATCAAAATTGGACTACCTACTCTGTAAAAAGTTACGCGTGGTCTACTAATATATACATACCTACATTAGCCTACATATAAAAAAAAATACCGGTCGACTTGAGAATCTCCTTCGTTATTTTGTCGGTTGAAAGGCGCTACTCATCGATCGAACTTGTCCCAATATGTCACAGAGATCGTGAATAGAAAGATAGAATGTGTCATAGAAGATTAGATTTCAATTTGGTAATAAACGTTTGATGGAATCGATTCCTTGCTGACCTGGCGTAGGTGTTCAATCGGAAAGAGAATCAATTCGCTTTATACAATTACTACCAACCGTCAACCTGTACTCTATCGGGGTTTTTTTTACTAAAAGGTGGCTAACAAAAGAACCACGTGGCCCCGCCTGTTGGAAAGCGGTTTGGCCTTAATCTGTATGCAACGGAATGACAATAAAACTGAAAAAAATTAAGAACCGTACATACATGCTGTATGTAATGTACGGACGGTTCTTAATTTTTTTCAGTCTTTTTTTTTTCAGTATGGCAGTAATTCAACTATTCTGAAATATTATGTCTATTTAAGAAAGATAATTACAATCAAATACTTACTAGAAACGAATTGGAACTAGTATTTACAATTGAAACAATGGCGCTAACTACGGACTGTTGCAAATAATCTATTTAAGTTACCTTTGTGTGTCAATAAGTCAATTAATTTTCTTTCTTTCAACTAAGGCCTTAGTGACCTTAGCATTGACTCTTCAAATGCCGATTCTTACGGAGGTAAGTATACAAAAAAAATTACGTAATTTTAAATGGTATGGTATCTATTATGTTAAATGTGCTAAGGTTAAACACATGGATATATTCCTTGTGCGTCATTCGGTGGGTAAGAGATCAAGAAAATCCGTTAGACAGCGGTTAGGTTGGTACTACCTATATCTACTCGACTTTATATAGGAACCTAAAATGACATCTATTGTATTGTATTAAGAAATTTGTTGCTAGTTTCCTAGTTGTTAGGAATGTTATGATCATGAACGGTCGAGCAAGGGTGATCAAACAGATTTCTAAGCCGCTATAGAGGATTGCGTCTTTCATGTCCAGAGTTGGCTCGTGTAATAGATAATACGACTATCAAGAACCTGGCAGAGAGACTTAAAGTTTTCACCGCCGGATCGTAGAATCAGCCCGTTTGTTGAATGGCTAGGCCGATTGCAGAACAGTGCAATTCAGATTATTGCATAAGCCGATCGTTGAACGACCAAACTTCAACAATATGGGTAGAGGCATCAATCAGTATCAGCCATCTCATCGAATGAAATTATTAGGGAATTCCCAATAAACCATTCGTTTTGAATCGACCGAGCCATTCTGCAAACGGGCTACGATCTGGCGGCGACATGCACGACAATGGGTGGGTTTTAGATTTCAATTTCAATTTTCAATTTCATTTATTTGCTTACATGTACGTACAATTCATTCTTAGTCTATGTGAATGGTTAGGTGTAGGTGGCAGTACATGCACCCTGTAAGGGCACTGCAAAAATTAATAGATACCTAGATAGGTAGATAATGCTTTATTGCATAGCCCTAAAACACTCATTATTAAACATTATTAAACTAACTAATTATCAATCATTATTAAACTTATCCTAAAGATATTACCACTTTACCACCTAAATACGAGTATTATTCTACTATATACCTACTGTAGGTATATTATTAGTACTCTATCTGTCCATTTTATATGAAATTAAACTATAGAGTATCGTATATAAAATAAAGACATTATTATTATGATATATGTATTAATATTATAAAATTCCGACAATATATAGTGGACAGACAAACCCCACAAAGTGATCTTGCGTTGGATAGAAAGGAAGTCACTTATAAAAGACAAGGAAAGCAGAAACAACCATCGGGAATAATAATGGTTAGGATTGAGAGAGAACCAGTTAATTTATCCAATGCTTTCCATTGGATTATTTTGCTAAGAGCCTTAGATAATCCCGCTCATCCATCTAAGGCTCATAGCCAGCTAGTTTGTGTGATTCAAGATAAAAAATTTGCATCAGTGCTAAGGTTAAACGCATGGATATATTCCGGTTTCCGAGTGCGTCATCTGTTTAGAAATGAGGAAAGCCCATGTCAAAGCATTGAATTGCAAATGTCAATTGAATCGAATTCATAAAAAAGGTTCATTATTTAAATAATCTTAAATTATCTTCCTTTTTCATAAATTTACATTGTTTTGAATATGAACTGAACTTAATAATATGTAATTAAATAGTTAAACATCGTTTAAAATTTGCGTTCCTTTTTTTGCGTTCTTTACCTACTTTTTTAGATAGATATTATTTTCATGGCTTTATTAAATCTGCTTATAATGATAATCCGGTAAGCCAACAAAATCATTGGCTTAAATCAGAGAGTTGAAAGTAATAAGCTTAATAAGGTGCCCACTTTAATGGGCACCTTATTAAGCTAATTACCCCGATTCAATCAACATTAAGCTTTAATCTAATCTCATTTAAACCTGAGCTTCGCGATCTCTGCTTAAGCTAATGATGTTTGTTAGCCAGCTTTTGTTTTTATCGTTTTGATTGGAATAAAACCGGTATTTTAGGGTAGATTTTAAAGCTGGTGCGATCCCCTTTTTTCACCGATTTCAAGTAGCAGGTTCTATGTTCAGCTAGATTTTTTTTATGTATGTTTGTCGATTTATCCCTCATTATATGGACCGTTTATGATTTTTTTTATTTAATTTATAATTTATGATAAACTAGCAGCGCCTCGCGGTTTCACCCGCGTAGTTCCCGTTCCCGTAAGAATTTCGGGATACAAAGTAGCCTATGTCCTATTCCAGACTATAATCTATCTCTGTGCCAAATTTCATCCAGATCCGTTTAGCCGTTCTGGCGTGATAAAGGAACAAACATCCATCCATCTATCTATCCATCCATCCATCTAAACTTTCACGTTTATAATATTAGTGAGATTACAGTGAAAACATTTACCTAACGGTTTAACATTAATAAGACTTTTTCGTTCCACACTGAAAAATATATTCTCATAAATATATTTTGCTCTCTAGAAAATGAGGTTCGTTTTTAATTGAATCCACAACTATTGGGTTCTCGCAGGCCCGGGCCAGTTGGAGTTCTGCCAACATTCTGTTACAGAAATTATGGAGATGGTTAAGAACTGAACTTTATGTGGCTTTGCTCTTGAATAGGTAGGCACTTACTGGTACCAGAACTTGCTATGAACTTGATCACGATCAAATATCCTCAAGAATCAAAAGCCGTTTTCTCAACCGCTGTATAACAGTTCAAAGAATAAAAAAATATTATAACCATGTAGTATAACAGATCTTCAATTAGGGGATTCATAGCAAACATAGAGCCAGGTAGGGCACCATAAAATAAATAAGTACTTAAGTGCCGTTTAAAACAGACTCTAGTTATCTTAACTCGAGTCTGTTTTAAAATTAGGACCAAGGAACACTAAGGCCCATATTACGGACCTAAGTGTTCGTAACGCTTGCTTTGTCATCGATCTTCTTAGTTAGATCTTGAGCAAATCTTTTCTTTATCATAAACGTCACTCAAGCATAGATCTATGACTGAGTCAGCTTTCATAATACGGGCCTAAGTGTTATAATAGCCCGGCCACACGCTTCGTCTTACTTCCAAGCATGCCTGTACAAACCAGTTTGCGCAGGTAGTAAGACGGAGCGTGTGGATGGCAAGACGGCTCGCGCAAGTTCGGAAGCGCGGTTTTTATAATCGTTGACATGCTGAAGATTAATTAAACTGCGTTTAATTCGTTGACACGTGTTTTCTTGATCGTGTAGCCAGCCCTTCAAGTCCGCGCTTCAGTTCGGAAAAGTGCTTCCGACGACGCGTCGCGACGCAGGAAACAAACAATGTTTGTTACTTTTTTATTATGAGGTAAAAAAAAAATATTCTGTTGGCGGCATCGTGATACTGAAAATGGAGAAATAAAAACATTATTATAACCTCTCCGTACTGACAGGTCAGTTTTTTTGCACAGTCATGACTGCGCAAACGAGATGTAGCGAGTGGCCGGGCTATTAGGTAACCGTGTTTTGTACATCCATATGTTTTTTACTTCAAATTATTTGGATTTGTTCCCGTACCTAGTTATTTGTACAAACATGACTACAAAACAGCCTACAAAACGGTATTCTACAAAAATAACTCTATAAGTAGGTACTCATTTCTTTTACGTTGGTATAACTAACGTAGTATACTTACCTACTTAAGTAAGTAGGTAGGCCCCAACAAGGGCAAGGGCGCTTGAATAAGTAAGCAGGGCTAATTCTGAAAAGTAAGGTATGAATAACTATGTAGGTATGTTGGTTAGGTAATACAGGGTGCCCAGGAAAGGGTGTACTTAAACGAATGGGGGTGATTCTGAACATCGAGGGGGTCATGGTTTGTTTTGAGATTTTTTGAATATCAAACATTTTATTTATACAATAATATTATTGTTTTGAAATTTCAAAGGATTTTACATAATTCATATTAATTTCATGATAAACATTTTCAGTTTTGCTGAAACAAAACAAGCAAAAAAAACAATCGTGAAATATTTTGTTATGATAAATAATGCAAGAGTGCGTGTAAAAAACACGAACAGGAAGAAAAACAAGTTATTTTGCAAAATAAATAACGCTCTAATCGAAAATCGTTTTTTGCAAGTTGATCGGGATCGAGAGTCGAGAGTAATAGAGAGAAGTACGTACCCTTTCCGTGGCACCCTGTATTCTTATGAAACGTCAAACCGAGTAGGCGTAACATTTCCTCGGAAATTAGAACTTGTACGACTTCGTAAAGTTTACCTCTGTTCTTGTAATTTAAGACAATCTTTAGTTAATTAGGTAGGTTAACCGAATTCCACAAACGTAACAAAGAGTTCCTTTTACTTAAAGAGTATCTTCAAAATGTTATAAATTTCTTTGTAGTTGAAACTTCAAGTTTTTTGATACTTAGACTAACGCACATAATGAGAGGCTATCTGAACACAGGGTGCTGTGGCGCTCATTGGGGGAGAACTATGTCCGGCTATGTCCAGCAACTAATAGGGTGATGATGATGACATAATCAGAGACAACATGATTACATAATCTCATAGCTAACTGATCATTTGTTTCTCCTTACAGCGGATCTCAAATCAATCTATACAACGGCGGCGCTGGCACCACCATGCCTGGGCTCGTGCCCAAAGTTCCTAATGGCTACAGCGACCACAAAAAGCCCATGGCAGCTTTGACACATCTCCCCAAGCGGCCGCCGGTGGACATCGAATTCACAGATCTCTCATATTCAGTTAGCGAAGGCCGAAAGCGAGGCTACAAGGCACTCCTGAAATGTATTAATGGTACCTTTAAGTCGGGAGAACTCACAGCAATCATGGGACCTTCTGGAGCCGGGAAGAGCACTCTTATGAATATTTTAGCAGGTTACAAGTGAGTATTTATTCAAAGCACAGCAGTTCCGCGATAAGGTCGGAGTGCCTGATATCTTATGCATAACACTTTCTGTTTCTTGAAAACTTGTTTGAATTGAATTTAGAGCATCTGTTTTAAATTTCAGCTTCGTTTACCGGTAGGTGAAAACCTTGTTTAATTATTGAAGTATCTCAAACGTCAGAATTACCTCGCTCGTTACACGCGTAAACCTTTGCGCATGTAGCGTAGCGATCCAAAAATGTTTAGGTACCTGAACATGCTCAGATTGATAGGGTTTACCTTCATAGTAGTACCCAATGTAGACGGATCCGTACTATATCAAGCTCTAAATATTTTCTCCATGATGCAAGGTTCAAGAAGATCCGTACTTAGTTGTATTAAAAAAATGTTTATGTTTACAGTATAACGATTTCCGGAAGCGTTGGCATCTAGCCAAGAACTCCAAGTCTCTTATTCATAAATATTTAACAACAAACTCGCGTTTCAGAACGTCCAACGTCAGTGGTTCCATCCTTATCAACGGAAAGGAGAGAAACCTTCGACGGTTCAGAAAGATGTCCTGCTACATAATGCAAGACGACTGCCTACTCCCCCACCTGTCCGTCAAGGAAGCCATGCACGTCTCAGCAAATTTGAAACTAGGAAAGGACATGACACCCACTGCCAAGAAAATTGTGATAGACGAGATATTAGAAATGCTGGGTCTTAGCGAAGCTGGCGATACCAGAACCCTCAATCTCTCTGGTGGACAGAAGAAAAGACTGTCCATAGCTTTAGAATTAGTAAACAACCCTCCTGTGATGTTCTTTGATGAGCCTACGTCGGGGTTAGACAGCTCATCGTGTTTCCAATGCATATCGTTGCTGAAGTCTCTTTCGAGGGGTGGTCGCACGATCATCTGTACCATACATCAGCCGTCGGCGAGACTTTTTGAGATGTTTGACTTCTTGTACACTTTGGCGGAGGGACAATGCATATATCAAGGGACTGTGACGAATTTGGTGCCGTTTTTGTCGTCGATGAAGCTGCACTGCCCTAGTTATCACAACCCAGCCGATTATGGTAAGTCTTCATGTTTTTTATAAATATATCGTAGAGTGTACTCGCAAGTCTTTTATAGTAAGGTTGATATTCAGGACTGGGGCACTTAGGGCTGGATCTAACATACTCAAAATAGAACTTATTATTACTTAGAGATTGGGGAAGAAGGCTTCCGATCGGTCTCTTTTGTCTTGCCTTTTTCTGTTTGTTGGTTTTATTCATCTTGGTTCTCTACCTAGAGAACCGTATCTGATTGTAATTCAGAACAGGGAAACGAGGATAGTGACCCGATACTATTTTTTTTTCTAAAACAATTTTTGTGATGTTTACGCTATTGTTGTTATTACACATAATATGGTGGTATGGGCTTGTGACTAAAAAAGAAGACCGCTTGATTATGTAGTCATAATATAATGACCTACATAATCAGGCGTTCTTATCTGCACTACAGCTTTCCATCCCCGGGCGAAGGTCCAGAGGGAGACCCAGGACATGATGGAAAGATGTAGTGCTAAAGGACATAGAGTGTCAAGCTTCTGAAGACGCCGATGATAGCGCGAAGTGGAGGGAGTCAAATGGAAAAGCTGACCGCACCACCATATAACTACCTGGAGAGAGAGAGTGAGAGAGTTGTTCTTACACATAATTATCTGCTCACTGTTTCGTTGGGAACCAGGTCTCTTTATTCAGCAGTCAGAAACTACATGATATGATTGATAATACCTAATGAGACTCAAGGGTGTTTAGCGTTCTGATAAAAACATTGTTAACTATACTTTCAATTTCATCGCGCTACCTCAAAGTAATTGACTGATAAGCGTACAGGTAGGTACTTACAACTCGTTATCAGGGTAGGTAAACAGCTGTATTAACCACCTGTTACGGATACGCGAAACCGGAATTGATCTTTTACAGCTGTTTCTTTTATGTAGATAATTATGTCTTTATCGGAAACCTTTCCAATCAGTCGCTTAAGTTTCCCAAACAGCTCCTCGACATCATCATCATCATCAGCCTGTATTAGTCCACAACTGGACATAATAGCGCCCTGTCTTCAGCTTGACGCATCCAGCATCTGCCTGCAGTCTTTCGCAGGTCGTTACCCCACCTAGCCAGGTGGGGTGACGACCTGCGAAAGACTGCAGGCAGATGCTGTGTACGACGCCTTCCAGCCGGAAGGCGTCGTACACAACATTTACCCAGTCGTAGCCTCCACTCAAGAACACGTTTACCTACCACAGCGGTTGTCAGTTCTTCGCGAGATATGGCCGGCCCACTTCAGCGTGCTAATTCTTTGAATTATGTCGATGACTTTCGTTCCGAATGTATTCATTACGAATCCCATCTCTCAGAGAAATTCCGAGCATAGCTCTTTCCGTACCTTGCTGAGCGACTTCGAACTGGTGTTCCTCGGCATAGATCATCAAAATTACTGTTGATGGAGGCACAAATAATTGGTAGGTACATTTACTGTCAATGCAAGAAATTTAAACCAAGCGCCAATTGACCTCAATTGATTATTATCATTCGCTGCAGGCGAATCAATGAGAATCAATCACGAAAATTGAGATGAACTTCTCGTGACTCTGAAACCATATTTATCTGTCTACGTGCTAATTATTTTGTTATCTTTAACGGATGCCAATGATAACATTGTAAAGTGTGTCCTATTTCCAAGTAATACAATTTAAACGATGTTGCTGTGCTAAGGCCTTGATGGCTATAGGCGAAGGTTGAAAGGGCGGTGTTTCAATAAATTAAGAATGACTATCGCTAATGGCAGCCTATGGAATTACATACCCATTTGTGCGATTGGGGTCACTCATTTAGGTTTGGAATAGTACAAAGTACATCTCGAACAAATTAATACCTACTGAAATGAATGAATAAAAAAAAAAAACAAATCCAAATCGAAATTATTTGGACTGAATTTTATACTAAGGTCTTATTTCACCGTTGCCATTGAATGCGTTCACGAGTTCAGCTCATTTAACCGCCATAAAGTTAATCCGGTTCAAGCGCTTGTCATGTATCACAATAGGCATTACGAATTTGAAACCGATAAAGCTGAATTTAGTTTTGGCAGCAAACGGTGAAATTGGGCCTTAACCGCCTGATACGAAACAATATCTTTGAAACAGAACAATCAAAATGCCAAAAAAACGCTAAGTGACAATCAGCGAAGCATCAGCTCTCAAGTCACGGACGTTATTAAAACGTGTCATAAAAGTTACATGCATCTCTGAACAACAACATATGATAAAACTTTTAAAACTGTAATGGCTATTAAAGTCATTTAAAACAGGATATTTACTATGACTTAAGTTTTGATCTTTCCAAATAATATTTCGGAATTCGCTCGCAATGTGATATCATGGAAAAATCCCCTTGTTTGGGGGTGTATGTAGTGTATTGCAGGTACATACTAGATGATGACGATTCTTTGTTAATGGCAATATGTGTCTAGATAGACACAATTCTGCCAGTGTCAAGTAATGGAAAATAAATATCTGAGCTGTCATATTATGAAGTTTGTTTGACATTTCACCAGAGCCTAGTTCGTTATCTAGCGGGGATCCCAAGCCAACCTAACCTACCTAGATGTTAGAGTCGCTCTTACACCCTCCGTCATCCGACTGTCAGCCACCCATCAGGGACGTATAACAGTGATAGTTGGCTTCGCAATATATTGACAACTGAGACTACCCCTCAAACCTCACTACCCTTCAATCAAGTTGGTGTTCTTCCAGCACAAACTATAGGTTCGAAGTTAACCAGTAGATATAGATTCATTATAAATTCGTCAAAATTTGAAAGTTTTTACAGTAACATTGCTAAAACCTTGAATTTCCTTTTACTCATTTCAGTAATGGAGGTAGCAACAGGCGAGCATGGCGACTGGGTCCACAAGCTGGTGATGGAAGTCAACAAGGGCAACTGTGGCCGCGGACAATCATCCTCATCATCCTCGTCATCGTCTGTGCCCCAGAATTTGAACTACAACAACCAGAGCAAGAATAACATGCAGAAAGCAGAAGCATTGTCTGTTGTCGTAGGTAAGCAAGAAGCAAAACTGATAGGTAGGTTTAGGGTTAGATAAGGTCGTCGCAGACCAACGGCGGCGGCGGCGGTGCGCTACCGTTCAGCACAAAAATTTACAATCTAATATGGGCTTTAACTTGTTACATGTAGATGCATTTTATATTGACGGCTTAAGCCCATATTTTGTATGCAAATTTTTGTTATGTGATCAACATACTGGTCCCACGTATGCAAGGTATGCTGTCGCATACCAGGCATACGCGGGATCAGTGTGTTATGAGATCGACGCTTGAATTTGTGTAGAAACTGGCCTAGTTAGAAGGCACACTATTCGTATGCTACATCCGACGTTTCCCACATTTCGTCGCGTTCCTACGTTACGTGAAGTGGGGTGGACTCAGTCTGTTCTTAGCTCGATAAAAGCAGAAGTTTGATATTAAATTCATGGATCTAAATTATGACAGAGTACTGTAAAAAATATTAGATGAGCTAAATCAAACGGCAAAGAAAGTAAAATATTCAAGTCATTTTATTTCAGAACATGCTAAAGAAAATAGGATGTAGGCTTTAATCTATGGCTAAAGACACAGCTCCGAGTCCATTTGACGGTAGTATCGAGACGTGATCTAGACGTCTCATTTTTCCAAAGGTTTTGGTACAGCGCCTCTATCTTGCGGATAGGGAAAAATGTAGAGAACAGGAAACACCTCTGCTTATAGCATTTGTCGACCTTAACAAAGCCTTTGACACTGTCAGCAGCGAAGGACTTTACTCGGCCCGTTTAAAAATTGGTTGCCCCCCAAAAATTATAACCGTCATATAATCATTTCATGACGACATGAAGGGAACAGTAGTATTCAATGGCAAAACATCTACGCCTTTTGAAATGATGCAAGGAGTACGTCAAGGCTGCGTGCTGGCTCTTGGTACTATCGAGATGTGATCAAATGGACTCGGAGCTCAGATCAAAAAAGCCAGAGCTCAATAAGCCGGTATACCATCAATCCAGAAAAAATAATTGAATATTGATAGCCAAAGTTCTTGGAATTAGTTAGGTACTAATGTTAAACTGCTTAGAACCTTCTAACACGCCATATCAGTCATCGTTTAGTAACCTACCTACTGCTATTAGATTTATCTATTGTATGATCTATGATTACCTTTGTTTAACACTCATTATTCAATTTAATTTACGGCTTTCACTCTCGTAAACACTGAGGTCGATTTAGCCGTGATATCATTATTAGGTGTAAGTACCTACCCATAGGTACTTACTGACAGTACTTTCCGTAGGTAGCTAGAGCTACCTAGTTTAACAGAGCTACGACTTTAACCTTCGAAAGTAAATAAAATAAATGTAGATGGACAATCCACACAGCATCATCTAGCCCCAAGCTCAGCAGGGCTTAGCTTAGTAGGTACTATAATTGTCTCGCTTGTATTGATGTATTTTAGTTGAAATAGTCTGAGTCTGAACACACAGATATGATAAACACAGATACACACAAGGCTTGGGCTTCTGGATAAACGAATCGCGGGACCGTTTTAGATGGTTTCTATGACTTTCTAGTAGGTACTTGTACTTACTACTACTGCTGCGGCGATTGAACACAGATCATATAAAATAATGTGGTGATTGAACAAGGATTCCATTTAGCTGAATCTCCATTTTCCTTCTCTAACATCCTGTAGAATAGGTCTAACGTCAAACCATAGACGCTGGCGTTCCGCATATAGACAATAGACGCATTGCAAGATAAACAAGGAGTACCTAATCTCCGTACAGGACTCTCTTAACACATTCGCTGCGAGCGCAGTGAGAGTTTTAAACCATAAATTTGAATACCATTTCTTGAACCATCATAATGTAAATGTACCTATATTTTATCTTTATCATTTCGATTCCGACAAATATAATACACAGTGCACATTCTTAACTATAAAACAAGGTAGGTCTTGAGGTACAGTCACAATTAACACACAGAAAATAAAGAAAAACAAAGATTTGCAGACGGCCTCTTGATATTTAGTATTCCCAATCTAGTAAAGAAAAACATTTTCATCAACTACTCTGCTTAGCTTGGGACTAGATGATGCTGTGTTTGGTCCAGCATTACCTCATTATTTATATTTAATTCCAGATAAACCAACATGCACGGTAATTGACATGTCAGAACCAGTGACCACCGACAAGCCAGCCGTGCCCAACGCAACCAATCTCGCCCCTGTAACCTGCACCACATCTCTTCTTGACTCCAGCGAAAGCTTCACGAAGAAACCCATCAAAACCGGCTTCCCTACCTCAGGGTGGAAGCAATTCTGGATCTTATTGAAGCGTACCTTTCGGAGCATTCTGAGAGACCAGACCCTCACGCATCTAAGACTATTCTCGCATACGATTGTTGGATTGCTGATCGGATTCTTGTATTATGATATTGGGGAGGATGCAGCTAAGGTTATGAGCAACGCTGGATGTATTTTCTTCACCGTCATGTTCACTATGTTTACTGCTATGATGCCTACTATTCTTACATGTGAGTATTCTGAAATCTTATCAACGAGACCTTTAGCTTTTTTCAGAGCGTTGAACCTAATTACTACAAGTTAGGTTCTTTATAGCGTTACAATGTTCTATAGCACATGCATTCCATCCGTTCAGCTCTACCGTAAAATAAATTTATAATTAAAAAAAAACTTTTTCAAAATAAGCTTTTGGGGCCATAGGAGTTTCTATAGCCACCTTCTGTCTTCAGCATCAGACCAGCTCGATGGTGCCATAACACATTGCTTTGTCACCAAACTTGCATAAGTAGGTATACTTTTTTCTGCTATAAAAAACACTTCTTTTTTTGGGACGGGAAGAGTAAGTAGCTAAATTTTGCCGATTTTTCGTAGAATAAAAAAATAGTTTTGTCGTAGAATAAAAAAAAGTATTTTTTTTTATAACAGAAAAAAGTACCTTATCGGTTTTTGTTTAGAAAAAACGTAGTGTTTTTTTATAACAGAAAAAAATACCTACCCTATCGGTTTTTGTTTTAAAAAAAAAGTAGTGTTTTTTATAACAGAAAAAAGTACCCTATCGGATTTTGTTTAAAAAAAGTAGTGTTTTTTAGGTAAAAAAAAGTATCTACCCTTTACCGAACAAAACCAATAGGGTACCTATGCTAAATTTCAGCTCAGGATAACTGGTCTAAAAGTCAGTTCCATTTCAAGACTGCCAGGGCAAGTTGAATAAAAGCTTGTAAAAAAATACACTAGTAGGTAGATACTTTTTCGATAAGTTTTTTTAATTTGAAATGTTTTTGTTTACAGTCCCAACTGAAATGAGCGTGTTTGTGCGAGAGCATCTCAACTATTGGTACTCCTTGAAAGCCTTCTACTTTGCGAAAACTATAGCGGATCTACCATTTCAGGTAAAAACCTTACTAAACCCAACCTCCATGTAAAAAATGTAGCGTCATTTCAAAAGCATTCCAAAATTGTATTCAAATTAAGTACTCTGCAAAAACAAAGGAGCTATAACCACCTATTGCTTGAATAAATTAATCTTTTGTTGGAATGAAATAGGAAGTGTTTTTGTTTTCCGCTTCACTTGCGTTAAAGGACGGTCACGCGATGTTTCTTGCTATGTTTAATTGCCTGCCAGTTCAGTATTTACCTACAACACATTATTTGCAACTGCATCTTTACCATATTCACATTATTAGATCATCAAGAGACCTAGCAACTGATCTAATGTTTCAAATTCTTTTAAAATATCTTTTATGAGGCAATGAGATCGATTTATCTTTCGATTAAACCTATCCTAATTAATATTATAAATGCGAAAGTGTGTTTGTTTGTCCTTCCTTTACGCCCAATCTAAGCAACCAATCGGCCTTATATTTTGCATAGAGTAAAGATGGAGAATAACATAGGCAATTTTTTGTCCTGGTAAAACATCAAATTCCCATGGAATATTTACGGGAATATTCGTAAAAAGACCTTTTTATCCCCCTAAAAACGTTCAAATTTAACGCGGGAACCGCGAGGAAGAGCAGTATTATTGTATTTCTCAACAAATTCATCACCAATCAAGAAGGTACTCTGTTTTGCAATTTATCATGCTGTCATTTCTTGATCGATGCTCGTTAGCAAAATATCTTCAAACATAGGTATGTTTGAAGGTATTTTGCGAACATAATAAAAAGGTATCTAACTTGTCCTGCCTTTAGCCTATACTAGGTCGTTTGGAGTCCACACAACGACATCTTCGGTTCTCCGTATAAGAGACACTAAAACTAATCAAAATGAAATCTCCTTTCAGATAATCTTCAGCGGCGTTTACGTGATAATTGTCTACTTCATGACCGGGCAGCCAATGCAGACAGATCGGGTCTTGATGTTCGCCACTATAAACATTCTCACCGCACTAGTGGCACAGTCCTTAGGCCTTCTCATCGGAGCCGCCATGAAGATAGAAACAGGGGTCTACCTCGGACCCGTCACAACTATCCCCGTCGTTCTATTCTCAGGCTTTTTTGTAAACTTCAACGCTATACCGGGCTATCTCCACTGGCTTACGTATCTCAGCTATGTTCGATACGGCTTCGAAGGAGCCATGGTCTCTGTGTACGGATTTGGAAGGGAGAAATTACACTGCTCAGAACCGTACTGCCACTTTAGAAGACCTGACCAGTTCTTAAGCCAAATGTCGATGGATAATGCGAACTTTTGGGTGGACGTTGGCGCGTTGGTAGCTTTCTTCGTTTTTATTAGAGTAATCTCGTTCTTTGTGCTAAGGTTTAAATTGAAGATGATGCAATAGGCAGTGTACACAAAGCTTGCGTTTTTCTTTTAAATTGTTGGTCGGATCTTCTTCGGGGAAATTTGGGACTATTATAGCTCAACTATACTAGTTGATATTGCAAAATCAAGATAACACGAACATAAGAAAAGCATATTGAATTACTTAAGAGATTGCACAATGCACATGGTATGTTCTGGTATAGGCACCAGAGAGTTATAGTCTTTAAAAATTCCTTAGAGTCTAGCTAGAGGATATCATCATTTGTAATTTTATTGTTAAATTCGCTAGTTTCCTCAGACAAAATAAATTAAATTTGCTACAAGTCTAAGGAAATAATAGGCTATAAATAATATTTAATTTTGTATCGCTGTAATATAATGAATAGCTAAAGGTTGAGATCAATCCGGTGTTTTGTTAAAGGCGTTTAATTAAGAAGTAGTATTAAGCAAAACCAATGTTCTGGACTCTACCCAAACTTTATCACAGGGTTTGGTGTAGGGCTTTAGTGTCTAGAAAGGAAAGTGGAGGCTTGAAATCATAGACCAGTGGCTAGTAATACCACAAAATAGTTGGTTAACTAATCCGCCTTACATTACGCATACCTTTTCGGGCCTTACGCGTCATGGGATCCATATTGAATTTGTGCTACGAAACAATCGTACTTCCACACCAATCGTCAGAATTCAATTGTTTCTATTCGATTCCATCAGTTCCAAGGGCATGTTCGGTTCGGAATGATGTGCGTTTAGCTTTAGGGACTACCTCAATCGACGTCTGTATCGCTGGCGACAGCCTCCTCGAACTCTTAAACGCGTGACTTGACGCTTCAGCGATATGGACGATTGACTGTGCTGGAGATGGTCCCTGGTATCCCATCCCATTCGTTGCAATTTAAGTGTACGTACCTGAAGTATCCTAGCTAAATACTTTACTCAGTAGGTAGGCTTAATCACTAAATACCTATCAGTACAAGTAGCTCGCATTCATTTCAAAGCCGTGAGGAAGTACCTACTTATATATATTTTTTTGTAGTTTTGTTTCTTGTCGTCTCATTGTATTTTGTGTTTGTAAATAAGTAGGTAGACCAATTTTGATGTGATTATTTTAATGATATTTTTTAGATTACTTGTGGCCTTAAGGTGCTTAACGAAATTATTGATTCTATTTTATTATTATTAAACAGGTTTGGGTGTGTTTAGGTACGTTCTTAGTTTATGGAACCAACCTAAATCTAAGCTTATGTGTGGCTTCAGGAAAAAGTGCTGTTTTAACGTTTATTTATGTATCGTAGACTATAATAACGTAAAGTAGGTAACTATTAATAGGTGACAAGAGGTTAATAAATAATCCATACTAACAAATATTTATACAGGGTAATTGGTAAATTAGTAACACTACGTGAACTGCAGGTTTTGCCTATCATCACGAACACGTTGGTGGAGACGCCAGGTCTTAATTCTTTAAAAAAAAAATTACTTATGTAACAAAATGATAAAACACCTTTGTCTGAAACCCAACGACTTACTAAAGACCGATCTTACACTCCCATACGCACTATTAATTAGGGGCAGGGCAGAGCCGTTTTTCAGTTGTGTTTCAAATAAAACCTCTCTAAAGAACGATAATTGAATCGGTACCAATACCAAGTTTATGAATTAAGACCTGGCGTCCTCACAAACGTGTTCGTGATGATGGACAGAACCTGCACTTCATGTAGTGTTAATTTACCAATTACCCTGTATATAATATTAAAAATTCGAAGTTACTATCTGTCTGTTATCTTTTCACGCTTATACAGCTGATGGGATCTCAATGAAATTTGCCAGGGAGATATATGGTATCACGGAGACAGACATAGACTACTTTTTATCCTGGAAAAGCGCGTGCGAAGCAACGGGCAGACGCTAGTGCTTTATAAATGAAGTAACACTCAATAAACATTTTGTTACGTATAGCGAGTTGAAAATTGACGGCCACTGAATCAGTTAAACCAAAGGTAATGTGTGCAAAGTTTGAAGTTTATTTTGGGGGTAGGCTGCCCCACGGCATTCCATGCATGTTTGTAGTTGTTTGGAAAATCCGACCAAAATTATAGCGGATTTTAAACGGCAAATTCATAGTTTTGAGATAGTTTTAAATTAAATTAGCTTATAGAAAGCAGATGGACTTAAATTTAGAATGTTTATACGTACCCGTAGGGTTAGGTATTAAGGAAAGGGCCCATGACTTAGATAATATAAGTTCCCTAAACATTATATTCATTTTTCATTTTAGTAAAAATAGGATGCTTCAACCACTGTAGTACCTACCTATATTATATTTCTGGCTTTGAACATGTGAAATTCTGTACAATATTCATCTCCATATTATATCATAAACACGTCATATAAAAATAAACTATTATGTATTTGTTTTTTTAAGTGCAATTTTAATGAGCGAAATAGAGATGCGATTTTGCCGCTACCTTATATTTTATGAATACGCTAAACAAAGTAATTCTCAAAAAATCATTGGGCAGTTTGTAATACCCCATCTTATGCTTTTTCAATACATCTGGTAATAGTTTTATTTTGTATAGTATAGCCGCAGCAGCAGAGATGCGAAAACAGAAATTGGTTGCCACCAACTTCGTATTTCTGCCAAACAAGGCAATAAGGAATTTTTTTGCTTTAGTGCTTATCCGCACTTTGGGTATTTCTAAGAAATAAAATAAGTTCCCAAAAATTTTCGGTTTCGTGGCTTAGTTGGTTAGAGCACACCCGTACGGGTGGGGCGCGAGTTCGAGTCCCGCCGAAATTGAAAAAAAAATTGGGAACTTATTTCAATAAATAAATTGTGTCAAAAATAGCATCACATATTATCTCATCATCACAACAATTAGGTGTAGTGAAGGATATTCTTTTGGTAGGTTTAAAACATTAATTTCATCTCATCTTTACTGGGAACTGGGTGTATGGTAATGGTGTAGTTTGCTACAGTGGCTGAAGCCCTCTTGTATTTAGGTACCCATTGTATTTACTAAATTTAAATTTTCTAGTTTACCTAATCACTTAGTATTTCAATCTTTAATTACATTACGCTAAAGGTTTTTTTTGGTAAATCTCTGTATGTCCTTATCAATTAATCATTATTACCTACTAGGTAAGTAGGTAACCAGTATTTATTAAGTAATTAATAAACGACTGTGATTTTTATATATTTAAGACTTTCATTGAAGAAATCAACCTATCTACGTACTCACACCCTTTTTAGAGAATCGCAAGTATTATATATATGCTTTTTTAAAGCCTCTGAAACTGTTTTATTTTGAATAGTTTAGGCAGAGAAACGAAGTTGCCCTTGGTGGCCACCATACCGAAGTAACATTATTTCATCTGTGACCATACTCTATTTTCGCATCTCTGCCTAAACTATCCATACTAATATTATAAATTCGAAAGTAACTCTGTCTGTCACGCCTAAAGGATGAAACGGATCTTAATGACATTTGGTTAATTTGTATTTTTTGCGAACCAAGTAGGTATTGGTTAAAATACAAAATCGAGCTTTACGCAGAGGGACCACACTTCTATACAAATCACTAAATAGCATTATCATTTTATCATAGCACTTATATTCAATAAGTTTTGTTTATTTGCTTTACGAACCAAGTCTTGGTTTCTCCACAAATAAACACACTAGAGGTTAACAAAAGTTTAAACCACTGTCAAATTATAACAAGGCCAAGGGGATGAAAAACCGGCTGACTGAATTATAATCTAGCTTCCGGCATAGGTATGTTTCGAATTTGTCGCGCTCACCCTTAGAGGAATACTCCATCTACGCGCTCACCAAATATTTAAATCGTTGGCGCGTAAATAATCTTCATTGGTTGGCGTTCACAATCACAAGTTTTTTGATGTTGGCCATTCAGTCATCGTGTGTTGGCCTTGGCAGTGCCTACTGTGCTGAAGGAATTTCCTTGATATACATACCTACATACCTACCTACGCAAAGCGTGCTACTAGCACTGATACTGATTAAATATTTACTGCCGAGCAACAGTCTGCCACCATCCTTAGCGTAGATTGATTTGATACTCACCTAAATTGTTTGTTTCTGTGTCAAGTCAACAAAATGAAAACTCGGTGGATTTTGAAGACAAGGAGATAACTTATTAACAGTTTATTAGAATAAAAAGGTAAGTTCGAAAATAATATATCAAAAAAAATAATACTTTTCCACACGATGACAAATATTGGTAGAAAAAGCCTTCAAACTTTCTTTTTTATATAAACTTTTAAAGGTATTCTATTGATTGATTTGATTAGCTGATCAAAAAAAATCTTCGATTTAGGGTCCCATTCCACTCATTCTTTAGTATTTTTTTTTTATAGGTTGTCCAAGTTCTTCGTTCAATATTTGATTGGATGAGTGGATGGAGGCCCATTCCACTCATCCAATATTCCTATCCTAAGTAATTAGCGTACCTAGTTAATTTCAAATGAAATTACATAACATCACACTAACATTAAATATCCGAAAGTTAGGATGGATGATTGTTACTTCTTCAAGCCAAAACTTCTGAACAGATCGTGCCGAAAATTTGCATAGGTTGGGTTGCTCCCGACCTGTAATAAACGATAGGCTACAATTTAACTCATAAAATTTCAGTTTCCATCTGAAAGAATCAACCTGTAGGTTTAGCATAGAAAACGCGTGCGAAGCCGCAGGCAGAAACTAATATCTAAATCTTTGATCAAATGTTTTATTAACAAAGAAAATTACAATCAAATAATAGAATTAAATTAAAACTAGTATTTACAATTGAAACAATTGAGCTAACTGCAGACTGTTGCAAACAATCTGCAGTTAGCTCAAATATCGGTGTTGCTAGTAAATTGGATGAAGTCATCCAATTTCTTTGATCAAACATTTTTTACATTTTTTTTTTCTTGGTACATTGGACAAAGGATATTGGATGAGTGGACTGGGCACCTTAGATCGAGCGAGATAGGTAATATTAGTAGTTTTTTTCTCCCATTGTTTACTTGTCAAAATCAAACCACCAATCAATTTCAACAGTTTGACTTTGAAGGTTTTTTGTCAAACTTTTTTTTACTTGTTTCGGCATTAATGTTGCCATCAACGTAAACAAAGTTCCCTACAATTAATTCTACTGGTAGGAATTTTGTTTTTGTTATTTCATACTAATATGAAGTAACATTATTTTATCTTTGCTAATATTATAAATTCTAAAGAAACTCTGTCTGTCTGTCTGTTACCTTTTCACCCCTAATCGGCTGAAAGGATCTAAATGAAATTTGGCGATGATGGTGTCCCAGGGACGAACCTAGGCTACATGAAAAGCGCGTACGAAGTTGGGACAGCAGCTGCTCTAGTTTTTAAATATGGGAATACAAAAAACAATGAAAGTTTTAGGCATTTCCAAAAATTTACTAAGCTAACAGGTATCAAGAGAAAAACGTTGACGGTTGTTTTAGAATGACATAAACAAATCCCAAACCAACACGCAATTGTCATCGCCGTGGCCTTACATTATTTTGTTGATTATCGTAAAGTACAAATTCGTCATTAAAAATATTAACCAGCTTTTAATAAACATACAACCAAATTACTTACCTAGCCGCTGAACACGTGCTGAGCAACAGTAACTTTATCTTGTTGACTTTTGACTCAAGGCGGTCTTTTCCAGCCTATGTAAATAAAATAGCCAGTAGTCGCATTATAAGGTATTTACAGGCAGTACGCAAACAAATCTGCCTGTGCTTACACGAATGAATAGGCTGGTCGGATAAGAGTCGAAGTACAAATATAAAAGAAAAGTGGTGTATTTTTCATTAATAAAGCTTATAACAAACGTGTTTGGTGGTTTTTCCTTTAGTAAGTTTTTTTTCATTTATTAAGTAGTTGATAGGTACAGTACAAGAATTTCCGATGTAGATTCACGCGTTTATACACTTATCGCTGGCTGATAAATTTACGTAAATAATTGCCGACGCCTCTTTCAGCCCAACGCGACGCGTCTTGATGACTGATTGAAATAGGGACCGAGTTGTTTAATTTCTGAATGATAAGCAAAGATCCCGATAACATTTGTAATATTTTATTGACAAATAGTATCATTATTTTCTTATCAGTTCCATTATTTTATTACAGTTCAGTTCCTTTAGCATACCTATAAGTTGAACACGACTTGCATTTTCTTAGAGCTTTTGTTTATTTTACGACTTAATGTACAAACAATCCACACACACGATGTTGTTATCATTATTTTCAGGCAAACGTAAAGGCTATATTAATATAGATATGGAAACACGAAACCCACAAAACATAGGTAAGTTGAAAATGTTAATAAGTACCTTCAGTGAAATAACAATTTTTGTTTTTTTTTATCATCCGTGTTTACTTGCTACTCACATGGCTATTTTATGTTTGTACTAATTCAACATCAACGTGTATTTTTTTTAATTCATGTTATGTTTTATAGGTGTTCGTGTGTATTCATTCGTAGGTAATCATTTTGTTAATTTGATTAATTCGAAATAATTCATCGCATTTCCAATGTGATGAATCTTATCCTTTAAAACTAGCTAGATATAATTTCACATGAAGTGATGGTAATTTATCTGAAGGTATGACCAGCCTTATTATGACCATGCATGTAATATTGTTGTTGTTGAAGCCGACTAATATTCACGTTTAATTGTTATTATTTTCGTCATAAATTGATAGATAGAAAAAAAACACAATTACTTATTATTTCATAATCCCACAGTTGCCAGCGGAGAAACAGAGAAAATTAATAGGTACGTGTCTAACCTTGGTAAAATTAAATAAAATAACTCTTTCTAGCTTAAAATATATTTTATGTTAACGTGATTTATTTTTCAGGAATTGGTGGGAGACATTCTGTTTACGATGTCACCAAGCTGACTCGAGCCCATCATGGCAGCCTTCTTGGTGGTCAAAAGTTTTTCCTTTCCCAGTTTTTTCCACCTACAGGCAATCAGCTCAGCAATTATGCATTTTGATGTTCTGTATGTATGATTACGTATTTTCTATCGAACAACTTTCTCTAGTGTAAAATAATTGTGTTTATTTCATTTGTTGCAGTTCTTTTAACATGGGGGATATTTTACTCGGAATTAGGAGAGTCAGTAGGATTAAGCGGAGAGTTACTTAGCATGAGCGTACTAGTCATTTCAGCGTATTTAATTGGTTGGGTATGGCTCAAAGTCACAACTTTGCCAGCCCTTATTGGGATGCTATTTACAGGAATATTATTCCAAAACCTTGGCTTAGTTCACATGACTGATGATTATAGAAAACTCAATCAAGATCTGAGGTAAGTGTTCTCAAACTAATATTATAAAACCGAAAAATTGGATGGATGGATGTAATATGTAGATATAGAATACTCATACAAGATTCTTCAAACTAATAATACAAAACCGAAAATTTGGATGGAAGGATGTTTGTTACATCCTAACGCCAAAACTTTTCAACGGATCGGCCTGACATTTTCCATGGACGTAGGTATTCTTCCCGTTAATCAGTTGGCAGAGAAATAACCTTAAAACATTTCCATAGAAACAACGCGTGCGATGCTACATATATTAGGCAGAAACTAGCAAATAATTAAACCTTTATTAGGTCATGCTATGCTATGTTACATAATTATACAGCAAGCACTATTTATTTTTTCATGATCTTAAATAAACCCAATTTAGTACAATGTTGGACACGCTACATGTAATGCGTTTAAAAAGAGAATTATTATTGAGCGTTACTGTGCCCTTTATGTTCTTTTAAATATAGTTACTACGTATTTTTACCGACTTCAAAGTTCTATATTGGGCAGTAGGTATTTTTATGTATGGTGCCATAAAATTATTATTTAATCCCGACAGATTAGTATTTATGTCGTGAAGCATAAAACCTATTTTAATACTTTCGAAAAATCAAGACTAACAATTTTGGTAATTCCTTTGCCAATTCTTAATAAATCATGACGATAATTTAGTTATTGCCTAAAAGTTGATTTTGAGGTGGTCCCATAAAATTTTGATTCTCGAGGAATGTTTATGCGCCATAAAACGTATCTAAAACATCATCTAATAATTTTCATCACTGGTCTAATGGTTTCCATGGCAACGTGTAAACAAGAGCTCTAACAAAGTTGACGACCGACGCCCTGGGACTGATGATTTTGTTAGGGTTTTGTACGCAAAGGGTCTTATTGCTAAGCTTCCTGTCTGCCTGACTGCCAGCGGGCTGTATTTTATCAGGTTTCAGAAATTTGAAGTCGGTTTATAGTTTTTTAACGCATTCACTGCCCAGTCACGGCGGCGTTGCGACCCAAAGAGGCGCGCTACTGCCTCTACATGGAGCTCTGAATTAACGAGTGCATCTTTGCATGACAGTGTTAAAATACGCCAAATTATCGTTTATTGAATTTACTACTTGGGATATCGTTTCAGAAAAATTGCATTGGTCATAATCCTTACGAGAGCTGGGTTAGGCTTGGACGCAACAGTGATGAGAAAGCACTACGCAGCTGTACTGCAGCTTGGTCTCCTGCCATGGCTATTTGAATGTCTTGCTATTAGTGTTTCTACACACTATCTCCTCGGTTTACCATGGATTTGGGGTATAAAAATCATAAAATCATTGTATGAAAACTTGGTTTCATCTGAAAGTTATATGTAATGTTTTTTTTTCAGGATTTCTCTTGGGTTCAATGATTGCGTCAGTGTCCCCTGCTGTTGTTGTTCCATGTTTATTCAGACTCAAAGACGTTGGGTATGGTGTTTCAAAAGGAATACCAACTATAGTAGTCGCTGCTGCAGCCATAGATGACTCTGTGAGCGTCGCTGTATTCGCCATAATCCTGAACGCAATGTTTTCAACCGGCTCAACTACTTTCAATATTATCAAGGTTTGTTTGCAGTTCAAAGATACCGTAAGCTTGCTAACAATATTAGTGTTACTTAGGACTTGAACAGTCAATATTTATGTTTTAGTGTAAATCTGGTCAAATATTTGCTGTTGGCTACGTAGGTACGCCACATTATCAAATAGCAAATATTACAACTTACCTAATTTAAATAATTTTCATTTTCAGGGACCGTTGTCTATTGTTGCAGGAGTTTTGTTTGGTTCACTATGGGGTGCTATGTTATCAATAATACCAGAAAAGGGAGATACATACGTTGTTCCTCTAAGATTTCTCGCATTATTCCTAGGAGGACTGTTTTCTTTATTTATTTCCAGTATGGTAGGATGGAGTGGTGCGGGTAAGTTACCTTTACTAAATTTTTCTTTTGTTAATCTTTTTTCTATCATGCTTCACTTTATGTTTTAGCCGACATCAAATATTTTATTTTTTCTGTATTTTAGGTCCTCTAGCCATCGTATCCTCGGGCTTTGTAGCTGCTTATCATTGGGATAAGCAAGGCTGGACAGTGAACAAAAACCCCGTTAGCAATACTTTTAGAATCTTATGGATATTTTTTGAACCCATATTGTTTGCTTTTACTGGAGCTCAAATTACTGTTAGTAAAATTACACAATAAATAACGTACCTTTGACAGTACAATATTAGATTCGTAAATTCATACCTTCTTCGTTGTTTAATAGATAAGTGCACTAAATCCGGAGGACATTAAAATGGGTGCGATATGCTTAATTGCATGCCTATTAATACGAGCAATTGCAACGTTTCTCGTAGCCTTCGGTTGTGGACTTAACGCCAAAGAAAAGTTGTTCATTGGTTTGACGTGGACTGCAAAAGCTACAGTACAGGTACACCTTATTACTTGTGTAGGTATAACCGATTCATCTATCTCTTTAGATAAAAATCAATTGCTGTTCGTTAGTCTCGCTAAAGCTCGAGAACCGATTTAAGCACTTTGTATTTTGTTTTGTTCTAACACACAGGGGTGGTTTAAAAATAAAGAAAAATAAATAGGTAATTGTGGTAAATAGGTTGAGTAGCTGAGCTAACGGGGGTAGCACAGCTAGTTAATAGAAATGAGTAAGGGTTTACCATCAACGTGAAAAACAATAAAGGCCCTAAATGCAGGCCATAAGTAAGGGGTGAAGGACAGGCCTATAATGATTGACGATTTCGTTATAATATTTACGTTCGTAACATTGCCAACTGGCTGAATAATTATATACGTTAGTATCAGAACCTAGTTTGTAATAATTATCTAAATCACGAGACAGTGACTCACGAGAAGATCTACATAGGCAAAGTATCTCTGTAATCTGACGTCACCATTATAAATAAAACAAAATATAGGTACCTAACCTACCTAGATAAGTAGGTATCTGTAAACATAAATGTTTTGTTTGGATAAGCGTTTGACGTAGGTATTCATTAATATTTGTTTCAGGCAGCCCTCGGCCCAGCCGCTTTAGATTTGGTTCACAGTGGTAAAACAACTGGAGCTGATAAACTTCACGAAGATAAATGGGCTACAATTATATTAACAGTCAGTGTTTTAAGTGTGGTACTATCAGCCCCGTTGGGTGCTCTGCTTATTTCCTTAGCAGGCCCAAGACTATTGACGATTGGCCCATGTAAGTAGCATTAATCAACCGTATTGTGCAGCTTAGTTACGTTTAGATAATACTTATGGTATAGAATTTTGATTCTTTTTTCAGCTTCAGCGGTTTCGGTAGATATCAAGGACGAAAATGTGCAAATAGAAAATGGTACGGGTGAATATGCTGAAGAAATCTAAATTTATAGGATCTGACTAACGCTGTTAACAATGATTTTTATCAAAAAATTATAATAGGTAGGTACTTAACTAAACGTAGGTACCTACTTAAAGAACTAAGTTTTATGTTTGTATAACCAGTAGCGACTTTAAGAATGGAATTGAAAATGACGTCATCCTTCATGCTGTCCCGCTCATTTCGAATTGGATCAGCATGACAGATTACATTCCATTCTTGAAATACGTGGGTTTTATGCACTAAAGCTTAAGAAGATGGTAGTACTGTTAAGTTATCAAGGTAAAGTAGGTACGTAAAATTAAAACATATAGATTAAACAAGTGCCTAAAATTTTACTATTAAACAATTCAACTTTGAAACTTGCTTCTATTGTAATAAAATTTTCGTTTTGATGCGGTTTATTTGTTCATCAAGTTTTTGCTACATTTTAGGTAGGACTAGCATAAGCAAGGGCAACTCTTTGAGTTTCCTGTCAAATAGGTGTTCGTCACTGAACTGTCAAAGTCAAATAAATGCCAAAAAAGTTTATTTTGTTTACAAACAAAAGTTGAATTTCATAACTCTTTCGTAAAGCTCTACTCTTTTGTTTACCTTACCAAAAAGATACGTTAGAAAAAGTTAGTTTTTTACTGTAGTGTTTGATAATAGTGATGTCAATTATAGTTATAGCTGTGGCTACAGAAAGCGGTGTACCAATATTTTCTAGGAAGCGTGGAAACACAGAAAATGTAAGTTGAAAACTTTCAAAATTGGCTTCTGGATTGGATACCTTTAATTACCTATGAACTTTTTTAAAAGCTAACGCGATTGTCTGTTGTTTTTTCCTCCATTTATCCACGCTGACGTTACAAATCCAGGCCTCCTCCGACCAGTATACGAAAAATAAAAGCGAATCGCGCCAGCTTTTGTTTTGCACGTTTCAAAGCCTCTATCCACCGTCTCATATCCTTGAATCATTTTACAGCTCTTAATACCTAATCAAATAGTAATTCTCTACTGGCCACATGAACTAATAATTCATGGGAAGGTTGTGGCCACAACATTGTGTTCTATCTTAACTGCTTATGGTTTTTCTTGCAGGTACAATTCTCTACAATTGCAGCCCTCCATGGCATCAATATGTTTAGTAAATGCCACAACCTATCCATGCTTAGCACACAAGTTGACAATGGAAATATTCTTTGGAAGGAGTACTGCAAAGGGCATGTGGTTAACTAATTATTTTTAAGAGTTTTGTTATCTTCTGCCTGCTTAATCTATAGGCACATCATCGGAAACAGCAAAGATTCTCTTCATAGATAATAATAGTTACACCTACATACCTATTTTCAATCCAAAAGTTTTGATGTTTGTTACCTCTTCAAGCCATAACTACCTACTGAACGGATCGAGCTGAAATTTTGCATAGATGTTCGAAATTCTAGACCCTAAAAAATATACAGGGTTTTATCCTATAAAAACCAATGCAAAGCCATGGCCAGAAGCTAGTATGCCACAGAAACATGATATTTCTGTGTAGTATGCTTAGACTACAGTAACACAAAGCTATTTGCTTGTATCTGCAACATCACTTTACATTGTACATGAATAAAACATAGAGAACTTTGGCTAATGTAGTCTATAGAATTAGGGATGTTGAACCAGTGAAAGAACTAGGACCAGTAGTTCCAGAGCTTACCATAACGGGTAAAAAAAGAATGCAGGATTACCTGCAGAACTGCCATAATTTATTATTTTATGACATAGACATGTGTATGGAAGAGGCAAGGTCAGTCCGTATGCCAGTCTGCAGGTTAAAATGCTTCATGTGCTGATAGATTTTTATCCATTCCAGAATAACATTGATTGGCATAGCAACAGGCGGGCTAGAATGTGACCTAGAACTCCTACTATCATTGGTCTACGATACAATGATCTTTTGCATCAGCAAGAAGGAACTTGAGACATTTAAAAATGTTGAACAACTGAAACGGGATTTAAGACAGTGTTATGGAATAATTGACTTTTTGTTGGAGTCCCTGGATCCAAATGTGTCGAGTACTCAGCCCACTCTAGTTTTAGATCTAATACAGAGTATTCTCTGTCCACAGGCTCAACAATTACAGGTATGTGGTATGTAATAATTTACCCTTTATGAGGTCATAGTGGGTACACCATGCAAGTGTACATTACACCTTAGACTATATTTTCTATATGCATACTATCACACAATGAATTGAATAACATATTTTAGAATAATAGGCTGTTCAATTCAACTTTTTTTTAAAGTTTTTAATGTTGTCAATGTGTGTTATCTACATTCTACTACCAACATTTTCCTAAATAACCATTAAATCGAAGTCAGTTCTATAATGTGTTCCTTGAAAATTGTGCGCAGCAAATTAATTTTCGCTAGTTTTATTTCCACTTCAGAACGAAAAAATATTAAAAACGAACTATAAAAAACGCGCTCTAAAGGCCAGACAAAGGCCTCCTTTCACTCATGTCGAGCTACCTCTGTCCAATTGCTTAGGATTTGTTCCTTCCCTTTATCTAATCTATATCTTTTGGTTGCCTGAAAGAAATCGCTTAAAGCGATAAGGCCGCCAATTGTTTTATGTTTTTACCAAACTTTGTGTTAGATTTAAGTTTTTATGATAAAGATTCATAAAAACTTAAATCTATCTAAAACTATATCTATCTTTTTCAGCAAGGCCTAGACAACTACGCCGTGAGTGTGACCGGCAGATGGGCGTGCCTCAGCATACACGGACACCTTGTAGCAACCAGTTCAGACTTCCAAGAGCTAGACCCGAGAGAAGCGAGACTTCTCTTGTTATTGGCGGCAGCACAGGATGGCGCTCCGCTCAGGGACACGCCGATTTATTTACCGCAAATGAGCCCTGATGTTAGTTAATTTAGAGTTCAAAGTATTCATCACGACATGATAATTTTTACAATCGGTAACAAATGGTTTCCATGGCAACGGGCGTAAACAAGAGGTATTTTCATTCGTCGTCCATGACTCATCAGCATCACACCAAACTATGTTAGACTCCAATTTTAACTAGATGTCACCACTTGCAAAATTTGATCACGATATCAGTGTTCCTTCCAAACCCATTTTCACTATTTAAGAGTTTAAAGTCAGTTAACCTATAGTTTTTTAAAATACGCCCAATTATATCTACTAAAACGTTTAACATTACAGGTAGCATTCCGCGCAGTGACTTGTAAACTCCTTGCTGACGTCTACATACTAGTGATATGCGGCAGTACACCTACTCTATCACAAATAGACGAGATCGTATTGAAGTGCTGGGAAAGCTACGCGCATCTTATCAAGGAGGCCAAGCTAATATACCCGAGGAACTTTCCATTGAGTCTTACTTTTGATGCTACTGTATTAGGGTGCGTATTATAATGAATCATTTGTTGTTCTCATCACACTTTAGTATTAGCTTTTTGCCGTGGCGGTCGGCGTAAAAATCGACTCCACCAAGACAGCCCGTGAATTTCGTAAGAGTCAACGTCTTCCGCCAGGTTCTAATAGGGTAGGGTATTCCATATACGTACGTACCTTGAAATTTAATCTTATATTATACAGACGACTAGCATAGAAAAATTTAAAGGCAAACGATGAGTCGGACTGGCGCATAAAAACTCTGGGTTTATTCCTCTTTATTCCCACTGCTGAGTGTTATTGCGTATTTTTCTAAAAGCTGGTACGATCCCCTTTTTATTTCTTACACTAAATGCCTGGGTTTGTGTCATCGTCATGCAGCGTGGTTAATTGTATGAAAAAACTGAAGGAAATAGCACCAGCTTTATAAAAAATATCAGTCATTCATCTAGTACCCATAACACAGGCTCTGCTTAGCTTGGGGCTTGATGATGCTGTGTGAATTGTCCAGCATTAGGTATTATTATTTGTGAAGAGTATTTTAGTCATTGTGGTCCAAACTTAACGGCGATCTTTTTTCAGTATTCTCGCCATCAACATAAGTAAAAGAAGATGCGTATTTTCGCATCACCTGCATGCGCCAGCGCAGAAAGGCCGCGGTATGACGGGCGCCCACAAAATGGATATTCTGAGGACTTTCTACGTAACATCGGCGAGGGATTTAGCTCCTGAGTTGAAAAGTTGTCGTGACAAAGGTAAGCTCACCAAAAAAAAAGTAGAAAATAATAATATAGAATGCTTAGTACGAAAAGTTTCGTGTGCTCGATAGACTACAACTTCTATCTCGCTTATACGTGCAAAAAATAATGAGATATATAGGTATATACCTATTCCGTCAAAAAAGCCTCTGTCATATCTCAACTTCTCAAGCTAATAATTGAGATCGTATGGAACAATGAAAAAAGAGATCCCCTTGTATGGAACTATTCAGTCTACTTACTTACTACAGAACAGACTAGCAGTATTTTTGTTCTTCATTGGCATCGGCCTCTAGAACTATGATTAGTATCAAACACCCAAAGTCAATCTTCTTTAGTTTCAGATGATGAATTCAACTGTATGACAGAAGCTTACTGGAGTTCTGAATACCACAAGTGCCATGCGCAGAGATCCGGCAATATAATGTGCTGTGCGCTATACGCGTCTGTTGTTCCTACGCATACAATGAGGTAATTTCATTTTATTGTGCATTCCGATAAAATCGGACCAATTATGCTAGCTAAATTAGTCGCTTCACTATGACAACGGAATCGCCATAGACACATTTTGGTATTCTCCCTTAAACAGGGTGTCCCGTAATGAGCGGATAATTGAAGGTGCTTGTGCGGTGGGGAGAGGCCAATCGGTCACAAAAACATAAACCTAAAAAAAAGTGGAAGTGTTTGGGACTTACCTATTTTTTGTTAATTTGATGAAATTCGTACCGTTCACATGTTTGGTCAATTTACCCACAATTTAAATAATTTCATAGGTTTGATTTTTGGAATGTTGGAAGAGTAGAACACGTAGAACACATACTCAAATATTTTGTTTACTATGATCAATCATTTTCAAGACATGTTTAAACTTGTAGTATTTTTTTTAACATTTTACTATGCCAAGATTGAGCAACCGTGACCAAACAGTTTGTTTTAATCCCATGTACGTTAAAAACTTATCCATTTTAAGATACATTTTATTTTATATTAATAAGTAGGTATAAGTTTAGTTTTATCTTTCATGTAAGGATTCCTCGTGACCATTCTGCAATGATACCACTGTCATAGTGATTGAAGCGATTGGCTAGCAGAATTAGGGCCCTTCGTTCACACATTTGACTTATGGTCGCAAAATAATCGTGACGTTGGAGCCAAAGATTGAATGTGTAATATTTTGGTAAAAATAACTACTGACGATATCATCTGAGTCACAAGTCGCAAATAAACAATAATTTATTTGTATAACTCATTCCAAACCAACGTACAGTTAACGGCAAAAGTGAGCTGAATTTATTTTCTGAACTATTAGATAGATTATACTATATTTTACCACACAAACACAGAAAATAGTACAGAAATAAATGCTACGAGTAGACAAAGTCCAAAGGCCAAGGTCTTATCGCTATGAGCGATTTTTCCAGGCAACCTTAGGGTGGACTGGGCATGTAAGATCAACAAAGATGGTGGCACTTGAAATAAATAAATAAATAAAAAAACAATAATACTTACACTGCATAATATACCACATAACCTACAAAAAACATTAGACCAATCTTTCCAAAAGCGTTTTCGAGTTTTTCGCTAAATCTTATTCCTGTGTATTTCTGTCCCCAGATTGATGACAACACAAATTCTTCAAGACTTGACGACAAACAAAGAAGCCTACTGGTGATATTTATACAGTATTAGTCCACTGCTGGACATAGGCCTCCCCTAATGAGCGTCATAGCGCCCTGTCTTCAGCTTGCCGTCCAGCATCTGCCAGCAGCCTTTCGCAAATCGTCATCCCACCTGGTCGGAGGGCGTGCTACCCTACGTTTGCAGAGTCGCGGTCTCCACTCAAGAACACAATATACATATATCAAATAAATCATACTACGAAAATTAAATAATCTCCCAAAAAATTTCGTTTTCAGCAGGATTTGAACCCAGTGCGAGTTACGCACTATAAAGCAAAAAGCTAATAAATCATACTAGTGATAGTTTTCTAAGAAAAATCCGTCCTTATCTAAGAAATAAAAGCATTTTGTTTACAGTTTCATTGTTTTAATACCAGAACAATAAAACTATCACACGATGTGTCAAAGGTTGATTATATAATAACCACTAGCTAGACAAAAGGCAGTTTATCACCAAGTACAATTTTTAAAAGGTCGTGTGCAGTGCGATTTCTTGTATGTTCGTATATAAAATGATTTTGCAGTCGTGATTGGTCAGTTTTGACTTCAAATAACATAATACTAACGTTGAAGCTATAGACTAGAGTGATGGGATAAAAAAAATCGCACTATACACTGGATTACAAACCGAAATTTCCTAATACAAAATAGCCTTTAAGATTTGTTTAAATAAATCAAACATAAGCTTCACGCATAACATGATTGTGTTGGTTCATACAAATTACCATGCGAAGTTTTAAGATATCGGTGCGGATATTGAACCCTATTGACTCGGCATACAAGTTAAATTAAGCCGTGGCGGTTGCGTTGTTAGAATCGACCTCAACAACTGGATGTCGTAAGAGCCGACTAAGGGAACCCACCTGAGGAAAGGCAGAGTTTTTTGTATTGTTAACACCTTCACTGCGATCACCAATCCATCTGCCATGTGTGGTAATGGCAAATCCCTTGTTTCGGGGAGGCGGGTTCAGCATTTGACGTATAAGGGCCCTTTCTCATTAGGATACCACGGTGACGCCAGCGGTCGCGCCACCAACAAAATGTGTACAGTTGTATGGAGAAGTCCACATATTTGGTTACGAATCAACTTGTCGCGCAACCAAATATGTTGCCGGCAACCAAATCGCATAAGTATACAGCTATTTGGAGACTCACTCACTCCACCACGAGTTTGGTGGTGGTTTTTCTTGCTTGGTAGCTTAAGACACAACAGTGGCGCGACCGGTGGCGCCACCATGGTATCCTGGCACAAGCAAAATTCAATCTTAGTCGTATCTACACTTCGGGTCTCACATGGGCCTAATATCCGAAGCGATAACTTCATATTCTGCTACAAAAAGCGTGACAAATACATAAATTTAAACTATGCCGAATTTTAATTTACTTAAAATAGGTTGAGAATATATTGAACTCCTACTATTCATCAAGTCCGCTGCTATCATAATTTAAACCTAGGTAGATTTTATTGTAACGGGTATTTAATTTAAACAATAATAACTTTTCATAAAATAGGTAAAATATCCGTGTTTAAATAAATATATATCTATTATATTATTATTATTACACTACAACTTGAAAAATGTCGAAACTAAGCAGCCTGGGTAGGCGAAAGTGCATCGACAGAAAACGTTAGGTTAGTTTACATAACCAGTCGGTTAAGGTGAACGCGCACCTACCGGCGCTACCGGCAGGCATTACCGGCAGTCATCGAATTTCCTACTGCATTTTACTGAAATGCCGCGCGCTCGGTTCTGGTGCAGTAAAAAATCATGAGGAAATGCGATGAGTGCCGGTAATGCCTGCCGGAAGCGCTGCGGTGCGCGTTCAGCTTTATGCTTACATACAAGTCTTCGTTCACCAATCGGACAGCTAGGCAGCTTCATCGGATAACTATGACGTTTAATGCAACTATTTTAAATTTAACTATATCTGTTGGTGAACTCTGATCTAACATCTCTCATGTTAACCAAAGGTTAGCATTAACCCAATTAGCTATTCCGAATCGATGTACTTGCGCCTAAAATCTTTTAACCACGATCCTGCAACTGCCCTGTCTTCACCTAGCCACATCCAGCATCTGCTTGCAGTCTTTCGCAGGTCGTCATCCCACCTGGCCGGAGGGCGTCCTACACTTAATTTGTCTAGTCGCGGTCTCCACTCAAGAACACGTTTGCCCCAAGATTGTCGATTCTTCGCGAGATATGGCCGGCCCACTTCCACTTCAGCTTACTAATACTTTGAGCTAGGTCGATAGATTCTCTGTCAGAAGCTTATCGGTTTCATACATTAAGCATGGTAAAAAACACATTATTACTGTGCGTAGTGTCGCTGTAATAATGTCTCTCTAACCATGATAAATGTAACAAACCGATAAACTTCCGACGCGCCACAACAAACCACAATAGTGTAGTTATGGCTTAATTCACAACTTATAGGTAAATTTATAAAATATTCTGTCAATATCAGGGAAGTCTAAACTAAATGTGATAAACGCGCAATCATACAAACTAATAAACTAAATCACATAAGTTATTCACAATTTGAATCAATAAATATAGTTATGTAATTGAATACAATTATTTGCTTAGAAGTTTTACGGGTCTACTAAACGGGCAATATTTTTATTGCAATATGTGGCTGCACTAATGCCCGCCCGTCACAAGCACATTGTATTGCAGGTTATGGCAGAGCAATCTAATATGGCTAGGCTATGTGTTGCGATGTATCTGCAATAATATGGTGGGAATATTATTCAGACTCGTAAACGGGCTACAAAATCTGCCAACAATGTATTATTTATTTATTTATTTGATAAAAACGCTGCCCTTTTTCTGTGACGTCACAGTTCACTTTGTCAACTCGAAATTACTTCTTTTCCTTCAATCAAAACAAAACTAGAAACAAATAAATGATAAAAACCATCATGGTGGTTTTTTTGTGTGTGAAGTGTGAAATCCCACTAAAGCTTCATGACAATACGGTGAACGGTGACGTCACGTTGAGAAATTTCGCGATTGAGTCTTTAAATATCTACTGTTCAATAATTAAATTTCACAATAAAAAAAACAAAAATACAAAAAAATACAAGGTAAAGTTTGTGAGGTTGTAGGGGTAATCTCTGGATCTACTTAACCGATTTTGAATTCCTTTACCAATAGAAAGCCACATTATTTGTGAGTGTCATAGGATATATATATTAACCAGAAAAAATGGATACATGAAAAGCGCGGGTGAAGCCGCGGGCAGCAGCTAGTTAAGAATAAAAATAATCAGTTTTTTTTAAGTCACATGCATACCCTATTAAACACGGCGTCACTCACAGCAAACTTCATGTCGCGTAGAAAGGGATACACTATGCCATAACAATAGAGAGCGACTGAAACACCAATAAAACTTGATGGGCAATATTGCAGTAATATTGATCTCTCGGCGATCGTCCAGCAACCTATCAAAACAACATTTACCAAACATGTTTGGCTATATGGCCAGGACATTACTGCAATATTGCATAGTCTGGCTGGTATTGCTTGCAATGGCCACTGTATTGCAGCCACATATTGCAGAAAAATATTGCCCGTTTAGAAGCCCCTTAGTTTAAAATTTAACTTGTTTTATCTATATGTCAAGAGTGAATAGGTATTTTCTATTTCTAGACCTTCGTGATACACCGTCGGCCACATGAACGCCTATTGACTATAAAAAAAACCGGTTTTTTGTAAGACTTTAAACACGATATTTCAAAGGCAGAAAAAACTATTATTTATATTCCATGTGTGTTGAGTTGCCATGGCACTGCTATTTTCTTGTTAGATTTACTTGATTGATTTTAAAAAGCAGGTACCAAACCAGTGTACCATCTGTGATTGATGATGACTAACCTAACCGATTTCGGCCACGGGGCGGCGGTCAATCTCAACGGAGACGAGCCATTTATGCAGGACATTATGGTGCAAAAAATGTACACAGGTGTACAATAATGGTAGAAAAAAATGAGGTGGCTCTGGACCACTTTTGTTCTACAATTTTTTGTGTCGATTTTTTTTACTTATTTAAAAAAAAAAGAGAATTTTTTTCGTCATATTTGTGCTCTTCTACGTGTATCTTACATTATCATTATTGTTATGCAATTTTAAAGGATTTATAACTTTAAATAAAGCAAGAGTGTGTGTAAAAGAACACGAATAAGAAGAACAATATACTAAAATTAATAAAAACACACTGTCCCTTGGGTTCCGGAATCACGCCCTTTCGTCATAGTACACATGATACGTGGCACTCTGTTTCTTAAACAATATTAACACAACTTATAAGTTATTATGCATGCCATTGGTTATATTAAATAAATAAATTGGCGATTAGTTAATACCACTGATGATATTTCGGTGATAAAAATAGATGTTAAATTCATCACATCTATACATAGGTACCTATCTAGTCCTACTTTAAAACTAAATGCTTAGCTGCATGTTAAGAAAATAAATACTATTATGTGAAGGCCGTTGTGTTTTTAATTCAGAGTTTGAATAGGAAACTTTCTTGTAACTATAATAGAACATAATTTGTCAATAATTTGGTGTGTTTGTAGAATCTTATTCTAAATAATGAGATAAACTTGTGGTACCATGATCACCCGAATATAATAGATACCTCGAGACACCTTGTACTTTCCATCAGTCACCAGCCAAATTCTCCTAAAGCTTGAACAATTTGGGGCAGGAGTGAAGTTAGCCAAAAATAACGCTAATATACAGGTTGATTGAAATAGGCTACTTGACTACTACTGGGAAATAATTCTAACGTATTGTCTGATAAAACCGTTTTTTTACCTAACAAAGATTTTTTAATAAAAATCACCTGATTACGCTTTGTTACGTTGTCACTGACTAGGATGAAAACAATTAGGAACTTATTTTTAATGTAGTCAAATAGTCTATTATTGCGTGCAAAGCTGCAAGTAGAAGCTAGAATAGACTATTTAAAACTATTTGAGCCATGGTTGTGTAAGACGAAGTCTAATTTTTTTAATACTATTTATGTTGGTACAAAAAATAAACGTAAAAATTGAGACTTCGTCTTAGACAACCATGGTTCTGATGTTTCTAAATGGTCTATTCTAGCTTCTCCTTGCAGCTTTACACCCAGCTACCATCGTACCCGATCACCCTGTATATCTGTACTTTCATTTCAATCAATAAAAAAGACTGCACATTACTCTGGCCAACTTCACTTAATTTATTAACTTTATGAGCCGTACTCTACTTTTCAAGCGATCACTTCTTTCTGCACTGAGGCTTCTTAAGTTTACTTTTCAATTGCTGAATTAGATCAAAGATCTTCAATGAAGGTCCTACTTTCATCTTTAATAATCCTATGATATCGTCTTTAGTGAGTTTTAGCATCATGGGACCTGTTATTTTCGCGAAGTACTGGCAATAAGGTTGGCAATCGTTTACCGTTAGGAACTTTGCGACGTCGGAACTCGACCAGTTCTCGATGTCGAGTAAATCGCGTGTGGCCGGCGAAATGGTGCCGTTGACTAGTTTAGGTATCACTTTATCGCTGTCCTCTGTATCGGTTGACAGCTGTGAGTTTTGTGTTGAGTCTTGTGATGATTCTGTTGGTTGATACTGTGAAAGAAACATTGTTGTTAATCACTATTAGCATAAACAATATGGATGAGGTAATAAAATATTGCTAATGGTGGATAATCCACATAGCACCATCTAGCCCGAAGTAAATAATAATAATAATAATCGTTTATTTCAGATATCATGATCCATATCAGTAGGTACACAGTCCTTTTAAATACTTATTACAATAAAAACAAAATAATATAATATACTTAATATAATATAAGTACATACCTACTTTAGGTATATCTACTATAGTAATATCTAGGTGGCTAATTCCACCCATCGTTTATAAGTGTTTGTTAACACAAGTCGGTCGGACAGGCTTTTTATAATAGTGTTATTACACCTGTCAACTCTGGACATAAATGTAAAGCAGAGCTTGTGTTATGGGTACTAGATGACTGATACACATAATATAATACATTAATAACTCTTGCTAGAAGACTAGCTGAAGGACATTTGTATGTTCAAGGTAATACACCGCATTGCCTTGAACATACAAATGTCGCTGGAGGCTGTATTGCATGTTCTCATGGAGTGTGTTCCTCCGTATAGAAGTGTAAATCTTTTTTAAATTAATGGAATCTGCCGATTGTAAAATACTTTTCCTTTAAGGTTATACATAACCTTATCGAACCCAGATTCGGAAGAATTAAAAAAAACTGGTGAAATTGTATAACAAAAGTGTAACTATTTTTTTAATTAATAGAATCTGCCGATTGCTTCCTTTCCTTTAAGGTCTACATACCTTATCGAACTCAGATTCGGAAGAATTAAAAAAAAACTGGTGAAATTGTACAACATTAAGTTCAGCTCTAATCACTCTGATCGGAGCTTCACTTAATGTTCTCATATATTTTTAATTTGTAAGTTTAATCTGTTAAGTTTTTTTTGATAATTAATTAGAGCGACATAATCGCAAATGCTTTAAGCTCTTTAAATAAACATTTAAAAAGTGGCAAAATGGGGCGCACACATTGAGGCTTGGAGGCCTATCTTATCCTATCGTACTACTATTATAAAGGCGAGAGTTTGTGAGTGGTGCCGTTGTTGTAAAGGTCGAGGTAAACGCCAAAACTACTGAATGGATCGGGCTGAAATTTTGCACACAAAGATCTTGACCTGGAATAACATATAGGCTACTTTTTAGTCCAAAAAAGTCAAAATTCTTTCAAAATACGGGCCTGAGTGTAGTTTTTGTAAAGATGGATACTAAAAGTTTTGGATTCTTTATGGTTGCCACACAAATGATTATGGACCCCCGATATGTCGACAAAAGACGGTCGGATGCCTACAATATTTATACACTGAAATGTCGAACCAACCTACCAGGCTGTTCGGTGATTTTGGTGTGTAGTTTTTTTTTCGAATGGACTAATTTGCTTTTGACCGCAGATGGCGATGACAGCGTTACCGGACTTTTAGCGGGCGCAGAAGGCGCTTTCGCCTAGGCGCCGAATGCACCTATAAGCGGAAGCGGGGAATGCTTCGACCCTGCATCCGACGGGGATTAGGGTAAATAGCACAAACGAAAATTAAAAGTAAGGAATGAATTGTATGGCGTGATCGGACAGCACTAATTCGTTATCTTGTTTCTTATCCTGACCGATCACGATATCGGATAGCACCTTTTGCCGTGATTCGTCAGGACATGATCGGTTTTTGCGTGATTCGTCAGGACATACCCTAATTGTTGCCGTTTAGCGTCGGTGATTGGGTCAATGGGGTTACCGAGAACGTGTATCGGTCTACGGAGGAGAGACCTCATGGGAGAATCGTCTACGGGATAATCGGGTATGGGGGATATCAAGGGATTTGATGTGTAGGCTCCACAAAGCATACCTTTATACTTTCGTTGTGTTGTGTTTGTGTTTCTAACACAAACAAACTTACCAAAAAGTCCTGCGTAGAGTCGCTTTTGGGCTCGCTATGGTTAGGCATTTCCGTTTCGATTCCGTCTTTAGATTCCGTATCGACATCCATTTTGAGATCCTCCTGCTCGGTAGATTTTGATACCGATTCCGTATCCATAGGCGTGACTTCTATGCTTTCCGTGGTCGGCGGTAAGGGGCTTTTTGTATCGTTTGAGCTTTCGTTTGAGGGAGGCAGTGGCGCTACTTTCTTTTCTAAAAGGAGAAATAGATTTATTCATTAAATTAAAACGGTTAATACGACCAAAATTAAAAGAAAGCAAAATTATACTATTCAAAATTATGTCGCAGAGATTGTCAAAAAAAAGTCAAAAGTCAATAACTTTATTTCTTTAGGCTTACAAAATAAGCACCTAGACAGTCAGTTTTTAGGGTTCCGTACCCAAAGGGTAAAAACGGGACCCTATTACTAAGACTTCGCTGTCCGTCTGTCACCAGGCTGTATCTCATGAACCGTGATAGTTAGACAGTTGAAATTTTCACAGATGATGTATTGTTATTGCCGCTATAACACAAATACTAAAAAACAGAACAAAATAAATATTTAAGGGGGCTCACATACAACAAACGTGATTTTTTGCCGTTTTATAGATAATGGTACGGAACCCTTCGTGCGCGAGTCCGACTCGCACTTGGCCGGTTTGATTTATTATGTAGGTATTTATGTTTTTTGCCCGACGGACCAAAATAGGTGCTGGATTGATTTGGTACCATATGGACAAACCTGAAGTTCACGCAGGAGCGGTCATTGTGGCAATCTATGGGAAAGGCCTATGTTTATTTCTAGTACTAGTATAAGAAGTATAGTATTAGACACAAACCTGGTATTTTCCTCCGCCGCCTTGGAGCTTTCCCCTGCTTAGCTGGCTGCCGTTTCGTCGGCTGTGCAGGCTGCGGCTTGTTCGGGCCTTGGAGCACGTGATTGACTGCCCGGCACCAGCCGACCGGGTACATGTCGGTGCTTTGAGCCCACAGCCACTGGTCGTACTCCGGACCCCAGCCGTCGAAGTGTATCTGAGAATAAAAGCAGATGTTTTAGCATGAAGTGTGTAACTGACACGTTCACAGTATTATCTAGAGGATAAAGAAGTTTGGGACGAGTTTTACTCCAGCTCGCAAACAAACATTCTAACAAGGTAAAGGTTTCTTGTTCGCTTCTTTACCTTAAAAAGATTGAAGTGGACAAAAATCAACGTGATCACTTAATTTCCTACTTTAACTTACGTAATCTGAGTTTTGTGACGTGTCCACGAGTCCTGTAAGGTCTAAAGGAAATAAAGCACTTTGAGTTTTGAGTAGGCGGCCTGTATCTAGCATTAGATCAAACGGCGGAAATACGCTAATCTTGACCGAGGTTACCTATTCGAGCCGTTTGGGGTGGAAACCCTAGGTCCTTGGGGTCCTGGGGCACATGGAATATACAAAGATCTAGTAAAACTCCTCATAGAGTCCACAGGTGATCGGAATGCTGGCTTTTATTTTGGTCAACGAATTAGCATTGCCATTCAACGTGGCAATGCTGCCAGCATTCTGGGCACTTTCGAGCACGAGTCATAGCCTCAGCATTTAATTTAAGTTACAATATTTTGTATTTTTTTTATTTTGTATGATGTTAGATAAAATATATTTTCTCCTCATTTTTCTCTTCTCTCATACAACGTGTATGTATTACTAACATCACTTTAATCATTATAAGGTACCACTTTATTAACACAGAAAAATTATCTGAGCGTCTGGTTGAAGCGACGCGTGACCCGAGAGCTGGTGAGTATTTGGCGCAGCGCATCAGCATTGCTATACAGCGGGGCAATGCAGCTAGCGTCTTGGGCACGCTTCGGACTGGTATTGATATGGATCAGTTGAGCTACTTGTAGATTGTTTGCAACAGTCTGCAGTTAGCTGAATTGTAAATACGAGTTTTAATTTAATTCTTTTACTTGATTGTAATTTTCTTTATAAGGTTGGTATTGACCCGTATTTGGGTAACGTTAAGTTCGAACTATAAGGTCTCCTTTAGAAATCATAGAAAATGCATTATAATAATAATAATAAAACATTTATTTGCAACGTTAGGCATTACTGTCGAACCCTCGGCGTGCAAGTGTTACTCATATTGCACTGGAACAGTCTTAACTAAATCATTGCATGTACTTCCTGAATGAATTAAAACACAGCTCTGTTCAACATTATTCTCTATAGATAGAAACTAACCCCTTTATTCATAATAGTCTGTTAACTTCGGATATTGCTAATTCTCAATCTGTCTTCTTCTAATGACTTGAGTCAGAGTAAGAAATGATACTGCTTAGTAGATGTTTTAAGTTAGCAGGCCATATAAGAGAAATTAAATTAAATTTTATCATAAAGCTGTATATACCTTCTTAACCCAGACCAGTTCTTGGTCCATCAAAGTCAAATCAAAGTATGTAATGTACCCTCCAGTCCAGCCTTGTGATGTTACGTTATCGTCTCATCCACCACACATACCAGTATAAGAAAATAATAAAATAATTTATTTCAAATCAAGCAGTGAAATAAATTATTGTATTTGTACCTCGGTACTAAAGTCCATTGGAAACCAACTCTATTACAACACACTAAAGCTTTAAATACCTTGAGTAGATCGCCAACGACGCGCGCGATAGTCGCTACACACACAAGTCTCGGGTCCATTAGGTCGGTACACTCCAGTCTCATGCCGGCCACGAAGCCGTGTGACGTCACGTGCTTGCGGGGGGCGAAGGACGCGCGGGGGGCAGCCTCGGCCCCACACATTTGTAGGTATGGCTCCCAACTAAAGTCTTCTGCTTTGTACCTGAAATGAAAATAAATAAAAAATAATAAATAATGCTAGATATTTTTTTATTATACATACTTAAACAAGATGGCTTTTTGATATGGAAGTGGATGGCCAAATCAAAAACCATGACAGTTAGAGAAAAGTCGTGAAAGGAGTCATGACCTCGATTTATGAGAAAACAAAAACAATTTTTTTTAAATGTTAAATTGTAATAAGAAAGTTGGTAAAATCTGTAGATAAAAATTTACATAACAGTAATTGGGCTTGACCGATATGAATATATTTGTTTTGTTGGCGAGTTTTAAAGAAAAAATAAAACCGGCCAAGTGCGAGTCAAACTCGCGCACGAAGGGTTCCGTACCATTATCTATAAAAACGGCAAAAAAATCACGTTTGTTGTATTCCCATACAACAAACGTGATTTTTTTTGCCGTTTTTTTTTGCGAGAGAGTATTTGTTGTTATAGCAGCAACAGAAATACATCATTTGTGAAAATTTCATTTCTCTAACTATTACGGTTCTTGAGATACAGCCTGGTGACAGACGGACATCCAAGTCTTAGTAATAGGGTCCCGTTATTACCCTTTTGGTACGGAACCCTAAAAACTAGGCGATACGAAGTTTACGAGGTCATCTTGAATTTGTAACAAAACTTGGGATTGTACCAGTAGCGCCATCTAGAAAAATTGTTTCACGTAATTTTAAAACAACTTGGTGGATGTATACCAACACAAAGAGGAGTAAAATCAAGGTTTTTTATAATCTTCTTTCGATTAATCTTCAAAAGTAAGTTAATCAATTATTTGTCGCAAAATAACATAGTAGTTTCGCACTCACCCGTTAGGTGGCGTTAGGGGTATATTGTGCGCCATTGCAAATCCGACGGGGAATATACACGGCGAGCGTTGATGGTAACAGAACCAATCACCGCCAGACTCGTCTACTGGGTAGCAGTCCACTCGTAGCATCATATAGCCTGTCAGCAATAGATAGAATAATAGTAGTTAGTTTATACTTTCGGCTTCGTCTATGTGATACAAGGATAAAGAGTCTCACAGACTGACGCGGCCTGCGGTGGCGGTCAGTACATTACATATAAATTGTGTCATGTGAAACCCATAACGCGTACTGCGCCACAGACCTCTGTGGTAAAAAATTATCTATGGAACCGCATAAAACTATTTTTGATAACCTAGTCCAAAATGGTTTTTTGTGGTTCCATACATTATTTTTAGTATCAGATCCAAATCGATATTGGAACTGTTTTCAAGAGTAATCACCATGGTATTCATCATATTGGCCGCTGCTGGGAAGAGGCGCGCCCTTGCAGGTCGCATTAGAGAAGCTAGGCAGAGAAAGCGTTAACATAAAAGATAATATTCAAACTAACCTTCATTCAATATCTGCATAATCGTGGCCGCACAAAGCGATGACAGATTCAGCGGGTCAATGACCTCCAGCTTCATCCTTTCCGTAAACAACGGCGTCTCATTCGTCGGGTACTTATAAAACATATCCGGGATGGTATCTATAGGTGATAGTCTGCCGGCCGCGACCCTTGATATGTAATTCTCTGGTGCATCTAAGTCGTGGCCGATTCTGAAGGCCCAGCCGACTGGATGGATTAGCGGGGAGTCTTCGTGGCACCAGAAACCCATGTCGTCTGATTGGCTGTCGTAGTATTTGATGTGGAGACGTTTGCCGATTATCTCGCAGACTGTTGCTACCTGTTGGAAAAAAGGGTGTGGAAATGTACATAAGGACCCTGGTTGGCATAAGGGGCCTTTCATTCTGGAGCGTGTCGCCAGTTACGTGCAGCTCTGCCGATCGCATGCGCACGCAACTGGCGACACACTGCAGAATGAAAGGGGCCTAAATGCAGATCAAAGGCGCACGGCTTCCATCCAGAACAAAAAAATACATATAACAATAAGAAGCAAGGTCTTACCTTGCTTCTTGCCAATGACTCTTAATCAACGGGAATTACCCTATTAGTTTTGTGTGCACGATTTCATTGGAAATAAAAAAAAATACTTATACAGCTGTATTGATTGCGTTGACTTAAAAAATTTACCTTCAAGATCATAGGGACTTGAGTATTTGATGTTAATTTCAACTCGATACCTCCCACGCGTTCCCGAGTAAAGAGGGTTGACGGACGGACAGACAGACAACAAAGTGATTCTATAAAGGTTCCTTTTTTTCCTTTTGAGGTACGGAACCCTAAAAAACAACAGATTGTCGACGAGGGTTTTCATATTTTGTAAAAATTTGAAAACCCTCGTCGTTTTAATTTATTTACTTACTTTAACTTGTGATATTCTATTCTTATTAAGAACTTCTAGCACCGAGCCGATATTAAACCGCGATATGTTGCTATCTGACAATTTGCTGTAGAAGTTGAAAGGTAAGGTACGGGCACCAGTTAGCTGCTTCATTAAAAACCTGGAAAAAAGAACAAATATAACTTAACTTTCGAAAATATAACAAACTTAACTGTTAGAATTAGTTTTGAAACAAAACGAATACCTAAGCAACTAAAATAAGATAGCATTTCTAAGAAGACAAACCGAAAACGTCGATTTTCATTTATACTCCACGTACGCAATACCCAGGATATTGGAGTAAGATAAGAAAGTATAGTATTAGAGTATTCCATTGGTCTAGTACTTAATTAACAAAGAAATTTACATCGAATATTTACTGCCTACCTATGCCCTACCTGGAAAAAGGCCTTTTCCAGGTAGGAATTTTCAATTTTATATGAATAAATAAATAATGCTGAGCAATTGCAATTGCAGCTTGTGTTATGGATACTAGACTTGCTACTGATATACTTATTAAAATAAATTAAATAAATAGACATTTGTACACACATACATTGAAAATACCCAGAACACCGCAAAAATATTTTCAGATCGCACAAACATTGTCCCTAAGGTGGGAAATGAACCCATAACCTCCTACGAAGCAGGCGGACCTTAGCCCGCTCATACACCGTCCACGAATTTATTTTATTTTGGGTATATGCATGACTGATTTCAACTTACTTTTTCCAATCTGCATATTTATCCTGAATACTGGTCGGGGGTATCAAAGGCTTGCCTCGCAGCGCACACCAGCCTACAGGGTTCACTTCTGCACAGCATAGGTTCACCCAAAAATCCTTAGAATCGTCACTGCAAAAACCTTCATATCGCAGTAGACCCATGTATCCTTTAACCTGAAATAATAATAATAATAATCATTTATTTCAGACTTTAGAAAAGTTACAGATCTTATTTTAACTTATTCTACGGTCCATAGTAATATATGCCTTAAAACTAACATACATACAAAAAACTAAATTAATGACACGTTATTTGACAGCGAGACGTGACGCAATCAGGGTGTCAGCTGACGACGACGGTGCACGGCGGTGTCTATAATATAATAATAGGATGATGAATGAGAAGATGAGCAGAGGTCCTACTAAAACTTTGTGGCGTCAACTGGGAGTCGGGAGTGCAATAACTACTCACTAACATAATATAGCATTGGCACGAAAACAAACCGGAAACTTACGGCCAGGGACCGGGACAATTAGCGTCCCTGGTTTTGTGAGGCCGCTTCGGGTTACAGTGCCGCGTCAGTAAAAAATAGGTAAAAAAAAGTATTTTAGTAGGTATTGCATTTGTCTATTAGGGCTTAAGGTGAATAGTAAGGCAAATGACCTTGGGCATTTGGCAGCCGAGCGGGGACATCCCCGCGCCATCTATGCAGCAAGGAGTGCATGTTATCGATTCAAAAAACCGAGCGCGCGCGGTCCTGGAACCTTAGTCGATATACCCTATCCAAATAATACGCTCCACTGCCGTTAGATGGCGCTCACAAGTGTAGTACGTATTACAGAGTAATGGCGAACAGAGAGATCCTTGAGAGAAACAGTTCAAAGGAGTAATTGTATCAAAATATTATATGTGTAGAGAATGGTTAGGCTAACATTACTAAACAAAAACAAAATATCTAGTTTTTATCTGTAAACTGCATAGGTCTAATAGTATTTTAGTAAAACGAATATTATTAAACTAATTTTTGTTGAAGTTTTATTTATCATCATCATCATCAGCATATACTAGTTAAGTTTTTATTAATATTGATGAATACACTCTGCGTGAAAATATAAATTCACTATCTTGTCATTTTTAGGGTTCTGTAACTCAAAAGAAAAAAAGGAACCCGTATAGAATCACTTTGTTGACCGTCTGTCAACCCTCTTTTCTCAGAAACGTGTTAAAATTCACACCATTTATTTATTTATCATAATTACCTATAATCACCAACAAAAGAATCTAAATCAAAAATTCTTTATTTCCATAAATACAAAAATGTACACTTAGAAAAGGTCAAATTCTTAAAATAAAACACTGACACGGAAATAAAGTGGTACTTTTGATTTCTGTCGCTTCGGTATGTAGACAAAAAGTAAAGAAGCGACTAAGAAACCTTTAGCCTGTTAGTTGTTATTTTTCGAGTTGGAGCAAAACCCGTCCCAAGCTTTTTTATTTTCTAAATAATCTGATATTTTGTAGTAAGCCTTTTTGCACAGAAAGGTTTTGACAATTTGTTTGAATTTATTTATTTATATATTTTGCAACATAAGACATAATACTGTGAAAGTAGCTGAAATAAACAAATCTAGATGTGTGTAGAAGTACATAGTTTATAAACAACAGATACCTACAAATTAAGAAACTAGTTTGGTACATAATAATTAAATTAAACTACGATAGATGGGTGTAAAATTAATCCATGGTGCCCGAGGACACCGGACTCATAAGAGTCCGGGTAACAGGAGTTTCCGGTCCTGTAGAAGGAGTAGATCAGATGGTAGGTAGGTAGGTTACTAGTAGTAAGGTATACATGTTAATAACATATACTCAGGTTCGTAACCTTTTGGAGCCTCGATATAAATCAAACTTCTAAGTCAACGTAATCAAAAGTTACAGCCGTTTATGTCCTTTTTTTATTTTCCAAGGGTATCACATGCACACAAAACCTATAGGGTACTTCCCGTTGACCTAGAACCATGAAATTTGGCAAGAAGCAAGGTCTTATAGCACAAATAAAGGAAAAATGCGGAAATTCTTATATTGTTGTCTAATCACTAAAAAAACATTATTTTGATTCTCGCCATGGACCAAAACCTATAGGGCTAGAAGCATGATATTGGGCAAGAAACAAGTTCTTTTATTTATATAATTAATATAATGTTTAGTTACGGAACCCTCGTTGCGCGAGTCCGAGTCGCACTTGGCGTTTTATTTTTATTCATCTTTGTTTTCAGCGCTAGGTAAGAGGTTGGTACTTATGACGTGGTAAGTTGATCCGGAAAGAAGTAATTTACCGGAACCCTTTATCTTCTTTTACTGAAAAATAAAGAAATAAATATATTTATTGACCTGCAAGAAAAAATATTCTCTAAGGGACATAGTAGTGCTTTGCGTGAAAAAAACAGTAAGTAGGAAATTAATATTTCATAGAATATGGTAGGTAAACAATGTAATAATAAGAAAAATACATGACATGGTATCCCCCGATGGGATAGGTACGATTAGAAGAGCTTAGCGTTAAAAATACAGTTCTACAGAACTTCAAGTAACCTACAAGAGGTGAGCTGGTAGATGGCTGGTCTGGGGAAAAAGAAGTTGCTGAAGCCTTTTTTCTTCTTTTAGGTTCTTTCAGCTGAAAGAAGAATAATTAACAGTAATATTGACTCACAAGCAAAATACAAATAATTAAATAGAACACCCGTAATTCCCGATAGGATTGGCAAAACCGTATATGTGCGAAAAATACAGTGGGTAGGCAACATAATAGAATTTGGTAAATTTCTTACCGCTTGGACTCTATTGATATATTGAATGACAATTCACTATCATCAATTGTCACGTTGCATGTTTCCGTGTCCACATTACGACTGCTATGTGCAACAGAATCCGTGTTAATTTCTATTGCAGATTCAGATATTTGTGGTTGCCTGAAATACAAAATTATATAGGTAGATAAGTACCTAAGTTACATTTATTAGGTACCTATGTAAAAGTTGTGCGAGTAAAAAGCTAGTATTGAGACAGCGGAGTCTTAGTAATAGGGTCACGTTTTACCCTTTGGGTACGGACCCCTAAAATTGAGGGTTAATTGGGATGCGAAAATCGTTATTTGAATGAGTAAAAATCAAGAGTTAGGTACTACACAGTATTGGCTAGGTACCAACCTAAGTAGTAAAGGAATAAAAGGAATTTACATAGGTAAGTCTCTGTAACGGCACTACTCTACTCCATGCATCGATGCATCGATATTAGATTATGCCTGAGAACTTGACTAGGAAGACTAAACAATTATTTATTACCGGTATAGCATAGTACAAGATAGGTTACTTACTCAACAGCATCACCCATTTGCCGAACTTGTGCTTTTAAAGCATTTGCATGACGTGATCTACATTTTCGCAACCACTTCGATGGAACTCGACGTTTCTGTCCACGTTTATTTGCCATAATATAATTATAAGACTAAAACACAACTCCAGAAGAAATATTCGATACAAAAAATAACACTGCATTTTAGAAATTATGTACCTATACTTTTATTTTTGAAACTGCTTGAGTGAGACTCACGCGCGCGATCATACAATACACATAACGTAGGTACTAAAGTAAGATCTGGCAACGTCGCTCATAGTGCGAGCCGGCGGCATGTACGAGAGCTTGCAACGTCGCGTTTTCTCCTAGCGCGCGCCGCGCGCCCCGTGTCGCCCGCGAGCCCGCGCCCTCGCTCGGTCAGTTTTTGGTACTACAACATTGCCTGATCATATTTTGCGAGCAAACGTTTGTGGGAGAGTGATGTTTTAATAGGCGCAAATAGTTTTTACGTTAAAACTCCTTATTTTGACTTCATTTGAAAACAAATGGACCGGGAATAGAAGCGTACGAGCTATAGAAATAACTATACTGACTTTGGTAGTAAACGAATAAGACACACCGTCAAAAAGTGTGCTCAATTACCTGAAGATATTGTTACTTCAACCTTGTTCTGAGTGCTAACTATAACTACCGGCAAGCATTTGGAACCGGCACTAGATACTTTAAGATATGTGTTACCGGATATATAAATTTCAAACGTTCACGATCTATATTTTCGTCAGAAACATTGTCCAAAAAGACGTCGTTTTCGTCTTTTACCCTTACAATTCGCCTTAATTCACGCCGGAATGGCAGCGGCTGGCAGAGGCTAAGCGCGGCGACCACTTTCAGTGGCAAATAATTTAAAACTTCAGGTATCTACAAAAATATAAAACCAGTATCGTTCAAAAGCTCGAAAAGGTCGCGCAAATCTTCATGGATTCTGTGAACATAGCCTCGAATGTAAACGTTTTCTTTACAGGTTATTCTGAGCCTTTACAATACATATTATTATGACGGCGGCGTCACAACCTTCTATTCTCTGATTGGTGTTCAACGTGTCATGCCGGATTATTAGTATATACATAAATTTGGTGATTTTAAGTTACTGTCATCATCCCTATTAAACCATTTTGCGTGTTTAGCGACGTAGCACATTAAATTGCGTTGTTCTGCCTTGTCCCGCTCCTATGAACATGAAATCCTATGCCTATCCTCTTCACAAAATGGTGCCGTAGTATGCTCTCTTAATATAGATAAATAATTACGAACTAAACTGATTCTTACCTTCAATACAGTAGCCACCCACAAATAGTCACTATTCTTCTCATTTCCGTCATAATCGCTATTCCTGACTTCAACCTTCATTCCTTCAAACATGCTGTCCCACATTTCATGCAAGGGCGCGTGTTTAAAGAGGCTGACAGGCGCTGCGAGGAAATCGCAGCCAAATAACTCATCCTTCCATTCGTAGCTGTGAGACGCATTTGCAGACTGCTTTTTTGGGCCAGGCTGAAGAATTTGAGAAGAAAATATATTAATTTACGGAGATAATAATATGAAAATATTATAATACTTACTATAAGACTTACAGTCTCTCACTAAAGGCACAATTTGAACCTTACTAAATTTTAAATACCAAAATACGCAAAGGGCCCACATGCGGTCTATTTGCTAAAAACAGTCCAGTTACATGTATACCAAACTACCGATTGCAGCGGACGGGACTCTGGACCTGCACCTGGATTACGTGACTATGACGCACATGTTGAACCCAAAGCTTGTCGGCTTGGTAGTGAATGCATCGGAAGTTCATAAAATTTAGACTTCTTTTTCCAATGTAACACCTACTGAAAGGTTAGTAGTATTTTAATTTATTCTGATTCTTGTTGCATAGCTTTACAAAACTTTCAAAGGTAATTTATAAAAAGTCTAATGATGATGCTAACGAACAAAATTAACCTGTGGCTGATATGCTTCCTCCCAATTGTCCAACTGTGGCAAGGGCTCAAGTGGGATGAACCCCTCTAGATGCTCTGATCCCTCCATGAACTTGAATCTCCAGTGACAATGCTGTCTCCTCGAGTTACTGGCGTGGCATCGCAGGGAGCAAAACTTATTGTTGCGGGGGTAGAACTGCTCACGGCGACCAATGCGGCTGCACAACTCACATATTGCTGAAAAAAATTATCGATCAATAGAAAGTTTTGTTTAAGAATTTGGATAACTCATAATAAGATCTTTTTTCAAGTGTTCAATCTTGTCTCACGCGCAAATCTTTATGAATTGTCGGAGGTACGCGCGAGTGGCTGCACAGTAGCGAATTATAAGGTGTTAGAGGGACGCAGAAGAGCGAGTGGAGCCAAATGCTACCAACAACATAATATACACCTATGCGCGCCCTGCGATCGCCGCGAATTAATGAGAGTGCTACGTTTCTATACGTAACACGTTACGCGCTTTGCCGTTCGAAAGTACAGTCTTCAAGTACAAAATACAGTATCTGTAAAAAAAATACTGTCTAGGATGGAATAGTAATTATGTTGAGTATTTGACAGTACCATGTTAATGAAATTACCAAAATGTTAATGACAACGATTATATACAAGTTTTCATAAATATATTGACATGGTACGTCAATATATTTATCAAAACTTGTACACTCATAGAAATAACAATTGGTTCCCTAAAAATAGCATAATACATTATTTAAATACTAGAAATAAGAATAAACTCTGTGTGCCCACCATTAGTTTACAACACAAGATTAATGAATCTTATAAATGTTTAAAAGAGGGCAATATAACATTAATTGTGTGTATAAAACTCCAAGTGAGTTGGAAAAATTATCATGAATAAATTCAAACAAATTTTCAAACATATCCTTTGTAATAAATAAGGCTTACTACAAAATATCAGAAGAAAAAAGCTTGGGACCAGTTTTGCTCCAAATCAAAAACTAACAACTTAACCAGGTAAAGGTTTCTTGTTTGCTTCTTTACTTTACCTTAAAAAGATTGAAGTGAACAAAAAATTTAAGTGATCACTTTGTTACCTACTTTTTCTTATGTAATTTGAATTTCGAGACACGTCCAGGAGTCCTGCAAGGTCTAAAGTCAAGTCACTTTGATGTTATTGATTTACGTAACATACCTATAACTTGAAGTTAAGTTATAATATTGAAACAATGTTTAAATATTTTACAAAATTGGTGTAGAAGTCATTTTATATTTTTATTGTTATTCTACCCAGACAAGAATGACAGTGCTTGGCCTACAGCAAGAACCAACTTTAAACACAACCAATCCCACACATATTACATTATGTAATAGAGTACCTACTGGCTAACTTGCCATTGGCTTGCTTTGTTCAAGTTAAGTTCTTTATTTGGTAACAAAAATACGGTTACATGTCAAATGTCAATAAACAATAAATTAATATTTTATACGGAAAATACAATTTTTTACATATTTTCACCACCATACCAAAATATAAAAAATTAAGATAGTATAGTTACTACAAATATAGTATAGTTTAGTATATATACTAAGTTGGAGCAAGCTTTCACCTGGTATTGGTGTTGTTATTATTCTAGGTGGTGTTCGAAGTGTAGGTGAGCTTGGTGCGGTATCAAAGACTTTTTGTGCATTCTGTTCTTGTTCTGCTTTAAGTTTAATCTGATCTAATACTTTTGTTGATAAAACTTTTCTTGCTATGATGCTTCTTGCTTGGTTAGATAAAATGTTACCAGTAAATTTGTCCATTTCAGGATTTCCATGGTTTCTGTCCTTAAACAGTTTCTCTAAACGTTTGATGTAGCCTGGCCCTCCGGCTCTGGTCTTAAAGAAACAGAACATAAGTACTTGAAGTTCTGTTTCTGACCACTTTCTTCTGGCATTGTCACTAATAGGAGTTGAATTTCCAGGGGTCTCTTCTGATGCATCGGCAGAGATTGTAGGAGATATTTTTCTGCTCCGAGAAGTATCATCAGCGAAAGGTTGGGAGGTTTCGCTTTGTTCAGGTTCCCCGACAGAAGGCCAACCCCTAAAGCCTCCGCCACCGATGGATTGCATTCTGTGACATCCAGCATCGGCTCCAGACGTGCCTATTAATATTTGGGTTTTGGATTTACCGTACCCGTACCAACTTCTGAATATAGATGAATTTCTACAACCATGTTCTTTTAAAATCTAGAAAATGCAGAATCGACCATCACAAGAGTATCAAAGTGGCATTGATGGATTTTATTGTGGTTCTATGTGTGTGACTTACCGTAGCTTTTTTTATTCAACGGAACGATGGTAAGATCGTCAACAACATAGGTTTCGTTGGCAACAGCAGTATCTTCAATCGAGTTTGTAGCTTCACCGGCGTGATAGGCCATAGTTCACAGTTTTATTCATTGAATTAGATGAACAGTAAACTATTGCCGTAAACAGTTCAATACACATGACTAAGACTAAATATAGCCATAAATTCGTTGATAAAGAACACAACATGAAATAGGTACCACACGTTTGAAAGACAAATTTTCGCACTAAGTATTCCTTTTCTTTAGTACCTAATACTTTAAAATGCCGATTTCATTCACAAAATAAAAAGCACAAAAATCTACACACGTTATTTTGCACACAAAAACAAGAATGAATGAAATGCAAAGCAACAGTCTACTCTGTGGCAAAGAACGCACGAGAGCCACAGACTTACTATTAGTTGTAAAAGCCATAGGGCAAAAAAAAAATTGTCCCTAAACATGGCCGCCCGCGCGTCTTGCGTCTGCGTTCGCGGCGAAAACAAATCAAAGAAGTTGTTTGAGTGTGTCCATGAGTCGCCGTGGTGCGATTTGCGGAAAAGTGACATAATGACCCCAGTCGCAAGACGCGCCTCAAGACCGAAAGAAGGCTACCCACTATTATAGTGGTACAGACCAAATGAACAAGAGCGAGTGAAGGCTAACGAGTGGGATTCGACAATCGATGACGAACGTTCGCTCGCTTTCGCTGTTGTACCCACACCAAACGAACACAATGTGAAACAGCCGGCGGCGGCAACGCGGCGCGGCGGCGGTGGCGGAGCACGGCCGAAGGCGAACGAAGGCTCTCGTTTGGGCTCGCTTGCTTTCACCATGACACGTCCACACTAGTTCGCGTACGACCGCGTTTGGTGGTTAGCCTTCGCTCGCTCTCGTTCGCCTATACTCAATCTACGGTCTGTACTATTAAAGCTCTTTGTGAGTGAACAATGAACGAGCATAGACACTATATTCTGTGCACTATTTATGTTGAGTGAGGGGGGGGGGGGGGGGTGAAGGGTTCCGTACCATTATCTAGCAAAACGGCAAAAAACTCATGTTTGTTGCATGGGAGCTCCCTTAAATATTTATTCTATTCTGTTTTTTACATACATCATCTGTAAAAATTTCAACTGTCTAACTATCATGGTTCATGAGATACAGCCTGGTGACAGACGGACAGACGGACAGCGAAGTCTTAGTAATAGGGTTCCGTTTTTACCCTTTGGGTACGGAACCCTAAAGGCAACACTTTTCATTCGTTCATTTTCGTAAATAAAAATCAATAACAGACTATCAAAGTCAAAGAGAGAGAGTGGTACTCAAAGAGTATACAAACAAATGGTAATAATAGAACAGAATAGAAGAGAAAGTAAAGTAATCAAAAGAAAATGTCTTACGTAGTAGTTATTGTATACTCTTTGAAAATCAGGTAGTTATTGTCTGTTAATGTTATTGTATTTGTATACTCCTTGAAAATCAGTGTCTAAATAATCGAGTGAGGTAAGTTTTTGTATTTTAGTACTAAAAAGTCCAAAGGTTTATAATTTTAGACTTGTTATTTTATAATCCTGTCTTGTCTAAATCGATTGTTTTTGTTTTGATCGTCAATGCATGTAAGTACGTTCGTCGTCGATAATTTGTCGTAATGTGTGGGACATTCCGTGATTTACATTGGTAGTTGGAATCGTTGCAAGATACTTTGGGAGGTACGGTACCTTCTAAAAAGCAACAAGATTGAAATTCGCCATTTTATTCTCAATGTTCCCATTATCAATTTAATGAATAATTCTTCGTCTTGAACTGGAATCCCAGACCATCGACAAACATGTATTGTACGGTATCATCTACTTTTAATCTGTGATTGTACTTACGTGTCTTATCCTTGTTCGGGGAAATCCACGGTCCACCCACCACATTATTCTTTTATACAACATCAAGTGTGTACAAGTAAGTACCAGCCTTCCTATTTTATTACTGGAATTGCTTAGCCAAACAAAAATATTTGTTACTCATTTTTGTTCGTTGTGTTATGTTCTGAAGAAAATAATTATAATAAGGTTGGTTCAAGATACCAAATAATTTGCACGCAGTTTAATCAAACTAGTTGGAAGGAAGGTATTTTCCCTACACAACACCTGTACCCTAACTTATTCCTGATAGGTACCTGTTCAAGCTTTACAGTAGCACACATTAACAACAGGCTATTGTTAATTAACTCAGCATTTTGGATAAGCTTTACAGTAGTAAAGCTTGAACTTTTCACCCTGAGCTACAAATGAGCAACAGCGTACCTAACTGGTTTTCCCTGGATTGTTATCATTAGATCATCTATTTGAATAGCCACCTTGCTCATAAATATTTGGTCACACTTACAGAGAAAACTATCAGCAATGTCTTTGCTGTATTCATAACTATAGTAAACTTTCACTATGATTGCATCATAATTAAAGGTATGTTGCAAGCGCAGTTGTTGAATACCTACTCATTTTAGCACAATAGCGCAACCTCCTGCGTCGCAGGCGGACCTTCGTCCACCGCGGCACAGAGGTTGTCTTATTTCATTTCTTGGATTAGTATTTATCCAGTGAAGCTAAAAAGCAACATCATAGTTTTGAAAAATCACGACTAGCTACAAATACTTCGGCGATATCTTTGCCAAATCTCAATAGATTTTGATGATTCTTTTGTTGTTGTCTGAAGGCTGTCTGAAGGTTTATTTTGTAGTAGTCCCCATACTCACTAGTCTATTAGTTTCCATGGCAACAGCCGTAAACAAGAGGTTTAAGGATGTTTAAATTTGACAAACTATTAACTTGCAACAAAAGAATGTTTGAGACAAAAGTATTTGAAAAATTTTGTATGCCAACTAGGTAGTTGTAAATATCTTGGTGAAAACGAGGGATTTAGAAAAATATTAATGATATTTTCGCATTTCAGATTTGAATACCTACCTAACTGAAAAAGAGAACTAAAAATGGGAAAAGGTAAGAAGATTTTACTATGTATTTTTGTTAACTTAGCGAAGCCATTCATAAACATCAAGTTCTCAACCCAATACTTAATATACATTTATGGAATAGGGTGTACTTTTTGAAAACCATAGATACTCATTATGAATGAAATCGGAATAACTACGAGCCTTATATACGAGCCTTTTAAGAGGGTGATTAATGCAAAAATCAAGGAAAATGTGTATTTTTAATATGCGAACCTAGCATGTTTTCTTGTCAAACTAGTACTAGATTTCAGTTCTCACGGGATTCCCGTGGTTAAAAACTCGAATTACATAAAATTCTACATTTTAAGTTCCATACCTCAAAAAGAAAAAAGGAACCCTTATAGGTTCACTTTGTTATCCATCTGTTCGTCTGTCAACCCTCTTTTCTCTTATTTTTCCGAATTACATAGCCAGACTCATGTTTTATTAGAGTAATCGTAAATAGTTAGTAAATTAGTTCTTCTATTTCATGCATACATATATTTTAAATAATTAATAGGTAAAACCTAAGCAAAAACTTGAAAAAAAATAGGTCGCCTTATGAACATAAACAAATTACTTTATTGTAATTATGACAAAAAAACTGTTTATATTCTATGTAGGTATGTTACTTTTGAGGTACTTATACTACCTATTCTTCCATGGACTGTAGAATAAGTACTGGTAATGACAATGGGAATGAGATCTGTAATTTTTCTGTCATAGTCAATATTATGAGAACCATAACAGTGAGAAAAGCCTCCAACACAGGCCCGTTTTCATCGCTCGATAATATCGTGATGCGTTATTGCGATACCTATTTGACATACTTCTACCGTGTCGATAATATCGCAGCAGTGTATTAGATCGTACTATGTGTCATAATGTGTCCTAATACAAAATGTACTAAAAAAAGATATCGCAATAACGAATGAGATATTATCGCGCGATTAAAACGCGCCTCTGAGGAAGACGCTTTTATTACAACCAATTCTGTTTTTGATATTCGATACTCTGAACAAGCCATGTTGCACAAAGTTCTAAAGTTTTATTCGCACAATCACTTCTTAATGTAGCTGATGTTTTAGGGAAAAAGAAGGGGAAAGCTACGCCAAGCACCGGTTTGGAGGCAGCCACTAGTGCTCTGACACTTGAGGAAGGGCAAGCATCCACCTCAGCAGCCCAAACCGCCCCGCCTGCAGAAGGTCTGACTGGTGGAAAGGATACAAAGGTGAACCACCTAGAGTTGACTGTATTGTATACAAAGAAATTGAATCATTGAAAATTGAAATGTTCTTTTGATCCATATTCTTCTATTTTTAACCGGCTTCAGGAGGTTCTATGTTCGGCTGTATGTAATTTTTTTTGTATGTTGATCAATTTCTCGAACAATTAAAAACCGACTTAAAAAAATCTTTCGCGGACATCCCGAAATGGTCCCATAAAAATGATTCCCTAGGGATTTGTATTTAACCCGTGAACTGTAAAGCTTAGAAAACAACAATACTTTTGAAAAATCACGACTAGCTACAACAATTTTGGTGATATCTTTGCCAATTCTTAATAGATTTGGATGATTATTTCCTTATCGTATAAAGGTTAATATGTGATAAAACGAGTTGGTCTCATAAAAGTTTGACTCGAGGAATTTATGTGCGCCGTAAAACGTATTTAAAACACATCACATGATAAATTTCACAATCCCAAACGGTTTCCTTGGCAAGGGGACATCCATAAATTACGTGAGGTGATTTTGGCAATTTTTCGACCCCCCCGACCCTTGGTGAGATGTCGTGAGATTTTGCTCGACCCCCTCTCTTAATATCACGTAGCTTAGCTATGTAGTATACAAACAACTGTTCTAAATACATACTTTAACTAGCAGGTTACAGTACTTCTTTGTTTTAGGATGCCCCAGGAGCTAACGCAACAGCTGAGCCGCCGAAAACAGAAACTAAACCGCCAGAAGAGGACGTTGGTGGGTTAGGGTTGACCAGCTCGGCCAAAGCTCGAAGGCCGAGGAAGAAGAAGGCCTCTCTGGCTGTTTTAGAAGCTCAAGCAGCTAAAGACGCTCAAGAATCTGCAGCAACCGGCCCACCAGTGGCTCCTACGCCTCAAGCAGCTCAACCGGCTCCACCCGTACAATATCCTCCACAACAACCAAATGCTCCACAGCCTCAGCAGCCCCAACAGCCGCAATGGGGACCATCCCAACCTGTGCAGCCAAGGGGTCCACCATTCCCACAACAGTCTCGACCCCAACCGCCTCAACAGGTTCCACCCGGACATCCCCAACAGTATCCACCCCAACATCCCCAACAGTATCCACCTCAACATCCCCAACAGTATCCTCCCCAACATCCACAACAGCCTCCCCAATATCCTCCGCATATGGCACAGCCCCAATACCCCCCACAACAACCGCCGCGGTACAGGGCTCCGTTTCCCCAACAAGGAGCTCCTCAACATGGACCTCCCGGTCTACCACAATCTGGACCTCCCGGCCTTCCACAAGCTGGACCTCCCAGCCTACCACAAGCAAGGCCCTGGGGTGGACGAGGAGGTATATATTCTTTACTTATTCTTTTAACCGAGGTTGAAAAAAGGAGGAAGGTCTATGTTCGGCTGTAAATGTTTTTTTATGTATGTCCTTCGATTTATCCGTCATTTGGATGTTGCAGTTGTATAGATGATCATCCCGAGGTGGTCTCATAAATAAAATATTCCTCAGGGAATGGTATATATCCCACGAAACTTACATTTTGAAACTAAAAGATTCTAAGTCTATTTTTAGTTTTTCAAAACAATCTAATATTACGTTATTTTCTGCCCGCTCTTTTTCCGGATAAAAAGTTGCCAATGAACTTCTAGACCTGAAATAGGTAACTCATATTATATCAGGTCTAGAAGGACTTCATTAAAATCAAAATTACAGCCCAACCCGTTCCGAACCTAATTTAAAACCTAATTCTAGTAGCCGAAGAGCATAAAACTATTCAACCGCTGCGCTGTCAAACTACGAAAATTAGTTCCTTTCTATCCAGTAGAGGCACTGCAAGGCGCCAAATGTATGAAAAGACGAACTTTTTTCGTCATCGTAAACTACGGTAGAGTTCGCGCAAATCTTTAAACCCGGAACTGCGCAGTATTGGGCTCTTCCTCGTTCCTTTTGGAACCTTGATAATATATGCTACTCTTCAGAATTCATAAAGATTTACGCGTACTATAACTAAGGACTCTGACTACAAGATGCACACAACTCATTTGTTATAGAACCACAGCAGCAGCGGCCATCTGCTCCAGGACCTAGCAGAGGGCCCCCTGCTGCTCCTGCTCCGGCTCGTAAGTTTCATTAAAGTAAAATTAAGTTCATTTAAACTGTCAGGAAATGATGACTTAAGATGTACTTAAATCAAATTTGCGTGTGATTCAGCATTCCGGGGTTAAACTTGGCTTATTTAAACCTAAACATAATGTGAATAACAAACCATCACATCACAAGCAGTTCATGTATATAGGTAACGCAGTAGTGGTTAAACGTAAAAATGCCATCATTATAAGCTTGCTAATCAGCCACAGTATTGCTTAGTGCAATAGCTCGATAGGTAATTTTAATTTTGTTACCAACTGATGAAAAAATTCTAGAATCAGACAATTCGGGCAAATTGACGAGATTCCTGCTAGAAATGTTACTTCCCAATGTTATTAAAACGCTTGACACGTATTTTTTTAAATGAATAAAGTGACACGTGAAATGAAAATAAACACTTCGTGTTGTTAGTTGTTTTTGGAGTTGGAGCTGATTATGTCCTGAGAATTCAAAACCGGCTCGTATTTCGGCCACAGGCGGCCAGTCTCAATCCCAACGCATGGCTATCCATGTGTGCAGGACAAATAGTGCACAAGCGTGTGCACAATCATAACTGCACTCTCTGTTCCTTCACTCTCATAATCCGATGGGACGGCAGCCGACCGACACGACAACGGCATATAGACACGACCGGGGAGATGTCATGTGCTGGGCCAGCTTAACGAACTTAAATTAACTATCAGCCCTATATGTTATTGGATTATCCCTGGTTGCATGGTCATGTTACAGCATCTAGTTTGTTTTTCAGGATGTTGGGCGACGGTATCAATGTCAAGTGTTGGGCTGAGGTTACTTCCCCGTCCCGGTGAATTTTTATTATATAGTGCAACGTTTCGGCTTACTATCGGTGGTGTTTTTTTATTTGCAAAACAGTTATCAACAATCCTTTCGTTTTCGGGAAATATCAGTAACGATTACGAAAACGGTTGTGACTCGCGCTGCGGGCATGGTAGGTGTGAGACGTTGGTGTGCTAGTTAGTGTTAAGGCGGGTCTGCTTCCGCCTGTTTTTCAACAAAACATTGTTATACCTTGTCCACGTAAAAAAAAATCGCTAAAAAAAAGGCTCAGATGGTTCCAAATTCCAAATCGTCTGCGCTAGCTTCACCTTCAAGCTTTGCATCCCGCTACCAATCATCCTGTGTATTCTGATTTAAAAAAGTAGGTAATATAGACGCTTACGTTAGCTGCAAGGCAACAATATCAAAATCTATGACTTCTTCTTCAACTTCTTCATAAACAAAATCGGCTGTTGTAAAAAATCGAATCGGTAAGCATTATGACTATATGATTGTCAGTCGAACTACCAAACAGCAAGTAAGAGAGTGGAATAACTATAGGACACATAAATAAGGGGATGTTCTCCACAAACTCTGGCCTAAATGTTTTGTCGAGAAAAAACACGTTGCGAGTGTTTTTTCTTTTGCCGGAGTTTGTGGAGAACATCTCCTGCGTTCGTCTGCGGGAGGGACCCTCTTGCAGACGAACGAAGAAAAAACTCTGTTCATTGAACATTGCTGAAAGTAGCAGCGGACGTAAAATGTTAAATCTAACAATGTTTTGTTTAAATTTTGGCGCATAGGACACGCCTTTACAATTATTGCTTCACTTTGAGCTCAGCGCTCGGAGAGGCAACATCGTAGTTTTTGTAGTGTAGGGCTTTATAATCAAGCAATGTTATCGTCTTGAGGTTAACTCATGTAGAAATGAAAGTAGTAGGCTGGTTTTGAGGAGATTGTAACGCAGTTGAATGCATGGCTTTGAGGATACTAGAAAAGTAGATGGGTACTTACCTACTACAAAGGTTGAGAAATAAATAAATAATGAATAAATTGTGGGAGAGAGATAGGTATATGTGTGCGTGCATGCATGTATTTTGTTGTTAGTATGTTTAAAAAAAACGCCGTAGCATAGGCACATAGGTCTCCCCTGGTAAGCGCCAGTCCCTCTTTACCATTAGGGGTTTATGCCATTCTCGCGTTGGGCATGCGTTTTAGGGATGCAGTAGAGACATTAAATACAATTAAGCGTCTGCATATCTAACACCGTCATTGCACAGCACAAAAATGTGAATTCAAATATGAGCTTAACCTCAGAGGTAACGAGTTTAAGCGTAATACATTTTACATTGACAAAATGGCTTCCCTGCACGCTTCAGACGAGTGGGCTGCGAGCTGTGTCATCTGATTCCGTCAGTATGAAATGATCTAAATGTTACGAGTTAAAAAGCCTATAATTGAATACACAGTTTTGTACTGTGCGGTAGCGGTGTAACCCTGATTTGAGAAAGCTGCTTCTCTTAGTCACCAAAAGGTGACTAACCTTGTCTTTTGTTCTTTATATTTTGATTTTGAAGTCATTGAAGATTATTTCGTTGGTTTTGCGTCCTTTTTTTGCCGAATTTATGTTGATTTTTAGTTGGTTTATTTGTTAGATGGTAAGATTTCATAAGTATTTTGGTTTACCTTATTTCTTAGGTGACACCTGTATTTTTTTGATTTTCCTTAGTGAAAAATGTTATTGGATTTTTATGTAGTTGCCGGTATTTTTTTCTAAAGGAATTTTATTTTCAGTATTATTGTTTTTTTTAAAGAACGCTATAGAAATTTTGCCTAAGCCTCTGATCGCACGAATTTAAAGTATGTTCAAAATAGCTGACGCAAACTTCAAATGATATCAAAGATATCTGGAGAATTTCTAAGACGCAAGCAAGCTTGTGCCAAAACACAAGCCCAGCTTACGGCTAGGTGAATGCAGTGTGATTATAGCAGCGTATTTTTTCCAGTACAACCCGGACCGAGTTACGTCCAAACTGCACCAAAGCAGCCCCAGGCCGCTGCTGGCGACAAAAGCGCTCCGTTACCAAAGTCGAAACAAGAGTTAGTTTGCAGATATACCATCCCGGCTAAGGTGCTGGGAAATCGTGTACCTCATCAGAAGACGAAGCTCATTACTAACTATCTATCGATGACTATCGAGGCGAAGATAGTGGTAAGCACCAACCTACATTATACTTTCAACAAGAATTACCTATACCTACTCCGATTCAAAAACCTGGATTTTTTTTGTATACAAAGTGGTAACAAAACCCAAGGAATATTGCTGGAAAATATTTAACGACGTTGGTATCACCGAAGCAAAGCACAGAAGCTCGAAACAGTTTTAATGAAATCCCAAATTCTTTGCATACTATTTTTTTTATAATCGAAGAAACCTAAGAAATTAAATAAGTTCCCAAAAATTTTATATTTCGGCAGGCTCGAATCTGCGCCCACCCTCTGTACGGGTGTGCTCTAACCAACTAAGCCACGAAATCCTCGTCGGTTTCGTCGAAAATCTTTGGAAACTCTTACGGCTCTAGCGCCGTTGGCGCTATATAGATTACCCAGAGGGCACTATAACACAAAACCGAAGAAAGCTACTTTATCTCTGAGGGTGAATTCAAACCGCGGATCAGTTTTTACAGGATCGTTTTTTACGGATCCTTCGCTACTAGAAACAATTGTTTACTGATCCGAAATACTGTCGGGTTTGTGAACTCGCTCGTACAACTACATACGTCATCACAAAAAAAACGGATCATGTAAAACGGATGCTGTGTGAATGCGCCCATACTTGACATTTTATTGCGTGAGCGAAGCGGCGAGCACTAGCTAGTAATAAACAAAACTACGAATATTAATCAATTTTATCCATTACAGCACCGGTACGATTTTCTTTTCACGCCGGACAAGCCTAAGAAGGTGATTCCTTATGTCTACAAAATTTTGAAGGACAGACTATTCCCTAAGGAGTGGATAGCATTTGACATGTATAAGAATGGATATTGCCTTAATTTGCTAGACAAGACCATTGTAGAGGACCAATCTAAGAAAGAAAGTCGGCGTGACCATAAGGTAAGTCATTCAGGATTCTATAATACATATCCCAAAAATTTGCGACCTACACGGGATTTGAACCCGCATTCTCCCAGACAGTAAGGGAATGTGCTAACCAATTGCGTCACCAGGTACCAGGTCTTCTGGATTGGTTTTAAGTGTTTGGAGCCACATTATGGTGAGACTTGGTCTTTTGGTCCTCTCATTATATAATAATAGGCAAGCAGAACTGGCCACAACACGCGAAGAACGAACCGCTGGGGAAAACGTGTCATTGAGTGGGGACTGTGACTCGAAATCGTAGTGTAGGACGCCCACCGATCAGGTGTGATGACGACCTTCGAAAGACTGCAGGTAGATGCTGGATGCAGCTAGCTGAAGACGGGGCGCTCTGGCGCTACAATTTATGTCAAAATACTGGTAGGTGTAACTTTCAGGTGTCCATTAATACTGACATTATTATGAAGGGAATGTCTATGTCCGGCAGTAGACTAATACAGGTTGATGATGATGACACAAAAATTAATATTGCAGCAACAGAAAATTGATCCTTTGGTTAAGACTTATCTTATGATATTGTACGCACAATAATTGCCGAATTGTGTTATTTTTTTAGGTTGAATTTGTTGACCAAAATGGAAAAGTCATGTCGTTTGTAGTGAGCTTGAAGTATACCGGATCCGTTGACTTTGGGAAGATTCTTCGGTGAGTATATCTTATTATTACACACACGTGCATAACATCATCAGCACACATAAATACATAGTATATTACATCACTGTTACTTATTTAATTTTATTTCCTTTTTGTGCAAGCCTGATACGAGCACACATCCTGTAGTTTGTATAATCTTTGTATCATCCATATGTATGTCTGTCTATCTGTCTGTCTGTTACCTTTTTACGCCTAAACGGTTGAACGAATCTCGATAAAAATTTACAGGGAGGTAGGTATATGATATCCCGGGGACGGACATAGGCTAATTCCAAAGCGCGTGCGAATCCGCGGGCAGCATCTAGTGTCTTATTGGCGTTGCTTGAATTAAATAAATAAATACACTGTCACTTTTACACTCAAAAACACTGCACCGCACCATTGCTACTTCGGTTAACGCTATGAGGTGCAGGAATGCCCGATGAAACACTTAAAATTATATTTTTTTGATTAAAATGTGGTACATTGTAATAAAAAAAATAATAATTTTACGACCGAACCAAAAATATCGTGTCCAAGTCCGTCGATGTCCCGGCATATTTTGGCTCATTGATGTGCTGAAAAACCAGCACGCTGGATGAGACAGAAAGTCGTTCTATCTCTTTTCTTCTCGGGCTATAAGCATAAGTTGATCTCTGTCTTGAGTGAATGAGATGGTATGTGCGTGCACTAGCTCTATAGGCTTCTTACTCTAAGATTAGTATGGGTAAGTATATCAGTTTCCTAGTTACCAATAGTTTGGGGCTTGAAGGCGATGCTTTAAGAATTGTTCAGCATTGTTTATTTATTATTATTTCTGTTCACAGTCATATGAGTCACCAAGGGAGCTCTTTGGCCCTTCCCCAGGAAGAAGTCCAGTGTATGGATGTAATCTTGCGTCAAGGCACCCTTCAAGATTTTGTGAAGGTACAAAAGTTTTATACTATATTTTTAATGAAAGCTTACTGCCATTACATTAGTTTTTTCAGTTGCTTTGCTAGGTTCTTGTAACTTACTTTTTGTAAGTTACAGGAACCTAGCAAAGCAACTGAAAAAACTAATGTAATGGCCTCCAAGGTTTAATGATACTGTAGATATTAAATATGCTAATGCAATCAATAAATTTTAATTAAAATAATAAGAAGTCAACTGCGAGACTGACCACGAATGTTTGCAGCGCCTGCAATTTCGATTATATCTAAAGTCGAATAGACGAAACCTTTCTGTGCAAAAAGGCTTACTACAAAATATCAGATTATTTAGAAGATAAAAAAGCTTGGGACGGGTTTTGCTCCAACTCGAAAAATAACAACTAACAGGCTAAAGGTTTCTTAGTCGCTTCTTTACTTTAGTCTACATACCGAAGCGACAGAAATCAAAAGTACCACTTTATTTCCGTGTCAGTGCTTTATTTTAAGAATTTGACCTTTTCTAAGTGTACAATTTTGTATTTATGGAAATAAAGAATTTTTGATTTTGATTTTTTGATTTTGATTAGTATACTACCGTACCACGAGACACTTAGCGATACCCATTTTGCGGTATAAGTTTGTATGGTAAGCGACTGAATTAGCGACACTTATTGCATTTTACGTTAACGTAATGAAGGTAGGTGAATGTCCTCTATTGCCACGTTATTTGGCATCGACTTTTAATCTATGTATAATAATAAAATATACCTATAAAAAAAACAGAAAAAAAGGGTTCTTTCTATTTTTGTTGTACTTAGAAAAATAAGGTACAAAGGTACACACACACCTTTTACCGTACCATACATGGTACGGTTCCTAAATTTAAAGCACCCCGGGACCTGTTATTACAGTGGTAGTAACTGGTAGCAGTAGTATGGATAGATTTTCTTGAGGGTGATATAAATACGTTGTAAATTTCAGTGTGGCCGTAACTTCTTCAAGCGGCCCGAAAGACCCACCATCTTGGGCCAGGGTCTCGAGACGTGGACTGGTCTGTTCCAGTCGGCCATATTTACCAATCGGCCGTTCATCAATATTGACGGTAAGTAAGTTCATCTGTAAACAGTTCGTATTGCGTTCACTTCAGAAGCTATGCTATGCGGAGGCTTGAGCCGGCAAGTATTGGGCTCATTAGTACTCTACTCCAGCTGTGGTCAAGTATAGGCAGATGAAGCCGGAAGATGTCAAAATTTTCGTTAGGTTTACAAAACGAAGATCATGGTAAGTATATCAACTTTCATTTGAGAAAATAATCGCGAAAATAATCTTAAATTTCATAGCTCGAAACTATTTTTGTACCATTTTTTTATTTTATAAGTTGTTTTTATTATGGAGAAATGTCATAAAAACATAATATATGTATGTACAAACACATACAATGTTAAAGTTGACCCGTGTTCACTACCGTGTTGTGTTGGTTGTGTCGAGTCGCGGCAGCATATCGGTTTCATACATTTTTTATGATTAGAAATACACACATAAAAGTTACAGCAATATGGATAGGAATTACAATACAGGGTGTCCCGAAACTCAACGCCCAGCCGAAAACGAAAGACAGGTAGGTGGGTTCATGATGACCCGGAAAAACAACAAATTCATGGGTCTAACAATGGTTTCTGAGTTATAGGCTTTTTACAGAAAAAGAGAATTCACTGCCCGGCGCCAAACTTTTCTATGCTGCGACTAAGGATGTCAATATTTTGCGAATTTTATTTTTGTATTATAAACACAAATACACAGTTCATTAATTAATTTTGTGCGAAATAAAAATATAAAATGATTTCGGCTAACACTACGATTAGCCGCAACCTACCTTTTCCCTCGGGTCATCATGAACCCACCTCTGTTTTCGGCTGTCCTGTGTTTTCCTCTGTCTTCTGTTTTCGGCTTGACGTTGAGTTTCGGGACACCCTGTAAATACATTGTGTTGTATCGCATTAATAATATGTTTCGAACCATTTCTGAATGTATGACAATACACGACACAGTGGTGTGTTTTCAGAATCAAAAGCTAATCAGAACCATCTCACCATCCGCCAATTCCATTGCCTTTCTATAGGATAAGTTAAATAATGTACTGAATGTTTTGGGTTATGAAATAAAGCATTATCTATCTACCATCTCATTGCAGTTGCTCACAAAGGCTTCCCGATCCATCAGACCATGTTGGAAGCTCTACCCGCTTTCCAATTGGACGCGAACCGTCCGCTCGAGCAGCAGGGCGGCTTCTTCTTTGAACGCTTCAAGGATTTCGTCAAGAACTTGCGGGTAAAACTCATTTAAACTACACCTGTTCAGAAAATAGCTTATTACTATTCAAATCATAAGGGAGAAAGTACGTCAATGCAGGCGAGAGAGAAAAGTAGAAAGTAGTAGAGATTGCTCTTGACCGACAAGACCGCCAATTGTCATAAATGTTGTAATTTGCTTACTTGATTTGTAAATTTTTTCTCAGTTAATTGCGTATTAAAGAATGTTCTATCCATCTATTTCTGTGTCTAGGTCACATGCCAAATGATCGGGGGAGCAGCCGACGGCCAAACTCGTGAATTCATAGTCAACGCCGTCAAAGAGAACCCTAAACAGTTGTACTTCGAGAAAGATGACAGAAGTAAGCTGTCCGTTTACGACTATTTCCTCAAAGAAAAGAGATATAAGTAAGTAAAATACATCCTAATTATGAAGACTAGTCCTATTATCTAGCCTCAAGCTCTGCTTAGCTTTTGACGACCTCTCTGGCGTGGTGGGCCGTCTGTGACGCAGGAGGTTGCGGGTTCGATTCCCGCCATGGGACAAATATTTGGATCTGCAGGTATTTGTTTTGGGTGTTCTAGTCGTTTTCTATGTATAATAAAAAATATCTATCTATGTAATGTATTGTATTATGTATATCAGTTATCTATAATCCATAACACAAGCTCTGCTTAGCTTGGGGCTAGATAATGCTATTATATTATATGATATTTTTTATTATACATAGAAAACGATACAACCTTTAACAAATTAAAACACATCATATTATGATGCGATATTTTTCCTAGTGTAAGCAAGAGTTAATTACCTAGAAGGAGAAATCTCTTACTCTGGCAAGATTTTTTTTCACTGTTGTTCATTGATTATATTTATATCCCTTCAATAAGGTACTTCGTCGAAACCTTACGTCTTAAAAACAAAAAAATATTTTCAGGATCAAGTACCCGCATCTGCCATGCCTCTGGGTAGGTGTTAGGAACAAGAGCATTTACTATCCACTGGAATTGTGCACCGTCACTTATGGACAGGTAATTTAACAACACCATCATCAGCGTAATCTAGTAAACTGCTGGACATAGGCCTTCCCTTTAGAGCGCCATATCCTTGTCTTTAGGGCTGAATAAAAAAAAGGACTACGTTATCGCTTTACACATTTTTTATAGTCTTTGTGTAAGTCGAAAAAATAAATTTACAAACATTTCAAAATTCAATAACTTTATTTCTTTAGGCTTACAAAATAAGCACTTAGACAAGTCAAATTTTATAGATAAACAGCTTAATACTAGTAATTATTATCAAATAAGAAACAAAATGTTATTGATTTTGTTCGCTTCAATTTTTTGTCCACTAGTGGAAGAATTTCGACTAAGAACTTGCGGGTAAGACTCATTTATACTACATCTGTTCAGAAAATTGCTTATTCCTATTCAAATAATAAATTTACAAACATTTCTACTAAGACTAGGCTAAATAGAAGACTATGCATAGAGTATAAAGTGTCGCGCTACGCTACAGCGCTTTGTTCGATACAGAGCGGGTTCTAAGGCGAATAGCCCTTCTTGTTTTGGGCGCACTTGAGCGCTCTGTTCGATACTAAGCGAGTTCTAAAGCGAATAGCCCTTCGTGTGTTGGGCGCACTTGAGCAGCGCGATTTCATAAACACCACATGTGTGGTGAAGATAGATATCTTATATCTTTATATCTTCTGAAGATAGATGACGGCTAAGCTGTGATGTATTTTTCAACGTTGTTGTATGTCAAAAACTATATCTTTACTACTCTAACTTGTACAAACTGTAAGGTAAAACCAAGGATGTCATACCGTCACATGTTAAACGTCTAAAATACACCAACGACGGATTATGGGGTTTTCTGAATCACCTTCAATCTCTAAATTCATCCCACAGTCATCTTCAATCACTAGTGTATTCATCATTTGACGTATGATCTGCTCGCAATTTCAGATAATAAGGAAGCAGCTGAATGATACCCAACTGGCCACAATGGTTCGCGAGGCCGCCACGCCACCACACGAGCGCCTGCGTAAGATCGAGGAAGTCGCTGCCACTGTAAATACTACATTTACTTTTATAAAACTGAACAAATAATAAAAATGCTATTTATTCCATTTATTGGCAATGACACTACCAGCCGCACTACCAGTAGTGTCATTGCCAATCAACGACACTACCAAGACTATTTTGGATTAAATTGTACAGACAATTGTTCAATTCGTAATATTATTGTTCCGTAATAGATAATAATATTACGAATTGAACAGTTGCCGCCAAATCTTCTCTTTTCCGCTATGAAATAAAATAAAACCTACTATTTAATGAATATTGTGTCGTATTTCAGATGAATTATGCCAATAATGCTTACTTCAAGCACTTTGGCCTGAATATCTCCAACAAATTCCTTATGGTGGATGCCAAAATACTGCAACCGCCGCAGTTGAATTGCGGCGAACAAAGGGCTACTTGTCCGAGGTAAGTTTTCTATTCAACTAGCCCGGGGTTTCGCATGCGCTTTTCAAGGATAAAAAAGTAGCTTAGGTTTTCCTGGGATACCTTCTTATCTAATTTAATTTCATTACAATCTGTTTTAAACATATTAAACCCTCCTTGTTTTCATTGAAGCGAACCCCAGGTGTGTTTGTCAAACTGGGCCTAGATCTCACGGGATTCCGTGAGATCGGGATCGTGGTAAAAAACTCGAATTGAGTACATAAAATTCAATATTTTTTTCTTCGGGTCTTTGAATGTGAATCGGTTGAGAAAAAAAAACAGGAAAGTGGCAAAACAGTGCATTCATGATTTTTCTTCTCAACCGTTGTGTCAACGTAATTTGGTTCGCCTGCTCCACGTATTCCTACTAATCTATCTCTACTGGTAGGGAAGAACGGATTTTTTTTTCCACCTATTACTACTAGGGTGGAAACGTGGATATTTTACTGCCATGCTGTCTCCTATGATAAAGTACAAATACGAAGACAAATCTTAAAAAGTGAATAAGAAAAATATGCTCGCGATCCGTACCGTCCTCATTTTAAATCTTGATTGTTAATCACTTTTTGCGCAGCCGTGGCCAATGGAACTCCGCCAAGCTGATGAAACCAGAGGCTTTGACATCTTGGGGCTACATCGGTCTGGAGCTGTCGCCGAATGCGTGTAACTTCGAGTACACTAAAAGCCTGGTAAGTGTCACGATCTTTCTAGGGTTCCGTATCCAAAGGGTTCCAACTGAACCCTTTTTCTAAGCCTCAGCAGTAGAATAAAGGAGTAATTAATAGCAAGTAATAATTTGCAATAAAATTGTCACCAAAAAATTCACTTCCTACGGGTTTTAATGCCGCACCACTGCCTATATAGAACAAAAAAACCTCCCTTGTCCTCAAGTCCCTCGTAAAGGTATGATGCGTTGGTTTTCTTAAAACACAAATAAGGTTCGTAGTTAACCCGCTTACATCCGTAATGAGAACAAAGAAGCAAGTAAGCTTTGGTTTTTAAACTGTAAGTCCATGTGTAAATAAATAAAAGAAATGAAAAAAAAATTAAAAAAAAGTGAGTGAGAGCAAAAACTCGCGTTAGAAATCAAATAAGGCAATATTCATTTAATGCCGTTTGAAATCCTGACTTATGAGTTCATGACCTTACCTTAATAGAACAGCATAAAGTTCTTCCGTGATCAGCGCATGAAACTGTGCCGAAATATAAGGAAGCTCATTTATTTTATATCCCGTTGTAGTAAATGACTAGTGTAACCATGATCGTTTTAAAAGTTTTAGCATCAAGATAAGTTGGTGTTAGCACTGATTTATCACCTGTTTTCCTAATTTGGGGATTAATTTGTTATTCCAGATATTGCAAACCGGCCGCAGTATGGGAATGCAGGTGTCTGAGCCTAAAACCGTCGCGTTTAATGTACCGCTCAAAGACCTACGCTCTGTGTTGTATAAGGCGGCCAACGACCAACAAATCAGGCTGATGTTCGTAGTCGTACCAGTGCGAGGGAGAGAACACTATCACAGAGTAAGAAATATACTGTAACTACAGATTTACTAGGTACCAGATAACTTGGTCATACAGGTCATTGACCTATCTTTTTCACGAAATCAAAATGGGGCACAACATATAATTTAGACTTCTTTCATACATTTTGGAATCTTAATAATATTACGCATAAAATTATAGACCTATGTTATTTTGAATTTATATACGTTTTAGATACTTCTGATATTTAAAAAAAATCAGTTAACAAAACACAACCCAAGAAATTTCGAAATTTTTTGGGTTGTGTTTTTTTAGGGAGGAGGTAGCTCCTTAAATTGCCAAATTTAATTAAGATTTGATCAGCCGTCTAAGCGTGAAAAATTAACAGACAGACAGACAGGTTTATATGTAAATTATTTAATTTATCTAGTATCCATATCAAAAGCTTAGCTTGGCGCTAGATGATGCTGTGTGAATTTTCTCGCATTATTTATTTATTATTTCAATTTGTGTTTAGGTGAAGCAGCAGGCTGAAATCGACGTCGGTATACTGACGCAATGCATAAAAGACGCGACCGCAGCCAAGCGCATGAACCCGCAGGTTATCAAGAATATACTGTTGAAGGTAACTTACAATACCATTTAATGTTCCTACTTGCCCGCTTGCACGACTTGTTTCTATGAAACCGCTTAAAGGCTATTCATATCCCATGAGAACTGTTTTATGTGATAAAATAACCTATGTTTATATACAGGCTGGGGCAAATTTTTGGCCCCTTAAAGGTAGCTACCTTTTCTTACCTATTTTTTTCTTCAAAATAAAATAGAAGGTTCCTAAGAACAAAACCTTCTAACTACAAAAGAAACGGTAGCTACCCTTAATGGGCCAAAAATTTGCCCCACCCTGTATATAATAATAGCCTATGTTTGATTATAGAATTGTAGCTACATCTATGCAAAATTCAGCCAGATCTGTTCAGTAGTTTTGGCGTGAAGAAGTAACAAATGAACATCCATCCATCTTAACTTTCGCGTTTGTAATGTTAGTGTGAAGTGTAATAGATAATTTTTAAAAGCTGTCGTGATTGTCTTATTTTTTCCATCGATCAAAAATGTCCGGCTTTGCCGGCCCCCCTCGAACTACTTATTTTTGATCGAAGATTTTTTCATACAAATATCCATTCTGACGTTACGAATCCCGGTTTTCAGTGTACGAAAAATAAAGGAGGATCGCGCCGGCTTTAAAAATGTATCTATACATGTTAGCCTAGCTGGTTGCAGCTTATGGCTTGGATTATGTGAACAGGCTATTTGATTACATTGAAAATAAGTTGCAAATTGTTTTCCTAGTTAGTGACAACGTTACAAAGCGTAATCAGGTGATTTTTATTAAAAAATATGCCTAGTTTAGGTAAAAAAAACGGGATTAAAATTACAATTTTTTTATTATACATTGCACGCGACGCGACGTCTTCTACAAAATTATATGTTTTCACAGGTTAACTCAAAGTTGATGGGGGTCAACCAATGTCTGGACAGCAAGAGCATACCAGCCTGTATCCAGGCAGGCGGCGTGATGATCGTGGGGGCGGATGTCACCCATCCCTCTCCGGATCAGGTAACTTCATCATACATTCATTCCTGTAACCATGTCCACGTATTTATTTTTTGGTTGGTATATGCACGCTGGCTGAAGATATTGACAGTTGAGTGCTATCTGGAACGGTCATGAACGCGCTGTCAATGCAGTCAGTTACGGTGTCAATGTCATAATAATATCTTATTCTAGGTACGCTAAAATCGATATCTTCGCACTCACACGTGTTTCGAATTACCGTGAGCGCGACAGCGAACGTCCCGCTCGACGTCTATCAATCATCAATATAGCGACTCCGCAAACGTATTGAAGGAAGCCCTCCGGCCAGGTGGGATATCGACCGGCGAAAGACTGCCGGCAGACGACGGATGCGGCAAGCTGAAGATGGGCGCTATGGCTAGTGGAGGCCTATGCCCAACTGTGGACTATTATAGGCTGATGATGATGGATGGAACAGTATTTTTACCCGCAAGGCGTGGGCAATGTTTTTGAGTGTTTCTATGTGGATGCCGGGCACTCTAAATTTAATTACTTGCAAGCATCAAAACGGTTAATCCAATTTTGATAAATGAGTTGCCGACGTTTCTAACTTGACCAAAAAAAAAGTAAAAAGAGGTAGTCTAATCCTACAAGTCTTTTAAATTTCCAGCAAAACATCCCGAGTATCGCAGCGGTTACCGCCTCCATTGATCCGAATTGCTACTTGTACAACATCGAACTGAGTATTCAATCCCCGAAGGTTAGTGTGGACGATAATCAAAATACACTTTCTATACAAAGAAATTAGAACATAAATAAATTTGAACTAGTAGGTACGACGGCAATCTAAGGACAGGGCGCTATGGCGCTCATTAGTGGAGAACTATGTCCAGCAGTGCAGCGTCTGCCGCGCGGCTGACGCTTTCGATCGCGTCCCGCGTTTACGAACGCGTCAGCGTCAGCGTCGCGCGTTTGGCCGAAGCATAAATGCGGACAAAGTAGTATTTACTCTTACCTAAGAGCTTCAAACTTATCTTGCCTTAAGTAAAATTTATAAAAAGCTCCTATATCTATTAACACTGACTTATACTTATAATATAGGAGGAAGTGATCAAGGACTTCTCCGATATAATGGCCGATCACTTCAAGGTTTTCATGCAAAACAACAACGGCAGGGTTCCAAAGAAGATCTACGTATTCCGCGACGGAGTTTCGGAAGGGCAGTTTGGACAGGTTAGTACTTTAGTAGAGACCAAAGCAACACTATTTTTGAAGCGACGTTCTTCAGAGATAAAACTACCAAGTGCATAATTAATTTGCCTAATTAATGTTTAACGGAGCCTGAGTTTTACCCACAGAAAAAATAGCCTAAGTGTAATGCCAGATCTAGAATATATTTCTGCATAACTTCAGCTCGATCTGTTCAGTACTTTTAGCGTTATCGTACGTATTTTATCTCATAACTTCACAAATTTTCAGTGTATAATTTAGTAGCATATTTTTTGAGGATGAATCTTGATCCAACAAAAAATGTAAAATTTGAGTTCAGTAGTTTTTGAACCTGAGTTATCATAACCCTCCCCTGTCGGTAGTCGGGTAAAAACTGGTGATATGTACCATACACAACAATGCTTCTTGAACAAGCATAAGTAAGTATCTATTGTGTATATTTCTCAAAAAACCCTATTGATGCTTCTTTAAGTTAAGTTCCTTGATCCTCCTTTAAGTTTCACTAACTGTGCCCGGGGCTTCGTATGTAAGTGTACTCTTGTGTCCGCACTGAGACTCAAGTTGGTCCATTGTGCGTGGTTTCTGCTAGCGCAGCCAGCCTAACTCCGTCCAGAAGCGCAGAATCTTCCTGGGGTCTTCACAGGCTTCGCGGAGTGACCTCGGTTGGTTGAGGATTTCGTGTCTTTGCGCCGTTACTCCCTCGCATTCCAGGACTACGTGGGCAGCTGATTCTTCGTCGCTGAGACATCCCCTGCAGAGAGGGCTGTCTGTTGCTCCGATGGTGAAAAGGTGTTTATTTAGTGGGCAGTGTCCTGTGAGTGTCCCCACTAGGACTCGTAGGTCCAATCTGGTCAGGTTCAGTAGGCGTTTGGTTAGCCTTGGTGATACAGTCGGAAGTGCTGCTCTTGCCTGGCGGCATTCTTGCAGGTGAGTCCACCGTTCGTTATGCGTTTCTTTGGTTTTGACTCTTATCCATGTTCGGAGTTGGGAGAATGGTATGGGAAGGATGTGCCCGGGGCTTCGCCCGCGTATAGTTTTATTTTTTTGCGCAGGATCCTAATTGTTATTTGATAGTAAAGTTATTCTGCTTTTCCGGACTGAGACAAATCCTCCAAATGAAAGATGATTAAAATCAGTCCAGCCGTTCTTGATTCACTTTAAAGATACCTTCTTTATTTCTTATAAAGAATCAGTTCCATGAGAAAACAAAATTTAACATAAGTTTTCATATAACTTCAATAAATGATCAAATAAACCCAACTTTGTTTTGTATTGAGAGATATGTTATATAAAAAGAAGATTGATGAGATTATTCAATATAGACTCTGTAATTTTTCAGATAATGAATGCCGAACTTACGGGATTGCTGACCGCTTACGCTAGATTCTCGAGGGAAAAACCAGAGGTTCTTTTCATGCTGGTACAAAAAAGGCATCATACGAGGTAAGTCTCATGTTTTATTGCGGCTGTTGAGAAAAATCATTGAATTTAAGGAGCCAAGACGCTCTATATTGGTAAAAACATCCATGACGGTTGATTGTGGCACCAGCCCTAAATTCTGGGGTGGGCAGTGAGCCATCCTCGGGTGGGTTTTGCTCCCATGCCCACACATATACTTTTAGATACTTGATTGTAAACGTTTACTACAGAACTGCTTTTGTTTCTATTATTTATTGTAACATTTCTGTGTTGACTAGCAGCGCCTCGCGGTTTCACCCGCGTAGTTCCCGTACCCGTGGGAATTCCGGGATAAAATATAGCCTATGTCACTCCCTGAAAAGTAAGCTTTCTAATGGTGAAAAAAAAATTGAAATCGGTTCAGTAGTTTTTAAGTTTATTCGTTACATAACAAAAATACATACAAATCTTTCCTCTATATAGTATTAGTATAGATTATTTATCGGATATTTATGGCGTACCTACCTTTTGTTTTATTTTTCCCTACGTTTATATCGCGTTACAGCGACCGTGGTTGTAATATCGTGGATAAAAATCTTTAATATACGATATACAGATAGCGAAAATTTTAAATTTATAACATTTCTGTGTGTTTTAGACTCTTCGCCCAGGATAGAAATAGACGCATTGTAAACGTGGATCCGGGCACCGTTGTGGACACTGAAATAGTTCATCCTAAGGAGCTGAACTTCTTCTTGGTAAGTTGAATCTCGAAAACATCCACAGTGCGTCTCTCATTTTGGTCTGATTTAAGTTACCTTTTGCTAGATTCTTTTCAGTACAAATATCAGTTACTAACTCGAATCGACAAAGGATGTAAGTTATTAACTTTAATAAATTAAATCAACATAGTTTACTTCTAGTTCCTTGCAATCATCGCATGTCATTCATCTTACCTCTCAAAAAAATATACTTATTCAAATGGGTGTGTCTCCCAAAGGTAACTCTGAGGTGGCAGCCTTTCTGGCACAATGTACATACATATCCATACAAACCTACCCGTATCTTACTAACTATGTCTATTTGTAGAGAAAAAAGGTTGAGATTGGTCAGTTGTCAGTCAATCTATGCACGGAAAAGTTTAAAGGTTATTCTTATTATTTATGTGCCATGGGAACTGTTTATGGAATACAAAGTAGCCTATGTTTGATTCCAGGCTTAGAGCTGTAAAATTTACACCGATCCGTTCAGTAGTCTTGAAGTGAACAAGTAACAAACATCCATGCATCTAAACATCCTTTCGCATTTTTAATATTATCGTGATTTTCGCGCAGGTGTCCCACGCAGCTATAAAAGGCACGGCGCGCCCTACACGCTACCACAGCGTTTGCAACGACGGAAACATCCCACAGGACGAAGTGGAGCAGTTGGCATTCTACCTGTGTCATTTGTACTCTCGCTGCATGAGGTAAAACTTTAAAAGTTTTTTTTAGGGTTCCGTACTGTAAAAGGTAAAAAGGAACCCTAATATTATCAATTTGTTGTCCGTCTGTATAGTACAAGTACTGGAAAAAATTCAATTATTTTGATTCTCGCCATGGACCAAAACCTATAGGGTACCTACTTCCCGTTGAGCTAGAATCATGATATTTGGCAAGAAACAAGGTCTTTTATTTATATAGTTAATATAATGTTTAGTTACGGAACCCTCGTTGCGACTAGCAGTTGACTGTTTTTTATAAAGGTGTTTCCATTTTTTAATAACTGTTTCATAACATGTTTTGAACTTAATGGACGCACCTTTACATCTACTAGAAAAAACGGGTACACAGTAGACGTTTGGAAAAGCGCGCGCCACGCGCGATCTGAGCAAAATCTTTGTTTTTATTTCAGATCCGTGTCATACCCGACACCGACATACTATGCTCACCTTGCGTGTCTGCGGGCAAGATCTCTCACTTAGTAAGTATCCAGAGTTACTTGACATTACAATAAGCCAATAAGCAACCTTCATAACATCAAGAAGGTCGTAGACGGATTCCCGATGCAAATACATGCAGTTTCTTTTCAATACACTGAAATAAGAAGGACATTATAATTTAATCGGATGTTTTTTTTTCTGTACGTTCTTTCATACTAAACTCCTATTGTTTTGAATGAGCTACCTATTCTTATAAAACTTTTGAAACTATCATGGTTATAAACATAAAAGTCATTTATAACGGGATATTTACCATCATTTGATTTTTGAGTTTTCCAATATTTCGGCACGGTTACATGCGCCATGATCATCACGGAAGAACTAAAGTCACTGCGAGTTGGTTTTTATTGGCAGATATACCGATCTACCCTCATTCTTTGTCTTTGAGGCTGAACGCAGACTTGAATCACGATAGTTTTAAAACAGGCAGACTTGAGTCACGATAGTCTTAAGACAGACTATTGCTATACCTACAGAAGTTATGAAGACGCGCAAACTCAAAGTGAGGAATGTGTCTTCAAACTATCGTGACTCAAGTCTGCGCTCAGCCTTACAACCAACGTTACCACCGGTTTCATTTTCGAACGTAACTTTATCACCGCGTGTCGTAACACTGACGGTATCAACGCGGCCTGGTTAGTACTTAAGTTTTACCGCGATCATGACGCATGAAACTGCGAAAATATTGAAAACTCAAAAAACAAATCATGCTAAATATCCCGTGATCAATAACTTTTATACTTACTCATATATATCTTATAATTATAAGGTAGCCACGAAAATCAACCAGAAACGTCCTTTTCCGTTTGTACGAGTACGGGACCAGACGTCGGAAATCTGTACCGTATTGAAGTTATGAAAATAAGATATTATTTATCGCGTTTATTTTCCTATTTTTTCTGACGTTTCGACAGGTTTACACACTGTCGTGGTCACGGGATGACTAGTATTAATAATTATGTGTTCAAATCGCGTAACTTTTAAAACTTGTAACTTTTAAAATATTTATAAGATATTAATACAGTTTTTTTTCACAGTGGTCAATCGTTTGAAAACAGCGCGTTGGAGACTAAGCCTCAGCGACTTCGCGTTATGGACAAGATGCTACGCAGCAGCCGAATGTTCTTCGTCTAAACTCTATTCTCATAATCACAACACTGTTTCCCTAGAAACAGTGGTGTATTAACCATATTTATAATTTATACCTTAAATAATCAATTTATTGCGGATGTAAGCGGGTTAACTTCGAACCTTATTTGTGTTGGAAGAAGTCCCTGGTTAAGGGACGAAACGTTGGTGTTCTTCCAACACAAATAAGGCTCGAAGTTAACCCGCTTACATCCGTTATGAATTCGTCAAACTATGAGTTTTTATAGTAAAATAAAATAATCAATTTACCTTACCAACCTTTTAACAGGGTAAACTCGCCCTATATTCTTATCATACAATAACCATAGCAACTTAAGTTATTACTTTTTCTCACAATTGCATAGTCTCTCTAAGTAACCCAACTGTATCCACTTCCAACATGAGTGGTATATATACACTGTCTTTGCATGTAAGTTGTACTGCGGTGTTGGGACATGCATTTTATGTTTAATTTTGATATATTATAGTCACACTCATTGAAATTTCATTGGTATCATAATTTCAATCAATATTTAGTAACAAGTCTATAATATAATTTTAAAAAATACAAAAAAAAACAGTAAAAATAAATTTTTACGTTATACCATATCACGTGTTATTTGGCTAAATTCCACTTAATCTGGTGATTTTAATCTCGCCTTATTGGCACTTGTGTTATCAGAATCAACTTTCATAAGGCGCCGCTTGCTAGAATCAACTTGATACTTATTCACGATTGTCATTTTTAAGTAGCTATGGCGGATTCAGCCTCGAAATTATTATTTACTTGATACATATGAATGACTAGCAGCGCCTTGCGGTTTCACCCGCGTAGTTCCCGTTCCCGTGGGAATTCCGGGATAAAAAGTAGCCTATGTTCTATTCCAGACTATAATCTATCTCTGTGCCAAATTTCATCCAGATCCGTTCAGCCGTTCTGGCGTGATAAAGGAACAAACATCCATCCATCTATCCATCCATCTAAACTTTCACGTTTATAATATTAGTGAGATTTCATTAACTAGTGAAACCAAAATCATAACGTATTTATTTATTTGCATTGTGATATTATTCGTTATATTTTTTAAGATTTTTGAAACCTAGATTTAAGAATCTTGTGTGGAGGCGTGTGTTTAACATTAATTTTCTTATTCGATGTGCCGCTTAGATTAAAGGCGAATAAATAAATGTATAAAACAGCTTACAATATTATACGCACTATTTAGATAACATCAGTAAACAGAGTGGCTTTTTGAGATGACAGTGGATGGCCAAATCCGGAACGATGATTTATCCTTATTAGCAACCGAATCCGTGTAAAAATACAGTCATACTTTAAGATAAATCTATCGGTTCGATTTCCTGCAAATGTACAATATTTTAAAACAATCTACAGTGTTTATTTTCTCATAATTTGAGCCCATGACTCTGTTCATGACTTTTCTCTAAGTCTCATGGTTTCGGATTTGGCCATCCACTCCCATCTCAAAAAGTCAACAGGTATGTTTTAACACGGTTAGCCTTTTTTTGCCATGAGTTTGATGTCATTATTATTATGTTCATTAGAAGGTTCTTTTTCAAACCTTTTTGTTGATCACTGCAATCTGATCTAGCTAACCGTACTACGTACCTACCTACTGCTCTTCAATGTTCTTTTTAGCTGTACTTCTCGATTTATTTTTAAAATTTTAATAAAGATTTCTAAAAACACAAAATGTTTGTTTTATTTCTATCGTAGTTTAAACAAACACTCGCCGCACTCGTTCATCCTGAGCTCCGTGTAGCGACTGGGCAGTAAATGCGTTAATGATAACATTATGCCGGGTACAGACCAAGCGAGCGAGAGTGAGCGAAGGCTAACGAACGAACGCAAAAGAACCAGTGTGGACGTCATTGTGAAAGCAAGCGAGCCCAAACAAGGGCCGTTCGTTCGCCTTTGGCCGTGCTCCAGCGGCTGTCGCTACATAAAAGCAATATAGAACGAACGTACGGAGTGAATCCCACTCGTTTGCATTCGCTCGCTCTTGCTCGCTTGGTGTGTACCCACCATTATTTCTCAGTAGTTATAACTACTGAGAAATAATAGCCTAATGAGAAATAATACGTTTCGCACCATTAGTAGGTACCCTTACTACACTTCACGTTAGGAGGAGATAAAATTTATACGACTAGCTAATAAGTGTGATCATTTTATTTGTGAAAAGTATTGTAGAAAATACACTTGTTTCTGAGGACCATGCACTACCTACATATCAAATAGGTAAGTATATTTACCTTTATTTTTTTCACAGCTTGCCTGTAAAATCTTCTAGCTGTAACGCAAGGTTCGAGCGCATTGTACCGACAGAAATTCTCGGTCATGATTATCGTATTACCTACGCTTAACTAGTCACGTAGATAATGTAGGTAGGTTGTTCATAATAACAAGAAGAGTTCAAGCTCTGTAAAATAATCTAGCATATACCTACATAATAGCTGTCAGAAATTACCGCTGCTAATACCAACTATAAGAGTTTTAGGTCATAACATTTTGAGGCACAAAGAACAAATCGATACTAGAATTGGTTGGTAGGTGAAGTCGGTACCGTCCGCAACAGCAACAAGTCTAGATGGACAGACTGGATGACCTTACAAGTAGGTTTATTGCTGTTCGTTGCTAAGCTAAGCGCATCACTTGGATGAATACAGCTCGACCGATTCAACATTAAATTTATTTATCTACTACCTAGGTATATTCGGCCCGTGGCTCGCAAGCCTTGTTTCTAAGGAAACGTTTTCAGGTTATTTTTATCCCATGGGAACTGTTTTTTTTTTATCATTTTCTTTTACGTTTAAGTTACCCGAATGCCTACTAAGAGTGAAAGTAGTTGAACTTAGTATGACACCATCTTTACTAACGTAATTTCGTCTCGGGGGGCACCTGGTGGCCCCGATACAAAGGATAAAAGTAGGTAGGTAGTAATTAATATTTTTATGAGTCATCCCGTCACCACGACAGTGTGTAAACCTGTCGAGACGTTGGGAAAATAAGGTAAATAAACGCGATAAATACCCGTTAAATAGTATTTATAATTATAAGTAGTCTGTTTTAGTAGGCCTAGAACTATCTACATAAATGCAATTTAACCCGATCCGTTCAGTAGTTTTGGCAAGAATAACAAACGTCCAACCATCCATCCATTTAAATAAACAAACTTTCGCAATTATAAATAATAGTATTGTGAAGAAAAGTATTTTGAAAAATGGGAAGAGGTCCCGAATTGAATTATTCGGTAAAGCTTTGGCCTCCTGATCTTTATGCAGTACGCTGCATACTTACTGCGGTGCCGGACACATAATCGTATGAAAAACATCTAGCTAGAGCATTGACGTAATAGAAGGTACTTTTATGAGTGGTCTTTTGTTCCGTCGAAGTCTGCGTCAGCGGGCACGGTGATGCACGTCGTACCTAGATAATAGGGCAGCGTAGGTACTGATCCGGTTGAGTGGAGACCGCGACTTGGCAAACGTAGTGTAGGACGCCCTCCGACCAGGTGGGATGAGATTTGCGAAAGACGAAAACGGCAGATGCTGGATGCGGCAAGCTGAAGACAGGGCGCTATGGCGCTCATTAGGGGAGGCCTATGTCCAGCAGTGGACTGATATAGGCTGATGATGATGATGAGGTACTGATCCAGAGACCAAGGCATATAACTGGGCTCTTTTATGCAAGGGATTTTAGGGTAGGATTACCTAACGGTCGTTCATAATTCTAAATACCTAGTTATCAAAAAGTTTGATGCTGGCCGTACCACCAAACTGCATTCTTGTTACGGTCATCCATGGTCACTCAGTATTAATGGCTTATTGATTTATCATTATAAATTGAGCAACAAATTGATAGATCTGTATCAAATTGTTGAGTGAGTGCTTATAAATTATACACTTATTGAACAGCTACCTACCTATGTATATAATCTATCTCAAAGAGGCTGCCTTGTTATTTTATTTATCACTATCGGTTACGGAAATAACACTGACAGCTGATCCGTAGGAAGGCGGGTACATGATTTTACTTACATAAAATATATGAAGCAGTTTGTATTAAAAAATACTTGCTCTACCGGTTTCCGCTTGAAATTTTAGAGATCCGCCGATTTTGGAATGCGGAAAAAAACCTTGCTGGAATTTCATGTTTTAAAAGTCCAGAATTCCCCCTTACCGTTTTTTTCTTATTCCAGTTTTGTAGGGTTTGACTACGGTATAATAGCCAAACTCGACGTAGGTGATTTATTAACAAACCACCCATTATTAACGTAAAATTCTCTCAGTTGCCGAATCTTTTTATAATATACAATTTACCTACATTACTTGTCGAATTTAGATCCTTCCAGCATTAAAATATTGCGTACAATTTTATCTGAAACTTAACTCCAATAAATGAGTTTCAGATATGTATTTGTTTTGTGTCATGGTTTGTTTACAAACATTCTACAAGGAGTTTGGCTAAGTTATAGTTACGACCTTGAGCAGTGGTAACGCTAAGAAAGTATCTGAAAGTAGTTGACGACCCCACCACGCCACAGACGTGGTGGACGAAGGCCTGCCTGCAACGCAGGAGGTTACGGGTTCGATTCCCGCCTCGGGACAAATTTTTGTACGATCTGCAGACATTTGTTCAGGGTGTTCTGGTCGTTTTCTATGCATAATAAAAAATATCTATGTATTGTATTATATTATGTATACATATATCAGTTATCTAGTACCCATAACACAAGCTCTGCTTAGCTTGGGGCTAGATAATTCTGTGTGAATTGTCCAGCATTATTTTACTATAAAAACTATAGTAGTTTGACGAATTCATTACGGATGTAAGCGGGATTATTTATTCCATTTATGTCCACCATTATTTTTTATTTTATTATTCATTTTATCTTTGAAAATTCCTGTAGAGTCACAGAACTTCAAGGGCCAACCAATGATGATAAATCATTAGATACCTATCAACTAAGTATAGGTACTTAATAGGTACTCAGAATCTAGAATTCTAGATTCACTACACGAGTTATTCAGTTCATCACACTAACATTACTATTACGAAAGTTTAGATGTTTGTTAATTTACGCGAAAACCACTGGATGGGGTTGAAACACACTAAAACCTATTATGAATGGAAAAGTTTGGATGTTTAGATGGATGGAAGGATGTTTGTTACTTCTTCACGCCAAAACTTCTTATCAGATCGGGCTGAAATTTACATACAGGTAGTTCTAGGCGGGGAATAAAACATAGGCAAATTTTGATCCCATAAATCAGTTCCCTTGGGATAAAAAAACTAATAAAAGAGATATAGATATTTTTGCTCTTCGATATCTGAGTGCAAAAGCCGTTTTTATCCTCTAGCAGGCTGAGTGCAAAGATTTTTTACCTCGTGTTCTTTTGATTCCCTCGCTGACGCTCAGAATATAAATTTTTGAATCACTCGCTGCGCTCGTGATTTATGTTATGATTATACGTTTCCATAGAACCAACGCGTGTGAAACTAGTTTTAAATAAATGTAGGCCTGACCCAGGAATAATACAGGCAATTTTTATGGTGAAAAACGCAAGCGAAGCAGCGCCGCGGGCATAAGCTAGTATTCAATATCAGACAGAAAGGACATTGAACGTCTAGTTGCGATTCGAGGAAGTGATCACAAGGTTGGCATCCTTCCTTCCGATTCCGATTATCCTATTCTTAATAAAGAGTAGGTATTGGTTTAATTGATAATTTGATACCAGCATTAATTAGCCTCGAGCATGGGTGCGGCTGTTGAGTCAGATTTCCGTATTTCTTGGTACTAGGTACTGACTAAAAATGTTGCATTGGATGATGCAGATGCAGTCGATAAAAAAATCTTAAAAGCACGCGGTGAGAAACGAAACAATTATAATACTTTAAGCTTGTGGTGCGAAACCGCGCTACACCCTACAAATAAATAATATTATGACCACAAGTAATAAATGTGGTCATAATATTTTTGAAAACCAAAATAAGTATCTTTTTTTCAAGACCTAGCCGTTAGAACCCCCAATAATAAATGTTTCTATGTTTAAAAAATACCTATTCAGGGCACCGTTCAGTGTCGTTAAACCTGGTTACAGTAAGTGGTCCTACCACAAATACTTTTGTAATGTGTCACATAGCATGGTACTTGCCTAACCGGGTCATTACCTCTAGGCGTAGGTATTTAGATACTCTAGGTCAATTCTCTATCTAGGTATAAATAGTCAAGTTACTCTAGATTGGAAACTATACGCTAGCCAAACTCGATCTGGAATGTTTGTTAACAAACCACGACACAAAAAACTAAAACTCACTTGCTTGGCGTCGAGTTACATGATGTAATTGTAAGCAATATTAATTAAACAAGTATCTCAAATCGACAAGTAATGTAAACTGCTAAAAAGTCGCAGCAACAGAGTGAATTTTAGGTTGAGTATGGGCGGCGGTTTGTTTACAAACATTCCACATCGAGTTTGGCTAGTGTAAAGATTATAGGTGGTTTCTTATCTCGTAGCAATTTCGTAGCACTTAGCGCGCGTTGATGTCTTTTTCACTGGGCACGAAAAATTATGCTACGAGACTGCCCATAGGCTTTTTACGATTTTAATGAATAGGTACCTACTATCTATTGTATATTGTAACAAGTTATTTTCCTTCTATTTTTTTTCGATTAGATACCGCGATGCAATGCGCAACGGAGGGTGGGAAGACCTCCCATTCAATGGACCGACGACATTGTAGCGGTCGCAGGGATACTAAGCGATAATAATACTTAATAAATCAGTGTTATGCTCACATTGTAGTCGTTTTCTTAACCTATTTTCTTTACCTTCTACACAATACTTCGGATAAAATGTAGAAGTGACATGTCAAAAAGTTTTTGTAACTATCGCTCGACGATTGAGAACAATAACAATCCATTGTTTCCAAATCTTTTGTATTGTGGACACGAGATGGGACCGTTTGAGTAGGTATTTTTTTCGTCATTTGAAATTAGACACGAGACGGTAGTAATCTAGTTGTTTACTCCAAAACCTTATGACACGAGATAAGACCATACCGTCGATGAATGGAGGCGGCTCGGGACCGCTATTCATGTCCTCGTTTGGGGGCGACCTATATTTGGCAGTGGACGTATACGGGCTGATGATGATGATGAAATGATTATAGAAACTATCTTCGTGGCAGCACGCTAATGGACTATTTAATTTTACAAACGTAAATAAAAAGTAAAGCACTTTTTGTCTGGCGTGATCGGATGAAACTGTTTGGCACCGTTTGCCGTGATTGGATGCACCGTGATCGGTTCCAGCGCTGCAGCGTGATCAGATGGGACTACCCCGACCCGACCGAGGATGGAAAGTTGTAATAATGAAATGTTGCTAGTTTGCTCTTGCTAACGCACTTTATTGAGATACATTAAAATAATCAGGGGCCCAATTCTGCTAGCTATGACTTTACTACGACAATGATACATTGCATTGTCATAGTAAAGCCTAGTCGCCGAATTGTCACGTAGAATATTAGATAAAAGAAACTATAGATAGTGCGTACGGTGCTATTTGAACTGAGATATTGGTAGAATGGTTTCAACCTTAGACGCGCGTCTATTGTAAGGTGCTTTTACCTAAGGTTGCTTGATGTATCATTCTGTGTCGTGTACCATTAACAAAATGAAAAGATTATTTAGCAGAATAGACCCCCTGATTTCCTGCCACAGAACCAACGAATGATTTCCGTTCCGTATTTCAAGTATACAGAACTTTATAACGTTAGATAACTAGTAAAATTTTACCTAACTTAAGGTAACAAACGAAGGCCTTCACCTTGCAGTGCACCCCGAATGGGCCGTGACGGTGAAAAACGTTATTTTATTCGAATCGGGGCCAAGTTCAGTGGAATCACCGATTTGTGTGATAATAAAATGTAGACAAAAGTTATATAACAGTTAGGTACGGAAGATTTTTGTTTAAAGAAAATAGTTAAAATAAAATAAAACCTTGCTTTACGTTACCTACATTTGTAGACAGGTATTTTATGGTCAGTGAACAAGTTAAAAGTGCCTTGTAGAATAACATTATAAGATTTACAGATTTCACATGAATAGATAGGGAAAAATCAAGGAATAAGTAGGTATACCTAGGTAATAAGGAAAAGTACAAGTTCCTTTTAGATGAATTAATGGATAGGGCAACCGAACCGAAATTATTGCATTGTTATGCATTACATTAAAGTTTTATTTAATTTAAATACAACCCAATACACTTTATTGCACACCAAGAAAATACTAAAAAAGAATAAAAGTGATCTCTTCCAGACAGCTTTGGGATGGACACGAAGCAGTTTTGCACGTATAGACGGTGGCGTATTACTTAGATAGATAGATAGATAAATCATTTATTTTTCGTCTGCAGACACACATATAAAAAAATAAACAAAGTAACAAAAGTACTTAAATATACAATACATAATATTAAAACACATATATAATATAAAATACAAAGCTATATAAATAGCTCCCTGCAAAACCTCAGATCATTGAACCATGGATGCGCTAACTGGGTCAGTGTCGAGATTCATCTCTAGCCTTACTCATTTTTTATCACCATCTGAAAAGGAAGTTACCTCCATTCAGATAGCAATAGACGTAGTACGAAATATTATTTTTAACCTTTTAATTGGTTAGTTCAAAGCGTGGTAGTTAAATTCAGTTACAATTGAAGATGATGGCGAAAAGGTATACATCCTGTATTGTCTAACAAAAAAATGCGTTCAACAACCACCCTGATAAATTGTATGACTGTTTTAACAACAAAGAAAACGCACTTTCGCGACTGACCTTTGTTGAACAATCCATAATGACCCTTATAGAACAGACAATTTTCAATATTTTTAATTTATATAGGTACCCTAATTGTTACGGTAACACCATGATTAAAGGACAGATATAAATTATGATAGATTAATAGTATTATAGAATATAATAAATAAAAAATTTAAAAGGAAGGTAATATATTTCATACAGACCTTCCTACGTCACATTCACAAAACCGCAAACATTCTGACATAATTTCACTGAAATTATTCGCGAATAGGTCGCTGTCTGGGCTGGATGCAGGAGAGTTAGGTGCAGCGAGGATGCGTGGGGTGACGCGGAGCCCGCTGACGATGGACTGGACGGCGGCACAGCAAACAACCTTTGCTTCCGGCCCCGACAAGAGTTTTCGGGCTCGTTGAAGCGACACAACGCATAACTCAGCTTGGAGGCGTATATTTGCCATGAAAGATCATACAAGTGGCTTTTTGTACAACCAAAAAATTTTGGCTGTAAGTAGAGCCGTGTGATGCCGGCTTAGAATTTGCATCACTTCAACTCTTCGCGGGTGACGTAAGACGCGATTATGGAATATCCACCGGGGGTCGGGCAGCAGCACCCTGCGATACCCAACCCGCATGTCCAGCGGTGGGGTTTAGGTTAATGAGTACTCCCTAATGTTAAGATCAAACAGGGTACTTAACATGGGAGGCCTAGAAGTCTAGCAGAAGCGATGTGTTAGAAGTATTGTTTGAAACGGAAGATTTTTATTTTCTACGGATCTACGGCCATGACCGTACGATGAACTTCGATTACCTACGTAATAATTGTAAGCGCGTAATATAGCGTGCAAAGTAATTTCGATTGTTATGTCTGACTAGTGGGTCAGAGTCAAACGTGGTTATTGGATGTAGTTGAATTGGTTTCTGTTTTGTGCCTACTGTAATAAGCGGTATCAATATCTTGTCAAGTTCAAATCCTTCTCCATTGAAAAGTATGTGCCTAAGTAGCAGAACGTACAGTTTTCTTCTAAAACGTAACGTAGGGGAAAATAAACCAAAATAAAAAAAGAAATATCGAAAAAATAATCCTTAACAGTTTTATTCTATCAAAAAATAAACATGCCGTTGAGGATAAAGGATAGGAAATATTTTACTGATTGCACAAGGAAACTTACATTAAAATTAAATCAGTTGAGTTTCCTCCAGATTTTTTACAACAATCTTTAGTTAGCTCAACTGATGAGCAATACAATCGGGAGCGTCCCCAAGACGGTTCATTGCCGCGCTTGGTTTATGTTGGTAATTTATAATTCAAAGCAGATTCTCTACTATAAATGCGTGCGAAACCACGAACGGAAGCTAGTTTATAATCATAAATTCAGTAATTTTAACGATCACGGTCAATTTTTGTGACTTGATTTCAAGTGCAGTACAGAAATATCTAAAGGATTTTAAAAAGTACTCTGGCATTGCCCTGCATTGGGCTGAGAGCAATCACCTTCGGTTACCTTCAACCACCTTCGACTAATACGGAAGTCGTAGTCGGTAGGTATCCAGTTTATTCTGGTTTTTGACATTTCGAAATAGGATCAAATATTACATCGTTGTATAGTTACTAGGATGTAATTTTTGATTTCCATTTTCCCATTTCCTTTATTGACAAAGAAAATTACAACTAAGAATAGAAACAAATTAGAACAAGTATGTATTTACAATTGAAACAGTTGAGCTCACTGCAGACTACCGCCAACAATCTAGATGTAGCCCAACTGATCCATATCAAAACCAATCGGAAGCGTCCCCGCTGGCTACATTGCCCTGTTGAACGAATAATCGCCTTGGTGTAGGTTACTCCCAAGGGATGTGATTGAATTTGAAACATCAAAATGTGTGTGATTTTTTTACGAAGGTGATCTGCGCAATTAGGTCTTCTTCGAAATTCGAATTAACCCTGTTCAGAAGGTGGACTAAAAACAACTAAAATTTTACTATTTTCTCGCAGAAAATGTGAAAAGTAGATTATTCTCCTCGCAAAGCTCTGTTCGCTTCTCGCTAGCTCCTCTTAGGCATGATCAAATCTCTCTCGCACTCAGGATTCTCGCATTTTAGAAACCTGAGTCCTGTTCAATAATTCGTGCGCCATTAAATCCTCGGGATTCAATGACCCCCGTGACGTAAGGTAAGATAGTAAATTGTGCACCGAGTGCGTAAAGCAGTGGCTTTACGCACTCGGTGCACAATTTACTATTATGTGCTCGTAAGTTTTCTGACTATTCCACGTTTTGACATACGCCTGCCTCATTTTCATCTCAATACGGAAAAGTCTGTGTTTACCAGGTGCAGTAAAATAAAAAAGTATTTTTTCACCTAATACCTACCTATCTACTGATTTCGTGGTGAATAATTTAAATCTGTTTAAAAAGCGACTGCGTAGGTAGCAGGCAACAAGGAATTTAAACATAATTTATGTGACACATTATAAAGCAATTAGTTACAATGGCTATATTTTTTAGCTTAGTACTCTTTACTTTATTCAAAGTTGATTAATTTGTTTGCAGAATGTTTTTTTTGTTTGGAACTACGCAACTGAAACAATAAATAAAGTCATTGGTATTACACGTAGCTACAATGCTTAACTATGTATGCTTATTTCACTACCATAAACCGATACTATATCTACTCAATGTTTCACTAGCGACCCACCCCAGCTTTGCAGGTGTAGTAAAGCAGTTGTATATATAAATAACTCTAAATAGGTTACGTATATTAAGGCGTTATTATATTATTTTCTTATAACAAAGGAATTAAAAAAAATATTGAACTTGTTTGTGCGTAAACCTGTTGAAAAGTCGGAGAAAAATAGGTAAATAAACGCGATAAATTCTCGTGTATAGTTAACACAATGTGTTTAAACTAAGGCGAGTTTAAAAAAAACTTTATTAAACCAATTTTTTTATTATTGTGAAACCTTTATTTTATTTTTCAATATAAGGATAAACGTATGTCTTGTACTTGATACCTGTCTTGTATATCTATAATTCATTTGAGTTATTAAATATTGGTAGGTACTGGTAGGTAAGAAAAAAGTATCGTAAAAATTAAAATCAAAAAAGAAAGAAAAATGCTTCAGGTCCCTTTAGTCAAACATTTCCTTAGCTATGCTTCAGTTACCTCATTAATTTATGAGTACACCTAGTCATCCCCTGTTAATCTACAATTTTTAACCCTAGACGCCTTCCCACTACCTCAGGTCAATAAACAAATCTTGAATAAAACTTATAAACCGGGCGTCAAACGCATACTTCCCGCGTTTCGGAGGTCGCCCGCTGTCCTATATAACACGAACACATCGATAAACCGTTTACAACTACCGTCGCCCTCACACCGTCACCATCCACCAGCCTTCAGTACGTTAAAAAAAACAATTAAAACTTGTGAAATTCCATTTTTTTACGTGATCTAGAATTTAAGCTAACGCACGGCATTGGTTATACCTACTTAACTTACCACCACTGTGATTGTTGCAGCGGGAGCTCCAGTCTGCGCGTACGCATAGTCGAAAGAGCGCGCGCAACCGTCCGCCAACTACTGTGATACTGTGACAGTGACCGTACAATAAACACGCACCATGCATTACTACGTTAAAATCGTAAGTTTTTACTATTATCTTATGAATTAAGGATTTAACCCTTAGTTATCTTATTGCCCTAGATTCCTTATTTGTAAAAAAAAACTTCATTTAATATCAAATAGTGTAATTTGTTTATTAAAAACAGCTTCTATAAATCAAATTAAACAAAAATTATCCCTGATTTAACAATGAACCAGCTGTTTAACAATTTAATTACCATAAATATTAATAAAAAATAAAATAAATACCTAGGTACGTAAAAAGTTACCCAGCTGTTATACGATGTGTATTTTATCGTCTATTAGGTACCTACTAAGTTAATATTTTCTTTGTAATACATGAATGATTTTGCAAAGTCGTTACGTTCGTTGTTCCGAAAGGATTCCGTTAGAGTTTTATTTTAATTAGCAATACTTGATCGAAAAGGGTATTTTGCTGTATAATAAAAAATATTTTCATTTAAGATGTAATTTATGCAAAGTATCACATCCCAGCCGGAAGACATCGTTTACTGGACATATGCCTTCCTCAAAATTAAACTAAGTACATAAACTTACCAATTACTATTTTAAATAAGTTCTCAGCATAAAAGAAATCATCAAAATAAATGAAAGTGTCAAAAGTCACGATGGAACGAAAAAAAGTAAGCAGCGAATGTGCGAATGTTAACACAACATTACATAAGCTAATAAGTTGTTAGTAACCTTAACTAATTGCGTTAGGCTATATGTGCAAAAAAATATGGTTTCAATGCCCCCGGCAAAAACTCAACAAAGAGATAATTACCATGAATTAAATCAGAATGAATTTTGATTTAAATACTTCCTGAAGATACAAATCTGAACTTTGTTCACAGGCCGTTAAAATTACAAAGACGTATTACAAGTGATAAATAAAAATCCACGCACATAAATACATTATACATTAAAGATAGACGAGAGAGTCTTTAGTAACAAAGAAAATTACAATCAAATAATAGAAACCAATTAGAACCAGTATTTACAATTGAAAGAATTGAGCTGACTGCAGACTGTTGCAAACAATCTATACAGGTAACTCAACTGATCCATATCAATACCAGCCGGAAGTTTCCCCTAGCTAGACACTGCTGGCTGCATTGCCCCGATGTATGACAAGGCTGATGCGCTGCGCCAGACCCTATTATTATTATTATTTCAATAAAGATTATACATTTAAGCAGACGCAGTGCATAATATATTGAAGAAAGAAATAGCTGCCAATTGTTATTTATTTATAGAGGTATTTTAGGGTTAACATGAAGTATGACATATTTTTCTTTCAACCATGGTGCAAAGCGCAACTAAAAAGCGTGTCAAGATCAATGACAAGATGACTTGGGCGATAAAACACCGTTTGGAATCTTTCCGACATAAATATGTAGTAACTTATACATTTAGGAACTTAACTTACATAAATATTATGAAATACTCTAAATTAAGATGAAGAAGAAGAAATATTTAATTTTTTTTGATAATTTTTTTAGCATCTGATATTTTACTTCGATCTCTACTTTTTTTATCATGTAGTCTTTATTAACAAAGAAAATTACAATCAAATAATAGAATTAAATTAAAACTAATTTACAATTGAAACAATTGAGTTAACTGTAGACTGTTGCAAACAATCTACAGGTAGCTCAACTGATCCACATCAATACCAGTCGGAAACGTGCCCAAGTTCTACTATCTACTCAGCCTCTGAGCATCTACTTCTGGGCATAAGTCTCCTTCATCCATTACGCCATTCTGTCCGGTCCCTGGGGGTTCGCCTCTTTGTCTTTGCTAGTTTCTGTGCCATCATTCCGTAATGGATGTTGTCCATATTCTGTCTTACCTTCTAGCCAAGTGTCCTGTCCATTTCCACTTCAGACTTACGATCCATTTTTTACTTACAGCATAAAATAATTTTGGTCGGGTCTCAATCAACCACTTTCGCGCATGGCTGAAAATACCTATTTAGAAGCCATTCTCAAACTCGACAACAATAATTCAGATATCGCATACCATACAGCTTAGCCATATCCAAAAACCATATTTAGTTTCAATCATATCGTAAATCTTATAAGAAACAATGGACAATTCGACAGCTCGGTAGCTCGTTACCAAATTAATGAAATATTTGACAACACTGTCAGACGGATTTCCTAGGCACGCTATGATAGATCATGGCATTTATCAACTACTTTGACTATGCGGACTTAACCCACAAAACAAATTATTGCCTGAAGATATTATTAGCTATTGTTTTATATCATGAGACCCATCTCAAGACTAAAGTCTTTTCATGTTACGTGAAAGACATTTTGGAGTTTTTTAGCTTTAGGCAACATTATACCATTAAATTAACTTTATGTAGGTGCTTAAAGGTCGACAGATAGATTTGTAATAAAAGTGCATAATAACTTCATGATAATCGTAGTTAATCTTCAAAGATCGAAAGTCAATATATATATTGGTGAAATCAGCTCAGGAATTGGTTCCGTCAGTTATGTTTTACGCAGTAAACTCATCACCAATCCAAATCTTTTGTTTTGAAACCGAAAGTCGAACACAATCAGTGCAGGATTATGTTAATGGCAAGAGTAGAATATAAACTGCTTATAAAAGACATGTTAAATCCATTAGGAATTCAATTTACACTAATATATTAAATCTACAAATGCCCATTCACCTACTTAAAAGCGTTTCCTGATTCTGTCATCACTTTTAATTTCACTGTCGCTACTAAAAAGCTTTAACTCTATATTTCGCACTCGAGAGAATTGTACATTATTGCACAGCCGTTTAAGCTTAACGATAGGTCTATTTCTACAATCGCAATAGATAACAACTATCCATTAAATTTCAAAGCTCTGTAAAATAAATCGCGTTGAATTGTTGGGGCATGTGCCAGAGCTGTAGGTATTTGGGTTTGGATAGGGTAAAAGAGACCAAAAACTGTTCGCGAGTAAAACAGGCAGATTTTTTAAATAATTGGTCAATAATTTTAAAGTGATAATTATTTTATTTTTAAATTATAGTTTTATAGCCTAATCGCTCCTCTGTCTATACATATTAAGCTATAAAACAAGTAAAGATAAGCAGTTCCTCAATAAAAAAAAGTTTGATAAACAAATCCTAGGTGTTAGTTTAAAAAATAAGTTCTAAGGACTTATTTTTGAAACTTTGGTAATGGCATTGTAAAAAATTTGATAGGTACTGTAGATACGAAATTACGAATTATTGAAATAGTTTAATAATTTATAATTTCGCTACCTTATCAATTTGTTTAATGTACAAACATAGTTTTTCCCTAACTACATCGTTCTTCTCTACATTGACATACTATATAGTTTTTGTCGATACTTTTCTGTTTTCTACAATAATAAGTAAAATTCATGTTTTATTACTTATTATTGTATACAGGGTTATTGGTAAATTAGTGACAATACGTGAACTGCAGGTTCAGCCCATCATCACAAACACTTTTGTGTGCCCGGTCTTAATTATTAATTTTGGTATTAGTAATGGGTACCCCCCGCAATTCAATAATCGTTCGTTAGAGAGGTTTTATTTGGAACTCAACTTAAAAACAGCTCTGCCTTGAATTAACAGAAGATAAATAAGAGTGAAAGATCGGTTTTAAGTAATTCGTTGGGTTCCAGACAAAGATGTTTTTTCATTTAGTATCAGAGGTGACTTATATTTTTTTTTAGAATTTGGACTTGGCGCCTTTACGAACGTGTTTGTGATGATGGGCAGGACCACGTTCACGTATTGTCACTAATTTACCAATAACCCTGTATATGGGATCAATATCTATACTGTGCTGATATATTTTTAACTTACATACCTAGCTACTTAAATAGAATCGTGTCTAATTTTGTTAAGCTTGTCAGTGGTTATTCCGTCACGGTACGTAGAGACATTATCTGCTCAAATGAGCCGCGAATTGGCTCAATATCAGGTGTCAATTTATATTAAGCTCATTACTTAGAAGCTGCGTTTGCGCAGATTTAGTTGCAAATTAATTATCATACATATTAGCTTTTAAAATACTAAATGGGATCGGTACATGTTTTCTTCTCTTCTTCTTCATACTGTCTATCATTTGTACAATCACTCTTTTCCATCTGCATTACAGCATTTTTTTTTATTACATATTATCATGATAACTATGCCAAACCAAAAAAATATGAAGACAAATAACATAGGCCACGAAATCTTAATAAAAGTTCAAATGAACATTTATATTTATTATCATAATTTATCTATAACAAGCTTTTTTAGCTTGGGGCTTGATGATGATGTAGATTGTTCAGCATCGTTTATTACTCTTTTTCGTTTATTTATCAAAGAAATCCACATTCTAACAAATAAAGAGATAAGATACCTCAGAAGAGATAATCGCTAGTAATTTTAATTTAATAAAGTACTCTTCTTTCATGTAAAAGCCTGTATAATCAGCGAAAAAACCTTACTACCATCCGGGTAACCGATTTATATCTAACAAATTTCAAGTATTCACTTTGTGCAAGTTTAATTACGGTCAAGGGTGCTAAACAAAGATGGAATCTCATGATAATCGCAAAGTTTTTTGCGGTTTACATTTACCTGATGAGCATCGAAGCTTCGTGACCGAGATATGCAAAAATCGACCTTCAAGACTCGCGGATAGGCGGTGAACGACCTATTTTGCAATAACAGCTGGTTTTTGTGCGAGTTCCGGGTTCCGTGGTTTGATAAATCGACGTGTAGTGTAGACTTTGTTTTAGGAAGCACGGATTAAATTATGCTTCATATTATGCTTAGCATTGTCCTTATCTAGGTTTTTGTCATTAATTTGAGCTAGTCTAACCTCTTTAAAGTCTAAATAGTATATTAACTTTTAACAATTGAGAGCAGTCTTTTGTTTTCTTCTGCAATAGAGTCTTCACACCAAGTCGCAGACTCAGCCTGGCTAGTTGGTGCGAGATTTCAGTATATGATTTTTGTAGCCTGACTTTGTTATGTAGACTCCATTATTATAATAATGACATTGTTAGCCAACATATTGAGCGAAAAGCGCCGAAATGTTTGCGTAACAGAATGCGTATTTGTGAAACTAAAAATATTTATCTCGTAGAAAGTGAGATCCGTGCGGATCGTATTTCCTCATATATTATTTGTATTTAAAAAACATACTTTATGTATGTAAGATGTAACCATTAATTATTATCTAAAACCGTAACTGCTCGACAAAAATGTCGTTTATAACTGGTCCTATAAGTAATATGGTATACCGTCACAATTTTCCTACGGTCTGTTTTTGTCTCGGTCCGATCAGAGGTTGACCTTTTTTGTACTGGGTACTTGAACTTCTACAATGAATTTGTAGTGTAGGATTTTCCGTGGAATTCCCTTTATAGATTTAACTATTTGGAATCTAATAAATAGGTAAGTATTTCATGAAATTTCGGTGGTACAAGAACGGGAGCGGATTTGTCACAGCTCAAAGGAAAATTTGCCTACCGTACGCATTTTTTCCTGTAAAACCTGTCAAAATGAATTCCTACATGGTTCCTGGTGTTCGTCAAAAGTAAAGTAAAATGGACTTATTGGCTTCAGTAAACACGATAAGCCTCTGAGAAGCACAATAAAATATATTTTTCCAAGTCACAAGGTTCACCAAAGTGGCTTATTATTTTTTCAACTCCACGTAACTATTATAAGTAGCTGGACTATAATCATCTCAAATGACACAAATAAAGTTACCTTCACACCAGTTTGATGTTCTGCTAACTAGGCTGAAGCCTTGGCGACCAACTATTATTGTCAATAGCCGAAACACCGTCGGATGAACTTCCTTTTAAGATAAAACACTGTCAAGGTGAATCTAAACGCACTTGTGTATATAAATGACCATTCAAGCCTTGTCATTGTGTGTTTTACATAATTGTTGACCTCGAATGCAGTTTCTATGTAATTGGTTTCGTTTTTATAAGTATTTATGTAGGTACTTTATCTTGTTCTGCGTGTGATGCGAGATTATAGGGCTTGTGAACACGAAAACCTGCGAACAGATAATATTACGCATCGCTGCCTTTAATTCCATGCAAATGACTTTATCTTCAATTAAGTAGGCGCATGCAAGTACCTTCGGACCGGTTCTTGTCCTTCAAGTTCATAACAATAAAATAAAGCCCTTTAATATGCAGGTTATGTACATTCAGGGTTAAATATTTTAATTTTCTGGGCTCAATTCGTACATGGGTATGTAACATAGAGTTTCCGCATTTTATAAATAACTCGATCGTGATAAATAATTGATTTTCACTTACATTTTCGTTTACCTGATGGCATAACAGAGAGAGTGGTCTTGCGTCGTCGAATAAGTTGTAATTCTTGATAAATGCTCGGGTATCGTAAATATCTACACATAAATGTATGCTTTCGTACAATTTCACCTAATTAATGAGTTTTGAGTTTTATTGAGAGGTTGCATCAGGTTACAGTTGAGTAATTTGGTGAAAACCTATACTTAGTTAAGCGTGTTTATGATAAGAACTGTATGATTTTGTTTTATAAATAATATTAATTATAGAGCTATGGACGAGGTATGCATGAGAGTAAGCCGTATAGGTTCATTAGATAATCTAGCAATTAATGTTACTTTAATATATTTGGGCTAATTAACAGAAGGTGTTTCTTAAATCGTTGTAAAAGGACGATGTTTTTTTTCCGAAACTATTAAACAATGTACATTAAAACGTGTGATCGTTTACGTTAATGAATATCCACAACTTTTGATTTTAATAACCTTATTTTTGCCACAATGAGCTTAATTAAACGATATAAACCTCATTTCAAATCAAATAAAAACAGCTTACAACCGCGATATATTTGTCGAAGTCGGAAGGCGGAAGCTGACCGGTCTGACAGGCAGCACATATCTCGATTTATAATAAACAGTAGCACAACATATCGAAAATGTAATATTCGATTCGCTGACGAGAAGAATGTGTAGGTATGTCATTTCATGTTCAAAGCCTAGTTTGTGAGTGATCACAGTGATCACCTACCTGATCATTCAGTTTTTAAATTCAAATGGACTTTAAATTATCGATGGCATACTCAAACTCAATAACTTAATTTTTTAAGGTTTACAAAATAAGCACTTAACTTACTACAACACCACTACAAAAACACTAACACACAGACAACTCAAATTTCATGGCATCAATTCATAGGTATCGAAGGAAAAATGAAATATATCGATCTTTGTTTTTTGTCTCAGCCATGAAATACAAAAGACAAAAAAAGTGCTCACAAAACAAAGAAACTTGAAAAATTTTATATAGAGATTTGTTATTCTTCAATTATAAGAAGACATTATATAAAACCAATGGATTTTTTTGTTAATTTTCTTTTTATCATGGGCAACCAATACTTACAAAAAGTTTTCACAGCAAAAGTTGAGTTACTGTATTCGTTAGACACACAGTGCCTGTCTAGTGTCGGTATGGTAATGCACGCACAGCCTCTAAGGCTTCCCGGTGTCTGAGGTGCCTGCCCATTCATGGTTAGCATGTGTGATGTAAACGGGCGCATTATTTAATAACTTGATAAGCCTTATTCTAATATGGGTAGAGCGCAATTTGAAATTACCAAGTTTGTGAGTTTTGTAGTTTCGTTTTTCTTTGTATGAAATCGGTAATCTGCGGAAGTACGTCTGTATAAGTAAGTGTGGTCCAATTCTAATAAAACTGATGATAGCTAGATTACCCGGAGTTCTATACATACTCCTTATCTAGAACACAGAAGCTCGTTGCTGGTAAAAGTTAAAAAAAAAAAGCAATACTGAGTACCCAACTCTGACCTTTTCTTTTTACTGCTACACTGCTGATCGTATCTTGATGGAATTCGGCAAGAAGATTGTATCCTGAGATCTAGACTTCTTTTTATTCTGGTAATACTACGGTACTAAACCACGGAACACAGAATGTATAATTTAAAACAAAGCAAAATAAACGTAATTAGCTACAGTACAAAGATATAAATCTTGTATTGCAAGTTTGCGAAACTGTGACGTCATTATTTACCTTAGATTACCCGATTAGTATAAGCTTTACGCTATTGAACCCATTTTGTTAAAATGGCGTAATCGAATTTATTTTGTTTCAAATAAAACTAGTTTAAACTAACGCTTTTATAGCCCATGGCGCACTAGTTCCGTGTAGCGCCGCCTTCGCCGCCCGGCGCGCTGCTGCAGGTCGAATCGCCAAGGCTGGGCAGTGAATGCGTTAATCCTGCGACACAATAGTTAAATAATTCCTTGATAAAATGCAGATTACTTCTTTCCTCATCATAAACAGTACTTCTTTACAATTTTGACCAAATCCGTTCAATCCTTTAAGCGTGAACAAATAATTAGACAATATTGTCACTTTTGCTTTTTTATTATTAAAATTAACTCGGAAGGGAATACATACTCGTACATTCTGGACACAAAATCCATCGATGATACTCATAATTAACAGTACTTCATATTTTTTTTATCAAGATCCGTTCAGTTCTTTAGGCGTGAACAATGAATCGTCAGACAATATAGTCACTTTCGTTCTTATGATATTAAAATTAACTCTAGGATATTCATTCTGGATATAAAATCCATCGATGATATCTGTTAGATGAATACCACGTGACTTAATAGGAAGGCTTATTTCATTTGTATTTGTGTCACCTAGTTACCAAGGTTACTACAATATGAACTATGTAGTAAAGTAGGTGTATAAGCGACTGCATCGCCGCGCCTACATATTTAAAGTTATTTAAACTACAATGTTTATAAAGCAGTTAAGGCTTATTACGACGAAATTTAAATGGATTCTGACTGACTGATCGTAGAGTTAATGTGTAGCTCTAGGCTTATATAGTCACATAGATACATCTTATACAGTCACATAAAGTTAAATCTTATACAGTCACATATAGCTAAATCTTATACAGACACATATAGTTACATCTTATACAGACACATATAGTTACATCTTATACAGATACAAATAGTTACATCATAAACAGTCACATACAGTTACATCTTATATAATCCAATAGTTACATCTTAGACAGACACATATAGTTACATCTTAACAGTCACTTATAGTTATATCTTATCATAGGCTCACTATTAACTGTAGGAATTTTGAAAGGAAAAATACGTTGGAAGGTACGGCCCGTGCGGGCAAGTTTTTGTATGCAATTCGTGAGTCGTTCTAGCTTTCTTATTTATAATGCGAAAGCTTGGATGAATGGATGTATTTTTGTATAAGACCTCTTCACGTCAAAACTACTTAGAAAACTACTTTGCATAGATATGTGTATACCTGGAACAGATTAGGCTTATCTTTTTATCTTGAAGAACGCATGCGAAGCCGGGAGCAGAAGCATAATAAAAAAACCAATTTAAGCTGCATTCCACTCCACGAGTCAATTAGTAGGTAAATAACAAAATCGTTTGTAACTCACAATGTTTATTTACGAGGCAGTGCTGACCCCGAACGCGATTAAAAAACAATATTTTAAAATTACAATAAAATGGTTCTAAATCCCTATAAATTAAATTTTAAACTAAATTAGAATAAAAGCGACATTTATCGGAGGACATTCTAGTCTAGTTAACGTTCACTAAACATTGCCACAGACAATGATATTGTCTGCCAGTCAGTAGATCGGTCTACACCATAAATTGATGATGCCAGATTTAACGATTACGGATGATTTATTATGATATTTAAGAATTAGAGTGAATAATAAACAATGTTGGAAGACCAACCATTACAAGAAGATTAACAGTTACGTAAAAAACAGTAACATTACTCAATAACCATTTAAAAATATGATATTTACTTGATTGTTTAGAAAAATATTAAAACCTCCTTGAAATTCCTATATATTTACAATGGTTTTTCGGGACAAACAGGTACTTTCGGGAATAAAAATCTATGGGACCACCTCGAGATTATTTTCCTTGTATTAATGAAATAAATTACGAAATCGATAAATTGATGGTGAAAACGACAAACATAATAAAAAAACCGATAGCTGAAAATATAACATCTTCCTGTTTTGTTTTTCGTCGTCGGTTAATAATAAAACAACGGCGTTTTAAACCGATCGAAATGGGATAGACCATTTGGATCTTAAGTAGGCTTGTAGGATCTTAGGACTATTTCGATCTACAACAAAAGCGGTCGGAAGGTCCATTCCTCTTTGTCAACGCGCGGATCGTATGTGAAATGGGACGTGAATATTTACTTTGACAGGGTTCTTTCCCATTCTGATTAGAGGTACCAAAAGGCAGTAAGTGTATGTAGAATTTTGCATTGCACAGTTGGATGTCCATGGTTATGCATTCGTTGAGGCAGTAAAAGCAAATATTACGATCACATTAGGACTCTACCAACAAATCTTTTAATATGGTATTTGCCACAACATTTTGAATTTCTGTCTAATAAATTTTAACAACACTTTTCCGCATTATAGACCGGGGCTGAAGCCTTTGGAAATGGTAAAAAAAAAATAGAATGATATTTAGTCAAAACAAGGTGAAATAATAAATATTTTAAACAAAAAAAAACAGTGTGTTTGGGACATAAAAGGTAAGATTCACCAAGTTTCGTGAAAAAAAAACATTTTGTAAAAGATAGAAATAAAAAACTAAAATCTTGGTTATTTGAATTTTTCACATAAGTTTTGAAGATATCTGAAAAAAGTCTTAATACAAAAGTTGTAAATCTTTTTATAACCTACAACTGCCATTTTACCTTTTTTCCATAGGACTTGTAGTTTTGCAGGAAAGCGAGATAAACCGTTTTTACCCTTAAAAACTCACCCCCTTCCACTTTACGACCTCAGATCGCCCGTAAATTATTTTTCCTTTCATTTTTGTTATATTTTCTTCCTTTTCCAATGGGCTTCATCTTACTATATTTTTTTTTTGGTTTCAAAAATTATCGACCCTGGTCTATTAGTGCGGTCTGTGTTAACTTGATATTGTGTTCGTAACTGACTATTATCTCGTCTCGTCTGTAAGAACAAGAAACACTCAATGTGTTGTCTCTACGTAATAGCTAAGCCCAATTGTCGAATGATTACAATGCAATTTTATAACTTTTTATGAGTAGGTAACATGGTTTTATACCTTCTGGACGATTTTTCGTTTATATTTTCCACGATTCTCTAACCGATACCTCGTTCTCTGTATTGATTTGTTATATTTCTGAGCTCTAATTAACTTTAAGTAACTACATAAATCTTCCAGAGCCTGCAAGAAGTAATAAATTCCATCGGATTTTAACAATTAGCCAAGCAACGTGGTTTGACGAGCCTTCATCTACTTCTAGTTTTAATTGAGCATAAGTCAACGCTATTTTCATACAAAGGATTTCAAACTCACGTATGCTGCCATAACGTTTATGAAAACAATGGTCAACTAATGTTACTTAACCAACTACTGTAGGTTCTTTTGTACTCCCACTTTTGGTATCTATCTATTCAGTAGCCTACTTTCTTTGCTTCTAAATTAAGCTAAATTAGTCTGGGCTTAAGTCAAAGTCCGATGCCACTTGTAGATATTTATTAGCTTTAAACTGGTTATCGACAAATCCTTTATTCCCTTTAATTGGGCCTAACTAACGAAATACACTATGTACTAATAAGTTTAAGAGTTCTTAGTTTTTTCATAGTTTTGTTACCTACATTTCTCAAGCTTCTTCACTGTAGAATTAACCCCAGCTTACATTGTATGAAACCGGCGTTAAACTAAACTATCCAGTACCAGTAAAGTATTGCACGCTTCCTGCTCAATCATCTTGATCCGCTGATGATTTGCTGATTCAGATTCATAGTCTGAGATTTCATTATTGCAAAATCATTGCGAAACATCGAGTTTTAATAACACCCATGAAAATGGATATCTTTGATAGTAAATATTCATGTTACTTCCGTACCTGATAGATATTCTATTTGATACTGGTTTTGCTTACCGACAGTCCAAGAAAACTTATAAAAAAAATGCGAAAGTACCTAATAAGGCTTTTTCCCCGTAAAAAGTCGTGCGAATCCGTGAGTAGTAAGAAGTTTAACATGAGTAACTATGCACTATGTATATTTTTATAGAGCTCAACACGGAAATATTACCGTGTCGATAGTTTATGGCTTGCAAGTCACTCGCCTATGGAGGTGGTCCTTTAGCGTAATGATCGTCACCGTAACACGTTGGTAAATGATGATCCGACTTTGACGTATTCTTATTTATTTGAATTTGTACCTTCTGAATATAGATATCGTTTCCACAGCCCCAGGCCTCAACAGAAGGCACAATTTTCATGCCTATAATTAGTATGTTGATACACGCAACGCTTGTAATATAATCATCAAGGCATTTTAAGGTAATTATTCATGTCCTGGCCTAAAATCTTGGCTAAGTATGCTCACAATGACTTCAGTTTGGTTAGATAATTAACCATCATGGCCAAGCTAGGTAAGTTAAAATTATTATCTTATTTTTTAATTAAATGGAGTTTTGTATCCATCGTGTTTTGTTCACGATAATAATAATTATACTTGTATTTATTTTGGATAGTACTAGAAAAAAAACAGATGCTAAAAAAAAACAATCAGCATTGCCAAACAGCGAGCCAATGCAGCCAGCGTCTTGGGGACGTTTTCAACCTATAGATTGTTTGCAACAGTCAGCATATTTTTTTTTTCAATTGTGAATTCGTTCTAATATGTTTTTATTATTTAATTGTAATTTTCTTTTTTTTTAAACTAATTCGAACTAGAATTTACAATTGGAACAATTGAGCTAACTGCAGGCTTTTGCAAACAATTTACGGGTAGCTCAACTGATCCATAGCTATTACCAGTCGAAAGCGTCCCCATGGCAGCATTGCCCCGAGACAGTATATTGATTAGTATGACAATGGATTATTCAGCAAAGAAGCTCGATAACTCCATGGGCATTGGACAGGTGACCATTGACCAGTCCACTAGCCAACCAAACACAGATCTTAGCACAATAGAGTCCTGCCTTGCGTCACTCTGTCGCAACCGTTAACACTTGATTTGGTTTCACTGTTGCACGCATGCGCGTGATTTGAGAATTGTTCACTTTTAGGGCTACCAGAGCCTTATTTGGACCAACGTTACTTTTCATTATCATTCGGTTCCATCATCGGCCCTTTTGACGACATTTTTGTATGAGCTTTGAATACGGCGCTCTGTTTAAATCAACTTGGTTCATGAGGCTAATGAAGATGTTGATGATTATATTTCATAACATGATAATTATTAACATATCATTTAATCACTATATGATTTATATTATTTCGTGAGACACTTTTAAAGAAATGCCGAAATATGCTGAGAAAAACAAAGAAAACAAAGGATCACACATTTGTAGTAGGTACTGCAAAAGACTAGGAATAATACTTATTACAGTTTACATTCTTTTTCTTTGGATTCAATGAAGTGATGGTAGGAAAATACAGCTTTTTTTTAAACGAATTTAGGTATGGCTTGATAAATAAATAAACAATGCTGGACAATCCAGACAGCATCATCTAGCCCCAAGTTAAGCAGAGCTTGTGTTATGGGTAATAGATGACTGATACACTTATTAAAATACATTACATAGATAATATGTTTTCATTGAAGTAAGTACCCAGAACAAATATTTGCAGATCGTACAAATATTTGTCCCAAGGCAGGAATCGAACCCGCAACCTCCTGTATCGCAGGCGGACCTACGCCCGCTGCGCCATATCGGGCGTCAAGATGTTACTTTTTCACGCCAATGAGTACTACTGAATCTAAAGGCGAAATACACTATGCATATAAAACGGAGAAAATAAAACAATGAATACGCGATAATTACCCGATAAACAATCTTTATAATGCACTTGAGTTCAAGACCATAAATGACACTCACTTAGGCATTTTTTTTAATACACTAGGTAAAGCTGCAGTCAGAAGCTGTTTGAACTTAATAACCATTTGGTTCTTACCATAATTTACGATTGATATCTCAATAGCCCTCAAGCATGGGCCAGCCCTGTCCTAGCCACAAATATGCACTTACCTACTTTGGCCAGTCTAGTGGTCAACCTGTCAACTTAAGTAACACTGTATCGTATTCCAACCACGTAGAGTCTAGTTAAATTGACAGCGATGCGTTGTTACCGTAGTATGTAGTACCAAGATATACTAGGATACAGAATCCAAGATATTTGTGGTCAACAAAGGTAGTATGAAATAAATTTTTATTCATCATAAACAATCTCACAGCTTGTCAAAGAGGTTAAACCAAAAAAATATTGGTGGATAATATTTTAACTGGTACCTGTCATGTTAGTGTCTCTTCTGTGAGGGGTTAATCTTATCCGCCATTTTTTATGACGTTTGACTGTGTAACAATATCTTGGTTCCTCCATTTACATGGATTTTGAATTGATTAAAAGTATTTAAAAGAAATTTATTAAAATATAAATTTCTGTTGATAAATCAAAACGGAAATTATGCGCTGTTGTAGGTTTTTGTTTTGCTTTTACCTTGTTCTTGTCTGTTAATGCTTTTTAGTTTTTATCCATAAATCTTTATATTCTGTATACATAGATATAAAACCTATTGCTGTTCGTTCGTGTCGCTAAAACTTATAACGGCTTCAACGATTCCTTTTTTTTGTTTTGTTTGATAAAGGGGTTGAAAAAATATCGAAGGTCATAGGGTCATCTAGTTATTAATAAAAGACTCCAAAACTGCGTGTATAGAATTCACATCTAGTAATAAAGTGGACACCGAGGTATGTTGTGTACAGCCTATGAACGGCGTGTGTCGCAATAGACCTTGCTAGGCTGTGGACATGAGATGGCACTTGTAAGATAGTCCTTGCAATTATGAAATGAAACGTAGGTAAACATTTTGAACGTGTCTTCGTGAAAAGATGAAGGTACATCCAAGGGCCTACTCGGAAAAGGAAAATCTAAGTATCTGATTAATTTCCATGTAAACCACTCTTATGTCGGTTGCACAAGATCGAATAAGCGTTTCCACGTATCAGAAATGTATCCAGTCAGAAACTATGATTTCGTTTTTACGAGTAGACCCCAGAATTTGAAGGGCTCTTTATGTTAGTGATATACCTAAGATCAGGGGTTCTAAGATTTCGACTGTACTTTTAGAGTGAATTGATCACTCAACGAAAATTTGATAAAATAATAATATTTGGTATACTAACTCATTCAGAAGTCAAAAGAGTTCCCTATTCTCAAGCCTGAGTCGTAATGACTTCCTGTTTTTAAATGAGTTTGTTCCAATGCGGCTCAAAAAATGGATTGTGTGTATCCAAAGTGTGGAATTCAAAATAAATTAAAATTCCTTGTTAAGTGAAACATTAATTTTCTTTTATGTTCTTTTAATCGGAGAACAAACAGCTTTACACACTTTATAATAAACTAACACAAATAACCATTCATGTGTCCTCGCATGTAGAAGCTAAAAGATTGCTTGCTTGAGGTTTATCTCCGCAAACAAGCAGTTTTTTAGTTTCTACTTGCGATGAAGGCAAGCGCAGTCATGTTAACAATAGTAAAAAAAAATTTAGTAAACTAAGAGCAATGAATGACGTATGAAGCATAACACCACCGTAAAAGAAAAAAAAATGTTGCATAATGACAAAGCACACCCATAATAGGTATAAGCTCTACATAGTTTTTACCCGACTACCAACAGGGGAGGGTTATGAGGTTAGCACCCTATTTTTGTATGTTTGTATGTTTGTATATTTGTATGTTTGTATGTATGTGGCCGATTTCTTTGTTCCCACGTAGCGCTGAAACTACTGGTTCGATTTCAACAAATTATATATCGATTGATTCGTCTCAATACCCCGATGGTTATAGGCTATAGGATTTAGGGCTCCGACCCCGAATAAGCCTTCAAAACGCGTATTAAAGTTTAGGTAGCCGCAGGCTGCAGGCCCCATAGAGAAAAATTACAATACCTACGACCTATTTTCATTTTCAACTCTATGCCTATCAAATATGACCGATACGTCATTCTATTTTGTCATGTCAATGTAAATGTTTCAAACTTTTATAACTTTCACGTAGTCGGGTTGTAGTTTTTAACTTTATCTTGTTTGATTGTGTGAATCGTCCATTACTATTTAGTTAATTGATTAATAGTTTAATCTTCGTATCAACATTTTAATAGCAGGATATATGTTGCTATTTTTAGAAATCTACGTTTGATTAACGATTAGACATGCAAATTGTATTATTGAATTGTATGTATAGAGCGGTATACTTCCTAGTTTCATAAGATCACGATTATTCAATTCAAGAAGTCGACCAAGAGAAAGGGTTGTTTATGGTGTTAGTAGGTTATTATTGAGTAGCATTTTCTGCCCTAAAGGTACTCTTATACATTGTCTTTTATAGTGGTTTGCAAACTTCGAACAATTTTTTTATAAAAATTTCAAGACATTACTGACAGTCAAACTGACAGAAAAAACGTAATACGAGCGAGTTTTTTTCTCATTCCGACTTATTTTGTATAAGTCAGAATGAGAAAAAAACTCGCTCGTATTACGTTTTTTCTGTCAGTTTGAAAGAAGAACACTAAGAAAACTAATGACTCTCAGATATTAGTTAAAATAATTTAATTGAGAGGGTAAATTTCAGGACTAAGTTACTGAAAGATAGATGCTCCCAAAAGGTTACTTGCTAGCGTAAGCTGTAGTGTCTTTGAAGGATGGGATTCGTAACGAACACACCCGACAGAGAACCAAAGTTATAGATATACCTCTAAGATTTATCAAGTTGAAGTGGCAGTGCGTCGGCCATATCTCGCGAAGAATCAACAACCGTTGAGGTAAACGTGTTCTTAAGTGGAAACCACGACTCGGTTAGCGTAGTGTAGGACGTCAGGAGGGATGACGATCTGCGAAAGACTGCAGGCAGGCTGGATGCGTCCAGCTGATGACAGGGCGCTATGGCTCTCATTAGGGAAGGCTTATGTCCAGCTGTGGATAACCTAGGCTGATGAGGATGATGATGTAAGCTGCAGTTTATAAAAATTTAAACTTAAAACTTACAGAGTTAGTCTGTCAATTGATCGAGTTATGAGTCCTTTTTTGTAGCATGCTCAAAGATTTACTCCACTGTTCTAAAAGAACTCTTTAGGGCATTACAACAGCTTTTGTGCAGCATTCTATCCGCCATTCAAGACTTATAGGGTAGTCCTTATCAGCATTCCTCTAGGAAACTAACACCGTAATGTACCCGATATTAGGTGTAGGTGGAAATTGCTACAATGTAACTTACCTATTTGAAAGTTGGCTCGGTGTTTTGTAGGTTTATTTATAGCAGAGCATAAATAACTTTAAATAAACATGAAATATCGTTGCATGATCAGCAGCTGCGAGTTTGCCAGTTTCTTGGAGGTTACTTTCAGAATATATATTTTCTAGAATCTAGAAATAATAACGGCATATTTTATGTATTGGTCTAGAATACCCAATCCCCTAAATTTATTACTAAATTTTTGTCAAGAACTATTGTATTATTTGCATTTGCCTACGAAGAAAATTTATGAACTAACCCTGTTTAGAACCTAGACATTGGTGATAGCGACCCTGATTGCTTATGACCGTAAAAACGTACATCATAATTCGAAATGAACCACAAATTGCTTGTTTTGTTGATAGTCAACGGAAAGTTAGTAAATTAGCTCCACGGAATACAGAAAGCGACTAAGTTTGCTAACACGTACCTAGGTTTACCTAAGAACCGTAGTAGGGTTCAATTTCTTATACACCAGCCAAATAAAATGTGAAATGTTTGTAAACAAACATCATGGAAACAAACTGAAATTCGACCTAAAACCGTCAAGGAGTTTGTATAGAAAGTTGCATATAAAATAACCATGGGAACAAAGTGGATTCTAAGATAAGTATGGGCGGTTTGCTTACAAACAATTGGCATTGAATTTGGCTAGAGGACATGTATAATCTATAGGGACCGATTGGTGAATGCCAATAGATACTGAATTATTTGAGAAACTCTTGCTAAACCTTACCACTGGCAGCACTGGCATTGTATCTATAGTGTTGCAAGTTAAATCTAAACTCAGTTTAATTTCCATATCCAGAACAGATTTGCAATTTGCTCCTTAAATGGAATACTAGCGTTGCGTAGTACCTATAAGACAGACGGGCGATAGCAAAGTGATATTTTGAATTTAAATTGCTTTTATGTGGATAAATGTTGCCAGGGATAGATAAATTATTTAGTTTACGATTTTAAAGCACAGTTTACGAGTTAGAAACAATTAGAGTCAATCAGCCTCTACAGTGCCAGTAATTTGTCTGTTCAGTTGGACAAAGTTAGATTTTAGTTAACTTCAAAATCACTCTGAATCACTCTGAATCACTCTGAATCTGATAAAATACTCCGCGCTTGCGCAGCTGTCTCCTGAACAGATAATTGGGTTGCATTGTAACTGTTTCGACACTTCTAATGTTATTAGTAATGCCGTAATTTATCTGGTCTGTCAATCAAATAACATATTAAACTTTGTCGGTATGCCCATTCCGAATGTCTTACATTCCCTCGCGTCATATCTTTCATGCCCTTGTATGTTACAAAACATTTCAAAACGCCGATCTGCATTCAGTAGATAGTCCAGCACGTTTCAACAAATATTTATTTATTTTATTAATTAAAAACAATAAATAAATGCTGGATAATTAACTAATTAATACAGCCTCATATAGCCCCAGGCTAAGCAGATCTTGTGTTATGGGTAGTGGTTTCATTTCATACTTATAATCAGAAAAAAATATTTTTATTTTGCTTTATACTTTTGTTACGACACCGATATTTCCTCTGTTTGCCCTCTTTTGGCAAAGGCCTCCTCTAGCCCCTTCCACTTTGCTATATCTCTCTCCAATCTTATCCATGTATTTCTTCTTTCTTGTCTTTTAACTCGTCCTCGACCTGTTAAACTGTCTCCCTCTATTTCTTTTATTATATTTTAGAAACCAGTCGATCAGCTTTTTGCTCCATTTATCTTTTCCTGTTATGGGTACTAGACATGAATAAATGAATAGACCGACCTCTTTCTATTACTAAGTTTAATATTTTTTGCATCGGTCTATAAAACATACACATAAACATTACAACAACATCCTGATAGCCTGTGATCACTCACTGTTATAGGCCTCCTTTCACTATTGCTAGCCTAGTTCAGCTGCTTTTTGCATCCAAGTACAAAGATACTCTACGTACCAACTAGCACCACGAATACCAAAACCTATTTCGAATTCTAGACGGTCGTCTGTGCCCTGACCAGAGAACCCATTTTAGCCATAAACTGTCAAATTATTACCTCAGCGGCCCGTCCCATTGGTAAACTGCCCTTAAATATGAAGTCATCCTTTATTAATAAAGAAATTACAATCAAATAATAAAAACAAATTAGAACTACTATTTACAATTAAAACAATTGAGCTAACTGCAGACTGTTGCAAATAATCCACAATTAAATATCCCAATAAACTTGTGTGATTTTATTGCATGTATGGTTCGAAAACAAAGTGGAGTTGCCCGTATGCACAAACCCCACGTGCTCGCCTGCATTGCATACCTCGGGTTCACGTACTGCAGACCTCAAGTGAGGTCACATATCAAGTTCACATACTTGTTTTGGAGTAAAACCTGTCGCCCTGCCCAGCCAACGCACACCTTTGCTTACATAATGTATGATATACTAGTACGGGTACTTTAATTCCGCGTTTTCCCTTCTTACTTCGTGGTTAAGAATGTGGAGCTAATTGTTTTGATGGATGATGGACTGACGGTAGATACAGAATACCTGTTCATAGAGTGCATGCCTTTTGTAGACAATAATTTTTAAACGGTCTTAGTTGGACCTTTTCTTATACTTAAATAACTTCTCCAGAACTTGGCCAGCTCTACTCGTACAGGGCTAACTTTGGAAGAAATTGCTATAAGCTATAAGGCCGCTAATTCCATTACCTTGAATGCAGTTCGTTTTTATGTTGTCTTAGGATTTAAGATACTATTAACCAAAAATATGTAATCTCTCTGTCAATAACCCCATCTACCAACATGTTCAGACCGAAAATACGGTATCCTAGGTAACAATATTTTTATAACGTATAAGTAAGTTAGTGCGTACAGCTCGACCCAGAACTTCCTGCATCTTTAATATATTAAGAAACCTCTCAATTATAACTCCAAAATAGAACATACAACACATAGAAAGGCATTCGAACATGCCAAGGCTGCGGAAGATCTGCCCAAGCCTTTTATGAATAGATTGATTAACGTAACAAGCTATTAAATAAATGAAGCCTATTACATATAGGTAGGTAGGTACTTCTTAATTATATCACCCACGTTACACGATTAAGAGGTTCTTTGTTTGGAGATAATAAATATGATTGGTCATTTCTTAAAGCTAGTAATCTAGGTGCGTTTTGGCTCCACTTAATGATATTATCTGGGCGTAATTAGATATGTATCTAAGTATTTTATGGTCCGTGCAGGGCCATATTAGAAGATTTTTATTGCTCTACATTGCGAAGGAACTACAGCTAAATAAAAGTAGAGTATGTTGTTGACGAAGCCCTTAGGCCTAGTAACAAAATGATGTAACGCACACATTTCCATAATTTACCTCAGTATTGCATAAGGTTATTCAAACTGACAGAAATAGTTCGAATTTTGACATTGACATTGACACATTCTCGAAAACATTCGGCTATTTCTCAATCGACCAATCTTGAGGTCATGATCGTCTGGCCGTTATTACGTGCGCGTATTGCATGTTCCATGTTCGAATTTTAATTGTTTACTCAAGTCAGTTTTGTTTTTCGATTTCTTGAGCCAAGTAGATAAGAAAATCTATGGTATAAAGAGACGCCCTGTTCTAATTAGGACCAAAGCTTTGCATGGTCAATCTAGCCATGTTTTCTCATAAGATTTCAATTCTCGTTGCTAAATCTGCAGTTGGTTCAATTTATTAGCAAGGCCGCCATTTTTGTTACAGAATTCATAGACAAATCTACCCGCAAACTTTGGAGATAGGCCATAATCATAGTGTTCAGTATCATGTGCTACCTATTCAATTAGCTTGTACTTACCTATGTATATCTTATTGTCTGTACTGTTCTTGAGCAGCTAAATAAATGTAACTTTAATGAAAATTACCTTCTGCCTTCTACTAGTAGGTCAGACTAATGTAAAAATAGATTCCACTTAGGTACTTATTTATTTTACCTGGGTAATATTTCAAAGACCTTTCTCTTGTCCACAGGCCCTAGTACTTAGCTCGTGCTTAGCCCTGACAACGGCACAATTCCTGCATTACGGCTTCTCGGACTTCTCGACCAATTTTGGAGCACCTTCCTACAGTAACAGCTTCGCTGCAGCGAGTGCTCGGGATCCTCGAGCGAACCCGGGTAAGTTTCAGGTTCTACTCAGTTTTAGGTTGAGTCATCACAATAAATAATATTTGGCGCAATACATACTTACCTAGACAGCTACCACTGTGTTGCTGTCTGTGCTGAAACTTACCACTAGGAAACCTTTCACGACTAGTCGTGCGCGACCAGAGAAGTCCGTAGGTCTACTGGTCTAGTACATAGACCTATGGACTTCCCTGGTCGCCACTTTTGATGTATGATTGTTAATGTTACAAGAGCGCGAGCATGGACTTCTATTACGATCGATAAACAGCGATTTTGTCTATGGTGTAGATAAAGTTCGGTAAATCGGTCTTTATTTGTCAAATTTTATTGATACCAGAGACAATATCGGTACTTACCGATCCCTAACTTAGTCCGTGCGCACGCTCCTGTAGATATAGATACTTTGCCTCCAAGTTTGCGATAATTTCTAAGCTAGACTTTCGGCGAGTATTTAAGATACTTGTCTAACGAACATTCAATAAGTATTGCAGCCTTTTTGACTCCATCGCTACTGTAGGTTTATCGCGGCTAAAAGTCGTGGTGAGCGATGACCTCTAAGGTCACGCACTGCTGATAAAATCACTCATGCAATTCAAGTAGGTATTCAACCCTTTTCGGAACTCTCACGGGAGTTAAAAACTGTTTTGTTTTTAAAGAATCGCTACTTATGACATTGTGACAATACGTGGTCGATTGTTAACGTGGCTGTTATTTAATCTGTGTCGTGGCCCGGGAAATCTTTGACATTGTACTGGCAATGAACAAAGGTGATATATGTACGTATACATTCGGAACGCAAATAGATCGTATATTTTGTCACCCTTGAATCAAAGGCCAACATTTTGAAAAAGCAATCCGTTTTAATCCTTTTTTATTGACTTCGTGACATTTTGTTTGATTAGGCGTTATGCAAAAATAATAAACATCAGCAAAATATTAATTTATTTAAATAACAAATAGTTTGTAAGTTTTTTTGTTGTTATACCAAGTTCGTAAAGTATTGCGATAACTGCACTATTGATAATAGCTACCTAGTGCGTAAGAAAGGTCTCAAAATTAATTTTAACCTAAATAATAATGTTTTTGAACGCAAAAATAAATACTAGGTAAATTCCCCACTTCCTACATAATCAAGAAAAATCCAATTATATACGTTCTATGCGCATGGGCATACCTGCGTCGCAAGTCGCAATTATCTGACAGGAGTGGCTAATAGTTTCACAGAAATGGAGGGAAGTCTCCAATAAACTTGCGATGGTCTGGTCTGTTTAGTCGATGGATTTTGTTAAGAGAGAGTAGATTTACTGTTGTTGTTTAAAAATCCAAATAAATTCACCTGCAATGAAAATGTTAACTTGAAAGATAACAACCTATTCCTGCAGCCTAACCAGCTTATATTTGTCGTATTGAGGACTTGATATGGAAAAAAAAGAGTTGTAAAAATGTCATGACCGGTCAACAACATTACTATCGATGGAAATACGAATGTGAAGCTAAAAACCACAGCAACAAGTTTTTTACTCCAATTTAATTAGAAACCGATCATGCTCTAACCAAATGTAACAGATATTTGTTGGTAGACTCTTTAATTTATTTAGCTTGACTGTCTGATTATAAATAGTTTTACGCTTACGCGATCTGAACACATCGTGTCGTCACTGTCGTGACCACGACAGTGTGTAAGCCTGTTGGAACGTCGGGAAATTTAGGTAAATAAACGATAAATACCCGTTAAATAATACTTATAATTATTTGTCTGATCATTCCTTCTAAATTTCCTATCATACAATCAAAGGAAAATTACTAGAGCAAAATAATGCAGCATCGTTTAACTTACACATTGCGATAGAATTAATTGCATGTTGCAAGCATTGCTCTTGTATCCCACGGCAATGAACATACTGTGCTTTGTAGTGCCGTTTCAAGGGCTGTCTACACAGGTCCTTTTTCTTGATACGTGTGTACATGTTATGGGAGACATGGAAAAAAAACATAAGTCTTGCTTGCATCTAATTTTAAACCATCGCTACCTCCAGTTGCTGGAACTTTGGTTGGTAAAGCTGGGTATATAACAAGTTTTCTACAAATATTGAAATATTTTTGTCTCATTTATATGAATCATTATTTATTTATATCTTACATATTGTGGTGATTGGCAAATAATGAATCTAATCTAGAATACTAAAATTATTGACAGTTGTTTCTCCAAACGTTTCAATTATTAAAACCCAGTAAGCTTTACAAGGAACATTTGTTAATAGCGTTTATTAATAATCTTCACTCGTTGCCCCAAATACGTCAGTAATTAAATTTCTTGTTTAGCCCACTCGCTTAGTCTGATGAAAGTTTGTTTAATAACGTTTATTTATTACTTAAATGTAAACAAGCTCAGAAACAGATTGTAATTTACTTCACCCAATGTTTAAATGTTCATATTTTATCACAATAGTTACAGCCTAGGCATAAAATATACGTAACTAGCAGCGCCTCGCGGTTTCACCCGCGTAGTTCCCGTTCCCGTAGGAATTTCGGGATAAAAAGTAGCCTATGTCCTATTCCAGACTATAATATATCTCTGTGCCAAATTTCATGCAGATCCGTTTTGCCGTTCTGGCGTGATAAAGGAACAAACATCCATCGATCTATCTATCCATCCATCCATATAAACTTTCACGTTTATAATATTAGTGAGATGAGATTATTTGGTACAGCAGGTACTTTGAGTACTAGTTCTTGTTCCATTTCAAAAACAATAGTGTTCTTCTAGTTTGGAATGGTCCAGGAGCTTGTTTCGTAACGACTGACCCTTTTTTATTTTCTAGCGTCTTCAAATATAAAATCTATTTGGGAATCTCAATATTATTTTGACGGTCAAAAACGGGCATTTCTCAATTCGACTGCGTTTTAAACAAAATGACCCCGAGGTGGTCCCATCAAAAAATCCCGAGGGATTAGTATTTCTCCCGTGAAACCTAAAAAAACTATTTAAAACTAAGGGATTCAAAGTCGGTTTTTAATTGTTTCAATACAATCAAATTATTTCTTTGTATTTTTCGATGAAGCAAATACTCGCATGGAACACAGTACATAATTTAATATACAATACCTATACCAAAACATTATTATAATCTAACTTTCCGTCCACAAATTCAATTCAATCCCACTAATATTATAAATGTGAAAGTTTAGATGGATAGATGGATGATTATTACTCAATCACGCCAGAACGGTTGAACAGATCTGGAAAAATTTGGCACAGAGATAGATCATAATAATCTATCTCTGTGTATGTGTCTGGTATAGCACATATACCTACTATACAATACAATACAAAATTCTTTATTGGACATCACAAAATAAAGCAAAAAGAAACAGATATAAACAAGCTTTCTTCCAGGCAACCTTTGACCTACTACTTTTTATCCCAGAATTCCCACGAGAACGAGAACTACGAGGGTGAAACCGCGAAGCGCTGCTAGTAAATAATATTGATCAATTTGTGTCAACATTTATTCAATTACATTAATTAAATGATGACCTAACGGATGCATAATATTGGCCCTTTCAAATTAAAGGCAAATATCTCACTGCCAGTCCATGTTCAGGTAATTTGAGATTACTTATTTAGATTAGATTTCAGAAAGTGGATATTAATCATCTTGTTCAATACGAGTATCTAATATCTAATTAATTTGAAACTCGTGTTAGATTGTTTGAAAATTCCTTCAATATCAAATTACCATACCAGTACTTACCAAATTATTTGCAATTAATATCAAGTCATACCAATACACGTTACAATTAAGTTTCCTTTAAACCTAATTGAAACATAAGAGTTTTTTTAATGAACTTTTTGTGCGACGAGGCTACGTACATACAAATGATGCTGATTTATACAAGAGCGAAGTTACATTGTTGCATTTTTTCTAAATCATGTGGTGAATGTTAAATTGGCTTAAATATAATGTCGGTTCGTTCTTAAATTTAGAATCGTGCTATCATGGTAAATTAATTGAAAGGAGCGGAACTAATTTCTGACATAGAACTCTAATGATAACTCGATGTTGGTTTATTTCGTGCCAACAACGGCGACACTTTAAGTTCCTGGTAGGTAACGGTTTTTTGTTTGGTATTAGATCGGTAAATGTAACACCATTTGTGACTTACCGAAAAATTAAGATTACCTACAATATAAAAAAGAAGTTTTCTGTATTGTTTTTAGGTATCTCTAGATCTGACCGCTGAGTGAAAAAAAATCTGTATTCGGTAAATTGACAATTTTCAAAAATGATTTTGTTGAAGCCTTTTAAGAAAACATCTGGACGATTTACCCATTTTTTAAAAAAAGAAAAGAAAACATGGAAGTGTCATTTATCTATTCAAATATCAATAACGTTTATTTCTTTAGGCTTACAAAATAAGCATACAAGTCAAAAAAGTCAAATTTTATACTGTTGACTTTACATTGACTTTAGTATCATGTGCTTGTCTTCCCGCAATTATAGGCAGTCACATCTTCTTTAACTTAAAACAATACAGACATTTTGATGTACAGACAATCAATAAACTATAATGTTTAAGAAGGTTCAGCACCTCAGGGTTTTATGACAAGATCCACACCGCTAGCAAAAACTGAGGACAGCCCGAGGATATTGCAAAATGACAGCAATTGACAGCGTCTCCTATCTAAATTAATTATAAATGCCTGCAACGCGTGTTACATGTCACGCACATACGAAATGGCTGGATGGCAAATATTGTGGTGATGAAAAACCATGTTATGATGAAAAGTTTTGTCGATACGAAAATTCTTATCAAGTGGAACACAAATAAAAAGTTGAAGAAGGGAATGATTTTTGGAGGGCACATAATATATTGACGACGAATAAGGTAAGAAAATAAAACCGGCCAAGTGCGAGTCGGACTCGCGCACGAAGGGTTCCGTACCATTATCTATAAAAACGGCAAAAAAAATCGCAATTGTTGTATGGGAGCCCCCTTAACTATTTATTTTCTTCTATTTTTTAGTATTTGTGGTTATAGCGGCAACAGAAATAATCTGTGAAAATTTCAACTGTCACGGTTCATGAGATACAGCCTGGTGACAGACGGACAGACGGACAGCGAAGTCTTAGTAATAGGGTCCCGTTTTTACCTTTTGGGTACGGAACCCTAAAAACGAGATTTAAGACAAGTTTTCTCACAAAAAAAACTCAAACATTCTTTTTTGTTTTCTCAGTAAGTTAAGGGACGTTGAGTCATTACATTAATTTGACTATGAAAGTTCTGTATTTTTTTTTTCTACACATAACTTTTTAATACTACCTACTAAATTTTATACTAATATGTGCATATATACCTACTGCTTAATTAAAACTTAAATCGTTTTATTGCCTGATCACTCAGTGTTGAACGAAAATATTAGAAACGATTATGGTCATTGATTGTGTTTAACGAGACACGCTAGGTACTCAACAATTTTGCAATATGTACCTACGTGGGGTACCCATACAAAACAAAAGATCTTCCATTCACTTCACCTCCGGCTGTAAATTATGTATTATTACCGAACATCAATATTATGTCACAAAAAACGACACAAAAACTGCACTTAGTCCATTCTCTCGACCACCATTAGCTTGCTACCTTCACAAGGCTGCAAACGACATCTTGAACTACTGAACCTAATGGAGACATAAAAAATGTATATGGTACTACAAAGATAACTGAAAAACGTAAAACGTTACATACATAGATCATTTTTAGGGTTCCGTACCCAAAGGGTAAAACAATGTATGGAATCCATACCCAAAAGGTAAAACATAGAAAATACCCAGAACAAATCTCGACATGACGTTTCATGCTCGCTGCTAATGGTAGAATGATTATTTTTCCATTCCAGTTCTCCCCCTTGAGGGCGATTTTCAAGGGGGAAAACTGGAACTTATATTTTTTTATTCCAGTTTTCCCCTCAGGGGGGATATTAGGGGGTAAAACTGGAATAACCCGTAATTACGCCCTGTAACACCGTTCCGCACCCGACCTTACACGCAAAATCATAGTGATTTCAAAACGGTTCTGTCTGATACAATCTTTTAATGAATATAATCAAACGGCTTGAGGTGTTTTAATGAATGTAGAGATAAAACGAACTAGATCTATGTGATAGGAACCAAAATGGCACAGCGGCTAAGTAACCAAGGCACGTATTAGGTTCGATTCCTGACACTCATACGTATATTGGTACATATTTGCATAGATCTGAATAAGTAATGTATTTATTTATGGTATCATAGCATAGCAGGATTTGAGGAAACTGTGTTTTTTTCTTGAAAATGAATAATCAAGTAGATAATTAATAGAAAACTGTACAAAAAACCAGCAATTACACTTTTTTTTGCAAAATCAGGGGTCGGCAACCTTCGAAATGAAGATACCTATCTAAAACTCCCAGAATTCAGACTAGTAATTTGATTCCTCATTCGTCAAAATCTCTAAAGCCGGTTATAAACTGGTTCTAAAGAGTCCCAGACAATCACATATCCTCATAGATACACGCGAAAAACGTTAGTTTTTTCTATTTACCTTCAATGGTAGGTCCACTAACAGGCTAAAGGTTTCTTAGTCGCTTCGTTACTTTAGTCTACATACCGAAGCGACAGAAACCAAAAGTACCACTTTATTTCCGTGTCAGTATTTTATTTTAAGAATTTGACCTTTTCTAAGTATACATTTTTGTATTTATGGAAATAAAGAATTTTTGATTTTGATTGAAGGTTAGTAGAAAAAAAATCGCCGCTTATTGGCTGCATTTTGATTCATCATCATCAGCATTATCAGCCTATGTTGATCCACTGCTGGACATAGGCCACCCCTATAATTGAATGCCATAGCACCCTGTCTTCAGTTTGACGCATTCAGCTTCTCCCTGCAGTCTTTCGCAGATCGTCATCTCACTTGGCCGGAGGGCATCCTACACTAGTCTTACCGAGGGCACCCTGTATAAGCTTTATATAAATTATGATCCATAAATGCAATGATGACGATGATAAAAAATGTAAAACAATAGTGACATAACAATTACACAAGATGTCGCAACACGAAATGATGAGAGCCTGCGTTTGGCGGAAGATGACCATTAATTAAATTAAAAATTATAATTTTACAGTTGCGTGATGACTTGATGACAATAGCCTTCATTCTTATGTATCATCCCCGGAAGTATGACGTGAGTTAAATCATTATTTGCAAACAGTTGCAGTTAGTTCGTTTGCTTTGGTTTATGTTACAGTTATCGTTAGCAAACTAAAGCAGATTTCAGTGTTTCAACTATCAAATTACATGTCGCTTCCGTTCGTAATTCAGTTCGAATAGGAATCTTCTAGACCTTCGTGATTCATCGTTGGCTACATCTTCACTTTTCATCAGGTGGGATTGCGGTCAAACAAAGATCTATTAAGTACACAAAAAAAGAACTTCAGTGCAATTAGATAAAATTAAATATAAGGTACCTATGGGTTATAATCTATACCTATAATTATCTATCTGAATTTATAAGATTAAAATACCTGCTGGACAGGTTGCACGACCATATAAAAACTAGTAGATGATGATGACTAGGGACATGTTTTCGATATTATTTAGAAATATTTTGTGTGTCCCCTTAAAAGAAGCTGTTACCATTACCATAAGATCAATACCAGATTCGGTATGGTTATCATTAACGATAATAATAAAAAATAATGCTGGACTATTGACACAACGTCATATTATAGCTCCAAGCTAAGTAGAGCTTGTGTTATGGATACTAGATAACTGATATCGAAGTACCGTTACCTAATCTGTGTTCATAATGAATATCATAATATTAGATTTGAACTTGTTAGATTCTCCAGGGATAAACAATGCAACGATACGGTATGGTTTGATTAATAACACGATACTGCATGTATCGTGTTATCAATCAAACCATACCGTATCGTTTAGGCTTGCTTAGATTATTTGTTAGTACTTTGTTGTAGTTATTAATTTAAGTACTGAATTACAAAATAATAATTGCGTTACGATCAGTACAGTACCTAAATATTAGATTTGAACTTGTTAGATTCTCCAGGGATAAACATTGCAATGATACGGTATAGTTTGATTAATAACACGATACTGCATCGTTTAGGATTGCTTAGATTATTTGTAAGTACTTTGTTGTAGTTATTAATTATTTTTAAGAAATGAAATATGGCGGGGCTCGAATCCTATTGAGTGTGGCGCGGGTTCGAGTCTCGCCGATACCGAAAATTTTTGGGAACTTATTTCATTTCTTAGAGATACCCAAAGTGCGGGTAAGCACTATAACCAAAAACTATTAATTATTATTTATGTTTTGTACTAAAAACCTAAGAAAAATGTATGTTACCATAGTTTTATAGTTTTTGCTAAAAAGAATCATTTATTCAGTTGTCTGATCAGAATATTTCACTTTCAAAATATGTTATAAATACATAGATAATTTATTCTTATTAATTTTGGCCCCAATTATAATCAACTCATTGTTATAATAATAATTATTGTCCACCAACTCGAGGTCAATAAAAGTTAGGTATTTGCTTATACGAATTTTGCAATGTGTATTTAATGTTCGCGAATTGTGACACTAATGTATGTTATTAATCAATTGTAGTATACAAAGGACAAACTTTTTATAGTAGCTATTGCAAATAATAAATTACATATTGTTTATATGCAATAGCTACCTACCTAATTAGGGCTTTGATTTTATATTAAGATTAATTGATTATTACTCAATTAACTTTCAAATAACAAACACGTTGCAAAATGATTGACTGGTATCGCTGTGAATTTTATTACTAGTAAATTAAAATACTCATGCCCTGAGTAAAATACTTGGTATAATTTAACGTTAGGTCTTTTAGGTAATTTCTCAGATATTATGGGTACCGACTTTAAACATATAATTAGCTCACAAATTGGCTATCTAGCAAATAAAGTTATTTAAAATAATTATGCCTGTATTTAATTAATGCTTTTTCATTTTGAAATGGTTCTCGTGCTTGATTTAGCAAGTAATTTTGAAAAATACCGTGATTTGTTGTTTATTAAAAATCGATGACCTTTGTCGACCGATTTGGCTCGACGGGCGAAGGTCCGCTTGCTTGCGGGTTCGATTCCCGCGTTGGTACACATGTTTGTACATCTTTGCAAACATTTGTTCTGGATGTTCTGGGTATTTTTTACATGGGACATACACAATACACATTATAAATATATATGTCTATGTAATATATTGTATTAAGTATGTCGGACGCCCAGTTGCAAGGTGGGTCGAAGACATGGTACGCGTCGGGGGGCGTCAATGGAGGCGGTTAGCACAGGACCGTGGTGGATGGCACAAACTTCGGGAGGCATATACCCAGCAGTAGGTAAAATCCTGCTGCGGATGATGATGATGAAGTATTACATAGTTATCCAGTACTCATAACACAAGCTCTGCTTAGCCTTGGGCTAAATGCAATCGCGTGTATTGTCGAGCATTATTTATATATTTACCTTTAGAGGTATTTACGAATTCAGAACAATTCAACAAAACTTCTGACAAACAAATATTTAAGAAAAATAACTAACGAGTGGCAAAAAAAGTATGAGTCACTCACGAAAACCTTTGAATTGACAAGCTGATTATTTACACAACAGGAATAGAATAGGCTCGTTTATTGATCACTTTCTAATCAGAATCACTGACGAGCTGAGTTACCTAAATTATATAAGTGATGGCCGAATATCTCACAACTTAACATTATCACAAACTTTCGCTACTCTATTAGTTAACTTGAAACTAAGCATTGCTGTACAGCGGGGCAATGCAGCTAGCGTCTTGGACACGCTTCCGACTGGTATTGATATGGATCAGTTGAGCTACTTGTAGATCGTTTGCAACAGTCTGCAGTTAGCTCAATTGTTTCAATTGTAAATACTAGTTTTAATTTAATTCTATTATTTGATTGTAATTTTCTTTTTTAATAAAGATTATTAACTTGAAACGAAATGAAGAAATCCTTAATTCATTTTAAGTTATGTTAAACTTGAGATATTCGGGAAAAAACAACGACCTATTGATATTGTGAAGGAGTCGTGTGTAAAGAGGGCATAAGCTTACTTTGTAACTAATACAGTTATTTGTGCAGTCTGTTATGGTTATGTCAATATACTGTCTCTTTTATAGCCGGGTACTGGTCGGTGTTACAGGGCGTAACGTATCATTCGCAGCGAGCATGATACGTAACGCCGTGAGCTAAAATTCGTCTCATTGCTCACTGTGAGCGCCTTCTTTCCCCACAACTACTGTGTGCACGAACGTTAGCTGTGTAACACGTAATATAACGCTAACGGCGCTAGAGCCGAAAATGGTCCCAAAGATTTTCGACGAAACCGACTAGGATTTCGTGGCTTAGTTGGTTAGAGCACACCCGTACTGAGGGTGGGGTGCAGGTTCGAGTCCTGCCGAAATCGTAATTTTTCGGAAACTTATTTAATTTCTACGTTATATGACGCCCCGTATTAACGCAGGTCGGTAGACACCTTAACACAGCTGTTGATACCTAACTTTTGACTCAGTTCCGCATATTCCAAGGTCTGCATTTCGTATGACGCATTCATCTATTATTTCCAGGTCCGGTGCTGTTCCCCGTCTCCCCTAGGGGCGACCCTGGTCAGACCAGTGGGGTGATTCCCGGCGCTTCGGGCTACGGATTCGTACCACCCAGCCGCAGAGGTGATATAGGCCATCTTTATGGTCGGTGAATTGAATTGAACAGTCATTGTAGTTAGAACTAATATGGCATAGTGTGACACGATGGAAAATATTGTTGGGTTAACAACAAGGATTAAAAATATTGTATTTTTGGATTACAAATATTGTTTTGATTGTTATGATTAAACTGGAAAATGTTTGTAATTACCTAAATTTTACATGATTCTCAAAAGAAAAATTGTTTTATTTTTCAAATTGGAAATTGTTGTTTGTTTCTTGCCATTAAAAATTGGAAATTCGGCTTTTTTATTTAATTTTAAATGTTTATATTATAAGAAAATTAGTCGTCGTGTTGCACTATGCACCTAATTGTAATTTGATATGTTATTCTGAACCTCATCAGTTTAAGAATGACATATTGATGTTAAATTATTTTTTGTTTTATGTTACGTATTAATTATGTAGCAAAAATTTAATTTATGCATGGGTAGTTTGCATGAGTTCCCTAGAATAATAATATCCCTGGATTTGGATTAACCCGTTTGAATGGGAAACTCCTGACTTTTTATTCTTTATTGTATTGCCATGTAACTGAAGCTGTAAATAGCCCATGTTTTATTTATAAACATAAACTGAAATATATTTTGGACTGTTTTATTTGGTACCCTATTTTTAGCTGCACTATATTAAGCATGCTTGCACTGGCGGATTATTTACTAATAAAGTACTTAAGAATGAACAATACGGGTATGTCGGAACTACTTAAGGCGATTCCCCGAACCAAACTAGCGCCGCCACTTAATTTATCTTATTTCGTTGAACACAGGTTATTTCAAAATTTTCAATGGGCAGTTTGTGATACTTAATTATAAGCTTTTTTTAATGTCATTGTAATATTTTTATTTACAATAGTTTAGACGGGGATGTGAAAATAGAGTTAGGTGGCCACAAAGTGCAACTTCGTATATCTACTTATACTATATAAAAAATATAACAATGACATTTAAAAAAAGCTTATAACAGGTATTACAAACTGCCCATTGAAACTTTTGAAATTACCTTTATTCAACGAGATAATAACGGCGCTAGTTTGGCTCGGGGAATCGCCTTAATTGCTGTTTGAATGTCAGGAAATAAATAATATCTTGGCGTATCTATTCCTTGTACCAGTTTGGATGACGGCAGACTGTCAGGCCTCCCTCTGATAATCGCCTTATTGGCTTTTATCTTATGGGGGGGATATGCCCATAATCCCCCCACTGGGCATGCGGGTTGGGGATCGCAAGTCGGTGGTAGGTATACTCTGCAAGAGGCGCTGCTGGCCGCCATCCGGTGTATGTGCCTTAGTCGATCTTACGACACCCACGGGAAGAGTTGGGGTGGTGCAAATTCTAAGCCGGCACTAGAAACTTCTTTGTGTTTTTTATGAGTAAAATCAAAGCACTCAAAAAGTTTTTATTAGTGATCGCATTTTACACATTAGCTTTTTGATACTATGTATATTTGTATATCGTTAATATATAGGTGTCTTTAGTTGCGCCTTGGGCCTTATGAGACCCAGACTGTAAGCAGCGCAATCTTTTATTTTTCAATTTGATTGTATCTACAAGGCTCCAATCAGATCAACTGCGAAAGGTATCTAGACATAAAAATAATATCAACAATAGATTGAAAGTCGTGAATAATTGACTCGCAAATAAAATGAATAAAAATAAACTCTAACAGGGAAACGATTGGTTGCTTTCCGAATGACAGCTGAAGGCCGTTAGAACTAAGTGTTCGTTCATACAGAAAGTCCGTATTTACAAGATCGTTTTAAGATGGCGATATATGAAACCATTTTATTTAGTTTTATTTTATTTAGTTTAGACAGTGAATCGAAAATAGATTTTGGTGGTCACCAAGGGCAACTTCGATTCACTGCCTGAACTAAATAGAATAAAACTATTATTATTATTATTGTTTTAAGGAGGTAGGAACAATCGGGAATGTATTTATCCCGATTGTCCCTAGTAGTAACAATCGAGAATTTTTTTCCCGATTGTTCCTAGTAGGAACGCAGGGGGTAGGGACAATCGGGAATAGGCGTTACAGAGGCATTAAAAAAAGCTGATATAATAGGTATCACAAACTGTGCTATGGATTTTTAAAATTTCCTTTATTAAACGGCATAATAAAATAAAGTGGCGTGGCGGCGCTAGTTTGGGTCGGGTATGCGCTTTAAGTTAAGGACCGAAGCGAGGCGGAGCTCCTTGCCTTAACCTTCGTGGTTTTTTTAAGTCAACCGTAAAACTTTTTTTCTAAAAACCTTTCTAATACGCGTCGTACATTAACACAGAACCAACACGGATAGGATAGGTTAGAAGGTTAAGGCATGTTTTAGTTGAATTATTTAGACTTGTAATTGTAACTAGTCGAATTGTAGGTATTTTAGACGAATAGTTTTAGTCGAATTGTTTTAGTCGATTTTTCCGCAAAGCAAATAGAAACGTATATGATAAAACGGGCCTGTAAAAAGGACTGCTGTGTGAACGTGCACTAAACCAAGTTCAGATTGCGCTTGCGTTGCGTCTGTGTCTACACAATGTGTACATGCGATGATGTAAGTAGGTATTCGCAAAAGATATTAGCAAGAGCTAATTCGCACAGATAAGCAATAGGCTTTATTATTATCCCTTATCATTACTTAGTATTAACAGGGTTCTAGATGTGACCACCTGTAAAAAAACCGGCCAAGTGCGAATCGGCCTCGCGCACGAAGGGTTCCGTACCATTATCTATAAAAAGGGCAAAAAATCATGTTTGTTGTATGGGAGCCCTCTTAAAATTTATTTTATTCTGTTTTTTAGTATTTGTTGTTATATCGGCAACAGAATCTGCGAAAATTTCAACTGTCTAACTATCACGGTTCATGAGATACAGCCTGGTGACAGACGGACAGCGAAGTCTTAGTAATAGGGCCCCGTTTTTACCCTTTGGGTACGGAACCCTAAAAACAGATCAACTTAAAAAGAGCATAGATTTAAACGTATCATGAAAAAACTATAAACTAAACAAATTCCTATCCACATACTTCTTAACCATGCTATTAGGTGTAGTAGAAATAAATTCTGTGACAAGTGACAACTTGATACCGTAGTCACACAAGGTCCGTAATCAACAGGAAATTATAATTCACTCAAATCAATCCGTTTCAAAATCAATCTGCCAGGAAATTGTTACTTCGAACGTATACTTAACTAATTGAATGTGTTTCCAGCTTGGCAACCATTTTAGAAATTGTAACGTTTTTAGACGACTACGTTCGATATCAATCTGAGAGCAAAAGTAATTTACTGCTGAGAATTTAGGTGAGACTATAAAATACAAGTTTGGCTTAGGCTTATTTATCAACTTGGCTTCTTCATCTTTCGTGATGATGGGAACAGCCTGAGTTCACATAGTGTCAGTGAATTACGACTAACGCTATTTATAGCGAATCTCAACCACACTAATATTTTGAACGCGAAAGTTTGGGTAGATAGATGGGATTGATGTGTGCTTGATACTTCTACAAACCAAAATTACTGAACGTATCGGGTTGAAATTTGGCATAGATGTGAGTCTAAACCCGGAATAATATTGCACTTTTATGTTTAATAACGTTTATGTCTATGATTCTTTTGCTTTATTTTGTGGTATACAATAAAGAATTTTGTATTGTATAACTCATAGGTTTTTTATCACATAAATCAGATCCCGTGGTATAGAAATAATCTTTGAAAGTTTGCACAGTGAATAACATTTCAAATAGTTTATTCAATTCGAATTATTTAGTGTTGTCAATATTAGTTGTTGCAGCCAGCATCTTGAGAACGCTTCTGGCTGGTATTGATATGGATCAGTTGAGCTACCTGTAGATTGTTTGCAACAGTCTACACTGTTGCAATAACTATTGGCTGCAACAACTAATATTGACAACACTAAATAATTCGAATTAAATGCACGTGTGAAACTAGCTTTATTATGTTAATTCGAGTAGCAATACCAACGGTATCGCCTGAGGCGTATTAAAAGCAAAAGTGTCAATTATACTCAGATTAGTTGGTACAGGAAACTTATACATTCATTCTAGTCCAAGAGCATAGTCTCATAATTATGATTCATAGTCTTTCATATGAGTCAATAGTCATTCATATGAGTCAATGTCAATGTTAACACGTGGTTTGCAAAACTGGTTGAGTTGAAACATAGGTGGTTATGGTTGTAGGCATTAGATTGTCGTATAATTGTTTGTTCTGTTCATTCTGATCTTATAACTTAGTATAGGTACATAGTACAGTCAGCTGCTCAGATAAATGTATACACTCCCAAATTTTCATATATATGTTCTGGCAAACTTTTCAAATAAAAGTATACACCACAATCTTTCAAAATGATGTAGTCATCGTACTTGTCAAAATGCGGTATGCAGTTTATAATTTTATTTGAAAAGTTCGCGGGTACATAAATTTGAAAATTTGCGAGTGTATACATATCTGAGCAGTTGACTGTACATACGCTGTACAACTGTCAACATTTTATATATTTCACGTATTACGCTGACCATCTTAATGAGAGCAGTTGTTCACTTTCATTATTCATTTCGGTCCTTTTTAATTGTGTTTACCGTTTCTCTATGACTTCATTTATATTTGGGTCCAGTATGGCCGACAGCATCCAATTTGGCCCTTACTTAATCTCGCAGCCCCCGATCTACGGTCAAACGCATTTTAATTATGAAATTGACATATCAAAAGCTTCGTATGGGTGCTACAGCTTGTGGATGCAGCGGCTGGGTTTCTCTATAAGTCGTGCAAAATATTTAAATAACCATTATGAAAAGTCGTGACACTTTTGTACTAGGAGAGCTTTTACTTTGAAGATACGTAGGTATTTAGTAGGTTAGGAACTTCCAAGCAGGTGGTAGCATCAGAAGTAGGAACGTTTATTGGCCCTGTATGACGCTTTTTTGGTTCCTCAATAATAAAATCGTTCTTCGAAAAAATGGAGCTCGAATCCCGTTTTTCAAAATTCGGCAGGTCTTGTTCAATTACAACCCGGGTCTATTCAAGACAAGAGTAAAAAGAGTGAATAAAGAGAATTTCTATCTTCTTAGTACATTGTGGGACGCATCGTCACTTTCCATCAGGTGAGATTGCGTTCAAAAGAAGGTCTTTTGAGTGTCAAAAAAAAGTATTTTATTTGTTTCAACTACCGCTGGTTACTTTACACCATGATGTTATTATTTTTATCTCTTACTAGGTTCTGCCGGCCTCTTTGCACACCTTTTACAAGTAGCCTATGTCCGTCCTCGAGATGGCGTTTACATCTCTGCCAAATTTCAGTCAGATCTGTTAAGCCGCTTAGGCGTGAAAACGTAACGAGTGGACAGACGACACTCTCGTTAGACTACAAATACATTATGATTAAGTTACCCGGCTGTTTCGACATGAGCTACGAGGGTCCTAAGCACTGGTGCGAGAATTTTGATCCATGATTTAATAAAAGAGTTTGCACTTTACCCGCCTTCGCCATTTTTAGTCGGACCTTTTGATATTGATCTAATGCATATTTATATGTTTGCCCACTCAAAAACACGAGGGTTTTTGTCGTGTTTGATAAATTAATTTGTTTTAATAAAACTCTGTGTGTCTCTATTGCTGAGGATTTGCGAATCCAGCTGGCATAGGTATCAAATAAGTCTTTAACTGTAATTAAATAATAGGAGTGTTCAATACAATAATAAGTACTTAGAATAAAACTCTACTTAATTAAATAAATAATAATAAATAATGCTGGACAATTCACACAGCATCATCTAGCCCCAAGCTAAGCAGAGCTTGTGTTATGGGTACCTACTAGATGACTGATACTTCTTAATTAATACAATGCATTACATCGATATATTTTTTTACTATACATAGAAAACACATAGAACACCCGGAATAAACATTTGCAGATCGTATAAACATTTATACTAAGACGGGATTCGAACCCGCATCCTCCTTTGTGTAGCGTGGCGGGCGAATATCCATGGCGGGTACGCGGGTACTCATAACACAAGCTCTGCTTAGCTTGGGGCTAGAAAATGCTGTGTGGATTGTCCAGCATTATTTATTATTTATTTATGGACATTCATTACATTCAATAATTTATAGTGATACTTTATAGCGGTACAGAGATTAAAGTTTAGTAAGGTACTTAAATTTTTGACCGGAAGGTACAATTAATAAACAATATTCGTAGTTATTTTCTTTATACTAAATTTCGTTACATATAAAGAGTAATACCCCTGCGGGTATTGAGGCCCTACTTTGTCATTTCATACTATCCATAAACCATACTATCCACCCCACTGATTTATAAATATGAAAGTTTGGATGGATTGATGTTTGTTACTCAATCGCGCCAGTAACGGCTGAACGGATCTGGATGAAATTTAGCACAGAGATAGATTATATAATATATAATAATAATAAAAATTATTATGGTCTCGAATAGCACATAGGCTTTTTATCTTTTTATCCCGGAATTCCCACGTGAACGGGATCTACGCAGGTGAAACCGCGAGGCGCTGCTAGTAATCTATAATTCTATATCTATACCTTATATTATAAATAAGATCATACTTCCTGTCTGTCTGTCTATCTGTCTGTCTACCTTTACACGCCTAAACGGCTGAACGGATCTTAATGAAATTTGGCAGGTAAGTAAACATGTCCTGCACGCGCACATAGGCTACTTGAAAAGCGCGTACGAAGCCGCGGGCAGCAGCTGGTTAGTATATAAGTGACATCATATTGCATCGTTTCATAATGAACATGAGTTCGGTGAGCTAAAACTTCGTAAGACAAGAACTTGCTCTTTGGTAGGCTTGGTCTATGTGAGGTTCTTTAGCGGAAAAATACCTCGTAAAATGACCCGATACTATAACTAATATTATAAATGCGAAAGTGTGTTTGTTTGTCCTTCCTTCACGCCCTAACTAAGCAACCAACCGATTTTGGCATAGAGTTAGTTGAAAGGATGGAGAGTAACATAGGCTACTTTTTGCCCTGGTACTCTGAAAGGGAAAAAAATACCTTTTTTTCCCGTAAAATGCCCTGATACCGTAACTAATATTATAAACGTGAAAGTGTGTTTGTTTGTCTGTCCTTCCTTCACGCCCTAACTAAGCAACCAACCGATTTTTGGCATAGAGTTAGTTGAAAGGATGGAGAGTAACATAGGCTACTTTTTGTCCTGGTACTGAAAGGGAAAAAATACCTTTTTTCCCGTAAAACGCCCTGACACCATGACTAATTATTATAAATGCGAAAGTGTGTTTGTTTGTTTGTCCTTCCTTCACGCCCTAACTAAGCAACTAACCGACTTGATTTTTGGCATAGAGTTAGTTGAAAGGATGGAGACATACATAGGCTACTTTTTGCCCTGGTACTGAACGGGAAAAAATACCCTTTTTTCCCCCTAGAAATGTGAAATTCGAATTTGACGCGGGTGAAACCACGGGGAACAGCTAGGATATAGTCATTACTAAAAACACTTGTATTCAAATGTAACTATATAGGTCTGTTCTGTGTGTAATATGTGAAGTGCTATAGAAATGCATTTAAAATAAATTTTCTTTTTTAAGTTGCGCGCGTAATTTGACGAAAACGCTCGACGCTGTGGGCGCTGTATTGCTCTGTGGTCATGACGTCAGTTGGCCGAGTACCAATCTAAACAAAATGCACTGGTGTTGGTATAGTGACAGTTGATCTGTACCTTTTATGTTACCTACACAGCTGTATTACGTTATAATACTGCGCCTAGTATTTCATGGTGTTAAAAAACAGATAAAAAACAGAAAACTTAGAATTTAATTTTAAAATTTATTTGCTATCTCAATAGATAATATATATATCTATAGTTTTTTCTCGTAGGTACAGAGTAAAATACCCTAATTATTAATTTATTTTGCTTATAACATGGGACATCCTTTCTACCGGAATTGACGCGTCGCGCCACAGCGGCGCCTCACCGGAAGCGGCTGAAGGGTTGCGCCGTCACAAATCAACTTATGAGAACCGAGAACCGCCACAAAAGGAAACTTTGTGCATTTCCGAACCGGCGAGCGTAAAATCAAACACACTCACCCCACTCTTAACTTTAAACTCTCACTTTAAGGTTCAAATTTAGAGGAGCGTTTGTGAGAGCAACTAACTCCACATGAGTGATTCATTTTGGATATTAAAAATGTTTTTGTATTCAATTGTTTGTTTTGATGTTGGATTTTAAACGATAACTTTGGTATCTTCGTTGCCTTGTTGCTGCTTCGAAGCTGCCTTAATAACAGTGTACTGCATGTGTAAGTCTAACGCCTACTTGGTTGCTATGAGCAAGTGCTTTTGGGTGATGTGGTAATAAAAACATAAGGAGATTATAGATTGCGCTTTTACATTCTATGGCCCCTTGGATATTAAAATCCTGAAATACTATGATTTTTTTCTCATCTAAACCACGAAAACGGTCTATGGAATAAATAACTTAATAATTTTATTTGTATCTATTCTCTCTCGTTTGCAGTAGTAAAAAACATCAGGTAGGTACCTACTTACATAACATAATATTTAGTTATTTCTTTCCGATTTATATGAAACAATCATTTTCAGGGCCTGCATTTCCAAGATATTTCTACAGAACATTCTATGCAAGAAGATAAAAAACATTCGGTCAAACGTTTGATTACCCAATGTTACAGGAATTTTAAAATACTTATATATTAATTGAAACTTATTTATTGAACAATAATTTAAAGATTTATTGCCTAAGACACAATGTTCTGAAAACCTATATTTACTTACTTTTAGCCCTTGCACCATACCGACTAGAACAAGCTGTGATAAAGATTGTAAATGAATTGTAAAAGTATTTTTAAGTTATATGGGTATTTCATTTAATTTGTAAAAATGTGCAATAGAAAGAGAATAATAAATCTTTTATAAATAAATAATAATCTATGTCGCTGGATAACAACTGCCATAGATATTTGTATAAGCAATTGAATTGTATGAAATTGTAAATGATGTAAATAGCATGTAAAAATAAAACAATGGTTACCACCTATTTGTTTCATTTATAGATTCCAATGAGTAAGGTTACAAAATATATATGGATAACAACTGCCATAGATATTTGTATAAGCAAATGAATTGTATGAAATTGTAAATGATGTAAATAGCATGTAAAAATAAAACAATGGTTACCACCTATTTGTTTCATTTATAGATTCCAATGAGTAAGGTTACAAAATATATATAGGTACAAATAAATTATAATCTATGTCGCTGGATAACAACTGCCATAGATATTTGTATAAGCAATTGAATTGTATGAAATTGTAAAGCATGTAAAAATAAAACAATGGTTACCACCTATTTGTTTCATTTATAGATTCCAATGAGTAAGGTTACAAACTGATGCTTAAGGAACGTTTTGTGTTAACCTTATTTCAACAAAAAAAAACCCTTTTACTAAACTAGTCTAAATCACTAGCTAGAAATTTCATTCGAACTTAGCTGAGGAGCTACCGATTGATTACGTAGACTTTAGGCAGACGAAAAATGGTACACAGCGAAACAAGTGACATAATAGTACAAATGAAGAGGAGAACCAGCCGTCGACAAACAAAGGAACATCAAAAAGTGGTTAATCATTATACAAATGGAGGACAATTTATTGAATGGGCTTACCTGTTGAAGCTATGCATTAAGAGAATGGAGTCTAAGGCCCGTATTATGAAAGCATGCTCAGTCATCGAGCTCTGCTTGAGTGATGGTTATGTCTAGTTTTGAATGAATACTAATTTTCAAACAATGCTTGGGAGCTCATGTCAAAATCTACACTCACTCAAGTAGCCGTCAAGAGCGGATTTCCTCCGTCCACGCCTTCGAGTAACTGCTGAGACATATTATTGAACGGTTACCAAGCATTACTTGAGTAATTAACGCTTGAGTAGAGATCACGTAATGACTGCTTAAGTAATGCTTGGGGAAGCTTTCATAATACGGGCCTAAGGCCCGTATTATGAATGCTTGCTCAGTCATAGATCTATGTTTGAGTGCCATTTGCCGTAGAAAATCGTTACTCAAGCATATATTGATGACTGAGCAAATGTTTATAATACGGGCCTTAAACCCAAATGCTAGCTCAGTCATCAATCTAAGCTAACGTCGTTTTAGCTAAGCTCGCGTAGCTGACACAGTTTTTTATAGGTACTCTGTGTGCAGTGCAAACTCTAACCAAGCCACCGCGTTTCACAAGTATCTATGACTGAGCAAGCTTTCATCTATGGGCCTTAGTCTTAAGGAAGGTCTTAAAAGCTTGGCTCTGTGGTACCTTATGTACCAATCCTATTTAAACTCAAAGATAGAACTTTACTTCCCGTATCAATCGTACTTGGGTGACACTACAAAAAAATTATGCGTCTTACATATTTTTTCGTACCTAAATTCCATGTTCAAGTTGCTTTCACGCTGTCCTTCGAGACACACGAGGCTATTGAAAGGTAAATGTGATTTAGCAGATTTAAAGGCACTGATAGAGCCTTATGCACCATTTCACCGGGAAAACGAAATTCAGTAGGGAAAATGGAACCGTCTTTACCAGGCGTTCATCTGTTTAAGATGTGTATTCCACTAGATTTTCCATGTGAACTAGAGAATGGGGATTTCCATCTTGATATTCTGTGTTTTTTTTAATTCAACTGACCACGATGTCTCTTGAAAAGACGTACCTACTCGTATCCTTTTTTATAAGATTAGATTACGAGTATGTTACTTGTATTTGTGCATACAAGTTTCAATTTAAATTTCAAAAGCCTTTATTTAACAACCTTAAAATAATTATCTTTTAATTGTATGCACCTAATACAAGTAACATATACTTAATCATTATTAACAAAGAACATTAAATGTGTGAGGTAGATAAATAAGTACATAAACAGATTTGAGATTTATATTGGCCAGTCGAAGAAGTGGTAGGATCATACATTGTAAAGTATATTGTGTAGCAGTAACTCAAGATTCTTTTAAGAACATTAGATAAACAAACCATCTACAAAATATCCTTATCCTAATCAATGCCTCTAAATTCTAGCAGAACATGATCCTCTATTTACACAATCAGGTAAACTAACTAAGAATAGAATATTATTATTATTATTTACTTGAAAGGCCGCCTCACAAACCCCTGAAATAAAAGAATCCAAAGTTCCTTATATTTAATCAGTAATCTCACTAATATTATAAACGTGAAAGTTTAGATGGATGGATGGATAGATAGATGGATGTTTGTTCCTTTATCACGCCAGAACGGCAAAACGGATCTGGATGAAATTTGGCACAGAGATAGATTATAGTCTGGAATAGGACATAGGCTACTTTTTACCCGACTACCGACAGGGGAGGGTTATGAGGTTAGCACCCTATGTTTGTATGTTTGTATGTTTGTATGTTTGTATATTTGTATGTTTGTATGTTTGTATGTTTGTATGTATGTGGCCAATTTCTTTGTTCCCACGTAGCGCTGAAACTACTGGTTCGATTTCAACAAATTATGTATCGACTGATTCGTCTCAATACCCCGATGGTTATAGGCTATAGGATTTGGGGCTCCGCCCCCGAATAAGCCTACAAAATGCGTAATAAAGTTCACGTAGCCGCAGGCTGCAGGCCCCATAGAGAAATATTACAATACCTACGACCTATTTTCATCATGCCTATGCCTATCAAATATGACCGATACGTCATTCTATTTTGTCAATGTAAATGTAAATATTTCAAACAAGAGATGAAGGAAAACAAAATCTGATAATTTTATATCTTAACAGATATTTAATATGAACCCGAAACTGGATAAAAATATTTGAAATTCTATAATTTGTGACTGAACAAACAATCATTCGTGGGACACATCAGCGAACTGCGATGGTGAATCGTTACGACATCACCTGAACCCTCCATATCCTTTGAGGCGTATTCATGAAAGAGTCATCAGAACGTCTGGAACAACAGTGATAAAGGTTCCAGTGATGCCGCAACGCGGTTTGCGTTGCGGCATCACTGGAACCTTTCTCCAACTGCGATTTTGATATACTAAAAGTTTTTCCAGTGCTACCAGTATGCGGTGTGTGATCTTGTGGATGGGTTTTGGGTTGTGGCCGTTTTATTGCGCGTCCTCCTTAAGCTATAGCATGTAATATGTAATAAATTGTGTGCGGTTGAAATAGAAAACATAATATGGAAGATTGAGGAACATCGAGCACCTTACAAGGCAACCACAATCGAAAAATACTAGTAAATACCGCAAATCGTACTATAATTTCAAACATAAGTACTAGACTTATTTATAATAAAGAGTTAATGTGCTAGTAAAATTGTGTGATACTAATATTGTTTTACTTGAGAAACTATAGATATAAAATGACAAGGGAAAGCTGCAGGAGAAAGCAAAACAGATTTATATCTGGCTATCGGAGGATTTAGTAGGAAACAACACTAAACACGTTAAGAAACGAAGCCGGGGGTCGAAAGAAAATATTTACTTGTGACATGTCAACTTACATTTACACCAGGCAGTATGTTAGCGAACACAGTTGCACATTACACAGATCAACTAGCAATCGGGAGACTTAAGAGGGCGTCGTCCCTGTAAGACAGAAAGACGGGGGGTTGGGGGGGCGGAGCCCCCCCTCTAAAAACATTAAAACGAATATTTACAACAGGTAGTATGTTAGCCAACACAGTTGCACATTACACAGATGAACTAGCAATCGGGAGACTTAAGAGCGTCGTCCCTGTAAGACAGAAAGACGGGGGGTTGGGGGGGCGGAGCCCCCCCCCTCTAATTTCGAATGCCATCACAATAGTTTTTATTATACTCTATACTAATAAATAACAAGGGGATATAGCAAGGAGATAGATAATGATGTCCTACTAGCCGAATTTCGGCCACGGGGCCAGTCTCATCGGAGACTATCCACACAGGTGCACTCTCTATTCCCTCACTCTCATAATCCGATGGCATGGGGGTACCTATATCACTACTAGCTGCTACTGTGGTTTTATCTTGATAGTGAAATATCAATTAGGTACCTACAATTTTAGCCCAACTCGGGATTTACCGCTGAACAAACTAGGCAGTCAAGGATTATGGAGAGGATATTGACTAATTTTAAGTCCGGAAAAACGCCTCAGAAACCGCGGACTTATGGTACTAAAGTTTCACATGTTGGTAGCTACTACATAACCAAAAAGAGGCAAATAAAATAAAGTTAAAAACTAAAACCCGACTACGTAAAAGTTATAAACAAGCGTTCAAAGATGTTCCGAATAAATATTACCGATTGAATATTATCCATCGTTGCATTTTCATACTCGGTAGTCGGAGGCCTTTGTAGGTACATACAGAACTCCTAGCTTGGGGCCTCCGACTACCGAGTATGAAAATGCAACGATGGATAATATTCAATCGGTAATATTTATTCGGAACATCTTTGAACGCTTGTTTATAACTTTTACGTAGTCGGGTTTTAGTTTTTAACTTTATTTTATTAGCGAGCACTTTCTAGCAGCGCCTCGCGGTGAAACCGCGAGGCGCTGCTAGTATTAAATATAATTCTGAATTTCAGACCTCATTCCGGCAAACTCTATCCTTGGAATTCATATCCTTTGTATTAAACGTTCGTTACTAATCCACTGTGTGTTGTAGCCTTCCGTATTTGTTTCAACTCCACACCGTTTCTCTATTCCGAAAATTATTTATTACTAGCAGCGCCTCGCGGTTTCACCCGCGTAGTTCCCGTTCCCGTGGGAATTCCGGGATAAAAAGTAGACTATGTCCTATTCCAAACTATAATCTATCTCTGTGCCAAATTTCATTCAGATCCGTTCAGCCGTTCTGGCGTGATAAAGGAACAAACATCCATCCATCTATCCATCTATCCATCCATCCATCTAAACTTTCACGTTTATAATATTAGTGAGATTTTCAATATCGACTGTTCCGTCCGTCAGAAACTTCTTTAATTCTCTACTTTTCGTCCTCTCTTTGTGTCAATGTAATAAATTCAAATAATCAAAGCTTTCATAAATAGGTTTTTATATTGCATATTAAACTATTATGTTACCGGAATCTACGAGTGTACGCTTCCGACGGAATCTACGAGTATACGCTTCCGACTGGTATTGATATGGATCAGTTGAGCTACTTGTAGATTGTTTGCAACAGTCTGCATTTAGCTCAATTGTTCCAAGAGTAAATACTAGTTTTCGTTTAATTATATTATTTGATTGTAATTTTCTTTGTTAATAAAGGTTTTCTGAATAAAACATTATTTATCTATCTATGTATAATGTCTACCTATAATCTTCTTACATCTTATAGTGTTGGTCGAACATTCAAATCAGGTCCACATCTTGCCACTCAGAGGCATTTTATATTCTATTCTATTAGATTCCTTTAGGGATGTGTCTACCTTTTATTTTATCCCTCACTATTATGCACACCCATGTCGAATAAAACCATCGACTTCAAAGAGTTTTGTAAATTGAATTTACTGGCCTATTTTTGAAGCTACAAACAAAATTATTGTTCAATACTTGCTATTTTTGTATACCTGTGGAGAATTTTAAAATATTCTAAAATAAATAAACAGTTTGGTGAAATAGGTTTTTATTTCATTAGGTCTTAGATATAACTTTACTTTATAAAGAACCTAGTCGAAACACCTACTTCATTTTTGGGATGCTCGGGGGATTAAATATTTGCAAAACATGACCATTCTTCCTTATCACTATTCTGTTCATGATAGCCAAATCACATTTGAAATGCGAATATTGTTTGATGTCTAGAATGTCCCTAAACTTGTAAATAATTTCATGACCCATGTCGCATATTTGCGATCTAGCTAGTAAAGCGACAGCGCGCTCCTTCAAGTCGCATCAGGCTGGGTAATGAATGTGATAGGTAAACCTACTAGAGGAGGCTACGGTGCGATCATCTGTTGTCATCATTCCAAGCCTTGGTTTCCTTTTTATTGTCGCTTTATATCTTCCTTTATGTAAGGAGAGACCAAGCTCAATAGCAGGAGTTTGCATAATTTGACTATCTTGCACATTTCATTCTCTGATAGATCATGCTTTGCTGGGTTAAATACATTAATTATGTTGTCCTTCATGCTTTGGTCGCTTGGTCAAGTTTGGGTTTCCGGCTTTTTCTCCTGTAATAACGAAAAGGGTTGGATTATACAAAATATCGAAATAGTCTACATGATCTACGAAAACTTTTTAATAATATCCCAAAAAATTTCGATTTCGGCGGGATTCGAACCCGCGCCTCACCTTCAGTACAGGTGTGCTCTAACCAACTAAGCAACGAGATCGACACGTGCCTGGTCTGGTATCTGGGACTTCTTACGACTTAAGCGTCGTATTTACCCAGTGCGAGTAACGCACTATAAAGCAAAAAGCTAAGTCTACATGATCTTCAATTTCAATGTAAAGTTTATCTTGTTGAACTTACTACATTGGGATTTGAAACTATTAGGAACATGAGCAGCGCCTTGTAGAACGTCGAAAGCCGTCATTGCCTGAAAATAATTATGAGAATAAAAACACCGAATCAGCAACTTCCTTGCAAACATAGTAACTCTTTCGTCTTCTCGTCGTTTGTTATCTTCTGTTAACATTTTGTCAGAAAGACAATATGAATGAATGATAACACTAATTAGCATAATATGCTATGCGTCGAATTTTTGTATGGGGATTGTTCACAAGTTGTACCTACTAACCTGCGTTCCTTATTTCATTCACCGAACGAAGAATTTGATCGATGACATTCGAGTCGTACTTCGAAATAATGGCCCACACGTCATTGAGATCTCTCTCCAGCAGATTTTGTAGGCTACCCCATTGACTTAGCGGGAAACAGATATACCTAGGCGGTCTAGGATTCAAAGTAGTACGCCTTGTTGTAGTCGACGTAACTCTAGTTGTGGAGCTTCTAGGCGTAGAGGATCTACTAGGCGTGAAAGTTGTAGTTCTAGGACTTCTAGTACTTGAAATAGTAGATCTTCGAGTAGAAGAAATTGTTGAACGTTGACTAGTTGATATGCTTGAGCGGGATGTTCTAATAGTTGGACGAGTAGACAACGAGCTGCTTTGTCCTGGAGATGCTGTAGATGGTGACGTTTGACCTCCTGGAGATGTCGAGCTGCTTTGACCAGGGGATGATGTTGATAGTGAAGTTTGACCTCCAGGAGGAGTCGAGCTGCTTTGACCAGGGGATGATGTTGATGGTGAAGTTTGTCCTCCTGGAGATTGTGAGCTGCTTTGACCAGGGGATGATGTAGATGGTGAAGTTTGACCTCCTGGAGATTGTGAGCTGCTTTGATCAGGGGATGATGTAGATGGTGAAGTTTGTCCTCCTGGAGATTGTGAGCTGCTCTGACCAGGGGATGATGTAGATGGTGAAGTTTGACCTCCTGGAGATTGTGAGCTGCTTTGACCAGGGGATGATGTAGATGGTGAAGTTTGTCCTCCTGGAGATTGTGAGCTGCTCTGACCAGGGGATGATGTTGATGGTGAAGTTTGACCTCCTGGGGACGTCGAGCTGCTTTGACCAGGGGATGATGTAGATGGTGAAGTTTGACCTCCTGGAGATTGTGAGCTGCTTTGAGCAGGGGATGATGTAGATGGTGAAGTTTGACCTCCTGGAGATTGTGAGCTGCTTTGACCAGGGGATGATGTAGATGGTGAAGTTTGTCCTCCTGGAGATTGTGAGCTGCTCTGACCAGGGGATGATGAAGATGGTGAAGTTTGTCCTTCTGGAGATTGTGAGCTGCTTTGACCAGGGGATGATGTTGATGGTGAAGTTTGTCCTCCTGGAGATTGTGAGCTGCTTTGACCAGGGGATGATGAAGATGGTGAAGTTTGACCTCCTGGAGATTGTGAGCTGCTTTGACCAGGGGATGATGTGGATGGTGAAGTTTGACCTCCCGGAGAAGACGAGCTGCTCTGACCAGGGGATGATGTAGATGGTGAAGTTTGTCCTCCTGGAGATTGTGAGCTGCTCTGACCAGAGGATGATGTAGATGGGGAAGTTTGTCCTCCTGGAGATTGTGAGCTGCTTTGAGCAGGGGATGATGTTGATGGTGAAGTTTGACCTCCTGGAGATTGTGAGCTGCTTTGACCAGGGGATGATGTAGATGGTGAAGTTTGTCCTCCTGGAGATTGAGAGCTGCTTTGACCAGGGGATGATGTAGATGGTGAAGTTTGTCCTCCTGGAGATTGTGAGCTGCTTTGACCAGGGGATGATGTTGATGGTGAAGTTTGTCCTCCTGGAGATTGTGAGCTGCTTTGACCAGGGGATGATGTAGATGGTGAAGTTTGACCTCCTGGAGATTGTGAGCTGCTTTGATCAGGGGATGATGTAGATGGTGAAGTTTGTCCTCCTGGAGATTGTGAGCTGCTCTGACCAGGGGATGATGTAGATGGTGAAGTTTGACCTCCTGGAGATTGTGAGCTGCTTTGACCAGGGGATGATGTAGATGGTGAAGTTTGTCCTCCTGGAGATTGTGAGCTGCTCTGACCAGGGGATGATGTTGATGGTGAAGTTTGACCTCCTGGGGACGTCGAGCTGCTTTGACCAGGGGATGATGTAGATGGTGAAGTTTGACCTCCTGGAGATTGTGAGCTGCTTTGAGCAGGGGATGATGTAGATGGTGAAGTTTGACCTCCTGGAGATTGTGAGCTGCTTTGACCAGGGGATGATGAAGATGGTGAAGTTTGACCTCCTGGAGATTGTGAGCTGCTTTGACCAGGGGATGATGTGGATGGTGAAGTTTGACCTCCCGGAGAAGACGAGCTGCTCTGACCAGGGGATGATGTAGATGGTGAAGTTTGTCCTCCTGGAGATTGTGAGCTGCTCTGACCAGAGGATGATGTAGATGGGGAAGTTTGTCCTCCTGGAGATTGTGAGCTGCTTTGAGCAGGGGATGATGTTGATGGTGAAGTTTGACCTCCTGGAGATTGTGAGCTGCTTTGACCAGGGGATGATGTAGATGGTGAAGTTTGTCCTCCTGGAGATTGAGAGCTGCTTTGACCAGGGGATGATGTAGATGGTGAAGTTTGTTCTCCTGGAGATTGTGAGCTGCTTTGAGCAGGGGATGATGTTGATGGTGAAGTTTGACCTCCTGGAGATTGTGAGCTGCTTTGACCAGGGGATGATGTAGATGGTGAAGTTTGTCCTCCTGGAGATGGTGAGCTGCTCTGACCAGGGGATGATGTAGATGGTGAAGTTTGTCCTCCTGGAGATTGTGAGCTGCTTTGACCAGGGGATGATGTTGATGGTGAAGTTTGTCCTCCTGGAGATTGTGAGCTGCTTTGACCAGGGGATGATGTAGATGGTGAAGTTTGACCTCCTGGAGATTGTGAGCTGCTTTGACCAGGGGATGATGTAGATGGTGAAGTTTGTCCTCCTGGAGATTGTGAGCTGCTCTGACCAGGGGATGATGTTGATGGTGAAGTTTGACCTCCTGGGGACGTCGAGCTGCTTTGACCAGGGGATGATGTAGATGGTGAAGTTTGACCTCCTGGAGACTGTGAGCTGCTTTGACCAGGGGATGATGTAGATGGTGAAGTTTGTCCTCCTGGAGATTGTGAGCTGCTCTGACCAGGGGATGATGTAGATGGGGAAGTTTGTCCTCCTGGAGATTGTGAGCTGCTTTGAGCAGGGGATGATGTTGATGGTGAAGTTTGACCTCCTGGAGATTGTGAGCTGCTTTGCCCAGGGGATGATGAAGATGGTGAAGTTTGTCCTCCTGGAGATTGTGAGCTGCTCTGACCAGGGGATGATGTAGATGGTGAAGTTTGTCCTCCTGGAGATTGTGAGCTGCTTTGACCAGGGGATGATGTTGATGGTGAAGTTTGTCCTCCTGGAGATTGTGAGCTGCTTTGACCAGGGGATGATGTAGATGGTGAAGTTTGACCTCCTGGAGATTGTGAGCTGCTTTGACCAGGGGATGATGTGGATGGTGAAGTTTGACCTCCCGGAGAAGACGAGCTGCTCTGACCAGGGGATGATGTAGATGGTGAAGTTTGACCTCCTGGAGATTGTGAGCTGCTTTGACCAGGTGATGATGTAGATGGTGAAGTTTGTCCTCCTGGAGATTGTGAGCTGCTTTGACCAGGGGATGATGTAGATGGTGAAGTTTGTCCTCCTGGAGATTGTGAGCTGCTTTGACCAGGGGATGATGTGGATGGTGAAGTTTGACCTCCCGGAGAAGACGAGCTGCTCTGACCAGGGGATGATGTAGATGGTGAAGTTTGACCTCCTGGAGATTGTGAGCTGCTCTGACCAGGGGATGATGTAGATGGTGAAGTTTGACCTCCTGGAGATTGTGAGCTGCTTTGACCAGGGGATGATGTAGATGGTGAAGTTTGTCCTCCTGGAGACTGTGAGCTGCTTTGACCAGGGGATGATGTGGATGGTGAAGTTTGTCCTCCTGGAGATTGTGAGCTGCTTTGACCAGGGGATGATGTTGATGGTGAAGTTTGTCCTCCTGGAGATTGTGAGCTGCTTTGACCAGGGGATGATGTTGATGGTGAAGTTTGACCTCCTGGAGATTGTGAGCTGCTTTGACCAGGGGATGATGTAGATGGTGAAGTTTGACCTCCTGGAGATTGTGAGCTGCTTTGGCCAGGGGATGATGTAGATGGTGAAGTTTGTCCTCCTGGAGATTGTGAGCTGCTCTGACCAGGGGATGATGTAGATGGTGAAGTTTGACCTCCTGGGGACGTCGAGCTGCTTTGACCAGGGGATGATGTAGATGGTGAAGTTTGACCTCCTGGAGACTGTGAGCTGCTTTGACCAGGGGATGATGTAGATGGTGAAGTTTGTCCTCCTGGAGATTGTGAGCTGCTCTGACCAGGGGATGATGTAGATGGGGAAGTTTGTCCTCCTGGAGATTGTGAGCTGCTTTGAGCAGGGGATGATGTTGATGGTGAAGTTTGACCTCCTGGAGATTGTGAGCTGCTTTGACCAGGGGATGATGTAGATGGTGAAGTTTGACCTCCTGGAGATTGTGAGCTGCTTTGACCAGGGGATGATGTGGATGGTGAAGTTTGACCTCCCGGAGAAGACGAGCTGCTCTGACCAGGGGATGATGTCGATGGTGAAGTTTGACCTCCTGGAGATTGAGAGCTGCTTTGACCAGGGGATGATGTAGATGGTGAAGTTTGTCCTCCTGGAGATTGTGAGCTGCTTTGACCAGGGGATGATGTTGATGGTGAAGTTTGTCCTCCTGGAGATTGTGAGCTGCTTTGACCAGGGGATGATGTAGATGGTGAAGTTTGACCTCCTGGAGATTGTGAGCTGCTTTGATCAGGGGATGATGTAGATGGTGAAGTTTGTCCTCCTGGAGATTGTGAGCTGCTCTGACCAGGGGATGATGTAGATGGTGAAGTTTGACCTCCTGGAGATTGTGAGCTGCTTTGACCAGGGGATGATGTAGATGGTGAAGTTTGTCCTCCTGGAGATTGTGAGCTGCTCTGACCAGGGGATGATGTTGATGGTGAAGTTTGACCTCCTGGGGACGTCGAGCTGCTTTGACCAGGGGATGATGTAGATGGTGAAGTTTGACCTCCTGGAGATTGTGAGCTGCTTTGAGCAGGGGATGATGTAGATGGTGAAGTTTGACCTCCTGGAGATTGTGAGCTGCTTTGACCAGGGGATGATGTAGATGGTGAAGTTTGTCCTCCTGGAGATTGTGAGCTGCTCTGACCAGGGGATGATGAAGATGGTGAAGTTTGTCCTTCTGGAGATTGTGAGCTGCTTTGACCAGGGGATGATGTTGATGGTGAAGTTTGTCCTTCTGGAGATTGTGAGCTGCTTTGACCAGGGGATGATGAAGATGGTGAAGTTTGACCTCCTGGAGATTGTGAGCTGCTTTGACCAGGGGATGATGTGGATGGTGAAGTTTGACCTCCCGGAGAAGACGAGCTGCTCTGACCAGGGGATGATGTAGATGGTGAAGTTTGTCCTCCTGGAGATTGTGAGCTGCTCTGACCAGAGGATGATGTAGATGGGGAAGTTTGTCCTCCTGGAGATTGTGAGCTGCTTTGAGCAGGGGATGATGTTGATGGTGAAGTTTGACCTCCTGGAGATTGTGAGCTGCTTTGACCAGGGGATGATGTAGATGGTGAAGTTTGTCCTCCTGGAGATGGTGAGCTGCTCTGACCAGGGGATGATGTAGATGGTGAAGTTTGTCCTCCTGGAGATTGTGAGCTGCTTTGACCAGGGGATGATGTTGATGGTGAAGTTTGTCCTCCTGGAGATTGTGAGCTGCTTTGACCAGGGGATGATGTAGATGGTGAAGTTTGACCTCCTGGAGATTGTGAGCTGCTTTGACCAGGGGATGATGTGGATGGTGAAGTTTGACCTCCCGGAGAAGACGAGCTGCTCTGACCAGGGGATGATGTAGATGGTGAAGTTTGACCTCCTGGAGATTGTGAGCTGCCCTGACCAGGGGATGATGAAGATGGTGAAGTTTGACCTCCTGGAGATTGTGAGCTGCTTTGACCAGGGGATGATGTAGATGGTGAAGTTTGTCCTCCTGGAGATTGTGAGCTGCTTTGACTAGGGGATGATGTGGATGGTGAAGTTTGACCTCCCGGAGAAGACGAGCTGCTCTGATCAGAGGATGATGTAGATGGTGAAGTTTGACCTCCTGGAGATTGTGAGCTGCTTTGACCAGGGGATGATGTAGATGGTGAAGTTTGACCTCCCGGAGAAGACGAGCTGCTCTGACCAGGGGATGATGTAGATGGTGAAGTTTGACCTCCTGGAGATTGTGAGCTGCTCTGACCAGGGGATGATGTTGATGGTGAAGTTTGTACTCCTGGAGATTGTGAGCTGCTTTGACCAGGGGATGATGTAGATGGTGAAGTTTGACCTCCTGGAGATTGTGAGCTGCTTTGACCAGGGGATGATGTAGATGGTGAAGTTTGTCCTCCTGGAGATTGTGAGCTGCTTTGACCAGGGGATGATGTTGATGGTGATGTTTGTCCTCCTGGAGATTGTGAGCTGCTTTGACTAGGGGATGATGTAGATGGTGAAGTTTGTCCTCCTGGAGATTGTGAGCTACTTTGACCAGGGGATGATGTAGATGGTGAAGTTTGTCCTCCTGGAGATTGTGAGCTGCTCTGACCAGGGGATGATGTAGATGGTGAAGTTTGACCTCCTGGAGATTGTGAGCTGCTTTGACCAGGGGATGATGTAGATGGTGAAGTTTGTCCTCCTGGAGATTGTGAGCTACTTTGACCAGGGGATGATGTAGATGGTGAAGTTTGTCCTCCTGGAGATTGTGAGCTGCCCTGACCAGGGGATGATGTAGATGGTGAAGTTTGTCCTCCTGGAGATTGTGAGCTGCTTTGACCAGGGGATGATGTAGATGGTGAAGTTTGACCTCCTGGAGATTGTGAGCTGCTCTGACCAGGGGATGATGTAGATGGTGAAGTTTGTCCTCCTGGAGATTGTGAGCTGCTTTGACCAGGGGATGATGTAGATGGTGAAGTTTGACCTCCTGGAGATTGTGAGCTGCTTTGACCAGGGGATGATGTGGATGGTGAAGTTTGACCTCCCGGAGAAGACGAGCTGCTCTGACCAGGGGATGATGTAGATGGTGAAGTTTGACCTCCTGGAGATTGTGAGCTGCTTTGACCAGGTGATGATGTAGATGGTGAAGTTTGACCTCCTGGAGATTGTGAGCTGCTTTGACCAGGGGATGATGTGGATGGTGAAGTTTGACCTCCCGGAGAAGACGAGCTGCTCTGACCAGGGGATGATGTAGATGGTGAAGTTTGACCTCCTGGAGATTGTGAGCTGCTCTGACCAGGGGATGATGTAGATGGTGAAGTTTGACCTCCTGGAGATTGTGAGCTGCTCTGACCAGGGGATGATGTAGATGGTGAAGTTTGTCCTCCTGGAGATTGTGAGCTGCTTTGACCAGGGGATGATGTGGATGGTGAAGTTTGTCCTCCTGGAGATTGTGAGCTGCTTTGACCAGGGGATGATGTTGATGGTGAAGTTTGTCCTCCTGGAGATTGTGAGCTGCTTTGACCAGGGGATGATGTTGATGGTGAAGTTTGACCTCCTGGAGATTGTGAGCTGCTTTGACCAGGGGATGATGTGGATGGTGAAGTTTGACCTCCTGGAGATTGTGAGCTGCTTTGGCCAGGGGATGATGTGGATGGTGAAGTTTGACCTCCCGGAGAAGACGAGCTGCTCTGACCAGGGGATGATGTAGATGGTGAAGTTTGTCCTCCTGGAGATTGTGAGCTGCTTTGAACAGGGGATGAAGTGGATGGTGAAGTTTGACCTCCCGGAGAAGACGAGCTGCTCTGACCAGGGGATGATGTTGATGGTGAAGTTTGTCCTCCTGGAGATTGTGAGCTGCTTTGACTAGGGGATGATGTAGATGGTGAAGTTTGACCTCCTGGAGATTGTGAGCTGCTTTGACCAGGGGATGATGTAGATGGTGAAGTTTGACCTCCTGGAGATTGTGAGCTGCTTTGACCAGGGGATGATGTAGATGGTGAAGTTTGACCTCCTGGAGATTGTGAGCTGCTTTGGCCAGGGGATGATGTGGATGGTGAAGTTTGACCTCCCGGAGAAGACGAGCTGCTCTGACCAGGGGATGATGTAGATGGTGAAGTTTGACCTCCTGGAGATTGTGAGCTGCTTTGACCAGGGGATGATGTAGATGGTGAAGTTTGTCCTCCTGGAGATTGTGAGCTACTTTGACCAGGGGATGATGTAGATGGTGAAGTTTGTCCTCCTGGAGATTGTGAGCTGCTCTGACCAGGGGATGATGTAGATGGTGAAGTTTGTCCTCCTGGAGATTGTGAGCTGCTTTGACCAGGGGATGATGTTGATGGTGAAGTTTGACCACCTGGAGATTGTGAGCTGCTTTGACCAGGGGATGATGTAGATGGTGAAGTTTGACCTCCTGGAGATTGTGAGCTGCTTTGGCCAGTGGATGATGTGGATGGTGAAGTTTGACCTCCCGGAGAAGACGAGCTGCTCTGACCAGGGGATGATGTAGATGGTGAAGTTTGACCTCCTGGAGATTGTGAGCTGCTTTGACTAGGGGATGATGTAGATGGTGAAGTTTGTCCTCCTGGAGATTGTGAGCTGCTCTGACCAGGGGATGATGTAGATGGTGAAGTTTGACCTCCTGGAGATTGTGAGCTGCTTTGACCAGGGGATGATGTAGATGGTGAAGTTTGTCCTCCTGGAGATTGTGAGCTGCTCTGACCAGAGGATGATGTAGATGGTGAAGTTTGACCTCCTGGAGATTGTGAGCTGCTTTGACCAGGGGATGATGTAGATGGTGAAGTTTGACCTCCTGGAGATTGTGAGCTGCTTTGACCAGGGGATGATGTTGATGGTGAAGTTTGACCTCCTGGAGATTGTGAGCTGCTTTGACCAGGGGATGATGTAGATGGTGAAGTTTGACCTCCTGGAGATTGTGAGCTGCTTTGGCCAGGGGATGATGTGGATGGTGAAGTTTGACCTCCCGGAGAAGACGAGCTGCTCTGACCAGGGGATGATGTAGATGGTGAAGTTTGTCCTCCTGGAGATTGTGAGCTGCTTTGAACAGGGGATGAAGTGGATGGTGAAGTTTGACCTCCCGGAGAAGACGAGCTGCTCTGACCAGGGGATGATGTTGATGGTGAAGTTTGTCCTCCTGGAGATTGTGAGCTGCTTTGACCAGGGGATGATGTTGATGGAGAAGTTTGACCTCCTGGAGATTGTGAGCTGCTTTGACCAGGCGATGATGAGGTACCCGGAGATGATGTGGATGATGAAGTTGCACTTCCTGGAGATGTCGAGCTGCTTTGACCAGTGGACGGTGAGCCACTCGGTGACGAGGTAGATGTGGAAATCTGCGGTGTGGTAGTGGCTCCTTCAGAGGATATTGATGTTCTTCTAGTGGATTGAGTTGGGGTTGTTCTCGTCGTTGTTCGTCTTGTTGTTGTTTTCCTTGTACGTCTTCGGCGTCGTCTTCTACTTGAGGCTAGTTAAACATTAAAGTTTTGGTTATTGAAGTCTTAAGTGGTCATGAACAGTCGTAGCGTAGCGGTGGCTTCCTTAAAATCGATTACTACAGCTCAACCCGTGGATGTCGTTCTAGAGAACGGAAACCTAGCAGAGTAAGACGCAGCATCACTTATTGTATTTTACAGGTCTACTGCGATCTCCATCCGCCTATCAGGGCGTTGTTCACGATTCAAATAGGTGTTTTCATAATCTTAATCCATACTTCCATAGATATATCTCACTAATATTATATACCTGAAAGTTTAGATGGATGGATGGATAGATAGATGAGATGGATGTTTGTTCCTTTATCACGCCAGAACGGCAAAACGGATCTGGATGAAATTTGGCACAGAGATAGATTATAGTCTGGAATAGGACATAGGCTACTTTGTATCCCGAAATTCCTACGGGAACGGGAACTACGCGGGTGAAACCGCGAGGCGCTGCTAGTTATAAATAAAAGTAAATCTGTCTCTCTGTCTGTTCCCTTTTCGAGCCTAAATGGCTGCACGGATCATAATGAAATTTGGCAGGGAGGCAAATCGTATCCCGGGGAAGGACATAGGATACTATAAAACAAAAATACTCGATAAACGCGGACGAAACTGCGGGCAGCAGCTTGTATCATATAAAATTAGTTTACTCACAGCTGCTAGAAGATGAAGAAACTACAGATTTTTTCTTGCCTTCGTTTGAACCTGTAAAAGGAATAAGATTATACCATCGATCAAGGTACTTGCCACCGTCAGAGGAAGCGGCGGATATTCGATCAAAGGGTTATACCACGTTAAACGCATACAAATTGACGTTTACTTAATTAACATGCAGTACCTAATTAGGTTTTTACTGTAAAAACTATCGTAATTCAACCAATTCATTACGGATGTAAGGGTTAACTACGAACCTTATTTCTGTTAAAAGAACACCAACGTTTTATCCCTTAACGAGGGACTTCTTCAGGGTGAGTGCGGTTTTATACGCGCGCGTACCGCAGCGCGCCCCCCACCATCCCCGGTACTTGCGGCTCGTGCACAGCACGAATAAGTAGTGTAGTGCACACAAAAGGTTTTTCTTGTTACTTTGGTAACCATAATATAAATAAATGATTTCTTTTCCTTCTTTTGTTCATTTATTTTACAGTCGAGGAAATCCAACCAAACGAACCAAGTGTTTATTGTGAAATCAGTGCAATATCATTTGGACTTCTTACTTGAACTTGAGCTCGAAGAACTGCTTGATACTACGACGCTGCTGTTACCACCATCGCCAGAAGCACCTTTGAGAAATTAAATATTTTTAAACTCGTGTTTTATATTGAAAAAACTGAATACCTTATTAATCTTTAAAGTTCTTTGTAGGATATCACACAAATAATATAAATGTGAATGCTTGGATATTAAGATGTTTGTTAGATACTGTTTTACGTCAAAACCACTGAAAAATCACATAAGTTTACATAAATTTTGCGTAGATATAGTTCTAGCAAGAATTCATTTATAGGCTACTATTTAAACCGATGGAGATGGACCGGCCATACCATGCGATCAGTGAGAAAGAAATGGTCCTATGAGACAATCAAATCGTCTGGTACCCACGCGATGGGAAACGTAGCAGAGGCAGACCTATAAGCGCTGGGAGGACAATTTGCCAAAAGGATGGCGTAGGGCATGCCTAAACCGCGGGCAGTGGCAAACAATGGAGGAGGCCTATGTCAAAGGACAACCTGACTTACCTACAACCGGTGTCTTAGTTAGCAATAAGTAAGTAGATAATAAGTAGATTTAAAACTACAAAACGATAACTTGTATAAGTCAACGAATAAAGACTATTTTTATTGAATGAATGAAATAGTTTATTAGACATACACAGTACACGCAAATAGGTACACACAGGTTATTAATTTTATTTATTTAGACCGAATGAAATTCTAAAGAAGCTCCAGACCGCATATAGCGAGTACTTATTACACGAGTATTGAGTCACGCGTCCACTACGCCGTGACAGTCGAGGGGGTGACGAAGTACCTGCTGCAGAAATCTGGCTACAATTTGAGAGTCGAGAAGTTGGTATCTCGCTCGTTAATGAAGCGAAGTTCACCTTCGCTTCATTTATGGTCAGAGTGCCGACGGATCGTCTCTCAAAGTTTATGTATAGCGGGTTTTGGCCGAAGGGTGTGTTCACGAAGTTCTGTGGAAGGCTGATACGTAACACCGCGCGCACATCATCGACCTAGTGCCAGTGACACGATTCTTTTTAAGTTTTTTAAGTATGTAGGTACATTTATTATTATGTTAGCCTCAAGTGTTTATCATATGGACCCTAGTTCTTTGTAAGTACTTGTCATGTGATACCTGAAATAAATGATTATTGTTAAGATGATTAAACAATATTTACCACTGCTGCTTGACGAAGATGAAGCTGCGTTGCTACCGCCATCGCCATTACCGGATGCTGGAGAGAGGTAACATTTAAGGCTCCGGCACACTATCGACGCAGCGTGCCACCCGACAAAACGCAACATGTGTTGAGTAAATCAAATCTTAGTATGGTTTTCTATGCCCAAATCCGCATTGTCCGTCAAAGTTCATACAATTTGATACAACTTAACTTGCATTGCGTTTCGTCGGGTCGCGTGGCGGGTCAAAAGTTTGTTTTTAAAGAATGACGTACCTACAATTCGAGTTTGAACTCAAACTTTTACAGAATGAGTCTACAGTACCCGGCGTTTTACGACTTCTTATTGGTGGTCCAAGTATCAAAACCCTCAACCCTAGTTAACCCTAAAAATGTTTCGCTGGCACTCACATGAGCTTGATGCGGATGATGCATCAGCCTCAACAGCATCATTTTCTTGATCTGCAACATTTTAGATATACAGTGTAAGCATATGCATGATAGCATGATTTTGCAAAGTAAAGTAAGAATTAGGGTGGTTTGACGCGGGTTGGCGCAAAATGAATTTTTTTGTGTTTTAATTTTTTTTCTGCGTACTGGTATTTTTGGAGCATTTGGGAAAATAAGAGATTTCGTGCTTAAATTATTTAAACTATTTAATCAATCTTTTCCCAAATGCTCCCAAAAGACAAATGTGATTAAAGTTGGTTTTATCATGAGTTCATAGAAAATGGTTTACTTTTTGCGGCAAATTAATTTTCCGTTACTGTTATTTTATTGGAAAGCAGAAAATGTTTTAAACCACAAAAAAATTATTGCTTTTAAGATATACATACATAGACGCATACACGTCAAATCACGGCGGTGGAAGCATGCGGGTAGTGGATATGCGGGAGTGTTGCTGGAGCGGTGTCGTCTATGTATGCGATAACCTTAACTCTATTATTTTTAACCGATCTCGAAACAAGGATGAGGTTCTGTGTTCAGCTGTTTGTGTGTTTTTTATGTATGTTTGTCGATTCATCCGTCATTTAAGGACCGATTCGAATGATTATTTTGCAGTTGCATAGAGGATAATTTCGAGGTGCTCCCATGAAAATGTTATTCTCGAGGTATTAGTAGTATTTACCCCTCAAAATTGGTTCAACGACCGATGTGACGCGGCGGGCGGAGGTCCGCCTTCGCAAAAGGTTGCGGGTTCAATTCCCGCCTTAGGACGAATGTTGTTCTGTTTTTTCTGGATAATTTATAGTGTATAATAAAAAAAAAATATCTTAGTTATGTTTTGTATTAATATGTATGTCAGACGTTTAGAACCCCTGACACAAGCTCCGCTTAGCTTGGTGCTAGATAGGTAATGCTGTGTGGATTGTCTAGCATTATTAATTTATTTTATAAACTTAAAAACAGTTAAGTACTAGGGGACTCGAACACGGTTTCAAGTTATTGATTTCTTTTTCTGTAGTGCGTAACTCGCACTAGGGCAATTTTGTACGAAAATTTAATAATATCCAAAAAAAAATGACCGACGATACTTTTAGTTTTGTTATTTACTAACTAATAATTCACATAACTAATAGGTACTTACTTGTGCCTGAACTTGATGAACTCCCTGACGATGCCGCGACGCCGTCGTTGCCGTCTTCACCGGTAGAAGATCCTAAAAGAAAACAATATTGCGTTAATTATAACATTTAAAAAAAGACGGAAAGCTTTCATAGGCCCGTATTCTAGATGGTCAGTGGGAGTCTAAATTCAAAATGGCGACCTACCTCGACCCCGACTTTAGTCGCCATCTTGGGAGTAAAAGTTTTCTATTTTATTATAAAAACTGTCGTAGATTGACGAATTAATTTCAGATGTAAGCGGGTTAACTACGAGCCTTATTTGTCTAGAAATTTTGGTGTTCTATCAACACAAGCTTAGTTAAAGTATTTTTAAAATAGGTTTTTAAAATAAATACTGAAAATTAGAAAATTAAGAATCATTTACCACTGCTGCTTGAAGACGACGAGCCTGCTGCTGCATCACCATCACCACCGCCAGAAGCTGAAAGCGATATTTTTTATACAGTTTTAATAAAATCATATGTACATACTACGCAGCTGCTAAAATACTCATTTTTGTAGCTGACTGTACTAATAAACTGACATATTTTTTCAAAAGTATCAAGTATCACGCTCTTCGGTAACGAGCTAACGAGCGTGGTAATGAAATGAACTAAATTGAGTGAGATTCTAACATTAACGTTCAAGAATTACGTACAATTCTAATTTGGTCAATTGAGGAATCCGAGTTTGAACTTGAACTTTTACAGAATGAGGCTACAGTATCCGGTGTTAGCGACAGGGCGCTATGGTAGACTACTATAGGCTGATGATGATGATGATCAGCCGGTATATATTGGTCGTCAAAGTATCAAAACTTCTCAACCCTAGTTAACCCTAAAAATGCTTAGCTGGCACTCACATGAGCTTGATGCGGATGATGAATCAGCACCAACAGCATCATTTTCTTGATCTGCAACATTTTGGAATACAGTACATTGACCCACAGATTTGCCCACGTTTTAAAAAGTTGTGATTGGAGCATCCTTGATGTTGCAAATTGAATTAGGGTGGTTCGATGCGGGTTGGCGCGAAATTCAATATTTTGTGCTTTAATTTTTTTTCTGCGTACTGGTATTTTTGGAGCATTTGGGAAAATAAGAGATTTCGTGCTCAATTATTTAAAATATTTAATTTTTTTTTTCCCAATGCTCCCAAAATACAAATGTGATTAAAATTGATTTTATCATGAGTTCATAGAAAATGGTTTACTTTTTGCGGTAAATTCATTTTCCGCTACTCTTATTGATTTTGGAAAGCAGAAAAAAAATTATAAGTACCTACCACAAAAAAATTTTATCGCTTCGAAGATTTGACGCATACCTACACGTCAAATCATGGCAGTGGAAGCATATGGGTAGTGGTTATAAAATGTATCTGCCACACAAGCTCTACTTAACTTTAATGCTGTGTCGATTGTCCAGCATTATTTATTTATTTTATAAACTTAAAAGCTAAAAAGCAGTTAAGTATTAGGGAATTTTGTGCGTTACTTGCACTGGGGTAATTTTCTAAGAAAATTTAATAATATAAAAAAAACGACTTCCACGGGACTTGAACCCGGTTGGTTTGGCTTTTCGTTTTTTTTTACTAACAAATAATTCATATAACTAAAAGGTTCTTACTTGAACTTGAACTTGATGAACTCCCTGACGATGCCGCGACGCTGTCGTCGCCGTCCTCACCGGCAGAAGATCCTGAAAGAAATAAATATTACGTTAATTACAGCATTGAAAAAGGAAGGTAAGCTTTCATGGGTCTGTATTCTGGGAGGTCAGTGGGAGTCTAAATTCAAAATGGCGACCTACCTCGACCCCGCCTCTAGCCGCCCTTAAAACCAATAGTTTTAACGGAGTAAAAATTTTCTATTCTATTATAAAAAATGTCGTTGTTTGATGAATTTTGTAAGCCTTAAGAAATAAACGTTATTGAGTTGAGTAATTAATTTCGATGTAAGCGGGTTAACTACGAGCCTTATTTGTGTTGTAACGTTGGTGTTCTTTCAACACAAGGCTAATTAAAGTATTTTTTAAAAGAAGTGTTTAAGATAAATACTGAATATTAGAAAATTAAGAATCATTTACCACTGTTGCTTGAAGACGACGAGCCTGCTGCTGCATCACCATCACCACCGCCAGAAGCTGAAAGCGACATTTTTTATACAGTTTTAATAAAATATTATTATGTACATACTAAACACCTGCTAAAATACTAATTTTTGTAGCTGACTGTACTAATAGTTTGTTTGTAGATTAATATATTGTCCAGCATTATTTATTTATAATTTATTTGTTTGTCATGGGTAATCAGGGTGTTCTGGGTGTTTTCTATATATAATAAAAAATATCTATCTATGTATTGTATTATATTATGTATATCAGTTATCTAGTACCCATAACACAAGCTCTGCTTAGCTTGGGGCTAGATAATGCTGTGTGAATTGTCCAACATTATTTATTATTTATTATTATTATTATTATTAATCTTCAGAACTTCTAGAAGTCCTTCGTGATATATCGTCCGCCACATCGTCATCATCGGGTGAAATCGTGGTCAAACGAAAGTCTACTAGTATTCAAGGTAAAAAAACTTCTGGTCCGATTCTGGAAATGTTTTGTCATAATAATGACAAAACATAATAATAATATATGTTGATGTAATATGTTGATATTTTAACATAAAAACTTTCGTCGTTTGACTAATTCATGTAAGCGGGTTAACAACGAACCAAGTTTATGCTGGAGAAACACAAATTACACATCGTGCTCTCGCCCGTAGTGCGCAGGGACGCGGAACGCGCGCGTCTAGAAGAAGTCCCTCGTTAAGGGAGAAACGTTGGTGTTTTTCCAACACAAACTAGGTTCATAGTTAACCCACTTACACCGAAAACTAATAATGGTGCTACTTACAAGAGCTAGATGATGAGGATGCTGCTGCATCATTTCCTAGATCTGTAAAATAAATTTATAAATCTTAAAACAAAGACTGGAGGATTTTGAAGCAGGTGTTAAATTAAGATTATTCAATTTCTCGTCAGAACTTTTAACATATTTTCATTTAAGTAAGTGCTTTCAATCGTACATATTGCATTTATCTTATTAAGGTGACTACTGACTGGCTTTACGGGGTGTAATTTAACGTGCTACACAGCGAGCGTTCGTGCAGTCAGAAGGGAAAAGAAGGCACAGGGACGCGGAGCAACGAGCAACGAGAAGGATTTTAGCACACGGCGTAATGTGTCACGAATACAGGGTTTTTGGTAAATTAGTAACACTACGTGAACTGCAGGTTCTGCCCATCACCACGAACAAGTTTGTTTTTTTAAAGAATTAAGAAGTGGCGTCTTCACGAACGTGTTTGTGATAAAGGGCAGAACCTGCAGTTCAAGTAGTGTTACTAATTTACCAATAACTCTGTATATATCTGACAGAGAACCATAGGTTATCGACATAGCTCAAAGGATTAGCTAGCTGAAGTGGCAGTGGGCTGGCCATATCTCGAGAAGAACCGACAACCGCTGGGGTAAACGTTCTTGAGTGGAGACCGCGACTCGGTAAACGTAGTACAGTATAGGATGCCCTCCGACCAGGTGGGACAACGCTTTTCGAAAGACTGCTGGCGGATGCTGGACGCGGCAAGCTGAAGACAGGGCGCTATGGCGCTCATGGGGGAGGCGGGGAGGCCTATGTCCAGCTGTGGACTACTATAGGCTGATGATGATGATGTAACGGGTCATGCTCGCTGCAAATGGTACATTACGCCCCGTAACACCAATCAGTACTAGGCTTTAGAACCCTCATTAAAAAGTGCGAGCGAAACAGAACACACTAAAAATATTGTTGTGTTAGTCTCACTTACTAGAACTTGAAGAACTGCCTGACGATGCTGCGCTCTCGACGCCGTCAACGCAGTCAGTACCATCTAAAAGTAGTACATTATTTACAGCTACTTCAGCTGTATTGTATTGTATTATTTACCTACAGTACCTCACTTTCAAAGATTAATTTATTGGGTATTTATCGAGTATACTTTTTGTTTTTTTCCCCCGACGTTTCTGTAGCGTTACAGCGATCGTGCCAAATATGTTAACAAATCACGAGACTTTAAAAAGTTTTAGTACCTCACTCAAGGTAATATGTATTTCTTGTCTTTATGAACGATTCGGAGTTTAATAAATTAACCCGACTATCAACAGAGGAGTTATGTATCTATACTAATAATTATAAATTCGAACGTAACTCGGTCACGGCTGAACGGAACCAATTGAAATTTGGCAGGGAGGTAAGTAATCCTGAGGAAGGACAAAGGCTACTTGAAAGGCCGCAGGTAGGCTAGTAATATACTTAAATTATCCCCCCGGCTTATAGTGTCATGAAAAAGAACCCAATGTTCTACATGCACGCCAAAATTCAGCTTATTGGGTCTAGCAGTTTCGGAAAACCTCTTCAAATCTTTTTTTTATTATTAGGATAAACAGGTTTACTTAAAATAAATATAAAATGAGATTTACCGTCTTCTACAATTTCATCATTAGTCGGAACGGCATCTTGGGCTACAAGAAAAATAAATTTTATTACATAAAACAACACAGAAATGTCAAACACTAACGCCCGTCTCACATTACCGCGCGGAATCGAATTTGCTGAGCCGTAACTCGAGGTCCGCAGCGCGTCCGCGGCAGTTTCGCATCTGTTCCGCATCTCGTACAACGGAAAACGGCACCGCTGCTACGGTACCGCGCGGTAGTATGAGAGCGCTCTTAACATTAAAGTTCTTTAGGTTCTATAGGTCTAAGTATCATTAAGTATTTTCTTCTAAGGTATTTACTAATAATATTTTTTTATGTATTCAAGTTCTACTTACCGACACATAAAAGTTTTGTGGGAACTACTAATAGCACAATTAACACCACAAAGTGTTTAGCTATCATTTTGGAGTCACAAGACTGATGATACCAGACATTTCTTTGCTTTTATAGTAGAAATGTCATAAACCTGAACATTATTGAAGTATATTCAATACTTTTTCGTGATTACATATTAATTTCTATTTTTTATGTGTATCGTGATTATTAATGGTAAATCGTGGCTTGGAATCATTGATAACGTTGTTTTAAAACACGATTTTATTGAACTGCCAATAATTTTGTAATGTTTCTATTCATTACTTCCTAAGACTGGGACAGTGTCGCACGGGTTCTTAAAAAAAATTGTTTTAATTTTCAAAACTATAGATTCCTTGGTAAGCTTGGGCCCGAATTCCACTAAATTAATCGCTATGTCATATTTCATTTCATTTATTTATTTCATCGTAGTTAAGTACATTTTGATACACTAGATGTCGTTTTCTTTTACCTATTTTACTTAATTTAACATGTCCGGTACTTAATTATAATTATTTACACAACACAAGTTTTGTGTGAAGGAAGGAAACACCATAAAGGATTGTATGCAGAAGGGAGAAAAAATAAACAGACAGACAGACATTCCTATCCTATCCACTGATGGGTGAAGTCGGGTTTTCGGCCTTCTAACTCTTGTGTGTCGGCGCAGGTCACAGTCTCATCCAGGTTAACCCCGCGTCGTTCAGCAGCGGGATGGGCGCACGGTATTACTAACGGTTATACAGTGCGCCCATCGCGCCCGACGCTTTGTACCCTGTTCTTGGACGCCATTAAACTAGCGCCTTACTCCTGTCCTCTTGTCTCCGAGCAAGAAACAAGATTTAATCAGACTGTATTTCATTTAGTTCCCGAAATATTTCAAATTAAATTCAATAAGTAATATTGCCTACTAGGCTAAACTATCTTTAACTTTCTATGGATTTATTAATTTTATGTACTTATTTTCATTTTGGGTTATTTTTTTCCGGATATATATCAAATTTAAATAATATTACATAAGTAAAAATTACTTACTAGGCTAAGCTATCTCTCACTTTCTATGGATTATTAATTTCATGCATTTTGCTTTTGTGTTATCTTTTCCATACAATCTCATACTTCTTTATAGTGGGGTCAAAAATCAATAGTAGATCAAAAATACCTTTTTTGCCTCAATAAACGACTCATAATATTTGAAAAAGAAAAAAAATACGCTTGAATCGCCCATCGTCAATCGTAGCTCTTCCACGGCAATAACTGCAAATGTTCGTGCCACATTTCCCATAGCGCCGATATGAATGTAGACATCTTGTTTTTACGACTGCATGCAGACTACCTGCTATTTGAATCACGACGGGACGAGTCCGGCATGGGGTTTCGCCTTTATAATTGGTTTTAGAATCATAGATAATAGAATGTTTAGAATCATCATTCAAACATTTCGAAAAACTAAAAAAATATTCATGGAAAATACTTTGCTTTTTCTTTGGAGCAAATCGAAAAAGTCCTATACACTTTTTTGTTTTAACAGCTCTCATGTGCAAAGAAAATTACAATTAAGGAATAGAAACTAAAAACTCTCATTTACTATTTTCATTTGTCTATTGTTAGTTTTCGAACTCGAACTTGCGCTTTTTTGCGCCTCGAACTGCTACTGCTGTAACTATATTTATAACCCGTCGGAAATATTTGTGAACCTCGAATGTATGCGCGCTCTAGGCAGACAGGTCCGTTGATATTTCTGACGGTTTGTACTGTAACTCAACCTCAACAGCCTATCAGCCTATAAGGTCCACCACTGGACGCAGGCCTCCCCCTGATAAGCGCCATATTGGCTTTTATTTCATGGAGGGTAATGCCCATTATCCCCACACTTGGCATGTGGGTTGGGATCGCAGTTCGGTGGTAGATCTATTCTGCAAGAGGCGCTGCTGCCTGCCTTCGGCCGGTGTATGTCCCTTAGTCGCTTCTTACAACAACCACGGCAAGATTTGGGGTGGTGCAAGTTCTAAGCCGGCACCACACGGCGGGTTATACCGTCAGTCATTATTTAAATGTTTTTTGTTATAGTGCTTACTCGCACTTTGGGTATCTCTAAGAAATGAAATAAGTTCCTAAAAAATTCCGGTTTCGGCGGGACTCGAACCCGCGCCCCACCCTCAGTACGGGTGTGCTCTAACCAACTAAGCCACGAAACCCTTAGTCGGTTCAACCGAAAATCTTTGGGACCTCTTACGGAGTCCCGCCGAAACAGGAAATTTTTGAGAACTTATTTCATTTCATTGTTTAAATGTTGTGAAAATGCCTTTTATGTGATACGACAGGATTTTGATTACAGTTACGTTCCGTAGACATGTAAAAGCTTCGGTAAGCCAGACTTCAATATCAGGACCATTGTCAATTCGGCTCTCCTCGTTTTCGCTATTGTGTGCACCTAATAATTTTCCTGAATACCTTCATCCAGTTCTTTTTCGTCGCTTTTACTGATCAGGCTTAAACATGTTTTATCGAGGTTATGGGAGACGCTCATTTATGTGAACAAGTTAAAAAGAAATGACTGGTAATATCTAATTTACTTTTATATTGATGGAGTGATCCAAGGTAGCAAAATTTATTGTTAGAACTCTATAAAACTAGAAGTGGTTACTTCACAATAACGTTAATTGATAGGTTACGGACGTTTATTGAATATTGATTTAAAAGCCGAAGTTAAGAAAGGCAAGTCTACGAAAAGCCAAAGCGATCTAAAACACCTAAGAGTATGCCGTCCGAAGCAGATTGAAGTACTGGTAGGATAAACTGCAAATCTGAAAAATAAAAGAAAAGCCCGTTAATTTAATATTTCATCTGATAGCTTAAACCAATTGAAAACTTTGATAATCTTTTTTAACAAAATTTAAATACAAGTTACGGTTAAACCGTCTTCATCATAGAGCTCCGCAGTGACACAAAAGCCAACATAGTGGTTTTCGTGTCACTGCGATAAATAAAAAAGGGCAGTTTCTTTCTGAGTGTTTTTAACACCTCAACTGCGGATCACCAATCCGTCTGTCACGCGTATTGAATATGTCAAAATCCCCATGTTTGGGGAAGCACCGTTCAGCAGTGGACGAAAGGAGTCCTGAGGAGGACTTGCGACTTAAATGGTATCGCTTACATTGCTAAAAGTATCAAGATTCATTATGACATATCCCCTTGCAGAAATCGTCAGTGGTTGCTGCGCTCGGATCAAAAATATAACAATGGTCCTTTTTACGTCTTCATCCGCGTACGGCCAATCGGCGAAGTAAATCGCTTTTTCCAATTTCAAACTCTGAAATACAAAAAACGCAAGTTTAAAATTACTATAGAACAAAAGAAGGTACAATAATGTTTTTCCGTTTGTTTTTTTAATATACAATTTAACTTTGCGGCTTATGTTATATGTCGCTTGAAAATGAAGTATTGGCATAAAACGGTAAAACAAAAGAAAGTCAAAACTAAAAGTGTTCAAACTCAGAACAAAGAAACATTCAAAATTACAACCTGTGGTACAAGTAAGACAAAGCTATAAAACAAAAGAGAATCATAATTGCTTGGCACACCAATATTTGAGTGAAATTTGGAACGACGCCAAACAATTTTTGATCTATTTCGTAAGAGATTGCATTCTTCCGATTTAGTAGGTACATTCTGAACGCACACTCGCATATTTTGTATGAATTTTGATCACCCAAGCTTTTAATTTGCTGTGGTCAATATCTATGATATTTTAGTTTTTTATTAAAACAAAACTTACATGATCCATCAGAAGTTGCCCGATAATGCATTGCACGAATACTTCAACTACTAAAGAGCAGAAGAATGATGCATACCGCAAACGTAAGTATAAGTTGTCAACCACCTGAAATAAACAAAATCCGCAGGATATAATAGGTGAAAGTCAGTGAAAATAAATGTTTATAACCTATTTTTGAAACTACTGAGTATAGAAGAAATTTGGTGTACATAAAGAGCATAAACCAGCTAACGTAGTAACCTACTTTTAATCCGGGAACAGCGTGCAAAGCCACGAGCAATATTCGAAGAAAAAATACACTAAAATCATGAAATAGAAATGTCTTACGGTAGCAGTAAATATGGTGAGGCAAATGAACACAGAACCAAATGCGTATGTGAGAAGTAATCCATCACCCAACACCTCATCCAGATCGGAAGTTATTCTGCAGAAAAAAAATTACTATTAAGCACATAATGCAAAAACAGATTGTACAAACCTATTGATTGCACCTCTTACACTCGTTTGGGGCCTGATCAGAGCTTGGTTTTATTGAGTACGAGTATACGAGTACTAGTGATCTAGGGTTTATGCGACTCTACCATAATCGTAAAACCGACCCCTGATTTGGGTCCAAACGAGTCTAACGGTTAAAATCTCTGTGCAAAAAAACCCGATCCATGAACTCTTCTGGAGTCGCCAAAAAAATCAGAAAGCTATAATCGTAGTTAGGTATGTGGAAAAAAAAAACAAGGTGGAGGTAGGTAAATATTGTAGAACAAATTCTAAATTACCCAACCAAGTATTGATGCCTCTTTATAATCAACTTCAGTTTTTTCCTGATTCCAGCATGTGTGTGCTCTACCATAAACCTCCTTGTTATATTCGAGACCTCTTCGTCAGTAACAAGGCACTCCATCATAGTCCCTAATATTTTAACCTCCATACAAATATACCTCGTGAAGGATATGTGTATCATATTAGCAAAAACATATATGAATATGACAACTGTTGTCATGGCGCTCTCCCAAGCGTATGCCACGTAATACCACTTCACTTTATCGAAGGGGTACCATCCGTCAAAAGGATACAAGTGCTGAACTTCACCATTAAGGATCTCCGTCAGCAACATGACCAATCTGGGAAATATAATCACAATAACCACCAAATTGATGGTATAGTAATACTGAAAACGAAGGATCAGTCGAGTGGTCTTTGTATATCTTTCCAGTATGGTCTTATGTTCTTTTGTATCCGCGATGATGGCCCAGAGATCAAATTTGAAATGGTTGGCAATATTCTCGTATATTTCTTTATGAGTTTGCATTTTGGAGTATTTTATCAAGATCATCAAACATACAGCTAGATTAGGAGCGATGTTTACAATTTCGAACCAATCTCGGAACTTATTTACACACAAAGCGGTGAAAAGTTGAAGCGAAGTGACAAGTACAAGAAAATATGTTATGTTATAACAGTAAGATGCTAATTTGGATTTTCCTAGGAAAGGGTAAACGGATACTTTATAGCCGATATTGGTGACGAAATCTATTTCATCTATAAAACTATCCTTCAAGCTTTTATAGGTCTTGTCAGACATCTCGAGCGATCAAAAGCAATATCGCTTCTAGCTAGAAAAATGTACTATATATATTTTTCCAATGAACGAAAGGAGCTTTTTACAAACATCCGACTTTCAAGTTTTTTTCCTAAGAATGTGAACAAAATTATCTGTACAAAGTTGATCGTAGATTGTAAAGGAAGGAGATGTCAATCAGATCGTGGTAAAGTGATTATTACGGTTCAAAGAAATGATTCAGCTGATTTGTAGGTTATGCTAATGACTTGATCGACTTGATTAAAGGGCACAGAAATGTCCTGATTATTAGTAATATTAAAACGGCATATTTGCAGTTAGTAATTTTTTTTCTTGTACTTGTTTAGGTATGTAATACCTACTTTAAGAGTTTGCTATATTGTTCATAAAAAGAATATGGATTTAGGTTTGTCAAAATTACCTTGAATAAATAAAAATAATTTTATGTATGTTTACAAAGAAAATAACAATCAAATAATAGAAACAAATTAGAATTAGTATTTACAATTGAAACGATTGAGCTAATGACTTGAGCTGTAGACTGTTGTAAACAATCTACAGGTAGATCAACTGATCGATATCAATACCAATTCCTGTAATACAGGGTGTCCCATAATACGATGGAATACCTTGAAAGTGCAATGGTATATCATAACTAATAATATAAATGCGAAAGTGTGTTTGTTTGTTAGTTTGTCCTTCCATCTCGCACTAACTAAGCAACCAATCGACTTGATTTTTGGTAAAGAGTAATTTGAAAGGAATGAAAGTAACATAGGCTCCTTTTTGTCCTTGTAAAACATCAAATTCCCATGGGAGGTGTACGGGAATAATTCCCCTAGAAATGTGAAATTCGAATTTAACGCAGGTCAAACCACAAGGAACAGTTAGTTATATAATAAGCCCCAAAACGGATCACGTTTATTTTATCATATTTTTTATTGTTTTAGTTTGGCCTTGCCTCACCGCACAAGCACATTCAAATGCAGACTCTATACAGGGCGTTCCACGGATATGCTACATGTATTTATTAATGTTATTTAGCAAAAAATAATCCTTATGATGAAGCCTTTCGATCGGTATGATAAAGCTGCAGGATGATTATTTTTCTCGTGTCACGGGTTCGATTCCCGGTTCAACCATGTAATTGTTTAAATATCTTTGAATGCAGTTTAAATTGTTTTTTAAATTCAAATATTGTCTTCTTTCAGTAAAATGTTCCATCTAAAATTTAGGATAATTTAAAATTAAATTTAGATAATAAAATTAATTTTAGGATAATTCTCAAATACCTAAAAGTGTTTGTAAATATATAAAAGTGTTTGCCTTTGTGCGCCAATAAATAAATTTCTTTCTTTCTTTCTTTATAATATTCAAGGTACTTTCCCTCCATGTGGCATATCCGTGGGACGCCCTGTATATAAATTTCGATTCAGAAATCGCAACTACTCAAATCCCACCCAAATTTTCGCATAAATAATAGTGTGATTATTATCCGTTCCTATCTTACCCAATAGCTGTTCCAATATTTAATTCCATACCCAAAGGGAATCGGAAAGCCATAGAAGAGGCACATTAGCATGGAGTGGATGACATACAGCGGATTAATCCATATTAGTCATGCTTCAAAGAGTCCCAAACGGCATGGCTGAGAGCCCCTTGCGTGGCCCAGCACAGAATAAATAGAGGCAATTACCAGTTCGATCACTATCGTTGCATTTTATAAATGTAGTTCATTATTTTATACTGGCTGTTCCCCGCGGTTTCACCCGCATTAAATTCGAATTTAAAATACCGATCATTGGTAGCTTTGTTAGCCAGTGAAAGAATGACGAGTTTTCGTAAAAAAATATGAATATTCCCGTAAATCTCCCATGGGAAATTGACGTTTTACAAGGAAAAAAAGTAGCCTATATCTATTACTCTCCATCCTTTCAACAAGTGTATGCTAAAAATCATGTCGATTGGTTGTCATCCAGATCCGTTCAGCCGTTCTGGCGTGATTGAGTAACAAACATCCATCCATCCATCCAAACTTTCATATTTATAATATTAGTATATTAGCTGTGGCCAGCGGCTTCGCACGCACTTTTCAAGTATCCCATGTCCGTCCCCGGGACACCATTTACCTACCTGCCAAATTTCAGCCATTTAGGCGTGAAAGGGTAAGAGACTGACAAATAGACAGACAGACTGAGTTACATTCGAATTTATAATATTAGCACAACTTTTGTGTGTTTACACAATGTGCTAGGTATAAAAAGTACATATTATGTTGTGTTTATTGAAGCGCTACTACTGAATAAAGATCAGTCGTTGTCTATTCCGTGCCCCCTGTGATTTAGATTCGAACAATGGAACCAAATTATAAAGCAATCGCAACTCTGGAGAGCTCCTTGACCTATTTCAATGTAATTTAAGTACTCGCGAATAGCTTGGGGGAAACCAACTGTGTGTTTATTGTAGTAAGATTGAAATTAGATAAAATATTGTTCTGAGGATTAGAGTTATCTATTGCGTACGCAGCGTGTGTACTGTCTAGTAGGGTAGGAAGTGTAAATGTGTATCCATGCTAGTTTTTTCTAAGACAGCAAAAGGTACGTTGTAGGGACTAGATGATGCTGTGTGGCTTTACCATCATTTGTAGGTACTTGCATCATTTGCTTATTTATACAGGGTTATTGGCATATTAGTAACACTACGTGAACTGCAGGTTTTGCCCATGATCACGAACACGTTTGTGAAGACACCACGTCTTAATTCTTAAACTTGGTCACACTTGGTATTGGTAATTGGTACCCCCCGCCACTCAATAATCGTTACTTAGAGAGGTTTTATTTGAAACTCAACTTAAAAACAGCTCTGCCCTGAATTAACAGCAGGTATAAGAGTGAAAGATCGATCTTAAGTAACTCGTTGAGTTCCAGAAAAAGATAATTTTTCATTTAGTATCAGAGGTGATTTATATTTTTTTTAGGAATTTTGATCTGGCGTCTTCCCGAATGTGTTTGTGAGTATGGGCATGACCTGCAGGCACGTAGTGTTACTAATTTACCAATAACCTACTCGTATATCTATGGATCAACTGTGGTCTGAATTTTTTTTTTTTAATAACCCTGTATAATGTACCTGCGAGAAAAAATATAGCTAAAGCTACCTATTTTGTGTCTTATTTTCAAATTCAAAATCGGATAAGAATAAAAATATTAGCTCGTTACGATTCAATCAAGCGTACCAAATGTTCATTGAAACGAATCCCAAAACGCATTCGTCTTTAAATTGTGTTCATTTATGGAATGTGTTTCAAAATCTTTATAAATGCGGACTTACAAGCTCTCAGTTTCATAAACCAATGAAACCAGACCCCTTGCTACCCTTCATCTGGTTAAATATTGAGGGAAATAAAGAGTGATGCGATTGGCAACGGATCAGGATATAGTGGGAGGGAAACACGTGGGTCGTTTGAATTCTTTATGTGTTCTTATTCACGTGAAATGGTGTACGATTTCATATCGATGGTGGATCTGTATGGAGAAGATTATATCGAGGCTTTTTCAGAAAATGCTTTGTTGATAGGATTTGATACTGAATGCTTGATCGTTAAAAAATTTGATGCTTAATCAAATCATTTATCAAAAGTATAGTTTCTTTTATAGATTATCGAAGAGAGTTGTTACAGAAAGTTTACAAGAAAAAGAAGAAACAAATATGTTCATACAGACACAGGTACTAGATATAAAAAGAACTAACTACTTATTAACAATATGTAGTAGTGAAATAAGTACCCAAAATTTCCTATTTCGGCGGGACTCGAACCCGCGGCCCACCCTCAGTGCGGGTGTGCTCTAACCAACTAAGCCACGAAACCCTAGTCGGTTCAACCGAAAATCTTTGGGACCTCTTACGGACTCTTACAGGTCCCGCCGATATCGAAAACTTATTTCATTTCTATAACAAAAAACCTTAGAATATGTAGTATACAGGGTGTGTCAAGACCACTACCGAAAACAAAGGGGGGTGGTGCAGCACCCCAAAATAAAACGAATAAAAAAAACCGTTGTCCGAAAAAAAAATTCTGGCTGGAGATATGAATTTTTAAAGATTTGTATTGGTTTTGCTAGCCAGTAATGTACACGTAAGTTTACAAATGCCATAGGTTAGTACCTAATAGGTATGTAGGTTCTTAGTCTTACCTAATTCCGGTGCAGTCTCGGTCGAATCAGAAATGGCACGAACTGCGCTCCTCCTCGTTCATGGCACAGCTGAGCACGTCTGATTGTGGACCGATGAACACGATCCAGGAATGTACCTAGGTTCCTCGGCGCTTCTCGCATTTACACTGCAGTCCGCGTACCTACTCGAGGGGTTCTCCTAGCAAAGTCCAAGACCTGTTCTTGCACCTGAACACCTACCCCTCTGCCACCCCCGTGCCTTTGGGGAGTAATACGTTCATTATTCAGGACCCTTTGATATGCAGCCGTGAAGACTCTAGCATCAGACGGATGTGTCTGATTGGGGTACCTATCCCGGTAAATGTGCAAGGCTCGTGACGCATTTCCTCTCGCTTCACCATAACACATTAGCAACTGTCCATACTCCCTTGCACTAAACATAATAAACTCTTAAACAAAACACTAACATAATTAAAGATCTACTCTAAGACTAACGATTAATAAAATAAAAACACACCAAAACTAACTGAAAACTTAACTAAACTGCCTAATACCTAATTAGAAAAACTCAAAAAACAGAAGAAAAACACGAACGTATTGCAATTTTTATGCACCGCGCAAGTGTTCAGTGCGAATAATGAACACGTACTAAAAACGTAAAAACAAAATGAATCAAAAGATTAGTGAAATTAGGTAAATAAAGTCCTTTTAAAAAAGCCGAAAAACGCCGAACGACATTGCTCTGTCATAATCTCTTATGATTATGTGTCTTATTGATACAGTCATATGATTCAGTTTCCTTTTACACTACATTTTTCTTTGACAAAATGTAGGCCGACACAGTTGATGCCTATTACCTATTTGTAATTAGGGTTCAGTACTTAAAGGGTGCTAACGGGACCCTATTATAAAACCTCGGCTGTCTGTCTGCGATGACCATGGTGGATCGTCGCGTGTTGGAGCGAGATGAAATTTTTTCGTAGTTTTTAATTTTTTCTGCGGTATTTTTCCGTAACTTTTATGCTTTGTAGAAAGCAGGAAAAAATACCATAAAATAATTTGAATTTCGCGCCAACCCGCGACGATCACCCTTATACCGCGGAAGCTCAAGTTTGTGATCAAGTGATCGATCACCCATCGATCTAAATAAAATTCAGGAGATTACTACCTACTAGCCTATAAGTAGGTACCTATCTTATTTCTTACGAGATAGATAAAATAGGTACCACTCATGTTGGTTGGTATGTTTAGAATTGCCTTGCAGTAACATCGTTTAAAATAAAGCTACGGAACCAATTTGTTAAAGTAAATAAAATTTTCGCAAATTGTCGGTAAAAGTCAAAGGTGTTACACGTGCGCCCGCGGTCTCTTTGTCGGAACGTTGGTGAGGTGCCGCCGCCGCGCCGCGCGCGTGTCAAAGGAAAGCCGAACTAGGTACCTATTATCTAGGCAGGACGATGACCTCTGAAAATAAACACGGGTCTGTCAGCTGTTCTTAACAAAAGTGGGTACCTATTTTAGACAGATTAAATGTACCTATTTTAAATTTTGATGTTTCTAATCAATTCTTGGTATGCTTTCAAGGTCATGGCCGCGAATTATATCGTAGCCGCGCGCGTGTCAAAGGAAAGCCGCACTACCTATTCTCTAGGCAGGACGATGACCTCTAAAAATAAACGCGGGTCTGTCAGCTGTTTTTAACAAATGTAGGTACCTACTCATTTTAGACAGATTAAAATGTATTTAAATTTTGATGTTTCTAATGAATTCTTAGTATACTTTCAAGGTCATGGCCGAGAATTAAATCGTAGGTAGTATGTACCTACCTACTAACTATTTATTGAAAAGATAAGTTCGTAGGCGCGGAACTTTCACGTGTCGTCGGTGCGCGGATAGGTGCCTATTTAGCTGTGCGCGCGGTTGGTGTTTTGCAATACATTGCTGCTTTTTTTATTTTATTAATTTTTTGCTTATTTAAATTACTTATTTAGGTAGATATCGCTGGTTAAATGCTAAACTACCACATTCCAAAATTTCACTTTTTTCACTAGAGACATTCAAAGTTTTCAAAAGGGTTTTTTTTAATTTCTGAGCAAGTCTTTCTTTTCATATCTATGTTTTACCTATCAATCGACGCGTAATTTTAATTAGAATTCAAGTGCATTTTTAGATTTTCCGTAACTTTAACCCAATGTCTTATAAAACCAGATAAGTGACTTTAGCATATAAAAATTGATGTGTTTGTTAATAAAAATTATCATTAAAAGACCATATTTCATAAAAAATTAAGGTTTATTAGGCAGTTTTCAGAACCTAGTAGCATAAATCTAAATCACATTGTTTAATAATCAGTCTATTAATCATTAATAATAAAACGCTCTACTGAAAATATGAAATAGTAATGTTAAACAGTCTCAAAAGTTAAAATTTCTAACAAAACAAAACAAAAGGTTATACATTCTTCCGCGTCACATTTCAATTTACATTTTTCAGAACATGCCGGTCCCATTTTTTTAGCTTCATAAACTTTTCTTGACTTTGCCATAGATGTATAAGATTTGCCACTATTTTTCAATGACTTGTTAATGTTTTTCAACCATAACTCAGGGTAAGCTTTCCTTTTTCGAGACTTCTTTTTTATTTCCGTGCAATTTTCTATAGGTTCTACACTAGGTGGTTCGGTAATTTCGGTATCAACGCTGGGTGGCTGCGTATCGACACTGGATGGATAAGCCACATCAACACTGGGTGATTGCATGTCGTCGCTGGAGCTTCTTGGCAGCTCATGAATGCTGGTTAATTGGATCGAATCGGTCATTCGCTGTGCGCTATTATAATTTCGTCTAGCTTTTAATTTCTTCCTCTTTGGTTCTATTAATTTTCCGTCAGTGACGTTGGAAGATCCAGGTTGTGGTGATAAATGTGGTCGAGCAGGTGGCAATCTGGAACTTACTTCTTCATCAGAATCTGAGGAGACATCTGGTTTTTCTGGTATTTGGAAATTAGGATCCTTCACACTGTCATCTGAAGAAAACCCATCATCTGTTGTGCTGTCCGAGTTTGAAGACTCACCGGAATCACTGTCCAAATCACTATCAGAGCTACTTTCTTTAATAACTACATTATTATGCAGTCTTTTAGTATTTTCGGGCCCTGATTGAAGATCTTCATTATCCGAGTCGAGTATCGATAGACTCAAATTATGCTGGCTATCTGCGATAGAGTTTGTGTCAAACGAATCTATTGACTGCTTGTCTTCTTCACATCTCTCTTCGATGACAACATGTTCTTGTTCTTGAGGTATGGTGCTTTGTGCAACTGCTGGAGCCAAAGCTTTCTTTGAAAAATCATTCTTTGGTTGAGCATGATTTAAAACCATGCTTAGAATCCTTTGTCCTCTGTTATTCATTCTGTGGAAATACATACATAGTAAATAAAACAAAGTAAATACAAACAATTCTTTTTTCAAATATAAACGCTGTAAATAAACACCATTATGATTTGATTTTAAAATGTTTGAAGGAAAAAAATTAATTTTACAAGTTTTAAATTTTTCGTACATTGAAACAAACTTTGCACCTTAACTTTATGAATACTATAATTATATTATCGAGTAGATCTTATGCGAAATAGGCGCATTTAATGTGATATTACTTAAACTCTAAACAGTACGATTAAAATCCCGTAAAAAACGTATTTTTAACAAACACATCGCAAAAACTACACTTACATCCTAAACAATAATGTTTGGGTTCACATAAAAGTTATGTTCAAGACTAACGCATCTCAAAAAAGACACTTACGCTTCAAGCAATATCATGAAGTTAACGTAAACTTATAAGCAAAGCAAACGCATTTCAAAAGTGTCACTTAAGCTCCAAGCAATAAGATAAAGTTCACGTAAAAGTTATGTGCAAAACAAACGCATTTCAAAAATAACACTTTTGAACATACACCCAATGTAATAACAACAAAATTTCTCGTGCTAAGGTACCACATTTCAGAATGTGTTACCTTTGCACAAAATATAATGGTTGTATCTTGACTTCGATTTATATGCAAAAGGACCATATTCCGAAATATGGTACTTTTGCATATAAATTTTAGTTAACATACACTTATTATTTTGAAATACGGCCCTTTGGCATATAACTTACGTGCGCTTCCGCAGAACACTCAACCACAACTGACAAAATGGCAGCTTGGCTCTGAAATTTGGCGCCAAAGTCTAATAATGCTAAACAGCCACATCTGTTTTTTGGTTGTTTTTAATGCGAAAATGAGAAGTGTCTTTTACTCACACTATAAAATAACTATTTTAAATCACATTTATGCAATAAAAACAATTTTCACGATTTTTGAGATATGGTACTTTAGCATTTAACCAGCGATATGTTCTTATAAAGTTGTGCTATGGGTATGTACCTAGAAAAAAAAAAAAAAATGTTGATGGGTCAACATATTTTTCGCGTTTTTTTTTCGCTAAATATTTTCAAAATCATGGTCTGATTGCACCCCCCCCAGTTTTCGGTAGTAGTCTTGACACACCCTGTATAGAAAACCTATAATATAGAAATGAGCAAAGTATCTACCTTAGTTAGATTACCTGAAATCATCTGTGTTTGTATGATTGAAAGTTTTTGATAAGTATAACGGTTTTTATCCAATATTAAAAAACTAGCTACATTGTCCCTGAGTAGTACAAATGCGTTATTTTTATCTAGATACCAGTCGTATCGGAACGCTGGCTTTTATTTCGGTCAACGCATAAGTATTGCCATTCAACGTGGCAATGCTGCCAGCATTCAGGGCACATTGCCTTCTGGTGATAGCTTAGATTTTTAGGCAATAGATATAAGTGTAGATACCAGTAAACGAAGTTCCGGGCTACAACTCAGGGCTTCAGTTTTTGGAGTAGACACCCGATTCTTCATCCTGTATAAAGCTAAGAACACCCACGCTCGTCATAAGGTACACCCAACAATAGGACCTCATTGAAGCAGAGGTCTCACACGTCAAATTTCACATTCTGAATAGCTTCACCCTCTCAGGAATCTTTATAAATAGTTGTGAAGATCGGGCTTAATTTGATGGAAATTGAACGCGTTCCTTGGAGCAAACGGATTGAGAATGCCTCTAATTTATTGGGTATTGTGATTTAATGAACTTTGAATTCTTTGGAAAGTACACCAAACAATTTCTGTTGTATAGAAAGCGACGACGGGACGATTTTCTAAATGTCTTCTCATGTCGAATAAGTCTTTCAGAGAAAACTGAAAAAGTATAAGTAGAGGGATATTAATGCTAGGATTTATATTTTATTAAAATCAACGTGAATATCTAGTTTACGTAACCATTCGACTGAGTTAAGCTTACAGACAAACTCTTATGGATTGACACAACTGGGGTCAGAATTGTTTCGATGAAAATGGCTGACTTTTTAAACTGAAATAGAAGACTCATCAATATTTAGTGCCTGCTTTACGCACACAAACAGTTGACTAGGTATTTTTCAGCAAATCAAGCCGATGTACTTACAAAAAATATATTTTTAGAACTGATCAAAAATGGCTCGTAAAAGCTACAAATATACCCCCTAGGAAACCCAATTCTGCGAAGAACAGCAACATAACTCAAAAGCGCCAAAACCGACCACGTTTCAAACTACACAACTGCTTAATTCGCGTCTCGTGCCTGCCATACATCGCTGAAGCAAGCTAAGGGAAAATTGTAAAATTGCCATCGTTACTCATACTACCTTATTAAAGTTTAAGGTGAACTTGCGAGCAATCGTAAGGGATTAGTGTAGCGACACTGATTCATTTTAATATTTAAATTTAGTTATTTTAATTATACCTATTTGCGTTTACTTTGCATGTCTAATAAACTATTTCATTTAGTAGTATTACGGGCCTAGAACATTGATGTATCTTCTATGAATTCCGTGACTTTAACAGAACTAAGACTACAGTATAACAAAAATGGCGAGTAGCACTTGAAGATATCACATTAAGGATGACTCACGTTCGACCGTGTCGGGTCCGAGCTGAGTGTCGAGCCATCCTTTATGTGATGAAAACAATTAAAATAATTAACTATACATACAGATTGGCAAGCTTGAAAAAAGTATGATTTAAAAGTGACCCAGTGGGCCAAGGCCTCCTTGGCCTTGGCCTAGTAGTAAAATCTAATTGGCTACTTAAATAGATTCAGTTACCAACTTAAATTGTATTAACCTACTATTTGCATATCTATATATATTTGCATATATATATTACTTATTTTTAGCGTATCACAGATATCATGACGACACACGTATACGTTTGTTCTCTAGCGCCTGGCTTGCTCGGAAGTTTACCCAAAGGTCCACGAGTCTCAGTTGATTCCCCACACGATATACCATAAATTTGGCAAACTTTATTGGCTATTAAAATAAGTAAGTGTTGTAGTTGTTTAGTTTTCATGGTTTGGCGACGCTCGTATCTTTTTAATGTTTCTTACGCAGGACACGTGTAGATAATGAAAAAAACTTCGCAATTCTTTCAAATCAGTGCTCATTGAGGCTATAATGCACAATCTACCCGAGGTAAGTTATTCGGAAAGGATGATACGATAAAGGATCAGTTTCGGCTCACCATGACTCGTCATTACGAGCCTTGACTCGCTTCGTACGGGCGGTGATGTCCTGCAATTTTAAAATGACTTAAATAAAACTTTTAGATACCTTTTAAATTTTAGTGAGTGAATGCCCTCCTTACTGACGAAGGTAACTGTTTTACGTTTGATCTATTTTTATACAGATAATTAAAACATTTTTAAGTCTGAGTTCTCTATCATAAAGCAGAGAATCCACTGTTCTTACGCTCTTACATTTTAATTAAACAGAATTCACAAAAGCACTAACTAACAGTCTCATTAAATATGAAAAAAAACAGAACTGAAATATTGAAGGGCCCTCGCAAAGAAATAGAAACTAATTTTCAGCTTTATTTACTGTTCAAGTACTCTTTCGGTAATGCCTAGGTCTTCATTACAGACTGCTTTAATTAGTAGAATGTGAATACTCACTGTTCGCTGGAGATTAAGGTCTTGATACACTGCAGAGCATGTTGGATCATGCCTGCCTGTAATAGTATGAGGATGTCAAATGTTACGGTTTGTTAATATTGTGAACAATCACGTGGACGACACTTCGATATGATGAACATCTCACCTATTGACGCTACTGGCCGGCATAGCCGGCAGTCATCGAATTTTCTTCAGCATTTTTCTGAAATGCCGCGGGTTCGCTGCCTGTAGGTGCGCGATGCTGCATACTATTATGAAATAGTCAAGTCATCGAATTTTCTAAATCTTTATATGAATAAAGATTTAGAAAATTCGATGACTGCAGGAAATGCCGCGTCTGCCGTGCTCCCAGGCGCGCGGTCACCTTTAGAGTGGAAAACAAAAAGTACCTACTCTATAAATAGCCAATTTAGAAAGTCCAGATTAATTTGAAAGAGTGATAGACTAGTAATATGTCAATCATTGTTTTTCCTAATTCCAACCACAATGATAACAATATACTTATGATTTTTTTTTCATGAACCTACTCGTAACTAAAATACATGCAATGTAAACTTCTAGCCTAGTGTGATACGATTCTGCCATAACGATTTTTTATAGACCTTCTATCTTTAGAAAGAAGAGAATGAAACATATAGAGACTTAAAATCTTTCTAGAATCTATAGCCTCTGTCCAACAAGCAGGATGGTGTGTATGGGTCTTTAAAACTTGAACGACTACCAAGTAGCTCTTTAGGGTACGTAAGAAAGTACTTAGTGAGTTTGTTTAACATTTACGACGAAAAAAGCGATGAAGTGAGTTCTCTTTGGAGTAAATTGTAATTCTAGATGTTTTTCGTGAATAAGTAACATTTTTAAGAAACATTTATAGGTATTAAAATTTAAGAAAAAGTTCATTAAATAAACAATAGTACAATTAATAGACATACACATAGCTCCCCGTCCAGCTCAGCAAAGCTTGTGTTATGGGTTTACTAGATAACTAATAAACGCAATAAAATACATTAGGTACATAGATAGATATTTTTATCATACATAGAAAATACCCAAAACACCCGAAACAAACATTAGCAGTTCGTACAAACATTTCTTCTAAAGCGGGAATCGAACCCGCACTCACTGCTTGCAGGTGGAATTTCGCCCGCCGTGCCACATCGGTCATCAATAGGTTTACGATAGTACCTATAAATGATGTTTCAATTCCAACTTCCTTTTAGAAAGTGATAGATAGCCTGTCAAAACATTTATCTTCACTCTATAAAAACGCCTGACCATATAATTATAGCAAACTTCATGCCCAACACGAATTGAGTTGCTCCGACTGATTCATCGCCAGATCTTATCGAGTGATTGCTTGCGTTTTCCATTCACATTGAAATAGTCAGAGTTTTGTTGCCCTATTAGGTATACCAGCATATTATCGTGTATTGTCTTGAGTTATTGCTTTGACTGAGCGACAGATTGCCAACATTACGGTAACGAATTGCCGTAGACAGAAGGTGAATAAACCTTTATAACTACTGGACTTACGTGTAATGGATAGCCATTTGGATTTATGAATGGGTTTACCTGGGCCATTATATTTCAAGGCTCATTTAATTCTGTCTCTGACGTGGGCAAAATCGAGTATTGTACCTGCTTGTATCGAGCCCTACACTTGTGTCTGCAAGTATAAATGGATGATTTAAACAGTACCTACTTTTAACGATATCAAGAAAGCCTTTTACTCTATAGATGATTATATTTCCGCACCGACAATAGTATTTAAGGAAAACAATCTGAAGCTTAGTTTTATATAAATATTTACCTGTATCTAAATCTTATTATATTTACACTAAGATAGGAAAATAATATTGTATAACATTTTAAGTATTATCAAACTTACTTGTGGCTTATTTTTCGCTTCTTCCACTAGTGGACAAAAAATTTAAGCAAACAAAATCAATAAAATTTTGTTTCTTATTTGATAATAATTACTATTTATACTGTTAGGTACTGTACTGTTTATGTATAAAAATTGACTTGTGTAAGTGCTTGTTTTGTAAGCAGAAATAAAGTTATCGACTTTTGACTTTAAAAAAATGATTAACGTTAAATAAAGTACCTATATTGTCTTTTTGTAATGTTCTTTTTCTGGTGCACAATAAAGTGTTTTTGTATTGTATTGTAAAGTTACTAGATTCGGGGAAAAATGGTGCCCAGAAGAATAAGAGTCTAAAAAAAGATCAAATCCACTTGATTTAGTGCGCAGATCGCTACGAACAGTTTTCTCGTAGACCCTCTACGAACATAGACGTATTAAAAATAGTTTTCTAATTTGTTTTACTAGAAATATTTCAGAATTGTTTAACAAAGATATTTTACTAGCAAATATTACAACCAGTACGGAATGCGATAAATAAAGTGTGAGGAAACAATAAATTTCTATCGCCTCGGCACACAGGCGTCTCAATAAAGAAAACACGCTTGGAATGCTGTCAAAAAGCCATATAATAATTAATTGCTAAGGTTGCATTATCCCCTGTGAGAGCTGGTCAGACAGGGTCCTACTCATAAATAGAAAGTATTTAAGATACTTTCTTGAGAACAAGTTTTTTCGCTTTTACAAACTGAGAAGAGATTCATGAATTTACAGCCGGTTATTCGTACGTTGCTTACTTAACTAAAAAAATCATCAAATCTCATGTAAGATAGCTATTTCACTTGCCAAATTCACATTGTTAAGAGATAAGATTATTTATCATCAGCCTATGTTAGTCCACTCCCCTAATGAGCGCCATAGCGCCTGTCTTCAGCTTGACGCATCTAGCATTTGCCTTCAGTCTTTCGCAGATCATCGTCCCACCTGGCTGGAAGGTGTCCTCCACTAGATTTTCCGAGTCGCGGTCTCCAAATTCGTTGATTAGTTAATAATATAGATGAACTACGACCGAACGTACGACCGAGTGCGTTAAGTCGGGTTGTTTGAAACTGGATATGTATATAGAATAGAATAATATATAGAATAGATATAATTATATAGAAACGAACATGATAGTCTTCGTTCTAAAGATTAAAATGCGAGTTCTATAGTTTTTAATGATACTTCTATAGATAAAATGTCACGTTATAAGTATGTTTAAACTTACGCGATCTGAACACATATTTATTAAAACTTTTGAACGTCGGGAAAAATTGCTAAATAAACGCGATATATACCCGTTAAAGAGTATTAATAATTAAAATTCCAAGTTGCCATAAAAAAGGTTTTCTTCCTGCATACTGGAGGAGGGAGACTGAAAAAACACACTATTCTTTTGCCACAAACACTATTTAGAACATAAGCAAACGTTTCTAAACTATCAAATAACATGACTGTAAACAATTACCAACAACATAACTAGTTTCGTAGTAGCCCACCTACAGAATTTATCGTGGAATTATTATTGAAAAGCTCCCTCCGAACTCGACAAATTGCTGGTTGCCACAGGCGACTGGACGAGGATGGGTTTAGTGTTTATTTTGTGGATGGAGATGCAATAAATATCTGGACATGATGTATTATGCTTTTAAAACCACTTGTACCTACATTAAAGTCTAAGAAATAAAATTGCTTGCGGGAAAGCTCTAACTTAATACAAGAACAGATGAATACACAAATAAAATTTTACACATTCCTGTCCGTACTTGAAGCATAGTGTATAGGCTAGTATGCAAAATATCCTTGATTAAATAATATTCAATGTACCTACAAAATATGCCCCCTAGTGTACACCCCAATCAAAGTCCGAGCCAGTCCGACAGAACAATAACGTGTGGTCATCCCGCTCGCGAAATTCAATAAACCTACAGCCCCCGTCAACCAGAAACTTTCAAATCGCCGACAGGCGTCCATCGGAGGGGCCTTTTGTCCACAAAATTGCCTTATTTCGTGGTCTACCTAATAAGGTTTTCCAACTATCAATGCTAATAATTGAGTATCTTACTCTTTGAAGTCGTCTGCATATTGTGTGTTTGATGTTTGATTCGTTTACAAAGCAAACTGTGTACGATCAGAATTGACAATTTGTTTGGAAAAATAGATTACATTGTGTTTGTGATTACTTTATTTAGGTTTCTATTCTTGCGTTTGATTCGCGATATTATTTTCTTTGAACACAGTGTAGAACTTTTGACTCAAAACCAATCTTATCACAAAATATTGATACATATCGGTAATACGAAAGCTTATAGTGTTTCATTCAATTCAATATATCTGTGTGTAATGCTAATGACTTACGACCTTTTTTCTCCAAGTTCCAACCTACATTATCTAAATCGGTGTGTATACGTGAAGGTATCGCTCAGCAATACAAATAATGTGACAAAAAATTATCTTTAGTAAATTATCTGTCTGTCGGTACTGCAGTTCTATAATTCTGGATATTTTATTTTAAAAACTGTGTAAAACAAAGACACACTATTGCCAATTAATTATCTATATCTTTTGCTATTTCCATCTCCACCTTTTGGTCCCGATGTCTCAGTTGCCCCGCAAATATTGAAGCTGCGGTTTATGTAAATTCGTTGCTATTCGAATATTTATCAGATGAATCGAATTCGTAATTAGATATCCTTCACCATCTCTAGGGAAATGCTATCGCTGGATTGACGCGCGACTTGCATGAATTGTGATGAGGAGGTTTGGTTCATTTTGAATGATTGAGGGACAAAGAGATTATGTTTTCTTTAGGGAGTTGTCCTATATAGCAGATAATTGAAGTCGACTCGCATTGATATAGGAAAAATGGGATTACTTATAGATATTTAAGTTCTAGGTAAATAATTAGTACAAAAATAGAATAAGAGGTTTCCGTTTCACATTCTCTAGCTCAAAAAGTTAAAGGTAATAATAATTATAAAAACGTGTATTTTTTATACTTATAACAAACTAAATATGTGACTAAATACGCTTAATTAAAACTATTTTTTTTCCTAAAAGGATGCAAAAGAGAAAGTAAGTAACAATTATGTATAACAATAACATAGGAACTTTGATCTACACACTAAAATTCCCTGTGTCGTGCAAATCGATACAACAGTCAGAATAGATAAATCTAGTCAGTAACAGTGTTGTCGTATCCTACTTAATACACTACACAGTTAAGCAAGTACCTAACTTATTAAAAAAGCACTTCATCTTAAATTATTTTATCTATATTATATTTTCTAAATGTCCAGCACGTTCCTAAGGAAATTAAGATGCTGCAAGCTTAATGTACCTATTCGACCACAGTGTCCATCATGACCACACGTGCGTACAAAATTAATACAAAAATATCTCAACAAAACTATGCTTACCCTAAAATAATTCGCATTGTGAATCATCAGAAGTGAACATCGGACTTCAAAAGGGATGCCAATTTATTAGTGTAACTATTCAAAATTTTCCGTAATAATTGGATCCTGAAGGGTCCGGTGGTCCTAATTAGGGATCGTGATATTGGCCAACAATGTATCGTACTTGTAGCTGACCGAATATGGTCGTGGACACACGGATGGGTCAAATGGCAAGTAAGTTTGAGTAGCCTTATGTTAGAAACATACATAAAACAAGTATGGCAGTACTTGTCTGCATTATGGCACCCCATTATGGCTCGCCAAGCGTGCCGTGTTCTGCCAAATGTCTGATACGCTTTCTTGCAATGGAAAACAAAATATATATCACTATTTAGTTCAATAAGAAAAGTGCCAAAGGACACGTCTTAGTATTAAGTTTATATAAAAGTAAGTTAAAACCAAATTACCCATTAGCCAATTCTGTGGCTAGATTGTAATTATACTCTAGGTATGTAACATTAATCTAAAATGTGTATATACTAGTTAAGAAAAAAAAATGTAGCTCAATAACATCATCAGAGTATATTAATGCTGGACATAGGCGTCTTTTAGTTCATTAGAGTTTAGTTGCCGTTGATAAAACGGAACTACACATAGGTGACTACTTCAGCTCCTAGAAAGTTTAGTAAAAAACTTCATAGCTAGTTTTTTAGTCAAAAATCCGTGCAAAAAAATTACAAGAATCATATACTTATGAGCCGTGGATCCCATCAAACATCAAAATGGCATCGTAGTCAGTCAGAAGTGTTCATTGTTCAGGGATAATACCACGGGCCCGACACGACACCTACCTGCAAATCCATCGCTAATGAACGGGGGTTGGTCAAATGAAACTCTCAAGTGTTCATTATTTGATGAAATTGTCAGCTTGCGATTTCGTTCGGGGATTTTGTGGGGAGAGTGAAGAGAGTGGTGGATGTAGAAATAGACAGCACTGCTAATCTGAGTATATACACGTTATTTTTTGTCTCATTCAGACCTTACTGGAAAAGAGATGGAGAAAATCAGTACCTTTACTACCTTACACTTAGGTAGTAAGGTGTTTTCTTTTTTCAGGGTGTTCTGAGGCTTTAGTGATGTCCTATCTTATCCTGGTTTTTAGGATTCCGTACCCAAATGGTAAAAACGGTACCCTATTTCTAAGACTTCGTTGTCCGTATGTCCGTCTGTCACAAGGCTGTATCTCAAATACTAAAAAACAGAATAAAATAAATATTTAAGGGGGCTCCCATACAGCAAATGTGATTTTTTTGCCGTTTTTATAGATAATGGTACGGAACCCTTCGTGCGCGAGTCTGACTCGCACTTGGCCGCTTTTATTTAGTACGAGTATAGTAACATTATTTACAAAGTGACAATACCTAATCTGTAACATTACTTTTGCTAAGATATCTCATCATGCAAAACAAAAGATTTTTTTTTGAATGAAAACAAAATACAACCGTGGAAAAAATAGCTATCGGAAGAGTACCTAATACCTTTCAAACACCGCGATCTTTATCCAAGCACGGGCACGGTCAATCCAACAACACTATTTATCACTACACAGCTCGTTTGTTAGAATATTCGTAAATATTTCAAGCGTTATTGCCGCCATCAACATAATGTTATGGGGCGAAATTTTTGAAAACGGAAACAAGAAGATATAAAGCTTCGACGTGGGTATTTGTTCCCTTTCTGTTATTTGCAATTGGTAAGGTACTTACCGGTTGTTTTGTTTGTGTTATTGAAGATACTTTAAAAGATGCTTATTGTTTAAACACAAGTTTTACTTAGAGCGAGGAGTCGATGCATTTTCAGCACTTAGGTTTTAGGAGGGTAGGTACGTATCATACGTAAAAGTAAATTTAATTCTAAACATTAAGAGTTAATCTTATTAGTTTTAAATACTCAGTTAACCTGTAGAAATCAATTTTGGAAAGAAATACTTTTCTACTTTTAGTATTGATGGCGCTAAAGAGTCTTTCAACATCATCATCATCATCAGCCTATATTAGTCCACAGCTGGACATAGGCCTCCCGTAATGAGCGCCATAGCGCCCGGTCTTCAGCTTGGCGCATTCAGCATCTGCCAGCAGTCTTTCGCAAATCGTCATCCCATCAGGTCGGAGGGCGTCCTACAGTAAGTTTGACGAGTCGCGGTCTCCACTCAAGAACATGTTTACCCCAGCAGCGGTTGTCGGTTCATCTCGAGATATGGCCAGCCCACTGCCACTTCAGCTTATCGTTTGAGCTATGTCGATAACCTTGGTTCTCTGTCGGATGTATTCGTTGCTTAAAGAGTCTTTATTTACCTTTATCTTCATATTATGGTTTTATTTTGAAGGCGGCTTATAAAATTTCTAATATTGTTTAAAAATTTACAAATCACAAAATTAATTAGTACATACATTTATATGTATGTTTTACAACTTATATACATTTTTAATCTGAGCCAATTTATTTTGGATTATTGCCGAAGAGCTAGGTCGATAAAAATCGGATAACCTCGTTATATCGTCGATAGATTCAAAAAATAGTACCTATCCATCAACCTCCTCCTTAAATTGCGGTTGTACTATACATTTCAAGTTCCCTACAAAAAATTCCTCTTCTATTATTCCTTTGAACTTCCAATTTCAAGACAAAGAAAAAAAAACCTTTGCAGTTCGTTTATTATTTCCACCATTTGTTTTCAAATAGAAAACTATTTCATGTCAGCTTAAAAGCGAAAACAATAGTAAATCTCTTGTAAAGTGCTCCTGCCTAGTGAAAAGATAACTGCGTAGCGAAGTGTACGTGGATTCAAAATAAATTGCTGGAGGTGTAAATGGAGCGTGGTCGGTAAAGGACCTTGTAGGCTTGAGCTGTGAGAAAATCTGATAAATGTTGTGTTTTTTTACCCGACTACCAACAGGGGAGGGTTATGAGGTTAGCACCCTATGTTTGTATGCTTGTATGTATGTGGCCGATTTCTTTGTTCCCTGAAACTACTGGTACGATTTCAACAAATTATGTATCGATTGATTCGTCTCAATACCCCGATGGTTATAGGCTATAGGATTTAGGGCTCCGACCCCGAATAAGCCTTCAAAACGCGTATTAAAGTTTAGGTAGCCGCAGGCTGCAGGTCCCATAGAGAAAAATTACAATACCTACGACCTATTTTCATTTTCAACTCTATGCCTATCAAATATGACCATTATCGCATAACATGAAAACTATCAAGGGATACAACACTTTTAGTACTTCAAATGGTTACATAATTAATTCACTGGTTAATTCCTAGGCTACCAAAGGCAATTAACAAATCTTAGATACCCATCGCTGAAAACCAGAGCTGCTATGACACAAGTGCCTCAGCAGCATTAATTTTTATATTTGCAATGATGTAGACAAATTGTGTTCTGGACGGTCCAAGACCGACCCATAATATGTATGTCATGTTTAATTTTGTTGCATAAATAAAATATTTTCTATTCTTTAATTACCAACAATTTTCTCAGCATAGTTTAGAGTTTCGAGAGTTTTTTTCTCAGCATAGTTTAGAGTTTTTTTAAACAATATTAGAGTTTTTAATTAACAACAATTTTCTCAGCATAGTTTAAAAAAGAGATTTTTTGCTAGTTATTTTATTTTATTTATTTTTATATTCCTACAAATATAATCCTTTACGAAAAGGCAGAGTGCCCAGACCGCTGGCAGTATTTCCACCTTGAATGAATAAATAAATAAATAAATTTAGAGTGCATAAAAACTTTTCAGTCTTCGAATTCTAATGGTCATTTAGCTTGGAAGCAAGTCTTTATTTCATACTTACCACAAGTGGTATATATAGCCCTTTGCAACGAGTAGTTCAATTCAAAAAATTACTTTTTTTGATATTTATAATAGTGTTAACCATAAAGTATTCATTTATTCCAGTCTATTTCAAATCTCAGGGACGTAAAAGGTCTCTAAGTGCATTCGAGACAAGAAAATAGTTCGCACACGACACCTGAGATATCCAGCGATTGCTTTATACTTGTAAATTGTCCTGCCTTATAGCGACGCCTTTTCGCTGTAATCTTGTCGCTGTTTCGCTGATACTTTTTACCTTTAATCGTCTGTCTGGATGACGAACTTTTGTTGTATTTTTATTGAAAATGAAAATAAAACATTTTCATGTTTTATTCTGTACTTAAGTAGCAAAGAGTATACAATAACTACGTAATAGGTAGGTTATATTAACATGGCTTGGAGTTCTCTTATGCTGGTGTTCGAGAACCGCGCTATTCCATAACATTAGGTTCGGCACAGAAATTTAAATTAAAAATACAAAGATAACTAAATTAAATGTTGTGCTTGGACGTGATGTAAGTTTGGTTGTCCGTCTGTCCGTCTGTCAAACCACTTATCAGAAACGCGTGGAGGTATCGAGTTGAAAATACATCATAATACTCAGGTTCGTGACCTCTTAGAGCCTTGATATAAATCAAACTTCTAAGTCAACAAAATACAAAATAATTTATTTCGAATAAGGGACTCAATGAATAAGTTACAACTGAACGATGAGAAATTAAAAGTTGAAAACTGTGGAGCTGCCTCATCGCCCGCCTCCTTCATCATCATCATCAGCCCGTTGACACCCATTTCTAAGTCAACGCAATCAAAGTACAGCAGTTTATGCCCATTTAGTTTTGGCGTCAAGAAGTACCTAACTAACATCCATCCTTTCATCCATCCATCTAAACATCCAAACTTTTGCATTTTTAATTTAAGTGTGATTTAATTCTAATCACTAGGTATAATTGGCATTATTCTTGGCATAGTTATTTCTATTTAAATAACGTTTAAATTTAAAGATTCGACTTATAATTGAAATTCATTGGTCACCAAATTAGTCCAAACTTTTATTTTTGAACCACAAAAAAGTGGGAAGTGTTTAGCTCAAAGAAAATAAATAACCCACCAACTATGCAAACAAAGAATTTAAACCGTAAAGAAAACACTTTGTATCAAACCAAAGCTTTCGTATAAAAGCTCTCAAAAGAAATAAAATAAAATTATCCACTAAATTTTCTATAATGAAAAAACCGGGCAATATCGCAAGCAATTTTTAATAATTATGTTATCTTCCGTAACATTTTAGCCAGGGTCTATCTGTTCGTGCTATTACGGGTATCAAGAGGCTTCAAGCAAAGCCGGGAGCAAATAAAGTTACGCTCCAAACGCTACCTAATGAGACTTCATTGGATTACGGCGGTCCGGGTAAGCCCCAATAATAATAACCAAAAATGCACGTGGTCCGCGTATTAAATAACTCACTCAATAATGTACAATAATGTACTTACATTAATGTACAATTTCGGATACGCACATTCCCGCCCTGGAATTCGTGGGCGCGGCTGAGAATCTTGTTTATGTTGGATCTCATTACGTTAAATGTTACGGGTTCTAAGGTATTTAAAGGTAATTTGTTTTTTGTGGTTTATTTTCTATGCGGTTTGGGGTCAGGTTGTAAATTTTGAGGAACGAAAGGTTTTTTAGAGTAAGGGAGGTTTGTTTGGTACACATCTAGAGTGTTTTATCCTTCATTTTATTCGTATTACAGGTTATATAAGAGTTGAGTGAGAGTGTACGATTATTTAGTTTTAGCGAGACTAACGTACAGCAATCGATTTGTGAAAATATCCATATTAATATTATAAATTCGAAAGTCACTCTGTCTTTCTGTCTGGGCCTATACGCCACCACCGATCTCCATGAAATTTTGCAGGGAGGTAAACGATGACCCGGGGACGGACATAGGCTACTTCAAAAGAAAGAAAGAAAGAAAATACATTTATTGGCACACACACAATAGGTACATTAAAATATACATAACATAAAAAAAACATAATTAGTTACCGCTAACCTAAATGTGTTTGTGAACCAATTAGGTCCTGCCTCTTAATGTTGCTCCACAAAAAGTTGAGCAACGCTGGTTTTCTGGCAGAACCCTTGGTGCGTGCGTGTCCACACGGCTGACTAAAAAACAATGGAAAAAAAATATCAAAAATTTTGGTGACACTGATGACATATAAAAAGCCGCGGTTAGCAGGTAGTAGATTATAAACGAATTGTAGTAACTAAAATTACTTAATGAAACTACCTGGCTAAACACTGGAATCACATTTAACTGATAGGATAACACCACATCAAATTACCACATCTCATGGTATACAATCCCGTTAAAAGTTAAAAAAAAATACGGTGAATACATTTCAAACCTTTTAAAACTTTTATTTCTTCTCGGTGTCTGCTTGAATTGTATTTGAAAAGCTTCTTTTTGTAGCTTTTCTAGGTGTTGAAACTTGATCTTTGAAAGGTAGTTTTTTACAATTCCTTCTAACTTTTCCACTTACTTTATAAATTGAAACATGTGGTTCTAAATCCCCCAGACACTGGCGGGAACTGTGACATACAAATTGTTTCGCAAACGCCACATTTTTCCAACCTAGACCGGTGAAGACCACAATAAAGAACAACTACTGCCATTAAGCTCAAAAGGTAACAGAAAGTATGTATGTATGCATAAACAGCTGGGCTACTCTGAAATACTAGATTTGTGTTATGATAATATTGAGGTAGTTTAAGTCTGACACTGAAGAGAAGTGATTTAAAAACAAAACTATTATTTGTAGTAAAGTAAAAAAGTTTTCAAATGCTACTAGACTACTTCAACGTCATTTTTGATTGAGCTATTTTTTTTTGTTATCAATTAGTAGAAACTTTACCTTTCCAGTCTCACTATTAATTATTTTCCACGTTGATTTAATTTTGTTTTCGCTATTTCAAGTTTTCGAGCTTTTCTAAACAAATTAGAGTATTTATTGAATTTTTTTGTAACTTAACGATACGTGAAAAGCTCAGTTCGTGCTGGTCTCGACTTACGAGTATTATACTACTCATGAAGAAAAAGTTTGCAATTAAAAAGAAATTTAAAAAAAAGTATCTAGAAAATGCTTGCTACGTCGCCACTCGCCGCTGCCATTCCGGTGTGAATCGAGCCTAGAGTTTACCAGCTGTTTTACCTTCTCTAGATTGAAGCCCAAACTGTCCGCTAACGGTCATGTTTATGACTTCTATAGGGAAATACTCAAAGAGCTAAATGGAAAAAACTTTTTATTCGAGGTGCAATATTAGGTGTTTTCATATTTTCGTATTTTCGCTCGGTTCCGATGACTTTTTTATGTTTATGCCCTCGTAAAGTAGTGTGACAGTGTTACCCCAATGTGTTTATGGAAGCACAGAATACTATTCGCTTATTGACAGAATATTGTTCCTAATATAAGCAGTAACTGCGGATGTTTGTATGTATGTGTGTATGTTTGTTACTCCTTCACGCTCAAACGGCTGAACGGCTTTGGATGAAATGTGGTACCAGGATCGCTTATATGGTGGCGCAGTGGGATGCCGATCTGCGAAAGACTAGACAAATGCTGGATGTAGTTCAGCTCAATCCTTACAGTAGTTCTGGCATGAGGATGTAACAAGTGACAATATTCATGATCATCATTGTCAGCATCTCCAGTAACGGATATATGCCTTCCCTAATATTCTCCATTTTCCTCTGTCTCTGGTTTCACGGCTCCACTGTCGGCCAGCTACAGTTCTTATGTCATCGGACCTCGTGCTTAGGGTCTCCCTGATCTTCTGCTTCCCACACGAGGTCTCCACTCTATCAGTTTGCGGCTCCATATCTGTCATCTGAGGCATCGCATGAGGTGTCCTCATTGTCATTTCAGTTGGGATATACGCTTCCCAAAACCTTTACTAATTTGCTTATTTTGTATATCGAGACACAATAAGCTGATATTCAGAGGGATAAAAACACCTAACACCCATATTTCTATCCGTTGCTTCTGTTCCAAAAGCTATCTATACTGTTAACGTGTTTACAGCTCGCGTTATATGAAATTTTCAATGTAACGATCGTATGGTATTTATTGGTGAGGCATGATGCTGTGTCGATAAGCGGGTTTATGTTTCATATTTGTTACGACTATTTATTATTTTTAAATAAAATAAATTATGCTGGACAATCAACATCAGCATCAGCCAGTCCCAAAGTAAGCAGAGCTTGTGTTATGGGTGCTACATAACTTTTGAATTACTTACCTTGATAAATATTTTTTTTATAGCTACATAGAAAACTCATAGAACACCCGGGACAAATATCTGTAGATCGTAAATATTTGTCCCGAGGCGGGAATAGAACCCCCCAAAAACCACTTTGTTTTTGTAGGGGAGCCTCCTTTAATTTTAATATTTATTTCATTTCAATTATTTGTTGGCAAAAGAAATACGCATCCTGTGAAAATTTCAACTATCTACCTCTTACGGTTCATGAGATACAGCCCGCTGATGGACGGACGGACGGACGAACAGACAGCGGAGGCTTAGTAATAGGGTCCCGGTATAACCACTTGCCTAGAATCATGAAATTTGGCAAGAAGCAAGGTCTTATAGCACAAGTAAAGGAAAAAATCTAAAAACCGTAAATTTGTTGTTAATTCACAAAAAAAAATTTGATTACTTACGAGTACAAGTTTGTACGGAACCCTTGATGTGCGAGTGCAACTCGTACTTGACCATTTATTTTACGTGGAGTCTTCTACGTAAAGGAGATATTTGTTTATGCTGTCCACTATAAAGAAAGCTTATTGGCAGCTCTTTAAAGTGACACATGGTATTTACTATTAAATGAAGACACGATTGCAAACGTCTATTTTGTCTTTCAAATTCGTGGATCCTACGAAGTAATAAAATCACTTTCATGTACTAATTTCAAATAAGGAATGTTTTGATGCTACCTTATCAAAGCAACGCAATATTTACCCAATCCCCATCATACTTACGTCATGTCCAAACAGAACGTTCTAGGGACTCTTATTGACTCGACCCTCACGACACTTGAGTACAAACGCGGTTCTAATCAATACATCAAACAAAACTTAGCTACCAATAATAATTAAAACCGAATCATTATAGAATATTTGCTCAGGACGAGGGGATAGCCCGGGGCAGTCTGGTTATAGCCACTGTGGCATTAAGATGGGACATAGTAAACATTGAAAGTATCGCAATTACATCATATTGCTTCGAATATGGTCATAGCTACAACTATCTTTACACGCGACCACCTGGGGAAGCATACATTTGTGGCGAGAGCGTCTGTTGTATCCTCTCTCAAATCGGTCACAGATGATAAGTTCTACTAACTAATTACTATCTAATTAGGAATAATAAATACATAGATCTTATATAGATACCAATGCGGTGACAAACACAGCATCTATGTAAGATCTACAGGCGAGGTATCTACATAATGTATTGATTGTATCTACAGCATTATTTATTTATTTTATTTCGTGTGCAGAGTATGAGACCAATATATCCTAGCGCACTGAATGCGTACTTTCCTTGCGCATTTTAATTTTTTATAAATAATATAAACTCTAAACTCATGAACAGTCAGCGAATTTAATTTAATGTTTAATTTTTTTGCTTGCAGTATCAGTTCTCCTTTTTCTATTGAATTTGTACGCCTCGCTATTATGTATATTCAAGTCAATATAGAACCATATGGTTCTATATTGACGTGGTTACAATAATTCTGAGTTGCAATTGCAATACTGTATTCAGAGTTACATTGTCACAGTTGTCCATAATCCCTTTCCCCGTGTAATACAAAGATGATGATTGCGACCCGTTTTAGTTTACAAAACGTAATCCGCAACTATTGGAATTTTGATAGAGCCCTAGTTAGTGTTTACGATGTAAATTTTCTCCATAACATAGTAAGCTTCTTGATTGGATATGATAGAACTTGGAAAGGGATGAAACTTTGAAAGGATCTCTATAAATATGGATTTGTGTATCAGGCTGTAAGATGACCCGAAGTTGTAAGTCGACTTTGCCGTTATGAAAGGTAGCTTTAAGCCTATTGTCCAGTTAATGGCCAGATTGTACCAGAACATAACTTATAGCAAACCAGTTTCAGCCAGTTGATGATACGGAGAGAAACAAAGCAACAAAAGTGTTTTGTTTCAATCATAAATCAACTGACTGAAACTTTTTTTTCATCATGAAATCGGCAACATCAGCAACAGGGCCGTGAAATTTTTATTACAGTAATAGTCTTACAGGGAGACTCCATGTTTTTGATGGCAAAACCAATAATTTGATACGATACGAGTGATTTGGTTTAAGAAGGAAGGAACGAGGAGAATGTGTTGTCCTGTTCTAGCTACGCCTCAAAGTGTGTCCGCAGCTTAGTAGGTAGGTAGTTTCTAGTCTAGTATTCTTTAGTTTAGTCAGTTCCTAAGCCGCCATCTCTTTTGTTACGGTTACGAAATGCGCAGCTTTTCTCATATTCAGATAAGCCTTTTAAAAAAAGACCTAAATATTCCGTAGCATTTGTTCGCTCATTCAGAACCTATGGAACATATGGTAAGTAATTAAGAGACGGTATTGTATCGTTTGGTTATTGGAATGACTGAAGGGTGATGTATCTATAAGTGTATTTTGTTAGATGTAGGGTTTTGATTACTTTGTAATTAAAATAAAAGATTGATACCTACTTTTTAGTAAGTACACATAAATTAATAAATCCCAAAAATTTACGATCTCGACGGATTCGAACCCGCACCTTTCCCTTCAGCGCAGGGTTGCTCTTTTTCCAACTAAGCTACGTGATCTTATCTCGCCGAGTCGAAAATCTTTGGGAGTTCTTTCGGCACTTACGCCGTCAGCGCCGCCTACAGAAATTACCCAGAGTACTATAATAAATAAAAACCTTAGAAGTACACATAAATTGAATCATAGTAAAATTTTGTGTGCTCAATCAACCACAGAATTTACATTTAGGTGTTTTCATCATCATCATCGTCATCATCATCAGCCTATAGTAGTCCACAGCTGGACATAGGCCTCACCTAATGAACGCCATAGCGCCCTGTCTTCAGCTTGCCGCATCCAGCATCTGCAAGCAGTCTTTCGCAAATAGGTATTTTACTATTCATTATTTCTAGACTGCATTTCATTATACTTTTGTCGGACAGACAGTCAGAAAACAGAGTGATCCGATAAGTTTCCTTTTTAACTTTTGATGTACGGAACCCTAAAAATAATTTAATTATTTATTGTTGCATCGTGGGTTCAAATATAAAAATAGTGCTCAAAACAAGATCATGTTTCACGAGCAGTATAATTGGATTAAGTAAAACTGTATATTTTGTTTCCTAAGAGCTCGCTCCCAGACGAAGTTTTGCATACCCAAACAAAACTAACAAATACTTATAACACGAAATCATATAGACCAACATCGTCTCGTGAGTTTCGATAAACAGGAAGCAAAGGAAAAATAGCACAGCTAGATCAGGTGGGTTAGTGCGGTGGGGTTTTATGTTCGTTTGATTGTTTTGGTGCATTCAAAAACTTGTATAGAAATTAAAACGTTTCTTTATTTTGAACTAGCTGTTCTCCGCTGTTACCCGCGTTAAATTCGAATTTCACATATCTAGGGGGATTATTCCTGTAAATCTCCCATGGGAATTTGATGTAACCAGGACAAAAAGTAGCCTATGTTTTAGGTATTACTTTTCAAACTAAAATAAAACTTAGAATTCAGAGCTGTATTATCGTTTTATCTTACACTAGCGGTCCGGCCCGGCTCCGCACCGTTATATTCTATCGCCTATGTTGATCAGGGATAATGTAGGATTGTAATGGTGAAAGAATTTTTCAAATCGGTCCTGAAGTTCTAAGGTTTTTACCCGACTACCAACAGGGGAGGGTTATGAGGTTAGCACCCTATGTTTGTATGTTTGTATTTTGTATGTTTATATGTTTGTATGTATGTGGCCGATTTCTTTGTTCCCACGTAGCGCTGAAACTACTGGTTCGATTTCAACAAATTATGTATCGATTGATTCGTCTCAATACCCCGATGGTTATAGGCTATAGGATTTAGGGCTTCGACCCCGAATAAGCCTTCAAAACGCGTATTAAAGTTTAGGTAGCCGCAGGCTGCAGGCCCCATAGAGAAAAATTACAATACCTACGACCTATTTTCATTTTCAACTCTATGCCTATCAAATATGACCGATACGTCATTCTATTTTGTCAATGTAAATGTTTCAAACTTTTATAACTTTCACGTAGTCGGGTTGTAGTTTTTAACTTTATCTTGTTATTTATTATAGTACTCTGGGTAATCTCTAAGAAAATGCATCTGCATCTGCATTTATAATTGATAACCGCAATAAAAACCGACCGCAAGTGCCAAGAGGAACTTACCGCTACCGCTCTGGTTAGCGAAAACCGCGTAGATCTGATAGAAGATAGAAGAACCACGACCCGTGACGTCATCCCGTCACCACGACAGTGTGTAAACCTGTCGAAACGTCGGGAAAAATAGGTAAATAAACGCCGATAAATACCCGTTAAATAGTATTAATAATTAAGATAGAAGGATACAAGCTGTTTAAGAATACTGTCTCTCTCAGGAAGGCAGTCGTTACACGGCAGAATGTATGGGACGAGCTCTGCGGGTGGTTTAATATCCCACAGGAATAAACTGCAATTTCACCAGTATCAACTCCACAAACAAAAATATTATAAGCAGGCAATATAATAAAGTAACGTAAACACTCCAGACGCTTCTAATACTTCATGTTGAATGGCTCATAACAGTTTAGAGTTAAGGGTTATTTTGCAAGATGTTATAGTTTCAAAGTTTGATTTAGTGGAGCGATTTTGTACAAGTTTTATGCTAAGATGGGTTTAGTTAATAGTTTTGGATGTTTTATTTATTTGTTAAGTTGATCGGTCTTGTTACTAGGTATGGTAATCTTAGATAGAAAGCATTCTTGCTCGGAAATGCGCTCCAAATTGAATCTAGTACCTTCTTATCTTTTAAGGCTTACCCATTCCTACGACCAAAAACAAGATGGTTGCTGATAAAATAACACCATTTAAATCTAAAACTGTAGACGCTTATGAGTTTCCGATAAACTTAAAGCCAAATAAATTTTTCATTTTACACCTACAAAAAACTTTAGGGATTTTTAAAACCAGTGTTTGCAAAAAAATGTTTTTGTACTTTTTTTCATCACATTTTGAAGTTTGAATACCTACCAGGGAAAAAAATACTTCAATATTTTTGTAACCTATTTAGTCCCACAGCTCAAAGGCCAGCTGTGGGACTTCCAAGCATCCCAGTCTTTTGCAGACTTCTACCACTCGGGGTCCAAAGTTTATTTTGCGGATGTGTTGAATGTTTACTTTAACAATACGCCAGAAAAATGCCAGTGTTGTCCCTTGGGTTACCAAGGAACTACACTGGCATTTTTCGGGTGTGTTAATTCCTTCTGGAAATATCTATAGGTACCTTTTCATCATACATTAGTAGCACAATAATAACAAACACGTCATCCGCACCTCATCAAAATATCGCATTACAGAATCACAAATTCATTTCGCAGCGCCAATTATCTTGCGCGCCCATTTTCCAACTCATTCCCCGGTGTAATGATCACGTGGTGATTTTGACAGTTGCTGGTCCCCCCCTGCTCTCATTCTACTTGGTTAAAGTGGAGTCTACATGAACACACGGAGGTTTAGTAGGTTTAATAATCAGAAATCGGGTATAAGTCACTTTTATTCTTTTAATATTTCTATTATGAAAATCTGCTTAGTCAGCGATATATGCTTGATTTTATTTACTTAGTAGGTACTATGGAACGTTTCTCTGGAGTATCGTAAATTCCTAGCCCCACGGAGGATTTCATGTACCTAATTTTTTAATTTTTCTTTGAAATTTACAAAAGTCTGGGGATCCGCATACTTTTTTATTCAACTTTAAAACCAGACTTTTGTTAATTACAAAGAAATTTAAAAAAAATCGACATTTAAACATCCGTGGGTCAGGATTTTTTTAAAGGGTTGAGAAGGTAGCAAAACCGCCCCCCACCCCCATTTTATTTTTCCAAACGATGCACTAAACACCCTGTATAACTTCAACGGAAAGTGTCTGTTCGCTCCGTCAGAACCGCACCTTAACCCCATGATGCGGAAGACGTGAATGCAAATGTCAGCAGTTAACATGCATTGCGCGATGCCGGTCGTCTAATTAGCTCCACCTTGACTCGGCCTGCAGATAACATTTAACAGAATTACCCGGGATACTCAGAAATTACCCGGGATGTTCAGAAACTGTCCGGAAGACTCAGGAATTGCTCGGGAAATTTAGAAATTATGCAAGCTCATATTCTGATATGGTTTAGTGCTATTAGACTAATGCGCTATGAAGTTGAACAGAATATTTTAGTAGTATTTTGAAATGGGTTAAGCTTTTGCGGTGGTATAGCTTTTAGGGACGAACGTAAAATGTGTTTTTATGGCATCTAAATACTTATAGCCGTACATTAAATTTACAGGAACCTTTGTTGTAAACTTCTACTAAGTTGGAAGAATTCGAATCGATTTACGATCGACTCGAACTTGTGAATCGATTGAAATGAGAAAATTAATGGCGATCGGCGATCGAATATGGATTGCGATTGGTGGCTAAAATTTCCCAGTGGCCGACGTAAAGTGACCCTACTGCCACGCGTTTTAAAAAATAAAACGTAAATTGAAAAAGTCTAGCAAACCGTGACTTTTATAATTCGTTTTTTCTAAAAGCTATATCACTAGTTTAGAATTTATTGAAGTGGCAGTTAAGGGACGCAGTTAAATTAGTTCTTCGGCTTGTGAAATCGACAGAGCAAGTTTCTGTGCACCCCAGCGCCCGCTAGGGATGTGTCTTGTTTGAGAAATGTTATCGATGTTAGTTCATGTTGTAAGAGACTACGTAAGAGAGTACTGATTTCTGAAAGATATGAAATATTTAAAATCTTTTAAGGCAAAACCAGAAAAAAACAGAACTACGAACGAAGGGAATTTTAAGAAAAAACGTTACATTACATTTATAGGTATAACTGGATTAATCTCAGTAATTCCAATATGTATTCAAAAATGTATAAAAATGGGTTTTACATCAAAGTCTAAGAAGATCGTAGCAGCTTATAACATTTCGTAGCAAAAAAGTTCCTAGAACTTGACGTAGAGGGTCTACGAACATAATCTACATTTGTAACAAGGATATCCATAGCTGAAATGTAGAAAGACATGGTTCGAGAAAGGGCTTCCAGTTGGGGCCGTCTTTTATGTCGTGCACGGAGCGATCCGTGATTTGTCAGTTCTTCGAAGGAACACAAAAGGGAGCGCAGGCAGTGTGATCGGTGCGCCAGTGTCGACGAATTTTGTTTAGACGCGCGCGAACACGAATTGAACCAGTTACTGATGCTACGTTCACGCGCACGCCAGAAACAGATGTGGTATAATAATTATGTACGAGTTCGGTTCGTGCGCTCGGTGCGTCCACACTGATAAAATGCTCTTTTCTCGCTTCATTGCATGTTACTTTTCATCAGTCAATACGCATAATAGGCAGAAAAAATATTCATCGATAAAATAAAGTTGAAATCGAAAGTGGTCTCCTCCCCACCATCTCGTTTCCAGCAGCGAAACGCGCATACATTAAAAACTTTACCGGCAAAATATCAACATACAACCAGACATTCTGAGAAAAACCTATTCTATTCAGAATAGCAGCTTTTTAAATAACAGTCTAGACCAAAGAGTTGTGAGTGAGTGTATTTCAAGATTGATTTACAAGGTTTCTTGGCGTGTATTCCGAGAATTTGATCAGAATCTGAAACCTTATAATGGGCTGTGCAAAGTCCAACAAATCATTAAAAGTTTACGTTCAGGTACATTTAGCGACTTTAAGGGCCCCTACTGGATACAGCAAGAAACTGCTGTATGACAGCGATTCAATAGCTTCTTATTTACTTTTTGAAAAGTGCCTAGCTACCTAAGTGGTGATAAACTGTCATGTCCTCGAAAACTTTTTCCGTTTCTGTATTGTTTAAACGCATACCAGCCGTTCAGAATAAAACAGTTATTTCAGAAGAATTCATATTTTTTTCCGAGTCACCAATCGTGTGAGCTTCACACGTTTGGTGTCCCTGAAAAAAATATAAATTCTTTTAATAGAAGACAATATGTGTATCAAATGTTTAGTTGTACTACTATCTACTTTCCAGGAAGGCAGAAAAACCTTCTTTACATTTTTTAGGTAAACTTCTTTGCGGTTAGATATACGGAGTTCAATCAGAGTGAAAAGTATTTACATTTTATACTAATGTACTAATCCAAATAAAAATAAACCTGTTTTATAAGAGTAACATTTGTTTGTAAATTAATTTAACATTCCTTAAAAGGTTGTGTTTGGAAGTTTGTTATGTGTGACTTTACCGTGTTCCCTCAAAACTTTATTAATTTATACAGTTACAATATTAAAAAAAAAAAATACAAATAATTTCTGACACTTTTATAGCCCTTACTGGTGTTTAAGAATATCGTTTTTACGTATCGTTTTAATTATGTTCCTAACAAAATAATATAAGATAAAAACAAAAGATGATGACTTCTTTTTGGTCTATTAACATTTAGGTAAACCAATATCGATTATTTGTGGGGTGAGTCTATTTGACCTTAGTAACGAAACGTGATCGTTACGTCTCCTTTTTCTATAGGATTTGGCACAGCGCCTCTATCGTGCAGGCAGGGAACTACGCAAATTCCATACAAATATGAGACGTCACGATCACGTTTCGTTAGTAACGTCAACTAGACTCACCCTCTGGTATACTGGACTATGCCCTTATTTTAGTGCGCCTGATTATAAATTATACATTTTATCTAACTCTAGACCTAAATTAAAAAGTTGAGTAGCATTTCAATCAACGTTATTTGTTCTGCAAATAACGAACACAAGGTAATTTTAAATTGTAGAATTAGAATAAGCAAACGAATTAATCAGGCTTACTTTGAAAAGTATTTTTTATATAATGTTGAATTCTTTTTATATTCGCACGAAAACTTTATATTCAGGTATAAACACTGTAATAAGGCTAATCTTTTTTTCATCTTTCGTCTCATCAGCCTTTGCTGAAAATTGAAGCTTTGGCAGGCACATAATCAAAGAGTTTTTACGTTTTTCTGTTTTTAAAAATATATCGCACCGTCGTCGTCTAGTCAAAGTGACCACAGAGCTGGTGAGTACCAGTAGTAGAATTGCCATACAGCGGGGCAATGCAGCCAGCGTCTTGAGAACGCTCCCGATTGATATTGATACGGATCAGTTGAGCTACCGAAATATTGTTTGCAACAAATGTTTCAATTGTAAATACTAGTTCATTTTTTTCTGTTATTTAGCTCTTTTATGATTGTAATATGTTGTCTTTATCTGCTTTTCTTGTACAAAAATATTCAAACAAAACTTTTTGGGTAAGCACTTAATTAATTGTTGCTGATATGGATCAGTTTAGCTACCTGTAGATTGTTGCAACAATCTGCAGTTGTTTCAATTGTTTCTTTTGTAAATATAGTTATAATATTTGAACATTGTAATTCATAGCTCCATCGCTATTCATCGCTATTCAGCGAGGCAATGCTGCAAGTGTTATGGGCACCTTTGCACCGGGAATGGTCAGGGGCGGGTTATTTAATGAATGACTAATTTTTATACTGATTTGATGTTTTAAATTTGACTATGATACATTGTAATAGTATTTATCTTAAATGCTTCTCCAAATCTTGTTAGAAACAGGCATGGGTCTATTAAACGTAACCAAATTTGTAGCGTTATTTGAAAAACTAAAAGACAAAACCTACGACCGTAAAGCAAATAATGCCCTTTATCGCTTCGCCTTAGCTCCAAGTAAATTTGATTTCCTTTCAAACGCTCCGCATATTGGCAATTCCGTCAATTTATTAGCTCTACGAAACAAGAGCTCTTTCCATATGCTCAAACTATTCCATAGTAATTGACTTTAGAGTTTCCTCTCCTATAAGAGGCAATAGATAATCTACATTCTATATTGTTATAAGTATAAACCGACCGGCGTAATGTGAGCTCATTTGTGATCGCGTTGTTTTGTAATTTGTATTGTACTTGCGAAAGGTGGGAGGATGTAAGGGGTCTAGCTGATCTGGTTTGTTTGTAGCATCATGGTGCTTGTCTGGAAGTGTATGTAATTAAGTTACGCTGCGTAAATGAAGGGCCCTGTGCTATTTGGTACAGGTAATTAGTTTATTACAGAATTGAACTTTGAACTTGGCTACTTAAGGTAGAAAATTGTAAATTACTGTAAATTTCTCCGTTAATAAATGAAAAAAGAAACACATGAAATACAAAATGGAATGGACCTTGCATGTAAATGGTCGGTTGTTTAGAACAGAGGTAAAAGTTTAAAACAATTAATTGAGTTATTAGAACTTAGAACTATTTATTTATTTATTATTAACAGCGACGCGTGACCCGAGAGCTGGTGAGTATCTGGCGCAGCGCATCAGCATTGCTATACAGCGGGGCAATGCAGCTAGCGTCTTGGGCACGCTTCCGACTGGTATTGATATGGATCAGTTGAGCTTGTAGATTGTTAGCAAAAGTCTGCAGTTAGCTCAATTGTTTCAATTGTAAATACTAGTTTTGATTTAATTCTATTATTCGATTGTAATTTTCTTTGTGAATAAAGATTTATTATCTAATTATTCTACGATTTTTTTAATTATGATTTATTATGAATTAGAAAGTATAACCTACACAGATCAATACTTTCAACACTAAAGACAACACGAAGAACAAAACCTCAGAAAACATTCCGATTGATCTAATAAATTGAAAAGTTTATAAGCCGACACGCATCACCCAACTTTGCCCAAATTAATAAGCACCTAAACAAGACAAAATGCCAAACTGGCCCACTCAGTGGACCCCTGCCAATTATTATAATTAACTAGAGGAAGTGACCTCTGGAGATTGGGCCCTAACTTTGTAATAGTGGGCCATTTAGGAGATTGATCGGTACAAGACAACGGTCTTAAGTCAATATGGATATGGGTACATTGTTAAGTAAGTTTGCATAGAGGGTAAGACAAGACGTATTTACATAAGTGTATCCACATTCTTCTTGGGATTACACGTCGCTAAAATTTGTAAAAAAAATCATTCATATCTTTGTTTTATTTAAAAAACTAGCAGCGCCTCGCGGTTTCAACCGTGTAGTTCCCGTTCCCGTGGAATTCCGGGATAAAAAGTAGCCTATATCCTATTCCAGACTATAATCTATCTCTGTGCCAAATTTCATCCAGATCCGTTCTGCCGTTCTGGCGTGATTGAGTAACAAACATCCATCCATCTATCTATCCATCCATTCATCTAAACTTTCACGTTTATAATATTAGTGAGAGTGAGATTTAAGATGCTTGGCGCCGACTCGAGTTATTTAAAAAAGGTTTATTATTTTTTGCTCTTCAGTTTTTCCGGCGGTTTCATTTTTTTGCCTATGTCCTATTCCAGACTATAATCTATCTCTGTGCCAAATTTCATCCAGATCCGTTCTGCCGTTCTGGCGTGATTGAGTAACAAACATCCATCCATCTATCCATCCAACTTATAACATATGGATTCTTAGAACATACTAGGTAAGTTAAGGTTAGTCTGAAGAAAAAACCTATGATGTAACCTTTCTCTAAGTAGATACGTATTTTGTTGTAGGTTCAATGCTATCTGAAACGTAATTTATATATTCTGATTTAATAATTCCATCTACTCAAAATTATCAATCAGCAAAGTTGTTCAATAGAACCCGAACAGAAAATTAGCCAGCTCCGCAAACCAAAGCGAAACTTCAGCGTTTTCAAAACACCAACTCATTAAATTCTCCTTTTCCAGACAAGCAAATATTTGAGAGATGAACTTGGATCATTATAGTTTTTATTTTCCATTTTATTGGCTTCAATGTGATTGAGTATAAACAAGAAATTCGCTGAGTTCGAGCAAACCGCTAATAAAACTTTCGATCAATGTCGGATTCTTAAGGCTTTGGTCCAACCGCTCTGTAAATCTACGATGTGAGTTTTTCAGGTGGTATTTAGGTACCTACGTTTCTCTTTCTTTGAGATTTATTGCACGGCAGATTTCATTATACAGGATGTAACAAAAAGTAAGGACCAAACTTTTGGGGATGGTTCAGGTAATGGCCTTAGAACCGAGAAAAAAATATTTTCTAAAGTTCCCTAAATCTCATAATTTTCAAAAAAGTAAAAAAATGTCGAGATTTTTTGCTATATTTTCCCGTATTCTGTGATCAGATCAATGATGAACCCCCCTCTATCAAGTGTGGTCCTTACCTTTTGTTACACCCTGTACAATATCAAACGTCATACATGTAATGATTTATTATAGTAAGCCATCAAATTGGACTTTTTCTTAGGTAAGGTTTCAATCAATCTTACACGTGTGCGTGTTACTTTGTTTTCAAAGGCTTACATGCTTTGTTCACGGGATTACTGGTATTTTGAAAAGTAAAGGTTAATAAACGAGAGGTATACCCAGTCAAAACTCGACTTCGAGGACCTCTGTGGCACAGCGGGCGAAGGTCCGGCTGCGACGCCTGAGGTTGTGGGTTCGATTCTCTTCTCGGGATAACTGTTTCTTCAATCTGCAGATGTTTGTTCTACCCGGAACAAATATCTGCAGATCGTAGAAACAGTTGAACACTAGTACTGGGTGTTCTATTTTTTTTATACCACCAATGTGGCCAACAGACTTGCGGCCCACCTGCTGGGAAGCGGTTACCGCAGCCTATGGACGCCTGTAACATCAGGGACATCACACGCGCGTTGCCGACCCTTTAAATGCCTTAGAAGACCCTTTTTAAAAAACCCCATGTTGTAGTCTAGAGGGAAACGTTCTCTTTGTGTAATAAAAATCCCTATCTATGTGTTGTGATAAGTACCTACTCATAACACAAGCTCTGTTTAGCTTGGGGCTAGATGATGCTGTGTGAATTGTCCAGCATTTATTTATTTGTTATGAAGGCCTGTTCATTCTTTATTATTATTATAATGGTATTGATATGGATCAGTTGAGCTACTTGTAGATTGTTTGCAACAGTCTACAGTTAATAAAACACTGTTTCTACCGGATTGATCGCGTATATTTTATATTTTGTTTATAACCTGACGTTTCGGAGGCTTTTCAGCTTCCATGGTCACAGGCAGACTGAGGTGACATTTGTCTTTACAAGTAATTTGAATTTTACATATCTACCGTCAATTACACATTAATTATTGTTAGTCTACAGTTAGCTCAATTGTTTCAATTGTAAATACTAGTTTTAATTTAATTCTATTATTTGATTGTAATTTTCTTTGTTAATAAAGGCAATATCATTCTTTTAATAGACTATGTTATGATAGCTTCTGCATATCAAAGGCTTTCCTCATCACAGTCGGATCCGTAAGTGGAAACCTTGGGAATGCTGATGCAGAAACCACTCCACAAATATTTAGTCTAGACGAGTTATTTGAATCTTTGGATTTCTGTTGAATTATTGTACGAAAGCATTCCATTCGATCTTAGCTTGTTATTTTGCGGTAAATTCAACTTGATTCGAGTGCTATTCAAGAATCCAAAGAAATATAATCAAGCTTCAATAGAGCTGGTGCAGTATTCATAGATGATATTTTGTGTAGTTTTATACAGGGTTACTGATATTACACTGACACTGAGTGCTGCAGGACGCGAGAGGGAGATCGGTCTTTAGAATTCATTAGGAAATGAAATGAAAATATTTATTCAAAAAGAAGTAACGTAGTTCGTTAACGTAACTATTGTTATTGTGTACCTAACACAATAACAATAGTTACGTTAACTCTATGTTAAGCTAAAGATAGGTGTTATCAGTTACCTGTCAAGTAAAATTAGGTATAAATTACTTATAATAGAGATATAGAGATCAGGGAAGCTTCGTCTTAAAGGAATTATAAATTGTTTATAGTCATTGTCTAATTCGTTTACAGAGTATATGGTTTTATGTAGCAAAAGAAGGTAGTTTCTCGACAAACGTGTTTTATTATTTCATACGTGAGGTGATTTTCATAAAATTTAAGGAATACATAACCTAGCGTTTTCACGAACATGTTCGTGATGATGGACAGAACCTGCAGTTCACACAGTGTTCGTGAATATCAATAAGTACCCATAGCACGAGCTCTGCTTAGCTTGGGGTTAGATGAAGCTGTGTGATTTGTCCATTAATATTATTTATTTTTAGTCATCATTTCGCAAGATACTTAATTTGGCGTATTGGTCATTTTGCGATGGTCATTTTGCGTATTCATGATGTTATTTCCATTGGTCATTTCACGTATTGGTCATTTTGCAATTGGTCATTTTGCGTATTCATGATGTTATTTCCATTGGTCATTTTCGTATTGGTCATTTTGCAATTGGTCATTTTGCGTATTCATGATGCTTTTTTTTTTTTCATTGGTCAGCGTATTAGTCAATGTACGTCTAAACGTTAGCAAGCAATCAAGATGGTTTTATGTTGGCTGGCACCACAGAGGCTGGACGGTGTGACTTAACAATAGTGCTAAATCACTTAAATAACTTCAAGCACATTCTTAGAAGATGGCTGCCATGAATTAATGTAATGAAATACGTTAATAGTTAGGAGGGTCAAAAGGGTTACTCAGATTATGCTTCATAAGACCTCTGTCTTGCCTTTTACAGTGTAATGGGTATTAATGAAGAACCATGAATTATTAAGTGACGTCTGTGATTAGTGTCTTAATTTTCGAATTCAAAAAGAATTAATTTGTGCGATAGTCAGAGCAATGATCTTGCGCAGTTTTTTTTTTGTTCACGACTTTTCTTTCCTTTCAGCATAACTTTTTCAATTGATTGAAAATTTCAAATGATTGAATTATCAGCTCAGATAAAGTCGTACAAAGGCCTATACTAAGTGCGCTTCAGATGGCTCATCAAGATGGCGTACTATGAGGTCAAAGATCGTAAAAATACGCGAGTTCCCCTTTGTGCAACTGACGTTGCTCAACTACGAATAGTTGCGCAACGGGGCTTCCCTTTTGTGCAACTCATAAAATAACATTAAATTATTATTTAGATAGTTCTTAATTATTTTATTACTTATTGTATTAAATTATTATTTTACTTAGTATTGCATTGAATATTTTGTATACATATACATTGACAATTATTTTAAGTAGGTATATAAACTAAGTAAGTAAATTTTTATTTGATCTGTTAGTAAGTACCTTTAAAGTACCTTTACCTTTTAAGTACCTACCAATTTTGATAAGGTTGATTTATAAATAAGATTTTACCAATAAAATGACTGTCTGGCTATTAGGTATTATAATTATAGTCCACAGTAGGGCTTTTCTCATTTCATTTCTCCTACATAATTGAGACATAATAAATACATAATAAATCCTTTCTTTATAAGTGAGAAGCGGCCTTAAGTATGTAGGAAACTTACTTGTGTGAGAAGTAGAAGTAATAACTGAAGGGTCATCCCTTCAGTTGGTTCATTAACTTCTACGCCTAGATATTTCACATGGTCTTTGCCAGTTGGAAGCTCATCATCGTCATCAGCCTATATTAGTCCACAACTGGACATAGACCTCCTCTAATGAGCGCCATTGCCATTTGGAGCCGAGCCAGTGCGAAATTTCGCCCAATTCTCTCAACTATAAGATTAATTTAAACGAATAACCTGCAAGCCAAAAATGGACAGAGAAGAACAAAGAAAAACATCTAAAATTATCCAACGAATAAAACTTCACCCCACCTGGATAATCTTTCACTATCGAATTGTCATTCTTTGTTTTTCTTTCGTTTGAATCAAAGGAAATTCGATTTGTTGTGCTCGTAGGTACGTCAACCCGTAACAAACAAACAGAAAGAAATTTAGTTTTGTGAGACTTTGCGATGCAGTAACAGAATAGAAGGCATTAATAGTGGTTACGTACAGATAGGACGTTTTGTTCGACACCGTTCGTCACTCCGTAAGAACAAAATAATCCTTCAGTAACACAATTGGTTGTAACGCAACATGACAGTGTTTTGTTTAAACTTGTAATCAGTTGTATTCAATAAATTGATTTTACTCCACGAATAAAAATAATTTTACAGTTTACTATAGGTACCTACAACCTTTCACTCAGTACGTCTATAAGTAAGTAAAAGTACCTATAAAAAAAAGTAATCATCCCAAGTTACTATTATCAATTTTTAAATAATAACGCATAAAGTGTTTATCCAAAAAAATACAGTGCGTTTATTGGTCTACTCTGTCAAATAATTAACATTTATGACTGCCTTCGGAATAAGGAGGTTTTAATGTTCAAGTGTATAAGTGTTTTTTATACATTATGTTCATCGAATTCTCTGTCAATTGTGGATCGGTTTTTTCACATTGTAATCTCTATACAAATATAGCAGGTGTAAGCAAACATACAGCATTATACGAATAGCAATTGAAACTGTCCCAATTCACTCTCAGACTTATGTGCAAATTGTCAAAATGTACAAAATATATCTTAGTGTTTTTTTGCTGTATCTTCTGTAGGTTTACAAAAAAGTAAAAAACGGTTTGAACCGCGCGGTCTACGCAAAAGTAACATATGCAGCGCAGGTATCGAGACCGGTCTAACGAAGACCGCTCGTCGACTGAATACGAGATGTCATCTGGTATTTTTTAGTTTTTACGATGTTCATGAATAAAAAGATTTTGGATATATTCGATTTGACTGGCCTTTTTGTGAATAGAATCGCTAATGGTGCAGATTTTCTTTTCCTTTAACGTAGATTCAAAGAAATAGAAATAAGCGAACAAATACAGTCCACTGCTGAACTTGCCTACCCACTGGGGGTTTAGCTATAAAGCTAAACCCCCAGTGGTACAAACCCAGTAGACCTCCAATCTGGTTATTTATATAACCAGATTGGATTGGTCACAATTATTGTGATCCAATCCGCAATTTCTTCCTTCTTTCTGAACAAAATACATAATAATTTGTTTCGAATAAGGCACTTTTAATAAATAAGTTACAAATGAACGATGAGGCAGCAAAAGTCAAGAACTGTGGAGCAGCCTCACTCATGGGCCTCCTTGGTACAATATAAATGAATTATAAGAATATACATATTTTTTGTTCTTAAAGTTACTGAAAGTTAAATTTAAAGATAATTAAAATAAAAAAGAACTTTTCATGGGTAAATTTCCGACAACCATCAAAATATGTCAATCGAAAACACCAACTGACAGCAGATCTACCACAAAACTCGAAACAAAACAGCTTAAAACCATAGAGATTTTAGCTGCTTATCATGGCCGACTGACCTGGCCATGGAATATGAAGTTTTCATACTAACTATACATTAGGGCCCTTCCTTATACCAAAGGGGATCTCTTTATTCATTGGCGGACACGGACTAAAAACTTTTAAGACATCAACCTCTTTCGTTTTCGGAACAATAATTAAAAAAAAGAAGTATCAAGTGAAAATCGCACGGGCGATTCATTGAAAAATGAGTTATCAATTTGAACTTACTCCCGTGATCTTCAAGATTCTAAAACGATGATTTTCCTCGTAGGTGTAGTAATAAAGCACAATGTATCACACGGGAGAAAGTGACTACCTCGTGTGTTTTAAGGACCTCGAATGCGCCTCAGGCCTCAAATGGCCAGCCAAGGTGCCCGATTCCTACCACGTGTAGAAATCGAGCACCTTCTCGCCTCGGTAAACAATGTACTATTTTCACGGTCGTCCATTTTTCCTATTACAGACCGTGGAGATGAATAGCTGTTAATACAAAACCATTTGAAATAATGTATACAGTTATTTCTAATACTATTATTATTATTCATTGTAATATTGAACAATAAGAATATGTAGAGAACGCCTATTCAATTAATGTTGAACTCCAAGAGTCAATGAACAAAACCGAATCGTTGAACCATACGCATTGAAAGGTAACAAAGACCCTCCAATGATAAGGCTGAATAATAAACCAGCCAAGTGTGAGTGGAACTCGCATTCTGAGGGCACAATTAAAGGAGTTGTTTTTTTATTTGTCGTGGTAGAAGCCAAATTATTTTGTGTTTTTTTTTTATTTTCATGTACTAACATGTATATAACGGAAAGATACATAGAGGTAGAGATATAGGCCTGTGATGGACGGACAGACGGCGGCGTAGGCTTATCTATCACAGGTTACCAACTTTTCCACCTATCTAGAGATCGGTGCAAAGTTGATTGAAATATAGATGAAGTAGATGAAAAAAAAACAGATTGAAAAGTTGAAGATTTTGCAATTTAGCAGTAGGATTTTAACTTTTTTTACGGTTTGACGACGTCGTGAAAATATAGCGTTAAAATGTTACTATACACTTACTGTAATTTTTTTTATTAAAAACGGGTTTATTCATCTAACTCACATGATGATTATATTAAATTTGAATTTATTAGATTTGTGCGTCTAGATGTTTGGCCGAAGGCAACGTCAAAACTACTGAATGGAATGGGCTGAAACTTTGCAAATATATCAAGATCGGCACCTGGAATAGAACATAGGCTACTTTTTAATCCAAAAACGCGTGCGAAGCCGCGGGCAGGAGCTAGTTCAAAATATTGATCAGACATTAAATCTTATTAGTTTTCAGGTACTGAAATATGATGTTAAAAACTAAGGAGGTACTTTACTCTAGATTATGGCAAACAGATAGAGATATTGTCGCAAATTTTGTATTGCGTCTGACCGTTTGGTCACCGATGACCATGACAGGACCCTAGTCCCGTTTGCACTCTTTTGGTACGGACCCCTAAAGAACTCAGCTAGATACAAAGAATAAAGTAGCCTTTACTTATTCAAGGATGCTTCACAAGCCCCACAGTTCCTTTGAAAAGCTTCCTCGAAATAAGCCAACAGTGAGTGGCTCTCAAACGATCTTCGGATTTGCATGTAATTATCATTTTTGATTCTCTTCTTTTGTGTAAATACTCGTCTAAAAGGTAACAGCGTAAATGACATAATGCGAAGAAAGATATGCTGAATTATTTAGCGGTAATACGTTCTAGCTAGGGATGGGACATGGAAGGAAAGTATCGACCGTCGATCTGATGTTTTACATTTTAATTTATTGTTTTTGCGAAGATGATCTGCGGTTTCGTGCTCGTTCTTTCTATGAAACGATTAAACGTTAATTTTATTAATTATGGGCAATAGAAGCATATTTGTTATTCGTTTCTTATTTCAGCTCGATTCTTTTAAGTAGTTTTGGCGTGTAGAAGTAACAAATATGCATCAATCCAACGTGACTGTCTTCTACCGGTGGCCTCGTACGCGTTTTTTGAGATATTTTGTATAGTCATTTCAGATCTAGAATTAGTTAAGTGTAGGCAAACTAACTTTCACTTTTCACCTTGAAAATTGAATTGAATAGCTTTATTTTAACCCTGAACTCACGAATAGGTACAATGTTTTCCATTACAACTTTGAGACAACAAAATAATTTCGCAGAGATTTATTGCATCGACTGTCTACATCCAAATTTATTATTATCGATACCCGCTTCATGATTAATATCATCGCATCACTACTCTTTAAACGTTAAATACGCTTCAATGGATATAACTTTTGGGGATTTTTGCCTAAATAAATTATTACGTTTGACTAAGACCCAAATTCTAATGAATTTTGAGTGGGTGTCGTATGGAGGTAGGGTGTGTTTCCTGCTTTAACGACATAAAGGAAAATCTATTAAAGGAGTGTCAATACGTCAAAGTTATAATTTCGCAGCGAGAAGAAAATTAATCTTTTTCGTGTTAAAAATGTACGAACCCTCTTTCATTGCTTTTCACAGCGGCGCCGCGGCGGTATCATAACCATGCATCATACATAAGCTACTAAACAATAAAAATCTATCGTTGTTTGACGAATTCATTTTGAAACTGAGTGGTTATTAACGAACATTGGTTGGTGTTGGAAGACCACCAATCAGCAGAATGGGAAACCATCAGCGGCTGATTGTGGGTAGCTATCGTTGTTTTTATTTTCGTAGACTTAAAAAGGAAAAGTGTTTACTACACAGGTTGAATCTGTGGTTAGGTACATAACAATGCTCTCACGCTATCGATCCTTTTTCCAAGAAAGTGAACTCTTCAGAAAGTATTGTAACGTCCATTTTGCACGAAATATTGCTTCGAATTTTCCAGCGTGCAACGTGGTTTGACAGTTCACTCAGACGTCATTGTGTTGTATTTGACACAAACATTATTTGTACAGGCCGGTGGCACAGACTTGTATTGAAGGGAGTCGTTTCCGAGGTAGATCTTACACGCGAAAACTGCAGGGCGCCAAAAATGAACTCAAAATTGACTTCGAGAAGTAAGTAAATAATTTTCAAAAACTGTTTAAAGAAAAACGAATAAAATAGTCGTGAAATTTAAATCACAAAGCGGTAAAGCATTACCACGTTTTATTTGTTTTATATGACTTTTCTTTAAAAAAGTGTGCACTAGATTACACAGACTCTGGAAAATAAAATGAAGTTCGTGTTTTACGGTCGCTTCTTAATTTGCTAGGTACAGTTTTTCTTCAAATCTAACGAAGGTAATAATAACAATATGGACTTTCGTATGGTTTGTTTGAAAAAGGCTACAATTCATATAAAATATTTTACAAAGTTTGCAACTTTCCCGACGTTTCGAGACAGGGGCGGCGTCAGCGCAGAAAAAACTTGTTTTATGATTTCCGTTTCTAAAACTATTGCTCTATCGAACGTGTCTCCGTAAAAATTGTTATTTATTACGCTTGCTAAGTTTTTTATTGTAAAAGTACCGATAAAATGTCCATCCGGTGTCAGTATTAAAAAGTAAAATACGGTGGAGTGGCGAATTCGGATAGGGGGAAATTCCAAACGAAAAATTCAGTTCGTGTTGTGGTTAAAATACTACTGTAGGTCCTCTTTATTTATGAAACTTGATTTATGATCTTCTTGAAAATGGGTGGTCTTATAACCATTCTAAAAACCTAGAAGTACCTAGATTCTTGAAAAATATTTTTATAGTCTCTGACAAATTACTGCTTTTCAAAAATTACAAACAACACATGCGCTTACTAGCTTTTCGATAAAAGGGAGAATATTTTCTCATGCTAAAATAAACATAGCCTGGATTTAAGGCAAATTTCCTCGTATCGTCCCTTGACAGACTACGTGTCACTTTAACAAAGGGCAAATAGGACAAATCCATGTGAAATGACATAGGCTGACAGGGCAAACGTCGAACATTATCGCAAAATACCCTTAACTCGATTCGTTCATATAATATTCATGACATGCTGCAATCTTTCAAAAATTGACACCTTTTTCCCTCGGACCCCTCGTGACGAACAGACGTACAAGTTTTTTGTATTTGGAATGGTGAATAAATTACCAGGACAATGGGTTCTCTGTGGTGGTTTTACGACTGTCTTTTAATTTATTGGTGACTGGGGTGGTTAAAATGAAATTGACACCCAGTAAAATTTTAAGTGTCCATAGCTCCTCTAATTCTTTATTTCAACAATATCTATTAAAATTTGAAGTATTTTACCTATTTCAACGATAACTTATCTCTAAGATAAATCTACATAAAATCCAATTCGAATTTAAATTAGTTTTAGATCTTGAATCCCCTATGGTCTACCCAAATCTAAACAACTCTAGAATAAGAAATTTATTCACGTTTTAGTATTTTTAGATAGCTAAAATGTCGATTTAATTTTAGAGCGCTCGTTGATTTGGCGTTCACTAGGGAACAACAAAATTCTTATTTAGACATTCAAAGGATGAGATGCATTAGCGATATTGGTCAGGGCCTTAAATTTTTAGAGGGTTGACCTGTGTACACATTACTTAGTAATAAAGCTTTAAAACAAATAGCGAGGTCCCCAGAGTGTGGTCCCGGCTCGAGTGGAGATGGAATAAGGAGAGCCCTACATCAGTTTGGTCCACGTAACTCGAGTTGATTGTTTGAACAGTGGACAAGGATTTTTCCACTTGATTGTCTGATTTGATTTTCTTGAGGGACCTGGGGCTACCAATAGTAAATAATCGGCTTTCAGTAAGCTTCGGCTCAAATGTTTTCCAAATATAAAAGTTTTCAGAGTTTGTGCTTAATTCTGAGCTTTTACTTCTGAAAATTATATAAATATCACTTTTGTCAATAAAGCTTGTTCTGACAGCTTGTTTATTTATTTCAAGTTATAAAGGAAAAGTATCCAAGCAAAATTCTTTAGAATAATCTCTGAAAGCAATAGGTACTTATTTTTACTTGGTATGACCAAAGATATTTTTAACACATCGAATAAGACATCAACTGTTAGCGACTACGACATTATGCCAATGGAGTAAGGTTCAAATTAGAAATTAAAACACCGCATATTCCAGAATTTCATAGATTGGGTATTAGGAGTCACCGCCTGCCCGCGTTCGAGAAATACCACAGATTACTTAATAGGTAGTTTGCGTCCTTTAGATTAATTTCTTGAACGAATCGAAGGGAATGAAAAGGATATTAGAATGTTCTAGATTAAAGAAAGAGATAGGTATAGAAAAGAGTTTTCTAGTTATTCACGGCAGAGGTATAAAAGCCGAGCTTATAGGACAAATGCGACAGTTAATATTGAAGCGCAGTGCAGTGACTTTGTATTAATACGTACTTAATGTTGTGTGTATGAAGTATAATAAACCGACTTTAAGGCCCGTATTATAAAGCATAAAGCTTGCTCAGTCATAGATCTATGCTTGAGTGACGTTAGCATTATATAAAACCGTTACTCAAGCAGAGGTCGATGACTGAGCAAGCTTTCATAATACGGGCCTAAGAGTTCTGAAGTGTTTTTACTTGGACATCATCTCAACCAGCCCTAGATGAAGCCTTACACCTTCAAGGACCCTACATCAACTAGAAATATTTTTTTATTGCTGAAATGAAATAAATACATTAAAGAAAGGAGAAATCCTCCCCCACAAAAGCTTTTTGACAGTCAGACGACAAGCGTTTCGAATCTGCGTCTTTGTCCACTTGTCATTAAGTTTTTGTCTTTCCCCCATCTTACACAGAACGTGTGTGAGACACACGGATATTTATTATAAGAAGTTTTGCCCTTAAAACTATTCCATAAATAAATACCTGTTTAAAGCTTGTAAAGCTAAAAGCTTCCGATTGGTATGGATACGAGCCAGTTGAGCTACCTGTAGATTCTTTACCACAGTCTGCAGTTAGCTGAATTGTTTAAACTGTAAATACTAGCTTTAATTTAATTCTATTATTTTATTGTAATTTTCTTTGTTAATATAGCACTTAGACAAGTAAAAAAAAATTACATCATCGTATATTAAAATTTATACTTTGGAATACCTATTTGGAACCATTGTTAACAATACAACTGGGGGAGAGTCTACTAGACGTTACTAACGAGAGAGACGTGATTACGACGCCGACGTCGGAAAATCTCGAAATTGTAGTTTTTCATATTAATAATAAGAAAATAAATTGTAACGCTTGATTTGAAATGAAGATGATTATCCTAATTATGTTTGATATTTCGACGCTGTGGGTTTTCTAACAATTAAGACTGTATGTATCACATCCGTAGCCACCGCTAGATGGCACTACAGGAGAGCAATAGTCACGGATTGACGTCACATTTATCCTTCTGACGTGCTGTTATAGCGCAGATTTATTTGCTTCCGACAGTACCGGGAAACGCTATTATAATGCCTTGATGTGAATACAATTTGACAGTTCGTTAATTTGTCATTTTGCGTGTGTTTGTGATAGTTCTTTTGTTTTGTTTGTTTTATCTATTTGTCGGAACTATGGGCGTGTTGGGATATTTCCAATATTTCTTATTTGTATGCCTTTTCTTATATTTTCCTCTCTTCGGTACCTCTGTTTTAAGACTGGCTTATGACTCCGTTTGAACTCTGTACTTCCAAAAAACTTTTGGTACTGTTTCTTAGGTTTCTCTTTAATTTTTTAGAATACCTATTTTATCTTATTTCTTATATTTCTTATAGCTTATTATCAATTAATTATTCATTGATAACGATTTGCAGGTGAGAGTAAAGAAGCAAAGCTTATAAACTTACAATGTAAAGCGGAAAAGTTAAATGAAATTAGTTTTCCAGCAGCATCTTCGTTTCCTTACCTCGGAAACTATTACGAAGGCGATCGGAATTATCTGGAACTGTAGAAAACTGCTGACGCACCATGAACACAATCACATGGACTTAGGCTTTCCTGGAATCGGCCTACAGTAATTCTGATAACTTGATTAAATAATCAAGGTGAAATAATAATGTAGGTATAGAAAGCTGCACTATCCAGTGAAACTCTACAATATCTAACTACGTGGCCCGGCACCATCCACAGTAATGATCGTGCAGACCGCTAACTCGATTACACACACGAGTCAAAAATTAGTAGTAACATAGTTTCTGCATTACGATGCGAATAACACAGTCACAGTTTTATTCACATTAAAGACTTGATTAAAGACTTGATGATGCTTGCGTTTAGATATTACTTCTATTAACAGTGTTGTAATCCTGTATAATTTTTTATGTTACTATTTCTGTAAATTGACACAAGCTAGCGAGAGATTGTGAATAGTAAGGGAATAGGGAGAACTGTGTCCTGAAGTGCGAAATCAAAGCCTTCTTAACATGTAACGGGTTACTTACGTTAACTATTATTAATGAAAGATGATTGAGATGTTGCATTACCTAGTCATAACCTACACCCTATATATATATATATATATATATAAGTGGCCCGGCACCATCCACAGTAATGATCGTGCAGACCGCTAACTCGATTACACACACGAGTATCGCATCGTAATCCAGACACTATTTTATACACATTATAGACATGATTTGATGACGTTTGCGCAGCGTTTGCGTCTACGTACAATTTTGTTCGAGTTGTGTAATTTACGTTTTTAATACTATTTGATCTAAATTAGAAATTTGCACTATCTAGTGAAACTCTAGAATATCCACCTACGTGGCCCGTCACCATCCACAGTAATGATCGTGCAGACCGCTAACTCGATTACACACACGAGGCTCGAATCGTAATCCAGACACTATTTTGTACACATTATACATGTTTTGATGACGTTTGCGCAGCGTTTGCGTATAGGTACGATTTTGTTCGAGCTGTGTAATTTACGTTTTTAATACTATTTGATCTAAATTAGAAATTTGCACTATCTAGTGAAACTCTAGAATATCCACCTACGTGGCCCGTCACCATCCACAGTAATGATCGTGCAGACCGCTAACTCGATTACACACACGAGTCTCGCATCGTAATCCAGACACTATTTTATACACATTATAGACATGATTTGATGACGTTTGCGCAGCGTTTGCGTCTACGTACAATTTTGTTCGAGTTGTGTAATTTACGTTTTTAATACTATTTGATCTAAATTAGAAATTTGCACTATCTAGTGAAACTCTAGAATATCCACCTACGTGGCCCGTCACCATCCACAGTAATGATCGTGCAGACCGCTAACTCGATTACACACACGAGGCTCGAATCGTAATCCAGACACTATTTTGTACACATTATACATGTTTTGATGACGTTTGCGCAGCGTTTGCGTATAGGTACGATTTTGTTCGAGCTGTGTAATTTACGTTTTTAATACTATTTGATCTAAATTAGAAATTTGCACTATCTAGTGAAACTCTAGAATATCCACCTACGTGGCCCGTCACCATCCACAGTAATGATCGTGCAGACCGCTAACTCGATTACACACACGAGTCTCGCATCGTAATCCAGACACTATTTTATCCACATTATTCGATGTCGCTTGCGTTTACGCTGTTAAGAAGTTTAGTGGATTAACGGTTGTCAGCCAGATGAAGGCTGGGTTGTGTTGTGTGTGAGACTTTTGTATAAAAAGTTGTAAATGTTTCGGTTAATATAAAATGCTTTGGGGCCACGTGGGATAACGATATGCGAAAGATTGATGGAAGATACTGGATGCGGCAAGGTTTAGACAGAGTGATAGGGCTCTTATTATTTAGAGCCTATGACTAGCTGATGGTAACTTAGATAATTTACAGCATTAGGTAGTATATACTACACAGTTAATTGCACACGTTCTTTAATTGCACACCAGAATAACAAGAATGTTTATTTTTTATTTTACACATTTTAGATTATTGTTACATACTAGCTAGAATATAATTATAATCTAGCCACAGAATTGACTAATAGGTAATTTTATTTAATTTTAAAAACTAAGCTTTAAACTTTGATAATATTAAGAACGTGTCCTTTGGCACTGTTCTTATTGTCTCTATTTACTTAGGGGAAGACACTTGGTTCATGTGTTCTTCAAGATAGCACTTATACACATACACTATAGTTATCACTCACACCAACTCAAAAGGTTTTGTTCTTTTGAGCCTTCTCACTATGTCCGTGTTGTCGAGGAGCTGGATTGCCTCGACATTCACATGATGATGAAGCCTATGTTCATGAGCCTCTGCGTGTTTTTGTATCACTGAATGTTTATGTAAGACAAGATAAAATATACAAATAAAACAATCGTAGGAATACCCGGCTCTAAACAAAAAAGAAACAAAAGAGTATTATGCCGGTAGCAAATAAAACACGTAGGTATACCATCAAGAAATACACCAAAAGGTGAAATTTTCAAGATGAATGTAAGAATTTCGTCTAGCGTCTACAAAATGAGACATAAAGAGTTGTTCATTTACTCTGAACAGCGGCAACCGTCTTAAGCACGTACAAAACAGATTTAAGACCATCTGCGTACATTTCTTTAACTTCAACGAAATAACTTGCGAATTAATATTTCAGAGAATTCTTTAAAAATTCTTTACCATTGTTTTTTGCAGTGTCTGAATTTCTTAGATTCTGAGAATAAAACCTGTCTGTTATCGGTGACTGATCATTACCGCGAATAATTTGAAGACGGGAAAGTATTTCAAAACGATTTTTTCTTTTTACTATTTTTTTGTGTTAGTTAATCGCAACTTATGTTGCAGAAAACTGATTTAATCATGATGAGATTTAAGATGCGGTGTGATTATGTCCAGAATTATATTTAACCGACTTCGAAAAAATGAGGAGTACTTGTGTTCGTCTGCATGTATGTTTTGTGTATGTCCGTCTATTTCCCCGTCATTAAATTTATCGACCGATTTGGATGATTCTTTTGCAGTTGTATAAAGAGAAGGTAAACAAAATAATGCCAAAGGCGTTCCATGAAAAAATATTCCTGAGGGATTATTGTTTATCCCACTTAACTTTAAAAACAACGGGATTTGAAGTTGGTTTTAAGTTTTTTCAAAACAAACATATTAGGTACATTATTAATTAACGTCTCTGCCGTGGTAACTCATCAAATTGCATACATACAATAGAAAGCCCGCGAGTAAAGTTATATTATTTTCTGTTACAGGTTCCGCACATTTTAATTATTTATTAAATTCTTAACAGTATGTATCACGATATTGCTTAGAATCTAATAAAAGTCATTACTTTACTAAGTATTTAGTTAAAACTCTTTATCTAGCACAGCATACATAACATGGTGTTTAAAGTTTTATTTACTTTTCTGGAGATTCACAGAAATGTTATTCATTCATGTACTTTCACAGATTTGTTGATGGTTTTTTCACTTTTGCTGCGAAGGCATAATCCCACCTGACGGACAGAACAGACTGAGTAACGCCCTAAATTACGAGCAACGCGAAGAAGTGCCGGATACCATCTCACAAAGTATCGTTTGATGGTCGTAAACCCATCCCTTAACGACCGTCCGATCTCTCAGACCCGCCCCTGTACTACGGCTTTTATGCGATGAAATTAGAGTTGCAAACAGAAAAAATAGAAAGCCGGATCAGAGAGAAAAGTCGGACTTTTTGGTTTCAGAAGTTGAATGCATACGTTTTTAACGATGAAAAATAATTGTAAATAATGTAAAAATATATCAGTAAAGTTAATTGACAATACATCAAAAAAGTTAATAAGACGACAGCAGTTGATTGTCGAATTATTTTTCAAGGAACATTATTAGTCATGTTGCATGACTTTGTTTTTAAAATTACAGACATTAGTCTTTCCATACTTTCTTGGTACATCTTTGCGGTAATCGGAATTGTCATGGGTTTGGTATGAGATAAGAAAATATGAGATAGGAAAGACCTGAAAAATGGTTCCTGACCTAAAGACACTAAGAACAACAATTACAGATATAAGGTTTTGTTATTATAGTGCGTAAACCCTCGTACTCTGGATCTGGTATCTAAGAAACTGAATAGGTTCCCAAAAAATTTCGGTTTCGGCGGGACTTGATCCCGCGCCCCACTCTCAGGACAGGTGTGCTCTAACCAACTAAGCCACGAAATCAAGTACTCGCCTAGTCGAAAATAATCAATTAAATAAAAATATTTTTGAATCCTAGAATATAATTATAAATCTATTCTATCTTTTTCTTAAAACCAGTCGTTATTTGAATAGTAAAATAATTTCAGAATATTGTGTAAAAGCTCATGAAATTTGTGGCAATAGTAAGCAATAGTAAAAGGAGCCGGAGAGAGGTCGGAAGTCAGACTCCATGGTCACTAATCTATCGCTTTTATACCGTATAGTCGTCTTAACCCCAATAATAAAATGCGGGTTGTAAATAGATAATAAGGGTACACTCGTAGACGCATTAAAAGGCGCCGTCGCTGTTGCTCTGAGCGCTAATCGACGTTGCTTTTTCGTTTTATTGTCATAATCCTCTACAAGCTGGTTCCACTTTCCTTCGGCTAAGAATCCTTTATAATAATGCCAAAGTGAATTTGCTTGTTTTAAGTTTTCAACGTATTTTCTCTTGATCTCATAAATACTTAGTAATTTTACATTGCCTTTGCACTGTTACCCAAAAACCATGAAATTTTGTCATGAGATGAAAAGAAGAGTGACCTAAGAGTAAACAGAATGGACTTCTAAGGTTTTTTGTTATAGGTGCCAACCTCGCATTCTGGGTATCTCTAAGAAATGAAATAAATTCCCGAAAATAGGGGATAATGGTGGGACGCGGGTTCGAGTCCCGCCGAAATCGAAAATCTTGGGAACTCATTTCATTTCTTTGAATGAACTTCTATTGTAGAATTATAACTAGCTCACAAATATTTTAACTCTCTAATTAAGACCAACATCAATATTTATTCAAAGATACAGACACAAATTACTACCGCATGAAGAGATCCAAAGATACAATCGCCGCGAACGTGATTGTTCATGCAAATTCGTACAAATCGAACAAGTTGTTATGTTATCTACACAAATACCGGCACAGTTGTACACGGCATGAATAATGAAACGGTATCGCGTCTGCAGGATAGATTCCTGGACTGAAGTTCAGGTTTAGATTTGTATACTTTACGCTATTTTGAATTAATTCAACGAATTTGCATTTATATCAGTGTAGAGATTTTATCTACCTATTTAGGTGTATATTGTAAAAATAAACTGACTCTCATTTCGGGAATCTTTTGTTTATTGTATGTATAGTCAGACAAAACAAAATACTGCCTTACTAAGTATAGTTGCTGTATAAGAAATAAAATAAAATAAATAAATAATGCCGGACAATTCACACAGCATTATCTAGCCGCAAGCTAAGCAGAGCTTGTGTTATGGGTACTAGATAACTGATATACATAATACAATACATTACAATGATAGATATTTTTTATTATACTTAAAAAACGACCAGAATACCCGGAACATATACTTGCAGAGCGTAAAAATATTTGTCCCAAGGCGGGAATGAAACCCGCAACCTCCTGCGTCGCAGGCGGACCTTCACCCACCACGCCACAGAGGTTGTCAAAATGTGTAAGATATAAGAGATATAAAAGTGAATAGAAAATTGTGAACAAAATCAACGAATTGAATATAAATCTAATTGGTTATAGTTAACAAGAAATCATGAAACTTATCACAATTCCACCACTTTATTAAGATCAAAATCTCTAATAATCTTGAGAGCAAGTTTAATAAAACTTCAAATAGCGATAAAATACAGTCGTAAAGAAAATACATTTCAATGTAATAACGAATATGCGGTGTTAATAACTTAGTCTCGTAGAAAACATATTAAAGCATCTTGATTATTCCGAAAACGTTTTTAATTAAAGAGGAACTTGCGTTACATAAAATTTTACAACCCTTTAATAAGACATAAAACTGCTATAACGCTATAGTTTTAACTGTGAATATTAATGAATAGCGACGCTATAGTACATTTTTGAAGCCGTTATGGCTTTTACAGCGAAGGGTTTAAATTGAAATTGCTTTGTAACTGTTTGCTAATCTGCTAACGTGAGGTTTGAATTTTATTGCTCAAAATTGTTCATAAATCATGTTACGATTCATGTTTTTGTTCTAATATGAACGTTTACATTCTAATAACAATCAAAATGAATCAAACTTCGAAAAGATTTTGTATTTAAAGGTCCAAAAAGATGACTTTGAAGAATTTCTATATTATTTTCAGCTTTTGGTGTGTAATATTCAACTTACAGGGCAAAGGCATCGTTTTCTTCTTGCTCTTTTAATAATCATTTTTATGAAATCTAAATACCATTTCTATCATTTTTATCACCTATTTTATTACCTTTTTATGACCTATTTCTATTACCTATTTTTATCATATTTATCATTTTTTTCTATCATTTTTATTTTTATCTCTCATGTTTCTAAAGTCAACAAAATATTACAGATAAAGACCACTGTTTATAAGTTATATCTTTGTGTCATTTTTTGTCACCCTCGTCGCAACTTTAGCAGTAAAACCAACGAAGCGTTCCAGATACACATTAAAACTAAAACCGGTTTACATTGTAACGGAACGGAGGTCAAAACAAACTATAGTGACACTTTGTTGTTGACAATAACTAGAAAATGTATATATGTATATACATTTTCTAGTAAGAGTATGTTCGTTTCCCGTATACCTATGTAGGTATACGGGAAACGAATATCAAATATCAAAGTGCTTTATTTTCTTTAGACTTTACAGGACTCTTGGACACTTTGAAAGTTTTTGTCGATGGATGGAGCCGCTATTGGCTGTTATTTATGTCGTCGTCGTATGGGGGAGGCCTATGTCCAACAGCAGTGGACATGAGTTGAGCTGATATGATGATGATACCAAGGTGATACCTCTGAAAATTTGTTTTGATCACAGTGGGCTATAGTTTTGACATATCATTATTTGCACTGCCTTCATTTAAAACACGCTAGTAATGCTTGAAAAGTATTTTTTAATATAGAATAAAAGAATCAATGATAAATTTTAAAAAAGCAAGTGCAATTCTTTAAAAATATCACTAGCTCTTGTTACGAAATAAACTGAGTAATACTTTGAAAGTTTTTATCGATAAAATACATTGTCTGCTATGTTTTAGAAGCATTCAAAAGGTATTATCACATTCCGCTTGAACAATTTTATGTGAGTTTAATGTCTTTTCCAAGTAGAGATTTCAAGAAAAAGTGAAAGTGCAAGGAACTGTAGATCTGTCCAGCGAGTGGTTTAAGGCGTTGGTAATAGCACTTATTCGCAGATATGGGTAGATTATTGTGCTAACACGAATTATAGTGCTACATAAACTGGGGTTTAGCAACGAAACGCAGTTCTTTCTATCACTACACGTTGACTGTCCCGTCTATTTTGAGAAATTTCGTGGTTCGTCCGATGGTTACACGATTGGTTTCACTCTACGTGCGTTGAACAGAACAACTAACGTCGGTAAGAACATAAGGCATTACCTATGCGACAACCTATGTGGTGCGGTGGGCAAAGATCCACCTGCGACGCAGGTTACAGGATCAATTCCTGCCTAAGGACAATGTATGCACGATCCACGATTTTTTCCGGGTGTAGGTGTTTTTTATATGGATACTAAAAAACATCTTTGTATTATATCAGTCATCAAGTACCTATTACACAAGCTCTGCTTAGCTTAGGGCTAGATGAAGCTGTGTGAATGGTCCAAAGTTTTTTTTTTATTTATAAAGTGTAACTTTTGAAAATATTTTTTATATTACTAGTTGAAAGACAATTTTTTCAGCATTAACTTAATTTACGCCTCGGCTTTGGGCCATTAGTGTCTAGCAGGCACTAAGTGAAACTTGAATTATATGCGATTGTCTAGACGACCCATTGTAAGAAAAACAAATTAATTTCTCTTTTATAGCACGGTTGCAAAACTAATGTACGCAGGATTTATAGCATCCATTGAGTTGTGTGCTAAACGAAAATTGAAAATTGGGGTACGTAAGAAAAGTTTGTTCGATAAAAACTTATTGTAAATTATTTGATCACAGATTTTGAGTGGTGTTACACGACATACGGGCCTATATTACAACTTTTGTTGTAATATAGGCTTGTTAAAATTAGGGTTCCGTACCCAAAGGGTAACATGGGACCCTATTAATAAAATTCCGCTTTGGACGTTATTAAATTGTTAAAAATTACATATCCTACTTCAACATCTTAAACATTACATACATCTACTTCGACCTGACTATTAATTGTGACTTCGGGATTATTAAGGTCATTTCTGATTGCAGTTGTAAATCGCTGAGAGGGTAAATTTCTTTCGGCCGTTTGATTTCAAAGCCCTTGATGTAGGTTATGCAAAGGATTTAATGAATCAAAGCATTTACTGAAGGATAACGAGAGTTTTTTTTTCTCATAGGCTTCTTAAGGTGATGCCATAACCAGTGATTCTAACTTGTTTCGAGGCTCAAACAAAGTCCAACCAATAAAGTTCAAGTTTCGAAGCAAAAAATGTGTCGTCTACAAACTTTATTCGAATACATTTAAGTTTGCAGTTTCAAGCAGTAAATTCAAACGAACTTCAGTATTAATAGTCTCAATGCACGACTAGTTCTTTCGAGAGTTCGAAACTAATTTGTTAAAAAAAAATACTTGTTAACAGTCAAATGTTTATTGTGGCTTTTTAATTATTTGAAGTTGGTCTCAGACGTTTTAAAGTTTCTTGCATTTTAAATTAAGCAATGTGACGAGTGTCTTATTTTTGAGTTTTTTTAATAGAATGAAATTGCCAAATCGTAATAAAATAATTGAATGGGTATAGCGAGTATATGGTATATCTATTTCCCAAAAATTTAAGCCGTTACCAGACGACAGTGTTTAAAATACAGGCTGCATTACCAAGTTGAATGGCAATGCTAACTCGTTGAAAGAAATAGAAGCCCTATTTTATTCAAACTTTAAAATTAGTTTTGATAACTTATACGACTGGCCATGAAGAAATATTAATTACACTCGCATCATTTTTATCAGACAATACGATAGAATTATTTCCCAGTAGTAGTCAAGTAGCCTATTGACTTCAAACTTGATATGGGGGCTTACCTATCGCTAAATATTAATGTCATTGTGCATCGCTCCTCTCATGACTACAATCATTGGAACTCCCTAGTAATTTCCATCTTCTGTGGTTATAAACAACACTACTCAATAAGCGGATGGATACACTAATAACATTATTCCGCATCGACCTTCAACATGTCTTTCAAACCTCACCTGTGGAACTTTCCGTGATTCACCAAATCAATACTCCTACGTTTATTTCCCTTTCACAGATAAAAAGCGACCATAACTCTTTTATAACTACATTCAAATTTAATCCCGCTGAGTGCAAAGTGATCGACGACACCGGCCGCTGGACGCCAGATATATTAAACGTCCCTTTGGCCGGACCATCTCATTCGTTTGGGACAGTTACCCATTATTTTGGGCCGTAAACAGCGTTAACTTCATTTGCATTTTAGTGTAATTGTATTTTTTTTGTAATTACGTCTGTTGGTTTATGTACTTTCGCGGTTTGATAGCACTGAATCATTAATTTAATTTTTAATAGAATATTATTGCAAAACTTTTGTCATCGTTTTCAACACTAAAATATGGGACAGTAGAGCAACCTCTAGATTGTAAAATTGTAAATACTAACTAGTTCAATTTTTTTTTGTTAATACAATAAAACACGTTTAGTTTTCGTAAGCTTTAAGTGCAAGCTTAATTATTTTAATTAGAGTGTGAATTATTATAGTCAGGATGCCAATATACCGAGGTTGGACATAATATGTATTTAATTATGTATGCTAGATTACGGTCATTCTATCAAAATTAATAATAAATGCTTCCCTACAGTTTATAATAACTCTACATCTACTCCGTAGTAAAGCCACTACGGCGTAGCAGTTTTCGTAGAGCTTTTTACGTAGCCCGTAGCACTTACTCGTTGTGTTACTCTCCATCTTTTCAACTAACTCTATATCAAAAATCAAGTCTATTCGTTGCTTAGTTAAGGCTTGAAGGAAGGACAAACAAACAAACACACTTTCGCATTGATAATAATAGTTAGAATTAGGAATTAAGGATTGTTTATTTACTATCATAAAATGCTTATACAGTTTACTGGAGGTCCCCGCACTAGGTTCAGAATCTGTACCGCGGGAGGCCGAATCACAAACAGAATTACTCATTTCCAGACTGTAGCAAACAGGGCAGCAGTTCACTGTAGAAAACTACTTAAGGCGAATAGTAAGGCAAATGACCTTGGGCATGTCCGCGCGCCTATATGCAGCAATAAGTGCTTGTTTTCGATTCAGCATACCATGTAGTGCCCTAATCAACCAAATAATACGATCCTCTGCGGTTAGGTGACGAGTAACTGGTCAAGTTTGTATCACAGATTTTGTAGGCAAAAATACGTTTTTACGTTTAACATCGTTATTTTCACTGCTTTTCGACGATAATGGACCGCTAAGAGATAGGTATGAACTATGTGAATCACTATACTGAGTTTAGTACTGATCGAATTTGAGACACCGATAAAAAGTACCTATGCTCGAAGCAACTAAACACACACTACAACTAACACTATAACAACTAAACTATAATTAACGGCAAACATTTGGGACCGCCAAGCTTTTTGTCAAGATATGTGTTACAGGATATATAAATTTCAAAACTCCACAATCAATATTTTTGTCAGAAAACGGGTTCAAAAACACCTAATTTTCGTGTTTTTGCCTTCATATTCGCCTTAAGAAAAACATACTAATTATGCTAATAATATCAAACATGATCTTACATGACCATTAGTGTAAATGGCCTATTCTTACTAACAGAAGTTGGACTAATCTACAACTTAAGATCTAATAAATATCTAAAGCACCTCTAATCCCAGAGATAGCGATTGGGACTCCCATTCATCAGCTCTAAGTAATGGCGGTACGTAGATTTACTCGTTGGGCAGAAATTATCTCATCTACGCTAATTGCGATCCTCACACGTTGAATATTTTAGAAGCGTATCGCTCCATCGGGGAATGGATGAATGGGTAGAAAACAGGTTGTCTTGCTGGTTGGAAGCACTGGCATATTTGAACGACACGGAAAATTATACAGAAAACAGGTAGAAATTGTGCGGGGCAATATTATGAAACTTTCAAAGACGAATGAAGTCCTGAAAACTATTAAAATGTGTTAATATCTCTGTAGAATTTTCGACGCGTCTTATCTCGCATCTAATAACATCTAACTATCTGTGCATTTCCTACCTTTCTATACTATTTACGGTCTAAGAAACAAATAGCTCAAATGGCAGGTATTTGAGCTACTACTTTATTTCTTAGATCGTTGTAACGCATTCACTGCCCAGAATCGGCAATGCGACCCGCAGGGGCGCGCCGCAGCCAGGTGGTAGTGCTGACCGACTTGTGCGTTTTTGGCCATGAAAGTTTTAGGAGTAGAAAAAATCTTGAAAACATATTTGCCCTACAGTCCTGCATCATCATCATCGTCTATAGCTTTTACGTCCACGAAGATCGGTTTTTATAGTGTTAGTTTTTTGAAACTTACGTAGACGACTTGTAAAGTCTATACGGAAACGACAGATGCGGCCGCAGTATTGACATGTTACTGACAGGTGGTGGATCTGCAGCAACCGGTACAGCCCGTCAATGTCTCGGTACTTGCAATTCTACGATAGGGCTGATATAATATAGACCATTTCACCGTATTACACTTGTACTGGCTCAAGACTAGTTTTGTACCAAATGCGGTTTGCCCACCACCAATCCAGTCCGGATTACCACTAATTCACGTACAGAATAAAATACGATGCTCTAAAGTTATCAACAAGAATGGGACCTAATGGGCCGCAAGGGACCGAGTTCTTTAATGGCGACTCGTAAATTGGACGAAAATAATTAAAATCGCACGTCCGCACTTCTGCTTACGTGGAAAACAGCTAGACCACTTCATGCGTGGGCATGCTACGTAACTAGACAATAATCAATTAAAGCAGAAATTTGACTTTGGCACCGAAAACCTTTCGTTGTTGTAGTAGCGCACTCTGTGAGCAAGTTTATTACGTCCTAGACAGTACGAATGTCTGATTTATAATGAATCTGACACAATCTTCATCTTCTTGAATAAAATTTAGCTATCAATGCTATAGTTATAGTCTTTTAAAATACCTATTTATGAACCTAAGTAGGGTTCGCATAATATACTTATATAGGTATATGATAAATAAATAAAATAAAATAAAAAGCCTTTTATTTCTTGCATAAAATGATGGTTAAATAGTAACATAAAAGAAGAAAAACTTAAGAAACTTATTTGGTAAAGCTTATACTGGTTATTTCCAGTTTTAAAACTGGAAATAACCCGTTGCAGGTCGGCTCCTCCAAAGCCGTTCATTTTCCCTATTTTGAGCCACTTGAAGCCAGTGCGGCCCTGCGTCTTCTTTAACTTCGTCCCATCGTGTATATGGTCATCAAGGCTTTATATAGGTATACGAATAACTAATTTAGCTAGGGTTCATAAGCATTTTGACCCTGAGACTGTAGATTTTTGGTAAATTTAGGCTGAAGGTAGTAACTATCTTTATTAACAAAGAAAATAACAATCAAATAATGGAATTAAATTAAAACTAGTATTTACAATTGAAACAATTGAGCTAACTGCAGACTGTTACAAATAATCTACAGGTAGCTGAACTGAACTGTACTGGGCTAAAGTAGATCGCCGTCGTTTTGAAAATAGAAATAAAGAAATAAATAATGCTGGACAATTCACACAGCATTATCTAGCCCCAAGCTAAGCAGAGCTTGTGTTATGGGTACTAGATAACTGATATACATAATATTATACATTACATAGATAGATATTTTTTATTATACATAGAAAACGACCAGAACACCCTGAACAAATGTCCGCAGATCGTACACACATTTGTCCCGAGGTGGGAATCGAACCCGCAACCTCCTGCGTCGCAGGCAGGCCTTCGCCCACCGCGCCACAGAGATCGTCAATATCTCTTATAAATATCAATATCAATATTACTTATAAATAAATTAATAATACTGATATCAATATTACTTAAAAATAATATCAATATTTCTTATAAATAAATTTATTAAGGAAATAGTATAAGGCGTACAAAAAAAAATTCAGTGTTTCTTCGATAATCTCCCTGACGCTGCTCACATATCGCAAGAGGAGACTAGCTCTATCGCAAGTACTATAGTGAGCTGGCTGCATAAAACAAAGCTGTAGCCCAGGAGCAGACCAAAACACGACCATTAGGAGCGAGTGGATTCGGATGGCACAAAGGGTTTTCCGTTCGATGAATAGGATCGTTTTATAGTTGGATGTACAGGACCAATATAGGGACACTTAAAATGTCGGCGCGAATAATTTGAATCGCTTCCGATTTATGCCTGTGAGGACAAACAGATAAACAAGCATGAATTGTATCTCTAAATGTAGGTATTAATCATAATATTAATAATGCTCGACAATTCACACAGCATTATCTAGCCCCAAGCTAAGCAGAGCTTGTGTTATGCTTGTGTTTGTATATTTCCCATATTTTCATCTATACTCCGATTTATCCAAGATTTTATGTTTACAAAGACATTCATGAATGAAAACTTAACAAAAACTGATAACAATAACAGAAAATAACAAGGTAATAGCAAAGTTATCACTAAAAACACAATATACAACAACGCATAATCTCACATGAATTCGAAAACGAACGAGAGATCAATTAAATGATAAATAAAAGCTTTCAAAACCTATAATTGTTTTGTGCTTTGCTTCGATGATACTATCGCAATCTATCAATTAAATTTCCTTTATTCAGTTACTTTTGATAGTGAAACTTTTAACAATGTAGTGAAAAAATATTTAAGGAAATTTTTTCGACCATCAAACGGTTTATCTTGACTTTCTACTATCAAGAAGCTAACCTGCAACTACTTTGCCACCACATCCATCATAACAGCATTATGTAGACTGGCATGAAATGAAGCCATTTTGAATCGACAGGCTATCAATCAAACATCCTCAGGATGCGTGACGCAGGCTCATGGCTTATCTTTGAGCACCATTGGAGCGAGTAATAGCTATTTACCTGATAACCAGAGTAGAGTTAAGATCAGTATCGCATCTTTTATTTCATAGGACAGCATGGATGAAAATACTTCTCTAGAAAGGCCGAAAGGCTGAGGTGTTGATAGAGACAGGTATACCTGTTTGTTTTTAATTTAAAATAGTTTTAATTGATTTGATTACCAACCTAATTCAAAATAAGGTATAACTGTGGGACGAATAGAAAACCATCACCCAAAAGTTCTAAAATTAACTCAAGAACGTAATATAAAACAAAAAATACATACTTACAATGAGTCGCTTATCAGAGGGAGCCCTGTGTCTAGCAGTGGACCATTATAGACTGTTGATGAGAAAAATACATACAATCGAACGTAGAACCTCCTGAAATCGGTGAAAAATCATTTTGACACTCACTTTAGATCTCGGTTAGTCGATCGTTTTTTGTTTTATATTGTTGAGTCCCATTGAAAGTAGGTACAACTTTTATTGATGTGAATTACTGCAAACGCTGCGATACTACGTCCATGTTCGGATTATCATGTCTTTCATTCGATTTTGATTCTTTTTGCGATACAGAGGATTACAGGGGTCGACCGCTTGTCGCAATTTGAAAAATATTTTTAAATTGGAGAATAGAAGATATTTTTCCTTTTTGTTTGTTTCACATATAAAGCTTTTTAATTGAAAACTGTTTGTCTCATATGAGTTATATTTGTTATTGTAGTTTTCTACCTAAATCCTAAAAATTTAGGAGTCATATAAAATTTATCAATCTCCTAGATTTGAATAAAAAGTTAAAGGTAACACTTGCTCTGCTGAGCTTGCAGCTAGATGTTGCTGTAATTTTCCAGTATTATTATTATTATTAAATGCATCAGTTTTAGGACGGTAAGCCATCCCCTATAAACATATTCATTTGTTAATATTTTACTCGTTATGAAATAACAAAAATGATCAAATTAAGGCATAATCATAGGCATAGCATATTTAATCGTAAACAGATCTACCTTCACAGTATTTCATTTACATATATTAAATGCGATTCATGTCTAAAATAAGTATCTACACTCAGCTGAGGATTGAAAAGCCCTAAAGAATTGCCTCATGCGAAATAATTTAACTTCGAAACGAGTTCTTTGACTGAAATTAAAATAAAATTCGGCTCTTCTTTCGGCCACTTCGCTCCACAGCTCCCTATTGAAATCGGAAGATTATTCATTAAAATAAATGATACCTTTAACTGTTTTCAAATTGCGGGGCCAACTGAAAACTTTACTTGAAATTGGTAAATAATTATAATTATCAATGTGGTTCCCTTTGGTGATTCGCAAAAAGGCAGAAGTACAACTTTTCGGAACGCCCTGAAGATTATTAAAATTTCCTAGCACAAAACGCTCAAAACATTTTCAAGCTTATCAATTTTGTACTTTTCAACGTTGACTTTAAAGCCAAAATTCCATTGATACATTTTCCGGATAACGATCAAAGAGAAGTTTGATTTTGCGGCGATAATTGCGGCGAATCCTTAATTATTTCGAGGGTAAACTTTTACCGAAGTTAATTTGACGCTGGATGTAGACTCCATTTAATGGACACTCTTTTGGTGACTCCCAATTTATTTGGTTGACTGGAATTCTCATTAAAATCACGAAGCTCTGCTAACGAGAGAAAGCTTTGATACTTCAAACTAAAGGTAAGTAAATTTAAATTTCATAGTTCAGTCTGAACCGTGTATTTCCATGCAAAATATTGTTCGAAATACAAAGCAGACGGCGGTGTACCGTTCCTGCAATACGAAACGTGCGGTATACACAACTTTGACGCGAAGTTATATCACATCCTACCCTTTTAACATTCCCCTCGCAAATCCAGCGACATAGGTATACTAGAAGCTAAGTAGACACCTAGGTAGATACAGTTGGGGTGAGGGAAAGGGAAGTAATTATAGGGGGAAACATCAAGTGTGTCAGTGAGTGTGTGACAAAAATGCAGGGGCTGTTGAAGGAAAGTGTGCCGCCACGCATCGGTTCACTATGTCAGTGCTGATCTTTTGAAGACGGATGTGGGTATCTGTGTTATTTTGGGGGAAGTTTTTATTTTGAGACGCGTTTGATGCTGTTTGTTTGGAGTTTCGATACTTGAGGTTTATTTTGATGAGGAAGTCCTGTCTGTTTTAAGTTAAAGTAAGATATTATAAGGAATTAAAATCTAAATCGAGGAAGCGTGATAATATTCAGTGGAAATGTACCTAATAGTAGGTAAATGTTCGCTATTTTGTCTCGAAACCTCTCTGGAAGTGTAAAATCTATTTCATTATCTCTATCTTTTAACTCATTTAAATGATTCTCTGACCCTATTACTCTACTATAACTTATTGAAATCAACCGTATTTTTTACGTAAGCACGAAATTTATCGCAATCAATCCGCCCAGTGCAAAACGCAGCACCATTGTCCAAAATTCAATTTAACATTCCAAACTTTTACTTTTATTGTTACACAAAGCAACAAACTACAGGCTAGACGAAACAAAAGCAGCAAAACTCGAAATTCTCCATCACACGATTGTCAAAAGCAAAATCGGGATCAAAATTGCAAGTTTTTAATATGGCTATATGGTGAGAGTATTCATCAGTGTGATTGTATCGCCGCTTGGGGCCGGCTGTTGCCAAGCGAGGGGTGCAGGGCTAGGAACCAAGAGTCTTGGACGCGGCTTTAAATTTTTTGGTTGGTCTTTATCAGATTTTGTTATTAATGATGCATGTTAGAGTCAATACTAAATAGTCTTATCTTAAGAATAAAAGAATAAAGAAGAACAAAGAATTTATACATAGCCACATACATATTTTACAAAAAAGGGAAACACAAAAACATACGTCATAAACAGAAACATAATACTTTGAGTTTTAAATTTATAACATATAGTAAAAAAGTCCCAAGAGTAGGAAAAATTGGTCTTTCCCTATGTGCGCGGCTAATCAGGTCCTGCCTCAGCTTATTGTCGTTATCATCCGAGAACGATAACGACGCTGATTAAGCTGATCGGCCGATCGTGAAAAAAAGTTTAGTTTACACTAAAGTCTTTACTGATTTAGTTTGTCCATTGGTTTTTTGTCGGCCAATCTGCCGTTGTTTTTATTGAGTTCATAAAGCAGTTTGGGCAAAAAGTGTTCTTAATAATCATTTCAATCACTCTCGTAATAATAATCATCATCATCATCACCCTTGTAGGCATAGGCCTCTCTATGTTTATGCCATTCGCCTCGGTCCTGCGCTAGTCTGGGCCAGTAAGAAAACGTTTCGAAAAAAATTGGAAAAGTAGTACCAACTCATTTGTTCGAGTTTGCAGAAGATATTCCAAAAAATTGCATCTACAAAGTTTAGCACCTCCAAGCCATTCAGTACTATAGACGCCCTATAGGTATGATTCTCTGCAGATGAAGCTAGGGGATCTGAGTACATGCGTTGCTAGGTTACCAGTCCCCCAAGGTCAGATTTTATAATCATATGTATAGAATCTAGTAGCTATGGATTACAGAGGGGACGATGGATCGATTTATTGCGTCTCTGTTTAGGCTAACATTTTGATGGCTTGATTGAGGTGTGCGAATGTTTTTTTAAAATTGGTAGATTATTTAAAAAACACTAAATCACGTCATATCTTTGGTGATTTGTCTTTTGTTTGGGAAGAATGGAAATGTTAGTTTTTTATGCGAGATGTTTTTTCTTCGAATAACCGCAAGCCGTAAAATAATATTATATCAAATATATTGTGCTTTCTACATCCAAATATTTAAATCTAAATGCATTATAGTATGTTAACTCGAAAAACAAAACGTTAAAAAGTATTATTGAGTCAGGTCCTTTCGTGCGGTCGATATATCTCCGGCAAAGGATAGATAGAACCGCTTTATCAAACAAAACCGATCATCAATAATGAATCTGATTGTTCACCAACGTATTATACTCATCTACGTATTTTTGTGCTATATTAATGACCATTTCGCGCTCGACCGGTCACGATTGTACTTCGTTTGTACACCGTTTTGTATTCGATATACACGGTTTATCCGATGAATGACTCCTCACCAGTGATCGAGAATAAAATCGGAGCCATCATGAAGATTAGTATTATTTTTATACTAGCAGCGCCTCGCGGTTTCACCCGCGTAGTTCCCGTTCCCGTAGGAATTTCGGGATAAAAAGTAGCCTATGTCCTATTCCAGACTATAATCTATCTCTGTGCCAAATTTCATCCAGATCCGTTCAGCCGTTCTGGCGTGATAAAGGAACAAACATCCATCCATCTATCTATGTATCCATCCATCCATCCATCTAAACTTTCACGTTTATAATATTAGTGAGATTATAGCAGGTTCGTATAATTTCTGGTTCGTGGCAGTCAAGAAGTTAAACGAATGGTTCTAATATTTATAAAGGAATTAATAACTTACAAACTACAATAAAGAACCTATACATTTGTTCTTGACTTCTTTACTAATTATGTCTTGAATCTTGTTTAATGGTTCAAAAATTTTTGATGAAGCTGTCAAATGTTTGTGATTCAGTCAACATGGCGTAAGGCCTATGCTGGTCAAGTCTCTGATTTTTGAACTGTTCTCGTCAGCTTACATATCCACTGTTAAATATGTTGGCCTATTTTTGAACTAGTTGCTGGATTTACAAGAGCCATCGTGGAGCGGAGTAACGCTGTATGTGCTCTAGATTTATTTCATTACTTGTTTTTTTATCCCCATGCGAATAAATCGTGATGCGGTGACGGCGAGTTAATTAATAATTTATGGACCATTGGGAGCTTAAAATGAAGAAATTGTTTTTCTAATTGATTCTGAAATAAAAATTAATTGATTTTGTATTTTTTGTAACATTAATCGAGGCATTTACATATAAAGTTCGACATTTTATAAAAAGTTGGCCCATCATCATTATAATTTCAAAGCCTGATTTCTCATTGTTGAATTTATGTTGAAAGAAACCCTAATGACATCATCTGTGGTTTAAATACTACACTACACGCTACAACTTCACCCACGAAGTTTTAGTACACCCCTATTTTTTGTGCATAAAATCCGAGTTCGGACAATTTGTGCGAATCGCACATTTTTCTCCAAATGTCACCGCTTTATTTACGAGGGGCCCGTTGTTTTAATACCTTTTCATTAACAATTTTAAGGTTCACTTTATTGAGGTCATAAATAACTCTCCCAGTCCGACAGAAGTAATGACAAAAAATCTAATTTGCAGGACGAAATTAGCAATGGTTTTTAATGTCTGTAATTTGTATTAGTATGAAAGAAATTAATCTAGGTTGTTATGAGTGGATTCTCGGTTTAACAGCGGTCGTAAAATTATGGAGTTGGATAAAGAAATGGTAATAGAGAATTATCTGCAGCTAGTCAATAACAAAGTTAATATTCGCAAAGGTTCGTGCGTGACGTCACCTATATCTCAAGTAATTTTTTGACGCCCTTACATTTTCGCACTATAAATTATAAAGCGCTCAGCTGGCCTATGCAGATGCATTCGTGAGTTTTTTACTCATACTTTATTCGCGGCTTACTGGCTGCATTTTTATGACGATTATAAATCAAAAGAAAATGAACCAATGACCGACGAGAATCAACTCTGGTATTGCTCTAACGGATGACGAGCGATTTCTTTGCACCCAACCCATGGAGAGGCGATTTTGTGGCTTTCATTTGCATTTACATGTATTTATATGTTATTTTAATATACTTTACTTAGCAGTGATGAACAAATGCTTCATCATCATGTGAAAGTCGAAGCAATCCAGATCCTCGACAACACGGATATATTGAGAAGGCTCAAAAGAACAAAACCTTTTGAGTTGGTGTAGTGATAATTATAGTGTATGTGCATTAGTGCTATCTTAGAGAACACATGAACAAAGTGTCTTCACCTTAAGTTTAAAGACTAGAAGAAAAGAGATATTGCGGTATACATTAGTGTATCTAACATTAATTTACAATGTGATTACTATTCAATAAAAGAACTTTTCTCTGATACTCTCACGAACAGTTACATCTGAATTGACCAGCAGAAACTAACCGATTTCAAATGCTACCCATAAAAGTTCCAATGATAAATAAAAGCCGGAAGCCCCATATATCCTTTTAATCGAAATCTTATTTTATAGAGGCAATGTCCCGTGAATACGAACTCTCACAAAGGCTATTTGATTCCACACTTCGGCAACGCACGGACGGACGCCGACGGAAACGTATTTCAGTAGTTTATTGAATTGTCTGTGATTTGAACTGTGAACTGGCTCTGTTGTCCACGGATTTGATCGAGTTCAATCTACCTACCTACCAGCTGGCCCTACTTAACTAAATACTTTTAGGGAATCTACCTAGGTAACATTTTATAGATGCAGAGTAGGTTTGCCCTTCCCTCGGTACCGGGTCGAGTTTCGCTCTTTGTAGCGAACAAAACATATTTTGTATATCAAAAACATTTCCAAAACATATTTCACGTACCAAAGGTAATTTAATTCAGAAAAATTCCCTGCGTTATTTTCTGTGGTACTCCTTAAATACAGATTTTCTGATAGTTCTGCGGACGAATAGATCAGAGCGACCTAAGTAACGAGGCCAAAATTTACCGGCCATTTTTCCATAAAATATTCCCAGATATACTTGTATTGTATACATAGTATACCTCAACTCCCATGTCCGTCTGTCTGTCTACCCATTCAGCTCACGTCCGTTCCTTTTTTCAACAGACTGTGTGCCCAGACTGAAATTACAGTGTTTTTCGGCGCATCCCTCTATTTTGATTCGCCATTGTATGTGTTTACGCAGCTTGTTACGGCTAGGATGTTGCGGAATTTGCCAGGCTATTTTTCGTAAATATGGTAGTGATATTCGTAGTATGTTTTCTCATAGTAATATACCTACATAATTTTGTATCTTAGCAAAAACCAGTTGCACACTTACTTATAGCATAGTATGTTTTTTTAAGCTAGTTTATAGGCAACTAGTTTCTGCCTGCGGCTTCCCACGCGTTGTTTAAGGTTATTTATATCCTATGGGAACGGATTTATGGGATAAAAACTAAACAATAGTACAACTTCCAAACATCTAAACATCCAAAATATCCAAAATTTCGCATTTATAACATTAGTGTGATGTGAGAAATTAATAAATCCCAAAAATTTACGATCTCGACGGGATTCGATCGGGATTTTGAGATCGTAAATTTTTGGGATTTATTAATTTCTTAGAAATTACCCAGAGTACTATAATAAATAAAAAACCTTAGTGTGATGTGATCACACTAACATTATATCATTCTTTAAAATTATATTTCTAAAACCCCCGCCATTCTACACAAACAAATCGTAAAGGACGGGCATAAACATGAACACCTTACTTGATTCAAAAGGAAATTGCTTATTTTACGTCAAAGTGACGGGTTTATTCCCAGTCTCTACATTATCCGTTTGTAAATAAAAACACTTTTACGATGCCTTGAATAGTTAAAATTACGAGTTGCAGACTGGAGCCGATTCGAGGTGCGAGCACCTAGCTAAGTGTAGTCGTTTCCAACTATGAAATTTTGAGACAACTCTATCGTGTCTTCATTGCGGGTGTAAGCGGGAAATGAACCTCTTTTCTGTTGAAATAACATTAACGTTTCATCTTATAACGAGTCTTCGAACACTATGTATCTACTGTCGTCGCCGGATCGTAGAATCAGCCCGTTTGTAAAATGGTTAGGCCGATTGCCAAACAAACGCAGTTTTTAGGGTTCCGTACCCAAAGGGTAAAAACGGGACCCTATTACTAAGACTTCGCTGTCCGCTTGTCCGTCTGTCCGTCTGTCACCAGGCTGTATCTCATGAACCGTGATAGTTAGACGGTTGAAATTTTCACAGATGACGTATTTCTGATAGACAGAATTATTTTCGAATTTATAGTATAAGTACCTACGGATACAGGGGACGCGCGAGGCTGGTGTGTCATCTTGGCGGCCGGGAAATAAGTAAAAATTCGATAAAAGTAAAACTTTTTTACTTTTATCGAAGCTTAATATAATCCAAAATATTTATTTCGGATTCGGTTACGGTTACAGTTCGTTTTTTTAGATATCCGATAGTTTCGGTTACGGTCACAGAGCTCCACATAACATCCCTGGTAATGTACCTTACTCATCTTTTTTGATATTCTATAAGTTTATTGTTTGTAAATTGTTTATTTTCTATATTACAGAATAATACAACCACCACGTTTTAGTTAATTATAAAGGTTTTTTGTCTTGTGAAAGTGTAATCAATATGATACATATTTTTTATGTTTTTTAAAGAAAAGATTTACAAAATCAGTCATGGATAGTTGTAGGTATAGACAACATAAACTTATCTCGACACACCTGTCTAAATTCGAAACTCATATCAAAACGCAACAGAGCGAAAACTAGAATCATTGAACCGAAAGCATCTGATAGACAAGATATAAATAACTTAGTAACAATTCTTTTCAACACGAACGTCGCGAAAGACCGTGGGAAAATCTCCATCGGCGTCTGAAAACATTGCTCTCAAATACTCAAAGATCCTGTTTGGTGCCTCTAAACATTGTTATAAGAGAAAGAGTTTTAGAAGCTTTCACCAACGCGCTGAACGTTTTTCTTATTTTGAAATAAAACATACAAGGAATTCGAAAGGGTATTTACATATACATGGGGCGGTATTTGAAAGAGATCTGAAAAATTATTTCACAAAATTACGTAAAACTTATTCCCCCATAACTACCGTAAGATACAGATTTCTACTTTAAAAATATTTTATTTTAAATGACATTAGACAGGTATAATTTTTTTACAGATAGGTGAATAATAAAAACATCAATAAAAAAATGATACCTACATACCTATACGTAAGTTTATGCAGTGTAGATCAAAAATGTGATTTCAAATCATGACAGCAATACCGCATGCTGTATTTTTTTGTATTGAATTGCAGGGATGGAGATTTTTCACTACTAAGTTTTTTTTAGCTGGAGCAGTATAGGGTATTTTCCTATACATGAGAAAAAATCCGAAAATATACTAATGAGAGAGCTTAGTCAAAAAGCAGTCGTGAAATAATTATTTCATTTCATAAAGATACCTAAAGTGCGGGTAAGCACTATAACAAAAAAAAATTGAATTGAGCAAAGTCCTCTCTTCAAACGAACTAAATGTAACTTTAGTCTTTGAACAGGTTTGGACAAACTATAATGTTACCCGTAGGCGGAGCCACCGGCGTTTTAATCCGTAAGAGGTCCCAAAGATTTTCGGTGGAGCCGACGAAGGTTTCGTGGCTTAGTTGGTTAGTTAGAGCAGTACTGAGGGTGGGACGCGGGTTCGAGTCCCGCCGAATAGGAAATTTTTCGGGAACTTATTTAATTTTTTAGATATATCCAAAGTGCAGGTAAGCACTATAACAAAAAAACCTTTGAAAGGTATCGGTTTGTACACATGAGAACAGTTTTTATAAACTTAATAGGTTTCATGCTTTCAAAAAAAAACTCGAAAAAATTACCAATTTAATATTATAACAAAATCTCTAGCCTTCATCTTAAATACATTTTTGGAAACTTGACAGACGTTCGAAACCCTCGGCGCGCGAGTTACGCTCACCCTTGACGGATCTTGTTTTCCTTTATACCATAAAATACTCTTAGACACGTCATAAAATTTCAAGCACAGTAAAAACTAAGGACTTTTATTATCACACTCTCCACTATGCTTGTGACGTTCGCCACTCAATAAGTAGGTACCAAGTAGGTACCTACAAGTCGTATAAATCATTTATTCTGTCCTCCGGCGTCTCGCAGATTAAGAAAACAATGGCTGCCAATCTATCAACGGGACTCCATTTAGGTAGACAAAAGCAAACGGTACGATGGTACTAAGTGGACCGTTTTATATTATATTTATCTTTAATTACTAAGCGGAGAAAAAGTCGACTGGAGTCGAAATAATGATGTGATCCGATGGCTTTCGCTTTGGGGGGATGAAAACAATAAAGCGTTTTTCTTTTGTTTGATTTTTCTTTACGCATGCTTTATATCTTGGTATTTTTGTCAAGATATTACAGGATTATCAGCATGAAAATGTGGCTTTTGATGTATATAATAATTACCATCTAAATGTATATAGCGAATAGTTTTTCTCTATTACTTGTTGGCATACGTGACGATAAAATAGGATAGTTTGGAAATTTGGTAAATTTAAGAATTTCGACTTTAAGAATTTCGAAGAAGTCCTAAATTTTTCAAATTAGCATCATATCAGCCCATACTCGTCCACTGCTGGACATAGGCCTATCTATTATGCCAGTTTCACATTAATTGATGTTTTCGTATCATCTTTTTAATTATTTCTCAGACAAAAATCAACTTAAGCTCACTTACGAAATAAACTTACTATAAAACCACCAACAAGTTATAACATTATTTAAGCAAGGTCTAGCTCGGACAAGCCATAAATAAAATATCACCATCCATAACCTCATTAAAAGCATTGGCTTAAGAGTCATAAATCGCTATTCAGGGACGGCAGGACATTATTAAAATACCACATCACTGGAGCTCTCCTAATTAAATTTCACACAAGAGACTATGCCAGTCGTTAAATTTTACAACCCTTTGAGTTTTCATCAGTGAAAGTTTATTGTCTGTTTATTGTCAGACGACTATTCGAGTTTATCACGAGGGGCAATGTTTTGGATTGGTTGTAATTGTAATATTTGACCAACTATACTAGAGTCAAATAGGAGGTCTTTATCATAATGATTTAAAGTTCATAGAAAGTCATCGAATTATATCAAACTAGCAGCGCCTTGCGGTTTCACCCGCGTAGTTCCCGTTCCCGTGGGAATTCCGGGATAAAAAGTAGCCTATGTCCTATTCCAGACTATAATCTATCTCTGTGCCAAATTTCATCCAGATCCGTTTTGCCGTTCTGGCGTGATAAAGGAACAAACATCCATCCATCTATCCATCCATCTAAACTTTCACGTTTATAATATTAGTGAGATAGAGACCTTTATCCTGCAGTGGGATACCAAAAATGTATACCATATATATTTCGGAGTTGAATTCTTATTTATCATTTGCAATGCGCCTATTCAACTCTATGCGAATCTCAAGCGTCTACTGTTTTGACGTTGGATCAATTCTACAGGATGACTGAGAAGAAATGGAAAGATTCAGATAAGTGCCTGGTAGAGTTTCCGTAGCAGATTGGTACAAGAAGGTCATAGAATCCATGTAAAAGTGGTCTCGTGATTCGTGTAGATGGAAGCCCTAGGCCTGGTTCTGTGTTTCAGAGCTGTATTTCCACCTAGCATTACCTAGATACGCCCGCAGTTAACAAATAATGAACCTACTCCGTTATATATGTATATATTAAGTATAAATTTTAATAGAATATTGTATTCTAAATTTGAGTTAACACGTTTTCTTGAATCGAAATCATTGTCTTGAGTAAAGAAATTATTTACTTGTATTGAAACAAATTTTCTGAGAAAATTTACATTCTTGGTTAAAGATGCTTTTTTTTTTCATACAGATAAACCATATTCGCTGTAGAAGTCACAGGCTCTTCGCTCTACAACCTTGCCGCACTGCCAGGCACCATCAGTCGCCGCCTGCTTCATGCTTTCTTCTCTGGAAAAGCCTTTAGTAACCCGTTGAGGGGTTAGGTACTAAGGCTTTTCCAGACTGTTACATATTTGCGGACGAATGGAAGGATTATTTTTTTCTTGTATAGAATAATAGTTTTAATTTAACCTTGTTTACATTTTTATTATAATTATCGCAAATGAGAATTAAATTATTATGTAAGTTTTATGTTTCATTGTTTGTATCTATATAATTGATTAATGTAATTGATAATTTCGCCGTTCAAAGTGACAGGAGACTCCCGCTCCGGGTCATTCTTGGTGCAAAGGATTGCCATCGCTATTCAGCGAGGCAATGCTGCAAGTGTTATGGGCACCTTTGCACCGGGAATGGTCAGGGGCGGGTTATTTAATGACTAATTTTTATACTGTGTATTTAATATTAAGTGCAGCATTTGATGTTTTAAATTCTAAGTTTAAAATTTAATTCTATTATTTGACCGTTCAAATTAATAATTCAATAAATTACTTTATTACGTTTATGAACAAATTATTGTAGTTTGATAACAGGTATATGAGTTGCTAAAACAGGACAGAATGGCACATTATAGAGGAGGCATATTACTTTGCACTTAATTGCTAGCATTTAAACTAACTACCGTGGCATACATTTGTCATTATCTGAATTTATGAAATTAAATGACCTTATACAAAACATGATTTCACAGTCGAAATTTTATACAAATCATGCAAAATTTCACAGTCAACTAAAATTATATAGATACATAAACAAAATTATTTTAAACTCTATTTATCAATCTCCGAGTAGGTACATAAATCCTGTCACGCGCGTTATTGAAGCCTCCGAACGAACTACGCAGAGATTATTGAGCTTATTCCCAAACCGACCCGTCTATCAGGGAGGTAGACTCCTAGTTCATGCGAGGAATTAACTGTTCTATCCGTAACACGGGTCAAACGCAGCATAAACACCTTTAATAAGTTTTTAAACCTTGTAAATATTTGACTCGTTTTTACCTGAACTAAAATGTTAAAAAACGTGTGAACTATTTCGATGCGTATAAATATCATTAGGTAGATTAAAAATCTTATGGTACAATATTATTTAAAATATCATTATTTTCAGAAGATTTTCTAGGAAAACTCATCGCTACTTCTGAGATTATTGGTGAGATGAGTCGTCTTTTGTACATTCACTATAATTTTGGGTTAAAAAAAAGTATAAAAACAAATCAATATAGAGGCGCAATAAGAACCTTCCAGATTATTGCGAGCGATACACGTACACGATTTTTCACGCTACGACATGTCAAATATGAATGGAACTGAAATAAGTTTTCCATATCGTCAGATCTGATTATTTACTATGAAAAGGCTTTTTGTGTGCACGAGTCTTCTTTCATGATCGGAATTTATATTAAAGTAGTGGAAAAGACATGAAATCTTACAAAGGATTATTGAGAATAGATAGGTAGATTTTGTACCCAACTACGAGGGTTAAAAGGTACTGAAAAAGACGAATACTTACCTATCTAAATAGTTGGGTAGCACTTACATTGTACTGCTTAGCATTAGGTATTTATTTTCAATCATGAAATAATAATAATAATAAAAAAGTTTATTTCTTTTACTAAGTCTTATACATTTCCGTGGTATGGGACCCTCTTTTAAGTAATATAATACGTACCTCTGCTAGAGGGTCTCGCTCTGCAGCGCGGCTATCTTAAAAATAAATAAGTATAACTAACAATGTTATGGTTAATTGTTTAAATTAAAATTACACTCAGCTAAAGTACAAGTAGTAAAAATTCAAATGCTAGAGAATCGATTGTTCATAAAGTTTTACAAAGATTTGATTTATGTGTTATTACCTATCTAAATAGTTGGGTAGCACTTACATTGTACTGCTTAGCATTTGATATTTATTTTCAATCATGAAATGAAATGATTTATTTGACACGACACATTAGAATTACCATACATTGAGGAAGGAACTAAACTAGATCGAGTTTATCAGTAAGACAGGTGAGTGCAATAACGGTTAACTACTTAGTACCAACTATATTGTCGGAAATCTAAAAAGAATTTGTTACCTACCTAGTAACTTCCGCAACCTGCCTGGCAAACCACCCAGTGTGGAGCCAAAAAGGTATCAACTAAGCATGTTGCATCTTAAACTTTCATTACAGGAATGTCCTAATGCAATAGCTAAGACATACATTACAAATAACACAAAACAAACAATGTAGCCTTGCGGAGTTCGTTCAGAGAGACCAGAAGCAGATCTATTTTGTCTGCAACCAAATTGGTTGCGTAAAGTACGGGTAAGAGGTGCTTTTCCTAGTAAGTTAGTCCTGCTTTGAGGCACATAGAACAAACGGAGTCGTTTTTAGGGTTCCGTACCCAAGGGTAAAACGGGTCCCTATTACTAAGACTTCGCTTTCCGTCTGTCCGTCTGTCACCAGGCTGTACCTATCTCATGAACAGATGATGTATTTCTGTTGCCGCTATAACAACAATAACTAAAAAACAAAATAAAATAAATATTTAAGGGGGCTCCCATACAACAAACATGTTTTTTTTCCGTTTTTATAGATAATTATACGGAACCCTTCGTGCGCGAGTCCGACTCGGACTTGGCTGGTTTTATTATTTGAACATGAGATAGAGCAACATTTTATTCAGCGAATCTACCGTGGCAAGCTACGGCACACTTTTTTATGCACTGGTCGTTTCTGGTAAAGGCGCAATATTTAATTCGACGAATCTACCATTTTAAGCACTACGGTCGTTTCTTATAATAGCGCGGTTGGACCGCTAGGGACCGCTAGTGCGTAAGTGTTCATATGTGTTCTTCAAAAACTAAGCTCTCTGAGGACACAAAATGTTTGACAGCCATTTTATTTGAATAGTTGAAAGGTTAACAATTTTAAAGTTACAACTTTCTAATGAAATCCCTTAGCAGTATGTTCAATTTAAGTTTCTACAACTTTACCGAAATATATTACGAACAGTCTGTCTAAACAATCGCCTAGTACAATGCTTCGGTCAACATTTGCCGAATAGTTTACGTCGGTCTGCCCCTATGGAATTCAGTTATTAAATCAATCACTTAATAAAGTCCAAAATATCGAGCTAGCCGCAATGTTGCAGACACATTGTAGATTTTAACTTTGAGAACCCAAATATATTGTTTGGATAGAACTTTGAAATTTGAATTTGGAGTTTCGTTGTGGGTAGTAATTTAAGATATTTTACGATAGCTGAGTCTTGGCTAATAAGGCTATTTTATTGTGTCTTAAGTCCCAGTGATACCAAAATAACATCTTTTTAGGGTTCCGTACCTCAAAAAAGGAACCCTTATAGGATCACTTTGTTGTCCGTCTGTCAACCCTCTTTTCTCAGAAACGCGTTGAGGTATCGAGTTGAAATTTAGATCATATTATAGTTACTCAGATTCGAAACCACTTGGAGCCGCTACATAAATCAAACTTCTACGTCAACGCAATAAAAAGTTACAGCCGTTTATGCCCAATTTTTTTGAATTTCCCTAGGGAATTAGAAGCTTCTTATCCCAGGAAAAAGTACTATCTGACAAACAACATGGCTTCATGATATACACGCATCAGCTTAAGAGCTGCCTGTGTATTAAAAATAATTATAATTACATGCACTAAAAACCTATAGGGTAATTCTACTAGGCTACTTAATATCCCGGAAAATTGCGGGATGAAGCTAGTATTATTATAAAGCTAAGCCAGTGGCTGGAGTCACAGTTCCAAATGTTCACCGTCTCTAAATCTAAATTTACATAACCTACGTCCCAGTAAATTGTTTCAAATAACATTATACATTCTAGACACAGACAACATCCTATGTGCATAAAACCAGTATTTAGATTTACTTTAATGTTTAGCTGAAATTCCAACAGCCAAAATAGTTTGCTGAAATTGTGTCTGTCTCTCTCACATATCTTTCAACCCATGGCACCTAAAATTATAAGTCCTCTCGTGAGGGCTGGTCTCTTCCTATGGTATGCGAAGGAAGACCCGACGGCCTGAAATATACTAACACTTTAACAAAACAAAATGATTATGTTATATATTGATTCGCCTCTTAAGACCTAGCCTCCAAGACAATAGCCTCGAGCCAAACTAGCGCTGCCACCTACTTTGTCTTATTATTCCGTTAAACAAAGGAAATTTCAAAATTCTTCTTTACAGTTTGCGATACCTATTATTAGCTATTTTTGGATGCCTCTGTAATAGTTTTATTCTATTTAGTTTAGGCAGTGATTCGAAGTTGCGGCGCTAGTTTGGGTCGGGTATGCGCCTTAAGTAAAATGGTACGACGATGCGGTTTCATTAAAACCCTGGATAACGTCTGGCTTCGGTACATCCTCCAGACGTAGGTGTCGCGAGAATTAATTTTAACTTAAAAATGTGAGAGAAATTCAAAAATTCCTTTGTAAAATTTTGTATTGTAGAGCAAATTGTTAGACAGGAATTGGGTCCATATTTCAAGTAGATACCTATGATGTCTATTTCAAAATAGTTTAAGGTGTGGAAACTTATTCACATGCGTTTTTCTTGGATAAAAAACAATCTATGTCTTTCTTCGATAATTACCCATTAGTTCTATGCACCTAAAATATTATATAATACATAAACATAATACCAACCATATTTGTTCTATACCTAGTTTATTCGTGAAATCGTAACATACGTACAGACAGAAACACTTTTGGTATAAACGTATGCAAATAAAAAAAACACTCAATTACAAATCGTCTTGTTTGAGCAAAACCTTCATAAAGACGCTGATATTAAAAATATAAAAGTCACGTTTTAATGTCTTCGCGTGTCGAGCATCGAGCAAAATTAGATTTTAAATTTCATAAAATTAATATTTTTTTAGACTTAAACGTTCTTTATAACTATTAATTAAACAACAGACTCCTCAAGTAGCTTCGATAGTCTCGAAAAGGTCTTGAACAATCGTCTAGAGATTTGGTGTGTCTGCACATTCAGCGGACTATTGTAGAAGTTGTTGCTAGCGGAAGACCGAAACGATTCGTTCGATTTATGAACCCTTCATAGGGTTCATAAATCGAACGAATCGTTTTCTATTATCGAACGAATTATATTGTCTGTTATAATTTAGTTTTAAAATATTTTATTGACGTCTGGTTTTAAAGATGTAAAAATGTTGCTCTCACTTAATCGAATAAAAAATTACAGACTTGCCAAACAAGGTTTGAAGTTCCGAAGCGAGTGGAATGTTCCATCCTACTCGCTTCAGCCCAAAGTGGTCCGAAAACGGAAAACGAAATCTAACGCTGAAAACTTTCTATGAAGACACATGTTTATTAAAAAAAACTAAATACGTTAACTTATGTGCATGTATTTGTGGTGTTATGATCTGTAGCCGTCAAGCCCGTTAAATACAGATGAGAGGAAGGTAAATGCTTGCAAAAGTATCAAACTATTTGATGGAGCGGACTTTCCGCTAACAGTACATACTATTCCGATATTTTATTTACAGATACAAAATGTAAGCTTCTTGGCAAAATAAGTACGTGACTAGTACTTATTTAGATGAGAAAATGAGTTTTCTTATCGTAATAGCGTATTATAAATATCGTTCAATTGTTATGAGCTTGTAAGACTATGTTTTGAAATAAACCAGCTATTAGGTGGACGGTTCAGACAAAGGACGTAGGGCAAAGTTCGTGTCTCTAATGACAAAGAGAAATGTATTTGGTATTAAAATACAGTAAAATATTTATGAAATAATAATCAATTTGATGATGGGATAACTTATTATAACTAATGATTACATACGATACGAAATTGTGGATTTTATTCAATAGTTTACAAAAATAAAAATTATAATGTTTATAGATGAAGAAGTATTGTCGAAAGTCAAAGGTCTTTGTCTTTTGAAGTAAGATTATTAGAGATAATTGTCTCGTAGAAAAAACTAAATTAATTTTCAATTCAATTTATTTATCAACACAAGATAATGACATAAAAGATTTCATTATCTTTGAATCATAATTCATAACGCTCAGCTTATTGTCCCGTCCGACAATTTGAAATATGCTATTATGGAATGAACATAAAGATATGGGATCATAAAATTAATAATACATTGGGTAGTTTGTGAGAATAGGTTTCATTTATAGGAGACATAAGCGTACGGTGTACGTACGTACAAAAAGGGAAAATATGTCGTTTCGTTATGTCGCGTCATTAAATTCTTTTTGTAGTTTAATTTTTTTTCTACGTTCAAAGAAGAATAACTCACGGTAGGGCTTGTCCACTAGTTTAAAGTCACCCAGCGAGCTGTGGAGAGAGCTATGCTCGGAGTTTCTCTGAAGGATAGGATTCGCAACGAATACATCCGACAGAGAACGAGGGTTATCGACATATCTCAGAGGATTAGCAAGCTGAAATGGCAGTGGGCTGGTCATATCTCGAGAAGAACCGACAACCGCTGGGGTAAACGTGTTCTTGAGTGCAGACTGCGACTCGGCAAACGTAGTGTAGGACGCCCTCCGACCAGGTGGGATGATGATTTGCGAAAGACTGCTGGTAGATGCTGGATGCGTCAAGCTGAAGACAGGGCGCTATGGCGCTCATTAGGGGAGGCCTATGTCCAACAGTGGACTACTATAGGTTGATGATGATGATGATGATGATGATGATGAATCGTAAATTAATAAAAAATATTATACGAGACAAAATCACAATATAAACCTTCGTAACTTATGACGACCCGTCATAAGTCACACGCGAAATTTAAAGTTTAAAATAATTTACAAGAAATACTTATTTTACTTAACCGTATCGCCTACGTCCCGAAGCCACGCAAACCACCCATGAGATGTGGGCAGCATTAAACGGAGCTCTAAACGAAGAGGGCGGACCGCAGACTCACGTTCTAAGTTCTAGTCTAGAATTATTAATTAACTCAATGGTAATTGCATTCCTTTGGATGCGGCGAGCGGAGTTATTTTAGCTTAATTAATAAGTGACAAAGAGGAACTTAAAATTTAATTCTAGGGACTGTTTCCTTGGCGGTAAAGTTTTATTTTGAAACTTAGCTTTCTTTGAAATAAGATGATTCATTATATAAAAAGGGAAATTCGTTCATCTCTCCTGCCAAATCTCTCTCTCTCTCTCTCTATCTCTCTCTCCAGCAAAAATAAATACTAGTTGTAATTGTTTTGTTATTGTAATCTTGATAAATAGCTAAAGATGCTGCAACTGTGGACTTGACCACGCCGCTAACTTTTCGCAATGCAAAGAGCGGCTTAATTATTTGGAACGCATCAAGTCAAAACGGGAGTCTTACCGCAACGCTACAGCCAATAACATTAGAGGCGCCCCAAAGCCATCCTCCAAGACGACCATAAACGTGCCGTTGACTCAAACGCCTGCCGAGGAACTGAAGCGTCCTATGCCTCAACAACTGCCCCCGCGACCCAGCGATAGAGCATTGCTGGCCAATTCGTCCGAGGGTGCCGCTAGTCCACTGCGTGATGAGGCTACAAATGAGATCCTCCAGATACTTTCAACAATAAAAGCCCTTAAACAGGAATTCATCAAATGTGAAACCATTATGGACAAAGTCATCTTAATTATTACTCATATTGGTCATTATGTTTAACAGAAATGTATTGCGCGTACTCTATTGGAATGCCGATGGCATTCACAAAAAGCAACGGGAACTAGCGGCGTTGGTGGTAAGTGATATTAATATTGATATCATCGCGCTCAACGAAACAAGACTTACCAAGCGGCTCACTCTTGGCATCCCTGGTTTTTCTTGCTACCGTATTGATAGTCGTACTGATGGCTCTGGGCAAGGTGTTGCTATCATGGTCCGATGTGATATTGAACACACGCTCATCTCTTCACCCCCAACGCAAAACCTAGAAGCCATAGGCATATCTCTTACTCTGCCCAGCGGTAACATACTTGTTTACTCAGCATACCAATCACCTAACATGTCCCTCCTTGCCAGTGACGTTAGCACCCTCACGTCGTCAGGTAACAGGGTACTCATTATGGGAGACCTTAACGCTCGTCACCCATATTGGTCACCTGGTCCAATCAACACACATGGTAGAACTCTCTACAACCTTATGCTTCATGAAGAAATCATCATCCATGGCCCTAATGAGCCTACCCTCGTACACTACAATGGGGAAAGCTTACCTACTATCCCTGATTTGCTCCTTTCTAAAAATGTACATCGTGTTGAATCTATTAGAACCATTCACGCACTCTCATCCAATCATTTACCTGTTTTTGTTAATCTTGCCATCAAAACACATCGCAAACCCATCCAGAAACTTAATTATTCCAAGGCTGACTGGAATGGTTACCGTACTTTCTTAAATGATAACATCCATCTGCATCAACAGGCATTCAGATCTGAAAACGATATTGATTCAGCGATCTCCTACCTCCAATCTACCATTATTACAGCTAGAGACGCTAATATCCCCAAAACAACACTTAAACCCTGGGAATTCTCTCTTCCAAGGTCCATAAGAAGAAGAATTAGGGATAAAAATCGTCTCCGTCGCTATTCCGCTAAAGAACCTGACAGCTCTACCCGTAAACTGATTAATCTTGAATTTAAAAGACTCCAGCTAGAAATAAATTCAGCGTTAATAAGTCACCGCGATCGCCTTTGGGACCTTAAACTAAAAAAGGTAGACAACCCCTGCACGAATCTATGGCGCATCGCCAAGGGACTGAAGTCGAATCCTTCCTCATCTATTCCTCCCCTAAAATCTGCAACTGGCACTCTAAGCGCCAATGTCAAAGAACAGGCTGACCTCCTAGCCAATACTTTTCATGACAACATGCTCCTTACTCACGATTGGACTAGTGATCAACAGGACAATGTCATTGCCTCCCTCAACTACATAAATGATGAGTCTCCCAACTTTTCTCAAGTAAAACTAGTCAGACCAGCCGAGATCACTAGATGTGTATCTTCACTCAAGATACGAAAAGCTCCTGGTCCAGATGACATCTCCAATCATCTTATCAAACGACTACCCCGAAAATGCATAGTCCTCCTTGCTAAAATATTTAACGCGTGTTTACTTACCGCCTACTTTCCCAACATGTGGAAAACTGCAAAAGTGGTTGCTGTGCATAAACCAGGTAAAGACCCTACTGATCCTGTTGGCTACCGCCCGATAAGTCTCCTGCCTTGCTTGGGCAAACTTTTTGAAAAAATTCTATTCTATCGACTAAGTCGGGCCTCTGATCCCATTTTAATCGATGAGCAATTTGGCTTCCGTCGGGCTCACTCTACCACTCAGCAACTAGCCAGGGTAGCCGAGACTGTGTCCCATCGACTAAATATGAATGAATCCACTGGTATGTTTCTTCTCGATATAGAAAAAGCTTTTGACACAGTCTGGCACCAAGCACTCATCCACAAGCTTCTGCTGACAAGCGTCCCTCTTCCCTTAATTAAAATAATACAATCTTACCTGTCACAACGTTCTTTTAAAGTGTATATAAACAAGACAACCTCTGAATCTAAGTTAGTCCTAGCCGGTGTTCCCCAGGGCTCGATCCTCGGTCCCCAGCTCTTCCTGATCTTCCTGAATGATATTCCCATACAGACCCGTACAAACATAGCATGCTTCGCCGACGACACTGCTTCATTCACGTCTTCAAATGACATATTACTTGTTATAGATCGCCTTCAACTATCCCTCGACCTATTGCTAGACTTCTTTCAGCGATGGAAGTTAAAAATTAACGCGTCTAAGACTGAGGCAATTATGTTTACCAGACAACGGTCGCTTCCAAGTCGAACCCTCAAAATCGAAGGTCATGCGATCCCATGGAGTCGCTCTGTTAAATACCTAGGCACCATGCTAGATACTAAACTCAACTGGACTGAAAACACCCAAAACCTAAGACTAAAAGGAACAAAAGCATTAAATGCCTTATCCCCTATCCTTAATAGAAAGTCGTGCCTCAGTAGTAAAACTAAATTAAATATTTACAGTACCTTAATACGTCCCTGCATAACTTATGCGTGCCCCGTATGGAGCAGTACATGTCGCACTAATTTCAATAGCTTGCAGGTTATCCAGAATAAAGCTCTAAAATATGCCTTCAATACTCCATTATTAACAAATTTACACAAATTACATATTAAAATCAAGTTTCCTACCTTGTACGAATTTATTTTCAAATTATCTAAAAAATTCTATTTACAAAACAATCATTCTAATAGTAAAAATAAACATATCCAAAACATTTGCAAAACTCGAAAGAAAAACTTAAACTTCATCGACAAATATCATCGTTATAAATTACCCCATCACTTGTTTCTTGAGTGCGATGAATAGCATGCGTACACTGGCCCGTGCAGGCTCGCGCGCATTGCGCGGCGCGTCGCAAGCGAATCTCGGCCTTTTACCATAAGTGTAAGTGCGGAGACCGCATGCGCCGCGCTCGCAGTGGCCGCGCGAGCTTGCGCGAACTACCGCGCCTATTGATGCGCTTACTTACCTACTACGACCGCTCTAATTGTCCTCGTTGCTAGTGAAATTAACTGGTTTCGTAAAATTAATCTTACTAGTACCCGCTTTATTTGCGACTCAAACAATTAAGTTGGCTTTCTTGTTATAATTTTTTAGCTATAATTTATTTACATAAAATGTAATGCTCAACTAAAGCTTGCATGAAGTCATAATAAGATGATATGTTTTAAATGGTTCAATAACCTATGTATGTTACTATTAGTTAATTACCTTTATTTAAATAAGTTTAAAAAGCGCATAGCGCTTATAAACGTGTTTACATTTATGTTTAATATTGTCTAGGATGAATGTACACTGGATTTGTATTACTCGTGTTACTTAATTTCATAAATAAAGATATTTTAAAATTGAATTGAATAACAAAACAATTAAAACTAGTATTTATTTTTTATTAATAGACGAGCAGCCTGTAGCTTATGTGTCTATATCAGTGTATATACACTTATATACTTTCTTTAGCTGATCTTCTAAATTCTATAGTTAATGAGCATAAATAACTCATACAAACAATTGTCAAATTTCATTAAGATCCGTTCAGCCGTTTAGGCGTGAAAATGTAACGAAAAATATACAGACAGACAGAGTTACTTTGGAATTATTATTATTATGGTATGGATGGAGGTTTGATCAATTTGAGCAAACCCGCACAAGGTCATGTAAACATGTCAAACTCAATCTACGATGACTTTTGATTCGGACAAAAACGACAAATAATTTCGACGTCTTCGAAAACAAATCCATAAATACACATAGACAAGTTCCCTAATGTATTTCGTCTCGATCCCTGCCGCAATTTCCTACCTTTTGATTGCTGAGCTAATAAAGTTGCGGTTTCTTAGTAGGTACCTTGAAAATTTTCCCTTTACACAAACACAAAGATGTCTAACAAAGTCGAACAAAGCATTCGTCTCGCGCCAAATTTACATTAATATGAGATTTTCGTTATTAACAATACTTAAATACCTTCATTCAAATAGGTTTAGTTCTAACCGAGCCCAAATTTGAAATTATTTGCTGTTTAGCACTAGTGGCCAGAATTAGACAAGAACTAGACATTAGGAGAATATAGTTATTTGAGACGGAAGATATAAAAAATCGTTATGAAACTCCAAAGGTCCGGAAAGACTCCTACCTACTCGGCTGATTATAATATTCGGTACTAAAAAGTTACTATGAGGACCCAAAACCTAAACTGTTCCTTAATTAAAGTCCAAAAGTTATATTTAATTATTTTCCCATATATTCCAGCCTTTTAACTATGGTCGCATTAGGAGCAAACCTTTCAAAATCGCATCACAAGAATGCTTTCCACCCCGTCAAACAATTTGTTTGAATGCCACGAGTTACCGCGTGTCTTGTTAAAATCAAGGATTAAAATTTAAATTTGAGAAGTCCCGAGGCGAATAGGTGAAACGAAATAAATATGAATATGAATGGAGAATCAGACAAGTAGGTTCCTACTCTGGCAACGGGTTCCGAATTATTAAGTTTTGAAGAGCGCGTACCGTCGGGATGAAAGAATTTTCAGAAATTTCGTGAATATTCCGTCTAGTGCTAACGTCTAACAAGCTTGTCATTTTGTAACGTCGACTGTCGAGTAGCTACTTAGCGTTTTGTTGGTTGAGGGGTTCAGACGTTAGTAACATGTACCTTAATCTAGTTAGATTTAAATTTATGTTCATATATACAGGGTAATTAGTAATTCACTGACACTGCGTGAACTGTCCAACATCGCAAAAACGTGATGTTGGGCAGAACCTGCAAGATAGTTTTGAAGACGCAAGCTCTAAATTTTTTAAATTGGTATTGATAGTAGGTTAGGTTAGTTCCAATCAATAATCGTTCCTTAGAACGGCTTTATTTCAAACTAAACTTAAAAACCGCTCTGCATTGAATTATTAGTGGGTGTGGGGAGTGGGAGGTTGCTTGGGTGCCGGACATTACTGTTTTTACAATAAAAAATATTAGAATGAAGACCTAGCGTCTTCACGGTGATGTTCGTTCGTTTTGATGGACAGAACCTGCAGTTCTCTTATGGTCAGTGAATTACCAATAACCCTGTATACATTTGGAGCCTGTCCAGTTTTTTAGCATATTCTCTTCAACTGTTCTGTTTCACACTGTTCTACTGTTCACTACTGTACTTTTGTACTGTTCCTCACCAGTACAATTACTGGTGAGGAAGACGTTGCTTCTACTTAAGGGAGGTGACTTTTAACCAGGTGTGCTCATCACTATCGAATTTAAGAATGACATACGAAAACTTATCTTATGGTTAAAAAGCTCATAAGTATACACCACTTACACGGTAAAAAAAAGCTGTAGAAAAAGACCAAATAAAAAAAAGCACCAAGTTCCTTAGTGGAAGCTTGCTTTAAAACTACTATTTATTGTTTTCCTTGACATGACTTCAAAACAGGTACCCGGCTTTCACTTCTTTGATTAAAAGCTTAATTTTGCCCTGCCAACGGTACTGCACCCAGACATCTCGAATCAACGAGATAGGCCCGAGACAATTTGCCAAAACGTATAATTTCGCCCCGGGCAGAGTTGACCGCGATGTGCTCGGAATCGTAAACGCCTGTTTAGTGCGAACGAGGTGAAATACTCCGTGAAATATTACCCTTAGATGACTATAATCAACGGTGGCTTTTGTTGCTATAAACGGTAAATATTTGCGAAATTTCGATTTTACCCCATTTTGCTACTTCTTGCTAAAGTAAAGGATAACCCGAAGAATGAACAGAATGGCTGGAAATAAAAACTTCAACAACATTATCACGGAACTATTTCAAAAAGTTTTACTGTGTATTTAAAATTCGAACGTTTTACTCTTTTTTAATTGCTGTTGCAACAAAGAGATCGAATATTCCGAAACAAGAGAATTATCAAACAAGGTAACAGCAATTTTGGTAGCTTTGTTAATGTAACTTTGACAAGAACTAAGAAGGTCTAAATGGATGAAAACTCTTCTAATATATCTTCAGAATTTTGTTCATAAGTTTATTATACGCTAGTTCCTATTAGGTAATTCTGATTTGACGAAAAAAAAAGCACAATCTTGTCTCCTTCCTGCGTTGCATATCAAATATATATAATAGCTAGGGCTCAGTTTAGCAAAACTAACTGTTACAAATGCATAAATACTATTTAACGGGTATTTATCGCGTTTAATTACCTTATTTTCCCGACGTTTCGACAGGTTTACACATTGCCGTGGTCACGGGATGATGGGTCATCCCGTGATCAGATCGCGCAAGTTTAAAAATATTAACTGTTACAAATAGATAGGTAGATGCTTAGTTGAAGCATTTTAGACTCGCTTTAAATTAAACACACGAACATGTTTATTTATTTCAACAGCTTTCGCTCCGTACAGGTGTGTCCAAGTGGTCTTCAATATTGAATGTCAATTTCAGTGAAGTCCAGTCAACTCAATAATTTAAGGTGACTAACTTCAAAGTAACTTGACCACATGTCTCGCCCATAAGCTAAACTGAGCTCGGGTAGACGACCATTAATTTGAAAGCACCTAACTTTGGGTAAAGGTGCTAGCCCATTGCCCTTTATCCTCCTCACTATGGATATATAGAACATTATAACTCATTCTTAATTACTTTTGAACAGACTACTTAAACATACTTTTAAAAGTGAATGAATTTGTATACATTAATTACTATGTTAATACGGTTTTCCTTATACTGTTTTCGCTTTCGTCCTGATCGTTATGTCCCATTTCTCTTGGGACATCTTCTTTTCGAAGTGTAGGTAGTTCAAAAAAAGATCACGCGTAATTATTTGTCTTACTCATTTGTAACAGATATTCGTTGGCATTTTGTGCCAGGACAAAGTGTAGTGGTCTGACTCCTTAGGTTCTCAAATTAGGACGCAGTCCAACAAAATCATTTATATCAATTCACGTCGACCGTTGGAATTATTAAAACCGCAGCAAACTACGTTGTGTAGAGTTGGTACCAACAGTGGAAAGAAAAACAGTTGGGTCAACTATATCCTTTATGAAAATAATTTTCGGTTTATATTTTTGTAGAAATCATGCTTTGCAAGATTATAAACCTTTTTACCCCACACTGCAGCTTTTTCTCTTTTCTTGTTTTTCATTGTTGTAACCGTACATTTAATTTATTTTTGGCTTTTCTAGTCCTATTATGCCAGTCTGGTAGCTTTCGGTTTTCCATTTTCACTTTTTATAAAATGTTAATTATTTGTTTAAAAATCTATGCCGTCATGAAACCTTGTACAATGGCAAATGAAACTAGCTTTACTATATGAGCTTTTCCCAAAGCTTCTAATTAACTCTGGTCAATCGTCGCACCCTGTAGCAGAGTCGTGCTCTCAACCATATCCATCTGGAGCCAGTTAGGTATCCCCTCGTTACTATGTTGTCCTGGTATATTGGACTCTAGATATAATCATCGCATATTTTACCCTATTAGTAGGATGTTTGTGTGTGTGTGTGTGGATGACTTGTGTGAGTACACAACACATTAAAATCTTTGAATAATAGGGCGTTAGGTATTCGTCAAAGAAATCTGTAGATACTACTGCAAAACTGCAAGTATATTAAAATTCAACATCAACTTCTTCTTTATGGTGCCATTTGCTTTTCGCCGCGACTCAGTGAGTGTCGTGGAAATTAAAATTATGACACAGGAGCAAATGTCAAAGTCAAAAGTAAAGCGCGACGGATGACCCATTCAGAAATAAAAATAGTCAATAGTCAACATGATACTAACATTGTTCATTCATAATGTGGTAATTACTAAACAAAACAAAAGAGTTTTGAGATAAACCCTTTCAACAATTTATCTCGACAGATAATAACACTGCAATTTTCCGTTATACCCAAAGTGACAGGCAAGTTCGGCGTCTCCACAGCTGTCAAACTAACTTCAGTTACCATCTTCTAATTACTTACTTCATCCTGTCACCTGTTACTGACATGCAGCCAGGATATGCAGAGCCCCAGACTTTATCAAAAACACATAGGATCGAAACATTAAGGGTAAATACAGGGTTCTAAGTAAAATGGTAGTAAGTGCTAGGTGAAGTGAGATTCGCGGAATAGATGACAGGTCCATTAATAGCAACGGATCGAAGAAATTCTAATGTTTGCGACAGCGTAAAGCTTTTTTTTATAAGTACTGTAATAAGTTCATAATACCTTAGATAGGCTAAAGTTTACGCCTAAACGTGTTATACCTGTTGTAACTACAATGTAAAAATAAGCAGGAATGCTTTCGAATGGTTCGTTGACGAAAGCCGGACGGATGTTTGTCTCTTTCTAGAGAGATTTTACTAACACTACTACCATAATTTCTCTCAAATTATTGGTAGTTACGGTCGGGTGAAGAGCACGTTTAACTTTGAATGTATTTCAGTGCGAATCATTTCAAAAAGTAATAAAACCCAGTTCTTTTGTCTACACTAGTATGTGATACGCCTAATTCTACGTTCAAAATTGCATTAAATTTTTTTTGATAGGAGTTCTTGGTACTTCGCCGTCGAAATGTATCTATATATTTTGACCTTAACGAGTAGAGATATCAATAGCCAATTTTATCTTACTAATTTAAACCAGCTTTAAAATGATTTATGTCATTAAACTTTTAAGACTGTTTTGTTTAACAAAGCTCTTTAAAATATATTGTTTTAACGAAGCCAATCAGAAGATTTGCTTATACTTAGCGAGTCGTGAATCGCGATCTAATTTCACGCTTTATACTCGTGTACTTTATTAATTACTAATTTGTATTAGAATTAAATTTCGAATGTTTTCATTGTATTCTAAGGAGAAAGGCTATCAGTCAGATTATCAGTCTTTTGTTTTTTTATTATCTCTAAGAAGGTTTCGCGCGACGTAGTTTTACTAAGTATCGATCTATCATAAAAGTCTTGTATCTAGTGTTTAACTACTTTATTTATATTGGTGCGAGGAACCTATATATTTTTTCATTCATTTCAGATTTTTTTTGTGCAAGCTCATAAAAGGAACATAGGTACATCATGGAAATATAAAAATTCTAATGATCACAGTAATATTCAGTAGCTTTGTTTTTCATAACGTTCAAACAACAATGCAAGAGTCATTAAAACCCCAGCTATATACAGGCTGCTTCAATAACTTGTCCCCTCATCTAGCCACCGGTACACATCACCCTGTGTACAGAAACATTCAAACTTTGCAGACAAATTCGATCTGAGCGAATCGGACCACTATGCATACTACTAGTTATTATGCTATTGTACCCTGTAATACGGAGCAGATAAAGGCGGTAGTTGCCTGCATTGTTTGAGGAAATCAACGCAAATATTTCTGTATGTGAGAAAGTTTGGATATGATATGCAGAAATACCGATAACAATGGAGCTTCTTCGAGGTGTAGTATCGAAGTTGTTATCCAATTTTCTTGTTATTTTCATCCCGATGGGCTGAACTCGTTATTAAAATGGAAAAATGGTAAAAAGTCGAGAAATTCGTTGAAATTATTTTGTTGGTGTGGAAAGTTGAGAATTTGTCTATAAAACAATCATAGGTTTTTTTAGTGTAGCTACCGTGAAAGACTGCAAGTTTGCTGCATGTATTTTCTAGAAAAATAAAACGCGATAAGTATGACTGAGATTTTCGGAAAACAACTGTTTTCACTCTATGCACACTGTAGAGTAAAAACTTTTTGCTTCCATTGCATAAAACCTTTGCAGAGCCCTCTGTAGCGAACACGTTAAAAGTTCGAAATTCTCTAGGTTCAAATTAGCCAATCAACAACATTCAAAACTCTTACAACAAAAATCGTTTGAAAAAGGAACACCACAGAAAATAAGTAACTCCACACGTGCCAAGCCAATAGAACGAACCGGGCTTTGTGATAACATGGTACAGTAAACAAAGGGGAAGCCAAATCAATGCAATGCAAAACATCTACAGCGAAATTTCATTGTTTAACCATTTCTAATTAGAATTTTCTTCGCCGATTAACACAAAAGCATAACAGTTTTGAATTGATTGTTGCTCCCTTAAAATCTTTTACACTTGGCTTGCCGTTCTGGAGGAAAGCCGCTATAATTCGACATTATTAACGATTGTTGGCTCGAGATAACAGGATCATCTTACGGTATTCTACTTTGAAGTATTATAATTTTGTTATTAAATACTTGAGTTTCTAAACTTATTGAAATGTTTGGAATAAGCCTGCTTTTGTTTGTTCTTTATAGCAAGAGTGAAAGGTGTCTGCCTGCCTAGACCTTTGTAATTTATTATCGGTCAAATCGTCAGTTAACATCAGGGGATTTAAGGTTTGATAACGCATAAATTTTTAAATATAGAAATACACAAATAATATTAAAATGTTTCTTAAAAAAGTTACTAGTTTTAAGTATATATAGGAAGAAAGACGCGAAACGACGAAGACGCGTTTGCGAAAAACTGCTGGCAGATGCTGGATGCGGCAAGCTGAAGACAGGGCGCGATGGCGCTCATTACGGGAGGCCTATGTCCAGCAGTGGACTGATATAGGCTGATGATGATGATGATGATGAGGAAGAATGAGTGGTCATAGTTGATAAAGTTATTATATTTTGTCTTTGTGGTAAAATGTAAGAAAGAAACAAAGTAACTAAATGTTATTGCCAATCTTTTAGGATCATTCGTTTGACTTTTTTATTTTGACCTACCATAAATATTATTACTACATTATTCTCTACCATAAATATTATTACTACATTATTCTCTACAATAAATATTATTAAGCAAGTGGTTTACCTAAATAAGCGGTTTGTGCACATCAATAATTCTTATGAAATTTTCCTATTTTAAACTCAACTTTTCTCAAATTTTGGTATATTTTAAGATTATAGATGTAAGAACTCTGGTATTAAACCATTAGTAAACCAACTAATTAAAACATAGGGGCTAAACAACAAGTCGATGATTCTTAGGTATGTAGGTATATGACGACGAGAACTTCTCTTTATGGAAAACGCCTGGATATCGGCCGAGGTGTGGTACTCCTCTCTAATAGCTTTAAAAGCCACGCTTTCCGTCTTGCATTTTCTTCTTCCTCCTTCCTTTTTTCTGCCTCTGAAAAGATATGCCAACATAGAATCAAATGAAGATTATCTCTATAATTAACTAATCAATGGTCATGGTCATATCTCATGTCCATTCTAATTTGACAAGAGAAATAATTATTCGACAATGGTCATTGATTTAAGGTAGCGCTTTTACTGCCCAGCTTCTGTAGTATGAGTAGTAGGATTTGATTGACCAAACAAAAACCTTTTACCACTTTCATAAAAAAAATGTTGGTAAAAAAATATCAAAGTTTTAACAAAACTACATGTAAACAGTTAAATAATAACATTATTACTAACAAAGAAAATGACAGTAAAGTCATAGAAGCAAAATAGAACTATAATTTACAATCGAAACAATTGAGCTTATGCAGACTGGTGCAAACAATCTACAGGTAGCTCTACTTATCCTTATAAATACAAAAAATCAAAATTGTGGACTGAAAAAATCTTTTAGCTAAGGAACTGAGACAAAACACAAACTCCAGCTTACCAATCGCCTTTTGAATGTAGTGTCTACATTTGGGAGGGTTATACTCTGTCAGTAGCTCGTACCCATCTGGACACATGTAATGCGGCTCTTCAATGCTTGTGGGTTCATCTTCTACTAATGACGTAAAAAATATAAATAAAGCCAAAGAAAACATACAAATAAATACAACGAATAAAGTGAAACACAACTTCATTTTGCATCGATGGAGTGTGACTGTATCATTTTGTATTATTATATATTCTCTGTCATGTTTTTCTAATCCCCAAGACAAAGATAAAGAGGTTATCTATCTGCTGAGCAAAATCCCAATAACAAGCTACGTACAGATCCAATTTACCTAGTAATGTACAAGTGACGTCATTTGGTCATAAGGAAACTTAAAATTATAGAAACTAATTGGTTGGCCGAAGCGAGAGCAGATTGAGTTATCGAAAAGTCATGTTAGGAGTTATGTGCTCGATTTTGAAAAAAATAAGTTTGTAGGTAGTACGTTCAGACTATACGCACGGAAAGCATGTCAATACTCAATGTCTGAACGTATATACCTTACTGAATTAATAAAGCAGAATTTATAAATTTTCTATTTTGATGGTGATTCAACAACTTTGGGCATGTAGTTGTCTTACATTTATTTATTGATGACCGAGCAAAGCAACAAAAAAAAAGAAAATTCAAAAACTCACTTTCAAGAAATACTTACAAAAACTGATTTTTACGCACTGTTACGACCCTGAAGAAAAAAACTAACCTGTATCAACAAGGTGAGTTTTATTTCAGGGCCGTAACAGTGCGTTTTCTTCGTAATTTTACCCTTACCAAAGTGTACCAAACGTGAAGGTGGTACCTTCTATAATATTTCAGGGGATTACTGTCTGTTTTTCCATTTCAGCAGAAAGAAAGCGCATAGAAACTCTTCTGTTGGCATCATCTAGGTGTCAACAAGGAGTATCGATTCACTCTCGCTATCACTCGAGGTCAGCTGCGCGCGTTGCAGTAGGCCAGTGGAGTGGAGCTGCATTATAGTCAATACCGGGCTTCCTCATGACACTACCGTCCTTAGTCAACCTTCGTTCACCAACGAGTTTGATACAGAGACTTCTACCAAAGAGTTCGAAGATCAAAGCACGGACAAAAGTAGCCCGAAATGGTTTTAAAAATTACCTGCCAGTGCGTTCGGTTTTTTTTTCAAACATACTGACTATTTTATATGACAGAAGAAGTTCATATTAAGCTAACAATAATTAAGAAACAGTGATCAAAATTGAAAAGTGAAGTGATGAGTAAAGAAAGGCGGAAATTTTGCAACCTAAATCAATCTGAGCATAGTTTTGTAGTGCGAAAAGTTTTAATGATTGTGTGTGAATCAACAAAATACAAATCATGTTTCTATGTGTGCATGACATAACGCGTTAGGGCGGTCGCTATATTTGATTGTGACTATCCTGGACCATCCTATAAAAAATGCAAGCTAGAGCAATCTAAATTGATCTAGAAGATTGATCGAGATGAATATTGTTAGAGCTCCCACTCAATGTTTTTTTAGCTATTAGAAATACTAAGAGGTAACGTTGAGAATATGTCGAGAAGAAAATTACGGAAAAAAAAATGTTATCCTAATACTTACCTGAATCTATCTCGATGCTTCCATGAAGGGTTCCAATCAAAACTTAAACGTTTTAAAAAGACCTACTCTACCCAAATAATGAACAAAAGAAAGCGTAAACAGAATTTGTGTCTAGCAACAACAAAAAAAAGTTCTTATTGGTAGGTAAGAAAACCTTTAGTCATTCGGAATTGAGAAAGGCAACAAAGAAGCGACTGGCGATGCAACTGGAAGATTTAAGAAATGTTATTTTCTCGTAAGAAGAGGATTACGTAAGTACAACGAGAAAGAAGATTTAAAAGGTGAGTGCACAACCTATAAGTAGTTTTTCTTATCCGATGGTAGTCAGCCGTCCATTTATGGTCGCTCTACACACTCTTCAGGATCCATAGCTTTTATGTTGTAGGTAATTATAAGTAATTTAGATTATTTATGCTATGAATAAAATATAGAGATAAAAACATTTTGGAACGTAAAACCTCCAATGAGATCCAACAACTAGGAATAAATATTTATTTCTTTCTTCTTTCTTTCTTTCACTGTTTAGGACGGCTATTTATTTATATAGACACGCCACGTCAGATCCATTTTATAGAGGCAACTTAAATCTAAAATAGTATTTAGTAGGCACCTAACATTCTTCTTAAAACTGAAGCACCAAAGAGTAAAACTCGTACACCATGCAAATACAGCAACGAAAACTTAGCCAGCTCAAGCAATAGTAAGCGAGAACACCAGAGCGAATACTTCTGCTCCTCGTTTCATCATGATGTTCATCGGAATATCAGTGTCTTATTCTACCTGCGAATAGATATATAGATAAATAAATTATTACTTAATTGCACCACCAATACACATAACAATTAAAGAACAACTAACTAATACTTTAGTACGAACGAATACTTTATAAATAACTAATACTTGGAAGAAATCGCTTCTGAACTTCTTCTATTCTAATTTTATGTTAATGTCTACATTTATGTTGCTTTATTTTGTGGTGTTTATTAAAGAGTTTTGTATTGAATTGTATTGTATACTCTTTATTCAAAAACCTAGTTGATGACTAAGTTATTTCCTATAGACTGTAGTGTTGTTCCCAAGAGTCTTGTAAAGTCGTAAGGAAATATAGCGATTTGATATTTGGAGGACATATAGCTTAAAGCAATTTCGAATATGTTTGTATGAATAAATAAGAATTTAGAATTCTTGATTGATTTCTTTTGGGCCTAAATTTTTAGTTTGCCTCACCGAGTGTGTTCCTGGCATGAAACGAAATACTATTCAAATGGAAAGCGCAAAAAGATTACGTCTATGCTCAGCTTTCCAAAGGGTTCGCTTTTGTGATTAATCTACACCTCTGCGATATTGAGAAATCCGACCCGTAAGATTGGTTTGGGTCCCCTGGCAGCTTATACTGTAATAATGTTTATATTCCATTTACGGTTCTGGCGCAGGTTTCTATATTTTGACACGTTATAGGATTTGTGCGGTAATAAACTTAGGTTTGCTTAGTTTAAGAGTATTACGGAGTTTATGTTTGGAATGTCAAGCAAAATTGGGTTGATATTGGTCGGTCATAATATTCGCGATAGTTAAAAATGTTCCGCAATTTCAGAAAAAAAAACTATAGTGGTGGCTGATGTTAGGGCCTTACGATAGTCTTCATATCGCTTTTTAAATTTTTTGCATATCCCTCGTGGTTATGGTTTTTTTTATGGGGCCGCCCAGGTATATTCTCCATACAAAACCAAATAAAACATCAAAACCGGTCCAGAAGTGACGGAGAAATCGGTCAATTCACAATAATACGTACATACCTACACAAAGAAGGTCCTCCTTTTTTGCTCGCGCCAAGTCGCTTACAATACAGGTACACAAACTGTGCAAAGGTAAAAAATATCCCCGAATAAATCAATCAAGTTATTTTTATAAATACAAGTTAAATAATAATAATCAATCTATTAAATAGGTAAACATCGTCTTTAAAAATTATTATCCCGCAAGACCCTGATGTAATTTACATTGTCTCAAGCATCATACATTTTTCTAACAAACTGATGAGACATGAAATAAAACTAAGCACTTTACGTAAATCCCTATAAATTTCCGCAGAAAGCTTTTTCACGACGGCACTTAAACACAAACGTTCAACCATTCTGGTTTACCTAAACAAGAGGATTGCTATATTTGTAACAGCATTAAAGGTCTTGAGTTTTTTGTAGATTCTCTAAAACTATTGAAGCTAAAAATTTTGTGATGAAATATCAGAGTGATTTATTTTCTTTAGTTACCTTACAGGACTCTTGGACTAGTAACACAATACAAATTTCATAAGTAAAACTGGGAAATAAAGTGATCAATTAGATTTTTTGTTCATATCAAACCTCAATGATTTTAAGATAGGTAAATAGTAAGGATGAAAGAAAGTCTCAAACCGTATCCACCTTTGACGGTGGTGTGTAATTTTTGTAACTAAACTGACCAATATAATGAGAGCTTTTTCCATAAAAGAAAAGCAATCACGCTTGTTATTTTGATACTAGATGGTGCTGCACAAAAGTCAAGTGTCATGAAATAAACAACGATTTACTTTTCTGCTGCGATTTTCGACAGTTGAGTTTCATTCATCACCTATGTTTATATCTCAGTCTATATCTTAGTCTATGGCAACCACTTTTTTTATGTTGCATTGAAAAGCCCTCATTAAACATTATAAAGTGAGCAGTCGATACCTTTGGTTTATTGTCCTCCATTTAGGCATTTCACATAGTGGGACAATAACGACTGTTTTTTTTAAACGTTTGTTTTAGACTTACTGGATTAATATATACGCCTACATGATGGTCATAAGTATTAAACCCGCCACGTATCCTTGGGGTGGATACTACTACGTTACGGCGTAATTTTGTGTACACAGCGAGCGTTCATGCAGTTAGTACGGGGAAACAAACAAACATCAAAGTGTTTCATTTCCTTTAGGCCTTACAGGACTCTTGGACACAATTTAAATGACATAAAGTAAAACTAAGAAATAAAGTTATCACTTTTATTTACCTTGTAAGGTTGTTAGTTTTCTAGTTGGAGCAAAACTCGTCGCAAGCTTTTTTATCATCTGGATAATCTAATATTTTGTAAAAAAAAATAGGATGTGTTTTATAATTTATTTGAAGTTAAAACTTTTGAAACAATCATGGTTATTACATAGAAATCATTTGAAACGGGATATTTACCATGATTCAATTTTTGAGTTTTCCAATATTTCGGCACAGTTTCATGCGCCATGATCACGAAAGAACTAAAGAATTTTATTTATTTGTAGTTATTAATTGATCATAATTATTATTGCAACTCCCTTGGAATTTTGTTGTAGAAGCGTATACGCCGCGTATAGTCTTTTCTGACTGCATGCGCTGCAGAACTCAAGCTAAGTATTTTTGATAGTTTATCTATGTGTCATCGAAGATAACTATTTAAATTTATTTCTAAAAATACGGTTTTACGTTTACATCAGCCATATTTTGTTTCACATCACCCGACCGAGGATAGAGCCCTACAGTACACTCATCGTAACTACAGACCCCGAAGACCGTTTCCCATTAATGTCAAGAAGGCGCTGGTAACAGGCAACGAGACGGATTTTGGCAAACGGCGTAAAATATCATGTTCACTGCGAATGTATATTACGCCACTGGTCAGTACCTGGCTATAGCTTGGTTTTGTTCAAATAGATTGAGCCGAAAGTTTTACGGCACAAGTAAAACCACGAGTATTCACTAGTTAAATAAATAAGATGTAAATAAGACTAGATAGTGTGAATGCATTCTAGTCGTAAATCACCGGAGATTATCTTCGTCTACGTCCATGTTTCGGTCTGGGCATGAATAATTTATTTTATACCTTATCGTGGGTAGATCACGACCGTTGTGGGAAAGTTGCATACGCTTTAAGCTTATGTTTAGTTTGAGCTCAAACTTTTCATAATCTGTACGATATTTGAGTTTTAGATTATTCGGTCATCATACGTCACACTATTACAGATTACAGTCTCAATGAGTTCTTCTTGTTAGGTGTGGTGTGGTGTGTGACGTCATTGCTCAGAGCACGGACAGAGATTATCGTTTTGGCGCGCCATCATTTTATTGAAACTTTAAAATTCGTTTTTTTAACTAATACAACTGGCCATAAAGAAATATGAATTACACTTTGCATTATTTTTATCAGGCAATACGTTAGAATCATTTCCCAGTAGTAGTCAAGTAACGAACCGAACCGATTGGGCAAAAGTCATAATAATATTTTTGTCCTTTTTCCTTGATTTTCAATTCACTTTTTTTTCTCTTCCTATCCAAATTCGCGACATAAAATACCACTTATTTACAGACGATTTTAATAAACATTATGATAAACGCTCGCTGTGTCGAGATTTATCTACCACGTGTCGGTTCTAGCTCCAATACTCGGTGTAATCTTAAATTTATGGTCACAGGCAATGCGATAAAAATTGTAACGCCCCGGGTATATTTATCGGCCAGCAATGTGATCTTTTTCTGTTTTTAGATGTTTACTTTTGTACGATTACTTTGGTAGTGCTTTCAAATGAATTAATTGACTTCACATTACAAAATACAAAAAAATCTTTGAATTTACAGAAAAAGTTCTACTTTGTTTAACAGAAGACGAAGAGACAATACCTGAAAAATTAATTTTGCAATTCAATAACTATGGTATGGTAAAAATTGAGCAGTACAAAAAATGGGTAGTAACAATTAAATCATCTGACCTTATGGATGTTTTTATGGTTACACGTTAAGCAATCGGTAGAACGCAAACAATCCAAATATTTCACAAAAAACTTTCGTTTATATACCCATGCATTGCAGAACAAAAGCTTTTTTAAACCCATCAGTATTGAGAGTAATTAGCTTTACGTATCTCATGCGAGCAGCTTCGTTATTTGCAGCAAATTCGGAGTATTTTCACGTATCCCTAGGATTTTCGTTGGGCAGACTGCGGTGAGGTGCGATTGAAATTTTTCGAGTGGAAGCGACAGCCATTGAAGATGCGATATCACTGGAATAGACTCCGGAGACCGGCTAGTATATTCTGATGAAGTGGTTACATGGTGGCTGAGTCATCACAAATCGAATGAAAAATAAGATAGCATGTACCTACGTATAGTACAGCCAATCAGCTACAGGAAAACGAACCTGCACATGTGCGCCACGGACACTGAACGATCAGAAGTCTTAAGCTAGTTAGTATGAACAATCGACAAGTCGTGGTATAACTGTACTTAACAGAACTAAACCACCACGATAACGTCTTTCGCGTTTTCGTTTCCATAATTGGAAAAATTAAAAAAAGAAATGTTGATAAAAATAACAATTCAAGTAAAAGTTTACTGCGGTACCCAAGCGTTAGAAATATTAAATATTCTTTGACACAAAGCCTCCATCGCGGAGACCAGAATTGCTGAGAATATTTTTTTTTCTCGAGTATCGTTATAGGTTTCTAGTTAACAAGGTGACAGCAGTTTATGACTACAATAACGGCATCAAATCACCCAAAATCAGGGAGAAAAGCATTGAGACTTCTTTTGTTTTCAAAATAAAATGACATAGAATTAATATAAAAATAAGAAAATTTACCTCTACCAGTCCCAGATTTACTATGATCCCGTTCAAAGCCACATCCATTGAACTATACTCAACAGAACCCAGTACTTTCGGGGTTCAGCACAATAAATAAACTCCAGAGACACGGCAATGCTGTCTGCAATCCTGGCAATTGAAATTTTATCCCGGCTTTATGTCCATTGGTTTCCAATAAAATGTTATAAAATAAACAAAATATCGAAAGGGTGAAGATTTAAAATCATAACACTACGACTTCAATATTATGATCATTGATATAGGTTTTACATACTCGTTCTTCGAAATAGAATGCTACTGGCTTGGAAAAATCCCAATTTATTTCGGAATCCCTAAAGTTTCGCCTCTGTTATGTAAGTAAGATATGGATAGTTTTGCTTTGCCGTTTTCTAAACAAATTGAGTGCATGTGCATAATATAAAAACTTAAACAGTTTTCAAAGTAAATGTGTGTATTTTTGAGAAACAGCCATTGTAGCTAAAGCACGAATGCTTTTTAACCCTTTAGTATTCTGTGTTACCATATGGGCCACGAAACAATTTCCTGCTTTCAAGCAAGAAATTTTCGAAAAAAGTACTGAATGGTAAATTTGTACCATCTTTTGTAACTTTAAGGGCCTATACTACCTCAAATCACTCCACCGGATCTCCATATCTACCAAACTACTGCTACTAACTGCTACTTACTACTACTACTAACTAAACTACTACTACTAAGAAACTACAACTACATATAACTTTGAAATTTATATAAGTTTAGTTCAGGGCTTAATTTATGTTAGTTCATATGTATCGGAAACACAATATCATAAAATTTTCTCTATAGAAAAAAATCTCATAGTTACCTTTAATTTTTTTAACCTTTAATTTCTCAATAAATACAGAAGTCAAGATCTTGAGAATAAGCACGGTGTTTGAACTAAATTTAAAGGACATTATATAAGTATTAATAAGTGAAATTCTTTGCCTATCCTTTTCATAAAAGAGCGTCGTAGTACAGGCTCTTAAGATGAAATCACACCTTTACACTGTTGTCTCGTAAAGGTATCCTTCAGCTTTACCATTCAAATTTTCTCCTTTTAAAAGAATCACGTCCCACCACGCGATAAAATTACCCATCTGATCTATGATGATGAAAAAATGATGAAAAGCTATTCACACGTCACCACACCACGACACAAGGGGTGAGATATAAGCAAGGCAACCTTCAATATCCATTATGAACTGAATAGCGGCATCGGCCTGTCCTGAATACAAATACTTTGCCCCTTGTGGTACTTCATTTATTGCCTGTGATGTGATCACTCCAGCTTTTTGCTTAATTAAAGGCTTACATTAGAATTTAGGTCGTTAAAAACCTGGGACCTCTTTTGGACTGAATTTATCTTATTTTAAAAATCTACCTGTTCATGTCCTGGCCGCTATCATCTGCTGTGCGTTTTTTACCACGAGTATATACCTAAAAGACACTTATTAACTCGTGCCTTGAAGAGACCCAGGTTGTAGTTGGTCTGAAAAATAATGGTCAGTTTCGTTAGTTCTTGTAACTAGATACTCGTTTGTAGCCACCGAAGTCATAACTTTACCAAATTCAGCCCAAATGTCAAAGAAGGTCTCTGTATCCACCCACAAGAATTTTATTGCTAGTTTTAATTAGAATTATCAAATTTACTGATTACAGAAATGTATTTGAGCACAGAACAATATTTTTTGAAGGGTCTCGTCACTTACCTTCCATTCCATTATGTCCATGGAGCATATAATTTGATTAAACACACAAAGAAATATGCAGTCAATCCCTTTTTATAAAAGTTTAAAAATATTCCACGCAATCCGATTTCTCTACCAAAATAGTGTCGCCGCGATAAATAATTCAAACATCAGTTGAACCGAGTCATGCTCAAAGATAATCTGTTATGATTTATGCTGAAAGTGAAAAGCTACCTGTACGCTTAGTACGAGTGAACATTTACCAACGAAAAAAGTTTTCGAGAGCTCGATAGACAATAACTTTTATCTCGCTTGAACGTACAAAAAAAGAGTGAGAGACAATAATCCGTGAAAATAACGCTAAAATTAATATCGTGTGAAATATAGATACTACGATCATTAAACTAATTAAACAAACTATTAAACCGCTGTCAAACTACGAAAATTAGTACACGAAAGTTACTCTTAACCGGTAGAGGCGCTGCCGGGCACCAAATGTATGGAAAGAGACGATAACTTTTTTCGACATGGTACACTAATACACTACTGGTGATAAGGACTCTGGTCTGTCAACTCAGAATCTTGTTTGTGAATGATGAGTTGTGAAAAATATGTTATGCATAGCATGGCGTAGTTTGCACACTTTGAAAAATACTTCCTGAGTTGACAAGAGATACCTGGAGCTGTTCATATTTTTTTCTGCTGACTCATGAAAGTTATGAGAAAAGCTGAAGATGATCGATACATATATATGCGTCGATTCTGATTGGCGATCTCGGTGGCGCGGCGGGTGAAGGTCCGCCTGTGACGCAGGAGGTGGTGAGTTTGATTCCCGCCTCGGGACAAAATGTTTTTTCGATCTTGAGATATTTGTTTCGGGTGTTCTGGATGTTGTTTTCTATGTATACTAATGTATAGTAAAAATAAAATGTATGTATGTATGTAGTGAATAGTATTAGGTACATATATGAGCTATCTAATACTCATAACACAAGCTCTGTTTAGCTTGGGGCTAGATGATGGTGTGTGCATGATCCGGCTCTGTTGGATATCAGACAAAAAAGTTGCTATGTCTCCTTCTCGGCTTCTCGTTACAAAATGTTTAGTATTGGTGCTTTGTTTAAATAAGTATACCCTGATGGAATTTCATCCCCAAGGAAATTATAATAAAATCGATAAATCAATACCTACCTTCTTCATAATCATCCAATCACATACATGCAAAATCAAAATGTATCCATAAAAATGTGATTTATAAATATCGCATGTCAGCATCTAATAAAAAGAGATCGTGAAATAGAATAAAGCAATTTTCCTAATGCATGTTATGAAAAAGCTCTCTCTTTTTTACATGAACACCCAAATGGATCATAAATCGCTATTGAATATAAAATCAAAACCTCGCGTACCTATTGATGAGAAATTGCTTTGTTTCGACCACTAATCTCCTTTTCTGAATTTTCTATTCACAATGTTTTGAATTGAATCGGCCTCAATAAGTTATTGTATATTTATTGGGATTTTCATTTGTTCGGTAAGTGGTTGGTGACTTAATGGACAAAATCACACGAGTTTTTTAGTGTTTAAAATTTTAGATTCAGGCGTTACTTTGCGGAAATCCATTGCAAAATATAAGGATTAAAATATTTAGTAACAATTCCGCGAAAAAAAAACTACAAAAACTAAATACTAAATATTTTCATCCTTATATTTAGTTATTGTATATTTATTGGGATTTTAATTTTTTCGGTAAGTGGTGGTTGACTTAGTGGACAAAATCACACGAGTTTTTGTTTTTAAAAGAGGGGATTATGGAACTCAATAGACACATCTCCAATTTTTGTATCTTACTAAGTCACTAAACGATCTCGAGAACCGTTGTGTAACAGTCGGTGTGTGCCACTGCTGGCCTATGGTCTTCTACGAGCGTCGTCGTGCAGCTCGAACATGGAGATGTGCGTCATGGGCAATTAAAGTGCTAACTATAACGATCTCGAGAACCGTTGTGTATCGGTGTGTGCCACGACTGGCCTATGGTCTTCTACGAGCGTCGTCGTGCAGCTTGAACATGGAGATGTGTGTCATGAGCAAATAAAGTGCTAACTATAACGATCTTGAGAACCGTTGTGTACCGGTGTGTGCAACTACTGGCCTATGGTCTTCCACGCGCACCGTGCATCTCGATCATGGAGATTTGCGTCATGGGTAATTAAAGTGTTAACTGTAACGATTTCGTGCATAGTTGTGTGCCACTTCTGGAAAATTCCAGGCGCGTCTCAATTTTGAGCCATCCACCTATCTATTCTTACTCAACTAATAATCCAGTTCGTTACGCCCACGTTTTCTCGTTCAACTTAATTTTTTTTTCATTATATAAACATAAAAACAGCTTTAATATCTCTGGTAATAAAGGCACTAAATTGTATTGTAAATTTGGCAAACCAAATTAACTTTTATAAGACCGTTCATTATAGTTCAACGCATAGTCAAATTGTATTTGATTTATGAATACTTCACAAATTGGGTATTGATTTGGTTAGAATTAAATTTATTGTAATGGTTCAGACTAGAGGTGAAAGGGTCTTAAATTTGAGTTACAGTGTTCACTAAAAGGATTTGATTATAAGTGTGATTCTTGATGGAAATTGAAAGGTTATTTTGGGAGATACCACATTATAAATCGGTTTATTTTTATCGATTTATATTCATAAATGTGACAATTAAGAAAGTTTGAATACTCAGTCGATGTAAATCTTGGATGTAAATTCAACAAAAATGTAAAAAAATTTAATGTTTTTTGAAGATGTGAAGTTATAAGATATTAATGCGCTACAACTACTAAACGGATCAACTGGAATTGTACTAAGATAATATAGTTCTGATCTGGAATCACTTAGGTTTTCTTTATCCTGCTGAATAACGTGCGAAGCTGATGTCAAAAGCTGTTAACTTATACATCATACAAATTTTATATAAGCGAAAGTTTCTGCCGTTGTGAAATGTTTGTGCCTTAATAAGATAACGCCAAAACTACTAAATATAAATAGTACAGGCTACATTTTGCACTGATGAAGTTGTGTGCCTATAATAACGTAAAAGCTAAATATTATTCCGAACAAGGCATGTGAAGTTCGGGGCAGAAGCTCGTGTAAAATATCACAAAAAACGTTATTACAGAGGTGGCGAAATCGAGTCAATTTCCATACGAAAACGTTTTCGCGTACTAAGGTGGATACTATTAAAGTGGCATTGTGCTCGTGATGTATGTTTTTCTAACATCAGTCACAGTTATGGTCGACACTGCTTCCTCGAAAAATAAAAACTAAGAAAATCCTATATATATTTTTCAACTTACACGATCTGAACAATGAACTTATAATTATAAATACTATTTAACGGGCATTTATCGCGTTTATTTACCTTATGTTTTTTTACACAATGTCGTGGTCACGGGATGGCTAAAAAATAATAAAGATAAATACTCGTTAAATTGTATTTATTATTATAGGAAAAGCCTCTAAAAATGTAACAGCTTTCATCAACCCAACCTTTTTTTTATTTTTTAGTATTCCAACAAAATATTGCTTCGCCTATTTTTAAGCTATCTTTCATCCTACTACAGCTTCTTCCTCAATACTTCATCATCTTATCATAATCAAAAACTTTCAAGTACACAATGTAAATTAAAAAAAAATTATATTATCCTCACAAAGAATGAATGAATCTTTATTGTACTTAAAACATAACAAAAATAAAACTTTACATCTGAACTACAAACATAATAAGTACAAAAAGCGGTATTATCGCTGAGAGCGATTTGTCCCAGGCAACTTTGAAAAAGCTACATGAAGTCAATTTGTAATAAAAATTTAAAAAAAAAACTTGCTTCGTCGTCATTTTGTCGAGTCGAAAGTTTATTCAAGGCACAGCCCTAAACATATTTCTCGTAAAATTTTGAGCGACACATGCCAGGAAAATAAGGGTTGAATTGAAGCGAGGGAGCAACTATTTGCAGGTGATTTTGTTGACACAGTGATTGATGTACTGCTAAATAGACCTGGGGAATTCATCCTGAGGGAATAAAGGTTATTCTCTGTTTAGGAACTACTTTGCTTCTTATGTTGCCAAGTGTCTTACTAAGTTTTTGCACATTCTGTAAACAGACAGACACACAGATATACACGTCAAACGTTCAATCACCCCTCGTATATGTGCGCTGTTTATAAATAAACTAAAAAATAGTAAAAATCGGATTTTGGCGAATAATTATTAGAAACACTCATACAAAAAAAAACTAGAGGCAAGATTCCTTTAAGACTCAGATACAACGAAACCACTACGTAAATTCAATTATTGATAGACATTCTAAAGATCCATAAGTAAAAAATGCAAGGTGTGAGTGTAAGTTTATTTATGAAGTGTGTAAAAATTTGTTCAACGAATAAAACAAAATATAAAGTAAAATTAAACACTAAAAATTTAAATAAATTAAAACTAAAGCTCTATTCTTTGCTCTAAAAGTAAAGGACATATTTCATAATTTTAATGCTCACAGAAAAGTAGCACAAAGAAAGCATGTCAACCACCCTTTTATAAAACAGGATTTAATATGCTATTCGAAGACAATAAAGCCACCATTATGCGAAATTGCCAGACGCGTGGTCATAACACATCGTAGAAGACTCAGTAAGACAGGTATAAGCCATTAGGGAATAATAAAACACCCTTATCGGACCGTTATACGCTCGTAAAATAACAGTTAGTCATATTAATGTGATGGATTGATAACGTCCGTGTTTTTCCGAGATTGTGGTTATCGTTTCGTAGAGGTGCTACGTGGCTACGAGATTCGTAGCAGGTTTTGTAGCTCGTTTTTTCTCAATTAATTTTATTGTGTTAAAAAATATTACAATCAAATAATATAATTAAATTAAAACTAGTATTTACAATTGAGCTAACTGCAGACTGTTGCAAACAATCTACAAGTAGCTCAACTGATCCATATCAATCCCAATCGCTAATCCTTTGAGCTATGTCTATCATTGTCATTGTCATCCGACAGAGAACCAAGGTTGGATCTCTGTTCGTTGAGAATCCTATTCTTCAGTGAAACTCCGAGCATAGTTCTCACCATTGCTAGCGACTTTAAACTGGTGGACAAGCCCTACCGTGAGTGCACACTGTCCACATCTCAGCTCCGTAGGTCATGACGGGTAGGACGCACTGATTGAAAACTTTCGTTTTCAAGCATTGCGGTATGGATGACGAGAACAATGCTAAAATTAAACCAGACTAATTGACCTATCCTACAAAATTTTAAAACAGTAAATTAAAGTGAAAAGCGTAAAAAAAATGTAAATACATTTTTCTAATAAAATAAAACAAATACTGGTTCATAATGAAAACTCATTCATTCAAATAAGTAAACTAACAGTGCCTAAGGTACCTTTCATTACATCATCATTTCATAGTACCTTCACAGTTACAAAGATTGAAATATCTACCAACGCATTACCCAACCACAGAATAGATAATAGATTCACCGCCTACGCAGTTTTTTGACCTACATTTTTGACCTCTTAAGCCCCTTCTGAGAATGCAAAGGAGTTCGTATCGTTAATAGAATTAACGATACGAACTCTTAAATAACGTAGATATTACATTTGTTGATGTTTTTTTGAACTTTGGTATGATAAGAAAGAATTGTTGAAATAATAGATGTAAGTTTATGTTAATACTAACTGTAAGTAATTGTTTCATAATATCCTTCTTGTAATTTTTTTGTTATTTTTTTTGGTAAGTAACTGGTAACAGTAAGTTTTGAACCTATTCTTGAAATAATAGCTGAAAACAAAATAATAAACTATCAACAAAATGTAACTAAAAGCGTTTTGATTTTCTGCCAACGCACCGAACCCTGAAACAAAAATTTAAAACGTTTAATTTAAACGAAATTAAGTTACAAACTAAATGAAGACTTTAGATATTGAAATTACAGCGGAGCGAGTTTCAAATGTATCGTTTTAAAAGGTAAACGAAGTCTTGAGTCTCTGGGGACAGGCTAGGCAACTTCATTTAGTTTCAGTTATAATTGGTAATAATATGCCACCTTTGCTTTATTTTTAGAATAGTCAAGTAAAAACAGATACAAGCTTGCTTTAAATATTGATTTCGATATCAAAATCTGTGATGTGAGATTAAATTTTCTTAGACTAAACCTATCAAATTAAAGCTTTAACACTTTCACTGCCTCTTCGGTGCAACCCGCGCAGGGGCGACTGGGGACCGGAGCTACAGCTACTAGGCAACGAAAAGTTTTGCAAATCACTTTTACTGCCCAGTCGTTGCGGCGCGACTCGCAAGGGCAGCTAGCAGTTAGTACGACTGCAAGAAAAGCACGTGAATCGTGGGCAACGAAAGTGTTACTTTAACCACTTGGTTACGTAAATCTAGGTGGTGGATAAATTCAAAATTCAAAGTGCTTTATTTCCTTTAGACCTTACAAGACTCTTGGACACGTCACAAAACTCAGATTACAATAAGTAAAACTAGGAAATAAAGTGATCACTTTGATTTTTTGTCCACTTCAATCTTTTTAAGGTAAAGTAAAGAACGCGAAACCTTTACCTTGTTAGAATGTTAGTTTTCGAGTAGATGACGAGTAGAGAAGAGATAGCGGGAGTATTCTTACCCATTCGTTGATTAGTGGGATCAAAAATATCTACCGACATCGTATAGTACCTACTAGTAAGTCCGCATATATTTTGCAGGATTATGCAACGCGTACGCCTCAAAGGGCATGGTAAAAGCCCTATTAAAATAAACAAGTACGGTTTCGCCCCATGGTCACGGGCAGTAATACAATCAGGAATGTATGTGTGCGTGAGGTGTGCTTGTGTTGGGCACTGGGCACAGTAGGCACGGAAACATCAGAACTTTCACTTTTATAAAAATATTGGTGGAAATGCAACATAAAAAAAGATACCTCATTTTAGATAGTTCGGACCAATATGCTCCCTGTTGCTACAACACCAGAAGTACTGACGAAAATCTTTTCACTTTTTCTAGATTATTCTGCTTGATTAAATCCCTGAAAGGCTTCCTGGATGAGTAAATGAACAGCAGCGTCAGCAAAGAGCGTTCTAAGGTGGTGACCTCACGTCTTGATGATGGAACCACAATCAGATGGAATATGTTTCAAAAACATCGAATCACTACGCGTCCATGACATTACATAAGCATGTACGGCATAAAAGACTTTTCCACCCTCTCAACCAAAAAGTTGCACAAAACGCATACTCTCTAAAAGTAAGTTTAATTTGCATTTTCTAAAAAATATATCTACAGAATGCGAATTTCGCTTTCCGCATTGCGCCGGTCGTATAGTTTTATTTTGTATGTATACGACTGCAGACGCTATCGATTTTGTCTGTGTTAGGGGGACAGTCTGATAATCATATTATATTGAATTTTAAATACAACGGGCTAGGGTTCTTTATGCTTTATACAAGAGCTAGAATTTCAGATCTACGGAAGTGCACCGTAACTCTTTGCTATAAAGCTTGTATTTGCTAGTTATGGGGTTCCCATCTCGCCCTGGTTGTGACCTTGAATTCCCCTTTTGAATTTGATATTACGTCTCTGGGCTTGTAACCCTTTACCATGGACTTGCTGATGTTTCGCATGTTTGGGGTATCTGCTATTCATTTGTGAGTTTGATGAAAATATTAAGCAGGTCGTGATATTAAAACAGTCATTTTTAAAAAACGACATGGAAATTAATTGTTTGCGCCCCGTTCCGGCAATCTTGAAGCCATCCATTCAACTCATTTGTTTAAGTTGTAAAATTTAAACAATAGAATGCGGGGAAATGCTATGTTTTGAGTTCCTTTGTTTTTCTTCGGCCATTATTTCATTTTTAACCTATGCAACTTAAAACAAAAGAGTAAATGGATGCATGTATTTTTTTTTTATTATATGCTCGTCAATTTCTCCCTCAAATATGGACAGATTTGGTATTAGGTTAAGGTAAGACTTTTTTGAAGTCACATTATGCATGTGACTTCAAAAAAGCTGATTATTTTTATTTATATTCTCTATTGATATAGAAATTATATCTGCATATTAATTTTAGTATTTATTGATGTTTAAATAGTGAAATTTTATTATGAAAATGTTGATATGTTAAAACTCAATCGCTATATTTCTAAACGTGACGTCACCGTTCAACGTATTGTCATGAAGCTATTAGCGTGATGTTTTTTTTTTAAAGAAAATGAAAGAAAATTATTTTTAGACAACACACAAACAACAAACATTGTGGTTTTTATCATTTATTTTGTTTTTTATTTTAATTTGATTGAAGGAACAGACGCTTTTTGAGTTGACAAAGGTAACGGTGACGTCACAAAATAAGGTCAGCGTTTTATCAATCGAAACTGAGATCTATTTTATTTTTTAATTTTTTTCATTAAAAAATTTATTGGTTTTATATTTTTCGGTGATCAAATAACATAAATAATCGATAAAAATCAAATAAAAAGTCTGCTTTTTTTTCACAATTGTATGGAGGAACAAGTACAAATCCCAAAAATTTCAATAGGTACTAAAAATAAATTACTTACTAAAGAATTTGAAATAGGTTTATTTTTTTTTAAACGAACAAACTATCAAGGTACTACTGTGACCGCGTGTTTCAAAAGTGGAATTCTTTCTCAGTTTTTATTTTTTATACACTTTCATTCAATAAACAAAAGGCAGCTGTCTAAACTTTTATTTTAGAGAGGCAACGATCAAAAACAATTTGAACCCGCCTAAAATTCAGATTTCAAATGAGTGTCTAACTCAATATGCACGCTAAAAGTTTTCTAATCAATTTAACTTATTCAATCAAACTAAATTGAACTCTATTATAAAGTGTAGAAGTCGTTGATCTACGGCTATGTAAAACAGATACATCAGTACTGTCAGTCTAGTAAATAACTTGAAAATGGGTAGATTCATCAAGCACTTGCTTGACAGGCGTCTACTGTTTGATTCACGAGAAAATTTTCGTATCTTACATGATTTGAATAAAATAATCATTTGTTTATTTTCCTATAGGAATATCCGTTTTGAATTTCGTAGTTATATCATCTCATTCATACTTCATTGAGTAGGTATGGTTAAATCCCTGTACTTCTTCCAGTAGTGAACAGAAAATTAAATTGAAGATAAAATCAATTACACCTTATTTTTTGCTAGATTCTGCCCGTGGTTTCGCACGCGTTGTTTCTAGGCGTTTCGATACTGTTTATAACGTTATTTCTATGCCATAGGAACTAATTTGTGGGATTAAAGTGGCCTATTTTTTAGTCCAGATTTAGAACCACATCTATGCAATTTCAGCCCGCTCGGTTTAGTAGTTTTGGTGTGAAGAAGTAACAAACATCCATCCATCCAAACTTTCGCGTTTTTAGTATTAGTGTGATTTGTTAATCATTATTATAAATAATGTGGTTTATGGTAAGTATAAAATTGAATTTGTCGTAGTACATACATTGTGATCGTAATAGGGTATTTTGTAAGTAAAAGTGAAGGCAGAAAAACTCTACGTTGTTTCGTTAGCGGTTTTTGAAACGAACTTTTTTCGGAACTGGCATTGTCATTTTTAAGGTTTTGAGATCAGTTTCGAAATCCGTAAGGTCTCGCTCTGTCCGTCCTCCTTCTTTCTTGCATATCTTAGCACCTACCACAACTGTTAACTTGAAATTTGAAATAATAATAAATACCGAGCAATGATTAAAAGAAAAATAATGAATTTTTTTAATATAAATTGTGATATCCAGATTTAAAAAAAAAATGTTGGACAATTCACACAGCATTATCTAGCCCCAAGCTAAGCAGAGCTTGTGTTATGGGTACTAGATAACTGATATACATAATACAATAGATTACATAGATAGATATTTTTTTATGATACATATATAGATAAAGCCCTTAAAGAGCCTTATGGTATAAAATATTAAATGAAAGGTATCAGTTTGTACTTTTTGAAATATTATGAAAAAAGTCGAAATATTGACCACTACCCCCTTATTTCCCAAGTGTGCATAGCAATCCATCTGAAAGGTACCTACTATTTTTCAGTTTTAAAGTCTAACCGGTACCTATATCTATATATAATTTGCAAATGTTCAAAACCCTCGGCACGCGAGTTACACTCGCACTTGACCGATCTTGTTTGTGGTAATTGGTGTTGGCGGTATTGTTATTTCATTTGAGCTTGCACCTGTAGCAGTGTAATCCTACTAAGAAATGAAATAAGTTCCCAAAAAATTTCGGTTTCGACGGGACTCGAAACCGCGCCCCACCCTCAGTACGGGTGTGCTTTAACCAACTAAGCCACAAAACCCTAGTCGGTTCAACCGAAAATCTTTGGGACCTCTTACGGACTAAAATCCTACTGCCTCCAGTTAGATTGATTTACTATTTTCCTTATCAGCTTCTCTGTAAACGTTTATCTACAACCTTCAGCCAGCAAGCAGAATCAATTATTCGTCTTGCACCTTGTTAGGAGAACTCTTGCGAAACTATTCTGATTAGCACTAGCTACTAGTTATTCATGAAACGATAAAAGCTAGAAGATAAGCGATTCCGTCGTCATAAGCACTCAAGATCAGCAAATGCAAAGAGCTGTTTAATAATAAAAGAATATCAGAAACTTGGAGATGTTTCTTAAGCAGGACTGAGTGCCTTTTCAGTTGCGGATGCATATTGTATCAGGTTCTTAGGAAAGAATTCAGCTACTTTCAACAATGCGAGGCAGGATTAGGATTTTCAATGCATTTTTAAAGGTAGAGTTTGTGTTTTCTTCTTGAGGATTTTTTAGTTTGAGGATTTCTTGTCTAGTTCTCTAGCAGTCTTAGAGCACTTAACTTCGTTGTACAAGAACGCTGGAGGGATTTTTTTATACGCAATGACAGTTGTGTAATGTGCCGATTCAAAGCGCCCCTCTCGACCATCTCTGCTATAAAAATTGAAATTTGTTGAGGTGTACCAAAATAATACGACAACCTTAATAGACAGATAGTATAAATAAATAAATAATAAATAATGCTGGACAATTCACACAGCATTATCTAGCCCCAAGCTAAGCAGAGCTTGTGTTATGGGTACTATATAACTGATATACATAATATAATACAATACATGGATAGATATTTTTTTATTATACATAGAAAACGACCAGAACACCCTGAAAAAATTTCTGCAGATCGTACAAACATTTGTCCCGAGGCGGGAATCGAACCCGCAACCTCCTGCGTTGCAGACAAGCCTTCGCCAACCGCACCACAGAGGTCGTCAAACATCAACATTTGTCGTATATAACAATTAGTATTTATAGTATTATATTATTGAAGTACCAAGGAGCTGACTCAAAATTGCAGCTACCTCAAAGCTAGCAAAACGCTTCAGGCACTTATTGCCTCGACGGATGCATTTTGTATGAGCTGGTAAGAACGCGGGATTAACTTGCTTTAATTATGGCGTACGAAACACGAGTACACGATTAGTAATTAGGAGTATGACGGGGGGTAGTTTCTGGAAGGGTGGAGTTTGAGTGAGAGATTGTTCACACATCAGACGAGAGAGAAAAAATTATATAGTTGATTAAGGACAATTTTGATTGCCTCGAAGAAATAGCTTTAGACTAGAAAAAATGCTGCGAATTCCATCGTCGTCATTTTCGTTTAATTTAGACACAGGCAGCTTTTTCCTGTATCGAATAACTTTAATTTCATTTTAATTGAATACTGTAGAGCTTTCAAAAGGATTTTATCAACAGCGGCATGCATTATGCAACCTAAGATAAATAACTTCTAATACTTTGTCTAAGCTTCCAGTTTGGGTAAAGAACTGAAAATGGAAAAAAACCTGTGCTGAGTATTTTGTGGCAAGAAAGGTTTTTGATTAATTGATGACTTTTAAGTGTCTGATCACCATCTCACTTGGGTATGGCTTAAATTAGAGCACGCTTTCCCATAGGGGTCAGCTCACACCGGAACGCGAAGCGACGCTGCGCGCACTATGATTCAAAATAAAACTTAATTTACTACGAAAAAGATACAAACTTGATTGACATAATATGAAAACTCATCGCGGTGCCGCACTGCGTCATGCTTGCGCCAATTTGTATCTTTTTTTGTAGTAAATAAGGTTAAATTTGGATCGAAGTGCGCGCAACGATGCATCGCGTCGCGTCTCGGTATGAGCTGACCCTAAGAAACATAAAACGAAAAACTTCCCACTTCTGACGTTCGCTCACACTACGGCCACACCCTAAGTAAAATCACTCGAGTGTAAGTCACAAACATGTGCTTAAGAAAGTTTGTTAATATTTAATGAGTTTCCTGAAAATGGCGTTGATTTGTAGGCGCATTTCGCATTAATTTACATTTTAACGCGAACCGCTAATTCAATAATTTGACAACGTATGTGGTGGGGACAGGTTTGGATTACCATGAATAATGGCTGAAATGTTTTTATTTACAATGCATTTCATTTAACCAATTTCAATATGACAGCCTCACTAGGTACTGCAAATTTATAATTTTGTCGAAATGTACGGTACCGCCTCTTTGGTGGACAGTGACTTTATTTCCGATAGTCAAACAGAATAAATGTACTTACGATCTTTTATAAAAAAAATATCGTTATATTTCTACAACATTGTAAGTAATTTAATTTAAATGCAATTTCTGTTTAAGTTACTAATAACAATTCCAATACTCAATTTTGAGCAGGTGGTAAACTTAGGCCCGTATTATAAAAGCTTCCTCAGTTATCAATCGATGCTTGAGTGACGCTTTTCTATGGCATAAACGTCACTCAAGCATAGATCGGTGACTGAGCGAGCTTTCATAATACGAGCCTAAGAAGCTTTATTATTAACAAAAACTATTCAAAAGAAGGCTCAGACAGATGAGGCAGTCAAATAACTACACGTTCTTCTTCTCATTTACCGTTCACTCATTGGTAAAGGATGAGAAGCAAGGGCTTTGTCTTGGCAAATACCTACCACAGTTAAATGTCTTTGAAGTGAAACAAAGACAAGTCAATCTAAGTTGTATGTATTTGTACTAGGATGTGTGTAGTACACACAAGTGACGCCTCAAGAAAATTACATCCTGTTGTGTGTTGAACTTGGGAGGTACGGTTGGTTCTCGATTTTAAATCAGAATTTGTTCAAAATTATATGAATTCAATTAGAGAATTTGTAGCTTTTATTGAGGTTCTATATAAAACTTCTTTTTAGGTGGACTCATCGTGAATCTAAAAATAGTTATTAAGATTTTTACACTTTTAGCTGCACAAGTGAGATAATCCGTTGTCGATGTTTATGTTTTACTTTTTAGTGATAACGTCACTGTTACCTTATTGTTTTCTGTTATTGTTATCAGATTTTGTTAAGTTTTCATTCCTATATGTCTTTGTTGACAAAAATATCTAGGATTCTAAATCGTATTTTAGCAAATTTTCTCCTGGTTTGCTAAACTTAAAAAGTAGCAAATTTTATCATCTACATTGTAACTCTCCATCAATAAAAACTCAGTTTTTTCTGAAGCTTTATCGTTTCTATCCTAATCTCACAATTTAAAACCAATCTCAGAAAAATCTCAGAAAATCTCGTTAAAATCTCAGAAAGCGCTTAGTAGGAGTATTTTTGACAAGTACCTAGAGCCCAGCAATAAAGTGCTGAGACGGTCCCGTACCCGGCGGCCACAGGTTTCCAATAAGTAATTAAAATCAGGAGATAGAAGATTACGTTCCTCTGTATTTGTTCAGTTCGTGTTGCTGAACTTCTTAGCACTTTATGATGCCCTAGTACTTTATCAATATTAAGATATAAGTGGGTCTCTTTTTGCTGTCATACTTTGTTTTTGACAAGCTAAATGGTAAACATTTAAAGGATAAAAATATATTTTATAAATGAAAATATTCATCAAAAGTACGCAAAAGTTATAATTAGTGTTTTTAAATTAAAGTTTTTAAGTTTCAACCAAGTGAGCTTATCAATTTACACATGAAATAAAACAATACAGGGTCAGTTTCACTTGGTGTAAGAAAGGTATTAAAATAATTTATTTATTGCATTAAAAGTACATAATAATGTCTTATGTTGGGTTATCATTACAACTGTTTATTGTAAAGATTGAAATGTACAAACTTAAAATAAAAATTAATTTAAATTGACGAGTACAACATTACCTACGTATATTCTTCTAAAACCGGTCATTATATCACATATCAAAGCATCCAGTATATTTTTTATATAAATATGTCATATGCTAAATTAAATCTAAAGTTAACCTGTCTAAATGCTAAGCTTCATTAAAAACAACACAGTTTAAAATACTTATTCATAAAACTTCAGCCATTTACAGAATTTAAGCGCGCATAAACAAAGATAAAGTTGAGCAAATCTGGCGATCCTGAAATGCAAATAAGGATAAACGTGAAGAAGGATTACACGATACAGTCGCGATATACAGGGTCTATGCAAATTAAAAAGGGAAGGTAGTACTTGGTTGGATTGAACCTTTTGCTATCGGAATAAGGCTCAGTGTGCAAGACTTTAGTTTTCTACTTCGCAAGATTAGATTTTTACTTGACAAGTTTCAAATTTCTAATTATGAAGGTATTTTCAGATCTCTATTTTTGATTTCTGAATTTCAATATTCCGAATAAACAGTTCATAAAGGAATGGATTTAAATAGAGGATTTGGATTAAATTAAATACTGACTGACTAACGAACAACCCTGTATATAAAACATTATTAAAGATCCCTTGTTTGTACCACTGTTCGCATTTTTATGAAGAATCGTACAAACAGACGGCACAAACATTAATCTGTTTTATACAGAAGATGTAAAGCGACCATAGTCAATATTATCTTAGGGGACAACTCTCACTAGCGTTCGTGTCTTGGCCCCTTTCTGGTCCCGGTTGGCCCCTCTTGACTCATCGTGGCTCCTTTTGGCGCCAATTAGAGCGTGCTATGATTTTTAAGGTAAACTTAATTTACTTGCGGATGTTTCGGGATGTGTTTTTTGAGATAATATTTGTGGATGTTTTACTGTGGATTTATTACAGACTAAAAGCTCGGGGCTTTTTCAACTTTCTTGACTGTTGGAAGGTTTATGGTACCTAATAAGGATCGGTTTATTTTTTCGTCCATGAAATACAATCTTTTTATTTGTCTACAACTAAGCCAATTATCGAGAGCCATTAAACCGTTTTTGAAGTGCAAAAACACATTAATACGTAACTTTTTTTTTCTTTTGTATGCTGCTGCAGCAACCTGAATTATTGATATAAAATCAGATAGCCAAATCCGATTTTATATCAATAATCCAGGTTGCTGTTTTATTCTATCTCTTCTTTGTCATTTAGAGAGAGTGTAGTCCAGTGAGTCTCTTTGTCTGAGTATCTAGTCGCCAGGTCAGGGTTACTGAGTTTTTTCAGCCTGGAGAATATTATGCTGCCAGATCCTTGGAGGGGAGGCAGAGAGTTGGGTTCTATGTACGTCGAGTTAACGCTGAAGTAATCTATCTAATATTTACTCATACTCTATTGATAAACAAAATAATGGTTCTCTTTGAGGGAAGGAACTGACTCCTGATACACAGGTAACCCTAGTTTAGGAGTCAGGGCTTCATTTTAAAAGGCTCACGTATTGTTTGTTGTCATTAAAGATTATTATTATATTTGACCGTAGGCGTGTAGACGTGTCTGTTATATGTGTTCTAAGAATTTAGTTTATGTCTTTAGGCCTCTACCTACCGTTTCTACCGTCACCTAGTAGAATACCATACAGTACAGACATTATAAAATATTTGATGTTAAGCCATCCTACGTATCAAAGACGACAACTATGCCTCTATATTATTTACCCTCGAGGCGTGGGTTATGTTTGTCGAGATGGCGGACATTCTTTGTTACCTCCAAGCATCAAAATGGCTATTTGATTAATAGCGATTTTGTTAAATGAGGCATCAAAATACTCGTCGGCTTCTTATAATGGTGTTAAACTACATTCAGTAGGCTATTGATCTCTCATGTAGCAAAAGTGAAAAAGGTGTGTTTGCGCTGATATTTCACAAAAACTAAACTCAAGAAACTTGGAACAACGGCATCTACTGGTAGGCTATAGAAACTTAACGCGCGATATATCCACTCATTATTTATTGAAGAATTCCCCGCGCTACGTTGGTGCAACAGAGAGAGTTTCCTCATGCAACAGATCTAGGCGGCATAACCACCATCTTTAATTTTGTATTCTTTTTCATCTGCGATGCAAAGCACCTCTCTGTAACCTAGTTAGAGGAATATCCTTTTTTTCATCAAAGTTTAATAAATTCTTCTCATTGGTGACCCCGTAGCTACCAAGGTGAAAAAGCAAGGGCCGAGTTGTGGTTTTTATAGTTATCAATTCTTTTACCGTCTGCTTGGCAAAGTCTCTCTCCTCCTCCTCTCCCAAATTCTTCTTCTCGCTACGATCCACCTTCCTATTTTTAAGTATGTTCCATATTATCATACGTAAAACTGGCTGACTGCACAAACGCTTGTACATCCGCGATATTGTAATCTCCTTTCAGTTACCATTTAATCTTGTTATTCCGCGGAATATTGTTTATACTCTGCTTAGACAGCGGAATAACTCATCTTACCCCTACGGAGGTCTATATTGATTGGTTACATGGTTCGAGACCAAGATTTGTTACATTTAATACCTATGGATTAGATATTTTCTTTGGATTTATCATCATCATCAGCCTTTATCGACCCACAGCTGGGCAAATGAAAAAAACCACTGAATCTGGACGAGATTTAAAAAAGTCAGGCTAGATTACTAAGTTATAGTTTAGTTTAAGTTATAGTAATAGTTTTGGCCAAAAAAGTAATTTTGGCTCCACTGCTGAACGTACCTCCCCGTACCCACTCTGACACGTATGACATTATACATGAATAAAAATATTCCACTTCACTCTAATGTATGCCGAAAGAATTGAATATGAAAAATTGTAATAAAAAAAAATTAAGAGGTAAATAAATAATTGAATATCTCGATGGGACTATGGGTACATCAAAACTCGTCTTGTTATTATATTGTCTGAAGTTCGATATCATGAAGAATTAAACTTATTTTACACTAAGTGTACTGATACTGAGTTTGAATACCACCACGATTATAGTTAAGGTCTTCTCAGTAGTTAAGGACATGAGCCACGGCAATAAACCATGTACCTAGCTCTCTTACATGGTACGTTTCTCCAACAATTCAATTACAAAGTCGTTAAACAATCGATGCGTTACGTTATTAAATTCTGTTTTAGTTTAAAATGTGGTTCCGTACTATAATTTACTGCCAGCGGTTTGATTTATCGGCGTTCTATCAAGGGGTTGAATCATGGTGATTTTGCGTTTTCACGATGAACCCTATCTTGATATACAGGATGATTATAAAGACGATTGCTTATATGATATCAGTTTTCTTAATGCATACACTGCCTGGTCTCAGCGGTGCGACATGCAAGGCAAGGCGCACCGGCGAGAGCTTCAATGTTTTTATTTTTATTTTCCGGTTATCATACCCCAAACAGAAATTGAAGATATCTACTAGGTACCTAGCAAAGCTTAACCATGAAAAAATACAAGACCAATTTATTAAAATCACAGAGATAAAATGTTCCACTTTCAACACAAAAGAAAATTCATAATGCTCACAATTACTTAACATTTTTTTAAACAAAGCGTTGAATTCTCTGCGGTCAAAATCCAGTTCACACTTTAAATTTAACACCCTGTATAACACCCTTTTACCTCTGAATCGAAGATTAGAGAGAAAGTTTAAATTTTAAATTAATTTAGAGGATTATTAATTTTGAATAACGAACTCTGGATTTTAGTCTACCTACAGTTACATGAAAACTGGTTCACAATCATCATTTTTCGTGCTAAATTCTTAACCAACTGGTTGAGTGATAAGACAAAGAGGTATATGAAAAGAATAGAAATTATCACGACTGTGCCTCATTATACCTATATAGAGCAACTACATATGTAACCTTCTACTTTAGAATAGAATATTACTGTTTGAACTTTACATTGTCAAAATAGAATGACGTATCGGTCATATTTGATAGGCATAGAGTTGAAAATGAAAATAGGTCGTAGGTATTGTAATTTTTCTCTATGGGGCCTGCAGCCTGCGGCTACCTAAACTTTAATACGCGTTTTGAAGGCTTATTCGGGGTCGAAGCCCTAAATCATATAGCCTATAACCATCGGGGTATTGAGACGAATCAATCGATACATAATTTGTTGAAATCGAACCAGTAGTTTCAGCGCTACGTGGGAACAAAGAAATCGGCCACATACATACAAATATACAAACATACAAACATAGGGTGCTAACCTCATAACCCTCCCCTGTTGGTAGTCGGGTAAAAAGTAAGTAAAATCGGCAGGTGCTAACTCGCGCGAACTCGCGATTTTCATTCGAGCTAGTTGACGCATAAGTCATTGATAAAAAAAACAGAAAAATTAGACTGATACCTTTTTACTTCGCTGTGTAAGATAAATGATGTCCATCTTAATAGAGGGTTCTCACCGCTCTACTCTTGGCTATAAGTACAACATGTTATTAAACTACTCATCATCCTCATCATCATCGCAAAGAAAGTCCACAGCTGGACTAACGTGCGCCAAAACCCCCGTCTTCAACGTCCGTATCCCACCTGGCCACAGAACAAGAGCGGGACTCGACAAACGTAGTCTAAAGAAAACTCAGTTTGTCAAGTCCCGATCTCCAAGTTGTTACCGTTGGTATTTTACGACTATTAATTAATTCATGCTGACAAATAACCAGTTTTGTTTCATTTTAGCCACTCTGTGGTAATCTAAATATAACTTTATGAGATATTTTAGATTTAAATAACAAAAGACAATAGCTAGGAGATAAATGAAAGCACTAGAATGTGTAATAATTTAGATTTATGTTATGATAACACCCATTGCTTCAAATAGAAATGAAAAATTACCCTCAGTTACATTAATAGCATTAAAAGCCTTGACAAAATGTATTGTGGGGAAAACTAAGATGAAATTGTTCATTTTATAGTTAACGACGAAAAAGTATCACGTGAGCAAAGCCAGGGTTCGATGCTCGCGTTTTATATGTGGCAAGTTACAAAAAATATCAGTAGGTACCTACTCTATAAAATTTCCAAAAAAAAGGTCGGGAAAAAAAATCGTAGGTCCCTTGATTTTTGTGTGGTATCGTCATAATTTTTTTTGCCTAAACTGAAACTTAATGGACTAAAAAATCTCAAAAATCAAGTTTAAAGACTTTAAAATACATAGAACACAATCTAACATAAAACATTTGGACTTAAAGCAAGCGGTCTTTCAGATTACCGGGACTTTGCCGGCGAAGCTAATTGCACTTGTAAGAGTTAGCGAGCACCCAACAAGATCTGCTAAATCCAGCAACGACTGCTCAAAGATTTATATCTGAGATAAGATAAACTTAAGCCTGTTCGGGAAATTAAGACGTTTGGTGAATGTTCGCGCTTTACGGTTAATGGACGAGATTTTGGCTGGCTTTAATATTTGCTGTTATTTTAATGTTTTTGAGAGCGGCGAACCGGGTGTTAAACGTTTGTGTCTAGAATGGTCTAGCAGAGTCAAGGAATTTAAAGCTTCTAAATTTTTGAACTTTATTTTATGTGAAGAGTGATGAATTCTTTAGATTGGTTACCTCTTTAATTATTGTACAGCAAATCAATTAACAAAAGTTATATGTTGTCAATTTTAGTATTAATAAAATGAACTAAAATTAATCGCAGGAGCTAAACTATGTATAATAATATTAATAACTTTATTATCGGAGCAAAACGAAACTTAATAATAATTGTTCTAACCAATTCAAAAATACAATTTATCGCAATTTTATTTATAAAAAAAATTGCATCGAAATATATTTTAGAGCTACTAAGCTGAAAATAATACCTTTTTAATACCTTGATACTTTGATGCCACGTTATAATACGTGGCAAACACCTTTTTAAGTTCCAACTAAAGTTATAAATAATTGAAAATGCTATGAATATTTATATTATAAAGCGTGACCCAACTCAAGTGATTCGGCTTAGCGCGAATATTACACTTTGAAAATATATTTACGAAACCTCACATTTTATGTGAAAAGCAATTTCGTTTTATTTATTGAAAGATTCTCGAAGCACTAGACTGTTGATAACGAAATGTTTTCATTAGGCTTCTATATTCGCTGTAAAATAAACCGTAGAAAGGTAAACTTAATAACTGACTGAGATGTAAAGTTATTTACTTGTCAACTAGGCAGGAGGGGGTAGGTTATGTTAGAAAAATACTTTACGTAGGTACTCTTTGACTTCTGCACTGTCTCCCTGTGGCAGTACGATATGCGTGCGCATTTACCTTAATAACTGACTCAGATGTAAAGTTATATACTTGTCAACTAGGCAGGAGGGGGTAGGTTATGTTAGAAAAATACTTTACGTAGGTACTCTTTGACTTCTGCACTGTCTCCCTGTGGCAGTACGATATGCGTGCGCATTTACCTTAATAACTGACTCAGATGTAAAGTTATATACTTGTCAACTAGGCAGGAGGGGGTAGGTTATGTTAGAAAAATACTTTACGTAGGTACTCTTTGACTACTGCACTGTCTCCCCGTGGCAGTACGATATGCGTGCGCATTTGCCTCAGGATAATTAAAAAAAGGTACTCTTTGACTGCCACTGTTCGTACTGGCACACCCTGTACACTGGTACAGGTATTACATGTAGGTACCTGTATTTTTGAATTCAAATATGGGAATACTCGAATTCGAAAACTAAATATTTTGAAAACCGTTGCCTGGATAGGCTAGAATAAAATCATTCGACTGGAATGCAGATATTACTAAAAAAATTCATGGTCTGATGAACATGGTGCCTTCACCGTACAAGCGTTTGTTCCACCAATAATCTGTGCGTCACAATTTTTTACGATTTTGTAAGTTCTCTTCTCAAAAAGTTCCGTGAATGTATACGCCGCGTGATGGAAAACATTCTGACCGAATCAATAAATCCGCATGTCGTGTTTTGCTAAAATGTTTACAAATTTTATGTAATATATATTTTTTTCATTTTCAAACCCGAGTTTTCCCACCTACCATCCTGTACTTATCCGTATCGGCAGAAGAATTGTCCTCTTCAATGCACGTGGGTGTCGCAAGAGACGTCTAATGGAACCTACCAGAGGCAAGCAGCAGCTTCCACTGTATATTTTTAGCACATTTACTGTGTCTACCAAACCTTAGGGCAAGCGTGGTGATCATGCGAAAACTTCTTGATGGGGGAGGCATTTGATGTACGTTTGATGAAACGCGGTGTCCACTCAATCACTCGATCACACACATCTTATCAACAGCCTTTAATAGTCCACTGCTAGACATAGGCCGTCCCTGATAAACGCTTTTTGGCTCAAATGGTAATTTTAAAGGGTTGAAACTTAGAAAAATAAAAAATCAATGGATCCTTCGATGCTCTCTGACTCAAAACTTTTTCTGGGACGCTGGAATTAGACATCTTTTCACGTGACACGCTGGGAATAGCCATGCGTAAGACGTTTGGAATAGCGTCTTCCGCAAGACGTTGGCAACAACTCTTGTCACAAGCAAAGCGACGGGTAAAACGCTTTGCTGGCTAATGTTTTCAGTGAATCGATTTAAGGTACATACTGCATCATAGCAAATATATTATAGTGCCGGAGCATCGTCCCCCTTCGTTAGAGCAGAGTGAAACCACTAAAGCGCGACACTGATTCGATTTCACGTTCAGCGCTCAGTGTAGAAACAGAATACAAAACTATGTATAGATACGAACAGAAGGTAAACTTACCTAATGCTTTTGAAACTATTGTGCCTATAGTAGGATATATAGGTATAAACATTTTTAGGGTTCCGTACCCAAAGGGTAAAAACGGGACCCTATTACTAAGACTTCGCTGTCCGTCTGTCACCAGGCTGTATCTCATGAACCGTGATAGTTAGACAGTTGAAATTTTCACAGATGATGTATTTCTGTTACCACTATAAAAACAGAATAAAATAAATATTTACGGGGGCTTCCATACATTAAACGTGTTTTTTTTGTCGTTTTTATAGATAATGGTGCGGAACCCTTCGTGCGCGAGTTCGACTCGCACTTGGCCGGTTTTATTTGATTGAAGCTTAAAGAGAACAATTAATTATAGAGGAAGGGTACAAAAAAAGTGATCCTTTTTGCTTTTTACGCGAATTAGTTTAAGAATAAATTCCACAGTTATAAGTAGCAAGAGATCAGAAATCAACTAAGGTTTTTTTTGCTTACAAAAAAGCGTTTAGACAAGTCTGTTGTATTGCTAGTTTAGATAAATTTACTAAAACTTTCGTAAACCAGCAACTCGGCAAAGTGTTACTACTGGCTCCTCACCACAATGTCTCCCGTATCTCCATAAATCTTAGCCCATGATGTGATTTACGCTAATTTCATTTAGCTAAGGCGTTTTCACGTGGCGTTAGGCTGAGCTCAGTCCTAATTACACTGAGATTTGAGTCTGCGGTACGCTCTTCATTTCGCTTACTAAACTGTTATTTTGGATAAATAAGTTGATTGAAGTAAATAATGGTTTATTGAACTTTACTTGTTTAGGTTTTTGCAAAGGGCGTTCAACTTCATCATTATTTTAGAATATAACTTCTGATTAATCACATATTTATGCTAAAAAAGTTATAAGTCAGCTATGAATTCCTAAAATAGTGAAGATGGGTTTGGAAACAAAGCTTCGATAGCGCGATCTAATTTTTCAAGTGGCGACATCTAGGTAAAAATCGAGTCTAATTTAGTTTGATGTGATGAGTGATGGATGACACATAGATGGAACGACTAATGAAAAGACCTCTTGTTTACGCCTGTTGCCAAGGAAACCATTTGTTACCAGAGATATGAAAACTATCATGTAATAATTGACGGGGGAATCAATGAAAATGCATAAAAAACATGCAGACGAACATAGAACCTGTAGTCAGTAAAAAAGGGAAGAAAGCCTTTGCTTTGTACCGGAATAATAAAGAATTAAAATGAATAATTATTACATTTTTCAAATACAACTTCTTAGGTACTCTAAAAATAACTCTAAATTAAACACAAGTTTAACGAACCGAGTTGTGTATAACATAGGATAAATATCAATTCGAAAATTTTCCTTCAGAAAACTCATAATTGATTGAATCATTTCTATTTTTGTCTGACGAGCGAGCTTACAAAAACATTCATGCAATTCGAATGGCAACCAGTAAAAACAACGAGACGGTTTTTGCAGTTTATTTCAAACAAAAACACTGTGCGTGCCGAAAAACCAATATGACTGTTTTATAAATTGCATTTGTATGAAATGAAACTCCTTTAACAAAATATAGATAGAAATCTTTGTTGGTTATGCGAGTCAATATTTGGTAGCCTATATCCTACCACGTTTTGGAAACTGCAGGTAAAACTAGTAACAAATACAAGAACTTGGCGAGATCACAGTAGTTAAATACTATTGATAAAATTGTCCAATCTAACCAGAATAAAGCTTGACCCAACACACTGAAATATCTACATACATCAGTTGGCAGGCGCGCGTGACGTAGGTAAAAACAAAATCGCTTAAACTTTTTTTTTTTTAAATCATTTATTTGATGCATGAGGGTTTTGCCGAACATGACATGCGACCCCCGTAATTCTAAATTACAATAGTGCTATTACCTATAAAAATTGTGCAGTGTTACTACTACAGTACAGTGTTACTACCTAATTAATTGGTCTCCTCTATGTAGGAGATGTATATTTTAAGATCGCTTAAACTTACCTCTGAGTTATTGCTAGCTCACAGCCCAAATCTTATTCCACTTGTTGCCAAAAATCTTATTTTTCTTTTTTTTTTATTAATTAGTTATTAGGTACTTATTTGTAGCAAGGTTTATTTATTTATTTATTGTTTCAATAAAATTTACTGCCCTTAAATCTAGAAAATTCAAACCACAGGGCTTATGCGAATTTATATACTGTACTCAAAAAAACAAAGCCCTGGTCAGGCTCCAAACTAGTGTCGGAGTTAATAATCTAACTTACAGCCAATTAATGATCAAAAACCCAGAATATACCTAAACACAGCCACTTCGTAAACTTAACTAAAATATCCAAAGCCAACTTTGTACCTACTAGGTAATGTTGCCGGTGCCAATGACTTCTTTCAATAGAAGTAGCAAATATTAACATTAGTTCCTTTGATCTCGTCGTTCATTTTGAGCGTGTGCTCTTAATTAAGCTCAAACAAGACGTGCTAATCGAACTGAAATAAGTACCGTAGCTGTGTTGGTGAACGTGAGGTCTTTATGTTCTTAAAGAAAATTAGCACGCGCGGTGGCCACAATGGACTATTCAAAATCTTTCTACTTTTTGTTTTGAAATCTGTATACAGGGTGTAACATAAATGCAGGATCGATCACAGAACACGTAGAGACCGCGACTCGGCAATCGTAGTGTAGGACGCCCTACGACCAGGTGGGATGACGATTTGCGAAAGACTGCTGGCAGATGCTGGATGCGGCAAGCTGAAGACAGGGTGCTATGGCGCTCATTAGGGGAGGCATAGGCCTCCCCTATATATCAACCTATATCAGTCCACTGCTGGACATAGGTCCAGCAGTGGACTGATATAGGCTGATGATGAAGAAAATAAAGTTATTGACTATGACATAATATATGAACTCTATACTAACTGTAGCTTGATACATCTTCAAGCTATAGTTCATGTTTTTGCCTTGCATACGTACGTATTATATGTAGCTACAAACCTTACACCAAACTTCGACTGCAGCATCAATCTGAAAACAGATAACCTGAAGCTTATTGACATTACTTAGGTAAATTCAGACGGTAGACGAGGATCGACTAACTACGAGAATATACCCACCGAGCTCGACATTAATGAGCTTTGGAGAATGTTTGACAGATCGTTTACCTTGATGTCGTGGACCTGCGATGAATTCCTTCCGAATAATCTATTAACACTTTAGACTGCAGCGCTAGAAGAAAATAGTTATTGTTGGAAGTTATGGCACTTTTAACCCCATATTTTTAGCCTCAAAGTTATTAAATAGGTTGTTTGATATCAGCTGGACATCGGCTGTCTATTTTATTGATGAAAACATAAAAATTGTTTGTCGAAAATCAATACTAAGCATTTTGATTTCTTTTCTTTATTCAGGATAATAAACAGTTGTACAATGTAGACTTATTACATAATGTTCATATTTTAATGTGATCCTAAATGTACAATCAATCGCATTATCCACAGATTACTACAAAAGTTATACTAACTACATAGTTGGCTGTTGTCTAAAAGTATCTTACTTTTAATTATACATAATATAGTTAATAGTACAAAAATTGTAAACAAACCATTGTAAACAAAAGGTTGTCAAACAATATTAAAACTCAATAAAATTATGAAACTCGTTTTATCTCAGAACATGACCGGTCACTTTCTGCAAACTATTGTCTCTGACAAAACTTTTACGTTTTTCTATTTCTAAAATCCTATCTAACAGCAATTTAGATAATCGCCAGACGAAAACAATGCATCGAATGAAATCCTGACTCGCTTCAGGTAGAGCAGGTGCGGGTAAAAGGGACCCTTTTGCAACCTATCAGTGTTAAGGATTATTATTTGAATCTGTTTTGATACAAATTTAGCTATTAAATTCTATCGATCTACTCAGCCACTGATCACCCACTGATAAGTACCTCAACAGCCTTAAATGGTCCACTGCTGGACACAGGCCTCCTCCTGATAGTCGCCTTACTGGATTTTATCTCATGGGAATAATGCTCATAATCGCCACGCTGGGCATGCAGATTGACGATCGCAGTTCGATGGTAGATCTATTCTGCAAGAGGCGCTGCCGCCCACCCGATGTATGTCCCTTAGTCGCCTCTTACGATACCCATGGGACCAACTCTTCGTGGTGGTGTAAATTCTAAGCCGGCAGCACACGCTAATAGGAATATGCCTCCTGAATATTGTGCCATTATGTCTGGTTCTATGTCACCCTCATTCACTCTTTGTCAGCTATTGTAACGATGATGTCGCAAATAATAATCTGGGTACCTAATGATTGTTTAGAGCTAGTTTACTTTTGAGATATCTTTACAATATTTTAATACAAGTACTTCACAGATAGAATTTCTCAAATAATCGTATTCCAAAGCAAACAAGAAAGTTACAAAACATTACATGAAAGGATCACCTTAGAACTGTAAAGCCTTACAGTCGAAATGGAAAATTACTATTCGTTTCGCTTTCAAAGCTGCGCTCATTTTTTCTTTGTTATTTGCAATACCAAGAGATTCATATCTCTTATATCCAAATAAAAAGTCTCTCATAAGTTATTAAAAAGTGACATGACAAGAACAAACAAAAGAAAACACTAGAAATCATACGTCAAATTAACCTTATATCTCGCCAGATAATGTCACACACTCATTGGGCTTAACCCTGCACATTGTCTCTGAAAGTTCAAGATGTCTCACGTAGATATAGGCACTAAATCCCTAAGATAACAAGCTCCACCTGTCCTAACATATTAAGACCGCAAAGCCTATTATAATTTGAACAATTTCAACCCTAAGTATCTCATATAATAACATCACTAGGTAATCAAATTTAAGGCTTATAACATGTGTGACTTAGTTTTGGTGCGTAATAGAAATGCGTGAGAGAAAATGCTTTAAAATAATAAATTTAAATGTTAACGTCTCACCAAATGAAAATATGAAGACGTGTATTTTTATATGGATAGATAAAAAATTTGCTGCGTAACATTTTTTTATTGGTAATAAATTGATTCATTGATAGAAAATACAATAATAATTACAACTAATATTTACACTTAAATCTATTTTCTAAAAATCTAAGCCGTCACCAGAAGGCAAAGTGCCCAGAATGCTGGCAGCATTGCCACGTTGAATAGCAATGCTAATTCGTTGACCGAAATAAAAGCCAGCATTCCGATCACCTGTGGACTCTATTAGGAGTTTTGCTAGATCTTTGTATTGATAGAGAGAAAAAATACAGTCAAATAAAAAGTATAAAAAACTAAGATTTGCGTTGGTTTTAGGTATAAGGTAACGAAAACGTTTCCTACAATCTTCAAACCAAAGGTTGTTTACCAGATGCGTAATTACAAGTCTCTAAGCCGCTTCAGTAAGATTTTCGCCAATTACCTTAATCGGATCGAGTGACGTCACCAAGCAACCACCACCAAACTAATCCCCCTGTACGTAATTGCCTTCGTTTTACGATTTGCTACGAGGTCGTAACTATTATATACGCTTGTATTCATAGTAAGAGCTTATGGGCTTAAGAACCGGCTTCTACCGGCTAACCTCACTTTTTATCTAGATGTCACCATCATCACAAATATAACTAAGGTAGGTAAATGATTGATTGATTGATTGATAAGCATGTCTAACTAAGTTCAGTGCTGAACATTGCCTTTTAAAACGCCTTGCCTTTTAAAACGACGCCACAAATAGCATAGCGATCCTGAGCTGCCTTCATACCTATATCGACTTCTCGCGATGGTTTTATTTAAAAAACAATTTAATTTGTAAAACATTCCTTTTACAACGCAAGAAAATATTATGCTCATTGAAGATTTTAAACATTATTTACGTCTTAGAAGCAAGTAAATCATTGGATCTTGCAGAAATTCAAGAACTAATTTATATCTAAAGTAAAAAATAAATTAAAAATGTAAATGTAGTCGTCGTCCCAAAGAGAAAATATTTTGCGTTATTGTGAATTCGATTTCTATCTACACATCCAGATGCTTTTTGTCCTACCAATTTACCAAGCCATGATTAGATTGGTAGATTAAAAATATTTAATAAATAAAAAATTAATTGCTGGACATTCTCATAGCATCACTTAACAACAAATACTCTTCATCACTCTTACGAAAATATCTAAGCTATAGTACAGAATAACTATAAGACTAAAAATATAAGGTAAAGATTTTTTTTTGTTACTAAGTGAATAGTAAGTCATAAATTTATAAGCCTACGCTATCATCTAAGGCCACCTTTTTAACTTTGTGAGATGTTACGCTTTACAATTTACAATAATAAAATAAATGCAAGCAAAAATAAATTAAATATGAAATATTTTTTGAACAGACACATTAACTTACATCTTACAAGAACACTAAACATAAAACCCTTTAGACTTTAGAGCATGGTTATTTTAAAACGCAAAAAAAAATGCTAAAACTGATAAAATTACATCCAAGCTTACACGATCCTAGGTTACAAAGGGCATAGTTCAAAACACTCAGCCGATGCCAATGACGTCGATGTGAATAAGATAGGGCTCCAACCCAATACGTAAATAATCTTCAAGATGTAGGCACTCAATGAAGGTATTATTTCGTCTAGATTAATAGTTTATCTCGAAATGCCACCTGTGGTGTTTTGGGGATCTGAATTCGGGGTAACTGAATTTCGAGACGAGATGTTTATTGGCGATTGCTACTAAAGTAATTATTTAGATAATGATCAAAGATCAGGGCTTAGAGAAACTATTTTCAAGCTTGTTTTATTTAGCCAAATGTTGACGACAAATAACAATAGGTACCATTGTTAATTAATTATTAATCTCACTATCTCACTAATATTATAAACGTGAAAGTTTAGATGGATGGATAGATGGATGGATGTTTGTTCCTTTATCACGCCAGAACGGCTAAACGGATCTAGATGAAATTTGGCACAGAGATAGATTATAATCTGGAATAGAACATAGGCTACGTTTTATCCCGGAATTCCCACGGGAACGGGAACTACGCGGGTGAAAACGCAAGGCGCTGCTAGTTAAGTATAAATATATTTAACAGCCTTATCTTGATACACAATAAATTAATAATGTTTGTATTAGAAGGTTTTAAGTAAATCGATATCCATTTATTAATCTGAAATAAATTAAACAACCATAATAAAAGCTTCATAATAATCAAAATAAATATATTTTTATTTATTACAGTTAGTACTTTTATATATAACTTTGTCTCTCTCTCCCAATAAGGTTTGCTGGAAGAGAACTCTTTTTAGGGTTAAGCTCGCCTTTGTCATATTTTTTCTAGTTTAATGTTTTATTATTGTAGTTTTTTGTCTAATGCGCGAAATGTCAAATCCACTTACAAAAAATGGTGACATTTCTGTTTTTATTACAGAGAATCTTTTTATTTCAGCGCTGAAACTGCTAGATTTATTATAACTTCTCGTAAAACTTGCCCCAAAGCTTTTTATCTCCAATTTATCCCAAATCAGATGGGCGATAATCGTCCCCAGCCACTCAAGTGTCATCACAAGATTAGAGTACTCGTTCAACCGAAAGTAATATCTGTTTTCAAATCAATTCAACTCTCAAAAATGTTCCAGTATTGATAAAATGACAAAACCAGCGATAAACGATAGATTTTAGGTTTGCTCTACCGTCTGTTTGATAAATAGAGCATGTAAATTCGATAGTTGCTATGCCGTACCTTGCTATTGTTTGCTTACGTTATGTAGCATCGGTTTTTTGTTGAAACGTTGGTATTTAAAAGGTCTTAACGTAAAAAAATCTTTGATTTTTTTTTAAGTTAACACAGGATTGTGGGATGATACACAATTTGCGTCAATTTAAAAAAAAGTCTTCGCCTATCTACTTTTCAGATGCAAACCTATTTAGTACCATCTCATATTTTCTACTATATTTTCATAAATGTACGTATACACCATTTTGATCGCCACTGATGTCACTAAACGATTTAATCGTGATTCTACCGAGTTAACCCTCGACTAAACAGTTTAGTCGTTCTCTCCCAATGCTAACGATTTAACCCTCGTGGAGAGCATTAGCACGCTTCATTGGCTCCTCAAGTGCTGATGGAACTGATTGGCTGGCTTACTTTAACAATGGCCTTCACAGACATGGAATAACACTGAGTAGGTACTTAGTCCTTAATCTCACGCAAAACTACACTTTATTGACTAAGCAAAACGTTGAAAGTTTACTATTAAATTAAATGGCCTTTGTTTATAATCAGATTTAGATAGTATATATTTTTTGTTTTGTATGACTCAGTTGTGACGTTTGATATTTTCAATGCAAATCGTCATGTCGTTTTGAGTATTATTAAATGTTGTTATTTAATTCCAGTTTCAAACATTTTTTAAAGTACCTATCCGGACTTTGGGCCCTCGATGACAACTGTGACGCAGTCGGTTGCGGGTTCGATTCCCGCCTCGGTATGAATGTTGTCTTGTCAGGTTTATAATTTAAAAACCCATATGTGTTGTGTTAGGTATATCATTTTATCTAGTACCCATAATACAAGCTCTGCTTAGCTTGAGGCTATATAGAGCTCTGTGAATTGACCAGTTTTTTTTATGTTGGTCCATCTAAGTCCGATGACAAAAGTACTGACTAAAACAAGCAGTACAAAAGGTCCATGCTTTTGTAAGCATCCGAAACTCGTATATTCACTCGGCTGTTATTATTCCGTTCCTACACAATAGAAACACGATATTATGAGCATTTTCTGGACGTAATAACACGTGTGTACATTCGTGCAGAAAATAATATTCCTTATTTTCTGCACGAATTAAATACAGGTTGTATTTAATGTCCAGCGAACAAATAATAAAGATTTTCGTTTTCTGCTTATTATTCTTGGACATAAGGGTGAATTGTAAAGGTGTACTTTTATTCACATGGCAGATTAACCTAATTGATACCTCTGAGATTGTAAAAGGATTATTTTATTTGTATCGTACCTTTTCAAAGAGTTTTTGGTATTGAATTGTAATGCAAAATAGTACAGTGGTTTCGTCTTTTAGTCTTTTGTGAATGTATCAAATGAAATGTAAAGTGAGTTTATTTCATTCAGCTGTTTTTTTTTATATAAATAAAACGTTGAAAGCGCTTTTTGTTTATTTTTTTGTGAAGTCCATTCAATATGAACGCTTTGAGTGCCATTAAGCTAGAATGACGTTGCTTAATGGACATCTGTCAACCAATTGCATTTTGATTTGATCAACCCCCTTTCGAGTGGGCGCTTCTAGAAAACATATTATCTCAAAAGCGCCTTCGATTTTAGCGATTACCCGATGTTGTATGGCGCGTTCTTGTTTAAGTCATCGCACAACTATCCGAAAGTGCTTAGGGAGGCAAAGGAATGTTAAGTAGTAGTAGAGTATGTAGGGTTTGAATTCAAGATAATTCAAAATGATATGTGACCTTTTTTATATTAATATCTGTTCTCTTTAACATATCGTGTGGTGACCGGCTAGCGCTAAAGGCATGGAAGGCGTAGTTTCACTCACGTCACTCGGAGGTGATGAAGCACAGCACTGCGTGCTCGCCGGTCACCACACATTGTTAAAGAGAAGTGATATTAATAAAGGTCACATATATATGAAATTAATACAAATACAAATCGTTTATTTGATACCATTTATATAGTTTTAAAACTAAAATATAATGCAACGATACTGACGCTAAAATTATAAAACTGTGTTGCGTTCAATATCGCTTTCCTCAGGACAGGATAAAAGGAACATTAGTCACAAAAAGTAATAACCTCCGTTTCTCTAAATTAATACTAATATTAAAGTTAGTTAAGTATAGTATAAGTATAAGTGTAATTAAGTGTTTAATTTTAGTTTTATTTATATAGGGAAGCCTTTTAATTTCGAAGGCCTTTACACTTCTCGGCTTTACTAATCAAATAAAATCGTAAAATTGCTAGAGAAAATTCCCTATTCCAAAGTGACTGACTTCCTCGACAGATATTGATGAAAGTATTTTGTTTTTCTTTCGTCTGGCGCTGTCACATTTGGAATCCTTTCGAATTCTTTTGTAAACGACTATAAAGAAACGATACGAAAGAAAAACAGGTAGGTATATAGTAACAAGTTATCTTGAAATCAAACCCTACAAGTATTCAGAGGTTAGTCTCAAAGAGTGCAATTAAGTACAATTTGGCTCTCTACTGGACAATGTCACATATTATTACAGTCCGTGCAACGCAACCCCAGTAGGGGAAATAAGCTGCTCAAAATTTGCGTTGCATCAAATTATTACCTCTGTTGCCGGAATATAATTAGTGGTTGTTCAGATTAGGTGGTTTAAACTACTGTACCTACATTTTATTAAATATCCTGTTGGACTTGTTAAAGCTAGTGAAATAGAGAAATACAGACCACACGTTTAAGGTTTTCGTCGAACCGTTACGTAGAAAACATAAAATTATCTACCACTTCTAGAATAAACATTTAACTATCCATACTATTGACTATGAGAAAGAAATACCGACCTTTATTTACAATTAAAATAGTTGAACTAACTAGCTATTGTTAAAAACAATCTAGAGGTAGTAAGGAGTACATAATTTAGTTGCTAAATTCAAATAGCTCACATTCAAAACAAAAGTCAATTATTTTAATCAGACATTCTTGCTTCTTTGTCCACGAAGATTTACTAGACTTATTTCTTGATTTATAGCGATATAGTGAAGATTGTCATAATACAGTTGAACGAAAAAAAAACACGTTTTTTACCCGACTACCGACAGGGGCGGGTTATGAGGTTAGCACCCTATTTCACAGACGATTAAGCCCGTTTTACCGAAGATTTAATTACCGACTTCAGGATGAGGTTTTATTCAACTGTACGCTACTCTACTACTACTATTTTTTATGTAAGTTCTTCGATATCGCCGTCAATTATGGACCGATTTTAAAAATTCTTTCGCTTTTGTATAGAAAATGATAACGATTTGGTCCCATAAAAAATGTATTCCCAAGGAATTATTATCTCCCGTCAAGCTTAAAAAACAACATATTTCTTTTAAAAAATCACGACCAGCTACAACAATTTCGGTGATATCTTCACCAATTCTTAATAAATTTAGATGATTCTTTCGGTGTAGCAAAAAGTTTAATTTTGATCTGGCCCCTTAAAAGTTTGATCTTCGAGGAATTGATATGTGTGTGAATAGTATCGAACAACACACATTTATACACACTTACGTACAGACCTCCGTTTGAAGCACCAAGTACTTCCTATCTGTACACGCATAGGGTTCGACGAGATAGAGCCTGCTCATGGCTCGCTAGTTATGTAGACTCTTCATTGTAGAGGGCTACTAATGGACACCCCGTGTCCTACGCACAAGCTTATTATCTAGTTAGTGCAGTCTACGTACGTACGGTGATAGAGTTGTGCCATACAACTTCTTTAAGGGTTGATATTCTCGATTGTTGAAATAATCATCAAGAGAGCTGATTGTGATTTATTTCACTCTGATGGACCAATTAGGATAAAGATCTGGGACATAATTTTCAGAATTTTCTACTGTGTCTTGTTTCAAGTTTTCGAGGGCTGTTTTGTTGAAATAGGTATCGCACGTTAATACCAAATCTGGCGAAAAAATCAACAGCGTAATAACTCCACAATACTTTACTATGGAAGAAAAATATAGATAGAAAAGAATAGAATAAAACTTTACTGCACCATCGATACAAAAAAAAATAAACAGGAACTAGTGACTGTTACATAATTAGATATAATTGTAGTTTTATGATGGTAGGAAATAAACATTTATTTCCTCCTCCATCTAAGCACACATATTATTTTATTTTATCCATTGCTTTAGCAGGCGGATTTTTTATCGCAGTGGAGGTGTTAAAATTCACGGAAGGAAGCTGCTGCCTTCCTCTGGTACATTCCCTTATTTGACTTTTACTCCACGGGCTATGTATTTATACTTTTATCCCAATATTCAACTCAAAACAACACTACGGTAGCTAATTTTGGTTGAAACAATACCCCTAGCCTGTTTACCAAACGCAATTATTGGCCGGGTCGCAATATGAGATTTAGGCCCTGGGCCAAATTAAGTGAATTAGAAACTGGAGAATGTTGGCGATCTCTGCCCTCGGACAGAAAGCTTTTGAATTTGATTAATAAGCACGCATAGGCTGTTATAGTCATCAGGGTTGTTTGTAAACGCCTTCGTGTTCTATCTACTAAACACACACACAAATACTTATTTGATGATGATAATTCTTTCCATCCAAAGGTTGCCTGGAAGAGATAGCTTCTTAGCGATAAGGCTGCCCATTGTACTTGCCTCAAAGAATACAAATACAAATACAAAATTCTTTATTGTACACAACAAAATAAAACTAAAAGAAACAGATATAAACATTAAACATAATAGTACAATGGGCGGCCTTATCGCTTAGCAGCGATTTCTTCCAGGCAACCTTTGGATGGAAAGAAATTTGAAAAATTTAAGAAAGGCAGGGGTGTATACAACATAATACATAATAATAATTATTATGTATTAATTATTATTGTTTAAGAATGTCTTTTTGTAATGTTCTTTTTCTGGTGTACAATAAAGTGTTATTGTGTTGTATGATGATTCTTTGTTAATGGCAATATTTGTCTGGTTAGACACAATTCTGCCAGTGTCAAGTAATCTTCACTTTATAATAATATAAAGAGGAAAAATTTGTTTCTTTGAATTGAATTGGCTCCGAAACTACTGGACCGATTTGAAAAATTCTGTCACTATAGAATCCTACTTTATCTTTGATGAACTTAAGCGATAGAAACTACCCGTGCGAAACCGGGGCGTGCCAAGGTTAAATAGTTGTAAATTTATAACTTATCAAATTATGCAGATGCTGGATGCGTCAAGCTGAAGACAGGGCGCTTTGGCGCTCATATAGGCCTATGTCCAACAGTGGACTACTATAGGCTGATGATGATGATGATGATGATGAAATTATGCAGATCGTTTGATATTTTCACCAGAGCCTAGTTCGTTATTAAACAGGATGCATGCACCACATGCAGGTTCAATTGGCTTTGGATACGAGATGTTGGAATCCCCGTTACACCTCCACACACCTAATGCTGTTATGTAATGTCCTTTTGTAATTTTGTATTTCTGGAGTACAAAGCATTTTTACATTAGCAACACCTACTCAGAAAGTTGATTATTCCCGTTCCAAACATAACCTAGAAATAAAACTTTTGAAACTATCATGGTTATTAACATAGAAATCATTTAGAACGGGATATTTACCAAGATTCAAAATATTGAGTAAATATCCCGTTCTAAATGATTTCTATACCTAACCTAGATAGTTAGTCATTGCAAGCGGACTAAAAAACGGAACGGAAAGTTCTATGGAATTTATTTCTCTCGCGTTTAGCGGGAGAGAAAAGTGTATGGAAACACATTTCTAACGTCACTCGAACAATAATTGAAAAAAAGAACCATGTAAAAATCGTACGCGCGTATTTATTGCGTACGGTTTTCACATAATTCGAGTTTACATTTTCAATTTATACGAGTGATTTTGAAGATGTTTCCTCGTAGTTTAAGTATATTAAAGCACACATGTATCACTAGGGAGAAAGTGCGATTCCTACCTCGTGTGTTATAAGGCCCAAATGACACACTCGATAGGAATCAGGTACCTAGTGGTGTACAATGTACTATTGTACGGTATTATACTTACAATAAGTACAACTGGTGCTGTAAGAAAATTTCTTCCATACAGAAGTTACGAAAGCAACAGTTCAGCAAACTAAACTTATTAATCTTAACAAATATGTAGGTACTTCATAAATTAATATTTATAACAGAGATTTTGCAAGAGTTTTAAAAAAGCACTATCCAATTAATCCCTTTCAACCGCGTACCTACGTTCAGAAAATTATCTCGTATTAAAATCACCCTCTTTTCAACGACCGGTCGTCATGTCATTTTCTGGGACCAATTTACGATTTCCCGGTCAGCTAGAGACGTGGAACAATGCTAACTATGTCCCCCGCAGATCTTGGGTTTAAAATGGGCATTGTCCAATTGCTGACCGGCTAATTATTTCCCCTAAGAAAGGAAATGGGGAAATGGAAAATGAACCGTGTTTACATGTCAGATTTGTCAGAAGACTATGGTAGTGACTTTATCGTGTATTTATAAGCGCTTTATGAAGAATATCTAATATCAGAGCGAGAAATTTGTAGAATTGGAAATTTCTAAAATTTTGCTCACGGTCATTATCCCTTTTTACCCTTAGTAAATATGAATTTTATTTACAGCATTCAGGTTTATTATCCAAGGATTTAATAACAAATTCAGAGAATTTTCGAACTGCTATTAAAATTAAATTTCTTTTCTCTATACCTACCTAAAGCAGATAGGCATGTAGGTAAAAGAGCTTTGCAGAGCTTAGTTTGAATTATGAATTTTAGAATTAGACCCCATAAAGCTTTTAAAGTCGAATGCGAGAAACTTTTAAGCAGCCCCTCCAAACTCAAACCCAAAGTTCCTGAAACTTCTGCATTAGCGGCAAAAAATCTATAACCAGCCTCCATAACTACTCTGACTAACATTAATCAGCCCTACAAAGGAGAGCTAAAACTCGTGCTTTCCACAAATGCTTCCAATCAGCCGTCGCCTTTCATTTCTAACACAATAGACGTCGGGATAAAATGTGAAATAGGAATCACGGGGTACAGGGATACCAGAAGTCAAACTGTGTGTAAGTTGTGCATTATTAAGGCGTAGATGTAGGTATTGTGAATTCTTGACTTTTTAATCTGTTTCAGCTTCGAAAAAAATGTGTCTTTGATACAAGACAAACAAAAAAATATTTTAAACATCTGAAATAATTGTGCAAAGTACCATCTGTTTTTTCAGTTAATATCATTTTTCTCCTAAACTATCAAACACAAGATTTTTTTATTGACATCACCTTATTAAATCATAGGCTTGTTTTTGAAAATAAATGTCCTAATTAAAAGATGCTCAGCAAAAACTTGATTCTTGCGCTAACGCCGCCGCTCTGTTCTGTCCCGATCCTATAAACGTGAAATCTTATACCTATCCTTTTCACAAAATGGCGTCATAATTATCGCCCCTTTAATTCTTATTGCGAGATGAGAGCTTTTTGCGGCTATAGTCTTTTGTCGTTTCATATATTTGTCCACACTGACGTCACAATTCCAGGCCTCCAGTATACGAAAAACAAAAAGGGATCAAAGGGGTATATACAGAACTTGTTATGGATGATTGTCTTCTATCTCTGACGCATCCGAGTCATGATTTTTTTTGAGTTTATTTCTTTTATTGGAATAACAGAAGGATTTGGTCTCAGTACAGTTTGTATCAATTTTTCAACAGAACTATTTAAGAAAATATCGCCTCATAAGTTTTCTGAAACGCTTCGATGCTGATGATGACAGTTGATGTCAAAAATGATAGAAAATGTCGTTCTAGTCAATAGTCTTTGAACCAATAGAGACCAGATAGTTACACTAATAGACTAAAATTATAAACGTTTTTATAGCCTAGCTACTGTATCTCACAATTTCGTGATGAAAAGAACCTTAATGAAAACTATCGTCTACGCCAATAATCTATTACGGTCGAGTCGCTTGCAGACGCCATTAAACCGTGATAAAGAGGCTCTACATATTAGCGTTTTGTTGCAACTAATTTACTGTAAGAGCTGTTTTATGGTTACAGCTATTTAAACTTGGTAAACTAGCTTGAAAGTGTGCATTCACTGAATCTAAATTGGTCTTTGGGAAAACTTTGTAATAATGGTCATTTTCTCAATTAAGTATTTAAATTTGGGTCGTTGTTACTTGAGATGGGTTACTCTGGTAATTATACTCGTATTGAACATTATAATTCTCAACGGCCAACTTACAATTAAATTTTGAAAAACCAAGCATCCACATTATTTTATTAGCTTAGATAATACTCATTGTGAAAGTTTGTCAAGTTGTTGCTAACAATTTCTTGACCATATTAGCTTTAAGCCTGTATGTACCTTTTTGCCAAACAAATGTATCTTTATTTTTAAAATAAAACCAACAGCAGCAACAATATTTGGTCTCAAATTTATATTTTCACAATAAATAAAACCTTTCATTCAATCGGGAAGAGCATCTGCGTATTTTATCTCGTTAACATAATAAGCCAAACAATATTTCATGACATTAACTTTGTCAAAGCTTTGACAGTGGCCGTGGCCGGAAATGGAAGGGACGGTACGGACGACTTCCGGTCTGCGGGGCAAAGTGACAATAAGCGAAAACAATATTCCCAAACGGTCCGTCTACAACATTGCTAAATAAACAGTATGGCATCTTTAACAAGACTATAAAGTCCTAGGTCTTTAAAAAAATGGGTCTTTTTTATAACTCTTTAGGCTCTCATTAATGTTGTTTTGGAAAACCAGCAGAATTCATTGAAGACTGCATCTTACTTTATGTTAGCGAACTATATAAAAGTTGAATGATAAACGAACCTTCTAAAGGAAGGCTAGTAAACAAATTTAACCATTCCATGGCGGTTAAATCTAATGTTGCCTTAAAGTTCTAATTCACACCTACCATTTAAACAAGGAGATATAATATTCAGTTAATTTACTTGAACGTTTAACCTTTACTATGCCAACTACAAGTGAAAACAATATGCCGAACCTACTGCGTGGGTCATCGTTCTGGAAACTAAACCCACGATTAGCCATGGGTGAGGCATGGGGTTGAGCAGGTCACGACGTCTTGCTGCCTGACTGAGCGTGAAATTTAGGGTTACGGAGACAAGGAGACAGGGGCTATGGTCTGTCTTAAAGGTTGAGACAAAAATAGCGATTACTCTTCTATATTATGATAATTAATTAAATGTCAAGCAAAGTCTTTGTACGCTTGTTGGAAACTTTACGAAAACGCGCAAAAACAACAGGAAATCATAACGCTATGGACCCGGCCTACCACCAAGCCTACCACTGGTGGTAGGACGGGACAATACTCTACCACCACCATCACTATGGTAGTAGGGTCTAAGGACTGTGACATTTTCCACCACAGCTTAAATAGGTACTAGGGTAGCATAAGTATAATGTGAAGAATGTAGTTTCTTATAAGTAGTTTGTTTCATCCATCAATCGTTTAAATCTTGAACAAATGCAATAAGTTTGACCTAGGCAAAAGAAAGAACCATTTCGATCAAACATTGGACTATGAATCAAAGTCTTTAACTCGGATTTTCCATTTTCCAAATGTCAATGACTAGGTACATTTGCCTTCAGAAAATACATACACGTGAGTCTTTTCACCACCATCAAAGCTATTGATGTCCTTTCTAAACTTCCATCAAAAAAATAATAAAGAAAAGGGCTACAAAACCTCCCTCAAATGACATCATTGGGGAAATCCCCAGAATAAAGTAGGACTATAAAGCTTCAGATCTGAAGAAATAATGTTCGCCATACATCTACAAGGTAATACACTGGATCAAAGGCACATACGGTAGCTTAGAATAAACCAATTATAACTGAAATATTAGGGATCAGTCGGCCGCAGGAGTCTTTGATGGTTAAGTTGTTAACCGACTGCGGCACACGGTTTGACAACGCACGTTTTATAATATCATCAAAAAATTAAAATAACTTTTAGAAATGCAGCGCTGCAAGAACGTGAAATTAGAAATTTACGGTGAGAAAAATGTTATTTTCCAGTAATCCAGAATCAGCTACCTATCTTTATTTGCTTAGTTTGACGTTTTATCCTCTTTTTCTCTTTAAAGAGTGTTAACCAATTATAGAATTGTTAGTAATAATAAATGCACTAACGATGGTTCAATTTTCGTTAACTTAACAGCCTACCATAGAAATACAGAAATTTATTCATAATGCCAATATTACATAGCTATCCATACTAAAATTGTAAATTCGAAAGTAACTCTGTTTGTCTGTATGTTATCTTTTCACGCCTAACTGACCGAACAGATCATAATGTAATTTGACAGGAAGGTAAATAGTATCCTGATGACAAACAAAGGATACTTGAAAGTGTGGGTGAAGCCGTGGGCAGATATTTAAAATATAATTAAATGATGTAGTAAGAACATTTGCGCACGTGAAACGTACTTAACGCACACCTTAACATTTCTTTTCTGCGAAGCCTCCGTAAGCGAGAGTATTAATAAATTACATAAATTGGTGGCCAGGAGACTAATACCCCCGGAATGGGTATAAGCTGGTCGTAACGGTTAACGGGGCTGAGTAATCATTTCTGGACAGGATATTTTACTTCCGTCTGTTAGCTGTTCTGATGTAGGGTCGGTTATTAAAACAAAGGCAAGACGTAGATTTCTGGTGTATTTTGAGAGGAGTTTTGTTTTCCATTTCCTTGTTGCTAGAAGGTATTACGTTCTGATCAAAAGTACAAATAGTAAAAGTAACCGAATATGGTTTTATGTTCTATTTAAGTCAAGTCAAATGAATAAATAATAAATATGACCATGTTGGTCGAGTCATCGTTACAAACATATTGTGATTTGACAGCTGACTGAGCTGGCATTCATAACATAATACGGACCTTAGGCCCGCTTGCTTAGTCATCGATCTATGGTTGAGCAACACTCATGCCGTAAACAATTGTTACTCAAGTATAGAACTAGAACGAAGACTGAGCTGGCATTTATAACATAATACGGACCTTAGGCCCGTATTATGAAAGCTTGCTCAGTCATTGATATATGCTTGAGCAAAGTTTATGCCATAGAAAGGCGTAACTCAAGTATAGATCGATGACTGAGCAAACTTTCAGAATACAGGCATTAGTGTCCTCGGTGAACGCAGAAATAAACATTGTTTACATTTAGTTTTCCATTCCCCGTTAATAAATAAAGAGCGATCATTTTAACAGCGTCCCGTTCTCAATTAGTATGAAAGCCGGGGACGATATGGATATTTTGCGAAATGGGAAAATAATCGAATTTCGACGGAATAATAAAGACCCTCGAATACCGGGTACCTACAGTGACACAAAGGGTATTTAACTCGCACTTAGTACTTTTTGTCCAGTATCCCCCTTTGCCCCTCTCTCCCCTCGATTATTCTGTCGTTATCGCCCTATAACGTATGCAGAATATAACACGCATTATCTCTATTGCCAGTATCCATTTCGCTTCTAATCCTTTGATTTATAATAGCCCGTTGAAATATAGCCGCTGGCCGTTATTTATTTGAATTTCGAATAGTCAATTAACGGGATGGCTTTTACCGCGATGTAGGTCGCGTGCACTGAGACGTGAATTTTGTTGTTGAAAATTCAGTGGGTTCGAAATTTAAATGTTTCGTATTCCGTTTTGTGTCTACTTTTATGACGTAGGTGGGTGGGAGCCATAGAGTTCATAATGTATATGCCTAGTGCTATATAAACTCTATGGTGGGAGCAATCAAAATAAGTGTAGAGACGTTGTCTTTTCATGTTTTGTACTAGTTACAAAGTATACTCTGCTCTTTTTGGGTTTATGATAATTTGTCCTGCATTATTTTGTTAATAAAATTATTTATCATTATATATTGTAAAAAATATTTTTTACGTAGTTCTTTTAGTGCAAACCTAAAAGCCTAAAAGAACTCGATTAACCTTTATCGTCTATCTACTGTGCCTCAATAACATTTGCATGCACGATTATCCGTAAAACTGAAGCCCAACACTATGGTGCGAAATAAGTTTAAATATCTCACTAATATTATAAACGTGAAAGTTTAGATGGATGGATGGATAGATAGATGGATGGATGTTTGTTCCTTTATCACGCCAGAACGGCAAAACGGATCTGGATGAAATTTGGCACAGAGATAGATTATAGTCTGGAATAGGACATAGGCTACTTTTTATCCCGAAATTCCTACGGGAACGGGAACTACGCGGGTGAAACCGCGAAGCGCTGCTAGTAATATAATATAATATACATATAATCGGTAATAATGTGAAATAAATGAGATATCCTTCGCCTTTTTACTACCTATTTCTGTTAGGTTAATACATAAGATGTTTTTATGAGGAAAAAAACAGGTTATGTCAAATATTAACGGCAGGTTCCAGTCCTGCCGAAATCAATTTTTTTGTGAATTTATTTATTTTCTTATGTCAAATAACTTTTAAATAGCAAATGTCTACGTACCAAATTAATGATCTTGCCAGTTCAATTCACAAACTTACCCAATACATTTGCGGTGCGTGTGCAAAACTTTCATATTAAAAGTTTATTCCCCCACCTTATTAGTTAAGTCAAACACACCTTTTTAAAGTAGGTACCGAATATTCGTATTTGCAGAGGTTTTCGCAAACATTCTATTGGTACAAATAATTTTGTTAGGGAGCCATATTTCACATTCACCGCTGGGTTTTGTTAGCTGAGGAAAGTTTGGTTAAACTTTTTCGCATTTCGCTAAAAAGTAGGATTAATTTGGGAGCTGGCAATACTTATTTACAATAATCTGACTTATGGGAATGCGGCGTGGATTTTTGGGGTTTTCATGTTCACAGGTAGGCAGTAGGGTGGTGAAAGATAACATTAAAAATACTATATCCGATTATTAGGACTTTTTAACTGATATTTATCGCGTGTATATACCTATTTTTCCCGACGTTTCAACAGGTTTACACACTGCTGTGGTGGGATGACTGGAGTACTGGACCTTCCACATCTGCGAAGTTAAATAGTACTACTAATTATGTGTTCAGATTGCGTAAGTTTAAAAATATCAAAAATACTAAAAATCGATATTTTTAATATAATCTACCACTTATACATGTAATCATCTGGTAAAAATGCTACAATTTAATTGATTAGAATAATTACATCTGTATTTGTTTTTTCAGACTTGAAACCTCAACCTTAAACTCGAAAACCTGATTCTGGTTTGAAAATATTCATGTAATAACATAAAAATTAAATGTTTATGATAAATGCACTATTCATTTTACTTAATAATTTATATTTTTTTCGATATTTAATACCAGAGCTTTTCTCAGCTACACCTGTGCCCCATAGGTTTCTACTCTCCGCATGCAGTTCACCCAACTGTGGTTTAAAAATAAGAATTTGCTTAAATCACGCACCCTTTCGTTATAAATAATCCCTAAGAACACCCTTAATGGAAGCTCTATTTGTATAGATTTGAACCTACGAATACCTTCAGCCTTCCTAATAAGGGTAACCAAAGCAAAGAATTTGTTTAAAAAACCTTGGGTGTTATTGATGTGGGTTTGGAGATTTAAAGGGTTTAATTAGAAAATGTTAGGATTCAAAAAGTATTTTTACCATGAAATGTGTCTTTGGTTTTACCGGCAATAACGATAGATTAATAATAATTCTGGACAATTCACAAAGCATAATTTAGCCCAAAGCTAAACAGAGCTTGTGATAAGCTCTGCAGCTTTGTGTCTAATAAATATATTTTTTTCTTTTTTTTCTTTATCTCTGAAGCAACTGAGCTCCCTATTCGTAAATTTAAACAGTACATTCCGCATCACTTGCAACGGACAACATCATTGCGAAACTTTTGCGGCACTGCACCTACGGTACAACGCGGTAGTATGGGAGCGCTCTTAAATTCGGTCCATACTTGACGGAGAATATCTGTAATAGAGTATTAATCTATAATATCAGCTTAGATAAAAGTAAAAAACAGAGAGTTAGAAACAGCTACATACAATATTCATTATTTTGCATACACACAATAACTGAGGCAATCTTGCGCGGGGTGGCTTCCACCATTTGCATAATTCGACGGGAAATCTCATGATTAACATTTTTATTAAACCAGGATTAGCTAATCCTTTTTTATTCGACAATTAGTTTGTTATCGCGACGGTGGGCTGGTCGTAAAGAGTTGAAATAGCTACCGTTTTCTGGTAATTATCCAAATTGGGTGAGATAACCGGGCCCTTTAATTACGTTTTTTCGTCAAATTTATAAAGTGATAGGCGATTAATCAGTGTAATAGGGTTGTAAAAGCTTTTTAAATTTAGGAAGTGTGAATAACCCCTATTTAGACAAAACTTTGGTTGATATTAGTGTCCGTGAGCTTTTATATAATTTACACGCAAAGTACAGCAGAGAGTCATCATAAAAATGCCATGGTATTAATAATAATAATTAATTTCCGAATGAAGATAAGTTACAGACCTTATTTAACTTATGCTACGGTTCATAGGTTATAATGTACCTTAAAACTAACATACATACAATATAAAAAACAAAATCAATGACACGTCTTTTACGGCGACAGGTGTAGACGACGCAATCAGGGTGTCAGCTGACGACAGTGCACGGTGGTGTCCCCTTGAGTTGACACCTTTCGGCACAAAACTCTGCGCTTAAGCAGGTCGACAGATGCTGAGTTGGAACTCTGACCATAAATGAATTTAAGCTCACATTATTATTAATATCAATTATGATCAACTTAAGTTGATAGTCAAGTGACTTGTGTTGTGTGCTTAAAGTTGGAGAAACACTGACACCCCACACAACTAAGATCATCTCAACCATCATAGCTATGATCAACTTAAGTTGATCCGTCCGTCATTACTATGATCAACTTAAGTTGATCATAGAAGTCAACTTAAGTTGATCATAGTTATGACGTTTTGTTACCGAGCTTATGACAGAAATTGTAGAAGTAAGCCATAAAAAATGACGACTTTTTTACAATTTTAGTAACATTACTTACAAAAATTCAATTTGAGCTATCTCATTGTAATTCAACTGTTATACATTAAAATCCAACTTATTTCAAGTACCTCGCTCGTAAAAGATTCCCTCTCACCGATATTACCAATTCGAGTGAATCACCTATAAAATATGGGTTTTCGTCTCGAAATGGTCATAAACCATTCTGTAACGATATTAAAGCAGTAGCACTCAAATGGCTAGACGACGACGTGACAGAAAAACCAAGGACCATTGATATACTTAATCGTCAATCAACAAAACTATCGTAAGCTTGCCTAACATAAACTACAAAGTCTTATTTCCTTCATAACCAGAAGGCCAAGCACAAAGATTGTTTTTAGGGTAAAATAGACAATTAATGATATCACTTCGTCATATTATTACGAACGACATAATTATATCTACTCAAAAGTTATTATTACTATTTCATTCAACTAAGAAGTTCACAAATACACGTTTCATACAAGTTTTGTAAACAACATATTTTAAATGTATACGAGTGAGAACTATTTCATTTCATTTATTTCCACCGTAGTATGTATTACAAACTTGATGTCGTTATTTCTAGTACACAAATAAATTACAAAAAGAAACACCAAGGGATTTTACAACACAAGAAAAACAGAAAGACAGTGATTCCTATAAGTAGGTTCAATAAAATAATAAGAGTTGGCTGCCTAAAAGGGCCTAGGGTTTACAAAAATTACAATTAAAATTATGTCAGAAAATAAATTGAACTAAGTTAATAGGTACATGTCAAAATATGTCATAAAAGCTGATGCAGGTATAGATGCATTGTCATAATAAACTAAACTAACTAATGTAGAACAATGCGACTACTTCAGCTAAATCTTAGTTTTTCTCACTTCTATCCTAGCTTCAACATCCTCCAATGAAATCCGGATATTAATGGCCCTGGTCGCACATGGGCGACCAGCATCAATCTTATGAAATACGACCTTCGGATTCCAATGCAAATACTTGGTGCAAAGACCTGTGAGCTGAGAACGGTAGCTGATCGCCTCTGATTTATCGCAATGTCACACCTGAGATTTCTATGTTTGTCTGAAAGGTTTGCTATTTAATACACCACTTTATCTGGGGCCCTAGTACGACTGGTACGCATTATCTTTCGAATATTTCCATCGGATTTGAGTCCTTCCTGTACATTTAACGCTTGTAACGCCCCGTGACAAACACAATTAGAACTTCAGTACTTCCACGCATAGTACTAAATACGAATAGGAAAAGGTGACTAACTTATCGCATTTCTTTTTTACTAAACTTCGTTTGTGTCTACTACCATTGTAAGACATCAATGGTTCTCGATTACGTTTATCGAATGTTTTTTTGTTTAAACTCAGACTAAATCCTCTGCATCTGCAATAAACCAAAGTTAAATTGGTGATTTTGTATAAAACCTGACTTTGTTGCAGCCCTGACACTCAATGACACACAGAAGTGTGAATCTATTGTTAAAAGTGAAATTATCAATATATAAATTTAAATTGCATATTAGATTTTTTTATGGAGCACATTAAAATATGAACCGTTATTTTAAGAGTTATTTTAGGAGTACTGACATCGTTAAAAAATAACTTTTCTATTGAGCCACTTTTTTATCAAGTAAACAGCAAAAAAATGCGAACTTGGCAACTTCTGAAGGTGCTTTAAACTCGGTTGAATAAATTACGAGAACTCAACTTTCTGTCAAATTTAACTAATCCCAGTCATAATAACGGCAATAAAGTCCTACTTAGCACAATTAATTAGTATAATACGGCAATTCCAGAGGCAAATCTCGACTGAATGAATAATGTTTCTTAAAGAGTTATCGTAATTATCACTGCTATGAAGTTAGCAGTGCTTCGTACTGAATTATGCGTCTTTTCAAAGTTTGCAGGTCGAGGTGTGCCTAGAACTTTGCCGTGAAGTTGGTTAAGTGCTTTTGTTTTTATTCTACCCTGAGAGAGTTTATGCGGTTGCTTATAAAACCGATGATTAAAATCGAATTGCTAGTTGCTATAGCCCGTCTACATCCTTGGTACAGTTTTTACAGGCGTTGATGTTTATTTTGTTTAATGGTACGTCGAATTGACAGCCTGTACAAAAAAACTAAGTCAAGGCTCCTATCCCTAAAGCATGGTCAAATCGTGTATATGCTTTAATATAATTCTAGCTGCTGCTCGCGGCTTTGCATGTGGTTTTCAAGTAGCCTATCCGTCTATGTCCGTCCCCGGGATACCATTTACCACCCTGCCAAATTTCATTAAGATCCGTTTGGCCGCTTAGGCGTGAAAAGGTAACAGACGGACAGAGTTACTTTCGGATTTATAATATTAGTATGTATCTCTATTTCTAAACGAAAAAAAACGAATATCAAAAAATGCAAACACAGATGTTTTTTACGTTCACAACGATCAATTTTGCTGCTCGAACTATAATTCTAAAGTCTATCTGCATTCGTGAGATATCGCTTAAACCAGACATAATTCATATCTAGACACGCCTTAATTCGAGCTTTTTCGCCGCAGACAATAAGTTTTGAAAGCTGAATAGAGGCGAAGATTGGAAAAAATTCAAAGCACTTTTTGTCGCAATTCGTAAAAAAATGTTTTTGTATTGTGAGTGGTGCACAATGGTAGATGGAGGAAATGAGTGTCTGGGCGTAGCGGTGCTCAATTTAACTGGTACCGGGCCGCCGCCCACCCACAGTGAGCATGCAGTAGGTTTATTCTCTATTGCTGTGCTGAAAACATTTATTACAAAATCTTAAAGTTTTTCACGATTGCAGAAGGTCGGCTGACATCCTTGAATGTATCTTGTCATATACCGCCATGACACCAGTGCTTTTTTAACAAAATATACCTGAAAATAGAGTTACAAATCAGAATGATAAGTAAAAAGTTTTGAAACTATCATGTTTATTAACACTTAAAATCATTTTCAACACAAATCATTGTAAATAATCTTTTAGTAGTGATTTCCGAAATAAAGAAAAACGTTTTTGATTAATTTTTATTGCTATACTGATTTTTTAAGACAGCTTGACATAGAACGCTTATTAAAAGGAGTTGGTTTACTTGCTTAACTGATGATATATCGACGACTAAGAGATATAAACGACTAAGAGAAATCCAAACAATTCATCCATAAATTGTACTGCATAAATTTAGACTGTGTCCCGCCCTCAGCTCCGCCCGCCCAAGCTGCATATTGCGGCGCGTGCTGCGTACAATCAACCCCAGATATGATAGCTCATTTCATACATACCTACCTATCACTAACTACCTAGCTTACGGCATGCAATCAACCCTTTTATCTCTGGTTTTATTTTAACCATTGAATGAAAACCAGTGTTCGAAAACATGTTTCAATCCGACTGCCAAATTCAAATATTCTTCGCTATACATTTGAACAATTTGAATTTTTAACCCACCCTAGGAAAACATTAGAAACAAAAACCTGACAATATTTTGCCGACGTTTTTGCATTATGTTAATAGCCAAAAAGACTTTTTAAAGTGAAAAAGTAAGAAAACCTGATTTAAAATCGGTTTGTCCATTTGAGATCTACCAGTAAGACTGACAGACACCGTTATACTTAAAGCATACATGTTTAAGGCACCCTTCTTTTGCGTCGGAGGCTAAAAATATTTCAAATAACGGTGCATGCAACGTACAAGTGTATTTCATAGTTCTTCCAGTCGTATTACCTGAATCTTCTAATCCCATAATTGATTTTCCGATACACGAGGGTTTGAGACTATGCTGAAAATAGACCAAATACTGGAAAACAAAACAGGAGTAATCTAATAAGGGTTGAACTACACTTAAACCTGTCTGCATGGCAGGTACTATCATTTTATATGAACGAAAGCCACGAAATTCAAACCTTTGTGTCCATACTCCGTATTAAAAAAAAACAAGTCAAGTAGACATTTTTATAACCATTTATTGGTGATCAACGACCGTTTATTTGAATACATTTTATAATATGCAGACTTCGGTTACAAAACGGTCGTCAAAAAGTTTTCACACCTGTATCCTGTGATCTCGACTCTTTTTTAACCCATATACGACTCTGTTTTTTCTTCTACCGTATCAGTTTTTAGACTCCTTCAAAATGAGTACGATACTCAGATGCAGTCTAACCCAAAGCCATAGTAGCGATGCCTCGTGCCGCTCCGCTGAAATTTAATGTTTCGCTTATGTTGCCTTTGAAGCCAACCAGCAACGCAGGTGCTTGTAGTTAAAACGTACCCAGACAGAGAATTAAAGATAATCACAATGTATTGCACAAAGTAAATTAGAGGTATTGCGTGGGCTAATAAAATTATTAGCGAAAAATATTTTTAAGTTATGAAGATAAGTAACATTTTGATAAAAAGTGCTTGGTCGATTAGTTTGCAAGTCAATGCAAGTATAGATAAAGATCATGGAAAAAAAAATGTGCAATTTGTGTTGGTGGTACCTTAAAGGACATATTTTTGAAAGAATCATTAGAAAAAAACATTAGATCTGGACCAGGACATAATATGTTAATCGTTAAATATCGTGAACTCAAAGAAGAGTTGCAAATACTTCGTCATCTTGCTGTGCCGCCGCTGCGCCTCGGTAAAAACCTGTTTTTTTAACTGACTGTACAATGCAGCTATTTTCAATGGTGTCCGAATCGACAGTAACAAAAATATTAAAATCAAAAGTGTCAATTGGGACATTGCGTCCCAATATATTTGGTCCGAATCGACAGCAAGTCGAACATTTCGTAATAAGTCGATGACTAATATTTCAATACAACTTTCTATTGAGGTAAATTTGTAACCAAGAAGCTTACGCTACTACGTCCCGGCTTTGAAGCCTCCATATTACTCCATATTAGCATAAAACCCATAATGGCACCACCTAAGCTTTTAATTAATTACTGACCAGACGGAAAGTTTCTCATATGAGCATGAACATTTTCCAAATTTAATTTGCAACAACATCCTGTCTTACCAGTTAAGAATTAAAAACATGGCAATGTTAAAAATTTGAGATTATCCTTGGGGGTTGCTACCATTAAATGGCTTGAAGCATGGTATAAAACCATCTTACGTTAAGAAAATTTGCGTTGTTTATAAAAAAAATAAAAATATAGGTATGGCAACAAATTATATCAAACGTATATTGAGCATACAATAATTATACAACAAAACAACAAATCAGAATTATTTTGACTAAGAGTAACTATATACACTAACACCCGAGAAAATAGTTAAACTTTACAGTTACGAGAACCAGCGTAAACACGATGTATAAATTGCAAATTCTACTATTTTAATTACCTTTTGTACGAAAACATTGCAAAAACAAAAACATCGACGAACAACGTTGTTTTAATTGTAGTGTACAAAAACAAAAGAATAATAAAAATATAAACGTGAACATCGCCTGAACAAACAATCTCCGGTAAACTAATTTATGCGGAGCAGTCATGGGCACAGAAATCTCTCTTTTATGTTTTTTTCGTGGAGCATACCTTACAATTTTCCTGTTTTGTAGAGGCGCTTTAAAAAGGTAAAAAAATTCAAGGACTTTCTAAAGTCCTTCAATTTGTCTTAAACTATTGTTTAAAAAAAATGATTTCCAAACGAGTAAATAATTAATGTCAATTTTTTTTAATGTACCTACTTTGCTTTGAATACGTGTTCAAGAATGGAAAATGAACGGAAGAAAAAAAGAATAGAAGTGAGCCATGTTCGCAAGGAATAAGGTTTAGGTCTATTCTTTTAAATGTAAAAATGTCTCCGATAAGCAATTAGGCACATATTTTGAAATGTAAAAATGTTAAAAAAATAAAACGAAATCATATCTGAAATGCTATAAAACCTAGCGTTTGTGATTGATGATAATTTATACCCAAATGAAAAATATGTTAGTCTCTAATTACACTTCACAACACTGAAACATTAATCATACTCGTATGATACAAAAGAATAATTCTATCAGCACGTCTATCAACGCCACGTGCAGCCTTCAATCTCTGTTTTTCCAAAGGTTTAATATAAAAATTACTTTCGTCGTTATCATGTGTGCCTGGTACTTCTCGAGGGATTCGGAGGTAAGTCACAATGCGATGAGGGCGCGTTCCGTTCCGCTCGTCGGATTATCTCATGCGTGACAGCTGCTCTGAACTCTGAGATCCTGGTACTTACATTTTATTATGTTACGGTTAGGGAAGGAAATAACGAAATTATATGGTTTATTATTAATTATATATAAGTTTATCAACTTCTTGTAAAGCTGATGAGTGCTCCTACCTCTATGCTCTACTATTTCAAAATGTATTACAGCAAAAGGTGTAAAACTACATTTTCTAGATATTATTGTAGGTTTCGATATAATTTCTGGCTAGGTTGATAATTATGTAGAACTAACAAGTAGTGGCAATGATTTATCAGTATATTTTCTACAATAGTCTAATCATTTTCTATATGCAAATGCTTATAAAAGAAAATAAAAGAAAAACTGAGGCTTCTCTTTTCAATTTGAAGTTACAATTTAATAAAATTAAAAATCCAACCCGTACCCGTGAACGTACTCAAGTCTTTTATCGCTCGCATATGTAGACGTTTGACTCCCCTCTTATTCTTTTGATTATTGTATCATGAAACGAGGGCAGGAAAAAAATCTTGGAATAGCTACATTCAGAACAGCTTTCTCATTTGTAATTTTCGGATGGGATTGGATTTTGGACTGCTGTCAAAAATAGCCAATCAACATTTTATAAGTTTACTGCAATCATCACACAAATTATTATATGAATGCGAAGGTTAGATTTCGATCAGAAAAGAAATAAGTTCCCCATAATTTTCTATTTCGGCGGGACTCGAACCCGCGCCCCGTCCTTAGTACTGGTGTGCTCTCACCAACTAAGCCGAAACCTTAGTCGGTTCAACCGAATCTTTGGGACCTCTTACGGACAATAGCCGCGGAGTCCAGCCGAAATCAAAAATTTTTGGCCACTTATTTGATTTCTGAAAGATACCCAAAGTGCAGGTAAGCACTATAACAAAAAACCTTCGGTTTCGATGTTGTCAGCTGCCTGAAATTTTACATTGGTATGCGGTAGTTCTAGATCAAGAATCAAACAAAGGCTAACTTGGAAAGAAGCTAGTCTACTTAAAATCTCTAGCTATATCTGTCCATTTAATTCCGCAGGCATTCCATAAGTAAGTAAGAGTTCTTCTTAGGGGAAAGCAAGTTGGCGGTTCTGCATTACTTTAAGGCGGTACGGCATTCTTAGGAACTTAAGGACTCCATAGTATATAGACTAGACACAAAGCCTACCAACGTCGCCGACACAGCCCGGCGGGTTGGTATCGACGATATTATTTTAGAGAACCCAGCGACATTGCTATGCGTCTTGTGGCGATATTTTGATGTATGACCATTGCATACATCGAAATGGATAGTGTTGAACTGGAAGCCGCCAACTAATCCACTGGGTTATATCGACAAGCTGTGTCGGCTGGCCGATAACTTTGACGTGTGGTCTCCAACAGAATTAAGGATGAAATTGACATTTGTTTGATAACATAACATTTTAGTTGTCAAAGATGCTTTTACCCTGCTGTTTTACAAGACCTACAATCTTACTCTGCACTTTTTGTATCGTCATAATCTATTTATTGTCAGCGGGGCCGTAATGAATGATGTTTTGCATCGGCGCTGACACGAGTGCTTTGCTTGTTAAAAGGCCCCGGATATGACGTATGAGTGAGCAATCAAAAACAAATTTGAATTATGGGCTTTGCGGATTTATTTGAAGGGATTAATTTTTGATTCGCAAAGGCTTGCGGGGTAAATTTGGAAAAATAAAAGGATTTGAAACTTTGTGTTTACATTTTATTGATATTGTGAACCGTTTTTGTGTCAGCGTTGGAAAGTGGCGAAGGATTAAGGTTAACTAACAGAAAGACTCTAAATGGGAAAACTAATAGGTAATGCTAACTTGAATAGCGTGACGTTTTTGGGGTTGTTTGATCAAAATCAGCCTAATGGATTACTTCTATCTGCGTAAAAATGAATCTTTCTCAAATCTTTGGAAATAAAATTTGATGAACTCAATCTCCGTGAAAACAATATGTCAGAACCGAGAAAATAAACCACCGCCCTGAGCCAAAACCGAATAAATGTCTGTACTTAAAAACAAATCTCTGTAACGCAAGAGTGCACACATGTGCGAGTATGAAAGAGGGGGTGAATCTACAAAGAAAAGCAATTTAACAAAAATAAAAATACGATATTGAAACAGGAGAAACAAATGATACGGGAAATACTTAAATCACAGCCATTGATGTGAAATTGGAAATTGTATCAGTTGATGAATTACGAACTCTCATTTTCGAGGGGGAGGAGTGGTAAGCACACTTAGGTACAATATTTGGTGCATTTCGATAAGTACGTGCGCCTGCCTATTGTTGACATTGAATATTGAACTACAGTCTGGTTTAATTAAAAATTTTAGGTAGTAAAACTAGTGCTAATATTTCAATTTATTATAGAAACACAGACCAAATTATTCACTGGTTTTATCTATTCAATATTCTAATACTTTACATCGATACTTATTACCCAACACCAGATTATCACATTATTAAAATTCACTCTTTCAAGTTTTAAGAAACGTTACCAATGATCTATAGCCGATTGAAGTCAAAGCAAGACCCTACACTACATTAAGGTATTTAGTTTCCAGACAATTACCCATTCACAAAGTTTCACAGTAAATTTTTGAGTTTTATTCAACGATAAAATACTGTTTTAAATGAGATATTTTCACTCATTTGCATGCAGCGGGATTCTTGGCTATTCACTAAATCACTGCAAAGCTACCATGCAAAGTTACAAGGATTCCATGTTAAATAATACCTACAAATTAATATACAATGTACAGAGAGGGCTATAGAGGGCGTATTGATAAACGACACGGCAAATATAAGCCGAATTATTCAAATTCCATTCGAGAGAACAAAAATTATTGCCTTTGAAGGTCCTCTATCTCCTATTATGACTTTATGGGGCACTATCGAAATTGCTCCGATAAAATAACATTCGCTCAATTGGAAGTAATAAATTAAAGTAATCACGTTTTTAATGTGACGTTTCTGTATCATCATTTTTTAGATTGTGTTTTCTTTTACCGAGCACAATATTCTATTTTTATTGCTGTGTCTGAGGAGCGCTGAAGTTGACATGACTGAATGAGCGCTTAGAACTTCATCACGGGCAAAACTTGTCTCATAGCGAGCTAAGTCGTAAACTTTATGCAGTGACAACATATTTCAACAACGGGCTTTTTATGCGAGCGCTGAGATCGTCAGGATCCCCCTATCGTGGAGTTTAAACTTCTCTCTAGTATTGCAAAAGTTTTCGGCTCATGGAAAATACAGCGGAACGCTTTTGAAAGAGAAATAGTACGAGAGTTTTCGAATCTCATCCGGATTAAGTTTGCTGCGCCATCATATGAGTGCAGACTTGACGATTGATCATTGACGTCATCAAAATCAGCAAAAAAACGTTGAATATCGCTATCGATATAAGTACCTATCTATTTGGGAAACATTTCGGTAGGTAGGTACGTCACTTATCTGGTCAAAAAATATCGATTGATAAGTCTATGTCGGTAGGTATACCAAGTTCTGAGTGGATATTTAAGTTAACAAGAGGCAGGGATGTCCAAGGGAAGGACGGCCTTTGAATGGCTTATCTTTTAGGGCGATGATTAAAAAGTTGTAAGGTATCTTTTCATAGGTTTTTTGTGACTTGGTACTCACCGTACATTCATCTATTCCAATCATAAAAAAGCTTAGCAAGTTCGTTATCTCTCGATCATATCGTTTCGTTATGTTTTATAGTAGTTTATTGTGGTGAGGTAGATGTAGTACGAATTGGCAGAAGCCGCAGATTTCTTTTTCCGTTTTACGTATTTTTGTAATTGCATTTAATTTTAACAGACCTGGAAAAAAGACTAGGTTTTAAATTAGGCTGTATGATTTATTGTATGTTTTTTTGATTGATAACCTCGCCACTTTGGTAATTATTTCACAGTTGTGTAGGTAGTTTGTGAATTATCTCAAGGTTTTTCCATATAAGTTTTATTCCTGAGGAATTATTTACTAAGTTCCCGAAAAACTAATAAATGAAATTTCAAAAGAACACGAAGTCTAAGCTTTAGTTCGGTAAAAAAACATCAAATTAGTGTAGTTATCATAATATTTACCATGACTAGACACTCTAAACAGGCCAAAAAATACACACCTGTGTTGACCCGAAGAAAACCTCAGACGAAATCTTGTTCAAAATTTACAACCTACAAATGTGCAAGACATTTGTATTTTACGATACATTTACATTCTGGTACCTCAGAAACAATTTGTATTCTGCTCTGGTGCTGGCTGTAAAATTGAGTTGTCTGTCCAGTCCCTTGGTTGTACTCTAAAACGATTTCATATAAAGTTTTGCGCTTATCTCGAACGCCTATTTGAGAAACTATGTATGTATGTTCAGACTGAAGGCAGAGCGCTACGGCGGCGCGGCGCTCAATATGGAAGGCCTATGTCCAGAATGGAACTAATATTCAAAAGTCAATAACTTTATTTCTCTATATAAATAATGGTTTGCGTCGTAGATATTTATACACCACATCTTTATATTTTGAGGACGAAAAATATATTTAACCCTTCAAGTCTTTGAATACGAAATCCAGACCTATCTCTACGATATCTTTTCTTTGTTCGAAATACATTTGCTAGGTTTAAGTTTTAGAAGACCCCAAAGTAATAAAAAAATGTTTAATTGTACCTAGGTCTGCTTCTTTGTTTTGTTACACACTTTGAAAATATTTATTCAAAATATTTTTTTGCTTTATACCTATTTTCAGCTCTCATCATAAGAAAAGAAGATAATCGTAGTAAAAATGTTGGTATTAAATTTTAGTGTAAATAAATATGTACGTAAAGGAAATAAAAAATATTTTTTGTTTATCTATTTTCGGTTTGTTCGTGCGAAAGTAACCGTCAGTGTTTCCAAAAAGCAGTTTTGCTTCCGAATGTCACAATGCGATCACTGTAATCTATTAATACCTCCTCCGTAGATAAGGCCCAGCCAGATTCCATGTGACGTGGTATAGGGGATGTAATTGGCTTTATTCTCTGGCCAGGCTTGTGTCTGGCTATTGTGTAGACCAGGACCTATTTGCTGTCGTTTTTGTGGTTATTATTGGCGATCTTAGTTTGGCGTGTGAGATAAGCCAGCTGAGCTGATGTGAGGGTAACATTAGTAGATCAAAGGCTTGCTTGCTACTTTTTTTGCCAAGTACAGTGAGGTACGGTAGTTAAACCCCTGACAGGTTCCAAGTCTCCTTATTACAGACTACTTAGTGTTTTATGTTATTGTTGTATATAAATTTGGTGTTTTAAATATAAAACAGCTTGCTATCTTTTTAACCGAAAGATCGTAGATAAATATTTATAAGTTAATAGGAATGAACTTTATACTTAACAGTGCTATCGATGGGTTACCTATTGATGAAAAACACTATAAATTATTAGTTTTTCTGAAAATTTGTGTTTTAAATATTCTTGACTCTACCTAGATATGTTATACTTTTATTGCTTAATTATTATGACCACATGATCGAGTTTGTAAGATGTACGCATGTGGGCTCTTGTTTTATCATCATCATCATCATACTGACTGACTGATGGACTGACGACGGACTGATATTATAGGCTTGTTTTATGGTAACGGTATTTTTTTTCCTCATCAAAAATATCTAAGCTCCTACAACCTCACTCCCCTACCTTTAAAAATCAACTTTAAAATTTAGCTTTAAATTTCAGTTATCCGCACAAAAATGCGGTAACAGAATTACAAAAGACTGGCAACAAGCATCTAGTTAAAGTCTAGACAAAAGCAAGGTCTGCAATTGGCAGCACCAAGTATTCCCACTTCTATTTAAATATTTCCTTGCAATTAATTTAATTTAGTTAACAAAGGGAACGTGGAGTGTTCTTCACAATTAGTGAGACATCGCTGCAATCTCAGTGGTTACTTGGGATTTAAAGATTCATTGGTGCTTTCGTTCTTGTTTCTGTTTTGGTTTATTTGTGATGTTGGAAAGTTTAAAGGTTTGAAATTAGCGTGTTAGGATATTTCTAGTTAGATGCAGGTTTCAAAGGAAAGGTAGTCTAAAAAGCATGTGGACCACATACTTCGAGTTAGTTGACTTTATAGCCTTTTAGTTCTGATATTTCAGTCGTGGGTAATGCGAACTTCATGTTTTAAGTATCTACTTACCCACCTGGTGATAAATTACACGTCAAGCCTCCTTCCTTTGCTCACTTCATAATGTTGTCATCGATAATTTGACATTTTTATGTTTCGAGATAAAATAATAATGTCTATATAATATCTTATCTTTAGTACACCCCCTGCCTTTCTTAAATTCACATAATTCTTTCCATCCAAAGGTTGCCTGGAAGAGATTCTAAGCGATAAGGCCGCCCATTGTACTTATCTCATGTAATGTCTTTTTGTAATGTTCTTTTTCTGGTGTACAATAAAGTGTTTTTGTATTGTATTGTAATAATACATTTCGTGCGCCTGTACAAGTTTGAAGAAAATAAACGATAAATAAAAATGAAAATTTTCCATACATATTGTGATGTCGGAATTTTAAAAGATACCTACAATGTCAAGTGGGGCATTAAAATAAAAGTGAAAAAAAGGTATGTTAATTTCAAAAACAGTTTTTTTTATTGTCTAGCATTCATACTTTTTAAGATACAATGAAAAAAGTCGGATTGTTGACCAGTAGATACTCCCAAATCTACGAAGTAACTGGTATACTAAACCATTTGTATACTTAATTGACAAAAGTTCGAAACCCTAGGCGCACTAGTCACACTCGTACTTGACAAATTTTGATTTAGGTATTCGTTTTCAACGCAACGGACGGATGTGTTTTGACTGAGACAAAACACATCCATCCAGTCCAAGCTTGACCTATCTATCTATGCCATGACAAAATACATCGTCCAAGCTTGACCCGTCTATCTATGCCATGACAAAACATTTTGTCCAAGCTTGATCAGACGATTAAATGCAATGGTATCCCTTTATTTGGTCTGTAATAAGAATAACTCAATGCGTCTTTCGTCTTCTCTATGGATTTTCTGCATAGTTAAATCGATAAATTTAAGGTATTTAATAGCTTGTACACTGGAAGTCCACAATTTAACACGATAGCCGTAGGCACCGAGATACGGTGGAATTTACAGTCAGTAGGCACGCCGCGCCGCTGCCGGCCGACCATTGAACTAGCTTATCGAATGGGTTGAAATTATCCACTGCCCATTCTTTGGGGGTGTATTTTTAACAATAAACCAGCCTGATAGCTTTAAAAATAAAAATAGAAGGGGTACAGACTTTTGTATACTTACTAATAACGAACGTCGTACGTAGGTCTTGTTATAAAAACACTTGAAATAAATACCGTTTTTTGATAGGCCACAAAATAACATGCGGGCATATATTGCTTAAATTAGAAAACAGAACTTCTCGTGCTGATTTCAAATTTCCATTTTCATATTTAACTAATTAGTGTTTAAAAATAGAACGTCGATTATATACTTAAGTAAATTTTACTTGAACTAAGAAATTGAATAAATTATTTATGTTCACCAAAACAGGTTCGAATTTCAAGCCTTCGTTTAATTTCTAGAATCGATATAACAAAAAAAAATGCTTTCCTCCTTACAAACTGTAATAATAAGATAGCAAGAATGAAGCTTAATGAATACTTTGAATACATATATTTCCTACTTCTCGTGTTTCTTTCGACACTTATATTCCATACTTACCTACCTAAGCCCTGAGTCTGGTTAATGTTATTACCGTGGCGTCTCTTTTCAATACGATTTGGTACAGGGCATCTATCGTGCGAGCAGGGAACTTGGCAAATCTCATACAAAAATGGGACGTCACGTCTCGATACTAGGTATCGTCAACAGCACTCAGGGTTCTGTTCTCTACAGGCGGCTCTCGTGTGGCTTCTGGCTCTGACATTTGTAACTACTACACAACCTTCTTTATCCTAGGTAGGTATATCTGTTTTCTTTCAAACTGTATATTTTATCAACAGAAAATGAACTTTATAAAAACTTTCTCAGATTATATTTTCGTCTGTATTACTAACGTTGTTTTAAGAGGCAGTCAACCATCAATCAAGAATTTCAGCGAAAACTTATTTGTGCTTAGAGCTTAAAAGTTTGTTTGATGCTACTTTAAATATTCTAAAAGTTTAATAACTTACGTAGAAGTAAATATGTATTCAATGAATAACGACTACGAAGTTTTACAAAAAAATTGCTCGACTTTTGTGAACTGTTAATTCACACTTTACTACAATAAATATTCTTGTACAGCAATTCAATCCAAATAATAATTCTTACAAAGGAGCCTGGGCATGCGCGGCATCGTCTAAAGAAGCAGGAGAGTAAGCGGGAATTCATCACTCCAGCTTTCGTTCCCCGGGCGAAGGTCCAGAGGGAGACCCGGGACACGATGAAAGGATGTAGTGACATGAAAGAGTATGCAGAAGCTTCCGTAGGAAAGCTGACCCCACCACCATATGGTATAACTAGCTGGGAAGAGAGAGTATGTCCAGTTAAATTTGTCAACTTTTTGCGACCCGTGCAGTACTAGATGTCGCTGCTAAAAGTGAACCACGGCTAGATCGCGCTGACGAGAACGCACGGGTATTGCAAACTCATACTTAGTACATTCTCAGTGATTCGAGTTAATGCTCTTTACAAGCGACAAAATGGGACTATAATTGATAATGATGATGATATTTTACATTATATTTCATTCTCTTTGCATTGAATCCCACTCATGCGTGAACAACCATACAACTTTTATGACACGCATAAACGTCATAGCGCTTATTATTTTCATGTCGTAAAACAACAAAATAATATTCTGACAATAATCTGAGTCCCTAATACCGTGCAGATTCCCTCAACGTGATTTTATTACGTATTGTAATTCATTTTTGGGGTTCCGTACCCAAAGGGAGCCAACGGAACCTTATTACAGCCTGTCTTACTATGCTTATACTATGCTTACTATGCTTATACGCTGCCGTCTAACTGTCTGTCTGTCTGGCCTCTATCGTACCAACCAACAGTGAGTAAATTTTAATCAAAAAATATATACATAACGTGTTACAAATTTACAATGGACACCACGATAAATATTTCAAAAAAATGATGTTTATACTAATTTGGTACGAAACCCTGATGGGTGTGCGTGTCTGACTCGCACTTGGCTGGTTTCTTTTATTATGTAACGTGGTTGTTTTATTGCTGAGCTAGTGAGTGCATTCCGTTTCTGTAACAGATGATGACGGCGTTCAGTTTTCCCCCAAACTTCAGAATTAGGATTAATTTGTCATTTATAATGGGGGCGATATATGACGCTGTTTTGTAAAGGGTTATGCATAGGATTTCGCGTTTATAGGAGCGAGACAGAGCAGAGGGTCGTTAGCGCAAAAATCGAGGTATTGCTAATTATCTATTTATAATAGGTGCGTTTATTTGCAAAAAAGTCAAAGGTTCCCTTGGTATTCAATTATTGAATACTTTGATGACAATATAAAAATCTGGTGATTTATAGTTTAGGAGAAAAACAGTATTAACTAAGAAAACAGGTGGTATTATGCACAATTATTTCTGATATTTAATAGGTTTTCTTTTCGAATCAAACGGGATCTGCCTTGTACTTGTATCCTATAGATTTATATGTGTATTTTTTCGAATCTTTTTAATAAAGATAACGGAGAAAAAAGGTGTAAACGTTACCCAATTCACGTCAATTCACATACATCCACGCCTGAACAAAAAATAGCTTCTTTTTATCAAAAATACTTTACGTATTCACAGCCATCAAATATACCAACCATTTTTGACCGTGACTTACAGTCAGTTACGGAACGAAATAATTTCACTAGATGAAACCGAGTCTAGTCGCAAACCTGCAGTGACGTCATAACTCTGTAACATTGTATTAGCAGCCAGACTGTTATGTTATGTTATTATATTTCGTAGGTACATTTAAACTTCTAAACTAAAGTATATTGTGTGACTTGGTGGGTGCAATGTTACATCAGGTCATTGTATTTTACTTTTCAACAATGTTGGTGCTTTTATTCACTTTACTTCGTTTTTTTGACATTTGGTGAGCTTTGTAATAAATCGTTTCTCGTGATATCCTACAGTTTTTGTTACAAAATTGTTGGCGTAATTTCAACTCAAAAAACCTGTTTACTAACATATTTTAAGTATGTATCTGTCTTATTTTAAGTATGTGGGAAACGTTCATTTTACCATTGTGTCTGAAAACATGTTCCATCAATTTATCGTAAGTATAAATAAGAAACCCCTACAAAACCAAACCACGTTTCGCGAAGATTTTACGTTCAAGGCATTATTTATTTCTCGAGAGCTTACCACTAAGTTTTACAACAAAGTCTGCGTATTTCAGAAACTTTGTTGTTTTATGTACGTATCCACTCCTTCATTACTAAAATCTGGAAAAGCATTCATTTGTTATTTAGCCAGAGTTATTCGCTTTGATCTTGGAGCTTGTTCAATACCTTTCAGGATCATTAGCTACTAATGGATGAAAACCAGTATGTTCTCGAAATACGGTCTGAATTTTCTGTAAATACGTTTGAAACAGACATACAACTGTCGCATGCAAAGATAACATTAAAAGTAATTGAGTTTCCCATCACACAACTTTAGACTTTAAAATACCACAGTTTGGTTTTATATTTGTTTGGGGGAAAGATAGATTAGGGGCAATATTATCTTCGCATCCAAATAAATGAGAAAAAACTGGGGTTCCACCGGACGAAGTTTTTAATTCGTAATTACAGGACAGCGTCCAAGCTGTAAGGACCATTAACTTTTTCGTAAATGTCTGATCGTATGGGGTTCCGTATGAAACGAAATGGGATTCACTGCGAACATTTTAAATTAGACCCTTTGGTAGAGAATTAAAGAAATTGCTCATCAAATTGAATGGGCTGGCTTTTTTCGTACTTAATCCCTTTTCGTAAACTCTTTGGACGAGTAGCAGCAAAGGATACCTATGGACCTACCGCGGCATTTTTATTTATTATTTTATTTATTTGGGAAACATACAGTAATACAGTAATAATTATAGGTTACGGCTACAGTTATGAGCGCGTATACTAGAGGCAGCGGATTTTAAATAGTTTTAAACAATGCAGTATTAGAGTATACGTTTCAAAAAGAAATAGGAACTATTTCCTTTTAAGTTTTTTGGATCCAAAATTGATTGAATTATTTGATCCAAAAAAACTCAAGTGGATTTTCCAATACTACTGAATTTTGGATTTTGGATATTTTTGCCTCCCATATTGACATCATATAAGCTTGAGGTGCGTTTAGCTCTAGTCCACAGGTGACATCCCGAAGCAACATAGTAGGTTTGCTACAAAAAAATGTATCTTTTATGACTTCACTGGCTGTCTTTGTTAATCTAACTATAATCGGTGCAGGGATAATTTTGGGAAATGCAACCGAACTCTATGTAAAAACCTTAAAGTTCCAAAGTTCCAAGCATCAAATTTAAAAACCAAAGTATACTAGGCTATACATACCATATTATATTGATGATCAAAAAAGAGTAAGTAAAGTAAGAACCAAAGAAAGACGGGAAGAAAAGGCCTTTACATAAAACTGTCAACACCTCAAAATCACGTGTTTACACCGCAATCGAGAACTCAAACCGGAAGTGCGTCGTTAGCAGATCTCCACTCAGCCTTTATTCACTTTATTGCGTCTTCCCTTATTGGAAGAGAAGTGCTCTTTACACCTTCCTTACGCTAGTTATCACTTTTTTTGATGTGTGTGCCTTTTTGGGAGGATTTGAGTGTTTGGTGAACGTTGCAGGGTGAGAATTTCGTTTGATTTTTGACTTGTTTTTATATAAGCTTTAGATCTGATGATTCAGATTGAGTCAGTTGCAGATTTATACTTAAGTTAGTTTAATTCAAATTAAGTACTTTACGTACGCATTAATAAATAACAATACCTAATACGGTATAGAAATGGGTCATGATCCAGTGTATGAACCATGGGCGGGCGCTACGTCATAATTGGAGGTGGGAGGTGGAGGAATGTGGCCTTAACTTAAGTTTAGGCCACATTCTTTAGTTTAAGTCTTAAGAAAAGAAATTAAATTATAATTAAATGTGACGTTTCGTTTTCAAAACAATAAGTAAAAATGTATTAATGATCAATAGACCGTACTTTATTGTCATAGAACCGAGGTAAACGTCAGGTTTTTTTTTAAATTTCCCGTGTTTTGTGATAATAGCTAACCCCCCCCCCCCTCCCCTCTTCAAGTTTCGTCCTTCAATTATATTACACCCTGTATATTATTCTCCTTTGACGCCAAAACTTCAGGACATTTTCACAACATAAGAATTTGTAAGCTAATTTAACATGGAAGTAGTTTGCTTCTGCAACTACTGAAGTGGTAAATCAGATATCCAAAAGATAGTTTTGTCACGTACCTCAAATAAACGACCTTGGATAGAAAATCTTTATTCGTGGAATAGATAAAATATTTATGGAAGGCCGCTGTAATCCACGTGAGTCCTGCAGGCTTGCTAAAGCAATTTGTCTCCAATCCAGAGAACACGCGCAAGTTCGCCCCGACCCCCACTGTCCGCTTTTCCTTTTTCGTTAGACTTCAAGTGGCATCCTCGGACACGGTTTCTCAATTTAGCGAATAGTTCCGTAGTTGAGGATTGAGTATAGAGGTGATTCGAGAGTTTTCGCTTTTGATTTGTCAAACGGATGTCGTGAAGGGTCTCTTTGAAGAACTTCGTTTTAGTGCTATTTGAGATTTTTGTTTTCGAATTTGGTTGAGTTTCCTTATTTTTCTTGTCTATGAATTTCAGTCAATTATTGACTGGATTGATACACACACAAACTACTACACTAGACAAAAAATCAAGTCGATTGGTTTCTTAGATAGGGCGTTATGGAAGGACAAACAAACACAATTTTGCATTTATAATATTAGTATTCAGGGTTATTGGTGGAACGACGGGATAAAATAAGTGGTTTAAAATAATCCCATGTGATCATTTTGCTATTATATAAGCTATTATAAAAAGTGTAATGTTTTTTAAGTTATTAGTACAAATGAAAGATTGTATTGTTGTAACTAACAAGAAGCCATAATAAAAGTGATTAATGCACTATCTGGTATTTTACTATACTCTAAATTATATATATTATATTATTATACTATACTCTATACTGGCTTTTATTTCGGTCAACGAATTAGCATTGCCATTCAACGTGGCAATGCTGCCAGCATTCTGGGCACTTTGCCTTCTGGTGACGGCTTAGATTTTTAGAAAATAGATTTAAGTGTAAATATTAGTTGTAATACTCTAAACGAAAAAATCTCGTACCAAAAGAAAAAAACAATTATATACCACGCGCAGCACGCTCGCAGCGCCTCGCGGTTTCACCCGCGTAGTTCCCGTTCCCGTCAGAATTCCGGAATAAAAAGTAGCCTATGTGCTATTCCAGACTATAATCTATCTCTGTGCCAAATTTCATCCAGATCCGTTCAGCCGTACTGTCGTGATTGAGTATCAAACATCCATCCATCCAAACTTTAACACTTATAATATTAGTGGGATTAACTTCAAAACCAAGACACTTATCATAAGATATGTAATAAAAATGATCACATGGGTACATTTGATCAGCTCATTTAAACACTACATCATTTATTTAAACACTTGGATATTTTGGTTCGTTTCGTTAGAAAAACAAATGAACCACTTAAATAATGCCCTAATTTTTTCTGTTTAGAATAAGAATAAATAAAAAGTCGATTTCTGTGCCACCAGTTGGAATTTTTATTTATTAACAACACACAATGATCGAAGTCCTTTTAGTAAGGGAAATCTTTCGAGTTTATTATTGATTTAAACTTTTTTTTATATTTCTATAATGCTTACGCCCAGGACATAACAGGACATTGCGTTCTTCTGCTGGTCCTCAATTTTCACTTGCACTGAGTAATAACCAACGTAGTTTTGGTTAAGAAAGCTTTCTGCGAAACTCATATCTATTTTCATGTCCTTGACTTCGTAGTCTTTCTGCAATGACAATACATACCACGAATTATTTTAAAATTAAACTTTTTGGTACACATCTACATTTAAGTACCTACTAAAGGAAAAACTGGGTGACTCATCAAGAAAACTCTGAAACTACAAAAGCTACAAAGCTGAAATTTTGCATAAAGTTTTCTTTTACGACGTAGACTAGCTAAGAATGGATTTTTGGAAATTCATATGGAGGGATTTATATGTTTTCTCATAATAACTTTAAAATCGTAAAGGATTGGTTAACTTTGGCGTTTGTTTACATGGAAACCAACATTACTTAGAGTTAGCTTTTTACTTTATAGTGCGTAACTCTCACTGGGTCAATTTTCTACGAAAATGTTATTATGCCCCAAAAATTTGCGATTTCGGCAGGACTCGAACCTACGCCTTACTTAGGGTATTACTAAAGTCCACGCGAATGAATTTTAGATTTTAGAAATTGATTATTTAAGTTATAGGGCCAAAATGTTGGCGATCTTTTACATTGTTCTCATTGTGAGAACAGTAATTTAGTACTATTTTGCATTTTTGAAGTAAGTAAACAATATTAGGTACCGCTTCAACAGGGCAGCTTTTGATGCCCATAGCTTCGAAAACGGGCGTCCATGGAGCGTCCTCTTCTTTTAATGCGTCGCACACGGGCATGGATACCTTCCACATTACCTCTGATCCAGTGTCAGTTTCCTTTACTATGTCAATACTCAACTAGAAAACATAATAATCATCGATCAACAACATTCTCCATATTCACAATGGATGTAAGCGGGTTAACAATGATCCTTATTTGTATTGGAAGAACACCAACGTTCCACTCTTAACGAGGGATTTCTTCTGGGTGAGTGCGGTTCTAGACGCGCGCATACCGCATCGTATCATATCATACTATAATGAATAATGCTGGATAATTCAAACAACATCATTTAGCCCCAAACTAAGCAGAGTGCTTATGCCATTCTCATCCTAAAAAAGACCTCGGACTTATTTTGTTTGTTTTGTGGTCGTTTTTTCACATCCTTCTTCGCCTTTCGAGTAGAAAGCGTGCGTTAACTAAGTATAGGTCCATTAACCGTCTGAAATCTGAATAATATAACTGATTTATCTGAGGTTCTCAAGAGGTCCCGACAGAGCCTATGTATTTGCTCCCCTAGGTGTCGACATCGAGACCCAAGATCCGTGGCCGTACAAATTTCAAAAAATCCACTATGGATTCATGATGGATTTTTTGAAATTTGTATTGGTATTTATAATTGAGCTTCCTCTACATTGTTTCCAACAGTAGTTCAACTGTTTTAATTGTAAATATCAGTTCTTATTTATTTCTATTCCATTGTAATTTTCTTTATAACTAAAGTGACAGATATCTTTATAAACAAAGAATATTACAATAAAATAATGAAAAGAAATTAGAACTAGTAATTACAATTGAAACAATTAAGCTAATTGCAGACTGTTGACACCAATCTACAGGTAGCTCAACTGATCTACACTAATATGCTAGTTACGAATTCCTTCTGCAACCAAACCTCCCAGAACCTTACCAGGTGGTCCGAATCAACAGTGATGCCGAGCCCCAAGACTCCTTCCATAGACATCTCTGGTTCATCGTCATTATCTGACGGAGTAAGGCTCAGATCTAATTTTACATCTTTGTTATTAAAATCCGGACAAGATTCTGATTCCGATGAAAATCCCGCTCTGTACTGTAAAATTTAACAACAATCTTATCAATATGACGTTGCTTGAGATATTTTTTCATTGTGGAATGCCCGGTCTCGACAATCAATCAAATATTTTATGTCATTTTATATTTCTAATAGCAGCGCCTCGCGGTTTCACCCGCGTAGTTCGCGTTCCCGTGGGAATTCCGGGATAAAAAGCCTATGTGCTATTCCAGACTATAATCTATCTCTGTGCCAAATTTCATTCAAATCCCTTCAGCCATTCTGGCGTGATTGAGTAACAAACATCCACCCAAACTTTCACTTTTAAAATATTAGTGGGATAGACGGAGGGGGTACCTCAAGATCGATATGTCTAGAGGGAATAGGGAGGCCCTTGTCCAGCTGTGGACACAGGAAGGCTGATGATGATGACCAGAGCTAATCACATCTCACTTAAATGCGGGGGTTAAAGGGTCCACCTGTGACCTAGTTGCGGAAAGCATTCCAGGAACAAGTAACAGGTAAGTTTATTGATACGTTATTTAGTCATATGAAAGCCGTCAAATAATTTACGATAAAACGTTTGTACTCACTGCGTCATCACAGAGGCCTTGATGAAGGAATATGAAGACCAAAAAGAATGAAAAACGAACATGGTGTGCCATGTTGGACTAATAGGAAATTATTATTTCAGCAGAGTTTTATACGGAATTCTATACGATATTGATCTTCTGTTTATTGTGGTAAAAAAGATGTGTAAAAAGATAGAATATTGCGTGTTTTGAACGTGTTATTAACGAGGCATGTCACGCTATTTTCTGTATTGACTGTTAATACAATATAGAACCTAGATAGATCGAAGGTCATGGTCGTTTTAATGAAATTATTTATAAACTTTATACCTACTGGTGGTGACAGAGGCTTCTAGAAGAGACCGTGTAAGGTGTCAGATTAATGCAAGACTGTTGATTGTTAAGTTATGATAAACATCTCAGCTAACTTTATAATCAAAATCAAAATCAATTTTTTTTGTAGTTGAACTAATGATACAGTGGTGTATTATTTGAAAAACTATTTGAACTACTCAGTTGAACTACTGTATCGGAGGGAAAAATTCTTTATTTCCATAAATACAAAAATGTACACTTAGAAAAGGTCAAATTCTTAAAATAAAACACTGACACGGAAATAAAGTGGTACTTTTGATTTCTGTCGCTTCGGTATGTAGACTAAAGTAAAAAAGCGACTTAGAAACCTTATAGTGTAAAAAAATCTTGTTAGATTTAAGTTTATTAACAGCAAAAAATACTTATACTGACCGTTGACGCTTAATTTAACCCAGATCTATCGAAAGCTTTTGATTTTTTAACCGACTTCGAAAAAAGGAGGTGGTTCTATGTTCCGCTGTATACTGTATGTTTTTATGTATGTTAGTCGATTTCTCCGTCAATTAATAATAAAAATTTACGAGACTGCCTCCGAATTAATTTCTATACAATAGTGAAAGAATTATCATAATCGGTCCATATCTGAACTGACCATACCATAACACAAGCTCTGCTTAGTTTGGGGCAAGATGATGCTGAGTGAATTGCCCAGCATTATTTATTTAATTATCCTACACCTGGTAGTGAGTGACCCCGTTAAAGGGGCAAACTGGAAACCAAATTTAAAAAAAAAAACCTGAATTCCCTCTCAACTTCATGGTTCAATTAATGACATCATCCGTCAGGCTTTTCAACGTCGTCGACCAGCGCCAGTGTGGCAGCTACCCTCAAACCACGTGACCTTATGCGAGATCATGGTAAAAGTCCTGACGGTATGACTCTGATTCCTTGCCAGGGTTGGCCTGTAGTTTAGGATGCCAAGTGTGTAGATATCTCATTTGCAGGGGACATCCACAGGTGATCGGAATGCCGGCTTTTTTTCGGTTTACAAATTAGAATTAAACGTGGCAAAGCTGCCAGCATTCTGGCCTTCTGGTAACTGCTTCGATTTTTAGTAAATAGTTAACAGTATATTTTGTAGTGTAACAGTGTAATTGTAATTATTTTATTCTGTTATTCTAGTTCTCATAATAAATAATACTTCTTCAGAAGTAGATTAGTGGTCTGTAGTTAACGATATTATTTTATAACCGCTCCTTTGACGGTCGGGTAAAATAGTTATTTGTTATACTAGAGTGCAAAGTTGCTTTTTAACCGCGTGCACAATTTGATGACCGAGCAAGCGAAGGATTCAAAAATTAGAATCCTATGCGTTAGCGAGGGAATCAAAAGAGCACGAGGTAAAAAATCTTTGCACTCGAGTGCAACACATAACTTTTCATCCCACCTCAGCGAGGAATGAGTATTTTTGCTCTTCGATATCTGAATGCAAAAGGTGTTTTTAGAGGATAAAGTAAATTGAATTTAGAACATCGTGCACACGATTTTATTTATGTGTTCCCAAAAGGAATTTGGGAATATATCATTTCTATAATAGTTGTTTTATGTAAATGGCGCCTACTTTTAAACTGTCGTAATTTTTATATTCCGTTACAGTTTCCCCTCCACGTTTTGTTATCTACAAATGAATATATTCACGAATTTGATTTACTGTGTGTTTTCATCTAAGTTTCTGAAGTACTATCTGATATCCCTATTTGTTTTTTGGGAAACTTTTGTTAAAACATTAGAACGGACGTAGGTTATTCGGTAATTTTGGAAAAATAAAATAAATCACTAAATGCTTTTTATATATGTATTGTATTTTAAAAAATCAGGTGTAGGTTTCTTTTTTGTTCATAGGATGGATAATACTGGAAATTTACTTATTAATCGAATCAATAGAAACAAATCTACAAAGTACCTAACAATCTAAACTTCCACGACGCAGATTCCCAAGGTGTGACAGGAAATTGGATCCATTTTCTGTTGGTCTTTCAACTGTACCTTCACCTCGTATTCGCCCACGTTGTTGTGGTTCAGCATGCCCTCCGCAAAGCTCATGTCAAGCATCAGCTTCTTGACATCATAGGACCCCTGAAAATATTCTTTTTGTTAAAGTTTGAAAGTTTTTGAATATTTAATGTCCGACTGAAGGTTCGGATTCGGTTTAAGGGTTGGCCAGGTTTGGGCAAAAATCGAAGATAGGCCGCAGTTTCGGTTTCGGCTAAAAATGAACCGAACCTTTGGCTGCATCGAGCTTTATCAATTTTTTACATTTTGATAGTAATTTTTAATCTTAAATCCGCTCTTTCTTTTCATCTCCGTAAAAATCAATAGATGGTGGATGGTTTGTTATCCATGCACATGTAGTGCAAGGCTGCGGGCAAAGTATCTAATTGCATTTGGTCCATAACTGAGTATCAAACTAATTTTACTCCTGATGACTTAACTTACGACGTTTTCTCACGAGGCACGACACGACACGACAAAACGCGGTGACGACTCCGGGCTTCATACATTTCTATGTAAGTGTCGTGCTGTGCGGTGTCGTTGCGGTTCATAGAAATGAATGACACTCTGAGTCGTCACCACATTTTGTCGTGTCATGTCGTGCCTCGTGGGAAAACGCTCTTAGAACCGTCATAAATCGGCTGTCCCATTATTACAAGTCAAATGCAAGACAAACAAGGCAAATTTCAAAACATTTTTTCAGATATAAAAATTACTAAATATTTTCGACCGTTTGAAAGTTGTAATCAAAATAAAATTTTAACTGGTGAAGTGCGTGTCGAGCCTACTAAATTAGGTTTTGTAGTTGAGCCACCGCGCAGTTACCGTCAACTACAAAACCAATTCTACCTATTTTACACAACTAAAAACTTATACCATAATTACTAGCTAAATAATTATTTATTTATTATTATTTATGTACGAAATCATCTTCTTACTGGGCGTACTACTGGTCTCTGCTAAGATAAGTCGCGGAGATACATACAGACAGACGGATATTGCGAAAGATCTTGCCTAACCTTACCCCTAGTGATTTCTATCTATTTCCTAGGTTGAAGGAGTCCCTGAGAGGATAGAGATTCGTAAATGATGAAGTAGTAGTCGCTGCAGTACAGTTTTTTGATGAAAGTTAAAAAAATATGAGTCACCATACATTTTATTTACACAAAATTACATAAAGAAAAAAAACTGCTGATCTCTCCTTAAAACAAAAATAGGAAACATGAAATTTTTGAACTTTATGACGATTTTCTTGAATTTCAATACTTCGTATTACCTCCTCGTGCTTCCATTACTGCGTTTACGCGGTTTGGCATGCTGTACACCAAGTTCCTTATACGATTTTGGGGAATATTCTCCCATTCCTCTGTGAGAGCAATTTTGAGCTCAGGAAGCGTGATTGGGGGAGGGTTTCGTTGTTTTACGCATCTCCCTAGCTCGTCCCAAGCATGCTCGATCGGGTTGATATCCGGGCTGCGCGCTGGCCACTCCATACAAGTAATGTTCATCTCTTGAAGGTAGTCATTCACAATCCTACCTGTAAGAGGTCGGGCACTGTCATGCATAAATATAGCATCCTCACCCAAATTGACCATAAATGGACCAACGTGTTCGTTGAGGATTTCTTCCACATATCTTACGCTAGTTAAAGAGCCGTTTTCTATGATCACCAGCTCTGTGCGACTTTCAGAGGAAATTCCGGCCCACACAAGTACAGACCCACCACCGTAGGCTACTTTTTCTTCGATGCATGCTTGCTTGAATCTTTCCCCTGGTCTTCTATACACTCTGTGTCTTCCATCGTGCTTGTAGAGCATAAATTTTGATTCGTCGGAGAACATAACTTTCGACCAATCTTCAATACTCCAATACTGGATTCTTTGAGTGACCCGGATTCATTGCTCTCGAGTGTATTACAGTTTTATAAAAAAAAATGAAAAACTCAATTTACAGATAAAAATATAACAAATACAAACTTTAACAAAATGTATAATACACATGAAGCATTCGGCAGACTTTTGTGTTGACAAACAATAAAATAAATAAATAGCATGACAATTTAAATCAAAAAACAAACAAACTAACAATTTTTTTGGCATAGAGCTGCTATTCTAGATCTAGGCAAAGCGACATTATATAAATCAGCATGCATAAAGCGGGGGTAAGCGGTGCCGGACACAATTTGCCCCTCACCGCTGACGCAGACTGCGACAGAACAAAAGACGATTCTAGAAGATTTTCATACGATTATGTGTCCGGCACCTCATAACGTAGCGTTGTGCGATTCGATCAAGAGACAAAAGCTTTACCTGCATTCCCGGGACAACAACTAGAAATAGATCAAGAGTTCCATCCATGCACATCAACTCCGGCCCTTCCTCGTCTTCGTTGTTTAGTGGAGTAAGGATTACATTTTCTGCATTGAAGTTTTGATTGTTAAAGTTTGGGCAAGACTCTGCAGCTGATGAAAATCCTACTCTGAACTGCAAAAAAAATATTAGCACTAATGACGATCAATAAAAGCTCGAAAAACGGAGTAAATTCAAAAAATACTAATACGTGTTTATGTTGAAAACAATAAAGCAATTCAGTATTATATGTAGTTACTAAAAAATAAAATGTAAACCTTGAACAATAATAAATAATGCTGGACAATTCACACAGCGTTATCTAGCCCCAACTAAAGGCGGAGCTTGTGTTATGGGTACTAGATAACTGATATACATAATACAATACATAGATAGATATTATTTATTATACATAGAAAACGACCAGAACACCCTGAACATATGTCTGCAGATCGTACACACATTTGTCCCGAGGCGGGAATCGAACCCGCAACCTCCTGCGTCGCAGGCAGGCTTTCACCCACCGCGCCACATCGGTCGTCAACAATACAGTTACTTCGTGTAAATAATTTTCATTATTCATTCATTTTAGCAGTTTGTGTATAAATATTATTATTACTCTTACTACTCCTAAGATATCTAGAAATTTTAGGATTCTTAGGACTTATAATTTAATGATAATGCATCATTGTAGCTACATCTAATTTCGATGATCCATATTGATATTGATTTCCTGAATAGTTATAATTGTTGTTTTGTTGGTAATTGTTGTTCTGGTAGTTGTTGTTTTGGTAGTTGTTCCCGTAAGATTGTGATCCCGAAGAATATCCTGAATATCCAGTTGTAGAGCTATACTGAAAAAAAGGACAATTTGACTATATTTACTTAGTTGATGGAGATTTTTTTTCAAATTGTGTATTGTTCATATTAAAGTGGTGCTTTTAAGATTGTATACCTTGAATATCAAGGCATGTTTGATTCTTACGTTTTCTATCCTAGGAAACACTCCCCATGCTTGACCGGGGATAGTTCTTCTAAAGTTGGGTTCTTCTAAATTATTGGCTATGTTGCTAAGCACAAGCTAAGTATACTACTTCCTTAACAAATTTTAAATAACATTATTTTTATCTCCCTTAACTTACTTGATTATTGTAGCATAATCCTTTTCTAAATGACCAGAAAACTAAAATGAACAAATACTTGGCATAGGGGGTCATGGTGAACTAAACGGAAATTTCCATCACTGCTAAGTTTTATACAAATTCGTGATAAAGATCTTGATTTTTGTATAAAACAAAATGAGAAAATTATAGCATTTAGTACGTAATTACATATTGCGTGTTTCAAAACTGATTTCGAAGAGGCTGGTTGTCATGTTTTGTAATGAGGATAAAAACCTACATAATAAACCATAATAAACCGGTAGAACATAAGGTGAAATATTGGGAGATCGTCTACGCAAACTCGACGTTGCTAGCTGGAGAGAGATAGCTCAGAACTGCCTGGAGCCTGGAGAAATTTTGTTTCCACTTTGGGTTGCTATTCCACAAGAGTAAGTTCGTAAACTTCTTATTGGCAGAATAAACAATAACATTCTATCAATATACTTAAGTTCATTAACAAAGAAAATTACAATCAAATAATAGAATTAAATGAAAACTAGTATTTACAACTGAGCTAACTGCAGACTGTTGCAAACAATCTACAGGTAGCTCAACTGATCCATATTAATACCAGTCGGAAGCGTGCCCAAGACGCTAGCTGCATTGCCCCGCTGTATAGCAATGCCGATGCGCTGCACCAGATACTCACCAGCTCTCGGGTCACTATACTTCAAATAGTCGAGAGGAGTAAAATAGAGGAATCATTGAATTTCCCAACGGAAAAAGAGTAAGGGTTAAGTTATGCGCCTGGAAATTTCATCGTACCACTTAATTTGATTGTCAGTGACATACGAAGTACACATACCACATTACCATTAAGTTAACGCAGGCGATAGCGGTGCACATTTTACTACAATCTGAGATACACTTTATAAACAACAGCCTAAGCTTCAATTTCATTCACCCGAACAGTAAAGTTGGTATTGTATGCAAATGATACGTTACATGTAATTGAATGTCTTAATTCACACACTTTGGGACTCGATGACTTTTGGGACTCCCCCGTTTTGAATATTCATCCGTACTAAGAGCGTTTTCAAGTTGAATGTCTGATGATGATTCATCGACGAGCTCAAATTAAATGATTGTAGGGGTAATTCCATCGATTTGTGGTTTATACATTTATGCCTTCGCGTGAAAACGAAATTCGAAGTTACCTATCGATTTGTTTGTGCGGAAAGTATATATGTAGGTGATATGAGAGGGGTTTGCTTGAAAACAAATCAGAAACCTCGATTTTTTTACGAGTTAGCCCCAGATTGTTTTACTAGATTGTACAGGGCGTTCATGAATCGGCGAACCCCTGACGTGATCCAAATCTCGTAATAAATTAGAATTTGTTTTTTAGTATTTTGTTTTGTTTTTATTACAAGTTTAAACAACTGGCTTAATTCATTTCAGCGAAAGATACTAGTATAAAAATATTTCTGTATCAACAGAAATTACTGTTACTATTTAACTTAACAGGGGGGGGGGGGGGGGGTAACATAACGATGCCTTGTACCGAAAATTTTAACCGCCATAACCGGATTGGCAAAACACATTGACACAAAAAACAGGCTCCAAAATACAAGTTTTAATGTCATTTCAAGTGTTATTTGCCCGAGGTTATTATGTGTTATCATTATAACCACGACTACTGAGGATATTAATAAAAAAGTAATTCTTTATTTATTTTTAATTTAACTTATTCAATTTTTACATAGAACAGTCATTCATTGATTGGCTTTGAGTAACTACATACATTTGATGTTAATAAATTAGAACATAGAATTGCAGCAATGAAATGCTACAAAGATTAAGTTTCACAGATTTTTTCTAAACAGTAATCAAATCGGACAATCACCACCTATCAGAAGAACGCCACAATAACTCAGGCAGTCAACACAATCACAAATCATGGCGTTAGAATCCTACATCTAAACTTATCTTATCAGTTAACATTAGTAGATTGCATTGTAGACTCGATCCAGCCTATGTAATGTGCTACGGATGTGTAAACACCTGGCCACCCGTCCATACCGCAGCCATGTCCGAAGGAGACCACTGCTAGCGTCTCCCAGATACCTTCAGGCCTTTTCCTCATGAGAGGACCACCGGAGTCACCTCTGCAAGTGTCTTCTCTAAACTGCCCTCCAGCGCAAATTTGCTTGTCGCTGATAGCAGCGCCGAGGCGGCTGTACTTACTGGCACATTCTTCCTTGTTAAAAATCGGCATGGCCAGTTTTTCCTTGACGTCGCTGTTTTTACCTGTAAATTGAGGTTTTTATATTTTTTTGCATCTGGTTAATAATATGTATGTTATTAGGTACAGTGTTTATTTTAATATCGTTCAGGCTAATGACAACATTTGTATCTGTAACTCCTTCGTGTCAACTAGCTATACAGAATAATCGTACACAGGTACAATTAATACGATGAAACAGACAAACAGATTGCCTTTTTTTTATTTTCGTTAGGAAGCATTTTCTATGTATGTTACAATATTCAAATCTCAGATTGTCAATCTTTACGACCATGTCCGTCTTACCTACTAGCAAGACGTCTTTCTTTGGTAACGATAGTAAGCCGGAAAGAGACTTCTTTACATAATACTCCGATATTGCTGGCATAACCTTGGTTAATATTCAATGTCAACCGGAATTTTGCTTTTTTTTCATATTATTGGACGTGTGTTGCACATTTGCGCACAAAACCAATCTTCTTGGAATTATGCTTATTGAAGACACGCAGTAAATTAGTTATTATTATGACGGTGAGTAATAAAAAGGTACCTACCACTTAAGGTTTTCCCCCAGCCAGCAACAAATACCTGGTTGCCGATATCTACTCGCTCATTCCTGCTCACCAGGCAAATAGGATTCACGTAATCTGTAAACAAAATGATTTAACATTTAAACAATAAACACATGAAAAACAATTACAAACATTTAATCTAAACAAATAACCTAAACTTCAAACACGTCTGATGATGACGATACCATATTCGTCGAGTAATTGGTTTAATTTGATTGAAATGTTCAAAGCTGAGTTACGGTACAATTTACAATGTTGATATTATGAGATATCTAAGAATAAGTATAAATGGCTAGGTACCTATATGAATCTTAAAACTTTTGAAGAAAATAAACCAGAAAGGGTTTTAAGAGCCAAGACTTATACGATAGGAACTCAGAATCTACAAAAAGATCGGAATCTATTTAGTAAACTGGATAACTGGTCTGTCGTACTTACAGTTATATTGAGCCCTGACTGCAAGCCGAACGATACCAATGTCATCCTTTCTGTTCTTGTTGTTGTCGATGTAACCAGGGTGGGCCACGGCGATATGGACCAAGATGTCCTGAGGGCTGTCTGCGCAGGTTCCATCCACGCAGTCCACTTCCGTGCGTTTGTCATATTCTCCGAGGCGGACGGTTTCTCTAGAAAACGATTGTACATTATTATTTATCTTCCGAGCTGTCTTCTCTAAAAGTTCCTCCTCTCAAGTAGGTACCAAAGTAAGTCGTCATAAATAAGTTGTAAGTTGATTTGCTACTCTATGATCAAATTTTAATGATTATATTAATTAGAGGCAATTAATAATAATATTTACAAATAATTTAATTATTAATAATTTAACAGATGTCGATAGAATATGTATCTATTAACTATCCTTAGGCCCGTATTATAAAAGCTTACTCAGTCATCGATCTGTGCCTGAGCAACACTTATGCCATAGAGAAGCCTTGCTCAAACATAGATCGATGACTGCGCAAGCTTTCATAATACGGGCCTTAGATTTTCATTCCGTATGTATTGTTTTTGTCTGGTACTATAAAGTGTTATGTGTATAAATTGTCGATGACGATGATAAAGTGTTAGCTATGTGTGTGTAAATCTAAGTTTCATTGTTTGTATTTATATGTGAAATCCGTTATAGTCTTCTACTTAAAAAGTATTTATTTGACCACAAACGTCAACGCTAATAATAATCCAATAAATCCAATCTACTGAATATAGACATTTTTCCTGTTTTTGTAGGCCCACGCTTTGTTAAGGAACTTGAGGTTTTCCTCAAATAAGTTGAATTTGTTTATACCTCCTCATTAAATAATTTGATTAAAGCATACCTACATATTGAAAATTATTAAATTTATTTTGCTTGGTAGGTAAAAATTTATTTGAGTATTATCATTTAGTCAGGTGTAATAAGTGGGAAATGTATACGTCTAAAAGGTACTTCAAATATTTATAAGTAGTTGTAACATGTAGGTAAACGGCGAATGTTTAGCTACGCCAAACTTTGTGCGCAGGCTTAGACTTAAAAACCTCTACTTATTCTGCGTCAACTTACAGCTTTCCAACTTGGGTCTCGATCTGGCCAGTGATGCAGTGAGCTGCTGTCAGAACGTATCGGTGGTTTAACAACACACCTCCACATTGGTACGTGAGACCGGCATTACCTGTAATAGAAACAAGCAAATTAAAATAAAGTTAAAGGAACAGGTTCAAATGTACAAGGAAAAAAATCAAAGAGTTGAAGAGAAAATATCGAATAGAGGCCATAAAGCCATAGACCTTTGCATCTGTGACAGATGCGATCCAAGCAGCACCGGGTAGTAAGAGCATTTCTAAACTGAATAGACCAACATGAGACAATAGATGATGAAATCAAAGTTCCAAGAATCGGAGCATAAGTCGATGAAGAAAGAAAGAAAGAAATTTATTTATTGGCGCACAAAGGCAAACACTTTATACACGTATTTATGAATTATCCAGAGTAAACCAATAGGCCCTACCTCAGCTTAATGTTGCTCTACCAAAGGTTGAGCAACGCTGGTTTTCTGATAGGACCTTTCAGTGTGTGTGAACACGGACAACAGACGAAAAACAAGTAAATGGTCAAATAAAAGTAGTAAAGGTATAGGAAGGACAAAGATATTGGTTAGACATAATTTATATGAAGTCACGCGCATCCACGTTTCTTAATAAGGTAGTGGTCAAGACAAGCAAGGCGTCTCATTATCTTACAAGGTGGTTTGGTTATAGCACGTTAATGAAAAAGGACGCCATTTTACAGTTTCGACTTCCGAGCTTTTCATAACATATTCTTCTTCTATTTGTTGCAATATATTGAAGGTTTTTACAAGGAATTTTACGGTGTTTATACAAAATTCAAGACGAAAAAAAAACTGCTAGATTCATCGTTGCTTACCGTGATGTATACCTAAAATGCTGGCATTTCCGTTTCAAATGCAACCAGCATTTGAAACATTACCAGACAACATTACAGTATCTACAGCATAACACCTAAACTATAAAAAAACCATAAAATAAAAAAATTACTGAGTATAACATATTTAATGATCTAGATCTTGACGATCAATAATCAAATTCGAGATGCACAAGCCAGGTGCTTTGGAGAGATCAGTAATCAAATTCGAGATGCACAAGTCTATGAAAAAGAAAAATTTAAGAAGTTGGGAATTACCTCGATATCTTCGTCATTATTCTAGCTTGAGATCACCCACTGCTAGTAAAAGAATTCCTTTCGTTTCTGCTAGCCTCCTCGGTCCTATTCTTTTCGCATTCAAATACATATGTGATACTGTGATTTGATAGTCAGCCCATCTTGCGAGAGGTGGATAACTTACGTTGGCGATATCCCATCAGAGCCATCCAGGGAAACTCGTCCAACTCCGTGGCTGTTCCTCCGTATATCCTGTCTCCATTCGTTTCCACTCCACAGCTACTCCTTGGCGCTGGAACAGAGTCTTCAGATACCACTGGATCTAACTGATCTGGTTGTAAGTCGTTGATCTTCACGTTGTTTTTGTTTAATTGCTGAAAAATAAAACCAAGCATCAAAGAGGCGATTATGAGGAAACATTGATTATACTAGATAATGTCCTCCAAATGGCATCCTCCTATTGTACTCTTTAGTGGACGCCTAGGGTTATATTCTACTATAGACGACCAATTTAAAGCGGCAGAAGAAAAAAGGTCTGCCTGTGACGTCGGAGGTAGCAGGTTCAATTCCTGCTATGGGGCTAATATTTGTATGAACTGCAAATATTTGGTCCGGCTGTTCTGGGTATTTTCTATGTATAATAATAGCTAGACATTTATTTTTAATGATAAATTACTTTATTAACACAGAAAATTACAATCAAATAATAGAAACAAATAAGAACTAGTATTTACAATTGAAACAATTGAGCTAAATGCAGACTGTTGCTAACAATCTACAGGTAGCTCAACTGATTCATATCAATACCAGTAGAAAGCGTCCCCGAGACGCTGGCTGCATTGCCCCACTGTTTGGCAAATGCTGATGCGCTACGCCATATGCTCACTAGCTCTCGGGTCACGCGTTCTAGGGTCTCGACTCCAAGGCCGCAAGGGGATCAAATGTGTAGGCTCTGTCAAGACCATATTTTGCGCCTCTGAGATCTTCGGCCAAATCTGCCGCCGCACCAACCCTCACAGATGTCCTCGGAAGATGGGACAGCTCGAGTGTGTTGACGCATTTAATTGACCTCCCTACCTCCCATGGGACTACAGTCATACCGTCGGTTTTCTTTCCATCGTCACGCAACAGACCATTCGGTTTAAGAATAGCTGGTGCCTTATTTTGCAGAGAATTTACCTTCCTAACCAGTGGAGATAAAATTAATAAATAAAAAAAGTAACTTACTACTTTAAAAAAAATCCTAAAAAAAGTTCATTCCACTGTTTTAAATCAATCTCTCATTGGTGTAAAAAGAAGTTCAGTGTGTTGTACGTAAGTTTTAAAAATTTTGAGTTTCAAGCACATAGGAACAAAACACCTGATTTTAACTTTAATTTTACTGGCAGATGCTAAATGTGGCAAGCTAAAGACAGAGCGCTACAGCACACACTAGGAGAGGCATAAATATGTTCAACAGTCAAATAAACAAACATCAAACTGCTTCATTTCCTTTAGACCTTACAGGACACTTGGACAGTGGAATGTTGTAACTCAATGCTGTCTGGTTGCAAGGTCGGTCTATTACAGATCCCAGGGTGTAAATGGATGTACCTAGCGCTGGTCCATGGTGTAAGTAAAGAATAAGGCCAGAGCAAAGAAGAAAAATGATAAAATGATTCCGATTGAAAAAACAACAGTAATTAAATATTTACCGTAGGTGGTTTAGGTGGCTCATATGGATTTTCCGTGGTCTGTGGTACATAATTGTTGTCCGAAGGTAGTGGCCCACAGCAAACTTTGGGGATGTTACCATCGAATCCACATTGAGACTTTTGCAAGAATGTTGCCATTTGGTTCGAAAGCGGTCTATGGCTGAATGCGGCTACTATTTGTGGGCAGTCGTATAGTCCTAAGCAAGTGCTGATTCCGCCCAGTGGTGTCTGGCATCTATTTTGTGTATCTGAAATAAAATAAAATAAACAATTTCTGACTCGATTACTGAACGGCCTCGGACTTCTTGGGAAAAAAAACAAAGTATTTTCTTTCGTTCAAATAAATTGAAAATTGTTAGCTTCAGATTTATATAATAACCATTTTTATAGTTTTATGAATTTCTTCTTTTGTAAAGAAAGCAATAAACAACGAAAAGGATAACATACACCTTTTTTTATAAAGCCTAGTCAAGCTACTAGTTTTCTTAATATGCAGCAAGGAAACAAGTAGCTTGACGATAATAACTCGTACTTAATGATAACCTCTGATAAGTTCACTGGACAAGATTGATTAGGTTCAAGATCAGCAGATTATTTACTTCATTTCCTCAAAACGGACTTCGAAGAAACTGCGTGGTACAAACTTGGAGTCATTTCTAGGATTAACCAAACAGGTTGACTCATAAACAGGTAGGCAGGTTTCAGATGTAATATAATAACAGGTACCTAAATGTATGTTGTTGCTGTTGACAGAAACTTCGCTGCTTTATTTTCATATTTTTGAGTCTTATCTTTGCCAAGATTAATTAAGATTCGCGTAGCCATTTTATGGTGAAAAGGTGAGAAACTAACATACTGAATTACACTCGCATTTAAAATATTACTGAGTATGCCTTGGCAAAGGTTTTGATATAATTTGAAATTAAAGAAGAGAGAAGAGGTTCTTAAATGATCATAACAATGCAATCAAATAATTCTGGACATGTTCCCACACATAACAATAATAATAACATGGAATATTAGAACTCAATAATACGTGTGTCGATATTATTAGTGCTTAAATATCTGAGAATGTTTTCCTTGTATCGGACTCACATTATTATACTAGAATATCCGGTTTCGCAAGTACGTACTTCTGTCTTGTAAATATCATTGTCAAATCTTATTGATGTTCTTGTGTATTTTTAAGGTGATGCATGATGTCCAGTCTAGTTCCTAAATTGATCACATACAAATTTTAAAGAACAGAATAAGATTAAGCCTTATTGCCAGTTTGAAATGGAAGACGGTACTGGTATATAAAAGCCCAGGGCTATCAATGTCAAAGGATAATAATTATGATAATACTCAAGACCTCATAGAGAAGCTGATACTGCGTACATGATTTTGAAAGTTTTTAAATTATTTAATTTATGTAAGTAAGTACGACCAACGACTGTTTTAACATGGTTAAATTTTGGTAACGCCTTCCTAAGTAGGTACCTACTTGATGACATCTATTATTATATAGATAACACTAAAGACCTCATAGAGAAGCTGATACTGCGTTGGTACATGATTTTGAAATATTTTAAATTATTTAATTTATGTTAGTAAGTACGACCAACGACTGTTTTAACATGGTTAAATTTTGGTAACGACTTCCTAAGTAGGTACCTACTTGATGACGACTACTATTATATAGATAACACTAAAGACCTCATAAAGAAGCTGATACTGCGTACATGATTTTGAACATTTTTAAATTATTTAATTTATGTTAGTAAGTAAGACCAACGACTGTTTTAACATGGTTAAATTTTGGTAACGCCTTCCTGGGTTTAAGTAGGTACCTACTTGATGACGACTATTATATAGTAAACTTGTTTTGGCCACCAAGCAAGCCTTTATAATAAAAACAAGATCTCTGTACAGCGCAGAATTTTTTATAAAAAAGATGCAAAACAAATAAGTAAACATTATCTTAAAGTCTGAATTCAAAGTCAAGTACTCACAGGCAACATTCCATAAAAGAGCTGACACAAAACACACATAAAGTTTCTCCATTGTTATATCACTTCACTATTCATAAAGTCTCAATAGATTATTAAAGTCTAAAAACAAATCACAGACAATTTAATTTATTTAATTGGCTGTTTAATTATGTTATCGAGACCACAGCTCGGTCTGCTCCGCCTCGAGTGTACTGGTAACTGGAGGTCAAGACTTACGTTAAATAGTTGAAGAATACGTTTTGTTCGTGCTCACGTGTAGGGTTTGCAAATACATTTCCGTCATCATTGTCATTCAGCTCTGTCATCTACACAGGCTTGTCATTTAATCTTCCCCATTATTGTCACTCCCACATTTCTGGTTCCAGAATTTAAGTTATTGTACGATAATGTATTTTATTTTAATTTCTGTGGGTATATACCTTTTAAGTTATACAGACATGTATGTATGTTCACTATTAGAATTATCTTATCTTATTTTGTTTGAAAAGGGGAAAGATGTAGTAGTCTATGGTAGATAGATTTGTAACAATAGACTATGGATAAACCGAGGAGCAAAAAGGTTGGTCTATGGCCGAACTCGGAGAGGCATTGGTAAAAATTGGTTAGAATTAATTGAAGCAAATAAAACGCAAAACTAAAAATAATAATATCTTTCATTTAAAATACTATAGTGTACCCCAATTTTGTTGGTTGAACATTAATTTTCTACATGAGAGTGATTACTTTTTTTATTGTTTTGACCTGTGTGCCTACATAATTGTGCTCGTCTCTCGATAGATACATTTTTTCGCTCATTGATTTTCCCATTGTACAACTTCATGACCATAATGTTTACAACATTATGGTTCTTTTTTTCCTGGTCTGTGTATTCTAGAATACATTAATTAGGTACCAAGTTATTGTAGGTAGTTGTATAAAACAGTAGGTAGATACTGTTCGTCACAACTGATTTATCTGCAAACCTTACAAGGAGTCATAAGAATAACCATAATAGGTAAAGGTAGGTAAACATTAGTGGTCGAACAAGTTTGCATCAATTGGTGTGCGGATCTTGGATTTACCCATCTTGCGTTGCAATGTCTAATTAAAATAGCAAGGCTTTTCTGTAACTATAGTTTTTTTCACACCTATAGTTTTTTTTAACCGTATAGGTATTAGGGAAATCGGAACTTTGTGCGGTTATAATAAGGGATAGATAATATTAATTTATTTAACATTACAATATCAAAATGAAACAAAACAACTTGTATACTTGTACTGTACACTTGTATACACAGAAATGTCACAAATATCCCATCGACCCACTGGCCAATCAACCGACTTGCCCCCAAGTGGGGTGCAATTTCCTAGCAATTCGCTTAGCTATTAAATACATTAACTTTCATGTCTCGTCTGCTAATTGTGTTGGCTCCCCAATTCCTGCCAATATTTGATTATGTTCTTCGTTTAGTGAAATCCTAGAGTATTATTTCCTCACAATAATGCTGGCTACCTATATTTTCTTCATGCATGAACAGTATCAGAAGTATAACACATGTATTTAGAACACGAATCAATTTAAACAAACAAGGTGTATCCTATTCAGTTTTTAAAATAGGAAATACCTTTGATTTTGTCTTTACTTCAATCTTTGCCATCCTTGGTTGTGGGTTTGCTTCCCGCCGGAGCACAAATGTTTGTACAATCTGCAGATAATTGTTTTAAGTCTGGGCGTTTTCCATGTACCTACTTATAATAAAACATTTCCGTAAATCAGTTAGTAGTACGCCTAACACTGAGCTTCTGTTACTTACATTTTGGTGCTAGATGAACTATCCACTGCGAACTGCTACTTAGGTGAATTATCCAGCATTATTTACTCATTATCTTTCTAAGCTGAACAAGAGAAAATTTACTCCACGATGCTTAGCCACTTCAGGCTAAAATATGGTATTTCTAATATCTCAAGCATGACTATTCTCAACAACCAACATCTCAGTAACTAATTGCATGAACCGTATGATCCTATTAATTTTATAAAGGTGGTAGTTCTTGCCTAAGTGAAGATGATTTGACAAAGACAACGACAAAAGACCCCATGCCCCAAAACAACTGAATGGGTTGGCCTGAAATTTTGCGAACATAAAGATATTCAGACAGTGTGAAGATACCCTAGCACCTTCTCATCTTATAGGGATATCAGTAAGGGCCGGCTCCGCAGCAACATCAGAAGAATCCCTCAAACGGCGAAAATACGCTAATCTTGACCGAGGTTACCTATTTGAGCCGTTTGGGGTGGAAACCCTTATATCCTTGGAGTCCTGGTGCACATGCAATATACAACAAAAATCTTACAAAACTCGTAATAGAGTCCACATGTGATCGGAATGCTGGATTTTATTTCGGCCAATGAATTAGCATTGCCATTTCACGTGGTAATGCTGCCAGCTTTCTGGGCACTTTGCTTTCTGGTGATGGCTAAGATTTGAACAGGAAATAGATCCCGTGACCACGATTGCTGTAACGCGGTTGAAACGTTGGGTGAAAACAAAACAAAAGGTACGCGATAAATAGTAAATACCCGATAAATAATTTTTATTAGGAAATAGATGTGTTAATACTAGTTGTATAATTGTATTATTTGACTTAAAGATATTGGAAAATATAGGCTGGAATAACATAATAGGCTATTTTTAGGCTGCAGGCAGAAGCTAGTATATTGAATAAAATGGACTGTTACCTATAATATTTTCCAAAGGCTAAGAATATAATGCTGCATCGATGCGTTGGTAAATCGATTAAAAGTAAATGAACTCGTTATGTGTATCAACTGGTTGCTTAGATATCAGGTAAATAGTTAATCGATTAGGGATGCGATTAGTTTTAATTTGGTTGGCGTCGTTTTTTAAGGTTCCGTACCTCAAAAGGAGTAAAGGAACCCTTATAAGATCACTTTGTTGTCCGTCTGTCAGTCTGTAAGCCCTCTTTTCTCAGAAACTCGTGGAAGTATCGAGTTTAAATTCACATCATAATATACTAGATTTGTAGCATCTTGGAACCGCGATATAAATCAAACTTCTAAGTCAACGCAATCAAAAGTTACAGTCGTTAATGCCCAATTTCATTTTTATTTTCCTTATGAATCATCTTCTTCTTCGTCGTATTCTTCATTGCTGAAGGCCATGCCCGTCCTGATACTTTCACGGAGACGCTGGTGAACCGCTTCCACACTACTTTGTTTTTTGCCTGTCTCAAGGCTGCAGGCAAAGTGAGTCCCGTTATTTCCTTAATTTGGGCAGACCAGCGGGTTGAATCCTCTTTGGTCCTAATGAACCACATATACATAAAACCTATAGGGTACTTCCCGCTGACCCAGAATCATGAAAATTGGCAAGATGTAAGGTCTTGTAGCACAAGTAACGGAAAAAATCCGAAAACCGTAAATTTGTTGTTAATTAACAAAAAGTGTTTCATTCTCGCTATGGACTATAAACCAATGGGGTAGGTACTTTCGTTGACCTAGAATCATGATATTTGGCAAGAAACCAGGTCTTTTGATGAAACAATTATACGGAACCCTCGTTGCGCGAGTCCGACTCGCACTTGACGTTTTATTTACATCTTAGGTAAGTATAATGTCAAATAATGCCTACACGAGGAACCTGAATAAATAATAATACCAGAACCATAAAAATTTTAATTCCAATATTATATTTATATTTGAATTAATGTACTACACACGTCGCGGGAAACTACATCGAATCTTCTCGTCATCCATACCGCAATTGCTTGAAAACAAACGTTTTCAATCAGTCCTATCCGTCACATATCTGGGCTGAGACACGTTCAAAGTCACATTCAAACATTTTAAAAAAATCTACCAACTATTTAAGTTCCTTCTTTCTTTAGTGTCTATCTTGTGGGTACAATTAACGAAAACGAGTCCTGATTTTTTATCAAACACATAAATATGTTTGCGGAAGATAGACTCTACTCTTCGATATATTTTGTCATTGACTGTACAGTGCAGTAGGTACACATTTTGTGTAAGACCCAATGCTGGTTGACGATTAAGCGATAATCAATCGATCATACGTAGAACACGTAGGCAGTTAGTCAACATAAGACTAGTTTAGCTGATGATTGGTACTGGCTGCGTCATGGGTTATCCAAGTGGTCAAAGGTTTATCGAGTCACTGAGGTACACCGAAGCCGAAATCTATTTTTTTTTTTTTTTTTTATTCAACACACAAAACACATTACAATGCCATCTAAAATAATCATACAAAAAAAATTGTTATGAACTACATTGTACCGTAAAAATATGTGTATACAGATAATATTTAATAACATTATTCGTACTAAATAGACTAACAGTAAAAAAACAGTAAACAGTAAAAAAAAACCTTTTTAATTCCATCACCAGGTAGAGTGCTCCAACGTGGACGACCAGCAGCGATATGAGGATCATTGAAATGGAGGATACCTTTGATTCCTCTAATGAAATGGTTAATTCTAGGATTAAAGATGTCAAGTTGAATATGATTTAAGGATAGCTCATTGTACTGAGAATTTAGTACTCACACATTCTAGTGATTGGATTGTAATCAGAGATGTTATTCTTAAAAGTGTGTAACGCAAAAAGATTGCTCTTATTTGACCTTCTTGCACCAAATTTTGTATTGATACTAAATTGAAATAGTAGGTATTATTAATATAATTCAAAATACTGGTTTCGGTAATAAAAAGATTTTTTGTGAGTGGATTGTAATTAGAGATGTTATTCTTAAAAGTGTGTAACGCAAAAAGATTGCTCTTATTTGATCTTCTTGCACCAAATTTTATATTGATACTAAATTGAAATAGTAGGTATTATTAATATAATTCAAAATACTGGTTTCGGTCATAAAAAGATTTTTTGGTCTCTATCATCTTGAGATTATTCTCTCGAAAGAATCATTAAAATCCGTCCAAAGTTGGCAACCAACACATAAGAAAAGTTTAATATACGAGTTTATACATACAGCCGAACAAAGAACCTCCTCCATTCTTTGAAGTCGGTTCAAAAGCGTGTAAGAAGTTACTCAATACCCCGTTTTCCTTATAGTCACACACATCACATTATCAGGCGGAATTATCGGATTTAATATAGAATGAACAAAACCGAGGGCAGAAGCTACTGCCTCTGTTGATATGGACTAGTTGAGCTACTTGTTTACAACAGTCTGCTATTGGCTCATCCATTTAAATTGTAAATACTAGTACTTATTTGTTCCTATTGATTGTAACTTTCCTTAATAAACACCAAGGCTCGCTGTGTTTCCCCCAAAGCAACCCTGCGTCAAATTCTTTATTTTTTAACTAGGTATACCGGTTACTTCAAGGTAAAAAGAAAGGTTGACTCTAGACGATCTAGGTAGATCTGAACTGGGAATTTCTGTAGGCTTCTAGAGAGCTTGTTCTGGGACATACCGGTAGGTCAGGTGTCTCATGAAGGGCATAGACTGATAGGATAAACGCATATATCTATTATTAGCAGGGTTATTGGTCAATTAGTAAAACTACGTAAACAGGTCCTAACCATCATCACAAACACGTTCGTGAAGATGCCAGGTCTAAATTCTTAACTTGTATAATTCATTTTTTTAAATCGATTTATTAATGTGATGTGTAATGATTTTATACAACCGAAAAAACCACAATTTTTTTTAATTATGGAAAAAACTACAAAATAAACTGCTCTCGGCTCTGCAGTTTCAGGTGATAAAAACGCAGTCCCTTTTCTGTGACGTCACCGTTCAGTTCGTACTTTTTCTTTGATTTTTCAATAAAATCAAATTAGAAACAAGTGATTAACAAAGAAGAAGACAGGGCTCTACGGCGCTCATTAGTGGAGGCCTATGTCCAGCAGTGGACTAATGATGATGATGATCTGATAAAAACCATCATGTTTGTTGTTTGGGTGATGTGTTTAACAATTTTATTTCTTTCTTTCTTTCAAAAAAGATATCCCGCTCAAAGCATCACGACGATACGGTGAATGCTAACGTCACGTTTAGTTACTTTTCTATGTGTAAATTTCACAATAAGAACATCTATACAATATGCAGATATATTTCTATATCAATAGATACAGCATAAAAAAGAGGAAAGAGAAACGGGAAAGAGACCGAGAGAAAGAAGCCTAACGCGCTGGTCTGACCGCGGGTCGAGTATTCGATCCTATTCTGGACTTTTTCCTGCCAGCCGGTCACTCCAGTTGCCATTAGGTCTTGTTGGATATCATAGAGCCTTCTGAGTTTCGGTCTTCCAGGAGGTCTTCGGCAATCAGGTTTGCCACGAAGAAGACGTTTTGGTGCTCTGTCGTCTTGCATTCGTTCTACGTGACCAGTCCATCGGAGACGACTTACTTTAATAAACTTTACGACATTTTCTTCTATTTCATTAAAATCGTTTTATAAAAACGTAACGAACAGACAGACTGATAGATAGAGAGGCAGAGTTACTTTCGAATTTATAATATTAGAACAGTATACAGGGTTATTGGTAAATTAGTGACTATACGTGAACTGCAGGTCAGCCCATCATCACAAACACGTTTGTGAAGACGCCAGGTCTTAATTCTTTATTTTGGTATTGGTAATGAGTACCCCCCGCAATTCAATAATCGTTCGTTAGAGAGGTTTTATTTGAAACTCAACTTAAAAACAGCTTTGCCCTGAATTAACAGAAGATATGAGAGTGAAATATCGGTCTTAAGTAACTCGTTGGGTTCCAAACAAAAATGTTTTTTCATTTAGTATCAGAGGTGACATATATTTTGTTTTAGAATGTAGACTTGGCGCCTTTACGAACGTGTTTGTGATGATGGGCAGGACCTGCATTTCACGTATTGTCACTAATTTACCAACAACCCTATATATTAGTATGGATCTATCCTTGACGTCACCGATACTCAGTGTGTTTTGATTTATTCCTAATTGAATGGAGCTTCCCATAACAATATTGTTCGTCGTGTGAAGTTAAAATTGAGACAGCCAAAATAACTTCATAACTTCATGGACGTTGTAGGTATCATTGACTTTTATTTGTCTTTTCAGCACGATTTTATAAAAAAACCGGCCAAGTGTGAGTCGGAGTCGCGCACGAAGGGTTCCGTACCATTATCTATAAAAACGGCAAAAACACACGGTTTTTGTACGGGAGCCCCACTTAAATTTTATTTCAATTTAATTATTTATTTTTAAAGTGAATAATGTAACTCGATATTCTGTGAATATTTCAAGCGTCTACCTGTTGCCGTTATCAATATCGAGCAAAAACAAGAAAAAAAGACGTTTGTTGTATGGGAGCCCCCTTAAATATTTGTTTTATTATGTTTTTAGTGTTTTTGTTGTTATAGCGGCAACAGAAATACATCAACTGTGAGAATTTCAACTGTCTAACTATCACGGTTCATGAGATACAGCCTGGTGACAGACGGACAGACGGAGAGCGGAGTCTTAGTAATAGGGTCCCGTTTTACCCTTTGGGTCTGGAACCCTAAAAATTACATGTAAATATTTATAAACGAACAAAGAACATTACAATCCAATAATAAAAACAAATTATAACAATTACAATTGAAACTATTAAGCTAACTGCAGACTGTTGTAAACAATGTACTTGTAGCTCAACTGATAAACATAGCCATAAAACTAAGTTTTATCAATAAGATTTATTAATTATATTTCTAATTTATATTTATTAATGCAGCTAGCGTCTTGGGCACGCTTCTACTGGTATTGATATGGATCAATTGAGCTACTTGTAGATTGTTTCGAACGGTCTGCAGTTAGCTCAATTGTTTCAATTGGAATATATATATTTCGTATTGTATACATGTATGTATATATTTCGTTTGTATACTGATCATAGCTCATCAATTCCATTTTCTGGCAACGACACTACCAGCCGTACTACCAGTAGTGTCGTTGCCAAATGAACGACACTACCGCGCCTATTTTGGATCAAATTGTACAGTCAACACAAGTAAATAGCAACAGCTATCTTAAGAAATGTAACTCTTTATTTTTATAACTAAATAAAAGCAAACTTATTTGGACGAACCACATTATTAATCATACCTATATTATCGCATGTAAGGCCCTGTAATAATGATGACTTTATGACACCGAACGAAAGCATGAAAACAAACAACCTGAAATTGGAGGACTCTGAGTGAACATCCTACCCTACAGTCACCATGGTACAATCGACTACAAAGACTTCATCAACATCACATAGACACACATCTATAGAATATCGATATCAACAGAAATTACAACAAAAACATTTGCAAGACTCGCGTATTTGCCCAAAGATAGTTCAGTAAACATATTGTCTACAAAAAATTGAAATACGAAAAGATAGTTCCAAGCCATTGCTCATGATCGGAGACTGAGAGTTATCGATAGCTCCTGGGTGCTCCTGCTCTCCTGGTAGGTATTATTTATAACGACTGGGTAGCCAATGCTCGCATAGCAAACACCTTTGACTATTGCTGATGTATTATCGCCTGGTACATGTGAATAAACTGCGTTGGTATTTTTAAGGAAAATGTTGATTTTTATTCGAATGGGAAGGTGAAGGACATTGGAATATAGACTTCATTTAATTGTTTTGTATTTTATTAAAATTATAGCTACTGAATTGATGAAGGGAACTCGGACAAAACCTTGCAAGGCAGGTCCTTGCAAGGTTTTGTCCGAGTTCCCTTAGAAACGCAGCTAAGCTTTCTTTTTCAGGTACATGTGTATTTACATACTTATCGATGCAATGCACCAGCATTCTAACATTCTAATCAAAGAGAAAGTCATCAATACGTTCCCAAATGGGTACACTAACTGTTTACGTTGAATACGTTTTCGTTAAAAGCTTTTTTCAGAATCGTGTACATTGATATAAACGACAGTCGTTGTTGGATCGAACAAGTGCGATAAATCAACGAGTGACTGTGTTTGCCTGTGTCACTCCGACTCTTTGGTTAGGGTCTCATAAATGAAAATAAAGACAAAGGACGGTTTTAACAGCTCATGTACGTTCTAGTCTAGATTGATCTAAAAAGAATGAAAAGGTGTCTACAAAAGGGTTTTACGTACAAAAGGATCAAAGTTAAATAAAAGAGCCCTTAATTCGGTATCCAGACATCATCGTGACGTTTTTTGTAGGATTTTTGCGTATTTCTATGTCCGCACAGTACAGGCACTGCCTGGTGCCATATCCCATAGAAAAATGAGACGACACGATGATAATGAATTGTGCACCTGTGTTTGCGTACACACTTGTGCACATGGCACGTCTCCGTTGAGACTGGTCGCCGCCCCGCCGCGCCATGGCTGAAATTCAGCTAAGTAGGACATCATCACCAAGTAGAAGAAAACTAATTTTAATTGTAATATAAATTAGCATTCCACTTCGATAACATTTATTTATTTATTTTATTTATTTTATTTATTTTATTTATTTTATTTATTTTATTTATTTTATTTATTTTATTTATTTTATTTATTTTATTTATTTTATTTATTTTATTTATTTTATTTATTTTATTTATTTTATTTATTTTATTTATTTTATTTATTTTATTTATTTTATTTATTTTATTTATTTTATTTTAGTGAATTATCTTGGTGAATTTTCTACTAAGATAAATATATTTTTTGTCAGTGGAAAACCACCAGCCACTGTTACTGATTCCATGCCCGGACCGAATGAGTTCCGCCTCTGGTTTGTTTGCCATCCGTAATAAACGATTGTGAATCGCTCATTTTCTCAATCACGTTCCCACTGGAACCAGCTCAGTGGGGACGGGCATTGACGAAACTCAGGATTTATTTGTTTGTTGGTAGATTTGAGGTTGAATGTAGGTCGTTAAATGATGAACCAAAAATCAACATTTTGATTTTGCAAAAAACCTCATCCGGTTTACATTTCAGATCAGGGAGTAAAGTTCGCTCGCAAGTTTTTACATAAAATGAAAAGTGCTTTAGATATCTCGGCTGCTTAAAATAAAAAAATAGTAACTCGTTCCAACAAAAATGTTCAGGAGAGCCAAAAAACGTATTGGCTACTTTGATTCGTTCACCCGAAGAAACCAGAAGAGATAGCGATTTGGATGTTTGGCGAAAAGTTTTGCTATATTGTTGACATTTTAATTTGCAAAACTTGTAATCGTTTTGACTGACTGACTACAGTTACACTTAAATCGCTCATACTTATTATATACTAGCAGCGCCTCGCGGTTTCACCCGCGTAGTTCCCGTTCCCGTAGGAATTTCGGGATACAAAGTAGCCTATGTCCTATTCCAGACTATAATCTATCTCTGTGCCAAATTTCATCCAGATCCGTTTTGCCGTTCTGGCGTGATAAAGGAACAAACATCCATCCATCTATCTATCCATCCATCCATCTAAACTTTCACGTTTATAATATTAGTGAGATTATTATCTACCTAACGGGATAATCTGAAATAAAAGAATTTTAATTTAATTTCATCATCACCATCATGCATCTGGGCCAAGATATTGGAACTTTACTAATAAGTTATATAAAGTTAAGAATTTCTACTCATGCAATGAGTAGTAGACTACAACAACAAATAATTTTTGCCTATTTTTGCTAAGTTACTGTACTAAAATAGCTAAATAAACAGCATCCTAGCACCGCTGAAAACCAGCGCTTCTAAGGCACAAGTGCCACGCTGAGCCGGTGACCTTTTTGTGTAACAGTTAATTTAATACTAGTTAAAGGAGCAATATAGTATGTCATATTTAACTTTGTTACACAAATAAAGTATTTTTTCTATAATACTCGTAAACATCTCAACGAAGCACCAACCGTTTTCCTCTGATTCAATTTTACAATCCCTTCAATTTGCAAATTGCAATTTTTGCAAACTTTCAAACATTTTCAGTTAGATCCGAACGCCGGAACTGAAGGAAATAAGAATCATTATTTAATGTCAATGTTAACTGGATTGCCCCTCAAATGGGCCGGTAATGATAGCGATTGCCCCCTTTGCCCCCTGTGCCCCTTGGTAACCACTAACAAGTAAATTAACTTTCGTCTGAGATTTGTAAAACAAATCCAAAGCTGTTTGTGAATGCATTTATACTGTTTTAGTTTGCGGGCTTTGAAAAAGGTTGATTGGAACATGTATTTATTATTATGGTTACTGTTTTCGCACTAGTTCTAAGATTTACTTTTGATTAGTTTCTGATTTTATTTTTCCAAAGCCACAGAGATTTGTCTGGAAGGGAAGGAAGATGAAAAGGGCCCACCTGTATGACGACTTCAAATGTAAAATTCGTCAGCGCTGCTTCAGAGATCACTCGCACTAATATGCATTGTTTTTCACTTGGGTTTTTATTGGCCTTTCACAAGTTCGAACAGTTTTATTGATTTATCGATATTATATCAAATTATCACAAAAAGACGTTGTCGCTCGGTTCCACTCATTCGCCATATTGTTTTTTCTTCTGGGTGGGTAAGAAGGGGTGAGTGGGAAAGAGTAATCACTAGTGTGAAAGGGATAGGAATAATCTCTGTGGCATCTAGTTAGGCTAAACTTAATTAATAGACTTGGTCGAAACAGTTACGGTACATAATCTGCTGAAACCACATTAGGTCTGATCTGAATCTCAAATTAACCGAATTTCGATACGGTTGAAACCCAAAGGACTTTTTCCAAAATGACCAAATTACCATATTAAATCGAAACTTGATGTTGAGAAGATAAAGAGACGTAGGTAGATGAAAAGCGTTTCCAACATCATTTCTATAATTGAAATTCGAGTTTTACATTGTTTTGTTCGATTAAAGCGTAAATGTGTGTTGGTACTGGAATAGAACAATGAATTCCATCGCATCACGTGTAATTTCACCCCAAAAACAGAAGCGGCCAGCCTCAGGTGCTAAGGCACGCAATTAAAACGCTACGACGTTGTTATAACGTTACGCCTACTTTACTGTCGCATAAAGAAAAGCTAACGTTGTAAAGACGTCGCGATTCGCTTTAGCGTGTGTGCTCGTCCAGACATAAAAGGGAATTAATAAGCCCATTTCGGAGCCACAGCCTAGAATATCCGCTGGCTCACTTTGGTTTCAACAATTCTTCGACGTCAAACTTTCTTTATTTTGTTAAAATGATTTTCATCAATACTGGATTTCACTCACGAAACTAGATAACAAGAGTCAGTCTTCGTTTTGCCGAAAGATACGGTACCTACTGGTGATCTAGGTAGGTATCTCAAATTCTAACAATTCAAATTCTAATAAATTCAAATTCTCATTATAACTTCCTTATTTGTCACGTCTTAGTATATACTTATCGATGTATGTGCTATAAAAACTATCGTAGTTTGACGAATTCGTTACGGATGTAACGAACGATGTTGTGTTTTTCCAACACAAATAAGGTTCGTAGTTAACCCGCTTACATCCGTAATGGATGTATGTGCTATTCTAAGCTGAGTATTGGAAATATTTCCCTGCCTAGATATTCCTGTTAGAAATGCGGAATCGAAAAATACAATGCAGGGTATAAGTCATTGTGCTTACAAAATTATTTAATTTATTAATGACCTGATTAATAATGATATCGGGATTTTGCGTGCGGAACGCGTGATTTAGTAACCACACTCGACATAGTCAAACGTCAGTGCAGTGCCGCAAATCATTCATCTGTGACGTACTAGGTGATTAGACTAACACCCGTATTCAAGAACAATAATAATGTACGGTAGCAAGCCAAGTACTGATTTTTGACAGTTTTCCCATACAAAAATTGACAATTTACCAACCCTACATTCATGAGCACTGTGAGACCTCATAGTAGGTATTCTTCTTGAATACGGCGGTATGACCTTTTACTATCGTAAATTACTTCCTAAATCCATGGACCCGACAGTGAACCAGCCATGCCCATTATGAGCTGTGGTAAAACGATTCAGCAAACAGATAGCCAACTTTAGCTCAAGTAAAGCTTTGAAGATGTATATGGAGATATTGAAAGTTATCGATTTTAAAACCTGTTTAGTGCATGCAGGTTCACGTAGGTTTATAGCTAACTGACAGCCGCCACGTTGGTCTAGCGGTCAGCTTGTTCAGCCGCTGACAATGAGGTTCTGGGTTCAAATCCCGGGCTCGGTTCAAAAGTTCAACGGAGACTGGCAGACTGGCAGTGGACGAAATTCTGCAGGAAGACATCACATTACATCATCGTACGTAGCAAATTAGCAATAGGTACCCCGGTGTGCTGCCCGCTGCGGTAAATATCTTTGAATTTGATCATCCTACGAAAATTCGTGTTAATCCAGGATATTATAGCTATCCTGGTACCTACTTATTTTCATCCGAATCCGTTCAGCCGTTGGAGCGTGAAGGAGTAACGAACATACGCACAAGCATAATACATATACTACAGGCAGGTTTTCGCAAGATCTTATCAATACAAAACCTCCTGGATAAAAGTTACTAACTTTTGTCACAAAAGACGTGCGCGGTCCTGGTGGAATACCCAGAACACCCACATCCAATATCTGCAGATCGTACAAACATTTATCCCCACTGAGGTCGTCACCAACCTACTTACTCATGCAGCGATATAAAAAAAGATTCAATGCGCTTTTTATAACACACTATAAAAATAAAAGAGCCTAAAACCACCCTTATCCAGTAAAATCGAACACTTAGATTTGCCCATCAAAGTTTCTGGTGCTCAAGAATACATTTGAAAAATACACATTTTATGAGTAAGTACCTAAGAAGAAAGAACTGCCTACGGGCTCTACTGTACAGGCTGTTCCAACCTTAGAGGGTCATACAAAGTAAGGTGGTGGAAGCTTTGAAAAAAATATGAAACTGAATAGTTTCGATGGAGTACATCAAAACTATTCAGTTTCATATTTTTTTCACCATATAGGCTAGAGCATATTTTGTAGTCGAATATTTCCATTATTTCCAATTTAATAGGAATGAATCGGCTACAATATTTTATTAGAGTCAAAATGTTCTGTTTTTATGGTTTCGAGGTGGTTTTCGAAAACCTTATAGTCTCACTTTGTCCGTCGTTCTTTCTTGAATATCTCAGTAAGATCCACAGATATTATCGTGAAATAATAATACAAAACCCTACCCTACCTACCCTACCCTAGTGTCTAGTTAAACCTATCTTAGGATTTAAGATACTATGAACCAAAAATATGTAATCTTTCTTTCAATAAATAATATCTATCTATCTAAAAGAAAAATGAAAATCTTCAGTACTTACAAATTGTGATGTCGAAATTTAAAAGAGACCTATTGGGCAAGTGAGTTATAAAATGAAAGGTACCTATTATTAGTTTGAACACTTCAAAAAAGTTTTTGAAATTTTTGTAGGTTTCATATTTTTTCTAATATTTTGAAAAATATCGAAAATTTCACCATTCCTATCTTCGAAGTTTACGAAGCGAGCGATCCACCTGAAAGGTACACATACCATTTTTCGGTATTGATTATTTTTAGCAAAGTCACTATCCGATACTTGTACCCTATTCGAGAGTATACTATTTGGATTTTTTTGGTGACTCTACCAAAGTACTAAAGCATGCATTTATGAGAACCTTTCATATGGATTTTATTGCATTTAAAATCTTAGGTGGCATTAGATTTACGGGTTAGGGTCTCGCTTATTCTAATGTCTACTTTATGCGACTATTGTAGGGTATATTAGCTATAAAGGTTTGTATGCTATTGTTCCGCCTGTAGCTATTTGGGTACAGTACGCGTCTGTTACGTTGGCGCCACAGCCCTTAAGGTGGGCCTGAACCTCGAAGCTCCCATACAAACGTACCTACTATTCGATTCATTTGGAAACTACGTCTGTGTCTCACAAAGGTGCTAATTACCCACTAAAAACAACAAAATTTTTATTCAATGGATAAGTGCCCTAGAAATGCATTTAATTTAAAATTTACATTTTCAATTTGCACGTGTAACTTGACGAAATCGCTGGGCAATATTGCGTCCACTGCCACCATATTGCACTATGGTCATGGCATCCGTTGGATGTGAGACCTGAACAAATGCGCTGATGTTGCTGATGACAGTTGATACTTTTTAGTTAGCCTACACAGCCGTATGCCATAACATCATTGCCTCTAGTATTTCATGGTGTTTAAAACAAACAAAAAAACAAAAAACCTTTAATTAAATTTTAAAAATTATTTTATTATTTTTTTAACTTATGCGATCATTTTCCGACTGCTTTTGCCTAAGCTATCTAAATAATATATTTTTAGATTTTTCACATATGGAGTAAAATACTGTAAATATTGTCATTTCCTTAAAAATTCTAACCAATCGTTAGATGTATTACAATAACATTCCGCGTACTACAATATTGCGGTTAGTTTTAACCGTCAGTCGTAACTGTTTACAGAAGCAATAATAATTTAATTCTGGTAAGCATCGTAGAGGGATCAAAACACGAAATTAATGCGCGGAATGGAAATCTTGTTTACATTTTCTGATGGTTTTCATTGTTATTTGATTTTAAAACGGGATGGGAATTGTTATGATTATTGCGATTTGAATGCCTTTGTAAACAAAGTTAGTACTCCAGTGGCTTAGCAACCCAAAGTTTATCACGGCCTCCGACATAAGTCTTCTTCAGGTATCGCAGTGTTGTTCTGAGCCACCCTACCCGCACCTTTATAAATAAATACCTACATAATAATTTTTATAAATACTATTTAACGGGTATTTATCGCGTTTAATTACCTTATTTTCCCGACGTTACGACAGGTTTACACACTGCCGTGGTCACGGAATGACTCCTAGTACCTATAGTATTTATAAATATGTGTTCAGATCGCGTAAGTTTAAAAATATTTACCTACATAATAAGTTTTATTTGAGTTTATTAATATTTTATGCCTTACAATGCACATTTTTCAAACATTTTTAGTATCTAAATTCCTTTACTTAAGATACATTTTCAAAAGCTGGCGCGATTCTTGGTATTTGATATCTTTTCAAACAATTATTTACGTCACATATCCAGACCAGAGTCCCGAGTCCATTTGACAATAGTATAGAGACGTGATCGTGACGTCTCCTATTTGTATGGGATTTGCGTAGTTCATTGTCCGCACGATAGAGGGCGCTGCCTGTACTAAAACCTATGGAAAAATGACACGTCGCGATCAAGTCTTTATACTATCGTGAAATGGAGTCGGGGCTCTGTTCAGTATACGAAAAATAAAAGGGAAGAGTGCCAGCTTATTTGTAATACATGTGGGGTACTAGAAGATGTGCAGCATTTTCTAGTAGAATGTGAGCGGAGCGAGTCCGTAAGAGCTGAGCTAAGTGAGTTGTACAATACAATACAATACAATACAAAACACTTTATTGTACACCAGAAAAAGAACATTACAAAAAGACATTACATATCACAAGTACAATGGGCGGCCTTATCGCTTAGAAGCGATCTCTTCCAGGCAACCTTTGGATGGAAAGAATTTTGTGAATTTAAGAAAGGCAGGGGGTGTACCTACTAAAGAAAAACTAATAAACACATAAACTAGATATACACAAAATATTTATAATATACTAAAATATACTAAATAAATAAATAAATATTATGTAAGTACCAATATTCACTATTCTGACAGGAAAAATTCCTTGACGCGAGATTTAAAAACTGGTAAGGATACTGTTTTTCTAATGGGCTCTGGTAGTACAATGTTAACCTTACGGATACCTACTGGTGTTATCAAAATTATTTTAACTGCACCACTGAGTAATGCAGCAGTGAAACTATTTAGGTTAGTTTTAGATATACAATACAATACAATTAAATGCTTTATTGTACACCATAGAATAACATTACAAACAGACATCACATAAGATAAGTAAAATGGGCGGCCTTATCGCTCAGAAACGATCTCTTCCACACAAAGCCCCTTATATAATGAAAATTAAAAAAAAAACACAACTATTTCATTATTGACAAATATAATTTGATGTTAATATTTAGATTTTTTTAAAAGAATACCGTCTTTATATTCCTTAGCTTTTAAATTTTAATACACTGTTTTTAAGCTTTTCACGATGTACCTAGGTATACTTTTGGGAATAAAAAAATTATGGGACTACCTCAGGATTATTTGACATACAATACAGAAAGAATTTTCGAAATCGGTCCATAATTGACATAAATCGACGAACATACTAAAAATACATTCAGCCGATCAAATAACCTTCTAGTCTTTTGTTTTTCGTTTCGTCGGTTAAAATACAATTCATTTTTCAAATAAATTGTATCGCCTAAAACATTGCAAGTAGCAATGCGATGATGTCATCTCATAGGGGAATGGATGACGTCATGCATCCCCTAGGCTGTTAGGGTAGTGAGTCAATGGGTCACTCCCTCATCTCGAAGGGGATATATTTTTATTCCATTTTACCCCTTGTGAGTTACGAAATAGGGTTGTTCTTTGTGTTTCAATTGATATAATTAATGCGTAGTAATTTATGGACCGGTATCTAACGGAATTATAGGTATTACAGGTTGAACTAGTTGTTTATTATGTAACTACCTAGTGAGGACGATTTTAAAATGAACCTATTGCAAAATATAATTATTTATTTTAATTATAATTATTTATTTAATAGAGTTAATAGCATCATGTTGTGATTGCTATGAAACATAGGAAAGGCGTTAGCAATCATTGCTAACGCCTTTGAACCGACTTCGAATCCCTTAGCTTTCAACTGTTTTTAAGTTTTCCGGGATAAATACGGCCCTTCAGCTAATGCATGGTCCTCGGGATCATCATCTATACTATACAACTGCAAAAGAATCATCTAAATCGGTCCCTAAATGACGGGGAAATTGAAGAACATATCATACAGAGGTTATAATGTTAATTTCAGCTGCAAAATAGCACCTACTAATAATATATTTTTTTTTATTTCAGACACATTTTCCATATGAAATATCACTAAAATTAAATTAAACTTAAAAATAAGTCATTAAAAGTAAGTGAAGTCAGTGGTTCTTGCCAAATACCATGATTCTAACTCAACGGGAAGTAGGTACCCAATAGGTTATTGGACAAATTTTATGGTTCTAGGTCAACGGAAAGTGCCCTATAAGTTTTTGGTCCATGGCGAGAAAATTGGACCTAAACGGATGTGACTTTTGATTGCGTTGATTTAGAAGTTTGATTTATATTGAGGCTCCAAGAGGTTATGAACCTGAGCTTAGAGTAACTAAACAAAATGGGAAATTTTAACATTTAGTAAGGAGTCAATGACTATCACATTTACCACTTCTGTTAGATTATATTTTTCATTAACTTGATAAACAATGGGATTGGTAAGTAGTTTTTATCGAAATGCGGATATTATATACGTAGGTAGGTACCTAACTCTCTCACGCAATCTACTAGGTATCTTGGGTCCTACCTAGGTACTTAGTAAGTCAGTGATCAAAAACAAATTTTGATGAAAAATTATAGATAAAGCCTATGTTTGATTCCAGGCCTAGCTACATTTATACGAAATTTCATTCATCCGTCCGTAGTTATATTAGGTATTTATACCTAGTCTTGGCGTGGCATCTAAACTTTCGCATTTATTATACCTAATAGTTATCATGTAGCCTACCTACATGATACTAACTAATATGTAGGTAGGCTACAGGAAGTTACCTGTACCTACCTACCAACCTAAAGTAAAATATTGCTAGGTGGACGAAGAAAGGTAGGTGACCTTTCTTCGTCTTTAAAAAAGATAAATATCTATATCTTTTTTATTGCTAAAGCAACCATCCACTGCGCAATACGTTTACCCGGGCATCGTTGAATTCGGATTATCATAAAACAAGATAGAAGAAATACCTAATGTAGGTACACGATATTAATAAACATTTATGGACACAAAAACAATAATGCAGTTTGCGCGCGGCGCGGCGGCGAAGTACATTTATCTACCTAATCTGTGGATGTGTGAGTGCGTAAGCGTACGTACAGAGGGTGGTGGACTATTGAGTGCTTCACTTTATTTCTTTCTTAGTGGACTACGTCCGTGGAATTTCTCTCGTCCCTGTACCTATGGTACATATTTAACTTAAAATCCAGGTAAGATAGGAGGTAACCCTAAAATATCTGGCAAATAAAAGTCCTACCAGTGTACAGTAGAAATAGAAAAAACAAATAACTATCTAAGGGGTAAAATGTTTTTTGATCTATAGCTAGCAACATTTTTTTGTAATGGCGTCTGTTTTGTTTACGATTTATTCTTGTGCCTAAACTAATGTTTTACTCCGGAATATAAGATGCCAGGTTGTTCTTACCTGTGAAATGGAATCTTCGATTGTTTCTGATGATTATGTGAAGAGTTGTGACACCCTTTCACAGCACAGTAAGTCATTTTTATTGAAAATTTATAGAGCTCTTACTAGTAGGCCTTGACCTTGAGTACTGACGCGTCGAGCGACGTAGGAAGCCTTTAAAGGCTTCCTTGAAATTGCTTCACTTCGCGCGCGCCTACTGCGTTTCTATGCCTAATTATTCTAAGAACCTGAGTATATGATGTGAATTTCAACTCGATACCTCCACGCGTTTCTGAAAAAGGAGGGTTGACAGACGGACAGACGGACAAACGGACAACAAAGTGATCCTATAAGGGTTCCTTTTTTCCTTTTGAGGTACGGATCCCTAAAAACTAAGTACATTTAACACGTACACGTATTATCGAACTACTTGCCTACTTATTACAATGGTTAAGTCACTTAAATTAGTCCCTTACTGGTAGGTAAGTCCCTGTGCTACTGGCAACATTGTAAACGAAAAAACAAAAGGCCAGTTCGCGCTTATTATTTTTTGAAGTTGCATTGTCTCCTGGTTGGACGTGGTTTTGGTAAGCTCTTGAAGATCGCCCCTGATGCTGATATGATAAATGGGATTTCATAGTAGGTATAGGTTCTTTCTTTTAATACTTAACAGTTTCTGCCCGCGGCTTCGCACGCGTTGTTTAAGGTTATTTCGATCCCATGGGAACTGGTTTAAGGGATCAAAGTAAACTATGTTTTATTCCCGGCCTAGAACTACCTGTGTGCGAAATTTCAGACGGTCCGTTCAGTACTTCTGGATTGAAGAGGTAACAAACATCCATACAAATTCTTTTAAATGGATGATTTTCTTAAAAAGAAGATTATCCTCCATCCAAATTCTTTAGGATCGATGATTTCTTTTTTCTCTACTTTAATGAGAAAAGAATATTTTAGCTAAATATAAACCATCTATCAAAACAGAAGATTCTCAGCAAATTCGTCAGCCTTCCAAAGTTGGAATCCCCGCAAAGCTTCTCATTCGGTTTCATAACGCGATGAGATCAGTTTCAATATTTGCATGCGAGCTGGCTTACCTCCTTCAGAAATTGAATACCTTGAAAACATGTTTCTGGCATCTGGCATGTTTTCAGATTTCAAATTTTAGGTTTCATAAGGTATTCGTTGACAGGGTTAGGTATCCTTTGCACTATTTTGAAGCCTCCGTTTTTTTGGAACGAAGTTCCTTATCGCGCGTTGCGAAAGGGAGCTAGACCGAAAAAATTCTCAAGAAAATTTGTAGCAACCCCACAAAAATCCTAAGTCTATGGTAAATGGTAACGACACTTACGTTTTGCTATTGTTAGATACGACATTATTACAAAGAAATAAGGTTCAAATTGAAACACCGCATATTTCAGAATTCATAGACAATGATCGCGCAAATGCGGCACTGACATTGTTGATGCACGGACGAAGGAAATCACCCTTCCGTGGTGAGTATGTAAAAACTTCGTACATAACTGTACGAGGTTGATTGTGTCCTCGTACCTCGTACGGAAGTATTGCGGTGAGCGAAGCGAACCGCAATGTGGCCACCATAACAAAGCAAGGCGAGCGAAGCGAGCCGCGCTTCGTGTTCGGTGAGCGAAGCGGACCGCAATACGACACCTATCGCACTGCAAGGCGAGCGAAGCGAGCCGCGCTTCGTGTTCGCAACCTGTTGGCGTGGTCGGAGCTCGTGATTATGTCGATTTCGTAGGAGCAGGAACGTTACCTAATCTGTGGTAGTAGGTAAGTTATGCAAAATGATAAACAGCGCCCTCTTGTGGTGGTTTTTGGAAGCGTATTCTGTGGTATCTCTCGAGCGCGGGCGCGACTACTATTACCTAATCTATGCAATTCTGAAATATGCGGTGTTTCAATTTGAACCTTATTCCTTTGTAATAATGTCGTATCTAACAATAGCCAAACGTAAGTGTCGTTACCATTTACCATAGACTAAGGATTTTCTGGGGTCGCTACAAATTTTCGTGAGAATTTTTTCGGTCTAGCTCCCTTTCGCAACGCGCTGCCGCTATAACAACAAAATTAAATACTAAAAAACAGAATAAAATTAATATTTAAGGGCTCCCATACAACAATCGCGATTTTTGTGCCGTATTGTAGATAATGGTACGGAACCCTTCGTGCGCGAGTCCGACTCGCACTTGCCCGGATTTATTTCACATTTCGCAATGTTGGGTTGCTATCGTATACCTTTGCTTTATAGTACTATTACACCTCCATAAATATTATCATGGATTGAGATCCTGTGATCTGGGTGGCCATACGATGATACAAATAAATAGACTTATCAGTTTTGTGTCGCGATGGTGGCTCTCGCCGACTAAGGTGTGGTGTGTCTGCCGGAACCAGATTCGTCGAAAAGTGTGCGTAGGTAGTATCTGAAAGTCGTACAAAATTGTATCGTGGGTGGACCAAACAAACGCTTCTACTGTAAACGCACATCGCTGATCAACAGACCACAGCAAAATTTTAAAAAAACTACTGCTTAGGATACCTGTTGGTTTTCAAGGTAAATGGGGCATACATAGACCGTATGTAATTCTTTTGAAATTTTGATATCACTATTTTGCACTGAATTTTTTACTTTTAATCTGCTCAGGTGCTTAAAATTTTACGTTGTATTTTAATTCCAAGCTTTGGTTATTGCTGGGATATTCAAGAAGGAAAAAAGAACGGACAGAGAGAGACCTTAAGTGTCGTACCTGAACGAGACCCTAATAAAAGTACCTATGTAGGGTACCTTTACCTAAGTACCTAAGTGGCGATGTCAGGCAAGTAAAAGGTTACCTAGGTGCGTAAGTTTTTAAATGGGTGCTAGTGTTGGTCTACTTTAGTAGGTACCTAACCTACCTAAATAGGTTTTTGATAACATCAAAGTAGGTACCCACCACATAGGTACACTTGCATTTCTTTGCACAAGTAAATAAAGAAACATCTACTATGAATGTACCTAAACAAAGTTAACGCTAAACAAAAACAAAACTAACTTCTACAAATCCTCAAAGAAACCTTCCACGCACAGTAAAGAAAGTCTAAGATAAATGTTCAAGCACGTATTAAACCTAACTAGAGATTTTCGCGTCCACTCCAAGAATCCAACTGACAAACGTTTGGGAGTAAAACTTGTTAGAAAACTGAAAAGAACTCGTTGGAAGATGTTAAGAGTCCCTGCCGAGCCCGTGAACCCGGGTTGCGTTGTGACAAACTACCTACTACCGTCTCAGCATAGTTCAAAGTCTAACTAGAGTTTACGGCAGTGGTTTCACGGCATGTTCCCACTCCGCCAAATAATCTGGGCAACTAACAGGAATATCACAGGATGTCAACTTATTGCAACCACCATCCCGCCGGCCATGGGACTGATCGTAGGAGAGTATTATCTACACTCTCTTTTTCTTTCAGCCTGATGTTTTTATTTGAAGTCAGGAACTCCCTTATGCTGACTTCAAATATAACATCAGGCCACCTACCTACCGATGCCCAGAAAAAGATATACAGCCGGTTTTTCGTATACTCAAAAACATAATGAATGTAAGCGGGTTATTTTTGAACCTAGTTTGTGCTACAAGAAAACCAAAATTAAATTCTTAAACGAATTCGTCTAACTATCGATAGCTATTGTATTGTAAAATATGCTCAAATAGTTTATGCTCTTACCAAATTGACGTTGACAAAAGATTTGACCATGGATTATTTAATTACAGAGATGATCAGCGTACGCACAGCCGCCTAGCCGGCTGTAAAACTCGAATGAAAAGTACTAACATGAGTCTATTGAGACATCAACGCTTCTGGGCTGCAGTTGCTGCCGCAGACCCACAACCATCTACCGGGACCCACGTTTGTCAATACATGTAGCACTTAACTGTTGGTGTACCTTCAATCTATATCTGTACTATCTATACTAATATTGTAAATGCAAAAGTGTGTTTCTTTGTTAATTTGTTTGTTTGTTTGTCTCTACTTCACGCCCTTACTAAGCAACCAATCGGCTTGATTTGTGGCATGGAGTTAGTTGAAAGGATGGAAAGTTACATATATTTTTATCCCATAAATCAGTTCCCATGGGAATAACCTTAAACAACGCGCGCGAAGCCGCGAGCAGCAGCTAGTAAATAAATAAATACCTACTGCGGCCGCGTCTGTCATTCCCATAAAGGCCTTACATTCCATAAACCATCCTTCATGGATGGATGTTAAAGGCTGGATGATGATGAGCTGTCGGGTAAAAACGCAGGTACATTTTACGAATACGCCTCCCAGTCTGCGACAGAGCCACTCGATTTAATTTACATCTCCACCAATTGTTCCCAACTTCAGAGGTCGTCGAACGACGGCCGGCGTCGGCTCTGATTTATTTTCCCTCAACAAAACCTAACTAGCTTTGCTTAGAGCATTAGAGCCTCTTTTCGTTTATTTGCATTATTTCTAAGTATAATAGAATAAGGTTTTTATTTATTATACTCTGGGTAATTTCTAAGAAATTAATAAATCCCAAAAATTTACGATCCCGACGGGTGAAGGGGAAGGTGCGGGTTCGAATCCCGTCGGGATCGTAAATTTTTGGGATTTATTAATTTCTTAGAAATTACCCAGAGTATAATAAATAAAAACCTTAGAATCAAGCAACGGCAAAACCTCTCGTCAAAGAACTAAATGTAAATTTGGTCTTTGAGCAGAATTGGATAACTTCATTGTTTCCTCTGTAGGTGGCGCTGACGGCGTAAGTGCCGAAAGAACTCCCAAAGATTTTCGGGCCGACTAGATAAGATCACGTAGCTTAGTTGGAAAAAGAGCACCCCTGCGCTGAAGGGGAAGGTGCGGGTTCGAATCCCGTCGGGATCGTAAATTTTTGGGATTTATTAATTTCTTAGAAACTACCCAGAGTATAATAAATAAAAACCTTAGAATCAAGCAACGGCAAAACCTCTCGTCAAAGAACTAAATGTAAATTTGGTCTTTGAGCAGAATTGGATAACTTCATTGTTTCCTCTGTAGGTGGCGCTGACGGCGTAAGTGCCGAAAGAACTCCCAAAGATTTTCGGGCCGACTAGATAAGATCACGTAGCTTAGTTGGAAAAAGAGCACCCCTGCGCTGAAGGGGAAGGTGCGGGTTCGAATCCCGTCGGGATCGTAAATTTTTGGGATTTATTAATTTCTTAGAAATTACCCAGAGTATAATAAATAAAAACCTTAGAATCAAGCAACGGCAAAACCTCTCGTCAAAGAACTAAATGTAAATTTGGTCTTTGAGCAGAATTGGATAACTTCATTGTTTCCTCTGTGTAGGTGGCGCTGACGGCGTAAGTGCCGAAAGAACTCCCAAAGATTTTCGGGCCGACTAGATAAGATCACGTAGCTTAGTTGGAAAAAGAGCACCCCTGCGCTGAAGGGGAAGGTGCGGGTTCGAATCCCGTCGGGATCGTAAATTTTTGGGATTTATTAATTTCTTAGAAATTACCCAGAGTATAATAAATAAAAACCTTAGAATCAAGCAACGGCAAAACCTCTCGTCAAAGAACTAAATGTAAATTTGGTCTTTGAGCAGAATTGGATAACTTCATTGTTTCCTCTGTAGGTGGCGCTGACGGCGTAAGTGCCGAAAGAACTCCCAAAGATTTTCGGGCCGACTAGATAAGATCACGTAGCTTAGTTGGAAAAAGAGCACCCCTGCGCTGAAGGGGAAGGTGCGGGTTCGAATCCCGTCGGGATCGTAAATTTTTGGGATTTATTAATTTCTTAGAAACTACCCAGAGTATAATAAATAAAAACCTTAGAATCAAGCAACGGCAAAACCTCTCGTCAAAGAACTAAATGTAAATTTGGTCTTTGAGCAGAATTGGATAACTTCATTGTTTCCTCTGTAGGTGGCGCTGACGGCGTAAGTGCCGAAAGAACTCCCAAAGATTTTCGGGCCGACTAGATAAGATCACGTAGCTTAGTTGGAAAAAGAGCACCCCTGCGCTGAAGGGGAAGGTGCGGGTTCGAATCCCGTCGGGATCGTAAATTTTTGGGATTTATTAATTTCTTATAATAGAATAGAAAAACATTTATTTGGACACAGGTACACACAAATATAAAACAAGAACAAATTTAACATGGAGGTAAGGTAAGTGACACAAAAGGGTGGTAGTAAGAATAAGGTGACTCTGCCTCCATGTCCCTGCGCCGAAAAAGGGGTTGGCTCAGCGTGTGCTGAATAGTTTCTGCTCAGCGCTGTTTTTCAGCCAAAAACCTTAAAGCTGATTGACGTTTTTGCTGGACAATCCACACGTCATCGTTTAGCCGAAAGCTAAGCAGAGCTCTGTGATATGAGAACTAGATGACCGATAAACTTAATAATAATACATAACTTTTTTTTAATACATAGTAAATACCCAGAACACCCGGAACAAATATTTGTAGATCGTACAAACAAATGTCCCAAGGCGGGAATCGAACCAGCAACCTCCTGCGTCGTAAGCGGACCTTCGCCCGCCGCACCACATCGGTCGTCAAATTCTACCACACCTACCTATTTTTTTTATTCCCTGGCCGAATTCCCAATAACTTCACCACGTGGACGGACGAAATCACCCCCCCCCAAGCTTCACCAAAACAATGGAATATCTCTGTATGACACATTTTGACATATTACCTTTGATGACACGTTAGATGGAGCGACGCGTACCAAGGTGGAAACCAACCAATCTCTTCGTCCAAACAGCACCGCACGCACTATCTAGAGTTCTTTCATCAATGGACGATTCTGCGACGATGCCATAGTCAAAGGAAAGCGATTGTATAGCAGAATTCGACCCGTGATTTTAGATCGCATGCGCCGGCGCCGTGGCGCGTGGTTATGTGGAAACTGTGGAGTTCAAACTTTCAAACTACTTGGAATCACTATATAGATTTGCACTTAGTCATTTGTTATGAAACTCTTCTTGTTTATTCTCAGTCGTGCGTTAGCGACTGCTAACTAAACCCTTATTGCACGACTGACAATTTTACTTGATTCTTTTCATTTACAACTTAAAACCATATCTCACTATCTCACTAATATTATAAACGTGAAAGTTTAGATGGATGGATGGATAGATAGATGGATGGATGTTTGTTCCTTTATCACGCCAGAACGGCAAAACGGATCTGGATGAAATTTGGCACAGAGATAGATTATAGTCTGGAATAGGACATAGGCTACTTTTTATCCCGAAATTCCTACGGGAACGGGAACTACGCGGGTGAAACCGCAAGGCGCTGCTAGTTTATAATAAAACCCCAAAATGTGTCTTGAGACATAAAATACACTCCTGTCCCCGCTTACACCCCGTTCACGCTCCCGCTTCCGCTCCCGCCTCTGCACCCCAAATGTTTTATTGCTTTACACGAGGTTTACACGTGTAACGTGTAACCTGCATGCAACACACGCGCCAACAAACAGATGCGGACACTGATAAAAATGCTAACAAGACATGCATTAATCATACAAAACAAAGAATCTTACTCAGTGACAGAACTCCAAGTATCAAAATTCACAAACACGGAGCTAAAAGTATCAAGACCTCAGGTTAATCTTTTAAATCTGTAACCCAAGATCGTCGAGGATTTTGTTGCTATGTAAGTAAAAAAATTGTTTTGCTTTATTCTTCGTTACGAAGTGCGTTTACAAAAAACAGTAGACTTCTTGGGCGACCTCAATGGCGCAGCGGGTGAAGATCCGCCTGTGACACAAGCAGAAAGCGGGTTTGAAATTGAAACCCACCTCTGGACTAATAAATTGTGTACCTACGATCTGCAGATATTTGTTCCAGGTGTTCTTAGTGATTTATAAAAAATATCAATCAGTGTAATGTATTACGTATTGCAACAGTCTGCAGTTACCTCAATTGTTTCAATTGTAAATATTAGTCTTAATTTTTTTTTTTATTTAATTGTAATTTTCATTGTTCATAAAGAATTACGTATATTTATTAGCTTTAACAGTTACCTGGGTATCTAGTACCTACCCATTACACATGCTCTGCTTACTTTGGGGCTAGATGACGCTGTGTAGATTGTCCTGCAATATGTATTTATTTATTAAAGATTACGCTGCGCACGCACTTTCCAAGTAGCCTATGTCCGTTCCCGGGATACCATTTTTCCCTGCGAAATTTCAGTATGAACCGTTATGCCGTCAAAGGCGTGATAAGGTAACAGACAGTCAATCAGAATGACACACAGATAGACAGACAGTGTAATTTTTTAATTTATAAAATTAGTACCTATGGATTATCTATTTGTTTTAATAATAACTTAACGAGCTTCAGTGAACGACTTCGGCTATCCAGGCGCCTGCAATATTTTTAAAAGCAGTCCCTAGCTAGACATTTTCCTTGCTTAACGCCTGTCATTATTGAATAGCACACGTAATAGCTGGCTTAAAGATTTTGAAAATAGTTTCTTTACACTTTCATGGCCCAAGACACACATGGTCCAGATGGACCATGTGCGTCTGGCCTAAATAAGGACCCGCGACCCGTGCACCCACTGGCTTCACCCACCGGTGGGTGTAGGGGTAATTCCTGTTTACCCGTGTACCCACTGCGATATGGTTGGAATTAAAAGGTACCTAAATGAGGTTATTCGTATCTACCTACACATCGTTTAATTGCCATAGATTTTAATCCATGCTTCTCGGAAAACAGATCTCTATTTGACGAGTTACGCCCTCGATTCGAAGTTGGCTAACATGCAAGAAATTCCAAAAACTAAGAATTAGTTAAGGGTTCACCAACTTATATTACACCTACCTCGGTTGAATAACAAGCTAGTTTTGTTACTTACCTATTTTGGAAGCTTAAGTAACATGGAACGAGTAAGCAAAAACATAATCAAAATCGTCACATGCGTTTACAAAAATAAAATTACCTAGTTCTAGATTTCTGATCATTCTGAAGATCAATCGGTTTTCACTTCACAATAATCAATCCCTCTGAACGTCTGGGTTGAGTTAAGTCGTCTGGTCGAATAGACGACACGTGACCCGAGAACCGTGGTGAGTATCTGGCATAGCACATCACACAGCATTGCCATACAGCGGGGCAATGCAGCCAGTGTCTACTGGTATTGTTATGAATCAGTTGAGCTACCTGTACATTGTTTGAAAAATTCTGCATTTAGCTCAATTGTTTCAATTATAAGCACTAGTTTTAATTTGTATCTAACATCATCCAAACGAGTAACGAGAACGAGAAGGAGGCCAAGAGGAGTGAGGATACATCCGACAGAGAACCAAGGTTGTCGACATAGCTCATAGGATTAGCAAGCTGAAGTGGCAGAGGGCTGGCCATATCGCGAGAAGAACCGACAACCACTGGGGTAAACGTGTTCTTGAGTGGAGACCGCGACTCGGCAAACGTAGTGTAGGACGCCCTCCGATCAGGTGGGATGACGATTTGCGAAAGACTGCTGGCAGATGCTGGATGCGGCAAGCTGAAGACAGGGCGCTATGGCGCTCATTAGGGGAGGCCTATGTCCAGCAGTGGACTAATATAGGCTGATGATGATGATCCTCCCGACAGTAAGTTCATCTCATTTCTAATTCCGGCGGCTTACTCATACAAATATACTTATGTCACACAGGAGCGATTTTTAAATTAATGCCGATTGTAAATCTTGTCGCGACGCCTTAAATTGGAGACACCTCGGTCGGGGGCTGTGTGCTATTTCTGTGCTTGACACCACGGCTGCAGATTGCTTAGCGGTGACTTACAGGGAGGGATTAAGGACGTACTGAATACTCACAGAGTCAATACTCACATCACGGGGCAAAAAATGCAACTGTGGGGCACTGTTAATTATGTACAGACAGCGTGCTCTGATGTTCGGTCGGATGAGACATCTTGATCTAGGGATATTGTTTATGCTATACTAAGAATTGTTATTACAAAACATAAACCACCTGTTAGGCTTGGGATAGACAGCGCGCAAAAATGTGATGCTTCGTCAAAACACCTCTACTCAGTGTGTTTTTTTAGTAAAACAACATTATCAAATGACAAGACGTATCTTATAATAACATATATATTATGCCAGTACATCAGACTTTGTATTGTATTAAACATGGGGCTTGGATAACCACAATGAAATGGGATCTTTCGTTTACGAGCACTTATATGCATACAGACTAGAATTGAGACATTCGGATATTCCTTATTTGTATTTTTTTATTTTAGTGAGATAGAATGAGTGACAACTAACAACTCGTATGATTGTTAAGTTATTTATTGACAGCTGCCCCTACCTTTTATACCCTATGGCCCTACCATTACATCCTGAATACACCCCAAGTTGATTCGCCCCGGGACCCATCGCGCGAGTCTTTGTTAAAGACGTAGCTGGTTGTAATTACTTCCACTTACAAGTTACAATTTAGCCCCTGTCATGATAATGGGGTGTGGCCGACGGATAATGAGATAACGGGAGTGTAGTTAAGATAACGGTAGGTTTCGATAAGATTGCCTGCTGATATACATTCAGATTTTATTCTAGGCTTAGGAGAAATATCTGTGATCCCGATATCTTCAAAATCACCATGGTAGAGATAGCCGGTTCTGGACAGAATTGAATAAAGTGTTTGCAACTAATACATAGTTTTGAATTTCTTGTTTTCATTAAAAAAGTTTGACCCGCTTGTTCTTTGAAAATTCTGATCCAAACTATTACAATCATTAGTTATCTATGTATGTTTCTAGCTTATTCAACAGCAAGTAATACTACTTACCTACCTATTCGATGAAGTACCTGCCAATGTTGGAACCTTCTTATGTAATTACTGATTAGGAGGAAAATTATGTTTTAGATTCTGAGATAGGTAGATACCTACTTTAATACCTACCTAGTCACTCAATCCAAATTTAAACTTAAATTTTTGTAAACAAAATACAGCAAAATTTACTAAAAACCAAAACCAAAACCGCTTGGCGTTGAATTTCGGACACATCGTTAGCATTTTTTATAGAAGTAAAGTCCTAAAATCAACAAGGAATGTAAGTTGCGTATTGAAATATACGGCAGCAAAGTGAATTTTAGGTTAAGTAGGTGACATTTCACAAACATTTCACATCGAATTTGGCTCGAGTACTACTTAAGTAGTAATACTTAAGTTAGTACATAATATAAAAAAAACAAAATTCAATAACTTTATTTCTTTAGGCTTACAAAATAAGCACTTAGACAAGTCAAATTTTATACATAAACAGTTATTCCGTTCATAGGTAGTTCCTTTCATAGGTTACACATTTGATACCTACCAAAGTAGACAGCCAAACCATCCTATTTAGATGATAAATGCTAATAAACCCAACAATAGCCTCATTGTCGATCTCAAAAAACATCAGAGCTTTCACGATCTGACATAGACAATTTATTATTTCTTTTTTAGAATCACACCGCTTACGAGGATATTCATCTTCACGGTCTGAATAAACATCTGCAAAACCATTTCATCATTAGACTCTTCAGCCAGGGAATATGTTAAAGTTACACGTTTGGTACTGGTTACTTATTAAAATACCTATAGAAGTAGGTATGTACCTACCTATTTCCCTCATGGGTGACGTAACGTTTGTAGTTTATTTGAGACAAAGGAGATTATAAAAGCTCGTATTGTAGAGCAACGAAAAGTTCTGCTACATAGAGCTGCTGTTTGAAATTTTCACAGGCAGATATAGCAAAGCTTTTTTTAGGTGCTCCCTGCTGTCCGAAAATATTGTTGACTTTACTGTAAGACAGTAAGTACTATCCTTGTACCTACAAAGGTATGTTTGTCTGTGTGTGCCTTTAATCATTTTCAATAGATAGGACGTCAGCATTTCATCATCTATGCTATATGTCCAACAGTGGACTAGGTATTATAGGCTGATGATGATGATGAGGACGTCAGCGCGTGTTCTCACCGTAAATTAAATACCAACCATAGCCTAAGTTGAGGACCTAAGTGTTCTATACTCCAGACAAATTCGATGTGAAATATTAGTAATAAGTAAATATACCGCAACAAAAAAAAGTTCACGAGCTTGGCACCATGTTTGAAATAAGTAGTAGGTACTTTAAATTGTTAGTAATATTTATGAAAAGAAAGATCTCAAGTCGACAAGAAAAGTCAATTGCTAAATACAAAATAAAATACACGACAGAAAAAAAATTAAGCGGTTAATTTGTTTAAAATATTTCATGTCTAATTTCGCGGGAGGTATAGGTAATTTTACTAGTCAATAATGATTTCTTTTCATGTATGTCGATTTCATGCGATTCAATTTCAACGTTACACTTTTAGAGGACCTATGCTCGTTTTGACTACGTACCTACGCCTCTACTGTACCATATCCAAACATGCTCTGTGATAAACATTCTGGCAACTAATAATCTCTGAGCTGTCACCGCGCAGAGATTTACACCATATCTGTCACATTTTAAATCTGTTTTTGAATTTCGAACAAAGGATCCTTATTGTGGCAGCAAGCATGATGTCATGGTCTCTCCCAACTCCTAATTATTGGTTTGACTTTTACGGCGTGCTAGGAGATGTAACCGGGGTCGATTTCAAAGAAAAATAATTGGGAACAAATTTGTAACACATAATAGAAAAAGCTTTGTTTGTGTACCTACGAGAGTATGTAGTGTAGGCCGGAAAAATTGTATACGATTATTAGTGATTTTGAAGTTTTAGTAAGATAATTTTAATTTTCCGGTCCGAGTTGTCCGTAAAGAATTCACAGAAAGGTTGGTAGGTACTTTGTAAGGTAACTTGCCTAGGTAACTTTCAATCAAATTAAGAATTTCATTATCATCATGATCTCTCATAATTATTGGATTGACGTTTGACAGCGTCTGAATCTGAAGAGATGTGATCGGGGTCGATTTTAGGGAAAAATTATTGGGAACAAAATCGAAGCGTGTTGTTTACCTTACCTACCGTAATGATACGAATCTAAATAATAAATATAGACACTTTTTTGATGTGTACTTAAGGATTAAAGAAAATGTTTCGTGTAGGTTACGCAAGTAAAGAGGCTTCAAAAGTTGTTTTACTATGTATTTCGTGGTAGGTGATTTTCAAGTATTTTTTACTTGTCTTGTCAGTCCACAACCGCAGAGGTCTAGGTAAGGAAAGTCCTGGCATGAATTCTCATCAGTCGCGTCGGGGGTTTGCCGTCTCACTGGATTGTGAGAGTGCGGAGATAGCGCACCTGTGTGTCCACACACTTGTGCACTGCCTATAATTATTATGTCCTGCACACATGGCTAGTCTCCGATGACACTGGCCGCCATGGTCGAAATTCGAGGACCTCATCATCACAATTTATTAGCTCGCGGCGAACATCATCATGAACTTTCTATAGAAATCACTTTTCGTCAGGGGTTTCCCGTGAGTCATCCGGTAACTGTGTCTGGTACCCTGGTACCCTAATTGCGGCGCAAATGCGCAATAGGCAGGGAATGCGGCGGGACGGCCGGCGAGGGGGTGAGGCACGACCCTGGCCTTGCTTTCTCGGTGCATTTTTAGTGCAACCTGCTGTCACTATTATATATAGACACCGCCGTTATAGTAGCATGTTTACTTTTTTCACGTAAGTATACATTACTAGCGGTCCGCCCCGGCTTCCATTTCGAGTTCGTCAGTACTTAAACCTGCGCTAATAGCGCTAGAGCCGTAAGAGGTCCCAAAGATTTTCGACGAACCGACTAGAGTTTGCAATTGGATTTCGTGGTTTAGTTGGTTAGAGCATACACGTACTGAGGGCAGGTTCGAGTCCTGCTGAAATCGAAAAATTTTGGGAACTTATTTAATTTCATAAAAATGTACTTACCTATTTATTTTGTTACCTACTTAATACGACATCATTATTGGAGACGCGACAAAAATGGTTACCAGTCAACGTGTTATGGCGGAGCGAACCGTGCCATAGCTCTTGCGTGGTGATGGTGTGGTGACCATGGTGGGAGCCTGAGGTAGCTCCGTCGTCGTCATACACCATTGAAGTACTACCTATTACTAGCGTATACTTATTATTACTCAATGTCATACACATAACTAATTGTATTAAAACAAAAACAAACTCAACGTAAAACAAAGTCAAGTAAAAACTTTATAGGCTCCCTTTACCTCTAGTTTTCAGTTTTCACCAAGGTATAAACACATGTACGTATTTGACAAGTTTTGTGTAAGACCAACAACCACATGTCATATTTGTGTTTTGTCCTCTGTTGGTCAAATATTATCTAATGACAAGGTTTTCCTCTGTATGGAGGTCTACTTCAAAGGCTTCCTTTTCAGCAAGAGTGATGTTTTGAATAATGTCATCAAACCCAATTTTCCCAATATCTATTAACTTTTATAAAATCCTATTGGTTCCTTGTGAACCTTTTTGATGTCACATCTAAGGAAAACTGATCCTTTTTCCGCACTGATACCTGTCGTCATTGTGGATGTTGCCCTACAAAGGTAGAAGGAACTGAGAAACTTTATAGGGTTCCGTATAAAAATGACGGATTAAAATTATTATTATATTTAGGGGTTATTCATTACATCACCTAGATGCTCTATCTTGCCTTATTTTGACGCAAAAAGAAGACAAAAACCAATCGCTGGATTTTAAGTGTAAAACAAAAGTTGTTAGGTACCTACCTATTACATACTAAGCACTTCGTTAGGTGTTTAAAACTAGAAAATATACGTAGGTAGTACCTAAAGAACCTTCTTTGAAATTATGGAATCGTGTGCCTACTAAAAAATGCTTGATAATTCACACAGCATTATCTAGCCCCAAGCTAAGCAGAGCTTGTGTTATGGGACTAGATAACTGATATACTTTCCCTAATCCAATACTAAACATAGATAGATATTTTTTTACTACAAATAGAAAACTCCCAGATCACCCGGAACAAATAATTGCGGATCATACAAATATTTGTCCCGAGGCCGGAATTAACTTAATTGCAACCCCTGCGTAGCAAGCGAACCTTCACCCACATATACAGAACCCCTTGATCCTGAGCTTTACTCACTCTTGTAATTTTTCCGAATTGAGAATAGCTTTCGACCCTGTCATTGTATTGTACACTCCCTCATAACTTTTATGAATGGACCGTTCTTACTACGCACAAATTCTTAATTCAATCTTCTGATTCTGTCCATTTATTTATTCGTTTCAAAGTAATACGGAGTGAATAGATTTTTTCTTATTAAAAAGAGGGAGTACTCCAGGGAGCTATTGTTGGTCCACCTGTGTTCCCTTTCGGTAAGTTTGACGTAAGTAAATCTTATTGTGTGGCTCAATAGGTTTCCTGTTTCATGGAGGGCGAGGAAATTTTTTATTAAATGATTTTTTGAATGTATAGCGCTCGTGGCGTTGTTTCTGCAAAGGCCCTTTTAGATACAAGTAGGTACCCACACTACACAAAGCCGCCTCAAACTAGGTACCTACGAAATATATAAGGTACACGTGTAAGAAATGAATAGTTTCTATTATGTACTAGCATTTACCTCTGGTCTCCGTACCTACCTACTGTTGAGTAGAGTTACCTTTCCTGAACCCTATGCTATTGACGTTCCCCATCATCTCTTGTAGGATACCGAATTGTATCTTAGTTCATCACAAATAAAGTTCACTTTACATGGACCCTTCCATCAGTGACACGGGAGACCAGCTTTGTCCCGCTAAGTACTTACGCATTTACGACGAACTCGTAAAATACGGATCACTGAAAATTTTTGATATGTAACTTTTCTATTCAAATGCGGGTAGGTAGGTAGGTACTTAACGTACAGTTTTATGAGAGCCCATTATAATTTTACTGACATCGTATATTTTCCTGTCGTTAAGATTATGAACGGTGTATCAAAGGGATTTTTTATTAAAATTTTATGTCTTTTAAATCACTTCCCTTTTGTGTTGTGCTGCCTTTCGAGTTACGCATGGTGACTGTGGCTTTAAAAAAATGTTAAAAATTTGATTGAATTGAATTGACACAAAGGTATCTTTTTACTCAGGGTTCCGTACTTTTGGCTATAATTTCGGTACCGTGGTATGAAAATGCGGCACACTATGCGGGAACGGAAAGTGAAACTGACTGATATGAAATCTTCTGGAAATTAATATGATGCAATAATGTTGGTAAAACTGTAGGTATTATTTATCCTCTGTGGCGCGGTGATCGAAGGTCTGCCAGTGATGCAGGAGATTGCGGGTTCGATTCCCGCCTCGGGATAAATGTTTGTACGATCTGAAAATATTTGTTCAGGGTGTTATGGTCGTTTTCTGTGTATAATAAAAAAAATATATATTAATGTAATGTATTAAATTATGTATATCAGTTATCTAGTAGGTACCAATAACACAAGCTCTGCTCTATATATATAGCTCTGCTTAGCTTGGAGCTAGATAATGCTGTGTGAATCCAGCATTATTTATTTATCCCTAATTATTTTTTTCAATACAGCTACAGATCGTCATAAATAACACATAATGTGTACTGTAGCTGTATTCAACTTATGATATTTTATGGTAAATTACGATTAAAATAAATTCAGTCCGATTTCTAAAACGAATGAAAAGTTTACCATTACAGGCAATTTACTTTCCTGGTTCTTTCTTTGACAGATACACTTGACCGTATATTTACCTAATTAATTCATTTGCTTCCAAATATTTTTATTAACATGATGTAAAGAAATGTCTTAGAAATTACCCAGAGTACTATCTCACTAATATTATAAACGTGAAAGTTTAGATGGATGGATAGATGGATGGATGTTTGTTCCTTTATCACGCCAGAACGGCAAAACGGATCTGGATGAAATTTGGCACAGAGATAGATTATAGTCTGGAATAGGACATAGGCTACTTTTTATCCCGGAATTCCCACGGGAACGGGAACTACGCGGGTGAAACCGCAAGGCGCTGCTAGTAATAAATAAAAACCTTAGAATTAACATGATGTTTTAACAAACTTATTGTTCGAAGTCTGGCTGGAAGTAGCTTTGCCATGATTAACTAACGCTTATGAGCTTGAAATATAAACAAACAAATCCTATTTTATTACCAACACGAGTTTGATATCTACTAAATTTTGTAATAAGATATAAGACGTGATGTCATAGTTACTAGGGTATTTATTTTTAAATCAACATACTGACAGTCATAATGAATGACTCATTAATTACCTACATCGATAAAGATTGCATGTCTTCTGTTTCAAATCAGTATACCTAAGTAGATAGGTACCACCCATAATGCAAAAGTTTAATTTTATTCGATTAATTTATTTATAAAAAAATATGTCTCAAAATAAATAATAGTTTCAGGCGTTACTTTGCGGAAATCCATTGCAAAATATAAGGATGCTCTCAGTGTTAAGGTCGAGTATTGTGGTGTCCTGATGATTTCTTGTGGAGACACGAAACTAGTTTACGTTTCCCTTTGCACCGGGAATGGTCAGGGGCGGGTTATTTAATGACTAATTTTTATACTGTATATTTAATATTAAAGTGCAGTATTGGATGTATACATCCAACTACTGCACTTACATACATAGGTACTATACATAAAATAAAAAATTAAAATTCTTTTTTTGTTTACGTCTTGCTTTGGTAGGTATTTTTTCATTTTGTAGTTGGCGTCGTTTTTCTTCTACAACGCGGACTACATTTTGTTAGAACTTATCGGAGAAGGTTTTTTCGCGGATTTGTTACTAAATATTTTCATCCTTATAATGTCTCAAAAGTTATGAGAGTTGATTATTATAGAAGTGCATTAATATAAACTACAGACGTATCATCTACAATATTTAGTTGGATCACCAAGCATAATAAATCACAACTGAACAGAACACAAATGCTGAAGCCAGTATGGAACCAGAATAAAAATATACGCTATGAAAAACATGTGGCTCAGTACCGTGTGAACATAATGTCCAATAAGATAAAAGAAACACAAGGATATCTTTATTTTTTGTTAAATATTTTATGAGGTTATTTATTTTGCGACAACTTCGTGTGATGTGACTAACTCAATTTTTAATTTTGGTGATTTATGGTTATATGTCTTTTTAGGAATAATATAAATTACCTTCCAAGTACCAACCTAATGCGTTTGCTAAGTACGACGGGTAAACATTGAATATCGATCCGAGCATCCGAGCAAAATAGAAAAAACTCCTAATAGAGTCCACACGTGATCGGAATGCTGGCTTTTATTTCGGTCAACGAATTAGCATTGCCATTCAACGTGGCAATGCTGCCAGCATTCTGGGCACTTTAATAATAATAATAATAATCATTTATTTCAGACCATAGAACAGTTACAGATCTTATTTTAACTTATTCTACGGTCCATAGTAATATATACCTTAAAACTAACATACATACAATATTAAAAACTAAAATTAATGACGCGTTATTTGACGGCGAGACGTGACGCAATCAGACTTTGCCTTCTGGTGACGGCTTAGAATTTTAGTGTAAATATGAGTTGTAATTATTATAGTAAAAAAAAAAATACATATTATTAAAGTATTACCTACCCTTCATGACGTATTCATGACGATACTCAAGGACACAAGGTCCTTGAGTAGGTATCGTCATAATATTTGTATTTGCTTGTGAATGAAGCGGTTGTGGGTAGGTAGGTAAGCTTTACCTCCTTACTTACCTCGCACCATATTGGGCAACTGAGATTTAAGCAGTTGTCTAATTTGTTCATCGTTATTCCTTTAAGTTTTAATATGAGGGTTAACTACCATCAATAAATTAACTGTCACAGTTATTCTATCATTATTTTTCCCAGAATTTGATTAAGGCCAGGTCAATAATCTAATACAATGTGTGGCTTTGTTTTCGAGTTATGCAACCAAGAGTTGAAATTTAAGTAGCCACCACGGAACAGTTCTTAGAATCGTGCTTTGTAGAAAAACACAGAAGGTTTTTATCGATTCGGACACGATATGGGAACATAATCTGAATTCGGCGGATTGTTTAAGCGGCGTTTAATATATTTTCTGATTAATTCTTTGAAATAGTCAAAGATTCTGCGAACAATTAAGTCTGTTGGAAAGCTTTCTCACGAATGACTTCAAACTACAGTAAATAACGGGTCAAGATAGTAACTGACATGTTTTAAAGCTGTAAAAAATACCTCGTAAAAATTAAATAAATATCCTTAATGTATCTATATGTCATTATTATGAAGTAGATATCTTTATAAAATAATAAATAACACATAAAACGACTGCATTATAAGTAGGTCATCATCATCATGCCGGCCTTTTCGGGATCCACTCTTGGATGTAGGCCTCTGCTCATTTTCCATTCCTCCCGATCTTAGGCCTATCGCATCCAATCCAGGCTTAGCCTCCGTGTCGTCTGATATCGTCCACCCAACTGTTCGATGGTCGCCCTCGTCCTCGAGTGTCTGCTCTGGGCCTCCATTCCAGGACTCTCCTGGTCCAACTCGTGACTCATCCATTCGGGCGATGTGCTCCACTTTCTCGCTTCTATGGTTTTCATCACATCCCTCACTTATAAGTAGGTACTTTTGCACAATGGTTACCGCACCAGTCTTTATTTCAAAGATTTTTACCAGGCATGTTAAGCAAAAAAAATACTGGTGAAACGAGTTTTAGTCTCGTTTACCAAAGGCTAGGTAGGGGTAGCTCTTTTATATAAAGATTTTTTCAATTCACTAACACTGCATAGCAACAGATAAAAAGGGAAAGTTTTACCCTTTGTTATGGACATGCATGACGAGATCTCAAATAAAGCCAAAAATGATGTGCTGGTATTGTGAGACTGCTTTTAAATGTCTGTTATTGAAAATGAAAATGTTAATCTTGGAAAAAAACTAAAACAAGAACTAAGTTCTGGCCATCTCTGCGTTAAAGTATGTTACAGAAGGCATCGTCTTCCCCATTGCATAGTTACAGCAAATTACTAAACATTTTAAAAACTAAGCAGATAAGAGAATACTTACATCGCAATTTCTGTTTTCCACAGCTGTGCGACATTCGACACATCGGAATAGCGGCGACTCGAAGAGCCATTATTACGCACCATAAATAATACAAAAAGCACAAACCCTTCATTGCCTATTCCTTTTACGATTCCGAGGAAAGAAATAAAAAATGTGCGAGCCAAAACAAAGGGCATAAAAAGAAAATGACAGGGCCACACGCTTTTCAAGGAGAAGGCCAAGCAAAAAGAAAACTACAATTTTGCATTATATAATACTCGGAAGGAGTCGCTCGACGGGAATCGAATGCAAGCTTGGTTTAAAAATAACTCAAGGTTAGCTCGCCAATATGTTAGCGAGGGTCCCTTTGTAATATCAAGGCCCACCGGTTCTGTAGGGTATACCTATATAGACTTCCACCTATATAGTGTTCCTATGGAATTTTGTTGATGAAGCACCCGCGTGGGTAGCAAGCAAGTTAGCATTGAAAGAAATCGTGCATGCATCAATAATGCTTCATACGAAATTTATCTTGACTTGTCATGAGATGATTACAGGGTCAATTAATGAAAAATACTTTAAATTCTCTCACCAAGGTAAGATATTTAATTAAGTATTTTTCCTGATAGTCAATGGACATGGGAGAATAAAAAACAGTATTTTTTTCTTTGTCAATGGTAAATGGATTTATCAACAAAATATAAAAACTTTATAACTTACTAGCAGCGCCTCGCGGTTTCACCCGCGTAGTTCTTGTTCCCGTAGGAATTTCGGGATAAAAAGTAGCCTATGTCCTATTCCAGATTATAATCTATCTCTGTGCCAAATTTCATCCAGATCCGTTTTGCCGTTCTGGCGTGATAAAGGAACAAACATCCATCCATCTATCTATCCATCCATCTAAACTTTCACGTTTATAATATTAGTGAGATTATGACTATGAACGAGTTTATAAAATATAATGATGCCTTGCAAGGAAGCCAGTACAGATGTGTAATAATAACATTTTGCGAAGACCTTGAACAGCCCTAGGCAGGTGCATCCAAGCATGCACCTGCCTAGTTATACGCTGACCTATAAAAGCAATAATTAAATAATTTATCCTCCAACAAATTATTCCATTCCATAGATGTGGGTCAAATATAAACTATATAAAGGAACATCAGGGTTCCGCTTAAAGTTTCAATTCCACTGAATAAGTTAAATGTAGGTATCGTTTTTATGCATTTAAGTCTTCGGACACGAAAGCGTTGACCTCAACGTCTTCCTAAATGATTGGTGGGAGTCGTACAAGATCGCACGGAGTGGAAAGATTTGGGGGAGGCCTTTGCCCAGCAGTGAGACGAAATAGGCTGAGAAAAAATGTATTTTCGGTAGGTATTTAGAGACTGAATGATATTTAGCTATATGAGAAAGTTATGGAAGTTACGCACTGGGAGGATCCCAGTGCCAATAGAACATCTATATAACTTTTCCAATAGAACATCTATAGGTATAATTTTTCTTTAGAAGATCCCTGGCTACGCTATTCGATATGTTAAGAATTTTTAAGAAATTATTTATTTTTTATTCTCAAAAACGCTAAAATAGCAACTTTAGGGGCTCTGCCAAGTTCTGCCACATATTTAAACCTGTCTAGTAAAACCATCTGTTATTTTTATGCATGAGCCATTCGTCATAAGCATAACGTATTTTCATGTGAGGTGGCACCTGCTTGGCAATTTGAAATGGTTTTGACATTGAGCCCTGTTTTTGTTTTATGCGGAACCACACAACCTTCGGCTTCGAAACAAAGGGTGCTAAATGTTACCTAACATACCTACAGCTTGACCAACGTACGTATATTTTGTACGCATCACTGCGGACTAACAGGAAATGGGATGTTTATGTTAAAACTTGAAAAAGCCATCGTTTTTACCTCTTTCTTATGCAAGCTACTTATTACTACTTTGACATACTTACATAGCCAGGAATAATGTTTTAAAGGTTAATTATTGCAATACTTTTTGTTCATGTTTAAATTAAATGCTAATTTGGATTACCTGCCTTACTGTAGGTACATATCATCATCACTGAGCACAACCCTATCTAAGCCACTGCTGGGCTTAAGAACTAAGAAAAATCGTTCGTTTTCATCGTCCATCACTAAATTGCGCAGTTGTTCCTTGAAAAGGGCTCGCATTTTATGGAAAGTTCCCGAAACCGGTTGAATTTGCGTCGCAATTCAACTTCCGTCCAATACGATTTATTTCTTAACACAATGCAATAGTGGTCAAAATGCGTAAATTAAAGACAGGGTCTACAACATGTGTTATTGAAGTTCCCCCATGCACCTATCCACCTGGTTAGGAAGAACGAAATTGGGTCACACATTGCGTAGGTACTTATCCTGAATTCCCTTTATAAGGGGACCGGTTCAAGAACACAAGCTCACAAGTTTCTTTTCATAGTTTATCCCCTTCAAACACGTGCGCATGAGAATTGCCTACGACTCAGATTCGATGAATGGCGTATTTATTCACTGTTTTCTAAGATGCGTATTGTTTGTGGGGCGCTTAGCCTTTATAAGAGTGGGCTTAGATTAGGTACCTACCTACCCGGTTTGGTGGGTTGGTTGTTTTAAGAAATAAATGTCCATAACAACAAGCTCTTAATCTGGGCACAGATAATATACTGCTAAAATAATACTATTCAGGACTAGGCGATGCTGTGTGGATGGTCCAGAGCGCTAATGGTACCTATACCTTCTACCTATCTTACTCATGAGGCTATTGTATGAGGAAAATGGAGAATATTGGGGGAAGCATATATCCATTACTGGAGTAATAGATGCTGACAATGATGATGAATTCGCATTAATGATGCCTAAACTACTAGGTATCACTCCCGCTCCGCAACGCAAACCCTTAAATAACCCGCGTTACATAGGTATTGCGGAATGGAGCAATATTTTTTGCATAGGTGAGTGTGCGATGACCTTTATTTCGAATTCTAATAAAATGGTAAAGTAAGTCGGTAAGTAGGTAATCTCTTACCTATAATAATCTAATACCCACGCACGCGTAATAAATGAGAAAATTAATTTTGGATTATTTTCATTTGTATTTATTTATTTACCAACTAAGTAGGTTAGGTACCTACCTACTTTATTGTGAATTGTGAATGCAAGAGTGCAAGTGGTGTTTTTGCACTTTTAGTTCTAAAAACCGAAGCTGAAAAATGTTGAACTTGGACATCTCGCTTACTCTATTCTACCCGCTGTCGCTTCCGCTTTCGCGCGAAAGTGAAAATTCTGCTACGCACTTTCTCCCCACCGCCGCCGCTGACTGCGCTCGCCCCGCCCCTCGCTGCACCCTCCCGCGCCCCGCACAGCGCAAGGTCAGCCCCGCAGCCCACGGCCGCCGCCGCCGCCGCCGCTGCCGCTTCGCTTGCAGGCGGGAAGGGAAGCGCGGCGCGGCGGCAACCGACGCTCTTGAAATTTCGCTTTCGTTCACTCGCGGTTATTAGTCGGCCGCGCGCGCTCCGGCAAGCATGTGTCTCGCGTGACGTGCTCCATTATTCACACGTTCGTTTTCGTTTTCGGGATGGCGCCTCGTCGGCAGGGCGCGACGGGCGAACGGGAGACGGAGGAGCCCCGCGGGTGCTGCGTACCTGGCGAGTGCCTGCACCCCCGCGAGCCGGTGCGAGCTGAGGACGCGGTCCGCGTGCTATGCAACAACGACACGTGCATCGCCGGCCGGTATATGCACAAAGAATGCTTTGAACAGTGGGAGGTTGGGGTGCTATCTTATCTCAAGTCATGCGGGCGAGCTCGTTCGTGGTCGGAGAGGCAGAGGCATCAAAATCTGTGGACGAAGAAGGGTTACGATTTGGCTTTCAAGGCTTGCGGGTGTCGTTGTGGGCGCGGGCATTTGAAGAAAGATTTAGATTGGGCGCCGCCAGGGTTTGGGTTGAGGGTTGAGGAAGAGAAGAAGCGCCGTCGACGGGCGCGGTCGGGGCGGACGCCAGCGGTGATGGACGCGCGCTCGCGAGCCTTCAGCCTGTCCAGCTCGGAGTCCTGCTCGCCGCCGTCAAACTCCTCGGACTTGTCGGCCAGCCCCACGCACGCTCCCAACCTCGCTGTTAGTCCGGCGAAGAGAATTTCTAAGCACGAGCTGGTTTCTGACAGGATCAGGTGAGTTATTTCTTTCTTTCTTAGAAGATTCTTACTGGAACTAATAAAATAAAATAAGGTACTACCTCCCTACCGGCGCCGTCGACTACGATTTGGTACTGAGATGAGATATGTGCTGGATGGGTACTGACTTCGTACATTTACCTACCGCCACCGCGCTGGTCAGGAAGGTACATAATATTAATGTTATGTATGTAGCGAGTAAAGTAGGTAACTACATAAATTCCCTAGATTGTGCTAATGAGAGACCAAGGCGCGTGTTGTTGTAGAGTTCAACGAAAAGATAAAAAAATAAATTTATATGTGTACTAGGTTCCAAACCCTACTAGGTACCCTGTAGGTAGGTACCTAGTCAGACTACGAATACCTAAGTAACCTACCTGAACCTACCACATACCTACCTTTAATAGCTTGCCACCTTCGAAACTTATCCTTACGATACCAATCATGACTTTTTTTATACAGAGCTCAGAGATCACTCACTCGCTGTGATTAAAACCTAAAAAAACCTCACAAAAATTTTCAAAAATACCTATTAAAAAAAAAACAGAAATTCCAGACTGAAAATTTAAACCACGTTTCGAACGTGCCGCCAAAACATAACTTCATTATATCTAGGGTGCCACGTAAATACGCCGAAAGGGGGTGATTCTGGAGCCCAAGGGGATCAATGATTTTTATACAAATGTTATTATTATTTATTTTATTTTATCTTATTATTGGGGTTTTACTAAACTTTAATTAGTGTAAATGGCAATCGCCGCCGTTCTAATAAATAATAAATAAATGTCTAAATAACTTTTGATTGTGAATAGCAATTTTGTGATTCTTTTTATAGAATTTATTTTCTTTCTACTATTCGTGTTCTTTTACACGCACATAGGTAATAAAGTGTTTCACAGATGTTTTTCCATAATTATTTAGCAAAACCAGTGTTTTTTCGTGAAATTATAAAATTTTATTACTTATTTAAAAATTAAAAAAATAATTTACCTACCTGCCTACTAAGTACTTTCGATTTTAGCTTCGACTATTTTACTTACTGCTTACCAATAATAAATCAGTGAAGATCCTAACATTATTTCAGAACTACGTGGGAACAAAGAAATCGGCCACATACATACAAACATACAAATATACAAACATACAAACATACAAACATAGGGTGCTAACCTCATAACCCTCCCCTGTTGGTAGTCGGGTAAAAATAGGTAGAAAATTCAAAAATATCACAAAAAGGAACAAAAGTCAAAAGTCAATAACTTTATTTCGTTAGGCTTACAAAATAAGCACTAAGACAAGTCAAATTTTATTTAAAAAAAATTTGGTTGATACAAATCGAAAGGCCTGATCATGATCAGAATGAACATTTCTTAGAGGCATTGGATAAGTACCTAACTAGGTACCTTCCTATCTAGTTCGCGAAAACTGGTTAGTATAGTATCTACCTATTAGTACCTATACCTAGACATACCTATATACATACATAATGTACGTACCTGGTAGGCAGGTACTTGGTAGAATAGTGTAGTGTGCCTGGTGCACCTACTTCGTGTTTAGAAAATCGGGTTTCAAACCGGCTACCCAGCCCTTCGCCGTTGAATTTAGATAAGCGAACCCAGTTACATTACACCTTACTCGACCATGTCTGCACTACACCTTCTATTTTAGCACGATCTAGAACTAGGTGTACCCTGGTACCAGGTACGTACGTATTTATAACTAGTACTGTTACTACCTCACGTTACCACACGTTAAAAGAAAATTTATCAGGTTTAGAAAATGTTGCAAGAGAAGTATGTAAATATCGACGACCTCTGTGGCGCGGTGGGCGAAGGTCCGCCTGCGGCGCAGGAGGTTGCGGGTTCGATTCCCGCCTCGAGACAAATGCTTGTAGGATCTGCAGATATTTCTACCGAGTGTTCTGGTCGTTTTTTATGTATAGTAGGTAGCAAATATCTATTCAGGTACCTACCATCTTATATTACCGTGAATTGTACTTATATCTATCTACCACAAACAAACACAACAATAGATGGGTCTATCTTATTTACGTGATCACGGCCGTGTCTACTTACGTGTTTACGTAACCTGCTAAAACGTCTGGAAATTAAAGATAAACACGAGAAATACCGTCTATCACCAAATATTCTTGAAATATGTAAAAACTTTTTTTAGGGTTCCGTACCCAAAAGGTAAAAACGGGACCCTTTTACTAAGACTTCGCTGTCCGTCTGTCACCAGGCTGTATCTCATGAACCGTGATAGTTAGACAGTTGAAATTTTCACAGATGATGTATTTCTGTTGCCGCGATAACAACAAATACTAAAAAACCGAATAAAATAAATATTAAGGTGGCTCCCATACAACAAACGTTATTTTTTTTGCCGTTTTTATAGATAATGGTACGGAACCCTTCGTGCGCGAGTCCGACTCGTAGTTGGCCGGTTTTATATTTGTCCACTGTCCGTTATTCCGCAGTAACAACTTTACAAATTGGAGGCCCTAAAAATGCAATTTCACCGGCTTAATACATTAACCGCACCACTGCACAGCTGGTTTCCGTTTCCTGGCTAAATGCGTTTTTCCCGAAATTATGGAGGCCCGGCCAGCTGCCATGTACTTGCCAAATTGTCGTGCAAAAAGTTGGGCATGTGTACAACTGCACAATGCATATAAAGGGTTAAATAATAGTACATCACATACCTTTGTTAGTGAGCCATGCATGTGCAATTTGCTCTAATGGTTACTGCCCTAATTTTTCTTTTATAAACAATAATAAAAATAATGCTGGACAATCTACACAGCATCATCTAGCCCCAAGCTAAGCAGAGCTTGTGTTATGGGTACTAGATAACTGATACTTGCATAATAAAATATGTTTTTATACATTTTTATTATAGGTACATAGATTGCAGCATTGCTATAAAGCGGGGTAATGCAGCTAGCGTCTTGGGCACGCTTCCGACTGGTAGTGATATGGATCAGTTGAGCTACCTGTAGATTGTTCGCAACAGTCTGCAGTTAGCTCAATTGTTTCAATTGTAAATACTAGTTTTAATTTAATTCTATTATTTGATTCTAATTTTCTTTGTGTATACATAGAAATACACCAGAACACCCGAAACAAATATTTGCAGATCGTAGGTACAAACATTTGCCCCAACATGGCAATCGGACTCACAAGCACAACCTCTCCGCTGCGCAACATCATCGGTCGTCGAAATATATAAAAACTAGCAGCGCCTTGCGGTTTCACCCGCGTAGTTCCCGTTCCCGTGGGAATTCCGGGATAAAAAGTAGCCTATGTCCTATTCCAGACTATAATCTATCTCTATGCCAAATTTCATCCAGATCCGTTTTGCCGTTCTGGCGTGATAAAGGAACAAACATCCATCCATCCATCTAAACTTTCACGTTTATAATATTAGTGAGATATTAGTGAGATGAGATAATATAATATTAGTGAGATAAATGAGTTAACCAGTGTTAACTCATCAAAGATCATTTGACTCAGTCAAATTGGACTTCAGTAAGTCCAATTTTAAAGTGTGTTTTATTAGACTCTGAAATTGAACATGTAAACATTAAGTCTCGGAAAAAAACGCATAAAAACATGCTAAAAATCACGTAGCATTACGCGTATGATTCACTAATCGTATAATATGCGTGGGAGTCGAATAGCCTGTTTTATAGTCTACATAGCTGATAAAACTGTAGGCGAGAATTGAAGTGACGTTATAAAAACCGGCCAAGTGCGAGTCGGACTCGTGCACGAAGGGTTCCGTACCATTATCTATAGAAACGGTAAAATCATCACGTTTGTTGTATGGGAGCCCCCCTTTCAATATTTGTTTTATTTTAATTTAAGTATTTATTTTTGAAGTGAATATAATGACTAAATATTCTGTGAATATTTCAATCGTCTACCTGTAGACGTTATTACATCATCATCATTAACATAAATACATCATCTCTGAAAATTTCAACTGTCTATCACGGTTCATGAGATACAGCCTGGTGACAGACGGACAGACAGACGAACGGATGGACAACGGAGTCTAAGTAATAGGGTCCCGTTTTACCCTTCGGGTACGGAACCCTAAGAACTCAATAACAGCTATTACGTTGTATCAGTTGACCTTGACACGAGAAAATTTATAAAATAACCAGCGGTAATATGTTATCGACCAATAAATAATAATTTATAGGTACTAATATTATAAATAATAAACATCACACTAATAATTATTATAAATGCGAAAGTGGATGAATGGATAGATGCTTTTCATATCAGAAAACTACTGAACGGATCGGGATGAAATTTATGCAAAGATGTAGCTCAAAGCCTGGAAACAAACATAGCCTACTTTTTGTCCCATAAAACAGTTCCCATGGGATTTCGTTTCCATAGAAACAACTCGCGCGAACCCGCGGGAAGAAACTAGTTATTATAATAAAAGGTAGGTGAACAAAATAATATTTTTTTATTGTAACATTCAAATATCCATATCCATATTATTTCACTAATATTATAAATGTGAAAGTTTGGATATATGGATGTTTGTTACTCAATCACGCCAGAACGGCTGAACGGATCTGGATGAAATTTGATACAGATATAGATTATAGTCTGGAATAGCACATAGGCTACTTTTTATCCCGGAATTTTCACGGGAACGGGAACTACGCGAGTAAACCCTTGAGGCGCTGTAGTAATATTAAAAATTGATTATAAAACAACGCGTGTGTAAAATGTAAAAACAAATGTTTGAAAAATTCGAATGTCGATCAATGACAAACGAAACACCGATTCTAGCAACAGACAAATGAAGTGTTTTATATGCGCAAACGCATCGTGCACTTAGTCTATTACAACCGAGAATTATCATAATATGAACATCGGAACTTAATTATTTGCCCAGGAGCATCCTTCCATTGCTTATTGTTGTCTGGATGGATTTGTCAAGTCTGTAAATTTATCAAAAAAAAAAGTTTTACTGAATTCTTGTTTAAAAAAAATTGACAGTATTTTCTTTAATCACCTGAATGATGAGTTAGATCTTTATTAACAAAGAAAATTACAATAAAATAATAGAATTAAATTAAAACTAGTATTTACAATTGAAACAATTGAGTTAGATTGAACTTTGCCAATAGATACTTACAGGAAAATTATGTTTTTGTGGAGTTTGTACTGGTAATTTTATACTTATTACTAGTTTAAACATACACAAAAATTATATCACTTAAGGCTATACCCCGACCCAAATTAGCGCCGCCCCGCGCAGCCGCGCAGTTTGTGATACCTATTTAGGTATAAGCTTTTTTTAATGCGTAATATTTTTATTTTATCTAGTTTAGCTTACGAAGTTGTACTTAGTGGCCACCAAACTGTATTTTCGCATCTCTACCTAAACTTTACAAAATAAAACTATTACACAGGAAAAAATAAGCTTCTAATAAGTATCACTAACTGCCCATTGAAGTTCTTGAAATTTCCTTTGTTCAAAGAAAAAATAGGTGGCGGCGGTGGCGGCGGTGCTATTGGGGTCGGGGTAGCGCCTTTACTGAGAAATCGCTCGGCAACATGAAACGATAAACTGGATTATGAATTAAATAATTTAAGTAAAAATCCTGTCGTGCTCGAAAGCCCATTAAAAAGGCGCGCCCCGAAATAACAAATGTTTCTAGTTTCATTCTAGTGTTGTTATCGATTCTGGTTTTTCAACTAATTATAATGGTTTTCTTATGTAACTAAATTAATCGCTTAAATTTTATAAGAAAAACGACATAAAATTTATAATTACAAAGAATAAAACCGGCTAAATGCGCGTCGGACTCGCGCATGAAGGGTTCCGTACGATTATCTATAAAAACGGCAAAAAAATCACGTTTGTTGTATGGGAGCCCCCCTTGAATATATTTTTTAATTTATTTTATTTCGTTTTAAAGTGAATATATACCTTAATATTCTGTGAATATTTCAAGCGTCTATCTGTTGCCTTTATCAATATCGAGCAAAAACGAGCAAAAAAATCACGTTTTTTCTATGGGAGCCCCCTTAATATTTATTTTATTCTGTTAATGTATACTTTGTGTAGTATGTGTATGTATTATGTTATAGCGGCAACAGAAATACATCATTCTTTGAAAATGTCAATAGTCTAACCATCACGGTTCTTGAGATACAGCCTTGGGACAGACGGACAGCGGAGTCTTAGTAATAGGGTCTCGTTTTTTACCCTTTGTGTACGGAACCCTAAAAAACCGCTCACCAACGAAGAATAATAAAAAATGTGCACAATCACCATAATAATATCTTTTAACACTAAACAAGCAAACTTTTGGAAAAAGATACTCAAGGCATCATAAAAACTTCTTGAAAATTAAACTTTCCAAATGGCGTATTTTGATTTTAACGACATATAATACCTAGTATATTCTAAGGTTATTTTCGCGAGAACTCTTAATAAAACACTGTTTTAACCGGATTGATCGCATATATTTTATATTTTGTTTATAACCAGACGTTTCGGAGGCTTACATAATACCTACTTAGCAGCTTGTGATTTTTTATCGTTTCGAATTATATCATCAGGTTTTTTTTATTTGTTTTATGATTTATTGTAAATTTTTGTTCTTGTAGCGGCAAGTGAAATACACATTCTGTGAAAATTTCAACGGTCTACCTTTTACGGTTCATGAGATACAGCCCGCTGACGGACGGACAGACAGCGGCGGCTTAGCAATAGGGTTCCGTTTTCACCCTCCGGGTACGGGAACCCTAAAAACTAACACTAGCAAAAGTTTGAAACAAATTAATTACAATTTTTCCGAAACTTACAACACAGACAACTCTAGATCGCTAAATGGTACCCTCGTGTAATATTTTCACTCAAAACAGTATCGTTGCTATTTAAACAGAAATAAACATATCCCTTAAGGATGCCGTCTCAGGCGCGACCAGTGATTCAATCCGGCGAAGCGTGAAAGAGGGGAGCTCTATAAAGGGTAACTGGCAGACTTGGGACTTTTGTAACTGGGAAAGGAAATACCAGATTTACACTTTAAAGTGGTATAATAGGCTATACCGCTCGTCCTCTGGTTCTCACTTCGTGACGATTATTGACCACCTGTGGGCATCATCATCAGCCTATACTTTTTATATATACATAGAGTAGACATAGGCCGCCTCTTAGGGTACATCCATAAATTACATGATTTTGGCGATTTTCGAATTTTGGTGAATATTGGTAAACGCCTCACATAATATGCCTCCTTAATGAGCGCCATAGCGCCCGTTTTCAGCTTGCCGCATCCAGCATCTGCCTGCAGTCTTTCGCAGATCGTCATCCCACCTGGTCGGGTCTGTGTGCATTTGGTGGGCATTCTTAGTTCCTATCTTTTCTATTTTATATTTTTAGGGTTCCGTACCCAAAGGGTAAAACCGGGACCCTATTACTAAAACTTCGCTATCCGTCTGCCCGTCTGTCCGTCTGTCACCAGGCTGTATCTCATGAACCGCGATAGTTAGACAGTTGAAATTTTCAGATGTATTTCTATTGCCGCTATAACAACAAATACTAAAAAAATAAAATAAATATTTAAGGGGGCTCCCATACAATAAACGTGATTTTTTTGTTTTTTTATAGATAATGGTACGGAACCCTTCGTGCGCGAGTCCGACTCGCACTTGGCCGGTTTTATTATGATCATCAGTCGACCTCGTTCACCCTTAGTCACAAATTCACAATGCATTGTGTGTTAGTCATTAACGTTACGAGTACCTTCTTGATAACCACAAAGTAACCACAAACTGTTGAACTAAGACGATGTTATAACCAGTGTGCATGCATTGATAATATTAGACGTTAAACGTATAGCTTCATCATAATACAATAGACATAAACAACATCAGTTGCCGGTGAAGCAAGTTGCAACAATCAATAATATAAGAGGGTTACAATAAAAAAAAAAAAATTAGAACTAGTATTTACAATTGAAACAATTGAGCTAACTGCAAACTGTTGCAAACAATCTACAGGTACCTCAACTAATTTATAAATAACAACATCAGTTGCCGGTGAAGTAAGTTGCCGGCGAAGCAAGTTGCAACAATCAATAATATAAGAGGGTTACAATCAAAAAATAAAAAAAAATTAGAACTAGTATTCACAATTGAAAGAATTGAGCTAACTGCAAACTGTTGCAAACAATCTACAGTTAGCTCAACTGATTCATAAATATGTATACCAGTCGGAAGCGTCCCCAAGACGCTGGCTGCATTGCCCCGCTGTATGGCCTGTATGGTGCTGATGCGCCAAATACTTACCAGCTCTCGAGTCACGCGTCATTTCGACCAGACGCTCAGATATTTTTTTAAACCCGGAGAGTCTCGTTGCCCCACGGACTAGGACTAGGGTCTCTACTCCATCCGAGGGGAGAAAATGGGTAGGCTCTTATGAAACCTGCATATTTGCGCCTCTTGAGATAGTTGCAATTATCATTAATGTTGATTCTTTGCAACTCAAATTCTTAATACGAATTCGAAATAACAAAACTGCCGTGAGCAGTATATAAATACTACAGAAACAGATAGGTGGCGATTAACCGTCAAAAACTTAATTTAAAATGTAATCAAAACAAAACAAGTTTGAGTGTCACATTTGACATTTCGGAGGCGCGCTGTTGAGATAATTCTGACATGTTATCGCAACGAGCAGCTTGTTTACTGCATTTATTTTGACATTTATGACTATGACTAGTTTGTTTTGCTCTACTGGTTACTCGACCATAAATATTTACCTACCTGCAACTAGATTTTGCTCTAGGCTTCGCTCGGTTTTACAATTTTTTTTCTACTTGTCTTATCCAATGCTGTACCCCGGATCAATAACAGCTTTTTTATAGGCATTATCTAAACCAGTTAAAACCGATTTACTTGTTTATCCGGGCTGGCAGTATTTCCCAATAACCCTGTATAAAATCTGTAGGTGTCTTTATATTTTATTTTATTGATTTTAATTTTGTCTGATTTGAATTGATTCTTCATTGTATTTTATTGTGGATTTTAAATTTACCGAATTTTATGAGTGCTTGATGTACTTGAAATATTTTTTTTATTTTTTTTTTATTTTATACGATCAATAAATACATACTTATATACTAGGTCTCAGACATAAAAAACATGACCCAGACCATTATGTTTTGGTATCCATACTCTACTGTACAATGACAATTTGCATATTGAATGCGCAATTGAAATTCTTTATTCAATCACCGTCAATGAGTCAAGCAGTCTCGACACACTTGTGGTTTTGCACAAATGCATTCATTACAATCGTGAAAGTTATATGTCTATTCGTTGTCACCTTTCTTTGTAAAATAAACATAATATCTATATTATAAATTATATGTATAGGGTTATTGGTAAATCAGTAACACTACGTTAACTGCAGGTCCTGCCGTTATCACAAACACGTTCGTGAAGACTAAATTCTTAAAAAAAAAAATATAAATCTCATCTGACACTATTCGATAGTTTTGAATCGTTTTCGCGCGGCGTGGAGTGTACATCACTAAATTACACTGGTGACGTCATAATACCTACTCAAAATGTTACACACTCGGTTTCAATACAAATCGGCGAGCTTTATGCTTCTTGTTCTGTGGTTTGATTCCAGGCTTAGAGCTACATTTATGTAATTTTTTTGCCTTAGTCTATTAGGTATTTTTGGCGTGAAGAAGTAACAAACATCCTTCCATCCATACTTTCGCATTTATAATATGACTAGCAGCGCCTCACGGTTTCACCCGCGTGGTTCCCGTTCCCGTGAGGATTCCGGGATAAAAAGTAGCCAATATACAATTCCAGACTATAACCTACCTCTGTGCCAAATTTCATCCAGATCCGTTCAGCCGTTCTGGCGTGATAACAAACATCCATCCATCCAAACGTTCACATTTATAATATTATTTTCCACAAATGTCTTTGTATTAGTGGGAGAGTGATTAAATTGTCGTGTCTCATAAAACAGCTGACCTGTGTAGACAATTTGTAACTTAAGAAAATTGCCCTGTCCTTGATACATTTTGCTCTAAAAAGGTCAAACCATAATTCGCAACAATTGCCCATGTCTGGTTGGGTTTCCCTTTGAGACGCATTTCCGTTCCCATCCCACTTGTCAGCTTGCCTCGTTAGTTCTTTTTTTGAGGGCGTGATCGGACATTGCATGCCATCAAATGCATGTGAATTGAAAAATGTCACGAACCAGGGCCTTTTACATCATCAGGAATGTTGCAACACTGGCTACTTTGCAAATGCAGTCATGAGTGATTCAACGAAATACTACAGGTGTTTTAGAAGGGCCATACGAATTACAGAAGTGTGTTTTCCATTGAATCTTAAGTAGTTTATAATTTTTTATTCATCCCCGTAGTTCTAGTGCCCCATTGACACCTTTAAACTTGACCAGCTTTTGTTGAGGCTTCAATTTGCTTTTGGTTAATTAAACCAGTCTATTCGTTAACAAATTACTTCTTATAACACTTTCATGGCCTACGGCGAACTACGCACATGTCCCTCGGGACCAGCAGCGTGGAGCTGGGCAGTCATGTGTTAAAAATTGTGAGTAACATTTTGGCACCATTGCACGACCTTGTCCTGAGCCCACAAACTCATCAAACCACCAGCAATACTATAATTTGCATTACCAACGCTCAAAAAGTGCTGTGTCTGGTCATTTTACTTGCAAATCCCCGTGATTATGCATAGTAGATTCGTATGAAGATATACATTTTCGTGTTTATTGTCCCCTTGTTTGAGCCCCCCTTGAATATATTTTTTAATTTATTTTATTTCGTTTTAAAGTGAATATATACCTTAATATTCTGTGAATATTTCAAGCGTCTATCTGTTGCCTTTATCAATATCGAGCAAAAACGAGCAAAAAAATCACGTTTTTTCTATGGGAGCCCCCTTAATATTTATTTTATTCTGTTAATGTATACTTTGTGTAGTATGTGTATGTATTATGTTATAGCGGCAACAGAAATACATCATTCTTTGAAAATGTCAATAGTCTAACCATCACGGTTCTTGAGATACAGCCTTGGGACAGACGGACAGCGGAGTCTTAGTAATAGGGTCTCGTTTTTTACCCTTTGTGTACGGAACCCTAAAAAACCGCTCACCAACGAAGAATAATAAAAAATGTGCACAATCACCATAATAATATCTTTTAACACTAAACAAGCAAACTTTTGGAAAAAGATACTCAAGGCATCATAAAAACTTCTTGAAAATTAAACTTTCCAAATGGCGTATTTTGATTTTAACGACATATAATACCTAGTATATTCTAAGGTTATTTTCGCGAGAACTCTTAATAAAACACTGTTTTAACCGGATTGATCGCATATATTTTATATTTTGTTTATAACCAGACGTTTCGGAGGCTTACATAATACCTACTTAGCAGCTTGTGATTTTTTATCGTTTCGAATTATATCATCAGGTTTTTTTTATTTGTTTTATGATTTATTGTAAATTTTTGTTCTTGTAGCGGCAAGTGAAATACACATTCTGTGAAAATTTCAACGGTCTACCTTTTACGGTTCATGAGATACAGCCCGCTGACGGACGGACAGACAGCGGCGGCTTAGCAATAGGGTTCCGTTTTCACCCTCCGGGTACGGGAACCCTAAAAACTAACACTAGCAAAAGTTTGAAACAAATTAATTACAATTTTTCCGAAACTTACAACACAGACAACTCTAGATCGCTAAATGGTACCCTCGTGTAATATTTTCACTCAAAACAGTATCGTTGCTATTTAAACAGAAATAAACATATCCCTTAAGGATGCCGTCTCAGGCGCGACCAGTGATTCAATCCGGCGAAGCGTGAAAGAGGGGAGCTCTATAAAGGGTAACTGGCAGACTTGGGACTTTTGTAACTGGGAAAGGAAATACCAGATTTACACTTTAAAGTGGTATAATAGGCTATACCGCTCGTCCTCTGGTTCTCACTTCGTGACGATTATTGACCACCTGTGGGCATCATCATCAGCCTATACTTTTTATATATACATAGAGTAGACATAGGCCGCCTCTTAGGGTACATCCATAAATTACATGATTTTGGCGATTTTCGAATTTTGGTGAATATTGGTAAACGCCTCACATAATATGCCTCCTTAATGAGCGCCATAGCGCCCGTTTTCAGCTTGCCGCATCCAGCATCTGCCTGCAGTCTTTCGCAGATCGTCATCCCACCTGGTCGGGTCTGTGTGCATTTGGTGGGCATTCTTAGTTCCTATCTTTTCTATTTTATATTTTTAGGGTTCCGTACCCAAAGGGTAAAACCGGGACCCTATTACTAAAACTTCGCTATCCGTCTGCCCGTCTGTCCGTCTGTCACCAGGCTGTATCTCATGAACCGCGATAGTTAGACAGTTGAAATTTTCAGATGTATTTCTATTGCCGCTATAACAACAAATACTAAAAAAATAAAATAAATATTTAAGGGGGCTCCCATACAATAAACGTGATTTTTTTGTTTTTTTATAGATAATGGTACGGAACCCTTCGTGCGCGAGTCCGACTCGCACTTGGCCGGTTTTATTATGATCATCAGTCGACCTCGTTCACCCTTAGTCACAAATTCACAATGCATTGTGTGTTAGTCATTAACGTTACGAGTACCTTCTTGATAACCACAAAGTAACCACAAACTGTTGAACTAAGACGATGTTATAACCAGTGTGCATGCATTGATAATATTAGACGTTAAACGTATAGCTTCATCATAATACAATAGACATAAACAACATCAGTTGCCGGTGAAGCAAGTTGCAACAATCAATAATATAAGAGGGTTACAATAAAAAAAAAAAAATTAGAACTAGTATTTACAATTGAAACAATTGAGCTAACTGCAAACTGTTGCAAACAATCTACAGGTACCTCAACTAATTTATAAATAACAACATCAGTTGCCGGTGAAGTAAGTTGCCGGCGAAGCAAGTTGCAACAATCAATAATATAAGAGGGTTACAATCAAAAAATAAAAAAAAATTAGAACTAGTATTCACAATTGAAAGAATTGAGCTAACTGCAAACTGTTGCAAACAATCTACAGTTAGCTCAACTGATTCATAAATATGTATACCAGTCGGAAGCGTCCCCAAGACGCTGGCTGCATTGCCCCGCTGTATGGCCTGTATGGTGCTGATGCGCCAAATACTTACCAGCTCTCGAGTCACGCGTCATTTCGACCAGACGCTCAGATATTTTTTTAAACCCGGAGAGTCTCGTTGCCCCACGGACTAGGACTAGGGTCTCTACTCCATCCGAGGGGAGAAAATGGGTAGGCTCTTATGAAACCTGCATATTTGCGCCTCTTGAGATAGTTGCAATTATCATTAATGTTGATTCTTTGCAACTCAAATTCTTAATACGAATTCGAAATAACAAAACTGCCGTGAGCAGTATATAAATACTACAGAAACAGATAGGTGGCGATTAACCGTCAAAAACTTAATTTAAAATGTAATCAAAACAAAACAAGTTTGAGTGTCACATTTGACATTTCGGAGGCGCGCTGTTGAGATAATTCTGACATGTTATCGCAACGAGCAGCTTGTTTACTGCATTTATTTTGACATTTATGACTATGACTAGTTTGTTTTGCTCTACTGGTTACTCGACCATAAATATTTACCTACCTGCAACTAGATTTTGCTCTAGGCTTCGCTCGGTTTTACAATTTTTTTTCTACTTGTCTTATCCAATGCTGTACCCCGGATCAATAACAGCTTTTTTATAGGCATTATCTAAACCAGTTAAAACCGATTTACTTGTTTATCCGGGCTGGCAGTATTTCCCAATAACCCTGTATAAAATCTGTAGGTGTCTTTATATTTTATTTTATTGATTTTAATTTTGTCTGATTTGAATTGATTCTTCATTGTATTTTATTGTGGATTTTAAATTTACCGAATTTTATGAGTGCTTGATGTACTTGAAATATTTTTTTTATTTTTTTTTTATTTTATACGATCAATAAATACATACTTATATACTAGGTCTCAGACATAAAAAACATGACCCAGACCATTATGTTTTGGTATCCATACTCTACTGTACAATGACAATTTGCATATTGAATGCGCAATTGAAATTCTTTATTCAATCACCGTCAATGAGTCAAGCAGTCTCGACACACTTGTGGTTTTGCACAAATGCATTCATTACAATCGTGAAAGTTATATGTCTATTCGTTGTCACCTTTCTTTGTAAAATAAACATAATATCTATATTATAAATTATATGTATAGGGTTATTGGTAAATCAGTAACACTACGTTAACTGCAGGTCCTGCCGTTATCACAAACACGTTCGTGAAGACTAAATTCTTAAAAAAAAAAATATAAATCTCATCTGACACTATTCGATAGTTTTGAATCGTTTTCGCGCGGCGTGGAGTGTACATCACTAAATTACACTGGTGACGTCATAATACCTACTCAAAATGTTACACACTCGGTTTCAATACAAATCGGCGAGCTTTATGCTTCTTGTTCTGTGGTTTGATTCCAGGCTTAGAGCTACATTTATGTAATTTTTTTGCCTTAGTCTATTAGGTATTTTTGGCGTGAAGAAGTAACAAACATCCTTCCATCCATACTTTCGCATTTATAATATGACTAGCAGCGCCTCACGGTTTCACCCGCGTGGTTCCCGTTCCCGTGAGGATTCCGGGATAAAAAGTAGCCAATATACAATTCCAGACTATAACCTACCTCTGTGCCAAATTTCATCCAGATCCGTTCAGCCGTTCTGGCGTGATAACAAACATCCATCCATCCAAACGTTCACATTTATAATATTATTTTCCACAAATGTCTTTGTATTAGTGGGAGAGTGATTAAATTGTCGTGTCTCATAAAACAGCTGACCTGTGTAGACAATTTGTAACTTAAGAAAATTGCCCTGTCCTTGATACATTTTGCTCTAAAAAGGTCAAACCATAATTCGCAACAATTGCCCATGTCTGGTTGGGTTTCCCTTTGAGACGCATTTCCGTTCCCATCCCACTTGTCAGCTTGCCTCGTTAGTTCTTTTTTTGAGGGCGTGATCGGACATTGCATGCCATCAAATGCATGTGAATTGAAAAATGTCACGAACCAGGGCCTTTTACATCATCAGGAATGTTGCAACACTGGCTACTTTGCAAATGCAGTCATGAGTGATTCAACGAAATACTACAGGTGTTTTAGAAGGGCCATACGAATTACAGAAGTGTGTTTTCCATTGAATCTTAAGTAGTTTATAATTTTTTATTCATCCCCGTAGTTCTAGTGCCCCATTGACACCTTTAAACTTGACCAGCTTTTGTTGAGGCTTCAATTTGCTTTTGGTTAATTAAACCAGTCTATTCGTTAACAAATTACTTCTTATAACACTTTCATGGCCTACGGCGAACTACGCACATGTCCCTCGGGACCAGCAGCGTGGAGCTGGGCAGTCATGTGTTAAAAATTGTGAGTAACATTTTGGCACCATTGCACGACCTTGTCCTGAGCCCACAAACTCATCAAACCACCAGCAATACTATAATTTGCATTACCAACGCTCAAAAAGTGCTGTGTCTGGTCATTTTACTTGCAAATCCCCGTGATTATGCATAGTAGATTCGTATGAAGATATACATTTTCGTGTTTATTGTATGCACTGCATTGTTACGCGTGTGCATGACCACACCAGTCTAGAGGGGCGATTGCCAAACCCCAGGCTTCTATACCATGCAACAGGAGCGGCTTGATCACACTTATTCAGAATTTACGGTGTAAAGTGACAAAGCCTAATGTAATGACACTGGACGTTTCTGTCTTCTCGGCACTCAGGGACAGTTTACAATATACCAGGCGCAAAATTAATTATCCACCCCAGATATCCATCATCACAATCAGCGAGGAATAGTTAGTGCTTTAGGTTCAAAGTTATCAGATAAATGCAGTTGCTGACGATTCGGAACAAGGAATCAATATTGAAATCCCCCTCACTGAACTGTTCGCAGTTTCATTCTGTGTCACAATACCTCAGCCGAACCGATTGAACCCTAAAATGCACTTCGCCGTTGAAAATATTAATGGCCCTCGCATGTGTTAGAGTTCACTTTCCTATTTATTTTTAGCGGTGCACTTTCAGGCACTTTAGTCCCCGCCTGCGAACCGTTCTCCTGTCTGTCTTTATCACCAATACGTAGATCTAGCTAAATGCTATTGGGCTTGCTTGACAAAGGTTGTTATAGGTACTACACCTACTCCATTACAGTTACAAATTCGTGGTCGTGCTTTAAGATCATCTGTCATCGATCTCTTTGTCGGTTGCAAGCTGCATAATACCCATCGTCATTTCAACTTGCTGACTCTGAAATGTATATGAAGCGTGTGGATATTTTATAGTCACGTCCCATGGTCAACTGAAGCTCATTGCACAGTCAAGAGACGGAGCAGCGACAATTCAGAGCGAACTATGCATAATTTAGCCATTAATTTTCAAAATGACTCGAAGTTCTGTGCGCCAGACGAGGCTGACCGTTCCTTGTAATAGGTTTGCTTCGAATGCAACTTCAGATATAGTATTATCTGATGCGATCGGATTAGGTTCTATTATAAAAGAACTTGAAGCAAAAGAAATTGAGCTCTCTTTGTAATGCATCAACGTCCAAACTTAGTCCCCAACTAAAATAAACGTATGTTAGTTTGCAGTGCAGCGGGAGAAAGTTCGGGTAGGTTCAGGGACGAAGGGCTATTTACGGCTCGCGGCGGGCGATCGTCGATGCAATTAAAATTGTAAGCGAAGCTTTATACCCCTGAGCTAAATATATGGCGTTCCGTGTTATCGAGCGGTCTGAAAGCCATCGCTTTTGCTCCAACAATCATAAGCAATTTGCACGCAATTTCAAAAACTTAATGACTAACCTTCCTTCATGTCATGATGGATATTTATGCTGAGATGGCTATATAACTAATATGCAACTAAAATTCTATTCTCATTCAATACGGCGTCCTCGAATTACCATCGTTTTATGATGCTCATACGCAAATATACGCAAGCCCCTTAAGTAAGTAGTTTACTCAACTCAAACTTTCCTCTGAGGATACGATTATTTATCTTTATCACCATCTACATTTTAGCGCTTCGCCTATTTCCCTAAAGGGCAGTCGTTTCATATCAAGTTATGACAACATTTCGAAAACACCTTTGGCAACAAGCCAAATCGGTGTACAGATTATCATGTTTTAATTTTGCGACTGGTTGAAACCGAAGCTTTTGTATTTGTATTACTGGCTGAAACAAGATATTGTAGAGAATTTATTGTCATCATAACTGGCATCGTGAGTAGTTTAGTAAAGTTCAGTAGTTTAGTTGCGTTTTAGTTTGTTGTGCTCGAATACTATTGCGTTCATTGTCCCTTTCAAAGGTCACATCTGCAGTACCGTCGAGTGTCCCTTATAGATACTGGCCTTCCTTATGTATTTTCGATACCTTTTAAAAAACGATTTCTGGTTGTTGGAGTTGGTAGATGATGCCTTATGAATATGAAGTAAATTTAAATTATTCATGGGCAGTACAAAATCCGAGTAAACGATTACTTGGCTGGGTGGCAGGACGAATATTGATTTCGTTGTTATACCGTCTTTTCCTTTATACCGAGAATCCATCTGCAAGTTGAATTTGCCCCTTCTATTTTATTTTTATTTGTTCGGGACAACAAACAATTGCACTCTTAGGCCTAAAAAAAAAAAGTAAAGTAGTAAAGTATCTAATAGATTAAATAGTTAAAGATATATATTAGATACTTTTATATTGACGAACTCTGTGGCGCGGTGGGCGAAGGTTTGCCTGCGACATAGAAGGTTACGAGTTCGATTCCCGCCTCGGGACAAATGTTTGTACGATCTGCAAAAATGTGTTCAGGGTGTTTTTGGTCGTTTTCTATGTATAATAAAAAATATCTTTCTAAGTATGTATTATATTATATTATTATTATGTATACATACATACATATCAGTTATCTAGTACCTACCCCCATCATAACACAAGCTCTGCTTAACTTGGGGCTAGATAACGCTGTGTGAATTAATTGTCCAGCATTAATTATTTATTCGAAGTTTCTTTATAAGTAATCGACACCGTTGGCGTTGGTCTCTCCAAAACTACCTGAAAAAATAAGTTAATTTTTCACAAAAGCGCTCAGAAAATTGTCGTTTCTTACAATTTCCTACCTCCTGCTCCGAATCGACAATATTAAACGCTAAAGTTTCAATTATAACGTAAGCGCCAAGCTTGAATTTCTCATAGCAAGTCTCGAGGGGCTTGTATGTCGAGGCAATATTTCATCTGCAGGGCTTGTTTTACGAGCTTCGTCTGACTTTTGACTCCGTGCGAAGCTTTGTTCTGCCATCGTTATAACCACAAATAAAATTAATTACTCTACCGAAACGGGGCAGCGAAATTATTTGTTAAGTTTTGTACATCAATAAATAAAAAATGTATGGACATAATTATTAAGCTGTTTGGAGAAAACAGTGATTTTCATGCGATAAAATACAATGTAGTACGTACAAAGTATCATACTTTGTTGTTTTAATGTTTTTCTTTTGTTCCAATGATTGTACCGAGCAAAAACGTCCAAACTTCTATTGTACAAATACTGAAGCCCAATACTTACGTTCACGTTGCATTGTTCCTAAAATCCTTGACATTTTGTAAACTCCACAGTCATATCGACCACTCTACTCGGCAATTCCATAAATTAACTTTCCATTAAACAGGGCTAATGAAACTGCAATCCCCGACTTAAATCTAAAAGCAGTGTAAAGCATATTGATATTCGCTTTCACGCTTTCATTTTGCGTGAAATCTGCAATGTGTAGCTGTTGGCCTATTTATCATCAGATAAATCGCGTCGTAACGGCTGGGTCATACGCGATTATCTAGATAGCTTTCTAAAGTTAGGTTGTCTTTTGTTTCGTGCGATTCGGTTTTGTTCGATCGAGAAATTGAATGCCTACTTCTTTTGTTTCCCGCAAAATTGTTAGCGGATTAGGTAAGAACATCAAATCGATTACTTCATATAAGGTGGGCCTGAACCCCTAAGCTCCCATACAAACGTACGGCTTATTTCAGTTTTCCCCCTTGACAAATCCCCCTTGAGGGGGAAAACTGGAATTTAATTTTTTTAAGTCCAGAAATCCCCCTCCACGGTTTTTCTCGCTCCAGTTTTCCCCCTTGAGAAAATATATTCAAGGGGTACTAACTATTCGATTCATTTGGAAACTCCACCATCAGACCGGACGTATGCAAAATTTCATTAAAATCGGGGACTTGGTTCCAAATGAAACGAATAGTACGTTTGTATCGGAGCTTAGAGAAATGTTATATTATAAACGTACAATGCTAAAGTAATAGATCTTTCACGAAGTTTAACGGTCCCATTTCCAGCGATATGTTCTCTGCAAATAGCCTATAATAGCCCTAGGATGACGTAATATGTGACCGGCAGATTTATAGTAACGTTGACTCCAGATATGCGCATGGACAATTAACAGTATGGGATCTAGCTTACCACCTTGACTTGTACCCTGTGGGATACAGAGTTACGGTTTCACAGGAACTATTATAATATGCGAGCTATGGAGAGAGTTATGGTCGGAGTTTCTCTGAAGGATAGAATTCGCAACGAATACATCCGACAGAGAACTAAGGTTGTCGACATAGCTCAAAGGATTAGCAAGCTGAAGTGGCAGTGGGCCGGCCATATCTCGCGAAGAACCGATAACCGTTGTTGTAAACGTGTTCTTGAGTGGAGACCGCGACTCGGCAAACGTAGTGTAGGACGCCCTCCGACCAGGTGGGATGACGATTTGCGAAAGACTGCTGGCAGATGCTGGATGCGTCAAGCTGAAGACAGGGTGCTATGGCGCTCATTAGGGGAGGCTTATGTCCAGCTGTGGACTAATATAGGCTGATGATGATGATGATTATATAATGAAATAGGTACTACTTACTTAAACATTGTCGGTATTTATTAAGGATCTGTATCGGACGACGACTGTACAATTTACGTCACGTGGTTTGCGGTCCCATTCGCCGGAAGAAAAATAATAAAATTAAGCCAATCCGGCGAATGGGACCGCGGTCCAAATACCTAGCGGTCCCAATCGCCGGAAGCCTCTTCAACAAAGCCTTTTATTTTAGACTTGTTAGTTTCCAGTTCCTAAAATTAGCATACCTACTTACTTACCTACATACATCATCATCATCATCATCAGCCTATATCAGTCCACTGCTGGACATAGGCCTCCCCTAATGAGCGCCATAGCGCCCTGTCTTCAGCTTGCCGCATCCAGCATCTGCCAGCATCCAGCAGTCTTTCGCAAATCGTCATCCCACCTGGTCGGAAGGCGTCCTACACTACGTTTGCCGAGTCGCGGTCTCCACTCAAGAACACCTACATACATTTATTATATAATGGTTTCATTCATGACCCCAATCAGCGCTTCAATTGTGAGAACTCATAAAATATTATGATAACAACTCATCGAACATTTCGGACTGCGTAGTTCATGAAGTATCTAACTAAATACTATGGTAAATAAAAGATTCAGGCGTTACTTTGCGGAAATCTATTGCAAAATATATGGATGAAAATATTACCTAAGAATTCCGCGAAAAATCTTCTCCGATAAGTTCTAACAAAATGTAGTCCGCGTTGTAGAAGAAAAACCACACCAACTGCAAAATGAAAAAATACCTATCAAAGCAAGAAGTCAACTAGTTTCGTCTCTCCACGAAACATCAACAGGACACCACAATACTCGACCTGACACTGACAGCGCCAAGTAACAACGGCAGAGTCCCACCAGAAATGTTGCCACTCCGAGCTTCGCCAAGCGCGCGGAGCTCGGAGTGGCAACATCTACTATGGTACATAAAAAGATGTATTATACAAGTATGTACTTCTACGCCTGAAATATAATCATTTCCCAGTCTCTACCTACCAGCTTTTAAACTCAGAAGACTATTCAATAAAGACGCAGATAGTTGCAAAGAAAAATCGTCTCTGCGAACGGGGAACCATTAAACATTTCACTTAGTGTTCGTCGCTGTTTGGCTCGAGTTTAATTTTTTTTGTGGTTTACATCTTATGGCTTCTTTTGCGAAATAGTTTTGTTCGATGTTACGGAACCCTCCGTGTCCGTCGACTCGCACTTGGCTGGTTTTATTTTCAAATGTTTGGTTCGGCAAAGCCTTTAATACGAACGAAACTAACATTCTTTCTGTGCATTTAAAAAATGATTTCAAATAAATCGAGCATAGTTAATGAGACGTATATAAACGTAAATCTTGTATCGGCATTCGATTGATGGTCAATAGACCACATAATTCACTTAAGAACCCTTTCGCACTAAATAATAAATAGGTACCATAAAAAAAACATCAAAAACGACCGCCGAAAAATAACTTGATCTTATCTACGCGCAGTCAAATAGAAAATACAGTAGAACAGCCGTGGTCTTCACAATTTATCAATTTTACATTCCATTGAGCATTTTGAATAGACTAATCAAATAGTGCGATGTAAATTTATGCGGTAGTGTTTTGTTCTAGCCGGGGTTCATCAAAAACAAAAGACGTGCTTTGTAGTTTTGTAAGGAGTGTAGGTGTTTGTTATACATATAAGTCGTAGAACAAATGTTGCTGATCATGCTAGGAAACTGGTCACCGAAAGTAGCTGGTCAATTAAAAATAACCCTGCATTATTTTGCTTGACACATTTTAATCATCAAACAGCTTATCATTCAAAATAAATAAAATTTTACGTGAATCCTTTTTACATTCAGGCTGGCTTGATCAGTCAAAACAGCAGCATAATTAAGAAAAAACGTAGTAGTTTTTTATGGCATTATTATGTAATGGTTCCCACACTGCGCCGCCGCTCAAATAAATAACATCATTTAGTGCGCAATGTAATTTATTTTTTATTTTATTTAGACGCTCTAAAGATGCCAGCCATGATATTATACATTAATATTTTGAACTCTTTACTTTTATTAAATTAGGGTCGCAAATAGCTGATATAGGTTAGATAGAAAAAACCGGCCAAGTGCGAGTCGGACTCGCGCACGAAGGGTTCCGTACCATTATCTACAAGAACGGCAAAAAATCATGTTTGGTTTATGGGAGCCCCCTTAAATATTTATTTTATTATATTTTTTAGTATTTGTTGTTATAGCGGCAACAAAAATACATCATCTGTGAAAATTTCAACTGTCTAACTATCACGGTTCATAAGATACAGCCTGGTGACAGACGGACAGCGAAGTCTTAGTAATAGGGTCTCGTTTTTACCGGAACGGAACCCTAAAAAAGGTAGTTGAATAGATCTCTTTCAGGTCACTTGCTGACGGAAAGTATCGGCTAGCATTAATACTTTTAAATTGCAATTTAAACTAGTAAGTAGTTCTCCTTGATTTTACCCGCTTTTGCCGGTTGTTATTAAGGAAATATCGTCTGCTCTAGCATGCAGACCTCTTCAGACCTTTGACATTTAAACAAGTGCTTGTTATCTTTAACGAGAGGTGCAATTACAGTAAATAAACATAGCGAACTGAATTCCTAGCTAATCCAAAAGGGCGTAAAGCTTATCTTCGCTTTACCTCGTTTTATTAGTAAATTAAATACGGTGTTTATACTAGTAATTATAAGCAGTATTAAATTAGTGTGTACGAACGTGCAATTATGCTTTATTTCAATCACTGTCATGAGGCTTTGTTCTACGTTTATTTAGAAGGTAGTCAAAAAAATGCCATGGTCATAAAAAATCTCAGTTGATTGGGTAGGTTATTTGTGTTTTTTATGCTTGTCATAATATGAAAACTTGTTGTTAGGTAATTATAAAAAAAACAATCCGAACTATCGTCATAAGTGGTCAATTTAGTCACAACGAGATCATTCAGAAATCTCATTTGAACATAATCGAACCGGTTGACATTCTATTCATTTCTATTCTGTGGTTCGTGACTCCTATGAACTTCAAACTAGTTTGGACAACAAAGCCTTGTTGTTATATCAATCTAATGTGTTCTTTATTCAAATAAGTTACCACTTTATCACTGTTATTTTCCTTATTATTGCGATTTAATCAGTAACTTGTTTAATTCCGAAACGCTGCCGAATTTAGCCCTTATTCTACTGCATTTTTTCTACACATAAATGTGTCTTTATCCTTCTCCTAAATACATTCTCCTCGTCGAATTTCAGTAGGATCCTTTCCACCGTCGTCGTCTGCGTCAGTCAGCGCAAAATAAAATAAAACCGGCCAAATGCGAGTCAGACTCGCGCACGAAGGGTTCCGTACCTTCTATAGAAACGGCAAAAAAAACACGTTTGTTGTATGGGAGCCCTCTTAAATATTTATTTTATTCTGTTTTTTTGTATTTGTTGTTATAGCGGCAACAGTAATACATCATCTGTAAAAAATTCAACTGTACATACAGCCTGGTAACAAACGGACAGACGGACAGCGGAGTCTTAGTAAAAGGGTCCCGTTTTACCCTTTGAGTACGGAACCCTAAAAGTAATGTTGAAATATTATGGAATTTTAATATTAGTATGGATTTGGGTAATAGTAATAAATCAAGACAAGATTTAAGGTGCCTAAATAACTCGTTACGTAGTTTAAATAATTTAAGATCATAATTTAAACAATTTGGTCGCAGTTTATTTGGACATGAGAATGGAACTGTTTTTCATCGTTACGGACGATTGAGTGACTCAGCTGATCCACTTATATGTAATCAATGTAATCATGGTTGCTGCATCACTTTTAAAACAGCTTTATGTACTATTTTAGAATTTTTATAACTAGCGGTCCGCCCCGGCTTCGCTTGGGTATATTCTGTACCTACTCAGTGATAAATATGGTAGATAAACCTTATCTGCTAGAAATTATTACTATCTGCAGCAATCTAAAATTAATTAGGTAAGAACCTACTAATTAACTTGGGGCTAGATAATGCTGTGTGAATTGTCCAACATTTTTTATTTATTTACTTATATTGAAATACGCCTATTTTAAACATATCAAATAAAATAAAAACACGTTAAATAGCCGTAGTTTGAAAAAAAAACTATACAAGTCATTTGAAATTTTCGACTAAATATATTTTTCTTCAGAAATAAGAGTTTTCAGCTGTTGTGGCAGTGGCAACCCTATTTTGATGAAGATCGTCGTGGATCGATCGCTCCGCCTCCGCTTACAATTGAACGAATTGCCTAATTATTTTTATTACCCGTTTGTTTATGCACAGGCCATTTCTCAGCCCTTTCACAAATAAAATTCCTTACCTTTTTGTTACTACAAAACCCACTACCTACATAACTATTCTAACTACTAACCTACAAACTCATATATGTTCTCAAACAGACAAAAGAATAACGCCACATTCCGATTTAAGCCGGTATTTGAATTTATTATTGTTCCGTTTCGGCGTGTTCTTTGTTCCTAAAATAAAAATGTGTTTGTAATTTTAATTGAATTCCTTGAGATAAGTATTGACCATACCATACCTATTACCTACACAAATGTTAGAGTTGCTTAATTACAAACAAATATTTAGTCTGTTTTGTGTCTAAAGAGTAAATTACAGTGACAATGACAACACAAATGATTAAATGTTGGTAATTGTTTTTTCTTTCTACACGGATCTAGTTAAGTCAAAGATAAAACGAAAACTTACATGTAGGAAAATGTATAGTATAGTAATTACTAATTAGGCAGTTTGAATCCAAAACTCACCAGCACGAAAAACAAAACCGCCAAAGTAGCATCCGCACACCAGCAAAAATCGTGAGCGAATATCCGACATTATGTAATCGAATTCAGTGGGGCCTGCGGGGTCTATTGTTCGAGGCCAAGGTCTCGCTTGTTTACATCGCTTAGACGCTGATGCATCGGCTTCGCAAAAACTTACACGTGACATAGGATACTGCTCGCTATTCTGGGGGTTTGCTCTTTGGTATTCTGCTTTTGTGTTACTGAAATTTTTGTTTTGCTGAATATTGCTTATTGTTTTATTATAATGGCTAGTTTAGATGTAAGGTTTTTGAAAAGAAACACAAATTAGAGGGCATTTCTATCCTCTAATTTGTGTTTATTTTTCATCCTGTCATTTATTTGCATATCGTACTGTCTCCCTGTGGCAGTACGATATGCGTGCGCATTTCCCTCAGGACAATAATAAAATAAAGGCTGTCATTTATTTTAATTTGAACTAATACGATAACAGAATTCTATGGCAGTCTCACTACATGCTCTACACTACATCACATAGGTTTGTTTTACCTCTACGTTAATTAAGTTCCTAAAATTACTTCACCAGAATTGTAAATGTCCTTCAAATGTTGATCATTTAAATTTATATGGAATGGAACACTACGTCTAACGTAATCCACCAGACAATGGTAACTACGACCATAAAAAATGATCGTGCGTGCAAAACTGACACAGTATTCCGTATTGAATTTAGGCGTACCATTGGCCTTGCTATTACAATTCGAATTAAATGCTCGTAAAAACTCATTACGTCTGTTACAGCTATAAAAACGATTACGATCTCTTCCGATTTACATTTTAGTTAAATAGTCTTTAGTTGTTTTATTTGTCTGGTGAGTCATCGTCACTAACAGACTGTGTTTCGGTGTTATTTTGTTAAATTATAACCCATTTTGGTGCTGAACAGTCTCCATCATGACTGGTTATGTGGGACATAGGCAAATTTTTATCCCGGAAAATTGCGTGCGAAGCATCGGGCACGATCTATATTATTATATTACTTAACTTATCCCTTCCGTATTATATTTCCGCTTTAAAAAAAATCATTGGTGTCTGACACTGGTGTCTGAAGGTCTGAAGAGTACTGAATATCGACCGCTATTGTGAGCGGATTATCATCCAATAAAGATTTAACTCTAAACGGATCTCGATTTGCATATGTCCGCTAAAAGCTTTGTTATGGGTTCGGATTACGCGTGTTTACAATAACTCTAACCATCATGCTAATTCTAAAGCTGTATGATGCAATGCGACGGTAGCTTACACTCTATTCTCACAAAATGTAACAGTTTTGTCTACTAGTTTGTCTTGCCAATAAATAATTTTTCATATATTTACTATAATGGATAGGCCATTATGTTTTTTTCGTGACAAAGGTGTTTGACCGCAAAAATCAATGAATAAAAGAAATAACAATATTGTCAACGAAATTAATAATTTATTATCGTCGTACGCTGGAAATCCCATTTCTTAATCGAAATCTGCGATAGGTAATCATTTCATTCTAAGACCACCTAAAAAAATCTTGTCATTCCATCTATACTTGAAAGTACCTAGTTTAGTTAGGTACCTACATAGTTTTTTTCCTCTGCCTACGTTCTAAACTGTAATATTACAGTTTCCTTTAGAATTTCCTTTAATGACGTCATCTTCACCTTTAGCATTTGTCATTGTTTTCCTTTAATGTTATAAATCGTCTTCACCCATCCTTCAACCCGCACCAATAAATCAATACCCACATATTGACAGAATGCTAAGCAGCTATTATGCAATGTTATTTATCGAGGCTTGACGAATGTCGTTGTCGTACTGAAAAGGGTCATATATCGGTCATAATATAGTAGTCATTATAGGAAATTTCGAAGCACGTATTCACGGTTGAATGGCGCCTGAAAGGCACCTTGAGTCGTCTTTGTTTTAGTTTCCTTTGTATTTTATGCGTTAATTGTTCTATTATTCAGATTTCAAGGTCCGGTGAATGTGGGAGGAGCTGTCATCGAGATGCGGTTTATACCTATTTGATTCTTGAGCTCTTAAGTTTTGAGTTGCTGTCGATAAAACTCTAGTCGCTCAGTTCCGCACCGACAATAGTATTATGGGAGAGCAATCTTAAGCCTAGTTTTATATAAATATTGACCTGTATCTAAATCACATTATATTTAGACTTAGATAGGCAAATAATATTGTATTACATTTTAAGAATTATACAAACTTACTAGTGGTTTATTTTTCGCTTCTTCCACTTGTGGACAAAAAATTTAACCAAACGAAATCAATAACATTTTGTTTCTTGTTTGATAATTACTAGTATTTATAAAGATAAAATTTGACTTCTCTAAGTGCTTTTTTGTAAGCCTAAAGAAATAAAGTTATTGACTTTTGGCTTTCTAGTACCTAGTGTACCTACACGGACCAAATTTACTGTACCAGGTGTTTTATTTAACTGATTGTATAAACCTTAACCTCTGTTAAATTTTGACTTCAATCTTAATCTTGTCAGACAGATGCAAATCGATGTCATTATAAAAACCTGCCTTTCCAAATTACAAGCCACCGATCATATTTTTATCAATCAGACAAATCGTCCCTCAAAAAGATCGCAATTATATCAGTTGAGCTAGTAATTATTTGATCTAATCTAGTAATTGCTCTGCTACAAGAAAATGCTTCGTTGCTGGTTGTTCCATAGATAAGGAATACTACCCAGAATTATAAATAGTTAGTACAGAGTAGTCGTAGATAAGTAAAGAGTTTGTATGGGCTTACAGCGTAGGCTTGAATGAGAAAGTCCCAAACCGGCCTGGTAGGTTTGTTCGTAAACCTTCCCACACAGGGTCTACTTTCGAGTCACAATAGACTAGCTTATCTATCGGCTTCTGTTCAATATCTTTAATGCCACTATACGACCTTTTTAGTAGCATAGGGTTGCCAACTCGCTTTTGATTCTAGACGAGAACAATATGTCAAAAAGAAATGTGAAATACAAGAGTTTTATTTGCGCGATTTATAGATGCTAAATTGAGGGAACTATAAATTATTAAAATCTGCTGTGCATATCTATAAATAAGTCCTATTGTAACTTTCTTATGGCGTTCCGTAGACAACCCTAGCGCGTTCGTTCTCTACCACAGTAAAATAGTAATAAAATGCATTGACCCGTTTCGATTCGAAAAGAAATTGGTCTTGCGAATGTAGAATGGCTTTTGTCTGGTCTCGGATCTATTGTTATTTTAATGGTGGGTGTTAGTGCAGTGACTAACGAAGAAAGTAGGATGCATCGGGAATGAGATAGGTACTGAAATGACTCATTGTTTTCATTTCCAACGGCATTTATGATATTGCGTGACTGGTAGATAGACAAATCAAAGCACAGATAGATTCATAGCAACTTCTTTGGCATAGTTTTGTTCTGTGACGACGAGCATGGATATTGAATACTTTTGAATTAATATTAAACTCTACTATAGATTCTCATATTTTCCTCTCCCCCTCCTCCTCAACAACCTATAAAGTCCACTGCTGAACGCAGGCCTCCCTCTGATAATTTTCCTCTGCTTTCACTTTATACAACTCATTTTAAAATTTTAAAGGTAAAAGCTTCGATAAACGTAAAAAAGGAAGATACGGTACGTTCTACCAGCGCTCACTCAAAAACTGTACCGTTTCACAGATGAAATAATGATTAAGTATCGGATTATCAGAAAATTTAAAGTTTGGTGTTTATACTTGCGCGGGCAAATATGTGATGCCTTGGGCTTTGTTTTTTGTTTTGGAGCTATTTGTACACCTGGTGAACGAACACGACAGCATTGTCGTGGTGATTTAGTCGAAATCACACAAAATTATAAGTCGTAGCAAGCACGCGAAACACAAATGCCACCGCCCGCGCCGCCCGCGCCGGTCCGACTATGACTGAGGTAAGGTAACATAGTTGAACCTAACTTGAGCCATCCACTTTCGAGATGGTAATGCCTCATCTCCCTTTTTTACTTTTATCGAAGCTATGATATCAATGAACGTCTATCAAGTAAAAATATAAAGCCCCGAAACATAAAACTCAATAACATCCATTCAAAATAAAACATCCTTGGAGCATTTGTTCAACACAAATATTAAATAGTCTCTATAAACAATACAGAGCAACTTGTACAACTGCAATTGCTTTTAGCACTTGAGTAATAGCTAACCTACGTCTAGCTAGATATTGGCGTGTTATCGCTAGCCGCACCTTTAAGCTGTGGATTTACGATTTAGAGTCCTAAACAAACAATTATCGAATCTCTGATTGTTATTGACGTAGATTGACATGAGATTTGGGAGTTGGCTATTAGCTTTCATTAGAACTAAACGGCTTTTGATTGGCCGTTCTAATTTTGTTGGTTTATCTATTTTGGTATAGAAATCGTTCGGTGATTTGTTTATTAAGCCTGGAATGAGTAATCGCGTGTTTATAGAGCAAGGTTTCAAATAGATAGAGAAAGTGAATGATCCAGTAATTGATCTATCACGTAATGCCGGGTACAGACCAAGCGAACAAAAGCGAGCGAAGGCTAACCACCGAACCAGTGAACCGATTGAACCAGTGTAGACGTCATGGCGAAAGCAAGCGAGCCCAAATGAGGGCCTTCGTTCGCCTTCGGCTGTGCTCCGCCGACTGTTTCACATGTGTTCGTGTGGAGTGGATACAACAGCGAAAGCGAGTGAACGTTCGTCATCGATCGTCGAATCCCACTCGTTCGCCTTCGCTCACTTTTGTTCGCTTGGTCTGTACCCGGCATAAGACTGTTTTCCTCCCTAGCTATCTTACTCATAAAGCTAGCAAACATTTGGCTGATAAATAAAAATAAATGATATTCATGGATTACCTAGGTACTTGATATTCGTGGATTGATAAAAAAACAACTGTTTTTATCAACCCACTAATTTATTGGACTCTTACGACGCGGTCGCAACTCAAGCCAAATATTACAAAATAACGTGCATGGCGTTGTATTAAATTATGTCTTCCTAGCCGAATCTTCTTGCAAGAAAAATCCCAATAACAACTGTACCTATATTGTTGTTATATATAAATAAATAATACTGAACCATTCACCCAGCATTATCTAGCCCCATGGTAAGCAGAGCTTGTGTTATGGGTACTAGATAACTGATATACTTAATATAATACAATACATAGATAGATATGTTTTATTAAACATAGAAAACGACCACCCTGAACAAATATCTGCAAATCGTACAAACATTTGTCCCGAGGCGGGAATCGAACCCGCAACCTCCTGCGTCACAGGCAGGCCTTCGCCCACCGCGCCACAGAGGTCGTCATATGTATATTGTTACCATAACTATCATGATCATGAGCTTTAAAATCGTTCAGACAAGACAGAACATACAACAAAGAAATCGGCAACATACATACAAACATATAAACATACAAACATAGGGTGCTAACCTCATACACCCTCCCCTGTCGGTAGTCGGGTAAAAAATATGTGGCTTTTATTTTGGATGAGTAACTCTAGTGTAGAATAGAAACCATGAACTATTACTATCTACATTATGTATATCGGTCGAGTATGGAACGTATATTGTTTTTATAATTTTTTTTAACGACCATAACAATGGCAGCTTTTTACAGCGTCTAGCGGGCTCTCGCGCCGCTTCGTGCTTGTCGAGTGTTTTGCTCGAATGCACACTCAAGCGATACTACGTCCGCTCGCACCGATATAAAATCAACTCGACAAAAACATTGTTATTTGTATTCAGCAGCCAAGGTCAAGTCAGCCATATTGCATTCGCTGTCGAGTCCTGGTAAACAAGGTCTTATATCAACGCACTTTAAAACCAATAGCGGCTTAATTCAAATGTTTTTCTGGAATTCTTTGGCGTGACAAGTGGGTAGATTAATGTTTTTTTATTGACAACACTTCGATCAACTTCTGTTTAACTTTGTTTGGTGACACAACAAGCAAATAATTTCTTGCTAATAGTTTTATTAATTTAGTATTTATGCTATAGGGTTTGTGGAAAATCCATGTGGTTATTCAACCAATCTACGAACAAAATTTATAGCTTTTGTGCCCAACCTAAAACCTATCCCTAAGGCCATGCGGGTCAATAGCATGTACCTTATCAGGAGTTACTTCAAACAGACACTAGGCATAGTAGGTCAATTGTTTACAACCAACCATCAGTCGGCGGTTCAGTGGTTCATATCTTGTTCATTGCTAATGGGGTAATTTAAAAAACGTGTGTAACATTAAGATAAAAATAAAGTTTTGTTACGTTATTTGTGCCAGGCGGCTTTTTTGTTGATGAAATTAAAGTTACTTGTAAGTAATCTGGATCTATTGTTGTGTTCAAGGTTACCCATTTAAGTCTCTGTCGCTTCCGTCAAAGCATGCGTACCTACTATAGGAATAACAATGTTTGTTTACTTTAGGAATAACAAACAGTTGGATGTGGTAGCGCGATGAAGGTCCCAACTCAAAAAGTGTCTTTTCCACGATGAAATTACTTTGAAGTAATAAGATATGACATTTAAATTTGACACCGTACTCATTACACTGGGAATCGCTCTCGTGGTTATAATTCAACGAAAACAAGTTCCTTTCAGTAATAAATAATACGAAGCAGAATAAAAAAAATAGGGTGGTGTTTTATAAAAAACGTGATGGTCTATCTATTGTAGACATTTATTTAATACTGTCGGAAATAGACCGTCAACACACTATAATTAAGCAGACATCTAAAGCTTGAACGGACAAAAAACAACTCGTTTAAAGCCCCCATAATTTGATGCCGTAAGAACATTATACAAAACCGGCTGCGCAGGCTCTTACATAATGGTTTTTGTTTTTGGCATTTCTGGCCATCACCGAGTATAGGCCCACAAAGATATCTGTGCAGTGGGTGGAAATCAACTGCATTCGTTTCCCTTTTGATGGTGTTGGACTGTTTGTTCCACCCATCGTTTCCAAAAGGTGTAAGTCCATTAGGATTTCGTAGTTCGAAGTTCTTGTAGTTCGTTGGCTTGATACCGGTACCAACAATACCGGTATAATACCAGTATTTTCTTATAAATTCGTGTACCGATACTATTGAAGTATCGTTACTTTGCTTTAAAATACCGGTATTCACAGCGATTCTCGCGACGTTGCATATTTTCAATGGGTTTTAAGACGCGCATGCATAGGAAGCTAACAACAAACAAAAAAACTTGTAATAAGTTCACTCTCTGATATTTTCCACGTAAAATATCAGTATAAATATACCGATAAAATACCGGTATAATTTATATCGATACCAAAGATGTACCAGTAACAGGCCAAGATCAGTCTAACCGGTATTTGAAAAAGCCGGTATTCAAAGCCCAGCCCACGTGATGGAGCTGAGCAATATTTCGCATTGCTTATCCCCATTGGCCGGTTGCATGTAAAAAATCTCTGGGTGATTTATTAATAAAACTGATCGACCAAGGTCACGTCAAACAGTATCATGAGTACCACCCACCAGTTACTACAAATAGTGCTGGTGCACTATTTGTAGTAACTACTAATAGTGTTTAGTAGTACTACTAATTTGGTTATGGGTTGCTGTCATGGCAACCGTTACAGACAGGTATAGGTAAACTTTTTATTAACCTCTAGTGTGTTAACTTGTGTACGAACACAAGTTAACACACTAGAGTCTTGGTTAAATTACAAAATCGAGCTTTACGCAGAGGGACTACACTCCTATAAAAACCACTAATATAGCATATTATAGCACTTATATTGATTAAATTTGTTTATTTGTTTTACGAACCAAGTCTTGGTTTCTCTACACACAAGAAAACACACTAGAGGGCTAGAGGTTAACAAAAAGTTTAAATTCTTGTCAAACTATAACAAGCGGATGAAAAACTGACTGTTAGTAAAACCGGAAGGATGATGAAGCGACGATCTTCAGTATCAATCTATCTGCAGTAACTACCTACACAGATTATGTATAGGTATATCCCAGATATAGTATATCTTCTTGGCGGGTTTATATTCATTATTATCGCCGTCGTCGCCGCGCCGGTGTATGTGAATAAACAAAGCTCTGTTGACACGCCCGGAGAGATACGGGCCGGTATCTATTTCGTGTGGCCTTGGCATTGAAAAACACGTATCACCCCACGCTGTCTTACATGCGTTCGGGCAAGGGCACGTTCACAGGAAAGTTAGTACGTTAATCTCAGCAAAATTGCAATTTCAATAGGTGTCTTGTGAATTGCATAGCAAGTTTGTGATGTAATAACTATGTGGCAACTAGTGTTCTCGGCATTATCATCTATTTTAACTGCTAACAAGACACAAAAGCCTGACTGTTTAACCTTTCAAATTGTTGCATTCTGTTGTCCAATCTGATTCTGCATCCGGTTAAAGTATTCAATGTGGATACTGCTCGAAATTTCAGGAAATTTCTCGATGTAGTTGGATTTCTGGACTAACCAAGTCATCAGTCATCATCATCATCACCCACAGTGGTCATTACTGTGTGATTATTCTGCTTGCAACTCTTTTGTTTTGTATAAGTAAGTGCGTCTACATTTGCAACTGTTTTGAAACTTCAGCGTGATCGCGCCTTAACCATGTTTTTGCAAAGCGCTTGATAAATCTAGATAAAAACTTGTTTGCTGCAAATTTTTTCACGTTAGCAAACGCGTGACACACATTCGAATTATATTCATTAGTAACTCACGAATTCACAGACACGCCTCGTTTTACAATAGTAGAGTTTGTTATTGTTTTATGGCATTCGCAATACATTTTTATGACAAACGTCATTATAGTTTAAAAAAAAACAACTTGTTTTGTATCAGTGAGTGCGTCTACATTTGCAACTGTTTTGAACCTTCGACGTGATCGCGCCTTAACCATGTTTTTGCAAACCGCTTGATAAATCTAGATAAAAACTTGTTTGCTGCAAATTTTTTCACGTTAGCAAACGCGTGACACACATTCGAATTATATCATTCGTAACTCACGAATACACGGACACGCCTTGTTTTACAATAGTAGAGTTTTTTATTGTTTTATGGCATTCACAGCAAATAGGGGCACTAACAGGCAGAACTCGTAAACTCATGCACATATTCAAGAAACTGAGAGAAATAGACGATCTACATACGATAAGAACTATTTACACAGCCCTATGTCAGTCCATACTATCATATGGAATCGTGGCATGGGGCTCAGCAGCCAAAACTCATCTAATAAACCTAGAAAGGGCACAGAGGGCTATATTAAAAATAGCTTATCGAAAACCTTTCCGATTCTCTACGAAGTCTCTATATCTCGAAACGAAATACCTTACAGTCCGACAGATATTCGTACAAAACACTGTAACTAGATTTCACAGTATAGCAATCGACACACTACGGAAAACCCAAAGATCAGCTAGAACAAGAAGATGGAACACTCCTAAGGTAAAAACCAAATTCGCCCAAAAATCTTTTAGTATCCTAGGACCATATTTGTATCAAAGGGTAGATAACAAACTGAGTGTGTTTGAGTGCACTAAAAACACCTGCAAGAAGAAAACGTACCTGTGGCTTCAAACACTTGATTATGAACAAACCGAATCTCTCCTAAAGACTACGTCTTAATCATGGAACCGAATATACCTAGTGACACAGATAAGAATAACATAACTCATTCATAACCTATTTTTTCTTTTTAATTAATGCACACTAACCTATCAACGTTTCCCATCTTGCCCCGAACCTCGTTTTGCCCCGGTCTCCCTACATACCTACCTACTACCACTAATATCACCTTTACCTTCTATTATTGTTTGGGAATACCTAAACCTTTTTTCACACACTCATCATTCTAATAAGCATAATTTTAGTTTTAAACAAAAACCTTAAACATACTTACATATACATCATTCCCATCAAGTATAGTGCCATAATAAAACAAATTAAACTTTACGACACAGGAAGTATCCTAGTGTAAAGTTTATAGAACAAACCTCATATCAAATTAAAAAGTAAGTATCTTATTGCAAGTAAGATACCTACATATTAGTAAATGCTTAGATACCTACAGTTAAAACTAGCACCCTACGTCTAATGCAGACGGAATGATATGTGCGTATAAACTTACTTAAGAATTACAATACATTTTATGACATACGTCATCATTATAGTTTAAAATAAAATAAAGTTAAAAACTAAAACCCGACTACGTAAAAGTTATAAACAAGCGTTCAAAGATGTTCCGAATATATATTAGCGATTGAATATTATCCATCGTTGCATTTTCATACTCAGGTAGTCGGAGGCCTTTGTAGGTACATACAGAACTCCTAGCTTGGGGCCTCCGACTACCGAGTATGAAAATGCAACGATGGATAATATTCAATCGCTAATATATATTCGGAACATCTTTGAACGCTTGTTTATAACTTTTACGTAGTCGGGTTTTAGTTTTTAACTTTATTTTATTTGCCTCTTTTTAGTTATGTAGTAGCTACCAACCTGTGAAACTTTAGTACCATAAGTCCGCGGTTTCTGAGGCGTTTTTCCGGACTTAAAATTAGTCAATATCCTCTCCATAATCCTTGACTGCCTAGTTTGTTCAGCGGTAAATCCCGAGTTGGGCTAAAATTGTACCTAATTGATATTTCACTATCAAGATAAAACCACAGTAGCAGCTAGTAGTGATATAGGTACCCCCATGCCATCGGATTATGAGAGTGAGGGAATAGAGAGTGCACCTGTGTGGATAGTCTCCGATTGGGGGGCTCCGCCCTCCCAACCCCCCCTTTCTGTCTTACAGGGACGACGCCCTCTTAAGTCTCCCGATTGCTAGTTGATCTGTGTTCGCTAACATACTGCCTGTTGTAAATGTAAGTTGACATGTCCCAAGTAAATATTTTCTTTCAACCCCCGGCTTCGTTTCTTAACGTGTTTAGTGTTGTTTACTACTAAATCCTCCTATAGCCAGATATACCTAAATCTGTTTTGCTTTCTCCTGCAGCTTTCCCCTTGTCATTTTATATCTATAGTTTCTCAAGTAAAACAATATTAGTATCACACAATTTTACTAGCACATTCACTCTTTATTATAAATAAGTCTAGTACTTATGTTTGAAATTATAGTACGATTTGCGGTATTTACTAGTATTTTTCGATTGTGGTTGCCTTGTAAGGTGCTCGATGTTCCTCAATCTTCCATATTATGTTTTCTATTTCAACCGCACACAATTTATTACATTTTACATGCTATAGCTTAAGGAGGACGCGCAATGAAACGGCCACAACCCAAAACCCATCCACAAGATCACACACCGCATACTCGTAGCACTGGAAAAACTTTTAGTTTATCAAAATCGCAGTTGGAGAAAGGTTCCAGTGATGCCGCAGCGCAAACCGCGTTGCGGCATCACTGGAATCACTGTTGTTCCAGACGTTCTGATGACTCTTTCATCAATATGCCTCAAAGGATATGGAGTAAGGTTCAGGTGATGTCGTAACGATTCACCATCGCAACTCGCTGATGTGTCCCACGAATGATTGTTTGTTCAGTCACAAATTATAGAATTTCAAATATTTTTATCCAGTTTCGGGTTCATATTAAATATCTGATATGATATAAAATTATCAGATTTTGTTTTCCTTCATCTCTTGTTTGAAATATTTACATTTACATTGACAAAATAGAATGACGTATCGGTCATATTTGATAGGCATAGAGTTGATGAAAATAGGTCGTAGGTATTGTAATATTTCTCTATGGGGCCTGCGGCCTGCGGCTACGTAAACTTTATTACGCGTTTTGTAGGCTTATTCGGGGGCGGAGCCCCAAATCCTATAGCCTATAACCATCTGGGTATTGAGACGAATCAGTCGATACATAATTTGTTGAAATCGAACCAGTAGTTTCAGCGCTACGTGGGAACAAAGAAATTGGCCACATACATACAAACATACAAACATACAAACATACAAATATACAAACATACAAACATACAAACATACAAACATAGGGTGCTAACCTCATAACCCTCCCCTGTCGGTAGTCGGGTAAAAAAATATCACAATCTGGTGTATCGAAATGAGTATTGAACGTGTCAAATAAAATGCTAAAATTGAGAATTTACGACGTGGAACAAACTATAGTAAAACTAAACTAGTTACTATCCGAGTATAAGATAGTAACAATCAGTGCCTCTGCCGTTTTAATGACTTTTTTCACAGTAAAAATCACGGGCAAAATGCCAGTTGCCAGTACGCATAGAGAAAAACACGCTGCCTGGAACGTAAACAACGTCGTTGCAATATCTACGGCAAGTGCTGTGTATTCTGTGGGAAAAGTCTGCACAAAAACCATGCAAGTGTGCGTGGTCAGTTTAATCCACGTAAATGCGTTTAACTTGGTATGGTTGCCAGTGTTGCCGCAATAAAATTGTCACCTGATGTTTAACTTCTATTCGGCTAAAAACGATACAATTACTATCAAAAATCAACATGCTGTTTTTTCCGGTTTCGGCGGGACTAGAACCCGCGCCCCACGTACGGGTGTGCTCTAACCAACTAAGCCACGAAACCCTAGTCGGTTCAACCGAAAATCTTTGGGACCTCTTACGGACTATATAGCGCCGGTGGCTCCACCTACAGGGGTAACATTACAGTTTAACCAAACCTTATTTCATTTCTTAGAGTTACCCAAAGTGCGGATAAGCACTATAACAAAAAACCTTAGGCTGAATCTTTACAGGATACTAGTTAAGAATTATATTATCATTTTCATATTAAAGTAGGAACTAAAGCAATTATTTCTTATTTTCGCAGAGCTGGAGCCGGTGCGAACGGGATATTCACAAGAAGACTGGACTTCTCCACTTTCAACCATCTCCCGAAGCACAAAGTCAATTCATATCAGATCAAGGTAAGTCCCGTAGTACTAACTAATCTCTTCAAAGTTTAGCAACCGGTCGATTCAGAAAATTCAGAGTATTCGTAAATGTGGGTTAATGTGCGGCGAAAAGAGTATGAGATTGAGAGTATGCAACCCAACCGTTTTTTAGGGTTCCGTACCCAAAGGGTAAAACAGGACCCTATTACTCCGATGTCCGTCCGTCTGTCTGTCTGTCTGTCCGTCTGTCACCAGGCTGTAATCTCATGAACCGTGATAGTTAGACAGTTGAAAATTTCACAGATTACGTATGAAAAAAATGAACCGATGAGCGGTGAAATAGTAAGTGTCACTTTTTTTTGGCTTTTTTGGCACTTTAACGCATTGACGAGTAAAATTCGGACGTAATTATGTATAAAAACTACGACAGAACCCATACCATTTTATATTAAATAAAACGTCAAGTGCGAGTCGGACTCGCGCACCGAGGGTTCCATATAATTGTAAAATCTTGCCAAATATCATGATTCTAGGTCAACGAAAGTAGGTACTCTGTAGGTTTTTTTCCACAGCGATAATCGATGTATAAACTAGAAATTTACGGTTTTCGGATTTATGCCTTTACTTTGGCTATAATAACTTGTTTCTTGCCAAATTTTATGATTTTAGGTCAGTGGGAAGTACCCTATATGTGTATGTGCGCATGTGATTCCGTTTGAAATTCCAAAAAAATCGGGCGTTATAGGGCTGTAACTTTTGATCACCTTTACTTAGACGTTTGATTTATATCACGGAACTCAGAGGTTACGGACCTGAGTATTTGATGTTAATTTCAACTCAATCCCTCCACGCGTTCCTGAGAAAGAGGGTTGAGAGACGAACAGCAAAGTGATCCTATAAGGGTTCTTTTTTTCCTTTTGAGGTACGGAACCCTAAAAAATTGCATACAAATTCATTTGAATGAAACTCCAGCTACATATCAAAATTTAACGGTATCTCTATTATTCCTGAACAAGACACATCAGACCTTCATCATCACAAGCAAAAAAAAAACCTCCGTCTGGACATTAGAAGGGCACTAAAAATGTATTTACTGCTGAAAAGTCAAAGGTAAAAGTTTACTTTTGTTGTCGAGCTATAAAACCAGCGGGTGACACTTTTCGCGATAAACCCCTGTCAAGGTGGCGCCGGGGTGGTTCCGACCTTTCAACCGTGTTATTTATTTGATACCTACATTTCGTTGCGTTTGAGACAATAATGACATTTTGTAGCCACGTCGGAATTAACTTCTGAAATAGCTCCTTCTTCTGGACCTTATCGGGGTCGGCAAAACATGTATTTTTCTTCCACTCTCGTCAACCTCAACAGCCTATAAACGGTCCACTGCTGGACGCAGGCCAGCACTCTCGTCTATCAGCCGTTATATCCATACCTTGCGAAACAGCTTATGGTTTAAAATTGGAAGGAAAATGGCTGTCAACTTTTACTTTGGATAAAAGCGTAAATCGAGAGCTCTTAGAAAGAGTTAAAAAAATATACGTTTACAGAAAGTTCAACATTTCAGTCGCGATTTCCGAGATCTTTTGCATCAATAGATAAGATCAAGTTTTCTAGGCTTCCATTAATTCTTAACTTTCCAACTAACCGTCGTGTCAGCCTTGAGTTATTGTAGAAATTAGTTAAACTCTCTAAAATAGAGTAATACAAATTACACAAGTAGATACAAATAAATTTTAAACCTCACAGACATAACAAGGGCAATGGCCACAATCAGTGACAGCTTAGATACGTCCAAGACTAATTCCTAAGAAGTTACTTGGTTCCAGTTATCTATCGACTAATCCATTAGGCATCACGCGAGCTTGTTTTAGACCCGTCTGTCTGTCGCACACATCTTGTAAACTTACCTACAGTTCGATCAATTAGTGTATTTTCGTCTGGGATAAGAATGCTGTCTACCCTTAGTCAGCTTGATTCAAATTGATTGGTTTGGTATCAAATTTAAATTGAAGGATCAAGGCACTTAAATCAAAGCTGAATTATTTACTTCAAAATATTAGCAGAGTCGGGAGTTTTTAGACCTTTGTCATTGTTCTTTATCTCTACTGTATCGGTATCGCAACCATAATATTTATTTCTATAAGTACTACAAGATAAAAAATTTTTTTGAGAGTATTTGTTTAAGCTGATTGACCAAAAAAAGCAGTAATAAACTTAAGAATGATAAGACCGTAAGAAAATAAATAAGTTCCCAAAAATTTTCATTTAGAGATACCCAAAGTGCGGGGGGTAAGCACTATAACAAAAAACCTCATGATGAGACCGCTTGTACAATTCTGCAATTGTCTGCAGTGTATGCGCCTGCGACGATATCTAATCTCTCAGGCCTTGGGCTCGTTGTCAGCGGTCATTCCCCTTCGCCATCATTCTATTTTTACACGCAACTTGTTTATTTATTACTCACATAAATACGTACGATACTTTATACTTATTACAGCGATTGAATTATTGTTACGGTGTCAAGGGCTACGGGTTTTATGCAGCCATTCTCTGATAGTGAGAAAGTTTTATGCACTTGTGTTTGTACTCATAACTTTTTATTTATTTTAAATGTGAAATAAGTTATAAAAGTAATGTATAAAATAATATATATTTAATAAATAAATAGGCTTAGGTTAACCCCAGCTTATTATTTGTCTAAAACAGAAGCAATAAACTTTTCGATAAAAGACAAGACGCGCGTGAAGCCCAAGCCTGTTCAGCTTATACATAGTTTCAGACAGGTACCGTTTTACAGTAAATCGGTACCTAATTTGGACTTCTGTCTGAAACTATTAACGGGCCAAATATGCATACCGGCAAAGACAATAGTGCTACAAGTAGAATGAAGTTATCGTAGGCACAAGTACAATTCCTTTTATGTCAAATTGATTCAAATACAAACTAGCAAGCAAGCCATTGTTATTTTCCATAATAATCAGCAATAGACAGACAATTGTAATTTGTATTTATTATCACAACACAATAAACATAATTACATTAACAATGGCAGGTAGATGCAGTTCATTCTGCCCTATACATTATCCTGCCCAGTTGAATTTATTCTAATGAAGCTAATGCAAACTCTGATAGTGACATAGTGCTACAAGTGGTAGTGGTAAAACCGATAACTGACTGGGTAGAGTCATTTGAATAAGGTTCTCGTGCGATTGTGACAATCCGGGTGCTACTAAAAGCACCAAATTGGTAGCAAACGTCAGACGGAAAGTTGCTAGCACGCTACGTAATTTAAAGCAGTGGAAAACATTCCGCTCACTTAAATATCGCGTAAATAACTTAGTATTGTCTTGTCTGCTGGGCTTTGCGTGACGCTGTTCAGTTCGTTGGGGAAAATTCATAATTCTGATTCAGTTTGCTTTACAATGCTTACCATAGCACCTTGGAATTGCGTTCGCATTTGAAATTTCATGAATGTTATTTTGGTTGCCTCACCATCTGTTCATACAAAACCTGGTTACGCTGTGTGTTCTGTCGAGATCAAAATCAGTCAATAATTCTGTCAAGGAAATTCTATTGCAACGCCACTCAAAGGTGAAACGCGAAACTCCGAGGAACTATCAATATAGTGAGCGGTTAACGTGATTGATAAGAGACATAGTCACATCTCAAGTTATGTCACTGTTTCCAACTGCAGCTGCGTCTTATTGCGTCGACATAGAGGCGATTTTAGGTGGCTTTCGTTCTGCAGCATCGTTAAAGCGAACAGCTCCTATTTATGGTGTCTTGGTGTACGGCTGTCTACCAGCATATTGATTGGTACGACCGGTTCTTAAGGCTAAGATTCCGCTGGCTATGTACGAAGTGACATCACATTTGCTCCGTATGGTCATTCTCAATGTTGACAACGAATCTTTGAAATGCTGGCAAAAAATTGCAACTTGACAACTTTGTGCTGCGTTGCAAGCATTATCGTGAATGTAGGTACTTATTCATGCTTACGTCTGTTTTCACAAACAGGAGAGATGTACATAACTATAAAAACCATTGGAATCTTGAATTCACGTCATTCATGGTCATGTTGTAATTTATTTTAGCTCTTCTATAGGCTCCAAACACCTCACTCCCATCCCACATACTAACATTTTCACACATTTTACGACCATACCTATCTATATTTTAGGGAATCTCTATAAAATCTATGATTTCGTGTGCGTTATCAAATTGCCAATCTCGTGTTCAGACGGTATCACCACATGATCAAACATTTGGCTAACGAGCTCAACTACTTCATACGATGGGAATTAATTAGTCTGCTACATTGAAATTAACTAGTCAGTGCTTTGAATGAAATAACAAGGGCTGGCAGATTACGCTTTCGCTCAGAATTCCGAGTTAAATGTCTTTAATGTTGATGTAAAATCTTATAAAATCACAGTATGGACTCTGACCAAAGATTTCAATCGTTAGATGGGCCCCTACTCACGGCGAGTTGTTGCCACGCGAAGGGAGATAGCTCGCTCACTTGGATTTTTTCCTTCCGCTGTCGGTTGTTGCGACCGTACTGCACAGATTGCACACTTAGGCATAGACACATCTTCTATTTCCTAACCCTTATTTTTTTTAAAGAAAGTTTGTGCAATATGATTGCACAATAAATGGTAATAATAATAATTAGGTTTATTGTCAATAACACTATTTTAAACTACTCATTAGGTAGTGTGCGACTGTCGGCTTTTCCACGCACACATTCAAACATTTTAATTTTAGGGCAAATAGAACATTTATTTTTTCATTGAAGTTTCTGCACTATAATTGCACTAAAAATGGCAATAATAACAGTTAGGTATATTGACAAAAACACTAATTTTAACTACTCATTATTAGTGTACTGTGCGTGCGTCGAATTCAAAGATAATGCCACAGTTTTTGGTCTCGGGCGCTCTGCGCTCGGCGCTTCTAACGATTCAAATCTTATTCTTCGCTCGAATGAAAATCGCGAGTGCGCGCGAGTTGGCACCTCCCAGTTCCAGGTCGATTAAGTTATTTACTAATGGTTTAACCTTTGCGTTAAATGAATTTACTTATAGCACTGTCATCACTTAATCAGCTAATATTTACACCTACACCTATTTCTTATATTTTCACATAGAGCACAAGACTTGACGCAGAAGTTTTAAGTTAATTAAGTACTTAAATGCATGCTAGGAGTTCAAGACAAAACACAACTTAATCCATCGCTGCAAAATCACTACTCAATTATGAGAAGCACCATTTTTAGGATCCTTACCTATTGATGGTTTCTAGACAGTAGGTAAGATACCATAGCGTACGAAAACGTTTCAAAACTCAACAATAATTATTTTCTACCCAATATTAGGTACATTCTGATGTCACCAGCTATGAAAACAAAGTGTTCAGAGCACGTAGAAGATGAGCCCGCGGTCGCCGAGTAACCGATCCGTGCAACCCGATATGCCACTGACGCCACTCAAGGCTTCCCATGCGGATACATAGGTACATTAGGTACGCTATTTTTGCGAATTGTCTTACTTACTATGTTTTTGTCATATTATTCGCTTTGACAGCTTCTTTATCGAATAGTTCATTACTGAAGGGTTTTCCCGTCGCGGAAATCTTTCACGGATACGCTGATGAACTGCTTCCAAACTTGTCTTCCATCTCTCTCAGGTCTTCAGACTAAGTGAGTCCCGTTACCGTCTAAATTTGGTTAGACTAGAGCGGGTTGGTAAGTGTCCTCTTAATTACATTCAAGACAGCTTAAAATAACGAAGAGATCAGATCATCATCATTATCGTTTACAGCCTGTTCTCATCCACTGCTGGGTAGGGATCGGATCAAAGTAGAAAGACGAATAGTAGCGTACAACTTCCAACTTCTTCTCCTTCAAACTTAGAACATTAAAAAAAGGCTCGTCGAGCTATCTTTATTTGTCAAACAAACGAACCCACGCGTTTTACTCCAGAGTATTCAATACTAGGTATCGTATTTAGTGTTTTTCATGTTTATAATTTGACGAGTAATTCCAGAAACTCCCCATTGCAAACAAACTTTACCTCTACACTAGTTGATACTGAGGATGTTTCATAGTAACAGACAAAACATCAGTAACTGATGTTTAGAGTCGTACAATACTAGTACAAACCCATGTATGAGAACCAGTCAGACATAGTAGACGTGAGTTACGCTGACGTCTCGCATTTTCATCACAAGCTGATACAAAATGCATCTCGATTTTCTCAACGGACCGTAAATGGCAAGAAATGAGAAAGTAGCCGGCTAATAGATACAATAGGGCAGCTTAGGTCCCGCCGATCAACTTTCCTCCTCAGCAAAAAACTTGAAGAATGATAGAACGCGTGCAATAAGTTCTTATCGGCACAGATACCGGCAGTTTCATAACTATCAATGTAATCCGTTTAACTGATGTTCGAGTGTAATAGAAAAACTCGGGGAATTCGCGGGCCGCTACAATGTCGTAAGATTCTTGCGTGGCCTACGTCCAGCTTTCGACATGAGTAGACAAGCCCTTTAAAAGGTAAACAGGCGTGCGAACTTTATGCGACCCGCAAACTTGCGAGAGCGTTTCGTGAGCCGATCAACTTTTTTTATAAATCGAAACATGGATACTGCAGGCGGTTGCAGGATATTATTACCGTACAAGGTGCCAGTACGGAGCGGGTTTTTGCGGCCATCTCTTAGTTGAATTTCAATCTTGAATCGCGCCATGTTTGCGTACATTTAGCAGTCGTTTCGTCGAACGTTTCGTATCGACTCTCATAATTTGGCGGGTGTGTTGAAACTTTTATGGCTTGAGGATTGTAATAAAACGGAACGTTTCACTGGATTTTTAGAGTTTATTTTGATAGCTGAGTAAAATTAGAGTTGATGGTAGAGAGTTCGGCTGAAAGCTAGCTGTTTGTGCATAGGTAATGTGTCTGTCTGTACACGCGTAGGATTGCCAGTAATGCCGGTTTCCGCCTACGTTAGCCGGTTTTAGTTTGACAAGTAGCGAGTATAAGTACAATATTTACTGAAGAAGTCTTCGGCCACGTCCAAACAAAACTACTGTACACTGTAAAACCATTTTAGCAGCAAAAGTTAAAATCTTTTCAATAAATTTTGTAATAACGACGTGAAAAACCGTGCCGGGGAAAAATAACACAGCAGTAGACGCAATTTTACCGCCCCGAGACTCGGAAACTCTCAAGGCAATTAAAAAAGCAACTTAGTATCTGAACTTTCCATTCCTTCTAGTTTAATTGAATTCAAATATGAATTATATCGGAGGACCTAATGGCGTTATATTGCCAATATTTACTGAATAGAACTAGGGCGTTCATTGAACTCGTTACTATTATTATCTCTAGGTATAACTACGCTAATGTTGTTTGGAAAACATAAGCTTACTGGCTGAAATAGCTGTTTTAATGGAGGGATTAATAATTCATAAACTTGTGAATAAGTTGTGAGGTAGTCTGCGTAGATTGGCAGTTTGATTTGTTACCACGTGTATAAATCTTGTTATTGACGTTTAATTTGAACGGTGTTTTCAGTGTTCTACAAATAGGTAAAATGAGATATTTAATCCCTAGTTCATTAAAAACAACGGGTATAGTAATCCTTTCGTTAATACAGGATATAAAGATGAATCTCCTCTTTTCAAATCACCCCTGCCGGGTTAAATTACGTCATAAATTAAAACGCCATATATATTTTGTTAAACCAATGAATGGGTTAAAAATAGACGTTGTTCTAGACACGCTCCTGAGTGTTTAGTATGGGCTGTGCCCATTATCTTACGAATACTTCTTTCGTTTTCGAGTTCTTCCTATACATTTAGTGCATTGCGCCCCTACCGGATCGAGAGGAACTACTTTTCGTAGAGTGACAACGATCCAATCGTTTCTTACTAACTCGATTGTACAATGATTTTGAGTGATTAGTTGCACTTTGACATGACACCGGCAGTCACCTTTGCGGCATTGATATCATAAAAGTAAGTAGATAGAGCACTACCAATATAGCTCAGTCATAGAAATGCCTTCAATTAGTGCTTAAAAACAAATAAGAACACACAGGAAAACATTTCACTCGGTACTTGCACTAATCTAAGTATTTCTTTGCGATCTATGAACGTACCAATTCTAACCCAGACACGTCAATCATAGAGGTAAAACACGCTCACTCAACAATTATCTTTATTTCGAAGGCAAAAACAATTCTATGAGTTGACAGGCATAATTATAACTTCAGTGCTTTCACGCATACGATCGCATGAATACGAATAGGAAAATGAGACGTAGGTACTTGTCGCATTTTTTTGACTACACTTCGTTAATTGCTTACTATAATATGAATATTATATAATATTCTAAACCTTTTTCACCTTTTTGTGTAAACATCAATGGTTCTCTATTACCCATAACGAAGATTTTTTGTATTTGGACTTTACTATCTATGCTAATAACTCTGTGATTCACAAATCAGTCAATGTTATTTCAATAAAGTTGTTTTCCTTCATTAGCTCGTATATACTATCTGCCCACTGCATGCACTTCACCTCATATTGAACAGTATAATTTTTTTCTCCAATTTATGTAGTAAATAAACATAAATCGGCTTCGTGCTGGTTGCTGCACGAAAAAAAACACGATGCTACTGAGCATCGTTTCTATCTATATCTGTACTATTTACTCGCTGGCGGTAGCGAGCAGGCCTCGCATTTCCGTTTCAAGTAAATTTTCGTAAAATTTATAAATTTTTCGTCCTAATCTAGTAGGTATACTTGTGTAAACCCTATCTGGCTAACCCTGAAGTCGGGCGGGGGTCGACGCTCGCGCACGACCCACTTACAGCGCACGATGCCGATGCAGCAGCGGCGCAGTCGCAACGCTTGCAAATCTCTACTGCAGGGTTGCCACTAGAACCGGCATTTCAATGAGCAAAATCTTTAAAAAAAGTAACAAATAAACACGACAATTTGACATTAGAATTTTTTATATTCCTGCTGCGGAACAAATGAGTAGGCACCTAATGGAGAAAACTTCATCATATATCATAAAGGCATTTTTTTCTCAAAACTTCTTAGACTATCAAAACCGGTTTGCATAAATTAATGTTTTAATAATGTGACTTTACACAGCTAGAAAATCCATATCTTATCTTGAAATGGGTAATTACTTACCTATACCTATTAGAATAATAGTCTCAATTTTAGCTTCCCACGGCTTAAATTTGAATCATAAATAAACATGAATTTATAACATTATTGATTTTAAATGCCATTCAATTCAAGTAAATAAAAAAAAACTATGACACTTATTCACGACAAAAATGATAAAACATTACGCTAAAGAAAGCCTTAATTCGAAGTCAGTTTTTGGGCGAGCCTTGCTGCTATAATCTAATCATGAATCGAAATTGCCGATTTAGGCTCCGATAGGAATAAGAAGGTCGTGGTTTATCTCTATCAAAAAGCTTTACAAGTTTCTTCGTCAAGTCGCTTCTCTACTTATGTCTACATACCGAAGCGACAGAAATCAAAAATATCGCTATATCCGTGTTTTATTTTAAGAATTGTACCTTTTCTAAGCCAAAATTTTTGTATTTATGGAAATATAACAATGTTTGATTTGATTCTTAGATCAATTGTACCATCTCATCCTGTGGAAACTAACAGTTTAGACAATTTACAAGTCTACTGAATATTTTCGTTCAGGTATTGCTTATAATAATTATTGTGTAGTGGATATTAAAACGAGGATTTTATTGCAATCATAGACTGCATATTTGTCTAATCGCATAAACAACTCTAAAGTAAAATATATTCGCCCATAACTAACCGATTCGTTTGACAACCCTAGCCATTTGGGTTCGTAACATCGAGTAATGGCTGCCATATTCTGCGATTTGATTTGTTACGTCGCACGCTATTACCTGTTGGCATAGGTTCAAATTCAAATGCTTTTGTTTAATAAGTAGGTAATAACTGATTTTAATAATGAATATTTCATTCAAGTACTCTAAGGCACAAACATTCGACGCAAGCGCATAGTGAAGTGAATCGATTTGTGCTATTGATTCTTTTGTAATAATGTTAAGCTTGGGTCATGCTTGTTACTTGGCGTTACTTGTGTTATGTCATGGTAAATCAATTTGATGTTTTCTTTGACGAAAATGGTATATTAATACCATTATGGTAAACTATTCTTGTTTCTCAATAATAGTTCATTGAACCCAAAACATTTATGCATGTTATGTAATTTGTAATTTGCCGGCACTTTGTTTTCATTTCCATCGCTTACCAGTTCTATCTTATAGTGACGGTTTTTATAACTTATGGTGGGACTGAACCTCTAAGTTCCCATACAAACGTACTATTCTATTCATTTGCAAACTACGTCACCGATTGTAATGAAATTTTGCATACATAATCGAATAAAAAATAGCGATGCTGGTAGCCTTTTAGTTTTTCAAAATACTTTATCACCATTAAATTAGAGCGAAAGTAATAAAATCGCTTGAAAATCTTCGATCAAAAATTTCCGGCTTTGCCAGGCCGCGAACTACTTATTTTTGATCGAAGTTGAAAATGGATAAAAATTAATTTTCACTCTCACTTGATGATGATAAAGTATTTTGAAATACTAAAACGATACAAGCATCGCTATTTCTTCATCATTCATCCGATTATGTATGTAAAATTTCATTACAATCGGAGACGTAGTTTGCAAATGAATCGAAGAGTACGTTTGTATAGGAACTTAGAGGTTCAGGCCTGCAGGGTCTTCTTAAGACTTGTCATAAAGAAAAATATACTTGCGTGATTATTCTGATTGCACCCATCCAGTTTCCTTATAAGGATCAATTACTATGCTTAGATAACTATTAAATTACACACACTATGCTGATAGAAGTACAACCTTTATCTAATTGTGAGGCGTGTTAAGTACTTACAGAGTTATTGCCTTAGCAAATTATAATAACCGGTACACAGTCTTGTTTCTTATTCTCTATGGAGTGTAATAGTTTTGTTTACAAGTGGTAGCGAAACACGTTAAATTACTATTATAGAAGATGCGGTAGAAATATCTACCAATATCACCATGGTGCGGATTTTTGTGCGGGAAATACATGTGCACATACACATGTATTTCCCGCACAAAAATCCGCACCTTCTAAATTATTTGACGACCTCTGTGGCGCGGAGGGCGAAGGTCTGCCTGTGACGCAGGAGGTTGCGGGTTCGATTCCCTCCTCGGGACAAATTTCTGTACGATCTGCAGACATTTGTTCAAGGTGTTCTGGTCGTTTTCTATGTATAATAAAAAATATCTATCTATGTATTATATTATGTATATCAGTTATCAGTAGTACCCATAACATAAGCAGAGCTTGTTATGGGTACTACTTGGGCTTAACGTTCCTTTTCATATCTTGATTCAAGTCCAATCTCATTTGTTTTATAGACTGGCAATTTTATATGCTTTTTTGATCAGAACTGTCCTGTTTTTTTTATTACCGTTCGTAAGTATTTCGAACTATTATTTCTATTTCATCGTTATTCATAGCTTTGACCTGGCTTTGACTTTATAAAAAGTCTTGTCTGAGTAGAACATACTCACAATCCAGTTACGGTATTTTATTCCGTTAAGTTACTTTTGTTTTGACTCCTGAAACCGTTTCATTATTTAAGGACGCATTAAATTCACATGTACAAACGAACATTAAATATTAGTATGTATAACTAGCTGCTGCCCGCGGCTTCTCCCGCGCTTTTCATGTATCCCATTTTTCGGGTCAATATATAATCAACAACACTCACAAATAACGTGACATTCTATTAGTAAAAGAATTATCAAAATCAGTTCAGTAGATCCAGAGATTACCTACAACCTCACTTACTCACAAACGTTAGCTCTTTATATTAAGAGTACAGTACTTATAGATTTGAAATTAAATTCCAATGCCAATGTGTGCGTTCGACTTCATTCGTATCGAAGTAGGTTAAAATGTTGCATATCAATTGTTTACTAGTAAAACAATATTCAATGAATATAAACACGTGAACGTGACCTACCCAACGTACATCTACTTGTGAAAATTGTTGCAGTTAGGTCACGCTTACGATCGCCTTCTAGAATATGCAAAAACCACGTATTTATCGACGACGCAATTATGAAAAGTAGCAACGCACGTATCGAATGTACTGGCATTGTTGATTGTTGATAATCAACATACCTGCGAGCCTTCGATATAACAGGTCCTTACTCAACAATGAGATGTAATCGTAGAGTTATTCTACGACTTTGACTACATCAATTCAAATGACTCTATTTATAGAACTTCAATTACTCTTTTTATACAGTGGAAATAGCAAAGGATTTGTAAAGTAAATGTAGCTCGTTTTTGAGTAGAAGCGGGAATTAAGGCCTTCGATATAACAGGTCCTTATTCAACAATGAGATGTAATCGTAGAGTTATTCTACGACTTTGACTACATCAATTCAAATCAAACGACTCCATTTATAGAACTTCAATTACTCTTTTTATACAGTGGAAATAGCAAAGGATTTGTAAAGTAAATGTAGCTCGTTTTTGAGTAGAAACGGGAATTGAGGCCTTCGATATAACAGGTCCTTATTCAACAATGAGATGTAATCGTAGAGTTATACTCGTACTATGACTTTGACTACATCAATTCAAATCAAACGACTATTTATAGAACTTCAATTACTCTTTTTATACAGTGGAAATAGCAAAGGATTTGTAAAGTAAATGTAGCTCGTTTTTGAGTAGAAGCGGGAATTGAGGCCTTCGATGTCCTTACTCAACAATGAGATGTAATCGTAGAGTAATTCTACGACTTTGACTACATCAATTCAAATCAAACGACTCTGTTTATAGAACTAACTTCAATTACTCTTTTTATACAGTGGAAATAGCAAAGGATTTGTAAAGTAAATGTAGCTCGTTTTTGAGTAGAAGCGGGAATTGAGGGGATCGCGAGACGACCATTATCTGTATTGTTATTGCCGGCATTCCAGTAATGAACCGCTCGTTCTCGTCCTTTTATATTACCGCTTCTACTCCCTTTACTCACTGTAATTTCGCTCGGCTTGATTTCACTCCACCTTATCGGTTTTGCGCTCTAATTAATTCCTTTATTTTGCGACCGCATCGCTTTTACCTCGGATTTCAATTTTAAATCTTTAAATATTTCGAGTTGAATTGCGTCAGTATGCATGCTGATGAGAGCGCAGCGGCGATATTAGCTTCTCGAGTGCCTTTGGAAATATTCCCGCAATCCCGACTCGGGACGCTCTCCAGCGGTCGCGTCATCGCACTCGAAACGGCGATTTACATGAAAACTTGGTGAAATATTCACATCAGCTGCCGATTGTCACGTTATTGAGATGTTGAAACTTTCTCCGGCGGGGTTTGTGCATCTTATTTGCATAATGAGACGCTTCGCATTGTACTGCAGCATCAACGGCTTATTATCGCACCGCTCGAGAATTCATTTCCTTCAGACAAAGAAAATGCTTTTTAGTGTTCGTGAGCTCGTGACGTGACGGAACCCGAAGATATTTCAACTTTCGCCCACAAACCGGGCGCGGAGGTGAAGTTCAAGACTATTTATAAAGGAGGCGAGCCTTGGCCGGGTATTGATCGACCAGAGCACGCATACCCGGCGTGTTACGGTAGGTTAGTAAGCCTGACTCCCGATCGTAGCTCCCGGAACGGAACGAAAACAGCCGAAATTTTACATCCCCGGCCGGTATTGATCGTTCTTGACATTGAAATCGAAATAGACGCAAACAGCTGGGAAGTAAGGGTGCGTGTACTGCCGCGTCCTCACGCGATCTCCTGGACCAGACAAGCGGACGCTAACAGACGTCTCTACAAATTCCCTTGCCAATTTTCCTTTTTAATCGACGCTACAACAGACAGATTCAAGTTAGCCACTGGATATTTGATTTTAAGCGTCCATTAAAGTTATTCATCGGTGTTGAGAGCAAGTTGAACGTTTCTAACGTCTAGTAATTATGCACGAGAGCCCTAAGACGGGTTCTGCGGCGTTCTAAAATCTCATTTATATTCAGTGCGGTCGGAGTTTGAATGTTATCTGAAATCCGTGTTTAGGTGTTGGGCGGGATTGCTCTAATCTCGAAACTAAACACATTGTTCAGTTAGCCCCAGCTTTGTTCTTGCGACGTTCGGGTCTCGGGGAGCTGCGGAGATTCTATATTCGGACGAAATAATCCTTGAACTTGTTTTCCCGGCTCTGTTTGTTGCATTATCACTTGAGCAAATAATGCAGCGAGGATGTCTGTGTTTATTTTAAAACGGAAAAACATTTATTATGGCACCGTGGCGTGGTTACAACGAACGCAATTACTCGGATAAGATTAAAAACTTCCTGCAAAGTCTTATCATGTAGGGCTACGGTTGCGACAGTTGTTTTCCTGCTAGGTTGGGAATATAAGTTATTTCTATCAGCCATTGTTGGTAGAAAGGGCCCGCTATCCCTTCGGAAACTACTTTCTTATCACACACGTATTTCCTGAGACATTGACGATCATTGACAAGCTCAGTGCGTTTCCTGGACAAGTTCTGCTCGATATTAATGGCTTATATCAAGCTCATAACTCTCTTTTATCATAAAAAGTAATAGCGGGCGGTTTCTGATTTCTTTTTAGATGCGATAATTAATAAAGCAGGCTGTGAGATACATTTTATGCGATTTTTTAATGACTTCTGTGGCGGCGGACGAAAGTCGGACGCAGGTTACGGGTTCGAATCCCACCTCCGGACAAATCTTTGTACGATCTGCAGGTATTTGTTCGGGTTTTTTTTTATGAAGTGTATTGTAGGTATTAAGTAGGTATCTTGTACCCAAAAAACAAGTTCTGATGAGATGATGCTGTATGGATTGTGCAGCATTATCAGGAACTACTTAGGGTCAGACGGTATTGTTCGCGCATTCAATGACCCGTAATTTCATAAAATATCTGCTATTCAGAGACTCTTGAACAAATTGGTTGAGGGTAGAATCATTCTTTTCCGTCGCTGAAAAAAAACGCGGGCAGGAAAGTTCCTGTACATTTCCAAGTAATAAAAGGTTTTCTTTTACCTTCTCTTGCATTCTAATACATCAGTGTTCTTATTAAAAAAACATGTAGAGTCTTGGAATATTCTTTGTGATTTGTATATATCCAAAAATATAGGACCTGGGACAGGTGCGTTTTTACTCTATGCTTGTAACACAAATCAACTTTTCTAATGTCATTGTTCTGAAAAGCGATATTTTTTATTTTTAGGTTTTTGTTATTACTGTGCGTAAGCCCTCGCATTCTGGGTAGTCTCCAAGAAATTGAAAAAAGTCCCAATTTATTTTTATTTGCAAGGAGTCGCCGAAATCGATTTTTTTTTTGAACTTTTTCATTCTTTAATATGGTCGCATGTGTTAATTTTGTCTCAGTTTGTCCACTTATTTTACTGTACCACGGTATTTTTTCTTTCCAAACAGAGCCAGAAGTCATTTCAAATCCAATCAACTCCAATATAATCTCTAAAGCTAAGCCAAGGCGGGTTTCTGAATACAGATCAACTCAATAAAATTATTCCATTACGGCATCTATGATAGAAAATATTTATAAATAAAAAATGCGATGTCTGGCTTTTCTTGAGAATCACGGCTCCAAGTTAAATAAGTGATCAGCGCCGTCGAGACGTGACCAGCAAGAGAATGTCACCTGTGGAAGTCATTTCTTTTTGCGTCTACGACACCGTTCTATGATACGGATTAGCTAAACAGCTAAACTCACAGTTTTTATTTTTATTTATTTATTTTTATAGTAGCACAAACTAAAATTTAATTGTATGATAAATATGGAAGTGCCTCGCCAACCGTAGACAAATCAAAGGCAATTTCAAGCGTAATCAATCGAACAACGGGTTGTATTGAATTTTTTATCAATCGCGACATGTCTAGCCCGACGCCAGCTGTGAAAAATTCAATTTGCATTATAATGGTAAACGAATCGCACCAAATGTCAATTCCATTACCAATATATTTTAAAAACAATTGCCAGTTAAAAATTTAAAATAGGAATGCATTGTGAAGGTCGGTATTGGTTCGGGAAGCGGCGGCAAACCCGCTAATCGATCGCTGTCTGTGTGCACAGTTCACACTGGCTGTTGAAGTACTCTCTCCCATTTTATCCCAAGCAATTTGCTATAACCCATCCCTCTCGTTTCGTTATTCACCGGCTCTAACTAGACTACCGGGTGGAGTCTGCCTCCCGTGCTCTCCGTATTTAGATACTGCACTATCTAATTTATGTTTTAAATTGTCCGCTTTTAAAGTAGTTAGGACGGGACGGTAACGGCTATATCTACGGTTATCGTCATGACCGTGCAAGCGGTAATGGGCTATATCATTATAAATTTGTCTGGCGAGTTTAGACGACACCTGTTATGAATGTGAATCTAACCTCATAGTTTTAACCTCTATCGTTGGCTGTATCGGTATTTAACTTAGGTGCTGTGCGAAAGGTTCAATGGACATCAACTTTCAATTGTGGCGGGGCCTTGGCACGGGATCTAGTCGCCTGCTTAGGAATAGTTGTGGCATTTGGTTTCGCAGTGTTGCCAAATTAGTCAGGTTTACGCCAGATTTAACGAGTTTTCGTTGCAATTGGAAACTAAAGTATCTAGCGTATACAGTTTAGGGCCGTACGCATAACATTAACTTTTATAGCTTCGCATAATCCAACAACATTATTCTGTCGTAGCTGTTTGCTATTCGAAATCTAGTGTTTTTTCGCATACTTTTCACAGTTTGAAGTAATGTTAATAGCATATTTGGCCAAAACGAGTTGGCAACACTTAGTGCGCCAGCGCAGTCTGCTTACATAACGCACCTGCCATATCGGGCAGTACCACACCTCACGTTCACTTGCTCATTCTATGAATTACTTAAAGGTCGTAGACCCTTGTTTAATTCAACTGATTGCAACCTCGACAACAATCAAGTATGATTTAGCTATTGCCTCTAGAAAACCCATTTGTTTGTTGTCCAAGGAAAAACCAAGAAAGAGGTAAATGAACACAAGAAAGGAGTATGTACCTTGAGTTATTTTACTCTAGGTTAACTATAAGTCATAGTAAAACACTGTTTTAACCGGATTGATCGCGTATATTTTATATTTTGTTTATAACCTGACGTTTCGGTTAAAACAGTGCTTTATTATGAGTTCTCGCGAAAATAACCTTAGAATATTATAAGTCGTAGGTATTGTAAGTCGTATAAATATTGACCTCTAGCTGCTGCCGTCGGTTTTACTCGGGCTTTTCAAGTATCCTATGTCTGTCCCCGATATACTATTTACCTTCCTGCCAAATGTCATTAAGATCCGTTCAGCCGTTTAGGCGTGAGAAGGTAAAAGACAACCAACAGGTACTTTCGTATTCATAATATTAGTAAGGATAGATGGATAGTCAATTTACTATACGACTTACCTATGGCATCATCATCATCAACCTATATGAGTCAACTGCTGCTGGACATAGACCTCCTCGTACTCTGTGTATCTATGTATTTTGTATTCAATCAATAGTAAGTAGCGTGCTTAATTATTAGTGCTTCAAACGGGTATTTATCGCGTATAGGTACAAAATTAAAAAAATATTAAACAAGGCTACTGAAGTAATACGCATCTAAAATTTGATTTTGTTTTAATCCTATTGGCGGCTACATCTATAAAAAATATGTTATATATCCGTTTAACGGCATAATGGCAGTATGAAACGATCCATGCTAACGTTATTAATTTGACTTACAAAACTCCATCCTGTTTACTTCGCATCACATACGACTATAACGCTATATATAACGCGTATAATCTATAACTCTTCGAAATATTCCAGTACTGTATCGTGTTCCAACGCTTACGTCATAGTAAGCACAAGCAACAATGTAAGGTGGCGAGACAATAAATCTCGGTGGGCTACAGTATAAGATAAGTATCGCCGTAAATGTAGGTATTCATCATCCTGGCTCATTTCGTCTTCTGTCTGTCCCGTTCCTATATTTTGTGCTAGCGTTTTTGGGATATATTTCTTCTTATTGCTTTGGTCGTCAGTAGTACCCATCTCTTGTTTCTTAGTACTTACATCATTCATTACGGCCGCGTTTATCCATTTCTTCTCCACTTCGACTATCTGAACCCTTACCAACTAATCCCTGTATTTTGTTCTACGAGAATGCTGCATATATTTAATATTTCTATGCCCGTTCTACTAAATAATTGTATCCAACTGTACATATGCTCCGATACGATTATATTTAAAATATGAAAACAGGAGAAGAAAAATATCTTGTTTCACTGAACCAGAATACTGTATAGTCGTAAAACTGGAATCTAATCCTTTTAGAATTTGTTGCATTCATTTGCATATCAATGTTAATAGTATCGTTATGGGAACGGAATGCTAATATTCTTTAATTCGAAGGTTAGCTGCTTTTAACGAAAGATTTATTAGTTTTGGTGTAATGTTGTACAAAACAATTAAGCAGTATAGATTTAATTAATGTTTTTAATGAATATATTTTCTAAACCGCTCGCAATTTGTTGCAAGTATTATCGATCAGTATAGCATCGATGAATTTATAATATCGCTCTTGGAAATAAATAGTTTGACATGACAATGTCTGTGATTAAACCGATCGAAAATACGATTACATTTCTTTATTTATGACCTTTGCTTAATCTAGTCTTTACTTTATGTAGCTTGCATATTTGTAAGAATCTGCAGATGTCTTGCAAAATCACAAATATCATGTATGCAATGTGAGATAACATTGTTTTCAATACTTACTATACATATCTGCTGCTCACCTAAACTATTTTCAGCTCATGCACCAACAATTGCGTTATCTTAATGAGCATTTAAACTATTGATATTTTTATCTGCACCTAACGTTTTAAGTGATGCAAACCTTACGTAAGAGTACAATGACCGCAAGAAATGACAGCGGAGACAAGGCTGCTCCTTGCATGATACCTTAAGGTATGCTTAGATAAGCCGCCTTGGAACGCACTATTAGTTGATCTGTATAGCTCCTTACGTAAGTATAATACTAGTAGTGATAGGCACCAGCAATATCTGTTCAAACAATTTGAATCCTAGCATCTGTAGTTTCCACTCCGGCTAAAGCACTTGTAATTATTGAGAAATATGACTATTTTACCGGCAAGTCGTTAAAAATGGTCGCTGTCTTGCAGTGATTATATTATTTAGCTATTAAGGCCACCGGATGTGTACACGATAAGTGGAACACATTTGAATGGTTGGATTAAGGCGTTCGACTCCATAAGGGCTTTGATCGTGCTAGTTAATGAGTCACTTGCAAATGCTTATTTATAGTCTCATTGAATGGGTCGACTAATATGATATTGCTGAGTGCTGCCCGTCATACTGAAATCGTTTCAAGTGACAGTTCTGTCTCCATTTACATTACGATTGTAATAGTATTTTGAAGGATGAACTTTGACGATATGGCAAATAAATTTCAGCGATTTCTATACTCAAGTAGTTTTATTCATTGACAATTTCTACTGATACTAAACAAGTCTCGAATTTCGTTATGTTCATAACATAATCCTGTTTTGCTCGACTGCAAACTCCAGCGACGTATTCCCTGTAAACATCGTGCCAAAATAGCTGAAATCTGAAACACACACGTCATTCATACATTGTAGGTGATTTGTAGTCTAGCCTAGAGCAATATTTAACTTGTTATGTAAGGGTCGTGAATGTTTGTTATGGCGATAGGCTAGTAGTGGTAATGTAGTAATCTGTGGCATTGCCTTGGCGCGGGCGTTATCCTCTGCGATACTAGGTTGAGGCTTATCGCACGTCGTGTGTACGTAGGGCTTAGTTGAGTGATAGACTATAGCGGGAGCGACAGCGATGGAAACAAAATTTTGTAAAATTGATTTATCCCTCTTTTGGTTAAATGCCATGGTAACATAACAACATTATTTGCTTCAGATTTAGAGTCGCAACACCCACGTTGAGTCTGTACGGAAAATCAATTTAAAGGCAATAAAACACATTATTTCAATATTTTTGATGAGCATCAAAGTTAGGGATTTTTGTTAGTAAGTTAGGGAGTCGAAACACGATTGACTCAACTTGACTCGATACAAAGAAATCGCAAAGATTCCGCTAAATTTCCATTTTTACTACGGAAAATCAGTTTTATTTGCTAGTTATTCAAGATATTTTAATGAAATGTCGTCTAAAAAATACTTAACTAAATACTTCAGGCGATTATGGTTGAATTTTTTGCGAAAAAGTATTATTTTAGAGCAATAACAAATTTATAAATTTTAATGAAAACCAGTGAAATTGCGCACCGGCCGGCTCTTGCCTTCCTTTCTCGCCTTCACCGCCCGGCGTTCGCTCTTCCTTGTCTCGAAAATATGAACCTATTTCGCCTTAAGTCTGTCTACTATGGCACGTCACGTTGTAAAATAAGTTAAACTACACCGGTTCATCACGACCAAGCTTGATAGAAATGAACTTGCTCTTGTAATTACCAATGTCGAATTCAACTTAGCAAAATAATCCATCTCTTATCACAATGTTTGTAAACAATATCTAGAATCATTATCAGTTATTTATGTAATTGCTTGGTTTGCCCACTTTTGTCGTTGATCAATAAACTTTAGTCCCGTTTTATATTATTTGTAGTTTAAACAGTTTTTTTTTGTTGTTTTAGCTTTGTTAATTCTGTGTTTTCTCACAGAGTTCGTTGAACTAACGTTATCGCTTGTTGCTACGCTCGACCCAACATCCTATCCTGGCGTATGTTTACTTACATAATATACCTACTACTAGCATTCAATACCCACGATAAAAAGCTCATTTGAAACGCTTTTATTCTATTTATTTTATCGTAGCTAAATGTTTCTAGAGTTTCCAAAGTAGGTTGCAGGTCGGTAATTGTTTTTAATTTTTATCGCACTGATAGTGTTATAAATAAGAGTATATCTATTAAAATTATCATTCACTTGTATTTTAGGCGATGCGTGGTGTTCTGATAGTCGTTTTAAATATTAACATGAATTTCCACCGTTAATTTGTAAATAGCCTAGTCAGGATTTGTTTTGTTCCCTTTAATTACCATAAGATGTTTGATATTATTTTGTTTGTTAAACTACACCAAATATTTCGAATTGAATAAGCTTAGTATTCTCGAATAAGTTATTATTAGGTACGCATTCTTATCAGCACTAGTTTACATTTAATTCTTATTCAAGGAATGAGTTATTTTTCTAACGCCAGTGTTTTTCAATTCATTTCTATTGTAATAATCAGTTTGATGTATACTTAGCTCATTAGCACGCTCGCATGCTAATTAACGGTAATTAATTGTTTGCACGTTTTTTATTGTTAGTAATTTATCTGCATTTTATTCTAATAATGTTTTGTTACATGTTTTAACACTTGCTACGTTTATCTTATTACTGTATCAGTATCACTCTTACATAAACTACATTTACGTATTCAGAAAATTAACATTACGTTTATTATTCAACATATAGGACCTGGTCTATTTCTTGTAGATAGTGAAAGGACTAACATTATTGTAGTTGCAAAGTGTAACTCATTTATTTTTGCTCCAATATACATAAAAAAACCTTTATTTGTCCCAGTAAGGTGACTGAGTTAGAAATAAATGGATATAATAATGCCGTTTCACATGACATGTTACGAAACTTCTATTTCTATTGACAAATTTTCTACATTTTTACTCTAATATTCAGTTGTAGTTTGCACAACATGAAACATGCATTTGTATTCGTATCTCTGATATTCGCTTCACTGAACCAAAGGACAAAAACATTCATGTGTGCAGTTGACTAGTCTTTTCTGAACATTACTTGTCTACCACTGTCTTTGTTTATAAACTTCTCTGACGATATTACGGCAAAGAGCTTTCAGTTCTTGATTTACTTTCTTGTGCAATTTTGTTTGAAGTTTTGTTTACCTACTCTCGCAATATGTAATGTTTATAATAACGATATCGTTGTTTTTTTACTCATTAAAATCCGTTTGTACGTCACAATTTCAATAACATATTCATCAAATGAAAAGAATAATGTTTGAAGTCTTTCTGATAAAATTTAGACTTTATATAATGAATAGGATAAAATTGTATTCTATTTAATTTCTTGCTTTCTGAAAGTTCTTTGTGATGTGATTTTTTTTCCTTAATATTTTAATAATGAGCTTTGCGATTTTGTGCTACACTTTCATATCAGTAAGAGCAATTTCTTAGCTAATAAATTTCACTCTATCATCATAAACGTCACTCTCGTCGTTGTCAGTGACAGATAACCGAACCAGGGTTCACTGCAAGTATATCTCTGTTTTAAACTGAACTGTAAGTATCTGTTTCACTTTGCTCGGGTATTATTTTTATTAATAAATTACAATGTTCTTAAATATGTTTTTTTCGATAAATGTATACTAAACAACTTGACTTTTACGGACAATAAATAACTATTTCGGTCAAGATGTGACTAAGATCTGTAAGAAAATCATGACCAGTTTTTAAAATGATACGTTCTTTTTCTGATTTTTACCTTTGAAACAATTGAGCTGCCTGCAGACTGTTGCACATAATTTACTGATACCTATAACTAGATATCAACTGATCCATATCAATACCAGTCGGAAGCGTCCCCATTCCCCAAGACAATGCTGATGCACTGTGCCAGTAGGTACACACCAGCCCTCGGGTCACGCGTCGCTTCGATCAGACACTCAGATTTCAATTTTTTTTTAAATTGTTTTTAATCTTCATTGTTTATATAGTTTTTGTATTAACACTTGTAATTTTACAAAAAAAAAAATATCTTACCTATCTGATAGTTCTCCTAAAATCAAAATAATAAAAATCGTTCCTTTTTGATTTAGATTTTTATTTATTCACCATTCTTATAACATATGTGTTATACTAGGTAAGTCATTCATTTTACACATTTTCGTTCATCATTTCAAAATAGTGAAACATTTCGCTAGTTAGAACGTATTTATCTGTTGCGCGACAACTTTGCAAAACAGATATCGCTACGAACTAAGTGCAGGGTTATCTATCGCTGCATGGCAAATAGCTGTGGACGTTGATACTGTAATCATTTGTTTTTACTCATTTACATTTGTACTTGATTATCATTACCTAGTACTTATCGAGTTATTTTTAAATGTTACAATGAGCTTTTATATTCTGTTTTACATTTTATTACTATGAATCAACAAGTTTCAATATCGTCACATCACAATAATATTAATAACATTATAAATGCGAAAGTTTGGATGTGTGGATGTTTGTTACCTCTTTACGCTAAAACGACTGGACGGATTGGGTTGAAATTTTATATGTACAGGTTGTTCTAGGCCAGGTTTTTCATTTTTTAATTTATACCATAAATCCATCATAAATCCGTTACCATAGGAAATGATAGAAATAACCTTTAGGTACACATTTCCATAGAAATAACGCGTGCAAAGCCGCGGACAGAAACTAGTTTTGATAATAATAGCATAGAATGATAATAGTACTTTAAAAAACTGTATTTTTATTATAAAATTTGCGAATTGCTAATTTTGTGATTTGTCTACGACACAATAAGGCCAGTTATTTAAGTTTTCCATTTCATGTACCTAAAGTGACGTGTTATTCTAGAAATTGATGAAATAAATAACTACTGATTATAATTTTTTCGTCAATTCAACATAAATACTAAAACAAACTCAAAATAAAATCAAATTGCTCTTCTTTTACCACAAGGGTTTATTCATTACGACATTCAAGTCTAAAAATGTTCCGTGACTAATCTATACATTATTTCATCTGTGGTATTACTTATAAACAAGTTTATAGATCCTACTATAAATAAACAAGTTTATAGATCCTACTATAAATAATTTTATCTCTGGTTATGACTTATTAAGATTATGACGCACTGTTACTAATATCCAGATAAGTAATGCAATCAGAAGACCTAGGTGTTTACACTACTTAGAGTAATGTAGGTGTAAGTGTAGGTACAAAACCTACCTACCTAAATAAATATAAAATAATGCTGGACAATCCAAACAGTTTCATCTAGCCCCAAGCTAAGCAGATCTTGTATTAAGGGTACTAGATGACTGATATCCAATAAATTACATAGATAGATATTTTTTATCATGGATAGAACGGAAACGGAACAAATATTTGCAGATCGTACAATTATTATTATTTGGTCCAAGACTGGAATCGAACCCGCAACCTCCCGTGTAGCAGGCGGACCTTCGCCCGCCGCACCACATCGGTCGTCGAAATGTCTCTTGTGTGTATTCAGTGTTCCTTAAGGTACCTACTGACCAATACTCCTTGGGTTTCGTGATCCCTTTGTATCCAAAAAATATCCAGGATTTTGAATCGATGTAAGTATAGGCTAATGTACATAAGTGTGTTGACTCAGCCGGTCTGAGCACGTGTAACAGCATGCTGTTAGAAAATGGACATACTTAGAATGACCAGTTCATGCTTCTTTCAATGTGACTGGCTATCGTATGTCAATATTTTGCCATGGAAACATAATATCGTATCAGTATCTTATCGGGGAATGTCAATCACTATTTATAGAAACCAAGATAAACTTTTAAAACATATTCTAGTTCAGCTAAGGAGCGATAGATTCGCAGTCTTATTTTATGGAAAATTATCTGTAGGGATTGATATACCTACGTATAAACTTCTAAAACTATCATGGTTAGGCTTAAAAGTCATTAATGAATAAATTAATGAATGAAACACTTTATTGTACTTGAAATTAACCTAAAAATAATTACATTACAAAAGGCGGCCTTATCGCTGAAAGCAATTTATCCCAGACAACTTTGGGATGCGATAAAGGGAAAGGGATAATTTGTGTTATTTTAGTTTCTGTTTGGAAATCATGGTAAATAGGTATCCCGTATATGAATTTAGTGAAATACATTTGCTTACATCTTAAATTCTAAACTCAAAAGGAAGTCGTAATAGTAAATACTAGAAAGCCCTTCCCTTATAATGTCTGCCAAAGGTGAGTCCTATTAATAATTTAGTCTGCATTTTCCCACTGCAGGGTTTCCTTCATCTAGTTTTCTCTGTCCCTTGATGTTATGTGCCAGCCGGGAACTGTACATTAAACTTGGTCTTCACTGTTGTTCCTCCATCCACTATGTAGAAGTAGAAATTATAATAGTTGAAATGGAAATAAACATTTGGCGGTTAAACATTTAACTCTCCCAAAATATCTTAATAATGATCTCTTCATGACGAAACAATGAATTTGAGGTATATTATTATGTTAGTAGAACTTCATAATAAAGCTAGTAACACCTACTGTGATAAAGCTAATTGATATCCATGTCTTGAACGGACGTACGGACGCCTACTTCATTTGCTAAGTTTAGAAACAGACAGACAGACTGGAAATTAGTGGGCTTTTAGTAATTGCATTTGCACTTTGCTAATTGACGAGAATTGGTGAAAAATTTACACAGCAAACAAAGTTATGTTTATTGCGAAAAATGTCTACACTGTACTCTATTGGACTGGCAAGAGGATTTCGAAAATTTTTATTGACCACAATTTATGACCTCTGTTTCTTGAAGGTTTTTGTATTACGCCAAGGTCACGACATGCCCGCCCACGCCCACGCGTCTTGCGTCTGCGTCCGTGGCGAGAACAAATCAAAGAAGTTGTTTGAGTGTGCCATAAGTCGCCGCAGTGCGACTTGCGGAAAAGTGACATAGCGACGCGCCAGTCGCAAGACGCAGGACGCGCCGCAAGACGCATCGGCCGATGTCGTGACTAGAGATGGGCCGAACATGGGTTTCAACGAATACGAACATTCGGCCGAATATTCGGTAAAACTTTTACCGAACCGAATATTCGGCCGAATATTCGGTACATTTGATTCCGTTCCGTCGTATATGAGATGTCATATTTGTCTTATATCTCAGTAGACTATAATTAAGTTCCTAACTCTTAATGTGTAGATAAAGTGATTGATCTCTTAAATATCAACCCGAAAAGTACAAACAAATTACTAATTTTCTTTATAAAGAACTATATTGGTTGAATAGGATAGGTTTAAACGTTTAATATCAATAAATATATTTTGCGACGTTATGCTGAGTAGAAATTAGAAAAAAATATTATTCATAATCTACTAAGGTGTTGTGATTTGATTCAGCTATTCTCTAACACAATAAAGACTGACCGAAATAAATATCTTGTTTATTTTCCTTCAATTAAGGCCTGTTTAATATATTATTATAAAGAGTTAACACAGAAGCCTAATCCCAAAACAGCTAGATACCTATATTTGACATTAAGTTATTATGGATTCCTTGCCTACCCTGCAAGGGATCCGGCGTGAAGATATTGATTGAAGTTATTATCTTTTTACCAACCTACTTTAATTGAAAATAAACCTTCAGTGACGATAAAATCAGAAAGCTACACTCTAAAATACTTACTTCATTACACTGTACACTCAAATCATGATAATACACGGGTCTTAACAGTAAAAACTTTGAGTATCACTTTGCCGAACATTAGGTGATTCAGCCGAATATTCGGCCGAATATGAATATTCGGTAAAGCTGCCGAATATGCCGAATACCGAATATAAAACGAATATTCGGCCCATCTCTAGTCGTGACCTTGGCCTTATAGTGCTAAGGGCAATCTCTAAGAAATTACATGAACTCCAAAAAAATCCCTGCCGAAATTGATAATTTGTGGGAACTTATTTTATTTCTCTTTCTCTCCTCCTCAACAGCCTATAATGGTCCACTGCTCAACGCAGGCCTCCCCCAATTTATAACTAGACGAAGATAAAGACAAAGTTGAATTGAAACAACAGCTTGACCCTTTGATTTATACTAGGTGAGGTGTAACATCGACCTAGAAAGGTAGGCCTTCGGGATTGTTGTGACTCTGTTAAAATTTAGTTAAAAAAGCAAAAAGATTTTTTATATTTTATTTGCCAGAACAGAGAACTATGGTACATATAAATAAACCGTAATTGAACAGATAAAAACTGACAAAATCGCACTCAGTATGTGCTGTTGTTGTAGAGCAGATCATACCATAGCGTTAGTCTTCCGTGGAGACAGTGGTGCGTAAGATTGTCTTGTCTCATACACACTCACAAACAAAGAACTAAAATAATCTATTAAAAAACGAAAACAAAGAAAATTAAAAAAAATATATATCACATTTCACCACCATTAACAAAGAAAATTTAAATGAAACCTAGTATTTACAGTTGAAACAATGAGCTAACTGCAGACTGTTGTTTGCAAACAATCTACAAGATATAGGTAGGTATGTCATGCAATATACGTATGTTAGTTCATTTCATAGTGACCTTAGCACAACAACCACTTACTAGACTAGCGAACTATTTAACGAAGTCTAGATAAGTAGTTTTCCATGTTCAGAGTTTGCGGCCAACCAGTTAAAACAACGACTCAATTCTTCCATTGGATTTTTTTCATTTCGATCAGTTTGCAGCCTGGATGTCCGACAGGACCACCCAATCAATTAACTTCGACGAATTTACGACATCTCGTTTATCGAAACTGCCTTTTATTGTCAGGCAACATTTTAATAAAAATGTCACCGCTCGCTCGGGAGCTCATCAAATTCACATCAACCCCCCAACTCCACTCAGGTTTGCATTCGAGCATTTTTAACACCAATTTGAATCTAAATTCTCGTTGTGACGAGACGATTCTCCGACACTTCATATCCTCCCGAGACAGCGCGCAATAAATATAATAACGTTACATAGCTATAGCTCTACCCAGGTTTAACTTGATCGTGAATATTTCGCCGCGTCTTTTTAGCGTCGAATTAAAATGCCTGAACACTTTCCCGGTCCTGGTATGCGTTTTCACGTCGCTTCTTGCGGAATGTTCGGGTCGCGATTAATTCACGCGCAAAAATATTTCACACAAGAACAGAAGCTACCTACTTGAGAATCTTTACCTATGGAATACCTAAGCGAATACGAATATTGTAAATAACATTCACACAATGCTTCAATAACACCGTAAATTTTCCAGACTCTTGGTATTTTCCAAATTGTACGCTTCGGAAATTCCACTCTTGTCCGTATTTACAGCTGAAAGACATTTATTGCGGGTCTTGTTTACACACAAGTTAACTTTTTTCAACCGACTTCAAATTTTTTAAAAAGGTTGAAAATATTATTTGCCTGTAGATATGTATCTTCGTCATTTAAGGACCGATTTGAATGATTCTTTTGCTTTTTATGGAGGATGATCCCGAGGTGCTCCTATTTACATAAAATATTTATATTATTTGATATATTTTTTTATATAAAATATTTATTTCCGAGGGATTAGTCTTTATGCCGCTAAACTTAAAAAACTTAAAAACAAATAAACTTCGAAAAACCCTTCGCAGTCGGTTTTTAGTATTTTTAAAATAATGAAATTATTATGCTAAATGAAGGAAATGTACAACGTGTAAACACTACCGGTGAAGGTTATCTCGATGAAATGTAAAATATTCTATGTCCCGCGACCCGGTCTGACCCGAGGCTTATCCATAACTCCTCCAAGATAAGATTCATTACTTTGTTATTTATCTCCCGAGACAAACTTTTACCTAGACGCTAGAACGGTCGACTGGAGAAATATTATTATGACAGAATCTGCGAAGTCCTTACGCAGGAAAACAGCAAGGGAGAAATCCAATTGCATTACTGTGGAAATGCATTTTCAGATACAAAGAGCAAAGTATTAGCGTGAAGCTCTCAGACAATAGCAAACATGAGGCGGAACGAACCATCGGAGTAAATGTATCGAGCGCCTCAAATAGCGCTCCAAGACTTATGTTTAAGATGGCACCGGAGAAATATTGCTACTCCAATACGGCTTTACTTTTGGAGCCATAATTGCAGATCGCTATTCCCCTTCAGATCAGGCGATTCAAAATTCAATTAAATTACTTTATCGGTTTCAAATCCTCAGTATTGGATATCTTGTAGCGGCTAATTGGATTTGCGGGAGGTTTCACATTTTTCTAGCCTTTCAGCGGTCTCGACGGTTCGTTTCGCTCTTTGTATTTAATATATATCTTTGCGGCTATATTTACGGGGGTGCGGACGACGGCAAAACATAATAGGAAAAGTTTCATTTGGCTAATTAAAAATAAGCCACCCCGGAGAACAATCCAGATTTATTGTCGTTACTGCCTCCAGTCGACGATGTCTGCTGTTTCATAATGGAAGCTCGTTTGTGAACATTTTTGTTCTTTACAGCGTTGTTCGACTAGATGCGGGCAACAATGGTTGACTATACAACTACTAACAACTTTGTATTTACAAATAATAAAATGGAACTCCTGAGTGTTACTTAATAGATACTTACTTTACTAAATGTAACTGACAATGAGTGTGTTATTTGCGGCATCAGTTGCTAAAACGGTTTCCATGTTTAACTTTCACACATTCCGATAGTTTGATGGGGTAGCGTGGAACCCCATAGCTCTTTAATTATTGCGTCACCTTCAAATCGGAAAGTTTTAATGTGTGTACATTTGTTCTGTGGAGCGTCGAGGGCTAACGACGCTTCGAGCGCACTCCAAGCCTCTCATCTTCCGTCGCAGCGAGCACTTCTCGCTCTTGTTGTTTGAACATCGAAACAACCAAAACCATGATTAAATTTCGCCCATCGAATACAAACTTTCCACATTACTAGCTAAATTTGTTTTAAACTCAATTCTACTTTCGGAGACTAAATCTGCGCGCGGAAGGACCGAAGACTGCGAACGTTTGAACCCATTGAGACCGCCTAGTTTTCCGGCTGCCAAGTTTCGCTATGTAAATTCTGGCGTAATTAGAAGCTATGGTCGTGTTCTCGAATGTCTTCACTTCGTGCTAACTGACTTCTGGTTTGGTAGACCGAATCTTTCTCTGCCCCAACTGTCTGGTACTTGCTCGAACTCATCAAAAAGTTTTATGCGCCGGTTTACGGGTGGCGGTTGTGTACCTTGCAAACTGCGACGATTGCGAGACAAAGCGTGATCGGATTGACTAAATAAATAGTCTGTGTCGGAGTGCTCATCAATCTTGCAGTACAATAGTAAATTGTGCAAGTTCGCTGCACAACGGTCGGGTTCGTCGGCCGCGACCCGCAACCTCACTAAACTGTCGTGAGCGCGACACTTAACAATTTAATTGTCACTCATTAGTCCTGAGGCGACGACTCCAGCACCGTTCTAATTAACTCTGTAATTCATAGACATTTCATTAGCTGAGAACTCGTTCAAAACTATTGTATCTACTCTCGCTATTTCACGCCATCGATCATTCTAATGTATGGAGCTAACATCTGCTTCATCGGGTTGAATCAATCACGAGGGTCGAGCAAGCTGCCGCTCGCGGCCAGTTATTTATCACTTTCCAAATCGACGACAGGAGTTGCTCTGTCGCAGTTTACAAATTGAGAGGCGACTAGAACCGCCCCTGAATGTTGTGATTGAGAATTGAATAACTAAATGTTGGACGCGAGCGGAATAGCTGGCGCTGCGGCCGGCCGGCGTCGGTCAGGTGTCGAGATACGCGCCAGTGTTTGCCGGATGACCCGCCCCCGCCTCGTCTCTTGGCAAACTGCAATGCTATACTGCAAATCATAGTGAGTTTGTTTACGTAGGTCAACGCTCTCGGCGGGTACGTTTTATGTGTTCCTGGTGTCACGACGTCACTAATAATAGATCGGAATGCCTCAATATGCACTCTGCACCGCCAGTTCCTTACTTATTCGCCGTGCATTCTCTTCCATGTGTAGACGCCATGTAGCCATTGGAGCGTGCAATCGCTCCATACATCACAATTAACATCGCTAACCAGACGGAGCCATTTCCAAACGAAGAACAATGCTTTATTAACTCATGCCGGGCGGACATGGAACGTGGATAAAGTTACGCTTTGACAGTTCATAATATTATGTTTCATTAAGGCGTGTTTCGGTGCCTACGTTGCAACATCGACTCGTTAAACTTTCATTTATTCCCTCACAAATTGCTCGTACGTGAATCGTACTCCACAATCGATCTCTGTGGCGTTCTGAGCCTTTGTTTGACTTTGACTCCGAATTCTACATAATTGCCTTTCAGCCTTTCATTATTCAACTTTATGCAGTCATTTACTTGTGTTATTACGAAGGGAGAGTTGGTGTAAGTGTCGTGGGTGGATGCATTAATCGTAATATGTAAATGTGGGGTATGAAATATTGAAATAGCTGGCAAGGCTCATATTCGATTCGGCTGGGGGTGAGCTCGAAACAATCGAGCCTATTCAGGCCCATTTTACTCACAATTACTTCTCTTTTGTCTCAAGTTTCATTCGTTTTGTTGCAGATTGAAGACGAAGGTAATCACGGGAACGACGACACGAGAATGTTCATCCTGTCGACCCTGGCTGGTCAGCAGAAGCCGAAGGTGTCTTGTGCGCTGTGCCTGGAAACCTTGCACGTCTTCGACCGGTATCCCTTGGTCGATGGCACTTTCTTCCTGAGCCCTCGTCAACACACCAGCAGTGCTGTCGAGGTAATACTTGTTAATGTTCGATATTTATTATGTTTTCATATACATAGATTCGAATTTAACAATGTACTTGTTATCTGCTGCATGGTCACTGTTTTCGCGTCTGAAATGTGGGATGATCTCAATTCAATAAGTAAGCGACATATTTTATTGGTAACTCGAGCCATCGATCAAAAAAAATACAAAATGATTGTTTTCTCTCCTAGTAAAAATGTGCCATCTCGGTATTAAAATTTGTATTTTCGCTATCGCAGAAACGAATTCTTCATGACAGTATACCGAACGATCAAGAATAACATAAACATACCGTGTTTGTTCATAAACTCAAATAAGATCCAAAAGTTTATTTTACAATGTTGCGCTCGTTCGTAACTTCTTGATGTTTATTCAGTGAATTAGGAGCTGAGACGCCTCCATGTTTGTTTGGAGTTGGAATTAGCATGCATTCCCCTCGTAGGGTGCACTTTTTAAGTATTCATTAAAAAATTTGACACCTGAGAGCCCTAACCCTACCTTTTACAGCTTCTCGATTATCTCCCGCGTGCTTTTCGACGTATTTAGCAGAATTTTTGAAGGAAAACATTTTGTAGGAATCTTTCTAACTGGGTGCGATCAGCTGAACACTGATCTAAGTGGCACTGATTTGAGAAAGCCAACATTCAGTAGTGGGTAAGATACAAGCAAATAATGACGACGATGATGATGTTGGGAAGGATATTAATCCTTTCGGATCCAAAGTGACTCAGGTCAAAACGAGCCAAGGATTCGTTACGTAATCGAAAACATACATCAATTTTCGTGGCGCGCCTTGCGAAACAAAAAGTGCTCGTGACCGATTTACGTTTGCATACAATCCTTGTATTACTCACATAGCAACCAGACCCAACAAAGGCACTGTAGGACTTGCTGGCACTGATTCACTGTGGAGTAACGTGTTCTGTAACAAACAGGTGAAAGTGGAGGGTTGCACGCACGCCATTGTATGGGATTCCAGTAAAAAGTAACCTGAAATGGGAATTATAAAATCAATAATGTATCGATGAATAATTTGACCCCATCTGAGGAAAGGCTTTCAAAATACCAAAATTGTATACAGGGTGGTTTTTTGAGAAGGGCGGTGATGGCCAAGTCCGAAACCACGAGAGTTAGGGAAGAATAGTGAAAGGATTATATGAAAACAATAACTGCATATATTTTTTTTTTAAATCTTTTACTTTTGACGGAAATGGACTTGAATGATTTTTCTTCTTTCTCTTTTGATTTTTTATAAAATTCTGTAACATCGCTTTGTTTGCAGAACACCCATGTTCCTTTTTCGTTGTTCTATTTCAGCATTCTTACCAGGATTATCAGCCCGTACTAACCTCTGCTGGGTCAAGACCTAACCTCTTTCAATTTCTGGCCCTAATTTGTATTGAGCTAATCGCATCGCAGCGTCCTTATATATATCTTCTTTCAGGTAACCGTGGAAGGGCGCACACAGTATCTGACCTGCGTGTGCATGGGCTGCCTTGAGCGCTACGACCCTGACCGGACTATCCGCTGTCGGTTCTGCAACCAGAAGTGGGACGGCTCTTCTCTGGTGCTGGGCACTATGTACAGCTATGATATCTTCATGGCAACGCCTTGCTGCGCTGATCGGCTGAAGGTGAGAACGGAGTCTTAGGTATTATTGATAGAACTGTTGCTTTGAATTGTATCATTCGCTGCTTTATGTGTCCATTGTTTACGTACTTTTAAACCAACAGCTTCCATAAAAGTAGCAAGTTTCATATGATTGAAGAATACCTTCCGTCTATAGTTTTAGACTAAACATAAAAATGCAGCTTTCGAACAACAAACCTACTAACATGTCGGTTTATTATGAAAGTACGCGTTTTGTACTATTAATAAACCGCCCTTGAAACGTTGTTTACCTATGCAATCGCACTGCAGTCCAGACCTACCTCAACCATATCTTCCTTTAGCTGCGTAGAGCATTTTACGACTTAATGACATCATGGTGACTAAAATAGACCTGTATTGCACTGCGTCGCTGCAACCAAGTGTAAATGTTATGATCTTAATATCTTTGGCATTTTCCAATATTGCTAGCAGTATTTCCAATGTATCATAGAATTATAGTTCTTCATAAAGATCCTTGATCTTCTTGAAGCTTCTGGATAAATAGACAAATAAAAAAAAGTACAACAAACTGTTATACTTTTTTCCAAATTATGATATCTTCTGATTGCGCATCCTCGCGTGGTGCATGGATAGAAACTTAGATAGAACAGCACTCGTGCAGCAAGCTGACTTTTAATTAGAGTTTGGAATCGGAACGGGTGTCCAGCTGTTCCAGAGTAACTCCTTAAAGATCCTTTGATTCTACCATACTGACTTGACATTTCCTTTGTTACAGTGCAACAACTGCTACAAGCCATTGCTCCACCCGCAGCAGCGGCTGAACTACTCCGACTACTCTCACCCAGTCACCTGCCCGCACTGCCGGGTCAACGACACGCACTTCGTGAAGCCTCTGCCCTACTGCTTCACCAAACAGGTGTTCCCGATCTTCCAGCAGTGGCCATAACAGTCGGCGGTGCCGGGGACCACCTCTCCCGGCACCCCCCCGACATCCGAGCCCTGGGGCCTCGCTCCGTCACCCCCTAGACGGGCCTCCCCTCCGGCTCTGCGCCCAGTCGTCAACACCAGTATGGTGCCGAGAATGGAGCCTTTCGTCGTATCTGTACCGCCTAAACCTGAGGAGCCGAAGGTAGCTCCGACCCTCGCGAGCATAACGGAGTCGCTTTCTGTCCTTGGTCTGAGCCCGGAAACCCTGGCCATGAGTCTCGGGGAATCATTAGCAGAGCGCTACCTCGCCTCGATCCGAACCAAGCCGTCGTCTCTGGAAAGCTCTCTCTTCAGCAGCTGCAGCAACATTCCCCAGAGGGTCTCGGTCATCGAACCGACTCTCCAGCTCTTCTCCAACGATTTCATGAACTATCTAAACCAAATCGCTTAGGCTACAGTGAAAGTGGTGAAAATTGAACTCCATGTGTTACGTATATTTGGACTCTAAATCTTAAGTAAATTCTGATTAAGTTGGTATTATTGAAAATAATTTTATGTGGTTTTAGATCGTACTAATGATTTTATATTAATTTTATTCTGCACTTTGTTGATTAGAGTTTGATTTTTATCAGGAATGATGAAAAGTGAGTGTGATGCCAGAAAATGCATTTCGGTCGTTTCTTTATCTGGAGTTTCCTTTTGAAGGAGTCTAAATCGAATTTTTAAATTATTAATTACCTTCTTTCAGTGATAGTGTTCCCTATCTGATAGGGGGAGTTTGAGTGGCGTGTTGTTTAGTTCAATTTAGTTTATTAGTTATGTTTTATTTTAGCAAAATTTTAAACCGTAACTTAAGTGTTAAACAATATTTCTAGGGTTTATTGCGATATTTTGTTTTACCCACCAAATGGCGCTTGACGTGTTAGGTGATAGTATTACCTACGTAAACATGCCATGAAGCTATCAAGGTTTCGAATACCATTTTCATCATTTACTTTTAATAATTTTTCTTTTTTCGTATTAATATTAGAGCACATAATTATTATTGACTAGCATGTCAATCTATTAAAAGATTATCTCAAAATTGTTGAGTTTATTTCTGTATTTTCCAATGATCAACAATTAATGGTGTTTCGTATGTATGAGTATCTATCTATACGAAAATATTTTGGAATTGTGCCATATCAGAAAGAAAATACAGTCGGAATTAAAATGAAAGCACCATTTTTTTGTTTGTTGTTTAAATTTTAGTACGTTTCGGCGATTTGTTATGTGAAATTTCGGCGTGAATAATCATATTTAGGATAAGTTTTATACTGTCATGAATGTCTATTTATTGGTAAGTGACTAGCGTTGCTTCAGGTAAGTGATGTGCGCATAACTCAGTAAATTTGTAAGGTTTAGGGTAGGTTTTTATACATTTGATACTTACGATTACGAAAAGTGATTACAAGTGATATAATATTAGTATAGTGCGTGTTAGTGGTTAAGGGTGGTGCGGATATGATGCGAATTATACAGGATTTGAATGTAGTGATGAAATTGCCTATAGAAGGCGATAATTCCATTGAAGACTTGCAATTTTATAGATTAAAAAAAAAAACACTTCGATACTGCCAATTACATTTTCTAACCTAGGTTACGGAGCTTGATATTCCAAATTTACTGACGGCAAATTAGTAATCATTTTACTTTCTGATATTTTCAAACTTTTCTGACGAATATTTAATTTTTAAATTCAAGAGATTCTAAGATCTATATTTTTTCAAATGCCTTAGTAAGCTCCGTTTTTCGACTGAATACGAGCTGTCTCGTGTCGTAATGTAAGGTCACCACCTGCCATCATTCGCATCACTGCACCTCATCGTCATTTCATCACGCACGGTTTGTGTGGTCGGCGACTGACTTCTATTATCTACTAATTTCCATTACCTATGACTTGTCAGTTCCCAATTCTATATTACTTCTCACTTCTATTGCCTACATGGCTAGTCTCCGATGAGATTGGCCGCCATGGCCGAACATTCGGCTAGAACGACATCATTTTACCTACTACATTGTGTCACTTCTCACAATGTATAATTTTTTTACATTCAGCTCCAGAATTTGTGACTAAAGTCCTTGCTTAGACTTCATTTTACATTAAGCAAGCCGAAACTGAATAATTATTGTTTTGAGAAACAAGAGACGTTTCAGACTGTTCACAAGTTAGTTGCAGAATGCGCTTATTTGTCATTGACATATCTATTATTGATATATAATTCAGATTATAGCTGTCGGTCGCCGTGTGTGCTTGTATTATACCTCTTTAATTAACCTTAATATTAGAAATCCTCTGCTTAAATATTAAGATATCTACCATTATCTTAGAAACCTTTATTAGCGAGGCGTTAACATGTAAATATGCCGTAACAGGTTGCAGAAGCTTCTCTAAGAGTATTTAAGCAGATAACCGATTCTGAAATCACCTTGATAACGACATGTAAAACTGACTATAGAATGTAACAACTACAAATGACAAAATGTTTCATTTTCACAGTCAATTTTATGATTCTCAGATTTAACGGTGGCTTCAGAAAGGACATTAGTGCATATTTTCTAGAGTAGCCATAAATCTATAGTACATATAAACACAATATCAAAGATCCCTATTAATTTATTGTAACTGACGCATCGCAATGACATTTCATATGTTAATCAATTATAATTTTATCGAAGTTTGCTCGTTCGAATATAGAATTATATTTAAAGTTAAATGCACATTTTTAAAAATGTAAGCAATTAAATATTTGAAAAAAATTACGAGATGTTGTTGGTATATTTAGGAAAATGTAAAAAAAAAGAACCAGATCATCTGATGGTGGCCATGTACAAATGTGAAGTGAACTGTCATTGCGGTGCAAGTATAGGTCAAACGACAAAATTATAAATCATATTATATTTCTAATAGTTAATACAAAGCCCTTATTTAGATTTAATAATAATAGTACACTTGAATTACAAAAATCCCATTCCGGTACAAAAATAAATAATTACACCAATAAATTATATCAAAATCCTCTGATTCAAAGTCAAGGCTCATTTCATATTTTATAGATATTTCATTATAAAAATCAATGAAAATTTTACACAAAATCTTTAAAAAAAATAGAAAATTATAGTAAACCATTATAATAGGCTATAAATTAGTATCGGGCTTGAAACATATTTTATCCCCTAAAGTACATTATACAATTCGAATTTTCAGAGTAAAAGTATATTTAGCAAAAATAGATTTTTCAACGCATTGTACAAAAATTTAAAAGATCATTTTGATTATTTAAAGTATTCGTTAATAAAAACGCTTTTAAAGGTTGTATGTAATATCGTACCTAGTATGAGATCGAAATATAAGTTAGGTTCTTCCCTTTTTACATTTACTGTTTGATTATTCAGATTTTAGTCACTTAGTTACTCGTTCTTTTTTCATTAAGTATATAAATTTAATTAAACTAACGTTGCCCTATTCTTAGTTTATTTGCACAATATTTGTTGAATAAACAATTTATTAAGACACCGACTTTCTTACGTCACATTGAATTTACTAAAGTGTAATTAGTGAATTGCTTAAAAGTACAAAGTGAAACAATTTGTTACTTTTGCAAATTTTATAAATTAAATGAAATACTTATAAAAGAATTCCTCAGTTAGATAATGTTTATGAAATAGATGCTGTAATCTTATAACATAAAGTGATTAACCGTGTTTTTCCTATTTTTTTGGAACAACAATTATTTAATGTTTCTAGTAGTTGCGTTTTTAGAGAGTAAAATTTAGATGCAAAATTGTTACCTATTGAAAACTATATCTCTTATTTCTATTGCATTTTTAATAAATAATCTTATCAATATTATTATTAGGATTCGTACCTCTTAGAAGCACTGTAGGCTATTTAATTCGGCATAATATATTTGTTTTGTTGGTATTATGTCTCGCTTATGTAGGTTACTCTTATATCTTATTTCTATCGTAGTTCTCTTAGAAGTTTAGGAGTTTTCTTTAATATTGGTATGAATGAGATGTATACATGTGGTCACACTTAACATTAGGTGTAATCATATTCCTTGCATTATTGCTATATAAACTCAATATGAGTACTTATAATATCGTGTTTATTCTGGTCATAGGAAGTGTGCCTAAGCGCTCTTCAAACTAAGGTTAAATAAATGAAACGCACATCAGTTAATATGCATTTCCTATTGCTAGTTCACATAATGAAATTTCATTGTTCATAATTTTCTAAATAATTTCATGCGTCATGAAATGCATAGTATGTTTAGATTAAATCCTGTTGACTCAAAACATGACATTCACCCTCCATTGAAACCCAGCGTTGTAAGCTCAAGATTCATCAAACGCATTGGCTGATTCTAGTATACGGCTGTTATTGGTTAGTGAAGAAAACCTTTTTGATGATATTTTGATACTCGATGTTTTCTACATTAATGTAGTTTGTAACGTCTTTTAGTATTCGTGTAATACGGGAGTGTTATTCCATTTGTTAGTCTAGAGGTGTAATTCTTTTTGTCCCTTTACCTCAAATCGAGCTCGTTAAAATGTGAAAAATGTCTTCAAATTAGTTCATATTATCTGTCTTTGTGTGAATTCATACAATTTTAGTTAAAAATTCCGGATTATCAATGTCTGACTGAATTTCAGAAATAGACTAGCTAGCAAATGGGATATTCAAAACGTGATAGAGACGCCGTTTTGCCAATTCATTCGCAAAATCAATCATGAACCATTAGTTTCATGAATCGATAAAATTTCAGGTTCCGACGTTAAAGCCAATAAATTTGAAAGCGAAATTGAAGGAAAGTGATAACTGTCGAATTGTAATGATAATAAGTAAGATTGCGTGGCAATTAGAATAACATTTTTAGAGAACCGATAAAGGGAAAAAGCGAGGGGAACATCAGGGTATGAGTGTCATAATTTTGTAATAACATAAAATCTTTTGTACTTTCGTAATGGTAACAAGTAATTTAGCATTAATGTTTTTCTAATAATATGTGTAATGCGTAATAAGCGTCAAGTAATATACTTTTTTTACTGAATCGTAGTAGTAGTATTTTGTAAGACAACCGGGAATCGTCCCCGTACGTGTATCACAGCGATAATAGGTTTAAGGCCGATGTTTCGTCGAATTTTAAGAAGGAATCTAGCCAGTTTTCTAATTTGCATTAAATTTACTGATTAGATACTCAAGTGTAAGATTCCTTCTTGACTTTTACACGTTCATTACGAACGGTCGTAGTAGTAAGTTTGTTCTGTGCATTTTCTATTGTGGAATTGGATGCTTCTATAACTATAATCGTGTGTGAATTGGTCGTTATCGTACCGTTTATATCTAAAGTCACAATAAATTTGAAAGCTAAACCTTTTTTCAAAATTTACTAAGTTAATGGCAGGGTTGCTTTACATTGATGATACAAAAAAACAGGTCAGTATTTTCAATACCGATTAAAGAAAGCTCTAATGGTAAAATTACATAATAACCGGTACGTGTGAACGAATGTGTGTGTAACTTAAACTTATATTTTAATTATTATCTTATTCCGTGGTTTACTGATTCTGCGTATCCACGTAAGTATTTATATTCATTAATATTGAGTGTGGTCATGTAGAATTTTTCTATGATCTCTTGTTTACTTACAATTTTTCGGAATATGGAACGTGGAAAGTTAAAGATAGGAAGGAAAGGAAGCTCAGACGGAAACGCCAAGTTAATAGTAAGCTAAAAGATAAGTGCTTGAAATGTATTATAAGGATCGTCTTAAAAATTCGATATAACGAGTAAAATACTTTTGTACCATTGAATTGAAATGATATTATTTTTTTAATTATTTTCTTACGTCACAACGTATACTCGTATTTTTGTACATTTGAAGTCGATGCGGCAGGAATTGGCACAAGTAAAATTTAAGAATTTGATAAAAAAAAGTTCCATTTGTAATATGAAAGATATAAATTTTTGTAAGGATTTGTGAGCGTTGAAATGTTTAAGCGTTGGAAAGCGAGTTTAGAATTAGGTTGTTTCAGAAAATTGTAATAAAACGTGAGAGGTGAAAAAAAAACATGTTATATTTTATACGAACCCAGAAAGTCCGTCGAGTAAGGCGGTTTTCCTGTTACTTTACGATAAGTGTAAGATGCTCTTTTAAAGAGTTTTCGCAGGTAGTAGTTTTAGTAGGCTTAGTGTTTTTTATACCAGCTTGATGTTGTGAAAATTATAATAATATCGATAACGCAGTACCAGGAACAAACAGCCAACACTGTTCCTTATCTGAATGTGTAGTGGGAAGTCGTACGTTGGAGACGGGCGGACAAGTTGTGATCTAAACCAAAGTGTTGCTGTTCGCAAGCATATCATACGACGCTAGACTTTCGGTACAAATTCTTAGCGGAGTTTTTTAATTATTCTATTTGAGTAATATTGTTAGACAATTCCATGTCAGTTGTGTTTCGGGTTCGCTCTCGATCTCGAAGCCTCGGCTTAAGTAGCTCATTCCCATTTTGCGGCCCGTGACAGCCCTGGCGGGACCTGAATTATTTCAGTTATTTAGCAGAATTTATTAACTAGGAGTCCCATTATGTTACGTTTTATATTTCTTATATTATATGACGATGTTTATTGAGTATTTATATTCATTTGATGAGAACCTAGTCGTTTCTCTTATATCACAACCCCAAAGTACAAATTCGTTGTTGTTTATTCCAATTTTGTTTGACTGTTGTTGAATGGAAATTATTTTAGTGTGGATCGGTTTCGACGCTATTGCTAGCGTTTTCAGGTTTTCTTAGCCATGATGTCTGAAATAAATGTAAACATTGCTGTCATTATTGGTAATCTTGGTTTCGACTGTCAAATGGATGCGACTAAGGCTAATGCCACACAAGAGCTACGCTTATTGCTAAGAGCTAAGCGACTCGCTTAGTGACTGACGTATGCAAAATGTCTGTTCGCTAGGCGCGTCGCTCGCAGTGGCCAAGCTGCGAGGGACGTGTCTGTAGGAGGATAGTTAGTAAGCGAGTCGCTAGGCTCTTAGCAGTAAGGTCTTGTATTGGAAATAAAGAGGTCTTGTAGTGTGGCCTTAGCCTTACGACTAAATTGAGAAATCCGAAGAAATTTGAAATATAAATAACATTCCTTAAGTTTTTATGATCGGATTTTCTCTTGATTATTTAAAAAATCATCTCATGCTTTTTATGAAATTTTGAGTTTTTACAAAACGGATTTTTGTTAGATATCTATAAATACCAATTTATCGTAAAAACTTGAAATCATACAAATCTGATCTGTACTTTTACAACGTCAGTCGCGTCCATTAATTTGGCAAAAAAAATTCGTTCAAAAACTGATTTAAAAATCGAAGTGCCGCAAAGTGTGTTAATTTGTATAAGCAGCTTTTATTTTTTAATTTTACGTTAATCTCCATTTTATTACTAGAAGCACAATTTAACAACCCATTAGGTATATCATTTTCATTATATTCTTATTTGTAATTAGTATTTGTACACATCAGTGATACTTAAAGCTATTTTTAGACCTATTTTAATCATGTCAAGATTTTGTTTACTTACCATTGTTTAAGCTTAACGTAATCGCCTACTACACATTATTTGAAAGCTAATTTATTAGCAATGGCATTTTCAAATGACACTACCTACGATTACAATGAAACCTTTATAAAATTAATAAAAAAAAACAATAAAATATCCACCAGTGTTTTATTTATTATTCTGCCTGCATACTTCCTTATCCAAGTAGGTAGTTACGAGTGTACTTGAACAATAGGCTAATTAAAACAAAAACGTATATATAATATGAATTCAACTATTTTCAAAAAGTTACATTAAGAACCTTCAAATATAAATGAGTAGGTAACATTTTCGACGAATCTCACTAATATTATAAACGTGAAAGTTTAGATGGATGGATGTTTGTTCCTTTATCACGCCAGAACGGCTGAACGGATCTGAATGAAATTTGGCACATAGATAGATTATAGTCTGGAATAGGACATAGGCTACTTTTTATCCCGAAATTCCTACGGGAACGGGAACTATGCAGGTGAAACCGCGAGGCGCTGCTAGTATATATATAGAAACAACTCGATAGAAAAGCTCAAGCGGCAAAAGAAGAGCTGACTTTTTCACGCCTAAACGGCTGAACGGATCTAAATATAGTTTGGCAGGGAGGTAAATGGTATCTCGGGGCCGTCCCCGAGGTTCGCACAAGCTTTTCAAGTAGCCTATGTCCGTACATAGGCTACTTGAAAAACTTGTGCGAAGCCTCGGGCAGCAGTTAAGTTGATAATTCTGAGAAATTAATAAATCCCAAAAATTTACGATCTCGACGGGATTCGAACCCGCACCTTCCCCTTCAGCGCAGGGTAGCTCTTTTTCCAACTAAGCTACGTGATCTTATCTAGTCGACCCGAAAATCTTTGGGAGTTCTTTCGGCACTTACGCCAACAATTCACTCACAACTGGACAATTCACTCAGCATTATCTATAGTAGGTAGGTACATTGTATAGGTACATTGTATAGTATTTTTACATATCACAGAGTAGGTCCTTTATTTGTTAACACACAAGACTATGTAGCTAGACATAATATCCTAATTCGGCGAACCGTATTTAATTAGTAAACCTATTAACATTATTCTACACACCTATTTATATACCTACTAACTAACTCGTTGTGGTGGCAGTAACTTTTACGTCGAAGGAAGTAGGGATCTGGAAGCTATTGGAAAGGTATTACGTATGAGTACACACGCAACGGGTGTTTTACAACCCCAAATAAAAACTTGATAGAAATTTAAGAATCATAAAAAGACTGACGATAAACTGGGCAGTGGCGACCTCTAGGGTGTTGGAACATAAACAGTTTTATCGTTTTGCGTACCTACTACGGATGTAGAAGTGTTCTTTAGGTACCTACCTAAAATGTTGCCAGCAGAAGTTATGACAATGAGCCTTCTCAAAATAGGACGAATCAGTAACAATTTCAGCATAAAATTTGGGTTTCCTGACTCATCCCATTGGATTCGGCCCGATGAGTCAGGAATGACTAAAAAATATCATCTGCAGCTATCTCTACCTTCCGTTATTTTATAATAGCTACGCTAAGATGACGATTTTTCGGTGTCACTCTTGCATCTCTGAACTGATACCTTCATTGAATTGAAAGCTAAAACGGCAACCACGAGGCTAGGGCCCGTTGTGAGTGCTTGCTCAGTCATCGATAATCAAGCTTGAGTAACACTTTTCTATGTCATAAACGTCACACAAGTATAGATCTATGACTAAGCTTTCATAATACGGACTTTATTGTCTCGTATGAAACACCCTGCTGGTATAGTATTATACAGGGTGGATTTTTGGATGCCATCAGCCAGACTTGTTATGTTGCCTTGATCACTTGAATTTGAGCCAAAATATGTAGGTAGGTTCAAGAGACACCACTTTATTATCCAGTAACGCCCATTAAACAACTTTTATTCTGAACATCAAAAAAATAAATTCGAAAGGCCATTATCTGAAAACCGCAACCGTCCGTGTTTATGACGCGTAACAAGCAATAAAATTGGGGTCTCTGGGACCAGGGGTCTCAGGGACACCCATCTTTTCCCAATCTCCCTTATGTCTTGTCTTGATGAACACAGTAACACGCGCAACTATATTCCGCCTATAAAAAATATTATGCGACACTTTTGATACTTTAGTGTTGGGAAAATATAATACCTACATTTAGGTATTTTATACACCTTTTGTATAAAAGTTCTAAAATATAGACGTAAATGTCGAAATGGGCGAGATGCTGGGAGGTAGCTGTGCATTTCCGATCTGCGACAATTTTTTTGATGTCACTGTTGACTGTTAGATATAGGTACCTTATTTGTATGTCCTTTGCTTAAAATTTTATGATAAACAATAAATATCTTTACTATAAAGTCTACCTAGATCACCGGGAACCAATATTTGCAGATTGTACAATACAAACATTAGTCTCGGGGCGGGTAACGAACCCGCAACCTCCTACGTCGCAGGTGGTTTCGCCCGCCGCACCACATCATCGATCCTCAAAAATGACATAAAGTATATCGGGGGAAGACCGTATGACACTAATTGTAGCCGAATTAAGCCATATTTTCTAATGCTGCCACCATTTTCTACGAGTCCATACAATGGCGTCGGCATAAAATGTGGTGATCATTAGAAAATATGGCTTAATTCGGCTACAATTATTAGTGCCATACGGTCTTCCCCCGCGTCCGATCATACCCCGATATACACATAAAGTTGCACATGAAACTTGAATTCCACTGAAAATGATTTTCCACCTTCAAGTTTCCCCTCCCTATAGCCATTGATCGTCACGTCTGCGGTCAGCAAAAGTAATGAGTCGTAAACCTTCGCTGTAAAGACTCAGGTAGGCATTACAATAAATACCTACCTATAGTACATAGTACCTAATAGTAGGTAGGTATAGTTCCGGATCCGGATCAATGTTCAGTTTAATGAAGCATCACTGTCCGGTTACGAGCAGGAAGTTTCAAAGGAAATTGCGTTTTGTTTGACACATTTTTTTTGTATTTGTATTTTGTAGGTAAACTTTTAAAAGCTGGTGCATTTTTTTCATACAATTATCCTCACTGACAACGTCACAAATCCAGACATCCAGTTTACGGAAATCAAGCGACTAAAATTTACCTTTGAGTATTAGGTACGTAGGTTACAGTAGGATCAATATTTTAATTTGCATTTGGGAGGTACAGTCAGCTGCTCAGATATGTATACACTCCCAAGTTTTCACTTTTATTTTACTCTGAACTTTTCAAATAAAAGTCGATGCACATGCTTTACGTACAAAGTAGTCATCGTACTTGTCAAAATGCGGTATAATAAATTATCAAAGTTACCATGCACTTACTATTCAGTCAAATTGAAAACATTTTTGTTATAGACCAACATTATTAGGTACCTCGGAACTTGTCATCATCATCATCAGCCAATTATTAGTTCACAGCACGTACATAAGAGAGCTATATTATAGCGCTCTGCCTTCAGCTTGTCGCATCCAGCATCAGCTTGCAGTCTTTCGCAGATCTGATCTCGCCCTCCGGCCAGGTGGGCTGACGGGTTACGAATATAAAAATCCAATTTAATTTGGTAGGTTTATACAATATAAAAATATTTGCGAAAAAAACCCCTCACTAACCCTCCTAATCTCAGCCAGGTATTCAAAACAGAATTAATTATTGCCAAGCCCAAATTTGCCTATCCAAATCTCCTTACAAATCTTTAAAAAACCTTTTTCTTATGACAAAAGGGTCAGTTAAATAGAGGGTGTGTCAACCCCCGTTGCGTTGACGGAATTAGCCAAGTCAGTCCTAAATTAAAAAAGAAATCAGGCGAAAGTTAATTCCGAAAGTTTTAATTACGTTTATTTTAGTCATCAAGCAATTCTCTTGATTAATTTACAAGGAAAGGTGCAGATAATTAATTCACGGACCAGCGGACTCTCTTTACATTAAATCCGGGAAGAAAACAATGAGTTTTCCACGAAATACTCAACGACAAAAAAAAATAACAAGCTAAATAAAATAAAACCGGCCAAGTGCGAGTCACACTCGCGCAAGAAGAGTACCACTATCTATAAAAACGGCAAAAAAATCACGTTTGCAAAAAAAATAATGGGAAAAAATATTTGTTTTATTCTATTTAATTATTAATTTTTAAAGTCAATACTTATCTAATTATTCTGTGAATATTTCAAGCGTCTACCTGTTGCCGTTATCAATACCTGCGATCTCGCATGCCCAGCTTGGGGGTAATGGGCACTGCCCCCATGTGCATGTGCCCAGGCGCTTGCCAGGGGAAGGCCTGCGTCCAGCGGTGGACGTATAGGCTGTAGATGTACGAATCTGCAGGTATGTATAGATTGAGCCAGTATTTATAGTCCCAAGACAAAATGGCCAGATACTAAGTCTTTTGAGACTGCTAGGTACTGCTAGACAATTATAAATTAAACTAGCTATTCGCCGCGGTTTCACCCGCGTTAAATTGGAATTTCACATGTCTATGGGGATTATTCCCCTAAATCTCCCATAAGAATTTGATGTTTTACCGAAACAAAAAGTAGCCTATGTTACTCTCCAATACATCCTTTCAACCAACTCTGTGCCTAAAAATCAAGTCGATTGGTTGCTTAGTTAGGGCGTGAAGGAAGGACAAACAAACACACTTTTTTTTTCACGCATTTATAATATTTGTATAAACAATCTTTATGAACAAAGAAAATTACAATCAAATAATAGAAATAAATTAAAACTAGTATTTACAATTGAAACAATTGAGCTAACTGCAGACTGTTGCAAACAATCTACAAGTAGCTCAACTGATCCATATCAATACCAGTAGGAAGCGTGCCCAAGACGCTAGCTGCATTGCCCCGCTGTATAGCAATGCTGATGCGCTGCGCCAGATACTCACCAGCTCTCGGGTCACGCGTCGCTTCGACCAGACTAATAATATAATGTAATATTTGTTAGGATTAAGATTGGTAAATCGGTAATACGTCAAAATTTTGCCTAAGTCTCTTGGATCCGACCAGATTCTTAGAAACAAGACTCAAACAATAATTACCTACACCTAATTAAAGTTTACTTACTTGTAGTACCTACCTAGCTAAAGTTTGTCTTAAATCTTCTCTAATTACAGTTCAAGTAAAACAAGATTGTATTTAAAGCTTAGGAAGTTGCAGTTCCGAGATGAGTGCTCAGATCCTGAAGTTTGCTTGAAGCAAGCACTCTCAACACCCTAGCACCTTCTGCTTTTGTTTTCCGAAAGGGTGCTCAGCTTTCGAGCGGACACCGAAATGTGGAAACTGAAAAGATAGAGCAAGGGATTTTAGTTAATGTACAGGAATTTTAGTTAATATACCTACATTTTCCCATTAAAACACTAATATGGGAATATCTCAAAAATGTGGGGTCAAAATAGTTACATTTCTTTTAAATGGCCTCCCTAATCACACCCTTAAAGGATCCGGTCTAATTACCAATAACAGATAACCCTGTATGAAACTTATTGGTTTGAAAATAAATGTTTTTTTTTAATGTTGAAACTGTGACCTAGAAAAGATCATATTAAACTAGTTAGAAAATCAGTTTCTCCGGTGACGTACAATATTTTAACTGAGTTTAAACTAAGATTAACAATAAATAAAAAAAAAAATTGTAAAAACATTTTTCATTTTCCCGTACGGAGTTTTGTCTTAAACTTATTAATCTCTAGGTACCTAAGCATATTACTTAAAACATTTACAGTCATGATATAGCTATTTTTACTAGTTTTGTATGGGGGGCAATGGCGCTCATCAGCGATAAGGCCGCCCATTGTCCTTATCTTATGTTATGTCCAAAAATCCTTTTAATGTTGTTTTCTGGTGAAATAAATAATTTTTGTACTTACGTCTTACCAAAAAATCTAATTGTAGCCCGTAACTAGTAGGTAAATCAAAATCAACTTTGAAACATGAAGGTTCCTCATTAGAACCAGTTAAAAACATAATTCAAAGACAAACTCAAGAACAGAAATTTTTGGCTTCAATATCGCAAATTCACAAACCAACCATTTCCATTATGATTTAAAGCTCGTATTTGGTTTGAAGCGAGACGATTTTTTAAATTCAGTGAACGCGGTAATAATATTTCACTTTTACGACCGTCTGTGAGACTCCGCCTAGGAAATTGTTGTAATGGCAGCATTATCTTTTACCATCTTTCGTGGTAAATGCTCACATGTTACCTAGAATTGCTGTGAAATAGTAGTCTGAGACAAGCGCTTTCTCTTTCATTAGATAATGGATTTTTAAAATGGAACTAGGTATACCCCGATTCAAAACCTGGATATTTTTAGTGGTAACAAAACCCAATGAATATTGGTAGAAAATATTTAACGACATTGGTATCATCGAAGCAAAGCAAAGCTCGAAACAGTTTTTCGTTTTGAATGCTTTCATTCATCATTTAATTGATGTCTCGTTCGCTTTCGCATTAAAATTTTAACATTTTTCGCTGCACATTTGAGATTATCCGTTGTGTAGTTTATGTTTTATTTTTTAGTGATAACGTCACTGTCACCTTGTTGTTTTTTTTCATTGATAAAATTAAATGTCTTTGTTGACATAAAATATTTCTAGGATTCTAAATCGTAGTATATTCACGTACCTAAGCTGTAGGCCAAGCATGGGAATTGATCTCTAGTTTAGAATAGATGGACAATAATGAAATCGTATCTTCATACATGCGTGGATTATAAAAGTTGAAAGAATGAATTTAAATTAATTTTCGCACTCGATGACAAAGTAACGTATAATTTTTTTCTATTAGACAACAATTCCCGTGCTGGATTATCTAAAAACTAATGCATTTGTATAGAGTTACATTGCCTGTAACTCTAATTAAAACGGTGGTGCTTGACTTTTTCTACCATTCTGGACAGATCCTCGCTGAATATCGAGTGCATAGTGGAATAGAGTGAATTTGTTTTCTGTTATTTATTCCATATGTGCAATAATGTCTCCAAAATTAAATCTGGTTCCTTAAAACAACTCGCAACTAAAAATATAATCAAGCTAGATATAAACATAGTATCTACCAACAGATCCTGCAAAATATATTCTCCAAAATACGCCGAGTCGTCCCAAACGTCAATTAGACCAGACTCCAACTCCTTTTAGGGATTCTAAAATCGTCGTAACATAAACTTTTTCAATTTTCACCTGCTTTTATAGTCGCGTAAAGTGAGCGGAGTAAATATGCGCTGAAGCCCGAAGGTTGACGACGCCTGGGGCGCAAATGTAGTGACTTGATAAGAGCGCGCTCGGTATAAAATGCATGTAAACACCTCCTTTGCGGCGTTTGGAGAAAATGTTGGCGACAACTGCCCTCTTCGGATGCAATTGTGAATGTGACTTGCAGGTTTCATAAAATTTTACATACCAGTATGATTTGAATTTCGAATATTCCGCATCAAAGATGGCTGAAAGGGTCGACCATGGCAGGGCTATTTAGACGTCTACCGTTACTTCTTCTATACTAATATTATAAAGAGGCAAGTTGTGTTTCTTTGTTTGTTTAAATTGAAAAGGCTCCGAAACTACTGGACAGATTTAAAAAAAAACACCATTAGAATCCCACATTATCCCTGATGAGTGTAGGCGATAGAATATACCCCTGCGAAGCCGGGGCGGACCGCTAGTTGAAAATGATGTGAGATGTAGAGATACTTTTGCTTCGTGAATACTCCTTTTACATGGCAACCAGGAGCTGGTGTAGTATTTAACTTCTATGTAAATTTATCAAAGCTTTCAATTTATTATTTACTAGCAGCGCCTCGCGGTTTCACCCGCGTAGTTCCCGTTCCCGTAGGAATTTCGGGATAAAAAGTAGCCTATGTCCTATTCCAGACTATAATCTGTCTCTGTGCCAAATTTTATCCAGATCCGTTTTGCCGTTCTGGCGTGATAAAGGAACAAACATCCATCCATCCATCTAAACTTTCACGTTTATAATATTATACTAGCAGCGCCTTGCGGTTTCACCCGCGTAGTTCCCGTTCCCGTGGGAAATCCGGGATAAAAAGTAGCCCATGTTCTATTCCAGACTATAATCTATCTCTGTGCCAAATTTCATCCAGATCCGTTCAGCCGTTCTGGCGTGATAAAGGAACAAACATCCATCCATCTATCCATCCATCTAAACTTTCACGTTTATAATATTAGTGAGATATATTAGTGAGATGAGATTTATTAGGTACCCATTACTTATGTTGCTCTGCCGGGAAACGCAGCAATACCAGCATCTGATTCTTCTACTGGTTTTGCTCCCTTTGAAAGTGGTTTCAGTTGTGTTATTCGCGTATGATATTGTTTTGTTAAATCTTACAAAAAACCTTGCTAAAATGTCCCTCAAATCTCCCATCATGATAAACTTTTCCGACAACCGCTGGGTTTACCCCGTGTTCTTGAGTGGAGACTGCGACTCGGCAAACGTAGTGTAGAACGCCCTCCAACCAGGTGGGATAACGATCTGCGAAAGATTGCAGGCAGATGCTGGATGCGGCTAGCTGAAGATAGGGAGCTATGGCGCACATTAAGGGAGGCCTATGTCCAGCAGTGGACTAATATAGGCTGATGATGATGATACACTTTTCACTTATTTACAGTTTCTACGTTCAGCTCAAGATGGACACAGACAGGACACCGAATAAAATTCAATCGCATAAGAGGCCGTCTGCAAAACTTCACTTTGCATCAAACTAACAACGATGCGATGGCCCAGCAATCATTCTAATGGTTTCACTAGTGTGGACGTACTCAGGGACGATAAGGGGCTGCGAGTTTTTATTTTACGCTTCTGCTCAAAAAAGGAGTGTCATGTTTTCAGGATTCATATAAATCTATTTGTATGCGAGTTTTATCATTCAAACATAAATTTAGATTTTTGTTAAACGGGTTTTAATCGGTCTCCTTATAAAACGTATAGATTCCTTAAATCATTCCAGTTTAAGTAACGGTTCTTTTTACTTTTTGTGTAAGTAATTAGCCGTCTGGCTTAGAATTAACACCACCCCAACTCTTCCCGTGGATGTCGTAAGAGCGACTAAGGGACATACATTATAGGCTTTTGAGGTAAGTTATTATGCATTTTCTAAGCAAGCTGCTCAGAAAATGCAAAGTTTTAGTCGGTCTAGTTCAGAAAATCACCAACATTATGATTTTATTTATAGTTTTTTTATAAAGAAGACATTGAAAATCATCTGTTAGTCCGAAAAGCCGCAATCGGGCATCTGAAAATAGCATCATCATCATCAGCCACCATCTCACTTCAATACGTGATGATATCGCTGAAGATGGAGCACGCTTTTCCAGATGGAACTTATTTACCCTGGATTTGAAGACTCCAAGAATGTACACTGACGGGAAAACGCGGAAGCTCATTGCATTAATATAGGCTAAGGATGATGTATCTGGCACAGCTCATCAGCATTGTCATCCAGTGGGGCAATGCAGCCAGCGTCTTGGGGACGCTTCCGACTGGTATTGATATGGATCAGTTTTGCTACCTGTAGATTATTTGCAACAATCTGCAGTTACCTCGCGCGTGTGATGTCCCTGATGTAACAGGCGTCCATAGGCTGCGGTAGCCGCTTCCCATCAGGTGGGCCGCACGCCTGGTTGGCCACCTAGGTGGTATAAAAAAATCTCAATTGTTTCTATTGTAAATACTAGTTTTAATTTAGTTCTATTAATTGATTGTAATTTCCTTGTTACAAAAGAAAAGTAAACCAAATATTGCAATAAAAAACAACAAGGCCAATTGACCCCCCACAGAATCCTCCTAAAATCCTGCCCACGTTACCCCTCCCATTTGGATCAACTTGCAATCCGAATTAGTTCTTTCAAACAACCTCCATCATCGAATTGAAAATGTCCAGACGTATTACCTATTACAAGATAGGTATTGCAGTTTTATGAGCGATTCTTCAAAAAGATATCCCCCTTTTGTAGTTTAAAAATAAACTCCTTTTAGAGTTCTTTTTATTTTCCTCGGCGATGCCCTTAAAATTGATTTAGAGATGTTTCTGATGAAATCGAGTCTGAAATCTACTTGTAAGTTGCTTGTAACATGGCACTCTCGGTGATTGATGGGACTAAAAGTACATTTTATAAAGCTATTCTGAGCTTTAGTATCTACCTACCACCTAGATAAGATATACTATTATGGGTGGTTTAGTTTCTAACAGAAATGCTTTGGTATCAAAGTCTACAGAAGAAGATCTTATCAATTTCAATAAGCCTCAGGCTTGAGTTAGGTGGCTATATTTTTAGGTCTCTAAAGCCCTCTCACAAGTGCTAGGTAGTCCTTATTTATGTGAACTTATATTCTTAGGTTGCTATAACTGCCATTTTTAGAAATCATTTAGAATGGGATATTTACCATGAATCAATTTTTGAGTTTTCCAATATTTCAAAAATTGAATCATGTTAAATATCTCGTTCTAAATGATTTCTATGTTAATAACCATGATGGTTTCAAAAGTTTTATGCCATTTTTAGAGTTCCGTACCTCAAAAGGAAAAGAGGAACCCTTAGGATCACTTTGTTGTCCGTCTGTCAACCCACTTTTCTCAGAAACGCGTGGAGGTATCGAGTTAAAATTCACATCATGAATATACTCAAGTTCGTAACCTCTTGGCTTGGAGCCGCAATATAAATCAAACCTCTACGCAATCAAAAGTTACAGCCGTTTATGCACAATTTTTTTTTATTTTCCTATGGAATCACATGCACACAAAACCTATAGGGTACTTCCCGTTGACCTAGAATCATGAAATTTGGCAAGAAGCAAGATCTTATAGCACAAGTAAAGGAAAACCTCTAAAAACCGTAAATTTAATATTAATTCACAAAAAAATGATGTTATTTCGAATACAAGATTGTACGGAACCCTTGATGCGCGAGTCTGACTCGCACTTGACGTTTTTATTTTATTTTTTCAGTCACTCCTTCCGCTCGCCCTTCATTTACCTTCTTACTCCCCTTAGAAGGTGACTATACTTCGCTTGCGTGTAACTGTATTGAAAATGAGTAACGGACCTGATAAGTAACAAGATTGGAAAACTTTCATATTGTCGGTAACATTTTTCTTTTATTTGAATACTAGCGATCCGCCCCGGCTTTGGTATATTCTATAGCCTATGTTGTTCAGTGATAATGTAGCTATCTAACGGCAAAAGAATTTTTGAAATCGGTCCAGTAGTTTTTAAGTTTATTCGTTACATACAAAAATACAAATCTTTCCTCTATATGAGTGAGAATGTAGATTAACACAAGTCTACAGAATAGTGTGAATTTTCACCATAATTGATTATCGTTGGGTTTCGATAATTTCCAATTATGGAAACCCAACGTTTCTATTTTACGTTCCAAAATGCTATTCTTGATATATATCAGGGTGTTTTATGTAGTTTAATAATAACGTTCCATCCTCACGTTTGGATCAAGCGATAAAAACTTCGTAGACGCTTTAAGTGTATATTATAACTTAGGTACCCATAATTTACGACTAACCTAAATGCAATGGTTTTAATGTTACTGAAACACCATTAAAGTTGATTAGGTGTTTTTACAAAAAATCTTGAATTATTAGTACTTTTTCCTAAAAATATTAATAAGATAAGCTTTTGTATTTGTTGTTACTGTCTAATCGGCTTCAAAAGATAACCTATCTTTTGTTACATTCATTTTATTATAGTAACTCAGGTTTATTTTCGTAAGTCACCCCTTTTAGGCAGCAAATTCCACATAACCCCAATATACCTAATCATCGACTTGATCCCAAAAAAATGTCCACGAAACCAAAAGGAATTAAATTTTAAATCTTCATTCAATTGTAATTTAATGAGCGTAAGTAAAAAAAAAGCTGGAGAAAGAATTAAATACCTATGTCCCAAAAAAAAAAATTTTTTTAGTTTTCGGCAGGACTCCTGTTAGATTACCCAGAGTGCGATGGCTTACGCACTATCTATAATACAAAAACCTTACGTTTAAGAAGATTAAGAAGTCAGTTTTTGCACCAAATTTTTTGGCCTTACCAGTGCCGATGAATATAGGTGAACTTATTATTCTAATAACATATTCCCATGCAAAAAAAACCCTGTTTCTAATTTACATAACATAATAAAAACTAATTGGTCCGAAGGTGCTAATCACCGTGCCATAAAGTTCTAGTTAATCATAGCTTGCTGTACTTAACTGATGGTTCAAGGCAAGTGGATGATGTACATAAGTTTTGTTTGATGATGGGTATTTAGTGCTTGACTGTTATAGTCAGCCTTGGAGAAACTGGTGCTACTTACTCCGAATAAGGTGGCAAAAAATTTGGACGGGGCTTCTTATCGACTAAACGTTTTTTATCCGGTTTTTCGTACGTTCTGATCATCTCTGTAATTAACTAATGTATGATCAAATATAGTCAATGTCAATTTGACAAGAAAAAGTACCTACTACTGGACAAGATAATTTATCTTTGTTTGGAACCACTGGTTGTTTCTGTAGAGTCCGAGGTCCGATGTTAAATACAATTACCTAAATACTGGCTCGCCACGTTCACATATCGCCAAGCAGCACATCGCCCGCCCACGGCCCCAGATCATCTGGCATTCACGCGCCCCGGGCTTGTCTGACACTCACGTCATCCGACTGTCAATGACGTATGACAGTGACAGCTGCAGTTTCTAAAAAATTCATTTGTCGAACGCAACGTTTGTAAACGGATACCTTTGAATCGGGTCGTTATCGCCTCGACATTAATACGTAGAGGATCATGAGGTGAGGCATGTCGTAAATTATATTCAATTTTCCTGATTTATCAATGTTTCAAGAAGGTTAAATAAATATCAAAAAGAAAAAAAAATACAACCTCTTTTTAACAACAAAATATTTTCTCGCTAGTCGAAGTGAAAAGTTATAATTATGTTTAACTCGAGGGCAAATATTTTTTGTTTCGTGCCTTTTAAATCCCTCGCTAGCTCAGCTCTCTACATAAGAGCCACTCGCTACGCTCGTGACTCTACTCTAGACTGCTTCGCTAGCTCGAGATTTAATAACGACACGTTCAACAAAAACTTATTATGCCCACTTGTTGAACAAATAACTTTTTTCTTTTATATAACAAGCTTTTGTTTCATCTACGACCACCGTGCTTGGGAAGACAAATCCATCGAACCCAAACTCGACGGAGCTACGTCATTTCGTCAATGAGTTCCTTCGGCCTTCTGTCTCCAACAATATAACAGCGATGGTACCATAACATTGCATTGTCACCGAACTTATATAAGTATGCCAAGTTTCAGCTCAATCGGATGCGGATAACTGATTTATTTATTTATTTAGAACTACCAAAGGAGGATACACTCATAGACACAGTAAAAATCACACAAGGCATTACTAGTTGTGACCCCCCAATTACAGGTTACACAAAAGTAGATTCAAGTTGACAACAAGACTTAATGTAATAATAATTAATAAAGGACCATACATAGAGATCTGATCCAAATTCTTTTGTAAGATTTGGCCCAGAAATAATAAATAGCAATAATATAAATAAATAATAATAATAAAAGCATGCAAAAATAATGACTCATACGCCAAGCCTAACTATTACGGGTTGATTGGTAGGTAAGTAGTTAAGCATCGTTTTTTGTTGGTACCTCACACCTGATAGGTACAATATTGATAACTTAATGATAGGATTGTTATTACATTTGTAATTGCTTCCTTTGATCTCTAATTTAAATATCTTTAAATACAACATATTTTTTGCAAAATCAAGGCTGTGGGCCAGAGCTTACATAATCTAGAAAAAGTGTTTTTTTTTTAAATAACGCTGTGTGCTTATAACATCACGTTTTTTGCTCATGCGAAGGTTCTCAGGGTGCATTTATGGTGAAGAGCAGATTTTGGAGCGGGAATAGATTTTTGACATTTGTTATTAACTCTTATTGAGTTTACACATCGACCAGTTGTCAAAACACTGTCGGCTGCCTTCGATACAGGGTGTTTCCAAATTAGTGCACAATATTTATGGAGGTTATTTGTAATAAAATAAATAAATTCACGTTTGCCAAGTCGCGGTCTCCACTCAAGAGCACGGCTCTCTGTCGGATGTATTCGTAGCGAATCCTACCGCGGCATTTTCTGCAGTCATCGAATTATCTAAATCTTTATATGAAATAGTATGCAGCATCGCGCACCTATCAGCACCGAGCGCACGGCAGTTCGGTAAAATGCCACGAGAAAATGCGATGACTGCCGGTGCCTGCCGGTAGCGCCGATAGATGCGCGATTTCTCTCCCGTAGACATTAACAAATAGGTACCGTAAGAGCGTTTTTCCACGACGCACGACACCACACGACAAAATACGGTGACGACTCCGGGCGTCATATATTTCTATGAACCTGCCGTGCTGTGCGGTATAGTTTTGTGTGTAAACGGTGTTGCGGTGGCCTGTTTGGGAGTGGTTTTATGTAGAAACACTGAGTTTAAGTATAGAACAAGGTTTTTTCTCCAGATCACATGTTTAGAGTCTGTACTCTAAACTACTCTACTTCCTACTGCTACTCTGTAGTAGCAGTAGGAAGTCTTTTACGAAGGAAGCGGAACTTACTCCTTTCCATAGATAAGTAAAAGGAGGCATAGACCTCAAATATCCATAGATAAAAATGGACAAGTTTGTTGGATGCCAACAAACGGTTCATAGAAATGTCATCATCTCATTTTGTCGTGTGGTGTCGTGCCTCGTGTGAAAATGCCGTAACAGTCTACAGAATGCAGCCTAAGATCTAGTCTAGTACTTTAGCTCTAACGAAATTCTGAAATCAAAATCTTCAGTTCTCATTACTTACCTTAATTGCATTCTAAAACTCGAATAAGGCCCTCATTCAGTAATTATATTGTAGGAATTGTTGTTATTGCAACTATCATTGTGGCTGCGACTGAAACGGTTGGGCCACGGAAAACTCTCCGAGCGAGTTTTGGACGCGTCTTAAAAACCTCTACATTTTCTTAACTGTGAGCCGTTTCGATTCGACCCAAATTCGGCCAACTGACTTAAAAAATAACTTTCTATTTGGTAGGTACCTATACTATTTATGTGATACTAGGAGCGCCTCGCGGTTTCACCCGCGTAGATCCCGTTCTCGTGGGAATTCCGGGATAAAAAGTAGCCTATGTCCTATTCTAGACTACAATCTATCTCTGTGCCAAATTTCATCCAGATCCATGGAGCTGTTCTGGCGTGATTGAGTAACAAACATCCATCCATCCAAAGTTTCACATCTATAATATTAGTGGGATTCCACATACCTACTTTGAATTTAGCATGTAGAAGGGAAATAAAATTATTTATTATTAGATTTATTCTCAGTTTTCAAAATCAACAAAATCATAACCTTAAAATTGACACAGATAAAGAATGACACCATTTAGCAACAGAAATCAAAGTACTCACGATTTAACACACATTGAACTGATAACCAGCACTTTTTATTTACTCCCAATTCTAAGACCAAAAAATAAATGAAACTACGTACCTAGGTGCCTTTACCTAGGAAATTTCATACAATTTTTTTTCCTTCTGATGAGGGGTTCTTCTGAAGGATAAATCGGTAGAATCTTCGTCAGAACCACTGTGGCGTTGTGGTGGAATGAGACGCAGAAGCTTGCCAATTCGATTCCTGCCACGGGACTTAAGTTTGTATGATTTATTTTACTTGATGATTTAACTTTTGTTCCGGATTTTATTGTTTACAATGAACTTATGTTTTTTTAACGAGGGCTTTGTGGCCGCATAATAAGGGCCGTCTTATTGCATTCATTGTACACGCTCTTATGGCCGTTCCGAGTCGCGGCATTATGGTTTTAATTACATTTTCATTGCTGTAACGAAGTTTGGATGGCTAGTTTTTGATTGTACGGCTTGTAGAACCAGCTTGTGATACCGCAAGTCTTTTGAAAAAAACATATTTTTTTAACAGAAATTCTCCGGTAGAGCTATGTTAAATCTAAAAAAATACAAAAGGCAGAGATTGATTGATAGAAGTTGAGGTATCAATCTTCAATCAATCAATCTCAATTTATTAAAAAAGAAAATTACAGTCAAATAAAAGAAACAAATAAAAACTAGGTTTTATAATTGAAACAATTGAGCTAACAGTAGACAAACAATCTACAGTTAGCTCAACAGAGAGTAGAGTTTAGATAGGATGTTCGTGATGCATTTCAGCTTTTAATTTTTTTCATAATTAGAATTACAGCCGGTCAGCCTGGAAGCTATATTACTCAAAAAAAATCTTATAAAATATAACGAAAATATATTTGACGACCTCGGGGATACAACGGGCGAAAGTCCATCTGTAACGCACAACGGCTGCTTGAAGGTTCGATTCCCGCCTCTGGCCAAATATTTGTACGATCTACCTACAGATATTGGGTCAATGTTCAGGGTATTTTCTATGACTGTCCTACGGAATACCGAAGCTCGGAATACCAGAGAACGGTATTTCGAAAGATACGTATAATAAAAAATATAATGGTTATAATGTAATGTATCGTATTAAGTCTAGTAGTAAGTAGCTGCTTAGTAGAGATGGGCCGAACATGGGTTTCACCGAATACGAACATTCGGCCGAATATTCGGTAAAACTTTTACCGAACCGAATATTCGGCCGAATATTCGGTACATTTGATTCCGTTCCGTCGTATATGAGATGTCATATTTGTCTTATATCTCAGTAGACTATAGTTAAGTTCCTTACTCTTAATGTGTAGATTAAGTGATTGATCTCTTAAATATCAACCTGATAACAAATTACTAATTTTCTTTATGAAGAATTATATTGGTTGAATAGGATAGGTTTAAACGTTTAATATCAATAAATATATTTTGCGACGCTATGCTGAGTAGAAACTAGAAAAAAAAATATTATTCATATTCTACTAAGGTGTTGTGATTTGATTCAGCTATTCTCTTACACAATAAAGACTGACCGAAATAAATATCTTGTTTATTTTCCTTCAATCAAGACCTGTTTAATATATTATTATAAAGAGTTAACACAGAAGCCTAATCCCAAAACAGCTAGATACCTATATTTTGCATTAAGTTATTTTGGATTCCTTGCCTACTGCAAGGGATCCGGCGTGAAGATATTGATTGAAGTTATTATCTTTTTACCAACCTACTTTAATTGAAAATAAAGCTTCAGTGACGACAAAATCAGAAAGCTACACTCTAAAATACTTACTTCATTACACTGTACACTCAAATCATGAAAATACACGGGTCCTTAATCTTAACAGTAAAAACTTTGAGTATCACTTTGCCGAACATTAGGTGATTCAGCCGAATATTCGGCCGAATATGAATATTCGGTAAAGCTGCCGAATATGCCGAATACCGAATATAAAACGAATATTCGGCCCATCTCTACTGCTTAGCTTGGGGCTAGATGATGCTTTATGGATTGTCTAGCATTATTTATTTATTTGTATATTACGTTAAAGTTTCATATCACTTTGTAATTTGTTTTGAAATATCGGAGATAGCAATTTATCTCCAGAAGAGATAAAATCAGACAAACTTAATAAAAAATGTTTTACTTTTTAAACTTTCGCGATTTTATTACATATTAAAGATTATTTATCGGGTATTTATGGCGTACCTTTTGTTTTGTTTGTTGCAGTCGCCCTGTGACCACGATCGCTGTAACGCGGTTGAAACGTCGGGGAAAACAAAACAAAAGGTACGAAATAAATACCCGATCTTTAAAATGTTTTCCTAACAACAAATTACAAAATATTTTATTAACTCAAACTAAATACATACATTAAACCAATACGCAAAACACCTACCTATTAATATTAATAAGCAAAACAAATAAACTAATTTAATGAATTTAATGTGTGGATTAGATACTTTATCATTGATGAAAAAACGAGTTTAAGACCAGGTAAACTCGGTACTAACATTTTTCAAAATGAAAGTATTAAGGCTTAACCGATGTATAAAACGTAAAACTAATAACGAGACGACAGAAAAGCCATAAAATGACTTATTAAGCTTAGAGCAGCTGTGCCCTAAGTCTGTCTAGCACTAAGTGATAAAGTTTTATGATAATTAAAATTATAGTGATATGGCTCAGAGTAACAAAGCCTTGAGCACTCGGAGCTAGATATGTTTTCGTGTCTTTCATGAAATATGTGGGGAAATGAGGTCCCAATGAGTTATAAACAATAAACTAGCGGTAAAAATACCGTTCTTTCCAAGGGCGAGTGCCAGAACCGAAATACTAATAAGTACCTATACTAGTAATAAGCCGACTTAACGAATGCTAAATTTGTGATCTTTAAAAAAAAGGTTCACAAAAATCGAAGATTTTTGCAGCGTCAATAAAAATGATTAGGTATTATGAAAAAAATCAAAGATTTTTGTGGTGTGTAGATAGAAAGTGCTATGAGATGCAAATTATTCTGTAAATTTTTTAAATGTCATTTAAAATGATCAAACAAAACTAAAATAGGTAACGATTTCGGGTATTATGGGGCATTTAGATATCATACAAAAAGAAGTTACTGTCAGACAACAACAAGCATTTCTTTTTATCCCACGGTGATTTTTTTTTGTTGTGAACTAACTGACGTGTATATAGAAATTGAAAGTGTAATGAGATGTAAATTTATTCTGTAAATTTTTCAAATTTCATAACAGAACTAAGTTACCGATTTGGGTAGTATGGGTACCCATCTTGCATTTTTATGGTTGACGTAACCATAGTTTTTTCAGGTAGATTTCATTGACAGATCCATTTCTACCTCATTGTTACTCCGATCTGACCCATGGCCGTCCTTCGTAAAGATTAACCCACGTATTTCAAATGAAATTGTGCGTTATTCGTGAGTGATATATTTTTATTTTATTTGTGTATTTTACGAGTGGTACTTGTATAGGCGAAGCGTTTAATTTGTTGGAAGAAATAGTTGTGCGGTTGATTTTGTTTTAGAAGGCTGTTTCATTTTATTTATCGCAGAACAGTAAACTGCGGTTACTTAACCCTGTTTCTTTTGACATAGATATTTTAATATAGTATATCGGGGTATGATCGGAATCAATTTTTTTCTAATGATGACACCATTTTCTACGACGCCATTTAATGGCGTCGCCATTATAATGATGTCAGCATTAGAAAAAATTGCTAAATTCGGATAGAATTAGTAACATACGGTCTTCCCCCGCGTCCGATCATACCCCGATATACCTTACCTAAGCTGATGATGATTATTTCTCCCAGACGATAATTGATTTATTGATATTATTTATTCGTTTTGATTATAAGGATTCCGTACCCAAAGGGGACCCTATTACTAAGACTTCGCTGTCCGTCTGTCCGTCTGTCACCAGGCTGTATCTCATGAACCGTGATAGTTAGACAGTTGAAATTTTCACAGATGATGTATTTCTGTTGCCGCTATAACAACAAACTCTAAAAAACTGAATAAAATAAACATTTAAGGGGGCTCCCATACAACAAACGTGATTTTTTTGCCATTTCTATAGATAATGGTACGGAACCCTTCGTGCGCGAGTCCGACTCGCACTTGCCCGGTTTTATTGATTGGAGGCACCTAAGCTAATGTTAGGCACAAAACTATATTTACAAAACAGACCAACACATGAAAAATATAATATAAAAACCTTTATTTTCCTTATAAGTAGGTTAAAAGGAAAATAAAGCTTTTTCTTGAATATAGCAAGACCATTGCAACATTTCCCACTTAAAAAGCAGACTAAATAAAATACTCCAAACGTAAGCATTATTATTATGAATAGTGGCAACAATCTCTGCGCTCGTCTAGGTGGCCATAAAAATTATTTACTGGCAACACTGGTATCATTAGCTGTAAGGACGCCATCTGCGCTACTTATGCTTTGAGAAGATAAAAGTACCTAGAAAGAACCTTTACCTAGATCGTAATAGATGATTCAGAACCAACCGTAGGTATCTAGGTGTTTTTATAAAACCTTATGAACTAACTTAGATTTAGGCGTTACTTTGCGAAAATCTGTTACAAAATATTAGGATTTAACAAATATTAAGTAACAATTGAACAGCTGAAGACAGGGCGCTATGGCGCTCATTAGGGGAGGCCTATGTCCAGCAGTGGACTGATATAGGCTGATGATGATGATGATGATCAAGTAGCAATTCCGCATTAAAGTTGTGTAGGTAGTGTACTTGAAGTTGGAAGGCAACTAACTATAAAATTTTATATTAGGCTAGTGCCGTAGACACAAAACTCGCGTTAGATCGCAAAGAATTGCACGGTTCGGATTTTGTGGGATGTTATTAGGATAGAAACCAATAGTGTAAAACCATCTTATGCCACCATCAAAACCATGTCCACGTCACGTCGCGCAGAATGAATTTTTTAGAGGTTGTAAGCCAAAAACTGAAAATAGTCTAGGTTTTTTAGCACCACGAAATTAGCACTCGTTCTTTCGAAATCAAAATCAAAATCAAAATCAAAAATTCTTTATTTCCATAAATACAAAAATGTACACTTAGAAAAGGTCAAATTCTTAAAATAAAACACTGACACGGAAATAAAGTGGTACTTTTGATTTCTGTCGCTTCGGTATGTAGACTAAAGTAAAGAAGCGACTAAGAAACCTTTAGCCTGTTAGTTGTTATTTTTCGAGTTGGAGCAAAACCCGTCCCAAGCTTTTTTATCTTCTAAATAATCTGATATTTTGTAGTAAGCCTTTTTGCACAGAAAGGTTTTGACAATTTGTTTGAATTTATTTATTGATAGATTTTGCAACTCACTAGGAGTTTTGTTGTAGAAGCGTATACATTGCCCTTTAAAAGATACATTAATCTTGTGAAGCCTGGTTGTGGGCACAGCGAGTTTATGTTTATTTCTAGTATTTATATTATGTATATCGCTATTTTTTGAGCCAAACTACGAGTCTCAAACTTGAATAACCCGCCTTACCCCATTATCAGGAATATTTTGAAAAATCCTGAAATCTTATTCAATGATTTGATATTTTAGTATTCTCTGTGAGTTTCAAGCAAATACGGTCACTGGTTAAAAAGTCATAAAGAACACCAAAAAAACTTCACTTCCATAGGGGTGGAATTTCCAACAATTCCTTCTAAATAGGAGGTTGTGTAGTGATACCACCACCTACACTTCAAATTTCACCTTTCTAGCTTCAGCGGTTTGGGCTGCGCGGTTGTCTCCAAAAAATCGCCTGTTCCTAATATAGGTACCATATCAAAAGCAGACAGTGTTAAAATCCACTGAAAAGTGTTCTGATCGTGTGAGCTTAAGAAACTATGTCCATCAAGATAAAATCTACAAAAAAAAAACTCTGGTTGTACTTATATTCAAGATTTTTAAGAGTCAGTCTAGGTTCTTACTTACACTTTACTCCACACTTAAACTTTTTTCATTTTTCTATTCAAGGTGTTTACGATTCTGTCAGTTATAAAGTTTTATTTCTTGTTTTATCTCGCTAGATACATATTTGGGTAGCAACTTACTTCAGTAAGTACACAAACTTACGACTTGAGAAAGTAAAAGTCAAATAATTAGAGTTGGCTTGCGCTTTTAGGACCCTGGGATTCATTGGTGGTCCCTGAAGCACAAGATTACTTGTTTCCACTATATTACAAACAGTTTTTAAGACAGAACAAGATTTTATGGTTTTTTGTTATAGTGCTAACCCGCCCTTTGGGTATCTCTAAGAAGTGAAATAAGTTCCCATAAATTATCGGTTTCGGCGGGTTCGGCGGTTTGGCGATTACTGAGGGTGGGGCGCGGGTTCGAATCCCGCCGAAACCGATAATTTTTGGGAACTTATTTCATTTCTTAGAACAAGATTGGTTGTGTGGTTTTTAACGTACTAGAATATATTGCACGTGTGACAAAACTTGAATAAAAATAACAGATCATTTCTGCCCCCGGCTTTGTACGAGAAAAAATACCTTATTCTTAAGGATTTATTATTATGTCTCGTTATATCCCGAGAAGTTCATAATGCTCGGGCCATACGTCGTCGAACAGACGCACTATAACAATTTTGATAATCTGGAGTCCGGTACCTCATCTACGAGGGTTTCTTCTTCATTAGGGGTATTTTCTTTTTCAGCTTAAAAAAAAGTAATTTGTATGTTTAGTCCTAATAAAAAGGTAACAAACAGACGAGTCGAGTTTGTTTCAACTTTTTAATCAGTGAAATTATGAGTTTCTACGGTAATTCCCATATATCAGACAGCAAATAGCTCAAAAATACAGTGTCCCGATCTAGTAGGCACACCGTTCATGCACTAAGGGTTATAGGAATAAAAACAAAAAATCCCGGACGGCCGCGTGCCGTCCAAATAACCGTGAATCTCGTGGTTCAATGGAAACAGTACCACAGAGGCTCTCTCCGTTAATAACACAGTTTACGACAAAGTGACGGTTACTATTAGTTTTATAACCAACGTTTAAGGTTTATTAGTGCATGTACAATTTGCCAGGTTATTTCACACATGGCTAAGGTCTAGACGCTGGAAATGTCTTTGTATTAAGAATATACCGACGCTGGCAGTAAAAAACCTGATGAGGTTTTTATGAATCGGTATTCAGTTATTTGTTTTAGTGGGCTGTAAACGAAAACGGTACCAGTTTACGAAGTTCTAGTCTACCTCGATAACCAGTTGGTACCTAGGTTCTATTGATCGAGAGTGTACAGCTAAATTAAAATTTAGTGTACCTAGCCATTATTGGTTTAATTTCTGATACAGGATTCGTTTGAAAATTAGAAATGTCTTATCGAAGCGTGTTTTAGAACTTTTTAATCTTTGACGATTACGATTTGACGATTGAGACGATTTGAGGTTAGTCGTGGATACTGCCGTCTATTCTTGGCTGTAACTCCGAGAACATCCAGTCATACCGTGACCATAATCGCTGCAACACGCAACGCAAGGGAAACGTACGGGATATATAAACAAAAGATAGGAACGCGATAAATGCTTGATAAATAATATTTTTCGTATGAGAAAATTTATTCTTACAAATACGTATTTTAAACATTCCTAAATTAATTTATTCTATAAATTTGAAGTAAGTAGGTACCTTTACATGAAAGAGCTATGTTCGGAATTTCTCTAAAGGATAGGATTCGTAACGAATACATCCGAAAGAGAACCAAAGTCATCGACATAGCTCTCAGAATTAGCAAGCTGAAGTGGCAGTGGGCCAGCCATATCTCGCGACGAATCGACTATCGCTGGGGTAAACGTGTTCTTGAGTATCGCAGTTCGTGGTAGATCTATTCTGTAAGAAGCGCTGCTGCCCGCCCCCCGGTGTATGTACCTTAGTCACCTCTTACGACACACCCACGGAAAGAGTTGGGGTGGTACAAATTCTAAGCCGGCACCACACAGCAAGATTAATACATGTTTGTATAAAATCTCAATAAATGATTATGAATATGAAAAAAAAGATCTCACAGTAGGGCAGAAAAACCAGTTTGTTGTTTAAAATTCACATTTTTCAGTCACGACGTCATTTCTGAACCATTATTTTCCATCTTGACATCTAACGTCTTTTGTTGTAGTAAACCTGAATCCAATTTAGCTAAACTCATTGTTATTTCGTAATTTGACTCGATTTTATTATCAGCGCCCATTCTTTCGCAAACAAAAGCTTTCAAATAAAACTCCCGGAAAAAATTGACAGGAATGTCTCATAAAAACTCCTAAATTAGCCCATAATTCCTTTATTATCTAAAGCAGGGTAATTGAAAAAAGTACCTTCTCGTTTTACTAACAATCCTGTAATAAAAGAACTTTATTCGAACAATAACCAATTTGCGAAGGAAAAACAGCGCTTGAATATAGCCCATTGACATAAATAAATCATTATTTCTACCCTCCGTGTGGCTTAGAGCGATAGAGGATGGCTTATGAAGGAAAACAGGAAGTTGATTCGGAAAATCAGTTGAGTGCTTTTCTATTTCGAACTGACGAAAAACAAAAGAATATTAACTATGCCAAAACATAAGTAAGAAAGCCAAAAACATAGAAAAAATAATTTCTTAATTTAATTCATTAATAAAAACTAATTTATAACCTTGAAACAAGAGAGGTATCGCAAAGGCGAGCTTAACCCTACAAAGAGTTCTCTTCCAGCTAAACCTTACTGGGAGAGAGAGACAAGTTTGTAGTACGTGATAATGATAACATACATAAACCTGTTTGTAGCTGTATAGCAAAGAGCAGAACTAAATAAGAAATTAAATAACTTCCGAAAATGTTCGGTTTCCGCTTGATTCGAACCCACAACGAACCTTAGAACAAAATAAGCTCCGACAACCTGTTTTTAGTTTAACGTTGTAATCGTTTGCGACCTGTTTTTATCGTTACAACAGCAAACATTCTTGTACTTATTCGAATTTCAAAACGAATCTTCATTGTAATATGCTACAAAAGAAAAACTCGACTATATTTACGAAGGTTTGTTAAAAATTAATTTGATACTGTTATCTCGATTTTCCTAGGGATTTGAAACGAACATTTTCTTCAGTGTTTTTGCAGGTAGAAAACATTATTATGCGCAATTGTAGTATAAGTACTTACTTTCGAGAGATGATGGTATAAAACTCTTCTTTTGATATTTTTTTAATCGTGTACCTACGAGTAAATTTAGAGCTTGCAATAAAATAAATAATTTTACTCAGATATTTCTGTCTCCAGGTTTTTCCGAACTCTCCAGCTTCCGTCCTCTCTACAGGTAGGTCCTAGAATCTTCCGTAGGAAGAGAAGTCGGAGGTGGTGGAAGCGGACCTGCGTGAGCTACAAGCGGAAGACTGGCGAAAAACTGCGCAGGACAGGGAAAAATGGCGACTTCTCGTATCGGAGGCCAAGACTCACTTCGGGTCGCTGAGCCATAGGAGTAGTAGTAGTAGTAGTAGTAGATATTTCTGTAGTTAATTTCTAAATAAGTGTAGAAATCAAGCATTCGAATTCGGTTTTTATTTTAGAATCCAATAGGAACCTCCGTTCAATGGCTGGAGGGCAAGAAAAATGGTATTTTATAATAATAATAATAATATAGCCTTTATTCAAACTATTATATACATTTAGATTATTTACAATTTTTGCACACCTAGTTTGTTTGCCGGTTGGCACAGGCCTCCCCCAGCCTCCTCCATTCCTCCCTGTCCTGAGTTTTTCTTGTCCACGTCCTGCCTGCTCCTTTGACAAGCTCATCTGCCCATCGAGTGTAAGGTCTGCCCTGATTCCTTTTCCCTTCTCGGGGGAACCATGTTGTTAGGTCTTTGCTCCATTTATCTGGTCCTCTCATTAAGTGGCCTGCCCTGCATTTTACAAAAGAACAACTCCAGAATTCAACAAGCAGAAAATGCGGTTTAGATGCAGATAAGGAACTAGCATATCGGTAGCAAGCCGCCGACCTCATACAGGATATGGGACAGAGGCTTCAAGTGTATCCTTTTCCAAAAAGTGGTGATCCAAGTGCAATGTTTTTGTCGAGTGTCTCTCTCTCTTTCTAGCCTTTGTTGACCAGTAGATTAGTGTAGGCCTCCTTCAAACTCTTCCATTTCCTTCTATTTTGGGCAGTTAATGTCCAGTTGCTGCCCGCTATCTTTTTGATGTCGTCTTTCCATCTCATTTGCGGCCGCCCCGGTCTTTGTTTCCCCCATGGTCTCCGAGAGCTTCTTACACCATGATGTCTTTTGTCACATAGCCCGCAAAGAGACTTTTTGTCGAGGCATGTGTGTGAAATGCGTATCGCTCTCATATCGTGTTTTATTTATGAATTTATGATTTTTTCATCGTGTTTTATATATTGACGACCTCTGTGGCGCGGTAGGCGAAGATCCGCCTGCGATGCAGGAGATTGCGGGTTTGATTCCCGCCTCGGGACAAATGTGTGTACGATCTGCAGACATTTATTCAGGGTGTTCTGGTCATTTTTCTATGGATAATAAAAAATATCTATCTATGTATAGTATTATATTATGTATATCAGTTATCTAGTACCCATAACACAAGCTCTGCTTACTTTGGGGCTAGATAATGCTGTGTGAATTGTCCAGCTTTATTTATTTATTTAAATGATGATCTAAAATGTCCAAGACAAGTGTATCAAGCTATAAATCGTGTTATAAACCTACTTCCCTACATGCAAGAAGTAATTAAACAACATTCAAATGAAATTTTGTTTAACAGTCGAGTTAACTCTCAAAAGCCCAAGGGTTTTAAACTCATTTAAAACTGTAGGTTCCTTTTGAAATATCTACACAAGTTTACAAGATAAGCTACGATCACGTATGGCGCACGGAGTTTAATCTTCTAATATAAATCCAATTACTCTTATTTGCTAACTCCAGCGCCATCTCTCATTTCATTATGTACTTATTTTACGCCGATATCTTGCCAAGTTTCCACTGAGAGATAATTTTATTTCATAGTTCGATGTTTTAGTCTTTAGGAAAAAAGATTACTTACTTACGGCCGTCCCACATAACCACGCGGAATCGAATTCGCGGAGCCGCAACTCGAGGTCCGCAGCGCGTCCGCGGCAGTTTCACATCTGTTCCGTATCTCGTACAGCGGACAACGTCATTGCGAAATTCTTGCGGCACCGCACCTACGGTACCGCGCGGTAGTGTGAGAGCGCTCTTAAACTTTCTTTATGCATGTGACTTCCAAAAAGCTGGTTATTTTTATTTGTATTCTTCATCGAAATATAAATATATTTTTTTTTCTTTTTTTTTGTGAAATTTAATACTGAATTGAAAAGTAGATATTTTAAGACACAATCGCAAAATTTCTAAACGTGACGTCACCGTTCACCGTATTGTCATAAAGATTTAGCATAATATTTGGTTTGAAACAAAGAAAATTATTTATAGACACAGAACGCAAACAACAAGTGTGATGGTTTTTATCATTTATTTGTTTCTAATTTTGTTTTGATTGAAGGAACAAAAGCACTTTGGTTGACGAACTGAACGGTGACATCTCAGAAAAAGGGCAGCGTTTATATCACCCGAAACTAAGTGCAGTTTTACTTTCAGTTTTTTTTCCCACGATAATTGTAAAATTAGTGGCTGTAATATTTTGGTCGGTATTATAATAACATAAATATTCAATTTATAAACAAAAAAATTCTATGCTTATTGTTCGATATACTTCCAAACACTCCGTTTAAACCACAACCGTTAGAAACAAATGACTATCAATATTTAAAAATAGAATAAAGTAACCCCTCGGAATACAAACGTAACCAAGCTTGACGCACAACATCCATCGTGTGACAGCGTTAATTAAGGTCGCAGATTAATACCGCACAATATCTAATGAGCATCAAATTTGGCCTTTAACTCGTAATTTCAAGATGCCTTTTTTATTGACAGCATCAGTTAACAGAGAGCTGGTCGCGGACCACTCGTTTGAAGCTGTGAAGTCATTTTGTCATTATAAAATGTACCTATAAACAACAAGTTTATGTTTTTTTTTTATTTCTGCGGTAGCGGTGTTGGATGTACCGCTCTCAGGCCTTTAAGCCACATGGAGTGAAAGAAGAAAATATAGGCCAGCCCAGCAGTAGGATAGTAACCGCTGAAAATAAAATAAATCATTATTCATTTCCATTTTCAAAAACTTCATAACCTGACGATCGCATTCACTAAAGTCTGGTAAATTCTCCATCACGTGATAAAGAAACTGAAGTAATAATTTGAGCAAAGGCGAGAGGTAATTTCGCACGTGACGCTGTTGTTATCGGATTTGCGAAGGATTTTCAAAGAACGTGTGTAATCTTACGGTAAGTATGAGAAAATTGGAAACCACGAGTTGCGTCAAGTATTTCAAGCCCTTTCGAAAATTGTGCATGTCTGCTTATTTGATTATTATTTTGAGGTAGACATTTTTATTTTAGTCAAATTCATACGATTTTGTATTTGGATAATTTTCTTCGTATTTCGTTATCCCACAGTAAAATTGAGTAACTTAATTAGATCCACCTTGCGCGCCACATTGACGACCAATGTGGCGCAGCGGGCGAAGGCCTACCTGCGACGCACGAGGTGGTGGGTTCGATTTCCGCCTTGGGACAAATGTTTGTACGATCTGCAAATATTTCTTCCCGGTGTTCTGGATATTCTCATCACATATTATATAGATTTTTTTATTACCCATTTCTATGTACCTATAATACAAAAATATATCGATTTAATGTATTCTATTAGGTATATCAGGTATCTAGTACCCATAACACAAGCCCTGCTTAGCTTGGAGCTAGATGATGCTGTGTGGAATGGCCACTAATATTTTTTTTATTTTATTTCTATCTCTACCTATTGATTATTTCATTTTTCTCCTAATACACGTAAGGCGCGTCGTAGCAACAGTTCGATCTTACCTCATTCAAATCCATTCTCATAATAAATTTTCACATAGCAATTTTTATAAACCAAAAAGGATCAGCTTTAAAATTCCTGTGCAATATTTATACCAAAACGTCTATATTCCACCCTCACTGCCGCTGCACGTATGGTTCCAAACTATTATACCGTCATACATCGGATATTATGTTTGCTCTGTCTGTCGATCTCGCTCTAGCATTGTCCAGCTCACCAGCCACTAATATCACTTAAGCTAAGACAGGGGCGGTTTAAGGTAAGATCCGGGTCCAATAATCTGAAACTGGGAATCAAAGAAAACTATCGAATCACTTGTATTAATTCACTCTCCCAACGTAACTTTTTTAGGAAGTAGAAGGATCAATAAATTTTTCCTTAAGCCAAATTTTCATCTTGTCATACTTAAACAAACCTACACGCATTTCTTTATTCAATGGATAGTAATAGATGAAGTAAACGGCATCTGGAAAAGATTGATTTGCTTCTTTGCGATATGGCTGTACAATTACTTTTTCACTTCTCTTGCTCAAAAAGTATGTCATTATAGCGTAGCTTAGCGGGCGTAAAACTCAAGTATACGCGCTTTGGCCTAAAGTAATTTTTCTTTTGTCTGATATTATCAGCCCGTACACGACATTTATCCTCTTACATCTTTACGTATGTATGAAATACCAAAAGGTCGAGTCTTTTAGTTACATAGAATAAACATTTCATTTAAATTTATTTTGAAAATGGAACTGGAAGCGCCTGCCTTCTTGGTCATTGGTATATAATGGAAAGGTTTAGTCCCTAGTTAAAAATATACTTATAATCTTTCGAAAACCGATGTGGCGCAGCGGGCGAAGGTCCGCATGCGACGCCAGAGGTGGCGGGTTAGATTCCCGCTTTAGGACAAATGTTTGTTCGATCTGCATTTTTTTCGAGTGTTCTGGGTATTTACTATGTACAAAAAAATATTTATGTAATATATTTTGTTGAATATATCAGTTGTCAAGTACCCATAACACAAGCTCTGCTTAGCTTGGGGCTAGATGATGATGTGTAGATGGTTCAGCATTATATATTTATTTATTTCAGTTTTAATTATTTACGATGACGCTTTTATTGAACACTGTTGCGTTCAATGAAGAAGTTATCATCACAACCACAGAAATACGTGGTAAGTAAAGTACCGATTTCAAAAAAAAGTAATGAGCAAGCTTTATTGTAATTCTAAGAGGCATGCCCTATGAAGTACAATAAAGCTCGCTCATCACTGTGCGCCCACATTCTTGTGTTCTTTTATCACACCCCCTTATCACCCTTCTTAATTCATCCCTGACAGCCGCCACTACCCTAACTATACACCGAGTTATATTGGGCCAAACTATTGTATGACAAAATGCTCGCGCAATATTGTATCAGGTTTGCAGCTCGCAAATTAAGTTTATGAATGAGATGGGCAACTTTACAGACTGCATAGGTTATTTATGTCTTCTGAAATTGGTAGTGTTATAGTTAGAAACAATAAAAGACTGATAAATTATTATTATCTGAAAAAAGGCTATTTTCGCAATCTCTAATAATTTCAATAAAATTTTACCGCAGTACCTAATTAACGGTTTTTTTATATTTTCATAAAAAAGATAGCAAAAATTCAAAACATAGCCAAATAAATTAAAAAAGATTACCTACGCCTTTAAAAAGTAAAAAAGCGCGCCATTTTGCCGTGACAGATGACAGTTTCACCTGGGGCACGACCGGAAGGGTTGAAAAATGTTTCGATAATTAACAATTATGGAAGAGGTTGTTACCTACCAATTTTTTTTTGTCTGTGTACAATTTTAGGTGAATGGGGTAGGTGTTTTATATTCTTTGTGAAGTGCGAAACCAAAGCCCCGATTTTGTTTCAATACTTTCAAAGTTAATGCTAGTGTTACTGCTAGGCAAAAGTATCCCCCATTTCCTTCCATGTTTTACAGTCCCCAACTGCATCTCTGGAAAATATCAGCGCCGTCACCGTCATTGTTATATTTTTCAATTTTTAATAATTACTTATACAGTAAAATTCATTTATTCGGCCTTCCAAAAATAGAATTTCGAATAAATGAATTTTATTCAACCTAAAAAAAGCCAAAATTTGAAAAAAGGAGTACCTAACTGATTTTACAAGGAATACAAATAGGTGTATTTACCACTAAAACTCACACGTTACATACATACTGTATAAACCTTATCACTAACGGCTACGCTGGTATCACTTTGGTGACGTCATTGTTCCCGGGACAGTTCCGGCATGCCGCACGTATCGTGTTGTCACTTCACTACCCGGCTGGGGGCCTATTATCGAAGCTTTCTATATTGCCTTTATAGTTATCGAAAGTGGCCGTAATCCGTTGCACGAGTGACGTCTTTAGTCGAAAAAATATAACAATATTAATTAATATGCTTCCAGTCCACTAAGTTTTATGTTCGTCATTGGTTCGATTCAACCATTCTTAATATTTTTATGTGAAATAACCCAATTGTAGACTAATACGACGACATAAAAAAAAAACTGAAATAATTGTACTTTGACATTTTTTCTAATTTCGTAAGAGGTACTTACAATTATTTTTGGGAAGTCATTTATTTTAAGGAATTCTTTCAATAAGCTTTTGAAATTACCGCATTAACTTTCGATTTCAAAATATGCAAGTACCTACCTCAATAATGTCGTATATCCGATTCGACATTATTTCGGCAGTTTGACGATAGCCACCCCCTGCTTTTTGATGCGGAAATTGACTGGATTGTACTTGTACGAGTAGATGCACTAGCACCGAGGAAGGCAGGGTACGATACCAACCACGTACGAATGTACCACTAGCCACTATGCTGGAAGGGATCTTTACATTGCTTTACTTACAGTATCACAACTTTGACAACTTGTAACTGAAAGTTCAAACATTAACATTTTTAGGGTTCCGTACCCAAAGGGTAAAAACGGGACCCTATTACTAAGACTCCGCTGTCCGTCTGTCACCAGGCTGTATCACATGAACCGTGATAGTTAGACAGTCAAATTTTCACAGACGATGTATTTCTGTTGCCGAACAAAAACTAAAAAGCAGAATAAAATAAATATTTATGATACATACAACAAACGTGATTTTTTGGCCGTTTTTAGATAATGGTACGGAACCCTTCGTGCGCGAGGCCGACTCGCATTTGGCCGGTTTTATTCAATGCAAGAGGTTGTGTTAATTGTCTTTGGTTATGAAAGAGCTAGGAACAATTTCAATGCAAAGATATAGTTTAGTTTTTTTATAAAAAAAAGTTTTTGGTTTAAATATTCTGCTGTCACAGCTGACTAGATTCTGCCCGCGGCTTCACATGCGTTGTTTCTATGGAAACAAATTAGAGTTTTTTATTTCCAATGGGAACTGATTTACGGATTAAAAAGTAGCTACGTTTATTCTAGGCTTAGAACTACCTGTATGCAATATCAGGCCAGTCCGTTCATTAGTTTTAGCTTGAAAAAGAAACATCCATCCATCCATCCATCCAACCAAACTTACTCATTTATAATATTAGTGTGATATAAGCTGACATATGTTATCGACGCAGCTCAATGCTGGGGTGAATGAGTTCTTGAGTGGAGACCGCGACTCCGCAAACGTAGTGTAGGACGCCCACCGACCAGGTGGGATGACGATCTGCGGAAGACTGCAGGCAGATGCTGGATGCGGCAAGATGAAGACAGGGCGCTATGGTGCTCATTAGGAGAGGCTTATGTCCAGCAGTGGACTAATATAGGCTGATGATGATGATGATTAGCCGATATGATACATACGTATTTTTATTTTGTTAATTTCTAATGTTTATAGTACTTAGCATTGAAATTAGACGTGTGGTGTTAGGAAGAATGATCAGTGGGTGGAAAAAATATGAAATTAAACGAAAAATGGAAGAATGATGAAATGGGATGTTATGTAAATTTTTTAACACCAGCTCTTGTCCTTAGATTTTCTTTTACAAATCAAAGCCAAGAATGAATTTTGGCACCTAGATGACTATTGTGCTGCTTTAAAAACCTTCACAATGGTTAATCAGAGTAGTCTGAAAATAAACATTTTACAAAATTCATATTTTGAATTGCTTTTCGTAACTCTTTTAAAAATATCAACTGAAAGGACATGAATGCGAGGACAGGGACATAGAAACTGAAATGACGTGAATACGTGTGCTTTCACATTGAATTCCACGTTACTATGTTATGAAATTTCACGTTATAATTTTGAACTGCGCGTTTCCAGGACTTGACTTTTATTACGATTAAGTATGTAGGTATTGTATGCATGTAGAAATAATAAAGGGTGTCATATTTTTTGAAAAATCAATTGTCTTCATCTCATATTAAGTATAGGTAAGTAAAAGACTAAAAAAAAATTTTAAATGTGCAGTTTTATTTTCTCATGTTAAATTCGAGCTCATGACTCATTTCACGGCTTTTCGCGCTACCAGTGGAAACTTTACAAATAGCAATTATCATAAGTACACGTAATTTTCACGTTTGTATTTATTAAGAATAATCTTCCATATTTGTTATTTTCTAGCTGTGAGTTTTCTTTACATTCCAAAAAATAAAAAAAAATCTCTTACTCTCATAGTTTCGGATTCGGCCAGCCAGTTCCATCTCAAAAAGTCACCCTGTATAGACTTAGCCGTGGATGAACTTGGGTTGTGTAGATAATGATATTGTTAACTATTAAACATTATGATATTCCTAAAACCGTAAAATTTCCCTTTCTTAAATTTCCTGTCCTTTATCCAGAGGGTCATATCAATCTAAAGTTTTATTTATAAAAATAAAATTGCAATTTCGATGACAAAGCATAATGGATGAAGAGGAGCGTCTCAGGGCTCGAGGGAAAATTGAATATTATGACCGAAGAACCGAGTTGGATGATGTGCAAGGACTATCGAACAGTGGACTCTAAATTATTGGAAATTGTACCTATAATTAATGAATGAATGAATGAATAATGAATGAATAATGTTTGACAATTCACACAGCATTATCTAGCCCCAAGCTAAGCAGAGCTTATGTTATGGGTACTAGATAACTGATATACATAATACAATACATAGATAGATATTTTTTTATTATACATAGAAAACGACCAGAACACCCTGAACAAATGTCTGCAGATCGATCAATTCAAAACAAAAATGAAAATTGTACCTATAATTCGCTCTATAGTATTTTAAACTATTAAAATTGAATATTTTTGCACATAACGGGTTATTTGATCGGAATATCTCTATGTTACAGTTTAACATCAGCGTATTTGATTACTTCACTCAAAAAAAGATAAAAAATTACATGATTCATAATTGTAGTGAGCTTAAAAAGTGAATTTACCAATTTTTTGCACTTAACTGGTTATAACCCTATACCCTCGATACACTTGATGTCGTTATTTCTAAGCAATTTGAGTAGGTCTAATATATTATAATAGGTACACAAGTTATTAATATTACAAAAGGAAACACCGGGGTTTTACAAAGTAAGAATGTAATTATCACATTCACTGCCGAGCTTCAGCGCTGCGACCTGCAAGGACGCTGCTCTACACGCTTTCCTAATTGTTACTGGAACTTGAACGTCATAGGCATTCAATTAATTAAACCAAAATTTTTGTCGTCGCTTTTTGCAACGAGGCCATTAAAATTAATAGGTACACAAGTTATTAATATTACAAAAGGAAACACCGGGGTTTTACAAAGTAAGAATGTAATTATCACATTCACTGCCGAGCTTCAGCGCTGCGACCTGCAAGGACGCTGCTCTACACGCTTTCCTAATTGTTACTGGCACTTGAACGGCATAGGCATTCAATTAATTAAACTAAAAATTTTGTCGTCGCTTTTTGCAACGAGGCCATTAAAATTAATAGGTACACAAGTTATTAATATTACAAAAGGAAACACCGGGGTTTTACAAAGTAAGAATGTAATTATCACATTCACTGCCGAGCTTCAGCGCTGCGACCTGCAAGGACGCTGCTCTACACGCTTTCCTAATTGTTACTGGAACTTGAACGTCATAGGCATTCAATTAATTAAACCAAAATTTTTGTCGTCGCTTTTTGCTATGAGACCATTACAATTTTAATAAGTAAAGTCCAATAACTGTATGGTCTTTGGTGGAGGTAGAGTACCTTGTGAATGGTGAAAAAGTCACGAATCGCACAGTTTGGTCTAGACGCGAAATGACAAGAGCCTGTAAGCCGGTATTATTTGATCTTGATGAGATGTTGACGGCACTTTAGAACTTTCACGAAGTAGATATAGACATATAAGTTTGTCGGGTTATTTTTAGAATTTGATAAGTTTTCTTGTATTTAATTTTCTTCATCTGAAGCTTCGTGAAATAGATTGTTTCTTGTTTTTTAAGGTTCCGTTACCCAAAGGGTAAAAACGGGACCATATTACTAAGACTTCGCTGTCCGTCTGTCGGTCTGTCACCAGTATCTAATGAACCATGATAGTTAGACAGTTAAAATTTTCACAGATGATGTATTTCTGTTGCCGCTATAACAACAAATAAATTTGTTAAAAATTAAAAAACAGAATAAAATAAATATTTAAGGGGACTTACAGCAAACGTGTTTTTTTTGCCTTTTTTATAGATAATAGTACGGAACCCTTCGTGCGCGAGTCCGACTCGCACTTGGCCGGTTTTATATTTTATTGTTTGATGAATAATGTTGTTTTTTTCTCCATAAAAACCAATGTCTTTACTTGGTTTCTACTTACTACTTACGTACTTAATAAATAATGCTGGACAATTCACACAGCATTATCTAGCCCCAAGTTAAGCAGAGCTTGTGTTATGGGTACTAGATAACTGATATACATAATACATTACATAGATAGATATTTTTATTATACATAGAAAACGACCAGAACACCCTGATCAAATGTCTGCAGATCGTACACACATTTGTGTCACGCAGGAGGTTGCGGGTTCGATTCCCGCCTCGGGGCGGGAATCGAACCCGCAACCTCCTGCGTCGCAGGCAGGCTTTTGCCCACCGCGCGACAGAGGTCGTCAAATAATTTAATATACATGTAATATATACAGTTAGAGAGCTATGATCTCAACGATTTATTTAGTTTTGATACATTGCTGACGTCTTTTCGAAATTTTCTTACTTAAGTTCGAGATTCGAGATCTGGGTTTGGCATAGTTTCAATAATTTATAAGTTTGTTTGAATTAATTTATCTTTTCAAAGTTTTTGATTGCTTGTTTATGCTTGACTACTTAGATGTAATCAGAGATAGCCTTACCCTCATCAATCACTTTCAATTTTATTACCCGACTACCAACAGGGGAGGGTTATGAGGTTAGCACCCTATGTTTGTATGTTTGTATGTTTGTATGTTTGTATGTTTGTATGCTTGTATGTTTGTATGTTTGTATGTATGTGGCCGATTTCTTTGTTCCCACGTAGCGCTGAAACTACTGGTTCGATTTCAACAAATTATGTATCGATTGATTCGTCTCAATACCCCGATGGTTATAGGCTATAGGATTTAGGGCTCCGACCCCGAATAAGCCTTAAAAACGCGTATTAAAGTTTAGGTAGCCGCAGGCTGCAGGCCCCATAGAGAAAAATTACAATACCTACGACCTATTTTCATTTTCAACTCTATGCCTATCAAATATGACCGATACGTCATTCTATTTTGTCAATGTAAATGTTTCTGTGTCAATGTAACTTTTATAATAAAACACTGTTTTTACCGGATTGATCGCGTATATTTTATATTTGTTTATAACCTGACGTTTCGGAGGCTTTTCAGCTTCCATGGTCACAGGCAGACTGAGGTGACATTTGTCTTTACAAGTAATTTGAATTTTACATATCTACCGTCAATTATACAAATTTAATTATAAAGTTCCGTATGTACGCAGTAATCACTAACAGTGTCTTGATGGGTTGTAGCTATGGATTGCTGGGTGTGGGACCTGACTCGATGTAGGACTGGATCCCAAGCGGCAGGTACTCTCCAACCATCTTCTCTATTGAAATTATTCGGATGTTTTTGAATTTCAATTGCTTCTCGGAGCATTCTAGGAATGAAACGGTTTTCTCTAGCTAGTATTTGAGCTTTGTCGAAGCGAAGAAAATGACCGGCGTCCAGTGAATGTTCATAGACTACAGACTTTGACGACCGTTTGTGTTTGACGTCAGCTATGTGCTCTTTTAATCGAGTGGCTATACTTCTTTTTGTTTGCCCTATGTAACATGAGCCACATTCACAGTCAATTTTATAAACACCAGCATCTTCAAAGGGGACTTTACACTTGACTGGTCTTAGAAATTGTTGAATCTTCTTGTGCGGCTTGAAATAAGATTTAATCGAAGCTCGTTTTAGGATTCCTTCAATTTTGTCTGTGATTCCCTTGATGTAAGGAAGGATAGCTGGGGCTCGCTCAACTGTGTGTGGCTTTGGGCGGCTTCTGTGAGGATGGCGTGGAGTTTGAAGTTTATTACTCCGGAGAACTTCATGGATGTGCTTCAGCTCTCCTGCTAGATGGTGCTCGTCACAGATGCCGTGGGCTCTCTGCAATAAAGATTTACCAACAGTAGCTAACTGACATGGGTGGTGATGAGAATCACCATTGAGGTACCTATCTGTATGGGTTGGTTTTCTATAAACTGAATGTCCAAGTGATTTATCCAGGTTTTTTATTATTAAAGTGTCTAAGAAAGCTAATTTATTGTTTTTCTCAATTTCTATTGTAAATTTTATTTTAGAGTGGATGGAATTTAACAACAAACAGTAAACAGGTAAAAACAGTGTTTTATTATGAGTTCTCGCGAAAATAACCTTAGAATATACTAACTTTTATAACTTTCACGTAGTCGGGTTGTAGTTTTTAACTTTATCTTGTTCAAAACAACCCTTGTAAGTTTTTCCAATCCTAATACTAACTAATATTATAAATGCGAAAGTGTGTTTGTTTGTCCTACCTTCACGCCCTTACCACAGATGAAATAAGGTTACTTCGCTAACTAAGCAACCAATCGACTTGATTTTTTGTATAGAGTTTAGTTGAAAGGATGTAGAGTAACATGGGCATACTTTGTGTCCTTTTTTTTTTTTTTTTGCGGCGAGGAAATTCGTTTACGAATAGACTGGCCTGGGGGGGACCAGAATGATGTGGGACTCGACGCCCTGAGAAGGACGTAATACCCACTATACTTTTTGTCCTGGTAAAACATTAAATTCTCATGGGAGATTTACGGGAATAATCCCCCTAGAAAAGTGAAATTCAAATCTAACGCGGGTGAAGCCGCGGGGAATGCGAAAGTGTGTTTGTATGTCCTTCCTTCACGTCCTATTTTTTCGATACCAAAATCAAGTCGATGCATACAATCGACTTGATTTTTGGCATAGAGTTAGTTGAAAAAATCGAGAGTAATATAGGCTACTTTTTGTCCTGGTAAAACATCGAATTTGCATTTTTATACGAAAATTCCACCGAAAAGAGGTAAATTGTATCACGGGGACGGATATAGGCTACTTGAAAAGCGCGTGCAAAGCCGGGGACAGCAGCTTATAAAATTCGAACTCTGGTGGAACTATATAGGTACTCGTTTATTATTATTTTAAGAAAATATATTCTTGGCAAAAAAAATTATAGTCTATGGACCTTCGTTTATCCACAATCTTATCTGATGGAGAGTCTAGATGTGTATAACGACGATCTGCAATAATGCTCTGTTTAATTTTTAGTCTTACATTTTTATTTTAAACTGTATTGCACTAAGGTACAAAGGGTGGGCTTAATGCTGCGGCATTTTCTACCTGCTAACCAAAAGCAAATATGTTTTTACAGAGGGTTGAAGCTGTTGTAAGTGTTCGCTACCTGGCAAAAAATTACTAAGTAGGTAACAGTTAAAATTTAAAGTTGCTAAGTGAATAATATGTTAGGTAATTATTTTAAGAAAATTACTCATAAGTCATAAATAGTATAAGGTATGTTTATACAACTTTCTTTTAGCTCGTGCTTATTTCTATTACCTAAATCTCGCGACTATAAAAGTAATCCATCTATTTCAATCAAGTTTTACAACACGCCTACAAATCATAATAGGAAATACATTCGACAGATTACCAGTTGTTGTACTGGTTTTTGCCCTTTACAAATAGCTAGATCACTTCATAAATATCTCGGCATCTCTTTCTATAGTTTGACCGAAACAACTGTACCGCTCAACCAATAAAAGCTTGTATTGGTTGAGCGAAACCGAAACCGGCGTTTTCGGTTAAACTATATCAACTTGATTATTTTTTCTATGGTAGCAAAGGTAAGTTGGGGTATAACCGGACGTAGGGTGAAGACCGTAAGAAAATAATTTTAGCTAAAATAAGCCATATTTCGTAATTCTGCCAACAATTTCTACTACGCCATTCTCAAAAAATAAGCATTTATTCGGGTATTTTCATATAATCATACGGTTTTCATCTCGCGTCCGATTATACCCCAGCGCACTAAATCTATGAACTGAAACATTATTTATTTATCAATTAATACTATAGGTGATTCTGCTCTAAGATTCCTAGCATTCTCGGGGTGTGTTTGTGTTGCAGCAAAATAATAATTCTATGTAATAAATTCAATGTAGGTCAATTGGATGTACTTTTTCGGACATGTATAAACTTGAGTGTTGGTCGATTTTATAGATGACTATCATTGACTATGCAGTTAGAAAACTGTCTTTATTGTAAACAAAACAGCGTACAATTATGCGGATTAACATGTGGTAGTGCAATCTATCCACCAGGGGGCGGGTAGCAGCGCCTCCGCAGAACAATGCTAACACCTAACTGTGATCCTCAACCCGCTAGCTCAGCATGGGGATTATGGGAACGACACCCCGTATGATATGAAGCTAACCAAAAGAAGCCTGCTTCCAGTGGACTATTAAAAGATGCAGGGACTGTTATATCGGACTAAAACAAGCATGTGGCGCTTCAAAATGGGTCTTCAAAGACTACAATTATTTATAACTATAATTATTACTATTTATTACTATGACTATTTATTCTATAATTTTATATTTCAATAGCCTTTTCTGTATTATGTTTTTAAACTGTACTTTTGACATTACCAAGTGTTCCAATGTGTGTTCCTATGGTTGAATAAATTAACTGAACTAAACTGAATTTAAAGGGCAACGCGCGTGTAATGTAACTGATGTTGCAGGCGTCTATATGCTGAGGTAACCGCTTTCCATCAGTCTGGCGGCATGCCTGCGTGTCACCTTGGTGGTCTAAAAAATCTATTTAATAATACATGAATGACCTAGCTGTCTTCACCATAGCTAATAACCCCGTGGCAAAGTAATGTGGTGCTATGACGGGCCAGAGTCATAAAACTTTTCCGGCCAAAACGGAGCTTGGTCACGGAGGGCTCATTAATCTAGTCTACGGTTTGTTTGTCCGTCTGCAACAACGTAATACCCAACAAGAAGTTACGATCGTTCTAAGCGGATTTGTTTTGGTTTAGTTAACACGAAAGTATTTCTTGTAACAGGGTATTTTTATGTGCAAAAATAATGCTTTCGTACTATTTGAAAGTATATTAGGAATGTAAGCGGGTTAGCTTGCTGTATTGCATAACGTTTCATCCCTGAACAAGGGACTTCTTTAGGGTGTGTGCGGTTTCTAGACGTGCGCGTTCCGCGTCCCGTAGAATATTACTTGAAAATAAGTAATATTTTTAAAGGCATTAACTTATTATTGTTTTAGCTACCATAATAAACTAACACAACTAGCTAGGACTTTTTTATAACCTCAAAGCTACAAAACTGCTTAACTGATTTTGGTGATGTTCCGAGGTGAGGTAGGTACGCGTCTACATTTATAGTGTTTTTGTTTTTCCCCAAGAAAAAGCGCCGGGGCCAAGTCGGGTTCTTCATAGATTTCATTTAATTTACCTAAACTTATTTCTACCTACTACTTATTTTATACTAGCAGCGCCTCGCGGTTTCACCCGCGTAGTTCCCGTTCCCGTGGGAATTCCGGGATAAAAAGTAGCCTATGTCCTATTCCAGACTATAATCTATCTCTGTACCAAATTTCATTCAGATCCGTTCAGCCGTTCTGGCGTGATAAAGGAACAAACATCCATCCATCCATCCATCTAAACTTTCACGTTTATAATATTAGTGAGATGAACCTTACAAGGTTTCTTGTTCTTTACTTTTCTAATAATACCTCAGGAAGATTGAAGTTAACAGAAATTAAGGTAAAATAAAATTCTGTAAGTTGAATTTCTGATGTTTCTAAGAATTCTGTATGGTCTAAAGTAAATTTAGCACTTTGAGTTCGAGTTTACAAAGAACTGGATCATTTTCTGGGTAATATGCATTTCAAAAACTCTGCAGTTAAACAATGTGAGATCCCCAAGATACAGGTTTATCCTAGTTTGGGGATCAATGATTGTAATAGTTTTAAGTCTTAAATCTTTTCAATAAAAATATTTTCAATAAATATTTTTTTTTTCAATGTCGACGAGACGTAGATGTGCTACGAGATATGAGAGTGTAGCACGCGCTACGCGAACTCGTAGACAATCTACTAAAAGCATGGCATGTGCTCTTCGAAAAGCAAACCGGACAATGGCAAATTATTGGGCGTTTTTTAACCAACTGCAGGAGAAAATTCTATGTTTTTTTTAATGTAGTATATTTGTAGATTTTTTCGTCAGTAATTCACAGATTTAATTTTTTTTCTTTCTTTTGTATAGATTTAAAATGATCCCGAATTGGTCCCATAATTTTTTTTTCCGAGGAATTACTATTTATCCCGTCAAGCTTAAACTACTATATAATACTTTTAAACACAAAAATCACGAGTATCTGGACAACAATTTTGGTGATATTCTTTTTTCTTTTTTTTATCAGTTCATGGGCTCAGTGCTAGTTAAAATGGGAAAAGCCGGTGGTGTGCATTGCTCGGAAGGTTAGTCTTCTCATTTTCAGCTGTGATTGATATTATTTTGTTACATCAGACACGGATGCGAGATCATGGTGAAGTAAGAAAGGGAAGGATGAGATAAGTGCCCTTTAGAGTTTCCGTAGCAGATTGGTACAAAAAGGTCATAGAATCCATGGAAAAGCGGTTTCGCGATTCGTTTAGATAGAAGCCCTAGGCTTGGGTCTGTGTTTCAGAGCTGTATTTCCATCTGGCATTACCTAAACACGCCCGCAGTTAACAAAATAATGAACCTACTCCGTTTCATTTCATGTTGTTCATTTCTTTTCTTTGTTTTTCAATTTGCACATTCTTTATACATTTTGATGATTATTTCGTTGTTGTATAAAATAAAATTCAAAGTGGTCCCATAAGAGTTTGATGTCGAGAAATTTATACGTGCGCCGGAAAACATCACCACATGATCACCACATACAATTCCTGGAACAAATGGTTTCCATGGCAACAAGCGTCGACAATAGTTCTTTTCATCCATCACTCATCATCACTACATAGTATAAAACAAAGTCGCTTCCCGCTGTCTGTTCCTATGTATCCTTAGATCATTAAAATTACGCAACTGATTTTGATGCTGTTCTTTTTAATAGATAGAGTGATTCAAGAGAAAGGTTTATATGTATAAAACCGTGTGAAGCCGTGGCGGGTCGTTGGTATCAAACTAAATTAGACTCGATGAATTTAACTAGATGTCGCCACTTGAAAAATTAGATCTCGCTATCGAAGTGTTCCTTCCAAACTTATTTTCACTATTTAGGAATTCGGTATACATATTAGTATTTTGAAACACTTTAAATTCAAGGTTTCATACATTTTACTTACGTCAAATTTAACCGTCAAAGCGGCTTGTTGTCCGATAACCGAAGAACACAGCCCTTAAAGTAATTCCTTAAACCTATAAGTAGCTATCTCTTAACGTGATCCTTTTCGACTCGATCGCGAATTCTTTCCTGAAAATCACACCAAACTTTATATTGCGAGTCGTCAAGCGTAAGTAAGGTGCTCGGGGGATTTCGCAGAGTAATCTGATGGACGCGACTGGATTCTGTGATACAGTCCTATTCGATTTAGAAGCATGCGATAGGTTTAGGTAGGTAGTTAGATATTGAGAGATAAATCTTTTGAAACTATTTACGGTTCATAGTCATGGGAAATATCCAGTTGTTTTTTAACTGTTACAGATTTGAAAGTTCACAAAATTGAGTTTTTAATTTATTCTTATCGTACTTATAATGAATGCAGACAGCGTATTGGGCACGCTTCCGACTGGTATTGATATGGATTAGTTGAGTTACCTATAGATTGTTTGCAACAAGCTGCAGTTAGCTTAATTGTTTCAATTGTAAATACTAGTTTTGATTGTAATTTTCTTTGGTTGATAAAGTTCTTTGGTTCTATGTAATACATAAAATGAAAATTACAATCAAATAATAGGAACAAACTTGAACTAGTATTTACAATTGAAACGATTGAGATAAATACAGACTGTTGCAGTAATAATTGTAAATCCGAAAGTTTGTAAAAATTTAGCTTTATTTTGTTGCTGGTAATAATTTTATTATATCTGTGCTTAGTTTAAGTTATAATTGTAGCCTATTTATCTAAGCCGCAAGCAGCAGCTTTTTCAAGTATTAATAATGTATATTTATTCTCATAAATGCCTTTTAATTATAAAATGTATAAACAGAAAAAGTATAAACCTACCTTTATGTATGTACTACGAGTATATTCATCTCATGCATATTCTTGCCATAGCGACCCGTCATTAATTCGCTTTCTTAACATCCTTTAAACAGTAATCTTAAAAACAAAAAGGACCTAGACCTTAGGACAAAGAGGACCTTGACCTAAGATCTAGACTCTATGTTTCCCGTAAGCGCTGAATGTGACCCCAGACCCTATACGGCATTGGAGAATAAAATATACAGCGCCGCACTAATATGCATGATGGGTTTGCATTGCATCGCATCCCCGGCAAGTTTTTGAACGTTTATGAATAAGTTAGACATTCCCGTCTGCCGCATCAATACTCGGATAGCACGGTATGCCTGTATAACAGTAATGACACTTATATAACATTCATTTTGCAACAAACAAGGTGCAAGGGTGCAAGAGTTTGCAGGACGAAACGCCAGTTAAGTAAAGTACCGACTTACATTAGTTAAGCAGGCTTTAGGTGTTAAAACGAGATTTCAAATTTCTTTTTTAGCCGAAATTGTCGCCTGACGTGTGGCCTCTCATGAAAATCTGTTGAATGTGTGTATTGAGTGCAGTTGAACATTTCGTGAGGAAAATCTTCATTTTCAGGAGAAATGTTGCGGGGTACCCATTACCCAATGCTACTGAAGAAAAGGAGAAAGGAATAGAAGCACTCTCTTATTTTAGATCAAGGAGGTCCTCGGTTTCCTATTATGTTAAGGATAAGTTTCAAACCATCTGCTTTAACAATATTTGGTGGATCTCAATGAGGGATGGTAGAACCGATCATGTTATTTTCTAGACTGTACTTTCTGCTAAGCATCTCTACTGGTACTGTACCAGCAAATTGTGCCCAGTGGCTGAATGCCAAATGCCATTCGTGACACTTTCCACTTTCGCTCTTTTTGCGCGCACGTGAATATTTCGTGCAGCTAATTTGCCATAGTCTATTTTTGGGAACTTTCCCGCCTTTTCTGCGAATTATTCCTGTTTCCGTCGAACTGTTGGATTGTTTTGTACGTGCAATAAACGAAAGTGTGCAAGCGCTAGGCATAAAAGGTAGTTAGGTATGCGAAAACCGAAAACATGCGCTGGATGCGGCAAGCTGAAGACAGGGACCTATGCAGGGACCTATGGCGCTCATTCAGGGAAGTCTTTTCCAAAAAACTTGTATCTTTGACTAAGGCAGGGTAAAGGATGCGAAAATATTGTTCGTAAGCTGTCAGTGTTTACTTATTTTATGATAGTCAAACGCCACGCTATACGATATACCCATGCTTTGTCTAACTCGCAATACCAAGAAAGCTATAGATACTTCAGAAAGTAATATAATATGATTTTTTTGTTAAAGTGCTAACCCGCACTTCGGGTATCTCTAAGAAATGAAATAAGTTCCCAAAAATTGTGATAATTTTTGGGAACGTGTATGGTACAAATTATAACGCATTCGTGTAAGATGGATAGATGGGTTCACAGTGTATCCATCCATCCATCCATCTTACATCCATCTAGACTAGACTAAGATGTTCAACTTCTATCTGGACTGTCTATAACAGCAACAACATTTTACCTTTCTTATGACATGTAAAAACTCCGGAAAACTTTTTCAATGTAAAGTTCGAAAAGGAAACTTCAAAGGCAATCCCTAAGTCCATGTCGGAAACTTCAATCCCTATCAGTGTCCCAGTCGGTCCCCCAGTCTGTAGTTGACTACATATCTATAAGTAGGTATCCTATGGGTAGGTACGAATCGGGCACAAAAAGTTCACATGTACGTGTTTGGGCCAAAGGTGTCTGGCTATTACCCGCTGTAAGACGCATTTTTGTGAAAAAACAGGCCGAAACCAACTTTGTAAGTATTTCTGAAAATTGAGTTACTGTTCATGGTTGGTTAGTTCTACCGAACCTCTCATAGTGTTCACAGGTGATCGGAGTAATGGCTTCTATTTCAATCAACGATTGTCATTGCCATGCAAAGTGGCAGTGCTGCCAGCATTCTGGATACTCTGTCTTCTGGTGATGGCCACAAGTGATGGCTTAGATTTTTAGGAACTTGATATATACCTCTAGCTGATGCCCACGGCTTCGCACGCACTTTTAAAGAGCCTATGTCTATCCCCGGGATACCATAGACCTCCCTGCCAAATTTCATTAAGATCTGTTCAGCCGCTTAGGAATTTTCAAGCTGCGCACGTAACTTGACGAAAACGCTGGACGCAGTGAACACCATATTGCTCTGTGACCATGACGTCAGTTGGATGTGAGACCAGAATGCGTTGATGTTGCTGATGACAGTTGATACTTTTTGGTTTACCTACACAGCCGTATGACGTAATAACATTGCGCCTACTATTTGACATTTTTACATGGTGTTTATAAATAGATTTAAAAAACTGAAAACTTTTTATTGAAATTTAACATTTATTTTGAGACCTAATGAGACATATTTAAAAAATGGGTGTTAAAAACAATACCCTATTAGAAGAGTCCCACCTGCTTACTAGGACTAAACCTGTTGATGTGCAAAGTACGGCCCGCGGCCCTTTCGAAATGCTCCAGCCCGCGAAATGTTTCGACTCTCTTGTTGTTTTGCAGCAGTTTTTTATGTCCATTTTTTCTGTCTCCCATAAACCAGTGTTAATTAACTAATTTCTATTTCAGAAAGCATCAGCAAGAGTTGGTTTGACTAATAATATACGCCTGTAAAATAGATGTAGATACTTTTTATGATTTAATACAAATAAATAAATATTAATGTTAGCAATCTGCGTTCTGTGTGACTAAGCCGTATACGCAAGCGTAGGAAGCCTTCCCGTCTGAAAGTTCAATGCCATTAGCTAAATGCGGAGTATTGGAAAGGAGATTCTTTTAGAAGGTAATAAAAAATCTAAAATAAAACATTAAATTTTACATTAGTGTTTATAACACATAATTTAACTAACGGACAATCGCTGAACCTGACGACAACTTTTGAACCAATCAAAACCTTACTATATTGACTTAGGTTATGGTTACGGTGGAGGTACTCCTGTATCCGCATTTAAACTCGATTACACACAGATCCTCCGTCCTTACTCCGTCCAGAAGCGCAGTAGGTATCATCCTGGAGTCTTCACAGGCTTCGCGGAGTGACCTCGGCTATATTCACTAGGTATATTGACTAAAACTTGATTCGATCTTAACTATTATATTAAAGCCGAAGTGAAATTCTTTTCTATTAGAAATCTCAAAATGGGAAAAGAAGTACCTACTTTTGCTACAAAAGTACTGTCGTCCTCGCACATTTCTCGTGCAAATCATATTAGTAATTAAAAAATGCGTAGGACGCTGAGACAAAGCTATAATTAATTTAGATGATGATATTATCATGGTGATACAGGAGTACCTCCACCGTAACCATAACCTAAGCCTAAGTTCGAATCCGGAAGGTTTTCTGCATAAAATTTTAGTTTCCAGACTCGTCCAACTTTGTGCCGAATCAAGTGGGACGAGTCCGGAATAACTCTTATTATCAGTATAAAATGCTTTAATTTTAGAAGAAAAATCAAAGTGGGGTGTTCTGTTCAGGAGTTTCATTCTGTATTGAATGTACCTACGTTTCTTCTTGTATATTCTTTATCACCTTACCTAGTATTTTTGTGACTCTACCGACATTATTTACTACACAGAACTGTACTATGTAAAATCAACGAACAATGCTAAGTATGCATGAGGCTGCCTACTCAATGCACAGTACAATGCACACCGCGAAATGTCAACCGCAGTAAATTTGTATTGATTCGCCGTGTTTTGGCAACGTAGAGCGTAAAATACTGTCTGGTTCGAATTCTCATCGTAGGGCTCGTTCATGGCAGCGGGTTAAATTGTCTAAGCTCGTTGCTGAGGCTTTGATATTATGCGAAACATTTTTATTCGCGAGGGACTACTATTCGTCCGGCAAAATTTAAAACAGCGCGCTTAATAAATTTGTTGTTGGTTTTAGATTTATCTAAACCACCAACTTATATTACTCTATGTCTCTTCACGAATCAACTCTCGGTCAGTTTTTTTATTCCACTAAAGTGGCAAATATGGCTTTGGATACTTGTAACATGAGACGCGTATCGCGCGCCCTACCGCCGACCCGGCTATAATAATACAGATAAATACGATTTTTATGAAAGACCATCTTAATTTAGGTCTCCTCTGACTTCCGGCTTCCCACGCGAGGTTTAAAAACCCTTCTCCTTCTTACCTCCGTCTGGAGATCGCCTTTAATTATATTCTAAATCTAAATGTTGACACATGTGTATGTCATTGAAGGCTTGTTTTATTGTAACTCCTGATTTCACTCGGGATTAGGCGCGTTCCGCGGTATTCGACCGAGCATTTTAGTGACATAGGATTCGCATTCGCATACCCATTCAGCTATGGACGTCTTTGATGGCTAATGACGATGACAATGACGATTGACAGTGGACGCCTTTTGGCTCGACTTTGATGTTGACGATTGCGCACTGTGGACATCTTTTGGCTCTACCTTGATGTTGACCATTGAAGCATTGTATCAAATCTCATAATTTATTTGAATTAAAAGAGAATTAACTTAACCTTCTAAGGCCGACTTACTCTATCCAAACCATAAATGAAAGGTAAACGCCTCGACCGCAGCCCTCCGTCTGCCTGTCTGTGCTATCGACGAAGTTCGGTATGGTATGTCGAATCGTTAGACCAGATTTCAGACGCTTCGTATAAGTGATTCGGAGCATTCGCATCTCGTCGTTTACCCTATGAATAGTACTGTCTGTTAACTGTTCAAACAAAGTAAGTGCCTACCTAGGTAATGAGCAATTCGTGTGATTTGAGATGCGAAACCCCTGCTTCTTTAATTTACTTTACGTATCTCAAGTTCTCAACCGATGTAGTACCACATCACATCTATCTATATTGGTTCACAGCTGGACATAAGCCTCTGATGGCTTTATTAGATAAGGCTCTTATCATTAAACGTGAACTACTAAAAATTAATGTTTATTTGTAAAGGGGGTGATAGCTTAGCTCACTGCAAAGAAAAACCCATACATGTAAAAAGACCCGAAAGGCTTAGAAACAAAAACTTATGCGAATCAAATCTGCCCGATTTACAACTTCAAAACAGCTAAAGGGTAGGTATTTTCTTGTTACAAAACCGATGAGTCAAGTGTTACGAGGTGGCCTTGCAACTCATGAGTCAGAGGCCTTAGTCATGCCGAAGTAACAATCATTACCTGATCTGTGTCATGCGACGATGGGTTGCAGATTTCATGTCCTGAAATATCGAAGACCGCGTAAAAAGGATAGTATTTTCAGGACTTTTTAAAACGAGTATTTATTACACCGGTTACTTTGAAACAGTAGTAACAATATAAATGCGAAAGTTTTTTTAGATGAATGGTTGGATGGATGTTTGATACTTCTTCACGCCAGAACTACAGAACGGATCGAGCTGAAGTTTGCATAGTACAGGTAGTTTTAGACCTGGAATAAGCATAGGCTAGTACGTCCTGGTGACTTGACGTTGGAGCGAATTCTTGGACTGTCGTGAGCGAATATCATTTGTTCAGCGTTAATGTAATAAAACAAACTCGAGCTGATATACTTTTGATGTTAATTAGTAATGATACAATAACACTATTGTATTATTTCATGTAGAGTCGTATTTTGTTAAATTATGTTACTATGTTAGTTAAAGTAAGTTACCGTATATGATTTAAGCATAAGTATTAGTTTTAGTTACAAATAAACGCCTTTGATTTGATTTGATTTGATAATGGAGCTATATTATTCGAAAAAATGTATTTGATTCTAGCTTCTGCCCGCTGCTTCGTACGTGTTGTTTAAGGTTATATAAATCGCCTGGGAACTGATTTATGAGATTAAAAGCCTATGTTTTAATCTAGGCCTAGAACTAACTGCATACAAAATTTCTCAATTTTTGTTTTTTTCTACATAAATCGAGGTCATGAATCCTTTTACGACTTTTCTCCAACTACAATGGTTACAGATTTAGCAATCCACCCCCATCTCAAAAATACACCCTATATAACTACAGACAAGAAGATGAACGAAATCAGCCTTTTTAGATCTGACAAAATGGGTTATTTCGTTCTGCCAAAGAATCTGACACCTGAATTGATACTGTAGTTGTGTCAGTTGTAAAGTAAACACAATTTCTTCTCTATAAAATCAATAACGTAAGTTATTGTATACTCTTTGTCAATAACAAAGAAGTCATGTCAAGTATTTAAAATGTTTATAGAAATTCACATTAAATAATTGTAGAAAATGAAGGCCAACGTTTTAAAGTATGTTTCTTTATCTGTATTAGGTAGCTATACCTATTTTATACTTGTCTCAAGACCTGAATCATAATCAGGATAGGTATTCCTGAATCACAGCAACAACGCTTTCCCACGTAGGAAAAAATCCGTCAGCATTTTTTTTCTAAATCTGCTAAGATCACAAAAATTGTTCTTATGGGTAATAATATTGTGCTGGAATACTACTCGTGTTGTTATTGAAGTCTTGCACCCCTCAAAATATGAGACAAATAGTTCAGAAATGAGACGTCAGTTTTTGGAGAACCATGCCACCTCATCCTAGCCGCATTACATCAATTGCTTTCCACATAAAGTGAAACTAAAGTCTACCTCACAAAGATAAGATAATTTACCAAAAAAAGGAAACTTTAGTGCTTAACCTGACCTACAACCTTACTGATTCGATGGATTCGCTATATATTTTATTGATTTTGATCACATGGACGTTGTTTGTAGGCTCATCCATGACGATGACCCAAGAAATTTACTCGATATTGACAACAGACTACAATACCAACATAAATAGCAACACGCCCTGTTGCAATTCAAAAGATCATAGTCTATGCTTGGTCAATACAAAGGGCATCAGAGTTGTTTATTTCTATTCCGTTTGTGTGCCGTTATACATGTCATCATTACCAGTCCAGAATAGTCTACTGCTGGACATAGGCCAACCCTCAGGAGCGAAACAGCGCCCTGTCTTCAGCTTCCCGAATCCAGTATCTGCCTGTAGTCTTGCGCGTCGTCATCCCCCTGTCTAAAATTTACTTAATATTAACAAACATAGCTGAGCACATCAAAAGGAAGACAGCACCATAAACCGACCTGATAGAAAAGTACCCGTTAAAATGCATAGAAATACATTTGGTCCGAAATCGGATAGTACATCTATGACGTCATCGCATTATCTTTTAAACATTAGAAGATTTAGAAGTCACCGTAAAGTATGCTTAAAAGAAACAAGCAGCCATGGAATGGTTAAGGATACAATGCTTAACATTATTATTGGGGTTTTGATAATGATGCTGCTTCGATGTTACTTCTGATATGAAGAACTTAACGGAAGTCAGAATAAGCATAATGACTGCATAAGAACTTAGCTTTCCATCGTGCAACACGCTATACTCCGATTCAGAATCCCTATATTTTATGTCAACAAAGACATTTATGAATGAAATTTCACCAACCTTCGATCAAAAATTTCCGGCTTTGCCGGGGAGGCCGCGAACTACTTATTTTTGATCGAAGATGAAAACTTAACAAAAACTGATGACAATAACAGAAAACAACAAGGTAACAGTGACGTTATCACTAAAAACTAAAACATAAACTTCGACAACGGATAACCTCACATGTGCAGCGAAAAATGTTAAATTTTGGATGCGAAAACGAACGAGAGATCAATTAAATGATGAATGAAAGCATTCAAAACGAAAAACTGTTTCGAGCTTCTGTGCTTTGCTTCGGTGATACCAATGTCGTTAAATATTTTCCAGCAATATTTCTTGGGTTTTGTTACTACTTTGTAAATATAAAAAAAACAGGTTTTTTAATCGGGGTATACTCCACAAATGGTCTCAAAAGATGGAATAAAGATAAAAATGTATATGAAAAAAACATAGATAATCTAATAAAAATATGTTAATTCCTACCTACCTATTTTATTTTTCAAAACTTACCTTACAAGGAAGGCCGCATCTTATGTTAGGTTGCCGGTTTGTTTTCGGTCGTGAGACAAATATTTGCTTTCACAAATTATGTGCTTTATTTACAGTTCTTTATGTTTCATAATAAATTGTACCTACTGAGCTACTGAGTAAAGTAGACATTCATGCCCGAAGTCACCCGATATAATCCTACCATTTTAGGGTTCCGTACCCAAAGGGTAAAACGGGACTCTAACTAAGACTCTACTGTCCGTCCGTCTGTCTGTTTGTCCGTCTGTCACCAGGCTGTATCTCATCAGTCATAGTTAGACAGTTGAAACTTAGTGTATAAATTCTAAGATTTTATAGAATTTTTTAGCCGTCGAGGTTTTTTGACAAAAGGCTTAGTTCCTCCAAATAAAGATAAAAAAGGGGCTAATATATATATCTCCGCTCTAAGAAATTTGATTTCGATGATTTTTTTAATTGAAAGTAGTTAATTATTGGAAAAAAGTTAAGAACTCGCGAGATCTACTGTTCGTAGAACTACTAGTTGTAGTAGTTCTTATTTATACTTATCATAATGTAGCCATTCTAATGTAGATACCGATTGCCTTTCCAAATAAGAAAACTCGATAGGTACAAAAAACAAATTAATACCCCTTGGGCTTAATCAACAAGGTTTTGTAGCCGTAGATTTTCCTTCGCTTCTGTTAGTGTTTGTGGAAAGCAAGCTCTTTGAGAGCGGCAAAGGACTGTCTGTCTGTGTTTTGTTCAAAGAAAATACAAAGACTAAAGAAAAAGACCAAATAATTGTGGTCCGTTGTTGCAAACACAAAGAGAATTGGCAAGCCAAGATAGTAAATAAATACTTAGTTACTACGTATTATCAAAATTTTATCTGGAACGCAGATAGTGTCAAAAATTGCTAAAGATTTTTTCTAATCGTCTAAACGTAAACCTTAATAATAATTCACTTTTGCAAGACAAAATGCCTGTACAGAATAGTAATCGAAATTCTAACCTTACTAATTAACCTACTTTAATAAATAATAAATAAATAAATGATGCTGGACAATTCACCCAGCATTATCTAGCTCCAAGCTAAGCAGAGCTTGTGTTATGGGTACTAGATTACTGATATACATAGTATAATACAATACATAGAAAAACGACCAGAACACCCTGAACAAATGTCTGCAGATCGTACTGACATTTGTCCCGAGGCGGGAATTGAACCCGCAACCTCCTGCGTCGCAGGCAGACCGTCGCCCACCGCGCCACAGACAATAGGTCGTCAATAGATAAAGCCAATCTATAAAATATGAGTTAATTTTCTTTGTAACTTTATTAAATTTTCATTACCTTAAACCGCTTTAGTTAAAATCGCAAAACTTTAGCAAAAACAGTGCGAGCAACATTTTTTCTCTATAACCTCAATATTCCCCAGAATAAAGTGCAATAACATAGAATGGCAAGTCCATAGGCACTTTATCCTTGTAATCATGCTCAGTATTAACGTTATAAATTAGGATGTTAGCAGTTCCATCTACTCAAATAACTATAAACCCCTTGTAGTGCACATTTGGCACACTTGGCGACCACTTCTAACTTATGAACGCCTGGTCTGCACATTGTCTGGTCTTATTACCTTGAGGGTTTTTGGGACTATCAAAATATAAGTTATACGGAGAGATACCTTTTTCTACGTTGCTACCCTATTCTTATGGCATCTAAATTAAACTAGAGGCATACCTTATCAAAAACTGATTTTGAGTTTCTTTAATATTTACACTGCTTTTTATGTTTTGCGGGGTAATTAGTAATCACTCTGGAATAAAATTCATATGGGACCCAGGGATAATTCTCTATACAAAACCAAAGTAGACCATATATTACATAAATAACTATAACTAATATTATAAACGTGAAAGTTTAGATGGATGGATGGATAGATAGATGGATGGATGTTTGTTCCTTTATCACGCCAGAACGGCAAAACGGATCTGGATGAAATTTGGCACAGAGATAGATTATGGTCTGGAATAGGACATAGGCTTTTTATCCCGAAATTCCTACGGGAACGGGAACTACGCGGGTGAAACCGCGAGGCGCTGCTAGTATTACATAAATAAAATATAATAGATAGCCGAACGTAGCATCTCCTTCTGTTTATAAATCGAACGAGAAAATCTAAAAATAGCGATATACATAATATAAATACTACCTAGAAATAAACCTAAACTCGACTGATCATAGAATTTCCTCCTATTCTGTTTTTCGTTAAGTCTGTTAAGAATTTGGCTTAACGTCAAGAGTTTTTAGCCATAGCAGTATTCATAGACAGGATAGAGCGACCTATCAGGTCCCATTCAATATCTATCCTCTTTCATTGGTATGGCACTACATGTGTTGAAAACAGAGTCGTATTAGAAGTGAATAGGAGCTGTAGGTACTAATGGTATTGCGTCTACGAACATAGAAAAGACTGTGTGTAGAAGAGACAAAGCCATTGCAGAATAAGTTACCTACATTGATTCCAGTAGACTACACTTTTTTATGTTTTGCGGGGCAAATAGTATTCATATTACAGGATATAGCGGATATAACTACGGTCCCATTCAATATCTATCCACTTTTATAAAACAAGTACCTAAGTTCGAGGTTCAAGTATCGAGATGATTTGTGAATTCACTTAGCGTAAAGGTCAAAATCTCACACAAACTTAGTCCATTTCATTACCACGCTCGACACCGAGGTGCTACAAGCATTATCGAGTTTTACAGAATACAAAACTTTTAAATTCACTGCGGATTCAGCTTAGTAAGGTTCGAAATGGGCTTATAGAATGAGCCTACAGAATGTTACTCGAAAGTCAGGTACCGGATTTGTGTTTTATTAGTATTTCTTGGAAAGAATTGTCCATGACATTGTCTATTTCTCAACTCTAACCATTATTTTACAGAGGAATATTTTTGGGAGCCAGTGCGGCTATGATGATACTTATAAAAGCTATGTCCACAACTGTTTTTAGCTTATAAACGTTAAAACAACTCATTAGCTTACTCAGTACCTACATACTTCATTCTTACAAAGTTTTCTTTTATGTTTCAATGATGGAACCGAACACAACCACGTCAGGTTGACAACGAACAGAAAATACGTACCTAGCGAGCTAAATTACAATTGACGCGGAGCAGGGCGGAGATTTTAAGCGATGCCATTGGTCCACTGAAACAACGAAGATTTTATGCAATTCCATTGGTTAGTATTGCACACATCTCTGCTCTGCTGCCTCATGGACAGGCAGCCTTAGAACACACAATAGCACATGTGCTAGTACGTTGTAGTCATTGTAAGATACTATTTATGTCCTATCTATATGTCTCTAATCTTTGCCTTCGAATGCTAGACATCTCGGCTGCATCGGCCGCAGAGGAAACCTGCTGCATACATATAGCTCTGTTTACCAGAACTATTTCAATGTACCGACCGACACATTACAGAAATTCTAGCTGGCTAGCTTTTACTAACAGAGGTGTACCAGTCAAATAGATACCAATGGATACCTAGGAGTGTTGTGTAAGCGCTATATAAGCGGATACATGTACAAGCATAGGAGCAAAGTACTAGGAAAGTACCTACTATTTAAGAGGTTTATGACAGTCTATGTTTTTACTCCAGCCAGGTGGGATGACGACATGTGGAAGACTGCAGGCAGATGCTGGATGCGGTAAACTGAAGACAGGGCGCTATGGCGCTCATTAGGAGAGGCCTTTGTCCAGCTGTGGACTAATATAAGCTGATGATGCCGCATCCAGCATCTGCCAGCATCTTTCGCAAATCGTTATCCCACCTGAGGGCGTCCTACACTACGTTCGCGGTCTCCACTCAAGAACTAATTTAAGCCAGCGCACAAGTTTAAGACAGTTCACAAGCAAGCGTGTTTTTACAACAGTGCTATCTGATTCTGATTCGTTTCATTTAATTTTAAGTTGGGGCAAAGTATTTTCTTTCATCAACGAGATAACTGCATACTCAAAACACTCCTTCAAGCCTGCCTTCCTTTCAAGATTCCTCAACGAATAAACACTCAATTAGCATCGTTTCGTGTTAATTAGACGCTTAAAAAGGCTAAACAAGGCTCTAAGTATCCTCTCAATCAAATCTACTTCCTGTGAAGTAAGAACCCTTTTTCGTCTTCGATGTCAAGTTTCTTTCGTGTCATTTCCACACTGAAGGGTTGGAGGGGTGAGTAGCAGGCTATAGGTCAAGTATGATCTTTTTAGTTAAAGTGGAAGTTTGTCCTTTGTTGTTCATTAGTTGGTTATCCTTCATCCTTAGTTCATCCTCATCAGCTATACAAATAGTTTTTTTTGTTTAAATTAATTTTCATAAAACTTTTTTTTCCAGTTTGATATATAAAATATATTTATTTTGTAGTAATACATAATAAAAATAATCTATATTTGTAAAACTAATAGCACGCCAGAGTTGGCGTGCTCTATATACATTGGTCGGCAGGTAGAAAATGAATCGGCATTAAGCCCACCCTTTGTACCTTAGAGCAATGAAGTTTTAAATAATTAAATCATCCTATTAACGAGTTCACTGCTGGACATAGATTTCCCCCATTAAGCTTGGTTGTTATAAGCCAAGGCTAATTTAATTTGACATTATACGACCGGGCGATTTCTACATTATGTGGATGTTCGTTTCGTTTTCTGCAAACCTAAAAACGATTTAGTATGTATAGAATTTAGGAATTGGTTCAATTTTTTTAACAAGCATGACAAAGAAATTCTAAGAGATTCTAAAAGAAATTCTCTAAAAGAATCTCTATTGACTGTAACCTATTAGTGAACAAGCATGCACTGTAAACTAGTGCCTGCGCAAATGGTCGCATGGTCTATTCGGCTTGTAAGGCATTATCACTCTAATCTATAAGCAACTAAATACATCTCTTCCAAAAGGGGAATCTTTAATTGAAATAAATATTTGCACAGTGAATTTTCTTTCCTTCTCAATTAGAAGTAAACCCTCAGTGTGCTTAGACGTTCGTCTTATTACGAATTAACGCTATTTGGAGAGCTTGTCAATTGCACGAACAACTAATTGGGTGATACTTTCTTTCGGTGATTTAAATAATACCCCTGGGGTATTATTTAAATCACCGAAAGAAGGTTTGTTGAGCTTATTATTACGGGTTCTAAGGTTTGTAATTAAACTAGAATTCAACTGTTTACCTACCTAAGATAGATAAAAAGTGCTTTATCCTATTTAAGGTATACTATAGTTGTCTATTCTATTCCAACGTTGTTGTGTCAACTTCGGATTAAATTTGATTTAAAACAAACTGTAATACCAATACAGTTTGTTCTAAATCAGATTTTGTTTTGAATGATTATATCTATTTTTTATTAATTGGACCGAAATACTAAAGCTCTACACTACACAGCAATGTATGCTGTAGGCTTTAATAACACGTTGGTTGTAGGCTCAAAATTTAAACGAAAAATCGCTAATGGCTATTTCTTCAAGATTTAAATCAAATCATAATGAAATCTTTGATGGTGTAGATCTTTATTCCAAACTATTTCAGTCTATGTCCAGCTGTGGACTGATATAGGCTGATGATGATTTTAATATCCAGTTTTTATGACTGTAGGTATATGAAGTACGTAGGTAGCTTAGTTAAATATTAAAGCCTTAGAACGTGAGGTTCTTACCTATCTAATACCAACCTGTCATTGATAGAAAAAAATATCGTAAAATTGTGTTATCGAATAAAAATAGGGAGAAAACTCAATAAAAGATAGCCCTAATACGTTTTCTTTGTAGATTTTACGACTGACCGCACATGGAATATTTAAAAGGTTTCCAAACGTTGGAATTGGAATTGAAAACTCATTCATGTATCTTCGGTTTTGTGTTTGCATGTTTAAAAACATCTATTTACCTGTGTTCGTAAATAAATTGGAAGTATTTTAAAGATACGAAACCTTAAAATTCTGCTTATTTTTGAAAAGTTTAGGTAATAGAAAACTATGAGATTCTATTAGTGCTAAAAGACAAACCACTAAAAATATTTGTTATTAAATCGACATGTGCCATGTAAATACATTTAAAATAGTCTTTCTGGTTTGCATAATTTGACGAAAACGCTGGACACACATAGCCATATTGCACTTTGGTCATAACGTCAGTTGTCTGTGTGTGGTGTGTATGTACAGTGCGCGTCACAATTAAGTATCCCCCTATCTCAATGTATGTGGGTTCAAATCCTGTCAGCGATCGTTGGAGATTGGGTGATCAAAACTACATGTTTTTTATAATTTTCCATTTTCTTTTCATATTTTTGACGTTTCTAACAAAAATTGTATGTTCTGTATCATTAAAATGTAATTTTTGTATAAATTGTTTCATTTTAATGTCATTTTCATTTGGTAACCTTACTTAAAATTCGATGGATTCTCTAAGTATCAACTTGGCCTTGCGGTAGTAACCGGCAAATTAATGCAAGACAAGATAAGAGTGACGGGTTCGAAACTCGTGAGTGGTGTTTCGTTTTTTTTAATCAATTGTTATCTTTTTTTCATTGCAATATGTAAGATTTGTAATTGATATTATTCTTTATGGGCTTAATTGCAAGTTAATGAAAAAAAAAAAAAAAATTACAAAAAATAATATTCTATAAATGTCTACAATATTATACAATAACTACTACGTATAAATCTATGATATTATAACGAAATAATTGTTTTGATAAACCATAATAACAAATAATATCTGTAAACAGTGAAAGGTTTTTTATAGATTGTGATAATTTATTCAAAAATAAGTTGTTTACAACGAAACAACATTGGTAACAATATTTCGATTTCTCGCAAAATATGCACAAAGCAAACCACACGAAATAAGACGAGTGACAATTACTTTGTTCGCTACAAACGACAAAGTCAAACCCTACCCGCATCCATAAAAAAAAATGTATGACTTGGCATTAAAAATGGGGACTAATTAGACCGATAGACAAAATTGGACACGTTGTTCCATCAGCTAAATAGCTCAGTTGATCTAATGCCGAGAATTCGAGTCTCCATATAAAGGGTGGGTGGTTCGATCCTTAGCGGCTTGATATTTTGCTTTGAAAATTAGTCACAAGCGAATAGAAGTTAGAAAATATTTTGTAGACAAGGGGGATACTTAATTCTGACGCGCACTGTACCTAAGCAAATGCGCTGGTGTTGGTGTTGAGAGTTGATACTGTGATGAGAGTTGATTTTTAGTCAAAAATATGTATCACTTGTTTAATTTGTCCAAGAGTACTGGTCTAGAGACAATAAAGCACTTCGAATTTTGAGTTTAAATTAATTGCGCCAACCATTTCATGGTATAAAAACAGATAAAAAAAACAGGCTTCTTTAGGCAGGCAACTTTGCGAGTCAGACTCGCGCACGAAGGGTTCCGTACCTACCATTACCTATAAAAACGGCAAAAAAAACACGTTTGTTGTATGGGAGCCCCTTTAAATATTTATTCTATTTTGTTTTTTAGTACTTGTTGTTAAGGCGGCAACAGAAATACAACATCTGTGAAAATTTCAACTGTCTAACTATCACGGTTCTTGAGATACAGCCTGGTGACAGACGGACAGACGGACAGCGAAGTCTTAAAATGTATGAACCTTAAAAATGTATAATAAAAATATATTAATTTAGATTTTATTATTTCTTTTTCTTTGTTTTATTATCTAGGATTCTAATGATGCAAGAATTTTTCAAATCGGTCCAGTAGTTTCGGAGACTATTCAATTCAAACAATCAAACAAATCTTTCCTCTTTATAAGTAGTTATTTTGACATAGATGTAATATTTAGACATAGACATACGTTAGACATACATTTTTTGGAGATATTGATGTCCTATATAACTGTAGTACATCACTTTGCTCTTTTGTCAATAATTTCCTCAGCTTACGCGATATAAGGATTTTTCGGCGTTACTATTGTATATATTGGCATGGAAAATTAATAATTGTGACTTAACTATAAAAGTTAGACGCATGGTGTCGCGGACTTTTTTAGACATGAATGTCTTCTATAAAACTGTTGTGTAAAAAACTTCTATAACACTTTGCTCTATTGTCAATAGTTTCCGCAGCGCAGCAAAATTAACCAATAATGAGCGAAAGTAATTTCAATGAATCTCTCACAAATTCGTCTGAATTGTTCTCTATGATCGTATAGGGCCTTGATTCCACTCATTTAATATTTTCACTTGAGAATCATATTGTCTTAAAATAACACATTTTGGCATTTTACCTTTGATAAAAGAAACTACGTATGGAGGGACGCATGTCAAAAGTGTTAAGGTTGAAATAAATTCAATCAAATGAAATAAGTTCCCAAAAATTTTCGAACTTATTTCATTTTTTAGAGATACCCAAAGCACTAGAACAAAAAACCTTAAATTCAATCAATAATCTCTCCGTGCAAATAGCACCTCACGCAGAATCTAGAGTTTCTTTTATCTATGAAAGATTCTAAAACGATAGCACCGTCATAGTTCAGCGAATGGTTAGCAGAATTTGGCCTCTGTAACAATGAATACCATTAAAACTTCATTGGTTGGCAATCGTTGCTTGAAGTCCGTGTAGCAAAGAGCTCGCTACGCGTCAGCCTTAGTTAGCTGGCAGCTTTACTTGGAGGCAGATTGTGGGGATTACCCCTATGCCTGGCGGGTTGCCATATCACTCCGGTGCGGTTTATTGTAGGGGAATTGGCACCCATTTGTATGGCGGCAGTGAGGGAATGTCTGGTGTTGCCATACCTGAAACATTTAGAGTAATGAAAACTTACATTGGGTACCATTTGGTAAAATAAAGGATATTCCAGGATAAAACACTGTTTTTACCGGATTGATCGCGTATATTTTATTTTTGTTTATAACCTGACGTTTCGGAGGCTTTTCAGCTTCCATGGTCACAGGCAGACTCTATATTCCAGGACATTTACTCTAATATCTGCCTATACCCCTAACCTATATTGTGACGATGATGATGACGCAATTAATGAGGCAATTAGGCATTTTCGAAAAGAAAAAGATCGTAGTCTCGTCCGGTGATTTAGCCAAGCTCGCATGGTTTTAACGGCGTGCTAGCCGGGGCCTCTTGTTTAAGGTTAACATCACGGAATCTCACTAATATTATAAACGTGAAAGTTTAGATGGATGGATGGATGGATGTTTGTTCCTTTATCACGCCAGAACGGCTGAACGGATCTGAATGAAATTTGGCACAGAGATAGATTATAGTCTGGAATAGGACATAGGCTACTTTTTATCCCGGAATTCCCACGGGAACGGGAACTACGCGGGTGAAACCGCGAGGCGCTGCTAGTAACTAATATGTCACAAAACAATTTCGTCTGAATTTTATTTATAGCGTTGAGCAAGGCTGCTTGTTTGTTTATGAAAGCCACTGAAAGTCCAATTTGTATCAGTGACCGCAGACGTAGAAGGGCAGTTGAAGCAATTATTCTTGAGGGCTGTTTTGACCACGGGTTCAAGATGGGTGCCTTGACCGCTGGAGGCCGAGATGAGGGTGTTTCATTATATTTGAATAGTTTGTTTACTAATTAAATTTATACGATAAGGGTGTGCTTTTGCTGATATCGTGAGCGAGAGTGGAAGAGCTTGGATCCTAGAAATTTCTTACAATGAAAAATGGACTAAAGTATGTATTCTTCTTATGTTTTATTTATTTTCGTAACTTTTTTGTTTTGTTTTTCCTATCTTGTCTGTTTTGCAGATAGGAAAAATTCATATTTTTTTTTTTAAATAGCTAACTTTACTTTTATTTAAGACATGCTTCAACGACTTTATCCAATACCTTAATATGTAACTTACTATAAAAACTATCGTAGTCTGACGAATTCGGATGTAAGTGGGTTAACTAAGAACCTTATTTGTGTTAGAAGAACACTAACGATTCATCCCTTAACGAGGGACTTCTTCAGGGTGAGTGCGGTTCTAGACGCGCGCGTACCGCATCCCTTCGAGCACTTTCTTTTTTTGTGTGCTCGGAGGGATGCATACGCGCGCTTCTAAATATCCTCAGGTGTACCTCAGACTTAGAGCTGTGCCTACAATAACCTCTTCTTCAGATAATTTATACTACCTACTAACTTCCTCATTATTATTTTTTTATGTTTATTGGAAGTTTAAACTCTAACAAGCTCTTTTATCCAATTTCCTTTCTGCAAAACCGAAGTAAGTAAATCTTGCTCGAAACTCAACGAAGCAAAACTTGTAACAAGTTGCTTGGATCCCAGACGCGTAACTCAAACTTAGTTGCTGAACTTTTCAGTCATAATAACCAGTCTATGAGGAAATATTATATTTATACAATGTTATACCTACTTACACAAGAAACGGGGATTGTCGGAACATTCCGTAATCTGTCATATTTCGTAAGGTAGCCGTGGCAATCGTGGCGTGAGAATCGACCCCTCCAACTCATGCCGTGGATTATGGTGTCCACTGGTGGATTAAAGGCAGAACCCTTAATCCACCAGTGGACTTATGTTTGCTGAGGCGGTAAGTTTGCCCACGCCTATCGAGGTAGTTATTTATTTTTATTATACTTATTTAATTAGAACGGCAAAACCAGCAAGTCTAGGCAGAGATACGAAAATAGTTTTCGGTGACTTCGTATCTCTTCCTAAACTATACAAAATAAAAAAATTACAAAGGCATAATAAAAAGCGTATAATATATATCACAAACGCCCATTGAACATTTTGAAATTACCTTTGTTCAACGAAATAATAAGATAAAATAGGTGGCGGCGCTAGTTTGGCTCGGGGTTTATTATTTTGTCGTTAGAGACTTTTTAGAGATTATAATTTGGTCTTACATTTAAGCCTTCATGGCTAACCATGAAGGCTACATACTAGGTACCTACTTTACTTTGGCTTACGTACTACCTGTGATATTGTAGTGTGATAAGCTTCATGGAGTTTTCTTAATTTTTCCACAAGTCAAGAAAGCCCTACAACTTGCATATTGCCTACATAATGTAATTCGAGCAATATCAAAAAGGATCATTTAATTAAGCGTGGCTGACCCTTCGCTGCGGTCACCACAAGGTTTCGTGGTCACGCGGGTGTCGGAACCACCGCTTGATAAGATTTGTCTGAGTTGTGTCCCTAGTTTGTAGAGTTAGCGATTTGATTGTACCTACCCTAGTATTGGAGACCATCCACTTGATGGACCGATGACACTGTAGCGGTCGCAGGGAGTCAATGTATGAAGGCGGCTCAGGACTGCTACTGTAGCATTTTTGGGCGTAAGCCTACGTCCAGCGGTGGAGATATAAGTGGGCTTAAATGACAACGATAACAATGAACTTACTACTTACTTAATACCCGATGCGACGAGGCAAACAATTGTGTCTTAAATTTTAGCGTGTAGGTATTCCTGAATGAAGGTTTTTATCTCAAAGGGATGAATAGATTTTGATTTAGTTAATTTCGTTTGAGAATAAATAGAGACTTTATCGTGTAACCCTGCTATCGTGTATTCGATGAAATTCGGTAAATTAAAATACGAGAAATGGTAATCTGTGTTAGAGGCTTCGACAAAAGTAAAAAAGGAAGATACGGTACGTTCTACCAGCGCGCTCACTCAAAAACTGTACCGCGTTACAGATGAAATAATGATAAGGTATCGGATTATCAGAAAATTTAAAGTTTGGTATATCTACTTAAGCGGGAAAATATGTGATGCCTTGAGCTTTGTTATTTGTTTTGGAGCTATTTGTACACCTGGTGAACGAACACAAGGGCATTGTCGTGGTGTTTTAGTCGAATTACACAAAATTATACGTCGTAGCAAGCACGCGCAACACAAACGCCACCGCCCGCGCCGCCGCTCCGACTATGACTGAGTTAAGGGAACATAGTTGAACCTAACTTGAGCCATACACTTTCAAGATAGTAATGCCTCATCTCCCTTTTTTACTTACATCGAAGCTTATAGGTAAAGATCTCTCCCGTTCCTTTCATTTCATATTTCGGTTGCTATATTCTTCTTCTCCTGTTATGGTCCCAGTCCAAGTCATCACAAGCAATTGGTTTACTTGGTTATTTTGTGTCACAAATCATGGAGTGGCTTGGAACAGGAATGCAAACACAAATTTTATTTGTCGGAAAGCCACAAATGAGATGGAAACACGACATCAAATAGAAAGGGAAAATTATCATGTCTGTCGAGCTCTTATAACGTGAGCCAATCTCCGTCAAGGTGTCTAACGCAACACTTCCGGCCACAGTTGGTCCGGCAGTCAAGTAGCCGACGCGCGGCGAGGTAATCTCTTGGGAGGCAGTTACTTGGACTGACACCCCTGATAACTTGTGATGTATTAAATGTTGGACAGACCTCGATAAAGGTAGCTCATGGACGAAGTATAAATATGTATTTCCCTGACAAAGAGTAAAAATGTCGATATCTTTTGTAGGTAGGTACGGGGTGGATATTATAATACATAAGTAAATTACATTACAACAAGATAAAGTTAAAAACTACAACCCGACTACGTGAAAGTTATAAAAGTTTGAAACATTTACATTGACAAAATAGAATGACGTATTGGTCATATTTGATAGGCATAGAGTTGAAAATGAAAATAGCGGTCGTAGGTATTGTAATTTTTCTCTATGGGGCCTGCAGCCTGCGGCTACCTAAACTTTAATACGCGTTTTGAAGGCTTATTCGGGGTCGGAGCCCTAAATCCTATAGCCTATAACCATCGGGGTATTGAGACGAATCAATCGATACATAATTTGTTGAAATTGAACCAGTAGTTTCAGCGCTACGTGGGAACAAAGAAATTGGCCACATACATACAAACATACAAACATACAAACATACAAACATAGGGTGCTAACCTCATAACCCTCCCCTGTCGGTAGTCGGGTAAAAAGTAACCCTCCACGTCTGTCTGTTTATCTTCTTACTCATCATACAACAACGTTACCTACTGATTTTCATACGGTTTTCAATTAACGGGATGTTTCCTAAAGAAGGTTTATCCCACTAATAATAGAAATGTCAAAGTTTGGATGGATGGATAGATAGATGGATGGATGTTTGTTACTCAATCACACTAGAACGGCTGAACGGATCTGGATGAAATTTGGCACAGATATAGATTAGAGTCTGGAAAGTTTTTTAATACTTACCATGTACCTACTCAAATTCACAACAAGTTAGTTACTATCTATTTGATCGACATATTTTGCGCATAGTAGTTAGTAGCGCGCACATTTGCCCATCCCTGTCCGTTGCAGTTGTCAATGAGGTTCTCCTGTCTACGCTGGGCATTGGGAGGAACAGGCCATAGACTCTCTCTATGGCTAGTACTATATTAACTCTATGTTTGTGGTCAATCAAAATTATACCGAAGGGATCTTTTTTCATTGATCAAAATGAAAGTAAAATAATAAGAGTTTTTTTCTTGCTCGACTAAAAGTAGAATACATTTTATCATAAATGCAACACCGCCGAGGATTAATAATTTTTTTGAGGATACGTAACAAACTATGGAGATAATTTACTTAACGTAAATATATTTACAAAAAGCACAATGAATAAGTAAGTACATAGCTACTCTGATTTAGTATTACACAGCTATATATAATATACAAGCATTGAGCAGCAAAATCTACCTTATTATGATTTTTATCTGTCCACCTAATACATGTATAGGCATAGAAGAAGAAGGCTTAGAATGATGGAAGACACAAACGAGGTATCACCGAAAAATTGCGACAAATTTGTCTTAATTTCCTATTCGTATACGTGCGCTTGTGTGCGTGAAAGCACTGAAGTTATATGCTTGTCAACTAACAAATAGATTTGTTTTTGGCTACGAAATCAAGATAATAGTTGAATGACACTATGCCTCTGCTGTACAGCAGTATGTTTTTCTTCTATGTGTATAGGTATAATAAAACGGATGTCGATGATGTCCTTCTAACTGAAGTTCGGCCATGACGAGACGGCCAGTCAACAGAGACTAGCAATATGTGCAGGACATAATTATGGTTAGTCTCTGTTGACTGGCATAATAATATTATGTGCAGGACATAATATTATTATGTCCTGCACTTATGGCTAGTCTGTGCAGGACATAATAATATTATGTCTTATTATGTCCTGCACATATTATGGCTAGTCTCTGTTGACTGGCATAATAATATTATGTGCAGGACATAATATTATGTCCTGCACATATGGCTAGTCTCTGTTGACTGGCCTTCTCGTCGTGGCCGAACTTCAGTTAGAAGGACATCATCTTTTTTTCATTAATATTATTAAAGTGCCCAATTGCGTCTGCGCAAATATAGTTGCACTGTCTATTCCCTCACTCTCTTAATCGGATAGAACAGCATATCGATACGACCTCTACAACGAATATGTTTCTTACAGGTCTCAAAGAGATTTGAAGAAGCTGAACCAGAACGGATTGGGCATCCGGAGGTTAATGAAAATACCCAAAAACGAAGGTAAATTTCCAAATAATGAAAATAAACTTCCAATCATCAATATAAACAAAAATACGTCTAAAAAACATGACCGAGATATACAGGACGACAGTTTCCCTAATCCCTTTGGCCTACCTGCACACAGAAGACTTTTCTTTAAAAGTAAGATCACAAGGAAAGAACGTGTAAATCCCATACCTTTTATAATGAGCGAACCCAAAACAATATGCGATATTGATGGACATTTTTTCAAAGTAATAGAAGGGAGACCTATCAGGCGTTTCGACGACATTAAGGTCTATCTGCGTAACCTGAGAGATATAGTCCTTATTAAAGCTAATGCGGCTTACCTAAAGGACAAAATAATGTATGTGAACACTTGTTACGAACATGAATATAACGAATATAATAAAATCGTTAGTCTTTGTGCAGAATCAAAAATTAACTTCGTAAGATTTGCACGGCATTCTTATAACCTAGCTAAAGAACTAGAGGGCTTGGCGGAAATTATAACTGCTGAAGTAGCTAAAATAAATGACAAATTGGACGGTTACTGCTTTGAGTACATTAAAATAAAAAACCAAGTGTTCACTATCATGTATACATTTGATGTTTTGGTGACATATGGAAAGTTCTTGCACTCTATAAGTCCAGATTTCTGGCGAATTGAGTTTGATAATTTAAATAGTAACATCAATATCAAGGATAATATATCTATACAACAAGATTCACAATTAGGACTACTAATGTCCATGGCTTCTTTGAACGAATTCAAAGCGAAAGCTGCTAAATATTCGTCGATGCCAACACGAATTTATTTCAGTGTACCTAAGCAAGTGATCGAACTCTTCGAAAATATAAGCCAACAGTGTCGAAACTATATGTCTATAAACATGACTTCCACAAAGCTTGTCAGGTCCTGCACAAAAAGTCGCGATAATTTGAAGATTTCATTCAAAGAAGACGAAGAATTTATCCAAGAACAAATAGTTGCTATGACAGCCGAGTTGGCGTATATGGAAAGACGAGAGATGGAATTCAAGTCTGCGTTTGAAAAACTGCTACATAACAGTTTTTACAAACTGTATGCTGGACGTGACAATGTGAAATTATCTAATTGCGTGCAGTATGTGACTTCGAAAATCTTTGGAGATTTTGATGATCCTAATGACAGTGTTTCATCGTTGATGCGACGGATTGAACAAGAATACATGGAGTTGTCTTTAGCTTTGGACTATTTGGACCTGTCCATAGTGAAACAGGCAAGAAAAGAGATGTTTGCTCATGACTTAATTGTGATGAAGCAAGCACACTGCGCGCAGCGAGCTCTGAGGGAATGTGACATATTGAAAAAATCCCTTGTTGCAAGTTTTGAACCTCCTAAACCCAGAAACATGATCAGGGCAAGAAAGCCTAACGGTGCCATGAATGTTACAGAAAAACTAAATATAACAAAGAAGGCAAAAAAGAAGCAAAACTAGAAGATAAATCACCCATTCTTTTTGGAAATTTCGAATTATCTGACGAGGCAAGTATGTTATGTTAAGTTTTCTTTCTTTTCATAAGTGAAAAAAATATTTTATTCAAGTGCTATACAACCTATCTCGTAACTACTCACTGTGGTTAGTAATTTCATACCTAGTACGTAATGCACAGCTTTTACTTCACATTAACGGCTTCGCTGTTTTTGCACAGTATCACATTAAGATTTCATGAAGGTATTAAAGTCGTTATAAGTTATGGAAATTTCGAATTATCTGACGAGGCAGTATGTTATGTTTTAAGTTTTCTTTCTTTTCATAAGTGAAAAAAATATTTTATTTAAGTACTATCCAACCTATCTTGTAACTACTCATTGTCGTTAGTAATTTAATACTTATTATTACGTTATATATTGCTTTTACTACACATTAACGGCTTCGCTGCTTTTGCGCACTATCACATTAAGATTTCATGAAGGTATTAAAGCCGTTATAAGTTATGGAAATTTCGAATTATCTGACGAGGCAGTATGTTATGTTTTAAGTTTTCTTTCTTTTCATAAGTGAAAAAAATATTTTATTTAAGTGCTATCCAACCTAACTTGTAACCACTCACTATGGTTAGTAATTTAATACTTGTTAGTACGTTATGTATAGTGTTACTACACATTAACGGCTTCGCTGCTTTTGCGTAGTATCACAATAAGATTTCAAGAAGGTACTAAAGCCGTAATAAGTTTTTTTAATTCTTTTGTCAAACGGGGCCATATTGGGGTAGAACCACGCTACCTAGATATGTGTATTTAGTTTTATTTAGTTTCTTTTCATAATTGAAAAAAAATGTTGTTATTTTTAAGTGCTAGTTTTTTAGGGTTCGCTGTCCGTGTGTCACCAGGCTGTATCTCATGAACCGTGATAGTTAGACACTTGAAATTTTCACAGATGATGTATTTTTGTTGCCGCTATAAAATGAATATTTAAGGGGGCTCCCATACAACAAACGTGATTTTTTTGCCGTGTTTATAGATAATGGTGCGGAACCCTTCGTGCGCGAGTCCGACTCGCACTTGGCCGGTTTTGTTTTAATTCCTTTGTCAAACGGGGGCATATAGGGGTAGAACTGGGTAGAACCACGCTACCTAGATATGTGTATTAAGTTTTATTTCGTTTCTTTTCATAATTGAAAAAAAATAGTTGTTATTTTTAAGTGCTATCTTATTTGTACCTTGTATGTACTTACCTAACTGAATAAAGTATTACTTATTCCCTTATTCCTTACTTTTGTTTGAGTTGTATTTTCTTAGAGCAGTCTTTAAGGTATGTGGTACATTTCCGCGAACCTGCTTCAGGCGGATTATTCTGAATGTAATTACCATAAGTTAGCGTGGATGGCTTCGCTCGACTCCCGTGGGACCTCAGCATTTGCGGCACAGACGCCACAGAATGTAAGCACTCATGCAAATATACGCTGTAATAATAAATAATTTAAGAAGTACATACCTATGTTTACCTTTACGGTTTACATTTGATTTAATAAAAAACTTTCTCGTGTAAGCATCAGCATAAGCAATTGATGGTTAAACAAACTTACCGAGTTACGTTTGTCCATTATTGTATAAGATTATTACATCCGAAGAGATTTTGATCAATTTGTATTCTTCTTTTTATTGTACTTGGGCATCACATAATTTTACTTTAAACGTCGTAATATAATGAACAGTCGTTGTGAGATTCTGAAGAAGACTCTATTAGCCGTCGCACGACTAATAGAACGAACATGGTACACGAACATGGTGAAATGTACCATAAAAAGTTGTAGAAATAAGAGCAGGATAAAACTAAGCTATAAATTCCCCTGAAATAAAAACTCGCCATGTAGGTATTAGTTGCGCCAATAACCCAAACAAATTTATCAGTTGGTTTGTAAAAGTTTCTTCTATTTAATTTCGTGGCTGAAAGTGACTTGGGTCATTATCATCGTCATCATCCTAACCAGTCATCATCACTTATTTCGTAAGCTAAGACACCTGTGAGACTCAAATATCCTACAAACGACGGAGATTACCAAATCGATCGCATAATTTGAATGAAAATTGAATTCCCGCTTCTGATTAAGGCCTCGTGTCGTTGACAAAAAGTTCATATTGTGTCAATTTAACTTCTAATCACTTTTTAAATGCGTTAGCTGCGAGAGGCACCGATCAACGAATAAATTTGAATTTATTATCAAACTGATTCGGCCCCGCCCATGCCTGACGATTCAAGGGGAAGCAAATTGACTTTTTTGTTCGCAGATTATTGTAAATTAAATTCTAAGATGCAGATCAATTTGCACATAAAACAAGATTAAAGTAATTTAACCAGGAACCACAGGTCTCTCTCTCGCTGAGTCATTAAATTTTATCTCAACGGTAATATTGTCGTGTGGAGACACTTGGAGATTTTTTCAATAAACTTATTCATCATAATCATGTCGAAGTCATGCGACACGAAAATAATTACACCGAACATCAAATGTCTCCCTGGAGTACCTAAATCCTAACTACTAGGTATATGTTTTTTTGTAATTTAACTATGAATATACTTAACTAACGTTCTTAAATTTTAAAAAATGTAACGATACTTTGGGTTCCAATGACTCCCATTCGGTCTCATTTTTGTTACTCAGTTAAAATTACAGGCAAACTAAATTCGTTTAATCAAACTAGTGCTAAATATGTAATTCCTGTATCAAGCACAAACAGTTCCCGCTATGGTTTATTGTCTGAAAGGCATTGTGTATTCCTCTGATATTAAAACGGCAAGCAAGCGGGAAGCAACAAAGGACCCGTTGGTTGGCGCGTCGATTGATAATTTATATTGTTTGACGGGCTAATCTCTACTCGAGGCAAATGACGTTTATTTTGCACTGAATATTACACACACGTGCTGCCTGCATGTGTGTGTAATATTTAGTGCAAATTAATGCTTACCACAACTTTCTTATTAGATGTGAGGATAATATTAACAATTATTTTCAATAAGATATAACCACATTTTTATGTACTTAGTGTATTAGTAGTAGTTTATGTATATCAGTTATCTAGTACCCATTATGAGGTATACATGAATTACGTGAGGTGATTTTGGCTATTTTTGACCCCCCTCCCCTTTTGGTGAGATGTCGTGGGATTTGCGTCGCCGTCGCGGTAAAATAATAACGTGATATAGGCCGAGACCACACGTGAGATTAGGTGAGATTTGACTCGACTCCGAAAAGTCAAAAATTTAATTGAGAGAGAGAGAGAGATTGTCAAAATTACATTTAACAAGATAAAGTTAAAAACTACAACCCGACTACGTGAAAGTTATAAAAGTTTGAAACATTTACATTGACAAAATAGAATGACGTATCGGTCATATTTGATAGGCATAGAGTTGAAAATGAAAATAGGTCGTAGGTATTGTAATTTTTCTCTATGGGGCCTGCAGCCTGCGGCTACCTAAACTTTAATACGCGTTTTGAAGGCTTATTCAGGGTCGGAGCCCTAAATCCTATAGCCTATAACCATCGGGGTATTGAGACGAATCAATCGATACATAATTTGTTGAAATCGAACCAGTAGTTTCAGCGCTACGTGGGAACAAAGAAATCGGCCACATACATACAAACATACAAACATACAAGCATACAAACATACAAACATACAAACATACAAACATAGGGTGCTAACCTCATAACCCTCCCCTGTTGGTAGTCGGGTAAAAAATACATAGGTACCTACAGTCGAACATAGAACCTACCTTTTTTAAATTTGAAAGCTGGTTAAAATAATAAAGCTTTTCTGACCGACTGAAGCCGATTCCGTTTATAAATGTAGTGAGACCCCGTGGAGGGTTTAGCTTTAATATCTCAGGTCGGTGTGAAGGCCTGCATTATGAATTAGACGGTCTGGGCGGGCGGTGTTGGATTGATTACTGCGGCGGTAGTGGTGTTTTATACGGCTAATTGCTGTGTGGGTAGGTTTATTTGTGAGTATGTCATGGAGTTCTCGGGAAAATTCTTAATTTAACAAAATCTACCCTATTCTATCTGAGTCTATTCTATTTAACAATGCTAATGATTAAACAATAAAGTTGTAATTCCGACTACTTCAATATTCGGTGGTCGAATAGGTAAAAAAAAACTTTTTCGATGACGGATCTCCTTACCTACCGATAATTTGAAGCCAAGTCAAAATTGGCAAGTACTTCTCAGTATTGTAATAAAATATTTGTTTATAATACTGACCCTGAACGAATTTTCAATACATTTTTTTATATGTTGTGTGTAAGGATGGTGTTCGGAAGTATGTACACACTTATTTTCATACTTTTTTGTTGTGTGTGAATAATAATTTTGATCCTTCTTCTATATTTTCATAAAGTTAATCTTTTAAAAATACGGATAACTTATTTTTTATATACAAAAGTATTAAATAAAATTAAAAAAATCGAAAGAAAAGCCATGTGTGTGGATGAACCATTGGATTCCTTACAAGTACATAAATTGAAGATGACACCCGAGAGGTTAAATGAAATAAAATGAAATAATCGATAAAAAATATTAAAAATCTATGTATGTATATATATATTATATTATATATATATCTATGTATCTATATATTATACCCTAACTACGTCCAACGGAGTCAACTTTCAAAAAATATCAAAAAGTTTCATCCATTTGAACGGTTTTCAAACGGATGAACTGGTTTTGATACATATGTTTCGGCATTTCAATTATAATAAACTAAACATAATAAAACCAAGTCGGAGGTCGAGCCAAATGAGCGTTCTGTTTTAGTATTTACGTTGTTTATTTTTCTACTTGTTTTACACAACTAAAAACTTTTTCAAAGTAATTTTCAATGTATTGTGTTTAAAATATAATCAAAACTAAAATAATCTCCCAAACAACAGTACCTACCTACATGGACTTCAATGGGCGTTGCAACTCTGTGAGCTGCACTCATTTTGGCTTATCGGGAAGGAGGTATGTATTTGAATGAACTTACATTTCCTTTCCTGTCATGTGTAAAATATACACTTTTGTCAAGTTTCTGAACATGTTCACATAATAAAAAAAAGTTAAAAAAAAAACGAAATCTCCTGACTAGGGCTAAGTCTCAGCGGATCGCAGCAAAACTGCTCTGCCGGCTACAACACCCTGCCAGGAACGTAAGTCGTCTACAAACGCTTCCGAGTCCCGACATCGAACTGAGCTACGTCTGAACCTGGAGCCATGGCGTGGTTTTCTAACCACCACCGATCTCCAAGCGCAAATGGGCTTCGATGCCGCGCCTTACGAAGTAAAGCGTGGCTAGTAATGTCACATTGTATAGAGCCTCTCGACTCTCGGGTCTCCCTGTAATATCCTTGCCATGCCTAGACGGGGTTCTCTCTTATTTGCGTTCAGACATTATCCCGCGGATTTAGCTTCGCACCACCGGCCGCTCGGCCGAGTGCTCGACCAGATATCCGGCACTATTGTTATTGTGGGACTAGACGGTGCTACTATCGCAACGACAAGCCATCAGTAGGGTAAAACTGACCTGTCTCACGACGGTCTAAACCCAGCTCACGTTCCCTGTTAGTGGGTGAACAATCCAACGCTTTGTGATTTTCGCTTCACAATGATAGGAAGAGCCGACATCGAAGGATCAAAAAGCAACGTCGCTATGAACGCTCGGCTGCCACAAACCAGTTATCCCTGTGGTAACTTTTCTGGCACCTTTTGCTAAAAACTCTTTACACGAAAGGATCGATAGGCCGTGCTTTCGCAGTCCCTATGCGTACTGAACATCTGGATCAAGTCAGCTTTTGCCCTTTTGCTCTATGTGAGGTTTCTGTCCTCACTGAGCTGACCTTAGGACACCTGCGTTATTCTTTGACAGGTGTACCGCCCCAGTCAAACTCCCCGCCTGGCAGTGTCCTCGAACCGGATCACGCGGGAGTTATAATTTCAGTTTACACTGAAATGTCTCAATCACGTTTGGATCAACCGTAATACTGTTACACATCATGAAGATCATGATAGCAACAGATTCCGCTCAATCGAGTGAGTAAAGAGAATGCTGAGAGTAGTGGTATTCCACCGGCGACCGCAAAACGATCTCCCACTTATGCTGCAACTCTCACTTCTCGTTACAGTACCAGACTAGAGTCAAGCTCAACAGGGTCTTCTTTCCCCGCTGATTTTTCCAAGCCCGTTCCCTTGGCTGTGGTTTCGCTAGATAGTAGATAGGGACAGTGGGAATCTCGTTAATCCATTCATGCGCGTCACTAATTAGATGACGAGGCATTTGGCTACCTTTGGAGAGTCATAGTTACTCCCGCCGTTTACCCGCGCTTATATGAATTTCTTCATGTTGACATTCGAAGCACTGGGCAGAAATCACATTGCGTCAACACCCGCGAGGGCCATCACAATGCTTTGTTTTTATTAGACAGTCGGATTCCCCTTGTCCGTGCCAGTTCTGAGTTGACCGTTTGGCGGCGGCCGAAAAACAGCAATCAATTCTGCACGTGGCCGATTTCACGCTGTTTTGAAGCTTGAAACTTTCACAAAGAGCTAATGCATAACTTACTCTTTGCCTAGTTCTCACTAGTGCATCGAGATAGTCATGCACCGCCACCTTGCTTCACTTCCAAGCCCGACACGCCCCGGTCCTCAGAGCCAATCCTTTTTCCGAAGTTACGGATCTAATTTGCCGACTTCCCTTACCTACATTATTCTATCGACTAGAGGCTCTTCACCTTGGAGACCTGCTGCGGATATGGGTACGAACCGGCGCGACATCTCCACGTACATCCCTCACCTGAATTTTCAAGGTCCACAGAGAGGATCCGGACACCACTCAGTTGCAGTGTTCTTCGCATTTTGAACCATATCGCCCTATTATAGGATTCCATGGTTCTGAAACGCTCAGGCAGAAAAGATAACTCTTCCCAGACCACTCGGTGGCGTCTTCAGGCCAGTTTGGGTTGCCCCGTCGCATCTCGCAGTAAGCAAGAGTACGATCGAAACGGTTCCGCTGCCGGGTTCCGGAATAACAACCGGATTCCCTTTCGCTCAACGGGCGTTATTTATCGCTCGATAACACGCCCCATCGACAGATTTCTCATTGAGCTTAGGATCGACTAACTCGCGTACCATTACAGTTCGCGCGAAACCCTTCTCCACTTCAGTCCTCAAGGTTCTCACCGGAGTATTTGCTACTACCACCAAGATCTGCACCGACGGAGGCTCCAAGCAGGCTCACGCCCAGACTCTTCTACGCTCACCGCCGCGCCGTCCTACTCGTTACTGCTTCATGTTGTCGCGTAGACAACGCACATGCACGTAACGGTAGTGTATTGGCAAAACACTTAAGTGCCTTCCATTTTCAGAGCAAGAACCCATCACCAGGTGAGTCGTTGCACACTCCTTAGCGGATTCCGACTTCCATGGACACCGTCCTGCTGTCAAATAGGTCTTACGTCTTTTCGAGTACTTTGAGCGTTTATTTGGGCGCCTTAACACTACGTTTGGTTCATCCCACAGCGCCAGTTCTGCTTACCAAAATTGGCCCACTAAGCACCGTCATCAGTCCGTGGCTTCATGTCAAGCAAGCCAAGGTTCTCACCCATTTAGAGTTTGAGAATAGGTCGTGATCATTTCGATTATGATTCCTCTAATCAGTCGCTTTACCAGATGAGACTGATCAATCGACGCCAGCTATCCTGAGGGAAACTTCGGACGGAACCAGCTACTAGATGGTTCGATTAGTCTTTCGCCCCTATACCCAGTTCCGACGATCGATTTGCACGTCAGAATCGCTACGGTCCTCCATCAAGGTTTCCCCTGACTTCGACCTGACCAGGCATAGTTCACCATCTTTCGGGTCCCAGCAGCTGTGCTCAGAGTGCATCCCCGCCTCTGCTTAGGCTGAGAACGCCTCGGGAGTGCGAGAGATCGACAAAGATCGAGGCTCCATCCTCCCTGAGCAGTCTTAGACCACCTTCACTTTCGTTGTGCCTTTGAGTTTCCAGTCTCAATGACTCGCACACATGCTAGACTCCTTGGTCCGTGTTTCAAGACGGGTCCTGCGAGTGCCCGAAGCTGAAACATCGCCGACAGTAGTGCACGGTCCGAGACATCACGACGACTGACAGGCGCACATAACAATCATCCATCTGGCGATGTATGAAAATTCAGATTGCCTCGTGTCAGGCCGGACGCGTAAGAACGCGTGCACTGACTGATAGTACCGTCTGAACTAGCCAGTACCACTGTTTGGTCTCATTATACAGAATACTGGATAATTACGACCTTCATAAAACAATGAAACATAGACAAAATTCGAACGAGTCGCGATGTATTACTAAGAGAAAAGTGCACGCTGTCTCTATAGCTTACAACGAAGTCAAGAAACAGCGCTGAATTTCTCCTTTCATTCATTCGAGTTTCGCAGGTTTACCCCTAAACGGTTTCACGTACTGTTGAACTCTCTCTTCAAAGTTCTTTTCAACTTTCCCTCACGGTACTTGTTCGCTATCGGTCTCGTGGTCATATTTAGCCTTAGATGGAGTTTACCACCTACTTAGGGCTGCACTCTCAAGCAACCCGACTCTGAGGAGAGTTTCTCTAGCCACCTGTCTACGTTTCTACGGGCCTGGCACCCTCTATGGGCTAAGTCCCATTCAAGATGAACTTGGACGTTAGTTAGGTGACAAGATAGCGAAATCTCCCAAACACCACATCTCCCAACATTGTGACAACGCTGGGATTCAGTGCTGGGCTCTTTCCTGTTCGCTCGCCGCTACTAAGGAAATCCTGGTTAGTTTCTTTTCCTCCGCTTACTGATATGCTTAAGTTCGGCGGGTGATCGTCCCTGATCTGAGGCCAATATTATACAGAAAACCTTGATAAGGTTAGGTTTCTACAGAGTTTCTACTAACAGAGCTGTACACGGACAGCAGATAATCTCTCAGATAATAAGTCTCGGAGACAGACCCACTGTTGTGTTTCAACTGTCCGAAAGTATAAAACACTGTATATTTTTAAACAGACTGTCCTAAAACAGAACTGTCAATAGCACACTTGATGCAATGTGGTTGAAATTTCTTACAATCAGCCCTCAGACAGAGATGGTCCTGAAAGTAAATTCTAGAACCGCAATGTGCGTTCGAATTGTCGATGTTTCAGAATTGCAGTAAACATTTCATCGCGCAGTTAGCTGCGTTCTTCATCGACCCACGAGCCAAGTGATCCGCCGATTAGGGTAATGTTTGTACAGTTTTATACATGCCCATTACTGAACATTCAGGTTTTTAATACAGTTTTAAATATGCCTATTTCGAGACATCATGGTGGTAAGTACGTACAGTTTTAAACATGTCTATTTCTAGACATCGTAATGGTTTAGAATACAGTTTTAAACATGTCTATCGCTAGACATCTTGGTCAAACATAGTTCGACAGCACAGTCTCACCATTTCAGGTGTGCATCGCCTTCCAAATTTCTGTCCGCAAGGACATTGGTCGGCAGCGAATTTTTAACAGGCGCAGATACGTGTAAAAGGGTTCGTATATTTATATGCCTAGGCGCTCTGTTGTCGACTCGGCCCCACAACCGATCGACTGATTCACTGATAGTCAGATTATATCCGACTACGTTAAACGGTGTTGAGGTTGCTAAACACAACACACAATTGGGTAAATTTGGAGAAAAAAAACATTAATTTTTTCAAAGATTTTCGTTCTAACATTTGGACTGAAGTGACCTTCCAAATTTGAGCCCAAAACATAATCAGGTTATTGTGTAATAAATCGAAGTCTAAAACCCCATGTTTGGACCCTAAATTTACACCCTTTTAAACCCCTTTTAAGGTCCCAAACATTTTCGAAAATAGTAAATTTCCAATAAAAATTTCAAGCCATAATTCACAAAAAAAACCAGTCTATTAATGTATATAAGATTAAAATTTAAAACTGCACTATTAATCTAACACTAGAAAAACCCAAAATCATTGAATTTTTCCAATGTCATAATATTAGCCCACCTACTAGTCAAACACAACAAACGATGCGTCATGTTTGGCCTTGGCATCAATCCAGTCGTAAAGGCATACCCAACTACAAAAAAGTTATACAAAAGAATCCATAGTTCCCAGTAGGCCAGTGTTTTGAGATTTACTACTATTAAAGGTTGAGGCAGAAATTTGGTGTCGCGATACCGAGCCTAAGCCTTAGTATGAAATTTTACATTCACTCTCACGAAAAGATACTAAACAAAATAGCTTGGTACTAATAATATAAACAATAATAATATAGCCATTTTTTCCCATTTGTAATAAAACAGTAAATGTATTTAATATAATTAGAATAATGATATAATAAATGTACAGTCAAGTACATTATTTTGCTAACGCGGCGGTTCTCACGAGCCGCTCGCATCATGTACCTAGCATAAGTATCAGTTAATTAATAAATCAGTTCACGTTACGACACGGACTCGGTTGGTCTTATTTGCTCCCATCCTTAATATCATCTTATCATTATCACGAAGTGTAGGGACTATCACCCTACATTTCTTTGGTCCTTCGAGTATCCTTGGATGCTAGGACGTGTAATTTTTGGCCATCGTGCGTGAGGTCATAGTGGGTGAACAATACCTAAGTTGCGCGTTGTGCGTCGGAGGATTGGATTGCAGTTTAGTGCATTATCATTTATCATCAACTAGGGCTCAAACAGAGTCTAGTTATCAATACCATTGAAGACCCGGGCACTCCGCCTTGGTCTGGTTATCATTCATCACCGCGGCTCTCATCCATGAGTCTGCGGACTGTGGCCCTGGCTTAGCAGAGCCGGGCCACTTATCACCGACACCGGAGCACCGGAGCATCATCATCAGCGGAAGTGGGAAGCAACCGCATCGTTATCATCGTGTATCAGCGAGTTCTACGGGCAGCATTACCAAGTAAGACTGTTCTTAATATTTTATCATCATGGATGAACTTATAGCTCGCCAATCAATAACATTAGCTCAATTTCAAACAATCAAACGCAATTTCAACAAAGACTCAGCTTCGAGAAAGACAGCAGAATATCTCAGAAAAAGGCTTGAGGCTCTGGAGAACCTCTGGGGAGAGTTCCTCCAAAATCACCAGCAAATCTTGGAGGCTCAAGGTATTGCCGGAAAAGATGAATACCTTGGGGCGGAAACTTTCGAGATTGGAAGGGAAATTTACAACGAGTTGAAGCACGCAATATCATCATACGGTAGGTCAGCCGAGACGGCCGAAAGAGGTACAATGCCTGACGGTAAGCTGGAAGAGCTTCTATCACTACAGCGTGCTCAATTCAGATCATTAAAACGCCAGATCAGAAGCATCGATTTGGATATCATATCAGAAAGGTGGGAAATCGACGATGAACTACACAACCTTCAGCAAAAATGGGCGCAGATTGACTCTCTTCACATCCAGATAGATAACATTTTATCTGGAGGAGACATCGACTACGAAGATGAATTTATAAATCACGAGGAATTATACAAAAAGGCGAAAAGAAATCTTAACCAAAAACTTGAATCTAACGTTCATATAAAACAATGTACCCCAGCCTTAGAAATACCAACCTTCTCGGGCAAGTACACCAATTGGCCAAATTTTTTTGACCTTTTTATAGAAACAATACATAATAATAAAAATTTATCAAAGGCCCAAAAATTCCAGCATTTAAAGAGCAGAACCAAGGGCGAAGCAGAGCGCCTTATATCACATCTTCACATATCACCAGAAAATTACGACACAGCATGGGAAATTCTGGTGCATAGGTACAGCAACATTCAACTGCTCTTCTCTAAAAATGTTGAAATTCTATTAAATCAGCAACCTGTCACTAAACAATCATCATTTGAGTTGCGGAGAATGTATGACACAACAAACGAGTGCATCCACGCTATCCACAATCTAGGCGTGGACACACAGGCTTGGGATCCACTTATTGTTCATCTTTTGTGTAAAAAGCTGGACCCGCTGACATACATAAATTTCAAGGAAAATCGAAAGGAACCAAGAGAGTTGGTAACATTCGACGAGTTCATGAAGTTCTTGGAAAACAAGTTTATGGCCCTTGAACCTATCTACAAGAAGGAAAAGGATGCTCCATCAACATCATCATCATCAAATCAAAGCAAGCCTAAATCAAATCCCAATCAAACAAAGTCGTCCAGCAACAATCAACCTTATTCTCAAAGGGATAAGAATTATCAGGTGATGTCGACCACCAACGCTAAATGTTACCTATGTAAACTAAGTCATAGTTTATTCGCATGTAAACAGTTCCAAGAAATGACACCTGAGGTGAGATTGCAAACCGTTCGCACGCTACAGGTTTGCAAAAACTGCCTCTTCAAGCATTATGGTAAACCATGCACTTCTGCGAAGCGTTGCAAGGAGTGTGAGGGTGAACATAATACTCTGTTACATGATCCTGCACGTGCAAGTAGTGCAAGCAATGCAAGTACCTCGGTTCCCACTGCAACAAAACGGGAACAAAAATCAAACACAGATAACAAAAATAATGTGCATCATCTTGGAATGTTTAACAAAGAAACTCTGTTACCAACAGCATTGGTTAACTTGAGAGCAGCCGATGGCACACTAATAAAGGCCCGTGCGCTTTTAGATCAAGCGGCACAAGTATCAATCATATCAGAGAACCTTGTACAAGTACTAGGACTCCAGCGTTATCATTCATCATTATCATCATCGATCACAGGTATCGATTTGTGCAAGAAAAAGTGCAACGGAACCGTATTAGTTGAAATCAATTCAATGTATCAAGATTATCATTTACAAACGGAGGCGTTCATCGTTTCAAAGGTTGCAAACAACCTGCCAAACGCGTCTTTCGATCATGGACCATTATCATATCTTCAAGATCTGCCGTTAGCAGATCCAAAATTCAACATCTCGCAAAGAATAGACTTACTGCTCGGCGGTGATGTCTACAGCGAAGTTATCATGAGAGGCCTCGTCAAGGGCCCCCCGGGGACACCAATTGCACAAGAAACCAAGTTAGGGTGGATTTTGTCAGGCACTGTTGCCCCGTTATCATGCTACGCAGTAGTACAACATATCAATCAAGATCATATCATATCAAACAAAGACGATCTTTCACGCTACTGGGAAGTTGAAGACATCATCAACCCCTCGTCAACATTGAACGAGTCAGAAAAGTACTGTGAGGATTTTTATCAAAAAACAACACAACGTTTAGAAGACGGCCGATACGTTGTAGCCATGCCCATGAAACCGGGATATGAAGAACATCTGGGGGCATCGAAAAACAAAGCTATCGCCCAATTCAAACAGTTGGAAAATCGCCTGACAAAAGACTCTAAATACTCAGAAAGCTACATACAGTTTATGAAAGAGTATTTTGAGCTAGGTCACATGCGTAAGGTTATCAAACCTCATAATCAAGCAAACTATATACCTCATCATGGTGTATGGAGATTGGATTCCGCGACCACCAAGCTTCGCGTCGTGTTCAACGCATCAGCAAAGACATCAAGCGGCAACAGCCTTAACGACGTGATGTACTGCGGTCCGAATCTTCAGCAAGATCTCTTATCAATCATACTCCACTGGAGGACGTACAAGTACGTTATCACGGCCGACATAGAAAAAATGTTCAGGCAAATTCAAATCAGAGATAGCGATCAGCATCTCCAATGCATAATATGGAGGGAATCCAAGGATGATCAACTTCAAGAGTACATACTATGCAGTATCACTTACGGTACAAAGGCCGCGCCGTGGTTGGCAATGCGTACCTTAAAACAACTTGCAAGGGATGAAGCAAAAAACTACCCCTTGGCTGCCAAGATCATAGAAACATCTTGCTACACAGATGACATACTAACTGGCAGCAATTCACTTGAACAAACCATCAATTTACAAAAACAACTTATCAGCATTTTTCAATCGGCGAAAATGAACCTTCGAAAATGGAGTAGCAACAGCACAGAGCTTTTATCAACCTTATCATCACAACAAAACAGCGGGTTGGAATTTAAATCAACGGAAACACGAAAAACTCTCGGCCTGAAGTGGAACCCTAAAACGGACAGTTTTACGTTTCAAAGTCAAGTTACAGAAGGCAGTAACAAACATCTTACAAAAAGAGAGCTGTTATCAGAGATATCCAAGATTTTCGACCCATTAGGCTGGTTATCACCCTTATCAGTTCGAGCTAAAAAGCTATTCCAAAGAACATGGAGTAATGATACAACATGGGACACTAAACTATCATCAGAAACACAAGATCAATGGATTCAGCTTCGCAATGATCTTATCAAGATAGATCAGTTCAACATTCCACGTCACGTAGGTGACACACAAGGTACGTGCTACATACATGCATTCTGTGACGCCTCGACCATAGCATACGCCGCAGCGATATATGTAGTTACTACCAACAATAAAGGAGAGCGCACATCAAGATTGATAACAGCAAAGACTAGGTTGGCCCCACTGGCTAAGAAACCATCCTTGCCAAGAATGGAGCTACTTAGTGCGCATCTCTTATCAGAACTTACCAAAAAGGTTTTGAAAGCTTTTTCAGGTATCGACATCAAAGTACATGCCTGGTCAGATTCAATGATAGTGTTGGGTTGGCTACACGGTGACGTCACCCGTTGGAAGCAATTTGTGGCAAACCGGGTAAAACAAATATCGGAAGTGATTCCCCCCGCATCCTGGCGGCATGTCAAATCAGAACAAAATCCAGCTGATTGTGCCACTCGAGGATTATCAACAAAACAACTATCAGAGCACAAATTGTGGTGGGGAGGACCCGACTGGTTACTAACATACAAGGCAAATGAATCAAAAATCACTTATCAAAATCCTGATATTGAAACGAAGAAGACAAGTGTACATGCAACTTTACAATGCCAGGATAGAGCATTATTCATAAATGAATTGTTATCACACCATAACTCGATAACACGAGCAACCAAAGTCCTTGGTTGGGTATTACGTTTCATCAAGTGTGTACGGGACAAAGCACGTATACCTCACTCGCACAACTATGTGCTGACATCGGGAGAAATGAAAGCTCGGACATTTATTATCAAACAAGTTCAAAAGCAGGACTTTGAAGACGACTTGAATCATATCAAAGAACATGGACATGTGGGTTCGAAAAGTAAGATTTTATCATTGAACCCTTACATTGACGATCAGGGTTTGTTAAGAGTCGGAGGACGGCTGCGTAATGCAGATATCAGCATTTCAGCAAAACATCCTATCATTTTATCATGTCACGGCCGACTGACAGATCTCATCATACATCAAGCACACATGGCTACTCTACATGGCGGGCCGAGACTGACCTTATCATTCATCAGAGATACATTCTGGATTATCAGCGGAATACGCACCGTAAAACGTCAGTTGAGGCAATGTGTACGCTGCCGTAGATTCAGTAGCGAGAACAATCAGCATATCATGGCAGATTTACCTCAACCAAGAGTAACACCATCGCGCCCCTTCACCCATACAGGGGTGGATTTCACAGGGTTCGTGGAACTGAAGATCAACAAGGGTCGTGGGGTAAAAACATGCAAAGGGTACATTGCAGTTTTTGTATGCCTCTCTACAAAAGCCATACATCTCGAACTGGTATCCGATTTAAGCACACCAACATTTCTAGCAGCATTTCGGCGGTTCTGCGCTCGACGGGGCGTCCCAAGTCACATGTACAGCGATAATGGGACAAACTTTATTGGAGCAGATCGTTTGTTAAAGCAAGAGTACAACGAGATACTGCAAAACGTTAACGCCGACTTTTTCACCAATATCAACGACCTTGACATTGCTTGGCACAAGAACGCACCCTGCTGGCCTTCGGCGGGAGGGTTGTGGGAGTCTGCAGTCAAGAGCATGAAATATCATCTTAAACGGGTTCTAGGAGATCAGAAGCTAACCTACGAGGAATTCACAACATTACTTCATCAGATTGAAGCATGTTTGAACTCAAGGCCGCTGTGTCAACTCATCGAAAGTCCTGATGACGAGTACCTGACTCCAGGTCATTTTCTTGTCGGTGGCCCACTCTTATCACGGCCACAGACTGAGCCTGAATCTATCACTTTATCAACAAGATGGCAATTGGTCCAAAACATGAACAAGCATTTTTGGCAAAAATGGTCTAAAGAGTACTTGCAACAACTCCAGACAAGAACTAAATGGAGAACTTCAAACACAAATCTAAAAGTTGACGACATTGTCCTTATTAAAGAGGATAATATGCCCCCGGGAAAATGGGCCATGGGGCGTGTTCAAGATCTACATCAAGGTCAAGATGGATGCGTTCGTGTGGTCTCCTTAAAAACATGTAACAATATCATCAAACGACCCGTGAGCAAATTGATTGTCCTACCTGTACACGAAGATCAAGAAAATAATAAGCAAGGTGAACAGCAACCAGTTGCAGATCAAGATCAAGGTCAGCCCAACAGAATGCAGTTGCGGCCTCGACCTCGGAATATCAAAAACTTCCTCATCACTATGTTAGTGATGTGTGTGATGGTTGTTACGCCGAGCATGCAGCTAACGCCTGATCAAGCAACTTTCAACGTATCAACATTTAATGGCAGTCAGAAACTATTTTTTGACAAAATATCAAATCTACAATTTATCAAAGACGAGTGGAAACTGGTGGTCTATTATAACATGACGACTTACTGGCACGGCGTATCAAATATATCATATTATATCAATAACATCAAGCAATTATCAAGAGGACAAAGAAAGGAGTATCAAAACATAGCAACACAGCTAGAGCACGAGCTAGGAGATATAGCTCACTATAACAAGCTTTTATTGGATCGGAACGCGCGTAGACAAAAGAGAGGGCTGATAAACGGAGTGGGTTACATCGCGAACTCTTTATTCGGCGTTTTAGATGACAGGTTTGCAGAGCAGTATAAGATGGACGTGGAAAAGATTACAATGAATGAAAATCATCTGCAAGGTCTGATAAGAAATCAAACTACTGTTCTAGAATCGGAGTACAACATCTTGAAAAGAAATGAAAAAGGAATGTTATCACAGTTCAAGTTTATCAATGAGCAAATTCACAATTTATCATTAGCAGAAAATCGAGTAAAGTACGATAGCAGTACAGGCCTTCTTATCACTTCATCAGCATTGACAGCAAACATCATTTTATCAAATATCAGAAGAATGCAACAAACTCTAATCGGCACAATTACAGATATAAGTCACGGTCGCATCGACCCTCACTTATTATTGCCCGAGGAGATGGAATATCAAATGAACCTTATCGCAGGGCAGCTTAAGGGCGATCTTATGTTACCTGTAGATAAACAAAGTATCATGAGCATGTACAAATTTATGAAGGTAGCGGCCCGAATATATGGAAGTTATCTTCTAGTGGAAATCAAGATCCCACTACTGAGCAACGATGTATTCGAATTGGACAGAATTATCAGTATCCCACAAAACAAGCATAACAAATCATTGTACCTATCATCGGTGGCGCCATACATAGCTTACAACTTGAAGAAGGATATAGCCGCCTTTCTGTCTGATAACGATTTACAACAGTGCAATCATGCGGCAAATGAAATCATTTTGTGCCCATTACAAATGCCGCTTTACGATCTACAACTAAAACAATCACTATGCAGTATCAAGTTACTATCATCGAACAGCGACACTACTTGTACAACATCGATAACTACATGCCAAAATCGGTGGGTCAAACTGCAAAAAGCTAACAAATGGCTGTACGCGTGCTGTTCAGAATGCCACATACGCATTCAGTGTCCAAATGGGCTCGTTATCAAACAATTAAGTGGTACCGGAATATTAACGCTGGGTGATCAATGTAAACTCAGAGGTTCTGGCTTTACTATTTATACACATAACAATTTCTTCAGCAAAGTCAACATTGAATCAGAATTTGAAGCCCCAGAGGTGTCTATATTGAACAAGATCATCGATACCTCAGCCTTATCATCAAGCGAAACAGCCTTATCTCCGACTGAAGAGAGAGATTGGGATGAGCTTTTGAGTCAAATTAGAGTCTTAAAAGAACAGTCTACTTCGCAACTAAGCGTTCATCATGTACATCATTACGTCATGGTTTACGTCATCATCATCATCGTGATCGTCGTGGTCATCATCGCCACTGGCTGGAGGCTGCGAAGGGATCGTAGCCTCGCCGTGGCGCGCCCAGTTCCAGCGGTCGCGTACGAGCCTGCGGTGCCGGCGGCTGCCCCGCAGCCGCGCCCGCGGGCCCACAGTGTGAGTGCGGTGCACAGTGCAAGTGCTAGTGTTGAGCCAATGTTAGGGGCTAGCGAGCCACAGTGTAGTGTAAACAGTGTGTGCACGGGCACATCCCCGGTAGTTTTTAAATCTAAAGTTTATCGTCATAGTGTTATAGACTTAGCTTAGGTTTAATCTTACTAACAATCAATTTATCATCTTTGTATCATTTTAACAATCAAACTTTTTATCATTTAGCATAGTTTATCATTTTATCTTGTTATCAAACATCCTCATTTTAGGCATCTTGTCCGAGTGGCCAGGATGTACAGTCAAGTACATTATTTTGCTAACGCGGCGGTTCTCACGAGCCGCTCGCATCATGTACCTAGCATAAGTATCAGTTAATTAATAAATCAGTTCACGTTACGACACGGACTCGGTTGGTCTTATTTGCTCCCATCCTTAATATCATCTTATCATTATCACGAAGTGTAGGGACTATCACCCTACAATAAATGTAACTTATTGCATGCATTAATTTCCCTAATAAATGTATTAAATTAATTGCAAAATAAATAAACGATTTTAATTTTCTTTCTGGGACGTCCATTCATGAACGTAGGCCTCGTTTATCCTGTTCCACACGTTCCTCTCCTGAGCCAGCCGCAAAATAGCTACCACTAAACAAAAACAAACTAATCTCAATGTTTCCTTTAGTTGTTATTTCTGTCTGTTCATATCTTATCTATGGCTATAGATACTAAACACGTTCCAATAATATAGATTTAAAACATGGCACCTGGATACCTTGTCCATCTTATTATTATTATTATTAGCCCTGGTCATCCCACTATCATATAAAACAAAAAATAAAACCTGCCAAGTGCGAGTCGATATATTCTACACACGTCAAAATGTCAACTGTTTCATTCAATTTTGACAAGAGTACCTAGAGCAAAAATAGCTAAAATAATTACCTAATTGTTTTGTTTGGAAGTCCCCATTCATTTTTACCCGACTACCAACAGGGGAGGGTTATGAGGTTAGCACCCTATGTTTGTATATTTGTATGTATGTGGCCGATTTCTTTGTTCCCACGTAGCGCTGAAACTACTGGTTCGATTTCAACAAATTATGTATCGATTGATTCGTCTCAATACCCCGATGGTTATAGGCTATAGGATTTAGGGCTCCGACCCCGAATAAGCCTTCAAAACGCGTATTAAAGTTTAGGTAGCCGCAGGCTGCAGGCCCCATAGAGAAAAATTACAATACCTACGACCTATTTTCATTTTCAACTCTATGCCTATCAAATATGACCGATACGTCATTCTATTTTGTCAATGTAAATGTTTCAAACTTTTATAACTTTCACGTAGTCGGGTTGTAGTTTTTAACTTTATCTTGTAATATTTCTTGTTATAAAATGTTCATCAATTATTGTTCATAAAATGGCAAGAGATATATACATTTTGTAAAAAATTCAGAAGTCGGGTAGACTTCTGAATTTTTGTAGTTCATAAAATATGAGATACAGCACGATGTCGGACGGACAGACGGACGGACTGTCAGTGGAGGCTTAGTCCCGTTTGGGGGTACGGAACCCTAACTTTCCAAAATGATAATACCATTACTATAGATAAATGCTGTAAGTCTTGGTACACAACGATAATAACATTCGAGTGTTGATAAACATTGTGCAATGGTTAATTAATATAAAGCGGGCGTTGGCTAAGAGCCGTACCTATCTATCACAGCGGTTTGCGAGCGGCTGCGAGGCGGGGCGGGCGCACAGCGAATGCGTCGCGAACACGCCGCGGCTGCACAGCGAAGACGTCGCGGACGCATGGCAAATTCGCAACGTTTTCGTCACGTTTTTGTAGCAAGTTAACGATGTACCTACCTACAACACACTCAGTAACAAAATGGATTCCTACATGGACAGGGCTGTTGGATTTGTTATCTACTTCGAAGATGCCGGAGACAAAAACGAAAGCATCGACGAATTTGGGAAAATCCATTATCAATTAATCGAATGGAAGAGAGCGACTACTTTGTGTTGTTTTGAAAATAAATAAATGAAACGTCAAGTGATATAATATACCCAAAAGGAAGTTATCGACTGTATTACCAACCCATAACTTCCATGTTTGAAAAGCTACAAATTAGTGAGTTTTGTCAAAATGTAGATCTCATCGAGATAAACTCAACGGTGTATTTTACGTAGTGACTTTTTGCCATTAATAACTTCTTGCAGTAAGCCGACGACATACTGACGATGATGATGATGCCTCGTATTATTGTTAAATTGTTATTTTTATTTTATATTTGTCGGGATAAGAAATGCCTTAGATCTCGAATTCTGTGAAAAGAGATTGTATACATTTAAATATATTTATTTATTTAAAAATCTGGTAATGTTTATGTATCTTAAATCCTAATTTAGGTTATGTAGACACTAGAGTTCTCTTATTAATACCTACATAGTTCTAATTATTACGCTAGTAACGGAAATTAGTGCGGTAAATTAGTAAATTATTAAATTTTAGAGACCGAAGACGGGCATAATAACGGACTCTTCCGCGCACGGAATTCTAAACAAAACCATCAAAGATCAATTGCTTAAGTTGATCTCAGCCATATTACAAAGCTAATACAGATCACATTTGCACGCTTGAGTGATGATGCCTCGACACTAACGACGCAATGATTACACAACCCTTCGACACAACAAAGTGACGCAATATTTAAGGGTGAACTGTCCATTAATCTCGAATATTAAATGCTAGCTCCCTTTCTCACACCGCGTGGGTAAAAGAGAGGTGAAAGCTACTTAACTGGAGGACAGTCGATTAGGAAAAATGCAGAGCAGGCGTGCGATATAGAGATGGATGACTCGGGACACAAATCTCTATGGGTTTAATGTTTTTTTAATACTGAAACATGTTAGAGAACGAATCCATCACCATCAAAACGGCAGTAGACCTCTCGTCACAAGTAGTCGGTTATACTCTCTAAGAAACCTTTTGTTGGATTTCAAAGCGAACAATAAACTAATTACATTGATTATTAGGAGGCATTGATAATTAGGGGATCAGGCATAATCGCCTGATCCAAAAGACATCGGCATTAACCCCTAAATGATAAAAGCCATAAAGATCTGTTTAGCGGTGCTAACCAGGGTACCTATGCATATTATATGCTCATTTTTATGACCAAAAAAATATGCTTTAATGCTGTTGATAATATGAGTCATCAAGAAACAATCAAGCCTTCAATACTTGCTCTTTATAATAAACTCTATGACATGACTCTACCTACGGGCGGCGGCACTAAAATAACTAAAGGCAGACAAAAAAAACATTGAGCTTAAAATTGAATCGTTGGCAAACACATTAGTTGAAAACCGATGCAAGGTAATGTCGGGGATACTTCCGTTACACATTAGGGTTTGTTTGTCGGTCTGTCTGTGTGGAAAAATTCCAGTCATTGGACACTCAGATACTTATAAATATGCGTCATCATCACATAATTCCATATGCAATTCATATTCTGTTGCCTGAATCAATATTCCCTTGCAAAGATAAGAAAACAACTAACACGATGCTCAAGATGCTTTATTTATGCTGTACATATTTTTATATATTTCTTATGGTTTTTCCAAAATTCTATAATATAGCACTACCTTACCTACTATAATTGTTTTCCACACTACCCTAAGGTTAGCAGGTAGAGAATGCTATTTAGCATTATGCTCGCCTGAGTACAACTTTTTGTGCAATAAAGTATATTGTATTGTAAGATGAGCCGTGAAGACTTAAGAACATGGTGGGCATCATCACAGGTCACTGTGAACTGAACCATCATCTATTCAAGACTGGAGCCACAGGATAGCAGCCTATGCCGTGGCTGCTTCCAGGAAGAAGAGACTGTGGAACACGTTGTGGTACACTGCACTGCCACAGAGGAGGCCACACGGAAAACCGGATTGAAGGGTCTCATAGAGACATCAAATCCAACCAAACCTATAGAAAAGCTGAAACGAAGCTGTCAATCACCAAGAGACCTGCTCCGGTACTTCAAAGAGCTGGACTGGTCAGGGCCGGTTTAGGCAGTGAGACAATGCACAATACACTCCCATGCGAGATGTCAGTACGGATGCCGGTTCCCCCCACTTAGAATTAGAATAAGATGCCTCCCAAACAAGGAAGATATTATGTTTATTTCCAAGAGTGTATTACGGTCTGTCTACATTCTACCCCTGAAATATAATATTCACTGAAGCGCTAATTGGAAATACATAAATATTTGCATTTTACTTTTTCTACGGAACTCCTTGAATCTCAACGACGACGGCGACGGCGCGCGTTGAATTCCTTTGTGGATCGAAATTTACTATCTTTCGTAATTTAACTTGGATATTCGATACAGTACCTATCCGCTTTTACCGAGTCTGGCTTTGAATCAAAATAGTTTGTATGACTTTGGTACTAAGAACCCACTGTGCTTTTAACCATCTATAATCATAATAAAAAACATTAACAATTTTCATATAATTTTAATTATAAGCGGTAAATAAATGCACGTCTATGTCTATTTGCTAAGCTGTGGAATACAATCCATACTAATCCGTAGTAATTATTATAACTTTGATTAAAAAACTGCTTTAATTATCTACAGCTGTATTGAAAATCTCCTCTTTTTATTGAAATCGATTAAAAATAGAAAAATATGATATACCAGCTAAGATAAATGAGTAAGTAAGACAACATAAAATCTAAATATATAGGACATTTAACTAAAAGATTTCAATAAGTTTTGTCTCTACATTGGTAGAGATTGATTTTTAGATTCACACAAGGAAGCCCCTTCTTTTCTTCAGTGCAAACAAAGTACTGGGATTTTACTAGACAATAACAGAATCATAAACAAAACAAATCAAGTCAAAATGTCGACTATTCAGAGGGATACAAGAAAGCCACATAACTATTGACCATTCCATACCGTAGCTTCAAGTATTCAGTTTTCATTTGAATATGCTCGGAATGTTGGGACGGCCAGCATTTTCCGAGGTACATGCTCGCGTAAACAGACCCCAGACGGTGTACTTTTGTAGGTATCGTATAATAGGTATCAACCCTAGACGGTAGGAAGCCCCGTTTATGCAAGCAACGAGAAAATAGAAAATAATTGCGAGTTTTTTCAATTTACCTCGCCTAACGCCTTTTTATATCGGTGTCGCAGCAGACCTTCAAGGTGTCTGAGAAATTGTATTAGACAACAGAATAAGAGAAGTAAGTACTTTTTCATAATTCTGCCTCTCAGCATTGCTAAAATAATACTTCGACTTATAAATACCTATACTCCAATTTAGAATCTAAGATATTTTATTTCAAGTCATATCAGAATGAAAATTTAACAAAAACTGATAACAATAATAGAAAAGAACAAGGTAACAACAAGGTTACCTACCTCTAAAACACAAACTTCATCAATGATGCGGTGTGGGTTATTCAGCACTATCAATACCAATTAGATACTAACCAAGTAGATAAGAACTTTAGAAGATTAATAATAAAGGTTTATCACCTTATTTTAAAGTTCGTTCGTCAACTAGCACCGAAATTTCGCACCACTTTCAACAGAAACAAAATCCCGTGTGTTTTCTATTGCCCTCGAATAATCAAATTGATTCAGTCTAAGCCCGAGCGCACATGGGTCGTTGTACTTTGTCTGAGCTGTGCAAACCCGGGAACGGGTCGGATCAGCCTGTTGCTAGATTATATTGATCAAATCGAGGGCTTATAAACCTAGGTTCTGATCCTTTATACTTAGAGGTACCTATAATTATTACCCTTCTATGGGGAAATGAGGAATTAATTGAAGAAAATTGTTGGAAGCTACACAAGAAGAGCTAAAGATATTGTCTCTGCGCGATTCCTTCACAGAAACCTGGTACTTAGATACAATTGGTTTGATTGAGATTATCCGGGTAAGTACATATTAAGTGCTCAGGCACTTCTAAAAAAAGTTAAAAAAAACTCCTTTTATCTAGTTACAGTGGGTTAGGGTACAACTCATCCGCGGATGAGTTGTTCACTTCACTTTTTGTTACGGGTACAACTGTACCATCAGCGAAAAGTAACTTCCTATGTAACTTACTTAGGAAGTTCGATTCGGAAGGTCGACTCCATATTTCGTATTACGCCTCTTAGGATGCGATACAAATTAACTAGGTACTTACCTAGTTATTTTCTTAATCTTCGCTTCACCATCGGATTCTGATAACGATCCTCCATAACTTTACAAACGGAAAGGTTTATGGTTCCTGTAATATATATTTATACTCATAATAAGCATCGTCTGCTGGCAGTGAACCAAAACGTTGTTAGATACTCGTTGCATAACGTGGATTTATATCGGTTGCGAGATTGCTCGTCTAGGGGTGCAAGGATGCCCTGAGTTTCTTGTCGAAGCTTTAATCATACTAAATACCTACCCAGAAACGCCTAGCTTCATTTTATTAGAGCGATTATGCAGAATTCGTTTCCTAGATAGTTATGTTTTTTTTTCAGCAGTATTTCTTGCTTAGGTAGTCGTAGGCCGTAGACCTTTGCTTCCTCGGCTTGCCATGTTGGTATGATCCGGTACTTAAAAGTTCCAGGTTGTAGCTGTGATGAGATGAGATGAGAGCGATTATGCTAAATTAATTTTCTAGATACCTAGTTATATTTTTTTCGCAGCAGTATTTCTTGCCTATGAAGTCGTAGGCCTTGGCTGCTCCGCTTGCTATTTTGGTATGACCCGGTACTTAAAAGTTCCAGGTTGTAGCTGTTTTTAATTTTGACTCAATAGAGTGATTTAATTGACGGATTAATAAAAGTCTTTGTAAGATCCTTTCGTAAACAAAACGAAACTGGATTCCTTACGAATTTATTGAATAATCTTTAGAATATTTCCTTAGGTCTTAGACATCCCTACGGTCTAAGCTAAGCTTGAGCCTTCAGCAATTTGCAAGGACTGATGCGCTTAAACGGTACGTTGGGCATATTATCTCAATCTTAATTTATTCAAACGACACCACTTTATCTTTTATTAAGTAGATATTTAGAGACCTGTTTAATCCCAAACTGTTAGTTCTTTCAGCCCATGGTATTAACGTAGCGGAAGAAGTTTTTTTTTCAAGTGCTTAACATAAAGTAGGTACCTACCTACCTATAAAGTTTTGCCATGACCGTAGTACAGCTGCTTAGTCAGTAGGCATTTTTTTATTAAGTTAAATTCTGTTCATTTCCTTGTCATCAATCTTTCTGCACGTCGCGATTCCTCGGTAAATAAAGAAATTCAATGAATAGAGAATCTTCAAAGATGTTTCACGTTGCCACAACGTTGCGCGCAACGCATCGATATCACCTCTTTACAAGTTTTATCAAGCTTTTTGCTGAACCGAACACTTTCTCTTATACCCAAGAGAACAGACCTCTGGCATTTTTACCACGTGTTGAAGCATCTTGGATAATATAATATAAAAAGCTTTTAGGAGAATAGCGCTTGTCTGAAGTATCAATTCAGGTTGTAAGACTACCTTGAATGAAGACTGCGATGGCCGTATTGGAAAATTGCTCCATCCCAAGGAAATCTTCAGGGAGTTTTTATTAAAACTTGTAAGGTTACTTTATCGTGCAATATCGTGTTATCGTTATCTTGAGTGAAGTTTCGTTAGCAGGATCATACAAATGAAACGATTTGGTGCAATGTTTTTACACAATGTTTTCCGAGCCGTTGGTTCGAGGGAACCAAAAGGATTCGCTTTGTCTTGTGATATTTCATCACAAATATAAGGCAACATTCTTGTTTGAAAGCGGAAATGTAAACTCGCTTTTATTTTACTCATCCCATTCAAAGGATAGTATAAGGTATTTCTTACTGTGTTTGAGGTGAAAGGGCTTTGTAGTCTGAAAATGCTGAAATGTTTTCTGTGTTTCAATTCTAATAAAGTTATTTGTTGGTAAGGATGGTAGAGATTTGCATGTTTGTAGCAAGCTGTCTTAATTTAGCCGTAATATGGGGTTGGTTATGCCAAGGGTGTGTCACATGTTGCTATTACAATGCAATTTACCGTTCCAATCTGTGTACACTGAATTCGGAATGACATGAATATGCGATCTACAAAGTGTGCGTAAATTTTGCATGTTTTAATAAGGCAGTCAGTGGGAACCTCTGGTGTTCGATAGAGGTCGATTTGGACGAGATATTTTACCAGCATTTATTGTGATTTCATATTTTTAATTTGCTAATAAGACATTTGCCTAAAATAAAGTTGATTAACGTAGCTCTATTGTGTTATTTATCTCCTAAAATAATGAATATTTCTAATACGATCAGCCCAATAATTGTATTTTGAAGTCATGGGAAGACAAATCAAATTAACGATTTTTTTATTCCGGCTGCTATAATACGATACTGCTTATAGTTGTAAATAACAGTAACCAACTTGATAATTAGGTAGGTAGGTAGGTAATGTAAGAAAAAAAAAAGGAATCCCTTTAAGTCAAGGCGTAGGAAGAGCTAGCTATCCTCACACTTAGCTTTCAGTGCTTCGCTGCTACGGCGTAGCACTGTGGTTGCACTGGAACTGAAAACTAAAGAGCGCCATGCCAGCACGTAGCGCATCGAAAACATATCCCTCGGCGCTACGGTCAACGAAAAAAAGAGAAAGCATCAGCGTAGCCTAAGGTGTGATCTCTGTTACCAACAAGCTATAAAGAAAGCTGATATGTAGTGCTATCACGTTGTGCAAGTCTAGCCCGGCCTCGGTGCTACAACCTAAGTAACTCTAGCGTAGCAGTGCGGTATTGTTACGGGAATGTTAGAATTAAGGGTATGAAATGAACAGAGCAAGAAAGCAATTTGAACGGAGAATTTTGTATTTCATGGTTAGGCTTGATGGTTCCTGGGTAAATACAACAAACACCTAGGTATACTGAAACTACCGAGGTAGCTGCATCTCGTAACTATACGTAGGTATCTATAATGATCATAAAATGTACCTAGGTACCTAAACGAGCTGTTTGGGTTTGGTCTGTGCACGCGTTTAAGGAGCAGAATTGAAATTCAAATCCAATGTCTGGAGCATATTCTAACATGATTAGACGATTCGTAATTGAGTAGACTCTCCCCAGTGTTTTAAAACCCTCGCAAATAAATTAAACCAAAGAGCAGTTATTTAGGTGGTAGGTAAGTACCTTCTTAACTAAACCTATTTACCTAGGTAAGTAGGTACGTAGTGGTAGATAGCTTGTTTAAAGTTAAGTAGGTAATTACCTACCTACCTTCCTACTTCTTAAAACCAAAGCTTAAAACTGGCAAGATGAGGCATGAAGATAGATAGTATGGTTTATGTACTACTAGCAGCGCCTCGCGGTTTCACCCGCGTAGTTCCCGTTCCCGTAGGAATTTCGGGATAAAAAGTAGCCTATGTCCTATTCCAGACTATAATCTATCTCTGTGCCAAATTTCATCCAGATCCGTTTTGCCGTTCTGGCGTGATAAAGGAACAAACATCCATCCATCTATCTATCCAAACTTTCACGTTTATAATATTAGTGAGATTCATAATCAACTTTGTACTATAATAATAATAATAAATAAAGGCTAGACTTACATGTATGTAAAAAAACATTTCTGATAATTTTGGTAGAAAGATAGATATTTTGGAAATTGACGTCCGCGCCATCTTTTAACTTTTGATTAAACTAAAATGACAACTCGGTGTTTCTAAAACTGACTGTACAGCTTCTGAAACTTCGAGCGCCATCTAGGTTTCACAACAAAATGAAATAAAATGATTTGCATAATTACTAATAGATGGAGGTTTTGACAATGTCCATGTTTAAATCAAGGTCAAGAATAGGGATGCCCTTCAAAGAACAAGAACAATTGAAACTAAGTTACAACAATTTGTTTTCCCCGAATCAAACCAAAAACTTTTAGTGATTTTACACTATTAATCTGTTTTCGAACATGCATTAACCAAACTTTACGATTATTCTACAAAATTACAATAAAGTTGATTAATAATATGGCTGATTATAATAAAAAATAAAACATAGATTTTTTATTTTTTTCAAGAAGAGAGAGGAAGAGGAAAGATCACTCATAGCGATAAGGCCACCTTTGTACTTCTTCTCATACTCATCATTATCAGCCTATATTAGATTAGTCCACTGCTGGTGGACTTCTAGCAGTAGGTATTTATTTCTGTACCTATTGTTTTCTGTGTATTTGTGGTACAATAAAGTATTATCTATCTATATATTTTATCTATCTATAGAAATCATAAAAACTTTGCTAATAGGTAATAATAATAATAATATAAGCCTTCATTTCAAACTGGTTAGGTACATTTTTAAATATTATTTACAACATTCTAGAACGACCAATAGTTTGTTTGCCGCTTGGCAGTGGCCTCCCCCCCTGCCTCCTCCATTCCTCTCTGTCTTGAGTTCTCGTCGTCCACGTCATGCCTGCTCCTATGTCAAGCTCACTCATCTGCCCCGTTTCCTTTTCCCTTCTCGGGGAAACCATGTTCTTAGTTCTTTGCTCCATTTATCTGGACCTCTCATTACGTGGCCTACCCAACTCCACTTGAGCTGTTTTACTTTGTCAGATAATATGTCGATGTAGGTATGTAGGTAGGTATGTATGTAATAGGTAGGTAAATTATTTTTAGCAGATCAAAAATGTTTAGTTTGTTTCACTTAAAACCTGTTAATCATGTTCAATCAAAACGTGGTTGTTAATCGAACAGCGTCCTTGAAATCTTTGATTTGACAAGCCACAACAATTTTTGTTTTGGTATTTGTCGCATTGGTTTTCGTTTCGATCACAGCACATCACTATCATTGAATAACACAAGCTTACATACCTACCGTTGTTGTGGAATTTTCAACCTGCCTGCGTAAATTAAAAGAGAACTGTGTGCATAAACAGTCCAAATGATAACAAACGTGAGAAAATGATAACATTCGGCAATGCTAACTCATCTGCACCGCTGGAAGATTCAGGTTTGTTGACAGTCCATTGGACTTTGGTGTGTCTACTTTGGTGTTGTGGTTTTTTAATTCTTATTTTATCTTGTGGTTTTTAGCTGGTGAAGTGAGAAGTATTTGCGAGAGTGTTTGCAGTGATGGATCGAATGCTACGGTGCAGCCTGCGGGCTCCAACCAGCGCCCCCGAATGGATATCGCATGTGTTCTGGACATCTCTCAAACCTCGAATATGGCTCACAGAAAGAGAGCGTTGGAAGAAGTGAGATTAGCTTCTGAGCTGGTCAATGCTAATGTGCATCATATCCATGTGAGTATGCAGCCGGTTATTTCATTACCTACTAAGTTAGAATGCCCAACTGAAGCACCAATACAAGATTCTAAATGATTTTGAAGTGGTTGACCAACAATTCTAAATCTAATTCTAAGTGGGGGAACCAGTATCTGCACTGACATCTCGCATGAGACCCTTCAATCCCGTTTTCCGTCAGGCCTCCTCTGTGGTTGTGCATGGTTGACCATCATCGAATACAAACATTGAAGTAGATATTTGTAACTATGGGTACTACAAACTACAATGTTTGATTTGCCTATGATTTGAGTGTCCTTCTGTATTGAATAGTACTGTACTAGTCTTGAGGTTTCTTATCCACAATATCACTTCGAACCCACTGGACTTTGTCTGTACATGCCTGTTTATAATTTTCATAGTTGTTGGTGTACAAATAATTATAATTGTATCAGTTTTTGTCTATCTGGAAACGCTTATTCCTCAACCATCAGGGCATAGCCAACTAATTTCATTTCTGACTCTCTAACATTTATTTCAGTTTGAAAAGCTAGACTTCGGTGAGACAAATGTGCTGGATACCTTCTACAATGCCGATGTAGCACTAGTAGACCTCAGTGTGCAGCTACAACAGAGTTCCTTGCTTTACCACCTCGGAGTGCGAGAGAGCTTTGATATGAAAGAGAATGTGCTGCTGTATAATGATGTTGACCCTGATTCTACGTTACGGCTCAAGGTAAGGTTTTGAAGGTATTTTCTTGGTTTGTTCCCCTTTTTGTGGTGTCACATTGGGATACCTATTTCTAGCGGTGGACCTGTGTTGGCTGTTATGATGAAGATGATATTCTTAGATGACAGGATCTGTTGAAGAGATTGTCAAAGTTGCAGAGCATGCTTGGATGCGAGAAGTACAAAGAACTTGGCAGAAGCAAAATGAGACCCATATATCCAGCAGTGGTCCCAGGCTAGAATGATCATGATTATTCTTAAACAAACCCAGACAAAACCCGGTTGGTTCAAAACAAAACATGACAATTTTGAGTCCAAGTTTGCAATCCTAAGTTTACCATATTAAAACCTAATTTTTTTTTCTAAGTCTTCATTTATGTATATAAAATTTTACACTACAACCATATTTATTGAAGAAAAGATGTAGGCTATGATTCAATTAAGCTACAATACAGCCATTTGATATGTCATCCTGGTACAATTGAGAATAGACAGGATTTGACAAATTGAGAATAATAGGTTTTGAATGCCCTCTGCCACAGAATAAATAATTTTACTCTTTGAGACCAGCTAACATCATATAGGCATTCTAAGAGAATAGAAAATGAAAAAGAACTTAACAATAGCATCAGAGAAAACAGTTTTCCACATTAAAAGATGTTGTTAAGATGATGAGATGTTAAGATGTTGAATAAGAGGTTGTTACATTAAAAGATTTTTAACAGTCTTATTTGTCTGTACGTATGTCAAGTGTGAAGACTAGAAGTCAATTTGTTCCTCTTATAATATATTTCAGCCTTCGATCAAAAATTTCCGGCTTCGCCGGAGGCCGCGAACTACTTATTTTTGATCGAAGATTTCAGCATACATTTTTACTAGTGTCTGTCAGCAGCTTTGCAACCATTATTTTTATGCAAACGTAGCTTAAATAGATCCCATGGGAACTGATTACATGGGATAAAAAGTAGCTGATGTCACAGACCAGTTTATTTCAAGAATTGAAATAAATTGGTCTATGCCTATGTTTTAGTCTGGTCCTAACTGCAAAATTTCAGCCTGATCTTTTCAGTAGTTTTGGTGTGAAGAGGTAAGGAGCATCCATCCAAACTTTCACATTTATAATGTTAGTGTGATTGTTGGTTAAAAAAATGTTATAGCATAGCATTGCCATTGAGCATAATGGAATAAACCCACCTGCTGTGTTCTCAGATAAATGTTTCATTGACTATTAACAAATGGGTTTTCACACACCATAATTACAAATATTTATCAATTATGTTTACTTATTATTTTTGTATGACGGGAATCATTCATCATTCTAAGTAGGTACCTAATATAATGTGAAACTGAATCACTTAAAGATTAATTAATTTACTGAATGAAATGTAATAGTAATAACTTAATAAGCACCTAATTACCTATTGAATACAGCAGCTTATAAAATGTTTATGACTAAAATATGCTATGAATGACATATTTATGAGGAAAATTTTAATTTGTCTGTATTACAGTACAAATCTTAACAATAGTATATTTTTTAACAAGGGACTAATCCACTTCATTATAGACGAGGTTGTTTATCTCGAGCGTAGCGAGGGAGGATGTCAAGACCGAGTTATTATGGGTGATTTTGGCCCGCGTGAAAAACAATATTTTTCACTTCGAGTGTGAGAAAATAGAACAATCAAAACTTAACTTCAGTAAATATTCCACACAGATTTGACTTCTCTACTTCACGAATTTGTCGTTAGTCTTAAAATAACATATTTCATGTGATGCGCAACAGATAAATAGAATCATAATCATATTTTTTTTTGCTATTCAGCCCCATTTGCATAATATTAAATTAATTTAGGCTTGATGGCATTTTCAATTAAATGAGCCAAGTTTATCTTCAGTTAAACTTGTGAAACAAATATTCCAGTTAACTTTTTTGTGTCTTCGTTACGCGCAACGCAAAGTTACCTTTCTACGCATTCTGCCATGGAGGAAGAATCACCATACAAAACATCCAACAATGACAAAAAAGCGCTTTAAGTTACATTTTCAACAATAAATTCAAATGAAATGTATGTTCTTTTTAAATGGAACACCAAAAAGTCGAGTTCTTATGCAAGAGGACGAATGTATTGTACTGGCTGATGATTTCTAACAAAAATTAAAAAGAAAAATTACTTTTAGGGACCTTAAAAACGAATTTTACGCCTGCTAAGCTACGCTATATTGACACACTTTTTGAGCAAGAGAAGAAAAAAATATTACAATATGCATTGGATTGTTGTAAGATTTTTTTTTAAAGTTGTGAGATCCATGTAATACCATGTCTTGACTTGGCAATCGCACTAAACAATCTTATTAAATATAATATGTATTACTTGTGAGATACATTGTGTTTTCATGCGATTGCCAAGTCAAGACTTGGTATTACATGGATCTCACAACTTTTTACGGTAGAAGAACTGAGTTGCAAGACTTGTTTTTTTTTTTACAAGTTTTGTTTTTGATGGCATATTAGTTTAGTAAGATAAAAATGAAGCAATCCACCAAAAAACTAAATGTTTTTTTTTCTAGAATGATTCATGTATTTGATATGAAATTTACCCACACAATGTTTTTAATTCTACTTTGTTCCCAGATATCCCTTCCAAACTTTCTGTTTGTATCATACAAATTGACCGACATGGGTACTTGTGTGACCACCAACCCGGCAGCTACCAAGTTCAAAGGGGGAGATTCTGCGGATCCGAAGCAACACCTCATGTTGAGATTGAAGAATATATTGCAGGATGTTGAAGTTCAGACTAAGTGAGTTCTTACACAACTACCTATCATGTTAAGACGGTATCGCGAAGCACAGTAGCGCCGCCACCTATTTTATTGACCGAGCGAGCGAAGCGTCTGCATCAACTACTAGCAAAAGTATGAATTCTCTCAGAATGTATCGTCTTCGTATGCTTGCAGTTTGCGCAGGTAAGAAATCAATTTTATAGATGGCGCTAATGTTACTGAACATCTCTGATTTATGAGATTTTATTTCGAAGATTATAAATTTTTAGTAGTAGGCAAGCCAGAAACTATTTTATTGCAGAATTTTTAATTTCATTGTGGACGAACAATGCCTTTTGATAAGTACCTATTCCATTTACTTATACCGTAGTTCGACTGACAATCAAATAGTCATGTCCTAATGCTTATACCGGTTCGATTTTTTGTCACAATCGGTTTTATTTATGAAGAAGTTGTAAGTAATCGATTTTGTTTTTGTTGCTCAACATTTTAAATAATTTTAGTATTATGTATGTAAGAAGGTCAATATTTAATTGTTGGAAAAAAGTTAAGTGCTCGCGAGATCTACTGTTCGTAGAACTACCACATAGTTCTATCATTACGTTAAACAAAATTTCCAAAAAACCCAACTTACTTATGCTGAGACAAGGACAATTTTGTCTAAGCTAGCAAGTGGTTTCTTCTTGCTTCTCGCCTTATTGTACTTGCCTACCAGTTGTGCTTTGAGTTATAAATAACATTTTCCATTTTATATAAGCTATATCACATCACAGTCACAAGCCAGGCATTGATACTGTTGAAACAGCAAGAATTTACTAGTAATTTTTGACTACGGTAGTTTTCAAGTCCCGTTTAAAAAAAATACTAGTTAATTATTAGTTTTTGTTTTAGATACATTAATTCTGATTGATTCCTTTTGCTACATTCCAGAGCACATCTTCAAGAGAAATTCCTCTCCGATCTTCGCAAAGCCCGCGAGACCTACAACGGGCAAGAGCTGTCAAACGTTTTACACCTAATGCGTCGACGACTCGACGACCCGGCGGTTTTATCCGGCGACACGATTCTGAACATGCTGATATCGTATCGTGAGATACAGGATTACGACGCGATCGTGCATGTCGTGGATGATCTGAAGACGATCATGAACCGGAAGAATTATGTTAATATGCCGATTATTAGGTTTATGTATGCGTTTGCTATGAACAGGTGAGTTCGTGCTTTTCTGTAAATGAATGGTGGGGGAGGGTTATGTATTTGCCTCTAAGTAAACCAACGACAGCTAGTGATAAGAAAAATGATAAGTATCATTCAGAAAACTACCCTTACCTCGACTAGTTTTTTAATATTTATTTTTTATATTATTTTCATCAGCCTATATTAGTCCACTGCTGGACATAAGCCTCCCCTAATGAATGCCATAGCGCCCTGTCTTCAGCTTGCCGCATCCAGCATTTTTTAATATACATTTCATTAGCTTACTGGGTAGTACCAAAACGGAATCCATCCCCAATCTTAGCAAACTTTGTAATATTGTTAATTTCATCTTCTTACATCTCTTTCTATTCCCACAGGAGAAACAAGGAAGGAGATAGAGAAAACGCCCTGAAAGTATGCGTGAAAGCGTTGGAAAAGAAGGAAAACAAGTTTCCTGATATGCTTTGTCTCTGCGGACGTATTTATAAGGACAAGTTTGTTGAATCTCAGCACTCGGATAAGGAAAGTCTGAACAATGCTATACACTGGTAAGAAATTGTAACTCTCATAATGGCCTCCCTCTGATAATCGCCTTATTGGTTTTTATCTGATGGAGGGATTACCCCCATGAGATAAAAACCAATAATGGGCACTAGCCCATAATACCCACGCTGAGCATGCAGGTTGGGGATCGCTGTTCGGTGGTAGATATTCTGCAAGAGGCGCTGCTGCCCGCCCCCCAGTGTATGTCCCTCAGTCGCCTCTTACGACGACACCCATGGGAAGAGTTGGGGTGGTGCGAATTTTAAGCCGGCACAACACAGATATAGATGGTTAATATTTAACTGTAATAACTTAGATTGGTTAACAATGGGTGCCTTTCGCAGTCAAATCTTAGGCCCATAAATGACGGATTGTGATTTTAAAGTAATTTGAACAAGTAAAATAAATAATACGACTGCGAAGGCCATTCCCATCTTCTGGTGTTTTGTGTTTAAACATTATACTTTCAAAAAATAGCATAAATCATAGTAGATAAAAATAGGCCAATGATGATAGTCGTACCTACCTATTCAAATCACTTTCCATCAGGTGATATTGTGGTCAAACGAAGATAAAATGTATAAAATTGTTGAAAAATTACAGGTACAGACAGGGTTTCGAAGTGCAGCCGAACGAATATGCCGGCATCAATCTGGCAACTCTTCTAGTCATAGCGGGGAACGATTTCAAAAACTCACAGGAATTGCAACATATCGGTGAGTTGATCTTTTCTTTTAATTAATATTAAAATGCAAAGGATTGCCATCGCTATTCAGCGAGGCAATGCTGCAAGTGTTATGGTCACCTTTGCACCGGGAATGGTCAGGGGCGGGTTATTTAATGAATGACTATATTTATACTGCGTAGTTAATGTTAAGTGCAGTATTTGATGTTTTAAATTTGACTATTATGATTAAACTGAAATACTAAATAAATAAATAAATATTAATATTATATTTTCAGTATATGTTTGTGCTCACCGAGTCTCAATAGTAAAAGAGCTGATGTTCATGATGACTTTGTGGGGAAACTTGTTACAATGTATCTAGGCCAGTGTTAAATTAGGCACAGAACAATGTGTCCCCTTCTAATGGGCTAAAGTGATAAGGATAGCGATATTTTAGCGGAGTTAGTTAAAATAAGCCATAAAATTACTTATAGTCCAGTCAATGAATGATTGTCGAAAGGTCAAAAGCAGAAAGGACTTTAGAACTATTTGGACTAGTTCGGAGACAAACAGACTAAAAGTCAATCCAGTTAGTTGAATTTGTGGTTACAGTACATAAAAAACTGTCTAAAATCTTCAAAATGAATCTTATTCCCTTTCAGGTATGGTACTAAATCACCTTATAGGTAAAAAAGGCAGCCTTTCCTCTCTCAAAGACTACTGGGACGTAGCGACGTTCTTCGAGATATCTGTACTAGCCCAGGATTACGTGAAGGCGATACAAGCGGCCGAATGCATGTTTAAACTGAAACCTCCCAACTGGTACCTTAAGTCTACGATTGGGAATATCGAGCTTATTGATAGGTAAGTAGTACAGTTGTACCACTTTTCTATGCGCATCGGTAAAATTCGTGTGCACAAGAGACCAGTTCAACCCTATTGAATACGAATGCCAACGCCGTTGAAATAATAGACTTAAGTGCGTTGCGTTAAGCTTTTAAGTCAACAAAGAGGAGCAGCTCATGCTATCTCGCTTATATGATATGTACACGGGAAGACAAAAAAGGACCAAAGTATTTTTTTATGTAACCCATTCAGAATCTATAATGAATAGACTCGGAGTTACTGCTGAGAATTGACGGCAGTATCCACGACTACCCTCAATTGATTTTCAGAATCAGGAATGTCAAAGTTCACATTACGACACACAACATCTGACCGTATCCGATTGCAGTACAGTCGAATCACAACGCAAATACTTAACTAATTCATTTATGTATGACTGAACGAAATATTTGAATAATTGTGAATTGTCAAAACTATAACCAGAAGAGATTTGTAAAAACAGTCAAAAGAATCTTTAATACTCGGATGTCGTGTAGGTCGAAGTGAAGCTATTTTATAGGTTGACATTATTGTATTAGTAAGCACAAATCCCCAATCCGTTTTGGAAACCGACAAAACAGTAAGTTTCAGTCTTGTAAAACGTAATCAACGGACGTGAAATCGTAAATCTTCAAAGTTTATGATATCGTCAGCTAAAAGGCAAAAGTTCTGAAGCGCCACTTTCGTCGAAATGGACTAACATTATTATTTGTTTCTTCACAGATTTAGAAAGAGCGAAGATACCTCTCCGGAACAACAAGTGTTTTCGTTCTGGATGGAGTATTTTGTAGAAGCAACTAAAAGCAGCTGCGACAATATAATTAGGTTCCCTGTAAGTAAAAACAGAGATTTTATTTACATTTCATTCGGTATCAAAAAGGTTGTATCATATTTGAACATGCATCTGCGCGTATCTCAATCGTCTTTTCCGTTTAGAAATCTGTGTTTGAATTGACACCCAGACACGAAACAAATACCTAAGCTGCACATTATTCAAACTGTTGTCTTGCGGCAGGAATTGAACCCCCAACCTTTTTGCATAGCAGGTGAACCTTCGCACACGGCGCCACTGAGGTCGTTTTGGATCTGTAAACGTAAACCAATGATTTCTCTTCACCTAAACCTATAAATTTATTTCAGGTGATAATACTAGAAACAGCGAAAGTATACATGCCTTCATATCTGAACGTAAACATGGGCGCAGAAGAGAAGTCTATAGAGATACTGAACATTTGCCTCGAGGCTATAATGGGGAAATGCCGGCAAGTGCACCGATGGTTGTTCACCTCTGACATGATAAGGAGTTACAGGTAAGCTTGCACTTGGATATATCCAGGTGAAGTTCATGCTAAAAAGTCTTTGTCAACGTCGTCGTTGTCGCATTATCTAGCCCCAAGATAAGCAGAGCTTGTGTTATGTGTACTAGATGACTGATATACATAATACAATACTTAGATAGATATAACATAGATAGATATTTTTTATTATACATAGAAAATACCCAGAACACCCGGAATTAATATTTACAGATCGTATAAACATTTATCCCAGGGCGGGAATCGAACCTGCAATCTCCTGCGTCGCATGCGGACCTTCGCCCACCAGGCTACATCGGTCGTCAATGAATAAAGAAGATTTTCTAATAATATCTTTCATTTCCAGTCTCTATAAACGCGACGAGCGTTGCCTATTCCTCTACGTAAGCGAAAATTCCGACGACTTCCAAATATTCCTGCCGTCGCAAGCTTGCAGGCAGCGGCTTCACGACTTACTGGGCGAGTTGACAGCTGATCACGAGAAGGTCACTGACCTAGACACCAGTGTGATGCAAGACCAGTTAAAGGTGAGTTAACAAAAGGCTATAGATATAGAATATAGATACCTTGTAACACGTTACAAGCTATGATACCAGTGCAATACAGGACCTAATGAAGGTACTTACATCACTCATCAACGTAGAAGTGAGTTCAAAACATTCCTGAACCTTTTGTCCGTCACGATCTGACCATTTTGAATCGAAATGGCACGGATCTGCGCGCCATTGCTAGCTGAAGCGGACATAATAATTTTAATTTTGTTTCACATTATTTTCAGTTTGAATACGAGCTAGACGACTGCAACAAGCGAGTGATCCTAGGCAAAGGCACGTATGGTGTTGTATACGCCGCCCGCGATCTAAACACGCAAGTGCGGATAGCTGTGAAGGAAATACCGGAGAGGAATCTCGGAGATGTACAGCCGTTGCATGAAGAGATCTTACTCCATTCTCAGTTGAGACATAGAAATATTGTGCAGGTTAGTGCTAAGAATTTATGGTTTAGAATGGTTCACAAAAAATCTTTGCGGGATGTTTTACCTAGGTTTATGACAGAGGCTTAAAGGCTTGAGGTTTAAAGAGATGACTTAGTCACGTCTAGTAATATTTTCCTACATCTAAGCCATTCCGTGCATAAACTGGTGCACGTTACGATATGAATACAGGCTCCAATAACTTACTTGGCCTACGCAGCTCTTAGAAAATGACTTTCAAGTGATACTTTCGGCGGATATCAAAATTACCTAATAAATCATAGAAGTCTCCAAAATTATCAAAACCAATGCCACTAACTTACACATACTTTACCTTACTTTAATTTGTCATCAAATTACTGTATCTATTGTTTTCCAGTACCTCGGTTCAATATCAGAAGACAACTACTTCAAGATATTCATGGAACAAGTCCCGGGAGGTTCGCTGTCAGCACTGCTAAGGTCCAAGTGGGGACCGCTGAAGGAAAACGAGGCGACCATCGCTTACTACACTAAGCAGATATTGGAAGGTAAATGAAGGTTTATTATTCATTTATTTATTACAATTTTTATTTGTACATAGCTGGTTCGAGTTCCGCGTGACGTCACGCCGTGCAACACTTTTTAGCACGGCGTGACGTCACGAGCCCCCACCCCCAAACTTCGACGCACTTTATCATTGTCATTTTTTGTTTGACAAAAGCAAAAAAAAGTGTCCAATATCTTCCGATAATCTAACTCACGGACTGTAAATAGAATAATATTATTTGTTCCGTGCCGATATCCGGAATCCATATTGAGTCAAGCACCTGTCTTTCAGCGTTAGCTACCCTATTTACACATCATCATCTAGCCCCAATTTGAATAATGAAAATTTAACTCTACTGGCTTATAATAAGATCTAAAACAGCTTTCTCTTTCCAGGCCTAAAGTACCTCCACGACCAGAAAATCGTTCACCGCGATATAAAAGGTGACAACGTGCTAGTTAACACGTACAGCGGTGTAGTAAAGATCTCGGATTTTGGGACGAGCAAGCGACTGGCCGGGCTCTGCCCCTCTACTGAGACATTCGCAGGAACACTGCAGTATATGGCGCCGGAGGTTATTGACAAAGGGCAGCGGGGATATGGTGCTCCTGTGAGTTCCGTTGCTTTTTTAATATCAAAGAAATTTCATTATCATTGGCCTGTCGCGTAGGATTGTTAGCATTACTTTGGTTGCGAGTATACATAACAATCGTGTGTGGTTGTAAGAATATAATTGATTGGTCTATTACCTACTGTAGGTAAATACATTCTTATTAGATCTGAATTCTGACCTCCTTGATATAGCATACCATAGGCAAAATTTACGCAAGCAGCTGCGTCTTAGATCTTACGATGTATGTATCGCAGTGTATATTTATTTTATTATATACATTATATTTATTCTAATTTTGCAGGCTGACATTTGGTCTCTGGGTTGCACGGTTGTCGAAATGGCCACAGGGAATCCACCTTTCATCGAACTTGGCTCACCGCAGGCTGCAGTATTCAAGGTAGTTTTTATGAAAAACTTAACGGTTGCCTCACTTATCATAGCGACTTTTCTATAGAAGTCGAAGAGAAGAAGTAGAAAGTTGGGACTTTGCATAATGTGTGTATGATTAAAATGACTATAATTTTTTTTATCATAGCTTGATATATAAAACGCAACATGCTTATGTCCGATCAGCATAAAATGAATTTCTTTTCGTTTCTTCCAGGTTGGTTATTACAAAATCCACCCTGAGATTCCGAGCGAGCTAACTCAAAGAGCGAAGAGCTTTATCCTGAGGTGTTTTATTCCGGAACCGGAGCAACGGGCTACCGCTGCCGAGTTACTGGAGGATCCATTCTTATGCGAGTATGTACTGATTTTAGATTTTATTACGTTCATTTTAAACCAATAAAGCCAAGATTACGAATTGATTGAGAGGGACATAGGCGTGCGTGCGCCGGAAATGGCCCACGGGCCGTATTTTACCCACCACTGAAAATCTCCATCTCTTTCCAAACTACGGCGCATAGAACTTGGCTGATCAGTTTATGATAAGAAAACGTTTGTGTTAAATGGTTACCATTGCCTTAACCCACTCACTGCCACGCTGCACCTGGAGAAACACGAAGACGGACATGCCTCGGTGGCATTGAAAGTGTTAGTATATCAATCATCATTTCGCAGGTCACGCAATCAAGAATTGTGCCCTGCGATGCTTTATTCTGCATCCGCATTAGATTGGCGTGCTGTGTTTTTTTTATTTACTACTTCCTACGCCTGTACTAGAGTTTGTGAATTAGCCCTGCAGGTTTAGACCTGCAGGGCTAATTCACAAACTCTAACCGAGACACGGAATCAAACATAGATACGCGCGAAATTTAAGAAATAGGTGTACGACTTATAGTAAACTATTTTCCCACTATTTATATTCTTTGTAAAACGCAGAATAATATTAAAAACCGCTAAAATATTTTAATTTTGCGCGAATCAGTGTCAGATTCCGTGTCTCGGCAATAGAGTTTGTGAATTAGCAGTGCAGTTTCTGAATAGCCCGGCCTGTCACCATGTTGATAATATAGGTCCGGTAGAGTCCATAAATCTGAATCCAACTAGTGTAATCCTATAATTTACACACAATATTTCATATCATGAACTTATATAAACAAGATGAGAACCTTCCACTCACACTGATAAAATCCCTCGTTAGGTTATTATAAAACGTAGTTGTTTTTCCAACAAGATTCGTGGCTAACTCGCTTATATTTACAATGAAGCTTTTCTCTACAGAAAAAAGAAACCATCAAGCCGTCTCGGAAGCAGCATGGACTATAGCCGCAGTATATCCGTCCCCGCCGACAAAGCTCGCCCGCTCGCGCATAAGAAGATCTCCGAGCCAAGCATGGCCGGCGCTTTGCCTAGCAGTCCGGAGATCGAGTAAGTTGGGTAGTGTGGGCTTTGGTTGAGGCAAAACCTGTGACAGTATGAGAAAAGTAGGACACTTGTAGATTGACGTGAAAGTTAAGGCTAAAGCTTCGACCAAACCTGCGTGTCAAATAGGCGGGATGCGGGGCGCAGCGGGAGCGGTAGTCGCGCGGTGTTCGCTGCAATGGTGGTCCAATTGCGCCTTGCACACCGACGCGACCGAGACGCGTAAAAAGTTCCCGCTTTTTAGGGAACATTTTCGCGTTATTGACGCTACCGCTTTGCGTCCCGCATCCCACGTGATTGACGCGTTGGCTTGGCCGAAGCTTAAAGACGAAAAAAATCGCAAAAGCTCGAATATTAATAAACTTTAAGATACATCACAAATTCTAAAATTTCAGGTGTACATAGGTATATATTTTCAAAGGATACATGAATATATTTTATTGTCAAGTTTTTGATTGTCATGTTTCGTGTATTGTTGGTGGCTCAACAATTGCACTGACAAAAAGAATACCAAAAAGAATAACTTTACGTCAGCTTTACAGGATTTGCCTCAATCAAAGAACGTTTAAACATTTAGGATTCTAAAAGCACAATAGAATTGCTTTTCTTAGTTGAAAGCATGGACTCCGAACTTAAAAGTTTAATTTTTCATTTATATTTTCCGTACCTTACGCATGGCATTTGTACTTTACAAGAGTTTTGTGTGATGTTCTCATACCATGACATGGTCGGTGAAAGGGAGCTTTATATCGAGCCTAGAAGACAAAATAAACTTTGAACAAATAATACTCGACAATTCACCACAGCTTCATCTAGCTCCAAAGTGAACAGAGCCCTGAGTTTGATTACTTGATAGCATTGAAATGTCATGTCGAGACGTTCCATTTTTATATGGTACTAGCTGCAGCCCGCGGCTTCGCCGCGCTTTTCAAGTATCCTATGTCCGTCCCCGGGATACGATTTATCTTCCTCTCAAATTTCCTTAGGATCCGTCTAGCCGTTTAGGCGTGAAAAGGTAACAGACAGACACAGTTACTTTCGAATTTATAATATTAGTATGGATTTGGTACAGCGCCTCTACCGTGCGAACAGAGAACTACGCCAATCCTATCAAAAAATTGAACGTCTCAATACTGTCGAGTAAGCAGAGCCTGGAGTCTATTTGGCGATAGTATTATTATAGACGTGAACGTGACGTCTTATTTTTCCATAGGTTGTGGTACAGCGCCTCTATCGTGTGGGCAGGGAACTACGCAAATCTCATACAAAAACTTTACATCAAAATCACGTCTACATATGTACTATCGTCAAATAAACTCGGGGCTCTCAACTTCAGTTTTATAAAAACAAAGGAAACTATCTTCCACAAAACATTAAGTTACTAGTTGTTTAGTTTGTACTCTAAGTAAAAGCCAGTTTCAATAATAACTTATCTCCCTCTACCGTTTGGTAATTATTGACGAGAATAACTTTATGATCAAGATTGTTAAATTTATCTGAAGCGTTCGGGCCAAAGATAGCAGATAGAAAGGGCCAGAGATATAAACCTGTACCTATGGATATATTTTATGTAAAGTTGAAATTATTTGTTCGTTGGTTTGTCTGTCTTGGCAGAAGATACAGAAATAACATTGTGTTTTTTAGTTTTACATGAAACCGATTGGCATAACTCATCCACCCTTACCACCATTGATCACCGAGGCAGGTGTCTAGTTTCGAGAAATGTAAATTAATAAGAATAGAAAATTCTGTGTTTTTGTAGTGAAATTGGTTTCATGCATATTATTACTGCAAATTTGGTGCTAATTAAAAATAATATTAATATTCAAGTTACACTAAAAAATTAACGATTTTTATTATCAGATTAATTTTAACAAGACCTTATAACACTGTAATCTAAAAGATGAAAATAAGCTATGGTTTGACAAAATTGGCCTGATATCTATATATCACATCACATTTCTCAGCGGAAATCAAACAAACAATAATCCTTTATTTCCGTAAATACAATCACTGTACCTACACTAAGAAAAGGCACTCACTGTAAATGTTACAAATCTACTCAAAGTAGTTCTAGAATTTACATAACCTTACAGCTTAGCGACTCCATACTTCGGTTGACCTTTATGACAGGTCGCCATTTTGGCCTGCCTTGTGCAGTTTCTCGCCAGTCATGTTAGCCCAGTCGGGTTACACGACAGAAGGCCTCTACTTTGCATTAATTACCACCCTGACAATTATTGCATCAAGTCAATGGTCAGTTCTTTTCTCTTATGCCCTAAAGTCCATATTAAATGACATTTTTCAATAATTACATTAATTCTAGTCTTTCCCCGCTTAATTCGAAAACTATCGGTCGGACAAAAATAAACTAAATGTAGAGAATCGAATTATGATCAATTTAAGTCCTAATGATTTTTATCGAAAATTGAAAAATGTTCAAGTTAATTCCGAAAACGTTTTCTCCCTTAAAACCAAGATGGCGGCTAAAGTCGTCGAGGTTGGTCGTCATTTTAAATTTAGACCCCCTAAAGGCTGGTGCGATAATTGTCGGGATGGGAATTTATGCAATTTGAAATTCTAACCCGACTGGGTTTTGTTAATTTGGACTCTATTGTTATGATGAATTGCCCATTGAAGAATAGCACAGAGCCACAATTTCACTACAAATACACCTAACAATTTGTAATAACCTGTCGAATGCTTTGCACCTGAACGTTGTTTTCAAGGGTGAAGACTGTGCGCTCTAACCCGACCATCACTCGGACCGCCTCCTCGATGCTCTCACCGATTCTGATATATCCGCCGGACTATTCGAATAGCAGGTAAATTTGTTAACTTCATAGAATACCATATTGATGTTCAAATCGAATCTTAAATGTTCAAGGTCAGTTTAGCGTTCCTCTAAATATGATTATGAAGTCCATGTATTGAATCTTTCATCTTGATTTTTTTCTTCTAAATTCCTTTTTCTGCTGAAATCTAGTTAAAATGTACAATTTTTAACATTAAAAAATCCTATTAAAGATGGGTAGGCGTTTATAGTTTAAAAATTGTCATGTATAGGAGTCGTTATATGTTAGAGTATTAAATAAAATCTTAATTAAACCACAAAAATATAGCATTCTATGAGAAACCACATTGCACATATCACGTAGCACATTGCTAAGCATTTCATGCACCGCCCACCTGCTTTTAGATTCACCATTCCACAAATTTGCGTACAATTCCCAGAAATTACGTACACAGTTCGTATTTTACATGCTTAGTTCGTATTTTACGTACACTGTTTGTATTTTACGTACAGGGATTTTGAAAATCATTTTGAAGTGAATTTTTCGTGTATCGCTCAAGTTTCTAACCTTCCTAATGCTGTCTAACCTGTCTAATGCTTTGTTTGTGTTACTTCTAAAATTATTTTGGGGTACTTATGTATTGCCTGTTTTAGTACGATGCCTAATACGCCTTCAACTGACGAAATGGATGCGGGCGATACTTTGTTGAATAGAAGAAGTTCTTCTGGGGGACTGCTCTCACCAGAGGTTTGTTAATTTTGTTCATACCTTTAACGGAATTAAGATTATTATTCGCTGGAGAAACGTCTTCAATATTGTTGATGTCAAGTGAAGACCTTAAGCGACCTAGTGCGTAGGGCTCGGTCTATTTTCTTCTAATTTTCCACTGACTGAGTGTTTGGGTGAACAATAAACAAGTCAAATAGGATACCTGTATATATTCTGTAATTTTAAGCTTCTTACACTTGGTTCCTGTGTGGAAAATGACATTGGTTTTGACCAATGCAAATTCAAGCGCAAATATTACTAAATCCTTCAAATGAACGGTAATTCTCATTTTGTCTTAATAGTCTTATTTTAGAGGAATACGATAAAAATGAATTATTTCGTGTTTCTGTGATTAAACATAAAAGCATAACTTATTTATTTTACTTTGAGTTCTTTAAAATTTTCTATATTTACAGGTTGACATGACAAGCGTACCCAGATCGTCCATAGACCTAGAATCTGATGGATTTTACCTGCTGAAGAAGGATTCGCAGCGGCGTCTCACTCTTTCCCGCGTGCTAGAACAGGACAGCGAGAAAATCTGCTCGAAATGGATGCTGAGCGTTCAGCAGGACTTTGGCAATACAGTTTTGACCATGGTTTGTAATATTTTAGTATTAGTTTTGAATTGAAGTATTGAATTAATCATATCAGTCATCTAGTAGGCATATATATAACACAAGCTCTATTTACCTTATTGCTAGATGATGCAGCTGTGTGGATTGCCCAGCCTTATTTATCTATTTATTATGTGTCCTCGTACTTTGCATTATTGCGTTCTGCGTTATCATTATATCAATCATATTTCCCTATATTTTACAGAACCATCTAGAAACTCTCCGCTGCGCACTAAAGGGCTACATAATGGACCAGAATCGCTCTGTCATAGAGCAAGCGATCACAACTCTTCGTGAGGAACTAGACTTCGACTCCAACGCTATCAACGAACTGCATTCTGCCATCTACATGTTTCAAGAGGCAGTGAATGTTGTGTTGAGAATGCACAGTATTAAACCTCACTGGATGTTCGCGCTGGATAATCTTGTGAGGAATGCTGTGCAGGCGGCTATCACAGTATTGTCACCAGGTTAGTAAAAATAAACGCGATATAGCGTAACCGACCCAGCGTGACGGTTGAATTTTATTGACGGTTTAGAAAGTTCGTCTATAGTTTTTAAGGTTTTGAGGTTCTTATTTTGGTGGGAAAAAGTCTTCCTTGAAGCCTGGCAATTACCGCAATCTTTGGCAGCCTACAACTACTAAGTCATCTTGTCGCCACAGATTGTGATATAAATGAAAAGTAAAGGCGTGTACACTGCGCCAAAAATTAAACAAAATTTGGTTCTTGAACATTGCGTCTGCTGCGACTTTCAGCAATTTTTAGCAAACAACGTTTTTAACAAATCTTCACGTCTTCCTGGCCGAAAACTAACATAAAATGGCGATTCCCCCCTCTCGTAGACGAATGCCGGAGGATGGTTTCCAGAATCTTCGGCAAACACGTTTGAGTTATTTTACACGACAATATATAGGCCTCGCCCCTAATTCATGTTATCTAACAATGCTTTGTTAAAAAAACTGTCGCAGCAGATACGGCATTAGCAGGTGCCTAAAACAAAACAGATACTTGTTTTCACACTAGCTGCCTCCTTCATTTTTGATAGAATCGAATCCTCGAAATAGGCCAGCAAACTACCTACTTCGTTTGTTCAGTTACTCTTGCCTGTATGAAGAACTTTCCTTTAGTCTTCTTCTCAGCTTATATGTGTAATAGATTTTAATATAGCAGGCTTCGATTCTAAGGACCTACAAACACGGTCAGCTTGGAGCAGTCGGCCTGACTGCTCCAAGCTGACCGTGTTTGTAGCTGCGACTGCATAAGGATCGACTCACCGAGTCCAGTAAGTGGTCTATGCAAGCTCTATTCCTACCTTTATCTCCAGAACTTGGCGCAAACCTAGCCGGACAAGACTCTCGCCGTGGCGGCGGCAGTGGCGCTGGCAGCGGCGGCGAAGTAGCCACACCTTCCGCCTTGTCAACCGCCACGTCAACCAGAGACCATCAACTGCATCAGCTGAGGCAGGAGAATCACAAGTAAGTGCTCCTTGTTTACAGCGGTTTCCTGCTACATCCGATCAGAATCCGTGAATACGTTCCGAAGTAGAACTTTTTGTGTGACGGTTTACGCACTACATCCAATTTCTGTCATCCGATTTATCTCAACCCAATTACCATTAATAACAGGTGATGTCAGATAAAAACACCACCCAAATCAAAAACTGACCCCGCGCGGGGTAGAATATTCCCGCATAACCGCTCTACTACAACTAGATCTGAATCTAGCGTTATTATATTAGTAGAGCTAGAAGTTATTATTAGTTGTAATATAATTTTTGGGTACTTTATTTAAACAGGCGGTGCCAACCTAGCCTAAGTAGCCTAATTTAATTTTTGGGACTCAGGACCTAGATTTTAGTCATCGGTTTTCACTGAATGTCTGTCCAGTCTGTAGTGTGTCAGTAATATATCAGAAATGTAATATTGAATGATGATTTAAATTTTAGCCGAACAAGTCATCATCATCTGCCTATATTAGTTCACTGCTGGACATAGGCGTCCCTTAATAAGCACAATTGCGCCCTGTCTTCAGCCTTCCGCATCCAGCATCTGCCTATGTACAGATTTAGATAGATTTAAGTATCTTTTGTTGTCTTCTGTGGTCGTGTTCCGCTTGAGAATTTGTTCTTTTTCTAGGCTACACCAAGAATTGCTGGAAAGCTACCAGCAATACCAAGCGCTGCTTAGAACGATGTTGGAGGAACAGAGAACGCAAACACAGATTATACGGGATTTCGTTGAACGGAGACCGAGGTGAGTTACATTACACCGAACCCCGTGTTCATTCATCAAATGGCCAAAACGTTAAAGAAATATATAGAAGAACATACACAGGGGCAAAACTTACTTACTGTGAGGTATTTAACTTACTATTTTGACTCGGCTAGCCAAACCGGGTAATTCTCTATGAGATAAGACTTTCCCAACGCTTTCGCTATGCTTGGGAATCCCAAGCATCACTATTCTAAGCTATATCTCGTCTCGTCAGATATAAGCATCGAGTTCGAGGAGATCATCTTTTTTTCTTGTAAATCTTTATTCCTTTTAGTAAAGTATCATTTATTGCATGAAATGCATGTAGGTAGGTAAAGGTGTTTTTATGTCAGTGCAAGTTGATGTATTCCTATCTTTACGGTGTGCAATGTCTATGTGTACATAGAATAATAATTAATAACAATTTAATTCAAGTTACATTTTACCTCAGTTTTTCTTTAAAGCCAATATTTGAGGAAAATTTTTTGGACCACGGTAAGTGGAAATAACAATGCACGATCCGAGCTCGCTCAGTGTTGTATGCAATTGATGAGTCATCCGGGCCGACCGGTTGAAATTGTAACAAGAATGTATTCTCTCCAGAAGCACAACTCCCTCCGAAGAATCCCCCGATCCCGCCGAAGAATCCCGCCTCCGCGATTGGACGGACGCGCGAGGGATTCCCGAGAGCGCGACCCGCGCGCTCGTGTCAGAACATTACACTTTAGACGACGTACTCAATCATGCGCAGAGAGAAGATATCACAAGGCTTAATCTCAAGTTAGTATAATAAATAATAATAAATAAATAATGCTGGACAATTCGCACAGCATTATTTAACCACAAGCTAAGCAGAGCTTTGTGTTATGTTACTAGATAACTGATATACATAATACATTACATAGATAGATATTTTTACTATACATATAAAACGACCAGAACACCCGGAACAAATACCTTCAAATCGTACATCGTCGTTTTCCCAAGGCGGGAATCGAACCCGCAACCTCCTGCGTCGTAGGTGGACCTTCTCCCACCGCGCTACAGAGGTCTGTTGTATTTATTTACAATTTTTTTTTATAATTCATAATCAACAGGGAATGTCGACCTCATTTAGAAGCGATCTTCACAATAACTACGTAGTGTACTAGATTTCACCCTGATGTCGGGTGGATTCCATACGGATTCGAAAACTTTCTTGGATATCCATCTTACGGTTTGATTCGGTACCTAATTGCTTGCGAGAAGTGTTTCTGGTGGGGTAATAGATACGATTAGGACAAACTTGTTTTATTTTTTCGACAAATGTGTTTTTTAAGACTATCTCCAATGCCAAGGTCTAGCTTGAGAAGTCGTGGACGTCCAAAAGGGCATTGGGTTGATGAAATTATCAAAAGCACAGGACAGAGAAGGCTGGCAAAGATTTATACCCAGCAGTGGGTGACATAAAAGGCTGATATGACGACGATGATGATCACTTAAAAATCAAAAAACGATTGATATTCATTTATTTTTTGCTACAGCAAACAGCAACAGACAATACCAAGGTTATATTAGACCATAGAGGTAAAATATAGGTACAAACAGCTAACTACAATACGATTGTAAATGTCGATTTCATTTAGAAGTAAACTGCACAATAACAATGATATAGGTGACATAAAAACTCAGTACTATTCCGAGTATATCCGCGTTTAGAGGCAGGATGTAGCACAAGGTGAAATGGCAGCCGCGCGTCTCAACGTACTGGATGAAACGACTGATCTCGTCGTGCGAGGCTTCGTCTGGAAAAAAGACACAAATAATTTCAGTTCTAACATAAATGAAACTAATTTATCTCTCCGATTAGTTTACAAAACGTCCGATTTCAAAAACTTGTTAAAAACTCAACTAACTGTTCCAACTCCAATGATCGCGCGGCGACAGATATGCAACTGTGCGACTACGCGGGGGAGATTGGGTATAAACGATTCAATGGGAATAAGAGATTTTAGCGTAATCGCACAGCAGGTTGCAGTAAAATTTAACTGCACGGACTGTGCATTAAAAATGTATTATTTTTAGTTAAAAAATATATTTATGCATTAAACATTATTTGGACAAAGACGAAATTTTGTAAATAAAACACTTACCTCGAGACTCAAGAAGTAAATTGTGAAGAGCAATTTTTATTTCATCTGCCTCTATGGCTAACATTCCAGCAAAGATTGCTGGTACGATGGTCAATATCATCAGTTCAATAATATGTAAGTAAGTATTTAATAGTTCCTCCTGTGAAAAAAACATCATCAGCCTATATTAGTCCACTGCTGGACATAGGCCTCCCCTAATGAGCGCCCTAGCGCCCTGTCTTCAGCTTGCCGCATCCAGCATCTGCCTGCAGTCTTTCGCATATCGTCATCCCACCTGGCGGGACGGCGTCTAACACTACGTTTTCCGAGTCGCGGTCTCCACTCAAGGACCTTTACCCCAGCGGTTGTTGGTCGTTAAATATGGCCAGCCCACTGCCTCTTCAGCTTGTTAATTATTTGAGCTATATCGATAACTGTTTTAACCTTTGACTCGATGAAAGCTCCAAATTTTAGAATTGATGTAAGCGTGAAACTGACGAGCTCAAGTTGATCTTTTAAGCTTCGGCCGCACCTGCGCGACCAAAACGACTGCGAAGCGGTAGCGTCAGCCGCGCGGCGGACGCTGCAATGACGATTCAATGGCACCTTGCACACCTATGCGACCGAGAAGCAAGAAATTTCGCGTCCCGCGTGTTTGTTTAAACCACCTGTGCAGCGTACAAAACGGCCATAGAAATCCTCTATCTCGGCGGAGGTATCCGGATTCGACACTGAAGTCCTCTTGTCGTGCGTTTTAAGCTTTGTTAGGTGGCTCCTAACAAGCTGCTGAGTGAATACTTAAGGCCCTCGGTTTCGCTCTATCGCCTCTTCAATGAGGCGTGTGCGTGTGTTGTAGGTAAGAAGGTTGCGCCACACCATAAAAAAATTAAGCGAAATTTTTTTTCGTCGGCCCTTATCGTTCTAATTCCTTTCACTTGTTTATCGTTAAAGACAAGTAAATTAGGTACTACAGCTGATAATGTCTTTTAAATTACAGTAATTTTCTTAAGTGTAATATAACTACGTTAAACGTTATAACTTTTATAACAACCCGTAGTCGAGTGGCTGTCCTCCGTACTAGTTAAGAAATGAAGTGTGTACACAGGTATGTAAGTATATATCTATACTTACCCCGTGTGATAGGATTTATGATAGAAGTCTGATCGATTAAGATAAAATGATTTGCAATTGCATGTTATTCTTACCCATGGTGCCTGAATACTTAATGTGGCAAACGTCAGGTACATTGATTGTGGAACGTTGAACATCAGCGAAACAATTAGCTGCAAAATACATAAAAGCATTAATAGAGACAAGGAAAGCAGATAACTCTCTGTTATCACATCACACTATTATAAATGCGAAAGTTTTAATGTTTAGATATTTGGATGTTTGTTACCTCTTCAGTTTTCACGCCAAAACTACTGAACGGATCGGACTAAAATTGATCCTAGGCCTTGATTAAAACAAAGGCTACTTTTTATCACATAAATCAGTTTACATGGGATAGAAATAATCTTTAACAACGCGTGCGAAGCCGCGGGCGGAAACGAGTACAATTTTACATTTGAGCGACACTTCTAGGAAAAGCAATAATGACAATAAAAAAATAATATACGACTGTAACTTTTGTTTACGTTGACTTTTTTTTAAATCTAATTTAATTAGGAACTTTGAGTCTAACAGTGACTAAGTCAGTCCCATAGGATAACACAGTAACTTAAACTAAACAATATTTACAAGTATCTTATATGTGGACTTATACAGAGTGACAGCGGCAACAGAAGTTCTCTGAAATAAGCCCACATCAAAGACATTAATAGACTTAAAAGTTTTTTGATGTGATGATTTATGTTACGGCTCGAAGAGGTTACGGACTTGAGTATTTGATGTTAATTTCAACGCGATACTGAAAAAAGAGTGGATTGACTGACGGACAGACGGACAACAAAGTCATCCTATAAGGGTTCCTTTTTCCTTTTCAGGTAAGGAACCCTAAAAGTATGACGTTCAACATAAAGGTGTCTATAGTAACCATAATCAAACCCATCATTGCAATACTTACGATAATATTATAATTGTTTTTGAAGTTTTCCGCAATATCCACAATGGATTTGTAGAGGAATTGAATCGTTATGACGTCTGGATTTTCGTTCGTCAAGAGCTTGCCTAATTTCTTCAATCTGCAGTTGATGGCATAAAACATGAAAGAATAAACGAACCGGGCCACATCTAAGCCCAAGAACAGCAGAACAAATGGAATAGATGCTACAGTATTGTGATTAATTCCAAAAAAAAAAGTCATTGAAATTCTGTACGAAAAAAGAAGCGTGTAGGACGCGATTAGCTTCAAATCCATGTTGTATGACTCATTCCAAACTTTCAGGCCTATGTCGATAACTCTGAGGTCTTGAATAATGTCATATATCGTATTACCTTCTTTGAGCATCGTAAACTGTATAGAGTAAATGATATGCTGAATAAAAAAGAAAGCAAACCAAAGTAACCGCCCATCGTTAATTTTAAACATATAGTCAAGACAAAAACTTATAAGGAGAATGCTCTGCAAAATAGCTATAAATCTCAGAACAATTTTCGTTCTGCTACTTTTCAACTCAAAAAACCCGAAATACAAACCAAATATCAAAAACATATTATTGAGATACGAAATTATCTTGTCCTGTTTATTGTTCTTATAGAGAGAATATGATTTTGGTGCTGGGGTTATTTTCACCATATTTATTGATTTTGATTACTCAATTTGTACACAAGTCTTTTTCTGTAGCGACGCGAGGCTTGTAATTTGATTGACTAGAATATTGGAAATAACATTAAATAGTCCAATTCCATAATGAATTAGGTAAATGGAAATTACTTTTAATCCATTAGACATTCTTTAATTTGTATGTTTTAGGGGTTCGAAAGAATTAATTAACTTTAGGCAATTATTATTATTCTCTTCTTTAGGTACGGTACTTATCTAAGTATAATGAGAAAGGATTAATAGTTATTTGTTATACAAGAGTGCAAAGTTGCTTTTTAACCGCGTGCCCAATTTTAATTTCCGAGCAAGCGAAGGATTATAAAATTATAATCCTGAGCGTTAGCGAGGGAAAAATACTCTTGCCGAGATGGGGGGATGAAAAGAACATAGTTGATTAGATAAGTGGTTTCAATAGAAGAAGCGTATTAGTTTACTTTGGGCTAGCCAAAATATTACCCACTGATAAACGAAATCCAGCAGTATGTTGTTTATAATCTCGCCTTATAAGTCACCAACATAGCTCTCAGAATTAGTAGGCTGATGTGGCGGTGGGCAGGTCATATTATAGCTCGCAGAACTGATAACTGCTGGAAAGTAAAGGTTCTCGAGTGGCGGCCGCGATGCAACGCGAAACGGAGTGTTGGGAGACCATCAACTCTATGGACCGGCGGCATCGTAGCGATCGCAGGGAGTCGATGGACGAAGGCGGCTTAGGACCGCTCTTTGTGGCGTCGTATGGGGAAGGCCTATGTCCAGCTGTGGACGTGTATGGGTTGATATGATAAATTTCGCCTTAACGTTCTCACGTCTACTGTACACATACGGTCTCTGCTGAACATGTCCTCTGCGCAATTGGATGGATTTAAACTGCTAGTGCTGGCCCTGTACTTGGATACTCATGATGGCATGACAGCTTTTAATCGTCCATCAAAATACGTTCTCACTTTTTTAAATTTCGGAAAAAAACAAAATCTTTTAATAATTTAACTTTAAGAAATATTATTTTATTGCTGGTGTTAGTGTTTCGTTCTTCTGGTCGCTTCATTTTGCAATACTGAAAATTAGTGTTTTGCTCTCGAGCACAGCTTTGTACTGAGTTACTGCCTTTTTGACAGGTTGCATCACATACACAATTTTTACGATACACCGATTTATTGTTACTAAGCATTGTTGTATTCTTAAGTTTTTTTCTGTGTTATGTTATTTTATGATGTATGTAGGTACCTTATTTATTGTAACCTTTGTACTGTGTATGGCAGTGTCGAATAAATCTTTTATCAAATATCTAAGAGACTTTTGAGGGTTCAAAAAGCCGCCAAGCTATTGCACGACTTGGTTCCACGTATAACCCTATCTATGGCGTAGGTTCCGCCGAACACTAGATTGTTGTTTATTCTATATTGTCATTATTGCTTTTCCTAGAAGTGTCGCTCAATCGTTTTGTACGCGTGGACAATTTTTTAAATAAAGTTTTAAACTTATTAAACTCCTTTTTCTATTTCCAGAGGTGGTGTCGAACTCCGTTTATGGCGCGCCATTCAAGAACACAGGATGACATCAGCGCATCTCCGTAGAACCAGCAGCGTAGAGACAGATATAGACAACAACTCCATTGTACTCGTCGAGTGCCAGACTTGTAAGACCACGAGGAGGTAATATATTGACTTCTATATCGAGGGATTTAGAGTTCTGGTCAGGTCTGGTTCAGTCGTGGTTGGCACCATGCGCAACTGTGTTGCACTACACGTGAAACTGTGTTTGTGTGTGACGTCTAGGCCAGTCACTTCATGAACTTTATTGTGCGAGTAAGAAAGATGCGAAATAACTCAGACAATTTATTTTTTTATTTTACTCATTTAAGGTAAAAACGCAACTTAAAATAAAATAAATTTCGTATGCCCATGGTCAAACAAACAAAATGCCATCTGCGCCCCGAGCGTGCGCCGTACGTACATACGTCCCTTGCATTTGGACCGCATTAAAACTCGACTAGGGGCCGGCGGAGTGAGGAAGCTTCGTCAGGTGGGGGGCGAAGAGTGTCCATTCTATGCGTTAGTATTATTATATATTCTCTGCCCTGGATGTCGTAATAGCTAAAGCAACTCACCAATGGAAGGGCGGCAGCTTCCTTCTGTGTGTATTTTAACACCACTGCGATCACCAATCCGCCTCCCAATCGTTGTGTAGCGAGTAAAAGACTTACGAAGAATATATCACTAGATAATAAATACTAACCAAGATATCTGTCGGCTCTAGGGCTTTCTCACTCATAACTGAAACCTAAAACCAAACACATAAGGTCTGTTTTCCCTTCCAGAACAAACCACCCGACCATAGTGATACGCGACCAAGTGAACGGCGACGGAACTGTCGCAGAATTCTACCCAGACAACGCCGTCAACCTTTGACAATTGCGAGGATGGTGCACTTTGCAATAATGGTCCGAGATATCAAGCGATAGGGTTTAGTTTTGTATACGATGGTCTGTTTACGTTTTATAATTTAGAATGGATTTGTAGGGGGATGCTGAATACTTTTCAGTATCGATAAAGTGATTGTAAATTGATTTTGAATGATAGATGGCGTTAACCTACAGAATAAGTTGTCATACCGTGTTAGGCATTTCGTATGCGAACGCCTTATCCACGTTTTAAAAATTATTTACTATATACAGACTTATTAGCAATCCGTATGCAGCTAAATTACATTATTGAGTATGTATACCTGTTAAATCTTATTAAAAGAAACATCCACTAAACTGAAAAACTTGAATAGCCACGCCATCTACTGAAAAGTCCTCAACAGCCCATGTAGTTTGATCGGTGTGCTATACACCAACTTTGATCTTTATAATGTTGTGAATAGGTCGCAAATTACAAAAAAGGTAACTTTATAATAATAAATAGTTTAGTAGTGTGTCGCAACGCAATAACGTAACAAAATAATAGAAACCATTGTTTTACCGCTTGAGGCCAAGAGTGTATCATCCTAATGTAAATAATTAGCTTTGTATTTAAAGCAACGCATAACCTAGTCTTGTAAATAACATGTAAGCATAATAATTAGTTGGAACTTTATTTACCAAGGCAGAGATAAAGAAGGTCTGTGGTGTGCTTATGAGCAAACTGTAGAAGTGATAGCCGAGTATACCCGATTCAGCGTCACTGCCCCGAGCATGACGATTCACTTTTGATCGATCACTGTTTAAAAAAGCGCAAACTGCGCCGAAATCGTTTTGATTTCAATAATAATGTTATACTTATACAGATGACTTATGTCATATTAAAATCAATCTCCTTACGAGCGATATATCCACGAGAGTAAGAGAGAGAGAGAGAGCGAGAGCTATTCGCGAAAAAGCTAGATGGCGCGACACTGCTTACGCTTGTATCTCATGCTTATTAATTGTGTCTGTAGAATTGATTGAATTGTATTTCTTCGTCCAAAATCTTGGTCTATGTTCGTATCTTATCAAAATATTCTTTGAAATCTAATTTGACTAGTAATAATGACCTTGAAATTACCAATATCTTAAAAATTATGCAAGGAATGATATTACACTGCATTTTTTCAACATATATTTTATATGAATTTATAAATTAGATTATATTTCGGTGTAAATAAAGTTCAAATCGAAGGTTGTTGAACGGCAATACGCACAAAGGTGGTGCTAAATTTGTGATTGTGTAATGGAATGTGCCTTAATAACGCTTGAGTGATGAAATCGAGCAATAATAAGCCTTACTTACACTATGTAAAATCGTCCATCGTCCAGTCAATTTGTTCTAATTTTTGACAGTTTTATAAATAAGGCTGTAGCTAATAGCAACTAAATTAGATATAGATGGTTTATACACGAATCATGAAAGTTTCAGGATATGCATTTATTACCGGTTTTCACCATGAGGATGCTTTTCCACCAGAGATGTGCTACGTTGCTATGATTCAAGCCGACTAATAGGATTGCTCCATTATCGCGTCATCATTTTTGTCAGCTATGAAAATGACGTGATAATCGAGCCTGTACGTTGAGCACGTGACGTAGATATATTTTACAAATCACCGTTCCTCGTGGTGGAAATCGTTCATGCTTTCGTGAATACCTTAAAAAAAATTAAACAGAAGAGTTTTTATTACTGTTTGTTTTGGAATATGATCAAAAACATTTGCTAAATTAATAGATTCCTAAAATAGCTATTGTTTCACTTGCATAGCATTTCAGAGTATGTTTTGTTTGAATTCTGTGTCTTTATTCAGTGCCATAATAACATACCTAACTTTAAGAAATTAAATAAGTTCCCAAAAATTTCGAGAGGTTTTTTTTTGAGCACTTATCTAATTTTTTTGAGATTACCCAGAGTGCGAGGGCTTATGCACTATAATACAAAAACCATACCTAACATTGTTAAAAGGACAGGGCCTAAACTTGGATACGTTTACAAAAGATTTAGTTATATAGTACTTATACTTTCAAAGTAATAAATAGGTCGAGATCGGTTTGAAACTCTTTTTTTCAGTGCCGCTCATAAATATTAATAATACATATCAATAATATTTCGACATTGGATAGAAATCTTTTCATCTCAATATATTTTCGATTTCTATTTGACCTTTGATTTACAGGGCCCTGTTTTTTCTCTACAATATTTCCCCTCTTCGACTGTTTCACACATTGGTTTGATCTGAAGTGTATAATATAAATGTTATAATTATTATAATAATAATTTAATCATAATCATCTACCTAGATTTACAATACTCATTGTTATTTATAAGTGAAGTACAAATAAACGGATCATCTAATATCGTAGATTTATAGAAACCGATTTGTATCGGATAACACAAATTAATCTTCCGTGTAGTTATATATTTTCGTTCAAAATTTCTTCAAAATACATTTATGGTACAAAATTTTGTACTTCATTTATGTTGGTTCTTCCAAATAAAACAAATAATTTTAGAGTAGATAAGTATAAAATACTAATAGGGTAAAGTAAAGATATTTATGTAGTAGGTAAGCGTTCACTCACACTGTGATTTTTATTGGCTTATTCAACCACATTACTATTAGGATCTCACGTTAACGTGTCAAGCTAGGAACATACTGGCTCACACGCCACGTACGCGGCGACATGTGGGAAACATCGGATGGCATGGCGTACGAAAAGTGTGTCTCAAAGCTATGTTTTCTTAAAAATTTATGCGTCTCGTATTACGCTGAATACGCTTCATACGTGGGACCCAGTCTGTGTCTAGCTTAAACGTCACACAAAAAGCGTGATATCACTCTCGAAGTAAGTGACTTACTTCGAGAGTTCCATTTACAATAATATACTGTTCTTCTCGCACTTGTTGGTTCGAGCATCCATCTCGCTTGCACACTATGAAATTTTATGAGGTTGTTTAGAACTGGGTTTGTTTGCAATAATCAAAAATTGTATGTGAACGCTTAGGTTACAAGTAAAATTAAGTTCAGAAACTGAAGTATCAAAGAATTATTGTCACATGAAATTAAATTTCGTTGTTGGTGCTGAAAACTCAGTGAATTAAAATCTATTGATATGTTTAATTTTGTTATTTGCCCACGTAATCGTATTTTTGGAGTACCTATGTAATAAGAGTTGATTAATAAATAATTAATTAATATATTTTTTATACCTCTGTTTTAACCCTAAACGTAGGTATTTTGAAAATTAAACTGCAAGAAACAATAATAATATTTTTAATTAATTGTGTTTTGTATCACAATAATTGTAAATACTTTTGTATCGGCTCAAATAGCGTCTCATTAAAATAATAGAATAAATATGCCTTAAATAAATAATAAGTGGGAATCTATGTTAAAAAAATATCCAAATTTAGAAGAAAGTTATGTTTTAATAAGTATCCAACCGCTATTTTTATCTGGAGCTGCTACATTTACAATCTATGAGTACAGGCAGCGCCTCTAGTGGTTTTTATCGGAACTAGTCGCTCAAGCTAAAGTTAAAAAGTTGGTCAGGAAAGATTTAAAAAGAACAAAAGACGGCTGGAGTGGTTTGAACAAATAACGGTTTACTTCCCCAAGATAATCTTGCGGCTTGCTCCGAAGCTCTGGCCGGATTGTGTGGCAAAGTTGTTTGTGCCTGCTTGAAGACCTGGAAACAAAGGTAAATAGTAAATTTCATTCTCAGTTTTGTAAATTTTTATGATAATCGATTCGATACCTTAGAATAAATACTTATTGGTGTCAATTCAAATGTCGCGTAAACTAAACTAATTGACAGCACAAACCGATGCCATCCTTTTTTATGTCGATCACTATGAAGCTGGCTATGAAAGAGACAGCCACATTTTTCATCATCATCATCATCTCACATTTTTAGTCCTGTCAAATAAGTTTAGTTTTGGCGATATCTGAATAGTTAAGTTTTTGCGAAATCTGAATTGAGACCATTATAATCTACTAGCAGCGCCTCGCGGTTTCACCCGCGTAGTTCCCGTTCCCGTAGGAATTTCGGGATAAAAAGTAGCCTATGTCCTATTCCAGACTATAATCTATCTCTGTGCCAAATTTCATCTAGATCCATTTTGCCGTTCTGGCGTGATAAAGGAAAAAAAATACATCCATCCATCTATCTATCCATCCATCCATCCATCTAAACTTTCACGTTTATAATATTAGTGAGATTTAATTATGCTAACGCCTGTAGCACACTTCCACTGCAAAAGCATAGCAGCGGAACTGAAGTAGTTTCGCTCTGACTTGTCCGTTGTATGGCAAGCGAAGCAGAAGTGAAACTGTCTGCTCTAACGCATAGATTTGATTATGAGTCTCGTGATCTCTTTCCAATACGATTCACCGCTATGATTTTTTGCTGCCCCAAAGAAATATAAAAGGAATTCAATCAAGAAGGTTCAACGTATGACAAAAAACGCGATCATTGCCCAGTATTGGAATAAAATAAAATGTCACTGAGCAAACTGTTTTTTTTCCCTACATATACCTATCTACCAATTTATTGCTTTGTTTTTTGGAAAACGGCTTTAACTTTTTCTGATTTTTCATTTTGTTTCAGTAACCATAAGGAACAACTTAAACGAATTAAGTTACCTATGACGCCCTCTCCAGCTCTTAACACGTCCTCGCTGAACTCACGGCGGTTTTCATCAGCCGGTTTCGGGCCGAGGGTCGGGCCACGCCATTCTGGGTGCCTGTGGGCCTGAAAATGAAGAATGACAAAATGAGATAAACCCAGGTATTTGTTATCATCAATTTTGGTTTGGTAACATTCATCCTAAAAATCTATATATGTTTGACGACCTCTGTGGCGCTTTGGGTAAAGATTCGCCTGCGACGCAGGAGATTGCGGGTTCGATTCCCGCCTCGGGACAAATTTGGTACTTTCTGTAAATATTTGTTCCGAGTGTTCTGGTCGTTTTCTATGTAGAAGGTAATAAAACAATATCTATTTGTATAATGTATTGTATTATATATATCAGTTATATAATACTCATAATACAAGCTCTGCTTAGCTTGGGACTAGATAATGTTGTGTAAATCGTCCAGCATTATTTATTACGGAATGGAGTGACTCCCTCCCGATGAAATCCACGCCTCAGGAGGTAAAACAAAAGCAGCCAATAAACCGGATGACGCAAATTGATGTAGTGACACAGATTAGCTTAAAGTAGGTATGCGGCGCAGATCGAACAGGTACGGGTGGTATTTTTTTGTGCGTCTGCTGGTCCTATCACGACGACGGTATCACTTACCGTCCTGCCAATAGCGAAGATGGTGGATGTGACAAGGGCAATGTTCTTCTGGTCCCAAAGATCTGTGGTCTGGAACAGGTCTACATCAGGCACTCCATACTTCACGCAGGCATTTTGGAACCTGCAAACAAAAGAAGTCTTAGATTTAACCCGATTTCCAACAAAATGTGTAAAAGTAACCTAAATAATCTCGATTATGTGTCGAGATGGTATTGTGCCTTGCGACTCTATTTTAACAGTATGCTGTATACTTGTATAGCATTAGTGGTTCCATGAAACGATTTCATTTTTGGTAGTTCGACTGATAATCGAATAATGTCCTAATGATTTATTGATTCGATTTCTTATGACTATCGATTTTTTTATGGTTGCTCCACTTTTTGCATTATTTTACAAGATTACTCGGGCGTCTATATGACTATATTTTTGGAATCAGAATATTGATTAGAATAAATAGTTTATTATTTTTGTTCTGTTATTGGCTATTTGTTTCTGCATGGGACATTACACGCTTTAATTCCGTGATAAAAATAAGACAGATTTAGTTAATGTAACTATAATTATACTATTCTCAATACTTTTTCATGGAATTATCATTTAGAATAATGTACGTCACATACTATGTCGGCTCGATAAATATCGAAACTTTCGTAAGTTCCCATAATTTCCAATCAGAATGACCAGAGTAATAATAAGAATGATCAATTTATTGGTAAAAATACACAAATCGTCAGATTCGCTTGTCTATCTGCTTCCATTAACTGAGTGGATGGTATCCTAATTCAGAGGGGTTTTAACATAAACTAATCACCACGCTTGGATTGGTTATCGCAGTGAAGGTGTTAAAAATACTCGGCAGGAAGCTGATACCCTCGATAGCAGTAGGCTCTTTCTAATAGTAATGCATTTTTCATAACAAACTAATGCAATGCTATAAGGATAAGATAAATGTTATAATTATAACATTCACACACCCAGGGCAAGTAGAACAAAGAGGCGTTGACTTTAAACAAAATGTCCCCGAAAACGTAAACATCACATAACAAGGCCTTCACCTAGATACCCAATTACTTTAGAGGCATTGACGAGATTCCACTCTCAGGTTTACATTGATTGAAAGCCTCGGGGAAGGATATAATAGAAAGAAGCTGATGCCTTAGTCAGCAGTTGGCTCTTGTCTTGAGTTGATAAGGTCGATATTCTTACGCTGCGACCCCACGGCATTATATGTCTACATATATGTTTGAATTAAAAAATATACCTACAACTCTTGAAACTTCATCACATAACATTGGGAACGTGGCTGTGATGAGTCGGTCAGAGTGATAACTTCTTTGACATTGCGTTTGAGTGCAACAACAATGCGATAGGAGCGACGAAAACATACCTACATAAATTACCTACCTCTGCCTTTATACATGTGTATATCTTACCTACCTAACTCTAAAATCGCAACCGTGCTTGGAAATCTATGATACAAACTACTTACCTACCAAAGTACCTACTACAATATATGCAGCGCTTCCTTGCATACAAATTAGCTTTATCAACTACCTAACTGACAGTTTTTTTTATAATTGTTACCGATACGTGTAGTTTGAGATTTGTTTTCTTACAGCTTTTTTAGACTGGTATACCTAACACATTATGATTTAATATAATAAAATTGTATTTATTATTATTGTAATAACTCATCATTATAGACACGTCTGTTGTAAATAGATATTTTAATACCCTTATCATGACTTTTACCATCGATAGATATACATAGGTCAGTCTCTAATCTTGGTCTGAAGATAGTCACTTCCACGAGGCTCGCTTCGCAAAACTTTTTTTTATCATATTGCGTGCCAGCCAGCATCTCACTTTAGGAAGTGAAGATGGGCCAAATTTGTAATGAGTTAAACACACTCTTTACAAAGATTTCGAGATTGTATTCATAAAACAGACGCAAGTAGCTAAGCTCATTCAAATAGAAAATTGTATTTGTCACTTGTACAAGTAGGAACATACATTATAGAAAATAAAACCGGCCTAGTACCTACGCGTCGGACTCGCATACACATAAGGTTCCGTACCGTTCCATAAAAACGGCAAAAAAATCACGTTTGTTGTATTTAAGGGGGGTTCCCTTAAATATTTATTTTATTCTGTTTTTTAGTATTTGTTGTTATAGCTGCATTAGAATTAAATGCATCATCTGTGATAATTTCAACTGTCTAACTATCACATACATACAGCCTGGTGACAGACGGACAGCGGAGTCTTAGTAATAGGGTCCCGTTTTTTACCCTTTGGGTACGGAACCCAAAAAAAACGAAAATAAACAACTTGTTTGAGTCGCAAAATTGTCACTATCTCAGCATACGTTAGTCGCGTTTGCAATTGCAACCAACGCTGATCTTTCCATTGCACTCTTACCGGTTCTTTGCAAAATCGTTTAGTATGAAGTTAGTTGTAAGTCATCTTAGTTCTCAGCATCTCAGTTTCAGTTGTTAGCATTCTACCCAGCTGCACGGGCGCTTTACGAGATAAGGGAGCTATAATAGTAGGACTCACTGGTTGATATTATCCATGAACTTGTAATCCCCTCCGGAGATGTTGACCTTGGTGATCAGGCCTGGCTGGAGTCTGTTCATCAGCTTGCATAGGATGATGCCATTGCGAAGAGCCAACTCGAACGAAAGGTCGGACGGGAACCGCTCGCCGATGACTGCCTCTATCCATGCTTGAGCTTCTTGCTCCTTCTCAGGCTCGCGCTTGCCGGCACACTAGAAAAAAACCAGTCAGTTAAATGAAGAATGGTCCAGCGTAATCTAATCCTCGATTAACGAAAGGATTAACGTCCAAAGTTGTTAGGCAAGTTGGCTGTACATTGTCATGTGTTGTTTACAGAAACACATTTTAAAGTTGACAGTACTCATAAATTTTTGAGATTAACTTTAAACACTAGCGGTCCGCCCCGGCTTCGCACGGGTAGATTCTATCGCCTATGTTCATCAGGGATAATGTAGGATTGAAATGGTGAAAGAATTTTTCAAATCAGTATCAAACAGACAAATATTTCCTCCTTATAATATTATTGGTGTATCTATTAAAACAAAAGTAACAAAAATAGGTTTTGTCTATGGCATTTAGCAAAACTAAATACAACTAAATAGGTACCGAAACATCAATTATAAAAACTAAGTAGGTACACTCGATTTGAGCTCATCGCAAATCCTGCTATAACGACGACTTAGGTACATAAGGAAGGCTAATATAAATCAAAATAAAATGAGAATCCATATATTTCGTAAAAGAAACTATTGATTTTTTATTTAAATACATAAGTAGTAGTATTCCAATATTTTTCTTCAACGTTTTTTAATAAGACTTCGCTCGAACTTCGTCATCTTGGTCGTTGGTATTTAATAAATCGTGCCACGGTAGGATGCTTCAAAGAATACAATTTATATTAGGTATCATCTACTTTGCCTCCCAACCATAACCTGAAAATCATCCACACACATTTTTTTTTAAAACGCTCCGACGACCCTATGTACCTAGAATCTCGACTCCAAAGAGAGTAATAAATGCCTAGGCAAATCAAAACAACTCAAATATCGTTATTTCCATAAAACAAAAATGTACACTTAGAAAAGGTCAAATTCTTGAAATAAAACACTGACACGGAAATAAAGTGATATTTTTTATTTCTGTCGCTTCGGTATGTAGACTAAAGTAGTGAAGCGACGAAGAAACCTTTAGCCTGTTAGTTGTTATTTTTCGAGTTGGAGCAAAACCCGTCCTAAACTTTTTTATCTTCTAGATAATCTGATATTTTATAGTAGGTTTGTTTGAATTTATTAACTGATAGATTTTGCAACTCACTGGGGGTTTTGTTGTAGAAGCGTATAAACTGCGCTTTAAAAAATAAATCAATTTTGTGAAGCCTGGTTGTGGGCACAGCGAGTTTAATATGTTTATTTCTAGTGATTAAATTATGAAAATCGCTAATTTTAGGGCAGCTTTTGATATTTTTATGAATGTACAACAAGTTTTCATAAATGTATTGACAGGGGTCATGATATTTATTTCTTTGAATTTATCACGTATAGGGATTCTCTGGGAGCCTTATTATAGATTGCTCGAAAAGCTCTCTTCTGCAGCACAAAGTACGGTGTCAATATCTGCAGCGTTCCCCCACAGCAGTATACAATAATACATAATACTGTGAAAGTATAGCTGAAATAAACAAGTCTAGATGTATCCACGTCTATTCTGTAAGATGACGGATTCTTTTGCAGCTAATGCATAGCTGCAGAACTAAGTCTCTTCGCTGAGTTTGAATATTCATTTTCTTTCAAAACAAAGCAGCCATGTCTTTTTGTCATGCATAATTTGGAATATTTCCATTACAATCCTATAGCTGCCTAATGTTTACGTCTACATTTTCAAAGCATCAGTTTCGGTTGTTATTTTTGTCGGAGTTTACATTTTGTAATTGTTTATAAAAGAAAGCAGAAGAGATCGTAGCTCAGTTAAGATAAGAAAGCATGATGGTTCACTTGGACTTTAAGCTGCTAGCAGTCCTTGCACTGCTAGTGTTGGTCAGAGGGCAGAATAACGCTTACCCGACGGCAACAAAGATGGTCCCTGAAGTTACATCGTCTACGAGGCTGCTGACTGTAAGATAGTTCTTTAAATACCTACCCACTCATCACTGCTCACCTTTTTATATTATTTTTTGACCGCAATATCACTTGTGTGTTGTTGAGAAGATGAAGAAATATGCCCAAAACCTCGCAAAAACTCAGCGGAAGGGTTGTTGCTCTAAACAAAGTGAGGTTTCCAGATCAACGGGATGTAACTGCTACCGTAGACCCACCACTGGAGCGCACATCATACTCCAGCAGTGTAGTACCTAGTGTCGTTCCCGTAAAAGTCTAGTTACATTAATATTATAAATGCGTAAGTCTGAATGTATGGATGGCTGGATGTTTGTTACTTCTTCACACCAAAATTACTGAATGATCCTTTCATTCGTTTTGGCTGAAATGTAGCCTGGAATCAAACATAGGTCACTTTTACTCCCATAAAACACGCAAACTAGTAAATAAGTCGTACTAGATGAAAACCCGGCTTCGCTCAGGTAAAATGTAGACTCATTAATATTCCACTATTTTTTTTATGAAATGTAGATGATACTGCTGTAAAATGCAAAATATTATTCGTTGAGAACCGATAAGTATCGGTTCTCAACGAATAATATTTTGGCTAAGCATAGATTCGTATAGGTACCATATTGGATCGTAAACATTCAATTTGACTAATTATAATGAAATAAAACTGTAAAAATTTCTACTTAAGGTTAATCTCACGAATATTATAAACGTGAAAGTTTAGATGGATGGATAGATGGATGGATGTTTGTTCCTTTATCACGCCAGAACGGCTGAACGGATCTGGATGAAAATTGGCACAGAGATAGATTATAGTCTGGAATAGAACATAGGCTACTTTTTATCCCGGAATTCCCACGGGAACAGGAACTACGCGGGTGAAACCGCAAGGCGCTGCTAGTGTAGTATATAATTTAAAATTAATTAAAAAATCTACCTTCAAATAAACTGAAAAGATCATTTACCCACTATAAAAAACGTAGTGAATATCTTCTCTCTGCCTCTCTAGTACCTAAGCACTCAGTCCATTAAACTGAACAACTTTTGTTTTTCTTAGGTAGGTACTTTCATACAGACTTGTCATCTGTGACATGTGATTAGGTACTACTTTTGAAAATGAAATTTGAAAATACTGTTCTCTAAACAAATTGGCATCAAGTCAAAAATAATTTCGAGGGATAAGATTTTGAAAGAATTGATAAAAAGAAGTTTAAAACCAATTGCTTATGTAGTTATGTAAGTAAGTAGTATGTAAGTAGTTTTTCTTAAGTAGTTTCGGAGATAGGTCCGTTTCAATTTTGACAGCTGTCATTACATTACATACACACACGTACGTGATACACGGTACAATCAAACAGAGATGCATACAATTTTTTTAAATAGTCTCGTAATTATTTATTCGCCAAATAAATAATTACGAATATTCGGTAAATGTACGTCTAGGTACTTTCGGCAAATACGTATTCGAATTCGTATTCGTTGTATCACAATTATTAAGTATGTACCCTATATATTTGTAACCTATTTGCTTCTTTTTCCGATTCAGGATAGAAAAATCAATAAAATGGTTTAATTTCATTGGAAGTAAGTACCTAAGTGAAGTTTATTAGAGTGAGTTATAATTTGTTATTAAAAGTTATTATTTTATTCCATCCTTACTTTACCCCGTTTATTTATTTATTTAAAACTTTATTGCATTAAGGTACAAAGGGTGGGCTTAATGCCGAGGCATTTTCTACCTGCCGACCGATAACACATGTTTATACAAATAGTTGGCGTGCTAATATTAGTTTTACAAAATAATATAGATGCTCTACAAAACTATAAAATACATAAATTTAACTAAACATCTACTAATTAATAAATATATTTTAAAGATCAAAACGGGAAATAAAAACATTTTATGAAAATTAAGTACCTACAAGAAATAAAAGAAAACAAACTATTTGTTCCTCCTCTGCGCACCAATTTCTTAAAAGAATCTCGTGTACCTACCTTTCTTATATCCAGAGGCAAGTCATTCCACAACCGCACTGCCTCTACAGAAAAAGAATTTCCAAAGAAGGAGGTGTTATGCACAGGTGTAGACAAGAGAATATTATCGGATGAGCGAAGATTTCTACTGTGATCTTCTGCCAGGAATTTAAAGCGCTCCTTTAAGTAAGAGGGACTTGAAGGCTCTCTTGTGACTGAAAACAGGAGGGACAAAGAATCCTGAGTTTCGCGGATAGGTAACCATTTTAGCAGAGCTCGGTATTTGCTTACATGATCATACCTGCCGAGATTGTAGACAAAGCGGATACACGTATTTAGTAGGAGATTCTCATTGAGATCGAGGAAGACAATGTCGGCATAATCGATAATTGGAATGAGGAGAGAGTTGACAAGTGTGATTTTAGTAGGAATCGTAAGGAAGTTGATGAGCTGAGATGCGTTTAAGTATTCGGGCGTTAATGCCACCATCATTTTGTACGTAATTATATCCTTATTGCAAATAATTTTTAATTTCAGGTAGGTACTTGTACTGTGCCTAAAGCACCTTTAAAATCGTAAACAAGTAAACTATGGGTACCCACTTACTTAAATCCGCAAAGTGATTAACATGATAGCCTTCATGTCACGGGCAAAGTTCATTAAAAATGTACTAAAAAAATAATTGCAAAATGTTATAAGTATAACTCTACATTATGAATTCACTTTACTAGTATTATAAATGCGATATTTGAAAGTATGGATGGATATTTGTTTGTTTTAAATTCGACACCTTTCAGTAGGAAAGGTTCGGGTTGTTGCGTACAAAATAGTGTTGTTAAAAAAATAACAGGATAATTGGGTTTTTGCTATTAAAGTGCGTAACTCGCACTGGGGAAATGTTCTACGATGGATAATTGGCTACATTTTATCCTAAAAAACCCGTGCGAAAGAGGAAGCCCTTTTTGACCCTAATGTTTATGCGTTCTATGAACCTAAATAAATATCTTCAAAATGATTTGTTAAAGTAAGCCCAATGTCAGAGGAAGCAACAGGTCACAGACCTACCTAACCTACCTGCTTATCAAGCAATTGTCGCTGCGAAATTTATAACAAAGTTTCGCAATTCACTACCTGGGGTTTATCAAAGCGCACGTCCGCGTGGACATAAAAAAAATGATTTTCAATACACTTGCTTGTTCAGTAATATTCTACATTTTTATAGTAAACACCAGTCCAGCATTGTTGATGTTTTTACTGTTGAATTCGACAGAAAATGTGGCGTTCTTTATAAATCATATTGCGGAAGTGAGAAAGAATAGTGGTGTCATGTAAAGGAAAAGGGGAGATTCGTTGGAGGAGGAAAAGCTCAGGAAAATAAGGTATTTTAGCAACTAAGAAAACTTAAAACTATTGCTTCGGCCGCTAACCTAACTGGAATTTATTGAGTTTTGAAATCAAAGGACACGGGTCCTTTATTTCTTTCATTCTAAAGAAATCGTTACATTTCAATATTCAATAGAGTCCGGTTAAGAACGCGGCGGAAAATTTTTGAGTCTAATATTTTTTTTTTATTTAAAGTGTGTCTGAAATTCCAATGAATCACCATAGAAACAATAATTTCTAACCGTTCAGGATAAACATAAAAAAATTCAATAGATTCCGGTTAAGTACGCGGCCGAAAAGTTTTCGAGTAGTAGTATTTAATAGTAAGGTAAAAAAAAATTTTTTAAGGTGTGTTTTCCGAAATTCCTATGAATCATCATAGAAAAAATCATTTCTAACCGTTCAGGATAACCTGAAGATCCCCACAAGTTTTTTGAGTTTTTTATAGCTTTATTTACACCAGGATATTCAATTCAATTCATTTATTTGTAAGTAAGTTTACAGAGTTTATAGAACAATAACACTTACTAAGGTAACTTAAAAATTAATATAATTAAAAAATCTACCTAAATTGTGCTTTTGGGAACGAGTAGGTTACACCTTTGGTCACCTAACTACGTAGTAATATACCTACTCATCAAATACAAGTAGGTAAGTACGATAAGTAGGTACCTTTATTCTAACTCCAACGACTTAATATACCTACTACAAATTATGTTCATTTACAAGCAATAAATATACTTGCAAACGTTATTAGAATTGAAATAAGCTCCTGAGTAATGACTACAATACAAATTACTTGAACCCATATAAACATAGATAGTTGTATAAAAAAACTTAAACAAGTATAACATTCAAATATGCCTAATAATGCAAGTTAATGCCTGTGTAATAGTTTTACTCTATTTAGTTTAGCCAGAAAATCGAAAATAGATATTGGTGGCCACCAAGGGCAACTTCGATATTCTGCCTAAACCTAATAGAATAAAACTATTACACAGGCATTAAAAAAAAGCTTATAATAGATATCACAAACTGTACGATGGATTTTTGAAATTTCCTTTGTTCAACGTAATAATAAGATTAAATAGGTAGTGGCGCTAGTTTGACCCATACCACAGCCTTAACGCCAAAGAAATCTTTTTTACCTTAGAACCTCAATAGGTTTTAAGGCGCATACCCCAGTCAAACTAGCGCCACCACCTACTTTATCTTATTATTCCGTTAAACAAAGGAAATTTCAAAAATCCATCGCTCAGTTTGTGATACCTATTATAAACTTTTTTTTAATGCCTCTGTAATAGTTTTATTCCATTTAGTTTAGGCAGTGAATCAAATATAGATTTTGGTGGCCACCAAGGGCAACTTCGATTCAGGTTGCCTGGAAGAGATCGCTTCTAAGCAATAGGGCCGCCCATTGTACGTGTCTCTGTATATAAATATATATGTAATAATATTTTCCTGGTGTACAATAAAGGGTTTTTGTATTGCATTGAATCGATCATGGGATAGGCTATAGGTATTTGTATTCGCAAGTGTATCATCGAGAAACTCATCATAAACTTTTCTAAATTATGAAGTCAGTGTACCCATTACGCAGCTGCTCTGTTCTGGAGATTATCTTTATAAATAGACTGTTCCCGATCCCATGATGTGTTCCATCTCGAAAGCTCATTCGGCTACACAAACAAATATTTTAACATTTTATGTGAAGTCGGTCTTAAAAGAGGAGAAATAGTTCCGTATGTTATAGATTGTGCTAAACGATTCTGTGGTTTGATGTACTAAAATAATTTTATAGAGTTTACTTTTATTGGGACCTTGTAGTCTTGTTTTAACAAAAATAAAAGTAGTATTGTTGATGGGAACAAGTCCAATGGTCCTAGAAGTCAGTTGTATTTGGTGCTATCAATAAAATTTTGAAGAAAATTTCATTTCAAAATTCAAAATTTCATCAATTTGTCACATTTTTTTTTCATCTTATACTAACAAACAGATTTTCAACAAACTAGTATTTAAATTACATCTAAAACTAACCGGAAAGAACCACGTGGCCTAATGCGAGATGATGGTAAAAGGGACTCTGATTCCTTGGAAGATGGGTCGGCCTGTAGTTTGGGATGCCACTTGTGTAGATACCCTAGCACCTTCTCATCTCGCAGGGACATCAGTAAGGGCCGGCTCCGCAGCAACATCAGCGGAGTCCCTCAAACGGCGAAAATGCGCTAATCTTGACCGAGGTTACCTATCCGAGCGGTTTGGGGTGGAAACCTCTAGGTCCTTGGGGTCCTGGGGCGCATATTATGTACTAAGATCTTACAAAACTGCTAATAGAGTCCACAGGTGATCGGAATGCTGGCTTTTATTTCGGTCAACGAATTAGCATTGCCATTCAACGTGGCAATGCTTCCAGCTCTGGGCACTGTGCTTTCTGGTGATGGATTAGACTTTTAGAAAATATATTTAACTGTAAATATTAGTTGTAATTATTTTATTATGTTGTTGTTATTTTCTTAATAAAAGTAACCTAGTAATTTTACTGCCGCATACAGTCACATCAATGACTCATAGTCCCATATAAAATGAACAAATAAACTAACAAACTGATAAAGATGATGATGATGATATAATGCTACAAGAAGTAGAATTCAAATAGGTAGTAGGAACAAAACATTTTACTGAGGACTTGATAGAGAAATACAATAACAATGGTCCATTGTGAGTCAAATATGCCGCATACTTTTGCTAAAGAGACTTACTTGACTGTGCTATTCGAATACTAATTCCACCGTTTCTTAGCTAATGTAGATTCAAGCAGTAGCTTAATTCAAAGCAGATAAGTTAATGAGATAGTGTCAAGTTTTTGAAGACAGAGTAAGTTTTTTAGAGAAAGGTATTGACCCACGCATTACAAGGAAGCAATAAACAAAAAAGTTTATTTCAATATGAGTCATATTATATGACCTAATCATGCAGAATATAAAGTAGCAGTTAAGGAAAACCATAGAGCTTTCAAACCACATGAATGGAAACCACCACCTACGTTGTTAATGTTATTATGACGTCATAATGAATGAAAAGAAAGAAAAACACATTATTACGAGAATTTATCGCTGGTTTCCGGCGGAAAATTGACGCTAGCGGAAGATGCAAATAAAAATGACGCTCCGTGTTATATTCCTAGGCGCTGTGTCGAGTTGTTGTACATAGCTCAAATCAATACGGCACGGTAATATATAACTAGCTGAAACTGCTAAAATCTTTAAAAAACGAAAAGCTGAAAACGTTAAAAGTAATAATTATACCTGCCAACTTCATAATAACATCAGGAGTGGCATCTACATAAGAAGTGGCATCTACTTGTCTCGTTCAGAATAAAACTGACTATAATCAACATAAGAATAGGCCGACTGCTGGGGCTCATCATCTGATCGATGCTGCTTTTAACTTTCGAATTTATAATAAAATTATTAATAATATTATTTTGACTTCCTATTGTACCTGCGTCCGAAAAGGATAAATATTGTTGATCAATTATAAAATTAACTGACCACCAATTTCCTATGATTCACAAAATTTCACAATAAAATTATTCTTAATATTTAGTTTAGTTAGTTGTCTTTAGCTAGTGCATGCTGCAAGTCCTTTAACGCATTCACTGCCGAGTCTCGGCGTTGTGACCCGCAGGAGCACGTGGCGCCGCCGCCGCCTAGCGGTGGTGCCGACGGAAACGTGCTTCCGGGGCCATGGAATGTAGTTTAAGTAAAGGAACACAAAGACTTAAGACCAAACAAATTATGTTTACACATGTATATTCTGTGATTCCTTTTTTGGATTTCCTAAACAAATAAATTAATAGAAAAAATCACGTCACCTTATTTTGTTTGAACTTGAATGTCACGGTCACGGTTTTGTTTGAACCTGTAAACCTTTCTTTGATTCTTATAGCTATGCTTATCTCCACTAGACATTGTACTCGTAACCGATAAATTGGCACTTTAACTCGCCGACACATACTAAGTAGGTAAGTGTTAGAGGTATTATTAAATATTCGCCGATGTAAGTGCGTCAATGGTTAATCTTGTATTCAAGTGAGCACTTCACAAAGTGATTTGCCATCGCGATTGTTAAAGGTATCTATTGCTAATTTGCAATCAATCATGGTTGTAACGCTTGGATTAATTGTACATTCTACAAACAATAGTCACTTGACTTGTCATGCCACGGGGATGATCGTACTTTATTTTTATACAAGGCTACTTAAAGAACGGTTTTGTTCCACGATCACATTAACCCACACATTATCACAAAGCTCTTTAATATGGCCGTTTAATCTCTATATTGAGAGATAATAAATAATAATAAATTATTTTTTAAACAAGGTTGTTGGTCTCGACAGAGCCTACGCATTTGCTCCCCTTGGAGTCGAGACCGTCTGTGGGGTACCGAGGCTCAACGGGTTTTCAAAAAAATGTTCTGAGCGTCTGGTCGAAGCGACGCGTGACCCGAGAGCTGGTGAGTATCTGGCATAGCGCATCAGCATTGCCATACAGTGGGGCAATGCAGCCAGCGTCTTAGGCACGCTTCCGACTGGTATTGATATGAATCAGTTTAGCTACCTGCAGATTGTTCACCTGTCTAGATAAACCTACCTCTTGTTGTTTTTGTATGATAGATGGTGTGATAAATGGCAATTGATATAAGAACCGTCAGAGTATGTATTCGTTCATTTAATTTATTTATTGCCAGTATGTAAATAGTTTGGTTGCAGGGCCTACCCTATAACGCCATTTTGTGAAAAGGATAGGCATATGATTTCGCGTTCATAGAAACGGGACAGAGCAGATCAGTATAAGTGCTAAAATCAAGTTTTTGCTTATTATCTATTAAATAATAATAATTTTGAAAATCTTAAACACACCGTCTACTTTATATTCTGTTTGTTGACTGTACGAAGTATCAAGGCTTATTTAAAGTATTTATTGAATAGCGACGATTTATTAGATATACAGTTTAAAGCGAACTTTTTACTTAAAGTTTAGGTTAAACTTTTGGTTTTTTTATTAAATTTGTAATCGTGTTTTCGAAAAACTTGCGTTCTAGCATCAATACTTAACTATAACATGTAATGCTTCAGTAGGTATTATGGAAGATATGAACACTGACCCCAAGCGATGTCAGGTATCATCGACTCTTATGAACTAATTATAGCAAAGTTAGTACATGCACTCTGTAAGGCACTGTATGTAAATTGATTGTTATAATCTTTATCATGTACATATATCAGTTACAGTTGTTAACAATAATAGTTGTACCTAGTAGTTCATTTTCACCTAATAAATCGCCAATAAATCGTGGTTGTGACCCAGCTTTTCCCTCTTAGCTATGTTTGAGAGCCGCCCGCCCCGCCGCGCTCGACTTGGGCGGGCGGATCCTGCTCCTCAGTTCACTTGTTGATACGACAGTGGAAACCTGCCTAGCAGTGTTGTAGTGATACCTATTTGATAATGGCTGTAAGAAGGATTGTTTTAAACGCTTTGGTTTCTATGCTATTGCTTGACTGTTAGGGCAATTAATTTTATCTTTCTGATAATAATTCTACATAATTTATCGTTCATTAACCCTTTATTGCCTGGTAACTCGTATTCTTGATACAATATTCGTTATTGATAATGACTAGATATTAAGGAATTTACTAGTAGGTACTGGGATTTCATTTATCTATTTTTCTAGCCAGTAGTATTAAATTGTTGGCGAAAATCCTTTACTTTTATTGAAATGTTAAACAGCAAGATAAAATACGCCCCTACTACCAATCTTTTTGAATTGAAATAACCAATGAGATGAAGATATAAATAACACAGTGATACTTAGTAGTTTTGATATTATAATCAAATAATTATGATGTTCCACGAGTAGGTCACTCAATATAACTTTGGAAAAGTATTGGTCAATTTGTATAAAAACCATCTAATTGATTATTCTGTTGTGTTTCATGGTTTTACATGGTGGTTGTTAATGTTTGCTTGTAAATATCCTGATTTAGTGATTCTATAGCTGTTTAAGAGTAAATGTATACCAGATTCCTCAAATGATTGGTTTCTTTACTCTGACCTGCTTCAGACCCTCAAATCTTACCCATTAGTTCAGACTACTGTTCCTCCTGCTTCTGAGGCTCGTAAAATCAGAAGCAAAGCTCATAATAAAAGTTACTAGAGTTCATAAAAAAATAAACGTAGATAAAGCAAACGTTATGCGTACTAACATTAAACAAACTATACACATAGCAATAGCACACACAAAGAGTGATTTTCTAAATAGGAATGACTATCCGCGTAGCAACACATCATTAGTTGATTAAGTTTTGATCATTTCTTATAACCGTTATCACAACTTCTAATTTAGATTGATTTTATCAATCTAAATTAGAAGTTGTGATAACGGTTACAAGATTGAGGTTTCATATATCGCAAAAAATATTTAATTGGTTTAAATAGATGTTTAGAAAACTGGCACATTTAATTTGCTAAATTTTCAGGCAGCCAAACGAGCACAGGGATATTTACGAGTATGAGGGTTTACTTCTTGAGAAGATAAATGCGATTTACTGAGATTTACCGTCTTATACTTACAGCCACGCTCTTTTGACCTGCACATAAGTGATTACTCCACCATAATGGTCAACTCTACAAATAAAATTGATCAATCGTGATTTTTAACCGTCGGAAAACAAAAGAGAAGAAGGTTCTATGTTCAGTTGCATGTATTTTTTTAATGTGTGCTTTTGTATGGAGAATAATTCCGAGGTGGTCCCATACAAATTATATTCCCTATGAATAAGTATTTTCCCCGAAAAACTTAAAAAAACAATGTAAATACTTTGAAGACGTTTTTTTAGTTTTTTTATAACAATCAATTTATTATAGCAGATCGTGTCGTCACTTAGTTTGACACCTTACGTAGCTCATCACCACAACATAAGCATGCTATTCAATACCTTGATACAAATAAAACAAGATTCAAACTTAGTTTTCCCGAAAAATCCCTCATTTGACATGCAATCAGCGCCCCCGACAGTTTCCAGACAGTTGTGCTAACACACTGTTTGTGTTGCGTTATTTTCGGTGATGCTGGACATCTAACGACTTGGCACTGGAGTGGTTATTTTATGGCCCATGTTCAAGAATTGTATGGTATACTGGCTGCAGCTTACGGCTTCACGTGTGCAATTGCCTGATAATAATTAAGCGTGTTTTAAAACCTAAACAATCTACTGCAAATTCCTAAATAGAGAAAATGGTTTTGGAAGGAACTTCGCTAGCGTGATCAAATTTTCCAAGTGGCGACATCTAGTTTAAATTCGAGTCTAATTTAGTTTCATGTGATGAGTGATGGATGATACATGGGTGAAACTATGACTAAAAATACCTACACCTACCTCTTGTTTACGCCCGTTGCCATGGAAACAGAAAACATGAAAACATTTTTTAACAGTGATTTGCAAATAATTATGTTTTAGATACGTTTTACGGCGCTCGTATCAATTCCTCGCGGATCAAACTTTATGGGACCTCCTTATAATCATCAAAATCTATTAAGTATTGCCAAAGATATCACCAAAATAGTTGTAGCTATTAGTCGTGATTTTTCACAAGAATTTTATTTTTTAAGCTTGACGGGATAAAAACTAATCTCTCGGGAATACATTTTTTCTGTGACCGATTCGGGATTATTCTCTATCTATACGATAGCGAAACAATTTTTAAAATCTGTCCACTATTTACGGAGAAATCGATAAACATTCATAAAAAAACATACAGCTGAACATTGAACCTCCTCTTGCAGTCGGTAAAAAGTAGTGGATGTTATTCCAGTTCCATAACTCAAAAACCTTCTTTGCATAAATAATAATAAATAAATAATGCTGGAAAATCCACACAGCAATATCTAGCCCGAAAGTAAGCAAAGCTTGTATAATGGGTACTAGATAACCTGTTATTGTAAATGGTTTAAAAGCATAGATTTATTGACTGATAGCTTGATTGATTATACGTTTCCTGTCGTGATTGCAATTTATGTTACATTATTCTTGTCAAAATGTTTATAGAAATGAAATAGTTAATTAGACATACAAAATACACGCAGGTAGGTAAATAGATACAATTACTATAACTAAATTTACAATTAAAATATAGAATAAACCAGGGTAAAGTACACTGAGAGGTTATTTAAATACCTACGGTCTAATAGCTAGAACTTTAAAGACACAGTTAAAAACAGTGGGTACTAAGCAGCTCATCCGTGGGTTGGTGGATATAGCGTGTGTATAGAACACAGTATATCTCTTCTGTAGTTGCTGCTTTGCTACAATATCTGTAGGTAGTTTGGACACGAGGGAGCCACAGACATCCATCATTTTAAAACAAAGTTGGAAGAAACAAAGTTATTTCTAAAGAAGTGTTGATATTTTTTTTTAATCGCTAATTCAAGGTGTTCGTGAAAACTGAACAACTGTAGCTGTAGGTATCTTTAGACAATCAGTCATGTTGATAGATGTGTCACCTGTCTGACAAATAACAGGCAAGAAGATAGAATCTTCTGACTATAACATAAGGTTGAAATTAGTGAAATGGACAAACCAGAAATAGCTTTAAAATTCATGGAATTCACAGACCTAAAACTATGTAGACGCGTTAAGGAAAGTCAAAAGTACTATGCACTTTATTATCTTAGTCATAAATTATAGTCATAAGATAAGATATTTTAATATGTATATTTTATTATAATACAACAAACAGACCAATTTCTGTAGCAACAGAGGAGCCTGTTGAAATAAAACAAGATGGTAAACAATGAAAAAAAAATTGGGAGGCAAAATAGAAAATCTCTACCATACATTCCAAGCTCTACTTAACGAATTAATACCAACTCTAAATAACATAACCAAGTAAACAGAGTCATGCAAGGCTTTAGCTCTAACTTTTTAACTTATGCAGGTCTGAATAATTTCTCAAATTATTACTGTGTTTTCTTAACAATTTCTAATTTCAATTGTCGTAAACACTTATAGTATATGAAATTTATTCTCTTAAAGAAAAAGAGCGTATTTCACGAAAGAAGTCAAGTGGCAATTAGTGGAACATTTTTTTTCTACGCTAAGTTCACTAAATTCATTCGATCGCACTGCCGACAGCGCTGTGTCTATATTTCCTTTATATAAATCTTTCGTGAAAATGACTGCTTACCTAATTGAGTTATGAAGTCCCGCGTTCTGGGCATTTTCTATGTGTTACAAAAAAATATCTATGTAGTGTGTATCATATTCTATAATATATCAGATATCTAGTACCCATAACACAAGCTCTGCTTAGCTTGGAGCTAGATAAAACTGTGTGAATTTTCCAGCTTATTATAAATACAATAAATAAATAATGCTGAACAATTCACACAGCATTATCTAGCCCCAAGCTAAGCAGAGCTTGTGTTATGGGTACTAGATAACTGATATTACATTATATAGATAGATATTTTTTATAGTATATAGAAAACGACCAGAACACCTGGAACAAATACCTGCAGATCGTACAAATATTTGTCCCAAGGCGGGAATCTAACCCGCAACCTCCTGCGTCGCAGGCGGATCTTGGCCCAATGCACCACAGAGGTCGTATTGTAAGTTAGGCTATGTTCTAAATGTACAAAATTTTAATGTAGTTTTGGAGATTTTAGGTAACAAACTAAATTCTAATTTCACAAACTTTCGGTACGGTTTTTTCATATTAGTAGGATTATGCAGGAAAGTATTTTCTTCGGTTATTATCTTTGAATCTGATTTAGTGAATCGTAAACTAAACAGCAAGCACATTACGGCGCACTGTAAACATTTTGTAGGCGTTCTATACGCGGAGCATCTTGACTCGTGTTTATTTTTAGTTGTTTTCATACGAGTTACTTCTAATAAATCATAAACTGCTGGTATTGTTACTGAATTATTCTCTCTACGATAACTTTATTAAATTTAATGTACACTGGGTCTTTTCAAAACAAGAGTGGATAAGTGTCTTTTAAACCTTTGTGATACCTTGTCGGCTACATCGTCGCTTTCCTTCAGGTGAGATTGTGGTTAATGGAGGTCTATTGATAAAAATATATAAATTATATAGACAACATACTGTATGTAGAGGTCATTGATCTAATATTGCAGACTGAAACTTTGTTCTTAATAGAGTTGTGAAGGATTCCATGAGCACGAAACCGAACGACGAAATGTGAGGTTTTTTGTATGTTTGGTATTAAGTATTCGTCGTCACTCTTTGGCCGCATTTGAGACAAAAAATTGCAAGGGTTTCTCTCAATGAAAGGCCTTGCCTTTCACGAAACCGCTACAAACAAACGGGCAAGAAAAATAAGTTTGTAAAATTATCGCATTAGCAAGCATAGATCTATTTCTTTTAGGTATATAGTACAAATCTAAAATGCAAACCTTTAGGACTATAAAAAATACATAGATTTAACCTTGACATCACATCTTGATGACTTCTGTGGCGCGGTGGGCGAAGGTCCGCCTGCGACCCAGGAGGCTGCGGGTACAATTTCCGCCTTGGGACAAATATTTGTACGATCTGCAGATATTAGTTCCGGGGGTTCTGGTCGTTTTCTATGTATAGTAAAAAAATATCTTTCTATGTAATGTATTGTACTGTGTATATCAGTTACCTAGTACCCATAATACAAGCTCGGCTTACCTTGATGGGCTAGACAATGCTGTGTGAATTGTCCAGAATTATTTATTTCTTTTATTTATTTCTCTTGCAGCCCAGAAACAAGGAACAAGAGCAAGAGGTCCTCAACTGGATCGCAGATGTCACCGGCGAGCCTCTGCCTTCCGGCGACTACGAGGATATCCTCAAGAACGGAGTCATCCTATGCAAACTCATAAACAAACTATCTCCGGGGTCGGTGAAGAAGATACAGGAGAGGGGAACCAACTTCCAGCTTATGGAGAATATTCAGAGGTAAGTTTCAACCACCCTTACCTTATTACGAAGAAAGCATTTGTAAGTTTGTGAAAAAAATGAGACTATTTTACTTTACTAACTATTAATATATTAATAATTAAGGATTTAGATCGGTTTCATCCTAAATATTAAAAACCTAGAAGTGAAACTGCACTATCTAAAAATATTAATTTGTTACATCCCCTCTTTTAGTAAGCTATTGTAAGAATTCATTGGGCTATTGTATCTATCAATAACGTTATGATTATAACATAGCTTCAGGTTTAAAAGTACCACCAACCATATTCATCCTAACTCATTTATCTTTTTGCTATCAGGTTTTACTTATTGGTTTTCTATATTTTTTCAGGTTCCAAGCAGCGATAAAGAAATACGGAGTACCGGAAGAAGAAATCTTCCAGACTGCTGATCTCTTCGAGAGGCGTAACATTCCTCAAGTCACATTGTGCCTGTACTCCTTAGGAAGAATCGTAAGTAAACCTCAATTCAAAGTTTTAATGGCTAAAATTGGTACTATTAACTATTAGTTGCCTTGTAACATTTTTTGCGGATCAAGACTATTGCAAAGTTCTTTTCAACACATTTTTTAAGTTTAATTTTAATCTGTTCTGTAGTTTGGAACGTGTCTAAATACTACATCAAGTGATGGTCATACTTGAATTGCGTAAATTATGCTGTTTTCTTCTTCTAATTTTGGTCTTGACAAATTTTAATCATTTTCCAGACTCAAAAGCACCCTGAATGGACTGGTCCGCAACTCGGCCCCAAGATGGCGGATAAGAACGAACGCACATTCACAGAAGAACAGCTGAAAGCTCACCAGTCTGAGCTTAACCTCCAAATGGGTTTTAACAAGGGTGCTTCGCAGTCCGGCCATGGTGGTTTTGGCAACACCCGCCATATGTAAAATCAAAACATACATACGCCAATCAGTATTAGGATTTCTTTATCAGTTTCGATTCTATTTTTGTATTTTACTGCTACAAGTTTGCTCTCGCAAAAAAGAAAAGGTTTTCGAATTTAAAACCAATACTTTCAATTCTATTTTTGTAATTTATTGCTTCAAATTATCTCGCACAGGAAAAAAATGCGTTTTGTTAGATATTGCTGCTTTTATTTTTATAAACTGCCAATAACTCAATTTACCACAAAAGTTTATTGATTGATCTTTGTAAACTTGTAGGTTATCAACATAACACTATTTTTGTTAAGTCTTTTTTTATGAATTAATATTAATCTAGCTTGTAAATATTAATTTTATTTTTAATAAACTTGTTTTAAGTTATTACGTTTATATCTTATTATTTAAAATACCAATGCCAAGCGTCCACTAAACTTATAGAAGTAATTTTAGATTTGTTTTCAAACCCAACTTTTTCTTTTTAGCCTAGTTTTTATTTACATCTCCAATAATTTCAAAAGAAATATTTTGTTATGAATTGATATGAACAGCTGTGGCTACAGATTTAGACTTTGAAAGACGTACACAAACGCGTGCACTCAATAAGCCTCCTTCAATGATGGATATTTTTAGCTCTATTGGCTGCGCTTCATTGAGTTAATGAATATGAATGATTCTTATTGAGATATAAAATCTTGAGGATTTATTGATGAGTCTTCAGTAGAATAATTGATCAACATGAATATAAAAATGGTTAGTTAAGGTAGTGCTGTAAGAAAAATCATTGACGTCATATCTCGTTTTGGGGTAGAGTTTAATACAATAAAATAGGTGCTGTATAATAAATATTACAAAATTCATAAACAAAAAATGTCATGATGATGACAATTTTGCTTAGGACCAAGAAAACATTAGAACGGCTGGCACTGAATTTCTTCATACATAGCTAAGAAAAAAAAATACGACCATCACCAATCAACAAAAAAAAATCGACTATCAATTTTTTTAATCAAAATCGATTTTTCCGTTCGGGTTCGGGGTTACGATACGATGCTTGCACTTCCAACAAAGAATCAACATTATCAAATAAATCATGCTGGAAAAATCACACAGCATCATCTACCTCCAAGCTAAGCAGAGCTTTTTTATAATACTAGACTATAGCTCCTGCCCGCGGTTTCGCACGCGTTTTCCCGGGATAAAAAGTAGTCTATGTCCGTCCCCGGGATACCATCTAGGTAACAGAAGACAGAGTTACTTTCGAATTTATAATATTAGTCTGAATTATACATAGAAAACGAAGAAGGATCGATAGATCGTATCAAAAACATGTCCCGAGGTGGGAATCAAACCTGCAACCAGACAGACCTTCATTGACAGGTTGCAGGCAGACCTTCGTCCGGTTTCGTCAAATAATAGAAAGATTTGAAAGAGGCAATGAAAACTTTTAAAATGAAGATAGCGCAGTAACCTCGTAAATCAAATAGTGTGGACATTTTTCAAATCAATTTAAAATGGGTGCATGAGTGCTTGTTCCAAATTTTTGTCATAAATAAAGTTGTTTGTGGTGAGTAGCGATGTTGCCAGATAGTAGTTACCTAGGTCTCAAGCGTTCGGCTTTAAAAATAAGACATAGAAACCTATTTTCTAATCTAGTTATTAGTTTTATTAGTTAGTTATCTAGCCCCACAAGAAGTTTATAAACGCCTTCGATTGTTGAATAGTTGAACTGATCAGTAGGTACTTGCTTAAAATTGAGTACAATTAGGTACTTAAACGTTTTTTACAGAAATTTAAATTTAGTGTTTGTTCTAAACACTAAATGCTAGAGGAACAAAAAAAAAATGTTGACCCTGTTAGTCCTTAGAGTGTCTGTATATTAGTCTTACTTCTGAGACGTCGAACATTTAGCAGATTAAAAAAAAACCTTGGCAGCTCATAAACAACCAAACTTTTTTTTTATGATTTTGCGATTTCATTATTTCTTTTATTCAAAACCAAAACAGATTACTCAAAGTACCTTATTTATTTCTTATGTCCTGTATTATTTCTTAAGACTCCATTAATGCATACAGGACTCTTGGATAATCTAAAAAAAATTGTTGAAAATATTAAACCCATCACAATTATTCACGCTGGCAACACTGTAAAAGCGACAAAGTAGATGATCTCGTAATGTCACGCAATATAATTTATGTTTGAACTGCGTCTCGGCTATTTCCACAAAGACATACAAAGGTTGTTCAACCCATTCATTCTTAAAATTGTCGCCGATATTTTGAGGACTTTTACATGAGTTTTGTTATTTTTTCTAACATATTATGATGATGATCATCATCAGTGTATAGCGCCCGGTGGCTAGGTGGATTGATGATCTGCAAAGAGATGATGGATACGACAAGCTTAAGACAGTGCATTAGTCAATCAGGGGAGGCATTAAGACCAGCAGACGGCAGCAGTGGATTAGCATTTACTATATATTAAAGAGCCCTAGCTCTTGTCAGTGCAATGCTGAAATTTCCATTTTTCTAGTATTAAGTATGTATATGTACTCTAACTAACTGATGACGGGGCTAGCGTACACAAATAATATTATCATTGATGCAACCCAAATAAATGTGGACCAAAATAACAACACGGGGCTAGCACATATAAATAATATTATCATCGATTAAATGTAAGTAAACCAAATACATATTTATGGGCCCTAATAGCAACCTGGTGGACGAAAGTCGATTTCACAGAAGAGCTAGGAAGATGGCATTTGTTGGATTTATTTAAGAAGAGATTATTGGTGTGACAGGTGGTGCACAGAACCGGACAGAATGTCGCAAGAGAGAGAACATAGTCGTATTTATTCTTACAGCAGTTATTTATAATACAAACAGAAAATACATAAGTGCATAAAAATAAAAGTTAGTGGCACCTGCCTTTAAGAAAGGAACAGAGCACTAAACCGTCAAGTGTAGATTAACAAAAGGGAGGTCTTTGCTATATACAATGCCTAAAATAAATAGAATAAAACGATTACAGAGGCATTAAAAAAAGCTTATATAGGTATCACAAACATTGCGATGGATTTTAGAAATTTCCTTTGCTAAACGGAATAATAAGTAGGTGGCGGCGCTAGTTTCGTTGGGGTATGCGCCGTGAGAACGAGGGAACAGACAGTGCACCTGTGTTTGCGCGCACTATGTGCACTATAACTATGTTCTGCGCACCTGGCTAGTAAGGGAATCATTATAATAATCAAATATACATAAGGTATAGGATAATCATACGTTAAAGTGGAAACGAGAAGCAAGTATTAATATAATGTTTACATTTGCTTACTAGGTCAAGTAAGTACTAACCTGTTTGGAACTATAAAATAACCACTAACTTGTGGTTTTCTTGGCATTGGTTTTAATGGTGACGGCCTACTTTGTTGAATATTTTCCTCTTTTGGTGATTTATCTCACTAAATCGGGCGAAGCAGGCCATGGTTGGCCATTTACGAATTTCAACAACTTTAGTCTAGAATTTAAGTTCGAAAACACGATTTATGCCATATTCGTCCCTAAGAAGTTCGGCCCACATGACAAAATCTGCTTTCGTCCCACATTGTATGCCATATTCGGCCCGCAATAAATTTAACTTCAAAAAATCTTATTTCGTCCTACTTTTCAGCTCCATATTCGGCCCACGGTTTTTAACACACCTAGTTGGTCCTACAATGACTGTAGATTAGGTACACTTATTTTTGAAAAGTGTCTCCATTAGAATATATTGTGCCATAAACCACAAAAAAATACAATAATTTTATTTAATCGATAAGTGGCAAAAATTGTATTGAATATTTACATTTTCAGGTTTCACGTGTGATTTGACGAAAACGCTAGACGTAGTGGATGGCGTATGGCTCTAGGGTTATATGACTTTATTTGGTTGTTTAGGTAGTGACCTAAGCAATGCGCTGATGTTGCTGATGACAGTTGATACTCTTTAGTTTACGTACTCAGCCGTACGATGTAATAACATTATTGCGTCTACTATTTCATGATGTTAAAAACAGATTAAAAATACTGAAAACTTGGAATTGAATTTGCAAATTGAATTGAATTTTAAGCATGGTAATTAAAATAAGTATAAGGAACATTTTACATGTTGCGATTATCTCAAATTATTTTCAAATTAAAAGATAATAAGCAAAAACTTGATTTTTGGGCTTGCGTTGCTATGCCCTGTCCCGCTCCTATGAACGATGCCCTGTCCCGCTCCAATGAACGCGAAATCCTATGTCTATCCTTTTCACAAAATGGCGTCGTATCCCCTTAAGTCCGTTCCGTATAGTCGTGAAAAGGTTAACAGACAGACAGAGTAACATTCGAATTTACCTATAATATTAGTACCTATGGATAGACTGCTGTATACCGTTAGATAGATAGATAGATAGATAATTCTTTATTGTACCACACAAACACAGAAAACAGTACAGAAATAAAAAGTTACAAGATGAAGTACAAAGGCGGCCTTATCGCTATGAGCGATCTCTTCCAGGCAACCTTGGGATGGACTGGACAAGTTAGAACAAAAAAGACGGTGGCACTTGAAAAAAAGAAATTATAAAAACCATATACCGTTAGTAGGTTTCAAATGATGATGATTATAATTTACAACATAGCACAAAGTTTACGAGTGCTCCAGTATATTCCATCGTACAATGTTTATTTTGAACAGAAGCCAAGTCAAGACGAATGGTGTCTCATGGACCTTGACATTAGTTGGTATATTTATATTTGTACCTACTCTAATTAGTTGTAATAACAAGGTAATTATACAAGGCTGAAAGATTACAGCGGTTCCCGTTTTTGTTTGGCTAAATTTGTTAGGTGATAAACTTCAGGCGATTCCTCGAGCCAAACTAGGGCCGCCACCTATTTTTATCTTATTATTTCGTTGAATAAAAGTAATTTCAAAATTTTCAATGGGCGGTTTGTGATACTTATTTTAGGCTTTTTTTTAATGCCTCTGTAATAGTTTTATTATGGAAAGCTTAGGCAGAAATGCGTTAATAGAGTTCGGTGGCCACAAAGTGCAACTTCGTATCTCTGTCTAAACTATACAAAATAAAAATATTAATAAGGCATTAAAAAAGCTTTTAAAAGGTATCACAAACAGCCCATTGAAAATTTTGAAATAGAGATAGATAGAAAATGCTTTATTGCACACATAACTTAAAAATAAAATTGAAATGAATTAAATTGAATTGAAATTACCTTTGTTCAACGAAATAATAAGATAAAATAGGTGACGGCGCTAGTTTGGCTCGGGGAATTGCCTTAAATCATTACCGGTACAATTTAGCACAGGACTCCTTTCTCGATTTTTATCAAACTCATTTCGGTCTCAGTTTTGGATTTGGCCATCCACTCTCTTATCAAAGAGCCAACCTGTATTCTATCTCTGTCCATACAAATCCATCTAGTAATTAATTTTGTCTGGCTGTATGCCTGTTACCTTTTTCACGACTAATTCGACCAAATGGATCTAAATGATCAAGACAAGATTATATGCTGGGAAAGGACTAGTGCTCCGTTCTTTCGCATGTGAAGTCGTGAGCAGAAACTCCTAAAGAACCTATATTTAAGGGGGCATTCACACAACAGCCGTTTTACAGAATCCATTTTTTTCCGTGATGGCGTATGTAGTTGTAGGAGCGAGTTCACACACCCGACAGTATTCCGGATTCAGTAAACGATTGTTTCAAGCAGCGAAGGACTGCGGTCAAACGGTCCTGTAAAAACGGATTCGCTGTGTGAACGCCCTAAGAAAATAGTTAAGCTATGTCCAATAATGTCAGACATAGAAACAATACAGCCTCTTTAAACTATTACAACATCATCTGGTGAATGGGTTACTCCTTTACCTTCCTAATACAATGGACATGAAATATAGCCATAGGCTATAGTGGCGTAGCACAAGGATTTAGCAAATGCATTGAGCAAGGCATAGATGACCCGATAAACTTAGGTAAGTAGGTAGTACCTTACGATCATGAGGTTGTGCAAAATTTGCTTTACCGTGAAAACTCTAGAGCGACATTGTTGGAGTGGTACCTACATAGGGGCCGAATTCTGCGAACCAATCGCTTTACTACGAAAATGGTTTCGTCCATCACCCATCCATCACCTATAGATGAAAGAAATTCTACATAGTGCATGCGGAGCTCTTTGCACTGAGATATTGATAGAATGGCAACCTTACGCCCGAATATTCATCAAACGCAACTCTGATTTAAGCACGTCTAAAGTCACGATTGCCCTTGTAGCGACATATTGACCCGCCTAAAAGTCGCTAGAAGTCACTATAATTTTTTTTCTCGCTAAATGTGGAATTTTGTCCGCTAAACATTCATAAAATCCTCTAGTTCTAGTAACGGCAACACTGTCTAAAGTCACGATTTTTTGACTGATTTCAATAAAAATCTACAAAAAATTCGTCACTTAAGACGTGCTTAAATCTGAGATGCATTTAAGTCACTTTTGACGCGCGTCTCTCCATCTATAGTGGCTTTCATCGAAGGTTAAATGCCAAATGCGTAGGAAATCCTGAGGCGAATAATTCGCCTGAGTTTATCGCCCAAGGCGATACCATTGTTTGTTATGGTGGAGCTATTAGTTTAGTGGAATTATTTAATCCTGGTCGTCAATTCAAGCGACCCACTCTGCCACTCTGTCAACTTATATAAGTCCGATTCGAATCTTTACATATTCTAAATATCCCTTCGGTAGAAGTAGCCTAGCCGTGCGAGATCGATTTAAAAAATAAGGGATGGTAAATCATATTTTTTTCTTATTAGTACCTACCTATACGAACCACCTATACGTTATTTATTAGTGACGGAAAATACGGACCTTGCAGCTTTTGCGTCAATCGGATAAGTAGGTGTTAAACCTCGGGCAGACAAGGTTTAACAGGTTTAATTGTCATTTCATTGCACTTAACTTAAAGATCTATGACGTTTAGCAAACGTTTAGCAGACTGCTCTAAATAAGAGTAATAAATGTAAGAAGAAGAAGACTAATTTACCTAACATCATCTCTACAAACGATAACTTTTTCGTTTCGCAGTAGTCCACCCAGCTCGAGATATTGTGACAAAATTCATCAGGCGTTAATACGTACGAATGTTGAAAGATAATGTATGTTTTTACTCATGTCATGTTAATATCGCATTCTCGACTAAGTGCTTAGCGCAGAGCAAAGCTTGCGAAATTACAAGGAAACTCTACCACATAAATACAATTACTTTTCTCAACAATTTATTAGCACATTAATAACAGACAAAAGCGTTAAATAATTTTAGATCTTGTTGAATCATTAACTTTAATTTATTTGAGAAAATTTACTATGTGTATTAAAAACTGTCTGTATGTTATTCTTTTAAGAGCACTTAACGCAATGGTTTTAAATCACTGCAAAATATATCTACCTACTCAGTATGTGGTTTGGTCCCAAAGTCCCAACCTACGTATACATTATTTCAAATAAAATAAATTAAGAGGAAATAATTTATTATTTATTTAGAGGAAAAGGTTTGAAAAGCATCATCGTCAGCCTTTATTAATCAAATGTTGGTCATAAAATGAACATGGTCATAGAATTAGTTCATTAATAAACTCGGAGGCCTATATGGTACCTGGCCTGCATCAGAATAAAAATTGTAGGTTCAAACCTACTGCAAAACAATTAAGAGTATATACAATTATTACCACATGCTTTGTTGAACGAGGAATTGATGTTACGGAACGAATGTAACAGTTAATTGCATGTCAAGCCACAGACAACGAACACTTAGTATGAAACCTACCACAGAATATGCAACAGTTTGTAGGGACCATCGCAATTAAAAGTGTTCTAGTTCAAATCGTATGCAAGTCTAAAAAGGCGGTCACTTTCTTTGCTCGTCCTTGTACTAAAATCGGAAGTAATTTTAGGGTTCCCTTTCAAATAATTTTAAGGTTCCTTTTGAAGTCCCAGAAGGATAAATAAAATATGTTTGTGTGTAATCTGTCTCTTTAATATATCTTATTGAGTATTAGTTTAAGGTAAGGGTTCTCATAGGAAAGGCAAAATGTTACAACCTCTGATTCTTGGCGGGATTCTAAAGCCTGTTTAATTTTATCATAGAGCATTATTATCTACCTGAATACTATTCTTGTATATATGTTCTTGTATATATAGTAGGCAACAGAGACCTGTGTCACTCAGTCAATAAAATGTGACCCATGAACCCGCATTCAAATCTGACTCAAAACATTACATAACATCACACACCTAATTCCCTTTCAAATAATTTTTGGGTTCCTTTTGAAGTCCCAGAAGGATAAAATATGTTTGTGTATCTATAATCTGTCTCTATATCATATCATATTGTGTAGTATCTTAAGTTAAGGGTTTCATGGGAAAGGCCTCAAAATGTTACGACCTCTGGTTCTTTACGGGATTCTAATGTCTTACTTATCTACCTGAATATTAGATAATAATGCTATATGATATAATAAGCGCCAAAGATGCTTATCAGGGATGGCCTTAGACTACTAAGATAGCCGTACTATGGTGTACCATAGTACGCTTTACTGACGTCCTTTTCTTAGTACACTAAGAAAAGTGTTTTCATACATTGACCATCACTTTTCAGGTCAAAATGGTATCTAACTGCAATCTAGATTAAATTTAATTTGTATAGTAGGCAACAGTGACCTGTGTCACTCAGTCAATAAAATGTGACCCATGAACCCGCGTTCAAATCCGACTCAAAACATTACATAACTTCACACACTTAATTCAATTTGACAAATATTTACATGATATTGGCAAGAATAGCTTGAGCAACTAAAGTTCAAGCTTTATTTACTCAGTTCACAATTGCAAGCCCCCCTCCTTTATGCTCAGCAGGCAGCCGGAGACAGGCAAAGTCGTTTTAGTATCAGCCCAACACATCACTGTTCAGGCCAATCCTGACTAGCTATTGCAACTAAAATGCAATTCAAATTCTTAGTACTGATCTCTGTGCTTCATTGTACCGCAGCGGAATATTTTAAGACGAAACGTGAGTCCTATTTTTATTAATGCCCCAGTTTTGGAGAGATTGACCCGATTGTGTTAATTATGAGATAAACAGATGGTTTGGTTGATGGTTTTGCAATGGAGTTGCATAAATCTGCAGACATTATATCATGGATTTGTAAGAGCATTTCTTGTTGTGTTTTTTTTGTCTGCGATATGATGTCGCAGTCTTGTTTGCGATGCAATGTAAGAATTGCAAGAACGGTCAACATTCTTATAAATATATATTTCTTATATTCCTATACAAGTACATATAATTTATTGCTAGGCGTGGGTCATGTTTTCGAGTGTTTCTATGTGGTTCACAGACACTGTTTATTATAAAACCATATATCAGAATAACTTTAGCGATTTTAATGAATAAACTATTAAAATACTCTGTTCTTTGTGTTCTTGGCTACATTTTGTAGATTTTCGTCCTCTAATTTGGTGAAAAAAACGTGAAAAAGTGATTGTGTTTTACATTATTTATTTAAATGGTAGGTATAGTAAACGCAAATCGTAGGTATATAGATACCAAGATATTTTATCCCTTGTTATCTTAACACATCAAGGTTGTCTGGGAGAAATCGCTCTCAGCTATTTAGTCGCATTTTGTACTTTTATCAGTGTTCATTTTTAGTTCACTAAAGTGTTACCTAATTCATTCGTTTACATTATTTATTACATTAGTTTAGTTTTACCAATCTTCGTTATTATAACTTAACTTTATTGCCAACCCATATTTTAGCTTCTTCTTTTCTTTCGAGTAGCAAGAGCCAGCGTGTTATTTTATTTTTACCGACTTCAAGGATTCTTCATTCGGTTGTATGTATTTTTTCTGTGTTCATCGATTTCTCCATCAATTATGGACCGATTGTGATAATTATTTTTTTATTATATAGAAAATTATCCTGAATTGGTTCTTAACAAAAAAATTCCCAAGACAATATCCCGTCAAGCTCTAAACCAAAATAATACTTATGACAAATCAAGACTAGCTACAACAATTTTGGTGATATCTTCACCAATTCTTAATACATTTTGATGAGTATATAAGTTTCTTTTAGGATACTATAGGTAAAGGTGTGTAGGTTAATTTTAAATTTGTTGATTTTGTTTGGTTCTATAAACGTTTGGTCCTCGAGAAATTAATATGTGTGAAACGTATCTAAAACATGACAATTTTCACACTCGATAACAAATAGTTTCCTTGGTAATGGGCGTAAACAAGAGGTGTTTTCATCCGTCGTTTCATACATCATTTATCACATCAAACTTAATAAGACGCGAATTTTAACTAGATGTCGCCACTTGAAAAATTATAGATCGCGCTGTCGAAGTGTTCTTTCCAAACCCATTTTCACTATTTAGGAATATGGAGTCGGCTTATTGTTTTTTAAATACGCCAAATTATATTTATTTTATTTGTCTATGGCTGTCTTTACTTACAAAATGAATAGATGATATTAGGATATGGACGGTTTATTATGGAATTAGGAATAGCTACGCGAGCACTACCTAGAGTTTCTTTCATTTAAGGATTCTTATTGACGATTCTCCGGCGATACCATTGCCATAGTAAAGCAATTGATTAACAGAATTGGGATCCAGGTTGCAAAATCAGAGTTTTGTGTCATTGTTGTATCGACGACGGATTAAATCGTCTTTTATTTACCTTTGTCGTGTTGTGTTTTCAGCTAGTTTTAGCTGAGTGTTGGTTTGTGCTATGTTACCTAGGTAACGATTCCAGTATTCTCCCTAAGGGTACCTACATACTATGCGGTTAGCCGGAATGCGGTCAGCCGTCCGGCTTTCCGTAGCAGGCGGATGTGATTACATATTATACTGATCGCAGCTGCAGCGCTTCGAGTGACTAGCTAGAGAGGTTGGTCGGCTGCCGTATCGCAGTGCGTATTAAAACTATTTTCTCGTACATATTTTTGACTAGCAGCGCCTCGCGGTTTCACCCGCGTAGTTCCCGTTCCCGAAAGAATTCCGGGATAAAAAGTAGCCTATGTTCCATTCCAGACTATAATCGATCTCTGTGCCAAATTTCATCCAGATCCGTTCAGCCGTTCTGGCGTGATTGAGTAACAAACATCCATCCATCTATCTATCCATCCATCCATCCAAACTTTGACATTATAATATTAGTGGGATTCCGGCCAACCGGACAGCTGACCGCAGTCCGGCTAACCGCAAAGAGCGTAAGGTTCATTAAAAGGGGGAATTCTGGAATTTGATATTTAAATTCCAGTTTTCCCCATAGATTAAAATTTTCAGGGGAGTTTTCGAATTTTGTAAAATTATCTTTTGCCTTGAGCTCCCTAGATTGCGATGCGACCCTTACTTTCATGGCTCAAGATGCACATGTCCATCTGCAGGTCCTTACACTGGTGGTGGCGCGTGCACCTGCGTTTTGAATAAGCCTAGACAGGTTTGGTCTCTTACAGCATTTCCTCTTACCGATATCGTACCTAGAATTGTGTTCGTTAGAACTGGCCGGCAGAATCGTCTTAGCATTTCCCGGGTTTGGATGAAATCCGTTAGTTTAGGGTTTTGTTTAAATCACACACTTTTTATACAGGGTTATTGGTAATTCTATGACACTGCGATAGTCAGCATTTTGGTGTCAACTGTGAGCTTCTATTAAGTTTCAATAAACAAATTTCCTGCCCATCGTAATTCTACAAGTTGGTATTGGTAGTTGGTTTTTCCTCCATTCAGTAATTATTCTTGAGAGTGGTTTTATTTGAAATTAAGCTAAAAACGGCTCAACCCTGTATTAGATTGTATCAGTGGATGCAGGAGTGGGTCTTTAGCAATTAATTGGGCCCCATGAACGTTTTTTTTTTCATTTTATATCAGAGATAATGCACCATTTTTTTATTCAAGCCTGGCGTCCTTAAAACCGTGGTTGTGATGCCGGCAGAACGTGCAATTCACGCACTCATCAATGAATTACCAATAACCCTGTATAAAAATCATGTTATTGAGCTCTAGGCCCCTAGCGGTGGTTTGTCATCATATCTTACGGTTTTTACTTATTTTGTTTTTGATTGCTTAAATCTTTATTAACTAACTACCCAAATTATACCAGATCAGTCAACGACTAGGCGTCTTGAGAAATCGGTTTTCTTGAAACTCTGCTATGTATTTTTAGCTCGGTTCATAAATCTTCCGACAGCTCCAAAGTAAACACTATTGACGTTCATCCGTTGGTTCGTCCGACTACTTTTATTTTAATAAAGCTCTTAATTTCTGTAACCAGCTGGCAGCTGGTCTATTCACGTGCATTTGTGAGTGTATCACTCATATGAAGGTAATACTTTACCGCTCATTGTTTTGATTGTTAAGGTTCCGTACACAAAGGGTGAAAACGGTACCTTAATACTGGGATAAAACTTTTGAAATTATCATGGTTATTATCATAAAAGTAATTTGTAACGGGATATCTACCATGATTTGATTTTTGAGTTCTCCTATATTTCGGCACAGTTTAATGCGTCATGAATTGATCACGGAACAACTAAAATAAAGTAACTGCGAGTTGGTTTTTAATACTTATTGGCAGACATATCGACCATACCTAATTACTGAGCTTATTTTTCAGAATAATGAATTTTAAAGAGTATAACTATTGACAAATACGAATAATATTAAATCAATAATATTGTTATATACGTCGGCAACGTCCATACCAAGTTGAACAACGATCACTTAGCCACAGAACCTGTGGCTAAGGAGTGCGCAGACTTGTGGCCCTGTATTGCATCCAATGCTAGTTCTATAGCCTAAATATTATATTGTTATTATTAAGACTTATGCAACGTTGGGCGCGGTCAGCACTTGGATGGGTGACGGTGTCATCTTGGCTTTTTTGCAATTCATCAAAAAATATGTTTTAGGATTTATTTTGTTTCTTTTGCGAAAGTATAACTTTTAAGTATTGTACGGAACCCGGCGCGCGCGAGTCGACTCGCACTTGGCCGGATTATATTTTATTCGTAAACAGAATGCGACCAATAAGCGACGAAAATAGTATGACTGATGATGATATTGAACAAGGTGACCTGAACGAAAAAGTCAGTATCATTAAAATTGAGCTGAAATTGCCTACTGTTGTATTTTACGATGCATTATGTTTAAGTACTTACTCATGTTTCAAACTTTTTTCTCTCTTATTCCAAAACTGTAAAAAAACTGTTAGTTCTGAAGAAACTTAAAAAAAGTTTCCCGGTGGCTGCCGTCTACTCGACTTGGCAGGGCTAACCGTGGCCTCTGTTCCTACAGAAGGTTAAGAACGGACATAGGTACTGTAAGAAAATAAATAAATTCCAAAAAAAAATCGCTTTCGGCAGAACTCGAACCTACGCCCTACCCTCAGTACGGGTGTACTGAAATTCATACCGTTTTTTAAAATGTTTGGGAACTTTCATAATTTCTAAGAAATTACCCAGAGTGCGAGGACTTTTTAATACAAAAACCATAGATACTGTAAAGTCAAAATTTATACACACAAAGTAAACACAGTAGGTTCTTAAACACACAGTAGGTACTTAAGGGAAAAAAACGTTGATTAAAATAATTTATGAACATAAAATAAAATATTCAATGCGTGTCGGTCGTCTGATACTTTACCCAGGTAGAGTACCTATACCTTTACGATTTCCACTTTCACGGATTTTTTCCGTCCATTATGTTGTATCTAGTGCTATACATGTATATGTGTCAGTCAGAGCCTTGAAGTGCCACCAATGGGTTGGGTTGGGTACTTTAGTTTCTTGGGCAACAGCGTCCAGCCTTGATATTCGAGTTATTTTGTGCAATATACTCCTAAGTACCAAAGGAGAAAATGGTAAACAAAGAATGTCTTAGTCCTATCCAAGATTTGTTTATTCATAGTTTACACAATTTTGCCTTGAAACAGTTTGACACATTGTAGCTACCTACTTTTAACCGACTTCGAAAAAAGAAGGAGGCTATACGTTCGGCTGTATGCTCGTTTTTATGTATTTGAGCATACATATATTTTTTTCATAAGCTTACCCATATAATTTCAAAAAAAAATGACCGATAGATTGTCCGAAAAAATCAGAAAATTATACATTCCTCGCCTAGTTTTTCCAATTTCCCATCTAATTTTTTTAGGGTCTATGCCGTACTATTATTCATTCCAACCATTCTTTCCCAAGAGATATTTTAACAAACACCTACAATTCTGAAGATGACACAATCTCACTTCCAGAAGTAGGACTTGATGACTTAGTTTGTGTCACATTGTGGGAAAATTCTCACGGAATGCAAGAAAATGTCACGTAATGGAAAAATTGTGCCCTATGTTCTTATACCTGCATGCGTGAATAACACAAGAAAATGAGCTAGGCGCTTTAGTACTATGCACGCACATAATGAATTTATGAGTCCAGTTTTAGTTCCATTATTTACCCAATAGGTACTAATTGTAACTCAGAACCATGTTCCGGTTAAAGTTTTGTTCTAAAACTGTGCAGTTCAAAGTACTCCATAAAAACAATTCTATCTCTTTCTTCTGAGCATTATTATCCTTAGCTGATCTTGTCTTGTCTGCCTTTCTCATTTACCTACTCTTTCGTCAATCATCTCAGGCAATGTTTTTCGTCTGTCTGCTTCTGTCTCCTTAAATTGATAAATTTATTATAAAAAAATGCTAGCCCCATTATGAAGAAGTATTTAGTAATATTTAAATAGTTAGTATTTAAATAATATTTGGGTGATTTCTATTGATCCAGTTTATTTTTATTTTCAGCGAATTTCGTGAAAACTTGTTCGAAAAGTGACCCAGAATTTGATGACTGCTCACGAGACGCTGTTCAGAATCTATTCAATGCTTTGGGACCAGGTATTTGTTTTTAATTTTATTTATTGTGCGAGATGCACTAAGGGCCATGGAGCGAGCCATGCTCAGCATCAAAGTTTAAGATAGAGTACGCAATACCGAGATCCGACGTCGGAAGAAATTTTGCGACGTTAAGGACAGAGCGATAGACCTCAAACGAAGATGGGCGGACAACTCGTCGACGACGTGGTGATGGCCGGTGGGCAAAAGTTGTAATCGAGAGGTGGCCAGGATCGAGTTTAAAAAAGTGTCATGGACGTCCAAAAGTGCGTTGGGTTAAAACCATTATCAAAGTCAATGTGCACACCTGGGTGCGAAAGGAACAGGACAAAGGAGGCTGGCAAATATCAAAAGAGGCCTATACCGAGTAGTGGATTACATAAGGGCTGCTAAGAAGATGATGATGCACCTAAGTTACTTTAGAAACGAAAGTAATTTGTTTTATAACTTCCTTGTCCTTGATTGAACTAAATCCGATTTGTTTTCAAAAATAATTTGATTTGCATTAAAATCGATTATACCTTAATTATCAGTAAAGTTACCACAGCTTCCATTAAATAGGTCAAAATTAGTTTGACAGACCGGCGCTTACCGTCCTAATTACCTACCGGAATGTTATCTAGTTCTATGTTAGCTTGGTACTAGTAGAGTAAGCTATCTAAGAGATGCTGTTTGCCTAGTTGTGCAACGACCTCAGCTGTTCGGGTCGCTGTGTAATAACATACCTACCTCTTGGCAATTCTGCGGCCCTGGTACCTGGGTGTCAACTGGACACAAGGACACTCAACTTTGCGATTAAAATAACGATGATCCATTTTCATTGTGGATTCTTTAGTTTATTGATCTTTTATTAGGTACTTAAATTAGGTACCCTGAATAAAATTTCAATGTTCAGATAAAGAGAAAAGGTGCTTTTGCTTATCTATCGCGATGAATTTAAAAACTGCTATTGCTAGTTTGATCTTAGACAATAAAATTCAGTAGATTGTCTAAGAGTTTGATAGATTAATGACGTGATACCTACATAATAGATTCAGACAACTTATTAAATGCATTTAACAAAAATGATTATAGTTGACTGGTAGGTGCACAAGTCGCTGGGCTAGTCACATAGCCTCATTACGAAACATTTTGTACATAACTTGCGGAAAGCGAAAGCGCTATTTCTTCACCACACTCATTCGACCCAGCCAAGTATCAAATGAGATACCAATGAATACGTTTCCTTTCATTCCAGGTCTTCCAGAAATCGATTTACCCCCGTTGGATCCACTCAAAATTCCCAAAATTAGAATTCTTCAAGGTGAAGGACCGGTAAACATCAATGCTGCTTTGGATGACGTCACTGTGACGGGTTTTGGCAAAACCGAAGTGTTGGTAAGCCAGTAAGTATCGCCTCCTGATAACTTATGATCGCCTGGTACATCGCCCAACTGTTCGATCGACTGAGTCGGGGAGCATAGGTATTCTCGTACGACAAACATTCGATAAATTTATATCGATGGCGCACAATGAGTAAAATGTTTCATAAAAAGGCTCAACAAAAATCAGGCACAGAGAAACTACAAGTACAAACAAAGGGCCCATCATGAAACCTCTATATTGAATATTCGAAAATCCTGAACATGTTGTGTAGCTCGATTTGCCTTTTAGTTCTATTGACTTCACATTCCCTCATTATCTTAATGATGATTAAGTACCAAATTATCGAGTTAAGATCATATTTCTTTATGACTTTTGCTATGTTCAAAATAATCATTTAGTGTTTCAATTGTAAATGCTAGTTTTAATTAAATTCTATTATTTGATTGTAATTTTCTTTGATAGTAAAGATTTACTTTGTTAATTTTTCAGAGTTGATGGAAAAACATACGACTTTTACACAAAAGTGCGCGTCCCAAAAATTAGGATCGAAGGCACTTACGACTTGAAAGGAAAGATTCTGTTAATCCCTCTTGTCGGCCGAGGTGTCTGCTGGTTTGAACCTAGTTTGTATCGTTCTAAATAGTTCTAATATTTTAGAATAGTTTCTTGTTACCTTGTTTTCTATTAAGTAATATTGATTTCTTATCGTAAGAGCATACCGAAAGCACATCACACTGAGTGGTTTTTTTTCTTCATTTTGATGATTTAGTTTTACTGTATTTTACTCATCTCTTTTTTCTAGTCGAAGTAAATCAAAATAAGCTTCTGTTATTTCACATAATCTTTTTATTTTCAGGAAACATGACTATCGATATCGTTAGTGAGGTGAAACTGTACATTAAGGACGATATTACATTTTTCAATGTGACTACAGCACACGTGAAATACAACATCGGTGGCCTGAGATTACGAATGAACAATTTATTCGACGGAATCGAATCTTTAGGTAAGAAGTTGGTGTTAATGATTGATTACAAACCAACGTAAGAGACTTCTTCTTTTTTCTGAAAATCATACAAGTTTCGAACAAGTAGCGCCATCTGCTGAGAAGTAGCGTTACGAAATAATAAACACCGTCGTCGCTGAGTGAGTCAGTTGCACACAGTCAAGCTAATTCCACTCACACAATTACCAGTTAGTTCTTCCGAACCGGTAAAGGTCGCGCTACAGTAGTATCAGATTATTTTTACGTTCCTCTCTTTTCTGCTTATGCTCGCCTGGTACAAACGTGATACAAATTGCAACGTTGAGACGCTATGGAACGTCGTCAGACGTTTGACAACCACTTCTCGCTATTGTTTGATGCTTGCGAATTTTTTTCGCATGCTCGTGTCGTTTTGCGTCACATCACAATCGTTTCGTCATTATCGTCATAACATTTTTTTATTCTTTGCTTTATGTACAACTAGGAAGTTTAGGTACATTTTGAATGATAATTTTATTCTGTTCTATCTATGAGTCATCTGTTTCAACTTGGTTGTATTGTATTGATTACAGTACCTACTGTTTCATAGATAAATAGTTACTGTTTAAATTTTGGTTCTTGTCAGATTCTGCTTAAACATAGGCATTTTTTTTATATAAGTACATTAGTCTATTCTCTATTGAGTTGGTTTATCAGTTAATAGATCCATAATCTACCTCACAGTACCTTACAATTTATATTATAAATAGTACGACAAGATCTAGGTACCTACTCAAACGATTTATAAATTAATGGCAGGAATTTACAATGAAATGCGAAGATCCATCTGTTTTGATATTTATAGAATTGGATAATATCTTTCCTCAACAATGGGACTTTCATAATTAGTGATTTCTATTTTCAGAGGAAAGTACAAACGCATACCTCAACGCAAACTGGCGCCCTGTTTCCGAATCCCTCCGACCGATCCTCTCAAAGACCATCGAAGATATTCTCCTTGGCTTTATGCAACAGCTGTTCCACAACCTACCTGGCCACTACCTGATAGGGGACCTCAAACAATTGCCGAGCAAAAAGCAGGACACAACGATACATTAAATAGTTTTACTAGAGATTTTAAGTTAGTAAGCGTTGATTAGTTTGATAATATTGAAGGTGAAAAAGACAAAGGTCTAGACTTATATAATATATTAAGGTACATATATAGGTAATTATTTAGATACTAATTTCTGAATATCTGGATTCCTATAACAAAAATTAAGATCAGATTTTCTATTACATGAGTTTAAACTCTTGTAGATAAAAAAACCTTGCTAGGAAGTGGCTTAGCTAATGTATGTATCTGGTAGGTAGGTACGTAAGTTTTAGGAAGTAGTGCCTAAGGAATAAGTGATAAGAAGCCAACAACAGAGTATCTAAATAATTTTATTTACACAATCGACGAATATGCGTTCATGAATTTAAAATAAGCTGAATTCGCTTAAAATTTGATTTATAAGAATCCGACTGATAATGAAAATGTACCTAAACAATGATATAGATACCTATATAAATAAAACTTAAAAAAAAACTAAAGACCTCGCTGTTTTCTTTGAAAAATTTAGAATTTCCAGTTACTATATCCAGAGTGATTGAAGATAGTTTTGTCAAGGTGCCAAAAAATGCCAGTGACTGAGGAGAATGTTTACCTGATATTCCAGGTAGGCTAAGTTTAAATAAATCGGTAATGGAAGAAGAATTTCAGCAATTATTATTATTTAGTGAAAACGTTTAAAACATATATAGTTACCTGTAGTTGTATGTATCTTTGTGAGCAATAACAGTCTGAAATACTAAAGTACGACTTTGAACCATGAGTCACACTCGTATCAACAAAGATGAAAATAAATTCACGAATATCAAGGAGAAAAAGTTTTGCTAATAACACAGATCATTGTATAACCATGAAGAAATCTTTGTGTCCTAAATAGATAAAGGTCCTAAATAGATAAAGGTCCTAATAAAGATTTATTATCATTAAAGTCAGTCATTGTAATAGGTAAATCTGTAATTTGACTATCATAAATCACATTTCTCAAAGTTCTTACCTGCCAAATAGGACGTCCAGGCATTTTATTAGGTTCCAAAAAATGTCACAACACAAAACACGAGTTCACACTTCGCGTGGCTGCCACTAGATGGCTCTCTTACAAAAGTTGAGAACAAAATAAGCGTTACTCCTTCATAATAACGTGTTTTATACATCGGCAAAGCTATTGGCGTAAATACCGATGTGTGTGAGGGAACAAGACGCAGAGACGATCGACAGAAATATCCCTTACGCAGTTGGTGAAAATTATTGGGAAAATTTTAGTAGTAAGAACTTAATGGACTGGATAGAGTCGTTTGCTGGTGCATTTGTTGGCAGACCACAATCAAATCAAGGAACTATATTTTAAGACTTCGATAATAATCATAAACAAAGTTTGAACAATGTGTAAAAATTGGATAAACGAATACGAAACAACTAGATTTATTATAGTAGAGAGATATTATTAATTATTAATTGGTCTCTAGCCAGAAGAGTAAGTTCATTATTAAATCAAAAGAAATTTCAAAAAGTTCCAAGTTATGTAATGGAGGCAGATAGTAAAGATCAATGATAATAAAATTAATATTAAAACCAAAAGTTGTAGGAATTTACAAGAAAAGATCTAGAAAAGGAAATTATTAAAACGAATCGTTAATTATAGAGATATCACCAGCTTCAAACATTTAATTTTATACGATCATCTTATTAATAGATTCCAGACTAACCAAACTGGCACGAGGCTGAAGGAATTCACACATGCTTTTAATTTGGCTTGCGAGTGTGATGCAATATTTTTTCTGGTAAAAAGCTTTGCTGCAATAAAACTAAGTGATTCATGATCACTTTGCAGTGAATCTATTTCAGACGCTGCAGCTGGTATGTTAGTGCCTTTGGTTTTTATGATTTCTAAAGCATCAGTTACAGTTCTCTCCTGGAAAATTACAGATGCAAAAAGTGTTTTCAATCAATATTGCATTGCATTCACATTTGATGCAGGATTATGCATTCACTTCTTTAATATTATGCTGTCCTTGTACAACGAGTTCCTGGTACGACCAAAATGACCATGCATTTCGTTTCTATTTGACACAATTGATCTACAAATTCATCTTAATTTTTATTTTGTTAATGTTTTTAGTTGAATAAGTTATTAAGATTTTGATGGACCATGCAGTTAAATGGCAGTTAGGTATACTCTAAAATATACTAAAATATATAAATCATGGTTGCTAATATTTCATCATGGTTGCTAAATGTTTATTAGATTAGTATCTATCTACGCTTCAAGTTAAAACAGAAATGTCATTATACCAAAAGGTACCGTCGTTGTTTTTTTTTTGTAAAACTGAGTGTAAGTACTATCCACATAGTCTACTCATAGCAGTAGTAAAATTATTATGTGTAAAACGTAATGAAAAGTGACATCAACAGATGAAGGTTAAGGGTGAATGACCTAAAGGCTCGAAGAACGAGTTGATGACCCATAGAAGGGTGCTCAGGGATAGGGCCCCTTTGGTGTCGCTTGCAAAAGGAATAACCACTAGGAGGGCATAAACAACAAGAGGTTATACATGCACTTTGCACCGAATGAATGACGTCATCATCGGTTCATAATGCATTGTTCGCTGCACTTTTCGCTTGCGCAGCGGCTGATAAAATTTAGTGCATACGTCCGCATGCTAGCCGCATCTGTATGGAAATTACACAAACATAGTCACTGTTTGGTATTTTTACTATATTTTTTTCTCTAGTATACTTATTACTTCTAGTATACTTAAAATGTACTTAAAGATGTATTGCTTTTATCCTGATTTACTCCTTTTCTGTGCCAAAAAATTAACATTATTTTCAACTGCTTCCCGAAGGAAATCATCTACATCTTAAAAATCATTGCTCGATATACCTAACATCCTATCATATGTATGACAAACGTTTGTCGAAGGAAATAATTATCTTTGACAGCGAAGCTGACCAGATGGCATCAATTTAGAATTCTTTCAAGCTTGAAATGGTTGATAGCTGGTACACCTTGAACGCAATGATCTTTCCTTCATCATTATCCTGTTTGTTGATAATAGTTCGACGATAATTTTATGACACCTATCCTGTTAAATAAAGGTAACATTCTAAACTACCAGCCTTCCTATCATGCTTGAATTTCCTCTAGGTACTTAGTTAGTTTTTATAAGTTAATATGTTTCATTATAAATTTTTTCTACTAGGTTTTTATGCTAATAGGTCTGTTTATTAAAACACAAGTTTTGTTTTTTTCAGGGCTCATTGGAGGGTAATATGGAGATGGACATAATAATGCTGTCGCCAATTTTTTTAAGTACCTACCTATTACGACCATCAAAACGTTATTGTTAATAATTTTGAAACAAGGGTATCAATTCCAAATTTAATACTTGGTTATTTTGTTTTCCTAAACTTTTATTTTTTTTCTGTTGTGCCTCTGTAGCATGATCCAGAAGAATAAAAATTCAGTAAAATTTCATTGTAGGTAGTTCGTGTTTTCAGCGGTTCAAGGTAGCGTATGGGTACAGGAATAGAATATGAGTAAACCGTTTTAAAATAACATCGTCCTACAGATTTGTTTCAACGCCCGCTCGCTCATCGATCGGCAAGTCAGCCAAGTGCCTTTAGTCATAGCGGTATTTTCATAAAATACCGAAAACTTAAAATAAATCAAAATTGTAGGTATAGCCAACACCTAGCCTTCGAAATTAATCGTATTGAATTTGGTATAAAATAATATCTAGGTAGGTACTAATTTCCTGATCTCTATCTAACAAAAACTTTAGTTCTCGTTTATTCCCCCAGAAAACTCGTTTCATTTCTAGGACGGACGAGGCCGTAATGCTCGAATGGCATGCTCGGAACGTTAAAGGCCGGCTGTTGGAGAATCTGGAGCAGGCGGTTACGATCGCCAAGTACCAGGCGACTAGCAGCGTGTAGAAGTATTTTTAGAATTCCACTGATGTCATTACCACATAACCTCGAGAAAGACATCTAGCGGAGACTAGCGGAATCTTTTCTTCAGCTTCTTGCTAATATTAAATTGAGCTGTTGTCAACAAAACAGATGGCTCTAGCTGTCTCAGAAAACTAATGGTCTGCCTTTGGTTACAGCCACAGAAGAACAAAACCCCTTGGTTCCATAGTTCGTTACTGTAGACAACAAGCGCATCTGTGCCACAGATAATATAATACATTAATAGCCTGAGCTAAGGAAATAATCAACGTTGCAAATAACAAACTAAATAGACGTCTCGACTTGACTCTACCACACCTGCTAGCCTAATGCAATTTACGTTGTATTCAATTACATAATACCTTCTAGATTACGAGTATTATTATTATACCTACTACTTTCTGTTCGCGATGGACAACGATCAAAGGTTATTTCTAATATATGGGAACAGGGGTTGAATTCTGCTAAAATAATAACTTCACAATGACAATAGCACGAGTACCTAGCGTCTGAGAATGATAAATTTTGTCATTTTGCCTTATAAGAAATAAGCAACAGACAAGGTTCAAACCATTCTATAAATCTCTCCATGCCAATAGCACCGCACGCACTATGTAGAGTTTCTTTCATCTATGGACCATTCTACGACAATACCATTATCATAGTAAAGAGATTGGATAGCGGAATTCGACCCCTGTTTTTTGGGATAAAAATAACCTACTTATGTTTTATTCCAGACATATGTCTATGCAAATATCAACTCCATCCGTTAATAATTTTGTCGTGCAAAAAAACAAAAACCCATCCATCCATCCAAACTTTCGCATTTTTAGTGTGATATTATTTAGTGTGATGTGATGCACTAAATTGAGTGGAGATTTAAATAAAACGTACACTTATTTTTATTTATTTATTTACACAGTAGGTAATAATAAAACATGGATCACATTCCTATGCTCTAGAATACTGAAACTTCGTATTAATAAATTATGTAAATGGCCTTATTCCTTATTATATACCTTACTCTAAATTGCTAAGAAATGAAGCTTATTGCTTGAAACACGTTACAATTGTAATTTACAATGAGTAATTCTTATATTTATTGCACCTATCCCTACGAATAACACTAAAATGACTAGATTGATGACAAGAATAGTAACTGCCGCTATTTTTCGACTTAATTGATTGTTGATAAAATTATCCAGTTTTCAAAACTAGCAAATTTTAAATAACGTCATTGATTAACCAAAATATATAAAAAAAACTTCCAAATAACGAGGGAGTACCTAAATTATTACAAAAACTAAATGTGCGTGCACCTAAAGAAACCAACTTATACTATTGTTATTTTATAACAGTCACCTACAGTAATTTAAACAAGATGAAAATGACTTTGAAAAAATGTTGTTCCTTCTTCATACCAGATCATCGTAACTATTGAAACTTGGTTCCATAGTTACGCTGTCAAAACTCGCAGCAGTAGCAGGTCTTGCTTTCTGAGCCAAAAGTCTGTCACATTCGTTCAACCTTCCATGCAGAACATCATACACCCTCGTCATCGAAGCCACCTTCTCTTTACATCCTGGGTCAGTTTCAATCGCAAACAGTCTCGAATCGAGGAGTTTGATAGCAGCAACGATATAATTCCTCAAGGTCTTAGTCTTATGCTCACTGCTGACTCTATCCAAAAATGCACAGACCTGTCTTTCTCCGCAAAGAAGGACATCCACGTCGTACGCTAGCGGAGAATGTTGGCGGTGAAGGTACGCTATCAGTCGCTTCGCATACCGTCGGTAGGTTCGATACACCTTCCGTTTCCTCGCTCCAAGCGTACGCCCCATGGTCATTGATTTCTTCATGTCATCTATAACGGCTTTGTAGCCAGCGTCGCCTTTGGAGTCAAATATGTCCTGAAGACGAGGCTCGACGGGCTGAAGCTCGTAGGGAGATGGTGAAGGAGGCAAAGACGGGGACGACGGTGGCGGAGATGGTGGCAAAGGGTTTTGTTCTTCCTCGCTCGAGTCACTTGATTGCTCAGGTTGTTTAACTACAGGTTCAGGATAAGGCCTCGGCCGCTTCCTAGGTCTTTGAACACGAGCTGGTCGTGGCGCAGTTCTAGCATTATAAGCTGTCAGAACGTTTGCATCCTGCTCTGTTAACGGGCGGGTTCGCTGCGTGGCTGAAAGAGGTATGATCCTGATCTTGACGAGAGCGTAGCTTTGGTGTATTTTGTCTTTGATGGTAGGATCCTCGTAGTCGTTTCCCCAGAGCTCCCGGATCGCTGATTCTTTCAAGTATCGTACTTGGCAGAGTTCTCCATTGAAGAAGCGTTTTCTTTGCTGCTCATTCAAGGCATCTCTTTCAGCACCGGTAAGGCCGTGAATCTTCGTGAGATGATCGGGTAGTTTACCGTATGTAAAACGAGCACAGTTCTCGATAGGGCAGGGTATGTTGGCGTGGTTCTGCTTCTTTGGTCGAGAGGCTGGGGCAGGGAGCGCCATATTGAGTCCTGCGGACAAAAAATCCAGGCGTAAATTGCAGGCATTTATTAGAAACATACAAGGTACCGATGACGTTTTGAAATAAAAGGTCACATTCATTTTTTTTTATTTACAGTTTTATGATTTTATAATATATATTCCTTTAGTAGGAATCAAACAGACTGACATAGATTTGGACCGGCTCTTTGTCAACACCGGTTTACCGTTTAGCCTCGGACTACCAATTTTTATTAATTTTCTAAATTTGCCGCCGCACCAGCTCTCACGGATGTCCTCGACAAAAGCCCGCCGGATCATGTCGTTTAGGCGGGCATGGCGAGAAATTCGACCGGAGGCCCTAGTTTACGATAATCCGTGATAACGAAGCTGTTTAACAGCAGTACCGCACTGACATTGATTAGGAGCGCAACACCTTGCACCCAACCGAAGACCTTCGACACGGAAAGTTACGGGTTCCAATAAAGTGTCAGTGTTATAAATAAAGGAAGTGCTTGCATCCAATGTCCTAAATCCCATTTAAATTGGAGTAGGTTTATACGATAGCATGAAAATAACATGAGTTGCTAAGCCGAATTCCACGACGAATCATTCTATCCTGAATGCACAGCTAAGGAGTATCATTAGTCATAGATGACAGTAACATTTAATATAATAATGTATCTTGTGTGTAAATGTAGTGGCAAATAAATGATATGTCTATGTCTATTTATTGGTTATTGACTAACCAATCAATCTTATTGTTCCGTTAAAAATGTGCAGTATTTTCACAAAATTTCCCCAACTTTCCATCTCGAACTAAAGCAATTAATGCCAGGGATTCGTACAAATGTTTTCGCAGTCCAGTTAATTTATTTAGAGGGTGTTTATCGAGGGTGGCTGTCCGAGTATAATAATTGTGTTGACGGAGACCTGAGGCTGTTTGCAGAGGCCTCCGCTCTTGTCCTTCGTGTAATTTATTGAAAACAATGCTTCTATGAGATGGACGTCTGAAGATGTAATTATTGAGGACTAACAAGCTGACATGATGGTTCAGGAGTCAACATGTTTGTAAAATAGGGCATGAAAACAGATTGTAGTAACGCAATAACGTCACTTGGTAGATTAAAGCAAAGAATGTATCTCAACTAAGGTGAAACCTTGCAACGCGAAAACTACTTTACTGGATGCCTAAGAAATTATAACTTCGAACTAATCTCTAGGTATATATAAAAATGAATTGCTGTTCGTTTGTCTCGCTAAAACTTAAAGAAGTTCTATTTAAACTATCCTATTTAAACACTTTTTGTTTTGTTTTGTTCAAAGGGGTGGTTTTATCTAACTATGATCCGGAATTTATATGCATCTCGGATGTATCAGTTCATTCAGAGGACTACATTCCTGTTTAATAATGGTACTACGCTAACCCCGTAGCTTTAAACTCACTAACAAAATAAATAATAAATAAATAGAAGACAGGTTTCAACAAAAACATATTTAATTTAATTTTAATTTATGTTTTCGTTCGGTTTTACACTAAAATCCGGTCTAGAAATATTTTATATACCTACTCAATTATTTTATATACGTTCGTTCCAAGATTTCAATTAGCTAATTCCTTGACAAACATTAATTTCCATGTAACTTATCAAATAACTTTATCTGAATATTTAATTGTCAAAGAGGGTAATAAGCCAACAGTGCCGGTTAATAATTCAGAACGCGACTATTGCAATTGTAAAGGAGCGATTTTAAATCGCTGTCGCGTAATAAAGTTGCTTCTTGCGGTAACCAATGGTTGTTGTGAGATTTTCTGCTCCTAATGCTGAAGACTGTCCAAGGGCCAAGATTGAGAATTACGAAGAACGCAGGGCCTCCGTCCTTCTCAATGTTGGCCCATTTTTCTGCAGTGGAGCTACACAAAATGTTATTTGTGGAAAGGAAATAAATCTTTTTGACGTTTTGAATTATATTCTTTAGAATAAAGTGTCTTGAACTTTAATTTATACTGGAAAATTCATGAATCCTCGAAAAACTTAACCTGCTACAAAATTTTCGAAGCCAACACAAACCGTCTGAAGTCACCTCGGGTTCTTTTATTTTAATATTTTTATGTATTTTATTAAAACCAGGAATTAAATTTGCAACACGAGTTCGCGTCTTATCTAACTGTTATATAATTAAGATTAAAATATGCAAATAAGTTATTTATTCAAGTCGCGGCTTCACTAAAAGGGGTCTTTGCGGAAAACTTTGTGTTCGTTACTTGTTACTGTCTGTCATACAAATGGAGATTGGTTACAGGTGTAAGTTACAATGTCTTTATTTAATTACCCTCTTCGTATCTTGATACTCACCTACATATTTTAATTTAACTGAATTCCATAATGTTTTCTAAGCGCCTTTAAAATCCTGGATAGGATCAAAGATTTTTATTGCAGTTTTTGTAATTGAAAAAAAAACACAGGAAGTTGTCGATGTTACACTACTACTACTACACTTACAGTACTATCCTACGCCTTACCTTTCCCCGGTCGTGTCGGTCCGATCGGATTAGAAGAGTGAGAGATTAGAGAATGCTCTTGTGTTTGCGCGCACACTTGTGCACTATATTATATCCCACGCACATAGCAAGCCGTGGCCGAATTTTTCCGTTTTAATTGTTATTAATATTTAAGTTTATGAGCAGCCATACAGCGAGGCAATGCAGCCAGCGCGTCTTGGGGACGCTTCCGACTGGTATTGATATGGATCAGTTGAGCTACACGTAGATTGTTTGCAACAGTCTGCAGTTAACTCAATTGTTTCAATTGTAAATACTAGTTCTAATTCGATTCTATTATGTGATGGTAATTCACTTTATATAATTAATTACAACTTCATAACACAAGTTCTGCTATGTTTTCAAACAAATAAATGGTCCTGAATAACCAACCTTCGCTTCGTATCAAACTGGCCGATTATAATGATTACGAATTATTGTGATTTTGTGTACTTATAGTAATGTTTCTGTTTTTTTATTACTTTTTATGGTTCTGTACCCAAAGGGTAAAACGGGATCCAATTACTAAGACTCCGCTGTCCGTCTGTCCGTCTGTCACCAGGCTGTATCTCATGAACTGTGATGATGTATTTCTGTTGCCGCTATAACAACAAATACTAAAAAACAGAATACAATAAATATTTAAAGGAGCTCCAAACATAAAACGAGATTTTTTTGCTTCTTCTTGCTCGATATTGATAACGGCAACAGGTAGACACTTGTAATATTCACAGAACATTTAGTTATATAGTATTCACTTGCAAAATAAATAATTTAACTAAAATAAAACAAATATTTTAGTGGGGCTCCCATACAGCAGACATGTTTTTTCTGTTTTATAGAAAATGGTGTGGAACCCTTCGTGCGCGAGTCCGACTCGCACTTCACCGGTTTTATTCTGTGCTGTGTTGTGTGTGAACCTAATAAAAAGGCTATCTATCTTACTAGATAGATAGCCTTTTTCTAAAGTTATGATACCTCGGTGATTTTCTATCGACCTCTATGGCGCGGCGGATGAAGGTCCGCCTGCGACGTAGCAGGTTGCGGGTGCGATTCCCGCCTTGCGACAAATGTTTGTACAATCGAGATTTGAGTAGGTATTTGTTCCGGGTATTTTCTATGTATAAAAAATTTCTATCATTCTATGCAGTGTATTGTATCATGTACCTACCTATATCAGTCATCTAGTACCCATAACACAAGCTCTGCTTAGCTTGGGGCTAGATAATGCTAAGTGAATTATCCAGCATTATTTATTTACTGTGTAATACTCTACTCGCTCTGTCAGCAATAGCAAACATTAAAAATCTTATGGTTTTATTTTAAGATGACTCAAATTTCTTAGAAAAACTAAGGCTTATTAATTGGGGTACATTTAACAATAGCAAGTCGTTGTCCCTCGGGGATGGTTCCATTTATATTATTTATTGCAGTGGGCCGGGAGGGCTAATTTCCAAAATAAATATTGGTTCAATCAACGAAGGCCGTGTTTTGATTTCCGAGCTATGACTACTTAGTTACATTGATTAATAGACAGTTATTACAGTGATTCCAATAAGTTATGAGTAATTTTGGTTAAATATGAAAAACTGTTTCGATAAAGGTAGTTATTTGTTCAACAAGTGAGCAAAACGATTTTTTGTTGAAGGTGCCGATATTAAATCTCGAGCTAGCGAAGCAGCCTAGATTGACTAGCGAGAAAATATTTTGTTGTTAAAAAAGAGGTCGGATGTCAAAAACTCATTATGGTCAACAACCATGGATGGTTAGAATGTTATACACCTCTTTCAAACCGTGAACGAACGAAATTGTTATTTTTTGTGAAGGTTGAATGCGGTCTAACCTCCTTCCCTTTGATAAGCTAAAAATGAGGGAGGTGCCACTCCCATATAAAGTCCATGTACCTGTTGTTTGGGAGATTATTTATTCATGGCGTTGTCTGCCAAGAAGAATGGTCTTCACAAGCTAAGTTGTAAAGGTACCCAAAAATAGCGCTGCCTTTCGTGAGGAAGTGGACCTCCCCTGATGCAGACTGCGAATTCCTCAGTTTTACACTGATTTTAAGTTTTGCGTGATAAGTACAAATATCTTGGAACATAAGTTCTATGGGACCTTGGAATCATTTTCTGTAAAACAGCCAAATAATTTTCAGAAATCAACGAACTTAAATTAGAAAAGAAACGTACCTACAGCCGAACATAGAAAACCCACTCCTTTTTTTTAAATCGGTCACAAAGAAGATGCCCTCCAGATATCTTAGAATCTGTTTCATTACTTCAAATACCTACCTATAACTTATTAGTCTAAGTTGAAGTATTGCATGAGGGGTGCAGAATCAAGGGCACCCCCAGGGTGGCGCATCCGTAAACAGGGTAAACAGAGGGAGGCACAGCACAACAAGGGGATGCAACTTCATTTGCTTGTAATCGAAATAGCGGGCGAATGGTGAGGTGTTTTTTGAAATTACGAATTTGGATCGCGAATCGTGTGGAGGTATTTGATAGAACTAATTTCATATTATGAATGTAATTTTTGTTGAAAATAAGTTATCAAATCATTAAATCATAATCATCATCATTTTATTGCATGTTAAAAGATGTACATATATTGCAAATACACATACTTTTTTTTACTATACACGGCTTAAATTTAGCATTAAAACGACATAATTCACCGATTAAGTCGGCATGCAAAATAGACACAACTAAACGATAACCTATAAAAATATAAAATGAATACCTAGTAATAAAATAAAAAATGTATTAAAATGAATTAATCTTTGAATGTCATTAATTTGTCTATTGTCAAAAAAATATTAAACTGTTTTCGACTACTTTGCTTACTGTATATTTTTTCAAACACTGCTTGTATAAAAAAGGTTCGATGTATACCCACTACACCTATTTTAAGAGCACCACATATAGAGCACCTACTTTGTTCCAATTTAGAACACTCACAAAGAAGTAATTTCTAATGATGAGATTTTGATAACTAGCTGTAACTTTTGCAATTAGATCTAGTTATAGGATGAAGAACTAGGTATTTACTCTTTTTAATTTTTCAGTATTTTCTGGCATTTTTATACCGTCGACGCAATTTTTTTTATAAATATAATCGTTTTAATTATCTAAAAATGCAATACCTAAGTTTTACAAATAGTTATTGTTTTGATAAACATGTGTGTAGTTATAATTAGTTTTAATAGGTACATCAAAATCAATTGCTATTTGATAGTTTCGATAAAACTTGGAAACGGCTTTAGATTAATAAAAAAATTGTTTGTTTTTTCTAATACGGGGTGTAGTTTAAAAGAAATAAAACAGAGAAGGTGCTGTCTTAAGTTAGGTATGCCTACCACGCTAATCTTCATTAGCGTGTGTACCCGCAACTTCTTGCGGGCAATTTTAAGACATTCTTTAAAAGTAAAATAAATATTTACTAATACTAATAACATACTTACTCCATTAAACAAAAAGTTTGAAAAGTAAAATATAAATCGATTTTAGCCATAACTAAATACTTACAGCAAATAGGTAACTAAGAACAAACAAATGAAATAGGTAACCTATGAGCATGCTCGATTTTCGAAATGATACGATGAAATTTTGATAACCACTTACAAGTTATTTATCCTTTGGTAAAAGTAATAGTTTTTCATTTAGAAATAATTCATTCGTAGATTATGTACTATAAATATAATCTACGTGTAATAAAATGTTGTGTTATTATCACGTACAAGTAATTAAATTTCTAAATGTAATTTTTAATTGTCTTTTCAAATGGTTTTACTTTTAAATTTACTGCCAGGTAAAATACTGAAAGACTTGTTTAGTGAAACCCATTATTATTAGTAGTATTTAAATCAAGTAAGTAAGGGTTTAGTAAACATATTTTTACGGTACCTAAAATTTTTCATAAAATAAAAATAAACGAGAGTTCAAAACTAATAATCAATAACATAAACAAGCCAACAAAATAATATAAACAACCACCAAAACTTACCAGCAAGTCCTGCAGTCTTCACAGCACTGTTCCAAAAAGTTCCGCGTCGTTGTTTACGATAAACAAGTTGTTGTTGTTTATGTTATCCTGGCAACAAACGTGCCTGCCGGGAGGCTTCCAAATCTCGACTGAGGTTACGTAACAAATCCTTCTCCAACCCCCAATCTGCCAAACTTACCTAGAGCTCCCACACCCCTCTGTACTTAGCACTCAGCAATCGATGAAAGGTAACTGTAAGTACCGGTAGAGGTCCTGGAATTCTGGTTGCGTTTCGTAGCTGCTCGGAAAATATCGGGCAATGTCGTGAAGCTCCGCCTTGCGTAGCGGTCTGCTACAGTTTTGCTACGGCGTAGTACTTTTACATGTCCTGTTAATGTAATTGGTCGTTTTAAAATTTGAATATTTTTTAAAAAGTGTAAATCAAATATAGAAATGGCTTATTTACCATCACCGATTGATTGATTTGAAAATCAATGAATGGTTTTTCTACGTGGAAATAACCAGGTAAGTTTATTTCCATCTAGTATGAGTGTAAAATAATATAATTTATAAAATATGATTTTATTGCTGAGGCATGTATTAACTGAGTGGGTAGGTAAATAAAAATGTTCATAAAAACCTATTTACCTCTTTTTTTCTTTACAAAAGTACCTACTCATTCATTCCCAGTTTTCATTCCCTGATTCATTGATCAAAGTGTGTGCGTTTTAGAGAAATCATTTAGAACGGGATATTTACCAAATATCCCGTTCAAATATTATAGGGATAATATATAGGTATAGGGAAATATTGGAAAACTCAAAAATTTTATCATGGTAAATATCCCGTTCTAAATGATTTCTCTAGTAATAACCATGATAGTTTCAAAAGTTTTTTTGTGCGTTTTGTTTTGTATTTATTTTAAGCACACAACAAATCTTTTTTGTTGAATGTTTGATTAATCCGTTAATAAACACTTCTTGGACACTTGTGTTTCAACCTTTTTACTGTATCAACTATATTGAATAGGCATAAGTATTATTTATTACCTTATCCTGCCGTACGTAACACACATGTACATCATGCATGTCCTTTCTTCGACATTTCAGCTCTGAATTAATTTTAATATCTTTCAGACACGCCCCGTAACGGGCGTGGTCAGTTTCTCCACGCCTACCTCCTACTCAACTTACTTGTCCTTTTTCCATAAGACAATTCAAAACCCTGACAATTTCAAAATCAGCTATCACATGGCAAGATGAAAGTCATCTTGGATTTTCAATTCTGCCGGGTTATAGTCAAATCCTGATTGACATATCGATCGGAAGAACTTTCTAGACGATTGATTAAATATGGAGTCTCAATGTTTAGGCTTTTATGGAATTTTACATGCACGGTGCACACGTTGTGGATTTTTAGCGTTACTTACGTACAGATTCTCAAATTATTGGTTTAATTTGGATATAAAAAAATACGATAGAATTCTGAATACGAAAATCCGTAGAAAAACCAAAGTAACGAACATAACTCTCAGAATTAGCAGACTGACAGAAGCGATGGGCAGGCCATATAGCTCGCAGAACTGATAGCCGTTGGGGTGTAAAGGTTCTCGAGTGGCGGCCGCGATGCAACGCGAAACGGAGTGTTGGAAGACCTCCCACTCGATGGACCGACGACATTGTAGCGGTCGCAGGGAGTCGATAGATGGAGGCCGCTCAGGACTGCTATTCATGGCCTCGTTTGGGGGATGCCTATGTTGCGGTGGACATATACTGGCTGATATTTATCTATGAATTGTATTATAAGTAAATAAATAACAAATGCTGGACAATACATACAGCATTATGTAGCCCCAAGTTAAGCAGAGCTTGTGTTATGGGTACTAGATGACTGACGTAATATACATTATTCGTAAGTAGGTACTTCAACCGAGAGCATTGTTGCATGTAATTTTGGTTGGCATCTCATATAAACATTCCAATTTAACTTGTTTTTCAGTTTTAATTTTGGATATGTCATTAATCAGCCAATATTTTAGGCCTCCTGTTAAAAACGCGGGAACCAAAACATGTCATGACAGCAAGAGTATGGATATGATAATAATATATGTTTTTTTAAACTTTATTATCCTATTATAACTTGTTTACTATTCAGAGGGATTCTGACAAAGGATTATTATTTAAAAATACTTTGAATATTTTTTGGCATGTCAATTTTCCATCAATTTATTGTTTGATTTAAACTTAAGAAGTACCTTTGTATGTTGCTTAGGTTCTATTCGTATCCCTAAGGTATAAAGGTAGTAGGTAGGTTAGTATAACATTTTTTTCCTCCCATTCCAAACTCAGTCTTGTTCTCCTTTTCCGTGAATTAACAATCTGAATGAATTCATTGTTTGAAAAAAAAAACTGAAAACAGATTCCAATTTCCTTAGTATTAACACAGTTTTAAGTTTTTCGACACAAATGATTCCTTGGGAATAAAGGTTTAATGTTTCAAATATACCTTTGGATCATTTTCCATACAATATCGAAATAATTTTCCAAATCAGTCCAGTTATTGACGGAGAAATCGACGATAACACATGAAAAAAACTCAGATTCAGCCGAGCATAGAACCTCTTTTGTTTTTCGACAGTTAAATAGTTGCTTAGAAAATTACTTCCCAAGCTACATGACACTATTTCTCCTATATAATGGTGGCTTAAGAAACCTTTAGCAGTTTCTACCACTTTCCGGCTTATCCATACAAACATAGCGTCGAAATTTTTCTTGACATAATGATGATAAAAATATGATGTTGAGCTCCCCTCCGGATATCCGCTGGATATCGCGCTTACCGCCGTCACAATAAGCACCTCGTGATAAATTTGTACTGGGAAATGCTTCTTGATAATCTTCAGGTTTGGGGAACAAAACTTATGTGGGAAACCGTGTTTTTGACCTATCTAGATTGTTCAACGCCGTAGATCTACCGTAGGGCTTTTGTTAACCGTTTGAAATTATAATACTAATCATGCCAAGGTTTCAGTATCGTAAAATAATAGAACTTAACATTTGAGTCTAAGGGTGATTTATCTCTCTCTCCGGTCTAATACAGGTACATCATCCCTAATTTGGTTTGTTGTCATGTAAAACATTTCTTATTTTATTGGGAAAATCATCAGTGATACAGAATATTATGCAGATATGCAGATGTGTAAGTTCAAATCATGGTATGAAGCATAAAACCTGGTACGGCAACATTTTTGCTGGGTGGCAAAAAGATAAGTTCCGTATTATAAAAGCTTACTCAGTCATCGATATATTCTTACGTAACGCTTTTCTATGGCATAAACGTCACTCAAGCATAGATCTATGACTGAACAAGCTTTCATAATACGAGCCTAAGTTTTATGTTTATACGCACATAAGATAAAACTTGTGAAATTTAAACATGAAATATTACATAACTATAGAATTAAAAACAAAATAAATATAGTTGAAACCTATTATCTGTCTGCTTAGCGTCTTTATGTCGTATCTAATCGTCTTAATTGTCGAAACTATGAAAAAAAATAGCACTCTTTCTTTCGTTGTAATTTTTACTTTGGAAAATTAAGGAGATACTTCTTACCCCTAAAACAGATTTTAAAAACATGCAGCGTAAATCATAGGGTCGTGTGCATAATAATAAAACGAATTGATCTTTGATACTTTGTTTATTGTTTTGATGAGTCAGCTGAAACTCCCCTTAGACTGAAACTCCCTTAGGAGCTTGTACAGATTACGCTGATCGACGTTATCGTAAAGATATGCAATTAAAATAAACATAATTTAATGGGAGTAAGGAGAGAACGGGACCAAAAACATATACGACCCTATCGTCAACCTCACCTGCACGCGTTAGTGGTTTGTATGACCGAACCGTGGCGGTAATCTACCAACCCAGCCAGGAAACCGACTGATGAGACTTCAGCGACTTGGGCATTTAAATCATGCCCGAAATGCCTGGTGCAAAAGGCAACGGGATACGATTGCACTATTTATCCCATGAGAGTTATGAGAAGATCCAAAATGAAAGAAAGTTTGCGGGGTAATCCGCGTAGCGACCGGCACATTCTTTTTCTTAGTCGTTCACGGGGCTCATCGCTCTCTATTGGTTGCGTTGTGGGAGCACACAGTCATGGAGGATTGTGTCAGTGAGGTGATAAGGTCCGACCATCTGATCTCATGGCCGGTAGCAAATTTCACAACCTGATTCCCGGACAACTGAGGGCCGCCTTCGGTTATTAAACACAATAATAAATATATTTTGATTTTTTCTCTTATGGAGTACAATACTTACCCTATTTAAATAATAAAATAACTGAAAAGTTAAAAAAATATGTTTTTTTACCCTACGGGCTTAAAAAGTGTTATAAATTTAAGTATAACTTTTTAAATATATAAATAAAAAATAAATAAAATCAACTTTGCATCGGAATAATAAGGAAATATTCAAACCCAATCTGTACAGTCAGTAAGGGTATGCACCCGCATGCCAGAACGAAGAAAAATAACGAGGCAGATTCTTGGAAAATCTTTCGCGTCAAGTTGAATTGAGTTGAGAAAAAATGAGAAAACTAAACTTTGCATATGCACAAAAAGTCTGTATAAAACAAGATTTAGGTTTTTCTAATCTTCCACAGACACAAACACAAATAGCTTAGTTAAAGTTGCTACGACACTTCAAGATAAATTTTATACTCTCGGATAAAAATGTTATGAATTTTTTACATTTAGTGAAAATGTTAGTGTATAGTTGTATAGAAAATGTATTATTATTTTATTAAAAATATAAATGCAGGTGAGTTTATTTTCAGGGCAACAGAGGGGAAGTCTGGAACCTTCAGAGTTATCGAAAACTCATGTAAATAGTTACGAGATCAATATGAAAAAAAATGCTTAGCGTAAAAAAAGCGTCGAAGATTTTTTTAGATTTGCTGGAAGCTGGAGGTACTTTATGTTCGAATAGAATAAATGGCGTTGAAATTGGATAAAAATTGTCTCGATTGTTGATTCTAGTCAAACTAGAAAACAAAATGCAATAAAGAAAGTTGTATCAGAATTTACATCTTTTGTTTTTATTCCTCGGCGCTGAAACAAATGAATGACGTCTCATCCGTTTGAAATTGTAGTTACAAACACTTTTTAAATCTAGATACATTTAAAAAGTGTCTGTTTTTCCTGTGCATCGTATCGAATCGTTCTTCTGGTTAATAAATTAAAATGCACTCACTTCGCAATCAGATGCAAATTGTCCGCTATTTTGTAGATCGTTTACTCGATCGAGCGTTGTTTGGTCGATTAAGTGACTGAATTTTTTATATTGTCGCGAAACCAGCCCGTTTTTCGGAATTGCACGTGATTGTCGTGTAAATAATAAATCCTTTCGGTCGGTTAGTTTGACGACTCTTCAATTACTTCACAATGAGACGCTTTTGCAAGTAAACAGCAATTTTACGACTGTTTGTTATTATTTTATTCATCTGCCTAACTTTTTCATATTTTCTTTTCAAAATCATTGCAGATGAAATTGTTGGTGTCATGATAATAACATTTCTGACATGCTGTACTCATGTCTCTTAAATTTCAATCTGATTGTTTTTCATATCTGTATCAAAATCCGATCCCAAACATAAAATCATAATAATTTTGAAATAACCAATCTCTGAGACAGCATCGCGTTTTTACTCTATGACCAATCTCATTTCAATTTGACAACTCACTAATTAAATAGTTGCTAAAATGCAAAAAAGCACGCGGAGGTCAAACAGTTTATTAATTATCTCTAAATAAAACTTCTATTCAAAAGAATTAGTTACTCAACGGATTAAAACTAGTTACGACTTACGCAGGAGTAGGTACTGCCTTGCCCCCGAGACAAAAGACGATCGAAGCCTAAAAATTCTATCTAATACAATCTTACACTGTCCAAAGCAAGACCGCGGAGGGTGTAAAGTGCTTACAGCCGGTATAAATGAGAGGTCGTTTTTTGTCCTCAAACTAGTCCGATAATATCGGCTCGGCCACTCGCCTGTAATGTGCGCCAGGATTATTGCAATATAAATTGTCCACAGTTGCCCATTCGATTGAATAGGGCTGCCACAGTTAGATACTCTACTCGTATGTTGAAAGTTTTAAAATAACATACGGACGCTTAAGACTTTTTGAGTCATACTTCTTTAATAAGGAGGATCGAAAATGAATAAAAAAAGAAACAAATATTACCTATTGTACTATTTATATTTAGATTAAGATTTTTATTCATGTTAATTGCCCGTACACTAAAGTGATAATTCATTCATTCATTCATTCCATGTGAATTTAGAGAAATTTCGTTGTCTATCTCCCTGTTATCTTTTTGGAACTGAGACAATGGTGAACGATTTATTCTAAATTATTTTGAGGCCTTCTCTAGAAGAGAAAAGTTGATAAAAAGTAGTCTACACTACTTTTTACTTTTTTTTTTGCCATATTTGAATGTTTTGAATATGTACTAACTTTACTGTATTGTATGTCACCTACATAAATGTGGCTAAAACTCCATGATTTGTAAACTGACCATTTACCAATAAAAAAAAATATCCTGTTTATCCTATAGAAAAAATTATTTTGACAACCCTAGTTTTCGAAATTTCCGCGTTTGGCTAGTCACTCCCCAAAGGAACATTTAACGATATTAGGGCTTTATTTTTTATAGTTCGGGACAAAAAGAGCTCAAACGATATTTTTCACGAAGTGCCTACTTTATACTGTCCATTTGTTGGGAAAATTGAGAGTCATATTCACTCGTGGGTCAGTAAGTCTAATTTTATGCAATGACAAATAGAAATCCGGTTACGTATACTAATGATTTTACTTTAAATTGGTTTTCGAGGAATGTTATCTTGTCGGTATGTCCTACGCATGCTTTATGATCTTTAAAAACTGCTTTATCAGCAGTCTTTGTAAAATTTTACAACATAGATAATGTTATGTGTGTTTATGTTCATATAAAATTATAAGTTTTGTAGGTTATATCGGTATTATAATCTGTAGTACTGTCTGTGTGTTAGTAGTATTTTTGATTTCTTTTATTTCTTTTCAAGTGCCACTGTCTTTGTTGTTCTTACGTTCTTATGTCTAGTCCATCCCAAAGTTGCCTGGAAGAGATCACCCATAGCGATAAGGCCGCCTTTGTACTTCGTCTACTCGTAGTATTAATTTTGTGTACTGTTTTGTATCTATCTATAAACCTAAGAAAATTATCAAAATATTGATAATATGCAAGATCTGATGCCCTGAAACTTTAATGCCTTCACTGCCCTGAAACTTTAATGCCTTCACTGCCCAGCCGCAGCGGTGTGACCCGGTGGTCGTAGGGCACGCCACCGTACGAGGAGCTGCAAATAAACTAAACGAGTCCTGGGCCTTGAAGTGTTAGTTATACTCAAAATAAAATTTATCTAGCCCGCGGCTTCGCAAGCGTTTTACGAAATAAAAGGAAGTCTACGTTCTTCTCTGGGATACTGACTAGGTGCCTATATCCTTGGCAAAATTCATAAAAAATCGTTCATCTGTATAGGCTTGAAAAGGTAACAGACAGACATAATAATAGCTTTTGAATTTTTGAGTTTGTAATATTAGTTTGATGGGTATGTGCTGAAAAAAGAAACATGAACTTTTATTGTACATATATTATGTAGATATTATAAAAATTAAAACCTCTGCCAAAAATAAAATACGATGTAATAAGTGGCCCATTATCAAAACAGCCAAAAAAGCGTTCACATTTTTGTTTCAAAGTATGTCCGTACGTTCAGGTGATATCAAAAGTTGCAACAAAGGGCGCGAAAAAATCCCATTGTTATCGAGGGTATAATTTATTAGGAGCTCAGCCTCCGCGGGACCTTTTTTTATATATCATCGCATTATCCCTACTTCGGGAGTTACAACTTCTTAAAGGAAATCAGGGGAAATTAATTTAAGGCGTTTAAAAACTGTCCCTAGCAACCGCTGACTTTGTTGGTTTTGATAAATGTTAGTTGTTATGGGAGAGCGAACAAAAGAAGTTCAGAATCGAACAAAAGAAGAATCTTTGCATTCTTAACATTTGCTTGAGATTTGCGAATGGAAAAAACCGTGCACTCGTCACTAAGCCAAAACAAAACACAAGAGAAACAAAACACTCCTGATTTTTCCGGCTCACCGTTCCAAAAACAAATGTTTTACTTTTTTTAATTACCGTTCTCCTATGCGAAAAGTTAAGGTCCGCATACCGTGTTCATCGGTATCCGATTAAAACCTGTCCCTAATATTTTTATCTCCTCACATAAATACTCATAATGAGCGTCCCAAAATTCTCGACCAGTTATAAATTTATTCAAGGACCAACCGCTCAAGTGTGCATAATTCTGATACAAAAATAATCTAAAACCCCTATTAATTCAACCGAAAATTTTAATTCTCGGCTTAAACAATTTTAGAGTCGGAGTAACAACAAAGATACTGAAGGTAGTGTTTTGTTTGATGTTATTTGTTTACTACGACTACTACTAGGTACGACTCCACTTCATCATTCGATCCGTATTTTTTTTCATATATTTTTTTTCATTATATTCCCCCTTTTTCAACATTCGCTACATTTTTAAAATTTTTATTCTATCTTATTACAAATGGAACGCTACTAAATGTGTTATGTTGCAAAACGTTGCGCGTTGTTCAACAAAAAGTAAGTTATGTGTAGCAAAGTTTTTGAATATTCGTTCTATCTTCATGTTCTGTTATATAGTAGTACCGTATTTCTACAAATCAAAAACAAATAGTATGTATAACTCACACTGGGGCAATTTTTTTACGAAAATTTAATAATGGTCCAAAATGTCAGTGCTTCACGTTCGTACAATGGTTCGAGTGTCTGAACAGCTTTCTATAGTTTGCCTGATACCCCTTTACGTTTTTCCTTCTGTGCGTGAGGATCTCCCAGGAAATGGAACCGTTTCTTGCTGCAATTTCCTATCGCATGGTTCGAGGAAAAAAGTAATGGTGATCTAGTGCTGAGAGAAAAGTAGAATCACCTTACTTAACCATCCATGAATAAAATATTGGATTTTTATTCGTTCGTACTCCAGCTGTGGGATGAAATAGACTGACGAAAAGCTAACAATTTGTTCTAGGAGTTTTTAGGTCCACTATTTATGAAAAATTATGATGAAAATAGCATAACTAATTTTATCTTTGAGACAAAGTGAGCACGATCATTTATTTGTATTTAGTCGTAGAACAATATACAATCTTAAATGTATCTACTTATCGATAATTAACAAGACCGAAGAAGACGCGACGAAATAGACACCTTTGATAGAACATGGGTCCAACTGGCTCAGAACCGTGATGCATGGAGGTATGGGGGAGGCCTTTCCCAACAGTGGGACATTTTAGGCTAACTGTAGTTACAGTAATGAATATAACATAGGCACACAAAGTGTCAACTTTAAGACCTCGTGATTTTTTAAGCTTCATATTCTTTTAGACTCATCTACTATAACGAAGAATGAGAAAAATAACCTGAAAATGCAAACACAAGATGATTCTCCAACGCGGTCACTAATGGAAGCGGGGGAAGATAGAGCAGACCCTGATTTATAGCGCCTGGCTACTCGCCGTGAATAATATTACGGACAATTTATGAACTGCAAATTTACAGGTTATTTTGCACCTCTTTGAAGGTAGAAAAAAGTATCTCACTAATATTATAAACGTGAAAGTTTAGAGGGATGGATGGATAGATGGATGGATAGATAGATGGATGGATGTTTGTTCCTTTATCACGCCAGAACGACAAAACGGATCTGGATGAAATGTGGCACAGAGATAGATAATAGTCTGGAATAGGACATAGGCTACTTTTTATCCCGAAATTCCTACGGGAACGGGAACTACGCGGGTGAAACCGCGAGGCGCTGCTAGGTATTCATAAAATATATGGATCGGTCGTTGACTCAATGAATTAATTCACTACGTTACAGTTCAATACGTAATACTTCATTAGTTTTTCACATCTGCATTTGTATTTGATATTGCATTTGTATTTGAAATTATTAATTTCAACTGAAACATATGAATTTTATATCTAAAACCAAATGTAACTTCATCTAAAAAGCTAGAAAACAGCGTAGCATATCCTTCGAAAAACAAGTAGCTTTCAGTTCAACTGCTTCTCGATAACCATAAAAAGCTGAGCATCACCGAAAACTCAAAATAAACTAACACGCAATGCTCAACTCACAACAACATTGTCGCGCCAACTTGAACTGAAACATTTGGCTCGTTCAGGGTGCACAACCGCCCGGGCCATGTCAAACGCTACTCCAGGCCAATCTACTAGTTGGAAAACAAAATCAATCAACGCGTCTCTCCTCTATTTGCTTAAAAGAAGTCTATTGTCGCACCAAACTTAAACAACCGTATTGTTTACGCCCGTGCCAATCAACAGAGCAGCCAACAAAACCAATCAACTTGGTCTCGCCGGTATTTGCTTAAAAGAGTCTTTTTCCTTTTAGTTTTTGACTGTCGGCGCGACCCTATCGTCCGTCACCCGCTCCACGGATATATTTGATTAAAAAATAACGTCGTCAGAAACGGTGTGGACGTGGGGACAGAAAAGGAGTAAAACGTTTCTTGCTCTAAGCCGGCATTGTCACGTCCGGCCGTTGGCGGTCAGCGTTTGTTTTATCCACTATCTCCTGAAGGGAAAGGCGATCTACCGAGCTGGAAGGCAGGTCCTTTCCAACTCAATTAGTCTTTTCAAGCAGGCTTTTTAGCCGCGCCTTCTGCCGTTCTGTTTGCAGTCCGCCTGGTTTATTAATCGTCCAGTTTTAGAGGTCTGATGCGTGACAAAAGCGAATCCAGATAGTGGTCCCAAGAACAATAGAAACCCATTAGTCTGCATCGGGAGCAATTTTCAGTGGGTCTATTCTTTTAATTGGTTTCCGATCCCGGTTCTGAATGCGTTTGAATTATTAATCCATTGATTCCAGTTTAAAACTCGTTTCAGTTTTTGCTTGTGTATCTAGCCACCTAGTGATATAAATCGCTAGGTGGTGGAAACAAGTGTTGAGAAAACAAATAAATAACAATCTATTGCAAGGTAAACATCGGGAACGAGACAATTAAAGGCAGTTTTGCAAGAATTTATGTGTTTTCGTACCAAGAGGTGATTAGGGGAAGACTGTGACGGCGGAATTTCTAACATTAGCAAAATACTTGGTAACTAGGTTCTTCTTCTGAGAAAGTTGACAATTAAAGGTACATAAGATTGAACTACAATAATATATTAACGGCAGATGTTTTTGCAGATGAGTGGAAGCTACTGACATTCAAATGCCTGACATTTTGAGAGTTAGGTACTAAATAGGCATGCTATGATCTCCATTTTATTCAATTATTAGTCTATTTAGATAATTTATTATATAGTATGAAAATAATAAATTAATAAATAATGTTGAACAATTCACACAGCATTATCTAGCCCCAAGCTAAGCAGAGCTTGTGTTATGGGTACCAGATAACTGATATACATAATACAATACAATATGTACATAGACAGATATTTTTTATTATACATAGAAAACGACCAGAACACCCTGCAGATCGTACACACATTTGTCCCAAGGCGGGAATCGAACCCGTAATCTCCTGCGTCGCAGGCAGACCTTTGCCCACCGCGCCACATCGGTCGTCAAAATTATTGACTGTGTAAGTTATTTCTTGTTTTGATATGAAATCTTAGTTATTGTAAGTATTATCAATTTGCATCGATTTATTTGTAACTCGTACTTAATACTAGTTCCGATGATGCCGCATCCAGGTTTTGGAACATCATCATTGGGGGGTAATGCCCATAATCCCCACGCTGGGCATGCGGGTTGGGGATCGCAGTTCAGTGGTGAGATTTTTCTGCAGGGGGCGCTGCTGCTCGCCCCCCGGTATAGAATAGAATAGAATAGAAAGAATAGAATAGCCTACTGCTGAATAGAAAATTCACTGTTTCGACAGAAAGGTATTTGTACGGATTCCCATACACATGTAAGTTTTTCCCATCTCCCATCAGCTGGAAACAATAACCCGTTTAACAATAAAACGTTTAGGGACGATCGCCAAACTTCCATATTTTATTATGATCATTATCGTAAAGCGAATTCTCGCCATCTAAAAGTTCTACCCCAACCCGTCTGCGATTTGATTATAAAATTAAACTAAAACTTGGATGCAACTTGTTATTTATATGTTTGTTTTCCTTTGAATGCTTTGATTCTAATCTATTGCGTGTTTTGAATGTGAATTTTTCTTTCACAAATTCTGTGACTGTTTTTATTTACATGGTATAATCTAAATTTCACATTAAGATTTTAAATTTTCCCATATAACATTTCAAAACATACCTAATTTAATTTGAACTATAAGCATCGGGGTATTGAGACGAATCAATAGATGCATAATTTGTTGAAATCGAACCAGTAGTTTCAGCGCTACGTGGGAACAAAGAAATCGGCCATATACATACAAACATATATAGGGTGCTAACCTCATAACCCTCCCCTGTCGGTAGTCGGGTAAAAAAAATAGTGATTGATAATATTCATGTACTAGCTCAAAAAATATTAATTGATAATATTTTTTCCGTCATTCAAACGCATGTTTCTTAAATTTTTTTATACTCAAGTTATGTTCCTGAAAAAGTACCTACTGTAACATTTTAACCGAGGAACTGAAAACACATTCTGGTTTGTAATTTTTGTACAAACTTTGCTTATAAACGTAGCCAAACGTTAAAACTTAGAAATTCTTCCACGTTGGTTATTACAGCAGTAATTGTCAAACGTGAGTGGCCGTACTTAGGCGGAGATGATCATGAGCTGTTTGACCCAAGGATTGAAAACCCTTATGTAAAATTTGTTTGGAAGTCTGTTTAGCAATTATATATACTTATTTATGGAAATACGAGCTTCATTTAAGTTTATATTTATACGAGTTTGGGTTTTTTTTATCCAATTCTGTCCTTCTTATTAAAGGGAAATCAACACAGCGTGTTTGATTTTAATTCAACAACGTGTGTAAAATGTCTAATATTTTTCTATGGTTCATTAGTTAGGAATCATCTCAAGTAAACATACATTTAGTTATGGGTATCAGATAACTGAATATACTATTTAGGCAAAATACAAACTATAACCGTATTAAACGTGTAATTAAAGTGAAGAAAAACCAGAAATGCTGCGGATAAATTAACAACGACAGTCAGAACGCAAGCCCATAAAGGTTGCTTACTGGAGTAAGGCATTCCTTAATAAGGCTCTCATTAGGGGGAAATACCACAACCTCCACGTTGGGCATGCGGGTCGAAAAGATCATAAGTATTTCATAGCTTGACAGCTGCAAGCGCCCCCCCTTGTCCCCGTCCTCACTACGTCCACGAACGCTTCCACTTTTAATTGATCCTCGAGGGCGAGTCTGATAAAACTCGCGTATCTAAACTTTCTCTATTACAGTTTAAGAAAACGCCTGAGCCGTTTTGTTTGGACGATAAGAAAATTTTCATTGCGTCTGCTGTAATAGACGTGTAATGGTGGAATGAGTTTGGAATTATTGTTTATTTTTGGTTAAATTTGCTGTTGGAATTGTATTTTACAGTGATAATGATCTTTTGATTCGATAATTTTTTTTATTGTTAGAGGGGAACAAAAAAGTAAATGCGTAACACATTAAATATATATTGTGAACATTGAAATATGTACTAAATTAAATTTGTGATTGGTACATAACGCTTTTTAAACACTTTTTTTAAAGAAATGAATAGGTAGGTACTGTTGTTTGACAAAGAAGTGGTTTTTGAAAGTACATAAATCTTGTATCTTAATTATGATTAATTAACACAAAATATAACTTAAACACTTTTACAAAAGAAATACTTTTAACAGTTAACTTCCGAAAACTAAGATTATAAACAAAAATCTTATGTAGAACTATTTGTGTAGAAAATGATATAAACCCTACGGCCAAACTTTGATAGCCTCATAAACTGCTCTACTTCGAGATAATCTCATAAAATTTCATTTTACAAGTGTTTTAAATGGCAAACTTGCCATTAATACTGCTGGGTTGCCAGTAAAAACACTAATGTCTCCTTTGAGAAGGAATTGATGGCACTTATAATGACACTTTTAATTATTATAATCGCAGTTCGCAAACAAAAGTCGTTAATTCATTAAAAAGAAGTAATTATTGCGGTAAGTTTTTTGTTATTTTTGGCGAATCTTGGAATTAACTTGATGGACTGCTAACAAACTGCTAGCCAAGAATATAATGATTAATTACGAGTTACATGTTTGCATAATTTATTTGAAGGATAGAATTCGTAACTAATACATCCGACAGAGAACCATATCTCTCAGAGCTGTGTCTCATCGACATGGCTCTTAGAATTAGCAAGCTGAAGTGGCCATATCTCGCGAAAAACCGGTAACCGTTGGGGTAAACGTGTTCTTGAGTGGAGACTGCGACTCAGCAAACGTAGTGTAGGACGCCCTCCGACCAGGTGGGATGACGATTTGCGAAAGACTGCTAGCAGATGCTGGATGTGGCAAGCTGAAGACAGGGCGCTATGGCGCTCATTAGGGGAGGCCTATGTCCAGCCGTGGACTAATAATAGGCTGATGATGATAATTTTTTTGTTATTATTTTATAAATAAGCAGGTTAATATTAACAATTTGTTGTTAATATTAACCTGCTTACGCGTAAATCAAATTTATTTATTATTTTAATTCCATTCATGTAATACAATGAATGTAGTAAAGCATAAACCAGAAGCACGGTCAAACCATTTCTCCCTACAGTAGGTAGGTAAGGTACTTACCTAGTAATTCCGAAGGCGTGCCTTGCCACCATATTCTTATAAATTAATTACTTGTAATCTACTCATGAAACGGGTCTTACACAAATGAAGTTACAGCATTGTATTAGTGTGACCATGGGTTTTGTTTTCAGAACTGTCATCGTCACGTTAACGTTGGAGAAGAGCGAGAAAGAGAGATGTCAAACTAGCGTAAACTGGGCAGCGTTGTTTTGTGGCACCACAATACGAGTGATTCCAGTCACTTGACAATTTTTAAAAACCTTACTTAAAAATACAGATAACGCATTTGGAGATTAAATCTGTGTACAGATTTTATACCTAGGTTCTATTATACTTGGAAATTGAACGTCAAGTGTGACTTGGGCTCGCCCACCGAGGTTTCCGTATAAATTTGTAAGAACTTGTTTCTTGCCATATATCATGTTTTTAGGTACACGAAAGTATGGTATTGGGTCATTGCGATAATATTTTTTTGTGTATTAACAAAAAAATACGTTTCTCGGATTCTCCTTTACTTATTCTATAAGACCTTGCTTCATGCCATATTTTATGAATCTAGGTCAACGGAAACTACCCTATAGGTTTTGTATGCATGTGATAACATTGGAATTATCCAAATTTTGGGCTTGAACGGGTTTTATTTTTGATTGCGTTGATTTAGAAGTTTGATTCATATCACAGCTCTAAGAAATTACGGACCTAGTACATGATGTTAATTTCAACTCAATACGTTCACGCGTTCCTGAGAAAATAGGGTTGACAGACGGACAACAAAGTAACCCTATTAGGGATCCTTTTTTCTTTTTGAGGTAGGGACCCTAAAATAATCTATGTTGTTTTCAAATACAGTGACATATTATATAATTATTTATATCCTGAATTTTCTTAAAACTGTGGTCACTCTATTCGTAGGAGCTCAAGGGTTCAGTAACGACTTAATGCCGGCACGAGACAGAATTAGAAATGAACCCAACAAAGTACGGCTAATAAGACACACACGACTCCCGTGCTTTGTTTTAATTTGTCACTTGAAGTTTGAGTGTCTTTACAAATTAACCATAGTTAATATTTAAGTTCACAGTGATGTGACAGCTGTCAAATCTTTCATTTATTATGAAATATACTACAACCGTGGATTATTTAATTTCTAACGTTTTATTATTTGTGTTCGAGGTAAGAGAGAGCATCTCAGAAAAAGAAGAGAGGAAATCTCATTGGTGTTTTTTCTAGATTTACCGTTCATTTTATAATTTTAACCATACCTCCATTCTATCACTTTGAAATTTCATAAATCGGACACTGACAGAAAAATGGCAAAGTTGTTGCCAATATCAAAGAAGTCAAGTCATAATGTAATGTTTTTAAATTTTGAAATAATGCATATATCGTTTCGAACGCGAAAACAGTGTCGTTTTTTGTAAAGATAGATTTATTTAAATTTTTTGAAAAAAGATAGATTTATTTTAATTTTTAAAGATAGATTTATTAAATTTTTTTCGAAAGATAGATAAAATTGATTTATCTAGAAAAGGTAGGTATAGAACATGATACTTTTATTCAATTCTCATCTCACTGGTAGTGTTTACATCTCATTCCTAGGGAACTCCGATAAAAAGCTCCCGTTTTAAAAACTCAAATAACATTTTACGATACCTCAGGCGTACTAATTCGCCTGTCTGACGAACTGCATAAAAAGAGTGTCGACGCGATGGAGAATCAAAATGTATTTATTCGCGGCCCGTATAAAAAGTCAATATGAGAGGCAATAAAAAGAATGTCGGCAGAAATAATAAAAAGGTAGTGACACTCCCGCGACTTTTAAGATCAGTTTAAAGAAACGTGAGTTTAAAAAAAAACTCATTTTTTTTAATATGTATTAAATTATGTATGTAATTTGTAAGTTAAAGAGTGTTTATATTTTGAAAAAAATGAAAGAAAAATGAAGAATTTTGCCATAGCTTGAAATAAAATTGGCAAACACTCATGGTTGACGATAGAGCAGATTGTGCCATAGCGCAACTCCTTGTGGTGATCATAGAAGAGTCTAAGTTAGTCTAAAATTATATAGTTAAAGATCTGACGATAGTACCGACATCATCGTGGTATCTCACTCTTCTATGGGTTTTGGTACAGTGCCTACTATCGAACAAACTTGAGAAAAGAATTTTACCATGGAATAAAACAAAATTGGCAAGCACTCACACACAAGGCTAGAGTAGAGCAGATCGTGGCATAGCATTGGTCTTCCGTGGTGATCATACATAGAGGACTTAGTCTAAATGACATAGTTCTGATCTGAGTTCAATACGACGATATGGAAGTCATCGTGGTATCTCACTTTTCTATGGGCTTTTGTACAGTGCCTCTATCGAACGCGCATAGTACCTACTAAGCAAATCCCATAAAAAAATCAGCGTCACGTTGACGTCTCTATACCATCGTATAACAGAACTCAGGACTCTGAACTATTAGGTATGTATGCGGTTTGCGAGAGACCACTGTTTTATGGTGCTACACACCTTCCAGGTTATTTCTACGACAGTCAGCCAGTCATTACCAACCGTTTAATATATTCAGATAACCTCTAGAGTGAATAGAATGAACAGCCCTTACAAAGAATGTTTGCGTAGAGGATAAGACGCAATCGGGGGACACCTCCCTATTCAGATGAGATGTGCCAGCGAAATATTAAAACCGCTTTTTACATTGTGCCCGTTGTCCGACCAGTCTGGTGGAACAATGAGGATTTATTCATTGTTGCTATCTGCTTAGGGTTTGATTGAATGCTTGTTATGGATTTTTTGTTTGGTTCGTTTGATTGGAATTAGCTAGTTAAATATTTTATAAGTCATAACATTTTTAATCACTCTCTTTATCATAACATAGATAAGTCGTTATATTTACCTTATCTGTGCATTTACATATATCTCAAGATAAATCACTGAAAGAAGATAATTTTATTGATAAGTTTTTAATGCCATGTTAACTTCGTCTAATTAATCAGCTATGTTCTTCAATAAACTAATTTCAATCTATACAATAAGTAGTTATGGGTTAATTACTTTAGAAAACACCATCTTTAATAGAAACAATTACTTAGATGAAATATTTTCAGCTTTTATTGAAAATGAAACTAATAAGTTAAGATAAAATCAGATACGGAACCATCTACCACAAAGCCAACTAACTTGACAAACCTATCGAAGTATTGACGCGAGTAACCACATGTCGAATAAAAACATCCCTCTGAGCTCTCAAACAAACACAAGGGATTGGAAACTTCCTTAAGAAAACAAAGATAAATCCGACTTAGTCTATGGTTATTTGTAGACCGTGGTGTAAATGTTCTCGAGACATGATTTTAGCTAATTACTTTGGTTAATGTAGTGGGAAACCCTCTGTTGCTAAATGTTCTATTAAATAGACAATCTTGGATTTATATTCTTCTTAATTTTTAAAAAATGTTAGAGAAAATTCTAATTTAAAGTTTAAAATATTGTCACTCTCGAAAGATTAATTCATGACATTTTGGTTTACAAATTATTTTGACGAGTCTTCTTTGGTAGAGAGCGGAAGCGGAGGGCGGGGGCGGAAAAAAATAGTTTAGATGTGTTTTCACAGTGGAACAGCAGGGGTTATTCCCGTGGTCTACCACTAGACATCCACAACTGAGAAGTGTGTGGACGACAGTACTTTTTCTACTTTTATATGAGAAACATGAAAATGGGACGAAACAGGAACGATTTTAGCGTTAAATTTTATGTTCCGTGTTCGGACTATTTTCGGCCGAGGCAAATAGTCCAAACACGGAACACCTCCAGCGAACATTATGACGTATTATTAAATTGTTCCTGTTGTTGATCACCTCGAGAGCGGAATATAACGGATAATGCTTTCACTGTCCACTCTTACATATGCACCACTGTTGGGCAAAGATCTCCTCAAATTCTTCCAGGAATCGCGTTCGTTGTCAAAAATAATAGTAAAAATAATGTTTTTTTTTTTAAATCAAAAATAACATTTTAAATTTAGCATTCCCAATCGTTTTCCTCCAAACATTGTAACAAATTAACATCACAGTCTCAAAAGTCTCACGTCTCACGATCACCTGCGTTGTCCCGTCGATCTTACCCCAAGGACCGATTAAACATGTAAAAGTGCCGGAAAACAAACTGTCTGGCACTGGGAGAGAGAGCTGGCAACATTTAGCACGTACGGTAAATGCCGTGACACGTTCGCAGAAACTTAACGAGCCGGCGAATCGTTCGACTGTTTGGTTACAAAGTCATTATTACATTGACAGTGCTGCCAACTTTTTACACAAACACTAAGGCCACTTATTCGCTGGATCGGTACGTTCTCGTTTCGGTACCGCCTCTGTAGCAAATCTGTACAGATTTTGTACTGAAAAGCATTTTTGACTGGCTCGGTAAGTTTTCAGTATGGTACAAGTAAATGGCCTAAGCATGAGCATTTATATGAAGCAACTTTTGAAAAACTATTTTTTTTAAAGATGTTAACTGTCACCATATCTATTTTTACTTCAGTTAGTTGTTCTGCATTTTCCCTAGTTGATTGCTATCATAAAAAAATAAACCATCTTTTTTGAATCTCAAAAATATCTTCGATCTTCCTAAACAAATCTGCATTCAATTGATGTTGAATGGCTAATAAACCCTGTTTTTGATTACCCCTCTCCTTCCAACAGGGTACCAAGGAAAGTGGTAAGCCGCGCACAAGCTGTTACTTTTAATGCGTTATTCAGTTTAGAATTAATGATTTTACTCCCGACAATTCCCGTGATTGCGGGATAAGATTTGGGGAATGTTTATTTTAATCAAAATTGTTTATAACTGCTTAAAATTTTATTCGCAATAAAGTCGAATGTTTAACTCTGATTTTGTGCCATCTGATTTTCAAAACTGTTGTTCTGCCCTGGTTTTTACAATCAGTGTCAGTTCAAAGAATTTTATTTCTCAAAAGAATACAGTTCACTTAGATGAGAATGCACATTATTTTTAAGCTTACTGTCTTAACTAATTAATATATAGGTAATACTAAAACTTTAATACATAGGTAGTAAACTAAAGCGGCTGGTTATATTTTTTATTTTTTTAAAGTGTTATTTGGTATCGTTTATTTTACAAATTTCGTCTAAAATAATTTGTTTTGTATCTTTTTCCTAAATATGTGCATTGATAAGTAGTTTCTGATGTAATCAGATTATTATAAATTTATAACGCAAGCAAGAACCTACTTATGTAGGGTAAGCAAAACAGGTAAGATGTAAAAAAAAATGTTGAGCGTTCCTGGATTTCTTAGCAGACGTTGGTATTTATATGAATGTGACTTTTGTTTTTCTTGTCTTGCTCAACTTCGGTATCAGACATCAATATCTTGCGTTTGCATAACTACTTTGTGCCCCCACCGAGTAAACATGCTCGTATCGCATCACCTTTATATCATACCGTAAACAAAAATATCAAACTGGTAGGTAAAAATACCTATCTTAAGAGGAAATTAATTTTTTTTGTACCAAATTATGTACCTAGGCAATAAAAAGACAGAGGTAAGTTATGAAAAGAAGGTAATATATATCCCAAATCGATTATTAGATGTCCAAAGATGGACGGTAATATCCACAAAGAAAAGGCTCGCATAAAACGCACTTGCGCGCATAATATACGTTTTATTAATAAAAAAGTCTGGCCGAATCGCCAATAAATAGCGTTAACGGGCAGAGAAGGCGATTTTTTCGATACAATGCGAGACATTTGTCTGACAAATCCTTGGGGAGACACTATCCCTTATATTATCTAGCTTTGAGGGAGCTTGAGGGATGCGGGGTCATTCCGGAGGTGATGACACCCGTATCGTTTGTGTGAAGCCAGTAAATCATGACCTTCTGTTCTGCCAGGTATTAGGTTTCTGGTTTTAAATAAATAGCGGGATTTTGGTAGTTTATGGTCTGGAAAATGTGGGCTTTATGCAGCCATTGGTGTTTGCTTTTTAAAAAATACAAAAGTCAAATTTTTAAATGAATCGTCCGAAACAAGAGACAACATTTTACATCAAAAAAGTTTGATGACTGATCAAACCATAGAGTCTATAATGTAGTACTAGTCCTATATAAACTCTATGGATCAAACTTTGTTGGTTGCGGTTTATGGCAATAATATTTCAAACGTCGAATACAAAAAATGACAGGAAAGATAAGGTAGAAAAAAAAACTCATTCAGGTGTTTTTGGTCTTTAAACTGGCAATGAAAATTTCAGTGGACCCCATAATTGAACAAAGCTCACTCTGATTTATAATTGCATTTCCTAAGAAGGAAATAAAGAAAAGGAAACTTAAAGTTATCTCACAATACAATTGAGTGATCAGTATGCAAAGCCAGTGTTGTGTATAAGCCGATTTCGGGGAGGAAGCGTTAAAAGAAAATTTATAGCATTGAAAAGTCGTACGTAATTAATAAGACATTTGAAGTTGCGTGAAAATGTAATTTAGATTGTTTCTGGGGGGTCTGCTTACAAAGAAAGTCGGCTTATTTATATATGCCCGCTTTATATTAGCGTCTTTAAGGAAACCAGGGGAGTATAATAAAAAAAGAATCAGCATCGATGTCTTAAAGCGTCTTCCGGTGATACGAGCGCCCCCACCGCAAAATGGCGAGCACTCGAATAAATTACCCTCCCCACGAATCGAACTGTTCGATTCTTTTGAAACGAACCCAGTTCAAAACAGACCAGGCGCCTTTATTAGTGTAAGCCAGCGACGATTATCCTAAGCCGCCATTACATATTCAAATTGAAGTCATTTTGCTTCGTGGAAATTGACGCGAAATAAAACGAAGCCTTTGAGTGCGTTTTTAGCGTTAAGTTGGTTGTAATGAGATTTTTCAGTCGTTATAAAATGAAACTGGCAGTTTAAATGTCCGTTTCGTTTCCTATTCCAATTTTGAATACTTTTGGCCTGGTGTAGGTATTGTTTGTGTCTAATTATAAAGTGTTAGTAGGAATACCTACCTAAGAGTTTTCATTTCAACTTCGTCTAGGCTAGACATACCACCTACCGTACCTATTAACTTCTTGGAAAAATGCTCGCTTAGGTAATTCTTAGGCCATTTTCAAGTTTTTCATGAACGTAGTAATGCATTAGTAGTAATACATTTATAAAGTGTAGTAATACATTTTATAGGTGAGAGGTAGGTTCGCTTTCGTCTGACCAGAGGGGAGTTATTCAGAAAATTAAATGAATCTCTGGTTAAATTCGACCCAGTAAGCCGCTGTGTCCGAAAAACATAATTTTTGCGCGACTGACCAAAGATCAACATTTAGATACCGCAGGACTCTTTGTTACCACCGGATCCAGTTCCTTTCGTTCCACACTTTTAGATATTGAAATAAATGACTGTAATAATCTTATGATGCGTGATGTGAAATTATATCGCCGCAAAAGGCAACTCAATTTATGAAACCTTTTTGGTAAAAAGGTTCTGTTTTTGTTTCGAACGATTTTATTTTGAATCTCGAATTATACTGTTTGTTTGTCGCTAAAGTAACAGATTTGAATTTCACAATTATTTTATATTTGAATTTGGAAATCCAATGGTTTTTCTTTTGTCTGTCTTAGGATTTGTTTGAGTTGGTTAAGCGTAACAAAAAGGTTGCTGAACTTTGACTTGGCTCCAAAAAGTATGAAGGATCTTTTTATTTGCAACTAATTAATTAATCCAGCTAAAATAAACTTAATAAAACAAATGCGGCGTTACCCAAAGAAAGCCAGCGGAGCAAATTGATATTTTGAATAATAAAATATTCTCCACGAATTGTTAGGAGTACCTAAAAGGCAATTTAGACGAGACGAGATGGGTACGATACGTAACGAGATAAATGACGATTATCAACCAAACTATTTAATTCCATGATTGTATTATATATCGTAGCGGATGTTTGCAAGAGTATTTGAAAATATTATGAATCTTTTAGCTGGGACTAAAAAAGATGTAAGGAAATGGGGGCACAAAACTGCCTTTACGTGGTCTATTTTATTTATGGCATAAAATTTTATTTTGAAGTTTAGTTTCAACACGCTCATGATACTTCATCATCATCATCATCACCTTTGAAGGCTTAAAAGTCCACTGCTGAACAAAGGCCTCGCCAAAGAGGCCACGAATAACGGTCCTGAGCCGCCTCTATTCATCGACTCCCTGCAAGCGCTACATGTCGTCGATGATACTTAGATTATCTTAAATCTCATCTAACTACAGCGATATCCAACTATATCGTTCAATAGCTATCCGTTAGAAGGAAGGGATGCCCCATTCCCCATCGCTCAACTATATGTAGTGAACAAAATGAGTTGCGTAACAGGAAAGCCCTCTAGCTCAACTATTCGCAGTTAATTGCGCAATTGAATTGAGCAACAGGGAACTCGCGTTCCCATCCCGTGTCGTCGCAACACAAATAGACCATTATGAGAAGTACAAACATAAGTCAATAGCCTGCCGGGTGGTCAATATTAGATTAGCAGCCAAAAGGAGCCAAAAAGCAACGTATACAAAAACCTTTTACAGCGGTTAGAGAGTCGGAAAAATATTTATGAAACGTTGGTAAAGAGTGGAGTGGGCTTCTGTTGGAGTGGATGGGGAAATAGTGGAAAGTGGCAGTTTAGCGGCAGTTTATTTATTTGAGAGGCCTTTTAGATTATTTTTGTGGCCTATTTTTTTGAGAGTCCAGTATTCCTATGTTTCAATCGTCAAAAAAAACCTGGTATTATAATTATGTAGAGGAATTTCAGACACAGCGTTCTTGTTTAACTACAAATTTTAGGATTTTTTTTTTACCTCGATTGACAATTATTTTCAACTCATTAAAATAATGCAGCAGAGTTTCTTGAAATCTCAAGGACATGAAGTAAAAAGTACTCAAAGATTGAGTTTAAATAAATTTATTCGAAGATGATCTCCTACACTCGTTTGGAGCCAGATCAGGGCTCGGTTTCACGACTACGGCAGACTCGCATTAGCCCTGATCAGGGTCTACCATAATCGTAAAAGCGACCCCTGATTTGAGTCCAAACGAGTGTTGGGGTTAAGTAGTTTATCTAGAAAGATCATTGCTAAAATTCCCTCTCCACAATCTCTTCTTCAGCACCAAGTCCAAACCAGCAATAGTGCAAAGGGTTGCCCCATTGTTTACCCAAAGTATGAAATAACATAATCAGGAGTGAAGAAATAGGAATACGGGAAAAACCAACAGGGGCCGGTTTGCTTAGGCCAGCGGAATAAGTGGAGGATCGCAGACGGACCGGCTATTAATTGTCTGCATGAAGATTAAAAGGAGATGTATCTATCTTATATCCATCTATCGTCGTGATGCATCACGCCCCTCAACCTCGTTGGTGACAAAATTTTGCAAGAAATGAGTGAGAGTTTTTGATCTTTCTTTTAAAATAGTAACATGAACCGGTTTGAACTTAAATTTTTAAATGACATACTTTTGTTTCGTTTAATTGAAGACGTAATAAAGGTTAATAATAAATTTACCGATGTACTAACTTTTAGGTTAAGTTTCTTTGTCTAGCTAGATTAAGTCTTAGGCCCGTATTATGAAAGCTTGCTCAGTCATCGACCTCTGCTTGAGTAACGGTTTTGTATGGCATAAACGTCACACAAGCATAGATCTATGACTGAGCAAGCTTTCATAATACGGGCCTTAGTGTGAATTCTAAGAATCGATTCATGTTTCTCGTTTTTTTTTCTATAAACAATGTACCCTGCACTGCACAGCCACAGTTTTTATAACTAAAACAGAAGGCAGAGCAGCCCAAAACTTTGTTCTTTATAAAAGTTTCAAAAATAAACATTTTTGTTTGAATTTTTTTCATTATTAGAGTTCCGAGGAAAATCAAAACGAAAAAAGGAACTTATAAAAGGAACGCGTGGAGGTATTGAGTTGAAATTAACATCAAATACTCAAGTCCGTTACCTCTTAGGCCCGTATTATGAAAGCTTCCCCAAGCATTACTTAAGCAGTCATTACGTGATCTCTACTCAAGCGTTAATTACTCAAGTAATGCTTGGTAACTGTTCAATAATATGTCTAAGCAGTTACTCGAAGGCGTGGACGGAGGAAATCCGCTCTTGACGGCTACTTGAGTGAGTGTAGATTTTGACATGAGCTCCCAAGCATTGTTTGAAAATTAGTATTCACTCAAAACTAGACATAAGCATCACTCAAGCAGAGCTCGATGACTGAGCATGCTTTCATAATACGGGCCTTGGAGCCGTAATACAACTCAAAAATTTAAGTCAACGCAATCAAAAGTTACAACGGTATAAGTTTTTTTTTTAAATTAATTTTTTATTAATTAATTTATTATTATTATTATAGAGTCAACATGCACACAAAACCTATAGGGTACTTCCCGTTGACATAGAATCATGAAATTAACAAGTAAAGGGAAAAAACCGAAAACCGTAAATTTAGGTCTAATCGCAGAAAAAAAAATTAAGGACACAAAATATTTTTTCGGTGATTAGACTACAATTTACGGTTTTCAGATTTTTCCTTGTGCCACCCAGTGAACCAATTGGCCCCACCACAGCTTAAGCGGACTGAAGTATCCATAACTTAGTCGGTCTTAGGAATTGATTGATTCTCAGTCAATCTTCAGGTGTTCTCTTGAAGCTAAGCGTTACGCTGATAATAAAAATCGTCTTCTTATATGCAATTAATATTCAAAGATAAAACGTCGATCAGCAATCAATTTTTCAATTCATCTCAAGGTGTTCAAAGACTCAAGAAGCCCTCAAAACGAGGGGGCAGTGACGTCATTGACGTCGTCGACTTTAATTGCGCACCACTTCGTTAAGACCTCGGGAGATTTGATGGCATTTTTAATGAACACCCCCGAATTAATGTAGTGGGCAAGATCGAAGAGGATTCGATTTAGAATTCGTTTGTTTAGGATGTGGTCTTCGAGTGCTTTTGGTATACTGAGGAAATCGAAGTCCAGACATTGAAAACGTAATGGAAATTCTCTACAGTAGGTGCATATGTCATATACTTTATTAACAAAGAAAATTACAATCAAATAATAGAGTTAAATTCAAACTAGTATTTACAATTGAAACAATTGAGCTAACTGCAGACTGTTAAAAAAAATACAGGTAGCTCAACTGATCTATATCAATATCAGTCGGAAGCGTCCCCAAGATGCTGGCTGCATTGCCCCGCTGTAATGGCAATGCTGATGCGCTGCGCCAAATACTCACCAGCTCTCACGTCACGCGTCGCTTCGACCAGACGCCCAGTATTTTTTTTTAAACCCAGTTAGTCTCTGTACCCTGCGGACCTAGGGAAGCAAATGCGTATAGGCTCTGTTGAGACCAGTATGTATATGTGCGCCTCTTGAGATCTTCGGCCAAATCTGCCGCCGCACCAGCCCTAACGGAAGTCCTAGGAAGATGGGAAGGCGACGCATGTAGCGTCTCACACAATATGCCTCCCCAACTCCCATGAGAGTACATATAAGTAACTGTAGAAAATCCTATTGAAGGAGTAGCCTGAATTTCTCTAAATTATGTAATAAAAACCAAAATTATGTTTAATCAAAAATATTACGAACATTATTATAAATAAGACGGTGTGATAGGAAGGAACTTAAATTTAAAGTAAAACAAAAACTCTTGATAGGTTTCCCGTCCAAAACAGCCCGAGCATCAGCTAAAAAAAACACATTGAGTTTTTCTTACTAAAATTTGCGAAAAAACGCATTGTTGTTTTATTCCAAAGAGGTATAATTGTCCGAAACAATCAACTTTCGAATTGGCAAAAATACGGGCCCCTTTGCGTCCTGAATAAATATGCTGGAACAAGCCTTGGGATGACGACTGGTCACAGAATATAACAAACAAAATCAGTAGGAGCGAACCAATCTTACAACAAGACTGTGACACCGCTGTGTTTGTGTGCGTAACTGTCTAGCTTACCGTGTTTACAAAATATTTTTATTGCTATTTTTAGAGAACCCTAGTGTCTAGTTAAACCTATCTTAGGATTTAAGATACTATGAACCAAAAATATGTAATCTTTCTTTCAATAAATAATATCTATCTATCAATAACAGTGACGACTACGCCTTATGATTTGGCATTATTAGTTGTCTAACTGAGCTCATGTACGTTTTTACCAAAAGGTGCAAAAAAAAACTAGAAGCGTCAGTACTATTTCATGAACGTAATAATCAGCACCATTTTAACAGATAGCATGAACCTGGACATGCCAATCCATTGGGCTGGATGGCTTTTGTACACCCCATTCATCATCATCATCAGTCTATGCTGTAGGCCTCCTCTAATGAGCGCCACAGCACCCTGTCTATGCCATTCCCCAACGTGAATCTCCACCCTTTCAACTAACTCCATGCCAAAAATCAAGCCGATTGGTTGCTAAGTGAGGGCGTGAAGGAACGACAAACAAACAAACAAACACACTTTCGTATTTATAATATTACATAGTATAGATCTAATTTAATTCTGTGACTCAATTCATTTTGACAGTAATTCTCAAATAGTCATGATTTTACTGAAACTCTCCTACTGAAAGTTGGCACCTTTTCTTTCTGTGTCACGGATGACGACTCTAAATCGGTTGGATGGAGGGCTTCGAAATAAAAATTGGAAAGTTGAAGATTGACAGGTGCGTCTTAATAAGTCCGGCAACAGCTGGTTACCTAACGAAATGAGAAAAGGAAACTTTATTACATTATACCTATATTTCATTTTTTGATTTATTTTGTATCTTTGCAAATCCACCTAAAGACTTCAGGGTCTTTAACCTAGCTATATGAAATAAATTGAATTAGCTGATTAATTTTGTATATTTGCAAATCCAGCTAGTCACCCATGTCGTTAAAAATAGTGCACTTTACAAGCTAGATGCCTATTTTTTTCGTAAGCATTTGCTTTGATTAATTTTGGAATGCCATCTTAGAATATTTTACAAAATACTCACATTAGCCAACTTTATATCAAATAAAAGTTATTGAAAAGATAGGCTAAAAAATATTAAATAATACCATATACTTACCTCAATTTAAACATCAAACCTCTACGATTTTAATTCTGACGCCTCTCCAAATTGTTCAAACAGTCTTGATCATTTACGTGTCAAAATCTGATTATTGTCGCCCGCATAAGAACATTAAGGGCCCGAGATAAAACAGATCCCCATTAGTGAGACTTCGGAAAAAATCGCCGATCGTATCTTACGCGTTGAAGTGGCAATGGCAATCTAATTTTTTTTAAGTCTCAGTCAATCACGAGAGAAATGAGCCTAGAAGCGATCGTCAAAGGGACTAATGTTGATTGCCTCACCGCACCCTGGTGAGACGCCAGCTTAGTAATATGGACCCTAGTTTTGTGTGGTAGAGTTTACAATAGATTATTGTGTTTGTAGGGCTGTCAGCTGTCGGATGCGTATCTTTGACGAAGATGTATGTCCTATGTAGATACTTACATATTAGTTTATGCGGAGAAAGAAAACAGAATGAAACAAAAGAAATTCACCGTCGTGTGCATTTAGTAGGTAGAAAACAGAATGAAACAAAAGAAATTCACTGTCGTGTGCATTTAGTAGGTAGAGTTCTTCGACATTAAGCATGCGCGACGATTGTTTGGTATTTAAATTTACCAGTAAGTCTTAATTTTGTTATAGGAAAAAACCCTTATTGCACTGCACTTATTTCGGAGGGTAAGTAGCTATGTAGTATCATATAAACACGATACTTGGTAGTCCCATATCGGCACGATAGAGGCGCTGTACCAAATCCCATACAAAAATGAACCGCCACGATTATGACATTTCGATACAGGCAAAATGCTAAACTCAAGGTTCAGATAATCGGTAAATAATATTTAGTCATCTATTGTTAATTGATACACATAACTTAATTATTATTATTTAAGTTTATGCCGGATATAAGTTAATCAATAAGAATTTCAATATTTATTTAATAAATGTGCCACACTCATATCGCAAGTTACATTTTACCATGCATGTAGCATGTCATGCATGGCAATCCCACGGCGGCGTGGAAACGCCATGCATGCATGCTTCGTTCATGTTTAATCCAAAGAGAATAAAATAAAACCACTACGCTATTTCTACGTATTGTCCAAGTACTACTAGCGTATTCATCTATGCTACTTACTAGCATCAATCACAATTAATGTGAATCTGATGCATAAAAAAATATATTATATACCCAGCTTAGGGCGGATTGGTGATAAAGTCATTGTAATTATGGTTCTCATGCCTCTAAGAACCCGGAACGCTTCGCTAGCGCCTGCTAATTTTTCTAGTAGCGACATCTATGATTGATTTGAGGAAGTTTTTTCCAATGAGTATTATACCATTTTCACGATGTTTTACAATGGAGATACAATAGTTTGATTTTATGTTAAGAATATAAAAAAATAATGCAGGTAAGTATCTATTCAAGTCTCTTAACAAGTATTGCACCAAAATGTATAGGATTATATACCGATCAGTATAACCTACCTACTATAGCATTATTATTTTGGTTTACTTGCTACCTAAAATGCAAATCGGTACATTTTATTTGATTTTATATTATTTATTGCTATTAGTTGTGTTTTCTATTTCTCCCTAGATGTTTCTTGAATGATTTTATTCCGCGTTAAGAAATATATTTATATTGGCTGCAGCTGGATATATCCCAAATGGCAGGATGGAATTTAACCAATGGAGCGTCTCTGGACTTGTATCGATCACGAGCGTGATAGGTATATTTATGCTTAATACATATAATTAAAGAACTATTAGTATCTATTACTTTAATTTAAAAAATATACATTAAAGAAGATATGTTATAGACAAAGTAAAATGCAGTTGTCGTAGGAATGTATATTTACCATTTGAATTATGCCATTTCACAATTTATAGCATTGGAACTATCCCTTTTATGCCATCGCCATTAATAAAGTTCGCGCCGCGTATTTTTTCCCATTCGTTTTAAAGTGTTACCGCTAGGGGAAGGTGTCTCAATCAGCATAAAACAAAAGAAATCAATAGTCACCCCTCTACGCTGACAAAGGGCAAAGATTTCTTTTCACAATTAAACCTGTGGAGGCTGATAAACTGGGTGACTTGAGACTTTGAATGCAGTTTTGAGAATTCGATTATGTTGAGCTTTACTGCTTTACTGCCATTTCACTGATCACAATGAATGTTTGTTTAAAAAATACTAAAGAAATACTAAAGGACTAAATTACTTGTTACGTGTTTTTATATAGGTACTTTGTAATATAAAATATAGATATAGATTTTTAAATACCGTAACATAACAATGTAGAAGGTATTCTTTTTGAGACCAATGTATGGTACCTTTATTATAAGGTAAGTGGGACTGAGACAGCAGAATCAACTACAGTTTTATTTGTACACCAAACATGAAAAAATTATTACTCTCCTATCTAGTTTTGAGATCTCTTTTGTTTCTAGCGATTACAAGTATAACAGGCACGTCTGCTCAGCTCATTTAAACTTTTCAGCACCAGCTCGTTACCGAGGGATTATTAAATATTGAAACAGACGAGATGAAAGCTACCTTAGGCGACCAGAGTGCAAATACGAAGGATTTTAACCTAGGAGCGATTAACTGTAGGATAACTAATTATTAACGTTCAACCAATCAAAATTAGAGCGGTCTTCCAAAGTGCATTAGAATTGACTTGAATTGAATTGATCTACTGTTAAATTATTCGAATACTAAAAACAAAGTAACAAGTAATTTAGGCTTTTAATACATTTTTTTCAAACAAACATTCATTGTGATCAGTGAAAAAGTGGAAGTGTGGCTTAATTTATGAGAAGAATTGAAGAATTGATTGAGATTATCTTATGTAGTTTTTTTCATATTTATAAAAAATAAATACCAAAACGTGTTCAACTGTAGGAGCAGCAGTAGGTAGGTAGGTACATATACATTTGTATTAGTCAACATCATTACCATATCAGGCAAAACTCATAATAGCAGATTTCAACACCATTAGTGTTTCTTAAAATACACCGTAATAATTTCACTGGGACCCAGCTTTACATAGAGGTCTATCTAGGTACTACCAACTTCTTGTCCAAAGGCTGATAGTTCCATGAAAAATTCTACAACAAAGCGGGTTTATTTTAACAAGATATTCATTTCAATCAACGGTTTTATCCCTGAAATACGTTTTTGTGCTTGTAAAACGTTTCTAGAACGTTCAATATTCATCGACACGGCTGTCCATCTCATGCATTAGCCGGTTGATCCGTAAGGATTAGAATGGACAGTTTTAATAGGGGTAATCCTGTTAAAAGTTTGTTTAGAGTTTGTTTGTGATACTAATGGGTCAGTTTTACGGGTGTGGGTAATAATCGCATCGAAAAAAGTGTTCTTCTGCTATTTTTAGCTAAATGTTATTTTTCTGCCCGATCTCCAAGATTTGCTGAATTTTTTATACTATCATTTTGAAAAAACTTCTTTGATGGTCGTTTTTACAAGTAAGTAAAAATTGATTGTAAAAAAAATCCTTTTGCTTTGAAAACTGTTGAAACAATCAGGTAGAGTACCTACCTGATTTTGTCAACAGTTTTTATCATTTATTTACATTTTAAACAGAAAAGTGGGAATCACGAACAGCCATATTAAACCACAAACACGCTGACCACACAAAAAGTAGCCGAATTAAATAAATGTGACCAAAACGAATGACCAGGAGCGCAGTGCCAGACAGAGGTCAGCAATAAAGTGACCTTCGTCAAGCTGCGTCACGTCCGACCGCGGTCGTCAGCACTCCTATGTATACTTAGCAAGAAAAGTTATTTCTTATGCCAGAAAAAGTATGTGTAATAAATATTTATGTTTTTGTTACACAAGCTTTGCTTAGCTTGGGGCTAGATGACGCTGCGTGGATTGTCCAGCATTGTTTATTTATTTACAGACTTACCAAGTTTTTAAAAAAGTCATTGACGTGGTATTTTAACGTATTTGACTTAATGATAGTGAAGCTATCATCAAGATTTTATCAACCTGCAGGTTAACTTATGGCATTTAGAGACTTTATTTTTGGTGCATTCTGATACGAAAAAGAACTAATAAGCGGCAAAAATAGTCCGTGCCGTTCACTCACTGACTGTCACCTTATGATCTATAATCATCAGATGTTCTGCTTACTCCACATAAATCATAAGACCTGATAAAAATATTAACTAGATAAACTGTTCCCATCCGATGAAGATCCGATTCATACCTACCAAGTACTGAAAATAAAGTTCTTTTGATATAAATGGAGGTTATTAGTTGAAGCATTGCATTGTGACGTTGACTGTCCGGCCTCATTTTGCACGCACCGCGATTTCATTGACTCTTGCGGTTTCTGGGCGCCCGGTGACAGTTTGTGTGATCGAAAGTGAAAACGGACCGAATTTGAGACATAATGACGACCGTTTCTTGTTTTGTGGTCACTTGTTTTACATTCATTGCAGAATAACTTTGAATTTGTAGTGAGTTAAAGTAGGGTTACACCTGCTCCTACAACTTATGTGTGCCTTGTGCTTGGGTTTCTTAATCCGACTATATTTTACTGCTTAGTTCTAAATAATAAACATAAATAAATTGTCATGATAGATTAAACATTAATTAATAAAGAAGATATGATTGTAACTAAAATCTTTGTTCAAAATTGTAGCTAAAACCTACGCACCTGTTTAAAAACTAAGAGCCAGTTGCGTTAACTATACGTTATTCCCGCCTGTCCAACTTTGAACAACAAAACACACAAGATCCCAAATTGACCGTCCCTAATTCGCAGGACGTTATAAATATCATTCATATTTCAAAGTCGTTTGCATCTGGAGTCTGGACACAGGCTATTGAGAAAAGAGGGACTGAGAAATAATTGTCAAGGATCAATTTAACCCACCCACTCCCCCTGCTCTACATATAGAACTATGGGGTCTACTCTACACATACATAAAATTTTAGGGCATGATATTTTGATTTCTGTGAAAGAAAGCCAAATCATAACTGACTAACAACTTCAGAATGAGAAGATATTTTATTGCACACAATTTCCAATAAGCATCTTCCACCCCGAGTAATCACAAGATCACAAAAAAACAAAGACAAAGTCGAGTTGTCACCTCCCCCAACCATAAAACGCAAATTTGGCTATAAAAAGTACAAATCCTTCCTGGACACTGGCTCAATACAATGCTCCATTCACACTGGATTATCGTATTTTTCCACCACTCGTTTCAAGAAAATGAATCTTCGAACCACTTTGACCGATAACCAACCGTGGACTTGAAACTTTAGGGTTCATATTTGGTTTTCTTCTCAGGTGTGGTAAGTTGGATTAACAAAGAAAGCTCTAATTAGCTGTCAAGGCAACTGCTGGATGTCTGTCCCAGGAAGGAATTATTCAAAAGGATGTCTCTGGCGATTTCTTTCGTTTTGTGCAACGTTGTGGATAGGAAACGCATTCTTTGTATCTTTTGTTGGTGCTCTGACAATAATGTATTCAATGCTGACACTGGGAATGCTTAATGAGGACTATTCTTTCTTTTTTGTTGTTGTTTTTCAAATATATTATGAGCTAAGTAATGAGAACCAATCAATAAACAGCAATTTCTGACAAATAACCATAGTTCATAGTATTTTATTGATAACTTCAAGTTATAGGTCAGATAAATACACGAGTACCTTAAGAATAATGATCAAGAAGGGAATAAGAAGATCATTGAAGGTACTTATTTGGAGCAGTGGAATAGTTGGGCTGAGGTTGAAAATGATGTTGGTGACGATATCGGTTCAGATAACTATTAAAGACAGAAAAGCAATATTTTCAACAATCTAATGACAAACACGCATTACAATATCCGCGATAAATCACAAACAAACTACGCATTCAAAAACAATTTTGAGGGCGCGATTTGGGTGCTTGCCTAATTGGTATGAGATTTGCAAGTGCTACTAATTGCTAGGAAATTTACGGAATCCACTGCGATCAGTCACGACACCATCAGGTTAATTAAACCATTTGTCTGCTAAGTTCTCTGTACAATTTGTTTGGTTATTTGTAAATTCGAAATGGGTAAAATTTTACTGGAAAAATCAGGCAATTTGCGTAAGTAATACATTGGTTTAGGTGGTTTGATCCGTTAGTGTCCGATTAGATTTTCAGTACAAATAATAGTTTCTTTTTCGTGTACTCAAAAAAAGAAATATTTTTACTAAGTTGACGATTTCTTTAATCATAATTTTAGCGACTCGTAATATTAAGTAATAGGTAAGTATCTAATACATTAACATTAAGTAAATCATCATAAGTAGCAAGGCATGATACCTAGCTAGTCTTCCATTGCAACACCCTCAATGGATATACATACTCGTACTGTGAACATATTATGAATATCATCTAATCACTAAGACCATGACTGTATGAATGCAATTAATAAAAATACTGAATACTGAAAATTCTCTTTGCGCACTGTTTCCTCTAAGCCTTCGGCAATAGTATGTGTAGTTGCAGTATTCCTGTCTTGAGATTCAGTAGAATCTCAAGACATTGAACGTAACTTTAGCAGTAAATAATGTTTTGCTCTCATTATCACATTTGAGTAAGTAGAACTACCTGATATCAATTTGTTTCTTTCACTCGTTTCATTCTGATACATACCCAATCCAATATCTCTCGCAAATGAAAAGTCCACAGCGCCCCAGGACCAAAACCTCTCAATTTCCAAAACAAGGCTCAAATACCATCTTTTTTCCAAAAGGTTCATTTTCATTAACGCCATCGGCTCACATATTTGTCATAACCGGCCCGTGTCCCCATGAATGCTCCTTTTTCACACGTTTTTAATTTACAACGGGGTTTCCTTCACGTCTCTGGATAATTGCAGTTCACGGGAATGTGTTATGATCGAGTTGGGAGATGCCTTTTTCGTTCTTCTTTTCGGGACGCTTTGAGTTTTTGCTCTTTCTTTATTTGATTCATGATCTTGATTGGTTTGTCCTTTACTATCCTTTACAAAATTTTGTGAAGAGCAGAGTTTTTTCGGTTTTGCGGTAAGTTTTCGCTGAATTTTTACTATCTCTGCAATTTGTCTAATTAAATATTGAAATGCTGAACAAATACGTATCTTCTCATATTATATCACTCCACATTTCCACTTTACCCCGAAGTATTTCAAACATTTACACTATTCTCTTTACATAATCAAATATTCTCCGCTTGTATGAAGATTCAAACCATACTCATGTCTAGACAGCTAAATCTGCTTTGCAATTTTCTATCTTAGCTTATCGAAGTAGAGTTTGGTATCGGATTGCTTTTGATTCCTGGGTTATATGTATACCCAGACTGTTTAATGTGTGAGCTTTACATATTTAAAAGATCTGTCCTCATAATTTTATTGCTTTGGAATTAATTGGTGATCGATCGAGAGGCGACCACTTTTGCTTTTGGTATAGTTAAAACAGAAATTATTTTGGATCCTTGTGCTTTTCTTCCATGTCTTCTTTTGTAATGTATCAAAGATACACAAATCAATAAGACTCAATCGAGACATGATATACCTAGCAACATTAAAAAATATGACCAATAGTCTTATCAGTTTTAATCTACCAGCGCGACCGGACTAGGTAGAGATCAGTATAGTAATAAATAATAATAAATAAATAAATAATGCTGGACAATTCACACAGCATTATCTAGCCCCAAGCTAAGCAGAGCTTGTGTTATGGGTACTAGATAACTGATATACATAATAAAATACAATACATAGATAGATATTTTTTATTATACATAGAAAACGACCAGAACACCCTGAACAAATGTCTGCAGATCGTACACACATTTGTCCCGAGGCGGGAATCGAACCCGCAACCTCCTGCGTCGCAGGCAGACCTTTGCCCACCGCGCCACGTCGGTCGTCAAAAATATAGTAAGTACATACAGTAAGTAAATATAGTAAGTACATATATATATTATCAATCCGATAGGGAAGCCTACGCTGTTGCTGATAACAGCGTTACTCAATATTTTACCAATAAAATACCAGTTTTTATTATATTCGTTGTAAACAACTCATTATCCTCATGCAACATACTTAGCAGACCGTTGAAATTGGTTCCATCCATGCATAAATATCTATCAGGCTTGAGATTAATATTTTTACCGTATCTATACGTCTTTACATTGTTACAGGGTCTGGCTGATGACGAAGAGGGAAAATTCACTACAGAGCGTGCTCTATCTACAATTTAAATCTATGTAGGTAAATATTGTACTAGTCAGTTATAAGCTCTACTTAAAAGATGATACTGCGTGTGTTGTGCCCAGCATTAACATTCATTACGTTATTTAAAAAAAATCCGTGACAAAAAAGTGATGAATGAAGTTGTTTTCGCATCGTAGTTCATAAATGGATAAATTTATTTGCATTAAATTTTTCAAAAGGTTACTTTATTGAGCGTGTTCTTTCTGTTCACGCTATTTTAAAAGACAGAGCCGTTCAAACGTTCTGAACATTCGGTTTAAATTTATAACATTAAAAAAAATTGCTTGTTTTCGTTTAGCAAATTGTTACAACAACACCCAAAAATACAAATACAAATACAAAAATGCTTTATTGTACACCATAAAATAACATTACAAAGAGACATCACATAAGATAAGTACAATGGGCATGCAAAAAATGCATGTTATACAAATTGAAATGTCTGAAATAAATTTAAAACATTGTTCATAGATATTTTTGATAGAGTGTAACCATTTCATAAACTTTATCAGTTTTGTTGCAGACTGGGGAAAATGAAAACCTTTTTATAACCTAACTTGTACCCACTTTCAACTTTTTTAATTGAGTGTTAGTATCTTAGTAGATAATATCTGATGCATCCACAAAATCAAAACTCCACCTATGCAGAGACTCTAGTAGAGAGTTTTGAAACCTGAAAGTGTGGGATCATCATCATGATCCTCATGCTACCGCCGTGAGTTGGTCCTGTAATTTTTTCCATCGATCTTAGTCTCGTACAATTTGTTGTTTGTACTAATGTTCATACTTGCTATAGGAACTGTCTAGTCTTCCTACTTCGAGGTACTTCTTGGCAAACAGGGGGTAGTTAGCGGTGTGAGGGTTTCGGCTGTTTATATTTCTTTAATGCTTCGGGATGTTTGCAATTATGAATTGTTTTGTCTGTGGATAATGGAGAGCTTTACGAGAAACGTTATTATTTTTATACTTGTGTAAATACTGTAGAAACGTGCGCGGAGTATGCTTTTGAATTTAGAATTAAGCTTTTATAATTTTCGTCTGAAAATAACGTTTTTAAAGGCCATTTTTAATTAAATTATTCAAGTCTTCTTCACTTAAGTAAATCTAAATCTAGGAATTGTCTCATTTCTGAAACTGCGGAAAAAATACAAAAAGACATTAACAAAATTATTCATAAAACTAGGTATTCATACTGGCAAAAACGAAACAAATTGTTAAAAGCGTTTTCATACAAATTACACATTTTTACTTCAACGCACGTTTACACCCCCTCAAGCGATAGGTGCGAAATGATATAGCCCCTGAGGTCCGATGTCAGACAATAGGCTACATTCATACAAGACTCGTTGGCTGCATGCAAACAGCCTAATTATATCCAAGATGGCGGACTTGGGGTATTATTAAGTCATGGCTGTTTTCCTACAAAAGAGTTAATTCTATCGATTGCATGTAAAATAAAATCACAAATTGTTTATTTTCTTAAGGCGGTATCCCGACGCACACTAGCGCCGCCAATTAATTTATTTATTGCTAAGCTATATGCTTTTCTAATGCCTCTGTAACAGTTTTTTTTAGTTTAGGCAGAAGAAGATGTGATGAAGTGATGATGTGATGATGATGTGATGTGTGATGAAGTTGCTCTTGGTAGCCACCAATTTCTGTTATCGCATCTCTGCCGAGATTGATTAAAAAGTTTATGATAGATGTCACAACCTGCCTAATCCTGTCATCAAAAATTCCTTGGTTATAAAAGAACATAAAATAGGAAATAAAGTGCTTTAGCTACTCCTATGTTCAATATCTAAAAATTATATGCCCAAAACCTAGTTTAAAAAAAATGCAATATTTTCGGGAATCTAAGAACCACGACGCTTAAGAAATAAATCTTTCAGGCACCTTCCTGGTCCTTCCATACTGGTAGCTTCCATCGCAGATGCTGAGTCTACTATTTTTAATTTCAACATTTAATTAGGTTCTACGTTTGTATGAAAACCACGTCGACTTTTCACGTAGAGTCAAGTTTCCTTCAGGTGTTCTCGCTTCAGTGGACTTTGAGATGGTCTGTGTTTAGTGGCGTGGAAAGTTGGTAGGTAAGGTTTTTAAGAATTTAAATTAGTGTAAAATGGACTTTTTAAAAGCTTCTTATCCGACTTTGTTTGTACTGAGGTAAAGAGGACTTTAAAAATGACTGACCAATGATTTACCCATTGCTATATTTTTAAACGAGCGAAATACGCCTTTCCGTAGTAGAACACCATGAGAGTTAAGGACAAGTATTCGGACTGGGGCCGCGCTTTTGTGATTTTTAAAACCATCTGAGACATAGAATATAGTGTTTAGAGATCTGAAAATAAGACATATATTAGTAAAGCACAGTTTAGCCAAAGTCGCATTCAATGACATCATAGTATTTAAACTTAAATGACCTGCTTGAGTGTCATTTAAACTAATTAGCAGCCTGTGATCCATACATCCATACTAATATTATAAATTCGAAAGTAACTGTGTCTGTCTCTCTGTTATCTTTTCACGCCAAACGGCTGACCGGATCTCAATGAAATTTGGCAGGAAGGTAAATGGTATCCCGGGGACGGACATATGCTACTTAAGAAACGCGTGCGAACTATTAACAAGCAGCAGCTAGTCTCACTAATATTATAAACGTGAAAGTTTAGATGGATGGATAGATAGATGGATGGATGTTTGTTCCTTTATCACGCCAGAACGGCAAAACGGATCTGGATGAAACATGGCACAGAGATAGATTATATATATATTATAGTCTGGAATAGGACATAGGCTACTTTTTATCCCGAAATTCCTACGGTAACGGAAACTACGCGGGTGAAACCGCGAGGCGCTGCTAGTATGTTATAAATTCGAAAGTAACTCTGTCTGTCACTTTTTCACGCCAAACAGCTGAACGGATCTTAACAAAATTCGGCAGGGAGGTTAATGGTATCTCAAGGACGGACACATGCTACTCGAAAAGCACGTGCAAAGCCGCGGGCAGCAGTTATTATCCCCATAAACCATAAAAACAAACACAAATCAAAAGTCTTCCCTGAATGACGTCACCTCCCAAAATATTCAGTCTGACTTTGCATTATCGCCGTTTGAGTTCACATTAAATCTTAGAAAACGGCCATAAATAACGAAAACTTTTATCCCGCTCGAAATAAGCACTCAAAAATGCAAAGAGCAGAACGGTATAGGGCACGTTCACTGAATTTATTTTGTTTCGCACAATTCAAATAACCATAATTTAACGAATTCTACCCACCTAAGCCTAAGTATCTAACGATATAATGAAACTCCGTTAAGTTGAGCTTAAGTTCCAGTGTTTACGGAGATAAAGAGTCTCCGATTTATTGATAGAAGCGAAGGTGAAAGTTTAATTTGGGTGTAAATGTCTTTGTTAGAGACAGTATTTCTGAATCCTGAAAGTTGGGGTCTTATTGCCGTATTCTTATTGTATTAATAAAGATTTTTACTTATTCGAAAATAATTATAATCATGTTTATTGGCCTGATATTAAAATTAAATATACAAAAATTGGACTTATTATAAAAACTTTAACTTAAAAGTTAAAAGTGCTATACAGTGGGGCAATGCAGCTAGCGTCTTGGGCACGCTTCCGACTGGTATTTATATGGATCAGTTGAGCTACTTGTAGATTGTTTGCAACAGTCTGCAGTTAGCTAAATTGTTTCAATTGTAAATACTAGTTTTAATTTAATTCTATTTTTTGATTGTAATTTTCTTTGTTAACTTAAAAGTTTAAGGCTTTTTATAGCAAAGCTACATTTTCAATGCAAGCGGATTTTTGAAACTCTTGCTTCCGTTCACGCTCACGCTTACGCTAAATACCAAAGATAACACCCTAAAATAAAAATAAAAATAATAATATCAAACAAAATGGCAAACATAAAAAAAACTACCAACAGAAATAAAATATCTTACGAGTAAATTTATTTACATATTAAAGGTTTATTTAGTTTGCCCTATGTATGGACGCAGTCAATCTTGTAGGTACACCAAATAAATAAAAAAAAAAAAAAAAAAAAAAAACGTACCCTCCCACCAAGGTGGAGACCAAATTTCAAAACAATCTTATAGCAAAATTTGAAAACGTCCTTCTTTAACAAAAATCCTGTGCGTTTTAGCATCATCGTTCTTAGAATGCAAATTTCCAAATCCCCAAATAACACAATCCATTAACATTGCTTTATTGTCCATAACTAGCTCCATATCCCGACTATCCTTACGTGTGTAACTCCGTTACTATTTCCTCCCCGGGCCCAATCCCGTTACTCGGGCCATTTACCTTAATGCGCGGTTTGGACGGATTGACAGCTGTAAATGCTGGTGGATGGTCGGAGTGTCAGCGAGCGTCAAAACTGACGGCGTAGGAGAGAAGAAGAGAAAATGCTTACGTAAGTGGAACTTCCAGAATATGCAATCAAGCAAGGAAGAAGACACGACACATTCAATGTGAACCATTAATCTTGAATCTCTGACCAAATAAAAACATAAGTTTAGTCACCCGTCTTTTTTAAACGACTTCGAAAAAAGGATAGCTTTTACTGATTTGTCCAGGGAAACTTAAAAACAGTGTTACATTGAGGGAATTGAAGTCAGTATTTAGTTTTTTCAAAACAATCAAATCACATGGTTCTAGCAGTCCTCCTGCGCGTTGCACCGCAGAGACTTGGCAGTGAAAGCTTTGAACCAATAGCCAAAAAGAAATTAGAAATAAGTTAACAAGGCAATAACATTCTTTATTAACAAAGAAAATTACAATCTAATAATATAATTAAATTGAAACTAGTATTTACAATTGAAAAAATTTAGCTATTTGCAGACTGTTGCAAATAATCTACAGGTAGCTCAAATGGTCTATATCAATACCAGTCGGAAGCGTGCCCAAGACACTAGCTGCATTGCCCCGCTGTATGGCAATGCTGATGCGCTTACCCTTAATTACCTTAAGTAGAAGTAAACTGTTGATTTTACAATGAGAATAAAATTCTTTAAACCCTCAAAAGTGACCCTCAGTAGTTTAGTTGGTCAGCGTAGAATGTAGGGGCTTACCGAGTGTTTATATTTATCAAACAATTAACATTTAAGGCAAATGTAATACTAAAGGAAGTAAATCAATCTCCTTCATTTGTATTGTGTGACCATACCTTTATCCGGTTTCAACTAACAGCAAGTTAACGATAGTTTGAAATGTGGCCGCGTGTCCCAATGTCATCGTGATTTAAATGGAACCCTTCGCAAATCTACATGAGTTTAATTAATCAAGTATTTTAATCAAATGGGCTTTATTTCAAGTTGTTAGGCCATTTGTGAAGAACTTTGTTTTCAGTAATAATGATTGTTAATTCAAACATCGTTCCCCAAAATAAATGATTCCATTTTATTTTGGGGAACGATGTTTCAAACATTCTGTATATCAACATTTTCCTAAGTTTGTCATAATTAGGTACCCCAACACGACCAGACCCATTAATAAACTAATATCTCTAAATTAATTATGTTACTTAAGCCAAGTTAAGCTACCCCGTGTAACCTAGATTTATTTACGGATTATAACCTCATAACTGGTCCGTGAACAAGACATGTAAGGGTTCGTATGTAGCGAAAAGGGCGGATTAGTACGCAGTAAAATTTGTTAAAGAGGTCTTCATGATACGGGCGCCTCCAGGCAAATCTGACCAGTGAAGCAGGACACTCTATATCCATTCAAAGTGGTAGAACTTTTGGAAGTTTCGAAGATCCACTTATGCTGGGTAAATGGAACATGTAGAGTTGTGGACGGGCCGCAACTATCTCCCACTTGCAGAACACTATAAGCCCCGATAAAGCCCGCACATTTACATTCAATTCTAATTCAGACCCACTTCCTACTTTGCTCTGATTGCCTGGTACTTGTCTGTGTTGATTAAAATTCAATTTTGGGTTTAAAGTTTGTTTGTTTGCATTTAGAAAAAAAAATGATTTATCATTGACACCCCCAAATTCAACAAAGCGGTTAACGCCGATTTGAGTACCTACTTACATAAAAGTAGGATTTCGTTAACTTATTTTTGCATTGAAACACAAAAAGTGAGTAAAGTAGCAAAAGTACGTGGACACAAAAATTAAATTATTCAAGAGCGAAGGCCATAGGGCACTTAATTGAGTTTGTTCAGGATAAAACAAAGAAGAACGAACTTTTTAAATTGTGTGTCGGTAAAGTGTTGGAGACATGTTGATCTTTTGCAAGGAGGGACCTCCGTCCCAAGTTAAATATTTTCTTTGGACAAGTCCATTTTCATGTTGAAAACTACAGGTATTTCAAACTGAAACTTGTTAGTGGAACGAGTTAGGTAAGATGAAATGAAAAAGTTATTAAAAGTTTTCCATCATTTCATCAAAATTACGATTCAACAACACACAAACATAGCACCGGTACGGAAAAACTACTTTCAACTAAAATGTTTTGAATGACATCTATCAAAACCGAACAAAAAACATTAGGACCAACTTCGCATATAACGTTCCGAATCGAACTTTTTTACCGTCCCGATATTTTGTTACACCTATGATAAAATGTTATGAGCACACCGGGGCGAGTGATATTTTGTATCTATTTTATTTACAAACTTTTCCTATACTGATACTATATTCGCAATCAGAAAAGCCATCATCCACCCCAACCCCCTGTCAATTTATGAACGAAAACGGAACAAATAGAAAAAAAAGTTATTGCAAGCTATATTTTATAACCCAGCGAAATACAAACAATTTAATGAATTGATTAGCTTAAGGCTTTAAAACAAGCCCCGAGAAAGCAAAGTAGCTGAGATTTATTTTACTTTCGGTAGCAATTAACGTTGAAAGTGAAAAATCTTCGGAAACTTCGCCGCGTTGGGTATCCTTTACTTTGGAATTGGGTAAATTTTTCTTGGGAACTTTTTGATTCGACCCCTTTCTTGGGCAATCAGGCGATTCTTATGGCACCACCGGCGCGACAGCGAGCACCCAGCACAGAATAACATTAAAAAGCTTTTAGGCAGAAGCAGAGCTTTACATTCATAGAACTGATTTATTTTGACAACGATGCGAAGAATCATAGTTCTACAAATACTTATACATAAAAACACTTATACACAGTTTTTTTTATAGACACTTAATAAATCGAATAAAATTTTATATCTTTCTTATGAAAGCAACATTTTATTTCCACGTTCCCTCACATAATATTCATGCATACAAAGTAATATTTTTTGTAGAGATCGTCTTTCAGTATTACCAACTGTATCAGGATGTTTTAGCAACAGCAGGCTTATCTGATAAGATTAAGTAATTCCACTGTGTATTACAATCACGCAAAAGGTAATGGAACCGCGCAAATACAATTATTTTAATTAATGAATTAAGACCCGACGAGTTTCTTTATCTTGTTATTAATTTGTCTTTGGCGGACCCAGACGTCTTACAAATGAGAGAACCGAGTGCAAATGTTTGTTTAAATCGACTCAGACTTTACAACGAGCTAATGTTGAGCTCTGAGAAAGGAAAAATAAAATAAATGTGCTGTTATTGAAGACCAGGGAGTGAGTGACTCTAATTGACGTTAGTAACGGGACGTGATCGTGACGTCTCATATTTGTATGGAATTTGCGTAGTTCCCTGTCCGCACGATAGAGGCGTTGTACCAAATGCTAAAGAAAAAGGAAAAGTCACGATCACGTTTCGTTCCTAGCGTCAAATAGACTCACCCCGAGTCACTTGGACGATAGTATCGAGACGTGATCGTGTCGTCTCATTATTCCATAGGTTTTTGTACAGCGCCTCTATCGTGCGGACAGGGAACAACGCAAATCCCATGACGTCACGATCACGTCTTGTTACTATCGTCAAATGGACTCGGGCTCAGGCTTTTTAGGAACAAATGGAAAGATAACAGTCGAAAAAAATGTTTTGAAGCCCTTATGATAGAATGTCATGTCAACAAGGAAACACGCTTTCTTCGTATGATCTCATAAGCGGTATCTTCATTAATCTTGTTCAATGTCTCGGCATACATAAGTCTCAAAAAGCATCTGAAATAAAGGTCGAGTCTACAATGGAGCACTGTAAGACAAAATAAGCGACACTACTCCAGATTTTTGTGATTTGTGTGTAATCGCAAAGTCGCGCGACTGTGACCCTGAAAGTCGCCTTGGTATTTTCTAGCTAGGAAATGAGTATTCCTTCATCGGTGAGAGTCTGCTTTTCTTTCCAATTAGGTAACTAACGCAAAGTTTTTCGAAACATTGCTGGTTACAAAATGTCCTACTACAGCCAACACCTCAACAGTGATAGAAAAGTATCGCTTCTAAAAGACGCCGCACCCAAAGCCCCTAAGAAACTGGTATTAATCAGGGTCAGGAAGCAGTATGATTTGAATGTAAAGTGTCTTCATGAGGTGCGACTGTATGTGATCCCTACATTAGTCATAAACTCGGGAGGTGGTCCCATACGTGACCTGAAAGCCGAGGGAGTCTTATCAGGCGCTTGAGAGAGTAAATACTTTTGTTTATAAGTAGGATTTGCACGTGATTTTCTTGATGATGATGAGAATATGGAGAAGGGTGTGGAGCCATGTGTTTGAATATGCCAGGAATATAATAGAAATAGATAATTTTATTTGTCATTTGTAGGAATAGGAACAAACATTAATAAATAAATAAATAATGCTGGACAATTCACACAGCATTATCTAGCCCCAAGTTAAGCAGATCTTGTGTTATGGGTACTAGATAACTGATATACATATTATTATACATTACATAGATAGATATTTTTTTTACTATACATAGAAAACGACCTGAACACCCTGAACATATGTCTGCAGATCGTACACACATTTGTCCCGAGGCGGGAATCGAACCCGCAACCGCCTGCGTCGTAGGCAGGCCTTCGCCCACCGCGCCACAGAGGTCGTCAAGATAGAAAAAGACTAAAAATAATATGACTTCGCTGAATTCAGTCTAAGCATGTTTAAAACTTTGAAAGCAACTTCTTCCAAGTCGCACTGCTGAACCGGGGCAGTGAAAGCCTTAAAAGTTAACAGTACCAATTAGAGAAAATTGAATCTATGCGGTACAAAAATATCACAAAATTAAAGCTCAAAAATTGTTGCAACTTGCAACCTTTCAACACAGCAAACTTCCCTAGTAGATAAGGTTATAAAAAGATCCAAATAATAAAAACACCCTTCCATAAATGGATTACGAAGGATGGTGACAATTGAAACATCACATCCCTGGACGTACTGAATTTAAATATACTTTTACGTTTCCACAACACTGGACACGGTGTATAAATTGTTTTGAAAGATGGGATTTGCTTGCAAATATTAGAAATTGAAATGATCGTTGAAGAAACTGAAATTTAAATTGTTGCGAAAGCGTTACAAAAATGCTTTACCTTTAATAATGATATGTACCTATACTAGCTTGGTAAGTGGATGTCATTCAAAATAAAGAAGAAGAAGGAACCACGATATCTACATTTAAGTATTCCACTCAGTGAAATCAGAATCACTGCAGCAAATTGAGTGGACGATAAACAGCTCACGAATTTTTGATTACAGGGAAAAGTGTTACTTATTCTCAAATAAAAAATATCATGGCGGGAAAATTTTGCTGATGTCGATATTGTTATGGGGGGTTTATGACAAAAATTGGGGGTACGGTTATTGCATGTCATTAGGAATTATGGGCTGCCGACGTGGGCTGAGAAAAAACGGTAGGTGAGGCCTCGGTTACTTTTTCCGATAATGTAATTATGGGAAATTTATTCTGATCTAAGTGGCTGGAGTGTGACAAGGCTCTGTAATTGATGGCACAGGGTGTGCTCTGAAATTTTGCGTTATCATTACTCTAAAAAATATGATAGGAGAGCTCATCTTATAAGACTGGTTGGTTCACGAATTCTGGTTGACTGGTTCATAAATTCTTTGTAAATAAATAATGCTGGACAATTCACACAGCATTATCAAGCCAGAGCTTGTTTTATGGGTACTAGATAATTGATATACATAATATAATATAATACATAGATAGATATTTTTTATTCAACATAGAAAACGGCCAGAACTTTCCGAACAAATGCCTGCAGATTGTACACACATTTGTCCCGAGGCGGGAATCGAACCTCCTGCATCGCAGGAAGACCTTCGCCCACCGCACCACAGAGATCGTCAAATAAAGTTTATATTTATACAATATTTCAACCATGATTATGAAAATAGCTCAACTGCCTCTTATAAGAGTTTTGCATGTTGTAGTAACAACAGATTTTTTTCTTTGAGACATAGCTAGCTAGATACTTTTGTAGAGCGATTCTCAAGTATCAGAATTTGCAACAACAACTCAAAAATTATGCCTCGTACGTGTTCCCATGTCCCATAAAACAGCCAAGCCCTTATTTCATATAGTTACGGGCCCACGGGCCCATAAAGCATAAAAGGCATTCAAATGTGATGTTATTTTGCCGCCAAAACTCAGTAATTTATTTTCTAGCGATTCATAATTTTCTTTTATTCACTTTATGTTGATTTTTCGTTTATAAGTACGCGTAGGATAATATTATTTTGCGCAATGTATCACGAGTGTGGCTTTATTGCTTTGAGTTTGTTATTATTGAGGTGGAGGGCTGAAATGGTTTGTGATGTGGAGCATAATTCAATTGTCTTTATTATGAAGAAGGTACAAGTATTTTGCTAAGCTCCTATGGGCGATGAAATGTTGATTTTGTCACTTTCATATTTTTTTGCCTCGATATGCTTTCTAATTGACGAATAAAAATCAAAAACCACGACTTCAACAAAAAATTTGAAAGCACGACGAACGAAACAGATAAAATTCTTCAAAATAGAGCAATCCAACCTTAGCCTCTTGTTTACCTTGAAAATGCTAAATACCGTTCGCAAACTGAATGTTTATTTCTCTGTTTTCTTTTGACCGAGCAAATAGCAGGTGTGAAGTGTAATGGTACGTTTTCACCGTTTGCGCTTTCCGCCGTCCCTTCCAAATATTTTATGCACCACTGAACGCATTCTGGGCCCAAATTATGACGGTCAACTGCCCACCCAGTTTGCAAACGTATAATCAGATCGACAAACATTCTGTCCTTTGTAGATACGAAGTCTTTGTGATAGTAGCTTATCTTTCAGTGTTGTCGCTTTAACAGGCTTTGTTTTACCTATTCGGTTTCTCCAGTATCTCTTTTACCGGATAACAAATTACAATTTCGCATTCCTACATAAGTGTCTCCTTCGATACTATAACATTGCTCTCTCATGGACTCCATTGAAACTCAACCACCTTTGCAATCAAATTTTACATCCCGCAGCCCTTCAGAATCAATAAAATCACTGTTTGTTCTCCACCCCAGGACTCGGGTATGCATGGCGGGTGTGCTAAGCCGAATGTTATGAGGCGATTGTCAGCAGGTGCCGCTAAACAGCGAACTTACTGCTATGGCGGTCACGTCTCGACGCGCCAAGCTCTTCACGACGCAAAGTTTACACAATAAACGCGTATCTCAAGAAAATGTTCAAAGTTTCGGAAATAAAAATAGCGACACAGCAAACGGCAGTAGGCGTTATACATCAGACGTCAAATAACACATCGATATCTCGCCTCCCAAATGGGAAACAAAGAAATGCGTCGTCATCAATCCAGACGTTGATAGTTTTCTCATAAATGACCACCTCGGGCCAGCCAGGGTGGCAATAAAACCCCCCGGATCTTCTCTTCCAATACACTGGACGCACGGTCAGCCAACAATTATCTAAATAGCCATCTACATTCTTACCCCTTACATTTTATTATTACCGGTCAATTTATCCGATAGTCTGTTCGCAAATCTCAGCGAATATCCTCCCGACTCGTGTTTGCCTGGTAGATTTGCCGATAATACTGGAAACTGACAAGAAATAAAACAGGGATTTAGGAGCTTTCGCTGCAACTTTTTCGGATTATGTGTGGATGTGGATAGTATATTTTTTTGCTTATATATGAAAGTTATTCTCTTATCTCTTTGAACTTGATCAGTTTATCTATTTCAACACCATACAATGGTGATCTCAGATAAAGGCGGTCCACTGATTATAAGATTTATTAGGGCTGCAATTTCTTAGACACAATAGGCGATGATTTTAAATAAAGGCACCCCGATTGACAAACCGACCCCCGCCTTGTGGTCTGTGCTTAATGTGCTGGACATTCAGAATTCAGACGTCCTTTGGGTAGAAGGGACCGAATTTGTAGAATTAAACGTTTTGTTGGAATTTTACTCTGATTCAACATTAGAAAATACCGTTATCTAAAGTAGGTTGATATTTTGTTGTCATGTACCTTCAATAAACAAAGAATAAAATCTGGACAAATAACTATGAAAAAAATTAAAAAATTTTGTCAGCCGGTGACTTTTTTATTTTGGTACCCACCACTGGCGGACATGATTAGTGTGTAATCATGCCCGCCCTTGTCCATGTTTTTTTTCTTATAAAAATGTAGGATATCTTTTTCTCTTTGTTGCAGGTTTTCAGCAATGAAATTACCAGGCTATTAGAACCATCCAGGAGGTATTTCCCCAATTTAATTCCAATGCGGAGTCGTCTACATTGTCTCCAAGCTTGGTGGAGCGAGACAAAAGAAACGCATCACTCACCGCCCCACTGGGCACTGGTCACAATGATCGTGCTCTATTTGTCTTCGGGATTAACTTGCTTATCGAGCACCCCAGTCTGAGTTATTAGGCTTTAAAGATTTTTCGCTTTGTAACAGTTCTGCATAGGTGCAATTCATTGATGCTTTCTGAATTTGTTTTCTGTTTTGCTAATCTCTGAAATGAAACGCACGTGATTCATAATGAAACAAGAAAGAGAAGCTTTGTTTTGTGAAACCATTTTGAATCACTTGTCTGTTGGAAAATTAAGTTTAGTGACCTTTTAAAACCATTTAAGAGCCTATTCCTTGCGATCAGATATGCTGAGATCGGGGTGGATACCTTGATCGATGGTCTATTACCAATTATTGATAAACAATGTTATCAGACTTTACGGAACACATCAAGTTCAGAATCATCATGGTCATTTCAATAAGTCCCTCAGGATTAAGCGGTCGTCATTTCCCACGAACAATTATGCCCTTAAGTCATTCGAATGACAAGGCCCTTGGGGTTTCTAATGTCCCTCTTAGCACTTTAATAGTGCAACCATCCAGCGGTCAGTGGCGTTATGGGACGAAGGCGTTTCGGGCGTATTAGTAACCTCCCTTTACTAGTTACTTCAGATTAGTTTAGTAAGGAAGATGTTCATTGTGGTAAGCTTCTTCATTGTGAAATGTAGATACTATAGTAGGTCGGCAATTTTGTAAGGGGAAATGTATTGGTTAAGTATTGAGTTGTTTGCACCAAGATTTGATATTTGGGTTCTTAGAAGATTGTTGGTTTAGATATTGGGTATAAAATCCAATAACTAATGTTATGAAATGTTATGTTATAAAATCCAATAACTAATGTCCAATAACCAAGTTGAGTTTTAAAATAATCTTGGAATTGGCTAGTTTATTTAAAGATCACGATTCCAAACCACAAGTGTAAGTGTAATGTACCTATAATGTAATAAAGAATTTTTAAATTTTTTTAAAACATTTTCACCATCAAAACTAAAATTTAGAAGAATCGGAGCTCCAAGTTTAAAAATAATGTTTGTACCTAGTCTATTAGACATTCCATATTAACGAAGTAATGCGATCAAGTAGGTAATCAAATCTACACACAGAAGGTCCTTACTAAATGAATGTTATTCTTACAAAGCCGTCTCCTTCAAAATATTAATATTGGCTCGCAAGGGTGAATACTAAATTAACAATCGCTACCTTCGGCAAACATCGCCAAGACACCCACAATACAATGTTTGTTTCTGTGTTCGCACATTACAGTAATGAGAACCCAGTACTATTGCTTCTAGCAGTGACCTATGACTTTTTGTCTAGTGCGCGGACTCTTTTGTTTAAAACCATTTTTTAACACTGTATTCTAGCAAAAACGCAGATCTATGATACTAAAAAAACAGAAAATATACATAATAATGTATAATTTCTTTGTGCTTTTTTTAAAATAGCAAGAAAATTAAAGGCTTATTTTATTTTTTGAGTGTTTGATAATTTTGTATGGCGGACAGATTTCCAGTCTGTGACATACCTTTGTCATAGAACATTATTTTTTTGTTTTCATAAAGCGATACAAACATATGGTTTGTGTTTTGAGTGATCCTTCTGTCTTCAGAATGTGTTTACTAAGCCAAGACGGAACAATGTTTGTTCCATGTAAGGGCCTGCCAAGTTCCGATGAATCTTAATCTTCCTGACTCAGGTTACCCTTAGCCCGCATATATCAGGTTGTAACTTAATCGGAGCTCCCCTAACATGCCTCTAATTGTTTGCTATCGACGGCCATATTCATACGTTCTATTTGATATCAAATATGGCTTAATTTGAATAGTACTGATATTATTACAGCCTGAATAAATAAAAGTTTGCTGACGGGTTTGTAAACTGTTTTGAATTGACCCAACCCAAATTGAAACTAAGACAATATACATAAGAGTAGAAGAATATAATAATTTAGGAGACAATAGTATGATAGAAAACTAAAATAGACAATCATAATTGGATCATCCAACAAAAGCTTGGTTTGAAAGAAACAATAACAAAAATAACAAAACAAAAAGCACGTACAGATCTTAAATAAGCGTTAATTAAACATTACAAGAACAATACACCACACGAAGGGGGTTTTATAACTTTAATATTAGCAATAGCACACACGAATCCCCCGGTAAAGGGGCATAGGTATTTCAATAGCTGAAGGCCCATAAAAGCTCCGTGTACAACCGATTGTGTGAACAAGCGGCCGCTTGGGACGCGGAACTTGCGAATTCCTCGAGTTTTACTGCCAAATTAATATGGCAAATTAATGCGTGCATAATTTCCGAGGGAGCGTTTCTTGCGACACATATTGCTGAAGCCTGAAGGATATTGCACGAATGGGATTCGTATCATTTTTACATATGGAAATGAAGAACAACGGAGCGTACAAGACAACAGTGATATGCTAATTAAAGGAAAACAGTCGGTTGGTGTGTTTATTTTGAGTCGGCGACGAGTAGGTTTGTTTTTAATTGATGCTGAGGGTAGAAAAAGTTACGGTATAACTGGTGTTAGAGGGTAAAGTTCTTTTGTACTTCTTTTCGGTTCTTTGATGACTATTATTTTGGTTTTAATTTCAAAAATCCGTCTTGGGAGGCTACTTATCCGCATATGCGTATATTACTCATAACTGACATAAACTGAAATAGAATACTCATTAATATAATGGCTTATAATTCAAGTATTAGTCGACACACAAATCAACGGGCATTTCTCCGAGAGGCGCTAAAGAAACCCATCTTGTCGCATAAAATGTCACCCACCCTTTTAATTGCTCGAAAAGTTTGGAGCATAAGTACCCGGAGTGCATAATAAGGAAGGAGCTCACACGAGTTTATGAGTACGATTTGTCACGACAATTGAACACGTGAAGACGTGAACTTCTAACGAGGTTCTGCAATGAACAACACTCAACATGCAATAAAAAGGGATGTCTTGGAAGAGTTTAATTTTGAACCTCTTGATTGAATTAACTTACGAGTAATGGATTTGCCACTGTACCTATCTTTCTCTGTTTATTTCTAAATCCTCGCCAAAAATCCCATTTTGTATAACTGACATGCGGGTTTACATAGAATGTTTACACACTGGGCACGCAGTATACATGAAATCTTTTTAAATTTTATTTTGTTGCAGAACCATTTGGATCTGATAAAGACGTTACCCCAAAACTGATTGATAGGAATCCGGATTGTGCAAATAACGGCTACTCAATCCATTGCTGTGCAGTGGAACGATTGATCAGTTCCGACAGTGGTCGAGGCTCATTTTTAATGCCATTGTCGAACTGATACCCTTGACGTGCGAACCCTAAGGAATGGTCAACACTTTATTTATGGTGAGGAACTGCATTAGAAGGGGAAGTGCCTCTTAGCGATAAGAGGGATTGCAAAGGTGTTATATTGGTGGTTGAGAATAAAAACACTTGCTAGTTTTACTCACAAAATTAACTAGGTAAAGTTAAATTAAAAAATACTTTTGGAGACACGCTACCTGATAAAATCTTTTCAAGATGAACTTTGCAACTACATAGTCACCACGTTCTATTCTATAAGGTGATAAGACAAGGCCACTATAAAAATTTCGCAAAACTACAAAATCAAAATTAAGAAAAAAGACTTTCGAATTCTTCAAAGCTATATAATATAAAATTCTGAAATGCTTAGCTTGAGATATCCATAGTCAAGCCAATATTATAGTATATTGTTATTAAACATTCAAAAGTAACTCTGTCTATCTGTATGTCTATCAGTTACTTTTTCAAGGTTAAACGGCTGAAATTTGGCAGGTAGGTAACTGGAATACTGGGAACGCACATTTTGCTACTGTTTATTCCGGAAAAACCACGGGCAGAAAATTGGTTACCTATTTTGTAAAAACAAGTTTTGTAAAGTCACGCACAATTCAAATCTAATCAAGCACACTTCTTCAATATGTTCCACGGCACCGTAATTCATCCCTCTATCTATCTTCCTATCTCCGGGCGCTATCTAAGCCATGATAAGCGTTTTCTCATGACTTGCATATTTGAAGCGAGGTTATGCTACCAGATGGACGGTGATACCGTGAAACTCAAGTTGATTTTTTGCAAGTTCTCAATATGAGGACATGCAAAAACTAAATAATTACGTTTTAAAACACCATATTTTAATAACATTCTAGATCAAGTTAAATGAATGTTTTATCTTGAATTCCGTTTAGAATGCGATGTCTAGAATTCGTATAAGGTAATCACTTTATACTACCTCACAGAAAATGTATAATAAACTAGCTATATAGCCCAACTATAGTTTTGAAGAAATCACTTCTAAGCGATAAGGCCGCCCATTATACTTTTATGTTTAATGTTTCTTTTGATTTGTTTTGCTGTGTACAATAAAGAGTTTTGTTGTATTTCGAGATTGTAAATAAAGGTAATCTACCATATATTTCGGAATGAAAAGACTCTACTTCATGAGTGTAATCAAATAATTACAAAGTTTTTTGTCAGTATGTCTCCTGACGACAAGCAGCGATGCGACGAGAAAGCAGCCTGGAGGTAGCAACACAGTAAGACGACGCGACACCGGGAAGGCAACGTTTCGTTTCAGAGTAGCTCATAAGATGCAAAGGGAGGGCGGCCAAGCGCGAATCTACCAATCGACATGTTTATCGCTTTAATATAAAATAAAGGGAACATCCCATATCGATATATGAAAAACGTCGACATGTGATCGGGGAAAAGGAAATTGCCTTTCTTTTTGCATTTTCTACCGTATCAAAAGATTTCTTTTATCTGTGGGGTTTGCCAAGGTGATCTTTAAGAAAGATTAGTTCTAATTATAATTTTTTAGCAATTTTCTCGATATATACCGTACCACAGGAGTCATGATCAAAGTTTGAATATAGGAACATTCTTCTTTTGTTTCACTTATGTACTAGCATCGACCTTTGTAATACCTTTCCTTACCTTATATTATCTATGTATTAGACCAGGCACTAATAATTTAAAAAACTTTCGGTCAATTTATCTTTAATTTGTATTACTAGTAAAGGTACTAGACATTTATTAAGAAAATTACGATAACAGATTAATAGAATTACAACTAGTATTTATATCTGTTTCCTAAAAATCTAAGCCGTCGCTAGAAGGTAGAGTGCCCAGAATGCTGGCAGCATTGCCATTTTGTAAAGGTGTAGTACCTACTCCGATTCAAAAACCTGGATATTTTTTTGTAAACAAAAGGGATAACATCGACATTTAAGTACATCGATTTGTATGCATGCACTATGTTAGACAAGTAACATCGATTTGTATGCATGTACTATGATTTGCACGCACTTTGAGGCAGGATGTAGTGAGACTATTATAATGTAAGACCTACTGTACCTACATTTCAGCAAATTAAAGAATATGAATATGAATACAAAACCCAAGGAATATTGGTGAACAACATTGGTATCGTTAACGCAAAGCACAAAAGCTCGAAACAACTTTTGGTTTTGAAAGTTTTCATTCATCATTTAATAGATCTCTCGTTCGTTTTGGAATTCAAATTTAAACATTTTTCGCTACACATGTGAGATTATGCGCTGTTGAAGATTGTGTTTTAGTTTTTAGTGGTAACCTAGTTGTTTTCAGTTATTTTTATCGGTTTTTGTTATGTTTTCATTCATAAATGTCTTTATTGACATATAATATCTTGGATTCTAAATCGAAGTATAGTATAAAAGACACAAACTTGAGTTACATCAATTCAAACCACGAAACCATAAGGGTGCGTACAGAATAATTTTATTTGTTTATAATTTTAATAACCCCCTCCACGTGCCGTATATTACAGTTTTATGTAGGGTGTGCATACATTTTTCACTTCAAAGACTATTGTCACTTTAGAGACGTGGGCGTAAGTGTGCAATATTTATAGATTATCCCGGATTTTACACTTGAAATATGCTGAGTATGGCCATTGATGTGCCTTATGGCGTCGTCGTTATGTTTATTTAGATGTGACGATATAAGCGTTTGTCATAGTTAGACGTCACTTTTAAGCATATTATTATGCTTCATTTTAGTAGGTAATATTATTATTATCTAGCCCCAAGCTAAGCAGCAGCAAAATATCAAAATCGATGTAGAAAATTTTAGTCATAAATCAGAACTTGTCAAATCTTTGGAGAACATACATACCTTATATCCATAAACAAACGGTACTGCCGATAACAAAACAAAAAGAACGCTCGGTACATTCGATAACAAAATAAAAAGAATGAAGATAAACAGTGGAAACAGAAAGGTGATTCGGAGTTAGAATTTGATATTCAAATCACGAGACTTTGCCACCGCCTCGCAAACAATACGCAATATTGACTTGACTTGAGATAGTGAAGTGTTTTTTATCCACATTCACAGGTTGTTTTAGAAACAGGAACTTTTATTAAATAGAAACTAGAAATGAGGACGATGACGTCAATCTAGCCGAATTTCGGTTACGGTGGCCAGTCTCAACGTTGATGCCATCTACATAGTACATGCACAATGTGAGCGCAAACACAGATTTACTCTGTTATTCTTTCACTCTCATAATGGGAAGGAAGACCGATACGATCCCCGGTCGTATCGGTATGGCATGGCGTCAGAGGTTAGGCGCAGGACCAACCACGTGCTTTCCAAGGCACTGGGTTGTGACACCGCCGACTTCCTGACTCCTGACTACTTTGATCTCTTCTTGCTAGAAAAATCCGAAAAAGATCACAGAAGGATTCTGTCTAGATCGAATACCTGACTATACCGTCTGTCAGTTATGCCGAACGGGTAATCTCTCAAACAACTTTCGTGTCAAGAATAATTCGTATTGAAAAATAAGCAGGTAAGTACGAAAACTTCATAATTCTTTATTGCACTAAAAATAACCAATTTTGAAACCTTAAACAAAGAGAGGTATCGCAAAGGCGAGCTTAACCCTAAAAAGAGTTCTCTTCCAGCAAACCTTATTGGGAGAGAGAGACAAGTTTGTAGTAGTGGGTACGTGTGCATACAGATAGAAAGAAGATACCTACATTTAATTAACTAATACATGAAATAGTATAAAAATATAATTATAATTCTATATATATAAATCCTAATAAAAAAACTTCAATGCGAATTTGTTTTTTCAAAAATGAATTATGTAGGTGGCTCTTTCTTTTATACTAAAAAGTACCTTCTCGAAACATTCTCAAATCTCTCCGTCTCTAAAACAGCAACCCAAGTCCACCAGAGCCGTAGACAAGTGCCTACGGTCACCCCTGTTGTCTTAGTAAGCACTAAGCACAGGTCAAGTCAACACCCATAATGGATTCAGCCCAGAATTATCATTCGCCGGATATTGAATATATTAGGAATGTGGCTCAGGAGGTGCCATGACTTTATTTTCGTGATTCACTTATGACCGATGACCGCGCACCTGGGAGCACAGCAGACGTGGCATTCGCTGCCGTCATCAAATTTTCTAAATCTTTATATGAAATAGTATGCAGCATCGCGCACCTATCGGCACCGAGCGCGCGGCATTTCAGTAAAATGCCAAGAGGACATGCGATGCCGGTAATGCCTGCCAGTAGCGCCGATAGATGCGTGTTCAGCAACAGAAATTAAAAATCATACACGTTGCTATTTAGTTTGGTAGTCACTTAATTTTAAACTAGCATCCAGTTTCACGACATTCAAACACAAACATATTTTTATGGCCACGCTATGCGGATAGAACTCCTTCTATGATAGAAGAATGTCATGTGATGAGATGATTGTTGGGTTTGAATGTGGAGGAATTTAAGGGGAGTGGAAGACTGAAGAAAAGATGGATAGGTTGTGTGAAAGAGGACATGGATAAGAAAGATATGTACGGAGATGACCGCTGATAGAGGAGAGTGGGTGAAAAATCTATGTTGTGCCGATCCCACCTAGCGTTGGATAATAATATAATAACAATAATTCATTTATTTAAGGCACAGACAGCTTAGATATACATACGTACATACAAGGATAGAGTAGGTAGGTTCAAATTACTGTAACTAATTTAAGTACACTAAGTCAGTCTGCCTTATAGTAGGTAGGTATAGTTACATAGTTTTAGGATAAAGACCGGAAGATGATGATGATAACCAGAAGTGGGTGACATAAAGGCTGCTATGATGATCATAATGATCATCTATTTTCATTTGCATGTCGGTAAGTTATTAACCCACTTTGTATATCATCTCTATCGCATCTGTTCTCTCATCATCTATGCAGGCTCTGATTAAATTTAAGTTTGTTCTAAAATGTGGGTAGTTTTCTATGCGTACTCGTTTGGGCACGGTGGGCGTAAATGTGTAGTGAAAACCTCTAGCTCCTTGACTAATATTTCTGGCTAATGCAAAGTGTATTTGTGTAATTGCCAGGGTCCTTGGATCATCGAGCCGAGGTTATGGAAATGGCAAGACTCTGTTATGTCTCCAGTGATTTATGGACGCAATATTGGTGGTGCGTTTGTGCTATGCGTGGTAAATGTGCTTACACCATACTATGTACATATATGTGGCTTCAGAATGTTTCAGGGTATGATGGTAAACGTCTATTTTGACATGGTCTTACTTAGGTGAGACGTTGGGAAACGTTTTATCATACGAAGTATTGGGTCATCAACTCAACTTCATAACGGATCTAAGCGGGTTAACTACGAACCTTATTTTGTTGGAAGAACACCAACGTTTCATGTGCTAACGAGGGGCTTCGTCAGGTAGCTAGCTTAGGCTAGGTGGGGTCGGCACCACATGTATTTTTCAACTTAACTTTTTCACCTGACAGGTAAAATTTTAATGAATACGATGCTAGATATATAATATTAGGTAGCACAAAGTATTCAAGTAATATATAATGCGGTAATATATACCGACCTATGGGCGGGCGGCCGTAAAATCATTTTCACTCTAAAATATTTTTTCCTTTTCCAACAGTCTAATTAAGTTCAGCGTTTCTTAAACAAAATTTAAGTAGTATTAATTATCTTTGTGCTGTTTAATAAAAGTCTAAAACAAAGTCGAAAAATTTGAGTGGAGACAGTTGTTCTAATCTGTGATTGGGGAGAGCGGGGCACGCAAAAATTAAAATCATAAGAAATAATTAAACTTCGTAGGGGATTTATTGGACACTGCTACGTGATTAATTGGTTTTTCTTTAAATTCTAGTCGCAATAAGTGTCGTTCGCGATTCATATCGAAATTTATTAATTGAGAAATTTTAATTAATGATTGGGGGATTGTTGTTCTTGTTCATTAGTGTTCAGAGAAATTTGTATTGTGTTTTAATAATTGATAAGCAAACGAATAACATACTAGATGTTTTCTTAAATTTTTAATTTTGTATGTAATTATGAGTGAATGAAAAAAATATGAAAAATATGTTTAGGTATTGATAAAATATACAATATATTAAAATTATTAAAACAAAGGGGTCTTAGTAGGTACTACAAAATATGACTGAGTAAGCAGATTTAAAGACTCAAGTGACAACGATTCCCACACTAGGATGGGCCTGTATCGAAACCTAAAGTTACTCCCATGCTTTCATGTTTTTCTGTTTGTGGATTTCAACTAGTTTACGGAAATGTCTAGCAAAAGTATTCGCTGATAAGATAACGGAGAGCTAATCTTTGAGATGGTCACAATAAATTGAATAATAAAAAAGACAACACCATTTTTCTTAACCTCTTAAAAGGTTAAAAGGAATTACAGACTGTAACGAAATTTAACGGATATTAAAAAGTTTAACCCGTCCACGTCCGGAGCGGAGTTAATATTGACGGGAAGCAGATGGGTTAAAGGGGGTCTTCAAAAGAATTCAAAACGGTGACAAAAAGGCGTAAAGAATCACGGGGAAGAAGGGGTGAAGTAACTTATGCGGCGAAGAAAGGGCCCCAAGAATTAACAAAAATAAAAGGTGACGGCCAAGACTGTTTACGGGGTGGTGAGGGGGGGCCTTAATTAAAGGCTTTCGCGGACTTTTCGCGATGCAATTTGCTTAAAAGACAAGAATTATTTTTATTGAAGTCATCACTAATTTCGGTGAAGGGAGAGAGGGCTTTTGTTTGGCCCAATGGGTCTAATTGCTCGGTTTTTGAATCGCAATTGTAATGGGAATTTTGTGACCACGGTTCGGAATTATTGGCGACGACTGGTGATCATTTTAATTGCCCGTTTTAGAACTTTCGCTTTTATTTAGAAATTCACATCGAGCTTTCTGATTTGTGAATTTGTATCTGTGTAACTAAATAACCTTAGTATTCTTATAGTATAATATATCTTATATATACATATCATTGGGATATATTTATATTTTGGAGAAATATTTGGGAGAAATTAAAAATAAATATCGGTACCTATGTAATTTGACTTTTAAAAAGTCATGTGTACAACGTTCTTCATTTCTTATTTCTAAGAAACGAAAACAAATGTCGTAATCAAAACGAAATTTCCACAATTATTCACGAGGGACAGCAAAATAATGTAAATCAGGAGTGGTTTAAAAAAAAGTTGTTTGTAAGACATCGGGCCACAAGGAATTTTTAATCTATTTCCTTTGTCGATTAATATTCAACACCGGTCTGGTTCATCTCCTCTATTATTGGACCGCGGCTTTGATTTCGACGCTAATTACCTTTCTGGTTCCATTCGGACGTGTCTCGGTGGAAGCGGTGATGACGTTCGAGAGGTTAAATATTTAGTGCCGGAATCGATGGGATGAAAACGGACGAACATAAATTTATGCTAATTATTATGCAAAAGTAGTTCTTTGTCTGCCTCTAACACCTTACTTGCTACTGTTTTAACAAGCTTTTTTTTAACTTGCCCTGTCAATACAGATGTACATAATTATGTGTGGGACCAATCTTGCAACAGAATTTTAGACCAGTTATCATAACTTATATTAAGGCCGCCTATTGCACTGGTTGTTTTATAATTTAGATATAAGGATTATTTATGTTTTAAGTGCAATAAAGTGTTTATTCATTCATTCATTCATACTTACTTATATAAGTTCGGTGACAAGACAATGCAATGTTTACGGTACCATCGAGCTAGTCTGATGATGGAGACACTTGGTGGTAACAGGAACTCCTAAACGAAACGACTTAGCCCCCTCGAGTTTGGGTACGTTGGATTTGTCTTCCCAAGCACTTTGGTCCTAGAAGATATTGTTTTTAAAAAGTTTTTGGAAAGTTTATAAAAAAATATGATGATAGTAAAGTTCACAATTTGAAGGGTTAAATAAAAAAAAGCAATAAATTGTATCGTTAGAAGAGCGAAGGCTACAACACTTGAAAACCGCGGTAAAAAACATATTTTGTAACATTATGTCTTACCTTAAAAACTCTGCTACAAGTAGCAAATTTCATAAAACGCAATTTACCCCCAAAATATCTAATAACAAATGACGTCAATTTAATAATTCAGTTACAGAGATCAGTCTTAATTTGGGGAGGGTCGGGTTGTACTTGACCATTTATTAATGGCAATGATACTTCAAAGTTTAACCCTTTGAGCCACTTGTGCGAGAGTGCCAGAGTACCAGAATGTCAGGATAAGACCGCGTTACTTATTTCTTGGTAGACGGCTTTTATATTGATTAGGACTTAAGAAGGAAGAAGGTAGGTTATTATAATATAAATGTTACCAACTAGGTCACACACAAATGATGTCGATACGAATAGATCCTTTTTTATTTTTGATGCATCGGTCTGATGTTTAGTTAAAATAGGTTTTTCTAGAATTTATAAACTTTAAAGTTTTTTTATAGTTCTTTTTTTTCATTTCTTTTGTTTCATTACTTTTGCAGCCTATTTAAAAATCATCGTCATTATCAGCCTTTACTAGTCCACTGCTGGGCATATCTAGCGTAGTATAGGCTGATAACGGCCTCCCCTAATGAGTGCCATAGCACCCAGCATTCAGCAGCAACCTTTTTATAAGTTCTACATGTCATTTAAATTTTTTCTTCTATTTTGTTGTTAACGTTACTTAAAATTACTAAGATTTCCTCACACCTTGTTATAGTTCTGAGTAATCAGCTGAAAACCCACAAATAAAACGGCGACCTCTGCCTTCATAACTCACCTCCACAATAAAACGGACATTAGAACCGTTACACACTTAAAATCGCATAAAATACCGCCCTCACCTTTTTAATGGCTTAGCCCCGGGGGAAAACAAAGAGAAAAAACTTCGAGAAGTAGTGTGGGGATCAAAATTATTCGGAAAAGTGTAGTAATTCGTAAGATGTTAGAATTGTATTTCCTTTATATTCAACGCTCCTATTTCTCGAAAGCAAAGCTGGATATTATGTTTATTTAGCATTACGGGTATTTTTACTGAATAATAGTGTATCTCTTGTAAAATGACCGTAATTCATTAAGTTTTAAAGTATCTGATTTCTGATATATAAGCAATGTTCAAAACTTCTTAGGACAATACCTTATCTTTTTGCTTTACTTTTTACTAATTGCTGACTCTACATTTGCACTTGCAAATGTAGAAGCACTTGCTTCTACACATTTTTGATTCCAAATCGCAAAACATACAATAATATTTATTATTATATTAAAAGCAGATCGCGGGTCCTGGGTACCCTAAGGCGAGTGGTATGCGACCGGCGAATTTATGGTCAAACTTCGAGGCGACGGCGCGAGTTTTTATTATGATCAGCTCAGTGGACCGTGAAAGCAAGTGCTGGGGGGTGGGATTTCCATACCTCCTGTTCCTCCTGACACCTTGGTACTTTTCTTGTTATAAGTTCAGATTTTTTTTATTTTTTTTACTTTAATCAACGTACCAATGCTTTTGTAAGATACATTATTGATTTAGTTTAGTATTTTTCCCTTACTTATGTTGTCCCTCTGCTAAGCAAAGGTCTCTCCTAAAGCCTATTTAAATCCCTGTCGCCCCACAAGTGGGACAAAGCTGGTGGGACGAACGGGGTATCCCGAAACTTTTCCAAGTGTCGCCTACATTGTCCAGTTTAGTAAACAAAAGAACATAATGGTCTTTTATTATTAGTAATGCAAGACCATTATATTTTTTGTTCAATATTAACTAATACTAAACTAAACTAAAACTAGCACGACAGCATTCGTTTCTTTCAAAGTGGGCACAGATTCTCTTTTGTTTTTAACGTTAAAAATTGCAAGCATGAGCACTGTTTTAAATGTACCTGCACTACTTCTTTCTTTTTTTATAAGCGGGTTCATTTGACCAATCAAAATTTTGTTAAATTAATGATTTAGTCAACTCATCCCGTGGGATGAGTTAAGACCGGGATCAGTTAACCAAAGAGCCAGATCAATCACAGAAAGGTTAAGAAAAAACTTCATCAGAAAAATCGAAGAAAACAAACAGACGCGACGTACACTCCCCGACTCAAAGTTTAAGTAAGACGTAAAAAATGGGGATAATATGAAAAGAAATCATTTTCCGCGCGAGTTGTCTGTGCAAATGAGCTGAATGAGCCAACTCAGGCGGTTGATTGAGCTGCTATGAAACAATGTGAAAGTTTATAAATCTATATATATAGGTACTTGCTTATCCCTGCTTATACCTGCATATTTCTCTAACTTTTTCTCCGAAAGATAAGCATGTCGTATCTTACTTCATTCCAACTCATTTTAATATGGATGTTTTTTTTATTGTCCACCGGTGTCGCCCAATTTACCAACTGCACTACTACCAGTGCAGTTGGTAAGTTGAGCGACAGTAAATTGGGACAGGTTGACAAGGTATATAGTCAATTACTGCTCTACCACACATACTGGAGTGTGAGTGGAGACCGATTTTGTCAGTTTCCTGTTATTCTAATGTTTATTTTCTGCCTGTCTGGATGTTATGGTAAATAAATTTATAAGGTTTACTTTTTACTTTACTTTATTACGGGGGACTTACTGACTAATTCTAGAAAATTTAGTATGTTTTTATAGTTGTACGGACAAATATACCTTGGATTGAACCATTTTCTACACAAAGGCGAAATATTTATTAAAATCGAATAACAATTGGCGGAAATATCGAGTAATAACGTAAATTAAAAAGAACAATTAACACAGCCGATTTGAAAACGACCTCCTTTTTAAGTCGATTGAAAAACATTTACAGCGGCACTTAATTACACGTCAATAGAATCAAATTATGTTTATAAAGTAGGTATTATGTTCTATGGTTCAAGAACATTCTTGCACCTATGCATTCACTATCCAACATCTGCTCATAAAAAAACTCATGCCATTTATGTTATACTATGTTAAGTAATACTAGTTACTTTAAAAACCCGCGATTCTCAGTAGCGACCTAGGTATCTATCGTATTACCGCACTACAACTCTGAGTGGGTGAATAGAATGTACGGGCTATTAGCTAATTGTGGATGAAAACAAGGCCTGGAACCCCATCTAGCGGTAAGTAGCTGATCTGTGCAAGACAACTGAAAAGCCAGTTTCACGAACCACGTAAGCATTTAGTTTCACAACCAGATAGATGTCGCTTGCTGTTTTCTTTTCAGCGACATCTCGTGTTGAGTTATCGAATTGCAGATAGCGAAGCGCGTACACGAAGGCCTTTGAATGTGTTTCTTAGTATCGCAATAGTAAAGTACGTCATCATCACATAGCGAACAACTAAAACTCAAGCGTTGTCCTTTTCTTTCACGTAGAAACGAGTAAAGAAACTAAGTGAGATGTCGCTATTAGCGCAGATAGGGTTATCTTCACGTCACTCTTGGTTTTCCTTACAGCCTGGTAGAAATTGTGGCAAAACAATCGCGTAACCACACCGCACCGGTTCAAGTTCAATTTTACTTCGAGGTATTTAGTACCGAACTGGTAGGTAGGTAGGTAGATACTACTTTTCTTTCAGGCATTGCTATACTTTTATTTGGTTTGTAATTTTTACAGAAACTGGGTTATTTTTGTATCGCATCGCAAGTGAATTGAAATAATTAAATCTTTGTAGTGTAGGTAGAGTACTAACTCTACATCATACTTTTTATCTCTGTGTGTGTGCTAGGTTGCAACATGATAATGTAATCTACACTGTAAACATACTTTTAGCTGAGGGTCGTCGATCGAACCTCCCACAGACTGTTGTGTGAGTACAAATTTAGTGCGAACAGTATTTTCACAATGGGTTATTTTGCAAGCTATATACTGATCATTAACTAAATTCAAGAGTTTGGGGTTTGAGCTTTATCATTTCTATCGTTGACGTTGCTAAAATAGGTACCTCTTTACCCTCCTAGTAAATATTATAAGTCTGTGTCTTTACCTAAACTTCTATCCTGCAAGATGCGTGGACGGAGGAAATCAGCCCTCTTCCTTGATCGTTGGTAAGATGTGATTTTTAGCTTTTGAGCCTGTGACTTTTACCATAGACTAACGAAATACAATTTGTGTTTTTAATCTATGCTTTTACTGGCAGGCAACGACGCGAAGGCACATTTTTGCTACAAAAAGTACTAGGCGAGCAGAAATCTAAAGAGCTATAAAAGCATAGTGTACGTTTCGTACACTTTTGTGTGGATAGGTGGCGTGTTGACTTTCAATCCCTGATTTTCCGTACATACAATTTTATATTATGTATATTGTTTTAGTAGGTAGTTTATCAACGAAACGACAATTCAAGTTTATAACTTTATATTTTGTAACAAATATATAATTGCGTAGGTACTAACATCAGCGTTGTTTTCGTAAATAATGTAATTACTTAAATCATGAACTACAGAGTTATATTTTAACTAAATTGTAATATTTACAAATGAGTAATATTAAAGCTAATTACATTTATAAATAATAATATATAACTTTAATACTTTCAACATGCACTACAATAATATTTACAAAGTTATACAAAATCTATTCTACAAGTTCATTAAACAGTCATCAATAAGGCAGTTGGAGATAATAATTAATTATTTACAATTAAAATTGGACGGGTACCAGTTCAAGTCTTTCAAAATAATAGAAACTCGATAATTTACATCGTAATAATACTATTTTGGTTACATAATAAGGCACTCATAATCTTAATAATAATTAAACTCAATAAGATGTGGAACTACTGTCTGGTCTCAATTGTTTTGTCTGAATATCGTCATAAGCGATTGTAAAAACACTCTTCTTTTCTGTAATTGGTAATCTCTTTATATGACCAGTTTGTTGAACTAAGGTGGTCATAGCTATACCAGAATCGTTGTCATCTAGAGTAGATGCTCTATGATTTATATCATTGTCTCCACCTATATTTATCTTGGAAACGTGTACTTCGGGGTTCTTCTTCTCTTCTTCGTAGCTTGTAGATATTGATATGCTATGCGTAAGGGCGCTCTCTGATATTTTTGGAATTCTCTCTTTACCTTTTACTTCGTCTTGATTCACGTATACGGGTTGTTCGGAGGATGATCTTCTAGGAAGAGGAATGTTAGGATGTCCTCCTAAATATTTCGGGATATGGGTTGGCTGGATGTAACATAGAGGATTTTTGTCCTCGTATTGGTGTTCATAACGGTGTTGTGAATGTTGTAGCAACGGATGGACATCAGGCAATGGTCCTTCAGGAACCGGAGTTACTCTTTCCTCTTTTAATACTCGAGGGTGAATAAACTCATTTTCTTTTCCTTTGAAGTTTTTTTTTACCTCTAAATTGTCTTGATCCTTGCTCATTATTTTCCCATACCGTGAGCTTTTTTCTTCATTGTTTTTTGATTTAGTAAATCGTTTGGGTTTGCTTGGAGCTGCTTGCTCTAATTCTTTTTTCGCTGCGGGTGGTTTTTTACTGCCATACCACTGCATGTACCTTGGTAAACTTTTTTGAGCTGGCTTTGCATTTTCGGGGGATTTTGCAGATTCTGGATCCGATTTCTTTTTACTTGACTCGGTGTTGCTTGAGGATTCTTTTAGAGATTCTTCTACATCAGGTGTTTTTATTCGAAGTATTTCAGCTTCATCTCTTGCCTCTGTGGATGAACCTTGTCTAGAAAACACTAAATTTCGACTGTCTCTCGACAGTGCTGAACTATTTCGACTTTTACTACTATCGTGAGCAATAGCCAGCTTGGAAGCGGTATCTTCAATAGCCACTGGCGATTGTCTTTGTAGTCGTGAACGTTTTTCACTTAAATCAGATTCAATTTTTTCTTCCAAAGAGTCTGAAATCTCCAAAAGTATTTCTTTTCTTTGTCTAGATTTTTTCTCGGTATCTGATTTTATCTGTGTTGAGCTAACTGTTTCATTCTTTGATGTTGTAACAATGCTTTTTGTTACATCTCCATATTTTTTAACGCGCTCCTCTCTTTCGTTGGTTTTACTAACTTTTACATATTTTTCGCTCTCAAAAGATGGAGATGCTTCACTTTCTTCTAGAATAGGTGTTTTGATTTTGCGTTTAAGATCATAAATGCGCATGCTTCTCCTGGGGTCTTTGTATTTAATTTTTTTCTTAGGCTTTTTTCGTTTGACCCAAGCTACTTTACTAATGTCATCTTCAGCAACGATTTGTGATTCTTCTTCACTATAAGAGTCATTATCACTTCTTGCTTTTCTGCGAGAGGGTTTTAGGAGCGGTGAATCGGTTTGTGTACCAATATGACATTCAGTTTGAGTGGCCATTACAGAATGGCCAGGTAAACTCTGGGTTTCTAATTTACTTTCTACCTGAGAAGCAGTTTCATGATGCTGCATCATCCTTTCACGCTCTATCAAAATTTGGTGTAACAATTCGTTTTGTTTTCTCAGTGAAGATTCTAACAATTCTTGATTTATTGTTGACTTATTTTGCATTTCTAGTAATGCAGATTGTAAAAACTCTGTTTTTAACGGTACAGTGCCAGGTATTTCCGGTGCGACGTTATTGTAATCATGAAATTGATTTTGCGCATCACTACCCACTTGTGATCGTTGCCCATAGCTTTTTCCTTCTTTTGCCGACATGTTATCTAGATCGGTGGGTATTTTGCCCATACGATCTCTTATATTTTTAGCTTCTTCACCTTGCTCTCGTATAAATCTTTCCATGAGCAAATCCTTTCCACTATCAACAACAACGTACTGAGTCTGGGGAATTAACGTTACTGGTCTTTGTTGATAGGTAGGTAAATTGACGTACCTTTCTTCTTCGTTGTTTCCTCTTGTAACAAGTCTCAATATTTCCGTATTCCCTTCTTTGATAAAAAATTGATCTCTACCAATTGAAGCGTTACCTTTATCTTGAATGTCTCGTTTAGTATTACCGTCAGTCTTTTCAGTTTTTTCGTCAGATTTGAAGAAAACACCAACATCAGAGCCACGATCAATTTCATGTCTTCTTATGGAGTCGTTATCTTGGTCCCTTCGATTGTAGTGTAATGTAGCGATTCTATCATAACCATTTTCAAGGTCGTCTATGTATTCCTTGTGCTTGTTCGCGAACGATTTCTGGAGCTGCATCTCTTTTGTGTAAATAATATTTGGACCATCCCTGAAAAGAAAAAAAAAGGATTATTTCCTCCCCACATGCTTAAATTTATAACCACTTTCATATTTTAAAGTCTTAAATATTTACCTATGTCGGATAGATTGCCGATTGTCATTGTATCTATAATCGTTATCAGTCGCCATTTGCACAAACTCTTGTCTCATATCCCCTGGAGTGGAAGCCGGTTTGGATGCTTCCTTTGACCTTTGGTTTCTTTTGTTGAATTTCCATTGTGTTGGTCTTGTCCTCAAATCTGTTTGTTCCGCACTCCACGCTTCACGTCTCCCCCATTCGTTTGCTTGTACTGATTTATTTTGTATATTTTGCATCGACTTGTTTTCTCTGCCAAGTCCCTTGTCCCGTACCACTAAACGTACGTCGTCCTCTGTGGAGTTGACACGTATCACTCTTTTCCTAGAATTTATTAATGGATATCTATGTACCTAGCAGCACAGATAAATCTTATGTTAACGACAAGTGAAAGTGCAAAAGTTGGTAAGCCAGTGGTGTTGCCTTTATAGGCAGTGTTAAGTAAAATAAAATAGATAAGGAATTTTAATTACCTAAGGTGTTGTAAAGCAGAGATGTACGTATGTATACTGGAATTAGTTGGTGCATTTAAGGCTGTTAGACAAAAAAAAGTATTAGTGAAATATCTATAAAATGCAAGGCGTGTAAAATGTTAATAACGAAAGCGATGTATTCATTAAATTATCGAATTATTACTAAATTATCAATTTACCTGGGTGGCATATAAAGTGGACATCCTTCGCATATACAACAACAAATAAGTAGCAATAAAACTAGAGCCACTAATATTGCTAGTAAGATCAACAGCCAGAAAAGTAATCGACTCTCTGCTTTGTATAAATTCTGAAAATAGTAGAGACCATGTTTATTATGAACAACACGATGAAGAAAACTGTAGTTCCACCTAAACTATCAACAATAATGACAGTTTAATTGTCAAAAATACTTACAGAGTCATTATTTTCATCACTGGATATCTGATCTTTATGTCCATGTCCTGAGCCAGTGTTAGTATTGACACCGGCTCCATTATTACTAATACTCGTTGAGTATATTGTCATGTTCCTGGATAGTTGTTCTTGTAACCTTGAAACATCGATTGCCGAGTTGCCTGATAAGCGAACAACTGCGATCACTTCACTTCTGAAACAGAAAATACGATTAATACTGCTGTTTCAAATTTCTTAAGTTTTATCCAAAACAATTCAGACTTACTTTTCTTGACTAGACGCTTGACCACTCAGATCTGTAGCACCGTTACCGTAACCTTTGTAAGGCTTTACATCCACTATGGTGACTTTCCCTCCAGACAAAGTGCTGAGAATATCTTCCAGCTTCTTTCTATCTGGATTTGCACCTGGTACTATGAAGGACATTGTTCTTGTTTTACTTTCTGGAGGGTATATTTTGACGCTTGTTGTGGAGTGTAATCTTGGCACGCCAAGATCGTACGCTCTAATAGTAAGCATGTACGTTTCACTTTCGTCGTCGTTTGATGATTGGCGTTTTTGTCTATGAACGTTTTGTTTTTTTGTTCTCTTCAGAGCTTCTAACAGATACAGTTCTCCTGAAAATAAACAAGCAACATGTTTTGATGTCTAGTTTTTTATTAAACTTAGTTTTGGTAAGCATTTGATTGGAATTATTACCTGTTTCTTCATTAATAGCAAATTTTCCATCGTAATTGCCTTGTATAATCTCATATCTGACAACATTATTCGGTGGTTCAGCATCCTTATCAAATGCCTTGACAAACGCTGCTGAAGTAAAGTTATTCAAACTCGGCGACAGCACAAATTCGTACACCGTCTTCTCAAATACTGGTGGGTTATCATTTACATCTAATAACTTAATGATTAATGGCACTGTTACTCTTAAACCTACTCCTTCATTATCTCTAGCCTCTACTAAGAAATGCAAGTCTGGCATTGCTTCTCTGTCAAAGCCATGATTGTTTGTGGCAACTGTTATGATGCCTGTTAAAGGATCTAAGTTTAGGGATGTATTTAGATATCCTAATATGGCAGTGAATTGTATTTTCCCGAATGATCCAGTGTCAACGTCATCTGCTGCGACTTGAACCACTCTAGTGCCTGCGGTGGCATTCTCTGGTAGTTCGACGTCATACGTTTGAGCGAGGAAAATAGGAGGGTTGTCGTTTACATCGTTCAAGTAAACTGTCACATTAGCTATTGCTGACAGATTTGTTGCAGGGCCAAGCTCTTGAGCCAAGATCTGAAATGAATCGAAATAAAATCTTTTAAATTGCATACTGCATTAGCACGTCAGTTTCAAATTTAGTTGTAAAGCAGACGTAAGAGCAGAAACTTTTACCTGAAATACAACAGACTTTCTCGCTTCAAAATCCAGCATGGTATTGTCCCTGACTTTGATGATGAACTGTGCATGTCTCTCAGCTACCGTTGGTGATATCTCGAATGTTCCATTGTTCCCGACGAGGGATAGAGAGAACACTCCGTTCTTTCCAGCGTCGTTGTCGTTCACTTGTGGGATGTAAGGGTCGTTGAACGTTAGAGCTGTACCTTGAGGAGCGTTTTCGTCAAGGTATGTGATGTAGCTGGAAGAGAATAAACAAGAATCGTTTAGGGACCCAGTGCATTACAACCATTCTTACTATTTTTGCTCAGTTTAATCCAAGTTGAAAAATATAGGTACCAACTTGGTCCTGTAGTGGATTAATGAACGATCAGTCACGAAAGATAAATATTGAGGTTTGTTGTAAATGTCTATTTTCTAATTTCAATTAAAAAGGTAATTATTAAACCTACAAACGTTAGCACTTATTTAAAAATATATTATTAAGATAGCTTAGGCAAAAGCAGTCAGAAAATATTAGTTTCCTTAACTGTCAAAATATTTTTTTTCAATTGGTTCTGTTCAGTTTTCAGTTTTTTTTAATCTGTTTTTAAACACCATGAAATAGTAGGTGCAATGATGCAATGTCATACGGCTGTGGCAAACTAAAAAGTATCATTTATATCAACTTGTACCTACGATTGAAAAAATAAATGAAATAAAACTTACAACTGGTTCTCAAAGTATGGCGGTGAGTTTTCCCTCTCAGGCAGGATGAAAGCCAGCTGTACTGTCGAGGACATGGCTTCGGGCTCCTCTCTCGATAGCCTCACTTCTTCGGCCACCACGGTCAGCAGGATCGGCGTGCCAGCGTGCGATATCGCTGCGATCTCCTCAATTGGACGTTCTAGGGTTACTTCACCTGGAATTAACAGTTTTGATTTTAGAGTTGTTTAATATTATAACTTTACTTGCTTCTTTTTTTACCCGACTACCGACAGGGGCGGGTTATGAGGTTAGCACCCTATGTTTGTATGTTTGTATGTTTGTATGTTTGTATATTTGTATGTTTGTATGTTTGTATGTTTGTATGTATGTGGCCAATTTCTTTGTTCCCACGTAGCGCTGAAACTACTGGTTCGATTTCAACAAATTATGTATTGACTGATTCGTCTCAATACCCCGATGGTTATAGGCTATAGGATTTGGGGCTCCGCCCCCGAATAAGCCTACAAAACGCATAATAAAGTTTACGTAGCCGCAGGCTGCAGGCCCCATAGAGAAATATTACAATACCTACGACCTATTTTCATCATGCCTATGCCTATCAAAAATGACCGATACGTCATTCTATTTTGTCAATGTAAATGTAAATATTTCAAACAAGAGATGAAGGAAAACAAAATCTGATAATTTTATATCATATCAGATATTTAATATGAACCCGAAGCTGGATAAGAATATTTGAAATTCTATAATTTGTGACTGAACAAACAATCATTCGTGGGACACATCAGCGAACTGCGATGGTGAATCGTTACGACATCACCTGAACCTTACTCCATATCATTTGAGGCATATTGATGAAAGAGTCATCAGAACGCCTGGAACAACAGTGATAAAGGTTCCAGTAATGCCGCAACGCAATTCTTTAACTGCGATTTTGATAAACAAAAAGTTTTTCCAGTGCTACCAGTATGCGGTGTGTGATCTTGTGGATGGGTTTTGGGTTGTGGCCGTTTCATTGCGCGTCCTCCTTAAGCTATAGCATGTAATATGTAATAAATTGTGTGCGGTAGAAATAGAAAACATAATATGGAAGATTGAGGAACATCGAGCACCCTACAAGGCAACCACAATCGAAAAATACTAGTAAATACCGCAAATCGTACTATAATTTCAAACACAAGTAGGTACTAGACTTATTTATAATAATAAAGAGTGAATGTGCTAGTAAAATTGTGTGATTATAATATTGTTTTAATTGAGAAACTATAGATATAGTATGTATGTTAGCAAACACAGTTGCACATTACACAGATCAACTAGCAATCGGGAGACTTAAGAGGGCATCGTCCCTGTAAGACAGAAAGACGGGGGGTTGGGGGGGCGGAGCCCCCCCATCTAAAAACATAAAAACGAATATTTACAACAGGTAGTATGTTAGCAAACACAGATGCACATTACACAGATCAACTAGCAATCGGGAGACTTAAGAGGGCGTCGCCCCTGTTAGACAGAAAGACGGGGGGTTGGGGGGCGGAGCCCCCCCATCTAAAAACATTAAAACGAATATTTACAACAGGTAGTATGTTAGCAAACAAAGTTGCACATTACACAGATCAACTAGCAATCGGGAGACTTAAGAGGGCGTCGTCCCTGTAAGACAGAAAGACGGGGGGTTGGGGGGGCGGAGCCCCCCCATCTAAAACATTAACACGAATAATTACAACAGGTAGTATGTTAGCAAACACAGATGCACATTACACAGATCAACTAGCAATCGGGAGACTTAAGAGGGCGTCGTCCCTGTAAGACAGAAAGACGGGGGGTTGGGGGGGCGGAGCCCCCCCATCTAAAAACATTAAAACGAATATTTACAACAGGTAGTATGTAAGCAAACACAGATGCACATTACACAGATCAACTAGCAATCGGGAGACTTAAGAGGGCGTCGCCCCTGTTAGACAGAAAGACGGGGGGTTGGGGGGGCGGAGCCCCCCCATCTAAAAACATTAAAACGAATATTTACAACAGGTCGTATGTAAGCAAACACAGATGCACATTACACAGATCAACTAGCAATCGGGAGACTTAAGAGGGCGTCGCCCCTGTTAGACAGAAAGACGGGGGGTTGGGGGGGCGGAGCCCCCCCATCTAAAAACATTAAAACGAATATTTACAACAGTTAGTATGTTAGCAAACACAGTTGCACATTACACAGATCAACTAGCAATCGGGAGACTTGAGAGGGCGTCGCCCCTGTTAGACAGAAAGACGGGGGGTTGGGGGGGCGGAGCCCCCCCATCTAAAAACATTAAAACGAATATTTACAACAGTTAGTATGTTAGCAAACACAGTTGCACATTACACAGATCAACTAGCAATCGGGAGACTTAAGAGGGCGTCGTCCCTGTAAGACAGAAAGACGGGGGGTTGGGGGGGCGGAGCCCCCCCATCTAAAAACATTAAAACGAATATTTACAACAGGTAGTATGTTAGCAAACACAGATGCACATTACACAGATCAACTAGCAATCGGGAGACTTAAGGGACTTAAACCAGTCTCATCGGAGACTATCCACACAGGTGCACTCTATTCCTTCACTCTCATAATCCAATGGCATGGGGGTACCTATATCACTAACTAGCTGCTGTGGTTTTATCTTGATAGTGAAATATCAATTAGGTACAATTTTAGCCCAACTCGGGATTTACCGCTGAACAAACTAGGCAGTCAAGGATTATGGAGAGGTACTAAACTTTCACAGGTTGGTAGCTACTACATAACTTAAAAGAGGCAAATAAAATAAAGTTAAAAACTAAAACCCGACTACGTAAAAGTTATAAACAAGCGTTCAAAGATGTTCCGAATATATATTAGCGATTGAATATTATTCATCGTTACATTTTCATACTCGGTAGTCGGAGGCCCCAAGCTAGGAGCTCTGTATGTACCTAAAAAGGCCTCCGACTACCTGAGTATGAAAATGTAACGATGAATAATATTCAATCGCTAATATATATTCGGAACATCTTTGAACGCTTGTTTATAACTTTTACGTAGTCGGGTTTTAGTTTTTAACTTTATTTTATTCACCCTTCTGTCTCTTTTTCGAAGGCAAATAGTAGTATATTATGTTAATTGAGATCTAGGACTAAATTTATGCATTTTCGGCTAGGTAATAATTCGATTCGTTCACCCGGTTTTGGCATTCTTATTCACACATCTTTGCAAGCCTTCGCCTTCGCCATATAGATCAAACCTCTACGGGTTTCAAGAGTGTTATAAATACCTATAATATAATTTTTAAATAAATAAATAAAAAATTTAGCTGGGTAGGACTAACTAAACTACTTCTATCGGACTATTTTAGGGTTGAGGTCCACGCCATCTATGTTGAGCCGACTCAAGCCAGTTTCACTTCATGTTTGCGCAAATATCTTCAAGTCTTGAATCGTTGGTGCAGGGCGCGCGGGTGTAGGCACCTGCCTCGTGTAAAAGCAAATAAATCTTTATTTGAATGCCCTCTGTTGATGTACTACTGAACTACGACGACTGGTTAGGCTACGATAACTGCAGTCTATGTAAAGCTCATTCAACAGATGCCGGTAAGCTACCATTATTACTTATGAAGTATTTTGAAAATTCCACTTGCAGAGCAACTTCTATTCTAAATTTAAGTTGCAAACTAAACTTACAAGGACCTACGAAAAACCGTACCTACGCTTTTTTACGCTTTTTACCCGGCTACCAGAAGTAAGTAAGTAAATAATTTATTTGCACATGAAACACACAGGTGTTAACATATAACAAAAAAAAGGCTTTCCTAAGGTATCTCTACAAGAGAACGTTGGGATACTACCCATATATGTACCCTACTAAATTTCTGCTGGGGTGCCTTGGGTACAACTCCCTTAGTACGCGGAGGGCATATGATCAAATGATCACTTTCTGCAAGATTGCACGCTGCGCCATTGACGCAATTGACTTGCACAATGAACTGCTTCAGCTCTACGTCCCGAATAACTACATTCGGGGCAGGAGCCACCGACTTTTAGCAACACCCTCGTGCCGAACCGTCGCACGCGCCAACTCCCCGTTGCCTCGTGCTCTGAACTCTCTCAACAAGCTAGTTGCTAACTATCCACACATAGATATATTTGATGATGAATGGAAGGACTTTATCAGTGAATGCATGAGATTTTGTGAGATTGATGGATGATAATTAACTGTGATTTGAATTTGTAATTTATTTTTTCTTATTAATTGTAATTTATTTTTTTCTTATTTGTAATTTGACAACATTCATTGTTATTTTAATCTTTGCTATTGCATGACATGTGTATTTAATTGAAATCTGTAATTTTTATTAATTATTTATAGGTACTTAATTCTCATTTTATTGCTACTTTTTTAATCTCTAATCATTGTATAATATTACTTAAAATTAGTTAGTGTAAGTGGTTCTGTAGGACCGTTCTAATTAAATAAATAAATTGAAAAATTGAATTGAAATTGAAAAATAACATTTTTAACATAATTTAAATAAAAGGTAAAAACAAAGATGTAGAGGCAATTTTTAACCGGGTAATCGGACTTACACATACAACCTAACATACAGAGCACAATACAACACAAAGTTGATGATCACAACCAAATAAAAGCGTCCGTAGCAGTGGCAAATGGGTAATAGCTCAGTGATAATATTGCTCTATGAGCAAAAACTGATTTTCAGCTGTCACCTTCAGGGTAACGAGGCACGGCGAGCCCAGCAACACACGTCTGTCAATCTACCTATTGCCAACAACTATACTAAAAAGCACCAACTGCTGAGGGTTAGGAATACACATTTAAATCAAACAGGTCGAGTAAGAACCCATCTCCTTTGTGGATAAGTAAGAACCTTCTGTCGTCGTTGAAAGTGAAAAAGTCGTGACTAGCAAGTAATTATCATACAAAAGTGTCTCAAGTCAAGATTAAAACCTCTCTCCTATCTGTCATTGAGGCTCATTAATATTAAACGCGCTAAATAGGTGGCTTACAGCTTACGAAATGGTTCTTGTTAGTAGGGATAAGTCCTACGTTTATGAGGAATATGTATTCAATGGAAGTGTGTTACTCAGTAGGAGACTCGGAGCTCCAGTTTTCCCCAGGGGAGATTCAGGGGCATCGCAGCATCGCTCCATTATCGCGACATTTTAATAGCTTACAAAAATGTCTCGATAATGAAGTGATCCTATTAGTCGGCTGGAAACATATCTCTGGTGGAAAGGCAGCCACCATGCTTATAAAGACTCCTTTGTTTTTTTATTTGAAATTTGGACGCGTTTTTTCGGAAACACAATATTATGTCATGCCTCCCCCAAATGGGTTAGGGTACCTACAACTCATCCGAGAAACTGAACTGTCATATCTCGCGAACTAACCATCCTACCTAGCGTAGGTACCAGTTTCTGAAGGTCAATTATATTATAGGGTATTTTATTCGCGAGATATGACAGTCTGAAACTTGACAGCTGTCATCGAAAATGTAGATCTCGACGAGTTCTATAATTCACCTTCAGAATATGGTGCTCTAGGATTGTATGTTCGCGAGATATGACGGTTCGAAATTTGACAGCTGTCATCGAAAATGTAGATCTCAACGAGTTTTATAATTTAGAAGGAAACACCTGCCTCTTTTTCAAGTAGGTTTCCATAGTCGACTCTTTACGAGAGTAGTGGATTCTGACGCGGCAACCGCATGGCAACAATTTTGTCTATTCACTTCACACACCAAAACTATATTTAGTTCTATCATCTACTCATCTAGGCGTAATATTTTTAATATTACGCCTAGTTAGAACTCCAGTAAAAAATGTTTTATACTTCTAAGACTGTGTTCTGGTACTATTTCTGTATAATACAATTCTTAAGTTCTATCTATGCGATTGTCAGTATGAGTATTTTATCTACTTTGCGATAAACCAGCCTTAAAAGCTAAATCCATTATAGATACAATAGCGGAATTTCTAAACTATTACTTCAATCCTTAGCACCTTTAACGAGTTAATTAACTGAACAATGCACGAAAATAAACTAGCACAATTCGAAAACAAAACGTTCCTTGTTCGGCGTTTCAAAGAGTAGCCTTTGTCCATTCCATGTTACTGGACTTAGGGTAAATGAATACAATACAAACTACAGATTGGAAGTAAGTAAGGGACCTCTGTGGTAAACAATCGAACGTTGTTCAAATTACCGTCAAAAATAGCTCAACAACTCACACGTTCAAAACAACCTGCACAAATTCAAACATCAGAAAACATACAAAACGCTCTATTTCCGAAAGTGTGAACAGAAATCAAAACTATTGGTGGCACTTGTAAATAAATAGGATTATAAAACCAGTAAAAAAATGTTTTATACTTCTTTTCTCTTGTGTTCTGGTACTATTTCTGCTATGAATGCTGATAGGTCTAAGACTTCTACCGCCCTCTAGGTAGAGTCCGCACAACTAATTATTTGAATTGATTACGTCTTTTATTCATGTTTCTTTGCCTCTGTTTAATAGGCAAAGCCTAGCCTTTACACCGGTCTATTACTCATTCACGGTATAAATTAATATTAAATCACGAGAAATCTTCTACTGATGATTCAATGCCCTACCTCTGGTAGGGAACAATGACTTCTATTTAAATCGTATCCTACGCAGGAAATGTCTCAATACACATTACTAACTAGCATGTTAGTGCGACTCCTCCTATGGACTCGGTGCTTGCCGATAAAACGGGTTCACGTTAACTTGTTCCTCTGTCTATTGTGACTATTTCTAATCATAAGTCGCTTTGTATTCGTATGGCAATTAATGTCCAATGTCCATCTGGTTCTGTCTTAGTTTTGATTCGAGTAGAATCTCTGAATACACCATGAAGTATCTTTTATAAAATCTTAACGTAATGTAATGCACAGAAACAGTGTAGTAAATCTCCCGTTATGTATTACATTTTACACTTGCATTACAGCTACAATTTTTGCATTGATCTATCGAGAGCTATCGTTTTATGATATTATAATCATTAAAGCCTTTTTAGTGTCTTAGAAGTTAGACCGTGGCACGATCGGGCTAAATGCAAGTACACATTAGGCGTTCTAGGACGCGCGCATTAGTAACGCGCGTTTAAAAAGTCATTTGGTCCGATACATTCGAACGCGAGCTTCGGATTTAAGTTCACGTTTGGATTTGTCAGGAATAAGGATGTATTGAACCAGGATGGTTTTTAAATCGCGCGTTGCCATGCGCGCCTAATGAGCAGGTACTGGCCCTAAATCATCTTTAGAGGCTTTTAATATTTTAGTCCTTGATTAGGTGCTTAAGTTCTGTATTGAATAGAATAGGAAGCGCTAAACCAAAAGCAATGGAATGGGTTGTAAAGGATCAACGACAAATTGAATGCCGATGTCCATTCATGAGCATTTAACAGCTGATTGATGGGATCCATTAAGAGGGAAAGTATTAATTCATTAATGGACGTAGAAATAAAATTTGTGTGAAAATCGCTGAATACCTAAAATAGATAACGTGTACGGATTTATTAATGATCGCTTTTAAAATTATGTACCTACCCAGTGGCGTTGATTGTTACTTGACCCAATTGTTAAGTTTGAATCAATTTCTATAAAACAGTAGGTAACTAATTTTTCCGACTGGTATTGATGTATGGATCAGTTGAGCTACATGTAGATTGTTTGCAACAGTCTGCAGTTAGCTCAATAGTTTCAATTGTAAATACTAGTTCTCATTTGTTTCTATTGTTTGATTGTAACTCTCTGTGTAATGAAGAACTATTTAAAAATATAATCTTTTAAAATGAAGAAAACAAACCGATAACTACAAAAAACAAAAATTTAATAATAACTGATTTAATTACGTGACTTGGAACCTGCCAGTGGTGTCAGCTAACAATGATCAACACTGTTTATTTAGGTAGAGCTGTTGAGTAGGTACTGAGAAAGCTACATAAGCGAAAAAAAAACAACTATACTAAAATAACTATCCACCTATTTTCCGGTACGACCAAGAGATGCCAGTATAGAAAACCTTTATTCTAAAAAGTTCATGAACTCTTAAAATAACAGAAAAGTGAACAAACTATGTAGTTAAATAACTTTGACAGCTGGAATCCCATCGGATTCGGATGGTGTAAGCTTCCTGGTTGATTATAAAAGGATTGTTCTGTCAGCAGACCTATTCAAAAGCCTTTATTATGAAACGCTGCAGGTTTACAAACAATAGATGCTGGCCGGGGCTCTCTAAGGCCTAATGAGCTATTATGTGCCCGTTCTAAGAGGCTGTTAGTCAGGGTTGCCAACCATAGAATTTTTTTCCTCGTACTAAGCAGCTAAAAATCTCGTATTATGGCTTTCGAACCTCGTACTTGCCTCTAAAAGGTGACTAAACCAAAATTAATGCGTATCAAACTGTTGAATTTAGGACGTTTTACACAACGAAATAAACTATTGCAAGTTTCTACTAAATAAAACATCACTTTGTATTAAAATAATCCTTAATATTACTATCGTAAATAACTAATGAACGAGATTTGTTTGTAGGTTGAAAACATTGCATAGGTAACTATGTACTTCTAGTCTCAGTTTTCATTTCCAAATATTATATCAGGAACATCCTCATTCGCATCGTTTTTCTTTTTATTTTTGCACGAGATTTTTATTTATTTTGTGAAGTTACACCTCTCTGGTTGGCGCTATGACATGTGTGATCAAGGCGACAGACAAATAATGCGAAGAACGAAATGTTTTATTTCTCGGGGATTTCTTGGTTCATGGAATAGCGAGCGAACTATAGACAATCATCGCGCCAATGCGACAAGTGTTATGTTATGTCAAAATCTCGTACATAATTGTACGAGGTTGATAGTGCCCTCGTACCTCGTACGGAAGACCAAAAATCTCGTATTTGTACGAGGAACCTCGTACGGTTGGCAACCCTGCTGTTAGTGACCGTCGTGTAGCGAGCACAAGTAGCTTCACAGGCGGCGTTGACTTTGCAATGAACTTTTGAAGTGTTGAGATAATTTTGACTCTTAGGCCCGTATTATGAAAGCATGCTCAGTCATCGAGCTCTGCTTGAGTGATGCTTATGTCTAGTTTTGAGTGAATACTAATTTTCAAACAATGCTTGGGAGCTCATGTCAAAATCTACACTCACTCAAGTAGCCGTCAAGAGCGGATTTCCTCCGTCCACGCCTTCGAGTAACTGCTTAGACATATTATTGAACGGTTACCAAGCATTACTTGAGTAATTAACGCTTGAGTAGAGATCACGTAATGACTGCTTAAGTAATGCTTGGGGAAGCTTTCATAATACGGGCCTTAGATTCATAGACTTCAAATACACAGATTGTTTGTCGGTGAAATAATGTGATGAAATATGTATGTATGTAAGTAGCCACGTAAGAAGTAAATTGCACATACACTTTGTAACTAGAACTAGCTTTTGTCTTGAAAAAGAATAAAAAACAATTAAGTCGCATATCCGATCCAAACTAGCGCTGCCACCTAGTTTATCTTATTATTCCGTTTAACAAAGGAAATTTAAAAATCCATCGCACAGTTTGTAATACCTATTATAAGGTTTTTTTAATGCGTCTGTAATAGTTTTATTCTTTTTAGTTTAGGTAGTGAATCGAAGTTGCCCTTGGTGGCCGCCAAAATCTATTTTCGATTCACTGCCTAAACTAAATAGAATGAAACTATTACATACGCATTAAACAAAAGGTTATAGGTATCACAAACTGTGCGATGGATTTTTGAAATTTCCCTTGTTAAACGGAATAATAAGAAAGTAGGTGGCGGCGCGGCGGCGTTAGTTTGGGTCAGGTATGCGCCTTAATGTAAGTATTATAATTTGAAGAAATCTTTCTTTGATTTCGATAATTTGCGCAGTGTGTCATATACTCGAGTCAAGTCAAGAGTGAATAGGTATCTTCTAAACCTTCGTGATACACCGTCGGTCACATCTTCACTTTCTATCAGGTGAGATTGTGGTCAAACAAAGGCCAATTGACTATAAAAAATAAAAAAAGAACATTGCATAAATTCTATTCTTGCCGAGTCATAACTTCCGTACAGGGGGTTTGTAATTTTAATCTTTGACATGGGTAAGGTACCTATACCAGAATACGAGCAAAGTTTGATAGCGATATTAGCCAGCTTTCTGTGAGCCATAGTTAGCCAACATAACAAATAGCTTTGCCTTTCAATTCGCAACGAAATTTGGACCGGTTCAACTAATTGTCTTGCTAAACGATGAAAGTTTTAGCCAAAGTTGGGCGGAAGTCGGAAAATTAGTTTAAAGTAAATCTGATAGAGTAAGTGGGTCACGCGAGGTGAGGAAGGGCAAGTGGGGGCAGTGTGGAATAGGGGGCAACGGGGCAAGTACGGTGGGAGTGGCCGGCGATAAGGAAGTGGGATATCCTACGGAAACCACTACGGTGTGATGGTATCAGGCAAGTGCTTGAATAATTTGGTAAAGTATCTTGTACATTCTGCCACACTTTTTACACAAGGTTAAACATGTATAAGTGTAGGTAGGTAAATTTCTAGTAACAATGCAAACTGGCACTGTTGCTGCGTACTTTAAGGAATTATTTGTAAAGCCTAATTTTCTTTATCAAATCTTTGCCAAATATAAGGATGAAAATATTTAGTAACAATTCCGCGAAAAAACCTTCTCCGATAAGTTCTAACAAAATGTAGTCCGCGTTGTAGAAGAAAACGACGCCAACTACAAAATGAAAAAATACCTATCAAAGCAAGACGTCAACTAGCTTCGTCTCTCCACGAGACATCATCAGGACACCACAATACTCGACCAAGCAACAACGGCAGAGTCCCACCAGAGATGTTGCCATCCGAGCTCCGCGCGCCAAGTGAAGCATTGCCCGCAAAAATGGATTTCCGCAAAGTAACGCCTAAATTTATTATTTATCTTAAATCTTTGCTAGTTTAGCAGTGTTCCTAGCTCTATGACACTTCTTATAAATTTATTCAAAAAGGCACGAAATGCAACTGCTTGAGTAGGTATTTTTTTAGTCATTTGAAATACGACACGAGATGGGAGAGTGATCTAGTTGTTTACTCCAAAATCTTTAGACACGAGATAAGACCATAGGTACCGTCTTTAGCTACGTTTTATATTAGTTTGGTCATGCGAACAAAGTACCAAGTTTAATGTTCCAATGGGCATTGGGCCACGTATTAGATATAGTTACTTCGATCTGGGTTTGCTATGCCGATATGGCAACAATATGGTTAACCGTTACTTAGCCATCTCGTCACAGGAAATTAATTAGGTTTTCTCAAACAATCAGTGTTCGGCCTAGCCATTCTACAAACGGGCTTATTTTGCGATATTTTGGTGACAACTATTTTCGAAATTATTATTTCGGAAGATGTTAGATTTTTAGCGATTTTAGCGAAGATTAGAGCCTCAGAAGTTCTAAAAAAAAAAATCTTCCCTGTTCTGAGTCGGGAACACAAAGGAATATTTTTTAAGAACGTGTCACTGCAGGCAGGAAAGGGAAAGGCCTTCCTCCCCTTTTTCTAAAAACCTTAACTTATCTTGGTGTCAAACCAAAAACAAACACCATTCTAAACCATGTACAAACAAATTGAATAATTAAACTGAAAGCGCGAAAAAGTACACCTTTAATAATCATACTTTGTAAATGTTGACCTTTATTCGGGCTCAACCCGAAAACGGATTTGCGAGTAGGTACATAAAGCGTTTTAATAAAACAAGAGAAAACAAAAACAAAAAAAGCTCAAGCTCAACTGCTAAATTAAGTAACATTAGATTAAAATTGTTTCTCAGAAACGTTAGAAAGAAGACGACTTCATGCTTCCTGAAATTGAAATAAAATACTGACGTCTCTTTTTCATGTATGTCATGGTAGTTACTGTCTTATCACTCAGTAAAATAGTGCCTACATAAAATTACTTTAAAACACCCTCAAAAACCAAGGTTTAAGCTTGTAAAAAACCGTTTTTAGAGAATAAACCAAAGTAGCTAACAAAAGCATTTTAAAGGAAGTCACTACTTTCAACAGTGGCCTTGCCACAACCCTTGTAGATTGTTCAGAACTTAAGTCTCAGGTCGTCTAAAAAGAGGTTAAGTATTCACAAGGCCGTGAATTAGCTTAAAATTATCATAAAGACACTTCATACGATTCACTTTTAACAAGTAGGTTCTTAAAGTCTCTTGAATAAGCAGTACCGAGTGGATTTAAATGAATTGTTAGCTAATAAAAATAAGTTAGCTGTTTTTTCTATTATTGAAGAATTTTTCTATTACAAAAAAGTCTTCAACCTTCAACAGTGATCATGTGATCAAGTCGTTACTATGTTTTGTTTGCAAACTTTCGGGAAAACTTTTGAGCTCTGTGTGACAAAACCTGGGAGGAAAACAAAAAACTTACCAGTTGTTTCATTGATGTTGAAGAAGGGCGTAAAGGGATTCCCTTCCGAAACCAGTCCATACCGGATCTGCCTGGGTGCACCTTTGTCGCCATCTTCAGCCTTGAAAAGAAAAACAAAAACATTTATGAAAACTGTCAGAACATCGCTCGAGCTTACTGAAAACTCGCGGTTGAAATTAGCCACAAATAATGTAAATAATGAGGCCTCTTATAAAGTCCGTATCCATGTTGATCCAGGATCCCTGAAAAATAGCAAGTCATCAATGGATTTTACATCCAACAAGGCTGCTTTAGGGCTAGTTTGCACCAAAGCGGAGGCACGTCACCGCTTTGGTGATGTCCGAAACGGAGACGAGAAGAAATGCTTTTAGCTAGGGTGTCCGCACCGAAGCTGTGCGGAGATGCGTACCAGTTAGACTGGAGCGGAGACGTGTGCTGGCTAGAGCGGAACTGAGCTGCGCGCGGCAAGCGTCGGATGTTTGTTGATATGAATGCAAACGGCGCGCTTTGCATTCATATCAACAAGAGGCGCGCCTCTCACTGCACCACGCTCACATCTCTTCTCGTCTCCGCTGCGTGACGTCGCCAGCTTGCAAGGCACAGCTCACACATGGTAACTCCTGTTGCCCGGACTCTTATGAGACCGGTGTCTTCAGGAGCACCACACTCACTCACATGTACACTCAATAAAATAAGTTTTTTTTTTCATGTACTAGATTATCTAACATTTTAATTAGTTCTCTTTTATCTTTTAAGACGGAACATTCGTATTTATTTTGTTTGTTGTCGCGGAGGAGGGCGCTGACTCCGCTACACAGTTTATAACTTTTGCGGTAGTCAGCCCACATTTGTACGCTATACAATGTTCTATTATTAATAAAAAAGATATTTGTATTTATATAAAGATTTGTATTTTTTGTACATCTCCGCTTCGATCTTTCTTTGTTTTCTTCGCATACAAATAATGATGCATTTCCTCCAGGTGGTATTCATTGACGCTGAGACGAGATGTGTGAACGTTCGAATAACGACGTTTGTTTAAAACACATCTCTTCTTCGCTCATATCGTTTCCGCTCATTTCGTTTCCTCTCATATCGTCTCCGCTTTAGTGGAGTCCGGCCCTTATAACGTGTTCGTTTGGCGTCAATATAGGTACTCCATCCTCGTTTATTCGCCGTAAAAGCCACACTTGGTTACGCACTGGATTAAAATTAGGTGACTCGTTTACCTTGACTCTAACAATCATATCCCCCGGAGCCACCTGCCTAGGCAAGTGCGTGATCGGCGGCGCTGACGTGAACACCGGAGGCATATCTTGCACGTCTTGTACAACCACTACCACTTCCAGGCCGGCAATGTTGCGGGTGTCCTTGCCTAGCTCTACGTATGGGTCCTGTGAAGAAGGATTCATTATTATGACACGTTTAGTAGTAGTTTTAGATCTTTGAAAAAAAAATCGTTTCTGTTCTAACGCCTCTACTGACACCCCAAATAACTGATTTATACTATTCAATTACTATACAATGATAGAAATTTTAATTAAACATTGATAACACCCGGAACAATAAAATTTGCAATGTTTGAACACTCAAACATTTTTTCCCGAGGCGCGAATCGAACCCACTGCGTCCGAGGTGGACCATCGGCCGCTATGCCATAGAGCAGAGAATAAATACTTTATTCTACTTTTTGGGTCATCTAATGTCTATTGTAATATCTGCACAAAAAAATATTTAAAATCTTGGTAGCAAAAAACCATTACATTAAGTACCTACATAAAAGTTTTTAGTAGCGCAATAACCCCAACTTTTTTCAGGTCGGCAACGCTTGCATTGTTAAAATAAAAGTTAACATGCAAAAATGCGCCACGATAATAGCAGAAAGCTCAAACACAGTAACGAGCTTGGTATAATGAATTGGTAAAAGCTTTGTATCATAATAGCTTTTGAATTTTGTACATCGGACATTATTTAATTTTGGAGGAGGGCTAAAATACTAAGGTTCTTTGTTATAGTGCTTACCTGTGAATGTGACTTTTTACGTATCTACAAGATATCTTTTTAATATATTTTTTCTTCTTTTGACTGTGTAATAATAATTAATAATTTGGCTACAATGTAATTTGGCTACCCGCACTGGGTATCTCTCTTTCTCTCTTTGGGTATCTCTAAGAAATGAAATAAGTTCCCAAAATTTTCGATTTCAGCGGGACTAGAACCTTTTTTTAATTTTTCGGAACTAATTTCATTTCTTAGGGCAAAAATGCTATTTCAGTGGAATCCAATTTCAAAGACAAACCGGTTGGTCAGTAATTGGCGTGTTTGTTCTTTTGCAAAGACACTTTTTCTATCTCCGTTTTCAACTTTCCATATTTTCTAAATTTCTTTTAAAAGCTACATTTTTTATTTAATTTTCACCAAGCAAATCAAACTGTGGGCACAGTTTGTTTTATTCTGAATTTTAAAGCCACGTGATTGTTTTTGTAAATAGAAGACGCTCAGAGCTCTCTTTTGTTTTAAATGCCGTCGAAGTCGTAAATTCTTGGTGCATCTCGCTATTGTTTGAATTCCTGAGAACTTCGTATTCGTATTTCAAAAACGTTCTGTATTTAAAATTATCTTTTGTTCTATAATTTTATAGGTGAACCTCCATTCAACTTCCTACAGAGTGAAGTAAACAACCGGAAACAACCTCTTTGAAAGTATTCGAAAGATTCTTTGAATGAAATTTATTGTTGTCAGTATTTATATAGGGCACTAATTAAAACAGGACTTAAAACGGTAGATAGTAGAACCTATTCTGTTAAAAGCTGCAAAGGCGTAGACAAAGTGCTTACGTCTAAAAATAAGACAAAAATACTCCTCTCTTGTCGCTAAAAGCATAATCATGTCCTAGGACGTTTACTTTACACTGTATGCAATTAAAACTGCTTTAAATGTTTATCATTAGCAAATATATGAAATTGCTGAGGGACAGGGTGCCACTTAAGTTTTGTAATAATTTCAAAACAAAACACTGATTTAGCTGAAAGAGAACTGAAATACATTTTTGAAATATTTAACCTAATCCTATCTAATATTATAATGCGAAAGTGTGTTTGTTTGTTTGTCCTTCCGTCACAACTTAAGTAAGAAGCGGATCGACTTGATTTTTGGCATAAAGTTAGTTGTAAGGATGGAAAGTAACATTCCCGATAAAACATTAAACTCCCATGGGAGATTTACAGGAATATTCGTAAAAAGACCTTTTTATCCCCTACAAATGTGAAATTAGAATTTAACGCAGGTGAAACCACGGGGAACAGCTTGTTATGTTATTTAATGCAAGAGTGCATGTAAAATAACACGAATGGGAAGAAAAAAATCTTAATTAAAAAAAATCGAAATTCATAAAATAGTTATTCAAAAGTTGATCCCCTCGGGGTTCTGAATCACCCCTTTCAGTTTAGTATACATGTTTCGTTGCACCTTGTGTATACAGAAAAGGGATTAGGCGGCAAAGGTATCGTCTAATTAGGTACTAAGTTGAATGTTCTTAATAGGTGCGAGTTTTGCGTTCTAATTTCAAAACATGGTAATGGACCAGAACTCGTCCGGAACATTATCCAATTCAGAAGTACCTTTTCTTACAGAGTAAAGTAGCGGGTTTGGAACACGCTCCCTGCTGTTGTTTCTCCGGTCAATTACAACCTGGGTTTCTTCAAAGACAAGAGTGAATACCGTTATTGAACTCACCTGTCTTACTGTTTAACTCGATCTAGTTTAGATCCTTCCTTAAATGTATGGTACCTAATTCTAAAGTGTTGTGTCAAATAACGACGACCTCTGTGGCGCGGTGGGCGAAGGTCCGCCTGCGACGCAGGAGGTTGCGGGTTCGAATCCCGCCTTGGGACAAATATTTGTACGATCTGCAGGTATTTGTTCCGGGTGTTCTGGTCGTTTCTATGTATAATGAAAAATATCTATCTACGTAATGTACTATTGTATTATGTATATCAGTTAGATATCTAGTACCCATAACACAAGCTCTGCTTAGCTTGGGGCTAGATAATGCTGTGTGAATTGTCCAGGGTTATTTATTTATTTATATAAATCATTTCATTTCAATAGGTACTGCACAAAGTCAAGTTATGTACATAACTTGACCTTGTGCGGGCACTATAGTTATTCACATGGGCATAGAGGACTTACCACAGCCAGCAGCGTCAAGTGATACATAGACTGGGCCTCGAAGTCGAGAGGACCAACGAGGAAGATGGTGCCTTCCGTGTTTTCAGCTGAGACACGCCGTTGACGGATCGCGAAGAGTGGAGAACCCTGGGGACATTTGATAGCTAGATAGATAGATAGATAGATAGAGATTTATTGACACACAGAGATACAACACAGAACAGAAAAGGAGGAAAAAATATACAAAAGTTACTAGGCCTTACCTACCCACTCACCCACAGACTAAATACAAGAAACAAAATAAGCTAGCTAGGTGAGTAGGCAGGCAAGCTTGGTTGTGGGTAAGTCAGCCCCCCGGGTGTGTGCTCTGCGCTGTAACGGTGCAGGCCAAAGGGTTCCACCTCAGCTTAATGCAACCTCACATTAATGCGAGGTTGCGCTGATTTTCAGGTGAAACCTGTTTGAGGTGACCTCACCACTGACCACTGATTATTAATACTAAATGTACTTAATTAAATAATAGTTGAAATAAATTTAGTAACAAAAATCAAATAAAATAAGAACAGAAAAAATATTTAGGTACATAATATGTTTAACACAGATAAAAGAATACAGATGATAGCCTAAATACAGTAAAATAGCAAAGAACGCAGCCCACCAGTTAGCTCAGTTCATGTTAAATTTTATCATTGTTTTTTTTTTAATAAAATAAAACTGCAGAATACAGCAATCTGCAATGACACGTTGTACACCAATCTAAGCATACTGACGTCATGCCGTCACTATATTTTGTAATGTAAAGCTTATTGTAAAAATCTAACTTTTTTCAATTAATCGCCTATTCCCTAATGAATGAATCCATGCAGTGGTCTACGGAGGTCGAGTTTGGTCAATGTTTGTTTTCTCTAGACGTCTGTTGAAACTTCGTTAGAGAAGGAAACCCTTAGTACAAATTTATAGGCATTCTTTAATTTTCCAGAGTGACTGATTAAGCAGCAATATTGGTGACCTGGTTAATTTTTGCTTTTAAACTCTCTCTAACTTTAAAATTGTATAAGGCAATTATGATCGTGGTTGCGCTATGATGTTGCAAAGGCTTTATAACTTCACAGAAAAATAAAAATTGACCTTTACAACGAAATTCTGTACCAGACCCACCAGTTAAAAATTACCGAACACAAAACTGGACATGGTTCCACTTAGAGTGCCTCGCTAAATTACGTGTAAGGACACGATTTCCATCTTGTAGCATTTAAGTAACCTCGCCTCGGCCATTCCCTTCAACTGTGAGAATTTTAACACACCTTTAAGCGGTCTTAATGCCCGGTAATTGCAACATTGGAGATGTGAAGCCATCAGGCTATATTGTAGGGGAAAATTGGTCCTTCCTCCCTGCCTGGTAGGAAAAGGTGCCATGGCAGGAAAGGAAATTCGGAAAAAGGGCTTTCAACTATAAAAAAGTTCTTTGTTCCGGTCAGGAAAGGTCATTTGATCAACAAGGATATTTAAATAATTTTAGGAAAATTACGGAAAATTACTTATCTACATCGAGATTTAATTTAATCAGATTACTAGATCATCATGTTTCTCAATACAATATCTGAGGTTAAAATTTTTAAGCTGTCAATAATGCCTACCAAGAGAACCTTCCACTTCTATTAGATTCAAATTACCCGCAAAATTTGCTTCGATCGCTTTAGGTTCTAAATTGAGTTTAGCAGGATCCCACACCAGCACCTATATCGCTGGGAAAATGATCCCATTAGGGTAAGGAAACTCCATTATGCGGTAACTAAGCTGAACGCGTGTGGAAACGTCATTATGGAACCTTAATCATCAGCTCACATAAATGGTTTCATCCATGCGAAGTTTAAAAGACGATTGAGAAGTTTATTAAAGTATCAAGTATAATTAGTTCATATTTAATCACTCGACATGTGCTTTTTCATCACGGTTAGTTGAATCTAAAGTTTGAAAACAGTTTTAATTTTAATTCTAAACTCTAAACTTCTAAATAAGTATTGACGCTCCTAAGTGCAGAAGTGCACCTTAGCGCAAGCACGATACACTACCGAAATGCAAAAGACCTATTGTAATCTGGGAATAACCTCCAAGCATTGTGCTATTTCTAATAGTAAAATTGGATTTAGGACTGAGTTTCGAACCTTTTAAGGGGCGATATGTGACGTCATTTTGTGAAAAAGAAAGGCATAGGATTTTGCGTTAATAGGAGCGGGATAGAGCAAAGCGGAGTAAGCGCAAAAATCTGTTTTTTCTGATTATTTATTGATTAGGGTATTTATCAGCAAAAATAAGCCAAAGGTTCCCTTGGTATTCTGTTATTTAAAACGTTGATGACAATAAAAAAATTATGATTGATTGTCTAGAAGAAAAGGGTATTAACTAAGAAAACAGGTGGAACTTTGTACAGTTATTTATGATATTTCAAATAGTTTTTTTTCATTTTTGAAAAATGTAAAAAAAACAATACGGAACCCAATTCACGTTAATTCACATACATGCACGCCTTATGAGGAATCCTTTGACCTGAAATGTAAATAGCTACAAAAGTCTTACCCAGAGCTCCAGCTCCAAAGGTTTTGGCGACAGCGGATTCTTTCTAGCGATGGCTATCTCGAGGTCGGTCCCACGCTTTGCGTCCTGAAAGTATAAGATTTTTGAGTTACATCCTTTTATAGTACACAGGATTGATGTGTATCACTTTGTGTGACTTGGTTTTGATGTATAAAATATTACATCTCAATAGGTAGGTAAAATTTAAATACTTATTAAGTTCCTGAAATGAAACTAAAAACTTCCCGGCAACTGCCGGGAATTTACTATGAGCCCCATCAAGTGCAAACTCCATTATTGTTAAATTTAAGTAGTATACATAAATTTAGTTATAGATATTGGTAGTTAGATTGAGACATTTTATAAAAGTGAGGTAAAAAAATCATTATTTTATAATAGAGTAGCAAAATCAAACTGTTAGATCAAACGGCCTAAAAAATGATGATTACAAAATTGCAAAACGTGCAATGCAAAATTATGTAAGTAGAATAAAAAAAAATTACACACAATTTCTCGAACAAATGCGTTGTTATCATTCACGGCAGAGTATAAATATGTGCCATTTAATAGAGTGCGCGTTCATTCTGATATTCCATATCCGCTACTGCCATCATCATCAATCATTTCGCATCAGTTTACCCACATCTGCCCTCGTCGTCTCATTTATACCTACCTACACACCTATACGTAAAAACACAATATAATCTTTGAGGTTCTATGTGCCTTCAAGTGCTTGTAATTTTTTATGCTTTATCAACACTAGCTGGCCCGGCAAATTTAGTCCCGCCTTAGAATCAGACATACGAAAAATGTATGAGAAAACGAGTTTCTTCATATTTTTAATTAGTTATTGTGCTATTCGGGATGGAGATAAATTCAATAAATCAAAGATCATTAAAATCGGTCCAGCCGTTCTTGAGTTATAAATGTAGTTACTAGTACGACTTTGTTTTATATTTTACACATAGTATATGCCGATTTTAGCATCACGTTATGGACTCAAAAATGTTATAAGTAGTGTTCGTATCGAACCCAACTTTAAATGTACGTTTCTACAACATAGCAGTGCAGCATAATTTGTCAAAAATTTTGCTCTCTTCTACAAAATAGAGGCACAAAAACGTAATCTTCAACAAAGATCTCGCGGCTGATTGCAAGACAATCGACTTTTTCGATTTCTTAAGGTGAGCGTCTCTACTTTATCCACTTCAAAATGAGCCAACCAGAGATAAACTGAGATATTTAAAGCTAAAGATCTCCAATTTATCGGCACGGAACAACGATTTGCACGAGTCATTGGGCTAAAAGCGGTTTCACAGAAAAAATGCCGCATTTTAAAAGAATTGGAAGCGGTCAATCTGCGGAATCTTAATCTTTGTCAAATATAGGCCCATTTGCTTTTTCGGGCGATTTAAAAGGGCTTTAGAACCAGCTAGTTACAAGCATGCCTATAGTATTTTTCGTTCAGAAATTTCCCTTAAACATTGCTAAGTTGTACGAATGCTGGTTGATTTCGTTCACGAACGAGGAAAAAAAGTTGGGGCTGAGATTCAAAGAACTTTGCCAGTCTTCTTTCATGATTCTAGATCAACGGGAAGTGCCCTATAAGTTTTGTGTGCATGTGGTTCCTTTATTTAAAAAAATATGGGCATAAACTGTAACTTTTGATTGCCTTGACTTAGAAGGTTGATTTATATCGCGGCTCCAAGAGGTTACAAACCTGAGTATATGATGTGAATCTCAACTCGATACCTCCACGCGTTTCTGAGAAAAGAGGGCTGACAGACGGACAGACAGACAGACTACAAAGTGATCCTATAAGAGTTCGTTTTTCCTTTTGAGGTACGGAACTCTAAAAATGTCTAATGTTTAGTTTAAAGTACCTAGCAAAATATCACTGGACACTAACATAAAATTATAAAAATGAAAGAAAAGTCTGTGACATACCTCCGGCACTAAAATGATGCTAGGTTGATGCGGAAAAATCGTATCCCTCGGAGTTGTCGTATTAGTCCCCGTAATCGAACAAGCGATCCTCGAGCTTCGCCCCCTGGTGTTTCTAACCGACAGCCGAAAGTCCACGTATCTTCCTGGCTCCAAACGTCTCAGCAATATCACGTTCGCTTGACAAACGGAATTGTATCGCGTACATGGCAATGTTTCCACCCCGATGTCCAGCCGACCCATTTGACCTGTATAATGAGCAAATTACAATTTGTAGATAACGAACAAAGCTACTGGAATTTAGCCATTTTAGCTTTTCTAATTAGTTTCGCAATTGCGGATTTGACTGGGGTTCATATTTTGTTTGTATATGTAACTAAATCAGATACCTAGTTGAGTGGGCAATAAAAGTAATTTAGCTGCTGTGTAGAAGTTATGCTCTGGCCAGTTATTGTATAACCCAAAAAGCTTATCTAGTTTTGAGTTAGTGATTTCGATTAAAGATCTATAGGCAAAGTTTGCGCACGTCTTTATGAATTCTGTGAAAATAGCCTCGAATACGAAACTCTGCAGTATTGGGCTGACCGTGGCCTTTTCGAATCCTAAAATAACTGTCAGTCGGCGTACTTCCGAGATTTCATAAAAATTTGCGCGTACTATACCTGGTTCCGATAAGTTCAAAATGGAGTAGATAGCTGAATTCTGGATCAAAAAGTTGTACTCGATAGATCACGCATCCCATTGCTGCATCAGCATCTACGTACCAATAAGGAGAAAATGTAGTGAATAGTCGAAATCCTGGTCTGAAGCCCGAACTCGATGGATCTTGATGAATTGCTCGATCACGGAGCCAACTGCGACGACACCAGTTCCAGTCGCATAATTGCTTGCTTGGTTTCATTGAAACTTGTGCCTTATTCTACTCACCATTAAGCTAATAATGCAGTGAATAATTAATGTCCAGAAGCCTACACTCGAAAGATCATGGAGCACACAGCTGCATCAGACGGTATCAGCATCTATCACGTACTAGTTGCTTCACTTCTTACAAACAAAGTTTTGCCTTACTTCACTTACCAATAAGCTCAAAATGCAGTGGATAGTCGAAGTCCGGGTCCGAAGCCCGCACTCTATAGATCACGGAGCCCACTGCTGCATCAGACGGTACCAGCACCAGTCGCATCAGGGTGCTGGGGTCGAAGACCGGCTCCCCGCCCCGCGCTCCGCACACTAGCAGCAACAACAGGGCTAAGGCGATCGTCATCCTGAAGACAAAAAAATACTGATTAGATTTTAGATACATTTAACAAAATGGGTTTTTCACGAGAAGAATTGACTAGTTTGCAAAGAAAAGATTAATCTCAGGATGAAAATAATCGTAACCAATTATCTAGTTCAGGGGTTCTTAACCATTTAATTTTGACACAATAATAATCAAAAACATTTGACCCAGCTAATATAGGATAACGTCGGTAGGTACATAACCTAAGTTTTGAATAAAATGATTTACAGTCAACAAAGTGTTTATGACACTACCTATCATTACTACAATGACATTATCAGACAAACAGCCGTGCCTTGTTGCTAGAAAATTTGTCCCAGTTTCCAATTAAGGCTGTCTATGATTGGCGCCAGTGTTAATACCTATTAATTATCCGCTTGCGTTCCTATATTATCTGTTGAAGTAGTTACGATTCCCATTATTAACAAGAGTGGGTCATAGGTAGCCGGTGGCATTCCAAGGTAGTTATAGGTTTCTCTAAGCACCTACCTATTTGTAAAATTTGGTCATATTCTGCCGCCCCCCCAAAAACATAAGACGACACGAGTCGACAGGATTGTCATCTTTTTCATTGAAAGGCATAGTGCGCCAGGAAATTTTGCCGCGTAATTTTCTTGCGAACTTGTATGCGAGTTCTTTAATGCTGGTTGCATTAACTTCGAACAGTAGCTTCCCTATTACGTAGCTTATATAAGTAGTTCCCCATTGCTCAACTCGATTTGTCTATATTTCAAGAATCTAAAGAAGAAAAAGAAGTAGCGTAGTCTCCACGAATAAATGCTGACCCCATAACACAAAAGCGTCGTTTATGCAAATTTTATTCTAATTACATTGTTCCTATTTCAAGAGCTTTATTAGTTTTCTTATGTTACAAAAGCAACGCTGTAATTAAGTTTCAAGTAACATCAAATCGATTTTAAAACAAAGGGATGAATTTTTTTGAATTTACTTGTATTTTGCTTTTAAATATACCTACATATTTAGACAAACTTGATTTTGTAGTAGGAATAATCCAAAAAGTTGAATGACACAATACAATAAAATAGTATGGTACAAATCGATAACTACCGTAATCATCTCTAGGATTTTATGAATAATATAAAATTTAACATTTTCCGTTAAAAACAGGCAAACTAAAAAATAATCGACTAGGCAGGCTTGAAATTAAAGCAAAATTGAGTTAGATAGCATCTTAAGAGAGTTATTTTGCTTCCGTGCGCGAAGGTGATTTCATAATACACTTTTCCATTGCAACTCTGCGGTCGAGATGTTCTCGAGAAATGCAGCTAATTTATTTAGCAAGGTTGCATAAGGGGCTTTCGGTAAAGGCATAGTAAGGAACTATGCCTTCCTTCTTTCCTCTTTAATTATCTAAAAGATTAAAAATATTTGATCTTATGAATTACTTTTATTTTCAAATCTTTCCTTCTTTCAACTTTAATTATCTTTTGTTTGATTATATTCATAAAATTTTCCTCATACATTATGTATGAGGAAAATGTTATTATGTAATATTAAAATAGAGATAAAAGAAGAAATAGTACCTACAGAAAAAGTTCGCAACAAAATACAAAGATTGGAATATTCCAATCTATTCCTTTGTATTTTGTTTCGACCTTTTTCTGTAGGTACTATTTCTTCTTTTATCTCTATTTTAATATCTCCAATTTCTCATTAGCTATGTACAGGTGCTGCATAGCCATTTACTAGAGCCGTTTGATTTCAATATTCATCTCGCCTGTCGTTTCATATTTAGTACACTTCAAAACGTTCAAACATTTCATTCAACTTGTTATTTATAAAGGAAACGATAACAGTCTCCATATATCTCCAACCTTGTTATTAATAAACGAAGTTGGACCCAGGCTAGTTTAAATTTTATCAGAACGTTGCCACTAAGGGTACAAGTTATTTTTCAGTCGAAACTGCTCAAATTGGCATGTCCGAAATTCAGAAACCAAACTGAACTGTATTCACACTAGAATAAAGGTTAAATGTTTTATTGATACGCAAATGTCTGAGCATAAGCTGATACTTGGGTGTTTCTTGTTCTGTGTTTATTTGTTACCAATGGCCAATTTCCATTCTGTACTATATCGTAACACTTATTTTATGTATCATGGATTTCAATTCGAATAGTAAACTAGAGTGTACACCGCTCGGGCGTGCCTCAGTCGTGTTTTATCTACAAGACACAGTTTGCTCAAGGTGTGAGCAAGTACACTTAGTTTTAAAAATACTTAGAAGTAGTCTAAATGGAGATAAACGGAATACAAAAAATCCTTTATCTTAATAAAATAAAGTAAGATTATTAACATCAGCAATCCCAAAATGTTTAAATTTGAATGCGATAACGAACGATAGATCAATTAAATGATAATGAAAACGTTCAAAACTAAAAGTTGATTCAGTTTCTGTGCTTTGCTTCGATGATACCAATGTCGTTTAATATTTTACACCAATATTCCTTGGGTTTTGTAATCACCTCGTATACCAAAAATATTCAGGTTTTTTTATCGGAGTATTTATATAATACATCGTAGACTCCACAGCTTTAGCTAAACTATAAATGCAATGCACACCTTATTGGCTACGCTCGTAAAAGGAGCAATAGAGTAACATCCTTAGTATATCCTTTGGAAGCCAGTAGTATATCTGCAAACCGTTGACCCAGGAAGGTCAACCCTGAAACGAATGTGATCCTTGAGCGCGTAAAGCCTGATTCTAAAGCAGTGCTGGTCGTAAATTCTGGGTGTTAACGAGCTCCTGGCAACCTTATTAGTGCAATTATAGCAGCAAACTACAGGGTGCTCACTTCTTAAAAACCGTTTCAATAACATTTCTCAATTTTGGTACCTACTTAAATCATGTAACCAATTTTGAATCAAATTTGAGTTGTCAATTGGACTCAAATATGTGTTGAAGAGACTTGTATAGTTTGTCTTTTTTTCTGGCGATTTTCAATTTAGAAGCTCTGAGGTGAAAGAAATGCTAAATCTAAATTAGATAAAATTGAAGTTGCAGTAAGTTCGAGATCAAATCCAGTAGTAAGTTCCGGTCTTTATTGAAATTCCCATATCTTATCAATTTATTTTTGTCATTCTTTCAGTATTCCTTACTAACGCAGGATGGAAGTGATTGGCACAAACCAGTAAAACTGTTTAATATTTTGTGGATGTAAAAAAGCGGAAGACACTGATGATAATGCCAAAATGAAGCTCTAATGAAAATCAAATAGCCAATTTTATCACTGAATCATATTGTTATCCGCAAAGTTTGTCATTATTTAATTTTTGCCGATTGAAAAGAAATCGATATCTAGCGGAACTTACTTAAGTACCTATGGAAATTGCTTGATGGGGTTCAGTTCGTGATTCTACTGAAGTTTACTTACCTCCTCCCTTCCCTCACCTCAGCAGCCTTTATGGGTCCACGGCTGGACGCAGGCCTCCCTCTGATTATAGCCTGATTAGTTTTTATCTCCTGGAGGGTAATGACCGCAGTTTACTTACACAATAGTAGTATTCTACTTTGTTAGGTTCTTCAACATAGCAATATAACAACATAAATCTATCAAGGTAGATCATAGAACTTAGTTCACTGCGTTCACGCGACGAGATTTAGAGGCACCACCGAGACAAATATTTCACCTTGGTTTGCGGGCGGTGCGGTTGGCGCCAGACGGAAACCACGGCTGTGTGACTTGTAAGATACATGCAAGGGACTTTCAGGGGGTCTTCTACTCTAATTCCTTTAGGTATCTTTGATTTATAAGACAAGTCGTTTTGTGTAAAACGACAAATTGTAATAAACAGAGCTCGACTTTTTATCGATTTGAATTCAAAAGAGTCTATCTTTTTTTCCGAATTTAAACTCAATTAATTTTTTTTTTACAAAAGTTTCTTTGTTTAAAGTAATTAAAGTGGTTTAACAATGATCGTTTGTGGGTTAAATGGCGTGAAATAAAACTTTATCTGTCTCGAACTAAAGTCATTTTACAAAATCTCTAAAATTTTGTTTCAAATCTTCAAAGGCCTTTGTCATCAGAAGTATCTTGGTTAATCCTTCGTTATTGCTAAAACTTATAATTTCAGCACCAGCGATTTATTCAAATTATAGTCAATTCAATTTAATTTTACATCTAAATAGGTAGTGATCTTGAAATATGAGGCCACACATTCCCTTTGCCAATTCAGCTTGTTTTGTTCTAAGCAATTATGGTCCTTCGATCATTCGGGAAAACGGTTAGAGCGCCGGGGTATTATTATGTTGTGGTCTTCAAGGCAGGAATTCAGGTCTTAAATCACACAGGAACCCTGTATTCCAGACAGTATTATACCCTATATTTCGTTCTAGATTTTTCTTTTATTTTTCTGCGAGTAAATAGTGACTATAGTCGACTTTTAATTACTTATTTATTGAAAGGAAAGGAAAATGAATTAACTCTACTACTACTGCACTATTCTTATATTATTATACTCAGAAATAAGAAGCACCATAATATAAGGGTATAGTCTCAGTAGTCCGGTTACAGTTACGTCAACCAGATTTTTGAGTCGGTCGACGAATCAGAAGATCGGTTGCCTAATTCAACCAGACTTCTGAGCCTTTTTTTGCAACAGTTTTATCGGTGTATATTATACATTGTCGGCTTATATAAGAATCTTTCATTGTTCATTTGTATGAAGACGCGGTCACTTAGATTAGAACTATAATAGGACTCTAAACATCAATAAGACAATAATTAACTAATTAGACAATAATAGCTGGTTTGTAAAGAACAAGAAGCTGGAGTAACTATTGTCAAAGTTACGTGAGACATAAACTATGAAACGGTACAAGTTCCCGGCAGTGTCAGCTATGCACCATTTGTCAATATAATTTACGAGACCTGCGGTTTGGATGGGAACCTAACTGGCTGGCGAACAGGACTCAGAGCTATGTTGCGAAATGGCTAGCTCACGATGTCTTCACTGACCCCAGCTTACCACAATGTAGGTAGGTAGAATCTAGTAACCGCATGCGGTGTTATGCTGATATTGACATTTATATGCAAATATTTGGTATGGGCACGGACATTGAACCTTAGTCAAGGATTGTGTGAAAAGAGTCTTGTGAAATGTTTACCAAAATTTTGAAAACTAGTTGTTCTTCAATGCTATTACTACGGACCTCGAAATCGCATTGCATAGAACCGTTACTAACGTTATGAAACGTAAGTAACGAGATAATTTTCGAGAACAATTTCACCTTATTTGTTTTTATTTATTTATTGGTATACAAAACAGAAAACAATCATAACATCAATATTAAAAAGAAAAAGATTATAAATAAAGTTCTTAGACTAGATTGTGATCCAAAACATGCATACACAACATGGCTAGTAATAATAAAGCAGTAAACGCGTAAAGTCCTAAAAACTATAAAATTAAGATAAAAGGCAGATACAATAATGTTTATGATACAATAATAAAATAAAAATACATACTTACTTTAAAATAAATATAGATAAATAATGATATTACATCAGTAATGTGTATTTGTATATGGGCAGTCACTCGTCCTCTAAATAATCCAGTCAGGGATAACATCAACAATAAGTACCTTAACAAGTGAGGACGTACCGATTCTCCAGTTCATTATAAATCCTAATAACATGTGCTGATCGATTCATAGTGATACGAGGTCAGGTTTCCACGCCATCTCATAAAATTTTATTGCTAATTTAGTTTACCACTACGAGCGCCTTAGGAATATCTTCCTTTCGAAGTAAAAAGGTCAATGCAATTGCATCCTTATTATCAAACCAATACAAACCAGATCGCATATAGCAAAGTATTTTTAACTTTTAGTATCAAAAACAATCGTGAAGCTCCGAGCACTTTGAAAGGTAAAGGATACGAGATCTAGGAAAAGGATTTCTAAAAGCTCATCACTAAGGTTTCTTTAATCAAATGCGTAAAACGAGGCTAATTCCCACTCCATAGTGGAAATTCGGAATCACTTTACTAAACCGAACTCGTAGGAAGTCTTCAGCAATAGGATTAGCTGGGTAATTCTATATTGGGTGGATGATTACAAAATCCCCGGCTTAGCATAATCAGATCTGCCGGTAAACGATGATTTTTTATACCAAGAGCTTTGATTCAGGCAACAACTTGGGAACGTGAGAACTGCGTCTAACGACTTTGAGTTGAAATTTGTCTGTGGCGAATAATAAAATCACGGTGTCGAAGTCGAAGCCTAGTGCTATAAAGGACTTGTCGATTGGTAATTTTGGCAGCACTGCTTGTTATGGTAATGCGTTCGTGTACTAAATTCTTATTGGGTTTTTTATTTCATTGTGATTATTATTACTGGGATCCATATTATAATCTTCAAGAATTCCAATTCCTAATGAAGATACCGCTCTAGATAGTAAGAACCGATTGACCAAGCTAATAAAGGCTATTAATGCCGTGCAGTTCGTGACCTCTATATAAGGGCGATCGTACCACCGTAAATCTGAAATGGTAACTTTATAGCAGGGATCACGCGAAGTGACCCTTTGGCGACCTCATTACTAGTTTCGCGTAAGGGCTTTGACACAAGCACGGAAGGGAAAAACTACCATAGCTGTAAATTTACTTTTTAGAACGAACTTTTTGGGTCAAGTCCTACCAATGATAAATACTTTATAAATTGTGTATAGCACCAAACTGGAAACTGATGTATTGAATCCATATTTAACGACCTACGTAATTTTGAAAAGAAGAAATAAACCAAATGACCTGTCAGCAAATTTAACTGAAGCATGTACAATTGATATTAATTTTTAAAGTCAGATAAAATTTTAAAAGCAAACAACAGTCACAACAACTGCATATTTGAGACCACGCGCGGTTACCGTTTTATAAATAATTCCTCCTTTGCAGAACCTTGTTTAAATGCTAGTTAAATTCGAAATGGATTTGTAAATCAGACTGAACCCGCTAGATAAACATAAACGTAAATAGTGTGTCGTGTGTTCTCTGTACACGATTAAGGTCAGCTATGTTTGAATTAAAAACATGAGCGCTAATTACTATGAAACAGGTATAATACCTACCTTTTTACCTTCTGGTATCAGTTCTTGAGGTGGGACTGAACCTCTAAGTTCCCATACAAACGTACTTTCGATTCATTTGCAAACAACGTCCCCGATTGTAATGAACTTTTGCATACCTCATTTAATCATCATTAAATTAGAGCGAAAGTAATAAAATCGCTTGAAAATGGATAAAAATGAATTTTCGCTCTCACTTTATGTTGATAAAGTATTTTGAAAAACTAAAACGATACAAACATAGCTATTACTTATCCAATTACGAATGCAAAATTTCATTAAAATCGGGGACGCAGTTTCCAAATGAATCGAAAAGTACGTTTGTATGGGAGCTTAAAAAATTCAAAATTCAATAACTTTATTTCTTTAGGCTTACAAAATAAGCACTTAGACAAGTCAAATTTTTAGAGGTTCAGGGCCTTCTTAAGTAGCCTAACTTTAATTTTCTCTAGGCTATTAGGTACTGTAGGAATTAATTTTGACATTTTAGGGATGACTTAGTATCTAATCAAAGCTCAAATTAGTTTATTAGCAATACACGTGCTTAAGCTTTGACTAGATTCGATAGAGAGACTAGAAAGTTTCTTGGTGCTGCTGACATAGCCAATAGAAGAAATTAAAGATGTAAATACAGAAAGTATAGAAAAAAAGTAAATCAAAAGAGGAAAGATGTAAAGAATGACTTTAGTGAGTTAGAGTCAAAAAGGAAACTCTGCTAAAGAGACAGCTCTTACGTGCAATTTGAGTCAGACAGGCAATAAACTGTGATGGATAAGGGGTCAAATATTTGCGTCTACCGACAGAAGACCTTCATTAATTTGCGCCCATGGTTATTTTCTTTCTCAGGGCTCTGTTATTTTAGGAGAGGTCTTCAGATTTCATCACACGATTATGTTTGCGCTTAGTCTACTTTTCAAGTTAATCGGTGAGACGATAATTGCCAGTGAGTGAGTTTTTCTATATTTTTTATATTATATTTGACATATTGTTAAAATAAGGTAACTCAGTTGTACTTAGAAAAAACCAGTCACCTTAGACCTAAGATTTATTTATTTTATTTATCACAAGCTCGTGACTAGAAACAAACAAATAATGGTACTTTTAATCAAGCTAGCAAATCCAAGTATAAAACGGTATTGCATAAAACTATTAACAGATTGAGCTGTGCAAGCTTTTACTTATCAGATGTAGAGGTAACTAAACTTGAACGTAACCAGAGGCGTGGCCAGTAACGAAATGAGGAGATTGTATAAAAGTGCTCTCGATAAAATTGATTAATTGTTTCAATAACGCCTCTAATATTTCAATTAATTTCGAAAGTTATGTAGTCTGTACGCACATGGAGATTTTAAGAAACTAGAATATGCGTGTATAAAATGTAATTCATAAGTATTTATAATATACTAACTCAGACTTCGAATGTGGATAGATGTGCAGAAAAAATAAATTTAGTTTTAATAAATACAATTTTGTAGCAATAATGTGGGATTAAAAGCATAGACTAACAAAACACGTTAGTCTATGTTAAAAGAATCCTGAATGGTGAAATTCAATGCAGATTCAGAAAATTATCACAGAAACAATAATAGACCATGTTAATCTCTATCCATAAGGATGTATAAAGCAAAGTTTATGTACGTGCTAAACTAGCTTACGTAACTTTGCACTCTACATCTGGCACAGTTTTGATCAAGCACTTTCCTTGATCTGATCACGTATAGAATGTTTACAACAAATTAGCGTATAAATTCCTGGATTTATATAGTTTGTTATACTTGTTTATTGTATTTATGACTGTTTTTTGAAAGGTTGAACATACTTTATATATGATTATATGGACAGATTTTGGACTGAAAATGGTAGCAAAAGAACTGTCGGGTTTAAAATAAAAATAAAACTTTCTTAGCAACATATTGGACATTTTTCACAAAACATAATTTTAGCCCCAAACAAAGTAAGCTGAGCTTGTATTTTTCTGGACCTCCTTATACACCCAGACTCGAAACAATTACCTGCATCATAAAAACATTTGTCCCGCACTGGAAATAGAACCTGCAGCCTTCTGCGTCGCAGGCATACTGCATGCTGTGCCACAGAGGTTGACAAAAAATCTGATGACAAATTGACAAAGATACACGGCATACGTAGTACCTACCTATGTCCAGCAGTGGACTGATATAGGCTGATGATGATGATGATGATACGTAGTACTTAGAAGTGTTTACTAGTTTCGTGTACAACTATTTATAGGAAATGGCCTTTCAAGACACGTGGCCGTAGCTGACTGGATCCCTTTGTAATATGATACCCGATAGATTTCCAACTACATGTTTCCAAAACTCTAACATTAAATTACCATTTGGTATGTATGAAATTACACAATCCACTATTTTTGCCCAACACCATGTTTGTGAAGAACAATGAATATCACTCTAAGCACTTTGTGTTTTCCGTTTATCGTCGAAGATGTTAATGTGTTTTGTAATGTAGCGCTTTATGTGAGTTTTGTGAATGGAATCGTGAGATGTGGGTTACGATCATAAAGTTCATACGGGTCGGGTAAATATGTTTCTCTTTGTTATTACATTTCTATTTCATGGTCAAATTATTGAAATATGAAGCGAAAGTCACTGGAATGCAAGTGATTTTGATTATAAAACCCATTCTCAGGTATTTAAATCTCTTCTCTTTCTTCTCTTACAAGTTGACTTTCGCACCATCTAAAAATATCATCATTAACATATAAATAGAAGAGACGGTAAAGTACTTTGGTCAATTTTCGTTTCGTTTCCAAATCTCAGAAATCCAGTAACTATTAGGTACTGTTTTTTGTACCTAATAGTAACCGCATTTCTGTTATCTAGTACAATACCCACACCTTTCCACATTCGCTTCCTTAGTTCCATCACCGAGACAATACCAGACTTCTAGGAAACAGCTCCACTCATTACTATTCCAACTCTTCTGGTCCAGTGTTCCCCATTACAAAAACAATTTCTATTCTCTCGCATTGTCGAGACCGGTCCGACGGTTACTTGGCCAGTATTGTTGCATAGCCTTTTATTTTCCCAATTATTCGTTAACACCTACTGTGCACTAATAAGGCGGCATTGAATGATATAAAAAATTCACAGTCGACTTTCATTGTGAGCTCAACTTTATTAGTATCAGTTTCATTGGCATCTTTAAATCTGCACACATTTTCATTCCATTATTTTTTTATTAATTTCTACTCCGCATATTCTCTTAGTATTTTATTTGTATGCTTTGTCTGCATAGAATCTAACCGTACTCTTATTTCAAAATAGAATGTTTTTATTGGTAAGTTTGTTAAAAGCTCCTTTCTACTCTTTTTTTTAAAATCTAGTTTTTGTGTTGATACATTTTTGTCACAAAAAATGGTACTGTTGCACCTCATTGTAATACAGTTACTTACGTGGTCATTATAGTGCAACACAGTACGGTGGGCGTCTTTGATACGTCCAATTATAGTGTTAACGAGACTTCTCGGTGTCGGATCGATTACGTGCTGTTTTGTTGTACTGAGACCGTTACTTTGCATTATACAGTAGGTAATCTTCTATACCTGTGTCATGCTTTAGTCTGTAGAAACATTTCACATATTGAGTCTATTTTTTATCATATTTTACTACATTACTATCCTTACCGTTATCATCTACTTACTTACCTACAATGATAATAATACAATACAATACAATACAAAAACACTTTATTGTACACCAGAAAAAGAACATTACAAAAAGACATTACATGAGACAAGTACAATGGGCGGCCTTATCGCTTAGAAGCGATCTCTTCCAGGCAACCTTTGGATGGAAAGAATTATGTGAATTTAAGAAAGGCAGGGGGTGTACTAAAGATAGACTAATAAACACATAAACTAGATATACACATAAAATAACTATAATAATTATACTAAAATATACTAAATAGATAAATAAATATTATGTACCAATATTCACTATTCTGACAGGAAAAACTCCTTGACGCGAGATTTAAAAACTGGTAAGGATACTGTTTTTCTAATGGGCTCTGGTAGTGCATTCCACAACCTTATGGCCTGGATGGAGAAGGATTTGTCGTAGAAACTGGTTTTGTGAGGTGGCATATTCAAAATCAGATTTTCTGACGATCGAAGGACACGGGAAGGATGAGGATGAGAATTATGGAGGAATTCAAAACGCTCCTTTAAATATAAGGGAGTGACAGGGTTAAAGAGAATGTTATGAAGAAGAGAAAGGGTATGGGAATTTCGGCGAAGACGGACAGGAAGCCAATTGAGTTTTCTGCGGAACTCTGAAACATGATCATATTTACGTAGACCAAACACAAAACGTATACATACGTTTTGGAGCCGTTCAACCTTATTAAGCTGCTCCTCAGTTAGGTCGAGGTAGCAGACATCAGCATAATCAAGAATGGGAAGCATGAGAGATTGAGCGAGCACAATTTTAGTGGCAGTTGGAAGAAAGTTACGAAGTCTTCGCAATGAGGCAGCGGAGGCGAATATTTTGCGACTCACCGCAAATGATGATGAAATAATGTAAGTGTACAAAAAAGTTTGTGACTTCCATAACGCTTAAAAGTGTTTTGGTGAGGTCTGCAACTTTGCACCTTAAGACTTCTTACCGTTTTGAATGCTCTTCTTCCTAAAGTTCATTGTTTCATAGAATTTTTTTCAACTTGTAAGTTGAAAAGCACTTCCTTTAAATTCTTAAACGTTCAAATCTATCTCAGCTATAACTCACGCGAACGTATTTAAAATGTATAAACTGATTAGAATAACGAGAGATTTTAACACTTTATTGTCTGAATTACTGATGGAAAACGAGGATGAAACATGTCTCTTTCTTTTACCGATAACTAGAAAGGAAAAGATATACTTTTGTTGATTTCTTGAATAGTTTAATGTATCCCAGGCATCGATCAAAAATGTCCGGCTTTGCCGGCCCCCCTTAGATTCACAATGCGCACGCCACAACCTTCAGTAGCAAAAGAGAGACCATTTGACATGTTAGGGAAGCTTTTCAACTAGTGTCATTTTAGCGTTCAGACAAAAAGCATGGGTACAAAAAATGCAAGAATCACTCGTCCAAAGTGCTGAAAAAGGATGGAATTTCTTATTTTCAGTAAGTTTATATATACTTTTTACCCGTATATTGAGATGTGAGTCATATACTTGTGAAATCAGCATAAAATATTGTTGTTTGGTTTGCCTATGTTAAAATATTAATTTTGTTCTAAATTGATAAATGGAGAGGCTATTTCTTCTAAATTTTTTTTTTCATTTATAGTATGTATTAATATATTTTTCATAAAAATAAGTTTAATATTACTAGTTGATGATTTTTAAAATAATTAGTTGGCCCGCCCTAAATTTTCATTTGCGTAGACTCTCTAATAAAAGAAAGACTAGGTTCTTACCTACCTACCAGAAGTATGAATTTATAAAACGTTTATTTTTTTCCCGTAAAAAAAACTCGTGCAAAGCCGCAGACAGGAACCAGTTCTTTTTAATCTAGAGTGCCTGCCTGAAATTGTATTGTAAGTTTAAATTATTGTATGTCTGAAATGACCCTTTTGTATAAATACCTACTGTTGAGACACCAATTTATAGTTTCATCAATAAATGATTCGTTATCTTTACCTGAATTCTGTTAATTAATCATTATAGAAAATAAACTGAGTAGGTAGGTATATAATTCTCAGGTAGGTACCTACCTACTTACAAAATAAAATAAAATGAATTCGACTCCACCAATCTCTTGTTCCGTATGGAAAAAACTTGTCAGGCTCTGCGCAAACTGTCTGCGTCAAAACAAAACGAACCCAATTTTGAGTGACATTTTTGTAAGGCTCTAGGTATCTACGGGGGAGGCCGCGAACTCCTTATTTTTGATCGAAGATCCCAGGTGACATTTATGACTATGGATTGATTACAGTCCTATAAAAGTGTAGCTTTATGGAACTCTTCATTAACAAACTTGCTGGAGATGAAACAAATAAGGATTTGTTCAATATAAAAGCTTTACTCGCTTTTGGCTGCGGGTTTGCTTCCATCCTACCATCTACGGAGTAAGTAAACGCTTTAGTCAGATCTTTACCGGATCACTTCTGTAATGTAAATCTTTATTTTCATTATTTGAGTCATTTACAGTCCTTTCAATGGTATTTTTCTTTATCTCTACATACTCGTATTTACAAATAGCTTGCTTGTTCGTTTTATTTTAAAAAAAACATAGTTTTCCACATATAATCATTTTATTCCTTATTGCTTTTGAGGAAATTAGAAAAGTGTTTTTGTCGATGGTTGAAATTGGAATCGTGATAGCGTTTCCGATGATGAAGCATGACATAGCCGTTAAAAATATATAACGAAAACGTATAGGTACGTTTAGAAAAATATACTTCCGATCGGTTTGTAAAGATAAAATAAGGAATTAATTAATTAATTACTTTCCTGTACTTGAAATTTAAACATAAAAAAATCTAGAAGAAGCAGCATTATGCTGAAAACAATTTCTCCCAAGCTAAGGATAGGCAATAGATAGAAATATGTAACTGTTTCGTGTCGTATCTCTACTATTAACCAAATGCCAATGCACTTAATAGCCATCCAGCAACATAAACTTGTACTAGAGAGGGTTTCTGATAACTAAAAGTTTTATTTGCACTGAAACATCACAGTCCTAATTATCACAATGCTACTTGCCAATCTACAAGGATTTACAAGAACTCTGTCTTCTGGTAGAAAATAAGTATTGTTTATTTATGTTTCATCAAAACTACCATTTCACTTGAACCCCACAGCTATCTTCAAACTTGTTGCTGCTCACACAAAGAGTTGCCCAACAATGACACTGAATAATAACTTTCCATGCAAACCGCCCCAAGAATGATCTTCAAAATTATGCGGCGTTTAGGCTGTGTCACCAACCCACGCTCAGTCACAATGAAATCTTTATAGTTCATTCTTGGCAGCAAGGAATTGTCCACTATGAAAGAGGTTAATACGGTTATTTGGATCTACAGTTGATATTTTCTTTGCTATCTCTTTTGACTATATTCTATTTTCATAGTTTTAGGTTTTACTTTCCAGAATGTTATTCTGAAACAAAATCTTAATAAGACAATGTTTTGCAGTGGTTTTGTAAGGCTCACAATTGATCTAACCGATTGGAAAATTATGACAGTAAGCCTTTTCATAAATAAAACGTGCTGACCAGTGAACACACCGCCTTACTCCGGCTTTCTGGGACCAAATTGAATTATAAATAATTTTAATATCAAGCCGGGACAGGCTGTCGTCACCGCGACAATGCCCTGGGCGGCACCGGATGCCCAAGATCACCTTCTATTACCATAATATAATTCCATCTCATAGAATCTGATATCTTCAACGTCTCTAGCGATAAAAGTGTAGAAATCGTTTTATTATCGCATTTTTATCTGTAGTTTTGTCAGCACTTTTATATGGGCTTGGAAACGTCGGGATAAGTATTTTGGGAATGGAATAAAGTTGTTGAATTTTATAGGCAGTTGCTCCCACGTGAAATTGTTTACTTGTTGCTTTTGACTGTTGATAGAGGTCAGTCCTATCGTACCCATGGGTCCACTAGAACTTTTATTACGGCTATAGTAGAATTGTAGACAGATACTTTTTTTGGAAAAAGTTCGTTATAAAAGTAATACAGCAACTGGACAGACTATGAAAATGCTTGGGTATGTATGAACCTTTTTATCCTTCCAGGGCTAATCAATCAAGATACCATGCAGCGAGAATCCGTCATTAAAAAGCCCTCTTCACTTAATGCGAGAATCTTTAGGCAACTCGGTGAAAATACCATTGAAGATCTAAAAGAAATTTCTCTTGTGCTGAAATAAATAAATGCCGGACATCTCACGCATTTTACAAAGCATAGTCAAGCAAAACTTGGCATGAATGTTTCTAATTATGCCTGAACAAACTTTGTTCCGCAATATTAAATCCAAATCGAAATCAAACCTGCAACATTCAGTCTGCATCTTAAACGCATCTTTGCCTACATCGCCATATACGTCGTCACGAAAGATTTGTGCAACTAGGCAGCAATATAATCCAACCTTCTTTGAAGAAATAACTAAAATAACCTTAAAATTATCCCATTACGTTTCCCAGATTCCAGCGGGTGGCTTACCAAGTACCAGGAACTCAGAAACTCATAGCTAGTACGAATACACAATCTAATGAGAGCCGGCGCGGATCGTTATGTCGGACTCATGTGTATTATTATGCCCTAGAAGGAATGCGCAGGGTAGCGGGGTCACCGACAGAAGTACCGTGTACTGCAGAAGGAATAATAGTAGCAAAGTACCAAACCAGAGGGTTTAGGAAAACTTGACTTGAGAATGATGTGCGTGTTTTAAAATACAAAGGCGAGACACAAGCAGTGTCTGAAGGAACGTAGACATTCACGAATTTCGTTGCAATACGTTCGGAATGGTAGATAAAGTAGTGAATTTTTCAAGTTAGCTAAATGGAGTGGAACTTTAGGTATGCATCTCTGGAATAAACATATTTACTTTCAAAAATATACAAACAAAAAGAAAATGCAAGTTTTTTGGGCGATTTGATACCTAATTCTAAAATTTCACTTGTATTACACCCAGTTATGTGGTTATGATTCTTGTAAAGTCAACGTAAAGCTTATATTGAAATAGACTAGCTTTGAAAGTGCAAGAAGTAGCGATAAAGGAGTGTCTGCAACCACATAGACTTGACCTTAGGGCATCAAATTCAAATAGGCTCGGAATATCGATCGTTATTGAGGTTTGCGTACGTGATTTTACACCGGTGTTTGTAAATGTAAAATGTATTTCCTAAAGGTAGGTAGACGATGATGCGAAGAAGAGAAGCCTGATTCGAAGGATTTTGATAAATTCTTCAGACTCATTATTAGATAATGACTTACTATAAATTTAAGCAAGTTCAACCCAGATCCATCATATAAATCTACGCATCATGCATGACCATTGTTTTATTCGATGGGAGGTTTGTCACGACATTTTTTTTTACCCATGGTGATAAGGTAATGGTTTTACCAATGGTATGGTAACCTATAAGTAAGGGTATCTTAAACATTCAACAAGATCTTCCAGTTGTTTACTGCTACAGAATTTGCGCCAGCAGTACCGAAAAGCGATGTAACATAACATAACTAATCTGTGGTATATTTATTAGTCCCTTTCAAGAACAGAAATTTCAACAGAAAAATAAACCTACTTTCGAGTGTACGAGTAGAATATTAATAGATTTACTACATTTTGTGAAGAAAAATTTAAGCCTTCTCTCACGTTACGGATCGTAAGTATCTATTGTAGAGCTGCTAAGATGGTTAGATAGTCCGGTTACCGATATCATCTGACCTATGAACTGCTAATAATCGTGTTGGGCTTATAGAGTAAGTACTGTTGCCTGCTAAAGTGTTTATAGACTTGAACGTGGTTTGATTTCGGGGGCTTGTTTTAGTAGTTTTACAATCATTTTCAATCGAAAATAGTACATAATTTTTTTTAACTAAATTATGCCAGCCAAAAGAAGTCTTAGTCAGCAGCAAAATATACTCAAAAATCTTTGCGATACCTAACTTCAACCCGAAAAATTCAAGACTGTTTAAATTTTACAACAAACCCTGAAAAATGTAATTTACACGAATTTCACTTTTTGGATTTCTAATTTATGTATGTATGTAACAATCTGCCTATTATATACTATTACTTAATTATAATATTTTTGTTTTAACCGTCCAGATACCGTGGAATCAAGAATTTCGGCTTATGAAGCTGACTATACCTCCTGTTAATGTTATCTGTACAGTCCACGGGAGATTATTGTTGTTTTTATCGCTAATCTTTTGTATCTGACACTTGACGATGGGTACATAATCCATTTGATCCGGTGTGTGATTCGATAATACCTTTTTTTGTTTCTCATCAATTGTATCACAACACAATTCAAATCTACCGGACGTCTATTCTAAACATAATTATTATTCTATGTAGTTTTGTAAAATCTATTATAACAGAAACAAAACGAATTAACTTAATAAATCCAGACCCGGAAGTACTTACTAAGTAGTATCTGAGAAGCTTACAAACCTTTTGTCCTGATTGGGAATAGAACCCGCAATGAATGTGTCATGTTAAGTTATTTACAGTAAAGAATGACCAAGAAGAAGAAATCCGATAGTGCACTTCTATATAAGGAAGTAACTACAATGTCTAGAATTGACAAAAGGTCTTACAAAATAGGCTTTGCAACAATGGATGCTTAAAAATACGATCATTATGAGCATGCTCATAAAACTATCTTCTAGTGGTGGCTTCTTGAGCTTTTACTGAGCTCGAGCCTATTAATGGATACTTTGTAAAAAGATAGTCTCTGGTCAGGATGCGTCCGTCGTTAACTTTATTGAATTCAAATAAAATTTAAAGATACCTTAAAATCCTGTTTATGGACTCATTCGGCTCTATGTAGACGTATTTTTAAAACGTGCCGTTCTTACGATCTTATACAGTTTTTAACCATTTCACACCAGCCATCAACTAAGAATACCTAACTTGGTATGCGAATACAGTACACAATACAAAATCTAAAAAAAAAAACCCACTAAATTCAACACTGTGATTAAGATACATCACGCCACAAGCTGCTCGTTTATTGTCAAATAAATAAATGTCACTTTTCTGTGGACAGATGGGGAAACATTTTCGACAGAGGGAGTATGTCCGTTTCATGATATTTCCTTACTGCCAAACACTCATCTCATGTCTCGTTTCTACTTGACTTCATCTGACCACCAACTAAAGCGTTATTCAAATGTCATAAGATATAATAGCCTAATCATCATCATTAACAACATATCCGCCCATATCTCTGGTTCCTAAACATATGACTTCTCCAAACGCCACAAATAGCGGTTTTGAGCCGCCTCCGTCCACCGACTCGCCAATATTTTTAACCCCTTTGGCTAGTAATTTAAATCTGCTTAAGGTAACTTTACCCAATAGGTTTCTCACCTTTGAATGACCAGAGGTCTTACTCGCAAACAAAGGATCATATTGGTGAAGGCTGTTCGGTTGCAATAAATACTTAGAGCGATAGCGCAGGCTGTCGTCGTAAGCTACAATCAGGCGAGTCCGCCGGTCAAGTCGCCGCCGCCGGCATTGTTCCCTAGCCTTTGCTAGGGAGGGAGCAAATCATCGATATCAAAAGTTTTGAAAGGAAATTTGGTCAACACTTTCAATGAAGTAACATTATAAGAAAGATAGCTTATGCTTCAGAAATAACCTAATTATTTAAGTTGCTATTTTCGTATAGGAGATGCCTTAGCCCTGCGCTGAATTTAATAAGCATTTGAAAAGAGTCATTCAAACCTACACTTTTTGTGTCTTAGATTTATAGTATATACTAGTTACCTACTTAGTTAGTTTTTTGGGAACTTATTTCATTTCTTAGAGATACCCAAAGTACGGGTAAGCACTATAACAAAAAACTTTATGTACTAATTGCAATTGTTTTATTTTATTTTGTTATTGTAATGTTTTTATATTAATTAATCTAATTTCCTTTTTAGACAACTTTTCCATAGCGCATACATATCTGCTTCAAACTAACAAAATTATAAAAAAGTATTTAGATTTTTAGGCACAGATTATTATCAACCAGGTCTTCTTTTATATTTTTGGGAGTAAACTGAATGCATCGATGTTTGTGCGTCGGTGTAGCACATCACTAAACCACAACACGATTATATTTGCTCAAGACAAACCAAACCTATCCAGCATGTGATAAATGCTTCCTACGCAATGTAAATTGAATTATTCTATCGGTAATTGAATAGAAGGATTCAAGGAAAATAGTCGAGAATATTGTACGGAGGGTAGAGGAGTATATTATTTGATTGTCTTCCTCTGTTATTTTCTTTCAATACAAAATAGCGAGGTGTTCCGATTTTATCCCACTTCGTCCTAAAGTAGTCCGAACACGGAAAAACAAATTTTATCGCGTTAAATAGTATTTATAAATATGTGTTCAGATCGCGTAAGTTTAAAAATATTTATCAAATTTTATGCTGATTTCATTCCATTTTCGTCCCATTTTTAGCTAAGCGCTACTAAGTCTTTTTTCAACTTACTATAAAATAAACTTAGGAGTAAAAGTAAAAATGCGTTTATTGGAATGAGAAAGTTATCAATTCTTTAAGCCAATTTTGTGTGATCGTGCGTACATTTGATAGGCTTTTGAAAGTACCATAACCACTACCAGTAGTTAACGCACATAGGTTATCTTGTCACTTCACGAAAAAGTATGAAAGAATGGTCTGTATTAAAAAAATATCTAATAAATCGTAGTAACTGAAATCCATTTACTATGAGTTGTGGCGATAAAAATCAAACTACCCAAACTAGCGCCGCCACCTATTTCATCTTATCATTTCGTCGAACAAAAGGAATTTAAAAAAAATATTGGCCAGTTTGTGATACCTATAAAAGCTTACCTAATAAAAAAAAAGAATACCTAAATCGATGAGTAGAGTAGATGTTTATAGAGCAATACAAGAATCAACATCCTAAGTTTGGACACAATTAAGATTTTTCAATAATGCCTCGCAATTTATAACAAAGCAGTTGATATCCGATCAGTCATTGTAATATTTATGGAGTAGCATGGAACCGTTTGTTATTATTATTTATTAGACACATGCGTGCAAGCCGTTTTAAAATTATAGTTTATGGCTATCTGAGTGTCGAAAGAGGAGCGTGGGTGCAACGGGTTATGTCTAAAAAGCAAACAATAGTCAGTCTTATTTTATTGGATGTAGAAGAGATTTTTTACCTGTGTGCATTAAATTTATGCGATTTGACATCGGAAAAAATGTTGTCACATTGTTCGAGGGCTTGTAAGTGCATGTTATAATTATTGTTATAACAACAGGTGCCTTAATCTGGTTACATGTCCCATAGACTATGGCGGCCATATATTACGGTGCGTATCTGTTGCGACTGCGTTGCGGTTGCGGGGCGGATATTTTTTTCCGACTTCAATTCGCCGGAATACTGATAAAATACAGCCCGCTGACAGACGGATGGACAGACAGACAGGCAGACATATAGGAGGCTAATTTATTGGGACCCTTAGCGTACAAAACCCTAATAAAATCATGAGTCCAGAATGTCGTCGGTAGTCTTTTCTTTTTGGGCGATCCACTATTAGTCAACTTTGTTATACCTCTTGTTTACGCCCGTTGCCATGGAAACAATGAGACTAGTGTGATGACGTTTTACGCCCGTCCCACATTACCGCGCGGAATCGAATTTGCGGAGCCACCACTCGAGGCTCGCAGTGCGTCCGCAGCAGTTTCGCAATTGTTCCGCATCTCGTACAACGGACAACGTCATTGCGAAACTCTTCCGGCACAGCACCTACGGTACCGCGCGGTAGTATGAGAGCGCTCTTAGATATGTTTTACAGCGCACATGTAAATAGAACGAAATAGTTTGCGAAGATATCACCAAAATCGTTTTACCTAGTCGTGATTTTTCTTAAGTACCTATTATGTTTTTTTAAGCCTCACGGGATAAATACTAATTCCTCGGGAAAATAATTTTTAGGTAACTCGGAGTTATCAATAAATGATTTGTATTTGTTTTGTATTTGTATGGAACCAATTCGGGATCATTCTATATATAATATAGAATTTTTTTTGTTAAATCCGTAAGAAGGATTCGTAAGGTCCATAAGACATAGTATATTCTAAGGTTATTTTCGCGAGAACTCATAATAAAACACTGTTTTTACCGGATTGATCGCGTATATTTTATATTTGTTTATAACCTGACGTTTCGGAGGCTTTTCAGCTTCCATGGTCACAGGCAGACTGAGGTGACATTTGTCTTTACAAGTAATTTGAATTTTACATATCTACCGTCAATTATACAAATTTAATTATAACGTTCCGTATGTACGCAGTAATCACTAACAGTGTCTTGATGGGTTGTAGCTATGGATTGCTGGGTGTGGGACCTGACTCGATGTAGGACTGGATCCCAAGCGGCAGGTACTCTCCAACCATCTTCTCTATTGAAATTATTCGGATGTTTTTGAATTTCAATTGCTTCTCGGAGCATTCTAGGAATGAAACGGTTTTCTCTAGCTAGTATTTGAGCTTTGTCTATCTATCTATGATTCTATCGCCGCTTCGTGGTTCGACCGACTCGTTCGTGAGAGATTCCTACCACTTCATTAGTCAACTGAAAGACCTTAAGTTGAATGATGATGAAACTATGGTCAGTTTTGATGTAGAGAGTCTATATACCAGCTTACCAATACAAGAATTCATCGAAATCGTCAAAAGAAAGCTAACAGAAAAAGACTTACCAATAGAATATGCGGACCTATTAGAACATTGTCTCACCAGTGGTTACTTAATGTGGGATAATGACTTCTATAATCAGATCGACGGTATTGCTATGGGTTCACCAGTCTCTCCAGTAGTCGCCGATATTTTCATGGAAGACTTTGAGGAGAAAGCCCTGCTTAGTGCTCCGGTAGCACCGAAGATCTACAAAAGGTACGTTGATGACACCTTTGTAATATTACCAAAAAATAAAGTAACTGAATTTCTTTCCCATTTAAATTCCATCCACTCTAAAATAAAATTTACAATAGAAATTGAGAAAAACAATAAATTAGCTTTCTTAGACACTTTAATAATAAAAAACCTGGATAAATCACTTGGACATTCAGTTTATAGAAAACCAACCCATACAGATAGGTACCTCAATGGTGATTCTCATCACCACCCATGTCAGTTAGCTACTGTTGGTAAATCTTTATTGCAGAGAGCCCACGGCATCTGTGACGAGCACCATCTAGCAGGAGAGCTGAAGCACATCCATGAAGTTCTCCGGAGTAATAAACTTCAAACTCCACGCCATCCTCACAGAAGCCGCCCAAAGCCACACACAGTTGAGCGAGCCCCAGCTATCCTTCCTTACATCAAGGGAATCACAGACAAAATTGAAGGAATCCTAAAACGAGCTTCGATTAAATCTTATTTCAAGCCGCACAAGAAGATTCAACAATTTCTAAGACCAGTCAAGTGTAAAGTCCCCTTTGAAGATGCTGGTGTTTATAAAATTGACTGTGAATGTGGCTCATGTTACATAGGGCAAACAAAAAGAAGTATAGCCACTCGATTAAAAGAGCACATAGCTGACGTCAAACACAAACGGTCGTCAAAGTCTGTAGTCTATGAACATTCACTGGACGCCGGTCATTTTCTTCGCTTCGACAAAGCTCAAATACTAGCTAGAGAAAACCGTTTCATTCCTAGAATGCTCCGAGAAGCAATTGAAATTCAAAAACATCCGAATAATTTCAATAGAGAAGATGGTTGGAGAGTACCTGCCGCTTGGGATCCAGTCCTACATCGAGTCAGGTCCCACACCCAGCAATCCATAGCTACAACCCATCAAGACACTGTTAGTGATTACTGCGTACATACGGAACGTTATAATTAAATTTGTATAATTGACGGTAGATATGTAAAATTCAAATTACTTGTAAAGACAAATGTCACCTCAGTCTGCCTGTGACCATGGAAGCTGAAAAGCCTCCGAAACGTCAGGTTATAAACAAATATAAAATATACGCGATCAATCCGGTAAAAACAGTGTTTTATTATCCATAAGACATATAAAATCTTCTCTATGAAGTCGGTAAAAACTAAAATAAGTCGTAGGTTATGTTATTCCTGGAGGACTAAATCTTGCGTACTTGGATAACATCTAGATATAAAGATTGTTTCGGTTTCTAGCGGTACAAACAGAAACTTCACAAATACTTTGACCTAAGATTTAGCTTCGATAATTTCACATTATATCCAAAAACACGACTAGGTTGTTGAACTGCAATCGTGAGGTTAACGCTAATGATAAGAGCTAGGTTTTCGTAATGCCTTTATTTATTTATTAAGGCTGGTATTTCGAAAAAGTCCAGTCGGATGCGTGCCCAAGACGCTAGCTGTATTGCAGCGCTCTGTATGGCAATGCTGATGCGCTGCGCCAGATACTCACCAGCTTTCGGGCCACGCGTCGCTTCGACCAGACGCTCAGATAATTTTTTGAAAACCCGGAAAAAATTCAAAATTGGTGTTTTATCAAACTAAGCAACACTGCTAGATAATTAGCCAATAAACGTACCAAACCAAACATCACACTCATAACATAATTATATCGATTACGTATTTATCGGTCCTAATATCATTCATTCATAATATAAATATAATGCTAAAAGCCTCAGAGAATGATATAATAGACTACAATGAACCACAATTACCTAATCTTATTACACAATTCAATCTGAACGCAAAAAAACAATAAGGAAATATCATAGAGGTATAATCAATCATTGTTGATGTTTACGAAAAAACCGCGACTAATTTCGGTACAGGCTAGAAAACGAAATAAGATGCTTATTTATTGGTTGGATTGACCCTTTAATTCGCAGTAATAACATTCCCGGAAGATCGTAAGAATAACAATACCGATGTAATTGGTATTGCATACAAAAATGTTTGCAGTACCGCTAACAATAAGCGGCTTCATTATTATAATGCCATAATGTGCAACTGATGCGCGGCGCGGCCGAAGTTGACAAAAAAGCTTTCGTCGTAAGTGATATTTGGCCACACTTTAATAAACTATAGATACCTACTCGTATATTATATTATCCCCTTCAATTTTTTTGTAATCAGTGTCATATTTAAATTGACACAGTAGTTGGTAATCGCAAACGTTCTTTAAACTGACAGATTTGACAGCCCGTATACAAGTGGTTACGAGATGAAAAGGTTGCCAAATTGGAAGGAGCCGCCTGAAGGTCGACTGGGCTTACATCTGGACAGATCCATAGACACCAAAGAACCCCAAAACTGAAAATGTATTCCCCCTTGGCACATTTTTCAAACCTCATTACATTGTGTCTATTGTTGCTCAGATGATGTATTACATTTTTTTTATTCCGGACACATCTATTTAAGATAATCAGAGGTCAAGCACGAACCATTCAAAGATAACTTAGATTATATTAGATAGAGGAATTCGTTTATGGTTCGTGGAACAAATATAGAAGAATATGGACCTCGTATTTTGATTTGGTATTGTTATAAAATGTTATGGGACTCTATATGACCATTTCGAGATATAACAATGGGTAGTGTAAGCTTACCGACCTAGCCATCATGTTAATAAATGTCAGAGTGACATAACAAAGTATTGCAAAGCAGAAATAATTTTTAATTTTCATGAAAGCAAATAAAGCTGTGACATCTGTGTAAAATTAAAGTATAATGGTAAAACAGGAGATAACATCGCATTTCTGTCTATGAAAACTTTGAATGATTATGTTGAACTTTAAGAAGATCAAAGAAAAATAATTATAACCGAAGACACCTGCCAAACTAACGATACCTTACAGGTATTTGCTAAGTACCTATCTTTACAACGGTATACAACACAATAAGCTAACAGTTATATTGATTAGAGTGACCGTCGTGAGAGTCACGCTACAATCTCAAACTCGATCAGATAAGGAACAAAAATATCGATGTATCGATTCTTCCGCACTCCGATCGAGTCGTGATCGATAGAGAATCGAAGTGTCACGCGCGGGGTCAACGCCCTGAGGTCAGGGTCGCTTCTTGCATTTATGCAATGCATACATATCGACAGATGAACTAAGTACAGACATATAGTAAACTCTCCATTGTTTATTCTATATCGGGTGTTTTTATTCGTGACTGCGGTTCGTTTTTTTGTTTCGACTCGGATGCTTTGCATCTCGTTAGCAGTTTGCTATGTCATTGTTCTTCTTACTGATTCAAGTGTACTTGACCACTCTGTCTTGTTATGTGCATTCTTCCTTGGATTGTTTCTAGTGTTTGGTTTAGTAGCTTGGTCACGATTTTTTTTAAAAGAGAAATATGCAACCACTGTTGGTTTTTACAAGACACATTTTAGAAATGCGGTGATTTTTGTATTAATGTGGCATTATTCCTACTAAACACGAATTTAAAAAATATTAAAAAAATTACAGCTTGACTCAAAAAACGCCAGCAAAGTCGAGAAATACCTTAGGAAAGAGGATATTTTCCTTAGGTATTTACTTGCACTAGACTTGAGTAAGCGCAGTAATTTTGCGGCAAAGTGGAGACTTAACTAAATACGCTTCTCTTGGGGCAAGGAACACCTATTATTGTGGAGATTATTTACTTTTAGTACAGCCTCAGCCACTTGCCTCAAGTGTGTGAGAGAGTATTAGAATTTACAAGCATTGCTGAGAGTTGAAACCACTCAGATGGTGGTAAAGCATTTCCAAAGACGAAGCCAACCAAAGTGCAAGTCACGATGATATGTACTTAAGTATTAAAATCGCCAATTTTAACACTATACATAACTCATAATGCCTGATTTATTAAGTAGTATTTTTAAAGTCCGGTAACGCTGTCATGGCCATCTGCGGTCAATAGCATATTAGTGTTTTCGAAAAAAAAATGCCTGATTTATTAATTTCACACATCTTTTGATAAAAACACCTTGTTTCGATACATCATTAAGTCCTACCCAAATTTGTATCTACAAAGTAACTTTCAATTAAGCTTTCTTAATTTTGATTGAACTCCGTTTTGCACTCGCATAAAATCTGTTCTGTGAAATTGTTCATGTCAAGACTTGGAATAGTCGGAATCATACACTATCAAGTTATATCGAGTTCAACTCAGTGAATGCAATGTTGTCTACGGTCCATAAAGTAATTTCGCACATGACAATCCGCGGTCGAGTTATGCGATTCGCCGCACCGTTCTGAATCTTGCACTTGAACTAGTAGACGGAATGATTATCAAGCGGAATTGCCGGCTGTTAGATAAGCTGACGTCATAATTTGTTGCAGACGACCGACAGACTTGACAGAGTGTTGTTGGAGATATAAGTTATGAACACACCTGATTCATGTCTTCTTGCCTTCAGTAAAACCATTTCAAAACAACCGAAGGAATTTGAGCTGGTGGTATTTTTACCCGACTACCAACAGGGGAGGGTTATGAGGTTAGTTAACTTATTAGGTAATCATGCCATATTATGTCAAATTTTGATTGAAGAAATCTGGCAGTAGTTAAAGTAAAAAATAGTCAAAGAGGCTATATTATAGAAGGCAATAACAAATCTGTCAATCTATGTTTGTAGTTCTACAGTTAATGTAACAAGTGAATACGTATTTAACCTGCGCAAATTAATTAGAATTCAAATCACAATTCCAAACAGTATTGGTGAATCCATCAAACAATTTAAGTTAAAGAACAATCAAACTAAGCTATGTTTGGAAAGGACTACAGCGGATCATCCGCTCCACAGCTCGACCGCTACGTAAACATAGGCCGTAAACGCCAATTTTCAAGTGAATGCTATCGAATCACCATAAAGCTATCTTTGTGCCTGTATATGGAGCGCACGACCTAACGGGTTCCCTTCAGAATGATGCAGAGTACACTTTGACCCTCGATGCTTTTGGCATGAGATTGAAGCAAAGAATTATGCGACCAGCAAGTTTATGGAAAATACTCACTTGTCTCGGGGTTTTATCTGGCAGCCCTTGATCACGATTCTCTTACCTGCAACAGAAATAGAATTGTTTGAAGGATATTTTATGTTGTAGAGTCTATTCGTCATTCTAAAATGGAGATCAAGACAGCATACTTAAACAAAACAGGCAATAAACATAGACGACAAACTTCGTTCTTAAATATATATATTTTTATTTCCTACTGCACGGTAAACACTAGGTCCCAAGACACGAATATTTAGAGGAAATTCAGATCAACTTCGTCCAGCCACAATCGAATGGCTCTAACAGCGTCAAATTAATAAAATCTCAACCGCTTACAGGCACTTTAACTGTTTGATTTTATCTCATCCTTTAACAGTCACACCATTTTTTCTAAGACAATAAAAATAAGACTAAAATATTTACACTCCTGCGCCCACAAAAACGCTCCCAGCATCGAGAACAATCAATCTTCCGCCACTGAAAGGAGCTCCAATCAAAACAAAATACGAAGAAGTGTAGACCGGATAAAGGGCCTCAATAAATCATAAAATCAAGCCTCCATTCAAAAAGGTTTATTTGGTCGGGAAAAAAACTGACCCTTCCTTTTGTCAGGATCGCTCGAAGGAACACCAATTTGTCCTATTCGAATAATCATCGCTTCGAGTTATTTATGACCTCATTAAAATTTCGATAATCAACTTTTTTAATCTGAGCTCTGGGATGGGGAATAATTTGATACTAGCGTAGGATGTTTTTAATGGTGTGTCATTTTTACACACTTAGCGAAGGCATAAAACTTCGCTGGTAGAACTAGTATTGTTACAAATCTAATGGATGGTATTAAGTAAGTTTAATGATAATTTTATTCTGGTGTCAGACGGTTTCCATATTTTTTTTCGTTAATCTGTAAAGCGATAGTTTTCAACTAATGGGTGAGTAATAAATGACACCTAGAGTTTCGGATTTTATCTGGCAGTGTCTAATGTGTGGTTTATTATAGTTTGATTTTATATTAAACCCGATAAAAACCTACAAAGTTACGGAAACTTGACCATAAAGTGACCGCTATGGAATTTTAATAGTGCGCGATAGTCTGAATAGTAAATACATAATATGCCCCTTATGAGGCAGAGAAGGTATCAGAAACTATGTGTAGTATAAAGTACCAACATCAGAGACCATCCAATTATTTTAAGTAAATTTAGTAATAAGTAATTATTTTATGGCAGAATAGGTCCGCCAATTCAAACTTAAAACTAAGTGTTATTTAAGTTGAGCTTTTTGAATAATTTCTATATACATATATCATACTGCTTAATTTAAAAGTGCATTAAAGTAGTCAATCCGTCTATCTGTCTATCTCTATTTCCTTTTGTTTTTTTTAACCCATTATTAACAATTTACCAGACTGCTCAAACAATGCACCCAATTTACAGCATATGAACACTCCACTATCGAATACTGCCAGTTCCAGCACTCGATTAACCTATGCTCCTGCGCCGAACTCTGTCCGACCCTACTCAATTACATTTTTACCCGAGACAGGTTAACTGATTGATAAACGGGTATCGAAGGAAATTATAAAACAACTAGCTCTTGGATACAGTGCATCGTGAGGAAGTATTTAGGCCTTAGAAATGTAGTTGTCAGATGCTGATTTGTTACGATTACCCAGGTTGTTGAATTGCCTGTGGCTTTTGCTAAGGAGCTGTAGGAGTTTTTTGGTTCAAAGACTATTTATTAAAACTGAGACTTCAGTCTCTACTGAAGTCTCCATAGATTTCATTGGAGTCAAGATAACCTACGCTGCTTATCTTTGGATTAATGAAAGGAAATTCATATTTTTGTAATCACATGTTTGAAAGTCATTTCATTGTCATGGAATGTGTCAAGTAACAAAAATAAGCCCGGTATACAAAACACAATAAATATCAGCTCAGCACTCGACTATGTTGATAACTTCGTATACACTATCCACGATGGTGTGGTATGAAGTAGCGAGTTTGCAAGCAATCGTCCAGAGACGTTGAGCAATAGTGACCGCGGGCTGCCTTCCTACACAGCCCATTATTTTCATCCCATCGATGGAAAATTCAGATGTACCGTAATAAACATATTATTTCATCCATTCATACTATTTCTAACCAAAATCTTGCTAAAGCCATTACAAAAAATTACCTATTAATTTTGAAACGTTCGGCCAGGTCGTTTCCTGGGTAAAATATTATTATAGTACATCGGTAGGTTAGGTTACCAGAAGGTATTGGGCTTGTATTTTTTTTTCAATCAAACAAAAAATGACAAAGTTAAAGCGCGTTGGAGTTAAAAACCGCTGTGCTAAAAGTGTCGCACGGCATGACGTCACGCGGAACTTTAACTGGCTATAGGTATCTACATAATTTTTAAGGTTAAGTACCGCAAAAGGTACCCTTATAAGATCACTTTATTTTCCGTCTGTCGTCTGCCGTTGGTCAACCCTCTTTCTGAGGAACGCGAAAACGTACCTATCGAGCTGAAATTAACACAAAGCCGTTTATGTCCGTGTTTTTTTGCCATTTCCAAGGGAATCATATGCACACAAAACCTATGGGATACTTGGGGTATCCCGTCGACCTAGAATCATGAAATTTGGCAAGAAGCAAGGTCTGGTAGAACAAATAAAGGGAAAACAATAAACAAAGATCTTATACGGAACCCTCGGTGAGCACATGCAATATCTTCTGATAATCTAACTGACGGACTAATTAGAAGTATTTGGGAAACTAGTCTTATATGAATGCCGTGTAGACGGCTTAATGCAAAGAAGAAAAAAAATACGACGAAGTACTAAAATTCTAATGAACATTTCTCTGCGCCGACGTTAACTCGTTGAAATTAACTAGGATCACTTGTAAAAGAAAAAATACCAGAGAGGCACGAAGCATATCTCATTAGTGGGCTCGTAAACAAGGACACTTGACGCTTACTAATGTCCTCGGGCCAGTGTTTTATGAGCAACGTCCACAGCTTTAAGACTGGAACCACTCCTAAACGTCGATAGGTCCCTTATAAATAACGAAAAAGAACGAGAAAGTGTGGCTCCGATTACCATTAACGATTCCAAAACGATTCTGAATTCGAGTCGAGCGACCGGATTTCGATAATAAAACGACAGAATGGAATAACCCTTCTATCTCGATAGGGACGATTCTGCGCTGTTGAGCCGTTTGCCCCGTGGGTTACTGCAATTGAAATGTCCCGCTAGCAGAGTGGGTGCGAGCCGTGTCCATTTCCGCAATTTCAAGACGTACAAGAGGCGATCGTGTACCGACAATGGGCCCTATCGTGTGGCGTCTAATCATGCAGACTGTTGTACTGTTAGCCTATAGAAATTTGAATTAGATTGCTATGTCAAGGTACAATTTATTCTCGAGCTTCAGATTTGAATATATCTACTAATGCTTTTAATAGAGATGAGAATGCTACTTGGTTTCTGCCTTGACTTGAAAACCTTACTCTGGAACTTGACTATGTACCTACTCTAACACTTAGAATGCATGTCAATGTTCAAGAACCTGTTGTGCGGAGGCTTATCAGTGAGAGATTATAGAAAAAAAGTTTTGTTTAGATTGTGAAATTTAAGATCTTGAGCTGCATTTAGCCCCATGTGATGTATCTTTAATGTAGTACCAGGATATACATAAGGCATGAAAGCTAACCCTACATCTTCTGTCTGTTCGATATACCGCCTGCGGCAGTACTAGTAATATGCGTGCGAATGCGATCTGATCGCTCGTTTCGAACATCTCGGGGTGGCCGGGAGCGGTACTCGAACGCGCTAATAGCCGTGGCGATGCTAAGCTGATCTACCGGCCCCATGCGTAGTAACAGTTACAAGGTCAGAAGGTTATGCCTGTTCTCCATAGCATACGAATAACAAATCCGAACACCGAAGTCAAGGAAACGAAGTGAATAGCAGAACCACTTTTCAATTCGCTAGATTTACCAAAAAGGCATGTGACTGTGAAAGTGGAAACAGCAAATCAGGCCCTGCCGTCCGGTGAACCCAAACAAAAATTAGAAGGTTAGGCTTTGGGTCTGGCACCAAAATCTGGCTTGTTATTTTGAGGTTAAGTACTGATAAGAGCAATTATGTCGAATTACTTGACAGTTAATTAGTGCCTGCCATTCATTCTTGTCTGAGCATTGTTGCAATTTCGTAATCTGTCGTATGTTTGTTGTAACAGCTGTGCTTGATTTATAGTCAGACAGCCCTTGCTTTGATTTGAACTCTTTGTAATCACTGACAAATAATACAGCTACCTTTTACTTTTATCCGAGCCAGTTCTATTTCAGGCTAGTTAATCAGAATAGCCACGATAACGTTCAAGAAACATTTGCAATGGGTACATTCCAAGCCGAACGTGACTAGGAAAACAAAAACCTTAAAACCGGTTTCAAATTAAAAGCAAAAACGTTCCCAAAAAGAATACAGCAGAAACCAGCTCCTGCAAAAATGAAGGGCAAAACATAAGTACATAATTCATATGAACACGTTCCAAAGGCTTGCACCCTTTATCGGCCATTTGTAAGTTGAGTATGACGATTATTCTATCCCAACGGCGCCCATAAATTTTTCATACGTATTCACATCTCATGTAACAATACAGCCTGCTACGACAAACAACATTTATTAGGACTAGACACAAAGCGGGGTCCGACGTAGTACAGTCTAGGAATAAACACTTATAAATCTTTGGAGGGTTTTATAGGTATTTAATCACTGGTGGTCTCGGTGAGCGCACGTTTGCAGTTCAAGTTTGAATTATTTTAATTCTATGGGCTCTTTGTGAGTAGGAGCTTTGTTGGTGCTCAGTAAATCAGCTTAGAGGACGGATGGCACGGCTGCTATCTTCGGGGCTTTGTATTATACAAATCTGTCAGGGTTCGTGGGTTCTTATTTTCACTGTGACTTAGTGCCAGCGTAGTTGTAGTGTTTTCCTTTGTGCGTTAATCGCATGCCAACGGCTGAGCTGCATCTTCTTTGAGAATAGTTTCCTACGTTAAGTGAAATATTTGCATGCTTTGTCCTAGGAGCTTAAATTTCTCATTGTTTAGAGTTGATGCTGCGATAAATAACGGGAGATGATTCTCGATTGCTTTCCGCGTTGATGACTGCTTTTACGAGTATATATAGGTTGCGCATAAATCTTTGAGCTATTTCCACTCGACGTTTTCACAAAGGTTTATTTTCAATAAATTTTTCGATATTATTTCACATTTAGTAACGAAACCAAATTAGTAATAAGTATGTGATATGTGATATATATCACCTATGTGATATATATCACCTATGTGATATATATCACCTATGTGATAATTATACTTCACAGCAAAGATTATTAAAAATCACGTTTTATGGTTCCGTACCCGAACGGTGAAAACGGGCCCTATTACTAAGCTTCCGCTGTCTGTCCGCAATTGATGCAAAAAAAGGAACTTAATAATTAAGGAAGCTAACGTCCAATACCATGTTGATTATTGATCATCGAAGTTAGTTTAAGCAACGTCGGGCTTGATCAGTATTTGGATGGGTGTGACCGCGTCATGTTGAGAAAAAATCGGGTTATACCTAACACCCTAAAATATTTTAATGGTTTTTTTTACGAAATAATTTTGCACAATGGTACGGAACCCTCAGTGTTGTTTAAGTTTAACACAATGATCAAAGATCAATAATTAACAACACTGATTCTTTTCTCCATAAACCTGTTGGTCTGGACACTAAACGATTCAATGATAAATCGAACACAAAGAAGCCGGTGTGGTGACATCCACTTATACAATTAGCGGCTTAGAAAATGGATCATACCAACCCACATAGGAACGTATGTAGGTCTAAAGAGGCCAGCAAAAACGCATTTCATCTTATTCTGTAGAAAGGAGTAGATTATTTTTTTTAAAAATTACCTCATTTGTTGATGTGCCACAAATCTACATAATCAAAATAATACAATACAAAATTCTTTATTGTACACCACAAAATAAAGCTAAAAGAAACAGATATAAACATTAAACATAATAGTACAATGGGCGGCCTTATCGCTTAGCAGCGATTTCTTCCAGGCAACCTTTGGATGGAAAGAAATTTGAAAATTTAAGAAAGATTTGAAGATTTTATAATTTGTGTAGAGAAAAATAATAAAATAATTATATAGGTAGGTAATCATTACATAATAGCTCCTCTTCACCGTCACCAGCTGCTCCTGGGAATCTTCCTACTCCTTGCGTCGATATCCTCAGTGCTGAGGGTTGGGACCTTTATATAGGACCTTGGAATACACAATGTGTCTCCATCGGGGTCAGTCTCACGCAGTGCGGAAAGCGTCGCTCATGTTGGCCTCCAGGGCGGATTTGGTCACACTAATTCATACGACTCCGTCATCGTCATCCTTTATCGTCCACCTTGCCGATGACCACGAGCCTTTCCAGGTTGTTTCCGACTATTTCTGACAATATGTCCGAAGAACTGAAGGATTATTATATAAACCCATAAAAGTATATTAAGTAGTTAAGTAGGTAAACAATACAAAACTGAAGCTATAAGATCGCGGTCAAGCGACCACCACTAAGGAGCTTAACCATTGACCTGGAAGCTAAGCGGTAGAAATCTGATTATTTTTATACCCTCCGTTTTCCATATGACACAATAAGCCACTTGTGAAGGTAAACCTTTTGGGATTGTGACCGTAAAATTAGATATTATTTACGGCGAGGATTTTACGGAATAAAATATTCGATGAGTGAACAAGATTGTTGAGTCAAAATAAAGAGCAATAAGTATGGAGTATATGTTTTAGGGACGGAATGTAATGGTCTTTGAAAATGAAAGTATGACAAACAAAAGTACATTAAAGGAAACAAAGAGATAAGTATAAAAAAAGAAAAAATCTTGTTACGCGGTAATGTCCACCAAGTTCTGAAAGAATCGGACGACAACGTTAAAATAACCAGAGAAAATATAAATTAATAAAGAGAGTCAGGGTTTTCCGTGAGTCATTGGACTTACTAGCGATAAATACCCAAATAAAAACAGTCTTTTTCTCAACAAAAGCCCACGACCTACTAAGCTCCAAACCACGTAATCGTACTTCTAATCAAGTGATCGTAACCAAATGTGGGCCAGCTCAATAGACCATTAATTTTTAATTTGGAGCATTCGTGACTGCTCATTGTTGTAGGTGCCTCTTACAGTTGCTTCATCCGAACCTAGTACCTGTGGTGTACCTATTGTTCGTCATTTGGCTAACAAGGCATCTCGACTCGATTTACGTCACAAGTTAATCAATATAAGAGATGACTTGATCAGAGATGGATCGAGGCAGAATGATTTTGCTTTGAAAAAATATATAATTTGTTCTGCGAAAGGCCAATGAACTCAACGGTAGAAATTCCCGACTTTATAAAATAGTACAATCTTTGTTTATCTCAGAATGTTGGATGATCGTTTTGTGATTTATAATTACGAGAATTCATTTCAAATGCAACAATTACTTGAGTTTATAGTAGCTTAAGATTCTCAACTGTTTTATTTCTTACAAAACGATTGTGTGTTGAACGTGCCGAAATTAAATCCCGAGTTAGCAAAGTAGTCTAAAGTAGAGTCACGGGCGTAGCGAGTGGCTCTAAAGTAGACTACTAAGCTAGTGAGGGATTTAAAAGGCACGAAACAAAAAAATATTTGCCCGCGAGTTACACATACAACTTTTCACCTCGACTAGCGAGAAAATATTTTGTTATAAAAAAGAGGTCGATTGTCATAAGCTCATTTTAGCCAACAACCATAGACTGTAAGAATGCTATTAACCTCTTTCAAACCGTGAACGAATGAAATTATTCTTTTCTGTGGAGGTTGAATGCGGTCTACCCTCCTTCCCTTCGAAAAGCTAAAATGAAAGATGTGCAACTCCCTTAAAAAGTAGTGTAGTTTGGGACATTATTTAAAGATGGCACTATCCGCCTAGAATAATGGTCTTCACGAGCTAAGTTGTCCTGGTACACAAAAAATGGCGCTGCCGTCCGTGAGAAAATGAACCTCCACTGGTGCAGTTCGCGTAGTTTTTTCTTTTTTTCGGCTCCGTCTTTAGAGTATCAATAACTTATTTATTACACTATACATCGAAATTTAGGGAAACATTCTGAATTCAAATTACTTTTTTCAACAAATTGAATAATACCCTTTATCTAACATGGGAGCAAAACTCGATTTTGCTCACTGTTTTTGAGCAGCAGTCACCGTTTTCGAGCGGGAGTGGTGAAAAAAGTTTTTGTTGCTTCCTTAATTCGGTCCTTGTTCAGTGGGCAGTATTGTTCTCTTGTGAACCGTGGCCTGTGGTTTGTGCTTATGCAACCATGTCACAATGAACCATAAACTCCGCTTATTAATTGCATTACCGAACATGCTATTTGGTTTGTTGATTTAGACGATCATTACCTGATGTTTGATGATGCATGTTTTCACCGAGTACCTAATCAATCTAGAATTAGTTTGGGACTGACAATAAATCATTAGTTTGCAACGGCGGTGAAAGATTCTGTGTTTACTTTTTCTTTGTTTGAATGTAGACTCTTCTGCTATCTGTATGTTTGTCTAAGAACCTCATTGTTGTTTCCAGTTTATTCATTCTCTTTCCAACTTTACGCAATACCGTGGGACCCAGTATTCTGTAAATTATTGTTTCGTTTGTTGCCGACTAGGTTACTATTACGGAATTTGTCGGTACCTCAAGAAATGACCATGTGTGCTTTGACACTATTAGCGGCTAACGAACGAAACCTGATAATTTCTTAACCTACTGCTCAAGCTGTTTATGTAATCGAACTGAGTCATAAACTTGCTGTTACAGGGCTGAGCATTCTAGAATGTCTTTTAGATGTTATTACTAATGATAACTGCATTCTTACCGTGAATTATTACAATTGATCCTGGAGTAGGTAGGACTGTCTACCAATCAGAACTTTCTATTATAGAGTTATTATAATAGCATATTACCTGACTCCTCGTTCCGATTGTTTTGTGTAAACTGTATTTCCAAATTGACTTCGGAGAATGCTTACAGGAACTACATGACCTGATACCACCATCCCTCTTCCACTCCAGGACAAGCAGACGCACAGTGCATTACCACCCCTACTTGGTGGATATACCGTCCACTCGCACCAAGCGGTTTTCATCCACCTTCATCATTCGTACCGCTGGGGCTTGGAACACGCTCCCTGCTACTGTTTTTCCGGTTAATTACAATCTGCGTCTCTTCAAGTCAAGAGTGAATAGGTATCTTCTGGACCTTCGTGATACACCGTCGGTCACATCTTCACTTTCCATCAGGTAAGATTGTGGTCAAACGAAGGCCTACTGACTATAAAAAAAACGGCTTTTGCTCTCAGATATCGAAGAGCAAAAATACTCCTTCCTCGCTCAGGTGGAATGAAAAGATACGTGTTGCACTCGAGTGCTAAGATTTTTATCTTGTGCTCTTTTGATTCCCTTACTAACGCTCAGGATTCTAATTTTTGAATCCTTCGCTTGCCCATGGGTCATCAAAATTGAGCACGCGGTAAAAAAAACAACTTTACACTCATGTATATTAAATAACTATTAAGTGACTTGACTGCACTCAGTCAAGTCGAACCACCTTAACGTGTGTAGGTAAGTAGTGACTTACCTACACACGTTAAGGTGGTTCGACTTACCTACACACGTTAAGGTGGTTCGACACGGGTTATTTATGAACTAAGACAATTTAACCCGCTGTTTTTTTGAGCATTCGGGAAAATAAGAAATTTTGTGCTAAAAAACTACATTTTCCCAAATGTTCTCTACATACAAATGATTCATAGTTGGCTTAATCATGAGTTCAAAGAAAATGGTTTACGATTTGCGGCAGATTACTTTTCCGGTAGTTTTATTGCTTGTGGGATGCAAAAAAACTGTCAACCACCAAAAATATTTAATTTCGAACCCTCCCGCGTCGAACCACCTCACTTAGATTAGTTAGTGCCAACCTTAGCTTACATTTGAGTTTAATCACACATGAAGTTATTAACCAGGTTACCTACTTATTGGTGGACAAACAAGGAGTTGTCAATCAAATACCCAGACGTTAGTTTAACCATGGTTTAATTAATTTTATGCTTGCAATATTACCTACCAGTAAAACTTATAAACATTCCTATGCGCCATATAAAAAATCAATACTATTCGAATATTTTGGTAGTTTTTATTAGTTATGGTGCCTTTATCCCATTAATATTATAAATGTGAAAGCTTGGATGGAAGGATGTTTGTTACTCAATCACGCCAGAATGGCTGAACGGATCTTGTTGAAATTGGACACAGAGATAGATTATAGTCTGGAATAGCACATGGGCTAGTTTTTATCTCAGAATGCCTACGGGAACGGGAACTATGCGGGTGAAACCGCGAGGCACTGCTAGTTTCATTATATACCATCTTTGCTATAGCTAACTCAGAAATCGGCCTCACGGCAACGTACTCATTCGTGTTGTTGCCATGTCACAATTTCATTGCATCAATGCATTTCGACGACGTCTGTGGCGCGGAGAGCGAAGGTCTGCCTGCGATGCAGGAGGTTGCGGGTTCGATTCCCGCCTCGGGACAAATGTGTGTACGATCTCCAGACATTTAGGTGTTCTGGTCGTTTCCTATGTAAAAAAAATATCTATTTGCTGTATTATAATTTGTATATCAGTTATCTAGTACCTGACGAAAAACTGTAGACTGACGAAAAACTGCGCAGGACAGGCATAAAATGGTGACTTCTCGTATCGGAGGCCAAGACTCACTTCGGGTCGCTGAGCCATAGGAGTAAGTAACTTATCTAGTACCCATAACACAAGGTCTGCTTAGCTTGGGGCTAGATAATGCTGTGTGAATTATCCGGCATTATTTATTTATTTATCCCTAATGGAAAACACAAAAGTCCACGTTTAGTATTCATCAAAGCAGTGACATACGTACATTTCATACGATTTCATAACGTAGGCACGCGCCGCGGTATTTTGCGTGGGCATATGTCAAATAATACGGACATGAGCTGTATAAGGGATTATTTATGTCATAATCGGGCTGATTCCGTGGGTGAAGTGAAGCACAAATTGACGTTTTTTTTTTTAAATACCTTTCGACCATCGCTTCATAAGGAAGAATGTGTAGGTTCCTGGTGATGCAAAAAAGAATCAGGCAAACACTCACAGATTACTTATGACCTCATTGTCAAACATATCCTTTGCAAAAAGGCTTACTATAAAATATCAGATTATCTAGAGGATATAAAAGCTTGGGACGAGTTTGACTCCAACTCGAAAACTAACATTCTAACAAGGTAAATGTTTCTTATTCTCTTTACTTTACCTTAAAAAGATTGAAGTGGACAAAAAATCTAGGTGATCACTTTATTTCCTAGTTTTGCTTATGTAATCTGAGTTTTGTGACGTGTCCAATAGTCCTGTAAGGTCAGGAAATAGGGACTTTGAGATTTCAGTTTTGAATTATTAAAAGAATGAAAGAAGGCTTACAAAATCAAACTTTATAAAGCAAAAGTACATTACTAAGTAGAAAAAAAACTAAGTAGTTTGTAAAAAAAAATCTAAGTAAACTTTTACAAAGTTCTTTGATACAAAGTAACTCAAGACGTAAAAGTTTCCTATACTCATAGAGATAACAGATTGGCGAGCTTTAACAGCCCATAAAACACTATCACACACATAAAGTAAATAATGATAAAATCGCATTCCAAACCGAACATAAAAATAAGACATGATATTGTATAATGGTTCATTGAAATGCAAATAAATTAACATAAAGCGACGATGTTCCGTACACTTGCGGATCGAACTGAGGGCATAAATACTAAGATTATTGATGGTAAGTGTATAAAATCTAGCTAACATGCCGAGGTAAACGATAAGCGATGAGAAATGCTGTATGTTACTTGAAGAACATTCGGTTACAAGCACTTCTTACTACTCGAAACTGATCGTTATAGATAGAAGAAAGAAAGAAACAAATTTTCTGGCGCACAAAGACAAAATCTATACCTTTATTTCAGAATTATAAATAACGTAAACTCTACCATAAATATCAAGTGCCTGCACAGCGAACCAATACGCAAAATACCAATACCACCCAAAAGTTGAGCAACGCTGGTTTTCTGGCAGGACCCTCGGTGCGTATGGACACGGACAACAGACGACAAAAAAAGACAAGATTAAACCTCCGATAGCTAAAAACGAATTATCATAGGTACTTATTTCTATTCTAAAAAACCAATACATTAAAAACTATAGGTACAATGAAAAACATAATAAAAGTGCTGTTCAACACGGGATCAATTCAGACCAGCGCAGAGCCTCCGAACGACTGACCGTTATGATAATTCTCAATCATGAAAATACTGGGTACTCAAAATAATACTACTACAGAATATGTTTGGCTTTTTATGATATTTGTATTGGAAATACTTTTCGGGAATAATACGACCATAATTACCTATTATTTGTATTATTTGCTCAACAAATAAATTCAAATGAAAAAAACGCCCATTCTGGGTGTTCAGTATCGCGTTTATTTTTTTTGAGATAAGACATAGAGCCTCATAAAATAGACAAGTGCAATAGTCTGTTTTCAAAGATAACGAGGTAAAATTAACACAATTTTATTGGTTGTTTTCTGACCCTCATGCCCTGATGTAGTCTAATCAGGATAGCAAAAACTTGTAGCATCTATCGTGAATGCAATTTGTGACGACGTAAATAAAGATTTATTATTCCCATCGGGAGATGAAATATCGCTGCACCCCGAGGCGCTCTCATTGCTTCGCTGTTTTCAAAATGGTTCAATACTGTAAGTTTTAGTAGAAGGGTTTTGACCAGAGAAATATGCTCAGCAAAATTGGCTAGCAGACCAGTTTCGTTTAACTTCGTCGTTTACCTTTGGTTGATGTCGTCGGTGAAACACAAATTGAGTTTTTTTGCAAATATCCGCTATATGGAAAAAATGCGTAGGTTCCTTTACACATTATGATATCACAAAAAAAGGTTTGAATGAACATTACGTGAATGATAAATTTACTGATAACACTGCGGGGTCAATGCCAGTCAATGTGCATCATTCTTTGCGGAATAATGTAGACGACGACGACGCCCTGTCGGTCGACCTTCCTTGATCCATAATATTCCAATTGAAAAATCATGTTAGGGATATAATAGTAGTCACAGTTATCATTGGGCATGCGGCGCTTCCAACTAGGGTTATCTGATTTGTTAGCTGCGTGAGTGGAATAATCGAGGCTATTAGCAAATATCATACGTTCTATTGAACATAATATCGAACATGTTTTATGGAGAGAGTGGGCAGGAGCGGCCTTAATCATGTTCGCGTAATTCGCTTTGGAATTGGATTGCAATCTTCGTTTGTATCAGCTGAGATCTAGACATTTGGACATGCATTAGATAGAACCGCTTGCGTCGACTACCTAAGTAGCATTTATGTGGGCCTAGTAACATGGCTACGTCTCAAAGGAACTGATGACCTATCTATATGCAGGTTCATGTCTATTTCAAAGTATTTGATGAGATGAATGCTTGAGTTCATACCGTGAGAGCATTTTAGTAAATTAATGTCTATACCAGCAAAATAAGCTACTTGACTATACTACTGTGAAATGATTCTAACGTATTGTTTGATAAAAATAATGCAGTGTAATCAACATTTCTTCAAGGCCAGTCGTATTAGTTATAAAAACTAATTTTAAAGTTTGAATAAAATAATGGCGCGCCAAAACGATAATCTCTGTCGTGGCTCCGGTGACATGACTCGACGACGTCATGCCTCACAAGAAGAACAACACGCACTGTAATCTGTGATAGGCGTAACGTCACCAGCGATGCAACCAAACGCAGAGCGTTTTCAGTCATGTGATCATTACATAAAAAAAAAGTTTTTTACATAAAATAGGCATAATTTTAACAGAAATCACGTTACGCTTTGTTACTTTGTCACTGACTAGGATGAAAACAATTTACAACTTATTTTACAAGTAGTCAAATAGCCAAATGCATTACTAACTCGCTTATGAAATTGATCTCTGCAACCATTGCGTGGGGAAAACCATCATCACAGTAAGTATTTGTTGCATTGCGTGCACTAATGTGTAATCGAGAATTTTAAACTGCAATTGAGCCTGGAGTCGGCCACGTTAGGTTGCATTTACATAAAAAGTCTGATATCGGAGCCTTTGCCAACACAGGAGCAAAAATTTTTCTTACATTTGAAAAGAAATCGCAAAAAATCCCTTGTTATTTTATTTTTCTTTAGTTTCTAATAATGTGAGTTGGTATAAACAAGAGAAACAAGTAGGTATTTGTTAAGACAAGGAAGGCACGCTTGTATAAACGCTGTTTCAATAGGCTAGGGCCTATTGAAACATGCCATCGTATGTCATGTCATCGCATTCTATCCGAAAATTGAGACCAAACGCATTCAGTAAGACCAGAACCAGGTATGCCAAAGATTATACCTCAACTCAACAGCCTATAATGGTCCACTGCTGAACGCAGGCCTCTCTACCCTTAATAATCGCCTTATTGGCTCATATCTCATGGGGGGAATGCTAATAATTCCCACGCTGAGCATGCGGGTTGGGGATCGCAGTTCGGTGGTAGATCTATTCTGCAAGAGGCGCTGCTGCCCGGCCCCCGGTGTATGTCCCTTAGCCGCCTCTTACGACACCCACGGGAAGAGTTGGGGTGGTGCAAATTCTAAGCCGGCACCACACGGCTCAAAAAATTATACAACTAAATGTCAGAACTGAAAACTTGCAACCCGCTTCCATCGTAAACCGAACCCAGCCAACAGTCAGCTACATTATCCGTGTGTTCCTGCCTCAAGCGAGCGTGATGCTGAGACCCCGAGATCTGCAATTTGTGAAGAATGACCAGTATCTTGTACTGTAAGTGGAGGGTCACGTCAAGATAACGGGAGGATAGATTTAAATAGGGATGCTTTAGAAATGCTTTGTTGAGTTGTGACCCACAAATGTTGATGTTCGTGAAAATAGTGTTGAATATATAATAAATCTAACGTAGTTAGAAATATCACACTATAAAATGGGACTTATGAATACCGCTAATGGTAATTAGCAGTAGGTATACATGCTCCTATGCAAAATATTGTATATGTTAAATACCAGTGCGGAACTGGGTGATTCTGGCCAAGCATGGCCAGATGTAACCCAGTTCCGCATCGACAATAGTATCAAAGAAAATTAATGATAAGCTTAGTTAGTTCTATAAAAATATTGACATCTTAATCACATTATATTTAGACTTTGATTGTATTGTAGTGGTAAGTGAAATATAAACTAGTGATTAATTTTCCACTTTTTCCACTAGTGGAAAAATGAATATTATAGTTGAAGTGAATCAAATAAATCACACTTTTTTAATTTGGTAATAAATACTATTTATAAAGCTATTTATAGTAGCGTATTTGACTTGTCTAAGTGCTTATTTTGTAAGCCTAAAGAAATAAAGTTACCGAATTTGAATTGGGGGCCAAGCTTTAAAAGGGCCTATCTATCAAAATGCCGAAAAGACATTTTCGAAACACAAAAAATAATTTCCTAATAAAACCGCAACGAAATGTCGTACCAACCGAAGAAGGATCGCTGTACATAAATCTTAAAAAGCTCTCAGCCTAGCATCTTCACACATAAATAACTTACTGAAATAGAAATCGACATCGATGAAATAAATAACAGATGACAGATAAATTCCTCTACCGACAAATGTTTAATTAATCGATTCATTGTATGACTTCGTATTTGGTGTGGTTGTATCTTGACCAGAATTTATTTCGATTCTGTAGCAACTGTCTGATGTTAGAGGAGCTAGAGTTGACATGTTACATGTAATACGGCTTTTAAGATTCATCCGTCCTCGGCTGCTTGCCAATACCTTGATTATATTTGTATTATTGAAATGGCAAAAAACCGACCACTATAATAAAATCGCTAACTTAATAGTTTTCAGAGTGAGATCATTACGTGTCCAGTACAATAACATTTTCAGCCTTGCTTTTGCAGCGCACCTGGTACGTTCGCGGTTTCGTTCATGTGATCATTCGCAAAAAAGATAGATAGATAGATAATTCTTTATTGTACCACACAAACACAGAAAACAGTACAGAAATGAAAGCTATGAGAAGAAGTACGCAGGCGGCCTTATCGCTACGAGCGATCTCTTCCAGGCGACCTTGGGATGGACTGGACATGTACGAACAAAAAAAGACGGTGGCACTTGAAAAGAGAAATTATTAAATACTACTAACTCTACTAAAAAAAACTAATACGAACATAAAAATAATTTGCTTAAAAAGTAGCTTCCCCTATTCCAGCGTGCGCGAGCCAGTAGCAACAGTGTCCTGAAAATTGATTGTTTCGCGTCTGTACTGTCCCATCCGAAATAAATGGATAAAGATATTCATGGAGTCTATCTCTATTTAATGATCATTAATTTAGCATTTGATTGAAAATCTGCTGTATTCAAGTATTATTTCATGATATTTGTAAAAAAAAAAATTAACTCTATCTATTTATCTAAATTTAACTCCATTTGGTTTTATTGTGTTATTTTATGTGACATTTTATTAATTTGGATTGTGATCTGAAAATATTAGTTGTAATTATTGCATTCTGTTATTGTAATTTTCTTTAAATAAATATATTGGTCTACTATAAGATACTGATCTGAGATAAATGAGTTAATAATATAAATAACCCAGTTCATGATTTTATTAAGTGTTTTATGAAAAGATATTTAATCTTTCGCCGCTGCCGGTAAATTTTATGAAAAGATGAAGTCAGAAGAAGATCTTTCATAAAATTTACCGGCTTTATAGAATTTATTTGATACCTCATCCCTCAAGTCCGTTTTATTCTCTATAAAAGACTCTCATCTTTAGAATTTTATTTACCTATTTTCTGTATTTGACGAACTCTAACGGTTTATCTGTACTCCAAGGGAACGCGGAAACTTCATCGATGGCTATATCTTATTGTAGGGAACTACGTGCTTTGATTTAGATGCCTTTATGGTAGAATATCGTAAAGATGTTAGATATTTTTAACCGATTTCGAAAAAAGGAGGACGTTACTATGTTCAGCTGTATTTTGTTTTATGTATGCCCGTCGTTTTCTCCGTCACTTATGGACCGATTTCGATGATTCTTTTGCAGTAATATAGATAAAAGATGATCCCAAAGTTATATTCCCCATGGATTTGTATTTATCCCGCGTATCGTATTGAAAAACAGCTTGAAACAAATGGATTGTAAGTCGATTTTTATTTTTTACAAAACAAACAAATTATTTAAATAGCAAGTTTATGGACATAGACGTGTTTATATCAAGAGTTGCCTTGATCATCAAGAAAAAATCCCTTTAAGTGCTTCTCATAATTGTGTTAATTTTCTTTTCCTGTTTTGTGTTTTTTACTATGAGTATTTTGAATCCCATATTGTTATTTAAACACTTCTGTCGGTACCTTTTCACAAACAGAGTCTTTTAACTCCACATTGTCATGACAAATACACGACTCAAACGTTGAAATAAATTACAACAGCTCCCTATTAAATTAAATTGACGTTCGTAACCTATGTGAACAACGCAAGCTTTCCCTCAAGACAATTCGATCAACTCAATCTGATTGAATAAATCACAGGGCATTTCAACATTGTTTGATGACCAAACTTTACTTACCTACCTTCTTACATCAGAGTAATGTTAGTTCGGATGAGTACAATACAGATCCAAATCTGCTGAACCAAGTTCAGCTACTTACTAACCTATGACAATAGGAAAGTACTTAATTTGGTCTTGAAAAAAAAACTAGGAAGATAAGAAAAGGTAAATGAAATAAAGGTTAATTTTGAACGCAGAGACATAAGCCATAGACTAACCAAACACAAGTGTGTTTTGTTAGTCTATGCATAAGCGTAGGATCAAGAAATACAGAAGTTCATTTACTACCTGCGTCTGTTGTTGATATCATCGCAGATAAAATAATACTAATATTAATGAAGTAAGTGAATTTTTTCTGAATTTTTCTCTGTTCATATAGTAAGTTTGTTCGAATTTCGTTATTGCAGTTCGTTATTGATTTAAAGCTTATTGGTGCCGCCGGCTTTGAATTTGCACCATCTCAACTCTTTCCATGGGTGTCGTAAGAGGCGACTAAGGGACACACACTGGGGAGGGCAGTAGCGCCTCTTGCAGAATAGATCTACCACCGAACTGCGATCCCCAACCAGCATGCCTAGCGTGAGGATTATGGGTATTACCCCTCATGAGATAAAAGCATAAGGCGATTATCCGGGGAGTCCTGGAGCTGCGTCCAGCAGTGGACCATTATAGGCTGTTGAGGTTAAGCATTGATTTAAAAACTAAACGTTGGTTCTTGCTTCCTGGCCGTAGTATGAACAAAAAATTCGAAAAATGCTTTATCCATAGAGAATCGTGCTCTGCTCATTCTCTATATCTACTCCGAAGTACTATTGTCTGTCCTAGATACTGTGATTAATGTGGGGACGAATCAGCTTGTTACCAGATGATTGCAAACAACAATAAACAAATTTTATTACAGTTGCAATCATATAGTTCTGATTGATTTGATAGACGACAAAACACAGGGCTCAAAGTTGAATGAGACTTTTGCAATGAGATTATATTGAGTTGTAACTTTATTATTATTGGTAGACTAGACAGGCACGTTGATAATAATAGTTTCTTGTTCTGTATTATTAAGAAACGTTTACTTTGTTTTGAAATTTTATGTACGACACCACATAGAATACAAATAAATTACGTTTATTGCTTGGTGCATGATGGATGCATCACACGTTATTGTAGTTTTTTTAAAGCTCTACGCTTTAAAAAAACTACAATAACGTGTGACGTTAAAAGCACTTTCTTACATATAACTTTTTTAGTTTATCATTCCACAATCACCTCAATGCCTGATTAACCTTGTTTCATTTCTTAAAACAGCAAGACAATGAAAACAGGACATCAGCCATTTATGTAATGTGTTATGTATTATCAACTTATGATTTAAAACCGGCATGACAGGCAGATTAACAATTCATAATGTTTCGTAATAGGTATTTTTATGGGCATCTGAGACAGATCACATATACCAAAAGACAATTGGATTTCTTCGTCGGTTGCGAAAAGATGATGATTTATGATGATAAGCTTCGTCATTATTACTGTGATCAAAAGTTACTACATTATGAAGAGAACAGACTCCTGACGACGTATAACACTTGGCATTTGCAGCCCCCAAAGTCGTAGATAGTTGGGGGTTTTCTTTAACATTATAATCTTGGGTTATGATTACTGTGAATTTCAGCTCAAAAGTAGCATTTTCAATGGAATACTCGCATCGTGTGGCTGGAGAAACTTGTTTAAAAAATTATCCAGTGACAATGTAAAAAAAATGAGCTTGCTTCAAATTTTACTATTTTCATAACGTACTACCTACATATCATAACAACATAAAAACCCATTTGTGTGGTCTCCAATTGTGTCAAATGCTTATAATTTATGACCAAATTAAAACCAGTTTTATTCAAAGTCAATTTTAATTAAATTCTTCATAATTATGCATATTAGTTAAGAACAATGGCGCCGCTGCCGCTTCCTTTGAACCTTTCCAAAACTTGTATTCGGATTTAGTTTTTATTTGGTAATAAAATAACATAAAAGGAATTTTGTCATGGCTTTTGTTAAAAGGTAAAAAAATAACTCTTGGACGAGAAATATATTTTTGAAGCTGTAGAGAAAATTGTAAGGAAACAAGGCAAAGATTTAACAACATTTCCAAATATGAAAATTGCAAATTAGGAAAAGTCACAGACCTAGTTTTCTTTTGAAATTTTCTGCGCCGCCATACCATGATATTTTCTATGCTAAATGGTCTACGATAAGGTTCATAATGAGGCAAATAATAAGGTAGCATGAAAGCATTATTAATTATCCGATAGATCAAGAGGCTAACCCAGATGATCCGTTATCAAGCTTAGCAGCGATTAGTTTAATTAACTTGAATAATGGTTCTATTGTTATGAGAATATTATGCCTCAAGATACAGGGTATCTGGGTAGTAGTCCAATTCAATATCTCCATGTACTTTCTCCCTTGTCTTTCTATACTTATGTATGTTATAATGAAAACAGCATTATCATGCACAATGCATCAAATCTCGCTCGTATTACTGGAACTTACAATTAAGCAGATTATCAAAACACAGCAATTGGTAGTCGATGGCAGCAAAGTTGATACGGATATCTGTATTCTTACGAAAATGATTTGTACAAAAATAATCTGATAATCAACCTGTCTACAATAAGTTATTAAAATCATTTTACTTTTCAAAATAATGAAGAAAATCTGGCACGTAAGCGAATATCGCGAATATCTACAATCAAATTTAAAAAATCGTCGTAGTAGAAACGGACATTTGAGCTTGCTCGCATATAGCAATTGGTTTTATTAATTCTAATTCCTCGTTTTAACATTAAAATTTTCACTGTCCACGACACACAGAAGCTGTAACCCGCCTCTGGAGTTCGCGCGAAGTCTGGACATTGATTGCGTTAATTTCTCGTTATCAATAAGTTTTTTTTTCAATATTCCTTAGAGAGATTGAATTGATTGCTGTCTAGATGTCATTTACTCCTTTCTTTCCTAAATTGTTGCTTTAAAATTAGCATGAAGTGCCTGTGTGGTATTCCCATGATAACATTTCCGATAATCTGTATTACTATGCGATAGGCACCTGTCCGCAGGACGTTGTCAACGTTGCACCTCAGAATAACTACATTAACTACACCATATAGAACTACGTTGAGCTTCGTAGGTACAATACAATGCATGCTTGGATTTTTAATATCTGTCTTTGCACCAAGAAAAGTATTCTATCAATGAAGCAAATATTCAAGACAAAGTTTATGTATTGTTAACATCCTATTATCGTAAAGAGAATCTCAAGACATCCGATGTTAAAAAAGATGTTTATTCGAATTTCACAAAACGTCATAAAGAACGATGAAGTTTTACCGATTTTAGAGCTTACGTAAAAAATAATACAACCTGAATGATCGATCTTGGCAAGCATTGATATTCTTGAACGTTAGCTTCCCAACATTAAATCTAAACCCCGTAATAAACTGGAAACATTCTATCCGATCCTTATCCTGTCGTATGTTTTAAAAGTCATCCCAGTGGCTTTTCAATACGAATTCTCAGATCCCTTTACATTTTCAGATTTTATCTCGTACCCTAATAGGCTGGTTTGTGCAACCAGTTTACACGGAAGGACTTTTTAGGCGTTCCCGGCTTTTGCGGTGGGCGATGTGACAGGCCTGCATACGTTCCGACGGAGTTAGTCAATTAGGTGGTCGTGACTGCGCATACATAGGCAATGCTGTAACTTATAGGGCACAGCATTCAGAGGCGAGCTGGTGAACATTATAAATGACTACTCATTTGCAAGAAGTTTTTCTACTAGCTAATAGAAAAGACGACTCGAAAATGTGTTGTCATATGCGTTCACCAGTTCAAAGACAAAAGCCGTTCTGTTCATAAATTAAAGGTACTATTTAACTCGGTATACAGGGTTATTGGTAAATTAGTAACACTACGTGAACTGCAGGTTCTGCCCATCATCACAAACATGTTTTTGAAGACTACCAATTTTTCAATAACCCTGTATATCGCGGGGTATTGGTCACGGGATGACGAGATGATGAGAGACATCCCGTGACCACGACAGTGTGAAAACATAATAAACGTAATAATATAGATAAATACTTGTTAGTATAGTATTTTTATATCTGTGGTAATACTAATAAAACACATCTTACTAGTCTGTTCTCAAGTTGACCGAGTAATGGCGAGTCAAGACTATTAAAGGCTATCCCCACAAAGGAAGTTTGTGATACTCTTTCAACACGTGTACAAATGACCTATCAAAATTGTGAAAAGCTTTAATTTTTTTAAAAGACCTGTTTTTTTTATCAGGTCGCTAGTTTTAAAAGCCTTCAAGACGACAAATTCTGTTTTTGTCATGTTCACGTTGTATAAAGTTAGAAGACATTTCTAGGTAAGGAGAAAATAGAGTATATTTCTCCAGCTTTATGATTTTAGCTGTGGCGAAAATCTGTTGCCGCAATCGTGTGAAAAATAAATTAGTTGCAATGGATGGGTTTCATGTTTTGTTTTGTTTAGTGCAGCCAGAAGATTGTGTGAAAATTGCTGATGAAACGATACATTTATTCAGAGAGCACGATGTGGTTAGGGTCTAGGTTTATTTTTTGGGTAAAAAATGAAGGTTGCGTCGATTGAAAAAATAATGAAGTCTTGAACGTGCGTTCGCGTTCGGCTCGTTAGAGTACTCCGCAATCAACAAACGTCGGGAAAATAAGGTAATTAAACGCGATAAATACCCGTTAAATAGTATTTATAAATATGTGTTCAGATCGCGTAAGTTTAAAAATATTTATCAACAAATAAGTTTTATAGCTATGTACTGATTAACAATTGGTGAGATGCGGAAGAGAATAACTTAACTACTTAATCAACTTATTCCTATGATTTCAATAACTTAACTACTTAATCAAGTTATTCTTATGATCAATTTTAAAGAAAGTTACAATCAAAGAATAGAAACAAATATCAAGAACAAGTTTAGTATTTATAACTAAAACAGTTGAGCTAACCGCTGACTGTTGCAAACAATCTAGACGTAGACCTTACTAATTCATTTAGTTCAGTTAGGTTTTATCAACATCACAGCCTTAAGATTCTCTGCAGAGTATAGACCTCATAAAAAGTAATTTTTGCTAGCATGTCCCGATCTGAACTGAGTTTATGCTGGGTTAGGTTTACAATTAGATGAATAAGATTATTAACAGAAATCTCCTTCTCTGGCCACGATTTCTAGACCTAACCGTACAATATAGGCACCCTAGAAGCATTAAAACCCTCCGCAAAGGGAACAAATTAAACCATCCCGCTAAAAATAGGCAGAAAGAATGGAAAAAAAACTGCCAGCAAAGGAACCGAGGAGGATGCTGGCGATTATCAGGTGCTATTACGAGCATGGCTCACGATCTTCAATAGTAATGCGTTAATACCTTTGTAGTCAGGTTTTTATTTTTTGCAGGGATATGGTATTTTTGGGAAAAAGATATAAACTAAAAATGAGATGACAGTAGGTATCACTTTGAGGATTTACCTGGATTATGGCCGTTTTTAATTTACTCCGTAAAACCCTGATAAAATTGGGTGTAGTTTCACCCAATTTTGTGCACTTTATAAAAATCTCACTGTATAGAAAACGACCAGAACACCGGGAACAAATATTTGCAGATCGTACGAACATTTGTCCCGAGGCGGGAATCGAACCCGCAACCTCCTGCGTCGCAGGATCTTTAAGGAAAGTCTACATTTACGTTCACGAAGGTACCTTATTAGCCGCAGAGCATAACTCTTAAATATATCTAAGATAATAATTGCCATCGGCAATGCCCCCATAAATTATATTTAATGCAAGGTTAAATATAACTAAATACAAGAAACACCCGTAATTAAACATAATGACCTTCTGGAGGCCCATTTGTGATCGTTAAATATCTAAAAGTTCATGAATTGCCACCGTTTAAAATGTTTCGAAACGGTTAGTGAATATTCAGTCAATTTACTTAGGTACTTTCGGGCGCAGAAGTGATTTAATAATGACCTAGTAGGGCAGGAGACGGTCGTTTGGATATTTGAAAGGCTGCTCGAGTCAATGGTCTAAGTCTCGACACCTCAACGCCTAAATAGCCCTAAAACTTAAGCAAGAGCTTATTACTGAATTTAAAGAAACCTGAATTTTAATAAAAAAAAGCTTGGGACGGGTTTTGCTCCCACTCGAAAAATAACAACTAACAGGTTAAAGGGTTCATAGTTGCTTCTTTACCTTACATATATACCGAAGCGACAGAAATGAGAAGTATCTACCACTTTATTTCCGTGTCAGTGTTTTATTTTAAGATTTTGACCATTTCTAAGAGTACATTTTTGTATTTATGGAAATAAAGATTTTTTTTAGATAATAATTATATCTTATTTTAGGCTTCAGCAAGAATAATTGCTGTATACGATTTTGTAGAATTGTAACGATATACATATTATAACCATCTTTGTTTATTTAATGAAGAAAGTTATATTTCCAATTCTCTAATAACAATAATTTCCAATTATAGAAATCATTTAGAACGGGATATTTACCATGATGATTTTTTTTTTTTGAGTTTTCCAATATTGAATCATGGTAAATATCCCGTTCTAAATGATTTCTTTAGTAATAACCATGATAGTTTCAAAAATAATTTCCAATTCTCTAATAACATATTAAAATATTGGTTCTCACACTTGAGCTCTATCGCTTTATAGTATTTTTTTAAACGACGAAAAACAAAAGAGAAAGCGTTTTTATGTTCAGCTGTATGTTTCTTTTATGTATGTACAATGTTTGTCGATTTTTGTCGTTTATGACCGATTTGGAAAATTCTTTCAATAATGTATATAAAATAAAGTTGAAGTGCTCACATAAAAATAATATTCCCGAAGGGTAAGTATTTATCTCAAAAAAACTTCAAAAAGTCTGTATATTATGCTAGGGAATTTGTTTATTTATTTTTTCAAATCTATAAAATTTTATGAAATTTATATTTTATCAAAATTTGCTCTGCTTGTCGGTTTAACCTCTCCTAAAATGCTGACAATTTTATTCAAACTCGAAACTAACCTAACCTAATAAGAATTTTCGATTTTTATGAGAAGGAGTTGCTTACAAACGCTATATCCTTAGAATAGTTTGAGAATCGTCGCTACCTACTAGAATGAAAGCCAAGCAAACATAATTTGGAAGTAAGATTCAGTATCATGGGCTGATTATTTCTCAATACTAACGATGTAACTGATACCCAGTGTTTCCAACAGTGGCGATCACGCGTCCCGCCCACTATGGGATTGTGAAACATAGGTCAAAATCGTGTGAACTGGAACTATGCTGAGCAGTATTTCATTTAGAGACGATATCGATAATTTGTGATGGGAAAATAGAATCTAATATTACTGGAGATACAATGGGTTGTGAAATTGCCTTGTTTGAAAAGACGATAAAAAGTCGCGCTTTCTGCGATGTTGTCTTTCTTGGATAGTTTATGTGGGTAGGTATATTAAATTTCAGTGACCATCGCCTACCAACTAATAAAATGTTTGATTTAAAGCACAATCCATCAGCTGAATTCACAAAAGGGCAAAAAAAAAACAACTTTTTTATATTGTTACTTTCTGAACAACAACCCTTTCAAGAAATACAATTTAAAAGACAGACGTTTCGAATGATATCGAGCCTTCACCTACACAAATAGCAGTACCTGCGTCATGAATACGTCACCACTAGACGGCTAAAGTAAATTGAAAGGATTCATGACAAAAGTATTTGGTTTCTTTACGCAGACACAGGAAGTGATGTAAAAAATATAATTGAGCGTGTTTAAAAAAAACTATAAAACGGCTTCAAATTCCAAATGGGTTTGGAAGGAACACTTCGATGCTATCGACCAAACCCATTTGGAATTTGAAGTCGTTTTATAGTTCGATCAAATTTGCAAGTGGCGACATCTAGTTTAAATTCGAGTTTAATTTAGTTTAATGGATGACAGATTAATGAAACGACGAATGAAAAGACCTATTGCTTACGCCCGTGTTGCCATGGAAAACATTCGTTATCGATTGTGAAAATTATAATTTATGTTCTTTTTTCATTTGGCGTCTGACTCATAATAATCTCTTTTTAGGTGCTGTATTGTTTCAAGTGTACCTAATACACACCATGTCTCAACATCCGAAGGCAGATAGAACATGTTTTGGTAAACATCAAGGACCAAGAATACAATCGCAACCGGTCACCACACAAAGACAAACATAATTTCTATACTACAAAAACCACTTTTGATTACGTTGACATTAAAACTGAAGCCCAAGTCACATAAACACTAGCCTAAACCATTTCTCTGTAACTTGAGTTTCAAATTAAGACAGAACGCGTTGGTATTCCTCAAGTGCCCATTATAGTTTGATTAAACGTACTCACGTCACACATTCATTCTCCACCTACGAACTGTAGATCCAACATGCTGTAAACATTTCTCAGGCATGCAAATGTCAACTTGTAGCCATCGCACGTGTTAATATAGGACAGCTGGTTTAGTCCGTACAAAATCCAGTCGGTGCTTCCATCAATAAGTTAAACTGGTACTGAGACGAACTGTTCAGACTGTTCAGGAGGTACTTACACTGAAAAACCACTCGACATTTTTCACAATAAAACGGTTTACATTTTTTGAATAACAAAAATGAAGGACCAAACTTTCAGGGAGGGTTCAGCTTTGATCACAGATATATTATACGAAAGATACTGTCTTTTATCTTTCGAAAAAATAAATATATTTGATGTTATCACTGATGCATAAATGCTTACCGTCATAAAAGGCCTACGTAACTGTTTTCATCCCCTTTAAAACACAAAATACCTTCGTCACGGGTCGTTGAACGCGGCGGTCAACGACTCGCGACATCATCGGAGCGGGTGACGCACCGTAGATGCGTTAGGTGTATCAAATGCATTTATCCTCGGTTTTGACAATAAATCTCATTCATCAGTTATTGCGTAGTCTATAGTGATCATTTCGATTTTAATATTTTTCGAAAAATAGAAGTCGGAATATATTTTTCCCGTGTTCTATGATCAAATCTGAACCCCCCTGAAAGTTTGGTCTTTCATTTTTGTTACACCCTGTAAGGTTATTTCTGTGACTATACCTAGGGCTTGGAGACGTTGTTGTCGTGCTACAAAAAGCTTTCTTACCCAGCTTTTATATTTTTACCTGGGCGACGTGTATAGTATTCGCGCGCCCGAGTAATTTGTTGGTTATTTATCGTCGCTGCTAGATGTTTTTCGAAAGGGGTATTTTGAATCGAGAAATTATGCATAGTGTGGGTGTTGTATGACAATGCACGAATGCAAAACAAAGCGTGCTTGATCAACGTGACGCGACCGTTGTTACACAAGCTTGTATGAGTTAAGGTCTGCAGTTAGACATTCATTTCCGGTAGAAAAAGCCGAAGACTGAAGGATGTGTCTCGGTGTGCCTTCAAACTATCAAGGCTAGCTAAATTGGGGTAGCACTTGAAAATTGTTCGCTATATTATCTTTTCCAATAAAATTCTACACTCGATTTTGTGGAGTTTTTGCACCCATGTTTTATTTTATAGGTTTGAGGCAATTTGAGCACATTCAGTAGGTACTGGTTTTGGATAGAATTTCACCTATAAATTACCTCTAATGTAATTTTGTACAATTTTGTTATTGTTCAAATATAATAAATTAGAGTGATCGGAGCTGAACTTCTTCAGCTCTTGAGCAGCTGAGCTTCTTGTTCTCATTTATTTTAAATTTGTAAGTTTAATGTGTTATGTTTCTATCAATTAATTAGAGCGACATAATCGCAAATGATTAAAGCTCTTTAAATGAAGATTAAAATAAAAATTGAATTGTTTTCAAATAAAGACGACAAGTACTTGCAAGATCCCCAGTGCCTTCTAGACTTTCGTGATCCATTAGAAAAAGTAGGCAGTCTTTGAATCATCGTTCTAATTTTTAACTCTTGATGATTATGATGACCTCCTAGTCGAATCTTCATCCACGGTGCCAAGTCTCATCATAAACTAGCCAGGTGCGCTGGACATTATGCAGTAAAGACGACTCGACTATTGTGGTGCCGTCTTAGAATTTACACCACCCCAACTCTTCCCGTAGGCATCGTAAGAGGCGACTAAGGGACATACACCGGGGGCGGGCAGCAGCGCCTCTTGTAGAATAGATCTCCCATCGAACTGTGATCTCCAAACCACATGCCAAGCGTGGGGATTATTGGCATTACCTTCCATGAGATAAAAGCCAATAAGCCGATTCAACCCTAAAGAAAATTTCGGTATAGCGTTCTTTCGGTTTCATGATCTTTCGGTATAGTGTTCATTCGAGATTGTGATCGTTCGGTCTACAGTTTTTCTGTATTCCGTGCTTTCGGTGTTCCGTTATGCGGCCTGACGTACTTTCGGTATTTCGTTATGCGGTTTCCTGATCTTTCGAAATACCGTTCTCCGGTATTTCGAGCTTCGGTATTCCGTAGGACAGTCATTATCAGGGGGATGTCTGCGTCCAGCAGTGGACCATTATAGGCTGTTGAGGTGGGGGAAAGACGACTCACCTGTTGACTGTAGTAAAACCGGATGAAAGTACCGCTGCCATCGATTCTTACTCCTCATCCTTTGTAAACACCCTTATCTGAAACAATGTAAAAATATATCAGTTTTCAGTGGGCAACAAGCATAGACAATTTTGTTTGTCCATGCCAACAAGCACGGACGGAAACGGAAAACAAAACTGAACTGTTATAAATGCAAGTGTTTCCTATCCTAACTCTCCTGATCCTTATCCTGTTTCGTCTCGCTTATAGTAGGTTTCTTAAAAAGTTTTAAATGTTTCCCAAATTTTTTCTAAGTATCTACTTAAAAAAAACACAAATGCTAACGCTAAAGTCCAAAAAAACGCAAGTGGATTATGGTGGGTTGCCCCACTCGCCTTGGTTGCTGCAAGCACAAACAGTCACTACCAGCACATACAGGAATGTAATTTAACCTTTTTCCTTGAAAATTCCCAATATTACAAATTACCTAAGTTCTAAAAATTACCTCCACAACACCATAAAGTTCCGTTACCAATACCCACTATCAATTAGCTCCAATATTTCTTCAATTATCAGCAGAAGTAGGTCACTCCTCATTAGGAGAGCCGTGTGCCAAGAGATCGAGATAACGCATTACGCATGCGCGGCCATTGTCTTGGGTTAGATGCTTTGATAATGGCGCGAGCGGTGCAAACGGGCCATAGATCATTGGTGACAACTTGTCTTGTCATTAAGTATTAGCTTGTGCCGGCTTTGCACGCGTTTTTCCCGATTGAAAAGCCAATTTTTTTAGGTTCAAATCTTTCTGTGCGTTATTTCAGTTCGAGTCATCAAGCAGTTTTGGCGTGTTATCAGCCTGACAATATTCACAGCAGCGGCACAAACTTTTGCCTAAATAATATTACTGTGATTTTTTCCTATATTTTTAACCTTTTAGCCGCGCCGCCCCGCCGCCGTGGTGTGGTGACTCATGGGTTATAATATGCAAGTAAGCTGATTAAGTATTTTTATTTTTTTAAATTATGGTTGATATTTTTTTGGTAATGGAATATCATAAGCAATCGATAAAAATCTATGCCCTACTCAATACAACAATGAGCCCACGCAAGCCATTCGTGCGACATCTCGCGAACGGCCAGCGCGGCCTCGCTATTGTTATTAAGAAATGATCTTCATGTAACGTTGAAATAAAAGAAAGATAGCGAGAACAATGTGACTGATGGTCCACATGATGCTGTAGGTGGCCGATGCTCGTTGCTCGTTTGTACAACCACCAATAGATGTTCTGATAATACTCCTAAGCTTTCAAACCACTAGTCTTATATGACACTTTCCGACGTTGTATCACTGTTATGATATATAACTCAATAAGGTCGCGATATTAAAGTCAGCCAGTCGGGAAGTGTTTTACCTGATCCGGTAAATAATAGGCCGTAAAAGTCAGGAAATTCATAAAGTCTATAGTAGTGTAACTTATTGGAAATGCTTCTGGGTGTCTTTCAATGCTAAAGAATTACCGCCTTAGTTCTTTTTTTTTTAATGTGTTGACAACAACTAAAAAAATCTTGTGATTGATAGTTTAGGAGGAAAATGGTAACAACTAAGAAAACAGATGGTACTTTGCAGAATATTTTTTGTTATTTAAAATGTTTTCTTTTTATGGATTGAGGAATCTATGACATACAAGGCCTTGTACGTCATAAATATTATGAGAGATTATCGAAGCTTTTTCAATAAAGTTTACGGAGAAAATTTTAATGTAACCCAAATCCGCCCAATTGACAGTTAATTGGGCGGATTTGGGTTACATTAAAATTAGTTATTACCATTTTTCTGCTAAACTATCAATCACAAGATTTTTTTTTGTTGTTGGCAACATATTAAACAGAAATACCGTGGCCTGTGGCTTATTTTTGCAAATATATGTCCTAATTAATGGATAATACGCAAAAACTTTATTTTATGTTTTATAGAGCTTAAACGGGATTCTAAATCATCCCAAAACAACAAAATTATAAGCCGAGATCTATCAGGCTTATCATAAACCATTAGATACTTTTAATCGAAATACGAAAAATCTACTCCATTTTAAACAATCCCTTTTATGAAATGCGCACGTGCTAAAATTCAATGCCAAATCAAGAAATCATTCTTATAATTTAGGACATAGAGTTTGAAATAGCACAGTAATCATGTTTTAAAGGCAATACAGTACGCATACCTGACCAATTTGAGTGTTCAATAATTAATAGAACAGAGAACTAACGGTTTTTAGTGACTATAGTGGCAAAGATCGTGAGAGTCAAAGAAATATAGTCCTTAATGCCTATAATGTTTAGTATATTCTCTTATAGCACAATTTATAGCCATTTAGTATGATTTATAAGTAGTTTATCATAGGTACTGTCATTTTGACATGATTTAATTACAGAAAGTCAAGAAGGTCGATGGAACAGTGAAAACTCTGGATACTTCTTTAATTTAATTATGTATAGAACATAAAGTCATTATAAATAATATGTGGTCTATCAAAGGACAAAACCAACTTATGCGCTTAAGTCCATAATCAATGATTTATACAGCCTTTTAACCCAGCAGGTTTCATCATCATCCGCTGCCCGACTTCACCCACTGCTGGGTATAGGCCTCAAACTATATCACCAAGTTTGACATAGAGGAACTTAGGCAGTGTTCATGTTTTTTATTGGCTATATGGCTATACTAGCAGCGCCTTGCAGTTTCACCCGCGTAGTTCCCGTTCTCATGGGAATTCCGGGATAAAAAGTAGCCTATGTTCTATTCCGGACTATAATCTATCTCTGTGCCAAATTTCTACCAGATCCGTTCAGCCGTTCTGGCGTGATAAAGGAGCAAACATCCATCCATCTAAACTTTCACGTTTATAATATTAGTGAGATGGCTGATAAGAGTCAGACATCCATAGCAACTCAACAAGAAATAAAGAAATGAAGGGCATACTGTTAGATGTGAGTGCTAGAAAATATTTTTATTTATAATTTAGAGCCGGCCTGATATAAAGGTATCGCAGCCCCTTAGGGTCTTTATGGCTCTTTTCATGTCATGCGGAGGTCCACCTGCGTGTCCCACACGAAACCTATAATTTCATACGTGTTTTTTTATCACTCGAGTCATACGCACGTGGAAAGCAGACTGGCTGAAGCAATTGTAGGTTTCGGGTAGCCCGCATGCGGAACAGATCCAATCGCGGGCGGAAATCTGCACGACAGGAAAGGACTCTTCCTTAGATGTCATAAGGCCGTTTTTGAAGAACCCCATGTTGTAGTCCTCACCAGGCAACCTCGGTATCATTAATTCATTCACATGGTTCTGGTAAATCTTTTAAAATAAGGTTTAAAATGTGGCGTAATAGTAACTACAGTTCGTAGAAATTGAAACCTTTGAGAGAGAGATAGACAGATATGAGATGTACGAGAGATATACAGAGGCCAGTCTCAACGGAGACTAGCCTAGTGCGCAGGATATATTGTGCACAAGTGTGTGCACAATCACAGGTGCATTCTGGGGATACATCCTGGGGACTCTCATAATCAAATGGGACGGCAGATCAACACGATCGGAGATAGGTCAGGCGCAGGACCAACGGCTTAACATGCTTTTCGAGGCACGGGGGTGTGACACCGATATTTTCCTGACCTTATACTCTTACTAGAGTCCCCATTTACTACAAAACCATAAAGCCAAAACATGATTAAACGCCTATAGAAGAAGTAGACATGTCAACTACAAATAATGATATGCAAGCACGCAATTTCAAATGTTTGGACTTGTTACCTGTAAACAGATTTCGTGATTGTCACTCTATTGAATGGAGCGACATTATCTAAGTACCTACATAACTACTTGTCAAGCTTGATTGACGCTTGTGTCGCATTAAGTTAGTGTGGCTTTCTTTTGAAACGAGATACCTACTTATTAGCTCTGGCAGTCTCGGCGTAAGAATTGACCCCTCCATCTCAACCAGTGGATGTCGTAAGAGGCGCCTAAGGGAATAGATAGAGAATTCTTATATGAATAGGGTATATGCATAGATTTTTTTATTTGTTTAGTCGTATACATAAGCGTATTCTATCGCCTATGTTCACCAGGGATAATGTAGGATTCTAATGGTGAAAGAATTTTTCAAATCGGCCCAGTTACGGAGCCTATTCAATTCAAACAAAGAAACAAATCTTTTCTCTTTATAATATCATTATTATTAGTATAGATGGTCTTGGAAAATTTCCAGCCGGGATACTAACGGGTATCGGGTTTGGCTTTACAAAGCTCGCACCTAACAGGAATCTACGAGCCCAAATGAAGGTAAACATAACGGGGTGTACACAAGTCTTATCTGTGCTCTAAACTAAATAGTTGAACAAATCGTGACTCAGATTGTTGAATTCCCACAGCACGTGCCGAGGTGTGCCCTCGTTCTTATTTTTTGTTGAGTTTTTTGCACTACGTTGATAAAGTTAATTTTATTTGATGCAGTTCAGACACGTCCAACAGTGGACTTATGCGTACTGAGGAGGGTGATGAAAATGACAAAAATATAACAGTTAGAACACAGGTAAGTAACTAAATTAATTTAAAAAAAAATGAAAAAATATGTAATAATAATAATTACTTGTAATTTTCCACACAGCATCAGTTGTCCCCAAACCAATAGCTTGTGCTATGTCACAAAATAACTGTATACTAGCCAAACTCGATGTAGAAGTCTTAAAACTCACTCTGTTGCCGCATCTTTTTAAACGCAATTTACATTACTTGTCGATTTGAGACCCATATTTATAAATACTATTTAACGGGTATTTATCGCGTTTAATTACCTTATTTTCAAAATAAGTTCATTAAACGCGATAAATACCCGTTAAATAGTATTTATAAATATTTCTTCAGATCGCGTAAGTTTGAAAAGATTTGAGACCCGTTTAGTGAGTTCTAGTCATTTGTGTCGTTGTATGTTTACAAACATTGTGATTCATAGATTGTTTCATTGATTTCTATGAAATCAATACAAAAGCTACAAATCCTTACGCTCCGTACGCTTTGATACCGATTCAGTGGACGCATAACTTCAATTGCAGTTTTGACGACCTCTTTCAATGCGCCACAGCGATTAAGTGTAGGTGCGTAGTTCCAATTAAATATAAACCCGCCTCTGTTAAACTCTTTATAATTTAATGTTTATTGCAAAAACAAATGGAGATAATAATTTTTTGCAGCAATTACACGCCTGAATTACAACATCTGTATACAGCGGATTATTTTTCTGATCAATTTCTTGTAATTATTAAGAGGTAGGCCGCTAGATAGGTATTATTAGGTCGTAAAACAAAATGGAAATCCACTCCCATTTGGAGTTTACAGCGGAATAACTTCAGAGGTCGTAAATGAAGGTATATTTTGCTATCATCATAACTATCATGATATTATGAACAGGTTTCTAGACACACTTTATTGGTTCTGCAGTTATCATATTTTTTTTTAATATTTCGTGTTCTAATGACTTTTCACGCTGACTTTTGACTGAATTATCCAGATTGATTGACGTGCGTCAACGTGCGTGCTACCGAATGGAATAGCTAACTACCTGTGTGAAATTATCTTCTACTACTGGAAGTAGTGGAAGTAAGAAATATCCTAAATATATATGTCTATGAAATATTGTGTAAGCAATATTTACTACAGAAAGGATCTCAAATCAACAAGTAATGCGTAAAAAAAGACGCGGAAACAGAGTGACATTTATATGGGCTGTTTGTTAACAAACATTTTACATCCAATTTGACTGGAATCTAGGTTAAATAATTAATTAGTCCACTTGTAATAAAAACAGTGTTAGTTGGTAAATCTTACACTTTGCCTTACTGGATTAAAACTATGCAAATATTACGTTTAAAGCTCCACCTTCGGAAATGCCGTTAGGGCCCGGTTCTACCAGTTCGAATCCATATCATCTCATTGCAAAACATTACGATACTTGCGTAATCAGGATTAACTATCGCGCTAACATCATCGAAAGTGCGATGGATCCCGCCCACGGTATCAAAACTCGATTCTTAGTGAGGTCTGGTCGCAGTGGTAGAAATTTTGTTACTAGTTTTGAACCTTAAGCGAATAAGGATAAAGTCTTTCTCGTCTTTAAGCATTGGAAAAATGCCGATTGAGAAACGATTGCAATGATCGTGAGGAAATTTTTCTTCGAATCCATTAGGAAATTGAATACCCAAATGAGCATTTTCACCTCTCTCCGGATAAACAACAAATTTTGTAAATTTGTGTTTTTTTTTTGTGGCATAGGTCATCCATCATCTATAGGAATTTTATTTTATTTTTTGTTATCGTAACTGAACTGAACCACAGAATAACTATAGTGCTAACGGAACTGAAGATACAAGCAAGATCATAAAGTCACATAAGTATGATCCGATCAGTACATCTATGCAACTCTAGAACCATACTACTTTTTGACTCTACAGCACAGGGTATCCTAGTGTAGAGATCAAAGTGAGATCACAATAATAATTACTTAGTGTTAACAGATTATTAGATAGAATAAGAATAACTTTAAGTTAGTGTGATTGTTGTATGATGCATGTATTTGCGAAGAATAAATTATTATTAATATTATTATCATCATTTCAGCCCATACACGTCGTATGTTACGACATAGGCCTCTCTGCGTTTTAAGATTGGTAGTCCAATCTCTTCCGGAGATCTTAGCCGTTGCCATGGCCGCTACCGTAACCAGGAATAGCGGAGCTGCCGGGACTGGGGTATCGTCTGCCAAAAAATTAAGGTTCTTTTTCAAAGGTATAGGCTAGGTAACCTATATCATTTGGTTCCACTTGGTGGTTGTATCGCGTAAGTATTATATTGTTGCAAATTCGAGTTAATGCAAATGTGCCCAAATAAATTTTTTCCTGTAAATTAACATGTCCTTACGAGCTTTTTTAAGAATTCAAAATCTTCTAAACCCAACATTTTGTCAGACGTGTAGTACCCGAGAAAAATGTCCTGATCAGAATTTCTGAGCAAAACATCCCATCTTACTTAGCTAGATAAAATCAACTGAACCGAATCGAATACAGAACTCAAGTAGTTGTACCGGCTCACAGAAAGCCGCTTGCCTTCACCGCTGCTGTGACTATAATATCTCGCTCTTCTTTTTGCACGTGCAACGCAAGGACGTCTTGCATTTGATTCATCGAGTTTTTTGAAACTTTGCCATTCATATTCAATTAAAACAGGATAGGTACTGCCGGAACTGGTTCAGGAATTAAAGGTAGATCTGATCTGAGCAGATTCCTTGTTAATTGGACGGATGGCACAGCTGTTTCTTTATTTATGGTCCCCACCACCATTTCAAGTTTTTGGATTCTCTGTAGCTTTTTATGTTCCTTTCTCTGTTTTTTTACATATAGGTACACTTTATTAAACTGAGACCACACCGAGACCGTTTTGTTGTTTGGCGCATAAGACGACAAGATTATTGTGTCAAGTTTTTGTGGTAAGAATAAATTGCTTCTGTTAACTCTAGATAATAAATATATACAACACTTTCTAAAAGATTTTTGTACAATCTCAAGTACTTTTTTGACACGTAGTGAAGCTCCCAGTCTATTAGCATGGATATGATGAGTCAATTGACAGTCTTTAGAACTATCTTGAGAACAAGTAGCTTCCGGGAGTACAGTATCAAATTGTTGTTATATTTCGCAGCTTGGCGCTAAATGTCATACGAAAGATGTTTAAAATATTTATGAAGTGCCAAGTGTAGATAAAAATAACTGATAAGATTAAAGTATTCACAGCTTCTATTTCAATATATTCAAATAATTAATAAAACATGGTATGGATTTCTAAATTTATTAATTAAATGCAGAAATCCATAAAACTAAATAGGTAGTAGTTAAGTGTGCAAATTGCCAAAGGGATATAAATTTAAAGTGTCAGATGTGAACGATACTCACCGTTCTGATAAGTTAATTAAACTGAGACACGTTTCATACAGACATTATCTTCATCTAATTCTAAAACAAAAACTGGTTGTTAGGAAATTGTTAGTAAATGGACAACAATGGTTAGTAATGTTTGTAAGCAAAACGAGTCAAGCAGAACATTCGGTTACCTACAATGTTTAGTAATTCTGAGCCGGAGTACTTATATTTGTTTATTGATATTTCTCTTTGGAGCATAGTTTCTAAAAATAGGTTATTAATTCACGCTTATTTATCGCGTTCATTTATTAATATGACAAAAGGTATTGTCTTTCAAATTTTAGCAGTTTTAACCAATGCCATCGTAATGATAACTTGAAAACTTAAGTCACCAGATTCCAACAAAATAGCATATAGATAGGTTGTCGTAGATCAGAGACGCACTGCTATAGGACAGTGCTTCTACCTAGTTCTTAAACTATGTATGTTTATCTTATATCTAGACCTAATGGCAAAAGTTACATCTAGTTACATCAAAACCCCATCACTAGAAACTACCTCTTGTGGGGTGCATTCAACCACCACTTACCAACCACCAGAGTAAGAAACAAATGACTATCGAAATAATTCCTTTCCGTAAATGCAAGTCACCGACCTCTACCCAAAAGGCCATTACAAAAAAAAAATCGTCTAGCCGCAGTCTCAAAAGTTTTCTCGAATTTAATTAAGCTCTACCGCGGCTAATAACTTAATGTACCTAGTAGGTACACTTGCGTGCAAGAGCTAAATATGGTCAAGATTTTTCTCATCGTCTGATCACAGAGCAATGTAGAAACGAGCCCAGCTTTAGGTGCGGTTATTCAATTGAAATATTTGCCACCTTATAGAGAGGATAAAAAATATCTAAGTATACTTCATAGACATTTTCATTACATTGCAGTAACCAAGAGTAGCCTTTCGTAACCGCAATTAACACAAGATAAAGTTAAAAACTACAACCCGACTACGTGAAAGTTAAAAAGTTTGAAACATTTACATTGACAAAATAGAATGACGTATCGGTCATATTTGATAGGCATAGAGTTGAAAATGAAAATAGGTCGTAGGTATTGTAATTTTTCTCTATGGGGCCTGCAGCCTGCGGCTACCTAAATTTTAATACGCGTTTTGAAGGCTTATTCGGGGTCGGAGCCCTAAATCCTATAGCTTATAACCATCGGGGTATTGAGACGAATCAATCGATACATAATTTGTTGAAATCGAACCAGTAGTTTCAGCGCTACGTGGGAACAAAGAAATCGGCCACATACATACAAACATACAAATATACAAACATACAAACATAGGGTGCTAACCTCATAACCCTCCCCTGTTGGTAGTCGGGTAAAAATTAGAAAATCGTGAAGGAAAAGTCTTGTAGATTCTAGCAGCACAGGTTCTTTCCTGTCAGCAACTCGAGTTGCATACTCGAGTTGCTGACAGGAAAGAACCTACAGGAAAAATTTATAGATAACCTTTTATATTTTTTGCTATTGTATTTATAGCGTCACTCGTTTTGCAGACGAATCAATCGACCATGCCTACTCTGCTAAATATAGTACAGGATACCACGTAACATGTATATAAAGCCGAAAGAGGGTGATTCTGGACCCCGACGGGATCAACTTTTGATCCACAATTTTTTGTATTTCGATTTTTTTTTTAATTAGGTAAATCTGAAAAAATTTAACACTTTTTTGTATTCTTTTACGTGTATTCTTAAAATAACTAACTTTATTAGGTACATCTTTGTGTAGCATGTTTGCAATTAAATAATTTGATTTGGTAGGACACAACTAGAGCAGCATTTGATCAAAGACAAGAGTTACAGAAGATCCGGGTAGCAGATTTTAAAGCCTAGGAACGCAAAGTGGGTTGTAAGCTTTATGTAATAAATACCTGGTGGTTACACCCGGTGCTTTGAAACCGAGAGTGGGCAAGTAATAAGGAAGTGGATTAAACAGTAGCAGTGGTTGATGGCCGAGGAACGGTTCAGAGTTATTTTGTTATTAAGCACATAGATACAAAATGCGATACAACTTATGTCAGTCATAATTTGATGTAATTAAATTTAAAAAGATAGAAAATTAATAATAGACTTAACACAACACACACTCATTCAAAATAAAGTAAAAAGATATCAATAATTTGACATAACCATAATTTTCATTCATATTCTTAATTAGTGGAATAAAATGGGAAAATGGGTTTGGAAGGAACACTTCGATAGCGCGATGTGATAGAGATAGGTATTATATCTTTATTAATGTTGGCAAGTGGCGACATCTAGTTAAAATTCGAGTCTAATTTATTTTGATATGATGAGTAATGCATAACGCATGAATGAAACGACGGATGAAAAGACCTCTTGTTTGTGCCCGTTGCCATGGAAAACATTAGTTACCGATTGTGAAAATTATCATGTGATGATGTTTAAGTAGTGCAAGTGGGTGTCAGCTTGCTGATGATGATGATTCAAATTAAGAGTGTGTAATTATTCTGATCGAACTTTCATTTCCATCAAGTGTTCTCCTATGAGAATCCCACGTGAATCTATGGTAATATTAATAAATAAATTAAATTAAACTTTGTTGGTGCAGACGACGTCTTCCTATCTTCTTCGTCTTCCGTTCTCAATAACATGAACTGTTTTTGTGTGTTCAAAGTTAATTAAGACTTCAACGTAATAGTATAAATAAGCCTAACCACTTGGAAAATACCAAGCATTTTAATTACCTACCTGAATAGTTGTGTACAAAACATGGCTCTAGAAATGTAGAAATTGAGACAGTTAAGAATAAATTCCGGTTAAAACTCTCAGTAAGTTCATGCTAATGAGAAACAAGCTATTACAAGCAGGTACCCACTTAGATGAAGAGATAATCTTAATGCTTCATTTAATCCCCTGCTGGACAGCAATTCCATAAATAATTTCTCAAAATGACGTAATAACTCCAAGAAAATGTAGAAAGTTTACATGAGGCCCGCTGTGGAGTACAATGTAACAAAAATAAAACCATCTTCCATAAATGGAGGCAACGCAACGCAATACAGGCTATCGTTGGCTGGCGGTCCTTTAATGGGCTGGCTACATGGTTGGAAATTTTGTACAGCTAAATCATCCCGCGATTTGATCAAGGAAGTAACATTTTCTACACTCGGTTCAAAGATAACAATAACTTATGACATCTCACGATTTATATATCAAAACAAACCATGTTACCAGGTTTTGTCGGTTGTCTAATATCGATACAAAGTCATTGACGTCATCAAATATGACGTGCAGTATCGATGACAAGCTATGAAAGAGTCGTGATGCAAAGTGATGGTTGATTGGTAACCTTGGAATGAAAAATTTCACCACAAAATGCTGTAAATGCGTTACCCTGTGATATAAATGAATCAGGTTGCGTCTTATGGATGAGAACTATGGATCTTAGGTGGGTTTGGACTTGGAGACGTAACAAGCAAATTTTCCTTAAGAGTGCGCCTGATACATATCAGATTATCAAGTCTAGAGGGTAAAAAAACTTTACGTTACTTTTCAACTTTTTTAACGAGATTTGCTCCAACTTGAATAGATACTAATATTCTAATAAGGTAAAGGTTCCTTGTTCGCTTTTGTACTTTACCATAAAAAGATTGAAGTGAACAAAAATTCAAAGTGATCACTTTATTTGCTAGTTTTATACATGTAGAATTTTTGTGACGTGTCTAAGAGTCCTGTAAGGTCTAAAGAAAATAAAGCACTTTAATGTTTGATAAATTACGAAACGAGCAATATACTTCAATGCTCATCAAACTGGCCTGACTGAATCCACCGTGTAGTTCAGTGCTTAAAGTAGTTAAGCCGCTTATGAAACGTGGGTACTACAGTTCCTTCTTTTCTCATCGACAGTAATGCACATCGCAGGACGCTGCAAAATTGCTGTGTACGTTCCCATAGACTTTTCAATGAATTTCTTTCACCCCGTGTTCCGCGTATGGTCAGCGATGCAAGATACAACCTATGACGGTAATGCCTATATATTGCTCTTTACAATTATTATTATGGAGTGTAATACGCTAAAGCACTTATTGTGCAACGGGATTTTGCCATGATTAGAGCTTTTAGTGTTAATAACCTGATAGTTAAAGCATAACTTCTTGCCGATTCTATTTCTACTTTGTTTCAACTGCGTATGGAATTAAGGTTAAAAATTTAAAAGGGAATTAACACTGCGCATTTTTGCGTAATTCTGACGAGCGCAGATCACTCATTCTTTTACGTAGGTAACTCAGTGTACCTACCTATTTAAAACAAAAAATAACAGGTAAATACCTACACGCTAAGCATAATTGATTGCCATTCGCATATCAGTAAGCAAAAAGCTGGTTTTTACTACCCAGTTTTTTATAACACTGACTTCTACTATGTAAATAGATATTGATTAATATCATCAAACAGAATGTCAATTTAAATTACAGACATAAATTAAACATTGATTAATAATCTAAGAGACGTAATTTATGAGTTTGCAATTTAAATAAAACTAACTGATAAAAGAATGACAATTAAAACAATGAGAGTAGGACCCAGTGGGCTATGAATGTTCACTATCCATTTCAGATCTTTCAATTTATCTTACTCTCCTCACTGGGTGCGCAAAAATTAAGAATGTACTATTCCTAAAATCCTAAGCTTCATCAAAGAGCAGTTCATTCTATCAATGATCTTATACAGAGATAGTACCTAGAGCTTTAGATCTAGATAATCGTACACCCATAGATAACAATTTTCCTGCAAAGATACAAATTAATCTCTGCAAGTAATGACAACATTTTACAATTTGGTGTTTTTTCATGGGAACGTTTAGATTGTGCTGTTTTTGTATTAAAAATTGTCTAAGGCAGGCGCCACTGCTCTGGACTTATCCGCTTAATGGATTGGTATTCAATACTATGCATTTTTAAATCACTCATTCATGCTCGACAATGCAATCATTAATTCTGTTCACTACCATTGAAATAACTTCCCGTTATGTAACAGTAAGACAACGTAAATCTCTAGAGGCACACTTACAACAAGTAAGCAGAGTAATATTAAATTACCACTAGGCTTTCAGGGCAATTGACAATGGGGCATAATAGGAACGCTCGACTTCAATGAATTTTGAAAGCTACACAAGTTAATCTTGGGTAAGTTATCACAGAACAGGAAAATACGGGACTATGGATGTCACTCTACATAGTCATAAAAAGTTGGAATGATTAGGTACCTATACTGGAGCTCTGCCAAAGTCTCGCAATATTCATACTGGCTGCAAATATAAAGGTTATGCACGACTCTAGTTCACCACAAATGGTAGCTTTGGCATTACAACACCATCGGCAGGCGATAAATCAAAATAATGACCAATCGTCACTTTCCTTCATGCCATTTAAACACCTATTACGTTACAGGAAACTGTAGTTTTGATGAGTGACCTTTCTAATGGGCATGCTGCACTAGTTTGTAGAAAGCGGTCTGTGGGCGACAGGAACTGACCTTTTCACTCGCCTCTGGCCCATATCTGAAGCATATCGTTCTAGCAGTGGAGTCGACGATGCTTTTCTTGCGACATAGCTTTGGTCTGAGGCACGTTCTATGAAGCCCCTAGGCGTTGAAAACATAAAGCCATAACATGGATGAAGCGGGCACCGGTGCAGGGGGCATGGCAAAGGCCACCCTAGATTTGACGACCACAACCACTTTTAACTGTAGCGACTAAGAGGAAATCTTTGAATAAGTTTGATTCGCTGGTAATCAAGAAATAGAATTGAATGACAGCTTCAGCATAATTTTGTGATACTGGGCTGCTTTATATGCTTACAAAAAGTCACAATTTTTTCTGACACATTTTGCGCAGGCATAATATTAATAAATATTATTCGTTGAACTCAAAACTGCCCAGTTACAAACTGTATATTGAGATGACTTTGCAGAATGAACACAATTTGCATTTTGTTAATAAAGCTATTCGGAGTTCAGTCTATTCGTCTTTGCAACATACTTTTGAGGGTTAGCTTCTCTTTCTTCAGACATATTAAGTGATTCAATGTCAATTGATAAGTCATTAAAAACTTATGGCCGTGACCACGATTGCTGTGACCAGATGGAAACTTCAGGAAAAAAATAATAAAGGTACGCGATAAATACCCGATACATAATGATAAACTACATGAGACAACCGAATGTTGGAAACTTTTGTGAAAACTTACCAGCTCTCAGACTTAATGCTACCATTATGACCCCGGTAGTTCCCACATGACACGTCGCCATTCCACTTGATAAGCTCAGAGCTAGACTGCATACTGCAACTCAGAATCAGAAATGGAATGAACGTACGTGCAGAGACTGATGTAATCCTAGGCTTAGTAGTTCTACGGGTGTTGCGTTAGTTGCAAGAGATTTTGTCGATTACTTTGTAAGCTTTGCCCACTGTGGTGCTCTCGATTTGTTAGTGCTCTCTGAGACTTGATCATAGAAAGCCTGATTGTTGATACAAGAGAGTCAAAATCGTATCGTTCACCATTCCTGATCCCAGTACAGATAGATGGCCCACCTAATGCTAGTAGAAAAATCAGAGTTTTAAACGAAGTAATACATTGCTGGGCCACTCATAATAATTATAATAGAAAATTTAATGCAAGAATAATAATAGAAAGCGCGTAATAAAATGCAATCCCACACCCTTCAACCTGAAGTATAGTTTCTATACTTGTAATTTTAAACAGCAATGCAGAAAAAAGCCAATGGTTTTCCAAGACGAGCCCACAAGAAGCTTCCAAGAAAGAGATAGTCAAAGCCTTCACGGGTATCGTCCCTGGTCATGATCTGCTCCAATTTTGCGACCCGGCAGCAATCTGCTACCATATTTTCAGAGATAAAGGCCGATTACGTACAGTGTAGGCGTGATCATCGGTCACGTATTGGCCTGAGTTATAACCCAGGAATTGAATAAATCTAACTCTAACTTGGTGTTGAACATAACTGCCCACGTGTGTACACGTTTAAGCTGTGTTTATTCAGAAAAGTATAGTAGTGTTCATTTTTTTGGTAATTTTATTTTTTGGTTACGACTAGCTGATGTAACTAAACAGAATATACTTGTACTTGCAGTAATAGTACTTAATAAAACACTGTTTTTACCGGATTGATCGCGTATATTTTATATTTGTTTATAACCTGACGTTTCGGAGGCTTTTCAGCTTCCATGGTCACAGGCAGACTTCAAAAACAAAAACAACCGGTCCGGTAAAAACAGTGTTTTATTATGAGTTCTCGCGAAAATAACCTTAGAATATACTATGTAATAGTACTTGGTAAAAAACCGGGATAAACGTTTCCAAAGGCAAAAAATTCACAAGGCCAAACTTCGTTTAGGGTTTGTATTAGGATATACCGACATGAAATATTGGTTACATTTCAGACCAGAGCTGCAGAGTCATCAAACAAAAGAATGATTTATCAGCCAGCCTTCAGATATGATACACCTATTCATAAAGCCGTTAGATAAGCAAGTTTGTTCCGGTGAAACTATTGTATGAGACCGCACCTTTTAGTGCTTTGCAAACCTAGATGATGATATCAATAAGATTTATTTCGGTATTGTTGTAAACAACATAAGTTTTCCTCACCTTGGGAGTTATTGCAGTTGCCATAATTGTACGAATTTTGCATTAAAATAGGCACAAAATCACCTCGAGGCGTAAATTTAAATCGAGTATTGTATTGTCGATGTGATATCCACTTTGAAACACAATAGTGCGATTTCAAATGCCGCTCTACAAGGCTGTGCGTGATTTCTCTGAGCTTGTGACTCTCCCAATTCACCCTGATTGCTCTTTTAGTGTATATTTTCGACCAACTTAATGACTATTAAGTACATCTATGAGGGTTGGTTTATGTTGTCAATTGTTCCTTTAGCAGCACTTATGTAGAAGACTAAAACGGCAACGACAGCTGCGGCTACGTATTCACAAACGTGTATCTTGGGCCTTAATACTACTAAATTAATAAATAAAATAAATAAATAATGCTGGACAATTTACACAGCATAATCTAACCCCAAGCTAAGCAGAGCTTAAGTTATGGATACTAGATAACTGACATACATAATAAAATACATTACATAGATAAATCTTTTTTAATTATACATAGAAAACGACCAGAACACCCGGAACAAATACCTGCAGATAGTACAAATATTTGTCCCAAGGCGGGAATCGAACCCGCAACCACTCCCCAAAATCACTCCACCTAAACAATGGTATCATCTCAGCATGAGACATTTTGGCATTTTATCTTTGATGATCCAAAGTACAGATGGAGGAACACGTGTCAAAAGTGTCAAAGTTCAAACCATACTATCAATCTCTCTGTGCAAATAGCACCGCACGCACTATCTAGAGTTTCTTCCATCTGCGACGATACCATTGTCATAGTAAATTTATTTGTTATCAGAATTCAGCCCCGTAGGTAGATTATGCTTATGCCTATGCCAATGGCAATGAAATGAGAAAACCAATATCATTGTCATTGAGCAAGTTATTACTTACCGGCACAATTTTCACGCCTGTAACTCTACGTAGGTTTGTGACGCAAGCGCCCAAATAAAGCATTATATTGAATTGAAATCCGTGTTCCTTTTTTGTCCGTTGCTTAAACGTTTATTCGAAAGTGATACCTGCACCGACGGGTGGGCTTGCCCCAACGCCCAAATGATCCAAAACTGAATAAACGCTTTTAAAGCATCTTTATCGCGATGACATAACGTTTTGTGTTACCCATTGTTCGAAAAGTGTTACATGTGAATTTATGTTTGTCTTAATTTGGCGGAAAACGTACAGTATACGTAGAGTAGAAAACAAAACCGTCGAGCGTGTAGGCTGATGTAGGTTCCAAGTAGTTTAGGTGTTTTATGAAAGACAATCGAACAATTTAGCAGCTTTTTAACGCAAGTCCTTTAGCATTGACGTTAAATGTATGAAAACTGGTGTCAAATACAATAACTACGAAGGCTGCAAATACCTCAGCTCCCATATAGACGTAGTTTCTGATTCAGTTGGAAACATTATTCACTATTCCCGATTTCAATTTAATATTAGTTATATTTGACGCCTTTTGCAGTTTAAAGAAAAACATTAAATGAAAGCCAAACTAATTTATATTTTTTTTACCACCAAATCGTGCCATTTTCAAGCTATTTTACATGATAATTTATTTATTTATTTATTTTATTGAGTAACAAACACGATTAAAACTAACCAATTACTGTAGTCACTTAAGATATACATAAATACCTTTATTCGAAAATCTATTGCACTGGAAACATCGTATATATATTCAACATTAGAAATAAACAAAAATATTTGAGAATGGAACTGTATAAGTACTCAAAATAAATCGTAAAGTAATAAAAAATCAAATAATCGTAAAACTCCTTTTAGTACCGAGTACACGCAGGCTTCACTAACTACACCAGCCATATCTTTGTATTTGATGGTAAAACGCGCTTACTCACTCATAACGCGCTTCATTTTATTTGACGTGAAACAGCTAAAAATGCACATGGGCCGGCCGTTTCGTCTTGTAGCATCTGGCAACAGCTCGAACCGAGGTTTGCACCTAAGTGGTGGCCCTTGCGCGTATTGCCCCAACCTAAGTTTACCGGCGAGGCGCCTTCTGCGCCTGCCAAAAGTCCGGTAACGCTGTCATATCCAACTGCGGGCAACAGCATTCGAAAAAAATAACTGACATTTGGGAGAAGTTCGTAGACCCACCATAATAATTACTAGTTTGATTATCTTCTTGAAGAACATAAATTATCAAGACAAAATTAAGAAAGTGTATAAACAGCAGTGCTCTACATGGAGCTAGGGCCCCTTCCTTCCTTAAATTATTGGTAAATGTTACCAAGTCAAAACTCGGACGAAAAAAATCTACAGATAAAACAAAAATAAAAATCAAAATGATTCGGAACAGAAGAACACAATCAAAGCACAGGAATGTCACAATAAGATTCTATAAACGAGGCAACGGGCGGAATCGTATAAAACTGGGTTTTATTACCAAAGTCGTAGAGGCTATTTAGGTGAGAATGTAAGGGGGTTTCCGTTGCCGTCGTAGATTTCGTTCTTCCTCTGGATGGGGTGTCGTTGACTATCAAAGTGTAATGTGCTCGTAAAGATGTGTGATGCGCCGACCCCCGCTGTGAGGGTATTTTACGACACCTGTTTTGTGGCCACACGTAAAGAGGTACGGGGTGTATTTTACAGTAGGTTAGTTTGATTCTGCTACCTTTTTTGTGATCTAAGAAATAAAAACTATTCATGTACGTGCTTTTTTTATGCGTTTAAAAGATTGAGCGCTTAATTCAAATGAAAAGGGTTGGGAAGACTTTGAAGACATCAAAGTTCGCAATACAAAGAAAAAATAATAATTAAACAACTCTATGATTTACTAGTAAAAGTTACTATTAATAGATATTTTAATGATTATAAATAATGTTATTTTATTAATATAACACGGCTTTAACCTTCCTTTGAAACTTTCTCTGTTTATCTTGGATGTCGTAAGCAATCTCTGTGGCAAATAGAAACCAGAGTTGTCATTGAGAAATATGTTTAAAACTTGACTTAATAACAGCTTCTAGAGAAAATTAAATACGTTTGCTGCAAATAATTAAGAACAGGGTAGTTATAAGCTAAAACTAAACAATCACCGCTTAATTAAAGTCAGGTAACTTGAATTTTATGTCAGTACCTACTTAAAAATACTCATTTTGAGTTTAAAACCTCGGTGCTTTCAGGTTATAAGAAAAACATGCATGCTCATTTATGAAATTACCCATTGCAATTCTAGTAGATGACGACCTCCGTGGTGCAGCGGGCGAAAGTCAGCCTGCGACGCAGTAAGTTGCGGGCTAGATTTCCGCCTCGGGACAAATGTTTGTACGAAATGCAATTTTGGAGGTTCGGTGTTTTTGTGTTTAGTAAAAATAACTACTGTTTTGTAACAAGTAGGCAATAAATAGGTATAACAGTTATAGTTCCCATAACACTCTTCAGAATCTGGGGATAAACAATGCTATGTCCTTACTGCCCGGGGCTTCGCACTCGTTTCTATGGAAACGTTTTAAAGTTATTTCTATTCCACGGGAACTGATTTATGGCGTGGCTTTAGGCCGACAATTATATCCATAAAAAAAACGTGGGGTACCGAGGCTCTCCGGGTTTTCAAAAAATTATCTGAGGTCTGGTCTGAAGCGACGCGTGACCCGCCCGAGAGGTGAGTATCTGGCACAGCGCATCAACATTGCCATACAGCGGGGCAATGCAGCCAGCGTCTTGGGCACGCTTCCGACTGGTATTAATATGGATCAGTTGAGCTACTTGTAGATTGTTTGCAACAGTCTGCAGTTAGCTAAATTGTTTCAATTGTAAATACTAGTTTTAATTTAATTCTTTTATTTGATTGTAATTTTCTTTGTTAAAAAAAGCAGCCTGGTCCATTCATTAGTTTTGGCGTAAAGAAGTAACAAACATCCATTCATCCATACATCGCAGTTTTTTATTAGTATGATTTTTAAATTTGTAGGTAGGTACTGCGATCAGTTTGTTATTAGTGTTTATTGTTTTTCAACTTATTGTATGGTTCATATCCTTATTGCCAAGTGTTTTATTACGGAACTGCGTTTTAAGTCAAGTTATAATTAAGATAAGATTAAATTCTAGATTAATTTGTCTTCGACATTCTATTTATGATCTGGATTAAACCAGTTTTAACTATGATTAAGTTTCTATTTATTGTAAGCATTTGATGTTTTGATTAGAACTCGGTTACTGATGACAAGTTAAATAACAATGTACATAGTTAACTGTGGTATGTTTCTTGTGTTTCTTAGAGGCTACTAGGTAAGTAAGAAAACAAGTGATTATGAATAATGACTAGGTATCAATTATGAATTTTTATGAAAACCATAAAAAAACCCGACTCGTTCCTAACATTTTCACTTTTTTTCGAAAATGACTTTCAAAATGTAGTTAAAAACAATTATGATAATATTCTAAGGTTTTTATTTATTATAGTACTCTGGATCACGATCGAAGATCACGTAGCTTAGTTGGAAAAAGAGCAACCCTGCGCTGAAGGGGAAGGTGCGGGTTCGAATCCCGTCGAGATCGTAAATTTTTGGGATTTATTAATTTCTTATGATAATATTGATCAGTATAGTACCACACCTTCAACTTCCATCGGGTGGGATTGTGGTCAAACGAAGGTCTACCTATAGTCTATAAATATATATTATTATATACATTTTATGTATGTTTGCCGATTTTCAATCATTTATGGATCGATTTGAATGATCTTTTTGCAGTTTTATAGAAGATGATCCTAAAATTGTGTGCCCGAACAATTCGTTTATTCGGGACAAAATTTGTCCCTTACAAACGAATTGTTCGGGAACAGTTATTTTCTACTTGTCGGGACAAAAAAACTGCGGATTTGTCGGTTAAGTTTTACGTTTACTTTATAAAAACTTGTGCCAAAAACGTAAATTATGCCTATGTGACCATCGAGTTATTTTTTTAAGAACACCTCAGTAATTGTTTTACCTTAATCCACCATCCGAATAATAGTCGGTAACAAATAATAAAGGTTATAAATAGTGGTTTCAATTTGTAGTAAGCTCATTGTGACGCAACAAACAAAATTGTTTCGTAACGCAACGTTATCCTGATTAATGTTTTTCTATTTACGCAACAATCTCTGTACATTAAGGTTCACTTTCCCCTGCAGATCGTGGTATCATGCTCTAAGTGCGACTTAAACTTGTTTACCATCAATCAAAGTTACGTGTCTTATGATTTCGTTTTAGTATCGTCTTGTTCAAATCAATTTAAGGATGAAAATGAATCTGTGGCCTTTGCCACAGAAATATATCGAGAACTGGCTGCTGCCAGCGACTTCGCACGCGTTTTTCAAGTAACCTATGTCCGTTCGTTCCAGGATATCATTCTTCGGATCTCGAAGATTCGTTCACCCGTTTATGCGTTAAAAGGTAACAGACCAGTAAGTGGCGGTCACGAAGAATAAACCCCTTCCAACTTGGATATCGTTGATTAAAGTAACCTACCAGATGGGCAGCCGCTTACTTCTGTGTAGTTTAACACCACCACTGCGATCGCAAATCCGCGTGCCAATCGTGGTGATTATATGACAAAACTCCGTTGTTTGCGGGGAATATGTTCAGCAGTGGACGTGTACCGTTATAGGTAGGTAAGTTAAAGTAGTAGTTAAATCTGTGTCAATATCACTTTTGGAAGAATATACATGTCATATGTATACGAACCGGTACTTAGGACAAAAGAAACGATTCGGCCAACCACAGCGATTGTTGTCTAGGGTACCTTGACTAGACGAAAATGACACCGCATCGTTAAATTGCGTAAGTTATTTAAATGCGTTTGCGTAAGTTATGTTCTTTAATCTGTTTTTAACACATTATAACAGATATATTTCACGCTTTCGATGAAGGTGAAACGTATTTTTCTCTATTTAACCGTAGTTAACAATCCGTGTGGTTACCCTACTGTAGACTATAAAATCTGTAGAAAGTCCAGATAACGCCAAAAATAACTGTCCAGAACAAAGTTACTTATGTAGGTTATTTAATTATCTGGTAAAACAATCAACGCAGTGTACTCTTATCTCTTCTAAATCTCTGTAGGAGGAAATAGTCTACGTTATTTGTGTACAGTTTTACACAATACAGAGATTCAATTTACAAGGAAGTTTTGGATTTTTGGCAAGTTAAAGAATGGGTTAGGTCACTAATAAATAAATTATTTCTAATACCTACATTTTCGATAATGATTGATTTTTTTAATCTGAAGTATAGATTTGAAAAAATCGTTAATATTATTATAACAGTTACAAATTAATGGCGTTTTAAAAAAATCTACTTTTTTTTTGCTTTAGCAGGAGAATGGAGAAGTGAGAATAAAATATAACCGACCGTAACGCTGATCGAACTCCTTTCTGAGTAAACCAAAATAAAACCGGCCAAGTGCGAGTCAGACTCGCGCACGAAGGGTTCCAAAACGGCAAAAAAATCATAATATAACACAATACAAAAGTAGATATTTTTAATTTTACATAGAAAACGACCAGAACACCCTGAACAAAATCTGCAGCTCATACAAACATTTGACCCGAGGCGGGAATGGAACCCACAACCCCCTAGATCGCAGGCGGACCTTCACCCACCGCACCACAGAGGTCGTCATTTTCAATGCACATTTTTTTTGCTATGCGACAGTATCTGCGACAACCTTTTGTTGTTCAGTCTGGCAAAAGCTCTACAGTGAAAATGTACTTTTCAATCAATATCGTTAAGTCAACATTTAATTAACGTTCGTTATCTTTAAGGCGTGAGCGTGTAGTTTTATCCGAATTTGCATAGTTTTACAATTACTCGCCGCATTCTTTCCACATCTTGATTTCAATGAAGTAACGGAACGTAAGAGAATGCTCAACCCTAGTTTTGCATTTGGTTGATTATGGGAACGAAGCGCTCCTGAAGTCCGTATTAAAAATACTGTAATTCTGAACTGTCTGTGTCGGTGTCTGTGTTCTTTCTTACTGAAAAAATATTAATCAAATATGACATGAATAGTATATTATTTGTACATTGGCCCATTATGAGTTTAGAATTGTTATATTGTGGAAATTAACTTCACCCACGCTAAATGAGTCACCATTGGTGTTACCTAAGGGTCGTTCCACACTTTTTACTTTGGTTTGACCTTAGTTAGAAAAGACAGAAAATTTAGGTAAAAAAAAGTAAAAAAAAAACTCAATAACTCTATTAATTGCTTACAGTCATTTACTTATTTATGACCTACTAAATCCAACAGAAAAAAAACTAAAAAAAAGAGAAAAAAAAAGGTAAAAATTTGGTCTCCCTTTCATTCAAAAGATGAAATGATGACATCAGACAAGTGGCGGGAAAAAGGTGGCTAAGAAAAGCCGAAACCGAAACTACTGGGGATTCTATGTATAATAAAAAATATCTATCAATGTATTGTATTGTATTATGTATATCAGTTATCTAGTACCCATAACACCAGCTCTGCTTAGCTTGGGGCTGGATAATGCTGTGTGAATTGTCCAGCATTATTTATTTATTATTACTACTCTTATTTTAGATTACAAATTTACATATTACATGCGACTAGATCTATCATATTTATGCAATAAAATTGAACTTGATATTGATTAGTTCTTAGAGATCATTATGTAAATTCAAAGCAATTTTAATGTCAACATAATAATTACTATTTGATAATTCATTGATGGCGTCCGTGGCATTATAGTTGAATGGTTCCTAAACCGCTGGAGGTTGTGGGTTCGATCCGCCTAGGGACAAATGTTTGTACGATCTCGATCTGCAGACGCTTGTTCAAGGTGCCCAGGTTTTATCAATTTACATAATCAAAAGTATCTATCTACGTACTAAGCACCTATACCAAAGGTGGAGTCAAGTGCAACTAAAAATATCGGATTACACCATCGCTTGATTATTCGATAATAACAATCAATATTCTATTCTGTATATATTTATTGTTTATTTTATTTATTTATTTTATTATATTACTTATTTTTATTTTATTTTAAGCTTTTATTGCTAAAAATTACATTTCTTTACATTTCTAAATTATATTTCTTTTAACACTTTTATCTTAATTTTTAAATTTTTTGCGTGTCCTGTGACATATAAGCCTCTTCCAGCTCTTTCCAGTGTTCTCTGCTGCGTGCCGTTCGAGCCGTTCGAGTTTTATATTACTTATCAGTTATCTAATACCCTTAACACAACAAGGCTGATGATGCTGTGTGGAAAATAAATAAATAATGCTGGACAATGCATTAGTAGTTAGTTTTACCTTATAACCTACAGACACTATAAAATGACCTTCACGTGTTAACTATCATAATGTCATAGACACATTAGTCACGGTATCGATATTATTACGTGTGATTGAAAAATTAAAATGATTTTAATGTTTTATGGTCGTAATAGTAATTTATGTGATTGATAAAAAGTTAATTTATAATTCTATATCAACCTGTCATTATATCTTTTATTAATGATGTGCATTGTAATAAAAGTAGAAAGATATATAACTTATTGGTTTAATAGCTTTAAAGTCAAAGTTAAACTTTTGTCAAATGTTAAATCTTGTAAAGTCATATCTAATGCTTTTAGCGTTAGTTTTTAAGTAACTGTTGGTCATGCGCCTAGCCTCCCCCGGTCGTATCACTCTGCCGTCTCATCAGATTATGAGAGTGAGGGAATAGAGACCGTACACTTGTGCACTAATAAATGTCCTGCGCACCTGGCCCCCTCACCTCACCCCAACAGCCAATATTATCCACCGCTGGACGCAGGCCTCCCCCTGATAATCGGCTTATTGGCTTTTATCACGTGGGGGGTAACACCGGTAATCCCCACGCTGGGCATGCGGGTTGGGGAATGCAGTTCGGTGATAGATCTATTCTGCAAGAGGCGCTGCTGCCCGCGACCGGTGTATGTACCATAATCGCCTCTTACGACACCCACCCACCCAAGAGTTGATGTAGTGCAAATTCTAAGCCGGCACCACATGGCATAGCCGGCACCGCACGGGACGGACTGGCCGCCGTGTCTAAAATTCTGGCCGAATTTCAGACACGGCGACTATTTCAGAAGGGCCTCATCATTAGGATAGAATCGAAAACTTTGCTGAAATTAAATAATAGACAAATCTTCTATGTTCGCGTGAAAAGAAGAGAATCTAAAACTTTGCTGAAATTAAATAATAGACAAATCTTCTATATTCGCGTGAAAAGAAGAGAATCTAAAACTTTGCTGAAATTAAATAATAGACAAATCTTCTATATTCGCGTGAAAAGGAGAGAATCTAAAACTTTGCTGAAATTTAATAATAGACAAATCTTCTTCACTAAAAAAAAAAGTTGCAACTTGAAACTTGTAACTAATGTAAACCAAAGCGAGCACGTTTTGCATGTTCGAAGAAAGTTTTAATTATAGTGACCTAAATACTTAACACCGCAAACCTCATAAAATGTATAATAAACTAAAGCTAGGTGATTTACAGTAAGTTTAGTAAGACCTTAGATTTTACTACTGTTTCTATTACGTAAAGTAGGCTGGTTTGCTTTTTGGGGCAGCGGAAATTAACTATGGACCTAAATTTAATTTCTTATGTTGTCTGATTTTTTATTTTTTATTTTTTAGGTAGGTAGTTGAGTGTTTTACTTCCAAGGCGAAGCTGGGGTAGTTTTTTTTAGTTTCCTGCCTACAGTAAGATTAATAACGGGATATTTACCATGATTCGTATTGTTTTGTATTATTCCAATATTTGGCATAGTTGCATGCGCAAGATCACTGAAAAAAAAAAACATAAGTTACGGTAAAAATCCCGATTTTAAAGAATTTCGTGTGAACAACTAAGATCATCATCATCATCGTCATCATCATAAACCTATAGTACTCCACTGTTGGACATAGGCCTCCCCTAATGAGCGCCATAGCGCCCTGTCTTCAGCTTGACGCATCCAGCATCAGCCAGCAGTCTTTCGCAAATCATCATCCCACCTGGTCGGAGGGGGTCCTACACTACGTTTGCCGAGTTGCGGTCTCCACTCAAGAACACGTTTACCCCAGCGGTTGTCGGTTCTTCTCGAGATATGGCCAGCCCACTGCCATTTCAGCTACAACTAAGATACGAAGACCCAAAACATGATTAAAAATTTCAATCATTTAGTATGTATGTATGTATACTATTCGTTTACGTCCGTGTAGCTGTAGCCTTGGTTGACCTTTGTCAGTTTTAATTGGAGTCAAATTGGATGAAATAACGGTTGCCATGTGACATTTAGAATCGTGTGAGATACCTGGTCCCTGCCGTATCCATCAATGTGAGGAATCAGTCCTTCCACTTCGTTATGAGAATTTTGGTTTATAATGTGATCATTAAAACTACTTATCTCCAAAATATTTAAAAAAAATCCTATGAACTTGTTTAAATTTTGGGCTTATCGGCCATAAATATGAAGAACCTACTAATTTCTTCAATATAAAAAAGAGATTTTTTTTCTTTCTTTTGCCTTGCGATACTTGCATACGCACCTTCAAGGTAATCCACTCATTATGGGACTTCGCGTATATTTCACTATTATTTTAAGCCTAGTTTTGAGCGATGACAACATGTCAAAACAAAGTAATTATCATGTTAAAAAGCTCATGCTTTGCTGTCATGCTCTGCATTTGAAATACATTCTTAGAACAGGCACTAACTTGGTTCAGTAAAATAACATCATCTTGAGAATTTTGTAAGAAGAATACCTCCCACAAAGCTTTGTAGTCTATGCCAATAAAATACGTATCAATTTGCAATCTATGGCGTGAGAGAGTCCAGCTCATGCCAACAATTAGCCGTATCCATCAGCAAAAGTGATCCGTCTTGGCCGCGATACCTTCGTTACCATGGTAACTGAGGACCACACACGACTGACCGGCACTTGGCACGAATGCAAATGAAGCCCTTCGGTTATTCACTCCACTGTGAATATTTTAAGCCTCCTGTGATTTTTCGTTAGATACTCGAGGTACCTATTAACTGTCTATGATAAAAAACGTTAACCATTGTCAACTTTTAAAAAGAATTAAACGCCTAAAATGCTTTAAAAGAATTACATACTTCGGGGAATTCAATTGGTGACTGTGGATTGATAGGTCAACAATCTGGGTCAGATACTATGTTTTTTTTAAATTAGGTACTGCTTTCAAATTAGGAAAAACTTATGTACTTAACAAGACACTTTGTTAACCGGGAGGGTAACTGCTCAAAGTGCATATTTTCAGACCTCTTTAGGGTAGGAACCCTAAAGAGGTCTGAGAATGTGCTAGATTTTCCGAATCAAAAGCATAGTCATTATTGTTGTCCCTACGACCACGTATTTCAATTCATTGATGAATACAGTTAAAATTCCATTTACGCGACCAAGGAAACACTGAATGAAGTAAACTTAAACCGCTATGTAATTCTATTTTACGTTCTGCTCAAGTTATAGGTGCTATTAATCTTGAGTTCCTTGTTTTGCATCTCAGCATGTCAAAATCCATGGATACTTGACACCGTACTGTTAGTAGACGGCTCGCTCGTGACTGGTGTTGCTAGTGTCGATTTCTGTCTGTGAGTTATGGGTTTGTTCTTTCCGTTTCAAAAGGCTCGAGGAAGTGTGATAGATTATGAATGGTATTCTATTGAATCATTTGTTTGGGCTTGTTATTGCCAAGAGGCATAACCAAGCCCAAAGCAGCTAAGAAGCTGCTGCTGGGTTGGCAAGCTGGTGATAGGGCGCTAAGACATCACTACCCACTGGGTGCGCGCTGCACAAGGATTGTAAGAACAACATCTGTGTCGTGGGCAACGAAAGGGCTAATGATGATCACGTGCTTACTCCTGTTTTTCTGCATTGCCTTAAAAAAACTTTTGAAACTATCATGGTTATTAACAATAAAGTCATTTATAACGGGATATTTACCTTGAAAACTCAACTCAAAAATCAAATCATGGTAAATATCCCGTTAAAATGACTTTTCTTGTCTTAAAAACTTCACAGATAAACTTTTGTCTCCAAAAAAGTTTCAGCATTTACCAGTTCAATCTGGTTTGCATATGAAAAACCAGACTGACTTATTCGCAAAATATTCATAGAAATGTATCACCGAATACATTTCCATGCAATCTATGATGCAAAATAGATCAGTTATAACACGAGCCAATATGTCATGCAGAATCAGATACAATAACGGTCGCAGTCAGTACAGGCAGATAAATCTCACAGCTAGTGAATTGTTAGCGGGTATTGTAGAGCTCTTCAATCAAGGGTTTTAATTCAGTAGGTTTCATCGTGGAAAAGATTTCCACGATAGAGCTGAAGTATTTTCAACACTGAATCTGGCTGGTTTATAATCTGACTAAAATGACACTGACACATGGTTTCGTTCGTGTTAGTAACCTTATCTCATTACGCTTTATATTGAAAATTGCGTTCCAAAAAAATATTATTATTCTAAACCATCTAGAATCTCTTTTCGCGGTACAGGGTAAATTGAAAAAGTCGCCTAATGGCGATATTTTCCCAAAGCCAAAAACTTTTAGATAACATTTACGCGCAGTGTGCGTAAAATTTGACCCCTCGCCGCGCAGTTGCACTGAGGCATCGTGCATTTATACCTTTTTTGTGAAATTGAGTGGATTGTTGTCATAAGAAACTCTTAAAATAAATTTTAATTCTTTCAACAATCTTCAGACATTGGAATTTTTGGCAAATGATTTGTATCATCCATGGGCATCAATCTGGACTTTACAAACTATCTGCGGGTAGTTTAACGTATTATTTGATCCTTGTTTTAAACGCCTAAATGCAAGCCGAGTCACCACAAACGTCTTGTGTTTTTAAATAGACAGCCAGTTCAACCAATCGATTCGAAGCTCTCCATGACTCTGCCAACATGTGGATGAGCTAAGTCGTAAACTGTAAGAACAGATTGTAGTACCAAAGTATCGGACAAACGAAAGGCAACTACGACGATTAAATGTACTGGCTCTTTGATCTTGTCGGTGGGTCGTGGGCGACTGATGTCGAAGGCAGATCCACGCTGTCGAGTGCTGTTGTTCGCATGTTCGAAGTGGAGCGTTTGTAGAGCATCTTGATATCTAATCTTGTTTGACCATGCTTAGGATCAATCAAGTCTGATTTAAAGCAATAGGTTATTTGACTACATTAAAAACAAATTCCAAATTGTTTCATCCTAGTCAGTGACAACGTAATAAAGCGTAATCAGGTGATTTTTATTGAAAACTAGCAGCGCCTCGCGGTTTCACCCGCGTAGTTCCCGTTCCCGTGGAAATTCCGGGATAAAAAGTAGCCTATGTCCTATTCCAGACTGTAATCTATCTCTGTGCCAAATTTCATTCAGATCCGTTAAGCCGTTCTGGCGTGATAAAGGAACAAACATCCATCCATCCATCCATCTAAACTTTCACGTTTATAATATTAGTGAGATAGTGAGATATGCCTTTTTTATGTAAAAAAATGGGATTAAAATTACACATTTTTTGATACACGATCACGTGACCGAAAACGCTGTGTTTGGTTGGATCACAAGTGACGTCACACATCCTCAGATTACAGTGTCAGTGAGTTCTTCTTGTTAGGTGTGGTATGGCGGGGTGACGTCATAGCTTGGAACACGGTAGCCATGACAAAGATTATCGTTTTGACGCGGCATTATTTAATTCAAACTTTAAAATTCGTTTTCATAACTAATACGACTGGCCTTGAAGAAATAATAATTACACTTTGAATTATTTTTATCAGACAATACGTTAGAATTATTTCCTAGTAGTAGTCAAGTAGCCTATTGACGGAGTTTTAGTAACGTTTGGACAGAGATATATAAGCTTGGTGATAGGCTAGAAGTTACAGTGACTATCCTGTGAAACCGCTAAAACGATAGTCACTGGCCCACGTGAACTCGCTATTATTTTTTTTTTTTTTTTTTGCTGGACAATTCACACAGCATTATCTAGCCCCAAGCTAAGCAGAGCTTGTGTTATGGGTACTAGATAACTGATATACATAATATAATACAATACATAGATAGATTTTTTTTATTATACATAGAAAACGACCAGAACACCCTGAACAAATGTCTGCAGATCGTACACACATTTGTCCCGAGGCGGGAATCGAACCCGCAACCTCCTGCGTCGCAGGCAGACCTTCGCCCACCGCGCCACATCGGTCGTCAGATATTGTATGCCATTGGTGGGTGGCCGCAGCGGAAAAGAGACTTTATCCATCAGTTTAAGCTTTAATTTGTGGTTTCTATAGACCTGGAAATTATTCACTATTGAAATAACCAACCACAATTATTTAAGAAAATAACTCTCGCGGTTAAAAAGGGTGAAGTTCCATTCAATCCGGATTTATAACCACACTTGTTTGTAAATCACCACAAGAACGACTGATAATTCGAATCGACAGCTCAACCGATTCAACAATATTTATCTCGCTCGCATATAGATGAGGCAGAAAGAAAAGCTTCAATCGGACATGAAAATTACCAACACAAGACAGACGCCTGTAAAAACCAGAGATGTATGGTAAAAAGCGTGTAACTATCCTGCGAAACTTATTTCCCAACAGTAATTTTGTCATGGACCAGACAATTACATAAGTGTAATAAACCGATCACTTTTTCCTGCACGCCGCGCATTTTCCGAAGGGTTCTGCAAGGTTCTGCAATAACTCTTCTGCCGTACATGGTTTCTTGTTACGTGGTACAGTTGCGTCGTGATTGGAAAAATTTATTGAAGCAACAAGCTTCTACTTGGCTTTGTTGGCATGTGAAGTGTCCTATTTTATTCTCAATCTATCGATTTATGATTTTTGATAGTACTTGTCCCGACTTTTGTCATCTAACAGGCTATGAAAGATTTTGTGGAATTTGATTGAAGAAGATTTTTTTTATTTTTACTCCTATAGACAGAGACAAGAGAACATACAGCATTACAAACGAGATAGGTACTAAATCTAACTTTTAAAACTACAAAAAAAATGAAGAAAACTGGTACAAAAATTGTACCTGATTTTTTCAAATTGAAGTATATTTGATTTAATGTATAGGTATAAGCTCAAAAAACAGTTTCGATATCAACCAAAAAAATCTCAAATCTTGACTCGCCGCCGGAGGCTCTGTTGTCAACCCAATCATCCAAATACCTGCCAAGTATTACTTAATAAAATCAGCCTACGATGTAATCTTATCACACATAAATTCAACTAATTGAGCGACTCGTGTGGCAAACAGCCTGTTGACCATTGGCCAATAAATTAGAGTTGCGGAAACATTCACCACTATTATAGCCCTCTGCCACTTGTATGGCTATCAAAAGTTGCCTTCATCTTAATGTTTTCTGATTCGGATGACACGTTTTGCATTTTTGTTCCTATATGAATTATGTTTTGAAGCGTGTTTCAGTGTATTGTTACTTGACGAGCATCAAACAAATCAATAAAATAAAATGTTGTCTAATAAAACCGTTTCATTTAAAAATAAAGCTAAAAAGCTAAAACTAGGTTAATAGTGGCCTTGCTTAGTAGTGGATCAAAATTCACGGTCCAGATTTTCCTAAAAATTGCGAGCTTGCTCAAACATACTGTCAAATCTCATGGTCAATCAAGGACTTTTGCGATGATTCTACGAAGATGTAGACGTACCTTAACATTAGTAGTAACCGAGCTATTTGAACAATTTTCCCACAGTTGGATTCGAAGTGAAGCTTCTGCTAAGTTTCTATTACCTTCACTGTGCCGCCGGCGCCGGCGCAGCAAACGCGTGGAAAGTATTGCATCGTCCGCAAGAATGTAGCATTGATTGCAATTACTACTGAATCAATAATGTTTCTTTACAATTTATTAATATTAAAAAGTGGCGCCAGTGAGTTATGGCATTTTTGAGAAAAAACGAACGAACTAGCTTTTACGCACGACTTTGCTTTCCTGGGACGTAGATAAACTAAGACAGCGAATAGGTTTCTAACATTGAGCATCAAGATAATATTGTAAATAATTTGAAAATATTGTTCGAAAGTTCTTAAATTGACAACACCAAAAATGCCTGATGTGTTTTTAATTACGTTGTCATTTGGTACAGTATTAAACTACTAGCCTAGTAGTTTACCTAGTAGTTGACATGATAAGACACCTCTAAGAGGTGTCTTATCATGTCAACTGTTAGATAACTAACTGTCCATATAAAATATTCTGAAGGCCGAATCGAAAGCTTTTATGGTGCTCCAAGGCTTGTTGACTCAAACTTGTATTAGGTTTTATGATTATCGTCTGGCCTCGCGACCCGCAATTAGTTTGGGCTAATATCAACCAGGTGACGGAAAGGCCAGGCCATAAGCAATCTCAACTCCCCATAAATGCGTCCAAATGAGTTCCACATAAAACAGTTACGCGCCAACTTCAAAGGACATAAAAGTAAAGATAGGAATAAAAAGCAACTGTAAGGGGTACTTTGGTTTATATTCTGCACAAGAAGTGTCTCTAAGTGACTATTTTTGCGGCTAAATGGTCACCCACGAGGTTGATGGCCCGAGATTGTGCGCCGGACTTTTGACATGCCGCTAAATTCCATTGAAGTTGATGCATAGATAGCGTGGATGGAATTTTGTTGTTGAGTCCATTTTTATAGGTGATCGATGCTCGATCCGCAACTTAATTCACTGAGAATTCTTTCTTTAGGTATTTATTCAAACAAACCGACAAATTATAACTATTATTTACATCAATTTAATATCGTTTTCCTAAAAATCTTAGCTGTTACCACAACGCAGAGTGGGCACTCTAATACTGCCAGCAATGCCACGTTGAATGGAAATACTAATTCTTTAACCGAAACAGAAGCAAGCATTTCAGGAAGGATCCCAAGGACCAAGGGTTATCATCCCAAACAGCTCAAACAGGTCAAATTATTTTGAACAAATAAATGCCCGCAAGATTTTTAATTGCCCGGGTCAAAGTGCTATATTAAAAATAAATAGTCAATTCCCATATAATTTGTCGCTTCTCCGTGAACTGATTTTAGAAACGTTGATTAATAATTTTAATGAAACCAGTCTTACCTCTCTATCATTGTTAGAAAACTGAATAAAAGCTTTAATTTGAGTAGACATACGAAATTGACGTCACAACAGCTATTCACTGAAAGTAAAGGTCAATTCCAACAACTCCAACCTCTATTATACATACATTAATGACGTGAAATCACCGTTCGTGTATAAAAGGCATGATTCAGATATTAATGACCCCTAGATTCCTTGACAGTTTGTATAGGCCTAGGTCCTAGGGCGTTTCTACAAAGTGTTGGATCGCCTTTGTCCACGCAATCGCCATTATTAATGTTCTTACGCAGAGCAATTTGTAGTCTCAATCAATATCTTCAGGTGTGAAGTATGGTGGTGTTTTAACCGTTAAAACGGACAAAGTATATTTATAGAAACTAGCTCCTTGAGCTCCTTCTTTTATTTGACTTTTTTACTGATTTTCTTCTGGAATACCTCAGTAAAACTTACTACCTACCTACTCAAAGACGATGTAGGTCTACTTTATGGGTAAAGATTTTTTAAAAGTAGAGCCGGGTTTAACGATAACGAGTCGTCGTGACGTCTTATTATTCTGTGCGATTGGCACAGCGTTTCAAAACCCAAACAAAAATAAGACGTTACGATGATGACGTCTCGATACTGTCGTCAAACTAAACTCAGGATTCTGACCTAAAATCCATAATGGAATTCGTTAAAATGAAAATACAAATGGCTTATGATAATTATGTATCTAACTATAAATTGAAATCCAGGCCAGTCTTAGCCTGTCTGTCCTCTAACCCCGTGTCATAAATGAGTATAATTCGTCACGAATCATAAAATCAAAAGTTTTAAACTGAACTTAGTACCAGGAATGCATAAACTGTAGGCGATTACACGCGAAAGTCTCTAAGTTCTATGATAGGATCGTGACAGAAGGCTCATGTCATCGCGTGATAAATCGCAGTAAGCTGTGAGACATGTCACAGTCTGGTCACCATGGCTTAGTCACTTCACTGTAACTGTACACTTTTTGTTGGTGGCGCCACCGATGGCACCACCATGGTGTTCTACAGAGACAGAGCCCTAAACCTGTTGATACTTACGTTACTAGATTTAAGGAAAGGTCACAATATTCTTTCCTTCAATCGATAGAAATTGATCAGAGTGGAATGACAGAGGACTTAATCTAAGTTACGAGTGCGTCCTTAGAAATCCGCGGATTATATTTTAACAAGCTGAATAATTTGAGCTGTAAGCTTTTATTACGAAATCGACAATCGCCGAGGACGCCGCCTAATGGAAATACTTACACTTCCGAACTATAATAACTTTAACTGCAAATAGTTGTAATTCTTGCTTATTTCAAAGCAGCAAAGTTTTGATTTCGATATTTAATTGGATTTGTAAAATCACTAGTTGTGTCAATCTATACGTTTCATTTTTTTATCTTTTTCCATTGTAACTACAAGCTGTAGTTATCTATCCAGATTAATAATTATAAAGAGGAAATATTTGTTTTTTTGTTAGAATTGAATAGGCTCCGAAACTACTGGACCGATTTGAAAAATTGTAGAGTATCCCTGGCAAACATAGGCGATAGAATATGCCGGTGCGAAGCCGGGGCAAACCACTAGTAGCAGGTAAAAATAAAGCAATGAGTGTCATGTGGATAATGAAACAGAGACAATAACAACGATCAAAATCATCATCGTCATTGTGTAAGACACTGTCTGGGTCCTCTCTGGACCGTGGGTGATATCTCGGTGGCGGACAACGGGAATGATTATTTTTTTGTTGACTATATTTCGATGAACTTTCGCTTAACATGGAAATAATACGTGAAACCTACATAAGTGTTACGTTTTATGACTTTAAGTACAATACTTGTAGTCATAGTATTCAGCCATAGTCAATAATCATATCGTGGATTTGACATTGGTATTTGACATCAAAGGCGTCAAAGATAGGCATCAAAGGACACAAAGATAGTACAATGCTCATGATGAACTATCAACACTACGGACCCGTTCCACCTGGCCAATCCTGAATGTATTCTGGGACGAAACTATACCACCAAAATAGCTTTTTTTCACCGCTTAGTTTACTTAGCTACTACGTCTAAAAGTGGGCTCGGTAGTGCCATGTCAATAAATTATTTATTCATATAATAAAGGTGACAAATAATGTGGGCAGTGCAGTGCGATGCTCAACACTATTAACACTGCGAATCTATTCTACCACCACCGGGCCTACTCCTGAGGGTATTCTGGATGAAACCGTACCACCAAAATAGCTATTTTTCACTGCTGTGTTAAGTTAACTACTAGATCTATTAAAAGACAAAAATGTGTGTAGTGCAATGCTCAACTATTAACACTGCGGATCTACCGTACCACAGAGCCCACTCCTGAGAGTGTTCTGGGATGAAACCGTACCACCAAAATAGCAATTTTCCACCGGTAGGTTAAGTGTACTACTAGGTATATTAAAAGAGACAAAAAGGTGGGCTTGGCAGTGCCATGTTCAACTATTAACTAGTAGTAAAAGTGATGGCCGATTGCTATAGGTTAAGTTAATGATATCGATCGGTAAGTCCATGTCCGTCCATTCATGTAATACAAACAATTCGTATAAAACTTTGTCAAGGACGATGTATGAATCGTCTAGTCGTGGGTTATTCTATGGAATGTTGCATACATTTGTACAATGGTATTTTTGTTCCAATTGTATGTAGGTCGCAATTATGGAAAATTGAGTAATCATAATAACTGTTTTCATGTTTTTCGCTTTTGAATAGGTTTTGTTGTGAGGCAAGGTCAGTTTTTTAACGTAGGTTTTATAACCACAAGGAAGTAATAACTATTTATTGGCAATTTACACGTTATTAACAACTATATACGTTTTTTTTAACCTACTTCAAATTTAAAAAGGAGATGGTTTATTGTTTGGTTGAATGTATTTGTTATGTTTTTTCGTCTATGTCTCCATTGTCTCCATCATTTATGGACCGATTTGGATTATTTTTTGTAGTTGTTTTTAAGATGAACCCGAGGTGGCCCCATAATTTTTTTATTCCCGAGGGATAATTATTTATTCCGAAATACTTTTTTTTTAAACTATTACTACTAAATTGTAACTCGGATTTTAGTTTTTTTTTTTCAGAACAATTATTTTAGAGACCTCTTGAACCATAATATATTAAATTCGTAAATTATCATAAAAGACTTAAAGACTGGGTTTTCATGGAAGTAAAATTTTACCATGGATCTCTTAAATCGTTCCGTTAATATTGGTTACTTTTATGTTGACACAAAAGCTCCTACATATCTTACAGACTCTATTGCCAATTACTAACCGAGTTACTCTTAAACTAGTTTCAAAACGATTGTAGCTAGAAATCTAAACTTAACCCAACCTTGATCAAAACCAGCCAATAAGTCAACAATTTCATTAAACCAGTAGTTTAGCCGCTTTAGGACAAAATGGTTTAACAGTGTCTTTGTATTAAGGTACAATATCTTATCAGAAACTAAATCTTAAGGCGGGCACTGGCGTAATGTAATGTGTCACCTTATTATTTATTCGTAGGTGTCACACTGCGAGCGTTTGTGCAGCCAATACAGAGGTACTCGCAACGTGCCCTCTGTCCCCGTACTGGCAACAAGACGGATTTTTGACGTTTCAAGGTCGTCATACACGGTGAAGATGCTAAAACATCTTATCTTATGATACCTATTGTAAGCTTTGTTTAAGGCTGTGTACGGGTCAAACTAGCGCCAACACCTATTTTATCTTATTATTACGTAGAACAAACGAAATTTCCAAAATACATCTTACAGTTTGTGATACCTATTATAAGCATTTTTTTAATGCCTCTGTAATAGTTTTACTCTATTTAGTTTAGCTAGAAAATCGGAAATAGATATTGGTGGCCACCAAGGGCAACTGCGATATTCTGTCTAAACCTAATAGAATAAAACTAATACAGAGGCATTAAAAAAAAGTTTATAACAGGTACCTATCACAAACTGTGCGGTGGATTTTAGAAATTTTCTTTGTTCAGCTAAATAGAATAAAACTATAACAGAGGAATCAAACAAAAGCTTATAATAGTTATCACAAACTGTGCGATGGATTTTTGAAATATCCTTTGCTAAACGGAATAATAAAATAAAGTAGGTGGCAGCGTGAGCTGCTCGTAACTTCAATTCGTAAATTATTATGTTCCGACCAAATGATGACAGAAAACTTTTTTATTTTCGACACTGTGTTGTTATTCTGTAACTAAACATTAAAAGCTATGTTCTTACGCTTTAAGCTCTGCGCACATTAATCCAATATTTGAATCTTGAATCTTAAACTAGCCTAGGCTAAATTGCAGACTCCAGGGCTTCTCCTTTTAAAAGTTATGAGTTAAAGCCCATAATTTGAATGCACATTTTCGTACTATTCAGAGCCGGGGCTTTTCAGGTGTGCAACATGCTTCACACTGGTCAGTACCAGGTTTAAAGCCGTCGACTGGTCGAATTTATTTAATGAGTCACCTAACGATTTTACTTCAAGCAATTGATCATGAATAATGTAGAGCACGTATATTGCCCTAGATCTAGTAACTGCTAGTCCTTAGACAGTGTAAATAAATAACAGTGGGTCTTCTTTGAAGTCTGTAAAGCTCTTTTTTGTAGCAGCGGTGAATCGAGCTGTGTGGTCTAATAAATTGTTGAGTACCAACCAACTCACATCCTTGGGTTTTTTATTATACAATTCGTTAATTTTTGTCGGACAATGCTTCTTTCAAGATGATCATCATCATTATCATCAGCCTATGTTGCCGCTGCTGGACATAGGCCTCCCCTAATGAGCACTAATAGCGCCCTGTCATGCTTTTCTACTACTACTGACTAATTTTGTGTCAAAATAATTAATTTTGGAATTTGAAATGCGTCATCATCATGATACTTGCTGATAAAAAAGTGGTTACAGGACCACTTTTTTATCATGATAAGAATGGCATTTTTTATGTACCTACTATTACCAAAAAGTGTTGTTCTAGTTTTTGGTGTTACTGTGCCAGTCGTCTTAAAAAAATCAAGGACTTCGTTATCGAAGGAAACGATCTTTACGAGGCAAAATCACGGAATTGCGTAAAAATTAGTTCCGATTCAGATTAACATGAAAAAGTTGGGAGCATGACTATGTTACTAGGTTATACAAAAAAAAGTTATTGCAGAAAAAAAATACGTGTGGAATTATTGAAACATAAAAAAGTATACCATACATTGGCAGATAAACAAATCTATGTATTGGCAGAAACTTCTTGTAATTACTAAAATAATGATATAAGTATTAAATTTCGTTAGATGGATAATAAATACTTTATTGTACCACACAAACACAGAAATAAATGCTACGAGTAGACGAAGTACAAAAGCGGTCTTATTGCTATAAGCGATCCAGGCAACATTGGGATGGACTGGACATGTAAGAACAACAAAGATGGTAGCACTCGAAAAAAGATACTTACACTTTTTACTTTTTGTTTTACAATTACTCCAGCACTATTACAAAGTCAATTCAATCAAATAATCGATTTAAAATCGATAGAAATCCTTTTGAATAGTACCACTTACAATTTAAGTTCACAAAATGTCTATAAATTACAATAAAAGTGGCGCATTTTGTTGTAAGTATCTAGAAATGGCCGCTTTAGCAGAAAATGCTATCAATAACGTTTTATGGGTCGATATTAGCTAAGCTTAAAACATTTTCTTGGTTACAAGCATTTAATAGACATCATTATGGTAAATAACGGGTTCTTAATAAACCTATTATGCAAACGGTACCATTCAAGATTTTTATAATCGTTAACAGAAATAAGTCGTAAGTACCTATACAACAGGTTAGCTACTTAAAAAGTGATAAGACATGAATACTTCAAGTGTGGGTCAATATTACATATTAAACTTTTGTAGCCCATGCTATAATTTTGGGGATGACCTAATCCCAGCAGGGGAACAACAAAGGTTAATAATAAAAAGTAGGTAGTAGGTAGGTACCTACTAGTACTGTAAATTACTTTTTAGCATTTTGCTATTTTTACTATAGGTACTTTTTTACTAAACTTAGAAAGCTCTTAACATGTTTCTCCACTCAAAATAAAACCAAAAAAGGAACGCATTTCCAAGAATTGCGTTAAAAATATTCACCATGCATCCCTCGCTACAAAGTTGCGTTGTAACATTAGATCTGTAGTTGCGCTCCTAGCTCCATACAAAAGATCTCAACGCGCTGCGCTCGCGCATAGAACGGTCCGATAAGATTCCCGCAGTAAACCGATCATAATTCCCTCGATAATCAATGTATTTATTGCGTAGGAAAGCTTAGAACGTAGTGATAATGAATACTTGGTTGTGAGAATGTGGATAAATATTGTACGAGTGCGATATGATGAGGAAGAAAATGAAATTGCAATAAATAATTTTAAATATTAATAAAAGATAAAAAATGCAATGCCTGAACTAAAAACAGAAAACCAAAAAAACTAGAAACAGACCTAAAACAGAAAAACGAATCTAAACTTAAAGGCATTGCATTATTTATTTTAAACTATTAATAACTTCGATCAAAAATTTCCGGCTTTGCCTACTTATTTTTGATCGAAGATTAATAACTATCAGTTTAAAATAAATACTTTTTTAATTACCATTTTCTGCACTAAATACCGTATGAAACCTTTTGCCGAGTAGGTACTCATAATTTCGTCATCTAATGTTACGTTAAGTATTTAATTTAAACTATTTAATCATTTTAAGTACAAAACAATGCACCACAAGTGTGATGGACATATACTCACTTTTTTTCATAAGGTTTTAAGAAACATTTTTTCAGTCAGTTTTTGTCGAGAATCATCCAACATTTTCTTTATTTTTTATAGAACTTTTAATATTGCAGTTCCCTTAAAAAAAAACTAGACGTGCGTCTTTTTGTCCTCTATGTAATTTAAGACCAAGCTTGCACCAAAACCTACCTATATCTCTGTTCTATCAATAATACCAGAGATCTGTCGATACATATACCAGTGTTCTATCAACAAAGCCTCTTCTATCATCCATTATCAAGTAATATTTGTCAGGAAATGGTCTCAGCCTTAACAAGAACCAACTGCAGTGATAAGTGCAAAGATCTATCGTTAGATGGCGTTAGTGCATCACGATCGTGCCATCGAGTGGCATTCTCTGATCTTCCGATGTTAGCCTTTATGGCTTTGAAAATATAGTCTAGTTTATAACAATAGATTATCTGAGAAGAAATTGTCGTCTTTTACACGTCATTGGAAGATTATAGGTTTTATGGGGATGAGAGTTGAGTCCATTTTCAGATAATGTTTCTCGTTAGTTTTGTTGTTCTTTTGGAATAGGTACAAAAGTCTTAGCCTAATTTAAATCATCATCATCATCCGCAGCCGGATTTTACCTACTGCTGGGTATAGGCCTCCCGAAGTTTGTGCCATCCACCACGGTCCTGTGCTAACCGCCTCCATTGACGCCCCCCGACGCGTACTATGTCATCGACTCACCTTGTAATTTAAATAGGTAGGTATATTTTTAGGGATCGATTCGAGTAATTCCTGGCCATAATTGACCCCTTATTTTATCCAACAAAAACCAAAAGAGGAGGAGGTAGATTGGGCGCGGGTTCGAATCCCGCCGAAACCGAAAATTTTTGGGACTTATTTCATTTCTTAGAGATACCCAGAGTGCGGGTTAGCACTATAACAAAAAACCTTAGAGAAGGTAGTACGTTTTTTTTATTGGTGATGGTCAAGCATTTGGCCATCAACCCACTTGAATAAGTAATGATGTGCTTAAAATGGAGCTCGCTTACCCAGAAGGAACTAATTCACCCTGGATTTGAAGATTCCAAGATTGTACTCGGGCAGGAAAACAGACGCTGGAAGCTAATTCCACTCGTTGGCCGACTGTCATGTCATGTTCGACTGTATGTATATTTTTTTATGTATTTTCGTCTATTTTTCCCTCAGTTATGGACCCATTTGAAAATTCTTTCGCTTTTGTATGCAGAATGAATCCGGGGTGTTTCCATAAAATTTTTGTTCCCGAGGATTTTTTTTATAAACACGTAAAAAGAACAGTGTAACTAAGGAATTTGAAGTCTGTTTTTAGTTTATATCAAAACAATCAAAGTATTTTCCAAAGTTATATGTAAGATCAACACTGTAAGAAATAGAGCATCAAGTACTACACTGCGGTTGTCTGGTAGAGATTGCTCTTGAGTCAGAAGCCGCAAATCGTCACTTTTTTTTAATTTGTTTGGTTAAATTTGTTAAGTGTGCCATAAACTATTTTCTATCTTTTTCTATCTGCTGTATGGGTAAATCATGAAAATGAGTACCAGAAACTTATCGTATAATATTGAATCTAAACATTTTACTACAATTAGATTGCGTATAATCTCTTAAGTTTGTTTTTTGTTTCTTCATAATAGAGAATTTAATTTAAACCGAATTCATTTGATTAAATATACAGATTAAAGTAAAATCCACTTTACGGTGTATGCGATAGAGCTTTACTCTACCTTTTTTAAGCTAATTGGTTTTTAAATGTCTATTCATGCGGCAATGCATGGACGGATTGAAAAAGAGTAGCGTTCTCCAGATAGCTGGTCCAGTTTGTTTGTAGAGCTTTCATAGTGAGAATCTACAAACACAGTACTGTAGTGACATGATGGGATCCCATCACAGTGTCTTTCAGATTTTTATGTTTTTGTATTTTTGAAACTGTTAACTATTTTTTCATTTTTTTTTCTTCATACAATAGCTGATGCCCGATAGTAGATTCTATCGGCTGATCAGACATAATTAGATGTCTTGGGTGGAATACTCAATTGCCATTCATTATTATTATTATTGTACATTATTATTATTAAATAGCACCATTTTTATATTGAAACACTTCAGTTCCTTGATTTGGTCGCGCGCGTTCTAGTAGTTGTTTAACTACAGTATATCTCTTGTTTAGAAAACTTATTATGTCATAAAGTCTTATTAGGTTTCTTAATGGGTCGAAAAATCTAGAATTATAGCAAAACTATTAAAAAAACATATCATATAAACAAGACGATTTTCAAATTTCAAAGAAAAGCTTTTCCAGTAAAATAGTAAATGAACCAGCTGCAACTATATCTGGCTAGAGCCAGTACCATAAGCATGCTCACTAACATTTAGATAACATTTGGTTATAATACCAGTTTGAAGTGTATGCTTTTAAATGCGTTTAATATAATCCAACACTTTCTTCTTAATTCGAGATAAGACACCAAAAAAGCCGAGATTTATGCCTATGTATACCTACTTAGATAGGTATGACTGAGATAACAGACATGCTCTGCGCATGTCTGTTATCTCAGTCATACCTAACCTTCACTGATAAAGTAAACAATTTCTGGCATCACAGCGTTTAAACTTTTGTTGCTGTCTAAAAGCATCCGTAAACGCTATTTGTTGATATAGATTCATCTATGAAAGCAAGTTGATATTAAACAAATGAAAAACAAGTATTTATAACCTAGCCAATGGCTTGAATAGCTCTACGATTAGGCATTGGAATTTTTCGTAATTAACAAAATTCGATATTCAAACATAAAATATAGAGCAGTAACATAAAGATCTTCTAAACTAAAGCATAAAGTAATCACTGCACATAATAAACATCAAACAAAACTGCACCTACAATTTATAGTAAAAGGGTATAAAGTATATCAACTCACTGTTATCACGCAATTCCGAAAGCTCCGGCTCCAGTTATCATTACATAAGTCCACTTTCAAAACACAACACAGGCTCACAGGGACGCGTCCGTCGCGCGGGTTCAACGGTGCGGTACTAGCGGACTCAGGCTGGCAGCCAGTGGTGGTGGCGTGGACTGGCCGGTTACTAACTGGTATGCTAGCTGTGGTCGGCTAGCTGGACATAGTAGAGCTTGGAGTAGTTGTTGAATTTTTAAAGTTTTCGGCTACCAGAAAAGTTGTTTGAGAATTTATCGTCCACGCAAAACGTTTTGCGATTTATTTTGGAGTAGTAGCTCTCGTATTTCATAGAATGTTGTTCATTTAAAGGCTCGAAAGAGTGCTAAAAACATTATTCAAGTTTTTTCTCAGTATGAAACAATTCAGTGATAACTAGAAACTAAAAAGAATTTGAATAACGGACTCTCCTTCTGACTAAGCCAAGTGTCAAACAATTAGTTCGCTTAAGCGTTAGGTAATCAGTACAAACCAAATTTATTAGACACAGGAACTTTATAAAGAATAAATAGTGTATAGGGCAGAAAAAAGTACCATGAAAATCTTTTAAACAGGTTACTATCGTACAGCAACGATAAGCAAAGTGTTTACTTTTAAAAGCGAAGAAATAACTTAAGGCTTCCTTGGCAAAACTTTCTTGTTTGTTAAACTAGCAAGGAATATTCATGTGTGCGCGTGATCTAGAGCAAGGTTGTTCTGAAATAGATGCCACACTGTAATACATGCACGGTGTTTCCTAGTCCACACATGAACCCATGCTATTTTTATTGCGTTTTATGGCGGACTTGGGCTGTCTACTTTTTGCACTCGTATCTTGCACCAGTTTATACTATTGGAGTAAACCTATTCCTTTATTTTGCAGATTTATTCAAGCAATATCACACAGACAAGACGCTAAGAACCGTGCTGTCTGTAGAAGTACCTATCGTGTCAGTTAAGATCCACTTTGAGTCACTGAGCTATAGGCTGTAAGTTAATATAGAAACCAAGATTCTGTGGCCTATTTTAGAGTCTAGAAATTAAATATAAGCAAGAAAAATAATTAAGATGATAAACCTATAATCCAAACAACAAGGCAAGTACAAACCAGTAAATTAGCCATTCTACTATACTGAATTGATGACTTTTAATATAGACAAAGAAAATTACAATCAAATGATAGAATTAAATTAAAACTAGTATTAACAATTGAAACAATTGAGATAACTGACAGACTGTTGCAAACAATCTACAAGTAGCTAAACTGATCCATATCAATACCAGTCGCAAGCAATTGTGAATTGATTGATCTAATAAGATTATGGAAAGTGTTTTTCTTCGTCAAGCCGTTTTGATTGATCAAATAATATTGAAGAAAATGTTTATTTTATCAAGCCACTTTACTACACATCACTCTCCAACTTTCTAGTTCTAAGATTGCGTGACAAGGGGTGAAACCCTAAGCATGGGCCACCGACTTGCAAGTAATTAACCAAAGGAAGTTCTCTTTTTGGGGCCAATGCGTGACTGCCACCCTATAAGCATTAAAAGGCAATAACAGAATACAATCAGAAACCTTGCATTCAAATCAAATATATTGCATTTCAATCAATCGATTATCAAAAAAAACATATAAGTATGTTGACGCAACAGGATTTCTTTTCTATACTAATTTTACGTTTTCATTGCAGACTATATTTTTAATAAAACGATTTAGTGAAACAGAACCACTTAAAAAGTGAAAAAGCTAAGGTTTAAAAATATTATACCTCTATTACCAGAGATTTACCAGAGGCGACTAAGGGACATACACCAAGGGGCGGGCAGCAGCGCCCCCTGCAGAACAACCACAACATCTAACTGCGATCCCTAACCCGCATGCCCAGCGTGGGGATTATGGGCATTAACCCCTTATATGATGATGATAATGATGATACCAACATTGAGCGTATCCACATACATAATTATCTTCTAAAACTAAATTTTTTCTTTGAATTAGTTAAACTAAGTAACTTATTGAAAGGAGACTAAATAGAAGATAGCATTTTTTTTTGTAAGGGTTACTTTTAATAACGCAAATTCTTACGCAAAGTCAAGGTCGAAGCCCATTAACATCTCAAGTTTCAGAATGTGGCTAAAACATACATCGGATGCTCGATTATGCAAATGGGAGATCATAGCGACCGCTTTTAATAATCAAATAAAACGTGGATAAATATCACAATCAAAACTGTCTGTTGAAATGAGAATGTTTGGGAGTTTTGTCATATTAGCTATTACCTATTTGCCGGTTTCGTTCCAAGATATTAATCCCTGTTTTATGTTCCAAACCGTTAAAACAGGTTAGAAGGTCTAAGTTGAAGGACATTATATCACACAAAATGTGCAAAACAAAACACTAGCTGCTTATTTAAACGACTTCTTCCACGCTGCCCCAAAAACAAAACACTAGCGTAAACGTAGCTTAGTTGGAAAAAGAGCAACCCTGCGCTGAAGGGGAAGGTGCGGGTTCGAATCCCGTCGAGATCGTAAATTTTTGGGATTTATTAATTTCTTAAAACACTAGCGACTAAAGAACGTTAAACTTTTGACACAAAAGATCTAAGACCACAAAAGATATAAGTATCTTTTGATTTGTTCAGCGAACTGTACCCAAACTTCCAGTCCACAACTGGTAGTTTCAAGATCAAAAGCGGCCCCAGTCGAGCGACTCCGGTACCTGACAATGGTTAATCAAAAGGCCGTATCTCATTCCTCGGGTCGTTCGGACTACGTTATTTCGATTTCATTTGCCTGCTCGTGCAGATGTTTTTTAGCTTGTTTTGGTTCCTTTGCTCCGTCTGGGTGTACTATTAATGTGTTTTGTGGTATAGGATAAATTCTAGAGACGCTCCGTTTCATCTTACGATGGCAAAATGGCGGCAAGACCATTTGGATACTTTTAAAGTTTTCCAAGTCATTGCAAACAGCTGGTCGGGTTTTGACAGTGGAGTGTCGTTGACTTTAAGTGGATCACGATAGCTTCATGGGCTGCAAAGAATGTAAAAAATCCAATAGGAACATACATAGGCTGTGACGATCGATACAAATGTGGTTCAGTTCGTAGTTGTGCGAGATAAACTACAACTTATTTATTTTGGCTTTAGACCTGTTTTAAATCAAGTCTTTCATTGTCAGTTTCAAGATAGCTTTCGGTTGTGGTCGCGTAACTGACGTCCTGAAAAACTGCTGTTTACAAAATAACATTGAAAGCAGTTTCCTCAAACATCTTCCTCATATTCAGAACCAAAAATGAATAGCTATTGACATTACTGAGACAAAGAGCTGTTATGTTGAAACTCGAAGAGTTTGAGTTTGGACAAAAAATATTTAGAACAATAGTGTTTTCGAATTGGTTCCATCAGATTTTGTTATAAATTACCCAATGACATTTTACTAGAATAGAATAGAATTATTTATTGTCCAATGCAAAGAGCTACAGCAAAATTGTTCTTAAAACCTAGTGAGCGGCACAATACAATGGAGTCGTTAGATGAGTTTACACATAAGTACACAACTCTAAAAAATATGGTATTATGTAGAAAAAAGTAATGCCTTTCTTCTAAAAACCATCATTGAATTTACTGGATGGGATGATGATTTATTGGATGGGGAATAATAATAATACGGTATTTCCTTCATCATCATGAGACAACTCCGGTTGATTCTTAAAGTGCCCGCGCGGGGAAGCTTTTCTATGAACTCTTTATGTACACTGTCGTCAGGCCTAAGAGTTAAAGAATAAACAACACACAACAACACACAGCTCGATACAAAATCGAATGCTGAATTTATTGTAGTTGTTGTTGATATATAATTTGAATGGCTTATTCTAGTTTCCCCTTGACAAATCTCCCTTAAAAACTTTATATACGTTATATTTTTTTAAAGTACAGAAATCCCTCTCAACGTTTTTTTTTCAAAATTTGTTGAAATAAATATAACATTTCTGCTCAAGGACGAGTCCGGAATAACTCAAAAATAGACCAGCAATTTACGATAATCGAATGTGAATCATCACCTGTCTTTATGCTCATATCAACAACTTTTAACCACTTTTTCAATTTGGTTATGTTTGATACTCATAAAAATTAAAAAAAAGTTTCAATGACATTCAGTCCATTGAAAAAAAGTTAGTTGCACAGTTCTAGAGCGCATACTGAACGCACCTTAAGAGGTCATACCAAGACTGACTCCAGGAGAGTTATGAGACAAACTCGGCAGACGCTAGGAATAAATTGGATTCTTTCTGTATTGAAATATCTTGAGGCGATGTAAAGGATTAATTTTATTCTCAAAGATGAATGAAACGCCTAAATCTTTTTAGTTATTAACTGCTTGCTAGTTATCCTTTTGTCTAATAATTATAGTCTATGATAACATGGCCGGTATCAAGTAACCGTTGTGTTTTGTGAGACTTGATTTTACCTTAGGTACGTGTAATTTAATGCCAACTTTTATTGTTTCTTGGGTTTCTTCTAAATTAAAGCCAATAATTTAATTAAAACAAACCCTTTTGCGATACAAAAGTATTTTTTAGGAAAATGGTCTACTTTTAACAATATTGTCTATAAGTACTTTCTTTAAGACAAACATTTTAGACTCTTGCAAATAAACTTCCACTTTTACCTACTACTGCCGTTACAATGGTAGGACATACAATTTTGTAAAAAAGAAGTGCTAGTTCCTAAAATTGAACGTCTGGTTCCCGTTAGTCGATTAAGTTTTTTGTCTAGAAGGATCGAAGTGTTTTTATACTGATACTAGACGTGACGGCATGCTTTAAGATTTTGTTGTGGAATCCTTTTACCTATTTTACGTTTGGTACCTCTACTGAGAACATTTTTAATGTAATTAATAGACAATGCTGGACAATTCACACAGCATTGCAGCACGTGCAGTCATAAGCAGAGCTTGTGTTATGAGTACTAAATAACTGACACACATAAATAACACAATACCTAAATCGTGAGATATTTTTATTATCCTTACATAGAAAATGACCAGAAGACCCTGAACAGTTATTCGCAGATCGTACAAACATTTGTCCCGAGGCGGAAATCGAACTTACTACCTTAAAAAACATTTATTTTTGATGATCAAGATTTTTAAAATACCTTACCTAAACTTGAGTTGAATCGGGCTTATTTCAAAGCCAGAATTTTTTCTCATGGACTCGTCTGTGTTCAGTTCAGTCTACTTTATCTTGACCAAAGAAGGGTTCCTTACTGAACCTTACAAAACACCAGTCATGATCCTCTGGAATAGTCAGACGGATGCGAGAAATAATTGAATTTTAGGTATGAACAGATTACTTTCAAATGTGAGGAGGCGTGAGTAGTTTAGTACCTTTAAGAATTCGGTCTAAGAAATGAGAAAAAGCGGTGAATTATGTGCGAGAACCAAGTCTACTCTTAGATAAACTTTTAGAGAAAAGAAAAAAATTGGAATAAAAACAGGATTTTTTGATTTAGCGATTTTTTTTACGCGGCTCACTTGTTCGAAACTCAGAAAATACATTTGAACTCTTTTTGATAGCTTTGTTCGAGAAAAGTTTAATATTATTTATTTCTTAATTGCATAAACCACGTAACTACAAATCCATGTACTTAAAACCTGCTTTTCTGTATATATAATCGAATATAATCAGTCAAATTCAATTAGCAAAAAGTTCCTACTTTACACCCACCAAGAATCGCTACTAGGTAGAGCCATCATCATACTCCAACGCACGTGCCATAAAACCTTACATTTTAATAACTGCTCATAATTAGTAACTTTACTATAACTATAACTATAAATAAACCTATTTCGTCTTAAGGATAAGTTTTAGTTAACAGTTTAATAAAAATTTAAAATTAAAATTAAAATATACAAAGAAAGATCATTTGTTGGTTGCTGTATAAAATTTGTCTTGTCTAAGTGCTTATTTTGTAAGCCTAAAGAAATAAAGTTATTGACTTTTTGTACAATTGGTTGTTGTACAATTCCCCAGTTGGGGCATATATATCTGATCCATGGTGTTATAACCTCTTGATTACTGGTAGGTACTTGGATACTAGCAGTTTTTCAGAAAAACGATTATCAAACTACACAGTAAAACGTAGGTAGAGTCTACTATTGACAATGGAAATCATAATCCTAAAACAGGTGCCCTAAATGTGCCCTAGCTCTTAGAATTGGTGCTCGAAATGGGAATACTTCAGATTAAAGCACCGTTGAAAAAAGATAGAAAGGCCTGTTTGATGCATAAAATCAGTGGCTTGTCGTTCACACTTTATTAGTGCGATAGAAAGCGTGCAAGGCAAGTGTCAAGTGAGTAAAAGAGAGGCATAATTTTAACTCCACAGTAGTGTGAGCGGGATGAGAACTTTCAAATTTCTAGAATTTAAAATTTCCAATTATAAATTGGAAATGTATGACTCAAAACAACCACTGAAAATGAATACTCACATTTTAGTGGTTGTTTTGAATCAGCCTACTTAATTTATCTATGTTTTAATTCTTTTTCATCGCCTTTCCCTAAAAAGCTTAAAATTATAATTCACTAACCCTTTTATTAGGTAATAGCTTAGGTACTCAATTATTTGAAAATATCGTTGAACAGGATGACGGAAGATGGAAGAACAAGGCGTTTGAAAAGCATTATTATTTGTTTGTCATTATTAAATTTAGGTTAAGATAGGACAGGCATACTTTGTACAGTAAAATTCAATAGTATATAATAAATTTGATTATAAGAAGCTTCTACCATAGAAATCTGCCTCCATAAAGGTAGATCTTGATCGGTGGAGGCATAGAGTTACTATAGTACTAGCCATACTATAATAACTCTATGGATGAAGGTGTCGAGGTAATTCTCGACACCACTCAGTGCGCATGCGCACCATGAGTGTCATGCGTCACAGAGAGCCACTATTGTGAAATCGATTAGACAAGGAAATCTGTCGAGTTACCGTGACATGATAGTGCATTGGTTTTATAACTATTTTGGCTTTTGCTTTTGCTTTTTAAACGCTTAAATTTGTACTATATGAACTATAATAACGCATTCCTCGTCGAGCCTTGGCGATGCAGACATAGGGGAGCACCGCGCCACCTCCTGAATCGGGCATGTGCGTCGCCATGAAAGTGTTCGTTTCAAGACAAGTAAGGCGAAATAATAAGGCAAATTTTAAGCCTTACGTGTTTCTTCTTCATAAAGCGCATTATCCTAAAAGCATCTTCTTGTCTTTCAAATTTAAAAAAATATCTAGGAGTGTCTGTGTGTGTGTGTCTAGGAGTGTGATCTAATGCAAAAGTAACGCATGGCGCGTTACGTTTGCATCACAAACGCCTTAAAAAACCTTAATTTGATTTTTTCTGCAAAAACGTGACAATGTTTCGCTAAAAGGAAAAAATCATTTTTCTTGTTCTCCCTTTTTTCTCCAGACAATGAGAGTTTTTGAGGGCTGATAATGGTGTTGGAACAAGCCTTGGGCCTTTTAAAAATGCTTAATGTAGCTGTAATTTTCTTCGAATGTAGGTTCTTTTTGTAAGCAAGAAAACTTATTGTGTTCTGATTTTTAAATTTAAATGAAAAATTACGAAAGTAAATAAAAATACAACTAGAGCAGGACAATAAAAAATGGCTGACGGACCGCTTAAAGGGAGTAAATGTAAAAATTTTAAACGATTCCCACGTTCAATAAAATTTAAATTTACTATGACTCCAATGGTCCATCAAACCGCCAGATACCGAGCATTTATCGAGGACCCATTTGCATCGTAAAAGGTTATAACACCCTTTTCCCAGTCCAGTTCGAAAAACAAAATTTATGGTCCAGCTTAAATTTGATCTTGTTTTGAACTTGTTTCCGATTTTTATTGAGTTTCTACGTAAAAATATATGACATTAATACTGAAATACATTGAAATTGCTAAAGGGTTAACAACAAAATGGCATCATCATTATACTATTTTAATATTGTGCACAAAATATCTCTGTAATTTAGTACAAAATATAAAATACCTACGTACGCACCTATAAAATAAACCTCTACAATATAAAATACATATCTTAATTTAAGTCTAAGATTAAAATCTAATGCCTATGAAACAGAGTGCATGAATCTTTATATTATAATATATATATTCTATGTATAAAAATGAACCCCTATATTTTTTCCTGGTCACGCTATAACTTGAGAACGGTTTTACCGATTTCATTCATTTTTTTTAATGTTTTGTAATACTTCGTTGAATGTTTTTAAAACAATTTTTTATTAAAAAAATAAAGAAAATTGTGCAGAAACTTAGAAAATGTAAGAAAAGTTAACGACCTCCCTTATTATAAACTTTTTTAATGTAACCTTAGCGCGTTATATACTCTTTGCTAAGCAAGTTCGAAATAACTGTCAATTGTCAATTTGAATTGAATGACAGGACAGCGTCTTTCGGGTCAGCTAGTATATAATAAAAAATACTGAAATATTATAATAAAACCAAAATATTTGTAGGTATATTTCGTAGATGCCTCTACGATACGAAAACAGTGTTTGTGCGACCACTGAGTAATTCGCTTCTCTGCTTAAAGCAAACATAGCAAAACTACACATTTATCCTTTTTGATAATTTCTTTGGCGACAATAAAATCGCTGAAACATGAAGTTTTCGTTTTATTAACAAAAAAAAAACAAACAACAACAAAAAGAAAAGAAACAAATAAGGACTAGTATTTACATCTGAAACAATTGAGATAACTTATATTTGTTACGGGGGTTCTGGGTATTTTACTGACATAAAAAAAATATCTATGTAATGCATTGCAATATGTCAGTCATCTAGTATAGTAGTACCCGTATCACAAGCTCTGCCTAGATGATCATGTGTGGATGTTCCAGCATTATTTATTTATTTGACTGCATGCCTACTATTGCAGTTTTTGTTCGAGTTACTAAATATAATACCAACCATGAGTAGGTTAAAGTTACAAAGATAAATCGATTCATTCTCATAAGTAATAACAAACTTCTTCATTCAACTTTACGGCTATCTGGAAGCTATCTGAACCGGTCGGTATTGTTCCTTATCCAAGGTTTTTTGACGCCCGGAGCGAAGTGGAATCCATTAAGATAGGTCAGACGATACGATGTTCTATTTCGAATGGATACCCTTGAGAACTTAGCTTGGATTCCAGACATTTCTGTACGATTGTTTCTGAAATAGAGAGCAGAGAATTTGTAATGTGTTACATCCATACACTAAATGCGAAAGTTTGTGTGAATCTTTGATACCACGTATCTCCGTAACTACATAACCTGTTTAAATATAATTTGGTATGTTAATAGTTTAAATTTGAAAATAACACAAAGGCTAATTTAAATATCAAAAATTAACCTCTGAGGGGGTTAAAAAGGGTGTAAGTTTTCTCTGGAAAATTATAATTTTTTCGTTCGATTCACGCAAAACTTGGTATAAAAAATAATAACGTAAATAATGGACTCGGTAGACTTAATTCACCCAGAGTAAATCACCTGGGTGCATTAAGTCTACCCTGCGTAGCACTTAATGCACCCAGGTGAACTAAGTGCGGCCTTCAATAATGCACCGGGTAGACTTAATTCGCTCTCGCTCGCTTGGTCTGTACCCGGCATACTACGTATGTACAATGACAATGACAAACATAATTGATTACAATGTAACAAAGTTTATCAAACACATCAAATATTACCTATACCCTATTGTGAATTAGCTTCTGTGGTGGTTCGATGTGGTGGCGTTATTTGGACACGGAATATCACAATTTGCGGTTCCGGTGCTGTGCCGGGAGTTGACCACATCATTTCATGATGTGATAAACCAGCGCTTATGTTCCTGGTATTTAAATTAATAAATACGGAATGAATATGTCGGCCGTGAATGAGATAAGGAACTAAAGACTGGGCTGGACATTGTCAATTTTTAATAACACTTACGCTTCGTTTACATTTAATGTTTCTAGAATACTGACCTGTGAAGTAGATTGTTCATGGAGTGAAAGCCATCTATCAAGTGTTATTGTGGTCAAACGAAGGTCTATCGACAACAATAAAAAAACATTTTCAGAGTGACTTTTGGGTAGATTCATATCCTAAAGATATGGATCTACCCAAAAGTCACTCTGTTTTCAGTTTTTTATTATTGTCGATAGAACTTCGTTTGACCACAATCACACTTGATAGATGGTTTCACTCTATGAACATAAAATTTGACTTGTCTATGTGCTTATTTTGTAAGCGTAAAGAAATAAAGTTATTGACTTTTGACTTTTGAACAATCAACTTCCCTGGTCAGTTTGACCACAATCACACTTGATAGAAAGTGACGATGTGGAAGACGGTGTATAAATAAAGTCGTTATACCAATGTGACATCTAATTTAGAGTCAAAAATCCCTTAGCACCAGCGAATACAGGAACTGCCCCCAATAAACTTAATTAGATAGCCATTACAGTTACAATTTCGATAGTATCTTAGCGTAGGTCTGGGTGTTAGGTATTCATTCATCTTAGGGCTGCTATCTTAGTGGCAATGGCTTACTAATGTGAGGAGTCACGCAATACAACTTACTTGACCATTGAACTACTATTACTAGCGTATGGAAACGACACCGCGAACAAGATGTTTGCGCAATGAGTTGTTGCCGGTCGGCAGCAACTCATTTAGTCGCTCGCCTACTCCCATTGCGAACGCATGTAAGCAGAAAAAAATAAAAAATGCCGTCTTGCTAAATCAAATTGTGTAAAAATCCATCCACTGCAAAGAAAAAAGATAGTGGCGAGACTTATCATCGGTAAGTAGACAAAATATCAGTTAAACCGCCCAAAATTAAGTAGATTATTTTCTATTGTCCCTGACATTTTGTTTGAAAATCATAGATGAATGAAAATTGAACCGTACAGATGGGATACTAAGTACCTACTAAGGGTTGGTGAATACGTAAGTACCTAAACTACTGAGGTTTAACTGATATTTGGGAGGTTTACCTTTGTTTTATTCCAGGCCTAGAACTGTATGCTAAATTTAGCTCCGTTGTGTAGTTTTGACGTGAAAAGGTAACAAACATCCATCCATCCAACTTAAAATTATGTCTAGTAGCCCATTTCAATTTACTTTATTATGTTCCCGTAGGTACACAATTAAGCAGGCAGAATATAAACCAAGTGTCGTATGACGGTGACATCAAATCTTTGACTCACTAACCGCTCCCCGCGCGCCTCGCACTGCCGCGCTTGCAACCGCGATGTGTGTCCGCGCTGTCTGTTCTATACTCTAGTAATAATAGTTCAATGTACTTAACCGCTTTGAAAGCTGTCGTAAACTATTTTAAACTATCTACTGTGGGGAGTTGAGATTCAGGTATAGGTTGATATTTGAAGTTTATTTTATGCTACCTATTTTCCACAAAGAACTTTGCAGTGGTATGTTCAGAAATATTACTTGAGAAGGTAACCTACGGTTACGATGAGAAGCTCTGTGGTTACGATATAGATTGACCAAGCACTACAATAGAATATTTATGAAAATTCATTATTAATATTCAAACATTACGTAGAAGACTTTGTAAGAAATGTTATTGTGACTAAAACGACTGTCACTCAAGCTATTACCAAGCATAATATTTCATTGCACTCAAGGTAATGTTTCAAATTTAGTTTTTTATAACTATTCCGAATTTACTGGACAGTGTTTGTTATATTTCCGTTCTGCGGGGAACTTAAATACCTTGTCTGTAAGATTGTTTACTGCATGTCTACTCTTTAGGTAGTGATACCGAAAGTGTTCAAGTTGTAACTAATCATAACAAAATTCCCGGACCCGAATTCCTGCTTATCGCTTTAATTTGACAATGGAATCATCGCAAAATCGTCCATAGATGAAAGAAACTCTAGATAGTGCATGCGGAGAGATTGATAGAATGGTTTCAAGCTTGACACTTTTGACACGCGTCCATCCATCTGTAGCTAGTTTCATCAAAGGTAAAATGCCAAATGTGTCCATTTGTGACATTTCCTTATAGGTGAAGAATTTAGTGAAATTTGGGCTCAGTATAGTATTATTATTCAAAGCTTCCATTAAAAGTACCTACGTACACATAAAACATCAACACAAGCTACTAAACATGTGTTTATTATTAGTGCCATACCAATAGCTGTAGACAGTATGCCTTTGTGTAGGAGCGGTGAAAGAGCCCTAATGAAGTAAATTTATGGTAAGGCTCATAATGAGGCCCGTGCTCGCCTATACGGAATACATGCATAAATGTACCGAGATTTACATACAATCCTTGATAAAGATGTCATTTTTGTAGTTATGCGCAGATAAAAGTGACCTGCCGCTGGCTTATAATAAAACTTAACAATTTTTCTCTTTATCCTAAAAATCCGTGGAGTCTCCAGAAGGATCTCTCCATTGCTTGAGTTTCGAGCAGTCAGCATTGAGCTGAACATAATTCGATAACGTTTGTTTATTAATATTTTGGACAGATATAATACTAAATATTTAAGTCACAGACAGGGACGAGTGAAATTTTACTCGTCCCTGGTCACAGATTGTAATTTTTTTTAAGCATTCTATTACAATTAGCCCATTATGATTCTCCATTCATTTGCTTATTCTCAATGAGATAATACAAACATTGTAGCTTTAAATATGCTTCTTGACTACACTCCATTGTCTCAAGAGGTCAGTTGAGTCCCGTCTAGTAAATCCATGCTAATGTTTCGTTATTTTTGTATAGCATTGCTGGCTATCTCTGAAACCCTTACAGCCCAACATAACACAGATACAGGATTAGATACTTTGGACCTTAAGAAGGAGGATCTAGAGACGATTTTTCTATTAAGGCAGTGAAAAGAAATGTCTTTTTAGTAGAGATAGCCGGGTATTTAGACCCATCATGGTCTTAAGTCGCCGTGGGCGGTATTACTGGACACGCAACGTGAAAAGATCTTAGTGCTTTACCGAAGTGATATTGTGTGGATAGCGGAAACGTTTTCCGAAGTCATAATTGTATTCATGTATCGTTTAATACGCTGTGGGAACTGGGGACCCCTTGAGGTTCTCGGGAGTTATAGCAAGCTTCTGCTGATGGTGCCGACGTAAATTGCGGGATTTATTTCGCTATATATTAAGAATGAATCACAGTTATAAATGCGAAAGTCTGGATCGATTGATTGATGGATGGATGGATGTATGAAAGTTTGTTACTTCTTCACGCCAGAACTTCTGAGTGGATAGGGCTGCAATTTAATAAGAACATAGGTCTAGACCTGAAATAAAACATATTTTTTTCTCATAGATCAGTTTCTATGGAATAGAAATAACCATTGAACGTTTCCATAGAAACGACTCTACTAATATACTGAATATACTGACCATCTGGTTAGCTATTGGTAGTAAAAATTCTATGCGGTAAGCAACTTAATAGTTATTTGTTATACAAGAGTGCAAAGTTGCTTTTTAACCGCGTGCTCAATTTTGATGACCGAGCAAGCGAAGGATTCTAAAATTGAATCACTAGCGAAGTGAGTGATTCAAAAATTAGAATCCTGAGCGTTAGCGAGGGAATCAAAAGAGCACGAGGTAAAAAATCTTTGCACTCGAGTGCAACGCAACTTTTTGAGTGGGATGAGGGGATGAAAAAATCTTTGACCCATTTCCGCAACTCGTGTTAGCGTTACGACACTCGTTTAATTGGTACCAGTAACTCTACATTATAAGACGTTAACAAAGATGTAGGAAAACAAAGAGCTCTTAGCTAAAAACTAAAACTGTGCTTAGTTGCATCCTAAATAGCCTACCGTTTTTTATGTTGGGCTGGTAGTTGTGTCTTTAATAAAACTTAGTGTGAAAGTAACTCATTTTACCTGCATTGTTCTCAAACAAGAAGGAAAATGAACGGGACTAAAATATTTTAAAATAACATAAACACCGTTGAGCTTTATGAACAGAAAAACAGAAATACCTTCCTACAATGATTAGCGGAAAGCTAAATTAAACGCCCAAGAACCTTTTGTTTAAGGGCTATGTTTATTACCAAAAAGTGGTAGCTTTGTTTAGTACTTTGGTACCTCTCGCTTAGCTTTTACTTAATTATCTAAACTGGAAAGCCCGTGTGGGAGTGCTTTGCTGCTACTTAAGTCATGCTTCATGGTAGCAAAGGCCAATGATAATAATGATGAATAGTTAAGCTGGCGTTGGGGTATTTTGTAATTGACCAGAGGAAGACCAGTAGGGTGTGTTTTACCCTATTTGGTGCGTGAGGCTTTATGGGGGAGGGCGTCGAGCCAAATATCATCCCATCTCACGAGGGGTAGAAAAAATTTGAGACGGGGGATCTCGGTAAATAGCACCTTTTTTTTCAGTTAAGCAGATCCTACCTAACTTTGTTTGTTTGTTGTTGGCGCGAAACTCAAATTTGTAGTACAAAATAATTTACGATTTGCGGTAAAATACTTTTCCGTTAGTTTTATTTCTTGTAGAACGCAAAAAAACCATCAAACTTTGAATGTTTATTCAACACGAAATGTACTATCTTAATTCTTTGTTCTATTTTGATTTTTGATTACTTAAATTATTTCCCTAGGTTAAAATGTTCACGTTTGTAAAATCTCACGTGAGATTAGGGGAGGAAGGAGGTCGAGCTAAAACTCACGACATCTCACCTAGGGGAGAGGTCGAAAAACCGACAAAATCATCTAATTTATGGATGCCTCATAAAGGTCACAGACAATATAATAGTAGGCGAACAGTTTTCGGCTATCGGAAATAGTAGATAAAGAAATAAATTCTAAATAAAATACTTCTCAAAGGTTACTTAAAAATCACGCTATAAATTACATAAAACAATATTTTAATTACTTCTACCAAAAGCACTGCGGCGAGTTTCACTTCAATCCACATCTCTCACAAAAGGTAATAATTAACTAGCAGAAGTGAAACTCATAAAGTCACTCGAACTCCGTTTTAAATGGAAGCACCGTTAGCTGTCAACATACAAACAGATATAGGCCAACAAATCTCGATGCTCTTATCTGATGTAGGAGCGGAGCTAATGGGTGTATGAGGCGGTTTTAACGTCCTTTTGTTCGGGGAATTAGATGGTTTTTTTTAAATTATAAGTAACTGTACAATGAGGGGTTTTCGTTTTGCATTAAAAAAAAAAGCTAGTTCTAAATATCTCGATAGATGGCAGTGCGTCAACTGGTGACTAAGGTATGTCTATGTCATCCATAAAAATTCAAGGGTTTGCTCCACTGTCTTGTCACTCCTCATAGTGACATTTCTTTGTTTATTTGCAGCATTTGAAAAAACAAGTTTGTTCGCCAGTTTTTTCATTGTTTATACCTCGGTATATACATAAACAATGAAAAAACTGGCACGATGGTCGAGACAGAGAAACATTCATTCTATCTGATTTCTTCTCAGGCTACAAGCATATTTTTATCTCTCTGGTGTGAATGAGATGGGTATATTCACTACCTCTAGTGCTTTGTTCCTTTAAGCGATCGACCGATTATCATTTTGACGTTTTCTTTCATGTGACATTAACATACCATAGTAACCAGTTGAAGCCCTGCCATCTATCGAGATACATGGAACTAATTTTTTTCTTTTTAAAAATGCAAAACGAAAACCTCTCATTATCAGAGTATAAAAAACGCAAGTAGGTACTGAAATTTAGAGGGAACTCACATAACCTTCAAATCATTTCTTAACCTGATAAAAGTGGGAAAATTGATCGAACCCGTTTCGACTTACCTATACTTTTGATGACGAAGACTTACCTGCAGATGACAGATTTTACTGTAAAGACTATCGTAATATGATGAATTAATTTAGGCGGGATAAGTTAAACCTTATTTGTGTTGGAAGATGGTTCGTAACTGACCCGCTACATTCGTGATGAAGGTTATAAATTATATTCCTGTTTTTCGTTGTCCACCACCTAGATATTCACCACTGCGGTGCAATGGCGAGCACTGGGATTTGTTGAAAAACACCGGATGTTCACCTGTGGCGAACATAGACACGAATTACACTTGTATCGTTAAGGGTGCAACGTATATGATAAACCTAGAAGTCACGTTTGCTACGTAATGTCAGGCGGCTTGTTAAGTGCCTAAAACCGTCTAGTCTACCAGCTACCAGCCAGCGCCAGCGTCCAGCGCCAGCGTCTGGTGAATTGCCCATACAACCGAAATACCAAAATAATTTGTAATTCGAACATATTTCCACCATGTTATGGTATGCTTTGTATTCGAATAGAATTTACCTAGGTCGGTTTATTGCCAAGCGCGCATAGTATACATGTACATCAAATAATATAGCAAATATATCAAAACGCATAGTAAATATATCAAAAAGATTCAAGTGTAAAAGTTTCACTCGCTATCGGCATAAAAAGAAGCGGGAAAGAAAGTGGCACTCACAAAGGCCTTTACAAAGAGGTCATTCCAGCCCCAAGCGATAGAATGATTGCTGACAAAAATCTCTAGCAAACATGACGAGTAAACAAGACTGCTGATATTGAAATCGGGACTTTCATAGGATAGTTGGGGTAACTTGTTCAATCTGTTGTTTTGGCTGTTTGGATTGGAGACAAAATTATCTTCAAAGAAGATCTTGAAAGGATAAAGTGTCTGTCTATATCTTTGAAGAAGGAGATTGAAAATTGTGTTCCAATAAATATTGGAACAGACAAAATGGTCTTCCATCTAAAAGATAATTCTTATAAATTTATAAAAAAGCGCTGTATTAACTAAGTTTAAGCTGTGACTTTTTAATAACTCTTAAAACATGGTGATTTTCTGTAGTAAAGTTTATATTGATCCAGCTGATTTTTTGTTTAGACTGTGGGACGGTCGAAAATGGAAAAACATTTTTCAGCTCTATTGAAAGATTATGTCGTCAAAAATAGGTATGATTATTATCAAGTCCGGAGCTTTTTAGAAAATGTAATAAATCAACAGAAAATCATAGGAAATCCGTAGGCTATTATATAAAAGCATCCTAAAAATATGCTCACTTTTTCCTTGAAGAAATTCATAACGAATTCATCTGACAGAGAAGCAAACTTTTCGGAATTCACAAGTTGAAGTGTCAGTGGGCCGGTCACGTCCCCCGCAAATCTGACAGCCACTGGGGTAAACGTGTTTTTATTGGAGACTGCGACTCGGCAAACCTAGTGTAGGATGCCCTCCAGTCAGGTGGGATGACGACCTTCGAAAGACTGCCGGCAGATGCTGGATGCGTCAAGCTGCAGATAGGCTGCTATGGCGCTCATTATGTACAGCTGTGGCCAAGTATAGGATGATGAAATGATGATGATAAGGATAATTATAAACAAGATAAAGTTAAAAACTACAACCCGACTACGTGAAAGTTATAAAAGTTTGAAACATTTACATTGACAAAATATAATGACGTATCGGTCATATTTGATAGGCATAGAGTTGAAAATGAAAATAGGTCGTAGGTATTGTAATTTTTCTCTATGGGGCCTGCAGCCTGCGGCTACCTAAACTTTAATACGCGTTTTGAAGGCTTATTCGGGGTCGGAGCCCTAAATCCTATAGCCTATAACCATCGGGGTATTGAGACGAATCAATCGATACATAATTTGTTGAAATCGAACCAGTAGTTTCAGCGCTACGTGGGAACAAAGAAATCGGCCACATACATACAAACATACAAACATAGGGTGCTAACCTCATAACCCTCCCCTGTTGGTAGTCGGGTAAAAAAACAATTAGCTCCCACGAATATGGCAGATAGGTATGTTACATATTTGTCGTTAACATGTGAGGCCTCATCAATGAGTTATGAATATTCTATCAAGTTTTTACGACCGATAAATACCATAAAGTTTTATTTTAGGATTAGCGTGTCAGACAAACTGTTGATTTCAATTTCCTTATTAATTTACAATCCCGCCATATCATGCAAATCACACGATCATTCAAACGAATACATCAAATAAAGTTTACATTTCTATGGACGAGGATTACGCTTGTTTTGAACGAACTTTAGGCCCCATCAGCATTTAGTGTGACTAATTAATTTAGAAGAGTTTTTGATAAATTATTTATTTATGCAAAACTTGAAATCGGACACAGACTTTGTGAGGAGTTTGAATGATGAATTCGAGAGACGGGTCTTTGACAACTTGAATAGCTACTCAAGATTCAAGAAAATATAATTGGTGGTTTTAATTTCGAAACTGACGCCGGTCATTATACGTAAACTCATGTTGTTGAGCAAGTAATTGAAATTCCTAGTTCATCTATTTGTTTATTTGAGTCGTACTTATATAACTAAACTCGGACAACTGTCAAATTTGACAAAAATGACTTATTGACATGGCCGTTTGGGGAATTTAAATTCAGGCTGTTATTATCTAATCAGGAGACAAGTACTATGTTATTATTTATATTTTACAGCAATTATCTTATTTTAAATGAGATTGCAAATTATTTGCAAAACAGACTTAAACGTTATTAATTTTCCAACATTTTTGAAAAAGTCCGATTGCCGGTTTGAAACTAGTCTACTCATGTGATCGAAATTGCTTGTCTACCCATGCAATATGCAATGCATGCAATGACTTAGCCAAGGGGGTCTTGCCAGGCGTCACGTCGTCTTGATGTCTACCTAATTTGCTTCGACTGCATGCCAATGTGCAGACAACGCGTCCATATTGCAATTTAGGAAATGCCTAAGATCAGCTATTTGCTAATCTTGTAAGGCACAAAATGTGGTCTGGCTCATTTCCTGCCATAGAATGTGGTAGCATATATCGACTAATATAATTGTAGCGATTTATCCAGGTAAATATCTCTTGAGCCGAGCCACGGGCAGGTAAGTTTATATATCACTTAAACACGTGCTTAACACTTATGTATTTTTATTTTGCCTATCAAAATATGTTTAGTTTCATGTCAATATTTGTATTTAACTAACTATGCTTAAAATTTGAAAATCGCGCCAACCCGCGTCGAACCAGGTTGGCGCGATATTCAAATCTTCTTGTGGTTTTCAATTCCTTCTGCGTTCCACAACCCAATATACATAATATGTTTAAATCGAAAAGATATATTTAACTTCAGGTTTTTACTTACCGATATAATAACCAATGCCCGATTAAACATTCTTTGACACCTCTGTGATGCAGCGGGCGATATCCACCAGCGACGAAATGAAATGCAGACAAAATGAAAACGACTGCGGGTTCGATTCCCGCCTCAAGAAAGACGTTTGTTCTGCCGGGTGCTTTCTATGTGTTCCAGCACTGTACATTAGTACAATGCAAGAGATAAAAAGTAAAGGTAAATATTAGTTAGGTATTATATTGATAGGTATTTACCTACCGAATATCCACACGTGCTTAAATAAAACAAGATAACGTTAATTCGATCAAACACTTACACTAAGATCTAGAAGGATATTTCTTGGAACAGACAAGTAATAACAATCTAATTCCATTCAACAAGAGCGATAGCATCGAAGCCGTAACGATGTGAGGTCGATAAGGTAATAACACTGAATATTATCATTAAAGCTACTGAGTGTTGAAGATCACAGCTGAGATAAGTACAGCTCGCTAGCTCGTTGGGTAAAAGATATTTAGTACTGATAATTAGTATTGTTTTATAAATGGAAAACTGTGGAAAATAGTCTCGTTTGCTACTTTTGTCGTTGAAAAAGTTGAAAAAGTCGAATTTACCTAATGGAATTACACTTCTCCCGGATAAAGATTTAACCTTTTTTTCTGATAACTACATGTAATATGTACCTACTTATTTAAAAAAATATTTGAAATATTTCATTTATATATAGTAGGTACTTAATTGTCAAACGGCAATCGTAGTGTAGGACGCCCTCTGACAAGGTGGGATGACGATTTGCGAAAGACTGCTGGCAGATGCTTGGCTTGATGCGGCGAGCTGAAGACGGGGCGCTAAGGCACTCATTAGGGGAGGCCTATGTCCAGCAGTGGACTAATATAGGCTGATGATGATGATGATGACTTAATTGTGTTTATTATTACATTATCCTGTCATTCGTTTCTTCGTTTTTTTTTTCGAGTGATAGGTATATTTAAAAAAAAAATCTTTCTTGCTTTATTCATCTGAAAATTCTTTTTCAAACACCTAACCTATCTGCTTAACAACTCCCTGGATACATTTCTCGTCCGAGTCAGTTTGCAAACCCTCACTCACGACGAAACGATTTTCAAGTATTCCACCGCCATTTCCTTATTGCTGGAGCAACTGGAATGGATTCCCAGGGTGGTGTGTTCCGATCCTTATTTGGAGCAATTACAATGGGAAATTATACTGGAGGTAATAAAACAACACAGCCCTATTTTCAGCTTTCAAATAGAAAGCATGGGAAATTACGTAAGAAAACTGTTGTTTTTACGGAAATCTTTTGATTTGGTAACAAACAAAATAATTACTAATAATTTTTTTTTTGTCAACGAAGAAATGAATTTTGTTGTTAACAAAAAAAATTAAATCGAATAATAGAAACAAAGTAGAACTAGTATTTATAATTGAAGTAATAGAGCTAACTGCAGACTGTTGCAATCAATCCATCATCATCATGGGGTATAAATTACTGATGATCAGAAAAAACGAAACCTTCTCAACGTAAATAATTTATGTCACTTTTCTGGTACAATCAGCACGTCAAAATGGGATCCCTATCTAATCTCCTAGTTAAACCATGAGATAGTTTCTTACTCGTACCAAGATATCTCAGATCCAATTTATCATACAGGTTACGCACCTTTCTAGGCTAGTTTGATAGAGCAGAGAGATTTTCGTCGAAAGTAGTACCGTTGAAAACAATTTTACGGTTTCTTTCACTTTTGCCATGAAATTGCGGTGAATTACCGAAGTAGAGTTAGTCACAGGTCGTTTATCGGTTACGCACCAATTGTTTCAATGAGAATATCCATATCAAAGAATGTGTCACTTTTACATACATAATAATTACTATTTATAAAAATGTTTATGTATAAATATGTATTTAGATATGTTGTATCCTTAAAATAATTTTGATTTTATTTTTATTTCATATCTAATCTTAAGTGACTACTGTAATTGGTTAGTTTTAATCGTGTTAGTTACTCAATAAATAAATAATAATAAATAAAATTTTACTTGTCTAAGTGCTTATTTTGTAAGCCTAAAGAAATAAAGTTATTGAATATTGATTTTTTTTTATTTTGACATGGGAGACATGGATGAAGGCGGCTCAGGACCGCTATTCATGGCATCGTTTGAGTAAGGCCATAATCATCTGTGGACGTGCACACTGCACAGGCTGATGGTGTAAAACAAAGAAATCAAGATAATTGTTGAGCCAGCGTGTTTTACCTCTTTGATTGACGTGTTTGGGTTAGACGTGGTAAGCCTTACCCAAACACGTCAATAGTACTTAGGTACTTGACAACACGTCGAACACGTCGCTCATAGATCGCAGGGAAAATCTTAAATTCAGGGCAGTACCGAGTGAAATGTTCCCGTGTGTTCCTAGTTTTCTTAAAGCAAGTCATTTCTATGACTAAGCTACGTTGGTAGTGCTCTATCTTCTTACTTTTATAACATCAATGCTGCAAATGTGACTGCAAAAGCAACAAATCAATCAAAATCATTCAAAAACTATCATCAAGTTTATAAGAAACGATTGTAATGTTGTCATTCTACGAAAATTAGTTCCTCTCGATCCTGTAGGGGCGCTACAAGGCGCTATATGTTCCTATATAGGAAAGACTCGAATACGATGAAAGTATACGTAAGATAATGCGCACAGCCCATAATAAATACTCAGATGTTCAGACCACATCGAGGTGTGTGCTGATTTTAATTTGAAATAGTCAATAAATCAACAAGTTACCTATATTACAACATAGATGAGTAATAAAACCGGCCAAGTGCGAGTCAGAATCGTGCACGAAGGGTTCCGTACTATTACCTATAAAAACGGCAAAAAATCCACGTTTGTTGTATGGAAGCCCCCATTAAATATTTGTTTTATTTTAATTTCATTATTTATTTTTAAAGTTAATATAAATAACTACATATTCTGTGAATATTTCAAGCGTCTACCTGTTGCCGTTATGAATATCGAGCAAAAACGAGCCAAAAAATTTCGTTTATTGTATGGGAACCCCCTTAAATATTTATTTTATTCTGTTTTTTAGTATTTGTTGTTATAGCGGCAACAGAAATACGTCATCTTTGAACATTTCAACTGTCTAACTATGAACCCTAAAAACTGACAGCTTTTCCTCACTCGCATACACACTCAAAAGCTATAATGGTCTGCTGCTTTTCCTCTATGGATTGGTAATCATTTACCGATAATTAGTGGGTAATTAAATCGACTTTGTGCATCAAATACCCGATTAATTTTCAATTCTATTCCTATAAAGTCGAAGATCAATTTTGATTGATAGATCCAGCTTACTCACCTAACTGGGTTCAATATTGATTGATGAATTTTGTATTATGCAATATTTGATATAGCTATACCACTTGGGGTGTGGACAAGCATGTATAATTTCATTTAACTATGATATATTGCTGGCAAACGAACTGTGATTTAATCACATAGACACTGGCTACCTACATCGTAAACCATGTCTAGTCTGGTACCTACCATTACCACGACACCAATATTATTAAATACGAAAGTTTGGATGTATGTATGGATGGGATGGATGGATGTATGTATGTTTGTTACTTAGTAGGATTTTGAATAACACACATGTTAATTTATATAAATATACTACTAATTACTATAGGCTTTATTTAATAATATAATTTTAATACTATAAATCAGTTTCCGTGGGACAGAAATTAAATCAAAACGTGTGAAGCCGCGTGAAAAAATTACGATACTTTTATACAAAAAATTTCAAAACGTATTCCTAGTAAGATGCATAATCTATGCATTTGAGAGGAATAAGTCAAACAATCAAGAAAATCTGATTCAAAATTCCCTGGCCATTCCAAAAATCGAGTCTTCTCGATTCATACCTTCTTATCGAGTAATACTTAATTCTAGTAAGAACTTTAAAGTTATTAATAAGTCCTTGCATTCTGAATAAATTTTATAGCACGAATCTTATATAACTTCTTAGAACTTTCTAGCAAACAACTCTTAACAAGAAAGGTTTGGGATCGAATTCCCTTTTCAACTTCAACCAGCAAACTTTTGGAGACCCAAGAAAAATGTCACAAAAATTATGCGTCCGTGCTCTACATCTACTGGTTTGTGACTATAGGTACCTAGGACTACAGGTACCTGGACTAGATAGGGAGTGATTTGGACGCGCCAAATCACTCCCTATCTTTAAAAAACTGGCGGGTTCGAATCCCGCCGAAACCGTTAATTTTTGGGACTTATTTCATTTTTTTAAAAACTGCTTCATCAGCATTACCTATCGTTACAAAGTTAGCAACTTATCTTTATGTTCGTATTAGTTTATATTGTAGTAAGTAAGTGTTGTATGTGTTTTTTCAAGTGCCAACCACCATGTCTTACATGTCATGTCCAGTCCATCCCAAGGTCGCCTGGAAGAGATCGCTCATAGCAATAAGGCCGCCTTTGTACTTCTTCTCGTAACAATTATTTCTGTACTGTTTTCCGTGTTTGTGTGGTACTATAAAGCATTGTCTATCTATCTATCTACTTAGATCATCAATAAATTTCTAGATACGGGTTGGATCTTACTATAATAAGGACCATTGGAGTAACAGACACTGTAGAAGCAGCCTCAACGAAAAACAATCAAGAAGGCAAGATTTATGAGATATGCAGGGTAAGTTTTTTTTTTCATGGCCACTTAGGGTAATTCTGAAACCGTGGGAGTTATCGAAACGCCACGTCAGGAGAAAAGTGCTCGATTTTGAAAAAAAATAATAATTTCTACATTCAAAAATGTCAAAAAACAGGAAAATATACTTTTTTGTAAAAAGAAATCTTTATAGGTTTCTTTGTTCGCTAAAAAAATTTGAGCACTTAACTCCTTACATGATTTTTCGATAACTCTCACTTTTTCAGGCTTCCCTCAGTGACCCTATAAAAAAACACAGTGTGTATAAATTCTAGGTCTAGGTGCGGACAACGCTGTAAACTAACATAAACATACGTTAACCCCACTTGTGAGGTAACTCACTGTAACCCCACAAGTTGGGTATACTGTATTACGGGTGAAATCGAAGGTACCCACTAGTGTTACCTGTATGTAGGTAATACGGTTACAAAACCATCAATGTAAATATTATGTTGCTACAGGCGACAGCAAAGATTTCGGCTATAGTGTTTGAGATAAATATTGTATGGTCTGGGGCCAAACGCCTTTTAGTTTGTTTTAGATCTTGAATGTCAAGACTTACGTAATAAAACCACAGGTTATGCTTGGATTAAACTATGGTTGTTACTTGGTTACGCACGCACGGCGGCGTGTTTGGTCGCCGAGCGAATCATGCGAATGAAACTGCTTACTGCTCATCCGATACGCGAGTGCGACAGAATATTGACGTAAGATAGCATTTCCATCAGGTGAGATTGTGGTCAAACTTAGGCCTATTGATTATGAAAAAAAACCGGCCAAATGCGAGTCGGACTCGCGCACGAAGGGTTCCGTACCATCTATAAAAACGGCAAAAAATCACGTTTGTTGTATGGGAGCCCCCTTAAACATTTATTTTATTCTGTTTTTTAGTATTTGTATATATGTATAGCGGCAACAGAAATACATCATCTGTGAAAATTTCAACTGTCTAACTATCACGGTTCACGAGATACAGCCTGGTGGCAGACGGACAGACGGACAGCGAAGTCTTAGTAATAGGGTCCCGTTTTTACCCTTTGGTTACGGAACCCTAAAAATTAAATAAGTTCCCGAAAATTTTCGATTTCGGCAGGACTGGAACCTGCGTCTCAGCCTCATACGGATATGCTCTAACTAACTAAGCCACGAAATGCTTAGTGGGATCGTCGAAAATCTTTGGAGCCTTTTACTACTCTATTAGAGATTACCCAGAGTGCGAAGGATTACGCACTACATATAATACATAAAACGAAAGATAGTAGTCCAAAACAGAGTTCAAACAGTGATTTTAGATTTTCGACCTCAATCTCACCTAGTAAAATAAAATAAATAAATAAATAATGCTGGACAATTCACACAGCATTATCTAGCCCCGAGCTAAGCAGAGCTTGTGTTATGGGCACTAGATAATTGATATACATAATTTAATACAATACATAGATAATTTTTACCCGACTACCAACAGGGGAGGGTTATGAGGTTAGCACCCTATGTTTGTATGTTTGTATGTTTGTATGTATGTGGCCAATTTCTTTGTTCCCACGTAGCGCTGAAACTACTGGTTCGATTTCAACAAATTATGTATCGATTGATTCGTCTCAATACCCCGATGGTAATAGGCTATAGGATTTAGGGCTCCGACCCCGAATAAGCCTTCAAAACGCGTATTAAATTTTAGGTAGCCGCAGGCTGCAGGCCCCATAGAGAAAAATTACAATACCTACGACCTATTTTCATTTTCAACTCTATGCCTATCAAATATGACCGATACGTCATTCTATTTTGTCAATGTAAATGTTTCATACTTTTATAACTTTCACGTAGTCGGGTTGTAGTTTTTAACTTTATCTTGTTTGAAAGCTAGATAGTTCACCTAGCTAAGAAAATTAAAAAAAAATACAATTTTACTTTTATCGAAGAGTGTAAGTGACATAATAATGGGCGTGTGTGTAGTGTTCTTAGTTATTAACGAGTGCGTGGCTAAGAGTGAAAGCTCAGTGATCACGAGCGTGCCATAAGTGGAGCCTAATCGCAAGGCATCAATATAACTTAACGCCATTTACGTCACATGTCGATTAACTTTGGTAACTGTGCCGACCATACACTGGTCTGTGACCTAATTACTACATTTATTAAATTAATTTAATTTATTAATGCTGGACAAATTCACACAGCATTATCTAGCCCCAAGCTAAGCAGAGCTTGTGTTATGGGTACTAGATAACTGATATACATTACATAGATAGATATTTTTTATTATACATAGAAAACGACCACAAAACCGGAACAAATACCTGCAGATCGTACAAATATTTATCCCAAGGTAGGAATCGAATCCGCATCCTCCTGCGTCGCAGGCGGACCTTCGCCCACCGCGCCACAGAGGTCGTCATAAATCTTAAAAATTTGGCTGTTGTTCAGCCACCGCCTCAAATAAGTAAATAAAATTATGACCTAACATGGAGTTATTTTATCACGTATATATAAAATAATAACAATAATTATAAATAATACTGGAAAATCCACACAGCATCATCTATTAGATGACTGATACACATAATACAATACATAGATATTTTATTTTACGGGTATTAGGTATGGGTTTTACGTAAACGGGTATTTTCTACCAGGAACACCCGGAAAAAATATTTTCAGATCATACAAACATTTGTCCCAAGTTGGGAAACAATCCCGCAACCTCATGCGTCGCAGGTGGACCTTCGCCCACCGCGCCACATAGGTCGTTATCAATATCTGGGTATTAATTTATTTAACAAAAAACCTATTCATAATTTCAATGTCCTTAATACGTGGGCGTTCTAAAGGTTAGTTTTTTTAGCCTTTACAAAATGGAAGAGTTTTTGCGTCTGGCTCATTGTCTGTGCTACCTGACGAAAATGTTAGTGGTCCTAGCTAGAGAGAAACGGAGAACTCTTGATACTTGAGATTCTGACAGGTTTTATCTTGATTAGTAAAACATTTTTGATATTTTAATCATGAGCGACAAGCGTGAGACAGATTTCTTGATTGCAATAAAATGTTAAATTTTATTTTACCTTCCCACTCACATTAGATCAAAGAATGTGAGTATTCAATAAGGTATTCGGGGCAATGCAGCTAGCGTCTTGGGCACGCTTCCGACTGGTATTGCTATGGATCAGTTGAGCTACTTTTAGATTGTTATATTCAAAAATATGGTCTATGAACATTTCCTAACTTCAACATCAAATATTTAAGTAATCTTATGTTATTTATCTAATGATATTATTATTTATTTATGTTATGTAGGAATACATTTATAAGTATTTATATATATATATATATATCTATTTCTTTCAATACTACCTACCTAAACAGTATTTATTTACACGCCAGCGTCTACACTTTTTCGATCACTTCTTGTCCATCCTAAGGTTGCCTGGAAGAGATCGCTCTTAGCGATAAGGCCGCCCATTGTACATTATCTCTACTTGTCTTTGTGTTCTGTTATATTTTAATAATTTGGTGTGCAATAAAGTACATTTGTATTGTATTGTATTGTTTGCAACAGTCTGCAGTTAGCTCCATTGTTTAAATTGTAAATACTAGTTTTAATTTAATTCTATTATTTGATTGTCTTTTCTTTGTTAATAAAGTGTTTAAAAAAAATAAGGTGTATATGTATATGCAATAAATAATAATTATACAGTGGCGTGAAAAGAAGTAAAAATTATGTAAATTGTGTTATGGAATGAATATTATCATCTGTAGAATTCACAATTAATGAACAGTCCATAAATAGTATTCTGTATTTATATTTCTCGCAAGTTATACAAGATGTAACCGGATTGTAAAAGAGAAAATACATTCGTTAAATTCTTGAAATATCAATGCAGAGGTCCATTGTGGAGGACGTAAAAACCCAATAATTAACTAGCCAGGAAATGAATGAAATTCTCAACTGATTAAAGAACGTCCAAAAATTGCAGACACCGTGGTCCAAAACCAATTCCACTACTGGTCAAGTCATATCACTTTACATGACATATAATTCTATATTAGTCTATTTGGGAACGCCTATTCCCGATTGTCCCTACCCTCTACGTTCCTACTAGGAACAATCGGGAAAAAAATTCCCGATTGTTCCTAGCTACGATCATACTAGGAACAATCGGGAAAAAATATTCCCGATCGTTCCTAGTAACGCAGGGAGAAAATATCTCGTGTTCCTACCTACTGTTTTGCCACCGAGACAAATACTGAAAATTGAACCAGCGTTCTCGGAAAGCGCACCAAGCGTTCTATGAGAAACATACAGTTAGTATAGAGTAAAGTAAACTAAACTAAAGCAATACTTAACTAACACTTAAACCACCAAAGTTTCCACCATTAAATGACACAATAATAGAAAATTTAGAGCTCATTATGCAACTAAAAACAATGATATCAAATAAAGTACAAATTAACGTATTAACTCATAAAAATGGCAAGATTTTTTTTACTTATAAACATGATGATATAACGCAAAACAATGATGATTGATGGATGACCTGATGCCCCATCCTGGTAGTTCATTTTGTTCTAACTTTTATTTTGTTTCTTTTCTTGCTAACTTCTGCCCACGATTTGGAACATGGAAAAAATAGTCAATATTATTCCAGGCCTAGAACTACATCTGCGCGAAATTTTGCCTTGATCCGTTCAGGAGACGTTGGGCACGAAGAGATACCTACCAATCATGCAAATATCTTAACATCCATCCATACTTTCGCATTTATAATAATTACTAGCAGCGCCTCGCGGTTTCACCCGCGTAGTTCCCGTTCCCGTAGGAATTTCGGGATACAAAGTAGCCTATGTCCTATTCCAGACTATAATCTATCTCTGTGCCAAATTTCATCCAGATCCGTTTTGCCGTTCTGGCGTGATAAAGGAACAAACATCCATCCATCCATCTAAACTTTCACGTTTATAATATTAGTGAGATAAGTAGGTATGATGGTGATGAGATTGTTTTTTTTTGTTTTTGCCTTTTTACTTAATGCTGTACGGTTTCTTGTTTTTTATAGAAAGCAGAGCTTATGAGTTGGGTACAACGACTAAAATAATATTTTTCTCAATGTACAAATATATTAAATAAGAAAAAGTCTCGAGCCACGGTACAGAGCTTATGCAAAGCCAAACTGTTTTGTAACCAGCCACAGAAATGCACAATTGAACACAACCATTGCACTCGACGTGTTGTCACCAAAGCCAATGGATTAATTAACAGTTACTATGTTGAACCGCATTGATTTTGTTGATTTTTTTATTCAATTGATTCTGATTCGAGTTGGAGTCGCGTTACAATAGACTCTGGTCATGGTTGCTTTTCAATAGACTCTCGTCATGGCCGCTCTACAATAGAGAAGTAGCCTGTAAACTAAAGGATACCTGGTTAAATTATGCTATAGTTTTCGAATCATCATCATCATCAGCCTATATCAGTCCACAGCTGGACATAGGCCTAGAATTTCGAATGAATTGACTCAAATAATAATGATCGAACTTCACAGAAGTTCATTTGATCAGCTATAATAGTTGGTGTAGTTAAAATTTTCAGTTAAGGCTCCTCTACAAAGCAATATTTTGCCAACTCTACTCGGTATGTAGGTAGATAGTTCCTGGCTTAAAATATGTTCTGAAACGGGCGCTTCATTTTTGCCAAAAATGTTAAAAGAATGTTTTAGGTGTAGTCTTAAAGCTTCCTATATTAGATTTTAAAATTTTCAACCTTAGAATTTGTTCTAAGTGTTTGCACTTAGACAAATATTAGACTAGAATGCAGCTAATACTTGACACAATGATATGTATTTTCTCTAAGTACCTAAGTCTTTATACTTTTTTTAATGCCATAAGGTTAGATAAATGGATTCTTCATTGACGTACAAAACAACATCGAGTGACGCAAGCAAGTCCGTCACGGCCTTCAAGTGAAGCGGACAATCCGGTAAAGCTTCGTAATGCCACGGTCCTGAGCTGACGCCCTCCCATGTAAATTAACAGGCTTCCTTCACAAAAAAGACTGCGTCTAACCCATTTCATTCACTCAGAATAATCTCCGGGCTTGGACAGCTCATAATTACTTGTTAGAAACGGTTTTAAGGGGTTAGCATCAGTTCTTTGAAGTCTAAAAATATAGATAGAATTAAATAAAGTTGATTGATTCTAGAACGGTTTTCAATTTGTAATTTTTCGTCTCACTAATAAATAGTTAGACAAACTTTGACTACAAGTAGGTGCTATTATTTTTACGCATTCGGCTTTAATAGTAACAGGATAGGTAAAAATTTAACTTTGATAAGATACACGGGGTGTTCTTCACAGCGTTTGTCATATGGAAACTTGGGGTAGGTGGAACCAAGGGCAATAGCTTGGCGGTTTTCTAAATTCTAAAAAGACTGCTTATCTTAAGTTTTTTAAAGATTTTATGTGGATTTTTTTTCGAAATTTGAACAGTTGAACATCTTTATTTGAACGAATTATCATAGCTTGGTTACAGTATTTTCAATTACATCTGGCAAGTAAGCCATAAGTAATGTAAAAAAAAAACTGAGTTGAACTTTGGAAACTTTGGATTGAATTTAAGAAAAAACTGCTAACATCACGATTTTTGACAAAAACTCGTCCCTTTAATTTAATAATAGATTTTTGCGTAAACAGCGATTTTTTTCTGTTTTCATGTAGTTTTGATCATACCGTTTGATTGATCATGAACTAGAGAATTTTTCAGTAAGTTGGAAGATCAGAGACCCATTCAGTTTTTTTATTCAATACAAATTTTTACTTTTCAACTAGTTGTATGTCCATAGCTGCTTAATATAAATTTTATTAGCGTAAAATGTCCTTGCAAAATATAATATTAATAAATGTAATCCGTGTTACTTCGTGCAAATAACGATACAACATAAAATGTTCAATTTTCGGAAAAGAAACATAAAATCTTTAAAAAATTCATAAACATAGCCGAGAGACTTTTCGGTGTTAAAAACACTTAAAAACGTTTTGCCGAACACTGTATATCTCTCTACATGACTGTACTCAGAAATAACTTTATATTGAAAAGATTACCAAATACAACGAAATGTGTTTGCGAGATGAAAAGGTTAACAACTGAGAAATATATTTTCCGACTGATGAGAACATAATCAATCCAGGTGGTAGATTCTACCATATCGATTAAAATTGGTTGTTTAATAAATTTTTGACAATACTTTTAATATCCTACAGAAACTTATGATTACCCCCCACATAAGATTTTTGAATACTTAGACGATTTCCCAAATCCGCCATAAAATAGGCAAAACGAAAATGTCAAAGCTCTAAATTGAAAATTGAAAAGTTACGTCGTTATAGTCGCAAAATAAACTAATAACTCACTGGATGCAGTGCAGTGCAAGCATAAACTTCAGTTTTACCCAAAGACTACCAAACTCCCCAAAACTCAACTCTAGAATACCTAAATGGGATATATCCATCTTGGGTATACCTAAATTGGTAATACGTCTACTGATCAAAGTTGTCCTCAACTGGTTACGTATCCGTTCAATGCAGCTCTTTAAGTTGCGACACTGGATGTTACGTTTGTGACATAATTATGCACTTCTGTACTAGCATTCCGAAGGCTATTACTTTATGCAAAGAGTACTTATCAGACTACTTGGAAAGTATTAATTAATGACTTGTAGAGAAACGCTTTGGAAACTATACGTGTAATGGGATCTACAGCACCTTTAGCAAATAAGCTCTCATGAGGAGTTAAGGTATTACCTATGTATAACTTATCATCTTTAATGAAACAAAACACTGTTAAGATAAACTGCAATCTTTGATTGTTTAATTAATTGGCGAAAGAGGAAACACCTTAAAAATTATATTTAAATGCTCAGACTTTTTAGAGTAGCTGCGTAGCAGAATTGCTTAGGCGTGGCGGTAGTTCCTTTTTGGAAAAACTTTTAGGAGTCTTATAAAAAGATAGACTTATTGTAGAGAAGGAAAGTCTTGCAGTTCGTGCTTGTCTTGTTCGTACATTAATTAAACAATCAATTATCAAATTTCTGGTCTACGTTATTTCGGCACGAGAAAGAACATCGATTTAAAGATCATTGAGACATTTACCAACGTACGAACAGCCTTCCAAGTAAAAACACAGATACAGGAAAGACGCATTCATTCCAGCTACATTAGCTAGTTAAAAGCGAGAGCTGATTAAACCAGCTTGTAGTCAGTCATACAAGTCGGCTTGTAATTAGAACCTCTTAGGGCGGGACCTGCCTGACCTGTCATTGAGATGAGAAGCTACGGCCGGATGAATGAAAGTGAGACATGATTGGAAGATTACTTCACTTGTGGACTTGTTTTATTTTGAAGAGGTTACCACTTAGATAAGGATGGTATTTATCACTTTCATTGCCAATGACGCACATAGGTACGAGATCAACCATCTCCAGCGGCGCGGGCGGCCCTGTATGGGTCGCATAAAAAAAATCTTAAAATAAAACACTGACACGGAAATAAAGTGGTATTTTTGATTTCTGTCGCTTCGGTATGTAGACTAAAGTAAATAAGCGACTAAGAAACCTTTAGCCTGTTAGTTGTTATATTTCAAGTTGGAGCAAAACCCGTCTCAAGCTTTTTTATCTTCTAAATATTCTGATTATTGTAGTAAGCCTTTTGCACAGAAAGATTTTGACAATTTGATTGATTTATTTATTGATAGATTTTGCAACTCACTGAAGTGTTGTAGAAGCGTTTACAGTATATTGAGATAAGCCACCCAATATTCCTATCATCATCAGCCTATGTCAGTCCACAGCTGGACATAGGCCTCCCCTAATGAGCGCCATAGCGCCCTGTCTTCAGCTTGCCGCATCCAGCATCTGCCAGCAGATACCTTAGGTGGGATGACGATTTGCCGTCGTCATCCCGTGCGTCTCTCGCAAATCGTTATCCCACCCGTAGCCCTATTGTCTAACTCAACTGGTAATCGTAATCGACTTCATATTTGACATTTGAAACCTAGCCTGGACTTCGATTGTAACTTTCGTATTGTGTAAATAGTTGACACATGGAAGACCATCCAGCGAAATTGAAGCCCAGTGAATGAATGAAACTTCGTATATTGGCGCGGATATCGGTATTGTGTAACGTCGAAATGAATTTCAGTAGAAAATTCAAGCCCATTTGAAACGTCAAATGAAGCAGGGAGCTCATTCGAGTCTTGTTTGGAATGGAAATCTCAAATATATCCATATAAATAAAAAAATTGTGATAAACATTGTGTTTGAAGGCTAAGGAAATAAGTAGGTAAGTAAAAATCTCTGAAGTAATAAGTAATAATTATCTGAATACATACCTACCCGAGTTCAAATTAATTTTTTGTATGTAGGTATACATACGAGTAGGTATATATAAACATTTTCTTCTATTTTTTACAGGGTGATGCACAATACACCCATCAAAGCGGGAAAAGTAACCAACGCCTCGTCGATGTCGATGAGGAGATGACACGCGACCGTGCGCTACAACCGCAGCACTGCATCATCCCCCTGAAGGTGTACGGCGGCGGCGGGAAGTTGATGGAGGAAGGCAAGCCGTTGTTGACAGATTGTGGAAGACTCGAACATAATTGAACGACGACCTCTGTGGCGCAGAAGGTCCGCCTGCGACGCAGAAGGTTGTGGGTTCGATTCCTGCCTTAGAGCAAATGTTTTTACGATCTGCAAATAATTGTCCTGGGAGTGTGTTACGTATACTATCATCTAGTACCCATAACACAAGGTCTGCTTAACTTGGGGCCAGATAATGCTGTGTGATTGTCCCCAGCATTATTATTATAATTATTAAAGCCTATGAAAGCTTAATAATTTATTTTTTATTGCTAATTTATTGATTCTGACTCATAAATAAAGTAAAAAAAAAAACAATCCATTCTAATTTATTTTAATCTTACTACTAATTTATTTATGTACAACAGTAAACCTAACTAAAGTTTTTCTTCAATTCGCGCTTCAGAGCGCTGCATATCGCTGCCAAGGAGGCAGCCATGGCCTCTAGCGAACGCGAGATCTTCTCGTTCGCTAAATGCCAATCTGCATTGCCCACTGAGGCACATCTGCAGCATGTGATGTATCTGTAACAATGTATAAAAATACAGCTTTGGAGGAGGCTATGTCCAGCAGTGGACACTAATTGGCTAGCCATTGATATGATGTGACATGAATAATGGTACTCTCCTAAAATTTAAAGTACCTACATCAGATACAAATTATTACATGATCGCCTGCGCGTTGGGGCCAATTGCGGTGGTTGCATTGGCATATCTAAAGCTAAAGCTTTAAAATTAGATGGGTAATTAGCATTAGTGACAAACATTCAAATTAACAGATAAAAGGTAAGAAATTAATAAATCCCAAAAATTTACGATCCCGACGGGATTCGAACCCGCACCTTCCCCTTCAGCGCAGGGGTGCTCTTTTTTCCAACTAAGCTACGTGATCGTTTCTTAGAAATTACCCAGAGTATAATAAATAAAAACCTTAGATAAAAGGTACTTACAACTCTCCACTTGGCTAAGGTTTTAGTGGCGCCAGCCCCAACAGCATTGAGATTACACGCAAGGTCCGTCCTCCCAAAGTTTTTCAGCTTGTTGTTTCGCCAGTGGGCCGTTATTAGCCAGGCGGCCCACTGCGAATCCCCTGTTTGCTTCCATAAAAGCCACAAGCATTTCCATCTGCCTGTCTGATACTATTTTTCTTGCTGGCATTCTGAAATAGCCATATTATCATATTACCACACTGTTGTGTAACAAAACACTTGATAACTTTTGTAACACATAAAACGCGGTAAAATGTACTTACTTTGGAACTAATCTTTTCGTTTTCAAGAAAAAAAACAGTCGTAAAAGTTGTTTTTGTTTTCACAAAGCAGCCAAACAAACTTTAAAATATACCGCTATGACAAGTGTCCCTCACTTGTCATACGTCACGCGCGATTTTGACAGTAACAAAAAGAAAACTTGCGTTTCGTTACTTTTGTGGTAAACCTTTTTAGATATTTAAAAAAGGTACACACAATAAACTGAAAAAATACGTGATGTAATTGCAAATAATGACAAAAATAATGCACAGGCTGTGTTTTTCCAGCATAACAAATATAATTATTGTTTTTTCAACTAGTAAAACAACTTAATCGCAAATAGTACCAGTGGAACTACTAGTTGTTCCACTTGCATTAACGGAACGCATGAAAGATCGAAAACTACAGAAATTGGATTCACATGAATCATTCATTCCGAAACCGATTACCAGTTGAATACCTTACACAATACCGAAAACATTCTGACTGGATTGACAACTGGTAATCGATTTCAAGTTCACTGGTAATGGCCTTCGAGTTAGACAATAGGGCTACCGGTCGGAGGGCGTCCCACACGTTTACCGAGTCAATATTTCTATACATTATATTATATATACATATTTGATGAAAAGTAACTGTAAATCTACCATTAGAAACATAATTTTCAATCAAATCACGTTCTACAAACTTAGCCAAGTTTCCAATCTTCTCTTTTCTCCTCTCTCCAGTTTGCTAAGTAATTTAAGCTATTAATCTTCGAACTACGAGGTGTTTGTAGACAAAGGTTAAGTTAGACAATAATTGGGTCGACCCGACCTGAATCGGCACTCTCACATAATTCCTGGGTAGGGTAAATCAAATGGGGTTCACATATTGAAAGATGATAGATTTATAGTTTGATAGCTTCTTAGTAAAAACCAATACAGTTAATTAATGTTGTCGTTAGATATAAAACGTTGTAAAAATAAATAAAATCAGAACAATTTTCAGTTGGTACAGGAATATATCTCACTAATCTCATAGACATAGACATAGACATATGGATGGATGTTTGTTCCTTTATCACGCCAGAACGGCAAAACGGATCTGGATGAAATTTGGCACAGAGATAGATTATAGTCTGGAATAGGACATAGGCTACTTTTTATCCCGAAATTCCTACGGGAACGGGAACTACGCGAGTGAAACCGCGAGGCGCTGCTAGTATTATAAACGTGAAAGTTTAGATGGATGGATAGATAGATGGATGGATGTTTGTTCCTTTATCACGCCAGAACGGCAAAATGGATCTGGATGAAATTTGGCACAGAGATAGATTATAGTCTGGAATAGGACATAGGCTGCTTTTTATCCCGAAATTCCTACGGGAACTACGCGGGTGAAACCGCGAGGCGCTGCTAGTAGTACATAATTTGGTACCTGATTGAGTCTCCAAAATAACCCCTAACTCGAACCTAACCCTAACGCCAAAAAAATAAGGTTCAAAATTCATTTAGTTACGTTAGTAGTCAGTGCTTGGTATACAAATATTCCTGTGTGTACCTACCGAATTTCAACTCAATCGGTAAAATGTCGGTTAAATTGGTTATAAGTTATAGCAGACAAACAGACACGCGACTGATTATATTCGGATCCGTGGAGCCCGTAAACAAACATATTTAACTGGGTATTAACCTAAATAGACCTTAAAAAACATGCTCTTGGCATATATCTCTGATGAGAAACTAGCACCAACCCTTCCAAAGGGTACCTAACAATCCATAGTCCAAAGTCTTAAAATATCCATATTAGAAGCAGCGTTTAATCATAGAATCATGTTCTTGATAAGAACACGCTCCAATCTGGCTATCTACAGCCTTGTAGGGAACACCGCGGGGGCTAGGAACAGACTCTGTCAGCTATTAGGGAGGGACTAATGTTGAAGTAGCGGCACTTCATAAAGTTCAATTATTAATGACTGATTAGCCACAGCATTTAAATAGGTCTCCGTTGTTAGTGCTACAAATGTAATTATTACCAATGATCCCGTTGACTGGACCACTGTTTTTTTTTTTCGGCGGTCCAGATAACTGTGCCATTGAAATATATGTTTTCGGTGGTTGTGTTGACTCGCGTTGGATTACGGAATTAAAAAAAACCATTGGCACAGTTAACTGGACCACCGAAAAAACAATTTTCGACGGTCAAGTCAGCCTACGTCAGTCTAAGGAAGAAAATTCTCACTTGTGACTGTTTTTTATGTCAACTGAAAACAACTGATCCTTGTCATCTAAAAATACATTGATCCTTGCCAACAAAACAAAACCAACCGTAAGTGTAGTTACTATTAGTCAAAACTCTATTTTTTGTTTTTTGCCTTAAATCAACTATTCAATTTGAAGCATGAGAAAAACGATGTATTTATTCCTGAAATTTTAATTTCAGTTAAATTAATACGTGTATCAACGAGTATGAAATGTATGTACCTCTATAAGGATCCTGTAACTTGTCCCTTATTTATAAGATTCAAATAAAATAAAGTTAAAAACTAAAACCCGACTACGTAAAAGTTATAAACAAGCGTTCAAAGATGTTCCGAATAAATATTAGCGATTGAATATTATCCATCGTTGCATTTTCATACTCAGGTAGTCGGAGGCCTTTGTAGGTACATACAGAACTCCTAGCTTGGGGCCTCCGACTACCGAGTATGAAAATGCAACGATGGATAATATTCAATCGCTAATATTTATTCGGAACATCTTTGAACGCTTGTTTATAACTTTTACGTAGTCGGGTTTTAGTTTTTAACTTTATTTTATTTGCCTCTTTTTAGTTATGTAGTAGCTACCAACCTGTGAAACTTTAGTGCCATAAGTCCGCGGTTTCTGAGGCTTTTTTCCGGACTTAAAATTAGTCAATATCCTCTCCATAATCCTTGACTGCCAAGTTTGTTCAGCGGTAAATCCCGAGTTGGGCTAAAATTGTACCTAATTGATATTTCACTATCAAGATAAAACCACAGCAGCAGCTAGTAGTGATATAGGTACCCCCATGCCATCGGATTATGAGAGTGAGGGAATAGAGAGTGCACCTGTGTGGATAGTCTCCGATGAGACTGGCCCCGTGGCCGAAATTCGGCTAGTAGGACATCATTATCTATCTCCTTGCTATATTGCCTTGTTATTTATTAGTATAGAGTATAATAAAAACTATTGTGATGGCATTCGAAATAAGAGGGGGGGGGGGGGCTCCGCCCCCCCAACCCCCCGTCTTTCTGTCTTACAGGGACGACGCTCTTAAGTTTCCAGATTGCTAGTTCATCTGTGTAATATGCAACTGCGTTGGCTAACATACTATCTGTTGTAAATATTCGTTTTAATGTTTTTAGAGGGGGGGCTCCGCCCCCCCAACTCCCCGTCTTTCTGTCTTACAGGGACGACGCCCTCTTAAGTCTCCCGATTGCTAGTTGATCTGTGTAATGTGCAACTGTGTTTGCTAACATACTACCTGTTGTAAATATTCGTTTTAATGTTTTTAGAGGGGGGGCTCCGCCCCCCCAACCCGCCGTCTTTCTGTCTTACAGGGGCGACGCCCTCTTAAGTCTCCGGATTGCTAGTTGATCTGTGTAATGTGCAACTGTGTTTGCTAACATACTACCTGTTGTAAATATTCGTTTTAATGTTTTTAGAGGGGGGGCTCCGCCCCCCCAACCCCCCGTCTTTCTGTCTTACAGGGACGACGCCCTCTTAAGTCTCCGGATTGCTAGTTGATCTGTGTAATGTGCAACTGTGTTCGCTAACATACTGCCTGGTGTAAATGTAAGTTGACATGTCCCAAGTAAATATTTTCTTTCGACCCCCGGCTTCGTTTCCTAACGTGTTTAGTGTTGTTTCCTACTAAATCCTCCGATAGCCAGATATAAATCTGTTTTGCTTTCTCCTGCAGCTTTCCCCTTGTCATTTTATATCTATAGTTTCTCAAGTAAAACAATATTAGTATCACACAATTTTACTAGCACATTCACTCTTTATTATAAATAAGTCTAGTACTTATGTTTGAAATTATAGTACGATTTGCGGTATTTACTAGTATTTTTCGATTGTGGTTGCCTTGTAAGATGCTCGATGTTCCTCAATCTTCCATATTATGTTTTCTATTTCAACCGCACACAATTTATTACATATTACATGCTATAGCTTAAGGAGGACGCGCAATGAAACGGCCACAACCCAAAACTCATCCACAAGATCACACACCGCATACTGGTAGCACTGGAAAAACTTTTAGTAAGTATATCAAAATCGCAGTTGGAGAAAGGTTCCAGTGATGCCGCAACGCAAACCACGTTGCGGCATCACTGGAACCTTTATCACTGTTGTTCCAGACGTTCTGATGACTCTTTCATCAATATGCCTCAAAGGATATGGAGTAAGGTTCAGGTGATGTCGTAACGATTCACCATCGCAGTTCGCTGATGTGTCCCACGAATGATTGTTTGTTCAGTCACAAATTATAGAATTTCAAATATTTTTATCCAGTTTTGGGTCATATTAAATATCTGATATGATATAAAATTATCAGATTTTGTTTTCCTTCATCTCTTGTTTGAAATATTTACATTTACATTGACAAAATAGAATGACGTATCCGTCATATTTGATAGGCATAGAGTTGATGAAAATAGGTCGTAGGTATTGTAATTTTTCTCTATGGGGCCTGCAGCCTGCGGCTACGTAAACTTTAATACGCGTTTTGAAGGCTTATTCGGGGGCGGAGCCCTAAATCCTATAGCCTATAACCATCGGGGTATTGAGACGAATCAGTCGATACATAATTTGTTGAAATCGAACCAGTAGTTTCAGCGCTACATGGGAACAAAGAAATTGGCCACATACATACAAACATACAAACATACAAACATACAAATATACAAACATACAAACATACAAACATACAAACATAGGGTGCTAACCTCATAACCCTCCCCTGTCGGTAGTCGGGTAATTAATTCGATTTCTTTCTGTTCAGCCCAAAAATGAATTTCAATTACGGTCAATAGACTGTGCGGCACCAGTTTAACAACAGGCAGCCCTTTAACGAACTAAAGCATTAATATTTAACGGATGTATTCTAGCTAAATTGCAAAATGAAGGATACGATGCATAAAACAGAGCACGTTGACTTTTACAAAATACATTCAGTTAGCTTTTATTTTTAACGAGATTCTTTTCGGATCTGGTATGATAGAAAGAAGATTAAAAAAAGCAAAGTTAATATTTCAATTAGTTTAAAAACAACAAATGACAAATCTAGTGACAAACACAGGGAGATATGGTAGTCACTAAATTAATGCCAATAAATTTAATGACTACCAACTATCAAGCAAGTTTTTGACAGTTTATGACATAAATTTCTCTGTTTACGAATAGATGCGAAATCAGGTGTAAATAAACAACTTAGGTTAACACAAAAACCAAGCATGTAGGTTTTAAGTAGGTAGGTGGTATAGCATGCCAGAACTCCAACTTTTCACTTTGCTTCAACTATCCGGTAAAATGGAAGTTCCGAAGTAAACTCGGGTATGAACATTCTTCAAGTTTCTGAAGTATTCAGGTTAAATGACATGTGCCCTCTTGTGACCTGCTCAACTTTCGCATAATTTGATGAAAGACGGGAATATTTCTCCTTTATTCATATTAAAGTGTTTTTAATACAGTATTCGCCAAATATAATAGGCGAGAGATAAAACAAAGTGGAAGGGATTAGAAGCCTTTGCCAAAAGAGGGAAAACAGAAGAATTATCGATGTCGTAACAATAGTATAAGTAGGTAATAGTATTTAAAAGAAAATGTAATTTTTTCTGAATAAAGGCTTGAAATGAAATGAATACAGTTTGTGACAACTTCACGTAAAATTACAAAAATACAGAACGGATGAAGCTTAATTTTACATACTACTTCAAAAGCCACAGGCAGAAGGTAGTTGGTATACTATAATAATTAGATAAAATTGTTTCTTTGTTGAAATAAATCTGTTAGAAATAATCTAACATGGAAAATAACATAAAATTAAATTATACTAGTATTTACAATTGAAAAAATAGAGCTAAATATAAACTGTTGCAAACATTCTACAGGTAGCTCAACTGAATAACATTTTGATTGTAATTTTCTTTGTTAATAAATTATAAAAGTACAAAATAAAACCGACTAAAATTTATTCTCCCTCACGTAAGATTTTTCGTCAAACGAAGGTCCATTGGCATATAAAAAAACGCTATCGGAAAAAGAAAAATCTCAATTCACGATACAAATAAACCTTAAAAAAAAGAAAGTAAATTGGATCGTTACTCTGACGTCTACGTGTTATTTAGAACCAATGAAAAAGTGAAATATTCTAATTTGGACAATAACAATAAGTTTTCTGTATTATGTCATTTCACAAATCAATGGTGATCACTGACCTCTCAGTGAGGGGCCCTGTATAGGACTTTATGGTATATTAAATTCCAGTAACAGTAAGTTTAATGACATTCTCAATGGACATTATGATGATTTGGAGGTTTTTTATAGCTTACTAACTAGTACCCGTGGCTTCGCATGGGTTTTTATTTGCTTCCAAATACTTTAGTCCGTATTCCAAATACTTTAGTCCGTATATACTATGTAGAATATTACTATTATCTACTTTTCTATATCTACTTACCAAATAATCTACAGGTAGCTCAACTGATGCATAACAATCCTGTAGATTGTTTGCAACAGTCTGTAGTTAGCTCAATTGTTTCAATTGTAAATATTAGTTTTCATTTAATTTTATTACCTACTTGATTGTAATTTCTTACCAAATTAATAAAATAAAAGAAGACCAACTCCTCGTGGCTGAGCGTAAGGTACTGCGTAAGATATTTGGCTTTGGATCCGACTAGAAAAGTGAATGGATCCTGGCGAGTTCGGAAAAACCAGGAGCTAGAGGACCTGTACGCCGAACCGAACATCATAGGCGAGTTCAAGAGCGCTCGTATTCGCTGGCTAGGACACGTTGAGAGAATGGAAGAGGATCGGGCTGTCAAGAAGGCGTATGAAGGAAAACCTTCGGGCCGTAGACCAGTCGGTCGTCCTAGGTATTGCTGATTCGACGAAGTCGAAGCCGATCGCCGCGAACTCAACGCACATAGCTGGCAAGAGACAGCTCAGAACCGAGATACCTGGAGAAGTCTTGTGTCGGAGGCCAAGATCCACTTTGGGTCGCTGAGCCACAGGAGTACGTAAGTAAATTAGTAAAATAAAGTAAAAGTATTTATTTATTCACAAAACTCATAAGACTTTAAAAATAAAATTTAAAACACGTTAAAAAATTACCACTCACCATATTGTGCTATGACAGAGCGGATCATGCCATAGCGCATGGTTTTTCTTGGTACCAAGTCAATGCATGAGGTAAAAGTTGATTTATTATTCATAGTTAAATCCGGAAAAAGTCGCAGGCACGCAGACATAAATACATTGTTTTGCAATTACAAGGTGTTCTATATATTCTATGTTCCTCTTCCAGTTTAAAGATGTTTCCGTTCCGTTCCATTTCGATAATCACACTTCACAATATATTGTTATAAATGCGAAAGTTTGGATGTTACGATGTTTGGATGTTTGTTACCTTTCACGCCAAAACTACTGAGCGGATCCAAGACCGTATAGAAGAAATAGAAGGCACACAGGTAGTTCTCGGTATGTAATTTATTTATTGCACAAATCAGATAACAATCAAATAATGATAAACATAAATTACTATTACAATTAGTTAAATCTTGATTGATTTCAATTATTTGAACATAGTAAAAGTAATGTTGCATGCATCAGATTTTAACATAGTAAAATAATATTGCATGCATTAGATTCAAAATACCGTAGGACCTAAGCTGAAATAAAACATAGGCTACTTTTTATCCCATAAATCAGTTCCTATGGTATAGAAATAACCTTAAACAAAGCATGCGAAGCCGTGGGCAGAAACAAGTGCTTAACAATAAACAGCCTTGTTTTTGTAAATTAAATATATTATTTATGTGAAAGAACGAAACACCAACTACAAAATTTAACAACCGTGCATACGGACGGACCATTTAGTGGTAGTTCAAGTTAGAGCTTAAACAATAGGTAAATTATTATGATTGCCAAGGATACTTAACTTACTTAGTATATAGAGCAGCTTCAGGAGTAGCTTCGTTAAGTGTAAAATTGTGATTTGTTATGCAATTCTGCAAAGTTGGTTTTTGGTGCGAGTAAATGTATTGAAACCTGAGCAAGCGAAGGAGTCTAAGGATTGAATCACGAGCAAAGCGAGTGTTTCAAATATAGAATCCTGTAGCGAGCGAGGGTCCGTAGCGAGGGTTTCAAATGTACGAGATGCAAAATAACTTTGCTGCCGAGTGAAACACCTTACTACAGTGAGGAAAACGCTTGGTGCAAAAAAACAGCTTTTTTATTAAATAAGTTAGTGTTTATTCATAATACATTTTCAGTGGACTTGCGGTATAGAAAAGTATAGAATAGATAAGTGCGAATTTTTAACACTCTTTCCACGCTAGCGGACAAAATGCACTTTTTCACTCAGATTTCTAATGACAAACAGTATCTTTCCGAGATTGTGAGGCGAAAAATATTTCTGATCCTTTTTATACGATCATTTTTCAGTTTCACTCGAAATCCCGTTTCTTAATTATTTTTTTCTTCAGAACGCTCCTGTAATTAGTATTACCAATTTGTAAATACTCAGGCCCAAGATCATTATGGAACGAGTAGACCCTTCGAAACACTTCAGCGTCTGACCTTAACCTTCGTTGGTGAAAAATTATTACCTGTATAAAAATAATTAGCCCAGAAAATATCGTCGGTAATTCAGGTTTTTATAAAGTTTTAAAGGTTGTTAAAACCCGAGGGAGGTCTGCTGTCTACTATTTTTTGCAGCGTTATTTAACTTTCAAAATAACAACAAAAGTAACAAAACTATTTTTCGGGTAAAATAAAATATGATTCATAATGCACAACACAGATTATTTTGGGCCCAACCGACTCGCAGCCAGTCCAAAACCAAGACCATCAGAAGACCATTGAAAATAGTATTGGACCACCCGGTAAAGACTCTCGCGAAAGACTACAAATCCTAGACCCTAAAGTAAAACCAGAAATTAATGAAGCAATTCATGCCCTAGTCAATGTCTGATACATTGTCCTTTTAGCGAATCAATCATGCGTTATGAAGAGAAGTTTTATTGTGATTTATTGAACCTATGCACGCATTGTGGAATGCAAATGTAATGAACGTGGGGATTCTATTGTATTGTAGCTAGGACGAGACGGGTCCGGGAGGAAGGACTTATGGCAGGGAAAAGATGTGCCAAAGGATAGACGGAATAACAATATTAAATCTTTACCACAATATCTCCAATTAACGTATGCTCTCCTAGTAAGTAATTTTAGTAAGATATACTATAGCCCTCCCCTGTCGGTAGTCGGGTAAAAATAATACACTGCACAAGAGAACTTGTTGTTATTTTTACAAGCAGATATTTGAAGGTTTCTCAAAGTGACATATTTACTTTTCTATTGGGTAATAGAGGTTTTCTGGTTCATGTAATGTAATTTGCTAATTTTTAGGACTACCTGAATAGCTGATTCTTTGTCATTTAGATATCTCTTACAGAACGGGACGGTTCTGTAAGAGATATCGGGACGGTTTATGTGCTTTATCCTGGCGGTGGCAGTCAGGAAAAAAAGTGAAAGGAAGATCTTACATATTTTAGCTCCTATTTATTTTCTATCTACTTGCGATTTTCTGTCCGTGTTGCTCGTTAAAAACATCAGGGAACCTCACATCTACTACTTCGTCGCACGGCACGTCACTGTTCAACGACTTCATCCTTTATATCGTGGTCTGATAGTCTAAGTCACTTCTTTACGTGAGGAAAGTAACAAGACAGCTTATTAGACTGCATAATAGGTCTTTTGCATTAGCTTAGGGTGAAGTTCTTGTGATATAAATATCTCTTCAACCCCTTCATGATTATTTATTAGGTACGTAATATTTTAACGTGTTTTGAAAAACTATAAACCGATTTTAAGTTTCTGATTTATGAAAATTGGTTTGTAAGTAGTTTTATGCCCGAAACACTTCGATAGCGCAATATAATTTTTCAAGTGGCGACACCTAGTTAAAATTAGAGTTTGAATCAAATCAAACTGGGTGATGGATGAGACATGGATGAAACTATAAAGGCTATATTAATTTGCTTACGCCCGTTACCATGGAAACCATTTGTTGATTGTGAATCATGTGATGATGTTTTAGATACGTATTACGGCGCTTATAAATCCGTGCACATCAAAGTTTAAATTTAAGGTGTCTAGGGGAACCACCTCAAATAAATTTTTTATGCAACAACGAACTGGCGAAGATATCACCAAAATTATTTTGATCAGCCGTAATTTATTTAAATGATTATGTTGTTTTTTACCTTGACGTTATAAATACTAATCCCTTGGGAATATTTTTATGGGACTATTTCGGTATCGTTCTTTGTACATTAGCAAAATAATTTTAAAAAATGGTCCTTATTAGACGGAGATATCGATAAACATAGGTACATAAAAAAATACATACAGCCAATATAAAACCTCGTTATTTGGAGTCGGTTAAAAAAATTCTACCAGCCTTAAACAGCCGCCGCGGCCTCTCATTTTTTTTTTTAACTGTGGTTTCATTTAGTCAACCAAGGAGGTATTTTATTTTCCCGCGAGAAGAAGCCCCTGAAGTCAGGGACTCCTTGTGGTTTTACTTCGATCACTTAAAACAACATAGGTTGAGTTGTTATCTAGTTGTCTGTTTTCAATTGCCACACAAAAATCAGCTCTACCACCCACAATCTAATCCACTTTAGCTTCCTATTTGAATACCCCCAAGGGTCAGTCCAGTCCAGTACTTAGCTTAGAACTATAAAATTACCCATACTATTAAACAAGTCAATCTGCACAATGGCTCGATAATATTGGCACGGAAATTGCCGGCACGGAACCAACACAATATGGTACACAGCGCTCCTTCGATCATCACGATACAAGGTGAACCCATGGATGCAATTGCTATGAAAACTGGTCAACTAGGTACGAGCTTTTTCGAACTTCAAAACCTTCCTACATAAGGGGTACGTAAATCAATAATGTAATATCGTTTTATTTCACATCATCACATCGAGTACATAAATCAATTGTCTTATAAAACGACAATTAAAGTTTCTTTTTACTATTATAAATTACTAGCAGCGCCTCGCGGTTTCACCCGCGTAGTTCCCGTTCCCGTAGGAATTTCGGGATAAAAAGTAACCTATGTCCTATTCCAGACTATAATCTATCTCTGTGCCAAATTTCATTCAGATCCGTTTTGCCGTTCTGGCGTGATAAAGGAACAAACATCCATCCATCCATCCATCTAAACTTTCACGTTTATAATATTAGTGAGATTTTCACATAAAATCGAACATCTCTTGTTTTTACAAAATTCCTCCGTTAGTTTTTCTGACATGACAGTAGCTTTCAAACTGTCAGTGCATCAGAGAAATGTTAATATTTCCTTACATATGGTTAGAACTGAGTTCAACAATTGAACCAAGGGAATGTTGGTTCTCAGTAGGTTCAATTGCTTTTGCTATGTCAGAAAGTGCCTCTTCTAACTGTTTCCTCTTTTTTTGCTATTGCTCGTGCTGTTTTAGACCAAGTATTTCCTGCAGTCTCTCTTATGTCGCTATCTCATCTTTTGTATTGTCTCCTGCGTTTTCTCTTTTTGTCTCTCGGATACCTGTTTGTAATGGTTTGGCTCCATTTATCCAAGTCGCGTAGAGTATGTCCCGTCAATCTCCATTTTATTTTTTTTATCATGTGAGTGACATTCTTTATGTTTGTTATATTTCTGATGGTTGTCTTGTGTATTTTATTTAATTTTCTTTCGTTAATCCGTTTTATGCTACTTTAAATTAAGGTACCTACTACAGACTTATCGCCGTCATCAGGTACCTGAAGCTTGTGAAAGGCAACACTGGTTATTTATAACTGTAGATCATTATAAGTTATCTCTGCGCTTAGTTATTTCAAGACTCCTGTTTCCAGTATAACTGTGGTCAGAGCTCACAATTTTGATGGGAGCCGAACCACCGAGCCAGCATCTATTATTTTCCCGTCAAAGTGATTAAATAAATAGTCCCGCTACAGGCTGAGTTATTTTGTAATTACGTGACTTTATTGCCTATACAGGGTGGATGGAATGCTCGTGCGTGGTGCCTCCACTCCTGAACCGTGTAACCCTGGATAAGCGTAGGAACCGTTAGTGCTGTCTTCTTTGATGAAGGTACATAAAAGGCACGGCTTTGTGGGGTTTGTGGGATTCGGAAGGTGGGCTCGTTTTGTGACCGTTCAATGTTTGAATGAGAATTGGTAGTTCCATACACCAAAATGTTTTGATTGACAATGAAACCAAAATTTGAAGTTAACGACACCAAACTGAGGTACCTACTTATAGAGTAGGTACCTCAGTTTCTAGTCCTCAGTCTCAGTTTCATGTTGTTGGAACGACCATGAATGGACTCATTGCACCATCTTTCCGACTGTACAGCAAAATAATTTGGCGTGTTTTGAACAGTTACATTTTAAACCGACTTCAAATTCCTGAATAATGAAAATGGGTTTGGAAGTAATCGTAAGCCCGGAACACTTTGATAGTACTTTATACTTTTTGTATAAGGTTTATTTTGAGGTGCAGGTTATAATGAAAGAAAATCATCAAAACCTAATAAGAATTGGCGAAGATAATCAACAATATTGTTGTAGCTACTCGAGATTTTTCAAAAGTAATAAGTTGTTTTTCAAGATTATGTTGTTTTTCAAGGTCATTCGGCAGCTTGGCGGAATAAATATTAATCTCACAGGTTTTTTTTATATTGGACCATTTCGGGACAATAATCTATACTATTATTAATATTGACGGAGCAATCGAGGAACATAAAAAAACATAACACAACATAGAATCTCCTTCTGAAGTCGGTTAAAGAATCTTTTGTGTTTTAAGTTTAATAAAAAAAAGCATAAAAATTATACATCGTAAAAAGACAAGAATGTACTCGTATAAAAAAATCATCGGATTGATATTCCTATTTGAATTTTTAACTGTTTCCAATGTTTTCTTAGTTTGGAATATTCCGTTCAATATTATGTTGTAAGAGAGATTGTGGACCATAAGTTTGTAAATGCCATTAGATAAATATTAAAACAATAATATGCAGATTATTCAATTTACGATAGGAACAGCGTGCTCTACTCAGCATGGGGACTAACTAAACCGTTCCTAATAAGCCACGTTCTGAAACTAGTGATGTGCATAACTATTTCGGTCGATGGTCCTTTTCTACAATGCATGCTCTTGTCTTTTTAGTCTTTGCCAAATTATAGTCATATTATACGTAGAGGGGTCATGTTGCACTTTTCCTCAACTTAATTAACTTCATTCTCTAGACAATCCTGTGTGGAAGGTCCAGTATTATTTATTTATTCATTCAGACACGGTACTTTGAAAACCGGCGAATTCACCGATCTATTATGGTGACTTTTTTCAATCCTCCACAGGTTTTTATAAAGTAATTGAATACCTATTATTGGTAATAACCATGAAGATATCGCAGCTTTAGTCTTTGTTAGTAACAGGTGGGTAAAAGTAGGTATATTACTTATCTGTTACAATTTTACTTTACAAATAGTCAATTTAAATCACAGTGTCGCCATCTCCTATTAATAAAAGTCCACTGCTGAACATAGGCCTCCTCTAATCAGCGCCATAGGACCTTGTCGGATTCAGCATCTGCCTGCAATCTTTCGTAGATCGTATTCCCAACAGCCCGGATGGCGTCCTACACTAACTACATTTGTCGAGTTTGTCGGTCCAGCTGCCAGCCGATTTCCGTTATTCGTGACATCTCTGTAATGCTTACTCAAGACCATCGATGTCGATGTTATGCAACCTCATCTCTATTTTGTATGAACGGAGCGGCCAGAGGTCGGTAGCGGTCGGCGGTCATTCGGCTCGCCATGTTAGATCGGTATCTTTGGCGCCATAACTCCCCGCCGCCGCCGATTTGCTCAGATTGCATTTAAATCTGTTTGCTATTTTCTTAATTGATGGCAACACAGGGCACCTGGAAGCTGGAAATTTAGGTATTCTGGTGAGTAAATCGGTTGGGTGTTTGTGTAGAGCAGCGGTTCTCAAACTTTTTTAGCGACGTAATCCTTTTGAAAAGGGAAATATTTGACGGGGCCCTAAAATTTTAAAAAGATTTAATCTGTTGCCTAAATTAACTAAAGTTTGTGCATTCTATAGCGCTCGTATCCCACTCACCATAATATTATTAGGCAGTAGAGAAGTAGTTATGTCTGTGGATTACTGCACGTCTCGCAGTCTGAATCAAAAAGATGGTGCACGTAAAATCATTCAAATTGGCGGCTGCTGTCGTATAATATTTAATTAACTCATAAACCTTTTTTTATCTGGTAACTATATTTTTTGAATCATGCCCAACATTATCGCGAAGCCTCTGCCCTTGCAGAGGCTTCGCAGAGCACTAGAGCTCAGTGGAGCACACTTTGAGTACCTAAGACTGGTGTAGTCCGACGTGGGTAGATTAAAGTGATAAGTAATTTGTACCTCAAACGACAAGCACATATTTTGTCGGATATTACTTATCTTTAGCTAAAAATAACCTTCTTTGTACATAATAAGCCATCATCTCTTTGAGATATCTGATGAAAATACTTACTCAACCAAATCGTTATTTATTTCTAGGTTCAGCTCCCTAAATAAATCGAAACAAAAATAAACTGTTCTAAATATAAATGTTTACTGGGACGTAAAACAAAACGGTAATATGTAAATTTGCTACCATCTGTTCTGTAATTTAATGGTAAGCCACTTTTATTGTGATGCCAATGAAATAAGCGCCTATTTTGAATTTCGAGCAATCGTTTTCTAAACAGGTGGGGCTTGCTATTTATGTTTGGAAGTAATGTTGTTTTTTAATTTATCTTTATTACAGCCTTTTCTCGTTTATAAAATGCTTGTGTAGGTACTTGGTTATTTTTACTTTTACACAAAACAAGGTATTTAAGTTTATAAACAAAGAAAATTACAGTCAAACAAACAAATTAACTATTATATACCATAGAAACAGTTGAATTAACTGCAGACCAAAGTAACTAAAATTAACAATCAATCTGTTGTTATTTTGATTCGGCTTACCTTGATTTTGTACAACCTATATTAGGAAAAGAAGAAAACAAAGGTCTACACAATTTACATTTCTACGAAAGTTGAAATGTTCTTGTTAAAACTTTTTCCATATATTTAAAAATCAAGAGTCTATAGCACATTACAAAATTAAAGCACATAAAATCCGGGAGCACTCAGGTAGGTAGTTCGGGTAAACAGGAATAAGACTTTTCAAACAAGAAATGCTTTTAGTGTGATTAAGTCGTCTTTTCTCATGGTTCCTTCACGGTGTACGTATTTTCAGGAGTTTCGAGGATGGCGCGATGTTGCCAGGCGTGTGTGATTTACCTACCTACAAAATGGGGAGAATTTGTTCTTAGGCACTGTTGGTATGCAAATTAATGTGATGGCCAAGGTAATTCAGATTTATGAAATTTCAGTTACCATACCAGTCAAAGGTAATTTTATTATTTACATGGATATGTTTTATTGTTGGTGTGGCTTTACCAACAATGCTACAAGAACAGTTCATTCGTTTTAGTCTTCAGATGAAACAGACATTCATCCACCAGGCAACTTCTCCACATCTTCACTTCCATCAGGTGAGATTGTGGTCAAACGAAGGCCTAGACTATAAAAAAAAACCAGGCCATTCACCATGAGAACAAAAACTATACCCCGATATTTTTGATTCTAGGAACTTAAATAACTAATTACCTACTTAAGTTTATTTCAAATTAAATCTTCGTTGTCGCAGTGCGTGCTTCGGTGCTACACGAAAGTTACGTAGCAAATAAAATACTTAATAGAATGATAGATATAAGTAGGTAAATATACACTGTTTCTAATGGGAGTTTGTTTACAACTGGTATCAATATGCCAAAGAATAATGTTTTTGTAAAGTGAGTTTAAAACCTAGCTGTCGCGCGCGTCAGCACACGAAATTTAGCTTGTATGGATATTTCGCAGCGCGACGCTCATCTGGAATCTAGACATATTAATAATCAAAGATCATGATGAGTAACGTAGCACTGCATCTATATAAATTTTCTTAGACATATGTACCTACTTAAACAATGACTTTTTATTTCTAGCTGGCAACTCTATTTTGTAAGCCACAGAGAGATCACAGTGCACCTAGGTGCGCCAAGCAGCGCGTACCTAGGTAGTAATCACACCATTGTAAGGATAGCACAGCAGCGCCATGCGAGTGATTGGTTTGTGCGTTGTAGGTAGGTTCTAGCGTGTGCGTTGTAGGTATCAATTAGATCTAATAGCTCTGTACTTGAAATTTCGGTCTGAATAGACTCAAGTTCGAGCTTGATGGTTCTTGATCAGGTCTCTCGTACCTCCACACAGGCATCTCGAGAACATGGCTATGTGTAGGAAGGTATAAGGTACCCATCTAATGGTAAGGTAAATTCATATTGGGTGTACGTTAACTAACATAGCCTAAAAAAAAGAAAGCCTATAAAAGAGCAACCCTGCGCTGAAGGGGAAGGTGCGGGTTCGAATCCCGTCGAGATCGTAAAATTTTTGGGATTTATTAATTTCTTAACATAGCCTTTTATTTCTGATACTGAGTTTACAGTAGGTATATGAAAAAAAACTATAGAAAAACTCCTAGATTATCTTTTCTTTGCTGCTTCTCTGTTTGGTGTTTCATACAGCATAGACCTCTTCCGACTGCCTCCAATGAGGCCTGTCTTCTGCGACCCTCATCGAGTTTGGCCTTTACTTTTTTTTTGTATTAAAATCCCAGTCCAGCCAAATTCGGGCGGTCTTCGCGAATGGATGACTTATAAACAAAAGTGTTTTAGGACATTAACATTAAATTTCTTAGAAATAACCCCAATGTGGAGCTTACGTACTAAAGCAAAAACTTTAAATTAACTTAATTCACTAACTAACGTCCTATAGATTATTATAATTTTAGAAAGGAAGGTAGTACTTATCTTGTAACCCTTTAATCATAATAGTATGCTAACTCAAAGCGTTACTATTTTTTAGTCTGTCTTCTTCTGATGACATAAGTCAGAGTGAGAAATAACACTGCTTAGCAACTGTTTTAAGTTAGCAGACCATTATGAGGGTGTAAATCACTCGTCTTTGGGTGACGTCACAACTTCAAAAGTCACGTCACAGACACGTTGAAGGAATGTCTTTCATTAAACTCGCAAGCTCTCGCGACCTGCTGTGATAAACTCTACCAAATTCAAAATTAAATGTTCAAGAGCTGAGATGTTCATGGTTATTGTTCATGTTTTAGGCTTTTTATGAATCTAGAAAACTTGTTTTTTTTTTAATTTACAAGGTTTCATTCTTACCGAGACTTTGCTTGGGTTGCCTAGCTCTTTGTAATTCTCAGCTGGTTTTGTAAAGAACTGCAACAATAAATCAGATCTGCCCTTATATTTAGTTGGTAGTTATCTATTTGACGACCGATGTGGCGCGGCGGGCGAAGGTCCGCCTGCAACAAAGGAGGTTGTGGGTTCGATTCCCGCCTTGGACAAATGTCTGTATGATCTGCAAATATTTTTTCACGGTATTCTGGTTATTTTCTATGTATAATAAAAAAATATCTATCTATGTACTGTATTGTACTATGTATAACGGTCATCTAGTACCCATAACACAAATTATGCTCAGGTTGGGGCTAGAAATTTAATAAAGTCCCAAAACATTCTTGTTTATTAGTGGGACTTGTGGATTGTTCAGCAATATTTATTTTTATTTAGACACAACATTAATTATAAACATGCGTTATGGGACTTCAAGGAAATCTCCAGTACAATCTATATTTCAAACTATTCACTATGTAGATATTAAATGCAACACAGACGTAAAAAAAGACTCCTTCTGATATTTCTCCTAAAAGTGGAAACTTGTAATTAGCCTTCAAGCAGCTGATCATGAATGTTAGCATGTATAAACTAACACCTTATAGTAAAAAGCCTAGCTGTATGTTTTCTTAAAAATTGTAAAAAAATACCCCTAACCAATTATTTCACCATCCCTAAAATTAGGCTCAAGTTCCGTAGTTGTTCCGCTGACGAAAAATCTCCTACATCGATTTATCTGTAAGCTCTTTTATAATGGCACCTACAGGGAAGGGCTGACCCAATTCGCGAGCAAGCAAAAGGCACGTCCCTTGGGCGTGGGCTTAATAAACAAATTGTCCTAGATTCAAAATAATTTTAAGCGTTAGCACTGACTACCCAGTGAAAAGTCGAACTTAGTTATCTAGATTCACTAATAAGGACATAGGCGTAGATATAATGTAAATCGGGTTACGTTAAAACCCTTTTTCCTCCGTTATGTTCATCGAAAAAACTATGAAAAAAATACATAATAATCTATGGGAAACAAGGCTGATCCCCTTCGTTCCAAAAATGAAAAAAAAAACATTTTGTATATCAGAAATAACTGTGCAAAGTACCATCTGTTTTCTTAGTTAATACCGTTTTTCTCCTAAACTATCAATCATAAGATTTTGCTATTGTCATCAAGGTGTTAAATAAAATAGAATACCAAGGGAACCTTCAGTTTATTTTTGCAAATACATTCATGTCCTTATGAATAGATAATCAGCAAAAACTTGATTTTTGCGCTTATACGCCGCCGCTCTGCTCTATCCCGCTCCTATAAACGTGAGATCCTATGCCTATTCTTTTCACAAAATGGCGTCAAAGATTGCCCCCTTATTTCTTATAGAGATCAACAACTACGAATGACAATGATCCACGATCTGAATGATCCAGGAATGATCCAGGAAATTGGTTTTTGCGCTTACGCCGCCGCTCTGCTTTATCCCGCTCCTTTAAACGTGAGATCTTACGCATATCCTTTTCACAAAATGGCGTCATAGACCGCCCCCTTAATTCGGAGAGGGACAACAACTATAAATGACAATGATCCAGGAACATTATGTCGTCACGATTAGAAATTTTGACAGATCATTCTTATAGCTTTTACTTCTTATAACCTGTATTGTAAAATCAAGGCTATGAGTAGCATCTTTCATTTTAGCGCGTACATGTAAGCATCAATTAAGTCAAAGAAGACGCATACAATAAGTAACCCTATTTGTAATGTTGTTTCTATTTATAAAAATAACTGTGCCAGACGTTCGTGCAGACATAAAAACATAAATACTGCGTGGTAAAGAAATCTTTTTATTCTTATCACGATGAATGACTGGCTTCCGAGGAATAGTATCGCGTGACTTGCGCTGAAATTACAGCCGTAAATGTGGGTTGTATGGCACACATTTAGGTTAGTTTATACAGGGTTAGTTTTTTTCCAGGGCCTCTGAAGCTAAAATCTAAACAGATAAAATGAATGAATGGAACGGAACCTAGCAAAGTTCTGTGCTTGATTTTAAAATAATTAACTAAATCTTACTTCTTTGCAAAAATATTTCGTGTTTTTTTAAACTGGCTTAAATCGGTCAACCGCTACGCTGCCGCCATCACTGCTCTCCACAAATACCTGCTAGGCTTTTAATTAGAAACTGAACCGCCCTGTACACAATTCTAACAGTTTCACTTTGATTTGACCATTATTTTGAAGGTTGTTTTTCGCCGCGTTTTTTTACGTTTTCTATTATTTAGTACCTACCTAAGTATTTACAAAGGTCCAAGATTGCTGATTTTATCACAATCATTCAATTCACTGGTTTTTGATGTGATCCCTCTACAAAATAGACTTCCGTCCGTAGATAAACATTTTGATTGATTCTCGCTCACAGAAATTTAACAGCCAATACTTTTAGCCTGGGTTACCTATCTGGTACATTATATAGGTTAATACTTAACCCTTATATATTGCTTCATATGTTGCCAATCATCAAAGGAGGAAAAGGGGAGAGACCTCAAGTGCACTACGCATTTCTAATCTCGCAAAGTGGGTCAAAGCTTTACGTAAAATACGAGTTACCGTACGGCTTCAGTTGCAGTAACTCTGCGCGACTTTTTGTTCTAGTCCTCAGGATATTTTTTGTGTTGATGTGTTGACCTGCTTTTTGAGGTGTGCACTCAGCATCCAGTAATTTGAAGCTTTTTTTTTATAAACCTAGATAACAACCAGGTAACAACACACACAAACAAAAACCTTTTTTACAATAAACTTGTGTTTAGACACGAGGGCTCACACCTCCGGCGACTTTAATAGTTAATAAATATAAATTGATTATAATACTTATATGTGCCGAATGTTTTTTAAAGTAAAATTAATAGATTTTTATACGTATAAATATTATTTGAAAAACTCATTTTTAGTTACTTCAACAGGTATCGACGGGCAATTTCGAAAATGTCTGTTATGCGGTTATAAGCCTACTTTGGCTTATCTATCAGTTTGCGGTTTTGAGCGTTACTATAAGATAAAATAAACTAAACAATCCCCACGTTCCTACTTTACTAAAATACGCTAAATCCTAAGCAAACCGAGGTCCCATGAATTATTCTACCACAAGGGTTTGACGCAATTTAAATTCTTTAAAGTGCTTAGCCGGTGTGTGGACGTAACGTTAATGAAATTATTTATACGGCTTAGCCGTAAAAATACAACTAAAAAGCTTAGTTTTCAATATCTTAGGTAGATCTAAGCTTTTTTAATTATGATAGGAAGTAAGATTATGGTATGTACTCATCTAAGTGAACATTGTTCTTTTGAGTAAATAAATTCTTAAAACTGAACTGAATCCAAGCTTTTATATACTTTGAATATTAAATTAAATAAAAAATAATATTAACAAAGAAAATTACAATCAAATAAAAGAATTAAATTAAAACTAGTACATATTTACAATTGAGCTAACTGCAGACTGTTGCAAACAATCTACAAGTAGCTCAGCTGATAAAAAAATAATACATTAAATCATCATAATGGTACGATAAAATTACAATTGATTGGTATCTTTAATGAATATATTTATCAACCAAGTTATCAACCAAGTCTTATTGAGGGACGAAAAATGTTAAAGTAAAACCTAACGCAAAAAAATTATAATAATTAACAGTTACTTTTGATTTATTTCTCGTGAGTATTTAAATAGAGTTTCGGAAACTAAAAACAATATGGTTGAAACAACTGAAAAATAATAAACATGCATAAAACTTCCCATTCATGAACTTTTCAGTTTATTAAGACATAACAAACCCCAAAAAATAGTACAAAAGATTTCCTTAAATGACAAGGGTCCAAAGAAATCCGTGTAATATAATATTATAATAAGAAGTCCGTAATAAAGGGCCTCGTGATCTTTTTATTATACATACCTAAACCTTTATCAGTCTGTCCGCTTATATGACAAAATCTCTGACTATTATCTACGAAGGGTCAGTAAGCGATTGTTTGTTTTTCAGATATTTATGGAAAATATATTGTGAGAAAGAAAGGAAGAGTGAAAAAAAGAGATATTTTAACAGCTTTTGTAAGAAAATCTAGTCCTTTAAGGCGTTATTTCGACCCAAATGAGTCCCGCCACCTATTATAACTTATTATTACGTTGGAAAAGGAAATTTTACAATTTTCATTGGCAGATTGTGATACCTACTTTAAGCTTTATTTAATGCCTCTGTAATAGTTTTATTTTCTATATTTATTAGGCAGAGATACGAAATAGAGTTTGGTGGCCACCAAAGGCAACGTCGTCGTGTCTCAGCCTAGTATAACCAAATAAAACGATTACAGAGGTATTTAAAAACACCTTATAGTAAATATCACAATCAGCCCCATGAAATTTTCATTCATAAATATTACAAATTGCCCAATGAAATTTCTTTTGTACTACGTAACAATAAGATAAAATAGGTGGCGGCGCTATTAGGGTCCGGGTAGCGCCTTAACTACTTTTAGTACTACGGAAGAGTAGTTATCTCACATAACTTCACTGTGTAACATCCTAGGTTTTCTATTTTTCTTTATAATTATAATATGTTTTTGTAAATAGCTTATTTTAATGTCTTTTAATTGTTTTTACTCGATAAAATAGACACTTGAAATTAAATTTGAGCTAAAATGGAGAGAGCTTTATTTTAGCTCAAGTTTAATTTAAAGTGTCTTATTGTATGTGTATGAATATATGACTGATAGATTAAATTTAGAGTGTCTATTTTATTGAGTAAAAACTATTAAAAGACAATAAAATGAGTTATTTTATAGATCGGAAATAAAAATCATAAAATAATCAAAACACAAAAAATTATTAGATTAAAATCTCTGTTGCATTTAATTCGCTTCATTCATCTAAAATTCAATTTATTTCCACAATGAACGTCACATAAAACAATTAAACATTACAATACAAGGGTGGAATGAATTTTGAGAAAGGTCTTACTTTCCATTTATCTGTCCCAAGTCCTTTGTCTATTTTTAGCTTGACAAGTTTCTAAGACCGTCTACAATACAATTAGCTTTGTGTGTCCCACTGATGGGTAAAAGGACCAGGAGCAGGGCTTCGAATTCCTCCACGCAGGCCGACCCCAACTCATAATGCTTAAACGTTCTTCAAGACTCAATCGAGTCTCGGTATGACTCGGTTCAGTGACGTTCATCGATAGGTTACCCTCTGTTATGTTCCAGGCAATTTCTTTTGATACAGAACAGCACTAAACAATCTTATTGAATATAATATGTTTAATACTTATTACTTGTGAGATACATTGAATAGAATAGAATGGAATAGAATTTATTTGTGAGAAGACTTACACATACTTACACAAAAATACATAATAAAATTGGCTTAAATACAAAAATGTAAGTCCAGGAACAAAATGGCTCTGCCTCAGCATGAGTTGGTTGACTAGCGAGCTAGCAACCAACGCTGGTCTTCCGTCATTGTGTTTTCATGCGATGGCCAAGTCAGGACTTGGTATTACATGGATCTCACAAATTTTTACGGTAGAACTGAGCATAGATGAATACTATTATACGGGGGAACTGAGTTGCGAGCAAGGTTGCGAGACTTGGTTTTTTTACAAGTTTGTTTTTGATGGCATATCAGTTTGGCCTGTCAATGTCATCTTGTGTATAAATAAAATACTGAAATACTTTTTTGAAACAAGAAAATACATTTCGGAGTTGAATCCTTATTTATCATTTGCAATGCGCCTATTCTACTCTATGCGTATCTCAAGCGTCTATGGTTTTGACGTTGGATCAATTCTACAAGAGGACAGATAAGAAATGGAAGAATTCAGATAAGTGCTAGTAGAGTTTCCGTAGCAGATTGGTACAAGATGGTCATAGAATCCACGTAAAAGCGGTCTCACGATTAGTGTAGATAGAAGCCCTAGGCCTGGTTCTGTGTTTCAGAGCTGTATTTCCATCTGGCATTACCTAATTACGCCCGCAGTTAACAAATAATGAACCTACTCCGTTATATACAATTAACGAGTCGGGCATCTAGCAAATTTTGTCCCTTTGTGAGATTATTTTGAATTTATAAAATCATTACCTACTACCACTCATCTAAACTCTACTAACACAGACAGTACTCTAAAAGCAACTCAATATAATCCCATATTCAAAAACTTTTCCCCAACTTTAGTGAAGGGCGTAAAAATGTTGTAAAAGACCTTCACCGCAAATTCAAAGGACATATTTTACCCATAAAAGACCATGCTATCGCTATATTTCTCGCTGCTACACCCAAAAAAAACTTCCTTATTCATAGTGTTAGTTGACCGCTTTGAGTTTTTCCTTATAGGCTCTAAGAATATAAGGAAAAAGTATTTTTTTGTAATTCTTTGATTTTGTAAATTGTTGGCAGTTTTGTATATCTAAATAAATCTGGAAATATCTAGAATCATTATGCAGATGACAATAATTGAGATGGGTTAAGTAAAGTCCTATATTGATTTTGTACAAAACAAAACTTGGTACTTTACATTCGAACTTATTTCGTAAGTCGTTAGCTGAACCCAAAAAAGAAAGTCTCGCAAACTTTCTTCAGTATCAATTTCTAACGATAAATTATGTATTACTATTATATTTATTTTTCAATTTCTATAGATCTTTTCAGTCCTTTGTTTAATAACAATCGATTTCAAAATTTACCTATGCCGTAGCGGTCGCGTCGTAATAAAAGGTTCAAGTGACTTCAAAAAAAGTTTTTTTTATAGATATAGAAATATTATATCTGCACAATATTTTTGCATTTTTTGATGTTTCAATCGCAAAATTTCTAAACGTGACGTCACCGTTCACCGTATTATGGTGTATTTTTATGTATTTTTCGGTGTATTTAACGAAAAATATGTGATGCCTTGGGCTTCGTTTTTTGTTTTGGAGCTATTTGTACACCTGGTGAACGAACACGAGAGCATTGACGTGGTGATTTAGTCGAAATCACACAAAATTATACAACACAGATGCCCGCACCGCCGGTCCGACTATGACTGAGGTAAGGTAACATAATTGAACCTAAGTTGAGCCATCCACTTTCGAGATGGTAATGCCTCATCTCCTTTTTTTTTTATATCGAAGAAAGAAATAGATTTATTAGACACAACTCAAAACACACACAACACAAACAACAAACATAATGGTTCTTATAGTTTATTTCTTTCTATTTTTATTATGATTGAAGGAACGGAAGCACTTTGTGTTGATTAATTGAACGCTGACGTCACAAAAAAAACAGCAGCGTTTTTATCACACGAAAATGAGTGCAGTTTTGTTTTTTTTAGTCCTATATTTTAGAAATTTGTACGTTTGTTTGTCATCTGTGCTGATGAGGATACAAAATGTATTTCAAGCTAAAGAAGTAGTCAATAACTTAGACATTTTTATATATCGGTAAAGATGAAACCGAGCAACAAGTATCAACAGAAGGGGCCTGGGGACTTTTCTCGTTTCGCAGGACTTTATTAATGTCACAGTTTCCTCCGCGTTTCACGTTTTGTACTTATGCTGTGAAAAATATGTTTTTCGACCATCATTAGTGTGGTAATGGCGTCGTGGAATAAATTTAAAGAAATTGCTGTTATTTGAATTGTTAATGACTAGAGTTTTCAAGGAGAATTCTAATACGTCTAATGAAACAGCCCTGGACATGCACAGGGGTTGTTGTCTAGGGTAGAATAGAAAAAAATTACGTCACTTTATCATCGAATGCGTAAATTATTTGAAAATTCTCTCAACTTCAATATGGTACGCAATGTATAGTGTTCCTAAGTTGCCTGGTTGTAAGTACCTGGGTATTTGCGAAAAAGTACGAAGAATGAGTTTATAGCAACTACCAGGGGTGTGATGCACGAAAAACCGGCCAAGTGCGAGTCGGACTCGCGCACGAATGGTTCTGTACCATTATCTACAAAAACGCCAAAAAATCGTGTTTGTTTTTGCCATCACACCACGTTTGTTGTATAGGAAGAACCCTTAAATATTTGTTTTATTTAAATTTTATCATTTTTTTTAAAGTGGGTATATTACTAAATATTGTGTGAATATTTCAAGCGTCTACCTGTTGCCGTTATCAATAACGAGCAAAAACGAGTAAAAAAATCTCGTATGTTGTATGGGGGCCCCCTTAAATATTAATTTTATTCTGTTTTTTAGTAATTGTTGTTAGAGCGGCAACAGAAATACATAATCTGTGAAAATTTCAACTGTCTAAGTATCACGGTTCATGAGACACAGCCTGGTGACAGACGAACAGCGGAGTCTTAGTAATAGGGTCCCGTTTTTTACCCTGTGGGTACGGAACCCTAAAAATGATGTGTTTTCAGGTCCGCAGCTCTGGAAATAACAAAGTTATCAAAGTCATTCCAAGTTACGTGAACGTGAATATTCGAAAGCGTAGAAATATTTACCAGCAGAAATAATGTTTGCTGCGAGCTATCGGTTCAGGATTGCGTGAACGAAAACAATATCCGCTGCAGCGAGTAAAGTGTATGCAGATGTGGGGTTGCGTGTCTGGACTCTGGAACATGCAAGTGCTTAAACACTAGCATGTTCCAGAGTCCAAAAAAGTGTTCAAGAGTTTTGGAACCAGAAATCCAAATATTGGTGGTCAATTTTGTCAAATGGATAACATGTTTTTGTGTCTTTGTTGAAATAAATAATTTAGTAGAGCTTCATACATTAAACCTCACCTAACTCTCACCCTAATAACCTGATCACTAAGACCTGATGACTGTATAAAAAAAAAAAAAAAAAATAGGTAATGCTGGACAATTCACATAGCATTATCTAGCCCCAAGCTAAGTAGACTATATGATGCTGTGTGGATTATCCAGTTTTATTTATTTATTGATTAGTTAATCAGCGTCCAAACAATCGACACAACTTAGCTAGTTGAAAAATAACTTAGCTATTAAGTTACCGACGCAAAATTTTCTAAAACATCTGCAAAAGGGCCAAAGTTTCATTGTACCTTTGGTTCACAAAATTGCGGTTCAAACTGGCTTGATCCAAGCCAGTGCGTTTCCAATTACGTTTACAATTAAAGCGTACGGATTGAAACGGAATTTTCTAGCCCAAAGGATTATTCTTCCAGCTCCAGATTTAGGGCATTCATAAAGGGAATAGATACGCAATTTTTGTGAAAGCCACTGGTACCTACGTTTTTCCTCAAAGATCCTAGTAGTCTTAGCTACGTTAGTATTTTCTGTCATTTTGACATTTGCTGTCATTTTTGACATGTACTGTCTCTTTTCATTTTCCGTCGTTTTAGACGTTTTCTGTCATTTTGACGTCTCCTGTCATATTGGCATTTGCAGAATTTTATTGCCTATCATTTTTGCAATTATAATATTTTTTTGATGCAACTAACGTTATAACAAGGTAAAGGTTTCTTGTTCGCTTCTTTACTTTACCTTAAAAAGATTGAAGTGGACAAAAAATCAAAGTGATCACTTTATTTCCTAGTTTTACTTATGTAATCTGAGTTTTGTGACGTGTCCAAGAGTCCTGTAAGGTCTAAAGGAAATAAAGCACTTTGAATTTTGAATTTTGACAGAACTACTGGGAATAAGCGAGTATTTTTTGGTTTTCCTACCTTGTTCGTCGAAAATTAATAACTATTGAATTCAACATATGAAATTGATAGTAACCTCTAATAAGCCCACAAATTCTACATTATAAATTTTTTACACATTTAATCGTGTGACCATCCTCACTTCAGTAAAATCACGAATTCAAAATATGATGCCCCAATCGGAAATTCTAACATTGCAATAAGTTGGGCCAGCGTTGTACCAACCAGGGGGTTATTCTGTTCCGGGGTTTCAAATACAGTCGACCCATTGACCCTATAAAAATTACAACTGGTTTGTAACGAATGTTGCTTCATAAAAAAAAAGCTTATGTATGCCATATATTTGACCAGGAGTGTGTCATCGCGGTAAACCCTATTCCTTTTATCTACAATAAAATATCGGTTCTTACCCACCGTCCACCTCCCTGAGATCATCTGGGTGAACCGTTGAAAGTTTTTTTACAACGGTTCACCTCTCAGATTAGACTTGAACGCGTACGGTTCTTACCCACCGTCCCTATGTTTAAAAAAAAGGTTCATCGAATTCCAAATTCATAAATCAGTTTGTAAATAGATCACTTTTGCATTTCATAAGTTTGGCCAACGTGTCAGCACGAGTTTTGTTCCGTGCCCAGCTATCATATTCCAGCCCTAGCTTCTTCACTTCATCGAATTCTAAATTCAAAAATGACACAATCAGTTTGTAAATCGAACATTGCATTATGTTTGGACGGGGTGGGCGCGGGGTTCAGTTTGCCGCTCGACGCCGCGCCGGTCGGCCGACCGCGTCCCGCCGTTAGGCCGATGATACCGGCGTTTCCGACATGCTGTGATTTGGACGAATTGACCGTATTTTAGGATTGTTTTACAGGTAAACTTTTCGTTCGTGTCGGTTTCAGTTTGTGCAAATTGTAGGTAATTTTTATTGTTGATTTAGTTTTTTTTTTATTGTGGTACGAGCAGGTAAATATTCGGGGAAGTTTCAAATTAATGACGCTTAGATTTTGGTCATTTGCTGTATTTTTTTTGTAAAGGGAGGTTTCACTGGTTTTTTTTTAAATTCCTTGGAAAGCAGGAAAAGCAAAGAGCCGGCTTTAAATATTCTTCAGTTCGCAAAAGTAGAGTATGGATTACAAAAGTTACCTTGATGATGATAATGATCATGATGACATAAAAAAGAATGATTTATTTAGTTTTTTTTATTGTGGTACACAGAAGTAAATCATCAATATAGTTTCAAATAAATTACGCTTAGATTTTGGTCATTTTATGATATTTTTTTTAAACACAGAAAGGGAGATTTCACGGTTTTTTATTTCCTTGAAAGCACAAAACGCAAAAGTAATGTTGACTGCATTACTATTTAAAGCTTTCGCGACTAAAAAATATTCGTCAGTTCGCAAAAGTAGGTAAGTATTGACTATAAGAGTTACCTGATGGTCTAGATCTTTGCCTAGTTCGATTTTGCTGTTCTATACAAACCTAAGTACGTATGTACCTACTCTTTATGTAAGTAGGTAGGGTGTAGATAATTGGCTCTTTCTGTAGTTAAAAGGCTTTCAATTTTGTCTCCACCCACGCACTAGGATGATTGATGTGGACTTGGGAAATAGGTGGAGCTTTAAAGCTTGTTAGATAATTATTCAATCGGGTAAGTTCCTTCGTGAAAAAGAACAATAAACACTAATTTCAAATTTTGAATTCGTAGAAGGTAAATTGCTCATTTTAGCCATGAAAAATATATCCACGCGTTCCAGTTTAGTAATTATTTTTGTAAAATTGTTTGTAACTGAAATTTTGAACTGAGAAGGGAACTTAGAAAATTGTAATTGAAGTTGAAAAGTTTAAAAGAAAGACGTACTTTATCCAATTAAATGCTACCTAAAGTTTTTATCCCGCGTTCTCAACGAGAAAACACGCTATAAAACTTTTACCAATAACTTAGTTAGAAAAAGTCTTTTTCAATACTCCACTTTATTCGATTCTAGCTAATGATTCCAGATTATATTCTGATTCCGACTTACAATACGTTTTCCCTGGATTCAAAAAGTTAGAGATAATATTTTCCCTGCCCAGAACTATGGTTATGCAAAATATCCACGCGATTCATTATTAAACTTTGTGTTACATGTTAAAGTAAAAAACATCCCCTTTTCTTTACGTTTTACTTAAAATGCATGCCAATAAAAACAAGTATCTCACCGGGGTCAGAAAAAACGTGTAATAAGCAGAGTTTTAGTAGGTACACGTTTATTCTAGACAAAAAGTAGTATGACGTCTGCAGTGGCGCGGTGGGCGAAGGTCTGCCTGCAACGCAGGAGGTAGCGGGTTCGATTTCCGCCTTGGGACAAATATGTGTACGATCTGAAGATTATTGACCTATTCAGTAGCCTACGGGGCGGCGGGGCAAACATCCAAAGCTGTCTGGATGTCTGTACTGTCAGTACTAATATCTAAGAGGTCACAAAACCTTCCCCGTCGCTTGGCCTCGATTACGGTACGTTCAATTAGCCCCGCACGGTGACGGCCCAGTGATTTATCTGTGGTTATTTTACCACGTCGTAAATTACCGGATTCGTCGATAAAATAACTGAAGTAGTTTTCGTTACTTCGTTAATAGAAATTCTAGCTTTTTGTGTGAACATGTTTAGTTGATTAAACAAATTTTAGCCACTGTAAAAAAAGGGGTGTCATTTTGGCATGTGTTTGTAGATTATGTGTGTCTGCACCGTAGCCTTAAAACGATTGAACCGATTTTGATTTAGTTTATTTTGTTTGAAAGGGCTACGTTAAAGGTATTTTCCCGTCATGCGGAATACCGCCCGCATGCGGATCTGATCCTCGTGCGGGCCACCCGAAAACTATAACTTCATAATAGGTATATGGTTTTCTAACACACACATGGAACATGCATTGGTTGAAGCAATTATAGGTTACACGCGGGCAGAAATCTGAATGATAGAAAAAGAGCCCTTAGACATTATGTAATGACAGTATTCTTAGTTAAGTTTGATGAAAGTCGGTGCAACCGTTCATAAGATTATATATTTGGTTCAAAGTTAAAAATTAAATGGAAGCTTCGAGTTTTTAAAGTTTAGATAGGAGACTTTGAATTATGATGTTTTGCGGATATTGAATAAATTCACGTTTTTTTCTGCTATATCTACTACGTCTATGCACGTTGGCCCGAATTCCCTACCTTCGAAGCTCAGCTCTGTGATGTTGAGATTCTCATTTCCTGATTCGAATGACGCAATGTAGATAGAGCTCATTTTACGATGTCACTGAGTGTGCGTTTCGGTACAAAATACTTTATATTTTTACTTTATTACTGTTCATTTTTATACCTTATACAAAGAAGACTTATTTTTCAAGCATGATACTCAACTGGCTTCTTTTATAAATTGCGTGTTAAATTACAAAAGCAATTGTAAGGGTTGCCAGTTTCCAATATAGATAGATACCCAGTTAAGCGTCCTTGTGTACCTTTCTAAATGTATTACAGTAAAGACTTTTCGGGACACTCCACCTTCACACGATACTTTTGTCTTAATCTCACTATCTCACTAATATTATAAACGTGAAAGTTTAGATGGATGGATAGATAGATGGATGGATGTTTGTTCCTTTATCACGCCAGAACGGCAAAACGGATCTAGATGAAATTTGGCACAGAGATAGATTATAGTCTGGAATAGGACATAGGCTACTTTTTATCCCGAAATTCCTACGGGAACGGGAACTACGCGGTTGAAACCGCGAGGCGCTGCTAGTAAAATAATAAATAATGCTGGACAGTTCTCCAGCCCCAAAAGAAATACTGTACTCTGTCTCTAACTGTTTCCCTTTGGTGTAACAAAGCTGTAAGACAGGGACGTTCATCGTTAAGTCGACAACCTATAAAATAGAAATTTATTTCTATTAACAATACAACCTCAACAGCTGGACGCAGGCCTCCCCCTGATAATCGCCTTATTGACTTTTATCTCATGGGGAGTAATGCCCATAATCCCCACGCTGGGCTTGCGTGTTGGGGATCGCAGTTCGGTGGTAGATCTATTCTGCAAGAGGCGCTGCTGCCCGCCCCCCGGTGTATGTCCCTTAGTCGCCTCTTACGACACCCACGGGAAGAGTTGGGGTAGTGCAAATTGTTATTGTATTATTACGTAAGTGCAAATAAGAATTTGCACTTACCCTGGATGACGTAACTGACATAGACAACCACCTACTAACTACCTAAGAACTACCTGAGTTTAACGGGTATTCTTACAGCCTCCAAACTATCAAGTTAGTAGAGAGTATGTAACTAGTCCAACGCTCACAATGTTTTTCCTGCAAATACACGTGTCTCGTTTCCCTCGAGTGGGAGGAACGCCCTCACAGACAATAATACACATTTTCATACGGATCTGCTCGATTTTCTGTGTGTCTGAATACGTGTTATGTCATATTTGATATTATCACAGTCGAGGCCCGGGTCCTGGGACACGAATTGTATAATATCCGAGAACATAGATATGTTCTCGGATATTATACAATTCGTATCATCAGATGATGATGATGAGATTTAAGCAATCACATCACATCGTACTTATAAAAGCGACGGTTTGGATGTTTGTATTTTGAGATGTTTGAATGTTACATGTTTGGATGATAACACGAACAATAAAACACGACAAAACTACTGAAAGGTTCGCGCTGAAATTTCGCGTATATGTGGACTCACAGGTATGGATTAACAAATACATGGATTAACAAAAATGCTATTTTTATTCCCGGATAAACGCGTGTGAAGCCCCAGGCATAAGTTAGTGCAACATTTTAAAAATTTGCCGAATGAACTTTTCTGTACAAACTACTGGTGTTTCCAGCGCGGGGCAAGCATGACTTATTGTAGAAGTTATAAAATCTATTCCAAACATGATTATTTTATTTAGAGTCTAACAAGTCAAGCCAATTACCTATGCCCATAGGGCTAATGAAAACAATCTTGCCTTGGTCTTTTAAACAGGCACTTTAGAACTCCTTGGAGATTTTCTTATAATATGGTTTCCAGTTTTTTCAACCATGAATATTCCGTATCTAATACCACGCTGAAATACGTTTTAGTAATCGATATCATGACTAATCCCAATTTCAGGCCTTTCAGCTTGGGTTGAGGCGTTCCGGTCAATTTACTTTTTATAAGCAACTCGCAATCTTTTTTCACAATTTAGGTCTAAGTAAAAAGTTACCATCACTTTTTTTTAATCTCTTATTTGATCCTTGTCATTAAATACCTACTTATTATAAGCCCATACTTTCCCTTTGCTGGGCAAAGTAGCATTCAACTCAAAGTCCTACCATCCTTTCTTCCAAACCTATCTTTTAATTTTTATTCACTTATAAATTCGAAAGTTTAGATGTCTAGATGTTCGTAACCTCTTCTCGCCAAAATTACTAAATGGATCGGGCTAAAATTTTGCATAGATGGAAAAACAAAGAGCTACTTTAAACTCGTCAATTTAAATTTTATGCATTTTTTTGACATACGTACGATGCTGAGGGCTGGATGTTTGATTAATCAGTATACATTTTTCATAAACTCAAATTACATCGAAAATATTCCGAAATGTATTTTTTCTATACTGAGCTTTACATAATTGACTCATTATTTGGAAGGTATGGGTAAGGTACCTTACCAAGGATTATTGGTCTAATAAGGAGAGAGCCGTATTTTGACGACATTATCGATAGGTAATTATTTCCTCGTAAATTATGGCAAGTCAACATCTTGGCGCGACGCCGGCTCATATTATAAACCAAATAAACCTTCTACACTTGCCGGCACCGCCGGCACCCAAATAATTTGTAAAGGGATTTGTGAATGGCGCAGTGGTTTCTAGATCAATTCCAAAGTTATGTGATATTCAGAACACAAAGATGGACTGCCCTTTAAAAATAAGTTGGTAGAACAAAAACCTAGTGTACATACAATTTTGCTCGCTTTAAATTAAATAGTATAACTGTCATTGAAAACATTGCCATCGAAAATGAAATAGATGTAGAAGAAGACAACCCCGGTCCAGAAACACAATAAGTACTCCATACACATGAAACAATAGGATAAATGAAAAATCAATGATAGTAAAATCCTTGTTGTTTAGTTATTTGGTTGCCATCACGTGTGGAAACCTTAAGGCTACATTACCCCACTTCAGCTGTAATGTTATTAATTAGGTGGAAGGCGAGCGACGCGTATTAGGTACCTCATAACTTAGAGAGTTTACGGTATGGTAGTTATTGTAACAACTTTGCTAAACCAGGTTCGGTAATTTGGGCTTAGGGTTTAACTCAGCTGAGAGTTGGTTGTTTTGCGATAGGTACAATGATTGATTTATGGGGTGATTTATTGTTTTAGAGACGGGGTCTTTACGAAAGCAAATTATAATTTCTTTAGAAGAGTTTATAGCTTTGATAAACTTGACTTTAGTTTGTGTTGATGACACTTACAAATGATAAATAAAATTATTACTAGCTTGCTCTGCACTCATTTCACAAAAGCACAAAGTAGCATTAATAATACTAATCTATAACTAGAATAACCTCCATGCAAAATATTTAATCCGATCTGTGTTTTCGGCGAAGTCCCGAATTTTTCTTCTCTTTTCTGGTAAGTTTTGTATAGTAGTATAAAATAGAAAGGATTGATTCTACAAACATAATTTATTATCAGAAGGCGTCATGGCTGCTCGGAAAATTTGTGAAAATTTGAATAGAAAATGGCAGACAGAACAATACTTACCTACTTAGGTAAAGCCTAGTTCCCATTCCATTCTATCCCGTCCAAAATAAACGGAGAATCTAATAATACTTCTCCAAATTAAATTACAAGGCAGTTTCGATTTATCTATTTTCGTATGTTACTGTGGAATCCGTAATTTTATCTCGGGGTGTAATCTTGAAGCGTGTTGTATGTTACACGTCACTCACGACACAGAGGGGTATGCCTATTGGAGTGTTTACAAATGGGACGTAAGTTCTTTTCCAATATCAGAAGCACTGTCCTGAATCTAGAATTATATCTTGTAATGTTGTTTTCGACCTAAACAAACGCTATATTGTATACCCGACAATATAAACAACAATGTGTTCTTATCGCGTAAGTTAAAAACGTCAGAGTCTTTATTGTGGCAAATGTACAACCCTTGACAAGCTATCATAGTTTATAGATGCTCATTTTTTAATAAAAATTATTTTACTTAGCAAAACTCTTTCTGTTTCTTGGATGTGCAACAATACCTGTAGGTGTGATTGGCTATACTTTTTTAAATGTAATCTCTATCTATCAATATCAATTTTTCTGTTACCCAGCTGATTCCCTGTCCTCAAACAACATTCGTGTCCTGTCATTACACTCTCTATTCTGTCTGTGTACTCCATCCATGTCGGATTCAGATTGTAATCCGTACATTATCAACATTTTGTCGCATTTCCATTCAGACATATCTTAAGATTGTCCTTCAAGCAAAATGTTTTGCATGTTTAAGATATTGTCAAAGCTTTTAAGTCGTTATTTATAATTTAACAAATTTCTTGAGGTTACAATCATATAAATTCCAATAGATACTATGAATGTCCAAGAAGATATTTCGGTGCCTAAAAAACATGTCATGGATGGCATTAGAGTTGACAGTGCCAGGAATACTATGAATGTCCAAGAAGATATTTCGGTGCCTAAAAACATGTCATAGATGGCATTAGTGTTGACAGTGCCAGGTAGGTAGACTAATAGAAACCAAAAATAATTAAAACTTTTAATGGAAAAATTGCTTTGAATAGAAAAATTCCCCTCTACATTTTCATTAAAGACATTGAAAATCACATCCGTTGTATGAATAAAGAGTTTAATTTGTTGTTTTGCTCTAAATTGTAGGTATAATTATAGATGTGTCCTAATTATGGACTCCCTCTCTTTGAGCAAACTTTAATTAAGTTTGTATAATCCAACCCTTTTGAGGATAATGCTTAATACGCGGTCTTCATCACCCTAAACCATAAACTACTTTGGAGGTGCCTGTGCCTGCTGCTTAGATTGGTACCTACTACTTGTTTGTAGCTGGTTTAAGTTTCGATTTATTTGTTATTTCAGAAAAGTCAATGATAGTCAATAGCTTTTTTTCTTTAGGCTTACAAAATAAGCTCTTAGACAAGTCAAATTTTATACAAAAACAGCTTAATAGTAATTAATATCAAGTAAGGAACAAAATGTTATTGATTTTGTTCGCTTCAATTTTTTGTCCACTTGTCCACACCATTGTCATCTCATGATGATAACAAATAAATCGAAACTTATGATGATAATGTCGTGCTCTGGTGAGAGTGATCATGCATCGTCATTATCATCATCATCTTCAGCAATGGCGACCTGACTCATCTTTTCTTTTTTGAGGTCCTCTAGTCCAAGTACTGCTACTGTTACAAACCATGATTATTTTACTTTAATCGTTGTTTTCTGATAGTATTTGTTTTATCGTGTTCATGCTCTGCCATTATACTCATGATTTGGATCTTCACATATTATATGCATTTGCTTAGCATTATGGAAAGTTTAAATATAAACAAAAAAATAATTCTGGAAAGTTAACTCAGCATCATCTAGCCCCAAGCTAAGCATAGCTTATGTTATGGGTACTAGATAGACCGTAGACGTAGAAAACGTCCAGAACACTCGGAAAAAATATCTGCAGATGGTATAAAAAATTATGTTGAGGAATATCGAACCGCAATCTCCTGTGTCACAGGCAGCCTGCACCCCGCTGTGATATAATAAATATAGGAGAGCATTAAAGAATCGTAAATATCGATCAAAACTTTCGTAACGGATATTAAAATTAAATCTAGTTCTTCAATTATTCCTTACAATTTAATTATATTTAAAGGGCTTTAAAAATAATGAGTTTTCAAAGTGTTATTGAGCCGGTTTCATTGTATTAAAAGGTTTAATTCAAGCAAACGTTTCAATTAAGGAAACCCCTATAAATTTCAGTATTTCGAGTTTATTAAACTTTTCATTTTATGCTTAAGCCTAAATTTTATAAATTTCTTCCTACACAGTATTTGACTTTAACGATACTTTTTCGGGCTTTTAATGAGTAAGACCCTTGTTCATATTTGTCTGTTAATAAATTAATGAGTACCTAAAGGGGACTACGAGCAACGAAAATTATTAAATTTAAATTTTATATAAATTACGAAAATAAACTCTAATACAGCACACACCAGCACTTGGGTTTTTTAGCATCGAGTAAGAGGTTATTGGCGGTGAACCAATCTAATATTTGCAAAGAAAGAAAAAGAAAGAATTGGTGAAGATATCACCAAAATGGTTGTAGCTATTCGTGATTGTTTAAAGAATTATGATGATTTTTAAACTTGACGGGATACAGACAAATCCCTCGGGAATAATTCCAATTCGGGATAATACCTACTCTTTACAAAGCGAAATAATTTTAAAATCAGTTCATAATTGACGGTGTATTCGACGAACATAAAAAATACATACAGCCGAACATAGTAACTCCTCCTGGGGACGCTTTAAAATACGATGTATCCTGTAGGTAGTGTCTGCTAGATATTTATTGAAAAAATAGTTTCACACTTTATTATTTTTATAAACAAAACAAAACATATATCATCCAACTTTTATGTCTGTTATCAAAACTTTGCTCGGAGTCCTTTTATCAAATTGATATCTCGAACAAAAGACAAAATGTTTGGCTTTTCCCTAATCTAAACAAACGTATCTCCAACTTTGGTAAAGTTGTACCAAGTTTTACAAACACTTGACAAAAGAGATACGCCGAAATAAAATTATTCTGAAATGATTGTTGCTTTGTGTAAGCAATTATTATTATATATTTATCATACAGACTTTTAGTTCAGAGGCTAAACTTTGAAAAATATTTACATTTTCGATAAAATCATACCACAATGGATCTAAGGGATGTTGGGGTCTAATAAAGATCTTAGGTTAGGTTTGTAGTTTAAGAAGAAAAGATTTAGGGAGCATGAGGCATCTAATACAAAACATATTCCTTTCCACGATAAGGCATTATTTTTTCTACGCGAAATTTGTATTTAAATAACATAAATAGATAATTAGAAATTCCTTATTCGTTCACTTTATAACGCCGCCGCAGGCTAACGAGCTCCTTGTGAATGATCACGGTAAAATAATAACGTTTTCTTTTTTCAGAAATTACAAAAAGTTCGATAATCGATATACGAGATAAATAAAGTTGTTGTGAGTGCGGTAATTAGATTTTTGTAAACGAGAATGTTTTTGGACGTACGCGTAATCGACAATATATGAAACTTTGCTGAGATATTCGCTCAGAGAAGCGGTAATTTAACTCTGCAGGCCGGGGTGATTAAAACGATGTCCAGCAGGCCGGCATGCCTTTGTACAAAACCAGGCAACTTTCAAAAATGTTGTAATTTGTTTAAAAAATGTGTAATTTGTTTCAAAGTTTGTAATTTGTTTCAGTTCGATGGTGATGGAAAGCACAGAATGTGACCTGGCGGTTTCTAAATGACGTGATGCAACTTGTAATGCTAAACTTCCTGATCATGTTCGACGTTGTATTCATATTCTTTCTGTTCTTGATTGCGGTGACTTGCGTCATGAACTACATGCCGGGGAAGAGTAGGAGGGAGGAGGCGACGGAAGAGGAGGTATAAATTGGAAAAAAAACCTGTATTTAGTAATACTCCTGCAGCGGTTTCACAGGCCTTGTTTCTATGAAAACATTTTTAGGTTATTTATTTTCCATGGAAGCTGATGTATGGGATAAAACGTAGGATACCTATGTGTTATTTAAGGTAACCTGGTAACCCAACATGCAAGCAAAATTTCAGTCCGATTATTATTTTCGACGTGAAGACGAATAGATAAAGATCCATAGATTTGTGTCAACATCTTTATGTTTAGAACAGAATTACCTATACACTTTTATGCCACTACTTGATATTTTTTCAATCTATTTCTTGTTATGCTTTCCTCTCTTGAAACATTCGAGAGGGAAAACATGGTAGTGATTTACAAAGATTTTTATATACGAAGATCAATATACCTTTATATTGAATACAGATGCTGAGAAAAGGTGTTTAAATAATAATAGTAATAACTTTATCTTATGTCTTGGTTTATCAGGTGGAAAGCGACGTGATTCCTCCTCCACCACTCTTCGATGACGATGAGAGACCAGTCAGCCGGGACACGTACGTCGTTATAGCACCGCCGCTGGACAGCTCGAGGATCAAGCACGGCTGCCCTGTTCACGTGGTCTAGGATAAGCACTGATATAATTATGTAAGTATTATAAAATTGCGTTAAGTACTTAATCCTTAAAGTTTTCTGGTTTCTCATAAAATTGAAGATAATCTCTGAAACCACTTCGCGCGGACGATGTCGCGGGCAACAGCTAGTATTACTTATAAGCACAGAAACATTGAAAGAATTGGAGACCCCCTGCTCTGCATCATACCGGCGTTTAATATTAATATTAATAAAGAAAGATAAGAGTCATCTCATAAAAAAATGAATATGAAGATGTCTAAATTTACTTTATCTTTAGTGATGGTACAAAGGCCAAAGCAGCATAGGCATGAGATCGAGGGCCTAAGTATTCAACAACTTAAGTCAGTTGACAGTGAAAGTGCTACAATAGAACTTGGGTAATAAGGAAATACAACAAAATTTATCAAAGCATCAAAATTTTTGTCAAGAACAAATGGCAATTTATTTAGATGAACATGTAAAATTCCCTAACGTTATAGATTTAAATATGATGATTGAGATGGTGACCCTCTTAACTCTCAAGTGATTATCAGCAGCACCAGTCGTAACTTTCCAATAAAATGAAAACGTCAAGATTTTATTCCCCATGACACTCGACTTAAACTTTTACAACGTTTTATTTTATCGTTTCAGATCAACGTAGGAGTTTATTACGAAGAAGCCTTATGATGTAGATGTCGAAAATAGTAGACATTTTTTACCGAGTAGTCATTTTAATAAAATTCTTGTTGAAGACTATGAGATGCGGAAATTTGGGACTCAAGTGATGGTATGAAATTGCAAAGTATTTGGCAAAAGGATATCAGCGTATAGTTTCATAAATTTTACAGATGGTGTTATTTGTATACCAGGAACAGGACTTAATAAAAGTAATAAAATACAATATAGTAAAGCTTGACATCGGATGGAATGAAAAAAATATAGGAGCATAATAACTCATAAAATGCCTTTAGATATCATATTATTTTCGTGTTAAGCTAATAATCCGCTAGTGGTATTTACCATTGTAAGCCTTAAAGATTCTCTTTTGCATAAAATAAACAAAAATATTTGTACGTTTTGTAATTTGTTACAAGTTTTCAATTTTCGCGTCAAATATTTGCAATTGCTTGTTAAAGATATTGTGACTGACTGTAGATAAAATATTAGTCGATAGTCATAAGTTAAATCTGTTTTTATTGCTAAGAATTTGACATCTTCTAATCCTATATTTTGCTATTACAATATCTTACTATTCAATCAATATAAACGTTTATCACTTTCCAAAGATAATTGTTCATTTAAATTTGTTTGCAAATTATTTTATGATATTTTATGGTTTATGTATAGTGGCGTACATTGTAAGCTGACCCTGTTACGCTTGAAGTCAATTTCTATAAATGCAGAACTATTTAAAAGAATAATCTTATGTATCTTCAGTAAAATAGAGAAAACCGTTTTATAAAAAGACAACAAATTTAATCTTATAGAACCAAAACTGATGTACATAATTACGAGATTCGGAACCAACCTGTTTGGTCAGCAAACGATGACGCGACTGCACAATTGTACCAATTACGACAGAAACGCGTTGGTACATAGATTTATTGTACGTATGTACCTATGATAATTTATTATTGTTTATGTATTCAAGTGGGTATAATTATTATGTTTGTACAGGAAGCTTAATTGCCTTTGACGTTTCCAATCTATCTGTGAACTGATTCTAATTAACTAACTAAGCAATCAAATCTAGCAGTTTCTGATTAATTTGTAATGTTAGGATTTACGGAAGGCTTTCTTGAATGAAGCACAATTATTTGACATTATTTTATGTGTTTGCTTTAAAGTACTTATACAATTATATTGCAAGCATTTAGAATTTTAGTATACAATTTAGAATAAGAGTATTTATAATGAAGAAGACAATACGATGTATTACGAAAATTTCATATCACCAGTTAGTTTAATTTTGTTAAGTGTAGAAATTGTGTGTGCATTGTCATAAATATATAAATTACGTTGTTTATGTAAGTACCTTTAAAATACACTGGTTAATATAAACATTATAAACATTTTCAGAGATGAACAATATGTTTAACTTGAATTGAAGATTTAATGTATCTAAAATGACATTTGAAATTAATGTCTTAAAATGACAAGCACATATTTAATATTGCACTAATCATTTAGCCTAAATTAAATCGTACATAAACAAAGAAATATTTATAAATTTCTTGCCTATTTTCCTTTGAAGCCTAATTTTTAAAACTTAGGTAGGTATTGAAGAAAATTCTGTTTGTATAAGAAAAATTAAATACTCTTCAACTAGTAACAGCAATTTAAAACTCAACAGTGTCCTACTCAAAGTTATAAAACTAAAATATTTATCTCAAATAATAAAAAAAGGTCGAACATCCCAATATCAAATGAGCAAGAGTCATAAAATTTGTAATAGGTACCACTTATAGAATTATGTGATAAAAATATACACAATTTTAATAACTAATTATTAGATAAATTATTGTTTTAATAATAAACTAATTAATAGAATGTCACACAAAGGACGCATTAATGTGTAAAATTAATAAAACGCACTAATGCAGTGGTTGTCAATACATTGTTTTATTTACCCTAACAATTATTTATATTAATTTCAGTAAATGTCATCCTGTAGATACTATAAAGCTATATCAAACAACGACCAAAACATTTATACTACCCACGGACAATAAAAAACATGGCCCGCAAATAAATTCGCTTAATTTACAATCGACGGGTCCGCCAATAAAACGCCAAGATAATATTTGTTGCGAAGAAACACCTGAGGCAACAGAAGTTTGGCAAATCGATACGAATAGCAGCGAGGGAGTATCTCGTAAATACTCCTTTTCTGCCTAAGAGCCCAACCGTTGGTATATATACCTGAAGGGCTGAGTGTAGGTATAGAACCTAATGGTTGACAACCTGTGATTGAGTGTATTGGGTCAGTGTATTTGTCTGGAAGGCAGTCATTTTCGTGTGTGATTATGAGGATAGGTACTATATAGTTGACTTTTAATTTACAGACATGCGACGAAGTTTTCGGAATAAATTCGAGAATGATAAGATAAGATTTTTAATGGTTCGCACACAAAACACAAAAAAATCTGATAACAAAATATAATTAAAGAAAATAACAAAGTGAGGCCAAAAGGCTGCACCTCAGTGTGTGCTGCAGAATAAGAATAGAGCATCTAGCTAGGGTTGCGTCATAAATCCCTACGTAAGGTAAGGTGCCTTAAAGACTGTCGGTAACTGATATTATGCAGGAAAGAACACAACGCGTAATAACTACGAAATAATAGATTGTAGACAGATTAAACAGCTATGCTCTAGAAGTCTAGACAGTCTAGACTAAACTATGCCACCTAATTTTAATCACACTGGTCTAATATCCAGCACATTGGTTCAAACCACACTAATATTTTTGAGAGTAGATTGCGTTCCTAATTCATCTTTTCAGCCTTTCCCGTCGAAATGCAGCAAAAAGACGCTTGGAGTATTGCATATCAATTTTATCTTTAGAAGTGGAAAGCGCTTTAAGTTTAGATGCTAGAGTTCGCAAAAAGTTTGAAAATGAAACTGAACTAGGTAACCTACTTTTCAACAAACTAAAAACTCACGGCCATATACAAAATAAAATACATAAGTACAACCGAAATGGTGAATAATGTTTATGTAGGTAGAGCATCTAGCAAGGGTTGCGTCATAAATCGTAACGTAAGGTAAGGTGCCCTAAAGACTGTCGGTAACTGATAATATGCGGGAAAGAACACAACGAGTAATAGTACTGAAAATAACTACCAAGATAATTATCCAAGAACCCCCTACAAACTGTCAGACACAGTTTCCACAGAGCTGACGTTATTTGGATGAAATATGTCAGAGTTTCATGCTGGTCGCATTACGTCAGAAACACAGTGCGCACTGGGATCAAAGTCGGTACCTTATATAGGTATGTATAAGTAAATAACTGTAAACTATTTGCTTCTGCGTGCGGCTCCGCTTATTTCCGGGATAAAAAGTAGCATAATTCCTTTTCCGGGATATTATCTATCTGCTTGCCAGATTTCGTTGAGATCCGTTAAGCCGTTTCGACGAAAAGGAGGAGTATTAGTAGGTATCAAGTTTGGATGTTACAATTTTGGATACCAAAGCCAAAGTTCGCATAACTTAATACCTATGTTGAATCTTAAAGAAAATGGAAAACTTTTCTTATTTGTTCAGACATTCTGAATCATTTTTTTATAATCGCTTTAGGCACCTATTTGTAGGTATATATGACGTCATATTAGTAACAACACAGAGCTTTGCTTTTTAGCGGCCCAACCCATGCCAATGTTCGTTTCGAGTGCATACCCATTGCAGAGAATAATCTCAGCTGTAACTGAAGGCAAAGAACCTTTGTGCTAATCTTTTTGGAATGTTCATGAGACAAGGTTGCTGCACTTTTACAAAGTATTTCTTTTAGACGTGAATTTTTCCCACCACACGTTCGTGCCTAATATTTTGTTTTACAAAGAAAATCCACCTTAATATTTTCAGTTATTATTTTATAAATCTTGTAGTTGCTGAGTTTTGGAATAGTTTTGTGATAGTCCTGTTTACAGAGTTGCAACGGAGTAGATTTATCTTTTAGTTGGAAAAGAGTGTACCTTAAGTTGGACTGGTATCAAAAAGTCATTAACTATAAAAAATACATGGAGGTACAAAATTAGTAGATACCTTAGAAATAAATGGGTAGGTACCTACTTACTAGGGTGAGATAGGTGAGATTCATAGAATCCTAAAAAGATTGTTTTTTCTTTTAGTTAGGAAAGAATTCTTTTTATACATAAATAGAAACAAGCTGGGTTCATGATCAAAGCATAAAATGACCATTAAAGTTATGGCATTCTTCGTGCGTCAATAACAGTTAAGTGCCTGTTACTTTAACCATTAATGTATAGCTTATGTATAGACGTTATGGAGATTGTAAATCGACACTCATAAACGTTCTGCTCTGGAAAAGGACATAAAGTTTGCATTTTCTTTTTATTCGTGTAAGTTAATAACCTCAGGCGAGGTACCGCTGGACTAACATAGGCTGATGAAGATGATGAGGTACCACGAGAGCGATGAAATCTAGAATGGTCTACCAAACCTTCTGACCGTCGTAGAATTTATTAAAACTGGCGATTTCTAGAGTCAGAGGCAAAAATCCACTTCGGGTGGATAAGCCAATTTAAAAAGAAAGTTATCTCAAAACCTATTTCAGTTTATTCGGTTATCGGTAACGACACTTTCATTTTTTGTGCTTGTTTGAAACTTGTCCTTTTAAAACTTGAGATTTTTCGATAAGCCTCTTATTACTACTACTACTACTATTTACAAGTTGAAAAATATTTGTGCAAATTCACAGAGTTTTCAGTAGCAAATTTCTAGAAGTAGGGTGCGGCAAATATGCTCCCACAAAACGGCACAACAGCGAATGTCATCATAAACTTTTGTTGCAGTAAGTTTTGAGGGAAATTAGTTATGCAGTTGGCAAGTTGACTACATTTTGTGCTGAGGCTGAGCGCTTTCTACGATGCAGGGAATATTCGAGGTTTTTGTTCAGCCGATTTTTGTTGTTGATACGATAGGAACTTGAAAATCTTAAGAACTTTTCGAGAGATCCGTTCTAAAAGAATTAAGGAAGTAGGTACATAAATAAAATAATGCTGGACAATTCACACAGAATTATCTAGTCCCAAGCTAAGCAGAGCTTGTGTTTTGTGTACCTACTAGATAACTGATATGATATATACTATACAATACAGATAGTTTTTTTATTATACTGAGAAAACGACTAAAACACCCGGAACAAATATCTTGCAGATCGTACAAACATTTGTCCTAAGGAGGGAATTCGCCCACCACGCCGCAGAGGTCGTAGAAGATAAGACTATAATATCATTATTATTTAAGAAAAAGCTAAACCTAAGTTGCACTCTCTATTAACTCACTATTTCCTCTCCCTCTATTCCCTCTCATAATCCGATGAGGTGGCAGACCAACAAGACCGGAGAGGGGTCAGGCGTAGAGCCAACATAGGCACTCTCCGAGGCACGGAGATGTAGCACCGCCAAGTTCCTGACTCCTGGAAACAGATGTGATTTTTGTTAGAAAAAAATTACCCAATAACATTAAACCTACCGTGAACATACAGTTCTCTCAATTTTATAATTGTAAAATAAAAATTCCCGTAAAACGCTGCATTTTATTTAGAGTACATTTTCCTGTTCAAATAGTAAAAGTATGCATGTAAAATCATAACCAATCTGACTTACTGTGTCAAGAGTTAAATGCCTAGCATTTCTAAGCAGAAGATATTGTAGAAAAGGATCACCACAACACCGACGATACAGAATCTATAGTCAAATTTATTTTGCAATCAACGACGTCCCTCAAGAAACTGGAACTACGGCCATTGGAATTAAAATGCAAATCTAGAACCGACCATTCGTCGCATTTCTTTGTCTGTAAATTAAAAAGCTAAAGCCATGGTTTATGAAAACGGTGACCGTTATATAATGGCGTTAAGAGTAAAAACCTAAATTTATGATCGGTATGTTGATTATTATTTATGTCAAATCTAACTCTACAAGTAGTAAGTTTTAAAAGCAGGTAGGTACTGCCAAAGTTATCTATAAAACACTACAATTGCAGTACCTACCTGCTTTGAAAACTTTCGTGATTCATTGACATAGGTATTAAAGAAAGATTATTAACGTAGGGGAAAATAAAACAAAAGGTACGCGATAATACCCGACGAGAATATACCGAGAATAAATATAGCTATCTTTATCTCTTCTCTAATATTAAAAAGAGATAAGGTTTTTTAATTGGTTGCCTGGAAGAAATCGCTTGTAAGCGATAAGGCCGCCCAATGTACTTTTACGCTTTTAAGTCTATGTTACTTTTAATCTTTTTTGTGGTGTACAATAAAGAATTTTGTATTGTATTGTATTTTATTTGTTTGAATTAAATAGGCTCCGAAACTACTGGACCGATTTGAAAGATTCTTTCACCATTGGAATCCTACATCCCTGATGAACATGGGCGATAGAATCTACCCGTGCGAAGCCGAGGCGGACTGGTAGTTCTTAGTAAAACGGCCGTTATTTCATTTCTTCCTGGTTATTAAAAATTGGTCGCTTAGTAATTTTTTGCGGAATTCTGAACACGTTCCGCCTGTTGAGTGCAGGCGGTGTTATACAAATAGATTGCTCCTAGAAGCCATTTTATATCGAAACAAATCTCACAAAAATAATTATTGAAATATACGATTCAATTTCAGCAATTGAAACACAATTGGGATCGTTCGAATAATCCTCAACTGATCTACATTTTGTAAATGAGGAAATACAATCTTGTAAAATGTATTGATTAGTAAAATTGTTAGAATGTAGGTAACATTCTAACAATTTTACTAATCAATAACCTTTTACAAGATTAATAATATAAATAATAATTTTGAAAACTTAGTGATTCGACTTTACAACTCAGATTGAGGACCTAGTTCCTACAAAAAAGACCTTCTCGTTCATTACACTAAAGCAGTGCACCTAACAGAGTTTCTGCAATAAATCTCAACTGGAACGTAAAGATAAGGAATGCAGTCGTAATACCAGAATGCAAGTCTTTTGTGCGCCGCGCCGCCGCCGCCGCCGCCGCGCCCCGGTAGGAAAAACGGAAGACTATTATCTCATCTCAAGGGTGTTCTGTGATTTCTGTTTCGACAAAGATAACGGAGATAAAAGTTTTTAACGTAATTCCACGTTAATTCACATACATCTACGCCTTAATGGTATATACCGAGGAAGGACTCTACAGGGCTATTGGTAAATTAATATCACTAGGTACGTGAACTGAAGAGGATCTGCTTTGTATCGCATAGATACAAAGCAGATCCTCTATGCATTTTTTTTCGAAGCTGTTTCGACAAAGATAACGGAGATAAAAGTTTTTAACGTAATTTCACGTTAATTCACATACATCTACGCCTTAATGGTACATACCGAGGAAGGACTCTACAGGGTTATTGGTAAATTAATAACACTAGGTACGTGAACTGCAGGTTCTGCCCATCATCACAAACGTATTTGTGATGATGGGCAGAACGAAAAGACTCGAAAGACTACTGGCAGATGCTGGATGCGGAAAGCTGAAGACAGAGCGCTATGGCGCTCATTAGAGGAAGCCTATGTCCAACAGTGTACTACTATAGGCTGATGATGAAGATGATATAATACTAGTTTCTGCCCGCGGCTTCGCACGCATTTCTATGGAAACGTTTATAGGTTATTTCTACTGAAACGGGAACTGATTTATGGGATAAAAAGTAGCCTATGTTTGATTCCAGGTTTAGAACTACACCTATGCAAAATTTCATACGTTTTTACTTGTTATAGTGTTAAAGATGTTATGTGGAAGCTCATTGATAATTGTTGGCGTTAAGAAGCGCCTCTAAAATTACACTATAAATTTCACGAGGACTACAATGGTGATTACTCCCACATAAATGCATTTGACCGAAATCAGGCGGTTATTATTCAAGCAGCTGGTGGTAGGTGGTAAATCTTTGGCTATGCCACCGGCTCTTTACAACAATAGACGCCGGCAGTATGCCAAATTGCAGCAGAACGCATTGTTTGTGGATGTTTTACCGAATATTATGCAGTAATTGATTTATTACGTGACAGTTTATTTGCATCCCTGATATTCTGTTTGGAATTTTATTAGCTGGCAACAATAGTGACGTAAGATCTTTTATGGCTTCTGTACTTAGAAATTCGAACCTGCTGACATAGCTAATTTGTAAATTTACGAACAAACTTGCATTTTAACCCTTAAAGTCAGTGTTCTACTGAAACGAGAATCATTGACTTATTCCACAAATCTCCCCTAAAAATAATAATCTTTTTTAGATTTAACTGTTTCCCCGGTAAGGGTATTACCGGGGAAAAGTTAAATCTAAAAAAGAAGATTCATTCATTTATTTATTGCATCATATTATGGTACATAAAATTTGTCAGAACTTATTGACTATAATCAAAAGGTAATACAAAAAGGTTATACAAAATACACACAATATGTACCCATTCAGGGTGTTGCAATGGGAGACGGCCAGATAATTTATACTAGTTTAATAATATGATATGAAAGGTATGTCAAAAATTATGGAAAATTTCTATTACATGTCACCAAATGTATCACTTAAAAATTCATTTAATTCGTAGCATTTATTCAAAAGCATCTCTTTCAATCTTATTTCAAAAATATTATTATTTTCTTGGCTTTTTATTTTCCCCATTCCCCATTAAAGGGCTAAATTGATATCGAAAAAATTCAATATGTACCTACCCAGAAATACGCCCTGAAAATCTGTGACATGGTTCAATGAGTACCTAGGAACCAGTACTTTTCTTCAAGAAAGGTATCTTTAAAACAACAACTTATATCTACCGATAAAATCTTACTAGAAAACAATGGTAGGAAAACTTGAGGTCGCATAAAACATACTTTAGATTCCTTCTACCCGTGACTCTTGGCGTTATTAAATTCTTTGTAAACGCGGGTCACCTACTCTGAAATGTGGACCTAAAAACGACTGTGAAAGCATATTGAATCCCATAGCAAAATCTTATTATCTCATTGACCTACAATGCTTTTAGAAAAGCCAGAAAGGTCTCGAATTATCTGATTCACGGAAATGAAGATCGCAATTTAATTATGGAACAGCAAAAACAAACAAACAACACCCGTTGCGTTGGTACTGCTACTAAAGTACTTAAGTATACTCGTTTCAAAAATCCAAAATATTTTTTGTAAACAAAGATTACAAAGTCCAAAAATATTGGAGGAAAACATTTGAGCGAATCGCAGAAGTTCAATATAATTTTTGGATTTGAAAGCTTTTGTTCATCATTGTATTCATCTGTGCTCCGTATTCGTATTTAAACCTTTGATCCAATTATGCTCTGTTGAAGTTTTTTTAAGTGGTATCCTTTGTTGTGTAAAGTAAAATAAAAAAATATATCCTTGCTGTCTGTTATCTTGTAATTTTCTGTTATGAAACTTAACTAAACCTAACGAAGGAATGTTTTCATTCAAATGAGACTTGTTTTCCAATTGTAAAAACTTGACCTATGAAGGATATTAAGGACTATAAAATGATTAAACTGTTTTGTAAGGGGCTGGTGCTTGAGGTAGGTATATAAAAAAACCTGTATTATAAGATTTATAAGCCACCAGTTCCAGTGTGCCCACTCCGCGGGTGTAACAATGGTGATATGATAAGAAACCACGAATAAGCGAACTTAATTACCTAGGTCTAAAAAAGATATTTACTAATACTAATTTAGAGTCTAAATTAGTATTAGTAAAAATCTTAATTAATACCTATTATTAATAGTTTTTGTTGACATCAAATATCTTGAACTCTCGAACCAAGTAAATCTTTCTGTATTCATTTAATTGACCTACAAAAATGGCAAATTATTTGTTTAGTCATGAAAAATGTCACGAAATCATAAATCAGAATAAATCCTGCATCGCTGTTTCCCCTAAAGCACAATTTGAAAGGAACTTTGTGTCAACCAGCGGCGACATTGTTTGGTTGCCCTCATTAAATTGACTGTAATACCTACTACGCCAGCAAACAACGCATCATCGGGATTGAACTGATAACAGACGAAATAAGGTTAGCTGGATCACTGTAGACTATTTTGTTTTTAGCTACAGCTCTTTACGTCTTCGCGGCGATCGATTGAGCACCCCTGCATCGTGCCCGTAAGAATTCTGTACTTATATATTTTTTACCAAATTCAGAAATAACTTCAGTAACTAGAACCGATGTTGCATCAAAACACGATACTACGGGCACGATACAGGGGCTTGACTGGGAACAACAGTTTTGGTGATATCTTCGCCAATTCTTAACAGATTTTTGTCAATTTTTCGTTTTTTTAAAGTTGAATTTGTGATGGGACCACCCATCCCATACAATCCGCGAGAAATTTATATGTAAAACGAATCTATAACTTCATAATACAATTATTTTATAAACAAAAGGGATACAAATCCAAAAAAAAAACTGTTGTTGCTAAATATTTCGACATATCGAAATATTGTATTATTATTACTTTTTTGTTTTCTAATCTAAGATCCTAATGGTGAAAGAATTTTTCAAATCGGTCCAGTCTAGTAGTTTCGTAGCATATTCGATTCAAAGAAACAAACAAATATTTCCACAATACCACGCTGTTCGAATTTTAGCTGGTTGTCCAGTGAAATTATAAAGCAATTTATCATTTTCGCAGGGCATTTACCAAAACGTCATTATTCATTTCGATTCTTGAAAAGCGTGAATGCCCACAGTGAGTAAATAACAAACCCACTCGTGGCCCACGTATCTACTTACCTTGCAAAATTTAGCGAGTTAGAGATTAGAGAGAAAATTTGTTTGTCATCAATCCTTATTTTTGTTAAGCCACAAAGGCTTAGTTTAAAGGTTGTGGTTTTACTGTCATTACTCATTCGGTATAAAAGAATTTCCGGCGGATACAACAACGACTCTATTGTTTTCTTATTATACGATTTGAGTATTATTTATTTTCTAATTAATAGCTCCTAGCAGACTTCTAGGGCTTATCAGCCCCGTAGCCGGTATCCTATACATAAATTCTCACAGCTAAGTAGAAACTCAATAAAAATATAATCCGGATCGGAACCTCTTTAAAAACTTTGTAACAAGCACAACTTTATGCGCTACCTAGAGTCAACCAAACGAAAAGCACTAAACTCGTTTGCCAAGCGGTAACAAATCGTAACGGCCAGAGAACCAACGTTGGACTATTCATTCCTTCGCTTTTAAGCGTTCGCTTTAAACTTTTTAGCTTTTTCTGCAATAACTCTATCGGAGCGATAAGGCCTCGCTGTGAGAGCTCGGTTTTAGACGGGATTCTATCGAAAAGTTTAATTTAAGAGTAGTTTTCGCTAACTGTTGTTGGTTGTCGGATTTCAGTGGATCTGAAACTTTTCTATTTATAACGAGGCTAGTGCACAACGACCAACTTCAGAAAATAACAAGAAATCGCACGGGTATTGTGTTAGTTCTACTCAGGTCTGGTTAAATTGAAAATTTTCAAGCGAGTCGGTCATTTAAGTAATAAGTACCCTTAATAGGTTAATTCCGTATTGGACTATCGATCATAATTATGAGGTATTAAAGACAGATGAAGTTAAACCACGGTTAGACTATAACTACATAGTGGTGGTTTGGTCATGGATATTTGACATTTCCCAATGAGGCCATTCCCGCCACACTCTACATTTCCTTTGAAATGTGTCGATAATAGCCGTCGCGGTGTGAGAATTGACCCCTCCAATTCAAATCATTGATGCCGATTCGACTAAGGAAACCTACCAAGCCTACCAAAGCCTACCAAACCTACCAAAGGAAGAGTAGCAATTTTTTTTCGTTGTGTTTTTTAACCCCGCGGTTGGAGCACCAATCCGCCTGCCGAGCTTGGTGATTATGGGAAAACCCCTCTTGCTTGGAGGTGGCACGTTCAGCATTGGACTGGTATGTGTGCTGAGCAGAAGAATGTTAATAGTAAGCTCCCCGTTGTCAACCAAAAATACACCCATTATTATCTGGTGTAAAATGTTATTTTGATATTGTTTTTCTCTTAACTTTTATCCGAGGGTTTACAGATAGGAACAGAGACTGGGTTCCAATAAAATTACAGAACAGCCACTCAACCCTATAATTTACCGTCACGAAAAAACGAAGCAAACTTCCGAAAGCCGAAGCTCCTAACTTTGCCCTGACAAATAGCTACAAATTATTTACGTCACGAAACTTCCACTTTACTAAAGCAGTCAAGTATTTTTAATAATGGATTCTTCGTAATTAACTTTACACCGCTTCCTGTTTCAGGATGATAAACGTGTAAAGTCCATACTTAAAACATTGGAGAGAACAGTTAGCGTCTAACATAAGGATAAAAATTATTTAGTAAACATTCCGCGTAAAACCTTCCGGAGAAGAAAGCTGCCCCATAGAGATTTAAAAAAAAATTACATAGGCTGTCAAATGCAACAGATTTACCGGAAATCTGGTAATTTTAATCCGGGTATTTTGAAACAAGTTCTACAGGGATCCAGTTAAAATTTAGTATGTGGTCAACGGGCGTAGACGAAATAAATTTTGATTGTGTTTTTTCTAGTTTTTCACCCAAGTAAAGCGAAACCTAGACTATATTTATTGGAGGACCCAACACTGTTTCCAACCCTATATGTATCGAGAAAGAATGCTTTTGTGCCAACCGTGCTCCACGTCAAATAGGTTTAGACTGTTAACAGTGGGTCACGTTGGGTTTCAATGACAATATACGAAAGGTCAAGAGAAATCCAATTTCATCTTTGTCGAATGAATGCGGAGTGGCTTACCAAGTCCATTTTACAAAAATTTCAGAAATAATGATTAAATAATGATTTGGCGTTTTGACAATTATTATCAGAGCGTCTGGTTGAAGTGACGAGTGACCACAGAACTGGCGAGTATCTGGCGCAGCGCATCGACATTGCCATACAGCGGGGCAATGCCGCTAGTGTCTTAGGGACGCTTCCGTTATTTATTTAGTCAATTAAATTTATACACCATTATATTGTTACTAATACTGGCACTTAGTTATTGATTTGGATCATGTACAAGCTGTCGCATAAGTACATGCAGTAGGTACATTTTAGGTCGAACATTTCATGTAAATTTAGCTTAGTTTGCATTGACCGCAATTAGCGATTACTGTGGAAACAATAAATTCAGTGTTCTACCATCACTCAACGGGTTCGGTTATTTTAATCTCTTTGGAGTTTTTACCACCCTCAGCTAGCTAACATCCCTTAGCGTTTTACCCCAGCTTAGCTTATTGATTGCAACCCAATCAGATCATTTGAGATGCTTCTAGATTGTTTGCAACAGTCTTCAGTTAGCTCGACTGTTTCCATTGTAAATACTAGTTCTGATTTGTTTCTTTGACTTATATCGTTTAAATATACCTACTTGCTTATTTTACCTCGACCTAGAACATCAATTCAAGCAAGGGCATGCACACAATAAAGACAAACTTTCTAACAATAGCGTTCAAACAGCGAACCGAAGCGAAAATAGATCGTTCCGACAATCCATAAATATTAGATCGAAATCTATCACGGATTCTGCGGAAACGTATTCGAGGCATTTTTGTATTTAAGTGGTTATAAAAGCTGGCTTTCACGGCCGAAGGCACGCATACGAGGGTACTGACTCGTTGAGTGCGTGCAAAGAAATTGTCGATAGAATTTTTTTATATCGATAATAGGCCTTTCGACCTTATTTTTTTGATATACCCTATCAGAGTATATACACGTATGTATATGTCGGAGTTAAATCCTTATTTTTACCCGACTACCGACAGGGGAGGGTTATATCATTTGCAATGCGCCTATTCTACTCTACGCGAATCTCAAGCGTCTATGTTTTGACGTTGGATCAATTTTACAGGATGACAGAGAAGAAATGGAAGAATTCAGATGTGCCTGGTAGAGTTTGAGTAGCAGATTGGTACAAGAAGGTCATAGAATCCATATAAAAAACGGTCTCGCGATTCGTGTAGATAGGAGCCCTAGGCCTGGATCTGTGTTTCAGAGCTGTATTTCCATCTGGCATTACCTAAATAAGGCAGTTAACAAATAATGAACCTACTCCGTTATATATGTATATATGTGTAAACCCTAGAGTTTTCCTACTTTGGTCTACATTACTAACCTACAAAACGTTTACACAAGCTCAGCTTAAGTTTGTATAACAATGCTGTCTGAATTGTCCAGCATTATTATTAGTTAGGATTTAAAAAATAAGGCGCGTGTTCAGTGGACGGAGTGGAAACGATAACATTTTGCTTCTGCTTTTCACATTCTTATATAACGAATATGCCAAAAATGCATTCCTACTGCCCACCGAAAATACTCTAAAATAAAGTCATCTCATGATAAATAGTGCATGCCCAGCGTGGGAATTATAAGTATTACCAACCTCAACAGCCTATGAGGGGGGAGCATAGGCTGTTGAGGGGAAGGAGGGTGATAAAGAGAGGGATAAAGAAACACAATAAATATTACACAATCCACTGATACACACAATCGTGGAAGGCATTTACGAGGATGGGGGAAAAGCTGGACGAAGAAGAAAGAAGAAGTCTGTGAAGACGTGGGCCTTTCTTCCTAGAAATCGAGAGGGGTGGAAGGAAGGGAGGGAAGGTTTTGTCCTGCTGTAACACACACACAACATCAGGTTAATTATATAAAAAATAATCCAGAGAAACATCAAAATTACTTGAGACCATTTTTATGCTTGGCTGAATTTCGTGAATCTTAAAAGAGACACTAATTTATCGATCAAATCTTCTTTTAATTTAATATGATTATTTAATTTTTAATTCAAAATTATACGACACCTTCAAATGACCTACCTGATTTTAATATACCAGGGACCCAATCTACGGCAGGAAATGAAGGCGTAGCTCACTCGTGGGCCGTTGATTGAAAATAGTATCAAATTAGTCTCCCTTCAGTTGATCCTTTTCGTAGTAGCCTTCGAATCAGGTAACTTCCGGTTGGGATTTTAGAGGGACTGCGTGTTTTTACTGGAATCAAGCTGTTTTTAGACGAAAAATTTGTAGAAAAAGAAAAACATTTACAATATTATTGAAATAGAAATATTTTCTTTGAAGTTATTTTTTTTAAACCAACTGTAAAACTTTTCTGAATTTTTTTTGACTTCGAGTGTACATTAACACAAAACTGACACGGATAGGATAGGTTAGAATGTTAGAAGATCATGGCATATTTTAGTCGAATTGTATCAGACGAATAGTTTTAGTCGAATTGTTGTAGACGAATGGTTTTAGTCGAATTTTCCGCGAAGCATATTATAAGCTGTGGAAGTTGAGAATTGGGTGATGACTTGTAACAATCCCCTTCTCCTGTCCAGCGGTTGGTGATTACTGATTTTGGCAAAACCTCCCCTCGTTTAGGGGGAGCACGTTCGGCAGTTGAATTTGCGTGCTAAGGAGGAGAACTTTTACATGATACACTTCATGATAAAACGAATCCATCATATCGGTAAAAAGGAAACGTACCTTTAACAACAGGAAGTCTTTTTGAGATGGAAGTTGATGTTAAAATCCGAAACTGTGAGACTTTGAGAAAAGTCGTAAAAGAAGTTATGGGCTCAATTTATGAGAAAATAGGAACTGCATATTTAGATTTAAACTCTCATGATTTCGGATTTGGCCATCCATTTCCATCTCAAAAAGCCACCCTGTATACAGTATTCTAGAGGATATTTTCAGGCCCTATTTAAACAGTCTTTACCAATAGGTACCACCTTATTTCTAAGAAGCCGAATTATTTCAATATCAAACAAAGTTTTATATAAATTATTCGCAATCATAGCTTTCTCTAGAAGCAAAATAATTAATAATAGTTCACTTACGAGTAACACTCGTATTCGTATATACATATATTTCAAAAGTTGTGAACGTAAGTAACGTTCACAACTTTTGAAATAGTATAGTTACACTAGCAAAGAGGTACCTTCTAGCTCCCGTTTCATACGAGTAACGAACAGGAAAGCAGGGAAATAGAAAATATGCGTTGTAAATGGCTTTTTAATTTGCATGCCTTCATTTTAGCATGTTTATGCAATGTGAGTGCGAGTTAAAAATTGTTTAATGCTAAAACAATCGTGCACCCTGTACCAAAATATTACTTTGTTTTTTTCCGTACCTCTAGCAGTTGTTTTTTTTTTTAACTTACGGCTAAACACATCAAAAAATTATGTGTAAATATATGGACGGCCAATTAAAAGTTTTCACAGATAGTATGTAGTAGTTATATTTGACCGATTTAATTTAATATGCCAAATTTAAAAAAAAAAAACAAAAAGGAATATAATTATTTACTCCTTAGATAATATTTGATTAAAAAACGAATAACTTCTTGATAAATTACTTCAACAACTTTACCTGCAAAATAAAAACAACTTCACCCAAGTCACAATTAACTTGGGTTTAATGGTTTGAAAAGAAATGTACTACGACAGTCTTGTGGAGTACGACACAATGTAGAATTACAGAAGGGTACAATCATTAATAGTGCAGGTGGTTACTTACGGCCTAGGTCGGTTTTTTAGACTGAATTCTAGTCTTGTGTTTTTCAACTTAAATAACTTTTATTATCTGTGTTAGTTAATATTTTTTCTAAGATGGTATGTCGGTATAATTATTATAATACAGTGAACACCCTATAGCCAGCATTTGGAGGATTAGTTTTACACTTCAATGAGGCACTTTCTCTCAAACGTTTCTATAAGTTGTTACTCAACAAACCTATAAAGCTTGTGTATATTATTATAGCCGGCTCCGTCCTGTATTTACCACTGTTGCCCTAGTCAAAACGTGATATCTATACTTAATGTTCCAAGGAAAACAGCACCCTACAAAAACTTAGAAATGATCATAGTTAAGGCGATGGCGCATGCAACTGTGTCGAAATACTACAAAATGTTCGTTTCGTATTAGTAAGTATTCTTATAAAATATGTCAGTTTGTATAAATTAATTATGTATTCCATTTTACGACGACCTCTTTGGCGCGGTGGGCGAAGGTCTGCCTGCGACGCAGGAGGTCCGGGTTCGATTCCCACCTCGGGACTGTGTACGATCTGCAGACATTTGTTCAGGGTGTTCTGGTCGTTTTCTATGTATAATAAAAAACATCTATTACATTATATTATGTATATCAGTTGTATAGTACCCATAACACAAGCTCTGCTTAGCTTGGGGCTAGATAATGCTGTGCATTATTTATTTATTTATTTTTGTTCTGTGCTGTAACTGAGTGGTTCAATAAATGCTTCTCTATCTTTCTATCTCTATAAATAGAGACTCAATATAAGACATAGTAATGTGAATATCCCGATATAAAAGCTTGACTTTTAGTACTATTCCTACTGAATCTAACATACGCAGGGCTTCGTAAGTCTATTTGTCTCCGTCTCTTGGACAGAGAGGTATTGTTCCACAGTCCACCACAATATTGGTTTATTTCCTTTTATTTCGATAAAATACGCTGGAAAAAATATATCGCGAACAGATTTGTGAATTGAATGATGGTAGGCATCGACGATTTATAGCTTTGGGCTATAAAATAATAAATTCTTTTTGGCGTATTCGGATTCGGATGATTCAAAGGTTTACCTCCATATTGTGTATGAATGAACTCTGTAACTCCAGTGATTGTGGTTGTATTGTCATCACCAACAAAAAAACACGTTTGAATTATAATGATTAGTTACGGAACCCTCGTTTCACGAGTCCGACTCGCACTTGACGTTTTTATTTCCGATTGTTTTGATTAAAAATCAGATAATAATTAGAAAAAAAAAATCCTACTGATTAAATTACTAACAGGTATCTCCAGGTACAAAATAATTTGCTTTGATTCCCATTTATCCTGGTTTTCTTTTCCGGTATAACCTGATTTAATTTCCTTGTTTTCAAAGTAACGAGAACTAAGTAAAGTACAGTGATAATAATTCAGAAAAGAATATTTTTTAACAATAGCTCTTATTCTAAAACCTTTGGTAAAGCTTTACCAAAGATTTTTGATATTTTAGAGTACACTCTCGAAAGTAGCCCGAAGTGCACCTTTCGTATTGAGAAGCACCTTAACTAGCTTACTGGCTCCATTTTAACCCATAAACGTTGATGAATATCGATAGTCCAGACCACAGAGGCCATTACAAACACATTTGATTAAATCACCGCTGAGTGACGTCATGGTTGACTTAACCACGTTAACGTTAGCGTCCGCTGAAACTGTAATCCAATGAAACTCAGACCGAGGTATTATTGCTCCGAAGTTCGCTAGTTAGCTTTTGCTGACAGAATGTGAAAAGGTTACGACTAGTTTAAATTCAAAGTTAGGTTTATCACAAAGTTCGTCATATTTCTAGTTAGCATTTTTTTATTTAACATAGTCAGCAAAATATAACTCCACTGCTGCACCATTATTAGCTTGCCGCATACATTTCCTTTGTGTGTATCTTTTTTGACAATCCTGTATCTGTGTCTGTTCTTGTTGTGCCCATATAATTTTAATTTAATTCAGTTGCTTATTAAAATGCAATGGACCTTCTCAAATTACCTACCTTTAACCTGTTAAGTGAGGCCCGATTCTCACCGGAACGGTAGCGGCCGACAGCGGCGCCGCGGGCTGGTCCGCTGGAGCTGAATTTCACTAAATTAATCGCTTTACCATAACAATAACAATATCTCAGAATGATACATTTTGGCATTTTCCCTTTCATGAAAGAAACTACAGGTGGAGGGGCGCTGGGCTGCTATCAAAAGCGTCAAGATAGCTAGAGTTTCTTATTTATTCTATGGACGATTCTGCCAATTCTGCGACGATTGTCATAGTATATGTCGTAGTAAAGCGGTCAGCAGAGTCGTTAGCAAAATTCGTTACCTACCTAACAAGACGTGCGTGGCCGCGCGGCAGTTTTTTTTCTATTTGCACCTAGTTATTGCAATAACTCAGAAATCAAGTCACCAGAAGATATTCTATTTCAAGTCTTAGTCCCAAATAATTTAGTTTAATGAACACGATCTCCATCCAGGTAGAAATCAACTGATATGAGTTTAAAGCAGACTAATGCGACGGCAAAGCTCTTCACTGGATTTATCTCAAACTACGTGTAGCTTGCTTTAGAAATTGTTTTTCTTACAGTTATTGAAAGCTCTGTGGGGATAGAAATTTTCTATGTACATACTATTTTTCTAAATTCTCTCTCTTACATAAACAATTTACAGTTCCTTGTAAGATTATGTCACTGTTTATGTTGTTTGCCATACTTTGAAATTCCTTGATATAAATATCGAAGAGGAAAAAGGAGGAACAACTATTTTTAAGGCCTTTCAATCAATCACTATAAATCGTCGACACCTTAATGCATAACTAAAATAGAAAAACTGTCAACTTACCTGTGAATTAGAAATGTACTGCTACAATTTTAGGGAGTCGCCTTCCTGGCAACACCTACGACTATTTATATATTTTCTCAGTCCGGCATCAACAGAACCAAATGAATAGTGAATCGAGCAGAAGTGCGAAATTGACGAGGGTCGACCCCATCAGATAACGGCCTGCAAAGCTGTAAACCGACGGTAAAAGAGATGGGAACTGTTCAAACTAAATGGTACACCAATTGATTTGGGCCGTCAAAATTAACATGCGGGATGAAAATCGAGCTTCGTTTGGATATAGTGTTGGGTAGCTAGCCAGTTTTAAGTCGAGTGTAGCGTAGATATAGGTAACCGTAGACATAACAGCATAGACATGAAAAAAAAAATATCTGTGAACCTCATCATCATCATCATCAGCCTATATCAGTCCACTGCTGGACATAGGCCTCCCCCAATGAGCGCCATAGCGCCCTGTCTTCAGCTTGCCGCATCCAGCATCTAACAGCAGTCTTTCGCAAATCGTCATCCCACCTGGTCGGAGGGCGTCCTACACTACGTTTGCCGAGTCGCGGTCTCCACTCAAGAACACGTTTACCCCAGCGGTTGTCGGTTCTTCTCGCGATATGGCCAGCCCACTGCCACTTCAGCTTGCTAACCACAGCCTAACCTAATCACAGCTTTTGCACTTAAAAAATAACTTCTAAGGCTCTCAATATTAATGCTCTCATTTTCATTAATTTCATAAATCTAATGAAATAAACTTGGACACATTTTCGAATCGCCCGTTTTTTCGGAGCATAAAATAAATAGAAAAAATCTATTGTACAAAACTGTGAAACAACGATCACAAAGCCAATCCCCTATAGTTGCACGTTTCAAATTTCACAGAACACAGTCAGCTGAATGAAACTGGCTAAAACATATCACGAACTATGACCAGTAAAATAAAGTAATAAAGTCAGGATTGACGCTCCACTGTCAAATATAATAACCTACTTCTGAAAATCACTATCAACATTAATAGGTACTTATAAACATGTAGCTTGAAAGATAAACTTATCATTACTTTTTTTACGAATTTGTAGGTTTTTTGGCAGTACGTAACGTATTATTAACCTACTTTTTCTCCGTCAATTATGGAGCGTTTTTAAAATTATTTCGGTATTGTATAGAAATAATGATACCGAAATAGTTCTAAAAATTATTCCCGAGGAATTAGATTTTATCCCGACAAGCTTAAAAAAGAATTTAATACTTTTGAAAAATCAAGCTAGTCATGATTTTTCAAAAGTATTATATTCTTTTTTTGTACAACAGTTTTGGTGATATCTTCATTTTGATATTTTTACGCTTTCAAAGTTTTCCGGGTCGTAAACAGAGCCGTGCACCTCCTTTCACAATTTTTTTTTTACCACATTGTTTAAATTTTAAGGAGTCTTCAACCATTTTAACTAAGCAGGTACTGGTAAAACGTAAAATTGTAATGCAATTCCACAATGACTGACTAGTTATTATGATGTGACCAAAATCAATTGCAATAGAAATTATAAACTACTGGGTAGTAAAAAGTAGTACATGATTTTCCCCGGGATACTGTCTCTGTCGTTATGACGTGAAAATTTAACAGATAGACAGTTTTACTATAAAAACTATCGTAGTTTGACGAATTCATTACGGATGTAAGCGGGCTAACTACGAACCTTATTCGTGTTGAGAGAACACCAACGTTTCATCCCTTAACGAGGGACTTCTTCAGGGTGAATGCGGTTCTAAGCGCGCGCGTTCCGCGTCCCTCCGAGCACTCAAACTCAACGTTGGTGTTCTTCCAACACAAATAAGGTTCGTAGTTAACCCGCTTACATCCGTAATGAGATAGTCAGTTATAATTTACTTTCGAGTTTTATAACATAAGTATGGATACATGGGACGCACGCAGCTGGAATGTGGGTCCAGTGGCCGGGAAATAAATAAAAACCTATCTTTACATGTCTCATTTGAACTCCGAAATTATCCGAAACATTTATTTCGGATTTGTTTACGGCAACGGATAGTTTTTTGTTTCGGATATCCGACAGTTTCGGTAACAGTTAAGAGTTCCATAACTCCTGATCACTACTAAGGCGACTCGACTATCCCTACTTTACCCTAGATGGAATGTGAAACGTGACTTTTCATATGGGTAGCTTAAATCAACACGCTATACATACCCAACATAGGCAGCAAGCATATTAGGTATATTAATGACCATTGGCTGGGTATACTTCAGGTCAAGACCCATGGACCTTAGCGATCTACACTGTACTAAAACTAAGTGAGGTAAAGGGTTAATTTGTTTATCCAGTTACAGGGATGATTACTAATGACTGGTCACACAAAATGTTGACGTTGAGGGCTCTGTTTAGAATAGGTAGGTATTATTTGTCGTGACAATGTAATGAGCTGTACTTGCAAAATTGAAATAAAACCGGCCAAATGCGAGTAGGACTCGCGCACGAAGGATTCCGTACCATCTCACTATCTCACTAATATTATAAACGTGAAAGTTTAGATGGATGGATGGATAGATAGATGGATGGATGTTTGTTCCTTTATCACGCCAGAACGGCAAAACGGATCTGGATGAAATTTGGCACAGAGATAGATTATAGTCTGGAATAGGACATAGGCTACTTTTTATCCCGAAATTCCTACCGGAACGGGAACTACGCGGGTAAAACCGCGAGGCGCTGCTAGTTATCTATAAAAAACTAAAAAAGTTTTCTTCTATTGATATTGACATTCGCACAATCACTCTATAAGTAGATAGAAGTAAGCAGGGACTTCGGAGTTCCAAGCTCAAATCAAACTCCAAGCTTGTTCGCAAATTCAATGAAGCCCATCCAATCTAACTTATAATAAACGTAAAAAGTTATCCGCACGAGCGTGATACATACACTGAACTGGGTAAACAAACGGGGTTTCAGGATGCCATCACGAAACTTAAACGTGCAACCTTAACTTTCGGAATTGATCGATACAACCTTTGGCACAGGTGTGTGATAAATTTACTGTTTTAACACCGAGATATTCCAGTGTACAAAACATTGAGGATAAAAAACAAGAAAACAGTTGCAAGAAAATTTTGTGAAAGAATCTACCTCGACTCAACTCAACAGCCTGGTCCCCTGCTGGATGGAGACCTCCTGATAATCGCTTTATTGGTTTTTATGTCATGGGGGGTAGTAATCTCATCTCACTAATATTATAAACGTGAAAGTTTAGATGGATGGATGGATGGATGTTTGTTCCTTTATCATGCCAGAACGGCAAAACGGATCTGGATGAAATTTGGCACACAGATTATAGTCTGGAATAGGACATAGGCTACTTTTTATCCTGAAATTCCTACAGGAACGGGAACTACGCGGGTGAAACCGCGAGGCGCTGCTAGTAATAATATAATAATCCTTTATTTCAGACTATAAAACAGTCACAAATCTCATTTTAACTTATTTTACTAGTAATATATACCTTAAAACGTGACGCAATCAGGGTGTCAGCTGAGGACAGTCCACGGCGTTGTCTCCTTGCAGGCGGCCAGTGAACCATCGGAACTTAACACCTTTCGGCCAAAACTCTGCTTGACAGATGCTCAGTTGGAACTCTGACCATAAATGAATTAAAGCTCACATTATATCATGTCCATAATCCCCACGCTGGGCATGCGGGTTGGAGATTGCAGTACGGTGGTAAATCTATTCTGCAAGAGGGGCTTCTGCCCGCCCCCCGATGTATGTCCCTAAGCCGCATAAACCGACACCCACGGGAAGAGTTGGGAAGAATCTACCTACGCAGATAAAATAGGTATTACTTCATTTATTTTTGTGGAATGGATTTGGCAAAACTTCTAAAAAGAGGAAAGCGAAGTGACATCCTTCTGAGAAGCAGGCTTATTCGGATTACAAGGCCCTCACTACAGTCACTGATTTAATAATAATAATAATGCTGGACAATTCACACAGCATTATCTAGCCCCAAGCTAAGCAGAGCTTGTGTTATGGGTACTAGATAACTGATATACATAATATAATACAATACATAGATAGATATTTTTATTATACATAGAAAACGACCAGAACACCCTGAACAAATGTCTGCAGATCGTACACACATTTTTCCCGAGGCGGGAAAAATCAGGCAGGCCTTCGCCCACCGCGCCACAGAGGTCGTCGATGATTTCGATAAATATATTTAGAATGTTAATATAGTAGGCAAAAGAAACAATATTTACGACACTATTTATCTAGGATATTCAATAAACCTTAGCAAGCATGTGCATTGTAGGTGAGAAATAAGTGATCCGTAAAATATTTTAGATGTCGGCGCCGAGTGCCGACTTTCGTACTTTGCCAACTTTTGCAATATTCAATGTAAGTAATAGCGGAGTGCCGACTTCAGAATCGGTGCCTATTTTTGCGGAAGAGGATCCTACATGTGTAGATTTTTGTATAACGGTTAAGACTCTAATCTCCTCACCTATTTTGTAAATAGCTGTAGTTGTCATTCTGAGACTTCTCAGATTAACAATGTATAAACGCATAAAATAAAACATTAGATGCGAATTTGTCTCGCATCTGATGTTTTATTTAATATGTTCTTCGATTAATTCTCACCATGCTTAATGCCCTGATACTGGACCAAATACTAGATAATTAGGTCTTATAGTATATATCTTATAATATAACATGTCACTTAAGGTAGTGAGTAACATATTCAAGACGAATTGTTACTATATTTGCAAAAGTATTTTAACGCATTCACTGCCAAGTTTCGCCTAGCAGCGGTGGTGCACACGGACAAGTGCGTCCGGGGCCATGGAAGTGTTAAACATTATTTTTAATAGAGCTCAGTGTTGCAAATAAAAACTTTGAAAAGTTTGATCATGGAAGAACATGAAAACAGGTTTAATTAGATAGAACTTCCGTCTGAAGTAGGTCAATTCTTCTGACTGCATTACGAAGAACCGATAGAAAAAGTTAATCTAGATAGTAGGACCCTAATAAACGGGTCGTTTCCCTACCGATTCCGCTTAATCAAACCCCAGAGTTTGCGGCTAATAGAATCGGAAAACCATCAGGATGCGCCTCCAGCCAGATTAAAGGTTGTGCCATAGTAGCTGGCAACTAGAAGCTCATCGTTCAAAGAGTGCGAGTCCCAATTCAACCTATGCAGTGCGACCTGCTGAGTCGCCAGCAAAGTATGAAGCAAATTTTCAGCTCAATCCTACTTTTTCGTAGTAAAACGACGTACGTCGTACGAAAATTAAACTGTTTTAATTTTTATGCTTCTGAAGTCTATATGACACCTATTTCACTATGAAAACTATCGCATTTGACAAATTCATTACGGATGTAAACGGGTTAGCTACGAAACTTATTTGTTTATGATAAGAAAAACCCACACACTAATAATAATATAAACTAAGTAGTATTTTCTAAAATGCTTGGACCCTACCTATCGTTGCAAAAATGAACAGTTTAATTTTGATGCTTCTGAACACTATAAGACATCTTTTAAGAAAAGCCCACACAGATAAACTAGTATTTTCCAAGATTCTTGGATAACCGCAGATAGTCTAGCCTTTTCATTTTAAAAATGCACAGTTTAATTTTTATGCTTCTGAAAACTATATGACATCTTCTAAGAAAAGCCCACACACTAATGTACATAAATAAGTATTTCCCAAAATGCCTGGCTTTACCCTTGATAATCCTGCCTTTTCGTTGTAAAAATGCACAGTCATTTACGAAAGAAAACTTTCCAGAAAGCCACTATTACAAAGCTGACTCACTGTTTAATAAGATTACTGTGGCCGCCTTCGAAGTTATTGCCGATTCATGTTAAAAGGGAATGCCAATAAAACTTTAATTTATTGGATGTTGTGTTAGGACGAGGCTATCAAACAAATCGCTTGAATCAATTTTGTATATTTTGATTCCTTGGATAATGGTGATACTTTTCCCTCCGTTAACTCCAGTACTTTTTTCTTTTCGAGGTCTGATTTAAACAATCAAAAGTACCTATGTCTACCAGAAATAACGTTAAAATAACCTTACGTTGATCATTCACCGTAAAGGATCATCTCTATGATCTCTACAGATGATTTAAATTGTGAGACGACAAAACACGACCTACGTAGATGATGTCCTTGAAACTTCTGATTTTTATCATTATTTTTTTAACCCTTTAATATCCCTCATCAGTACACATACCTCTCCTGAATAATGGGGATTTTTCTATAATCACCACACTTGGCAGGCGGTTTGGTGATCGCAGTGAAAGTGTTAAAATCTGATTAGAACTTGGTTTTTTCGAGTACGGTAGACTCGCATCAGCCCTGATCAGGGCATACCATAGTCGTAAAACCAACCCCTGCTATGGGTTCAAACGAGTCTAAGGGTTTACTTGCTTGAATGTGATTAAGAATCTTGATCAAATTGTACAACATGACTTGAATTCTTTAACTTTCAAAATTATAATGGGGAATAACTATAAATATACAAAAGTTAATAAAATTAAGCTGCAACCTTTCCTCTTGTAGGTTCCTTAGTCAGCTCTTACTATATCAACGAGCTGAGTTGCAGGGGTCGATTCTAACGCCGTGACCGCAACGATTTAAGTAAATACGTAAGCCATTTGCATGAAGGCAAAACATGGTTTGTGCATTGAATGCATAATCCGTTGAGTTATGGCAAATGTTCGTGACAGTAAGGTAATAATATGGATGCCGAACGTTTGGAAACCGATTGGAAGCGACTAGATAAGTGACTCTATTTACACATCTAATATCAACGGGGTTAGATTTGATTTTAGATGACGATTTGCGATGTAAATTACTCTGTGAATGGTATTAACTTTTGAACTGTTTTTAACCACAGACATAATATTAGGTGCGCCCTAAACATTATTTTCAAAAATAAAAATAAAGCTTGGTGTAAATGGAAAAAATATAAAAATGATTCTGACTATGAAGTATTTTCACTTTACAGATCAAGATTTAAATCTGAGTGCAGAAAAGCTTACAACAATTACAAAAAAGTGTAGAACAGGCTATACCCTCTAACATCAAATACTTCTGAGCCTATGTTTCTAATCGTAAGAATAAATCTGGCTTACCCTCATGTAACACGGGAACCAGTCCAGCCAGAATAATTTTTACCCGACTACCGACAGGGGAGGGTTATGAGGTTAGCACCCTATGTTTGTATGTTTGTATGTATGTGGCCGATTTCTTTGTTCCCACGTAGCGCTGAAACTACTGGTTCGATTTTAACAAATTATGTATCGATTGATTCGTCTCAATACCCCGATGGTTATAGGCTATAGGATTTAGGGCTCCGACCCCGAATAAGCCTTCAAAACGCGTATTAAAGTTTAGGTAGCCGCAGGCTGCAGGCCCCATAGAGAAAAATTACAATACCTACGACCTATTTTCATTTTCAACTCTATGCCTATCAAATATGACCGATACGTCATTCTATTTTGTCAACGAAATGTTTCAAACTTTTATAACTTTCACGTAGTCGGGTTGTAGTTTTTAACTTTATCTTGTGTAACGGTCTGTACAATTTGCAAGTTATGTACCAACCTACCTCAATTTTTTTCGGTGCAGTTTTTAGTTGTCAATACAGTCTCTCTATGTATAAAATTGGTATATTTAAAATAAGGTGGTTTAATCTATACCATACTACACCATGCGCTTGCAAGAGCAAGCGCATGGAAAAGATACTGGTCCCTTAAGGAAATTATGAAGAGCAAACACTTCCCTTTGGCCGCCAAAAGAAAAGTGATCAACCTGTGCATCCTTCCTTGCCTAACATACGCTTCTCAAACATGGGCACTGACACTGAAACACTACCGGAAACTCAGATCTTGCCAAAGAGGAATGGAAAGAAGCATGATGGGTGTCACACTAAGGCATAGAAAACGAGCAGAAGATATTAGATCAAGCACTAAAGTCGCAGACGTTATAACCAAGGTCAAACAGCTAAAATGGAGATGGACTGGTCATATGACTAGAGAGAGCAAAGAGAAATGGACAAGAATCATTACAGAGTGGTATCCACGTGATGGCAAACGGAAAAGAGGTAGACAGCTCAAAAGATGGGTGGACGAAATAAAGAAAGTAGGAGGTGCTACGTGGTCTCGAACGGCACGCAGCAGAGAACACTGGAAAGAGCTGGAAGAGGCTTATGTGTCACAGGACACGCTAAAAATTTAAATATTAAGATAAGAGTGTTAAAAGAAATTGTAAAGAAATGTAATTTTTAGCAATAAAAGCATAAAAAAAAAAAAAAAAAAAAAAAAAAAAAAAAAAAAATACTACACCATTGATCTTGATGACTGACGTGGTGCGGTGGGCGAAGGTCCGTCTGCGACGCAGGAGGTTGCGAGTTCGATTCCCGCCTTGATAAACTTTAAAAATGCTTGTACGATCTGCAAATATTTGTTCCAGTTGTTCTGAGTATTTTCAATGTATCATCATCATCACCCGTTGACACCCACTGCTGAGTATAGGCCTCCTCCTTTACAATGCATAATTAAAAATAATTATCTATTTATGTAATGTATTGTATTACGTATTTCAGTCATCTAGTACCTCAGACTAAGTAGATTTCTTACTTAGTCTGAGTCTAGTACTCAAAACACATGCTCTGCTTAGCTTAGGACTAGATGATGTTGTTGAGGTTTGTCCAGCAGTTATTTATTTATTTATCTCAGTACCACGTAAGCGAAGCAGCGGATAGATGCTAGCTTTTGAATATTTTGTCCGAAACTGACGTAGAAGTAGCAGATTTATTAGCCTGCTACACATTTTATGTACTCAATTCACGGCTACATTACTTTCAGAAAAGGTACGTACCTACGTCTACCAGAAGACTGAGAAAAATTTTCTGCTCTGGTAGAGACGATATTATGTCATTTACAACCTCTGTTCATTGAAATCATGGCAAAATGTTTTATCTTTACTTTATATTAGTGGTAAACAAAAGCAAGTCAAAAAGTACCTACATTACAAATTCTTTGTGTCCATCGAAAGGATGTCTGGATTATTATCTAGAATACAAAACTATAACAACGTTGCAAAATTTTACTGTCCAACAAAATCTGCAAATTAAATTAAATTAATTTAATTAAAATATCATTGTATTTTCCGCACAAATTCTTCAACATTGTAGAACGCCTTCTCGACCAGCCACGCTTTCAGTCTTTCGTTAAAGTGACATCTCTACCATGGAACAAATTCTCTACTCCACGTATGCGCAGTACTCTTGCGTTATGAATCCATTTATCACTGGTACTTTACGAAGCCAACGAGTTTCAACTCCGTTTACACATTTGTGTGTTCAGTGTTGTTGGCGTAAGAGTAACAAACTCACTGCGAATTTTCAAGAAGAGTAACTCACGTCCAGTTTCCCAGAATTTTCGTTGCATTTGTTACTTATTTAGAAATTTTGAGGATTTTAAATGACAGTCGAACGTGCCTATCACACAATATTTATGTCTACGCTTTTTAGGGGGACCCAAAGGGTAAAACGGGACCCTATTACTAAGACTCCGCTGTCCGTCTGTCCGTGTATGTCAAAAATGCCTTCAATTCCGTAGACAGGGGCGCCTTGCTTAAGGCGCATACCCCAGCCAAACTAGCGCCGCCACCTTCTTTATCTTAGTATTCCGTTAAACAAAGGAAATTTCAAAAATCGATCGCTCAGTTTGTGATGTCTATTATAAACTTTTTTTTAATGTGTCTATTATAGTTTTATTTCATTTAGTTTAGGCAGTTAATCGAAGTTGCCATTGGTGGCCACCAAAATCTATTTTCGATTCACAGCCTAAACTAAATGAAATAAAACTACAACAGACGCATTAAAAAAAAGTTTATAATAGATATCACAAACTGAGCGATGGATTTTTGAAATTTCCTTTTTTTAACGGAGACTAAGATAAAGACGGTGGCGGCGCTAGTTTGGCTGGGGTATGCGCCTCAAAGAAATTAAAGACAAAATTCCAGAAATTTACCCTTTTCTCTGGCAATGCTACGGTTCACCGTCAAAATTAATTTACAGGCATAATGTGATTTGATCCGCTGTTGGCTGTCAACAGGGCGACCCTCTTGGTCCGGCCATATTTAGCCTTGCCATCCAACCAATAATTCAACGTCTCCAATCCAAGCTCAATGATTGGTATTTGGATGACGGAACTCTGGGTGGAGAGGTGAGCACAGTTTTTGATGATCTTAAAACCATCACAGATGAATTTCAAAAAATCTAGGTTTAGCATTAAATTTATCAAAATGCAAGCCGTTTATTTCGGACTCTTGTGTAGACAAAAACAATATCGTTGGTAAATTCAATAGTTTGGCCCTCAACACTTCAATAGTAGATAAATGTTCACTTCCACTCCTTGGGTCACCAATTCCTGATGAGTCTTTTCAGCCAGTTGTAGATGAGAAAATTCAAAATTTCAACAGAACTTCGGACAGGCTTCTCAAAATTAACAGCCATATGGCTTTTACAATTATTGGTTTTGCCTGTTTGTACCTAAATTCACGTTTGTATTTTATAACTGGGTATAGGTAAGCTAATAACCTATACTTGTTATACCTACTCCAATCATCTGTAAAATAGTAAAGCACTTTCATGAATGATGATGATACTTTGTTAATCCAAACTTATAAGTACATAATTTAAAACGTGGAAGAGCGAAATCACCTATCACAAGTGTTTCCATAACACTTAAAAGGTGATTTCATTTACTAATATGACTGTGTATCTTTTATTACTGAATAAAACATTATTATTATTATTATCGTTAATCGCAAAATGCTCTTGCAGTGCCTAACAGGGTGTATGTACTACTAACTTTAACGACGAATTAGTCTAAAAACGACTAAAATTAGTACATATTGGCAATTAATAAATGAAATGAAATGACACAATTCTGCCAGTGTCAAGTAAATATAATGAAAATTATATGACTTATCAAAATTATGAAGATTGTTTGATATTTTCACCTGACCCTAGTTCGTTATCTAGCAGGGTGCACCGCGTGCAGGTTAGGATGGCTTGGGAAATAGTTTGAATAGCTACGAGTCGTAGCGCCGCCCTGGCTTGCTACGCCGTAGCCTACGCCGTAGCAAACAACAACGGCGTGAATTACATAAAACATAAAAAAACTAAGTCCCCCGTCGCGTCTATCTGTCTGTGTAGTACATAGTAATAAACTCAAAAACGACTGTATGGATTTTGATACCAGAAGGAGTAATTCCTGATAAAGGTAAATAATTCAAGAATGTTTTGTAAAACTTGCTAAAATATCAGGACATTAGTTGAAGATATCAGATTTTTTTTATCAAAGATGTCCTAAATTGCTAATAAATCATAAAAAAACACGCATAAAGAAAGTAGAAAATTACTCTACGTAATTAGTTTACATAGTGATCAAATAAATAAATAAATTACCCTTACGTAAAGTTACAGCATACAATTCATTATAAATTCGTATATAATGTGGCAATTCATCTTCGGAAGACGAGGTAAATTGAAACAATTGAGCTAACAGCAGACTGTTGCAAACAATCTACAAGTAGCTCAACTGATCCATATCAATACCAGTCGGAAGCGTGCCCAAGACGCTAGCTGCATTGCCCCGCTGTTAGTTATTGTTATTTAATTCTTTAGGCTTACAAAATAAGCACTTAGACAAGCCGAATTTTGCTCTAACGGACAACTGCTTCTCTAACTTCCTTAGCTTTTGTCATATTTTTTCATCCTGGTCCCTATTCTCCCTGTTGTGGCCTCCCATAACTTCACTTTTAACAATAAAATTACTATACTTACCCCATTCATTCGAGGAAAAGTAATAACATAAACAAAGTATTTTTAGGTTCTTTTTAGTGTAATCATCATGCTGTCATTTCGTAGTCCGTGACATGAAAGTTTGTTCTATAAAGAACCTTTTTTATGGTTTGTTTACGTTATTTCTTTTGCTCGGTTGAATAGACTTGAGTTAGCCAAAGAGACGTGCGAAGGCTTGAGCAAGAAACACGTAATGATGAGAATGTCGCAGCGCAAGTAAACATTTAGAGCTATAACGGCCCAACAACGGCACGAACGGTAGAGCCAAAAACAGGGCAGTACGGTACCCTAGAGTCAATACAAGGTCTGAAAAGTCAAAATAACAAATTAATTTCTTTAAAAAAATACTTTAGTAATATCGTGTGTTTGGTTTCGAAACTCTACCTACTACATGAAAGGAGCACACAATGAAGCTGTACATTCTAATTGTTTTTTCACTAGCCTGATTTGTTCCACTGATGTGCAAAGGCGCAATTTTTTTCAACCTATTAAAAATAGAAGAGTATCTAATGTTGGACGTGTCCGTTGCATTGTAGTTGCCAAATGGGTTTACCGATTTTTGTATGGTGGTATCTTTATTATGAGTGTTTTAGGCTATGTTTTATGAAATTCGGTGAAACCATTTTGACCGGCAGTTGTTTACGAATTTTCGTAAATGAGCTTGTTTACAAAGTTATTGGGGAATTTACCCCAATTTTACCATAAATATAATTGAAAACTATAATTGTTTGTTCCAAAACTCAGTTTTCTATGAAAAGCAATTTAACCAGACTGATTTATGTTATTTCCTACGAAAGCGGTCGTATTGTTCTCTATAACAATGGTTCGTTAAACTTTACATGAATCCTTGTATGTTATACTAGCTTTCACCCGCGACTTCGTAGGTACTCGTTTTTCCAACAAAAAGGTAGCCTATTTCGTTATTAGTGATATTAGAGACCTAAAGCGTATGTAGCTTTCTCGATTCTAGATTTCTAAAATATTTTTTGTAAACAAAGGATAATTTCACGACACCACCCCGGTATCATCAAAAAAATACATAGAAGTACGAAACCATTTTCAGTTGTGACAGTTTTCATCCATCTGTCTCTCGTGCATTTTAGAACTTAAATATAAATGCATCTCAAATGCATTTTTTTATTGCGCGTGTGCTAATATGTGTTCTGAAAGTTTTTGTTCTTGCTTTTAATGGTTACCTTGCTGTTTTATGTTATTGTTTTACATTTTTGTTAAGTTTTTCCAAGAACAAGTGTAGATCTAATCAATTCAGACCAAGATCTCAAACCTACAAATTCTTCTAACTTGTGCATAAATTTATGTACAATATAAGTATGATTTGTGAACAATGAAATAGGTGTATCGAAATTTATACGAATTTACTTAGAAAATACAGGGACGTTGGTATGAGTCTGATGATTAATTCAATAAAATCGACCAATTATCAGAAACATAGAAATTACACAAGTCCGTCGTGTAATTTCTATGTTTGGCAACCCTTTTGTAATCTTTGTTTTGGTACTCAGATATAATTATAGGTAAACTAGCTGCTGCCCGTGGCTTCACCCGCGTAGTTCCCGTTCCCGAGGGAATTCCGGGATAAAACATATGTCACTCCCTGAAAAGTAAGCTACCTAATGGTGAAAGAATTTTTGAAATCGGTTCAGTAGATCCAAAGATTACTTCCTACAACACTCACATCACAAACTTTACCTCTTTATAATAAAAGTCAAAAAAGTCAATAACTTTATTTCTTTAGGCTTACAAAAAAGCACTAAAGTCCGTATTATGAAACCTTGCTCAGTCATCGATCTATGCTTGAGTGACGTTTATGCCAGAGAAAAACGTTACTCAAGCATCGCTTGGCGACTGATCAAGCTTTCATAATACGGGCCTTAGACAAGTTAAATTTAATACATAAACAACAACTTCATAAAGAGTAATTATCAAACAAGAAACAAAATGTTATTGATTTTGGTCGCTTCAATTTTTTGTTCACTCGTGAAAGAAGCGAAAAATAAACCACTAGTAAGTTTGTATAATCCTAATAATATTAGTAGAGATTAAAGAATTAGGATAGGTAAAAATTTAAAAAACATATGAAAAACGGTGACTTAACTTCCTTCATCAAGAAAGACAATTAAACCATTTCAAGTTCATAGATAACATTAATTTCCTCATCCTAAAAGGTTTCTTTGTTGAATGAAGTGTTAAATGCTGTCAAAGAAAGTGAAATTACAAAAGATCTTTATCATTATCGCGGTTTTAGCAGCTAGAACTTTTATCTGCTATAAAAATGTATCAAAGGGAGTTGGAAATGAAAGCCAGCATGAGAAATGTATTTGCTTTGTGAATATAGAGTCACTTTTGCCAGTCAGCTTTTGCCTGCGACTTCAATTTCTTGCAAGGCTTACTTAAAACAAACCCTAAAGAGCTCGGATCCGGAAGAAAGCCAATTTATAACTAAAACATTTAATAATAAATAATAAGTCAATAATGTATTGCACTTGGATTGTTTTTCAATTTAAGATTTCTATACGCAATAACTAGTGAATAGGACAGTGTCTGCCAGTCATATCATCATCATCATCAGCCTACATTAGTCCACAGTTGGACATAGGCCTCCCTTAATGAGCGCCATAGCGCCCTGCTGCCAGCTTGCCGCATATAGCATCTGCCAGCAGTCTTTCGCAAATCGTCATCCCACCTGGTCGGAGGGCGTCCTACACTACGTTTGCCGAGTCACGATCTCCACTTAAGAACACGTTTACCCCAGCAGTTATCGGTTCTTCTCGCGATATGGCCAGCCCACTGCCACTTCAGCTTGCGAATCCTTTGAGCTATGTCGACAACCTTGGTTCTCTGTCGGATGTATTTGTTGCGAATTCTATCCTTCAGAGAAACTCCGAGCATAGCTCTCTCCATAGCTTCGGTCATATTGTCATTTTCTATCAGGTGAGATTGTGGTCAAGTGAAGGTAGGTATGGTGATTAAAAAAAACAATTATCAACGATAAATCTACTTATCGAAATATATTCTAAATAATTCATTAAGCCAGATAATGAGTTTTCATGTACTTGCCAAAATCGTGTACCAATATCGTGATTGTGACCGCTTACGTAGATTTTCCATCACATTAACGAGGTAGCAGGGGTGCGATGTGTCGGAAAGGTTTTAAAATTGTATTTTAATCGAATTCCTGGCAACCCACGCAGTGTTTTGGGAGGGCAGGGTCACTGGATATTTTTCACTACACCTGACTGTTTCATTTTGTTTCTATAGTTCAATTGCTTTGTTGTAACTCTCTACGACGAATACAATTATCTACAATCTATTCTCTATCGCTGCTTACTTTAAATCTATATTATATAAGTTTTTAAATCTATATATAAGTCACTAGCAGTGCCTCGCGGTTTCACCCGCGTAGTTACCGTTCCCGTGGGAATTCCGGTATAAAAAGTAGCCTATGTCCTATTCCAGACTATAATCTATCTCTGTGCCAAATTTCATTCAGATCCGTTCAGCCGTTCTGGCGTGATAAAGGAACAAACATCCATCCATCTATCTATCCATCCATCCATCTAAACTTTCACGTTTATAATATTAGTGAGATTGACAAGAAATCGATCGCATTCTACCGACTAGGTAATACCTATGAATGTAAACATGCTGTTCTTTTTTAATAAAGCATTTCATTTCATTTTCATTTTTTCATTCATTTCTTTAAAATTTAAAAAATTTGTTTTAGTAGATATGCGAGTAAATTTTGCACCTGCGAGTAAAAGTTACATTTTTACCTGAATACCTTAAATCCAAAATTAAACTAAGTATACTTTCCTAGTACGCGTTCTATTCTTAAATAGGTACTGCATTGCACAGTGTAGTTAGTCATGGGTCATTGAATTGAATTGATTGTTTAAATTTTTCTCTATTCTTACCTAAAACCAACCATGTCTAGTTATCTAGCTAGAGTGTTCGCTGACAGTTTGCCGATAAAACAAGCTATGAAACTGGCAATTCAACTGACACTCTCTCTCGCATGTTCAGGGGATAAAAGTGGCGACGTCAAAGCGAACAATGTGTTAGCCTTGTAGACAGATGCTCAGTTTGATGCGGAAATATCGCCACCTAAAAATGTACATTAGGTGCTTCGTGGGATAACGAAATTGTGTGAAAAATTGCGGAATATCAAATAGATTGGTAAATTTATGGAAAGTCATGAGTATTTTAGTCGGTACGTGTGTTTATCTCTGTTTTATGTTTAGGATAATTTAACACTTAAGTAGTTTAAAATCACTTTTGTTACTTTGTTTATTTTGTTATGTGTATCTGCAGACGAAAAATAAATGATTTTATTTATCTATCTATCTACGTAGGTCATTATAGTAATCATCATCAGCCTATATTCATCCACTGTTGTACGAGTACATAGGCCTCCTATAATGAGTGCCATAGCGCTTTGCCTTCAGCTTGTCGCATTCAGCATATGCTTGCAGTCTTTCGCAGATCGTCATGCACCAGGCCAGAGGGCGTCCACGTCCAGACTACGTTTACCAAGTCATGGTCTCCACTCAAGAACACGTTTACCCCAACGGTTGTCGGTTCTTTGAGAGATATGGCTGGCCCACTGCCACTTCAGCTTGTTAATTCTTTGAGATAATTATATTGATAACTTTGGTGGTTAACTTTAAAGTTAATCAGACTATAACGAAATAATACCAATAACAGTACACTACCTTGACGACCTCTGTGGCGCGGTGGGCGTAGGGCCACCTGCAACGCAGGAGGATGCTGGTTCGATTCGCGCTTGGGGACAAATATTTGTACGATCTGCAGCTATTGTTCCGGTTGTTCTGGTCATTTTCTATGGACAGTAAAAAATATCGTATCTGTCATCTAGTACCCATAACACAAGCTCTACTTAGTTTGGGGCTAGATGATGTTATGTGGATTGTCCAGCATTATTTATTTTTATTTATTTATTTATATTAAAACACATAAGCTCAGCTTGTTTGCTGTGTATATTTTTTATGTTCCCTTAAAAACCTACAGCCCCCCTAGCACGGGGATTGTTGTATAGGGTAGAATAGACAATAATGACATTGCATCGCCATACATTGCGTACATTATTGAAGTTGATGGAATGCATTTCAAATAATTTACGCATTGGATGACGAAGTGACGTATTTTTTCTCTATTCTACCCTAGACAACAATCCCCGTGCTAGGGGGGCTGATGTACGAGTACCTACATCAAGACCAGTATCTAACCTCCTTGAAATAAAAACCATGCGAAATCACCCTCGCTGATCCAATATCGTCAGGAATACCCCAATCAATGAACCTAACCTAACAATCTCGGCCTCAATTACAGTCTATGGCGAATTTTACGAATACTTGCGACCGGCGACCCAGTTCCGATTGTTTGGGGGAGGTTGCCATGGCATCGCTGACTTACATAATGCTGTTTTACTTGGGATAAATGCAAGAAATCGATGCAATGGACTGGTTGGTTCGGTATGTTTGCTTGCCTAGACTGGTTGAAACAGAGATACTTAAATATATGAACCGTTTATTTGCGACACACCTACCTACAAAGTACTTACAACAATATTTATGTAGCTTATAGTGGAAATCTTAGGTTATTGTCTAAAGGCTTACATAGAATGAGCGCGTTTTTACTCTATGTCTAAAGGTTTAGACATAGAGTAAAAACGCGCTATATAGGTAGGTATTAATAAACATTAATACCTACCTATACATAAAAAAAAACTTTTTAAATACATTCTTTTGTAAACATCTAGGAAAGAGGCCAGGCGGAAAACGGGACTGAAAAGTCTAATAGAGGCATCAAACCTGTCCACATCCACAGAAAAGCTGAAACGAAGCTGTCAATCGCCAAAAGTCCTGCTTCAGTACTTCAAGGAGCTGGGCTGGTTAGGGCCTGGTTAGGCAGGGGGACAATGCACAATACACTCCCATGCGAGATGTCAGAGCAGATCCTAGTTCTCCCACTTAGAATCAGCATTAGAATCATCTAGGACCTAATTGCAGGGAAGACAAATCAAACGAGCCCAAACTGGTCGAGGTTAAGAAGTTTCGTTTATAGTTCCTATAACAACCTTCTGTCTCCATCATCACACCAGCTCGATGGTACCATGACATTGCATTGTTACCGAACTTACCTAAGTATGCCAAGTTCCAGATTGCCGCGTTGAGGATAACTGGTCTAAAATTAAGTAGCAACATTTGTCCCACACAAACATAGCCCGGCGTTATATTTTGCTCAAAAGCAATAAAACCGGCCAAGTGCGAGTCAGACTCGCGCACGAAGGGTTCCGTACCATTTTCTATAAAAACGGCAAAAAAATCACGTTTGTTGTATGGGAGCCACCTTAAATATTTATTTTATTCTGTTTTTTAGTATTTGTTGTTATAGCGGCAACAGAAATACATCATCTGTGAAAATTTCAACTGTCTTACTATCACGGTTCACGTGAGATACAGCCTGGTGAAAGACGGACAGACGGACAGCGAAGTCTTAGTAATAGGGTCCCGTTTTTACCCTTTTGAGTTATTGATTGGTTTTGAAAAGTTATTGATCGCGAACGTGTTGATCTTCTATTTTCTGTGATTGCGCCTCAATCGTTGCCGATTGCGAAGAAATTTTAGCTGTCAACGATGCTACTAGCTTCGATAGATCGCTAAAAGCACTTTCCAAGTCGAATTTGGACATTTTTACCGGTAAACGGAAATAAAAACGCGGAGACAGAAGTGCGCGTGTCAGTCACGTATATTTTTACTATGCACAGATTAAAGTAGATAACTTTTTATCCCGGCAAATTCGAAAGAAGCGATGGACATAAGCTAGCTATCAATAGAGTAAACGTGGAAGTTTTCATTTAACTCATACTGAACTAAATGCATTCGTAGGTAAAAGTTGGAAAACTCGATTGCAAAGTCCACAATGGAGCCGGTAAAATAAATAATGGCTCATCGATCTATCCGTAAACTAAAGTCCTTGGACCTAGTTCTGCAATATGGAACCAATGCACACGGAGATAGGTTTGAAATGACGCAGATTTTGTGGAAAATTGGTTAGAAAAATTGTTTGAGTAAATTTTTACTATGTGTGTACAAAATTGTTCAAAATTTTATTGATCTACAAATTCCAATTTCAAAGGAATACTTTTGTATTTTAGCTTTTTTGTTGTAAAAACTAACTGGTACAAAAAAAAAGGTTAAAATGTGGGCTCTTTATTACCTTTATAACATTTGTAAAGAAAATATACTTTTCTCTAATTTAAATGTTACATGAAGCAAAGAGTATACAATAACTATGACATGAAGGCTTCATCTGTCATCATGATAAACTGTCAAAGTCAGGCGGTGACATTGAAAAAACCGATACTAATTACTTAGTAATCTGTGGTCAAACGAAGCCTCTTGAATAGAGATTGCAATCTGGATTATCCAAAATCCGTTTTATCCGAATTATCCAGATAATTTCTCAATTTTCTTTATCCGGATTTAGGCGTTTCAAATCCGGACAATTTGGATAATTTGGATAATGTTCAAAATCTTTTTTTGAAGGAAGAAATAATTAAATCGCGATTTTATTTAATCGTAAATAAGTTTCTATTTGAATTATAATATTATTTGGTATAACCTTCGGCTTTTTTCGTCGTCACACCACACGCCGCGCCTCCCACGGTTACCTGTTCAGGTCGTTCTATGCGTTTTCGTAGTGTTTATGCTCCCAAGGCGTTTGGAACTTTGTGGAGCTGCGTTCTTCCACTTTCCAGAGAAGATTGGTTGAACAGCCACTCTGAACTGGTACACACAAAAGCGCTACACCAACAAATGACATCAAGTCTGACAGCCAGGCTAGCACTTGCACTTGATGCGAGCGAAGGTAAGTTAGCGCATAGCAGAAATCTCCGAATGAATGCAACAAAGTAGCATTCACCTGGGCAAAGACTTGCATAGCCAGATACATCACCCCGGAGAAAATTCTACAGCAGTTCCTAGCAGCTGCAAGAAGAGTAAGTGAAACTATGAGGGCTTGTCAGCGTTTGAGTTAGAAGTCTTAACTCTTTGGCTCACACAAGTCTTCTTGTTATCCATTCCTAAAGTTATGGACTAGTGCTTCTACCCGTTACAACTGACGGATATGAGTTAGGTTCTCAGGGTACAACTGGTGCAGTAGTTCAAAGTCGTTTAGCAAGCTATGGAAAGTGCCAGTTATGTTCGGAGTTTTTCTGATGGTTAGGATTCGTATGCGTATTCGAAACAAAACTACCCAATCACACCAAAGCCGAACCAAGGCTGGTGACATAACTCAGAGAATTAGTAAGCTGAGTGGCAGTGGGCCATCTCTGCCAAAGAAAAACCGACAACAGTTGGTCTTAAACTTGTATAAGGGGAGTGGAGACCAACGCTGTTTTAAACTCGTAAAGACCGTCCTGTTGCCAGGTGGGCTGACGATGTGTTAAAGACTATTAGCAGATGGCTGGAGGATGTCAGTTGAAGACCTTAGCTGATAAAGGGCGGCATAATGTCTAGTTGGAGAGCTACATCTACTCATATGCCGCCCCTATACTAGTCTACACTAGCACATGTTGATGAAAGGGTTACCTTTCAATAGCTAAATATGCACTATTATAGACTTTTATGACCAATAAAGTTCAGATAATTAATCATGACATAATTTTTCGGACCAGCGTCAATGTGGTAGCTACCTTTGAACCACGTAGCCTATGCGAGATGATAGTAAAAGACCTGACGGTATCTCTGATTCCCTGAAAGATAGGTCGGCCTTTAGTTTGGGATGCCACGTATGTAGATACCCTTGCTAGTGCCTTCACATCTTGCACAGCAATCAGTAAGTGCCCGCTCCGCAGCTACATCAGCGGCGTTTGGCCTTGGGCCCATGGTCTGGGAAAGACCGCAAATCAATCGTTAGAATGATGAGTATAAGTACAAGGTAAAAGATAAAATTCGCGATTTATAAGGTGCCAAAATCGATCACGCTTTAATATATGACGAGTTCACGGTTGCCCTTGTAGCGACATATTGACCCGCCTAAAAGTCGCTAGAAGTCACTATAACTTTTTTTCTCGCTAAATGTGGAATTTTGTCCGCTAAACATTGATAAAATCCTCTAGTTCTAGCGACAAAGTCGCTAGAACGGCCACACTGGACGAGTTTGCGGTCACGGGACCTTTGCTGATTAGATTTTTATGAAATTGATGTACATACGTGTAAATACTTAGTTGTAATTTGTCATTTTTGAGTTTTCGTTGAAATAAAGTTGAACTTTATTCAAATTATCCAAATTATCCGAATTATCCGGATTATCCGGATTTGTGAATGATGTAATCCATATTATCCGGATAAGAAAATTGTCCAGATAATGCAATCCCTACTCTTGAATCTAGCTGCCATGCCGTAGCATTACGAGGGAAAATCTGTTGGAAAAGATAACTGTGATTTTGGAATCGACATTGTGAATCGCATTAAATGTCGTTTCTTTCATTACAGATACATTTTGTTTGCTAAATGCTTTTACTATGAAACATGATGATGTGAAACTAACATAATAAAACCTTTCATTACAGAGAAACTCAATTATGTTTTAATTCACAAATCAATAAGATTACATCTTATAGGTACATTTATTTTATTTATTGATTTTTATAAGTTGCAACTAAAAACTCTTGTTCTAATTAGGGTAAGTTACTAATAAAATATAACGTCAAGTCGAATTCGCGCAATGAGGGTTCCGTAAATAAACTAATTATACACTAATTATATTATTAAAAGACCTTGTTTCGTGCCTCATGATTCTAGCTCAACGGGAAGTAGGTACCCTATAGGTTTTGGTCTATGGCTAGAATCAAAAAAAATATATGATTAAACTACAATTTACAGCTTTCGCCGATTTTGCCCTTTACTTGTGCTATAAGAACTTGCTTCTTGCCAAATTTCATGGTTCTAGTCTAGGTCAACGGAAAGTACCCTATGGGTTTTAGTCAATGGCGAGATTCAAAAATTATTTTTTTCTGTGAACAAACTACAAGTTTACAGTTTTCAGATTTTTTTCCTTTAGGTTTTTTTTTTATTACTATATAAATCCTATTACTAAGCCACCTGTCTGTCTGCCTGTCTGTCTTTCCGTCCGTCCATCTGTCAGCGGGCTATATTATTTTCACTATATTAAGTGATGATGTTTTAGATACGTTTTACGGCGCACATATTAATTTCTCGGGATTCACGGGATAAATATAAATCCCGCAGGAATATAATTTTTAGAAAACCGTTTCAGGATCATTCTCTAAACAATAGCGAAGAAGAAAATTATCACTATCGGTCCATAATTGTCGGAGAAATCGATGAAAATACATTTAAAAAAATATACAAACAGCCGAATACAGAACATCAAGGAGGAGGTCCTTGAAGTCGGTAAAAAATAACTAACTACTAACTATTGAAAAATACTAATAGATCATTCTATATTTTTTGCCCAAAAACAGTCTGTACATTACAGACACGCTCGATTAGGATTTTTGTTTCGTTAGGTAGGGTTATACTAACACTCCCTATCAAAACAGGTCCCAAAACTATTCCCCACCATAAAACAGGCTTAGATCTCTATAAATCACGGCGAGATTTGATTCCATTACGCGGGAATGTTCACTGACTCCCGTGACGGTTATCTAATACTGGGCTTTCCTTAGGGGCGGTTCTGTCAACGGAATTGAAACATTTCATTCACAATGCGCTCACATGAACCCGAATAACCTTGCAAATAAAATAAAATCATTTTGTTTATTTGTTTAATTTTGTTAACAGAAGTTAAAACAAACGAATTTTAGCAATTGATCAAAGTTGATAGATTTGTAAGTTACGGTTGTTATAGTAAGTGCCAAGTAATTGCGGAGAAAAGAGCAGATGCGATTTCAAGTAATCATGGTTTGTTTCACCCTGACGATGTCCCGTTGGGGATGAAACGTTGGTCCTCTTCCGCACCGTGTGTCTCATCCTAATTATACGGGCTCTGTACAACTATTCCGTGTATGAGTTTGGGAGGGCAAATCAATTCACTACCCACTAGACCGAGTAATACGGGAAAGCTTCCCACGTTATCGGTATCAGAATGGTTTTATTGGATTTTGTCTTTTCTGTTTTGTTCCGATAACAGCTTGATGATAACACATTTTCAATTTTACGTGATTTTATTGTTTTAGGCAATGATATGGGAATAATATTATTGTCTGGACGTTCTTTGACCACATAGCCAGGCAAACCGGTGACAATCTCGAACAGCTAATGGTCACCTAGGTTGAGGGAAAACCTCCTAGAGGATTCAGCCTTTTTTTTTTTTTTTTTTTTTTTTTTTTTTTATGCGGCGAGGAAATTCGTTTACGAATAGACTGGTCTGGGGGGGACCAGAATTATGTGGGACTCGACGCCCTGAGAAGGACGTAATACCCACTAAAACCTCTCCGGTAACCCTCTCTCGCCATTTTTGTCGAACCACGGGAAAATTATAACCTACCGCGGATCGACTGGCGTCCCCTCTTCCTCCCATACATGGCCGGCGAGCCCACCGTTCTACACACTCGCCGACCCCGTTCATCCGTCACCTTTCCTCCCCCCGATTAGGACACAGACAGGACAGACGCAGTTGTAACCACGAATGTCGACCTCTGTGTCCGGATGGGCAAATCCGTCGCCCCATACTATCAGGTGTGGGTCTCGCATTTACACACACATATACTCACACTCTCACTCAAATATGTTCATACATACATACATTCATTCTAGTCACACGGGCACAGTGCCACGCACACTCAGCTAAAGCAAGCGCGCGCATCACTGTCCCGCATGTCCCACACCTGTGCACGAGTACCGCAGGTTGCGTCCCGCGTGTCTCGTGCCATCCATCACCTTTCATTATCATAAAACCTTATGGCTTCATGGCCCACTCATACGTCGTCACATCTATTCCTCCTCATGGCGCCGTCGTGTCGGGGCACTCAACACGGCAGCTAACCCTCTCCTCTTCGAGCGACAGAGGCCTTTCCCCAGGCCTCGCGCCCGAAGATCTCTCCGAGTTCGAGTGCTACTCACTAGCACCCAAATCCTACAGGCTCCTAGGAGTGTACTCGGCCGCACAGGGGCGCGCGGCCTAGTACACCTCCAGCCCGCTCAATATGTGCCCACAGCACCGACAGCCTGTTGTTGATCGGCACTGTCCATCCCTGCCGCCTCCCGCGGACAACATTTAGATGTGCGTGGCCATGAGGCGCGCCTCGCTGGCGAGGCTTACGCTTGCGCCAGCCCACCAGTTGCAGCCACTTGCCTGCAACAGACACAACATAAAAAAGGAAAAGACTATATATGTCCCCTACCTCTTCACTCTCTTCGAACCCGAGGCCTTACCTATGCCTCGCGCTCGAAGACCACTCTCAGGGCGGCAGACGGCGGCTGTCTGCCGCCCGGCGCCCGGCAACCGCCGTATGCCGCCTGGCGCGCCTCGCCAGCGAGGCGCGCCTCATGGCCACGCACACGCTTACGCTTGCGCCAGCCCACCAGTTGCAGCCACTTGCCTGCAACAGACACAACATAAAAAAGGAAAAGACTATATATGTCCCCTACCTCTTCACTCTCTTCGAACCCGAGGCCTTACCTATGCCTCGCGCTCGAAGACCACTCTCAGGGCGGCAGACGGCGGCTGTCTACCGCCTAGAGGATTCAGCCTACTTATAATTATGTTCGGAACAGATCTGCACGACCCTGATTGAATAGAAATAGCCTTTATTTTGACACATCCATAAGTACATAAAAAGAATCAAAAGTAAACATCATCAGCCTATATATATTAATCCACAGCTGGACATAGGCCTCCCCTAATAAAAAAAAACGAAACAGATCATAATAAAAGAAGAAGAAAAAATTACTCATAATCATACAGACTACGTATCTTACATACTACGTAGGTACTATAACTAAGATTAAAACTACAAAAAACAAAACAATAGAATTACAAAGGAATATAAAAATGTAGTAAAAAAGGGGACCTCAGCATGTGTAGCACCCCAATGCTATGCTGGTTTTCAGGTTTTGGAACATGGAGGTTTTTAAAGTAAGTAAATTACACAAATGGTAGGCGTCAGATCGTGTTTCGCCTTTTGTACCGAAATAGGTGTACCCTGGACATGAATTTCAATGACGCTCTTCACGCTGCCAAGGACAGATGCAGATGCAGCTGGCGCAATATTGTCCGTGACAAGATCATTTCCCGGGGAATCACCACCCACACGAGAATATGATGCGAGAAGGAGAAGGATGGGAATAAACTTTTTTAGTCGACGGAATGAGTAAATTCTGAATTAAGGTTGGTTCAATCGGTGAGTATAAATTTAGATACCGGATGCAAAAATTAATGATGAAGCCAGTAATGTAAACATGGACCTGACCTTCGCCACTCACACCGAGGGTACTTATAGAATAAAGAAGGCACTGAGACTACTCTATTCTACTTTAACGTCGCTCAAACATGAGAACTTAAACTGATTTGGGGTTTCATGCAGTCTATTTTTGGGCTTTGATGGTATGCTTGCAGATTTTTCTCCCAAATAACAGCCTGCCCTTCACATGCAGCTGGTAACAGGTGATAATTTATTTCAGACGAGCCCAACAAAAGCTTCCGGCTTGGATCGCCGCCAACGCCGCCAACCCGAGCATTATGCGGTAACGTCAAAACCGCTCGCACTTTGGGTATTTTACTTGAAATTTTGCCGGATCCAGGCTTCATAAAACGGTGATTACAGCACTGTGATTCAACTATCAGTGCAGTAGTATTTCATCTTCAACCGGCCCAGTGTTCGCCAAAGTTGCTCTTACCAGGCGATTTATGATACGTTTTCACAGTTGGCTCAGGAGCGCCAGCTGTATCTCGATGCAGCTCGATTTTGTCTCTCGTCATCAGCCCATCAACCGAACGTCGTCCGTATTGGACATCATTATCATTAGCCTATGTTAGACCACAGCTGGACGTAGGTGTCCCCTAAGGCCTGTAGCATATCTCCGCTGCGAAATTATAGCAGCGGAACCGCAATAGTTTCGCATTGACTTGTCCGTTGTTGCATCTTCCATCGATCTGCTCGGACGCCAGCTAAATCACACAAAAAAAGGCGACACATATAGTATGTATACTATGTTGCACGCACAGCTTCAGATGTGCTACGGGCTTAAAGATCGTCACTATGACCAATTCTGCTCATTTTCATGTTATCTCAGGTCTCAATAAAATTCTGTTACCAAACCATTGTTCGTAGAAACTAGAGACAACATAGCGGTACCTTAGAGTAAGTATAGTACAAGATGCTTACCTACTCTGAGAGCGGTACGAGAACAACTTCTTAAACATCCTGAATTTTTGCGTGCTCTGGCTGATGTTGCTAGAATCCCTAGACTCCCTTGGAAAGGTCTACATTATATTAACTAGGATTACCTTTACTATAAAGGCGAATTCAAAAGAAAGGCGTCCAATCAGTGCAAACAGAGAGCCTCAAAACGATTTTTTTTCAAACCTGCTCTTTTCAGTAGTTCAACTTCCAAAACCTACAGACAAAGGTATTTGTAAGATGTTCATTGAGGGTAACAAACTATAAACAGCCACAATAGTCCGCAAACTATTACAGAAATCTGAGTTTCAGTTACATCTTTGCATAGTTGTTTGAAACCCCAAGTTAGCAAACGGTAGCTAAACTTGGTGTCGAAAACGGGCAAGTAAGTGCCTTGCAAATTAACGCGTATTCAAGAGGACGAACTCTGGAGTTCCGGAATTTGCTTGGACGGCACTGACCTGACCTCCATTATAGAATACATGTATGCTAGACTAACGCCCGAATACTCGACCGCATCTCAGATATAAGCAAATCTCAAGTCGTCGTTTTTTGACAGTTTTCAATGAAAATCTGTCAAAAATATGTCGCTTGAGACGTGCTTACATCATCTGAGTTGCGTTTGAGTGTTCGGGGGTAAGTTTTCTATACGACATGCCAGTTGATTTTTGTGCTAATTCAATGTGCCAAAAAAAAAAAGGCCTCATTCTTGACGACCTCTGTGGCGCGGTGGGCGAAGGTCCGCCTGCGACGCAGGAGGTTACGGGTTCGATTCCCGCCTTGGGACAAATATTTTTACGATCTGCAGGTATTTGTTCCGGGTGTTCTGGTCGTTTTCTATGTATAACAAAAAATCAATCTATGTAATGTATATTGTATTATGTATATCAGTTATCTATTACCCATAACACAAGCTCTGCTTAGCTTGGTGCTAGATAATGCTGTATGAATTGTCCAGCAATATTTATTTATTCTGTCATCCACGATGTAAAGTCCAGCGTCTTGTATAGCGGAGGTCAGTGTTGAACCGTCAATGTTCTTTAAGTTTGACAGAAGTATTTGAAGATCTTGTAAGAAACTGACTTAAGCACAGAATAACTACGCAGGAGTGTTGATTTAGGGGGTCGGTCAACATGTCAATTCGGATCTATCCGGGCAATTTCGGTTCAATGGTTGTTGGTGTTGAGTGCAATGTAGAACTGCCGATCGTTTGTTATATTCAGCTCCTGCTTAGGGGGCTTATTTTTGAGTAACTTCATATTTAATCTCAATTCTATTTACCGTTTTAATCTCACTGAATGATTGAAGTTCGATCCGAATCGAAAAAAAGTAGTTTTTACCGATTTCGGAAAGAAGATGAATTTCTATGTTCGGCTGTATTTATTATCTTCACCGATTTTACTGCCCATTTTTTTTCGAGTGACTACCATTTGTCCCGCAACACTTAAAAAAAAGCATTCCCATTTAGAGCACCACATTTAAAGCACCTATTTTATTCCCATTAAGGGCACCCACCAAGAAGTTTTTAGTGATTGGTTTAGCCTAAACAAATTCGTTGTAAGTAGTTTTTTAGAGTTATGATATGATTTACACGTTTTAGACGTAGTACCTAGTAAGGGCTGATTATAAGTACCTACGTTACTTTCAATCAGCCCTTGTCTTTTTTTAAACCTTTACAAAAAAGCCTTATCATTCATATTGGATGGTTAATTCCTTTTTCCAATTTTCATAACGGTAGGCTAACGTACACTTTTAATTTGATATCTCCTAAGGTCTGCAATAGCGGCAGCTTTTATTGCCTTCATTCATCAGTCTTAGCTGCTTGTTTATGTGGAAAAACCTGCTAAGTATAAGACATTTTTATATTATCCGATACGACACTGCGACATTGATTACAAATTCAGTAATGACAAATCCGTTACAGTGAGTTTCCTAAAGCAATACTTACACGTCATTCATCGTCTCAGCGAAAAAAACCATTGCAGAACTTTAAAAAATATATACAAACATTGCAAAACTAATACAGAGACAAGAATTACAGCATATTCTCCAAAATGCAGTGGCCTATCCCTGATGAAACCTCTTCAGATCTTTCCCATTCTCTCATTTCCCTGCATATTTTCTTCATGGCACTTGCATAAGTTTACTCTCTCTTTGTATAGTAACTTTCTCCACCAACGTGAATATGTATTTCTCCCAATGGCTGTCACTAACACCACAGCTTTTTTGACACGTGTCACAAACATAATGGACCTTTATGGCGAAGGTTTGCTTGTGATGCAGAAGGTTGCGGATTCGATTCCCACCTCGGAACAAATGTTTTTACGATCTGCAGATATTTGTTCAGGGTTTTCTGGTCGTTTTGTATACATAAAAAAAGTTGTATCTGTACCTATGGTATTTCATTAATTTACGTTAGTGTATATCAGTTATCTAGTACCCATAATACAAGCTCTGCTTAGCTTGGGGCTAGATAATGCTGTGTGAACAGTCCAGAATTATTTATTTATTAATACTAGGTACTACAGTGAATGTGTTATGACACGCATCACAGATACAAGCACGGCCTTATGTTACAAGGAGAATGCTTCCTCTTCAATATACGCAGCCCTTTTCAGCCATTTTCCCACCTAGCTCCCAAGGTTGCAATACCCTTTTCCTGAATTTCATGTGTACCTAAGTACTAAGAACTCGTTTGGGCGCGAAATAGCTCACTTTATTCAGTTCAATTTGCTTGACAATCGCGTTTTCGCACTTTACATAACTGCCTCGGGACATGAGTGCTCGTATCGCGAGTGTAACGAAGTATTCTGTTATGAAATTCCGTAACTCAGTCTCTTGTAAATTTTTGTACGGATTTTTTTATTATTTTGCGAGTGTTGAAAACAATATACATAACAACTGACGAAGCTGAGCAGTTAATGGAAACTTTCGTTACCGGTTGACTGGTCCGACACCACACAAGCATCGTTGTATGATGATACCATATTTATAAAAGCTGGCACTAACAAGCCTAAGATTAAAAATAGCTTTTCTCATCTAGGTTAAAATGGGTTTTGAACAATCAACCTGGCTGTGGAATTACGCTAAAATCACCCATCATTTATTGACATTTGAAAGCCCTTTGAAAAGCCTTCGTAATGCCTTCGCATGATGGTCTTTCAATGCGACCTTTAAAAGAAAGTGGTTGCCATAGACTAAGATAGATGGCGCTTTATGAAACTCAAGTGCCAAAAATCTGGTGGAGACGGAAAATTATTTCGTTGTTTATTTTATGACACTTGACATTGACACTTGACTTTTGTGCAACACCTATAGGTCAATATATAAAGCGTAATTACTTTTTTTAAAGATTGCATTGAAAAGCCCTCATTGTACCTATGGCAAAGGCCATTCATAATTCCACAGCTGGCCTGGAACCCACTTAGGTTAGAGTTTGAATTATTCAGATAAGGAACTCGAGAAAAAGAATACTACTTATATCGCCATTTTAGATTGCTACTAGGATTGCTAAATAATGAAACAAAAATAATCCGAGAATTGGGGCACAAATATAAAATAAAATAAAAAACAGACTATCGACTCACATACTCAGAGTTTATTCCCATGCCGAAAACATAACATAATCATGTAGGATCGCAAATCGCGAAATTTACATCCTACATAATTATGTTGACTAGTAATCGTGAAATCAAAAACTCCAAGTATCCTAAGTACTAGTGACGTGCTTTGTCAAATACTTATTATTTCACTAGTTTCTGCGCGCGGCTTCACACGCGTTGTTTAAGGTTATTTCCATCCCATGGGAACTGATTTATGGGAGAAAGGTAGGCTTAGTTTTGTTCCAGGCCTTATAAAGGTAGGATAGAAGTAGCCATTTATCTAAACTCATCTGTTTTCAAATGGGTCAGTTTATCAAATTGTCCCAACTCTAGCGAACACAAATTGTATAAGCTTTTGACATTTGAGTTTGACCATCATTACGCAAATAGCCGGCCGCCTGCCAAACTAAACAATTCAATCAGCCAAATTCCTCGGAAGGCAGAACTGGTAGAGATTTATGCAATTTATGTCATCACACGAACATCTTAAGATATCAAACTTTATACTACACATTACGAGACACCACGCGTGTAAGCGGTGTCTCGTAATGTCGCACAAAAATGGGAATCCATCAAGGTTGTTCGTCGCGAGTTGACACGAGATGAAAATTTTGTTGTGGTTTTTAATTTTTTTGACGATCAAGCATTGAAACTAGCGAAAAAGTAATTTGCCGCAAATCGTAAACCATTTTCTAGGAACTCAAGAAAATTCGAATATCGCGCCATCCCGCGACGAACCACCTATGGGTCAAACTAGCGCCGCCATCTATTTTATCTTATTATTACGTAGAACAAAGAAAATTTCAAAAATCCATCGCATAGCTTGTGATACCTGTCCTAAGCTTTTTTTTAATGCCTCTGTAATAGTTTTATTCTATTAGGTTTAGGCAGAATATCGAAGTTGCCCTTGGTGGCCACCAAAATCTATTTTCTTCGGTTTCGAGTGTCAAACTAAACGTTCCGTCTGGGTGTTATGTAGCTCTAAAGCTGTGCGTTCACCGCATCGGCATCGGAATCGTACGTGGTATGGTTTAGTCCTAGGACTAAACCATACCACGTTCCACACGTACCAGTTCTCGGAATTTTCCGGGAATTCCCGAAAATTTTGGCCCATTTGAGAATAATAATAATACCAATGTGCGTCCACCGTACCGGCATCGTAATCGTAGGCAGCGTAAGCGGTAGGGTTTGGTCTCGGAAATTCCCAAAATTTGTGTCTAATTTGAGAACTGGGAAATCGTAAACATTTCCCGGAATAAGAAAATTTCGGGACCTTTAAATAATATCTTTAACTATGACTACTACTGAAATTATATAATTTAGTTTATTCCACTTTCTCTTTCACTGAAGCTACGTGAATCGGATGATACACTCTCAGGAGCGAGGTGGTCTCTGAGAATTAGGCAGATCATTTGCCGTCCTATGCAAACAAAGAACCCGCAACCAAAGGTCAATCGAGCTTTCCTAATGAAAACCACTTCGGTCACATCCATCAAGACAAGATTTAGAAGGACGTAGTTAATATTCATTAGGTTCACCTAGGCACATTATTTAGAGCTGGAGATTGCAGCTGCTTGGCCTTCCGAATACTTAAAAGTTTTCATTTTTAGAATTTTATATCTTATGTAGCGTTGCTATAGAGTCTACTCTAATGTAATTAGCGGGTATCGTGATGTTTTGTTTCGATCAAAATTCAAGTTATCAAGTATTGATTTATGCAACCCTAATACAATGAGCGAGCTCATATCAATTTCACTAAAAAGCCCTAGCATATATTAAGCGTTCAAATATTAGGAGCTCAATATTAATTCTATCATAAAAGCTATCTTGCTATCATATCAGCTATCATAATAGCCATTCCATAGGCTTAAATAGCTTTGCCGATTTCTTCTTCTTCTATATTCTTGTTCATAGAAAAGATGTAGGACACTCTCTAATCCTTACCAAGGCAACTAAAACACCGAAGGCCTTGAGCAAGGCACCAAAACATTTACGAATCAGGTATTCTGAGAACTTCTCTACCAGGATTTCCAAGTATACCTACTTGGAAATCCTGTGTCCTTTACGTGCTCATATTGTTTCATAAGGATTTAGCCTTGAGATAATTCAGGTTATGTATATATTACGGTAAACACACCTCTGTAGGTTATAATTTCCTTTAATGTATTTAGAATTCTATTTTGTTTCGGTTGTTTTGATAATAGTTAGGTGAATGAAGGTTTTATGCATACTGAGGAGCAGTACAAGCATCACTGGCTGGTTAGAATAAAAAAAGAAAACGCGAGAAACTGACAAAAGAGCATCGCGGTGAAAATTATTGCATGATACGTTCTATCTAATCAATTTTCGAGAATAAATTGTGAAAATGAACTCTTCGCGCGACGAATCCTCCAATTTATTTAAATTACTCGCACTGTTTGATAAAGATGAAGATACATTTATTTGGCAAACAGGTACATACAGGTTTAGAGTAAAGCACTATACGAGCCTCGGCCCGCAATGACTGCCCTGCTGGCCACGATAAGCTGGCCTCAAGCTAAGCCTGCTATGGTCTCGGCTAAGCTTCAAGCTTGGTCATGATTGCAGCCCTTGCTGTCCGTGCTATAAAGACTTAAATCAGCTTGGCCATCAAGAGTTGCAATGCTGACCGCGCTGTGATGGACCTACGCTACGCTTTGCTGCCAGCCATCTTCAACCGCGGCCAGCAACCCACCCATTACAGAATTTATAGACCTCGGATGTAATGTACTATTACACTGTAAATTATATAGATTTATGTGACAAAAGCCTTTTTTTGTAACTTGATTTGTCACTTTGTTCATTTGCTGTCATGGAATACATTTAGACGGTAAACTTTTTTAAAAATAAAATCCGCATGTTTTATCTTAGTTGGTAGGTACCTATATAATACTTACTTATTTTCTAAGTGTAATTTTTTTTTTAAATCCGATATCTGCCACTGGTTACCTTGTAGTTTATATCAACAAAATATACTGACTTCATTGCCATTATAATGCCAGCCTAGGAGAACAGCAGTAATTTAATGGTTTCATTAGAAAATTTATTGCCCTTTTAAGAGATCACTTAATTGGGTCAACGTCTAGTCAACGTCAATCAAGAACACGCAAGCCTTGTTTTCCTTACACGCAAGTACTTACGTAGTGTTTACCTACAATCACAAATTATTGCACTGACATTTTCACATTAAACATTTCTACAGGTCATGGTGACTTTACTTGTTAATTGGTCTACACTTTTTTTGGACCAACGGACAGCATTGTTGAATCTCTGGCTCACATCATCCATGATAATTGACCGATCATCACCCTGTGGAATAATCCGATTATTTCCGCCCGGTGTTGCCTACTGTTTCTAAACTGACACGATCGGCTTAGTAGAGTGTGCGAAATCCGGGTCGAGTCCCATTCATGGATCCTGGACGCAAGACGTCTTCACGACGTAATAAGTTCAATTAGATCAAGGGATCTCATAATTTATTTATTTATTTATTAATAGACGAGCAGCCAGTGGCTGATGTGTCTATATCAGACAGTGTCGAATTTAGTTATTGCGGTTTTTTTTTAGTTTGTTATTATTGTCTCGTAACCAGTTGTCCAGTTTATTCTTAAAGGCTTTTTTTGATGTGGCTGATACAATGTCTTTAATAATAGTAATAATACCTAGTAATATACCTAATTCCTACTGATTTTAATTGTGTTGTGTATTCCACAGTGTGTTTCAGTCGGAGTCCAAATCATCTTTGTTGAATTCAAAATTAAACTCAGCTATTTATTTACGACATTCGCCAAAACCTATTTTTGTTTTTTATAACAGTTTTGATGTTGACGAATTATTCTATCGCGTCTCGTAGTGGTTAACAATTTGGAGTGTTTTATAAAACGATGTAGGTACTAACCGACTTCAAATTCCTTAATACTAATAAAACGCTGACAGATGCTGACGTACGGACAGACAGACAGGCAGACAGATACGACAGCCTCACTACAGCGAGGAAATTAGTGTTTATTCATTTTACAAATTAAAGAGAAAATTGTATAATGTTTTTTTTTTCATTCAGTCCAGTGCTACCTGTGTGTGGCTGGCCAGTGCGATTATTCAAAGGTTGGCGCACTGACATGAAATAAGTATTTAATGCATTTTCAGTAGACTTGCGGTATTGAAAAGTATGAAATAGAAAGGTTCGAATTTTAAAACTCTCCTCGCTAGCGGACAAAATGCCCTTTCGCACTCAGATTTCTAATGTCATTAGAAATCTGAGTGCAAAAGTGCAAACAGAATCCTTCCGACGTTGTGAGGTGAAAAGGGTATTTTTTGAAAAACAAATTACTCAGTTGACGTATTGCGGATCGCATAAAACGAAGGACGACTGATCCGTTCTTTCGATGACCTTATTAGGAAATTATTTTGACATTTATTTCTTAGAGATCCCAAACAAATGTGTCATTCAGTTACGGGCCTTAAGCAAAGGAAGCAGTAAGGTTGACGTCAGTTATAACGGGATATTTACCATGATTTGATTTTTCTTGAGTTTTCCTATATTTCGGCACAGTTTCATGCACCATGATCACGGTAATCATGGTAAATATCCCGTTATTAATGCAAACGTTGACGGTTTGCGAAGACGGATGACGATTTGCGAAAGACTGCTGGCAGATGCTGGATGCGGCAAACTGAAGACAGGGCGCTAAAGCGTTCATTAGGGGAGGCCTGTGTCCAACAGTGGACTAATAAAGGCTGATTATGATCCCTAATCTGAGCCATCTGTAGTTGCCGCTAACGATTATTGCGCCCCCGTTGATCCTCCCGAGGTTGTGTAAGCGCTGTCATTAATAAAACCCGGTTCTACACCTGGGTATTGTCCGTCTCGTGTTGATGAATGGGCTATGTTGATGAACTGTGCAACTATGTGTTGGTAATATTGTGCTGGATACCTATACGAGTTGCTACTATCAACTCAGCATAACAATAGGCTATTGAACTGGAATTCTAACGTATTGTCTGATAAAAATAATGCAAAGTGTAATTTATATTTCTTCAAGACCAGTCGTATTAGTTATGAAAACTAATTTTATCTACCCAAATATCATAAACCCTCTCTAATGCGTTCAAAAACCATAGGCAATGACCAGCATTACCAACCAACAGAAATAAACGGAACTGTAATGAACTCATAACCTACTGAAAACCGTAGGTTATAGAGTTTAAATTTGGAATAGGTGTCAAATTCAAGTGAGTGTGCTATACTAGTATCTACATTCTAACTATAAATCGCACGACATTTTGATCTCGAGTGACATAGAATAAAAATACAGATATTCGAAACGCCGCCATTTCGAGCTGTCATTTGTTCGTTAGCTTTTTATTTCCAGTTACGAGTAGACAAATTTTCTGATAAGTTGAATAAGTTCTTTATTTCAGTCGAAAATGAGTGATAGTGACTCAGAACAACTGTCAATGTTAACTACCATTACTATAATAAATAATTTGCTTCTGTATGTGTTCAATTTATTTTTTATTGCATTACACTGGTAACAATGCTGGTCATTTCCTTATGGTTCCTGAACCCATCATAGAGCCCTTATGATATTTGGGTAGATAAAGTAGTGTATGCAATGTACATAATTAGGCATTACAACACTCGTGTGATGCTATTAAACCCACACTTGTGTTGTAATGCCCTCCATTATGCACAGTTGCATAAACTACTATTATAATAATAATAGTATATAATAATAGTTTTTAGATATATTTTTACCAAAAATAAGTACACTTGAACCATCACTTGATCCCAATACTCAAAAATTACCTACTTGCTCCCGGAGCCCCGAGTTCATTTGACGATAGTATCGAGACGTGACGTTTCATATTTGTATGGGATTTGCGAAGTTCCCTGTCCGCACGAAAGAGGCACTGTACCAAATAGACCTATGTAAAAATAAAACGTCACGATCACGTCTCGATACAAACGTGAAATGGACTCGGGGCTCTAGTAACATTACATACGTCCGTGTTATTTGTTAATTCGATGAAACACATCGTTCGTTTCATGTAACTGAAAACGAGAGGGCCCATTAGCCAGCTGCATCCAATCATGATTTACTACACCAGATTTATAAACGCTGTCAGCCTTTTAAGGGTTCCGTATGTTTTTCAGGTATTTGTTTTCGTTTTTTCTTCGTTCTGAACTGAACACAATGCTAAAACAATTTGCAGCGAATTTGTATTTATGTTTAAAGGATTTTAATGTGATAAACATCATTTTAAATTTAAGTGGTACAAAAATGGGGTTTCGTTCCACCTTAATCTGGCTTACTAAAAACTAAAGAATATTAGCAGGCGGGTAAAACGTGTTGCCATGAATAAAAATCCAACCGTGACCATAATTGTTACATAAATGACCATCTGCAAGCATTAGTCACGAATGCACATGGTCGCGGCTCTTGGTCAAATAGGAAACTGTGTCAAACGAACAGTTGTTGCTTTAACGTCACCGATTACGTTTGCAACACAAGCGTATATAGGTTCAAGGGGATACAGCAATCGCTGTCTCGTTCGTACTCTATTTATAGTTCCGCGCGTCTATTCAGCTGTTTGCTCTCAGTGCAGAAATGTCCGGACTTGCGAACGACCAATTTACATCTCCTTTAGTTCCGGAGGATATTGCGCCCCGAACGACCAGATGGAATATCGCCCCCATCTAACACCGAGAGAAAATTAAAACCGTCACTCATTAGACGGTGCTATTTGCAATCGACACAAACAAGGGCTTATGCAATCCTTTTTACCAGTGGAGCAAACGTTACAGTGTGTTCAGTGATCAAGCAAAGTGTGTTGTACATGTACAGTGTGTAGTGATTTAATAAAAAAATATTGATCCACGTCTATCCACGTGAGTAGAAACAATCATGACATTGGCGCTATTTAAAACAAATGCCGGAGATAAGTTTCGGTTGGCATCCTGCCAGATTATCAGCTGACTGTAAACAAACAAATTAGCGATCAATGACAGTTTTACTCGTGAAAAATATTTCATCTATGCGACTGGCTGAAGAACGATTATTATGACGATGGCAGAAAAAGATTCGAGTGATAGCGATGAGCCGATAATAGATGACAATATAATACGTATTCAGCTGAGGAAATCGTCTCACAGGAAATGGGAATTGAGGACGCGCAATCTCTCCCCAGGGCTACGATTCCCAACAATACAACTTTTTGATTGCGATGGTAATCTACTTGTCGAAACCAATGACGAGAATGTATCAATAAAAAGTTCAGATTTTGATGACAGTCCTTTGAAGACAAGTAAATCGTTGCGAGACTTTCGACATGTTATCGATAAAAATTCAATCAAGAAAAACAATACAATATCTGGTGGTACAGTTTTTACAAGGATCTACCGGACTCCTCATGAAGCTCAAAATATAGTCAAAAACCAAAGTTATGTGATAAAAAATAGTGATAGTGTCACCAACATTCCAAGCATTACAATAAATGGGTTTAAAGATAACTATAAAACTAGGCTTGATGTTTCTCCATTCCAGTCAGAAGGACCGAGTGAAGCCAGCAGTTACAAGAGCTCTGATAATGACACATGCGATGACTTAAATCGCATACTTAAAATTACAAACGGAAGTCATCCAAATCGTGATGATTCTAAAAAAGGTATTAATTGTTCTGAATCTTCGCTCTCCGAACATGCAAGCTCATCCAATAAAGAAAATGAACCGAGCCTACATAAATCACAGTCATTCAATGATTCCACAATAAAAGGTTTCCCCGAGAGTACTCTAGTGCGTTCGCAATCTGGTGCGAAGTACGAATTTCCGAACAATAAAGTATCCTTCCTGAATACTTATCTAAAGAGCCTACCAGTGCGGGCGGATACAAATCCAGACTTTATGCTGTATAAACAGCTAACCAAATCCAACAACATACCATCAAATCTCACAAAACCGAATAATTTATCTAACAACCAAGACAGCACATCAGATAACGAACCATCGATCGCCGAGGTGAACTGTGAAATGAAGAAGCGTCTGAAAATGTATAGACGTGGCATATCAGAGATAGAGCCCAAAAGAATCCTCGATTTGTTTGCAATGAGAAGCCATTCATTAAGTGGAATGACTCTCATCCGCACTTCGTCTTCGGAGAGTGTGGACGAGGCGGACGTGGTACTCAACCGTCTGAAGAGGCGAATACTCAGGAATAAATTGAGAGAGAAAAGGCGGAGCCTCGGCGCTAAGTTTCAATTCAGTAAGTACCTATCCACTCGCGTTTAAACCGTCAGCGTTTTCGCTAATTCAGTGTTCAAGTCGTGACTTAATTTTGGCTAAGCAAGGCTAGTGCTCTTCTGAATCATAATTGAAAGATTAATTTTAAGTGTCAGGCGTTTTCACACAATTATGAATTCGGACATTGCGAATTAATTGACGTTGTTGACTTAACTTTTCATACTTAATCATTTCAATAAGTTAGAAGCTGCTAATTGACAAATTTATCTTTGATTATCACCACCCTGAGCATATGTACGTGAGTCTCAGAACTGGTGATCGTCAATTGTTTTTTGGCTTTTCAATGTCGTCACACGTCTCATATGAATCTACCATAGGATTAGTGAAAAATTCTAGGTCTATGGAATCTACCATAGGCTTAGTGAAAAATTCTATGTCTATGGAATCTACGGTGCTTAAATTGTGTGAATGTACTGTATTTAGTAAGCAAATTTTATAAATAGCAAACAAGCTATGCAGAACATGCAAATAATAAGAATCTCAATTAGATAACAAAAGCTTTTAAAAGTACAAGAGTTTTATGTTTCTGCACAATTCTACAGCAGAATCTATATTCCATTCGTATCCATTTTTGCATTAATATTCGTAAAGGTGTTCGCTCATTTATCACAAATTGCTTTGGATTTCGGACCGTATTTTCTAAGTAACAAGGGTCATACAACTTCCATAACTAAGGGCTGAGTTATGTTAATGCAACATTACCTACACTCCATTATCTAGTGATTTATCGTGGGTAGCCACAGCGAGCTGAGAACCGTACAGTCACGAAATTAAAAATATCGACTTTTCCATAACGTTTTCGTAAAATTATTTAATATAAAAAAAATCCGAAATAGATACTGACCCACTTATTATCTAGATTCTATTACTACGACTTACCAACAACACGAACCAAACTTTTCACGACTTCCTGTAACTTTCGAACGGCAAAGGTCTTTGTCTGTTTTCCTTGTTTCCTATAATTGGGTTTTCTTCAATAAATTCAAACTTTAATATTAAATAAGCATCTTTCTAGCGTGTTCATTATGACTGTTTCCCATCAGGCGAAATTAAGTCAAAAGCAAAGCTGTTAGTAAAAAAACTGGACTCGAAACTCACTTTATTTTTCACGAAATGTTTGGGCAAAGGGACCTACCCTTTGCCCAGAATGAATATACTTTATACCCAAACATAACGGATATACATATCATAGATCTAGCAAAACTCCTAATAGAGTCCACAGGTGATCGGAATGCTGGCTTTTATTTCGGTCAACGAATTAGCATTGCCATTCAACGTGGCAATGCTGCCAGCATTCTGGGCACTTTGCCTTCTGGTGACGGCTTAGATTTTTAGAAAATAGATTTAAGTGTAAATATTAGTTGTAATTATTATTGTATTTTCTTTAGTAATAAAATGTTAACCCAAACATTATATAGTATATATTGTAGCTACTACATAGGAGACTCAGGAGAACAATAGCAAATATATATCATTTCTACATAAAAATCATGTACAAGAAATATAATTATTCTATTCGTTACCTGTAAAGACATAGCCCGCACCTCGCCTCCTTTCGGGTAAAAGTCCAAGAGCAAACCTACTACTACGATTGCATTCGTTCAGAACATAATATGGCCCCTGGATGGCCACTTAGTATGTTTAATTTAATTTGAATTTTCACTACTGTTTCATCTTTATAAAGCTAAGGTTTTGTTATTATAGTGTGTAAGCCCTCACACTCGGGGTAATCTCAAACCGTCACGCCGAAATTCAAAACTTTTGGGATAATATTTTATTTCTCCGGGAACCTTTTTATTTTATCGTTGTCAGAATTTCTTTAATCATAACATAGCTACCGGAAAGTTATTACTAAACTTCGAATTCAATAGAGTTTATCCGGAACTAGCTGTACTGATAGAGCTGTGTAATCCGTTTACTAAACTTAGTTTGGTTGGTTTTATTTATATTATACTAGTTGCTACCTGCGGCTTAGCACGCGCGTATTTGAAAAGGTTACATTTCTTAAATTTTTCGTATTTTTTGACTTTTTGGGTCTGGGTGAACGGACACGTTTATAACTTAGAAATAGCTGGCATTAGAATATATTGAGAAGTTATAGTGACTTTTGAACTTGACCGTCTAAGCATTCGTTACCCCGAATATGAAATGTCCAATCCTGAAATGAATGTTAAACTTTTAAAATTAAAAAACAGGTGCACAAAAATGTAATTAAAATCTTGTTACTGGTACAAATTAAAAAGATACGTGTGACAAATGTACGTGGCAACGAGTACAAAGTACAAAACAGGCCCTAAAAGCATAATTTGGAGGTGATGTAATTAGAGACGTAATTAGTCACAGGTTTGTGCCATTTCACGTAATGAACCGTCATCTGTGTCATTAGCCATTTTCAAAGGCTTTACATGTTGGTGGGACTGAAGAAAAGAAATGTTTTGAAAAGAACGGAATTATTTCGTAATATTTTTATGTAAATACTAGCAGCACCTCGAGGTTTCACCCGCGTAGTTCCCGTTCTCGTAGGAATTCCGGGATAAAACATAGCCTATATCACTCTCTGAAAAGTAAGCTCTTTCTAATGGTGAAAGAACTTTTGAAATCGGTCCTGTACTTTTTAAGTTTATTCGCTACATACAAAAATACAGGCAGGATCGATTTCAAAAATTTTCCGATACGTGTAAGAAACATACTAGTTCAAACATGTTATTATTTATGATTGGGAAGTTAGATAGGTAAGGTAAGAAATGAGTAAACTACCTACATGAGTAAGAAAAGAGTGAATGCTGAGATGAAGGCTAACGGAAGAGGATTGAAGAAGAACACCTATTGTGGCAAAACCTAAATGGATAATGGACAAAAAAATAAATGCTCATAGATAACGATCTGTAGGCAATAGGATTCAGTTCAGTTCTTTATTTAGAAGATTTTTTTCTTACAAGTCAAAAAGGTACATACATATTTATAAATACATATTAACTTACAGCTTAGTAGTACATAGAATTATAGTGATAGAACTAAGTGTGTATAATTTTCTTTGGTAATTTTACCGAAAGTATTTAAATACTATAAATGTGGATCATCGACAACGGTTTCCTCAACTTTTTCAACAAGGAACTCATTTAGACTGATCTAGACTGTAGTATGCCCTGTCCACTAGGATTCTCTTTAGTCTGTCAGTGAATATTGCCGTCGACGCGGCACTAGTTATAAATTCCGGCAGGTTATTGTAATTTTTTACACCTACCTACATAATCAATTTTATTTTTTGCTTTCGCTAATCTTATTTTGGGTAGCTTTAGTCGGTGACGGTGTCTTGTAAGAAAGTTGTGAGATTCAGCCCACGTCGGGAACTCATTAAGGTGATTCCTGACATATTTAGCCGCTTGTAGAATCAGTTCACTTGGTACCGTCAATATCTTCGTCTTCTTAAAGAGTACCCGGGCGGGATGGTCCCACTCCACGCCGCAGAGGATTCTGATCGCTCGTTTCTGTAGACGGAAAGGTTTTAATAGTTCAGCCGCTTGTCCAAAAAGTTCTACGCCATAGGTCAAAACAGAATGAAAGTACCCGTGATACGCCATTAGCTTGTTGTCCAGGTTCAGGCTTCCATTTAGATTATTGATTTCAATTCGGTTTATAATTCTTGAAGTGCTTGATTTGAAATAAATTATTATTATTTATATCCTTCATATGAGTAGAAGTCTATATGTTATTCCAGATCTTCTGACGATGACGTTCACAAAAGCTATATAATTGAAATTCATTCCGATCAGTTCATATATTTTTATTATGGATAAGAATAAGAAACTCTTTCTCACTCAAACTCTTGAAACGATCTATTACTCATTACTCTGTATCTCAGGCCATGAAAGTGGTCCAGTTTGTAAGCGCCATCTATGTTCGAACGTATAAGGCTCGCAGTCAACAAGCTTGAAGCGAACTTGAACCATGCTTTGCTATGAAACTCACAACTGCCTGCAAACCGCCTTGTAACATGCCCTCTGGTGGTAAATTCAGACATTAGCTAGTTAGCATGCACGATGAGAAATGTAAGGAACCACGATACTACCTCGGAAGAAAGTTTCAAATTGATAAGGTTAGATGTACCTAGTAGCAAATTTGGAGTGATAAGATGTTACTCAAATACCGAATGGATTCTGGAATCGGGATGTCCCAATGGGATAATGTAATAAAATGTTTGACATTTTGGAATGTATGTTATTCTGTAAGTCAAGTGCGATTAATGGACCGACGACGACGACGCAGGTATTTTTTTAGGGTTCCGTACCAAAAGGGTAAAAACGGGACCCTATTACTAAGACTTTGCTGTCCGTCTGTCACCAGGCTGTACCTCATGAACCGTAATAGTTAGACAGTTGAAATTTTCGCAGATGATGTATTTCTGTTGCCGCTATAACAACAAATACTAAAAAACAGAATAAAATTAATATTTAAGGGGGCTCCCATACAATAAACGTGATTTTTTTTGCCGTTTTTATAGATAATGGTACGGAACCCTTCGTGCGCAAGTCCGACTCGCACTTGGCTGGTCTTATTTATTACTCTAGTTTTTCAAGATCATTATTTATTTCTTTTTTTTTTAGATCATTACTTGTTTAATTAACATAACATGGAAGTTAAACATTTATTTTTATTTTTATTTAAAACTGGCTTTTGAAAAAGTACATAGGTACTTACGTAATTACTTACGTAAATTATAATAAGTAGTAATAACTTAAATGGGAAAGTTTGTGATATGTGAATATGCTTGGGTCTAGACAGCTCCAAAGCTACTGAGCAGATAGATCCCACATTATTACTACCTATAATAGGTAGTTCTATATTATATTATCTGAAATACTACTTCATCATAAACAAAATGGTGTTATTATTAATTTTATTATAAAGTATACTATTGGTTACCTATATCTGTATAATACATAATCAAATCAATTTGTTTATAAATACTATTTAACGGGTATTTATCGCGTTTAATGACCTTATTTTCCCGACCCAGTCATCCCGTGACCACGGCAGTGTGTAAACCTGTCGAAACGTCGGGAAAATAAGGTAATTAAACGCAATAAATACCCGTTAAATAGTATTTATAAATATGTGTTCAGATCGCGTAAGTTTAAAAATACAAATCAATTTGATAACGATTTGATATTTATGAAATTGATTATTCATACACGTACAAGTAAAACCGACACCAAGACTTTTCCTTTGACACTAAAACAGTAAATCTTAGTAATTACTTCCTTTCTTTCGTCTCTGAAAAGCGAAAACGGGAAAAAAACACTTTCTCGCGAAATTTACGGAGTTTGGCAAAGAGCCAATGCTTAGATATCTATGCTTGCTTTTCAGACTCAAACTGATGATCTTCATCTCGATTTAAGCAATTTTTTCACAAAAATTGTGCCTAATAAAAAAACAAGATGATTCCTTTACCCTCATCGCCTAAATATGAAAGAGGTACCTACGTATAATATCTGTAAAATTACTTTATTCAAAAAATTCTTTTAGAATTTAAAATACTATTAACCAAGCCAGGCAACGCACTTAACACAAAATGACATCAGCATCAAACAAATACCGCATGAAAGTGTATACATAGATATAAACGTGGATATAGTTAAATTACTTGGAGGTCAAGGCCGTACGCTATATCGTGAGTAACCTCAAAGTTCAGTGCATTGACCGCGTCCAATCTTGGGAATAACACTGAGAGAAAAATATAAATAGCAAAGTATTTTATGTTGCGTTTCATGTAGTAGATAATTTTCTTATAGTGTTTGAACAGCTTAAAAACAGAAACACATGATTTGGTACTGGCGCATGCTCAGTCGCGTAGTCGCGAGTCAATATCCTCCCACCCCGACGACGACGCCGTGACGCCTCGCATACCGGCTGGCAAAGTGGATAAGTAGGTTTTAGACGTTTTCGGAAGTAATTATATGACGAAAGAATTGATGTAAGGTAAGTTGATATTATGAAAAGTGGATCTGTTTGAAAATCAGTCTGATTAGTATAGATAATAACGATAATAAATCCGATTAAAAGAAAATAGAGAAGAAAGTTGTTGGAAATCAAAAGTAAAGTGAGGCGACTATAACAAAAAAAAAACACATAATTAATTAGATCGTACACATAAGTATTTAAATGTGTTGATGTCTGCGAATCATTTGGTGTGTACGAGTAAAGAGATCATAATGAAATCTAGCATGGTATATGTTCTATAGAAAACGATTCAAGCTAGACTGATCAAAGCAGAAAGACCATGCAAAAAAACAGCCACGCAAAAGCACAATTCTCTCAAACAAGAGTTGCCCTCTTTCGCCCGGAGGCTTCATTTAGTTGTGAATTCGTCCGCTAGAGCGGTGATCCGGTACTACCAGCTGGCTGGCTTGACAGTCAGTAACGCGCTGAGCTCCGACCGGCCGGCATTCTGCTTTACATTAACGTGTGCAGCGTGCACTAACCTCGACCAAAAACAACCGCAACTTTTGTTCAAAGCCACTTGAACTACGACCTCAACCTTTTTGTTAAAACAGTGTTTTGTTTTGTGCTAGTGTGGATTTTGAATTGTGAATGTGTTTTGTTTTGTACACATTTTTTTGTATTTGGAACTGTGCGCGAGGTGCTGTTGAATAACGTGAGTAGATTTAAGCATTTTGTTTTGTTTTAGCTTATCCAATCATAATAAATGGTAGAGGACTGATTAAATATAGGTATTTGGACCTAAGTGTTATATGTTAAGGTTCATAACTAATGTAGATCCTGATCGATACCCACATCTATCTGAGCAGGTAGATTTAATTAAATGGTAACCTAACCCATACCGTTGGTAAGGTTGGATTTGGAATATACCTACCTCCTAAAATCGAAGATCAAAGAAACCAACTTATGGTTACTAAGTAGGTACTAACATTCGAGTTCATTTCTATGTCAACCATTGTTGTGTAATCTTCAAATAAGAACATAAAAATTGAAACAATAGGTCTGGTCTAATGGAATTTCGCAGTTTCAACGCAAGGCTATTTTTAAGCAACATCAAAAAAAATTCTCAAGGAATTATCAAATTTAACATTAGGTTACCATAATTTACAATACAATACAAAAACACTTTATTGTACACCAGAAAAAGAACATTGCAAAAAGACATTACATGAGACAAGTACAATGGGCGGCCTTATCGCTTAGAAGCGATATCTTCCAGGTAACCCAACAAATACACAATAACAATAATAACACAATAATAATTAAGTATAAATACAACAATAATTTAGTATAATTATGGCGGAATTAGAATATACTAGTCAACGGTTGCTTGGCAAACGAAACATTCAAATCGCTACACATTCTCCCTTTCGATCTCTATTTTTACGGCTAGCAGATACCCACAGCTATCAATTCAGCACACCAGCTTCCTTTCCATCTATAAATTTAACCACTGACAGTCCGACTGATCGTGATCGCTCCCCGACCCAATAGATTTCCGGGATACCAAAAATATCGTTCGAGTTTCCCGTAAGAAAATACGCATATTATCAAAAAGGTTTGAATATATTTATGTCCAATTTCACGCGTGGCTGAAATATTATTTACTTAGGAATAGGAAGCGAATTATTCATGTTTTATGATGTATGGCATAAATATGGTGAAAAATCCTTTACTTTAGTTGATGTTTATTGTATACTGTTTTAATAATCTCAATTGTTTTAACGCTCAAAGGACCAATTCAATTACAAATTGACGTAATATAATTTACATCTATCATCATCATCAGCCTATATCAGTCCACAGCTGGACATAGGCCTCCCCTAATGAGGGCCATCGCGCCCTGTCTTCAGCTTGCCGCATCCAGCATCTGCCAGCAGTATTTCGCAAATCGTCATCCCACCTGGTCGGAGGGCGTCTTACACTACGTTTGCCGAGTCGCAGTCTCCACTCAAGAACACGTTTACCCCAGCGGTTGTCGGTTCTTCTCGCGATATGGCCTAATGAAACATGATTGAAGTTTCTATAACAAACTTGGCCGTAACCCTCACGAGATCTAACTTCAGTGACCTTACATCAAAATTCTAAACATCCTACCATTAAGACTATCTTAGTAGTTCAGAAGCCATCAGCTCGTGTCCTCTGACCTGCTAAATCCGCTTATATATTGCAGTCGTTTACCAGGCTCGCCCGTTCGACCGTGCTCTTCGCACAAAGGCCAGATTCACTAAGAAAACAGGTTGTTTTGTTTCATGATTTAAGCATTTTGTATATGACATTTATGATGTTCATACTAGCTTCAATGCTGCCAGATCTACTGGAAATACAGCAAAAATAAAGGTAGTAAAAAGCAGGTATAGTAAATAGCTTACAACGTTCATGGATAAAATTGTTAAGGTATACATAATGTTGATGGTGAACCTTCTAGAAACTCAAGTTCTAATCAATTAACTCGAAATTTTAAGTCAAGACTAATAAGTTCCTTCTGGTAAAGCGTATTCCAACTAGGACTCAGTTTAACTTACCCAAATGATATTGGGTCACATGTTTTTTGTGTTTGGATCAATCGAAAACTTTTGACATTACCTATACCATGAACTAACTATAGTATTAGTTAGTCCATGTCTATACTAAGGTTTTTTGTTATAGTGCTTACCAGTACTTTGGGTCTCTAAGAAATGAAATAAGTTCCCAAAAATTACCTATACTTTTATCAAAAGCCGAAATAAACTGGCGATGGCATCAATCATTATTACTGTCTGATGAATTCTAGAAACCAGCGTATGTTCTGACTTCACCCGAAGAGTTTTAAAACTACAGTGGAGTACTGTTCAATATCGCAGCTTATAGCAAATTCTCGATTGGATTCGGAGATAGGCTATTAAATAGTTACAGATATTTTGAGGGTTTTTTCGAGGATATGTTGACTTCTCGTTCGTTGTCGTTGTTGGTTCCTCTGATTGTAACTTCTTATTTATATCAAACTAGCAGCGCCCTTGCGGTTTCACCCGCGTAGTTCCCGTTCCCGTGAGAATTCCGGGATAAAAAGTAGCCTATGTTCTATTCCAGACTATAATCTATCTCTGTGCCAAATTTCATCCAGATCCGTTCAGCCGTTCTGGCGTGATAAAGGAACAAACATCCATCCATCTATCCATCCATCTAAACTTTCACGTTTATAATATTAGTGAGATAACATCGTAAACAGTAGTTTTTGATAGTTTGATGTGAATTCAGTAGAATTCGTGATTTTTTACGATTAAATGTAATGAATGTAGGTATGTTATCAACAACTTGAAAAAAACGTGATTAATTGGTATCTATACTTACAAAAACGTTATTTATTTATATGTCAAACTAGTTTTTGCCCACAGTTTCACTCGCGTTGTTTTCTATGGAGACGATTGAAGGTTATTTCTATCTCATGGAAACTGTTCTATGGGACAATAAAACGTCAAGCCAGAATAATGTGAGTTTCGTTTAATTATCTAAATAATAATTTATACGACCTTACTTCTTGCTAAATTTCATGATTCTGGATCAACGGGCCCTATAGGTTTTTTGTGCATTTGATTCCTTTGGAAATTTCAAAAAAATTGGACGTGTAACTTTTGACTCCGATAACTAAGAAGTTCGATGTATATCACGTCTCCAAGAAGTTACGGACTTGAATATTTGATGTTAATTTCAACTCGATACCTCAACGTTTTTCTGGAAAAAAAGGGTTGAAAGACGGACCGACTAACAACAAATTTTATTCCTTTTGAAGTGAGGAACCCTAAAAAGTAGCGTAATTTTGATGCCAGGCTTAGAACTACGGTTATATGTAATTTTATCGCGATCCGATCTGTAATTTTGTCGTGAAGAAGTAACAAACATCAATCCATCCAAACTTTCGCATTTAAGTTTAATATAAGAGTGAAAAATAACTTTTTATTGCCTCTTCAAAGCGTTAATACCCGCTAACCAGCTTCTTTGAAAGCAACTTATTTTAACTGTACAACAATAGCCAGCACTGCAGCGTTTATTATCAAACTTTTCAAATTTATTGGGTTATTGTTGTTGATACTAAGTACTCTCGGAAACTCTCAAGAAGACTAAGAAACTCTGAAGATTTGAAAAGGCAAAAATAAAATAGGTAAGATGAAGTTAAATTTGTCAAGACACGATATGACGTAAAAGATTTTTTATAATAATTATTATTTAATTATACAATTATTGTTACATAATTTTCAGTTTTTTAGTGATCAAGATAAAAGTCAACAAAACCAACACGCCTGCTTAAATGTTCCTTGGTAGACAATTGCCCGAATAATTGTAATTACCAAGTCAAAAACCTTTTTCCAAAAGATACTTTGTTTTAATCCATAGAGATCAAATGATACCGTCCACGTTCCAATAATCTATTTTATTTTCATATTTATTTGCTTACGTATGTACATTTTTACAGCTTAGTCATATCGTCCATTGAGTTTTGCAGAACTGTTTGAGTCAGAGAATCTGCAAATCGAGTTACTTACCACTACATCTCTCAGGTCATTCGTCGTCTGGGAAACACCACTTTGCTCAATAAAGTGACTCATGAGTTTAAACATGTAATTTCCATGCGCAGTGATTTCGTTTGTCACAGGTCCTTGACCTAATCTGTATCATGTCCCCTTATCGATCATCTTGTTTGTCTTTTGTAGGTAAATGAGTTCATTAGAGCACCTTTATTTCTGTTATCTACAAGAAAGTTGTTGTTCATTGTTATAATATTCTCAGCTAAACTTTAAACAGTGTGTTTTGACGATTTTAATCTTTAGTCTTGACGTGGTATAAGTATGTACATATTTTAAAAGTCGTGCATCCTTTCCCGTTATTTTTGTAAAGGTTAAAAATTTAATATCTGATGAGGTTGTTAAATATCTTCTGGAAGGGACCGTCCTGAAATTCAGTATTATCTCAATGAATATCACCCAATTTTCTTTCAATATCGTCCACAAAATCAGAAGCTACCTAACTGCCTACTAACCAAAAACCAGTAATAAAAATTTCATGAGCTACCCTGTTACCTACCTACTTGAGATTCTGGCCTGGGCTTAGCCTTCCTATCGAAATATAAAATGTACATTTTGATCTCAACGCCGCCTCCGCTTTAGTGAAACTTGTTTTCGTATTTACGACTTTTTGCACCCACAAATTGATTGGGTGTTCTATTTTAATACCGTTTTGCATTCAAATTGTAGTCATCTTTTGTGTTTGTTTTTAATTAATTTGATATATCTAGTATTACTCGACCACTCTATTAATAAGGTAATAATACCGGTATTTGCTGAGATATAAAAGATAGAAAGCGGACGGAGAGAGCGAGACCATTATTACATACACCCAAAACGTTTTTAATTCAAAGTCCGCTAAAATAAACAAATTATTAAATGTCGATTAATTTCAAGCATTAATTTATTTAGGTTTAACTGCTCAATGTTCCAACATTGCATCATAAAATGAGATTGTAGGTTTACATAAAATTCATTTTCCATTTGGTTCAGTTAGATGTGGATTAAAAAACGTAAAGTTCAAAGTTAGTTGCGATAAAAACTAGTAGACTGGGACTCGTGCTAACCTAATTGTAGTAAAAACCACATGAGTTTTTAAATGCATTGCCACTTTGGGACGCGTTCGCTTTAGCATTTTATGTTACAAGTACTTACAGCTAGAATTCTTTTTATTATTTTCTTTTTAGTTCACTTATTTTGGTAAGGGATTTAAAACAGCGTAATAATACCACATACGATATTAAAATTTTATAACTAATTTAAGTTACATAAGTCGTGATTGAAGGGCAAAAATAATCGAGCTAAGTCCAGAAATCTTCTGACAATACGACAATAATCTTTCACCTCTTTGATGAGGATAAAACAAAACTGGCGACAAAAAAATCTTAACTAATCTTAGGTGGCAGAGATTAAAATATGCTATTGGCACGCTAATGTGACAGATAAGGTCTTCAAAATTGAAGCAAACAACTATACCTAGGTAACTTAGAGATAACGTTATAGAACTTATAAAACATACCAACGTATTATAAATCACCTCACAGTACCACCTGCCTCTGTGTCGCAAAAGATTAATAATGTTTTCCTATCTTCGTATAATATTTTCTTCTTTTTCCTGAAAACATCTTCGTTACTTTAGGAATTCATGTAAAAGACATCATATACGACCTTAGTACCATACCTTAGTACTATCACATTACTATGTTACGATGTTAAGTTATGTTCGATACCTGTATATTGCATAAAAAGATGCTCAAAAAAAATCCCACTCCTTATCTTCCTTCTTCTTCATCTATACACTTTTTCTTTACAAAAAAACTTTTATTCAGAATTATTTCAACAAAACATCTTGAACGAAGCAAGCTCAATGCCTCGCAATTTATTTAACGATATCTGTTCACCAATAGATAAGTTCTACCAACGTATAACAATCTCCATTACATTCGCAAACGAGTAAGATGCAAACTCAAAGCATCGACGATTTTAAATTCAAATCGAGAGTATTACCGCTATTTAATATCGACTATAAAGGCCCGAGTAGGCTATGCCAGCGCTTGCAAATCTTGCGAACTAAGCGAGTCTCGCATTCCAAGACTTAGCTTAAGTAGATACCTACTATTCTTGTCGTGTAAATATTTTGATATTTTAGTCGGTTGTGGAATTTTCAGCTTGGAGAATTCACTTGACTCGTGTTGTTTATTTATTTACCGAACGTCCTCTCTGTGTTTTCACTGCATTTAGCTAGGTTGTCTTGTCTTGTCACACAGATAGTCTCTGTAGTAATTGAAACTTTTAGTTCATTCTAGTGTGTTTTATTTTATTGGAGAAGCCTTGGCTCTTGACATACCTATACTACCTATAGCGTAAAAACTATCGTAGTTTGACGAATTCATTACGGATGTAAGCGGGTTAACTACGAACCTTATTTGTGTTGGAAGAACACCAACGTTCACTCACCCTGAAGAAGTCCCTCGTTAAGGGATGAAACGTTGGTGTTCTTCCAACACAAATAAGGTTCGTAGTTAACCCGCTTACATCCGTAATGAACTACCTATAGCGTAGTCTTGAGATCCTAGAGATTCCAAACATTTAACATTCGTAAAATTGTTGTTGTGTCAAATTAATGACTTGAAATTTTGATTGCCAGTCTTTGCTAGCGCAGACTTTCTTTGTTTTTTTTTAAACCAGTAAAATCCATCATGTTTACTAAAGGTAGTATACTAATATAGAGGTACTATACTAGCCCACTATCCTCGTGTACTTCCATCATTATTATTGCTAACTGTAAATAGAACGTATTGGTAACGAGTTGCACCGGGTTTGCGTCTTGATTTATTGTATGCTATCATTTTATCCGTTTGCTGGATAGTGTAGTCATTCTGAGCAGAAATAATTGATTGTACTATAGTTGGATAGGCTTTTATACTATTGGTTTGGTACTACTATAGGTAAAAATGTTGGGTGAGCATTTAATTAAAACTGCGTATTTTGAAACAGTTATTAAAATTGTTTTTTTTAACTTCTTTAAACCTTTATTAACAAAGAAAATTACAATCAAGTAATAGAATTAAATTAGAACTAGTATTTACAATTGAAACAATTGAGCTAACTACAGACTGTTGCAAACAATCTACAAGTAGCTCAACTGATCCATATCAATACCAGTCGGAAGCGTGCCCAAGACGGCTAGCTAACATTGTTGATAAACAAGTGAGAAACATTCATTAGTTTATAGTCTGATGTAATTAATCGACTGTGCAATATAAAGTACACTACACAGTCAGCTAAAACTACCAAAAAATACAACGAAAACCAAAATTCTTGTGATAATAAATAATGCGTCATATTATTAGCACAAACAAACTTTCATCGTACGACTGTCTTTATGCATTCTCGGAGCAAATTTTATACGCAAACATTCGCAAATTTCGTTAAAGATCGCAAGTTCTAAGGCTTGTTTGTGGCAGGGAGTGCCTGGAACCGTACAGGTGATATCTCGTGACGGTACATTGATTCAGTCAAGACTTCAAGAGCTGCCGAACAATGGGATTTAAGTTTTATATCGGCCTTCAACTGCATCGATGCGATTGAAGCGGGTTTATGTGTAATTAATTGTTTAAGGTATCTTTATTGGGTATCATTCCATCTAAAACCACAACTTGTCACGTTAGTCTAATTTTTGGGAACTTATTTCCTTTCTTAGAGATACCCAAAGTGCGGGTAAGCACTAAAAACAAAAACCTTAACTTAGTCACGGCCTGTCACTTATAGCTTAGATTTCGAGATAAGTACTTTTTAAACGACGAAACAAAAAACAAGACGAGGACGTATGTTTTTTTATATTGTTCATCAATGATGGACTGATTTGGAAAATTCTTTCGCTATTGTATAGGGAATTATTCTGAGGTGGTTCATGATGTGGCTTATTATTTCCGGGGGATAATTATTTTTCCCGGAAACCTGTGTAAACTAAGGAATTTGAAGTCGGTCTTTAGTTTTTTTAACAGTTACAGTTAGCCCATAATGTCCTACCGTTTGGCAAAGGCCAACCCTGATCTCTCCATGCTACACGGTTCTGAGCCAGTTGGACCCACGTTCTATCGAAGGTGTCTATTTTGTCGCGTCATTGTTTCTTCGGTTTACGACGCCTTACACTATTGGGACTCCACTGAGTGCTTAATACGTACCATAACCACATTACGTTTTTACCCGACTACCAACAGGGGAGGGTTATGATTTAACTATCAAATTATCTGCACTGATCTTCATCTCACTTGCAGACAAAAGCCTCCTGACCCTGATCCTTTCGTACGTTGTTTTTTTTAATGTAAGAAATAAAAAAGCTACGTACGTATGATATCGCCCATCCACACGTAGGTACCCAAATTCGGAGACATTGCTTGTATTTTTAAACGGAAGTCATTGCAGTTCCTTCATCATTTGTTTGAATTGCAGACAGGGAAATGAACTATTAATTCTAGATTATTACACCCAAAGGACCCCTTTGCTTTGCTTTGATATTGAAAGCATTTATGGAATGAAATTTGCAAAAGTTCAGCTCGATAAGATACGTCACCAACCCATCAACTACTGAGTTGATGTTGAAGAGGTTATAAAACCGGCCAAGTGCGAGTTAGACTCGCGCACGGAGGGTTCCGTACCATTATCTATAAAAACGGCAAAAAATCACGTTCCTTGTATGGGAGCCCCCTTAAATATTTATTTTATTCTGTTTTTTATTTGTAGCGGCAACAGAAATACATCATCTGTGAAAATTTCAACTGTCTAACTATCACGGTTCATGAGATACAAGCCTGGTGACAGACGGACAGCGAAGTCTTTGTAATAGGGTCCCGTTTTTACCCTTTGGGTACGGAACCCTAAAAAACACGCAGACATAGTATGCTTGTGTGATATTACTAAGACCAAACATTTTAAACTATCGGGGAAAGTAGTACTAGATGATTCCCCTAAGGGAGAATGGCTGTAAGTTTCAAAGTGATTAATGACATTTATTTTAAAAACAAACATTATGTAGGAACATTGTATGGCTAGCTCGCTGCCTACTGATTCATGTTAAAATAAAAAGGGTTTTGAAAACCTTGCATAGTAATCATCTTGTAAACCGGTGTCCAAAATGACCCCTGGGAAAGGCAAGATGATCCCAGGAATCATCTTGCCCTATTTGACCTATTGCAGGGTTCTGTAAATGATTGAATTGATTGGTAGTTATTATTGAGAAACTTTAGTTTTTAAAAATCATACTTAATACTTAAAAGTTTTTATTTCTGGATAAACATAATAATACAAAAGTAGTTTACAAATACTCAACAAAACAACTTTAACTTTAGCGCATTAACTGTGATAACTCAAAATTTATCATATTAGCAAGCAAGAACACAAAAAAAATTGCTTTTTATTGTCTACAACAAAAGTAATCAAGGCCGAAAGTCAGGCTTACTTGAAATCTAAACCACACAATTTTTATTTTCACCTATAAATTTGCACTCGCTCGTAACACGCACCACGTTTTGACTGACACGCGTGTGTGTGGTTTTACTAAAGAAAGTTACTAAATGGCGTGAATAGTTTGGCCATAATCGTATGGGATCATCTTGCCTCGAGGCATCAAAACGTACCAACTTCCCCGTCTATTGTTACTAGATTTGAGGAGGAATTATGACAACTATACATACTATTTTTATCTGCATTTTATCTAATGAGTTTGCAATTTATATAAATATTACACATTTTGATTGTTATCGTATGACCGATACCATCATCGTTTTTAGGGTTTCGTACTGAAAGGGTGAAAACGGGACGCTATTACTAAACCTCCGCTGTCTGTCCGTCTGCGGGCTGTATCTCATGTCATGATGAATGACCCTCGTAAAAGTAAGATTTTTTTTAAAATATGTATTTCTCTTCTTTAACAACAAAAATAAAATATTATAATAAAATACATTTAAAAATTAAGGGCTCCAATGTCCATACCAAGTTGAGTACCTTCTGAAGATAAGCAACGTCAGGCGCGGTCAGTGCTTGGATGGGTACTCGCATCATGATGGCTTTTTGCAATTTTTAAGAATAAGAATCATTAATTTGCATAAAACATGAGTATTAACATGGTATGAGCATGCAATTATGTTAAAATATAGATTAAATAAGGTCCACATGTTTTGCCATTACTGGCGTGCAAATAGGAGAGGGCTCACTGCAGATTTGTCACTAATGCGATATGTCTTTTCATAACTAGATAGGTATAATAATAAATCATAAAAAAAATGTTAGATAAACTTAAAATTAATTATACATTCTAACTAATTGGTAGGTTTTAGGTTATTTTGTTTTTTAGGTTTTTTTAAATAAGTTTTTGAGAGTTCCTTTTGCGAAATAGTTATATATGACGGTATATAACTATTTCGCAATAGAATACGCTACGGAACCTGTGTGCGAGTTTACTCGCACTTGGCCGGTTTTATTTATAGCCTGTAATGTCCAACAAACGACTCACTGGCTTGTAGGAAATCTATTAGGAAATTATACATTTCTGCACACGCAACGATATTTTTTCAATTGAAAGTGGTTCGATGAAACCCAATAGGCAATAAGGTATTACATACGCACTCAACATTTTTACCTGTTATTAAAGAATCATGCATTCCAACCAAAACTTCAACACACGCATTCGTTTGCGTTTTCACTGTGGTTTTTATCGTTCGGTCTATTAATTGGACCACCGATAGGCTCCTTAACAATTGCTGGACAACCCATACAGCATCATCTAAGCCCCAAGCTAAGTAGAGCTTGTGTTATGGGTACTCGATGACTGATATACTTAGTACAATATATTACATAGATTTTTTTTTTTAATAATAGATATAAAATACCCAGAAAACCTGCAACAAATATTTGCAGATCTTATATATACGTACATTTATCCCAAGGCGGGAATCGAATCTGTAACCTCCTACGTCGTAGGTAGACCTTCACTCACCGCGCCACATCGGTCGTCAAAGATGATCACCTTGTTTTAGTTCACTTGAAATTCGGTCACGTTACGTCATCATCATAATCTGCAGGTATCCCAATAATAAAAAATAAATTAAATTAAAAAAATAATTTGTAAATTAAAGTCTGCGGGCGAAGGTCCGCCTGTGATGCAAGAGGTTGCGGATTTGATTCCCGCCTCGTGACAAATGTTTGTACGATCTGCTGATTGATTGTTCAGGGTGTTCTGGTCGTTTTCTATGTTTAATTAAAAATATCTATCGTGTATTATATTATATTATGTATATCAGTAGGTACCCATAACACAAGCTCTGCTTAACTTGGGGCTAGATAATGCTGTGTAAAATGTCCAGCATTATTTATTTATTACTATTTTGCACCCCTAGTGAATAATCTCCTTAACCACTAAATCCTGAAACGGAAAGTGGTAAAGTCGACTAATATTAGAACAAAGACCAGAGTTCCCGATGTTGGTCGGATGAGTAATGAACTTGACAGTGACGTTATTATCGTTAGCTGGTAGGTGGGCGATGCATTCCGCCGGCTGCTATAAATACCAGAGGTGTAGTGATGCGACAGTTTTATCGAGGTATTCCGGGTTCGTCCCACTAGCTCCGACCCAAAGTGATCCGATCCGAACACGGAAACTCAAATTTTATGCTGAAATCGTTCCGGGTTCGTCCCATTTTCAATAGTTTCTAGCTTCTGGAGTTTATTTACGTCCGATATTTCTTCCTGATTAATAATATTAATTAAATAGGTACTTAGGTATTACTTTACAATGTGTTATTTGGAAGTTCATATGGTGCTTATTAGAGGAGGTATTAGTCCAGCAGTGGACTAGTATAATAGGCCTAGTACACTGATGGTGATGATGATGATGATTTGGACGATGTTTGGAACTGCCCATGTAATTTAAAGTTGGTAATTAATTAAAATTGAAACACTAGGTAGGATTTGTATGGAGGCAGCCCTTGCTAAATTGTACAGAACCTGGTCATTTTTCTAAGTAAATTCATACTAAACACTTTTTAACTGTTGATATTTTTAAATTAACAATTTTAATCATTTTTCGTTTCAACTTTTTGCAAAGTCTACTTAATTTTTAATCCTACCGAGTAGGGACAGAGTCCCTACTCTGTTTTGGTGTATTTTATAATCCTTCATTCAAACTTCGTGAAATATTTAACATAATTTTCCCTAATATATAAGGTAAATTCAAATCGTGCCCCGCTTCATCGACAAACTCTTCAATATTTCCATTTGATCAAACACCTCGCGAGCAAGCAAGATCCATTACATCAAAGTTTACCCAATCAAGTATATTATACAGATATCGATAAGCGATTCCCGTCCCTATTCGTCCCACTTGCGTCCCAGCTTCGCTAGAGTCGTCTCACAGATTAGACGGATTAGACTTTTTCTAGAAATAGCCGGAGTAGGTATATGAAAATATCCACGAGGTTTAGTGCAAAAATAGCTCAGGTGCAAATAGCAAACGTTAGTTACGCTTACGAGTGAATGCTGCTGTACCCACTATAAATTTTTGATAAAACCTATACCTAATATATTTTTCTTAATAATTTATTTATCTATCCACACTTAAATTTTAAACTGGTAAAGTTTGTGAGGTTATAGGGGGATGTACTGAACCGATTTTTGTGGGATCAATAAGGGTAGGGATAGAATGGTTGTTCTTATGTGGTTTACTAGAGGTGAGGTTTGATTTTGAAATGAACCGGTTTTACGAAATCAGCTTTATCTTTCATATTTCATTTATTGAAACTATAAATTATAGGTAGGTAAAACGTCAGGTCTCTGAGATATTCGCAGATTAAATTAACAATAAAATCCATATATTAAAAAAGCATTACAGCAATTTTTGCTCTAAAGCTTTTTTAATATGTGAATATCTCAGAAACCTAACATTTTACCTACCAATATTTATAGATTCAATAAATTAAATTATTTGACAGATAAAGCTGATATCGTTAAACCGGTTACTTTCAGAATAAAACCTCACCTCTAGTAAAAGCCACATAAGAACAACCATCCTATCCCTAGCCTTATTGATCCCATAAAAATGTGACGGCGACGCTCCCGAAAAATAGTCTGCCTAAGTTAAGAAATTGGGAGCCTTGAACAAACAGTGTCTTATCAGACCTTTTTACAAAATGGGATAGATTGGTAGATAATACATTATTGTACCACACAAACACAGAAAACAAACAGTATAGAAATAAATGCTACGAGTAGACGAAGTGCAAAGACGGTGTTATCGCTATGAGCGATCTCTTTTAGGCAACCTTGGGATGTATCCTGAGTTATGTAACTTGATTTTTCTGTTAACTGTACATTAAAGCAAATTAGGTATATGGTCCCAGTCGACCGATTCAAAAATGTGATCAGGTAACTGGGACCGCGGTCCTAGTTATGTATGGGCCCAGTCGCCTGTATCCTCTGTATGACATGTAAGAACAAACAAAAACGGTGACACTTGAAAAAAATAAAAGAAAAGAATAATGGGAGCTTGTTTGAGAGATTAAGTTAGGCATCTGTTATTTTTAGAGTTTTTTATTAGGTCAGTCAGTCTGTTTGTGAAGCTTTGCGGTCTCTTAATAAGGACGCAATACGCTGCGGTATGCGGTACAACTTGTAGCGTCACGACGCAACGTCGACCGTCTGTGCAAAAAAGCGGTCATTTGATTTTCATGTCAAAATCAAACGCTGATGCAGACTTCGACGGAATAGAAGACCACTTAGACGTCTTTCATATGAATATGACATAGTCATGATGGATGTATAGGTAACCCCCTACGAACCATATTTGTGTTGAAAGAACACCAACGTTTCATCATTTAACGAGGAATTTCTTCACAAGCCAATCATCCGTTTTTTTCATGCCACATCGGATCGTAAAAAAATCGGACTGCCGGACAGTTAATTCCTTGTAGTGCATAAAGGCCCTTAGGCGTATGAAAGGCGTTTCTTTCTGTCAAATTGTGTAATCGCGTTTATTATTACTACTTACAAGACTTCCACTACAAAGGATTTTATGAAACGAAACACCAGCATTTAGAATAATCCATTATTTAGTTATTAATATCAAAACTCATTAAATTCCATACAACTCCCAAGACAAAAGCCTAGATAACGTTCTTCAAGCCATTTCCTAGAAGGTAACAAAATACTTGTTTACCAAGTTGATCCCTATTATATTGCAGCTTTATCATGTTTCTATCAAATTCCTTATTCTTTTTGACGTAAGGTTCAATATTAGTGGTGTCTAGGGGTACACATTAATTGCATTAGATATCAGGCTGCAGGTGGCGATAAGTGACGCTTCCACACTCACATTAGAGGCACATGTTTCTAACGAGACATTTCGGATTTCAATTAGGATCTCTATCGAGTATCCACTCACAAGCTAGTTTATTCTATTTTATTTTTATTTTTAGTGTATTTAAATATTTATTTCCCCATCCATTATGCAACTAATTTCACATTTTGGTGATGTTGAGGTATTTTAGAGAATTTTCTTTGAAAGCGCTGTGAATTCTCAGAGAGATTTGAGTTACGGAAATTTGACATAATATTATGTCAAATTCTATATAAAATAAATGTTCTTTTATGCTCTGTAATCCAAAAATGTGTCTATGTCACATAACATTATGTCAAATTTTATTAACATCCTTTCAATCATTAGAGTTTTAAAAACTAGTCGATAGACATTCTTAGTTTCTATACCATAAATACTAAATGGGTGTAATAAATAAGTGCACATTTAGAAAATTATTAACATTCAATTGTTACCATAATTAAATTACCGCATTAGCAAGAAATTTCCGTAACTCCTATAAATCTCTCTGAAAATTCACAGCGCTCACAAAGAAAATTCTCTAAATTCAAAACTCAAACGGAATTCCCAAAACATCCATTATAAAATGTGAAATTAGTTGCCTAATGGATGGGAAACCCCGCCTGGGAATAGCTTTCGAAGAAATAGCTGAACACGTAATCGAGACCTTTGTATGCACAACGGCGACGATAAAAATACTGATTATGGCTATTTAGTTTGTCTTATAACTGGATAATATCTTTCGTCTGGTCTTTATGGGTGTAATATCTGATATTAATTCACATTCAAGCAGTGATAATATGGATCTTGGTAGTTAGTACCTCTTAAATGTTTGATTAATCCTCACAGAAAGGATTCCTTTACAGTCTATATAGATAGACATAAGTTTTAGGTTATTAATATTTTTGCATACAAAACGTTAATAATGTGTTGTAGGTTTATTTCCTGTTACCGCACCTGCATTTTTTGCTGTGCTGAATTCCTAGAAAAACAATTTCCAGCAAATTGCTTTTGCTTTCAGAGAAATACAACGCTATAGGAAGAACGATTTGCATGTTTTATTTATAGAGCAATTAAGGCCCTATACTACCCTAAATCAACTCCGGCGGACCTTCATATCTTCCAAACTACTACATATTTAACTTTTAAATTGATATATGGTAAAGTTTAGGACTTACTCTATCGATCATATCTTTCGAAAACACGATTCCCTAAAATTTTCTCGATAGAAACAAATCGTAAAGTTACCTCTAAATTTTTACCTAAGAATAGACAACATTTTATGTCTATCCTTGTGACAAATTGGCGTCGTATGGTACCCCCTGAAGATATTTAGATAGTAGATTTTATTTCATTGTCCCAAAAACTCTCGTAAAGGCTTTGTTCATTCGCAGGATTATTCACCATTTGATACAAATTGAAAATGATTTTGCTTTCAGAGAAATACAACGTATAGGAAGAACGATTTGCATGTTATATTTATAGAGCACTATTAATACTCACCGTTCACACAATCATCATAATTATAATAACATATTTAGATAGTCCATTTTGTTTCATTGTCCCAAAAACTTTTGAATATTACCCTGCGATATCTAACATGAACAAAGGTTCATGTTAGATATCGCAGGGTTATATCCACCATTTGATACAAAATAAAGCAGGTTTAAAACAATTGCTGTAAAAAAGCTACAAACTCTAATATTAAAAGAACCCCTTTTTATTATTCAAAGCGATTACATCATTGGAGTTTTTCAAGTTCAATTTAAGATCGTCAGGTTTAAATGAAAGGGCAAGGGTTAGGGTGCTTGGTATTCTCTTTTATTTCCTTTTCAAACGTGAAAATTTAAATGAAATTCCAAATTGATTGGCGACGAGGTCGAGCGAACCAAGGTAGATACAATTTGAAACAGAATATTGCTTTTTTCATTGATTGATTTCCAGGTTAAAAGTCGTGATGTCTCGCTCGTCCCACCAACTTGGGATTTTAATAGGCTGATTGAAATTCTATCGTTATTAATAATGTTAAGGTACTATCAAAAATATTCTTGAGCCACTCATTAAACAGACAGGTATTTTGACGAATTTAAAGTATTACTTAACAAATCCTGGATAGTGACGATTCAAAAGATTATCACCCAATGTTCATAGTCCTAATCTCGCTATTAATACCCTGTATTACCCAGTCCGGATACCGACTTCAGATAGCTTGAATTTACCCAACATCTTATCGGATCGTCTAAATTGGCGAGAGATTAGATGTCTCAAATTCTAATTATTCAAATTAATTTGGATCTTGACACGTGTAGGGTTGATAGGCTTGAGGTGAGAAGCTATTAGATTCAGCAAGCGTTGATTGGTCTCGTAAGTGTTGAGAGAAACCGATCTAGTGCATGTAAACGATAGCCTGTCTTGTCTGGTAAATTACATATTACCTGTACTATTCCTAATTCGTTTATATAGAAATATGACTTAATAGATAAGTAATTCGAGTAAAGGAATGCGGGTACAATCTTTTTGTTAATTTGTTGGTATATTTTTAATGCGGGGACTATATTCAAAAGATATTTTATTCGTTCTCATTTCTATATATAACATTTTATTCCATTATGTATAAGAATTATAGAGGTCATAAGGTCCCTAAAGTGGAATTGGGCAGGATGAAAATAATCTTTCTGATTTTACTCCCCGTTGGGACAAAAAATCACAGAGTGGATCTCAATTAATAAGAAGAGATCCAGAGGTCGACCGGAGAGGATATGGTAAGACATCTTTATGAAGAAAGCTGGTCCTGACCGGATGACAGCGGCCAGAGACATGAAAACTTGGATGGAACTGCTCCCCCAGTTCCTTCCACGCCTACGCCAAAAACGGCGACAGCTAAAAATCAAATTCATTTAAGTACCTATATAAAAATATATTTGTACACACTAAAACACTTGTTAACATTGACAGTTTGCTCCATATTAGATAGCTGCATAAGTTAGTAGAGAAATAAAGGCTAATTTTATTTATTTATTTATCTCAATAATGTATTTTTATATTTTTTCTCGTCTAGAGAAAAAACCCTATTCTAATACCATTTGTTCAGTGAAATAAGGCGCTTGCTTGATAATGTAAAACAATATATTGTTTAAATCGCAAATCAATACTTAGCGAGTTATTGATTAACATGACATTTAACCTATAGTAGCGCATAAGATGTTAATCGCACAATACGTCTAATGCCTTAGTGTCTAGTAGTCAAGACCAGTATTATGTTGTCATTGTAAATTGTATCATATATTGTTCTGTTTAGTTGTCATTATCAGGTATCAGATTGTAGGCTTTGTCAACTGTATCTTACGTGTACGTTCCATTAAATAAGCACAAGGGACGTTGGTTATTGAGTAATGATGCATAACGATGACCTTTTTGTCTCCGTCCTCTATTGTTATCTGAACTCATTTGTTTCTTTTATAATGTTTTCCACAATACTGCGCGATCAATAGATGGGAAGCTATTGTTGGTTATAATGAAGCCTTTGTTATTATCTACATTCTAGACTTCATAATATACATATATCGATTCTCGGTCAAGTGTCATGTTCAAAAAGTCATCATCCATATTATGAATTCGCTAAAGTATTATTGTTTTATTCGGCGCCGATACAAAAAGGGTTGTTATAAGTTTAACGGGTGGATCTATGTGTCTGTGTGTGTATCTATCTGTGGGTTGTTGCGGCATCATAGCTCCCAAAAGGATGATTTTGACTGTTTATTTCGCTTATTCCCAGTAGTGTGCTGTAGTTCTGTACAGAACTACTGGGACAACATTTTTCCCAGTAGTTCTGTGCATCAAAAAAATATTATTTTGTCAAAAGCACTTGATCGAGTGTTCTAAGCATGGAAAATCTGCCAAGAGTGTGATAATATTTATAATGTTTTTTTATTAAATACCTCTATATTATTATTATTATCTACCCGTGCGAAGTCGGGGCGGGCCGCTAGTACCTACATTATAACTATAACTGTAGGATTGGTAAATATTGTCCCAAAAATTTACGATTTCGGCAGGATTTCTACCAAAATCGCAAATATTTTCGGACTTATCAAATTTCGTGGAGATAACCCAGAGTGCGAAGGCTTACACACTATAATACAAAAACCTTAGTGTTTATTTACATCGGATGTTTTGCCGGTTTGTTTGAATGGCCTTTTCTTTGCAGTGGGACTGTAATAACTGAAAGTAATAATAGCTACTGAAGTGTAAAATATTGACTCAGAGAAAGTACATACAGTTCAAGTTTCCGAAACACCGGATGATGCACATCAGTTTAGTCTAACGTTATCCGTCTTAATCACCAGTTTACTGTAATACCTACGAATCTCATCAATCTTTATACGCTTGATTAATTGAAGACACGCTTCGATTACGACGTCAGTTAAAATGACAATGATCCTCTCATTAAAGTCTATTTGGTCAATTTAGTAGGTCAATATCGTTTGACGGATAAACTACTAACCATAATACATATGGAATAATCTCGCATGTTAATTGAATTTTATTTAACAATTTACTTACCTTGATTTTTAATAGGAACCTAACTCAAATTGTTGTCAGATCAGCAATACAAAAAAACACGAATATTATAAATGCGAAAATTGGGTGTTTCGTTGTTAAGATATTTGAATAGGTGTTTGTTTCCTCTTCACGCCAAAACGACTGAACGGATCGGGCTGAAATTTTACATACATGTAGTTCTAGGCCTGGAATAAACCATAGTCCATCGGTTTATCAAAACTCAATAACATAATATATTGTTTGCAACAGTCTGCAGCTAGCTCGATTGTTTCAATTGTAAATTCGAGTTCTAATTTGTTTCTATGTAAGTAATTGTAATTTTCTTTGTTATCAACAAAGTATACCATAACATTATATGACCTACTTTCATGACTATATAGGTTTAAAAAAATATGCCTATTTTAGGTAAAAAAGGGATTAAAATTACACGTTTTTTGATATAATATGATCACGTGACCGAAAACGCTCTGCGTTTGTTTTGATCGCTGGTGACGTCACACTATTACAGATTACAGTGTCAATGAGTTCTTCTTGTGAGGTGTGGTGTGGCGTGTGACGTCATTGCTCAGAGCAGGGGAGCCAATGACAGAGATTATCGTTTTGGCGCGCCATTATTTTATTCAAACCATAAAAATTGTTTTTATAACTAATACGATTGGCCTTGAAGAAACATCATTTATACTTAGCAATATTTTTATCAGACGATACGTTAGAATTATTTCCCAGTAGTTGTACCTACTAGTTGTCAAGTAGCCTATTATACCTATCTTGTCAGCTCTGAAAAATCACAATGCAGTGAAATCAAAGCATTTGTATAAACATCGACAGGAAAGCAAGTAGGAACGTTTGAATAGATAAAAACTTCTAACAGTGTTGATATAACAAGATAGCAGCACAATAATATGATCCCATGCGAAGCATACCTGCTCTATTTGTTTTGCTATTCAATAGGGACTGAATACGGAAGTCCCATTGTACGTGTTTTGCTTCATCGTTCTCATACAGCGTTTGCAAAACAGGTCATTTCAAACTCAAAAAACACTTTTCAAAATGGTCACACGCTCATCCATTGTTATAACTGTTTTGACGATACATCGTCATCAGATTATTGTACTCCACTGTCGGACATAGGCCTCCCCTAATGAGCGCCATAGCGCCCTGTCTTCAGCTTGCCGCATCCAGCATCTGCCAGCAGTCTTTCGAAAATCTAGGCATTTAAAGGGTCGACAACGCGCGTGTAATGTCCCGATGTTGCAGGCGTCCATAGGCTTCGGTAACCGTTTGCCATCAGGCGGGCCGCATGCCTGTTTGCCACCTGGGTGGTTTAAAAAATATATGAAAAAAGAACAGTAAACAGCACCTACTGGGTCTAGAAGAAGCGTGGTCTAATATCCAGTATATTTTGTAATATGTAGATTTAAGTATTTTACTCTTTACAGAGAATATTCGATTCATATAAATTAGTGAAATAGTAGAACTACTAATAAAAAAAGCACTTACCAAATTGGACGTCCGTGATCACATTCTTTTTGTTGGTTTATAGAGTAACATCATACCTGTCAACACTCCCCAATGCATCACCACAACAAAACAACACCGTCCCGAAATTAGCTTCCTTGTCCAATTTCATCTCTCTCGGGCTTAGTTTGTTTCCCTTCCCTAGTTTCTCCCTGAGCCTATAATAAATTACCCAGGAACTTTGTCACTGCCAAATATTGACAAATCACATTCATCTCAACCCTGGTCTGCCCTAGAAATGACATTGAAGTTGTCCCGTCCAAGATAATCAAAACTAAACGTTTTGGACGTCTTTCAAACCAATCTTTGGAATAAATCTTACATAGTTCCTCGAATGAGTCTCATTTGACTTTATACAAGCCAAATTCGTGTAGAATGTTTGTTAACAAACCACGATACAATCTTGGCATCGAGTTTCAAATATAAGTGTAATCAATACTTATTGATCTCAAGTCGACAAGTAATGTGAATTGTTTATAAAAAGACGCTGCAACAGAGTGAATTTCAGGTTAGGTATGCGTTGTTTATTTACAAACATTCCACATCGAGTTTGGCTAGTGTATATACCTACCTATATTTGATTGAAATGTTCGAGTCCTTAACCAATTTCGCTCAGTCTTCATCAGTCCATTAGTTGCCCACAGCGTAAGTTGGAGACTCTAATCTATCTTATAGGCCAACATTTCAAAACTACCAAACTTTCTGAAACCACAACTAATGGGTAGAATGAAGGTAAATATCCTAGGTTAGTACAACTGTGCAAAGGGAGAGTTGGAGTGTAAGCGGATTGATGTAACAACGTATCAACGATTTCTATTTTTGGTTGATCTGCCAGTAGAGTTTATTCATTTTTCAATTCGAGCTTCCGTTTTTTGTATTGTTTTTTTACTTTAACAATCGATTTCAATAGGAGGTTCTTTATTTGGCTGTATGTATTTTTATGTACCTATGTTCATCGATTTCTCTGTCATCATTCTCCGTATAGAAAATTATCTAGAATATGTCCCTCAGAACTTATTCTCGAGGTACATTAGTATTTATCCCGTCAAACTAAAAAAACAACATGTTATTTAATATGTACTTTTGAACAATTTCGACGAGCTACAACAATTTTGGTGATATCTTCGCCAATTCTTAATAAATTTTGATGCTACATTGGTATATAAAGGTTGATTTGAAATGGTCCCATGAAAGTTTAATCCTTGAGAAATTGATATGTGCGCCGCAAAACGTATCTAAAACATCATTACATGATGATTTTCACATTACTCGTAGCAAATGGTCTCCATGGCAACGGGCGTAAACAAGAGATCTTTTCATTCGCCGATTTATAGATCACATAACATTAAAATAAATTAAACTCGAATCTTAATTAGATGACGCCACTTGAATTTTTTTATCGCGATATCGAAGTGTTCCGCCCCATTTTAACTATTTAGGAGCTTGAAGTCGGTTTATGGTTATAGGAAACACGCCAAATTTTTTATTTGCTCTTTTGGATGCACAATGTCTGAATTTAGATGTTTTGTGAAAGATTGAACGAACAATGCTTTACCCAATTAATTTTAAAATTAATCCTGAGTTATGTAACTTGATTTTTCTGTTAACTGTACATTAAAGCAAATTAGGTATATGGTCCCAGTCGACCGATTCAAAAATGTGATCAGGTAACTGGGACCGCGGTCCTAGTTATGTATGGGCCCAGTCGCCTGTAACCTCATTGTATTGTATGTCCAAGATTATTATGACACCATTCAACGATGAATGAATTACTCTGAAAATATTACTGCTTAACATTTCAACACTGTGCTGTTTTCAGTTTCATATTTTCGGTTACAGTTGCATACGGCATAGTCATGGAAATGGTTTTGATGTTGATAACCACGATATTTACTCCAATGTGTACGCATTCAATACTAGGCCACGGAAAATTTAGCAACCCCTATAAATTTTCCGCGACCGCTCAAACCACGTCAGAGGGCCTTATAAGTTCAGAGATTGGCATTTGCGGTCTGAGCCGTTAATGAACTCGCACCGAGCGAAAGATTCATTAAATCTTCGGAAGTACTAACAGGTAGCTGGTGGATTGCACACAACACCCTCATTAAAATTTTCCCGATATTTTCGGAAATATTTAGCGTGCTGTAATGAAGGGGAGGTTCACTATAACTAAAGTTTAGGAATTCGCTACACTTTACTGTATAAAAGGAGTTTTTACTGAATTTGGTGATCTTTTCCGTATTTATCTGATCAAAGGATATTGAGAAACGAAAGATAAACCTTTAGTGAGCTGAAAGTAATGTTCTATAATTGCACTGTTTTAAAAAACAGAAAACTGACATAAAATTGCTCAAAATCTAAACCCTCGAGAAAAAAATTTGTTATACAATATTGTATATATAATATTATAATTTGTTATACATTCGTTATACAACATCAAAATATTTATCAAACTCGGTCAACAATTTCCATACCTAGTAAACGATAGCAAAATAATTATTATTTATTTATTTAAATTATCAAAATCGGAGGGTGTAAACGACGAACTTACTTAAAAAAACAGGTACATACTCGTACAGTCGAACATAGAACTTCCCCTATTTGAACTCTGCTAAAAATAACTTCAATCTGAAGAAAAGAAGTTTGTGTGTGTATTTCATCAAATTCTAACAATATACTCGTAGCATAGGTAGAATATTCAAGTCTACAAATCCTTTCAATTATTAACATAATCTTCAAGCTATGCTTCATGTAGCACTGCCAACACGTGAGAAATCGATACTTTGTTGTGGTAAATCAGAAATAGCAGGTTTGCGTGACTATAACGCGTTTGTAATGGTTTCTACCTCGTGTGTGAACATACGGTAAAAACCTTTTTACAAAAACTATGGAAACATCCTCTGTTATGTTTATATCGTACTATTTTTTTTCACATGAACGATGGCTCTATAAATACCCTCAAAATATGACGTTACAATATACGAAGCGCCTAACCTTGCTTTTCTATTTCCAGATCAACACAACAACGAAAATACCGAAACAGCAGAGTGTGAAGGGTGCCGCTATGGCGGCGGGACCCCCGTGAGGTCCCGCCAAGATATGGGCTCGAATATCAGCCAGCACTCCTCAAAGGGGCTCAAAGGACGAAGGGCTAGATCCAGTGGTGACCTCTGCAATGGAGACAACAAAAGCCAAACTGAGTCATCAGTATGTGGGTCTGTTGTCGGAGATGTTATGGGCTGGAACAGATCTTTACCCAACCACCTGGATGGCAACAGACACCTGGCTGATTACAGTCGAGTGAACAATAACTATGCGGATTTTGGGACGTACAATCGTTGCCATCCTAAAGGAGGGCGAGGCTTGCGGTATAGAGTGAGCAAATCTGGTGAGTCACTCTTCTGTTATGATAGCTTTGCCCGGGGAAGTAATCTTTGTTATCCATTTCAAGTCATGAACCTTCGTATAAATAGATGACAAGCTATTTCTCACAGGTCACACACAACCCTTAGTAACTATAGGCACAGATTAGGTAATGTTACTTCGGTATAGACCTCGGAACTGAGACGTGGATACTCACGGTAGGGTTGGTACACCCGGTTCAAAGCGAGCTATGGAGCTATGCTCGGAGTTTCTCTGAAGGATAGGATTCGTAACGAATACATCTGACAGAGAACCAAAGTTATAGACGTAGCTGAAATTAGCAAGCTAAAGTGGAAGTAAACCGGCCATACATCGCGAAGAACCAACAACCGCTGGGGAAACGTATAAGTGGATTCTTGAGTGGAGACCGCGACTCGGCAAATTGTATATAAGGACGCCCTCCGGCCAGGTTGGATGACGACCTACAAAAGACTGCAGGCAGATACTGGATGCGGCAAGCTGAAGACAGGGCGCTATGACGCTCATTAGGGAGGCCTATGTCCAGCCAGTGGACTATTAAAGTAAAGGTGATAATAGATAATGATGATGATGACTTCGGTATAAGCGCGGATTAGGTAATATTGCTTCGGTATGGTATCACACTTAGTAAAGGACTATACGAAAATCAAGCGTGTTTTGGAATTGTAAATCTATTCCAAAAATCACGTAGGAAAACGTGTAAATATTTTTAATAACAGCGATAAAGTTTGAAGCCATATTTCAAAAGTTCACCGCGTTGATTTTATAGCGCTCAGCGACAACGGGGTTGAAATTGCTTCGCGAAATTAATGACTATAGTTGGGTTCTTAATTGGTACATCTTTAAGACGAGGATTTGCGCTGCACACGATCAAAGGAACAAATTGATTTCAATTACTTTGTTCGGGTCATTTATTAGTTAATAGTGTAGTTGATCCGACAAATGTTTTTCTGTCCAAAAAATCCTAAGTTCGTTTGCCATGATTTTTTAGAGTAACTGTTCCAGTTTTGGCTTTCCCTAAAAATAGAGATTGCTACCTGAATTGTTTCAACTGTTATCAAAATTAAGACATCTGCGCAAGAACATCGGTGTAACTTATAAACGTGGTCAAACTGCGTTAAGCAAAATAGGGTACACTATTTTGCTTAACGCAGGCAGATAGGTATTTTGAATTTTGTATTTAGATTATCAGTTAGTTGTACCTACTTTGTCACATAGAACAGATATCATCTATGATTCAAAAGACATATGGTAGCTGCGATACCTCATTGTTACACCCACACCATCATCCAGCAACCAATTTATAACACCAAAAATACAACTCTTAATTTCAATATCAACCTCAAAAGGGAGTAAGTGACAGGCATAGCGCAAGGGAAAATCGTCTGTTATGAAACCAATTCGTGAGACCGTAGGTCCTATAGTAGAATAACATGGGCACGATGATGCATTCACTAAACAATCCCGAGGTGGGTCGGGATGATCGATGGGCCTGCGGAGCCATTAGGATTTTTTCCTTCATATTTTTTATCTCGCTCTTTCTGATTAGAGTGGGAGAAATTGGAATGAGCTCCGGAAAGTCGGATATTTTTAGACGTGCACTAAATTTTTTAGTAAATTGATGATTTTTCTTCCACACAAAAATAATTATTGTGTAGTATAACCGTTATGAAAAATTATCTGCCAAGCAAGCCTCCAAATTTTTAAGTTAGTTGAATATGAATAACTAAAAAATATCCCATCAACGTCGCAACGAATCGGTTCTAGAACCCAAGATATTTTTTTTTAATAAAAGGATTTCAGAATAAAAAAAACTTATTAGTGGAAAATACTATTTAGTATCATCGGAGAAAATCGCAGTGGTTCGAAACAATGATTGGTTTTAAACGCTGTTATTCATCATTTAATTCGTCTGTTATCCGTTTTCGAACTGATTATTGAAGCTTTTTCACATTGCGTGCGCAATCATGCGTGGTTGACGTGTGTGTTTTTAGTGATTACCTCACTGTGACTGTGTGTGTTGTTTTCTGTCATTGCTATCAGTTTTTGTGAAGGTTTTATTTCTTTGTTTACATATAATATCTTTGATTCTAGAACCGTACGATAGGTACGTCATATATGCAACGAAGAGATAAAACAGCTACCTAAGTGAACATATGAGTCCACCGTCCACGTCAAATATTAGGTTCGTTTGGCCGGACGCCAAAAGCCGGACGCCACCCTATCAACCTTATCACTGCTGCCGGATTGCCCATCTACAATTCAAGTGCTGTTAAAATGAACATCTACCTACTGCTTCAATGGTGGAATATTTTTGAAAGGCTCTTCGGATTACCATTTCAAATTTAGAAGGAGATTTGAAAAAGTCTTCCATTGTGACTGTTTAATTTAATTGTGTGGATTGTTGGATGGCTCTGATGAACGTAATGATACCTTCATTACGTTACGTGGTTTATGTTTTATAAGAAATAGTTCGAATAATATTGAATAGGTAGGTCGGTTTAAGACTCCGGCGACAGCAGCTCACAACTTTAATTCGTGAATTATTATGTTCCGTAATACCAAAAATGGTGACTTTGAAGTTGTTGAATCTTCGACATTGTGTTGTTATTCTGTAACTAGACAATATAAGCTATGTTCTTAAACAAACAAAACGTACAATATTGTTGTTTTTAATACAAAATAAATAAGACGAAAACATGTCACTTTAGACGTAAAAATATGCAAAATTCTATTTTGCATATTTTTTCTTACATTTCATTATAGGTGTGTATTATTATGAAAAAAACCAACCAGGGACCTAGATGAATACTATTCGAATACAAAAAACAACATGATATGGTGGAAATATGCTCGAATTACAAATCATTTTGGTAGTACGTTTGTATGGGCAAATCATCATCCGCAGGCCTCTTAAAGTATCTTTATTTTCTATAAAAAACATACAGTTCACTTATAAGAGAAACAAAAACAAGTGTACTTATTATATAAGTATCTACTTAATTACATTAGCTCAAGTGTGTGCTACCTATCAACATAATGTTACTTATCTACTAAGCATAAAACAAAAAAAAGTAAAGAAATAATAGAAAATAGTATAACCTAGTCTAACACAAGTTGAGGAACAGTACCTATGAGTATCTATTATAAGAAAGGGTATAGAGATATTGTAGGAGTTAAAGAAGATTTTGATGTTAACGACATTCGGTACCATGGATGCATTCGAAACTTCGGGGTATAAAAAGGAATTGGAAAGAATTCAAATAAACCTGTAGGTAAGGTGCGTGCGATCATTGACGTATTGTACCTACTTTTTTCGGTACTATACAAATAGGGAGGTTCCGGGTTCGTCCCACTCGCCTCGACCTTAATTAATCCGAACACGGAAAATAAAATTTAACGCTGAAATAGTTCCTGTTTCGTCCCATTTTAAGATTTCTAACAGACAATTAGCAAAAGTACTGTCACACACTTCTCGTGCAAGTAATCTTGATTTACCATTATTGTTTCCGAAGTAAACTCGGCAAACGTAGTGTAGGACTCCCTCCGACCAGGTGGGATGACGATTTGCAAAAGACTGCTGGCAGATGCTGGATGCGGCAAGCTGAAGACAGGACGCTATGGCGCTCATTAGGGGAGGCTTAGGTCCAGCAGTGGACTAATATAGGTTGATGATGATGATGTTTCCGATGTAGGTACAGTAGGTACTTCAAGTTAATTTTAATTATCAATAGCCCAATAAAGGTATCTAATCTACCAAACTATTAGGGATTAAATTCAGGTTTCTTGCCAACTAATATTTTTCTTTACCAGCATAAAAACACAACCTCTGATGACAGTGTCGTTTTACGTGCCAATTTACTCAATAGGTAGAGGTAGTGTAGGCACGTAAAGCTGACATAAGAAACGTTGGATGATTCCCGGCGTAGGGATAAACCCGATAATCCCTAAAATCTTCTCATGACTAGCAAGAAACAAAGCTAAAGGGTCCACAGAATAACACAAAAAGCATGATATTAACATCTTCATCATCAAACTAATTTTGACCTTGACTAAACAGTAGAAAGTTCATTTTACTATGAAAGCTAAACTGTAGTGACAGTCGAGGGGTGGTCATGACGTCACTACACTCCGCAGCGTGTCGGGTCAAGGCCGGACTAGCGCTCAGCATTGTAATATAAACCTTATCCTAAAATACTACGAGCTATTTTCAGAATTGAGCAACGGTATAAAATCATATTTCATTTCCACCTGAAAAGTTTTGCGAGTTTTTCGTCGAATCTTTTTGAATTTTTGAAATGCGAATTTCAATGTGTTCCATTAATGAATAGATTCCCGTTTGCGTGTATTGAATATGGAATTAACCTTTTTAATTGAATTTACAGCCAGTTTGCTGTTAAACAAATTTGTATTGAAACAAACTGAATTTGAATTTCGAATAGAATTTGCTTTACCATGTTATTTAATTTATGGACATGCTAAAGCTAAATTACAGAATATGTTATTGATTCAGACTTTACTGTACGGAAATCCATTGCACAATATTAATACCGTTCCATTTTATGCGGAATTGTTACTGAATAAATATTTTTGCATTCTTAGAAGTGACATGCTATAAGCTTGTCACTTTATAAGGATGCATAAAGGCTAAAGATTACGAGTAGGATTATCGCATATACAAAAATTCACTGCAGTACTATTGTTTTTAGGGTTCCGTACCCAAAGGGTAAAAACGAGACCCTATTACTATGACTTCGCTTTCCGTCTGTCCGTCTGTCACCAGGCTGTATCTCATGAACCGTGATAGTTAGAAAGTTGAAATTTTCACAGATGATGTATTTCCGTTGCCGCTATAACAACAAATACTAAAAAACAGAATGAAATAAATATTTAAGGGGACTCCCATGCAACAAACGTGTTTTTTTGCCGTATAGATAATGGTACGGAACCCTTCATGCGCGAGTCCGACTCGCACTTGGCCGGTTTTATTTTTTGTTTCTATGGTATTAAATCCCGACAAGACATTTTCCGCTGCTCTACCAGTAATTACTAGGGCAGCGGCGTCTCGGCAAACTTTGCCAAAACACAAGTTACACAATGTGTGACGTCATCCTTGCGAACGTACTAAGGGATGCTGCCAAGAATTCACTTCTTGTTTACCATTCCAACCATGCTCTACATTGAAAATGAATTTAGATATTTGCATTTAGAGTTTTGGCTTTTTACTGGTTAAATTTGAGTTCTGAGAAGAATAAATAGGAAAATTAATTTAAAAAAAAAACAAGATAAGTTCAAGGAGTCCTTCTAGAAAACTGTTCCATCTTAGGTCAAGTTTTCACTACGCAACTCCAGGCTAATAAATACCGATTACCCAATAAGCAATAAGCAAATCTCTATTTCTGCTCAAAAGTACTTACTATTAGTTTTGCGCGCGGACACACGCGTTGTTTCAATGGAAACATTTTAAGGTTATTACAGAGCAGCCTATGTTTTATTCCAGGCCTAGAACTACATGTCTGCAAAATTCAGCCCGATCCTTTCAGCAGTTTTGACGTGAAGAAGCAACAAACATCCATCCATCCATCCAACCACAAAGTACTCTGAACATCATCCAACCATCCATCCATGGAAACTTTCGCATTTACAACATTAGTGTGATGTGATTTTTATACTCATACCGCACGAAACAAAGTTATAATTTCATGCTGTATTCAAAAGTCAATAACTTTACTATCTAATATCTAAGTGCTTTCTTGTAAGCCTAAAGAGGCTTACAAGAAAGCACTTAGACAAGTCAAATTTTATACATAAACAGCTTTATTAATATAGTAATTATCAAACAAGAAACAAAATTGTTCAAGGGTGGGGCGCGGGTTCGAGTCCCGCCGAAACCGGAAATATTTGGGAACTTATTTCATTTCTTTAAGAAACAAAATGTTATTGATTTTGTTCGCTTCAATTTTTTGTCCTATATTATTCATATATGAATTCTCATAGGAATTATAAACTAATCTTAAAACTGTTAAATTTTGAAATCTCCTTTTTAAAATTCAAATTCCTAGTTTAAACAATTCAAAAGTAACCAAGATTTGACGATTTTTCTATCACTCAGAATAAAACCTCAAACGTCACCAAAACAAATTTTCATAGAGAATACTGTGACATAAATACCTACTGACCATTTCTGACCGTAATCCGTCACCGCATTATCAGCCATGTCCCTATCTCAGCTATTTGTCTTACCACCTTGTAATCAGCAAAGAAAATGTAAGAGCTTCCAAGACCTTTATTAATCCCAATTTTCCTTGACGGCCGAACGACAGTGATGCATTGGGCTATCTTTTTTGTTCTTATTTTTCTGCTTCGTGAGCTAGGGACAAAGTGCCTACAGTGACGTCGAAAAAAAATCTAAGTGCAAGATTACCGAATAGAAATTCTGCTTTGGAAAAGTCCAAACTAACGCCGCAGGTTCTAAAAAACCACGATGACTTTTTGACCTAATTATTAGAGCGACTTCGCCCTAATAATTAGGTCAAAAAGTCAACAGTTAAAAGTCACTCCTGCGGCGTCAGTTCGGACTTTTCCAAAGCAGAATTTCCATTAGGGAATCTCGTCAATGTACTTAAATAGTTTTTTTTTAAATAAGATATTATAATATCTTAAAATTATACCTGGTTTTAATATATTTTAATATTATAATTTTAAGATTTTAATATATTAAAATTTTATCTGGTTTTACCCCTACTTAATTAAAGTACCTATTACTTTATTAATAACCTTATTATTTTAAAGTAGAAGTCAAGTCAATTTTAAGATATTATAATATCTTAAATAGAATAAGATATTATAATATCTTAAAATTATACGAGTCTTTTCTCAATATTAAAACATAGTCGGTTTGTAGCTCAGTTGGACAATAAGTAACGAAGAACCAAAATTTAAAAATTAACAATCGTTGATGATTAAATTGTCGCATTTCAACTTGTTCAGATTCAAGTTTAAGTTGAACTCGAAAGTTGTATAGAGACCACACTGAAGTTAGAACACAAAACATTCTCATCCCATACAACTTTCCCTTTGTCTAGCTGGCAACCCTATTAGGGAAGGAATACATTATCCCATTGAGTCGGGATCGCAACCCTCTTCAGATTGTAACAAGTTCATATTAAACAAGTGTCTATTTCTGCAAGACTTCGTCAGGACATTTTGAATTGCTTGCGCAAGAATTGTACAATACCTTATACGCGGTGTTCGCGGATAATTAAAGTACCTAGAATACCTTTTTATTTTAAAGTAGAAGTCAAGTCAATAACTTATTTCTTTTGGGTTACCAAATAAGCACTTAGAGAAGTAACTCATAAACTTATGCTAAGGTTTTTTACTTTTTTTTTATAGTGCTTACGCACTTTGGGTATCTCTAAGAAATTATTGCCACCCGCTATAGTCCGTAAGAGGTCCCCAAGATTTTTGGTGGAACCGACTAAAGTTTTGTGGCTTAGTTGGTTAGAGCTGAGGGTGGGGCGCGGGTTCGAGTCCCGCCGAAATTGAATGTTTTTTTGGGAATTTATTTCATTTCTTAAAGATTTTGTACTATAAATTAGTATCAAATAAGAAATAATGTATTACCTATTGATTTTCTCTTCACTTCCGCTTTTAGTCTGAAGGATAGGATTCGTATCGAATACATCCGACAGAGAACCAAATTATCGACATCCTTCAAAGAATTAGCAAGCTGAAGTGGCAGTGGGCCGGCTATATCTCGCGAAGAACCGACTACCACTGGGTATACATGTTCTTGAGTGGAGACCGCGACTCGGCAAATGTAGTGTAGGACGCCATTCGGCCAGGTGAGATGACGATCAGCAAAAGACTGTAGGCAGAGGCTGGATACTGGAAGCTGAAGACAGGGCACTATGGTACTTATTAGGGGTGGCCTGTGTCTGTTACTAATACAGGCTGATGTTGCTGATGATGATATACTAGTAGAAGTAGAGCTTACAGCCAATTGTCCTTTTATGATTTCCAGAAGGTGCAGCTGCAGAGTCAATGTTCTCACAATTTATGGGATATAGATCCCTCATGCGCCCAGTACGTTATCATAACACTTAGAAGCCGAGGCAAAGATTCCTTGCATAGGATCTTGTAATAACACTATTGTGTATTTTGTGTTATTTTATGCAGCAGTTGCTATTTATAGAACAAGCTGTACCCAGTGGCTAGGACAGGTTGCTACAACAACGCAAAATAAATCCCACGCGCGCTAGGTTATCAAAACACAGTTCCAGTACAGAATGTAGGCCAGATAAAGGAATTGAAGCATAGAGTTATTAAAGCATTATTATTACACTATCAGGGCCTCGTGGTTTCACCCGCACAGTTGCCGTCCCCGTGGGAATCCCGGGATAAAACATAGCCTATGTCACTCCCTGAAAAGTAAGTTTTCTAATGGTGAAAAAATTTTTGAAATCGGTTCAGTAGTTTTTAAGTTTATTCGTTATTTACAAAAATACAAATCTTTCCTCTTTATAATATTAGTGTAGAGGGAGAAACAAGTAATCTTAAGTAGTCTCATTATAACTAAACTGTTAAGTTTTTAATGAAAATAAATTCTTTGAACCGATTGTACTAGCCAAACTGAAAGAAGAAGAGCATAGAATGTAAGATCACAGACACAGCGAGCCATGAAATAAGAAGTTGAAGTTGAATGTAGGATCATCGTACAGGGCTAGCTATAAAAGCGTGTATTTTATGCACTTTACGGTCAAACATTAACCGTAAAGTGCCTTTAAGGTAAAATAGTCGTTATTTTTCCCTGTTAAAGAAAATTAGATTTTTTGAATACTTCAATCAGACCACACACATACCTTTTACTACCTACTCGGTTTTAGGATCCAAAATAATCTAAGTCATCAAAGATATTTAATAATAAATACTTTTACAAAAACAAAAGAAATAGGGTACTTATTTAATGGATCCTAGATATCCGAAATAAAAAGATTTTATTTATTTTATTGTTTATTTAATAGCAGAATAATGAATAAAAACATAAAAAGAAACATCAGCGCATAATGCGCGCAGCGAAACATGTTCATTTCCGAGTTCAGAAACGAACGAGAGACGAATGAAATGGTTAATGAAAGGTTTCAAACCAAACAATTGCTTCGAGCTTCTGTGATTTGCTTCGCATTATTATACCCGTGTCGTAAAATATTTGCCACGTACGTAGGTAATATTCTTTGGTTATAGTATAACTTTGTCTAGCTTTGTCTATAAAATACGAGTAGGTATATTAAGGAATCAAAAAAAATATAAGTGGGTACCTAGTACCATATTCTTCTGTCGTTTTTGTCCCTTCTGTGAAATCCTGCATAGCTACAAAAAAATTACGTTAAATCGAAATTATGCGATTACATTACAAATTCAACAGACTAAGCTATGTAAATTGCGAGCAGGCTTTCTCGTCATTCATTTAACGCCATATTTTTCCGCCGGTCATTAAAGCGTCGCTTCTGGCATCAAAGGCAGTGGCCAAGCATTATATTATTACTCGAGCACACCTTTGAGCCTTTTAATCTGGGCTTTTCTGAGGCTCGACTTGCCTTTTACGGAGATAGAGATGTCTACTTTCCGGCTTTTTGACTTGGGTATCGAAAGAATAGGTTTGTATCCGGCTTTTGAAGTAGATTTCGTATCGCGACGATACATCGCTGAGTTTCTTATTGAAAGTTAGCTTTAGGCTACGTACCTATACGTGCGAAATATCAATCTCTCTTTGATTTTATTTTAACCCCTTTTATAGACATCAACGAAGGTACTTTATAAATCTATATCATATAATGTGCTTTTCTAATAAATATTTGTCTCTTGTCATTGAAGTTGTGCGTCTACCGATTCGGACACTGAGTGGCGTCACTGGTCGGGTATTTACAATATGCCTAGCATCATCGTCGGGAGATATGCCAATCCAGTACACGCTGTACCAGAGAAATCAATTATCATCAACCTGTAATAGTCCACAGCTGGACATAGGTCTCCCCAAATGAGCGCCATAGCCCCCTGTTTTCAACTACGATATAATAGCCGGTCCACTGCCACAACAGCTTGCCAATCCTTTGAGCTATGTCGATAACTTTGGTTCTCTGTCTGATGTTTTCGATACGAATCTTATCCTTCAGAGAGATTCCGAGCTTTTTCCATAGCTCGCTACTTTGAACTGGTGGACCAACCCTACCATGAGTGTCTATGTCTCATGACGGGTAGAACGCACTGAAAAAAAAGTTTAGTATTTTTTATTTTCAAGCGGTGTTGATGACGAGAGACTCTGCGTAGGTTACCAAACACTGCCAAGCTTAGCTGGATTGTTCTCTACGCTATAGCTAGAAATCAATACAAAAAAATTCTTGCGCTGGGCACACTTCGATTCCGATCCGGTGGACGCACAGCCTTAGCATCGTGTGGATAATTTGGTAGTTTCCGTCTTTTATTTACCTTATGTATACGGCTAAAAAGTACACTTTGCCTGCGAGACGTCCCTTGAAGGACCCGGTGAGGCTAAAATGAATTTACTTAATTCTACCCTTGGGAGCACTAAGGCTTTATCAAAAATCACTTTATTCTTATTATTGGAATTGTTACCTTTGGCCGCATTTTCCACTACCGATAAAAATCGATATTTTTTTCTGGAAGTTTATTTTGATGGTAGTATTATTAATTTAATTGTAACATTTGTCCGCATTTTCCACTAACGAAGTAAAACGCATTTTTTTTCCTGGAAGTTTATTTTGATGGTAATATTATTAATTGAATTGTCACATTTTGCCGCATTTTCCTGCACTACCGAAGAAAACCATTTGTTTCCTGATATTTTGATAATAGCTATTTAGAAGTGGTTTAGGTTCTTGATGAGTCAGTTGTTAAAAATGGCACTTTTCGGACCTCAATAATTTTTTATTATTTATTTATAAAATTAAGTATTTCTACTCTATTCGTAAATCTTACTAGACAAACAACGGTTTGATAATGTCTGATATCAAACCGGTGACGGGATCAAAAGCATGCCCAATGGTTCGTGTAGAGATACTCACTGCTTTATGAAACTATACATCTGACTAATCCACTAGCCACTGCTATCTAAAGTCCATCTGCCTGAACACAAGATGGTCACTTAAACGTAGCTTGACAAATTAAACTAACCTCCTACCGATACGAAAAGTTACTGACTCAAGAATTCTTAGGATTCAAAATGTACATGCTTAAATCTGAGAATAATCAAATAACCACCATTTTTTTCATTCATGTGCTGTAGTGGCTTAACATGGGCTTAGCTGTGACTAGACTTATGGCTCCGACCTTCGTCTTCTAACGAAAACAACAAACACTACATAAACTTTTAAAAACAAATTGATTTATCGTAGCCGTCATAACATCTTTTTACAAACCACTATTGCACAGAAAATAGCGCCTGTTGGTTGGCTCCATGGTTCCGAACAAAACAACATTTGTCATCGCTGGACGGTAATGTCATGAGGAAAATCATATCTGGCAACATTACCCGGTATACTGTACTTATATTCTTTACCTTCTTATACTTTTCACGGGCCTATTTTAGGTACAACCTTATCGTTAATCTTCTAATTTCTCTAGATAAATTCAACAGAAACCAAGGTAACGTAAAGGCCCGGACTCCATCACAGCGTAGATGAGCGGAGAAGTCCGTAGTGGAGGCGAGAAGAGACATTTTTTCAGCTAGGGTATCTCCACCGCAGCTGAGCGGAGATGCGTACTGGCTAGACTGGAGCGGAAACGTGTGCTGGTTAGAACGGCTGAGCTACGTGCGGCGAGCAACGGATGTTTGTTGAAATGAATGCAACTAGCAAGGCGCAGCTTAAATTTCCACTCATCTCTTCTTGTCTCCGCTGCGTGACGTCGCCAGCTTGCGCAAAACTCGCATCTCCACTTCGATCTTTCTTTGTTTCTTCGCATACAAATATGATACATCTCGGCTCCCAAGCTCGGTGCGGTGGTCTTCACTGAAGCTGATCGGAGACGAGATGTGTGAATGATGACGTTATATTGGTTGTTTAAAAGACTTCTCCGCTCAGCTCAGCTTTGGTGGAGTCTGGCCCTCATATCTGAAACTTAAACATACCAAGATTGTTACCTTTACTTACAGACAACGCATTGACTTATTTTTCTTGATACAGGACTGCGGATCTACCTTTATATTAAGAAGAATAAATGTTTCTTCCTTATCTTTACCAATAAACGACCTAGCTAGACTTTCGACTGCCAACCGTTACCAATTTATTATTGTCGCTTTCGTGAGGCATTTCTAACGGTAGAAATTTCACTGTGCAAAAAATATGTCAACGATTTATCTAACCACCTGTACGCGTTTTCAGACATCGAGGCTTCGCTATTGTCACCCTTATCACGTTCTGAGATTCGGGTCCAGTACAGCCTAGCATTTATTCAGGGTATGTAGTCCTGTGTCACTGAATCTACTTTAAAAAAGCTCAAGTTTTTTGCTTCAATAAAAAAATTATAAATATATTTTTACATCTAGATACCACAAGCTCTGCTTAGCTTAGGGCTAGATAGTGCTGTGTGAATTGTCCAAGCATTACTTATTTATTTATCTTTTTATTATGAATATGAGCTCTGGGTACAATATTGATTTTAGTACCTACATCAAACAGTTACTACTGTGAATCCCTTTGTCACAAGACCGTTCTTCACCTCAGCCTAAAAACATTTCTTTCACTAGAATCTGTTACTGAGAAAATGTGGTCCTTATTATACTGACTTACAAAAAGCGATCTAAAAAATTGCCTATAGTTATGGGGACTGAGAATTTTATAAAACCAGTAAAGTTTGAACTTTCATAAACGTTAAAATAATTAAATCTGAGGACCTGCCTTTATTAGTGGCTATTGAATATAACTGCGAGTTTTGTTCAGCCCAGTGGGTGTTAAAACAATGTCCCTCTGCCCAGTCCAGGTCAAATGAGATAACTTTTTGCCTGTTCCGCCATTCTTTCGCTGAACATTGGGGTTTTGGGTGAATGAGGTAACTTTGAATTGAAATTGTTTTTTTTTCTTGAAATAAATGGTTCAACGTTTTTGCGTTTTTTTTTTGTTTTGAAGCGGCAACCCTTGTAGAGTTTATGCAAAAATCAAGCAAAATGTTATTTTTATTTTTACCCGACTACCAACAGGGGAGGGTTATGAGGTTAGCACCCTATGTTTGTATGTTTGTATATTTGTATGTTTGTATGTATGTGGCCGATTTCTTTGTTCCCACGTAGCGCTGAAACTAGTGGTTCGATTTCAAAAAATTATGTATCGATTGATTCGTCTCAATACCCCGATGGTTATAGGCTATAGGATTTAGGGCTCCGACCCCGAATAAGCCTTCCAAACGCGTATTAAAATTTAGGTAGCCGCAGGCTGCAGGCCCCATAGAGAAAAATTTCAATACCTACGACCTATTTTCATTTTCAACTCTATGCCTATCAAATATGACCGATACGTCATTCTATTTTGTCAATGTAAATGTTTCAAACTTTTATAACTTTCACGTAGTCGGGTTGTAGTTTTTAACTTTATCTTGTTAAACACTTAGATTAATGGTAACGAACGTACAAGTTCAGATTAAAGACATGACATACGATAGGTAGGTAAAAAAACCTGTAGAAGTGGAATACAAATTTCGCATAAAAAACACAGTTTTAATTGAAATGCTCTAAATTATCAGCAACAACACTTCATAATTTTTTACGAATTATAGCGATGTAATTCGTAAAAAATTATGAAGTGTTGTCGCTGATAATGTTTTTTTTTGAGTAATCGTTTAGTTTTTCTATTTTTGTTTACTAAATTTTGAATAATCAATAGGAATAATAAGCAAAAACTTGATTTTTGCACTGACATGACGTTGCTCTGCTCTGTCCCGTTCCTATGAACGCGAAATTCTATGCCTATCATTTTCGCAATTTCTTTGCATTAATCGCGCTCCTAAGTAAAATAAATTCAGGAATAGAATTCACTTACGTCACAGTTATATTTCACACTGTCCAAACCTCCATACAATGTTGGCGAGGTGGCCTTGGCCCACTTAGTGGAGCTTTGGACTACTGCATTCGAAACGGGTGCTTAAGCTGAAGTTAGTTTTAACGTTGCTATCTCTTTATGGGAGTTCTTTAGGAAACTGGTATTTAGAGGAAAGTAGATTACCAGAACATTCCAGCTAATGAAGAACTGGCTGGTGGAAGATACGGATAAGATGGATATTAAATGTCGTTTTCTATGTATAATAAAAAATATCTATCTATGTATTGTATTATATTATGTATATCAGTTATCTAGTACCCATAACACAAGCTCTGCTTAGCTTTGGCTAGATGATGCTGTGTGAATTGTCCAGTATTATTTATTTATTATTATTATTATTAAATAGATATTGGTAGGTATAATAATGCCTGATTTATAAAGCTAGATAAAGCCAAAACCAATGCTCTAATTCTAAGGAAAGCCAAAGCTCCAAAGTTCCACTAAATAGGAAGTCTAAACAAAAAAATTGTTACGGGGCGTAATCACTAAGAAATTAAATATATTCCCAAAACCATCGATTTTATGGAGAAGACCGCGTGTTTCAATGGTAGCCTGGATGACGCCGAAATCCAATTTTTTTGGGAACTTTTTTAATTAATTAGTATTTTATTATTAGTATTATTTTTTATTATTACGTCTAATATATAATTTAGACATTAGTACGTCCCGTAATGCAGATCAGTTGCCACCCGAGATAGTATTTTACAAATTGTGGTCCACACTGAAAACTGCAATAGCACTAACAAGTTGATCATATGCACCTGGGGTATTCAAAATGCACTCGGAAACCTCGCTTATTTCCGGGAAACCTTCCAAATAGTGGTTCAAGATCCATAACTCAAATATTCCCCTGCATTATTAAAGCCGAACGACAGCCTGCACCCGTATTCACTAGCCTTTCAGCAGAAATACGATTTTGATGCCCTCTCCCTCTGCTAAGAACGAAACGCGTGAAATCGTACCATTTTTTATTATAACTAGGTATCTAGTAGGTAACGACTGCGTGGCTTTCAAACGATATAGAAAAAAAATCAATGGTAGAAGTGGCAGTGAGAGCAAAAGATTTTGCTCTCACTGCCACTTTGAAATAATAAACAGTGCGTGGCAGAACGTTTCACCATAATCTGTCAAAAATCGCTCCCGCTTTAGCTGCCTACCGAAAACAGCAGAGAATACGGTTCGCGTACCGAATGTGCTGAAATTTGTATTTGGCTGTATATTTACGAGCGAAATGCTTTTTTCCTTTTAATGCCTCCGAATTCGTTGTGTTTTAAACCACATGTTTGTGAAATAAAAAGCCAATTAAGCTCGAAATGTTCGTGGATACTTTTATGCTCGTTGTAAAACTGCATTGGGTTTTGTCACAGCAGTACAGATAAAATAATTTTATATTGTAATTGATATTACCGTATTAATTAAAGTAAACAAATAAATTGAAATAATTAGTGTGAATTAGCTCACATTCGATTGGTTCTGGAAAGACCTATCCTACTAGTATTTTAAAGGAGAGTGTTATTTTTCACACTTATAGATCTGGACCTCGAATAACTTGGGCTACTTTTGGCTATTTTGATTAAATTAAACTTCAGTCAATAACATAGAGCGCTCAGAAGCTGGGATTCGCAAACGAGTAATAATGCGAGTCAGATTACCTTCCCGCTCTTGTTTTGATAAAATTCTGAATAGGATTTCAATACATCAAAGGATTTTCATAGAAGGGACAGCGTGTTTCAAAGGTAGCCGGGGTGGTCCTGTAAAGGTCCAATGACAAACAAATTTAACCGTTTTTGTCCCTCTCTTTTGTTGGTGATGTTTCCAATTTAGAAAGAGATACACAAACACTGATTGAATCATTGATTCAATTACCTTTGTGCTTTAGCGAGTTCATAGGTTTCCTCGAAAAACGTTTCTATGTTGGCTACTAAAAACTGGTGAATTTATTCCTCTAATCAATCCTGTAATCTGGTCCGAAATTCTCCCGGATTCCGGCCTTGATTTTAATATCATTTGAAAAATGTAACGTAAGGTACGTACGTACGTTTGTCCTTGTAACGAATTATTAACCAGTTTCTTGTTTTCCGTATACACAAGTAGGTAAGCAAAGCACCGAATTGCGTGTGTCGGCTACAGGAATATGAGCTAAATTTTTAATGGCAAAGGGGCCAAAATAGCGTGTCCAATTTGACGGATAGTTTTCCTTTGCACCAGTAAATCAACTCGGAACACCTATATTCAAAACCGCGTTACAAGTCCGGAGCACGCAAGCCAATATTTCACCGACTTACTTTCATACATAATACATTATTTAAACGAACATTTCTTTCAGAGCATAAATTTAAATAATCAATGCGTGAAAATGGTTGAAAAAATTCGCGGAGATGACATGCCCTGGGTTATTAATATTTTTTGTTGGCACATTAGGGCTCGAGTTCATTGAATTATACGCCGAAAGAGTGTATAAATATTGGAAAATACTTTTTGTGGATAAAAGTATAGAACTGGCTGCCTTTTTTTGTAGCCTACCAAACCAATAACCAAATCCCTAAAAATAGCGATATACATAATATAAATACTAGAAATAAACATAAACTCGCTGTGCCCACAACCAGGCTTCACAAGATTAATGTATATTTTAAAGGGCAATGTGTATGCTTCTACAACAAAGCTCCTAGTGAGTTGCAAAATCTATCAATAAATAAATTCAAACAAATAGTCAAAACCATTCTGTGCAAAAAGGCTTACTACAAACTATCTGATTATTTAGAAGATAAAAAAGCTTGGGACGGGTTTTGCTCCAACTCGAAAAATAACAACTAACAGGCTAAAGGTTTCTTAGTCGCTTCTTTACTTTAGTATACATACCGAAGCGACAGAAATCAAAAGTACCACTTTATTTCCGCGTCAGTGTTTTATTTGACCTTTTCTAAGTGTACATTTTTGTATTTATGGAAATAAAGAATTTTTGATTTTGATTTTTGAATATCATCAATATTCAAAAGATGCAAGAAAAACCAAACCCGATAGAAAGAGAGAGAAGTAGTATTTTTTCAGTTCAATTCGAATCGATGTAACTGCGGCTATCGCCTACAACTTCAGTAGTTATAGCGAGTAGGCCACCACAATGCTCCACTCAATGCGGTTAGCCAAGCATTCCAATTGTGACCTCTATTCCATCTAGGATCGAAATTGTGCCATTTTATGGACGCTTTTGTTGATAGAAAAATAACTAGGATTTTAAAGATTTTCCATCACTCAGTCCCTACTTCTTATCAGTAATATTATAAGTTATTGTAGAGACAGTTATTCAATCTCGCTTATATTTAACGACCTCTGCGTGGAGAACGAAGGTCCGCCTGCTACGATGCAGATTTCGTGTGGTCCAACCTTAAAATCCTAAGTCCTCAAAACTCAACTCTTAATTTAGTACTAAAAAACATTTAATTTCAGGATCAGACGCAGAACCAGTATGGAAGCTCCAGGACCCTGGTTTCGACCAGGGCTATGGCTCGGAGAGGTCTCCTGAGGATGACTACGCACCGGCCATCGCGCCTCCCATATCTTTGGAGGACTATGAAGCTGAATTAAAGACAGTGTATCCATTCATCACTGATGGTAAGTAATTTACTTTGATTGCTATTTATTTACTACGACCACTCCCTTCCTTTGCACTGGTAGCAAAGCTGTTTTTTTTCTAGTTTTTATTGTTAAGTGTTTGACCACCATCTCACTTTTGAAAGTGAAGATGTGGCAATGGAGCACGTCGCCGAATTGAATCAGGGTCTTTGTAAAAGCAATAATTTCGTCATACATTTTTTTCATGTAGCTCTTTTGTTTACGCGGTGCACATCCAAGTCGGCATGATGTATTCCGACATTAGTTCAGCGAATTCGCACAAAATATTAGTTAATAATTGATTAAAATATCACACCTTAACAGGCGTAACCTGACGGAATTTTTGGTCAAACTAGGCCTCGATCTTAGCACTCACTAACACTTTTTCTTTGTTTTCTTGAATATATAACACGAAATAATATAAAATACGATAAAAAATCATGAAAGTGCACTGTTTGGCACATCTTTTGGTCGAGATCTCAGAAATCCCGTGGTCTATTGAAATGACTTATGTTTTGATTCGTAGGTCATTACCAATTATTTGGTATGAACCAGTTTCGTCATACGTTGCGTAGTTTTCTTGTAAATAAACAATAACCTGATGTTTGCTCTTACGCCGTTCCAAAAACGTTTGCTCTGTCCTGCTCCTATGAACGCGAAATCTTATACCTATCCTTTTCACAAAATGGCGCGCATTGCGGCCTCACACCATCACACCTTAACCATTCTCAAGAATTATTCCGTCCATTGGTAATATAATAAATAACCGTGTGAAACAAAGTCTGTTTGGTAGTTTCTTGTTTATCGCGTGCAAACGAACGCATTGAATTAGGTCGGAATATTTTTTATAAAATAAAATAAAACTAAATTAAGTTGGATAATAATTGTTAAATTGATGAGTAATTTAAAATAGTGTCGTGTTAATTTATTAGTCGTCCGTAGACCGAGAGCGAGGAAGAAGATTACCTACTATTTATAACGGAACTTCATTTAATAGTTACTCGACTGGATCTCATGTCGATTTTGTTCGTTTGTTGATGTCTTTCTGAAGGTAAGTAGTACTATATTGAAAAATCGATACCTTATTCGGTTGTTCTTTATTAGATTTTTATTTACTTCTAAAGATAATCCATCAAAGTCGAGTAAACCCAGATAAGAAACTATGCTCTCCAACTTTCGTTAACTTCTTTACAAGTTTTACGAATCTCAGTTTTACGTACCTTAATATGTTTTTTTTCTTCTTTAAGGTAAATAATTACTCTACTGAGAAACTTTAGCTAGAGCTTCTGTTTCCTTCTTGAAAAAGTTTTATTTTTTATTGCAGGTAGATTACCGTCTTTCTTCAATCCGTCATTATGTTCAAGTTTTATTTGTATAAAGCTTTATTCCTCTTGTATTCAAGTTCAGCTAACTATCTGCTATTCAGAAAATCTGTAAGGAACAACTAGGTCGTGAATAGCAATAGAATAGAAGCATAAGGCCTCTAGCGTTATTATTTCATGAATGAAATCTGAGATACGTATGAGGCCTTTTATAAAAGTTTGTTATGTTCCTGTGCTTGCACTTTTTAAGGTGTGGAAAACTTCTTTGTATGAATGTTGAACCTGTCTTCAAAAAGAGGTTCGTTATCTTGTTTTGTAAACGAAAATTAGGAACGTGTCGGTGCAAAACTAAAAATGCTATGTGCGTTCGTAATTTGATAAACTTTATTCACAAAGAAAATTACAATTAAATCATCATTACCATCAGCCCGTCGACACCCACTGCTGGGTATAGGCCTCCTTTAGACGCCAGTTAACTCGGTCCTGTGCGAGCCTCATCCATAGTCTTCCGGCCACAATCAAATAATACAATTAAATTAAAACTAGTATTTACAATTGAAACAATTGAGCTAACTGCAGACTGTTGCAAATAATGTACATGTAGCTCTACTGATCCACACCATAACAAAAAAAGTCATTTGATAATCTAATTTACAACATAGGTTGACATTTTTCAAAATGTCATTGTACTCGTAAGATCAAACAAACCCTGTTTGTTTTCAGCCAAGGGATTCACTGAAGTAAATTGCCTGGAAACTCCAAATGCATGCAAGCCCGAACACCAACAAAAACTATCTTAGGGACTTTAAGTTGGCTTCCCCAAGCGAAGACCCGACTCAGGAATATAAGCATCTTATACTACGTCAGAATAAAGTGGAGGTCGCCATTTTCAAGACTTCGCGACAAAAAACTGCGACTTTTCAGACGAATGACTTTTTTGATTAATTATCGTAACCTAGGATTACGAATCCTAAGTTTCGATCGTGGTTTCAAGAAGCTGATTGGTATTTTGTAGACTTGATGATTGACGGACGTGTTTTTTTTTCATTGTGGGATTATACTGTGTAACTTAATGATCAAAGCGTCCTCATGTCATGACGTCAATAAAATTATCTCATTTTAAACTAGCAATAAAGAATCAAGTTAAGACCTTCGTGTCGTATGACAATAACAATGTTCTAAGTTTTACAAGGTCGTAATTCTGACAACGTTAAGGTACCTAATTCTGTCGCTAGCCTGCATAGCAACGCCAGCAAACCATGCTCGTGTCGTGTTTACCTTTGACACACAGGTCGTTGGAACACGGGCATTCAATGCGGTCTTATTGCAATGCAACCTGGGTGAAGGCTTTCCAATTGTAAAGTTTCTTTGAGCGTTTCGAGCGTATAAAGTTATTCGGTCTGCGTTGGCACCGTAAAGTGGTCGGGCAGAAGTCGTCAATCAAATTGTTGGTATTTTAACGATATGCATTATTATTAAATTAAATTTAAAAAAGAATATATATTTTCTAATGTACAATCAGCTGCGAAAATATGTTTACACTGCCATGTTTTGAAATTTGACTGATTATAGGTGTATCATTGTGATAACTTATATATCGTATTCTGACAAGAACTGATGACTAATTTTCCTTTTTATGACCTAATTTTCTAGTACAGATTAAGGCCGTTACATGTCCTTCTTCCTTCATATCCATTTTGACAGTTATTATTCACAGGTCTGTGTTTAACAGTACACGTACATAAATACAAATAATCATAACTGATTTATTAAAGCCACATTAAACAATGCTCGCAATTTCATAACATATTCACAAAATTTAAAAAGTGCATGTTTACAATTTAAATGAATTCATTGAACCGAAATCAGCTGGAACTCTGTGAAAATGTGGATTTACTGGGAAATTTCAACTCAGTTGTTAAATGCGAAAACCGAAGCGGAAACGTGTTAAATACATTTTGTTAATGAAATTTTTGGGCATCGGAAATTACGCTTTTCTGGCTTCAAACTAACTTTCATGATGACGACTCTTTTGCTAAATTTCAATACGATCCGTACAGTCGTAAGGCGTGAAAAGGTCAGATAGACAGAGAGACAAGATAAGTTTTTATCAACTTACATCCATGGGTAAGAAAAATGGAATCTTTGTAGAATTGTTCATAGAATATTATTATTATTATTAGTATAGTATAGATGTAGATCTATACTATACTAATAATAAACATTATAAAGAGGAAAGCTTTGTTTGTTTGTTTGTTTGACGTGAATAGGCTCCGAAACTACTGGCCCGATTTGAAAAATTCTCGGATTCGGAGGGCGTCCTACACTACGTTTGCCGAGTCGCGGTCTCCACTCAAGAACACGTTTACTCCAGCCGGTCCGGTAGTCGGTTCTTCTCGAGATATGGCCACGCTAAAGTACCTAAATTTTTAATTTTTATAATATATTTTTTTTATTCGGCCCCGATACAAAAAGGTTTGTTATAAGTTTGACGGTAGGATCTATGTGTCTGTGTGTGTATCTATCTGTGGGTCGTTGCGGCATCATAGCTCCTAAACAGATGATTTTGATGTTTATTTTCTCAAAAGCAGACTTGATCGAGTGTTCTAAGCATGGAAAGCATAGATGAATACTATTATACGATGGAAAGTCTGCCAAGAGGGTGTTCAAATTTATAATGTTTATTTTTTTTGTTTTATACCTCCTATCTACCCGTGCAAAGCCAGGGTGGGCCGATAGTTGAGATATAATTCTGTAGAATCGTACAATCGAGACAAACCTACAGCGCGTTATCGTTCGTTATTCACCCGAATGTTTGTGGTAGATTGAGTAATTAGCAAAGTCAATAATTAACGTATTCCACAACAATGCTCCATCAATATTATTGGCATGTGACAAATTAATAATGTCAATAGTGTGATATTGTTGCTGTAATATCTGCATATTACCTCTATACAGGGTGACCCCTAAATAACTGCAATCCCCAAAACAGGTGAAACTAGATCTCAAAATGTAAAAAAGCCATCGGTTTAAGCGAGAAGTTATAGGGTACATCCTCATTTACTATAAGTGCAAACATGTACCTACCTATAGGTCAAAAACCTCTATTTTATAGTTGTAGGGCTCAATTCCCAAAAAACTTAGTATTTTTAAACAAATTTATACACAGACACTTGCTTATTTTTTGTGTATTTTTTCAATATTTTCACACATTAATTTCGTAGCTGTTTTTTCATTATCGATAGATAATATTTCCTACAGTAAAATAAGGTAACTTTTGCACTACGACTAATACTTGAATACATAACTTGTCAAGTCCGTCAGTATAAGCAAAACACTCGGGGAAAACAAAATTTCAAATGAGTTTTCTCACTCATTTGAAATTTTGTGTTTTGATGTCTAAAACAGGTGCGTTATTTGAGGAACATCCTGTATAGTATGGCATTATGCAGGCTGCAGACCGAAATTTGTGATAACTTAGTTTTAGCTTAGCTCGTATAGCTGACATAGATTTTACAAGTCTCCAGGTTGTGTTTTAGAAAAAAACATCATCGGAAAATGCAAGGCATGGAAATAACAACAGGAATATCATTATCGTCAACGACAATAACCGTGACTGTGTTTTTTTAGGCTATTGTCAATACCGTATTGGAACGAGATGCTTCGCATATTTATGATTGAACTTCACTTGGTAAGTTCGCTTAATCATACTTACATGCTGAAAATAAGAATTATTTGCAACATAGAGATATAATGCAAGTTTTACAGTATCAAAAAACTCAAAAGTAAAGCAATGGAACAAGGTATCTTCTTTGAGATTACCCAGAGTGCGAAGGCTTACGCACTTTAATACAAAAATCTGTTATGTTTGCAATGTGTAAGAATATCACTTACCTATTCCTTTTGTAAGAAAACCAGAACGAGAGTCAAGACGAACAAAATGCCTCAGGCAACCACGAAAATGTTTGCACGAGAGTTAATTATGTAGATTCGTTGAATCTTTTCAGAGTTTCAACACAGACATTGTTTGTTTAAACGTGCTACAGTTCTACTTATCAGAGTTATGTGAGAAGACTGCATTTTGGTGGAGAACGGAGCGGGAGTGTAGTTTTTACAGATATAAACAGAAGATGTTACAAAGGAAGTGTCAATAAATACTCGAGTTTGATTTAAGTGTTGTTTGACCTCAAAATACTATATTATAACAATATTGTCCAAATTAAAAGTCAAAACATAGATTTCAGAACGTGTGTGTAGGAGTCAGTCGTACAGGAATGAAAGTAATATCAACTCAACTAACCTATTTACCAGTCTCCATGTCCTTTATCATGATATATAGGATTTTGAGGTCAAACAAAAACAATTCGTCATACAAGCGCGCCGACACCCGCACAAATCGAACCGCCGCGCCGGCAATAAATAAAAAACTCACGAAAACGAACCTTCAGAATTCAATTTCCTAGGGAATATTGGCAATGCCAACAAAATGGGAGAATGTCCGATGTACCTATTAAGGCACCTCCGCAGGGGCATAAGACACAAGGCGGGTAATAGCGTTGAATCGTTACGAAACTGTGTTTTGATGTTCGGAGATTGAGTTTATAATTGAATATCGAGGTTTTGTCTGCTGCAGGCTGTTTATAAACTACGGAGAAAGATAATAAAAACTAGACAGGATTGAAACTGATACAAGACTAAGAGGAACACTTAAATCTTTAGGATGCTTTTATTAGCATACAGTGAAAACAAAATTATGCTTTTATTATTGGTATTACACACGGTTTATAATTTTGCCAGAACAAAACGAATGCTCGTCTGGTATTTACAACAATAATCGCTCCCTCCGATTTTTCGGATTGACAGCAGCCGACCCATTCAATATTTTCGATTTCAATTATTGCTCCAAACAAAAAATGGTTCGCAGTAGGTACGGCGCTCGTTCATGGTATTTTTTGTGTGTTGTAAAAATAACATTGTGCTTTTGGGGTACTTTTAATCATCATTTCTTATATTATTTCCAAAAAATACTCGAAAACTCGTCCAATTTCCAAGCGCAAATTTAAAGAACAAAAACAGAAATAGGTAGTGAAAGATTACTTACAGCAGCGGTTGTATAGATGAAATTCCCTTGAATAATATTAAAACACAAAATGAAAACAAACAATACAAAAATTAATACGATCGAAATGCTATCAAAACGGCCAAAGAAGCGCTTATAAGGATCCACGCAATACAATTTAAAGACCTATATTAACGTTCGCAGCAATTTTACCCTCAAAGGTTTACACGTAGGGAATTGTTCGGGTAGGAACCGTTTTGAGCAAAAACAATTTGCAGTATCAGGAATCCCCATCACCGTTTTATTGTAACTTCCATGGAATACTAAACGTTGGAGTGGCAACTGGCATGGCCTACAATATAACGGAATTCAGGAATAATCAGGAATAATATTTAAATCGATGAGCGTAAGCGAATTTTCCCGGTATGTACAACTAGGTATGAAATTTAGTAGAACCTGATGGAACTGTAGATGGAAATTCAAATAGATATGACGCTAGGGAGTGAAATCCATTTTCTGATAGATGCACTAATGAAACTCTAAACCAAGCGTAATCTAATGCTTATTAACACTTTATAACGAGTTTGAAGGTAACATTCGTTAAAACATTAGTTGGAATATTTCTTTAATAAATAAAGAAAACACACTATAAGCTAAACGTATGTTCGTAGCCGTGTGCCTATAGTTAATTTTATCGAACCACACTCGTAGAATATTTATTTCCGCACTCGAAATCTTTGTTCATCCCGGGTCTATTCTCGCGTGTTCAGGTAAACTGCTTGTTATCACATTTACACGTTCAATTTGTATGCAAGGTCTAAAGCTCCCTTGGTAGGCTTGTTCGCAGTGGCTAGTGGCAGATTACAAGGTGAGTGTTACTGTTGGTTCTACTGTTTCAGGTTTGGATTACGGTTGGTGTTGTTGCAAAGCTTTTATAGCACCCAGCTTTCTGCTTTCTAACACAGTGAGTGGTGATTTATAGCGCACTTTTTACTTATTAGTCGCGGTTGTCTGATCTATTTGCTGTTTGCTTTCATTCTGTTGTTAATACCTACATCCAGGTTTGTTAAAACTATACAATGTCTGTATTTTGTTTGCGTTGATAAGATAAATATAATAAACTCTTTTGTTTTTTTCAAACAAACATTAGCTCTGTTCAGTATAATAAACATCAGCTCAAACAGGATGTCTCCCAAATACCTATCTGAACACCGAAAAGTGGGTAAAACTACCTATATCAAAAATGATCGACGAGTATGTTGGAATTTGTCTTAACTCTTCAGGTATAAGTTTCAATAATAGGGTAATTTCTTCCCTATTTAGCTATTGGAAGTATTAATTAACGATTGTTAAAATTGAAATTAATTGGTAAAACTATTGAAAAAATACTCAGTAACCCGAAAATCTGTGAAGACATTCCAGAATTTTTCTGGTTATCGAGCCCCATTGCAAAATAGAGAATGTTGATCTTTATATTTTTGTACATGTCAGAAATTTGCTTCAATTGAACATTAAATTATGGCTGTAAAGTTACAGCGTATATCCTCGATCACGATAATATTTAAGATAAGTAAAAAAACAGGTTCAAAGCCTCGTTTCTCAAGTAAGGATCAATAACGAACAAAAACTAGAACATTTTCTTTTGAAACTTTCAACTTTCTGTGTATTTTCAACAGTTTTACAAAACAATTTCACTATTATGACGGATTAATTGCGAGCCCCATTCATGGTAAGCAAAATTTCAAATGACTTGAATTGAGTTAAGAAAAGGTTATAAATTTCAACGTATTCGTCAAAAGTATTTGATCTCATTTTACCCACTTTCGGGTGTGCAGATATTTGAGGGACACACTGTATATTTTTACCAATTTCTATTTATTTTTAGTATTTTTAATTTGACTTTTGTACGGAAAAAGAAATAAATAGACGGATAAAATCGACCTGGAACAAATACTGGGCAATGAAAGAAATTTTCAAGAGCAATCTTCCCATCAAATTAAAAAGTAAAGCCATGGACATATGCCTAACACCCTGCCTGACCTATGCTTGCCAAACCTGGAACACAACAAAGAAAATGCTAGAAAGACTTAGAGTATGCCAGAGAGGCATAGAAAGAAGCTTCCTAGGAATCAAACTCAGAGATAGAGTGAAAAGCGAAACAATTAGAGGGAAAACCAGAACAAAAGACGTGGTTAAAAGAATATTGGGCTTAAAATGGAAATGGGCAGGACATATTCAAAGATTAAAACCAAACAGATGGCCATACATAGTCACAAACTGGATACCACTTGACCAAAAAAGGAAAAAAGGAAGACCATTCAAAAGATGGAATGACGACGTTAGACAAGTGGCGGGAAAAATGTGGCCACGAAAAGCCAAAGACCGAAATTACTGGAGATCCTTGGAGGAGGCATATACCGCCGAAGGCGGTCCATATCACGACATCTCATGACGCAATACACTAGACATAATTAACTTTCAATGCTATATTTTTATTATTATTAAAATGAGAATGACTATTTAATTATTACTATTACTATTTTTTTTTGTTTAAAACTGTACTTATGATATGACTATGTGTGAGATACGGAATAAAGCTCTTTTTTATTTAATTTTATTTTATTTATTTATTTTTAAATGAAAATAAGTACCTCAATCCGAAGTAATATCCTTATTTGAAGCACTTTCTTACATTGTTGTGAGTTGAGATTTTTTTAACTCAATCGTGATAAAGTTGGTCATAACGTAAATATGCTGGTAAAACTTACATCCTTTTTCTTAACCCTTTTAATCTCCTCTTTATATTCTTAATTCCCCTTATCCTTTATCCAGCTCTACAGGCTGTAATAAAGTAAAACAATGTGAGCCTTTTCTAGAAAATACAGTGTAATTGAATTGTCCGGCTCACGCCGACGAAGCCAACTGCCTTCAACGCTGCAGTGGGAAGTACCTTTTACATTTCTCTCTTTGTAAGTTCTGAGGTGACTTTTCTTTTTGTCTTTTTACAAGCTTGGATGATCCGAAATTTAAAAATCTTAGTAATTGTAGAGGCGAGTGTTCTGTCGTTTTGAGATGTTAGGGCGCCAAAAGACAACGCCGAGACTGCTGTTCGGGTGCTTTAGAAATGCTGGGAAACGTGGAAACGCAAAGTGCGAAACGAAGCTTGTGTAGAATGAATAGCGTCCTTGAATGTAGAGGGCATTCTTTGGTTTTGTTTCTTGTTGTAACAAGACGCAAAAATCCCAACATACAAATGCCCCGGAAACTGTGATGTTCTCCTAACCGAGTTTCAACCAAGGCGGGCTGTCTTAACGGAGACTAACCAGATGCGCAGGACATTATTTTAGTGCACAAGTGTGTGTGCAAACACAGGTGCACTCTCTATTCCCTCACGTCATAATCCGATGGTGCAGTCCGATACTACCGGGAGAGGTCAGGCGCAGGACCAACGGCTTAACGGGCTTTCCGAGGCATAGGGGTGTGAATTTTTCAAGCCAAAAGGAGGTTGTATTTAGAAGTAGGCAAAGATACCTAAACAACTTCAATCGAATCCCCACTGGAATTGTGAACACATTTGGCTTCAAAACTTCAGTATTGGACTATTTTTGAGGCGATCCGACCACAAAGCCGCCTAGTTGGCAATGTCTGCGCTTCCCCGATAGTTTCATTATGCTGTTTCCAAAGTTGCCTAAAGTTATCTAGAGTTGCCTAAAGTTGCTTGAAGTTTTTAGTTTTCAGTGATGGAAACTTAGCTTCCTTTTATTTCGTGTTTATATTTTTCGATGTTTCTTTTGAAGGCACTCGCCTATCAAAATTTGAATTTTTTAATGCTCTTTGGAAAGGATATTCTTAATTTGTTCTATTTTTGAGTGTTTGATTATTTTATTTGGTTACCTTGGGCAGGTAGGTTGCAAGAAATTTTGAATTTACTAGCTCATAATTTTTTTTTTGTTTCATTTTGTGTAAATAAAAGCAAGCCAAATAAATGGTTTGTTAGAAGATACCAGCCAAACCCTCGTCAAATTTCTCATTCTTTGATTCAGATTCAAATAAATGGATCTTAAGTTGAAATAATAGCAATACTTGAGTCGACTGTTTCGTTTTTATTAAAACTCCGATAAATATTTTTACTAAGTTACTTCGTAAAAACGACTTGTTATTTTTGAGAATTTCTGGGTCCATGTTTTTCATAAGATTCTGAGTTTTACCTTGGACCAAAAACTGTCTCACATAAAAACCAGTGTTTAAAACGCAATTTTCTCTGCTACCGGTATAATTTACTTTCTTGAACAAAAATTTTAATATTTCGCCCTTCAAAATGAGAGACTGTTTATTAAAATTTGTTTATTAAAAATCTTGGCAAATGCCTAGAAACCTGAACCTTACAGTATTAAATTAACCAGCTGATAAGTTTAATTAACTCAGAGAAAATCTTGGCTCTAGTTATTTATTATTAAACGCAATTATCTACTTTTACGCAAGTAAAAATATTTTCCTTATAGTCTACTCGAAAAATCATAAAAGCAACCCCTTCGTATCAATTTATTACGCCTTCCGACCTGATTATTAACTGCAAGTGCTTTCATACTGGTGCAACGAGTAAGTGGAAATATGGCGCATTGCCTAGCAGCATCATTATCATCGGCCTATAATTGTCCATTGCTGAACATAATAGACCTCTCCTAATGAGCGACAGAGGGCACTGTCTTCAGCGTGTTGTATCCAGCATCTACTCGTACCTGCAGTCTTTCGCAGGTCGTCATTCCACCTGCGGCGGAGGGCGCTTTACACTACGTTGACCGTGTCGCCATCTCCACTAAAGAACACATTTTCATATCGTTTATTTCCACCGTAGGTATTACATATACACTTGATGTCGTTATTTCTAGTACACAAATAAATTACAAAAGGAAACACCTTAGGGGAAAATTAAACAGGGACCCATCCGTCGATTCATTACTGCTTAAAAAATGCAACTAATTTATGTTGTTTCGCTAATAAAATACCTAAAGACGACAGAAGTCCAAAAATAAGTATGATTTGTGTACGTAGTGGTTATGGAAAATATGTACCTAGTAGGGATTATTATTAGTTTTGGCCCATTTAGTGAATGCTCATTTTTGGGATGTGCAGTAGCTAAAAATTCAGATGATAGAATAGTAACCTCCAGCACTACATCGTACCTACAAAGAAAGTCAGGTCACACGGTTAGCGCGCGATGATCCAGAACACGCGATAGCTGAACGAGCAAACGCTATGCGGCCATTTTCATTACCATAACTTGTAAGTTGTAACATTATGACACTGTCCGATACGAATACGATTGGTTATTAGTTGTAGGTACCTCTAGAATTTGAACTGTGACGGTGGCGTCTCAATGTTCCCTATAGCAATTTAAAGCGTGCTTCACAAGATTTTTTTACCGATATGAATGATGATAAATTGATGTGTTCCGTGTTCGTCCCACCCGTCTCGGCCCAAAGTAGTCTGAACACGGAAAATCATTAAATTGTGAATTTGGATCATCTCTACCAACTTCATATATTCATCCCCGCTGTCGAGAGCTTTAAGCACGGTTTAAGAAGTATCCTCCTTATGGTTACACACATTGTTATGTCGACGTTACGGGAAATCTTTTCCATAGCTAACATTTTAATGCTGATTGAGTCCTACTCATAAAGACCTTTTCTGACGCCATCGTTGACTCGAAATTCTTCGCCATTACTTTATTTGTCAAAACTATAACATAAAATACAACTAGAAGTGGAATCCCCTAACAACATGAGCTCTAGCTTCTGTTGACGGAAACTTCACGTCCAATTTAGGTAACGTAACTCTGTGGTCGCGTGCTCTCTAAGTTTTCAAGACAGTCGCATCGTATTATGTAAAAAGATCACTTTACGAAACATTGTAGGAAAGCTACATGCAATGCCTTTCAGGGAATCCAATTTGTTGGTCTAGAATTACTTTGTGGATGTAATGTGAAGTTAGTTTTCAGGTTGACTAGTTGGAACAGGCGTAGCTCGTAATTTACTATAAAAATCGTGAGCGTTTCTTTAAAACTTCTGAAATATAACATTTCTGTAACGTACGTTCAAAATCAATATGACAGCGCATCAGCATTGCCATACAGCGGGGCAATACAGCCAGCGTCTTGAAACGACGACTTGGGCTTTCGACTGGTATTTATATGGATCAGTTGAGCTACCTGTAGATTGTTTGCAACAGTCTGCAGTTAGCTCAATTGTTCCAATTCTATGTAGGTAGTAGTTTTAATTTAATTGTATTATTTTATTGTCATTTTCTTTGTTAATAAAGTATTAGGACATGACTAGCCAAGTGATAATTTGTTATTTTTTTATTGTACTACCTTCACTTTTTTATACTTTTGGTACCTACGCATCAGGCCTACAAACGAATATTTTTTTTGAAATTTGAGTAGCTATAGCTAAGAACACTCCAGATTAAGCCACATTTCAAACTAAAGACAATATTATAGTTATTCTGTGTATATCCAAATCGGTTCATCCGTTCTGGATCTAGAATGCCACGCAGATATACACACGTCAAACTTTTAACAACCCTTGGGCCAAAAGGGGTGTTAAAAGTTTGACGTTCAGGGGTTAAAAAAAGCTTCTGCTGAAAAATCCATGATATTACTCGTGGGGCGAACGTGGAACAAATCTATTTTCCTGCTTTTGGTTTTTATTGGGGTTCCGTGTTTTGTTGATCCTCTGTAACAAGTGGTGAGTTAGTCCAGTTAATTGGGGTTTGCTTCGAATTTACAATTTTAATGAACGGTTTGACTTTGTATCAGCTCAAAGTTTAGCTTACCTAATTGCTAAAGCTTATTTTGGTTTTAATAATAATTGTTGTTTTAATTACCGACTTCATCACCGAACTTAGGAGGAGGTTTTACGTTCTGCTGTAGGTACTTGTACTATTTTTAGGTATGTTAGTCGATATCTCCGTCAATTATGGACTGATTTTAAAAATTCTTCCGCTTTGGTAAGTATAGAAAATATTCCAGAAATGATTTATATTAATATTAATATATATTATGGCTCCGTCTGTTGTGGGCTTTACTCTTATTTATTATTTGCTGCAACTACTTTTGCCTTCATATTTTTTCTACCTAGGAAGTTTATTTCAGCTACCTTCATCTTCTTTCTGAGTAGGGAGAATAGAATAGAATAGAATATCAATTTATTTGTTAAAAGACTTACACATACTTACACTAAAATACATGATAAACTTAGATTAAAATACAAAAATGTAAGCCCCGGAACAAAATGGCTCTGCCTCAGCATGAGTTGGTTGATGGTTTAGCAAGCTAGCAACCAACGCTGGTCTTCCGTCAGAGCCACAGGGAGGTATGTACCATCACAGCAGGTCTTCGGGTTTCGCAATAAGGAAAAGGTATTTATTCGCGCCAACTTCATATCTGTTCTACCTTCAAAAAACCTTACAGAATTTTGAGGCAATTTTTACCTCAAAATTCTGGCTAAACATGTTAATCTCGATAAATATCTGTATTTACAAGCCTCGCGTAACAATAATTTTCCTTTTAGCCTGCTTTTACGAAACTTTTCCTTTACAAGCTGACAATGTTACAATTTCGCGGAAAAACTTCGACCAATTTCTTGCCTCTTCATTTCAAAACTCAGAGCGAAAAACGAAGTTAGATCATAGACGCCTGGAGGCTTACTGTTATACACTAAACTACGAAATTTTGTCTTTCTTTCCGTTCGATCGGTAAACGTAATCAAACGAAAACCGAAATTGCGACATGACGTTCGTAGTTCACACGAGAGCGATCATTTAATGAAAGCGAGAATTAATTTCAATTAATTTTCAAGCTATTTTATGACTTTCACTCACATATAAAGATGATTTTGCTTTATTTCCTTTAGACCTTACAGGACTCTTGGACACGTAACACAAAACTTAGATTACATAAGTAAAACTAGGAAATAATGTGAAATGCGGTAGGGAAATTTGCATTTTCTATGTTAATATCATTAAATCTAACTCATCCAATAAAAGGCAGATTGAAAGCATTAGTACCATTAGCGGTTCACAAATATTCTGGATATGAAATATCATGGAATTGTGGGTTAGCATGTGAATTGTGATATGACAGGCCATTAGAATACGCACGTTGAGCGGACAAAGCTGCTCTGTAGCGGACATTGGTCAAGTTATTAGGGACATAAATGTTGTGGAATGAAGATTATGACCGAACAATCGTTTTCAAAAGAGACAGTAGATAATCAGATAATCATAAGAAATAAAATAAATTCCCAATTTTTTTTTATTTCGGCTGGACTTTAACCCGCTCCACCCTCAGTACGACTGTGCTTGAACCAACTAAGTCACGAAATCAGTACTCGCTGAGTCGATAATTTCTGAGACTTCTTACGGACACTAGGACCGTTTTTTTTTTTTGGAACTCATTTGTTTGCTTTGAGTAGGGTAAGGGGATATATGTTGGTGATATAAGTAATTTGGTGATAGTTTTTTACCAGATTACCACAACGTTACCTATGCAAGTACATTCAAGAGACAGCGCTAACGCGTTGCCACGAGTAAGAGGAAGATAGACATATATGCTGCGTTTCGCTGCAACGTTTCTGCGTTTAGTAAACAAACTTTTTTGACAATTGTGCATCAGTGGCGCCATTGTTTACTGAATGTCGGCAGTGTTTACGTATTTTGTAATAATTTATTGATTGTCATTGTTTTGTCAGTGTTAAAACTTACTAAAATCGATAACTAAACTAATGATCATTAAAAAAAAGCTATAGTGAAGTCGTGACACGGCCCAGGTAAGTTTTTATTTCTTAAGTTCTGACCGTTATTTCTTAGTGTTTTTGTCAAAGTTTTGGATACGTTTTTGAGAAGGTAACTTGAGATCTATTTTGCGCTAATATTTGAAATGAACTACAGAAGTCTATTATAGAGTTCGAAAGGTATTATATTGGGTAAATCGATGATGTGTTTTATTTTTCATTTTGAGGTTGTTTTTTTTATCACCAAATTACCTACATATCACCAAATTACCTACAACTCACGTTCTTTACCTACAACACAAGTTTTTTTTTATATCACCAAATAACCTTTTTTTTGTTCTTTTAGATTGGCAATGGAAAAAGAGAGTAAATATAGAAAGTATAATGTTTAATACTAAACGGTCATGTTTTCTTTAATTTAAGGTCAAAATATCTGATTAAATAGACAATTTCCATTCTATCACCAAATTTCCTACCCAGTATCACCAATCTACCGGACCATGTCGTCAACTTACCTTTCATTTCTTCTGTTTTCAATTGACATTTATTCTCATTATTTTTAGATTTTTGGTGTGTAAACTGATCTCAGTACTTACTTCAAATATTAAATAATACATTAAAACAAAATTGACTTTTTGCTTGGCTACCAAATCCAATAAAATTAGTTTTTGGCATTTTTATCACCAACATATATCCCTTTACCCTATACCCGTATATATAGAGTGTGAGGTAAGCACTAATAACAAAAACCTTAATCATAACAAGATCATTATAAAACAGACAAAAACAGAAAACACACTTACTAGTGGTTTATTTTTCGCTTCTTCCACTAGTGGACAAAAAATTGAAGCGAACAAAATCAATAACATTTTGTTTCTTATTTGATAATAATCACTATTTATTAAGCTTTTTATGTATAAAATTTGACTTGTCTAAGTGCTTATTTTGTAAGCCTAAAGAAATAAAGTTATTGAATTTTAAATTTTGTTTTTTTTTTAAATGCCGAAAATAACTGAACATTACTTATTTTGAGAAACGCGTTTAAGCTTTGAATACCCTATTGACGTTTTGGTACGATTGACTCTATTATGTGGACAGCACTCGCACAGAGCCCCGAGGCCATTTGACGATTGTATTGAGAATTTGAGACGTAATCGCGGAGTCTCAATTTTCCATAGATTTTTGGTACAGCGCCTCTATCGTGCGGACAGGGAACTACGCAAATCCCATACAAATATGAGATGTCACGATCACGTCTCGATACTATCGTTTAATGGACTTGGGGTTCAGATTTACGAAACCCACGTTGAGGTACCATACAACAAAGCAACCCAGTAATGTAAAAGATACCAAAATCTTCATCAACTTCAGAGTATTAATTTGTTTTTGTATTTACCTAATGAAAAACAATTAAATAATCCGCTCGATAACCACACATACTCAAATGTCATTAAACACAGTCCATCTATACCAGAATCGTGACCGGCCAACTTTGCCAATAACCGAAGTATGGCCAAACTGGGACACTCAGCTGTTGTCCTTTCACAAAGTAAAACAATGCCCTGTTTGGACCATGATGTTTTGTAGAGCTACATGTACGCGTACCGACAGTATAGTTATCTACCAATGCCTTTTGTCCTTTAGCGAGCTAAACCCTAGGGTTACATTGAACAATATCATTGGTGCTCGATAAGAAAATGGCCGGATATCCCTGACGTAAATTTATAATAACTAGTAGTGCCTCGCTGTTTCACCTGCGTAGTTTCCGTTTCCGTGGGAATTCCGGGATAAAATATATCCTATGTCACTCCCTGAAAAGTAAGCTTTCTAATGGTGAAATAATTATTTAAATCGGTCCAGTAGTTTTTAAGTTTATTCGTTACATACAAAAATACAAATTTTTCCTCTTTATAATACAAATGTAGATTTAGACGTGGAAGACTAATGAAGTTTAAACATAGTTTACGTGTACGCCACTCAAGGGAATCAATCTCTATCCAAAAAACATATGTCTAATTTCTCTATCCTGAGGAAACCTTTTTATTTCTCAGCAAATCTATCAAATTCATGTCGAACTGAAAGCATCGCTTTTCAAAAGCCCACAGCATTTTTTCAGGAACGTTACAGCGATCAAGTAAATGTATAATTCATGTCGGACCGGACGTCCGTTACAGAGGGCTCAAACTGACCGTGGCGCGGGGGCCAGTCCCAATACCGATATTAATTATGAAATATATTTCAATCTCAGAAGGAAGATTAGGCCTTGCGGTATATTGTGCTTATAATCTGGTCCGAGGGACAAAGCCCTGAATAAACAATGCTTGGTAATGGCTAAGGTTGGAGCCTGTACTTACCCTGCCGTTTGCTTTATGCGAAATGAAAACACCTGCGCTGAGGACCCAGGAGGTTTCTATTGTAAGCTGCTTGTAGACAAAACAAGGGTTGCGTGATACGCGCTATTTTGAACCTTCGGGCACGGTGATTACGTTAAATTGGAATTAATTTTGCTGGGGATCCTAATGTGAGTGTGTATGTGTTACATATAGGGTGGTAGATACACCTTTCAATTGTTCTTTTCATACAATCGAGGCCACATTTTACGTAATAATATGAATTCTTTCTATTTTCATTCGTTTTTGTCTCGTTATCGAAATTTTCCATTCCTCCTAAAAGGTTTCTTTTCATTTCTACAGCAAGGTTTTTACTTTGTTTAATATCCACTGTCTTCATTGTTTAGAAGGTGCCTACTCATTTTATTGTGTCGAGGAAACATAAAACAGTTACAGCCTGGTCGTAACTGAATACGTTTCTAAATTTTATAGCTGAGAGTGAGGCGTTATGAGATTTATGAAAAGAAAAGAAGCTACAAGCAAGAAGTAATATCTTGACGTATCGACATGACACGCTTATGATACGTAGGCAAACGTCTGCCAAGAACTTCCGTCTGTAATTTCGTCAATACTGGCAACTGGCAACTTGTCAGGTAGTGTGCTAACCTTGCTGTTCGGATAGCAAATCGAAAATCTGTTACATTCAATTCGGTTATCAAGAAAATGTCAAACCTAGCACGGGGATTGTTGTCTATGGTAGAATAGAGAAAAATTACGTCACTTCGTCATCCGATGCGTAAATTATTTGAAATGCATTCCTATAACTTCAATAATGTACGCAATGTATGGCGATGCAATGTCATTATTGTATATTCTACCCTAGACAACAATCCCCGTGCTAGGGGGGCTGGAACTTAGTGTCAAGCCTAACCTAACTAGGTCTGTATGTAGCTATAGACATTACCTGCCAACGCAAATTCAAAATTATATTATATTTATTAGGGTATTTATAGTACCTATAATTTTAGATTATAGCGTTTATTTAGCTATTTTCCCAGGTAATCAGCAGGACCTGCTGTGCAATTGCGCTGAAGACACCCATCTTATAATTTGCTTTTGAAGGCCATTGAAATGGCTAGAAAGCCCTTTTAGTGGCCTTTGCCATACGAAGGCCATTCAAACGGCTTTCAAATGTCAGTCTGGGATGAGTGGATATAGCATGATTCCACAGCTGCTGAACCAGGTTTACTCGCAGTCGTAGTCAGTGGATGACTTGATTTGTACCCACTACTACTTCAACCAAATTCTGTGATATTTGACTGAGAATTTATCTAAGGTAATTTATTCCACTCATCCAATATCTTTGTCCAATATACATTTGATCAAAGAACTTGGATGACTTCATCCAATTGACTAGCAACACCGATATTTGATCAAAGATTTGGATACTAGTTCTTGCCCGCGGCTTCGCACGCGTTCTTTGTATGAAAACATATACAGGTTAATTTTTTCCCATGGAAACTGAAATGTTATGGGTTTAATTTCCTTCTATCCATCGAAACTTTCGCATCTTTAATATTAATGTGATGTAATTTCATTTGAAATCAACTATGCAAATTACTTAGGAATCTTGGACAAAGATATTGGATAAGTGGTATGGACCCCTAACCCAGGACACTGCATGACCGGTGTAACGGGGCATAATGAAACATTCGCATCGAACGTAATACGTTACGCCGTGTGCTAAAAAAAATATATATATAATAATAAATTCGTATCTTTTCCTTGTTGCGAGCACCTTCTTTCTTTCTTCTTTACATCTCATAGGTATCTTCTTTACAAACGCTCGGTGTGATTACGCCCCGTAACACCCCAGTTAGTACCTTGAACTCACCTACCAAGTTCGTGTTTGAGAAACAAAGTAATAGCTAGATACATTATAATATGTAAACATAGTAATATACTCAAACATAGCGACTATTTTAGTTGAATGTAAAACTTTAACGCTCTCTGAAACTAAAATGAAGCTGAAATTAATATTATGGCGACAAAGTAGAGCTGCTTTTCTAATTTTAAACTCAGAGCTATTACCGTTCATAATTCAAAGACTCATACATTGAGGATTAATGTCTTTGTTCAGCGGATTTAATTATCGCTTCGTTAAGTACTAGGTACTTAGCGCTTCTATAAAAGGCCCATTTTAGAGCTTTTAATCAGTTTTAATCTAGGGTCATCAACTATCAGTAAACTAAGTAATATTTTCTTGCAATAAAACCTTTAATAACGTATAACAAAATTTAATTCATATTTGTTTTTACAAGCTTTTAGTTGCATCTGTCTGGCGTCTGACGATGGAACCAGAAGGTGGCCATGTGAACTTTGGTATAACACGACGACAGCTCATCGAGTATAGGCTCGTTTGATTTGTTTGTACAAACGAGTACTGTGACAATAGATGAAAATAAAAAAGGTGTATGAAAAAATAACTTATTCTTGTCAATGCAATTTTTTTTTTATTGTTATTGTTCGTGATGAGATTCCATTAGGGGAAAGAAGAGGAATCGAAAACTTATTCTTTTACCCGCGGGTTCGCGATTTACCGGTATAAAATATAACTAATGTCTTTTCTTGCTTGATCTCCCAGCTAAATTTTTTAAGAATTGGTTAAATTCCGTTCAACCTTTTAGACGTGAAAAGGGAACAGACTGACAGAGTTACTTTCCCATGTATATTATTAGTGTCTAAACTATGATTATTATTAGCCATGTTTTTTTTGTCCTCAGAAAACACCTTCACAGTGGTAGTTGAGAAGGATGGTCGCGGCCTTGGCATGTCGGTTTGCGGGGGCGGAGGCCTGGTGCGGATACGCAGGCTCTACCCGCCGCAGCCTGCGTGGAGGACAGGCCTGCTGGCTCAGCGGGACCTGCTGCTGTCTGCCAACGGAGTGCCGCTAGCCGGACTTAGCACCTATGTAAGTCACATTAGTCATAATTCAGAGTCGAGACTATAAAAATGTAGAGTAGCAGCCCGTGTCAGGAAGAAGACGGTCTTACACCTCAGTGCCTAAGAAAGCACGTTCAGCCGTTGGTCCAGCACCTGACTCGTAATCGGTCTACCGTCCCATCGGATTATGAGAGTGAGAGAATACAGAGTTCACCTGTGTTTGCGCCTACACTTGTGCACTTTAATAATCTCCTGCGCAACAGGGCTGGTCTCCGTTGAGACTGACCGCCCCCGTCAGAGAAAATTGACTAGGTGAACATAATTATATTATATATATCAAGTCATATTCACAGATTTAGTTCGGTTGTTGCAAACAAAATTTGGGTTAGAAACTTTATGACGACATCTCGATATGACTAGGTTGTCAATAAGACTAGATCGCTGTAAGACTAAAGCTTTTCAGTCAAATCACGTGAATAAAGTCGCAGGCTCTTTCTGATCACTAACAATTAGGGAGGAGTCACAAAATAGAGGGTATCTGTCTTTCGAGTCAATGGTTTCCGTAACTCAGTGAGTCACGTATTTGAATTTCGGTTTCATCAGATCGTGGTCGCTGAAATTGTGCCCACTAAAAGTAAAAGTGGTACGTGTTTTGAATTTGTTGCAGCGAACTAAGTAAGAAAGGACTTTGGGAATCAAAATAATGAAACAAACAAACAAAATTGAGTCTACCCACTCGGGAATAAACAACAATCTTGCTTTGCCGGCGCGGTAGAGCTAAAATGTAGTGCTAGGTTTGATGTGTGTGGTGTAGATTTAGTAGGTACTATTCCTATAGGTATTTGCTATAAAAGAGGTAAGGGTTTCCTTAGGACTATAGTATGAACCAAGAATAACAAGATAAACAATAATCGTAAAGTTGTTTTTGTGGCTAGATAAATCTCGAGCTAACCAGACTAGAAGTAAAGTAGGTTACCTACCGGAAAATGTCTGTAGGTCAAAAAGAAAAATGTTTTCTCTAGATTTTATAAAAGCTTGTTGAACATTTACCTAACAATTCACAGGAGCTCGGGTCGCCATTTTCTTTTTATCTTTGCTCTCAGTATTTTCCCGTTCCGTTCTGCCGGCACTTTTTATGAATGCACGAACGAAATTATTTATTCATTACCATGACCCGTGTCCTTTACAAAATACTGCCTGCATAGATAGGCAGCGGAGCACAAAACACAGAGCCAAAATAAACAGTAAGTCAAGTAAAAAATTGCTACTCTGTTTGTCGCAGTACGGGGCCAACTGCCGGTTATAAACGTAAAAAGTTTTATGAAAACTCCGCCGTAAGCCCCGAGGCTCTCTGTAATAAACTGTAAAATACCAACCGCAAAGTTACACAAATTACATAACAGTGTTTCTGCGCTTCGCTACGCAGCTCGTCAAAAACGAAACTTTCAGTACCTATCAACTTGCCAAAATATGGTATACTTATCGGGGGATCGGTATTTGCTCGCAGGGTTCGACCAGAGATGATTACATTCAGATTATCAGATGACAGGCGTCTAATTATCAAATGACCTACTTTTCAAAATGTCTAGGATGAAAATTGGCACAACTGTACCCACTCTGGGTAGGGTTGCGCCAATTTTCATTTGATCGCTCATAATTTCGTTATTATTCTAATTAGCTGGAAGCAAGATATAATGTTTTATGGTAAAATGGTCATTTTTCTACGTATTAATACTACAATTTTGTCCATAAGTACGATGTTTAACTTATAGGAACCATTTGTAAATTATTACACAATCGTCCCCACCTGAGGTCTGAAGTGAAAGTGTCTTAAATACACGCAAATGGTCTATAATCAACCTTAAGGCACGTAATAAATGAATTACAATCATTTTGTGGTAAAATATGTTGCTGACAAAGCATCATATGTATCGCTTATAGCAATAAAAAGGTTCTGCAGCATTTTTAAGTATTTAAACATTAAAATCCATGTAAATGGTTTAAAATCAGCTTTATGGCACGTTATAAATTTATCATTTTGTGGTAAAATACAAAATAAACAAACAACAATTGCCATGACTGTACAAAATAACCTACGTTCAAAGTAACCACGGTTATTTAACCAGTACTAGTTTTTAAGCTTTTATGGTAAAAAAAAACGTTTTACTCTCTCTGTACTAGAGTATTGAGCCCTAATCTGTAACACATAAAACCACAATCACAAAAAGAAATCGAACAAAACACTCATTTACAGTAATGTGGTACTTTGCAAGCCGCTACGTCGCGCGCCGGCTGACACAATACTGTGAAAGACGTTCGGACAGGCACGCCACTCCTCTTTCCTCTTGCATCTGCCCCCGTTTTTCTTATAGTTTCGCCAATACGACGACTGTCACAACCATACCCTGGCACAACCGTACCCAGTCACCCTACTTTGCCCGCAACAAAAGGAATCTTACTTTTCATGGGCTGTCAAGAATTTTCGTGCCAGTTTGTTGTTTTTGTGCGGTCAGTAAGATATTAAATTGAGTTATATTAAACTTCAGCAGCAAACGGGATGTCGATCGGTAAATATTAATGCCACTTTATTATTGAACCGGTCATTTCCCAATAATTTCGTTCTGAATTTCAATTATTTCCCGAACAATCTTGCTTTATATTGACGCTATCGTGTAATGTTTCAAGGAAGCTTCTGGGAAGTTCATCTCCTTTTAATATTTAATAGCGGCCTACCCCGACTTCGCATGGGTAGATATAGATATTTATCGCTTATGTTCATCAGGTTTAATGTAGGATTCCAAAGGTGAAAGAATTTTTCAAATCGGTCCTGTAGTTTCGGAGCCTATTCAATTCAAACAAACAAATCTTTCCTCTGTATAATATTAGTGTAGATTGGCGTTCGGTTTTTTAAGAACTTTTTGATGAATACTAACAATTTTGAGTACCTACAATAAGTAAAGGAATATCACATATCAAAATACAATACACCTACTTTAAACTACTTAAAGCTTTTAATGAGACCAAAATTACCCCAACTTGATCCAGAGTTTGAAAGTAGTAGTTCTTAAAGGATTAGCTTTTTGCCTTACAGTACGTTACTCACACTGGTTTTTTTTTTATTTACTTTTTATTTCAATTTCGACGGGATTCGAACCCACGCCTCACCTTCAGTACAGGTGCGCTCTAACCAACTAAGCAACGCGATCGACACGTGCATCGTCGAAAATATCTGAGACCTCTTTACGACTTGAGCGTCGTTAGCTCCACCTACAGGGGATACCTTGAAAGATTATCCAAACTTACTCAATGACTACAGATACGTTTAATACGATTGATGCAAAGGGTTCGAATCCTGCCGAAATCGAAAATTTTTGGGTCAGTATTAAATTTAAAGGGTTAAACTAAACAAAAAACACACACACACAAAAACTCGCTAGTTTTTGTGTGCAAACGTTACTTACGTGCTAAATATGTGTTGTCAGTCACAGTGAAGAAAAACAATAAAGCCATGTATCTGGGCGGCTCTTGCCACTGGCACTTGAAAAATCGTCTGCCCCGCCCATTGTTCCTCTGAATTAAAGCACCCTCTATAATGAAACTATACTTTGCGAGTTTAAATTGCTCCGCAGAAGCAGACTTTTGACTTCCACTCGACTAAGTCGAAATTTATTACAGGGATTACTAGTGCAGAAGATTTTATTCCGGAAATTTAATAGAACGTCATAATAGTGAAGAGCTTCCGACACCTCAAATGCGGTTCTAATAAAGTTGTGGAATAAAATGGCTATTCATTATCGGTACTCGTAAGGCGCTAGTCTTACTAGGCGATGTGTTCCTTTCCTGCGACGACCTCTGTGGCGCGGTGGGTGAATGTCTGCCTGCTATGCAGGAGGTTGCGGGTTCGATTCCCCGCCTTGTGACAAATGTTTGTACGATCTGCAAATATTTTTTCAGAGTTTTCTGGTCGTTTTCTATGAATAATAAAAATATCTGTTTATGTAATGTATTGTAATATGTATATCAGTTATCTAGTTACCCATAACACAAGCTCTGCTTAGCTTGGGGCTCGATGGTGCTGTGTGAATTGTCCAGCATTATTATTTTTTACTCTCACTCTCTCTCTTTGAGTTCCTCTGAAACCCTAATCCTAAAAGTTCCTGTCCCTGACAAATCTTTCACTGTACAAACAACTCGTCTATGGAACCCTGGTCATCAGACGTGCCAAATCACTCCCTTTCTCTTCATCTCTAAAAAACTGCTTCATCAGCATTGTCTCTATCGTGAACAAGATAAAGTTAAAAACTACAACCCGACTACGTGAAAGACGATTGACAAAGTAGAATGACGTATCGGTCATATTTGATAGGCATAGAGTTGATGAAAATAGGTCGTAGGTATTGTAATTTTTTCTCTATGGGGCCTGCGGCCTGCGGCTACGTAAACTTTAATACGCGTTTTGTAGGCTTATTCGGGGGCGGAGCCCTAAATCCTATAGCCTATAACCATCGGGGTATTAAGACGAATCAATCGATATATAATTTGTTGAAATCGAACCAGTAGTTTCAGCGCTACGTGGGAACAAAGAAATCGGCCACATACATACAAACATACAAACATAGGGTGCTAACCTCATAACCCTCCCCTGTCGGTAGTCGGGTAAAAATTAGACAACTTCATCTTTATGCTCAGTAAGTTTATTTTAATTTAGTAGGTTATATTAAGTATTAGTATCTATAGTTCGTAGTGTTAGTATTATTGTTTTTTAAGTGCCTATACTTTACTTTTCTTACACGTCCAGTTCATCTCAAGGTCGTTACAGATCGTACAAATATTAATCCCAAGGTGGGAATCGAAACCGCAATCTCCTGCGTCGCAGGCGGACCTTCGCCCACCGCGCCACAGACGTCGTAATTATATTATATTGATGTTTATTTATATGTCGCATTTCTATCTAAACTAACTACACTATGAAAAGTTTATTTTATAGCAGCATTAATACATTAGAATGTAACAATTGCCAACAAATCCTGCTATAATTTATTGCTATGCGGTTTCCGCGGCAACTCTTGCATCTAAATCATAACATAAATCCACGCGAAACTTCTAACATAAACAAGCAATGTATAAATTAATAAGTGAATGCAAAAATCTTCTCTTACTGAAATTATTTCAGCAGACAATTTCGCGGTGAAGAATGTACGCAAATAAATTAAATTGAAGTCTCTATTTGTAATGTAATAACACAGCCGTTTAATAATGCATATGCAAGTTCATGAAATAAAACGTAAAATTAAAAAAAAAATGGGTTTTATCATAAATTTGCTGCTGCTCGCGGCTTTGCCCGCGTAGTTCCCGTTCCCGAGGGAATTCCAGGATAAAATAAAGCCTATTGTCACTCCCCGAAAAATAAGCTTACAAAGCTTGCTTGCTTTAAGCTTTGCTTGGTGAAAGAATTTTTGAAATCGGTTCATTAGAGCCAGAGAATTACCCCTACAACGTCACAAACAATAAATTCACAAACTTTACCTCTTTAAAATATTAGTATAGATACCGTATTTCTGTTATATTTTTTTGAGGTAATCTCTGAAACGGCTGGACTAATTTTGACGGAACTTTCACTTGCATTAAAACTTATGAAATTGTGAATTTGCGGGTTGAGTTGACAGTTGAAGCCGCGTAAAAGCTAAATAAATGTACATGATGAGTTTCGAACAGTGTGATCTACAAATTAATAGACTCAAAAAAGATTAATATCGCCACGGAATATATTTATCGCAGATATCTCTGGACTTTTCCATACAATAGGCTGAATAGATTTCATTGCGTTTCCACATTAAACATCATTTTCTACGAAAATTTAACTATGTCCCAAAAAATTTGGATTTCGGCGGGACTTGAACCCACGCTTCACGCTCAGTACGAGTGCGCTCTAACCAACTATGCAACGAGATCGACACGTGCTTCATCGAAAATCTCTGGGACCTCATACGACTCAAGCACCATTTTCTAAAGAAATATTAATCTTTCTAAGTTATTGTTCTGTTTTCTATAATGTGTGCCAAGATAATGTACCTATTCCATTGTACAACTATATTATAAATTTTATACGGTCTTTTCTCTACAAAAGAGCGGTCGTTTCGCTCACAGCTGAGCAGTAGGTATAGAAGATTTTCATTAAAATGTTCAGGTAAATTCTTTGAGGCTTAGTTTCTTATAAACTGACGATAATAATACACTTTTCTCGGAATTTAGAAGGAAATTGTGCTTTGTCCCGCAGCGGGTAACCTTTCCACATAAAGTTAATTTCTTAGAAAAAGTTTCCTCTCTGTGGAAATAGATTTTGCGGGCCCTTTAGTTTTATTTATGGGAGGTCCTACCAAAACGAAACAACGAGTTATTTACCTTTAGGCCCTTTTTCACTCATCAATTAAGCTTATCTATCAGTCTTAATCGATAAATAGGAAATTTGTTTGAGTACATCAAAACTGAACTGAAACCAAAGCCTTTGTTGATGAAAAGTGGTCATACGTTAATGAAAAGCAGTCGTAGCCCTAGCGAAGTGGAATTTAACCCCACTCTGGATATTTTGACACCAGCTATCGAATCCTTATTTAAATCGAGTCAGGGTATAGATGCGCACAATTGAAAGGATCTGTTACTAAACCTTTTATAGAATACTTCATTGATTCTAGGGATCTTGAAAAATAAAATTACAAAGGTAGCTTGTATAGCAGTACTTGTTATGGATCTAAGTAGTATTATCCTTTGTTCTTAAAACACTGGGCATCCTTTACATCAGAATAAGTAAGTAAGTACATAAAATATTGACTCCAAATATTATCCAATAATCAAATATATTTGTTTAAAGAAAATTACAATAACAGAATACAATAATTACATCTAATATTTACACTTAAATCTATTTTCTAAAAATCTAAGCCGTCACCAGAAGGCAAAGTGCCCAGAATGCTGGCAGCATTGCCACGTTGAATGGCAATGCTAATTTGTTGACCGAAATAAAAGCCAGAAATTAATGTTAATATTCCTTCTGTGATTCCTTCTTTCTACTAGGAATTTCAGTTCTACAATTCATAGGTAACAAGCAGTTAAAAGACAGGTCGATCGTTTTGACACGACCTATCTGAGGTAAAGCCTGGTTAATCTGCCTTGTGGAGTAGAGCAGTGTTCAAAGCTTCGAGGTTGACGTGGTCGAATTCTAGAACGGAGTTTCAGTTTACTGTGGTCAGAGCGTGGTCGAACTGAGAATATAGAACGGTATGCATGCATCGATGGATTAAGGCTTTCTCTGCTAAACTAATAACTTCACTATGACGATGGTACCGTGACAGAATTAAAGGTTTTGGTATTCTTACTTAGATGAAAGAAAAAACAGATGAAGGGACGCACGTCGAAGCACCGCATGAGCTATCTGAAATTTCTTAAAGGTGCAAACGTAATATGCATCAGTGGATCTGTGCGTCGCGGCGGCGGTGGAACTACGTGTAAAATTTTACCAACTCACTATAAAAGCCGCGCAGTTCCACTGACTCGTCGTGCGTTCTATCTCATACGATTTCATACACAGAATAATTGGCCGCGTCGTACCGCGCAATATAGTTCCGCTCAGTGTGTCTATGGATCCTACGCCTACGTGACGATTATGTAACGATACCATAGTCATAGTTATACGATTAGTAGCAGAGTTGATCCCCAAATCGTATTTGGACTCCATGATCATCTCTTCTCGATCTTATGCGTCCTCGATATTCTTTCGAATACTTTGTTCGACTTCCTCGATTCTTTGTTCGACTAATTTTTAATGATATATCAACTTTGCCAACTTTCCTACTTACCCTAGTGGATCCTAGTACATTTTTGGGATATTATTAATTTTCTTGAGTACAATTACCCTGACTGCTTTCACGGTGTTGGGAAACTTTCCCCTGAATACTGTCATAAAATCCGCTTCCTCTTCCGCTCCCGCTGTCCACAAAAAACGCAGCCTATGCCTAAGCTAAGTAGGTAGGTAACGGCTTACTCAAACCCCTACAACACTACCGTATTGCAGGAAGCCCTAGAAGTACTCCGGACGGCGAGTGCAAGGGTCGAGCTGCGGGTGTGTCGACCCCCGCCCGATGTACTGGAGAGCGTCACACCCCCGGACCCCCCAACACCCCCTGTGAGGACCCCGCTGCCGCCGCATCTACCACCGGCGGATCCGTTCAACTGTCACCCGATGCATGCTAGGTAAGAGCTTTAATATAAAGCCACAAGGTAGTTATCAGGATAACACATCAAGGCGACTGTGTGAGCCAAGCTGCAGGTATGTTGAACTCCCCCTGATGTGCTAGAGAGCGTCTTCCTCTGACCCTCCAACACCCCTCAACGCCACCGGTGGATCCATTCAACTGTCACCTGACGCAACAGTTATAAGACCTTGTAGTTATAACCATGGAACAGAAATCATTTTATTTCATTTCATTTATTAATTGCCAATATGTACATAGCTTATGATCTAATTTTAGTCTAAGTTAGTAGTACATACACCCTGAAGAGCACTGCAATTTACATTGTTAATCATTTACATTAATAATATAATCAGTTTTAATATTTTATTTTATTTAATGATGCAACATTAAATCGGCCAGATCGTCACTTTCCATCTGGTGAGATTATGGTCAAACGAAGTTATATTGACTATAAACAAGATAAAGTTAAAAACTACAACCCGACTACGTGAAAGTTATAAAAGTTTGAAACATTTACATTGACAAAATAGAATGACGTATCGGTCATATTTGATAGGCATAGAGTAGAAAATGAAAATAGGTCGTAGGTATTGTAATTTTTCTCTATGGGGCCTGCAGCCTGCGGCTACCTAAACTTTAATACGCGTTTTGAAGGCTTATTCGGGGTCGGAGCCCTAAATCCTATAGCCTATAACCATCGGGGTATTGAGACGAATCAATCGATACATAATTTGTTGAAATCGAACCAGTAGTTTCAGCGCTACGTGGGAACAAAGAAATCGGCCACATACATACAAACATACAAACATAGGGTGCTAACCTCATAACCCTCCCCTGTTGGTAGTCGGGTAAAAAGATTAACTGAGATTAGCACAGAGACGTGGTAGATGGCACAAACTTCGGGAGGCCTATAACCAGCAGTGGATAAAATCGGGCTGCGGATGATGATGCGATTAACCACGCTTTCCATGTCTACTCTGTCCTAGCAGAGAATGAAGAGCTGAAGTTGTTATCCTTCATTAGATACTTAACTGTCCAGGGTATCAGCAACTACAAGCAGCGCCACCACATCGTCATCAGAAGGCCGTGGTCGCCGCGAAGCCAGTCCAGAGGTAGACCGACGGAACCTCCATCTACCAGACTTGGATAGCGCTCTACCCGTATACGACATACAGTATGGGGTACGTTGAACAATTAGCATTGTGTACCTAGTATTTGCCATGATAACCATCTTTTGAGATTAATTCAAAACGTAGATGATCAGTATTGAAATCTTATTAATTTTGATCATTCAAAATCACTCGTTGAAAACCCATCGTAGAACTTGAATAGGGGCGGAAACTATTGTCAAGAACCATTTTCTCTAAAATGCCATGGGCTGACTGATTTTCTCCATTCAAATCAGTTTTTTTATACCCGTTGGCAACACTAACGCACGTGAATTATTGTGGAGCAACATGGCATTCCTAACTTTTAAATTAATTGTTTTAAATCTACAAGTTCTTTATTAATTTGGGATACTACATTGTTCTTTAATTTTATTTTATTTTAATTTTGCAATGGTTGCCAGGAGGGTGAAGGCAGCCTAGAGATCCGCTGGGAAGTGCGATTGCTGGACCACGATGGATCGTTGCCTATGTTCAGTAACAGTTGCATACCAGTCAAGCAATATGTGGGTATCATGTAGCTCTAGCAATCACTTTTAGTTGGCTTTTGGCGATGTTACAAGCAACAGTAGAATGCTCTCATGCAAAGATACAATATGTGTTGGTGTATGTGTGTGTAAAGGCAAAATAAATGAACTGAATCTTAGATAAGAAAAGGAAACCGACCGTGTTTCAGAAAACTATTCATCTATGAGCTTTGTTTATTCACATCATGACAACAACTGTGAACTTTTCATATATTACAGTTTCCAAAAAACAAAATATTGCCTGTTGAAAATATACGATTTTACGTTTGTTAACAAAGAAAATTACTATCAAATAATAGAAACGAATAAGATCCAGAATTTGCAATTGAGCTAACTGCAGACTGATGCAAACTATCTAAAGGTAGCTCAACTGATGTATAAGCTTGCTTGTGTTCCATAAATATTATCACTAAATCAAGGAGCCTATAAATTTAAGAACTGAAAAAGAAAAAACTTAATAAAACAGGTAGGTTTTTTCAGTTCCACTTACATTAAAAGGGTTCCATACTGGTAATATACGGTTCATAGCATCATGAAAGAAAGTAAACATAGTCATAAAATGTGATCAGCAAACCGAGCGTAGCGCAGTCCCATGACGTATAACACTCCCCGATGACGTCACACCGAGCCTTGTGTGACCCGCCCTCGATTTCACCTAAGTTAACGAGTCAAATTTTACGACTTTTCCTACACGGTTTTTCCGGTTTTGCTACAAGTGATCGGTGGTGCTAACATCGCTGGGTCATTGAAATTTTCGACAGAGTCATGCTCAGTGGAGTCAGTCAGCAACTCGGGTTTATACCTATAGCCAATATCTCAGTCATAGTAGTTTAAAATATCCTACGACTTTATACATTCGACAAAGAAACAAAATTATACTGACGAAGACTTACTTTTAAATAAACTTTATGCACTTTAATAATTAAATATATTCTACTTCATAAAAACCAATCAATTATTTAATCAATTAATTAAAAGGTAAGAGTATTTTTCTCACGTATCCCTAATAGAATTTCGTCAATTCTCGTAAAAATAGAGGACAGGCAAAATTTAAATTAATACAAATGACCATTCATTATAGAGAAAGACCATCTTTTATTTGCGTACAAAGCATTAATAAACTCGCATTTATTTGGCTCAATAAATAGACCCAAATAAATTCAGTGTTTCAAATAAAAACGGCGCTGCGTATAAAAAAACTGTCGATTACAAAGCCCCAAAGTCTAAATCATTTTACAGCCGACCCCTGTTAAAGTTTAATACTTACTCATTTTTTTTACTGAAACTCCTGAACCCAATATTGGATGGATTGTTATGGGCTATGGGAAGTAATCAGGGGTACAGTCAAGGGGCAAAAGTTGACTTCATTGGTGAACAAATTATTAGTTTCAAATGGACGTAAGAAAAAATCGGTAGTTGCAGTGACTGGCAGAGCCTAATTGTTGGAACTCACTATTTGCCAGTCGTCATGGGAGAGCTCGCAGCCGGTGTGCGTGCCTCGTGTTGTATCTGTGACCGTCCCCGTACTTGCATATTTCTCCAAGTTGTCACGCACATACAGCGCGGACTGGTATATGACCAGGGCGGGCACGGTCAAGATACCTAAGGACACAAAATACGGCCGCGCAGACTGTGGTATTCTCACTATTACCCTTATCGCTCGCTTTTGGAGTCTGAAGGTGAATAATTCTCCTACTTTTGAATCCACATTTGGGGACGTGCATCCGATTGGGCGCTCCCAATCGGATGCACGTCCCCAAAACTCCACATCATACAAAAGGAGCCAATAGTCGTTGGCAAGGTGGATACCACGCACCATAGCTCTGTCTAAGGTGGCCGAGAGGCGCCATAGAGCAAAGCATTATCGACCTATCTTTTTACATATTTTGTTTATGTGCGCCTCCCACGTGAGACTCTTGTCTAAAGTGAACCCCAGGAATGTAGCCATGTGGACCTGGTTGACTTTTCGCCTCCCAGGCTCACAGCCAACGGCATACAACAGTGTCCAGCAAGGTTGAAATGCACGAAGTTGGTTTTTGTAACATTCAGAATGGTTCATTCTGAGGAAACCACTTCTACAATTCACCTGCAACGTTAATTAATTTTTGCTGCAAAAGATCATGGGTTTCACAATTGGGTTGGGAAGCTTTCACGATGGCCGCAACATCATCCGCATACACAGCTATATGTAGGTACATTATGTAGACCTTCGTAATACATCTTCGACCACTTGGTCATTTACTATCAGGTGAGATTGTGGTCAAACGATGGTTTTTTCACATTAAAATGAGAGTATGTTGGGAAGCTTCACGAATTAGTCTAGAGAACAGGTTTAGTTTGGATTTATTTAGATTCACTCATGAATATATTAGAGTTTGCTTTTTTTACCGGTCTAACCGTCTGACAGTTTAATGTGCTTATACATGTTACGTGGCGCTTCGCATAATGTCTGTTTCAGAATCAATGCAGTAGCTTTGTTGATTATGGTTAACATGTTTTTAAATTTATGTTTAAACAGCTGATTATTAATCAGCAAAATCTTTGAAAAATTAAAAGACAACTAGATTTCGTAGTTGTTTTGTTTTTACATTGACGAAGATCGAAAAATCGTCAGTAGTCTGAATGAAATCTTATTATTGACTGTAGTGAAGGCTCAGAGACTTCTCCCCCTTTCTTTCCACCTGACTCTTTCCCTGGGTCATAATATTTAATGTTGATGAAACTCGGCTCCAATTAATAAAGGCTTTTTGTTCACGCCCGCAGGACGACGGATCGGTGGTAAGTGAATTACCAGATTAAGGGATCGTAATGTAATTTGATAAGTCAATAATGTCTGACCTAAAATAGGACCACGAAGATATCTGAGGCACGCCGCCGCTTGTTTGCGGCATTGTTTGCGGCCAGTGTTTGTTTCTGCAAGGTTGATTGTTTTGAGTTTGGAACTGTTTTCCTTTCTCTAGACTCGAATAATCATCGAATCTAATATCAGTATAATATAAAACAAAGTTGTGTTAGTTACACCAAGAACGGCTGGTCCGATTTTAATGATCTCTGATTTTTGGGTTTTGTCTCCCGAATAGCAGAATAACTACTTGAAAATATGGTAAACGAAGTTTGCCGGGCCAGCTTTAATTCCAATTCCAAAGGCTCAAACGTGCAGACTGGAAGCGCTTGAAAAAGTTCAAACGCCTAAACTCTGTACGGTCTTGGGCCATCGATCACCTACATCCATAAATGAGTATGCGAATGATGGCGATAAATTATAACTGGTCGAATTTCAGGAGTTCGACATAATAATGAGCAAGGTGAACGGTTCTCTTGGCTTCACACTACGGAAGGAAGATCACAGCGCCCTGGGGCATTACGTCAGAGCTCTGGTGAGGGAACCGGCGCTCAGCGATGGAAGGATACAGCCAGGAGACAGGATTGTGGCGGTAAGACGAAGAGAGTTCATGAGGGACTTGATGCAGCCAGTCCATTTTCTTATTATAATATTATGAAGGCGAAAGTTTGTGCCGTTCTAAAAATGATTGTACAGTCAGCTGCGAAAATATATATACACTCCCATGTTTTGAAATTTGAACGAATGGTAAGTGTATCGTCATTGTGATAATTTATATATCGTATTCTGACAAGAACGATGACTACTTAATATGAAAAATGTGTGCGTAGACTTGAAAATTTGGAAGTGTTTACATATCTGAGCAGCTGACTGTACGTAGACAACGCCTAAATTGCTGTATAAATCCAGTCCAGGGGCGCGGGCCGTCAGCTAATAGGACTGCTAGATCATAGACATACTAGATCCTCATGTGCGTCGTGGACAAAAGTGCGACAAAAGTGTTAAATGATGGATGAAAGCTTTCAAAACTAAACATTGTTCCGAGCTTCAGTGCTTTGCTTCGATGATACCAATGTCCTTAAATATTTTCCACCAATATTTCTTGGGTTCTGTAAACCCTTTGTATCCAAAAAATATCTTAATATTGAATCGGCGTATACCTATGCATACTTTAAACCTCGGACTAATGTTCCAAAACTCTTTTCAGAATTCTGGAAACACTTGGGAAAACAACAAAGCCACGAAATTACGGATTTTACTTGCTCCAAACAAAACCAATAATTTCGTTAAACTTAATAGCTTTTTATACCTCAATACTTATTATTAATGATAACTAGCTTAAATGGTTTTACGACGGCAATAAATCGGATAATCTCTTTCCAATAAAAAGTTCATGTGATCGTGCTTAGACGTTTGGAATTAAATTCAATTGGTCGATACCAATGAGGTCTTACAAAGTTTATATATGTATGTATACTTAATATCATTGGTCGATACCTACTATTTACTCTCAATGTTCAGGTTAACGACCTTCCTCGTCGTTGTTTCAACAGCTATCTACCTTGTATGTTTTGTCACTCCGTTTACTTTAAGTTATGCGTAAGTAGTTCGGCACGTTCGGCACATAAGCACTAGCTATAGGGTCGGTGACGCTCTGCATAATATTATTATCTACATAGGAAAATTACATTTAAAGAATAAAATAATTACATCTAATATTTACACTTGAATCTATTTTTTAAAACTCTAAGGCCCGTATTATGAAAGCTTCCCCAAGCATTACTTAAGCAGTCATTACGTGATCTCTACTCAAGCGTTAATTACTCAAGTAATGCTTGGTAACCGTTCAATAATATGTCTAAGCAGTTACTCGAAGGCGTGGACAGAGGAAATCCGCTCTTGACGGCTACTTGAGTGAGTGTAGATTTTGACATGAGCTCCCAAGCATTGTTTGAAAATTAGTATTCACTCAAAACTAGACATAAGCATCACTCAAGCAGAGCTCGATGACTGAGCATGCTTTCATAATACGGGCCTAAGTCTTCACCAGAAGGCAGAGTGCCCAGAATGCTGGCAGCATTGCCACGTTGAACATAGCATAACAGCGTTAAACGTCCCGGTAGACCGATGAAACGATGGTGCGACGAACTGGATACTTTTGGTAAAACGTAGGTCCAAATGGCTCAGAATCGTGATACATGAAGGAATCAGGGGGAGGCTTTTATGCCCAGCAGGGAACAGTGGGATTTCACAGGCTAATTGTATTTTTCTTATTTCTAAGTATCTTAAGTTCTAAGCTGTACCTACCCTTCCTTCTCCAGGTAAACGACACGCTAATGTCAAACATGTCGCACGCGGAGGCTGTAGCGTTCCTGCGAGCATGCGGAACCGAAGTGAGACTCCGACTGTATCGCGACCACGCTGCGACTCCGTTGTCACCGATGTCGCCGAAAGAAGAGGGACCACCTGATTCATCAGACGCACTATCAAATAGACCCAAACCTCCACTAAGGTAAATACAGTAGCTTCCAGAAAATGAGTCGTCTATAGAATTAAGATTGCGACTGTATCGCGACCAGGCTGCTATTTTGCTGTCACTGATGTCGCCGACAGAAGAGGGATCAGCTGACTCATCAGACCATCAGATCAGGCACCAACAGATACTTAGATCCAAACCTCCGTTAAGGTAATATGAGTCGTGTAGTGAGAGTAGACAGATAATTATTGAAAATTTCATGCTGTCCCGCTTAGATCATATTTGTCAAATAATGATCTAACTGAGAATTGAAATTTTATCTACACGACTTGTGTCTTCTTCTATAATGTGGCTGAAAGAGGAGCGATTAGCGTAAGTAACTACCTTTATGTCCTAGAAAAGGGGGCTCTCTGATCTGCGATTGTATCGCGACCACAATGTATCAACATTTGGTGTTTGGAGATTCAAACCCCCGCTAATGTGTACTACAGAAAGCTGCAATACCTACTCACATCAGCGTAACTGTAGAAGTGTGAAAGAATGTCTCCGATAGAAGTGAATCCACTCGATACCGTGGCGAAAAACAGGCGGAAGCCTTCTCTCAGTATCATAAATGCGAAGTTTGCCCGTCAAAATGTTTTAGTAAGTTCTATTTAATTAATAAATCCCAAAAATTTACGATCCCGACGGGATTCGAACCCGCACCTTCCCCTTCAGCGCAGGGGTGCTCTTTTTCCAACTAAGCTACGTGATCTTATCTAGTCGATTTATTAATTTCTTAGAAATTACCCAGAGTATAATAAATAAAAACCTTAGAAGTTCTATTTAGGTAAAACTCATCACAAAAGCGTTTGATCTAAAACCAAAGAGCGCTAACAAGGCCATTATGAGAATTTGCTTGAATTATGATGACGCGTAAAGTTGGACGCAAACACCTTAATTAGCGTGGAACGGAACATCAAACACTCGAAACAGTGAACAACTGAAAGACAAATCAGCTAACGCGACTGTTTCAAATTTTCCGTACAATGTTAAATTGTTGAATAGAATAAAAGTTTATGCTTATAGCTTGTTGTCAAAATTGTAGTGTCAAATGCTACAAATCACTCGAAATCATTCGAAAACTAAAATTGAGTTCGTAAGTATCTATAGAATTGCCATCATAATAAGAAACGTAGTTCCTTTCTTATTCTCTATCCAGTAGCCACGCTGCTAGGCGATAAATGGGTGAGGAAGGAAACGAAAACGGATAGTTTTCATTAACTATGCAAAAGTAATCCCAAGACACTATAAGAGACCTTAGGGTACCAATTTACGCTCGCAATTTTTTTTGTTTCAAACGAACTAGAGTGAACTTGGTTCTTATAAATAGTCGTGATGCCATACATTGTATTGTCATGTGAAAAATACGATACTTCCCTGCAAACTTACTCCATATAGTTGTTAGAGGTTACCTACTTCTTCCTAGAGAAACACTAAACTTTTAAAGTTCTTGTTCTATTGGGCTCTGCGCGGTGTAAGTTTACTCTCCTTGGTGAATAAACACAGGAACTTGGTGCTTAATAAGATGTGAAGTTTCTTGAACATCGTTAAATAAATGAAGAACATCTTCATTTATGAAATCGTTTCGGTTTATAAGTCATCATTTCAGATGGATCTCGGAACCTTAAAACCAATACGAGAGCTTTCATAAGACCTTCATGTCCACTAGGTACCACCGAAAGCGTCACTAGGTTCAGAACAAAATGAAAATCTACCAAATTCGCCAACTCAATAGAAATGTAAAGTAAAATGTAAAGTGAAAACGTGAAAATGCTTTCCCTGCCTTTCGATTTCAAGTGGTTTCCAATAAATACGTCAAAGTTCTAAAGGTAACAAAGTTTCTAAAGCTGTCGTTCACTAATTTGCACGTCATCCTGTCTATGTCTAGCTTAGGATCCGGGTCATTGCACTTTGTGTTCTATCCGTATTACACGTAGGTCCGTATCAACGTGCTTAGCATAACAGCTAGGCACGTTGATTGCTGTGACTTCAAGGCAATTATGTTTATCTCCAACACCTTGGATTTTTCTCACGGTGAGAAAATAGACGTCGCTTTGTGCTACTACCTTGCTGTCTCATCCATTGATAAATTTCGATAACTTTACGTAAACATAGCTATGAAGAAGTCAGAATTCAATAATTTTATTTCATTGCGCTTACAAAATAAGCGCTGAGGCAAATCAAATTTTAAACTATAAAATCTTATCAATTAATAAGGAGTGATATTTTCTCTTCACTTCAATTTTATGTCCATAAACTTGAAGAAGTGATAAAATAAAAATAAAAAGTTTCTTTATTCAGACATCCGAGAGTCCATAAGTTACACAAAAATACATCAAGAACAAACAATAAAAAAAAATAGACAGAAAAAAAAGGAAAAGAAAGGTTGATAAAGAAATTATAAAATTAGTAGCTGCTGCCCGTGGCTTCCCACGCGCTTTTAAGTACCCTATGCCCGTCTCCGGGACCATTTACCTCTCTGCCAAGTTTCATTGAGATGTGAAAAGGTAACAAACAGACAGACAAACAGAGTTACTTTCGAATTTATAATATTTGTACGGATTACAAGCAACGGGAAAACAGTAATACCTACCTAGTATTTCCATATCATCTTATATATAAGTATTTAAAAGGGCTGTGTACCTACTCATATGGATCTTGATATCTGAAATAAACGATTATTATTATTAGTTATCTTAAGATTCTAGCAGATCCCACCGCTGGGAATGGGGCTCCTTTTTGTCTTTCTCCCGTGGTCCGTGAAGAGTGGGACTTCACGGACCACGGTCTAAAGTCTCCATTGTTTACAATACAATGGCATATAAATGTTTTAAGCTATGAATTAATTTATGACTATTTTCTTTTCAGGGCCGAAGCGGTGTCAATGCTCTGCGACCTGGCTGCGCGTCGGTTGACTCCTGATGCTACAGATGGGTCAAGATCGCCCTGTCTGTCACCACGGAAGTTCAGGAAACTAACCAAGGATAACAATCATTATGAACAGCCTAACGGTAAGTCTGTTGAAACAGGGAATAGCATGTGAGGTTTTTGGAGTTGAGAAGTCAGGGGTTTAGACGAAGCATTATTGTTCCGTTCTTAAAATTCTGGGACAGGCGCGTTTTTACTATATGGTTTCGTCATAGTAAACAAAACTCACTTGACTTTTTTGTTCTTTTTCGCTTGTACAGACGTCACCTGGCTAGAATTTTATTCGAATAATAGGCTAGGGAACTTAGCTATGGAGTTATGTGTATATTATTATTATAAATTCTAAAGTAACTCTGTCTGTCCGTCTGTTATCACAATTAAACGGATGAACGGATCTTAATGAAATTTGGCAAGGAGGTAAATGGTATCCTATAAAACTATAGTTATCTATACATTACACGAAGGATTCATATTAATATAGTTCTGGAAATGTTGATCCTTGCTTGATTACTAAGTAAATAATTCCATTCACCAGGTAATCACGTATTCATATCGACAAACGTACTAATTAACTGTGCGGTAACTATGCATTAATTAGATAACCCACATGCCAACAAACCTATACATCATAATAGATACATTCTGACTAGGTATCTACAGTTTAATCCGATGAGCGAGGAGTATATCGGTTTAATTTAATTAATATTATCTAGCTACTCGATTATCCAATTGGACACTAGTGATTACATAGAGCTATGTTAGCACAGAACATGCTATAATACTACCGACCACACCTCACAGCTTATTAACATAACACGCAATACACTAAGCGATAAAGGTGTTTCACACAGATGCAACCGACTTGAGTACGCTAGAGACACACAATGATAACGTGGAAACGAAGAGGCCGAGAGCTACTGTGGCCATCACCAGCCCAACCGCTCCACCCTCTTGTAGAAAGCAAAAGCTAAGCCTGACAGGTGAGAAACTGTCGGCCTACGCACAAACACGCCTTGTAAACCCTCACACCTATCCGGTAGAGACTATCGGAAACCAGGTCAGACCTGGCAGTTCAGAGCACTCATTGTCTAACCTTCCAGCACCTCACGAATACATGTGCCTATTGTTAGTATTCAAGCTTGATATCATATTAATGACAAGGGTTTTGTCATCCTTTCATCTTCATTCCTTCATTCTAAATTAACAATAACACATTAAAATAATAATCTCTCAAAATTACAGTTCCGCCGCATGGATACGAACTTAATAACTTAGACAACGATACCTTAGACGCTCCAAACTACCAAGAGGACAGAAGTAGGCATACCGAATCAGTATTCCCTATAGATTCAAATGAGCCAGTGTCCATGCCTGTGGAACTATCGAGCGATGAAGCTAAGTTCAAGCATGCCAACCCTGCGTATCAAAGTGCAGTTCTTCATACGAGCAGTGATGGTGCTTCTGACGGGCATAGAGACGATGGTAAAGTACTATATATTCTCCCACAAAATTATCATTATATTAAAAGCTAAGAAATCAAGTTTTGCGTTGTCTATTCCAGGTAAAGGTATGAAGAAATGGAAGGGTGTAGCGCTGTCTCCAGACAATGAACGCAAAGCGATGCCACCGCTAAAATCAATGGCGCCACCGCCACCGAAAGCTACGTCTACTCCTAAGGCTATGGCACCACAGCCTCCGAAAATGGCACCACCACCACCGCCGCCGCCTCCACCGCCTCCTATATTGATAGAAAACGATTCCATACAGAAAGAAAATATCGACCCTAAACCATCAATGGATGAATCGAATCCAGAACCAACGGTAATGTTAACGATTTTTTGTTATTATAATTAATACCCCGCACTCTGGGTATCTCTAAGAACAGGTTTGAATAAACTTATATATTTCTCTGTAGGTGGAGCTACCGGCGTTACAGTCCGTAAGAATTCCCTGAAATTTTCGAGTCGGCGGAAAGTGATTTCGTGGCTTAGTTGGTTAGAGCAACCCCGTACTGAGGGGTGGGGCGCGGGTTCAAGTCCCGCCGAAATAGATTTTTTTTGGGATTCATTCATTTCATAATGTCAACGATCTATAAAAATTTAAGCCAATTTCAGTGCCTTGCTTATCAGTTTCATTTTCGCTTCCCAAAAATTTATTAATTACGAAGCATTACTAAAAGTAAAATTGTATGTGTTAAATCTAAGCACACAGGCAATAATTGCAACGGATCATGTCCTTAAAGTTTATAGCCTAAAAGGTCAATAGAACCCATTCGTAAAGTTCAAAGTTTACGATCATTGGTTTTTTAACGAGCACCGCAAAACGATCTCTTTTGAACTATTGTTTATAGGTTCTATAACATGTTTCAGATTGTAACAGTAGAATTGAATCGAGGTTGGAACAGCCGGCTAGGGTTTAGCGTGCAAAGCCACCCAGAGTCTGGTCAAAGCTTCATCTCAGCGGTCTACAATGACAGCGTGGCTGCCAGGGACGGGAGATTGCGGCAAGGAGATGTTATACTACAGGTGTGTTCTTTATAAAATAACAAGGCCAAAATTCTGCTAAGTCGCAGAATCGTCTATTCTATAGATAGAAGAATTTCTAGATAGTGCGTGTGGTGTTATTTGCACGGAGAGATTGATCTAATCGTTGACACTCTTAACACGCATCCGCTACTTCCATCTGAAGTGGAAGACACTTCAGAGGTATAAGTATACCAAATAGCGTCAAACTCTGCAACGAAAAAGAATTGCTCAAAATGTTTACTCTTTTTTCAGGTAAACGATGAAAATGTAACTTCAATGAAAACGCCTGAAGTGATAGACCTACTCAGAATATTACGGGGTTCAATATGCATCACTGTATTGCGGCCCCCAACACCTTGATGATACTTTTAAAACAAATTAACTATGAGAACGTTTTTTTAAATCATCGACATGCTAACCAATAAGTGGTCAGACATGAAAACTGGCTTAGAAGAGTCAGAAAATGTTAAAAGATAAAATAATTCACTAAAATGTTATTGTAAATCAGGGTTATTGTTGGTTTTATCACTGAAATATGTAATTGTATGAATGAACTCCTTATTTATACTCATTTGAGACTATTTTATTTGCAAGTTCCTAACACTTACACTTTAATTAGTGTTTGTATAGGCCATTAGGAAGGTAGGTACTTATAAAATCATAAACTAGGAAATAATTATATGTATTTATCATTGATCTCGGACGGAGCTATGTTGAAATATGTCCTATAGAGCATTATATTGTACTATATTTAAAGAATCGAGTAGGTATAGTATACATGTTATTACGAGAAAGATGTTTATGGAGTAACGAAAACGCATATAATGTCAATCATTCCAGTGTTGTAAATAATATAAAGTCAAAAGACAAAAAATCATAAATAGATCTTTATAATGCTTTGTCACACAATAATTAGAAAATTAATCACTATTTTCTATTTACTGCAACGTATTTGTAAAACATGATTAATTGTCAAGAATATCGATTTTAACACTGAATCACAAATATATTTATAATATCGAGAATTTCAATTGTTAAAGGGAAATTAAATGCTCTCAACACAAATAATGTAAGAAAAGAAATATTTTCCCTAAAATAAGTTAAATTATTTTCTTAAAAAATTTTGATTCTATAATGAATCTCCAAAAATCCAGAACGCTTTCTCTAAATAGCACTTTCTTCTTAAACTTATCCGATATATGAAAAGTTAGTACCTAATGAAATATTATTATAATGTAGTTAAATATGGGCCTTCATAACGGACCTATATGGTAAATTTATATGATAATTGTACTCGTACGCACTTGATTATAAAAGTTCTAGTCAAATTGAAATTTAATGAAAGTTAACTGCAGATGGAATTTAAAATATGAAACAGAATATTATTAATGAAATATAGTTAATCACAAATTTGTAAGTAGGTACCTTATTAATTAACTAAAACACTGTCTTGTCTGTAAATATTGTGTATTTTATCAGTGATACAATAATGTAGGTACCAGCTATTACAATTTTGATTCTAATTTGATAGTAAAATTATTCAAAATGATCTGTATTATTCTACTACAATCTGTATAAATTCTTTGAAAAAAAAATTAATCGTAATATAAAAAAATTAAAAATATATTGATTGAAATGTATTCTAATGTTATAATAAATTATATCCTAGAATTAAAAATAAGTACCTATGAAAATATTTAATAACATGAACGAAGAAAATAACTGATATTCTAAAACGATTGTGATTGAATTGAGTTAGTACTACGATGTTTTATGTATGGTTAACGTATTTAGAGATATATAAGATACGGCAAACGTAGGATCCGCCGTAGAGATGGATTAGTAAAATAAACGAATAGAACTGCGTGTAAATGACGTGATGATAAAGACTTGCTATTGGTTCATTTTACGCATCTGTGCTCATTATATTGGTAAGGTCAGTCTCAGTTATTCTTAGATAAATAGATTTATGGATAGTAAATAATTATCACGAGCCCATTTCTTTATATTATTCTTTAATTTTCGTTCCATTTTTAAATCATATTCAACGCAAATTTAACTCTTTTGCCTTTGGGCATTTCTATAGATTTCTTAATAATTCTTTCCGTGGTTAAACCAAATTCTCTATCTTTTATTTTTGGGAATATAATTATTACCTACCCGTTGCCAGATTCTTGCCATTGAATATTACAGCGTTTAATCTGTGTTGAATATTAATTACGTTATCTAAAATTACAAATGACTTTACCTATATTATTATAATATGGTTACTTTTAGTGACCTGTAAATGTATGAGCTATAGGTTAATCCTGTGCTCGGCCCAATTGTTGCAGCATCTAGGCAAAAATGTCGTCAGCAAAATCGTTTTCATGTGTCTCAACCTGTGAAATCTTTATTTTGTTTTTTGTAAATCACTGTGTCGAAATAAGCATCATACGTTATTCGACGCTCGATATTGGGGAATTCCCAATGGAATTCATTATGCCTTACCTAGAAGCCCAGCGATATTTAAATTTGTCGCAAGCGAGATTTAATCCTTCTAGGCAACTATACTCCGATTTTGAATCCAAGATATTTGATGTTAACAAAGGCATTTATGAATAAAAACTTAACAAAAACGTCTGTTTTTGTTAAGTTTTTATTAACTAACAATAATAAAAAAACAAGGTTATCACTACAAACGCAAACTCCAACAACGCATAACCCCACAGTCGTGTCCAGCGAAAATTAAAGCTTTCAAAACCAAAACTTGTTTTGAGCTGTGCTTTGTTTCTATAATACCTAATTCGTTAAATATTTCCACTTATATTCCTTAGATTTTGTAACCCTTTGTTTAAATAAAATATCCATGTTTTTGAATCGGAGTATAGGCTCTCCCTCTACCTATTCTTTCATGGTGCTCAAATTGTGTAGCTAGAACAGTGCTTGCTAGTCTGATCTATGTTAGTCTGGGCCGTACTTAGTCTAAGGTTCTCATTATACCTATACGATAGGATATTGTGGCAGTCATAGTGGTGTTATCTACGATATTATAGGTATGGATACGAATAAAATAAATTATGGAATCAAACTGACTTTTATTATTTTGACCTTAGAACTGAATTACCTACTTAGTCGCTTTTTCTATATCTATTCTAAAATAGATAGAAAAGAAGCGGCTTTGAGAAAGGAAACTGATAAAGTTTCTGGGAAGATTACTTTGATAATCGGTCTAGCGATAAATATAAAAAATATAAAGTATACATACTTATATAAAACTCGTTTATATTGACTCTGCCACAGATTAGCTTCTCTTTCTTTGAGAAAATTCATACTAATATTATAAATTCAAATGTAACTTTGTCTGTCTGTTATCTTTTCTTTCCACGTCTAAAGGCTGAACGGGTCTTGATGAAATTTGACAGGAAGGTTTATGGTATCCCGGGGACTACTTAAAAAGCACGTGCGAAACCGAGGGCTAGTAAAATTAATGCTTTTGAACATACTTATGCGTCTATAAACGCTTCTGGAAAGATGCCCTTGCCATGACTATTCAGCCACTTTTCTCGATGTCTGGTACTGTACTCGTCACTGGTAAATGCAAGTGTTTGCCCATCCACCTGTCACAGATCATCGGAGCAAGGCGATGGGCGCAGGGCACTGCCCGCGTCGACACCATCGATCCATGGAGTATGCGCACGCGATCTGTGTTGTTATGTGCTTTATAGCTTAGTGGATTTATAATGGCTTAGCAGTAGCTTAAAAAGATTGAAGAATCAAATGACACTTTGTTTTATCTATGCTAAAATATTATAAATTCCAATGTCACTCTGTCTGTCTGTCTGTTACCTTTTCACGCCTAAACGGCTGAACACATAATAATGAAATTTGGCAGAGAGGTACACGGTATCTCAGGGACGGACATAGGCTACATTTTATTCCGCGTATATCGCGAGCGAAGCCGTGGGCAGAAGCTGGTATTCAATAAAATAAATCAATTATGACACTTATAATGATAAAAATCATTAAAATGTTTATCTTCTCTCAGAAAGGTACTTAATCTAGCTTACATGGTAGTTGAGACTAGGTGAGTATTACATGGGGCTGGCCATATCGCGAGAAGAACCGACAACCGCTGGGGTAAACGTGTTCTTGAGTGGAGACCGCGACTCGGCACGCCTTACGCTTAGGACGCCCTCCGACCAGGTCGATTTGTGAAAGACTGCTGGCAGATGCTGGATGCGGCAAGCTGAAGACAGGGCGCTATGGCGCTCATTAGGGGAGGCCTATGTCCAGCAGTGGACTGATATAGGCTGATGATGATGAGTATTACATAGGTGCCTTACTCTTGTATTGCCCATGTCGCATACGGCGCGCACCTTCGGATGCACCACAAAGACTGGGCAATGAAAGCGTTAATAACCTATACAGGCACCTGAGTTGTGACGCAGGAAACATATCACTGCTTATTTTCTTCTTGGAAGTCGAATCAAAAAGATCTTCAAATCATCATTGACGAACCAGATTTAGATTTTATTAGACAAGAAGATTTAGATGATGCTGTACAACAAAATACTGACTCACTTGAACCATAATGAACTCAAAATCCGTTACGCATAAGTCACGTTCCATTTTCAACGTTATTTTAATACTAGCACTGGCTGCAGTAGAGCGGTTGGCATATGGTTAGCGTCACGGTCAGCGGCTGGACAGCAGGGGGCTTCGCTCTGCTTGGCTGAACACCATCCGAAAGGAAAGGACGTTGGCTTTGGAGTAAACTTTACTTTCTTTGTCAAAGTTATGTTTAATGCTGATCAGGAATGGTAGGTTATTGGTGATGATGGTCTAGCGTTCGGCCATCTCACTTGAGTAAGTGAAGATGCGGCTTAAGATGGAGAACGCTTTCCTAGGAGTAATTTATTCACCCTGGATTTGCAGACTCCAAGATTGTACTCTGTCGGGGAAACAGATGCTGGAAGCTCATTCCACTCTTAGCACTTGTACGGTACCTAAATAGGGAAGAGAACAGGGTTTTATGTACTTGCCTACCTTTGAAAGAAAGTATCAGAAGCAATAAAGCATTAGGACTTCTGTTTGATCAATGATTGATCAATTTCTACCACCATGGTGGGCCAAACTTGCATGCGGCCCGCCTGATGGAAAGCGGTTTCAGCACTCTATCTGCAACATCATCAGGGATATTACTCGCGCGACATTAACTACATTATTTTTTAACATTTAGAATAGGGTAGATAAGCATAGATTTTTTTGTTTTTTTATCAATTAGGTAAGTAATTATGTTATATAATTACCGAAAACACATATAACACAGTGTTTTATAATATCAACGTAAAAACGATAAATAAAACTGCACTCCGTTTCGGTAAAAACGCTGCCCTTTTTTCTGTGACGTCACCGTTCAATTTTTGAACTCAAAGTGCTTCTGTTCCTTCAATCAAAATAAAATTTGAAACAAATAAATGATAAAAACCATCATTTTTTGTTGTTCCAAATAATTCTTTATTTCTTTCATTCAAAAAAGATATCCCGCTATAAGCATCATGACAACACGGCGGATGACGCGTTCCGAAATTTTGGGATTCAGTCTTAAAATATCTATACTTTTCAATTATACAAGTTTACATTAAAAACATCAAAAAATACAAAAATAAATACACAGATAATTATATTTGTATATCAATAGAGAATACAAAAAAAAATAGTTTACTTGAAGTCACATGCCTACTAGAAAAAAAAGGTATCTAATCAACACAGACATTTTCTTTTTCTTCATAAATTATCTAAACTTATCTTCCAATGCAAAATGAACTTAACCACAATCTGTCTGCATTTCTAGTTTTGCGGTTGTTACTTTCTGGAGTTTTTTCTGGTCTATGTTTACCTAGGCTACATTATGATGGTAGAGATTCAGGTATTTTGTTTAGCAAAATCGAGAGGTAGAATTTTCTATCGATGTTATCAAGATTATATCCTAAAACTCTGTCTCCATCTAACCTAACTAATTACAAGGTAGCCTATTATAGTGTAGGTAATTGCTAAAACCAAGTCCAGAAAATAATAATAAGCATCAATGATCCATATGTAAAATGTTCTGAATAAATGATTTTTATTTATTTAATAACAATCCTTGTACAGTCTTTCTACACTAACTTACGTAACGGTCCCGTTCCACTCATCCAATATCTTTGTCCAATTTCCTTGTCAAATATTCGATCAAATTTCTTGAACGGATACCTTCGATCAAGGGGCCGGCAAAGCCGGACATTTTTGATCGATGACGGATACATATGAACCTAAGAATCATCCATGTAGATATCCATCCAAACTTTCGAATTGATAAAAAATTGTGATGTGATGCGATTTCATTTGAACTCAACTACGCAAATTACAAAGGAATTTTGGACAATGATATTGGAAGAGTGGGATGGGCAAATTTGGTTTGTAATTTTCTTTGTTAATAAAGATTCACTAAAAAAATATAACCAATATTGCACATAAATGTATTTGAGAGTATAATATCTCTCATTCTATTCACCGCTTATTAGCTCCATTTTGATTACGAATAAAAGAAAAGATAATAAACCAATGAGTGGCGCGAACATCGTATGAGTTATTACACTCACGGATACAGTATCAGAATAGGGTCTTACACACATTTTTTGAAAAGTGTCTTATTTAGGTTTTATAGTGCTAATGAACCCCTAAAAACTTTACATTTTCAAGTTACGCGCGTTACTTCACGAAAACGCTGAACGCAGTGGACGCCATATTATTGCTCTGCGGTCATAACGTTATCGTCAATTGGATGTGAGACCTGAACAAATGCGCTGATGTTGCTGATGACAGTTGGTACTTTTTACTTGGTCTACACAGCCGCTTATAAGAACCATTGCGCATACTATTTCAAGGTGTTTAAAATTAGATTAAAAAAATTAAACTTTGAATTGAATTTTAAAATTTATTTTGTTATTTTTGAACTAAAACGTACATTTTCCAACTACTTTTTTCCTAAGCTATTTCAGTAAGTAATATATTTTAAGATTTTTTCTCATAAAGAGTGAAATACCTTATTGACAAGAAGTACGAAAGATACGAGAAACAATACCTTACACCGTGTCCGTACCCCACATACTGCACCACATTGCTCAGTAGTAGGTAAGTAGTAACCACCTCATTCATCGCGTAGGGCCAGTCGCTACCAGCAAGCGGCAAAGCCGCACCTGTGCGCGGAAGGAAGTGCAGTGACAGTTTGAATTTGGAAAGCGTTTTTACTCGTCGATCGAGCGTCAGAGACCATTTTGTGAGTGGCCTGTATTTTTTTTAATAGTCATACCAACCTTTTTGAAACCCTCAATAATTTAAACATTTTCTTCAAAGAGGTTCGACTACATATCGTATCTCTGTAATGGATTATCTCCAGAACTACTGGGTCGAAGCTGAAAATTATTTCACTGTGTTTTATGTGTGTGTAGTTTCTACACACACATTATCCTTGAGTTCAGTAGGCTCTATATTCAGGTACCACGTGACTAAAGTAGCAAGCTGTTTTAGATTATAATGTGAGAATAAAAATTCAAAGTAGAGCAGTTATTCAAAAATAATGGACTAAGTACTGATATCAAAATAATGATAGGTACCTAGTGGACCATTGCAAAATACCTAAGCATATAATCTCATGGTACTAAATGTTTATATATGGTTAATAGATGATGATAAAAAATGAAAATGATGACTAAATGATTTTTGTTCAATGCAAAAACTAAGGAACAAAATAATTATTTTGTTCCTTAGTTTTTGCATTGAGAACCATCCACTCATATTCGTGGTACTTTTCGGAAAAACTAACTCTATAATATCTCTCTTAAATATATGTATGTATACTTAAATAATGCTGGACAATTCACACAGCATTATTGAGTCCCACGATAAGCAGAGCTTGTGTTATGGGTAGGTACCAGATAACTGATATACATAATACAATACATAAATAGATATATAGACAATTCTTTATTGTACCACACAAACACAGAAAACAGTACAGAAATAAATGCTTCGAGAAGAAGTACAAAGGCGGCCTTATCGCTATGAGCGATCTCTTCCAGGCGACCTTGGGATGGACTGGACATGTAAGAACAAAAAAGACGGTGACACTTGAAAAAAGAAATTATAAAAAATTATATAATACTTAGGTAGGTACTATACTAAATATCTACATAACCTACAAAGTTACAATAAACTTACACGAATATAAAGATAAGTTGCCTAACTTTGTAACGATAGGCGCTGATGAAGCAGTAGCAGATAGATTTAGGTACATACGACTATAATTTAATTCGCTCATGTGTCTGCCTATCTGTCATAGGGGGTGTTATAGGTAGATATAAAAGCAATCACCAGTAGAAAGACCACAAGTAGCCACCGATAAGGCTCATTAAGAAGCCTATTTCCGTTTCCGTTTGAACTCAATCTCTGTGATTAAAGGGAAACTAAGGGACTTTAAGTAGGTGATCATGATTACACATTTTCTACAAACTTTTCTTATCTTTTCCTCCTCGGTGGCGCGGTGGGCGAAGGCCTACTTGCGACGCAGGAGGTTGCGGGTTCGATTCCCTCCTCGAGACAAATGTGTGTACGATCTGCAGACATTTGTTCAGGGTGTTCTGGTTGTTTTCTATGTATAATAAAAAATATCTATCTATGTAAAGTATAATATTATGTATATCAGTTATCTAAGTACCTACCCATAACACAAGCTCTGCTTAGCTTGGGGCTAGATAATGCTGTGTGAATTGTCCAGCATTATTTATTATTTATTTATTTGTTGAAAAGGAAATGGATTGTTTAAAAGTTGTGGGTCATATCATATCTATTACTAGGTTAGATAGATCTGTACTATCCTAACTAATATTATAAATGCGAAAGTGTGTTTGTTTGTTTGACGTTCCTTCACGCCCTACCTAACCAAGCAACAAATCGACTTGATTTTTGGCATAGATTTAGTTGAAAGGACGGAGAGTAACCTATGATACTTTTGGTAAAACATCAAATTACCATGAGAGATTTTTAAATTCCCATGAGAAATTCACATGTAATGCGGGTGAAACCACACACCAAGGAACAGCTAGTATACTATAAATTCTAAAATATGTTTGTCTGTCTGTTTAAAATGGTGTCGTAAATGGTGTACGGTCGGACATAGGCTACTAAGCGCGCGAAGATGCCGCGGGCAGCGGCTAGTTAGTAATAAATAGATCGTGACAGATCAAATCTCATTAGGTCTGGGTCAATTTTTCTTCGATCGAAATGAATGAAACGAACACGCTGAAGCGAACTAGTTTTTACTTTAATAAATGTGGTGTTTCCTGCGTACATAGAATGGGATTGAGAATGACGTCATCTCTCATGCTGTCCTGCCTAGTTCGAATAAGATCTGAGCGGAACAGCATCAGAGATCCAATTCTTTATGTACGCAAGTTATAGATATTTGAATACTGAATTTGTCTCATGCTTGTGGTAAAATAAATTCTGGTTAGATCGGCTTCATATTTACATAAATACAGTTCTAAAATAACATAGGTAGGAGTTTTTATGTCGGAAAAAATCATCCAAAACCGCGGGCAGATATGTTATATTGAAATAATACTTAATTACTAAGGTCTAGTTTCCTAAATATTCAAAAGTAGAATCACAAAGTTAAACATAAGGTTTAGTTAATTTAAATCTCTAAGCAGCTGTTAACTGTTAACTGCAGGCACTTTCATTTTATTGAATTAATTAACGCCGAGTAATTTTAGTTCCCGTAATGATAGTTGTCGTTAACCCCTATATTCGAACCTAGATAGTTATTCAAAAAACTACCTAGCAAGTAAATTTGATATAGATAGGTGATGATAAGGCAGGTAGAAAATGCCTCGGCATTAAGCCCACCCTTTGTACCTTAGTGCATTCAAGTTTGAAATAAATAATAATGCTGGACAATCCACACAGCATCATCTAGCCCCAAGATAAGCAGAGCTTGTGTTTTGGGTACTAGATGACTGATATAATATACATAATACAACCCATTTCATAGTTTTTTTTTACTATACATATAAGATGTAATCTTATTTATTGTGAATTAAAACACAATTGAGTTTCTCTGTAATTAAAGATTTTATTATGTTAGTTTCACATCATGTTTACATAGTAAAAGCGTTAAGCAAACAAAATTTACCTGTAATTAAAGAAACGACATTTAATGCTATTATTCACAATATCAATTCCAAAATCACAAATAACAGATTTTCCCTCGTAATGCTAGGGCATGGCAGCTAGATTCAAGAGGCTTCGTTTGACCACAGATTACCAAGTAATTAGTATCGGTCTTTGTCAATGTCACCACCTGACTTTGACAGTATAACATGATGAAGCCTTCATGTGCGGGAACATTTAAATTAAAGAAAAGTATATTTTCTTTACATCTCCCCTCCCAGAGAAGATCATACTGCATCCTCTTCATAGCTACTCAAAGCCGGAGGCTGGAGTTAGTTTCGAGATGTGGAAAAAGTTTGATTCTGTTTTCTTATGGTCCGTGTTTATCTTATAAATTGAGTCTGATATTTTTTCTATGATTTTGTAGGGTCCGATTCTCAGTTCGTCGAGCTTTTTCCTATTTAGTTTGTTTCCATTGTCTACAAAAACAGTATCACCAACTTTGAAAACTGCATGTATTCTATTTTTATCGTAAATCGTTTTATTGTAATTATGTGATATGATGGTATTTTCCAGAGCTCTTTTCCTGTCTTGGATCAAATCATACTCCGTTTTCTTGATTTTCAGCTCATTTGGCAATATAGTAACATCGGTGCCGTTTAGTAGATACTTTGGAGCAAATCCAGTGATAGTGTGCTCTGTTTCATTGTAGGTTTTTACACAATTTTGTGCTATAGTGGTCCATGCTACTTTTGTGTTGTTTTCGTTAATCTTGCATCGGATTTTATTGACCAATGTTTGATTTAATCTTTCGTTTAAGCCGTTTGAGAAAGGAGAATCCACTGCAGTAAAAACTATAGGAATATTCTTTTCATCCAAAAAACTTTTAAATTCTCTAGAATTAATACCTGGGTATTGGTCTGAGAGAATCATGCCAATTTCATAATTTTCTGTGCAGCTTTTTACAAGTTTGATGAAATCACTTGCATTTTGAGTACTTGAAGTTAAAATAACTGCATACCTTGTAAAATGGTCTGACAGCAGATGCATGTACCTTTTTGTTGACCTTGAACCACCAAAGCCTCCAATGGTATCAATAGAACATATCTCAAAAGGTTTTGTGGCGGGGCCCAAGTGAGACATTAATCCATATTTCTTTTTTGCTCTTGATTTGTTCTTTATGCATATTAAACAATTTTCACAAATTATTTTTATGTTTTTTGTCAAGTTTTCCGCAGTATACAATGAGCTAATCATTCTCTGCATTTGTTTGTTTCCTATATGACCTAGGTGTGTATGTACCTTTTTCATGAATTCTATACTGAATTTCTCTGATAGAATAATTTTTTCTTTTTTATTGACTTTCTTATAATGAACATTGTTTTTTACTATTAACTTTTCTTTTCTTTGCTGTATCTCTTCATTATTTATTTGATCTTTTAAAATCTCTTCTAATTTTATCATGTTGACTGTTTTTAATTGTTCATCCTGGTTTTCATTTGCTTCTAGGACCGGGTTTCTGCTTAAGCAATCCGCTTCAATGTTGTATTTTCCTGGAGAATATTTAATTTGAAAATCATATTGTGATAGGTAGTATGTTAGTTCTCCTAATTCCTCGTCCGTTCTTGACTTTATATTCATATTCTCCAATGGTTTGTGATCTGAGAAAACAGTAAACTTCCTACCTATCAGCAGGTGCTGCCAATACTTGACACATTCTTTAATCGCTAGGCATTCCAGGTATATAGCTTTCTTCCGTTTTTGAACTTCATTCAATTTCTTTGAGAAGTATGCTACTGGTTTTTCTTCTTTGTTTTCTTGTGTCTGTTTTAAGACTGCTCCTACTCCCAGTATACTGGCATCTGTGTATATGTGAATAGGCAAGTTAGGATCAAAAATGGTTAAGATTGGTTGTGAACATAATATTTTTTTCATTTCATCAAATGATTCTTGGCATTCCTTAGTCCAGTTAAAGATTTGTCCTTTTCTCAAAAGATTATGCAATGGGTTCAATTTTATTGCTATTTTTGGTACATACTTATGATAAAAGTTTATTTTCCCTAAAAATTGTCGTACATTTTTCTGCGTTCTTGGAGTAGGGAAGTTTTTTATTGATATTAGGTTGTCTTTTAGAGGTCTAACTGCATTATTCTGTATTATGTGACCCAGGTATTTAACTGAGTCAGCTGCAAACATGCATTTAGTAAATTTTAGTCTTAGTCCTTCGCTCTTGATTGCTTGGAATAGCTGTTTTAGATGTCTGACATGGTCTTCAAATGATTTTGAGAATAATAAAATGTCATCAATGTAACTAACTGTGAACTCTCCGAGTTTGTGTTTTCGTATTATGTTACACATTATTCTCTGAAATATAGCTGGCGATGTCTTCAAGCCGAATGGTAAACATTTCCATTGATAGTGAGCTTCTTGTGTCACAAATGCAGTTTTGTGTCTATCTGTGATACGCAAGGGTATTGACCAAAATGCTGAATTCAGATCGAGAGTTGAGAAAAATCTCTTGTTTTTACTATTAGGTCCTCAATAAGTGGGAATGGCTGTGACTGAGGGACAACAATTTTATTGAGGTCTCTAAAGTCTATGCACAATCTTGATTTTCGATTTTCATCTCTTTTATAAGCCAACGTAACTGGAGCAGCAAATGGACTATACGATTCCTCTATTAATTTTGTTTCTAATAATTTTGCAATCTGCTTTTCTATCTCCTTTTTATCGTCAAATGTGCAACGATAAGGCCTCTTACTGCAATATTTTTCTACTAACAGATCAATGTGTGCTTCATAATCCGTTACTGTTCCAACATCATATTTGTCCTTTGCAAATACAGATTTATTTTTCAATATTAGATCATTAATGACTGCCTGTTTTTGACAGTCTAGATGATTAATTGAAATTTTGAAGTTTTCTTCACTGAAATTCTCATTGAAGTTTATTAAGTTATCAGATTTTATTTCCTTAGAAATGTCAGATTCTGATTTATTTGTTTCCTTAGAAACTAATTCACTTCTTTGTTTAGGTATACTTTGATTGATTTCTAAGTTTTCATTTTGAATCAAGTGAAACATTTTTATACAATCTAGTCCAATTAAGAAGTCATAATCGAAGTTTTCTTGCTCTATTACAAAAACATTAATTTTTTTCTCCATGTTTAATATTGTTACATCAAGTGTTATCATTCCAGTAGCTTTTTTAACGCCATTAATTGTTTTTAAGTTAGTATTGTTGGAATAACTCAATTCCTTATTGTTTATCTTCAATAGCCTTGAATTTATCAATGACACGTTAGAGCCCGAGTCATAGATTCCAAATACTTCAACTTTTTTATTTAAAAGTAACTTTACTTTAATCAATGGCGGCACTATTAGTTTTTTTGGTCTTCACATTCCAGTTCACATTCCAATTCTGAATTGTTGATTAGCTTTATTTGTTTTCTCTCTCTTTGTTTTTCATTATTTGTGTTTGTATTGAACCAACAGGAATCTTCAGAATGATAGCGCACACCTTTTTTTAACTTTTCACAAATGCTACATTTTTCCTTCATCGGCTTGGTCTCATCTTTTTTTTTAATAAGCTTCCTTTTTGTAGCTAAATGTTCTAACTTGCCAAGTTCGTTAAATAAGTCTTTTGTGTGAACCACTTCCTCTTTGTTGATTCTATCTGTTATAAAATCTGGTAAGCCTGCAGCAATTATATCAATAAGAGTCCCTCGATCAATTGTTTTCCTCATTTCCAATAAGAGTTTTTCTTTTCTAATGGCATATTCTAATAAAGATCCTGACTGATACTTAAAAGATAAGGCATACCTGCTAGTAGTCCAACCTTTATGAGCATAGGTTTGCAAAAAGTCAGACTTCCATTCTGACCACTCTGATTGCATACTAAGTTTGATCATCATGGAAGAATACCAATCAGTGCATGATTTTCCAAGAAATAATCTGAAGATTTCAATTTTTTCCTCATCTTTTACTAAATTAAATCTTGCACACTCTTTTTCAAATACTTCCATCCAGTGATATGCACTTGCATTTATTCCATCAAATTTTTCAATCACAAACCTGTCTGTCAACTTTTTTATACTTTGGTTTCCGTTGTTTTGAACTGCAATCAATTTTTCCAAAATTTTCACAATGGAACTTTCTGAGTCATATTTATTGACAATAGCCAATTGATCCAGGGTCGTTTCCTCAAGGAATTGATCCTGAAAAATCAAGTTATCATCCTCATCATAGTAGGTATGTTTGTAACATGTCCTCGGTGAGTTTTATCCAGATATTTCAAGTTTGATGTCTCTTTTTTAATGTACTTTTTAGTGTAGTAAAAGCTTTTGAGGCTAGGACATGTTTGTGAAATGACACTGCTTGATATTCCTCGGGAATCAGGAAAACTTTGTCTTCTTGTGTTGTAATTGAGGTTATGGCAATAAAGTTTGACTTTCCGTCGACTGTTGATTTTGCTTGAAAGGTAAATTTCAACTTTTCCTTCTTGCTGTCCATTTTTAGACAATAAATGTCGTTTTATAAGATGTAATCTTATTTATTGTGAATTAAAACACAATTGAGTTTCTCTGTAATTAAAGATTTTATTATGTTAGTTTCACATCATGTTTACATAGTAAAAGCGTTAAGCAAACAAAATTTACCTGTAATTAAAGAAACGACATTTAATGCTATTATTCACAATATCAATTCCAAAATCACAAATAACAGATTTTCCCTCGTAATGCTAGGGCATGGCAGCTAGATTCAAGAGGCTTCGTTTGACCACAGATTACCAAGTAATTAGTATCGGTCTTTGTCAATGTCACCACCTGACTTTGACAGTATAACATGATGAAGCCTTCATGTGCGGGAACATTTAAATTAAAGAAAAGTATATTTTCTTTACATACATAGAAAATAACCGGTACAAATATTTGCAGATCATAAGTACGAGACGTACTCGTATAAACATTTGTCCAAAGGCGGGAATCGGACCCGCAACCTCCTACGTCGCAGGCGGACCTTCGCCCACCGCGCTACAACGGTCGCCGCCTACCAAATACCTACCATTTTCCGAAAATTTTTATGTATTTGTGGTCGTTAAAGCGTTAGATTCAAGTAATTTTAAATCTGGTAAAAAGGAAGAGATGCGTTCGAGTGGCAGTGGGACAATACAGACTGAATATAAATAAGTAATTATAGTAAGTTTAGAGGTACAAATGTCTCGCTACATTATTTAACCACACAGAAAAAATGGTCGCTGTGTTTGTTATTCTTGCTTGAAGCCACTGACTGGGAACATAAAATAACAACAGAACCACAACCTTCCTCTGTATAAAATTCATTTTCTATAAATAGTAAGTTCGAGTAGGTAGTTGAGTATTTACAAAATTACAGTCGTCAAATGCGGGCGATTCGATAGGCTTTTTCACTAACATAGAGAAGATAAAGGAAGATACAGATACATTTAGTTGACTCATCAAGAACAGCACAGACTTAAAGGTACAAAGTAGGTATAATACAAAATTAAAAAATTGGTACTTTGGTAGATAGATGACAGATGTACCAGGGAGAAGTTGATTAGTATGTAGGTATAGCAAAGGAAAGAGATCAAAAAATCATTAAGTGACATACATTTTTCTCAAGTTATTAATATTTTGGTCACTTTGTCTATTGTTGACGAAAAACATTGGGATTGTCCGGATTAAGTGCCTGCCACAATGCTACAATTCCTAAGAATGCATAAAGAACTTTTTGGCGGAATGAATTTTATGAATTTACTGCTAATGTGGCCATGGCAAATGGAGGCTCTAGTTTCTGTTTGTTCATACCTTAGACATAATTCTCACGGTTCTACTTTCCCACTCCGTAGCCTATCATTACTCTCCGTTCTTCCTCACCGTGGAAAGGTAAAGTATCGGAGCTTCTGCCATTGTCAAGATCGGTTTTTGCTTGTTGGAAATCGTGAGAAACGTGAACAATACTCGCTTGGATGATTGGTATCACCTGTTAGAAATTATAATCACTCGGTCATATTCAGATCGTCTTTTGTCTTTGTAGTTTATAAGGTGTCTTGAATAATCCACTCAAAGACTGACAATTTACTCAAAGGCAGAGGCAATGTGGAGATATTTGGCGTCTCTTTCACTCTACCAACAGTGGATTGGTGGTGTTTGTTTTGGTGTTTCTCGCTTGGTAGCTCAAGCCACAAGGGTGTTGGCGCGACCGGTGGCGCCAATATGATGTCCTAATTAGATAGAGCTCATAAAGACACAAAAATAAAATTGTAAGGTGATCAGGCTGTCTAAATGTGTTTAGTTTAAGAAGTGATTTATCTAACCATACCTAGATATAAATACGACAAATTATAATAATAATATCATTAATGAAAAATTGCCTTTACAACTCCACTTTATAGGTCTGAACTTCAAGTTAAGCCTCAGACAATTTAACCCGGGTTAAGCGATTTAACGATTGATAGGCAAGGATGGTTAGGATACCTCGTTTTAAAGTTACCATGTTAAACAAGTTCAAAAAGCGTGTATGAGTATTCAGGAAAAGTCTTAAAACATCTTTGAGTAGTTTCTCAAAATCAGTCATCATGCCTTTTCTACTATCGAACTGCGATCCCCAACCCGCATGGTCAGCACGGGGATAATGGGCTTAACCCCCCATATGATATAAGCCAATAAGACTCAGGGGGATGGCCTACGTCTGAAATGAGTTAAGGCAGTACCACCGTTGCGGCACAAAATTGCTTTAGCGTAAGAGGCTCTTCTTAACTAAATTTTCATCGATCGACATCCAGCGTATGCACTTACATTTCCCTGATAGGATATTGCTAACAGTATTAGTTTGATCGATAGTTTATGTCGCTATGATGCAATTTTCTTACTTCTGGTTTACTTCACTTGCATACTGGTGATTACTGAAGTTAAGTTATGCAAAAGCGTAGTGACATACAGAAGTGTTTAAATCTTCATGTTACATAAAAACATTGCATACGTTTTACTGTAAATAAAGCATGTATGTATGTACCCAGCACCCTGATCTGTCTTTATTCTGCAAAGAGATCTGCTATATTTTTTATGAATTTACTTTGGACTTACCTACTCTTCTTGTGGAAAATTCTGCTCCAGTTCGATTAACGTAAAAAAATATCTCCTCATAGAAAAGAACAAAAATACGGATTTAATACAACAGTAGCTAGCTAGATAATCGATTTTGCATTACATAATGATCAATCGAGTTCATGTCAAAAAGAAATAAGCAAATGCATGAAATCCGTACAACTGCCGCTGGTTTGGTTTGTAAAAAATGGGTTCAATCATTATTGTGGATAACGGAGTTGCATAACGATGGACGGCTACTGATCTTGCGAGGTACCTACATTCAAAATTCTTTCGTCTGCAGTGGTGGCATACAAATTACAATGAAGCCCTCCGGGTTTTGAAAAAATCGTCTGGTTGAAGCAATGCGTGACCCGGGAACTGGTGAGTATCTATGGCGCAGCGCATCAGCATTGCCATACAGGGGGGCAATGCAGCCAGCGTCTTGGGGTCGCTTCCGACTGTTATTGATATGGATCAGTCGAGCTACCTGTATATCGTTTGCAACAGTCTGCAGTTAGCTCAATTGTTTCAATTGTAAATACTCAGTTCTAGTTTGTTTCTATTAATTGATTATAATTTTCTTTGTTATTGAAGTATTATTTTTTTCCTTGTAATAATTATCTCTCTCGGTTTCTTATCATTATCAGCATGTACCTACTGCCAGGCGCACAGCCTTGCTCCTTTCTGTGCCACTCATATCGGCCTTGGCGTGAACTTGATTCGATTACGTTTGTTTGCTTCTTTTTTAGTCTTCTGAATCAGTAAACCTCTTCTTCTACAAGCTGCTCTTATCTACCTATTTACAGAAGCTAAGCAGTCAGATCCTGGCTGCATGCAATAAGCTGAAGATAAGGTCATATGGCGCTTATTATTGTGCTGATATCAGCATATCTCATATAGCTCGTAAGATGAGCATATGCTCATCTTACGAGCACCAAAGCGCCCTAAGCTGTCATAAAACCTGAAGCACGAGACCAGCTGGCCTTCTGCTGGATATAAGAGGCCAATGACTGTTAATCATGATGATGAGGTTGATAACTAACCTAGATGGAAGCTTGTAAGCCGTAGTGGTCAGTAGAATTACGGCACGGGTCGCGACCTAGGCGCTAGTATTACACAATAATACGCTTATCCTAATCCATTTAGTTCTGAAGCCTTCTTTAGCTAGAGTGGCAGTTCTGGGTCGGACAAAATAAAGGTATATTTTTAATTAAGTTCAAAGTTTTGCTTTTATGTGCATAAGTAACTCTTTCACGCCGAAACTCACTTAATTATCTACCTAAGAAGGTCCGAATAAAATTTAGGATAGAACGTAAAAGTCAGTTTCAAAATAAGCACTTACACAAGGGTCATTCCAGCGAAGATGACACCCCAGGTCAAAATAATAAATTACATAATTTGTACTTGAATATGTCATTACAGCAAAGCCAATGAATTGATTCAATAGGAATAGACCAATTTTTTAAATGTTTTTGCGATTTTCGTAGTTTTGATTGATCTTGAACACAGCTGTAGCGCGATTGCCTGTGGTAAGGTATTTATTCTTCATGTTTGAAATACTTTTCTTTGCCTTCTAATGTATTACTGTAAAAGGCGATTAGACTTAAGACAAATACAATTCAAGGCGTTTAAAACAGCGGCAAGTTATTATATGAGAGTAATTTTGTTGAGAAGTTATAAAGCATCAACAAAATGCTTATGGGGTGTCCCACCCGTCACAGCAAAACATAGTCTTTTTTATCCTGAGCTAAAAATATAGCATCTTTGGTCTTCCGGTTTGGCAAAAGTAACAATTATGCTATGTGTAATGGTTTTGGCTACATGGAACATTGCGCAAGTACCGTGCCACCCGTCACAAACTGTATGAGGCATTATTTCGATAGTTTTCAAATAAAATAATGGTAATTTAATTTAAAATGGGACCTTATCTTTCTAGCTACAACATATGAGAAAGCTGCTTAACAAAATGTTGATGGTTTGTCTTAATTTGGGAAGCAAAACCATCCACTTAGATAGGTGGGTGTCATGGGTGTCCCACCCGTCACACTTAGTAAATGTCAATTTACTGAGTCAACTGTGTAATTCAGGACTACATTTATATGTTTTCATATAAAGCTATTATCTGGTTATGTTATGACATTATTTTGAAACTGATAGCATTGATAGTTTTTGAGAAATTACTTGAAGTTTGAGCAAAAAGGAGTTAGAATGTCCCACCCGTCACAATGGAATGACCCTTTAGTCAGTCCATGACCACGTCTGAGCATAAATCTTCTGAATGGTCGAAAAAAATGCATATTAACGTGATAAATTCCCCTAAATCATAATATTATTACTAAAACTATATTTATGTGTCATAATCAAACCACTTTAACGCAGTAAATCACGAATTCATCACGGCTTTTTTTGGTCCCACATGCCGTTGTGACGGGTGGGACACCGTTTGTAATCTCAATATTTCGTTAAATATTTACTTGCGCAATGTTCCATGTAGCCAAAACCATTACACATAGCATAATTGTTACTTTTGCCAAACCGGAAGACAAAAGATGCTATATTTTTAGCTCAGGATAAAAAAGACTATGTTTTGCTGTGACGGGTGGGACACCCAATAAGCATTTTGTTGATGCTTTATAACTTCTCAACAAAATTACTCTCATATAATAACTTGCCGCTGTTTTAAACGCCTTGAATTGTATTTGTCTTAAGTCGAATCGCCTTTTACAGTAATACATTAGAAGGCAAAGAAAAGTATTACAAACATGAAGAAAAAATACCTTACCACAGGCAATCGCGCTACAGCTGTGTTCAAGATCAATCAAAACTACGAAAATCGCAAAAACATTTAAAAAATTGGTCTATTCCTATTGAATCAATTCATTGGCTTTGCTGTAATGACATATTCAAGTACAAATTATGTAATTTATTATTTTGACCTGGGGTGTCATCTTCGCTGGAATGACCCTAAACCAGCTGAAACGTCGGGAAAATAACTAAATTCACGTGAGAAATACTTGTTTACAGTTATATTTCGATGTGGACTGACCTCAGAAGATTTTTTTCCAATTAGTTTCGAAAAAATTTAAAACCACTTTTTTTCGTTTTTATAACTTTTGTTAGTGTTTCTATCCAGGTGCATAATTAATATGCTTGTCTAAGCAGGTGTGTGTGTTTTATTTGCGAGATTTATGTCGTAGACTTGAAATAATCGCGCGTAATTGTTACTTGTCCCACCCGTCACAAACTGTATGAGGCATTATTTCGATAATTTTCAAATAAAATAATGGTTATTTAATTTAAAATGGGACCTTATCGTTCTAGCTACAACATATGAGAAAGCTGCTTAACAAAATGTTGATGGTTTGTCTTAATTTGGGAAGCAAAGCCATCCACTTAGATAGGTGGGTGTCATGGGTGTCCCACCCGTCACACTTAGTAAATGTCAATTTACTGAGTCAACTGTGTAATTCAGGACTACATTTATATGTTTTCATATAAAGCTATTATCTGGTTATGTTATGACATTATTTTGAAACTGATAGCATTGGTAGTTTTTGAGAAATTACTTGAAGTTTGAGCAAAAAGGAGTTAGAATGTCCCACCCGTCACAATGGAATGACCCACAAGTCAAATACAAATTATTACAAATTATTTTCAAATAAGAAATAAGATGTTATTCATCATCATCAGCCTATATTAGTCCACTGCTGGACATAGGCCTCCCCTAAATGAGCGCAATAGCGATCTGTCTTCTTGACACATCCAGCATCTGCCTGCGGTCTTTCGCAGGTAGTCATGCCACCAGGCCGGAGGTCGTCCTACACTACGTTTACCTTATTCACGGTTCATACATTTTCTTAAAATAAAACAGATGAACTGCCACTTGCTCGTCTCCCACGCACCCAAACAATATCGAAATCTGATATGCCGGCAACCAGTTCGATTCCCAAGCTCGGTCAGTAGCTCGACGCGCTTACTGCGCAAGGCCCCAACTCTGATGAAAATTTACGATAATTCGAATCGACATCTTGTCTGACGAGTTGGTTTGACTTTGGAATAAAAGCACTTTAGAAATAATTTATGATAGAGCAAGGTATGATGAGGTAAGGTTTGCCTTTGTAGTGGGATAAGATAGTCCAATAAAAAGAGAGCAAATATCTGTCCAATTATCTATAACAGTTTTTATGACTAACGAGTTCGTATGATTTTGGAATGAAAGTATGTTACATTAGAAATATTTTATTTTTTATGTTTTAATAAAGCAAGGTTTGCCCTTGCAGGGATGCCTTTTAATGGGATAGGCCGATAAAAAAAGAGTGAAGTAGAGCAAACAATCATGATAATGTCCAATTATCTAATAACCTTTACTATGACTGACGAGTTTGCTTGACTTTGGAATAAAAGTACTTTAGAAATAATTTATAATAGAGCAAGGTATGTTAAGGTAAGGTTTGCCCTGTAGTGGGATGAGGCTATTGCTGTGGGATAGGCCGATAAAAAGAGAGCGAGCTAGAGCAAATAAATGTCCAATTATCTAAAAAGGTTTACTATGACTAACGAGTTTGTTTGATTTTGGAATAAAAGTACTTTAGAAATAATTTATGATAGAGCAAGGTATGTTAAGGTAAGGTTTGTCCTGTGTATGATACCTACTGGCTTCTAAAAAGAGAGCTAGGTAGAGTAAATATCTCTATCAATTATCTAACAACGTTTATGAAGTATTATAGATTACTCTAATAACGCGAATACCTGTATTCTATATTCTGTGACGTCACGCAAATGTTCTATCGGAAGACCAGCGTTGGTTTTATTTAATACAATCAACTCATGCTGAGACATTGACCATTTTGTGACCCTAGAAAACCTTTTATTTTCTATGTTATTTTTTTAATCGTACGTATATCTGAGTTACAAATAAACGTTTCTCATATTGTATTCTATTATAATAAGCAAGTTACGTTAAGATTCGTCGGTAAAATATAGTTAAGTGATCATTATTTTGACAGTCGATATATAAATTCTTTCTGGTAATCAGGCCCTGACACCTGATGGGCTTCTAAACATGAAGGTTAATGAACCATCTTCCGGGAACATAAATGTTGAACTTTGTGATGGAAATTGACTGTGTGACTGTAAACGTGATTGATGGCTATTGAATCATTGTTTCCGTCGTAAGATAGTCTGATAGTGTTTGCATTGAAAAATCATCTAGGTATTGCAAGCCTTATGTACCTACATTCTCAAATTGATAAACGGAACGGAACCCTGAAATTGCCAAACTTAAGGCAAAAGGTAACAGAAATTGAAAATGAAATATACAATTTCTTTTCACTTTAGATTAGAAGCATTATTTACAGGATAATAAAATATTTTTGGTTTTCGGTTCATCGGTTGCCGGGAAAAGCGGATCTTAAATTCTCGCTGACTAAACTCAGCCTAAAACTACCACTATTAGTACAAGTATCCTATGATTCGATTCAGAACAAAATGTATATGAACCAAAGTCCTGCGTTCTTATCAGCGCGATCTAGCGCTTGGTCAATTTTAGCAGCGACATCTAGTGGTTGGTTAATGAGTTTATCATGTTTTACGCGCTATACTACCTATTACTAAAAAGTATTTAAAGCTAAATTTATGAATAGCCAGTAGTAGTAGTAGCTCAAAATATAACATACATATTGTGACGATAGATCCCCTTGAATTTAAATTAATTTTGTTGTATACAAGGTCAGTCGTTAGTAGATATTTTGTAATCATTTTATAACATGACCCGCTTCGTACTGATCAGCACATTAACGCCTCCATAGATTCTAGAAAATCCCATGAATTACTGAAAACAAGTTAAAAAGAGTCCCTAGATAGAGTCCAATCATAAAACTGGAACGATTGCATATCTCAGCGCGAAACAGGAACTGCCTGGCATTACAAACACAATCTGAATAAGGAAGATGCCCTATAATTGCACAGACCTAGTTACGCGTGAGCCGCTCACCTGCTTTTTATCAACGGCGGATCTGACGAGGAGCGTTTTCATTTTCATTTACGATACGAGTTTGTGGTGTTTGGTTGCCTATGACGTCCGTTATTACAACTGAAATATAAATGATCGCCCTAAATGCACGCTTCTCGGATTGCACTTATAACCTTTCTAAGAGAAGCAAATTTATGTCCTCTGAAAACAAAGTTTTCCCCGTACAATAAGTATCTAGGTACTTTTTTTTACTGAAACTGAAGATAGAGAGAGAAATCTACCTACCTCTAAATTTAATTCAAATAGAATAATAAAAGTCTAAAACATTATTAACATTTTGAATCAAGATGACAGAAGATGTTTAATATTCAGGAAGGTACCTACTTATTTACATCTTGAAACAAGAGCATCTTTATTTAACCGCTATCGAAAATAGGAGGGGGAGGTTTTATGTTAAGCTGCATAAATGATTTTTTATGTAAGTTCGTTCACCAATTTTTCCGTCACTTATGGACCAGTTTTGTTGATTCTTTCAACAAAAGTGATTCGGTTGAGTATAGAAAATATACCCCTTATAGTTCTTTAAAATTATATTCCCGAGGAATTTCTATTCAATAATGTACTGAATGTTTATTTAGGGCTATGAAGTAAAGCCTTTTTCTGTCCTTCTATATATTCAGCAAAACTTAAAAACCCGTTTAAAAAATAAAGAAATTCTAAGTCGGTTTAAAGTTTATTTTCAAATCAATCACTTTTTATAGTTATTATATCTGTGCTAAGTAAATCTGAAGCTGAAAATTATCTCTTCGACAAGACTTCTCTACTCTAGACTATAAAATACATGGAAACGCACCATACAAAGGTTCTGTAACGATTGAGCATAAAAATATGTTGATTGCATTAAAATTGTACGTTGTTAATAAAAGATTCACATGCCATTATTACATTGCAGGTGTTGGAAAGTTAACCACTAGGTACCTACATTGTAATAACTTAATAGCAAGTTTCGTTTTAAAGAAATGCTAATTAAATAATTTAGATCAATGTTTAACACGCAAAATCTCTACCCAGAAGAACAAGAATTAAGAGGCCTGCAGATGATGATTTGACCATACAAACGTACTACCAAAATGATTTGTGATTCGAGCATATTTCCACCATATCATTGTTGTTTTTTGTGTTCTAATAGTATATATCTAGGTCCCTGGTTGTTTTTTTTCTTAATAATACAGACCTGTATTGAAATGTAAGTAAAAATATGCAAAATGCTATTTTGCATGTTCGAAAATGACATGTTTTGTCCTATTTGTTTTGTATTAAAACATCATAATCTTACGTTTTGTTTGATAAGAAATATAGCTTTTATTGTCTTGTAACAGAGCAACAACACTATTTGAAAAATACAAAATGTTAAAGTCATCATTTTTGGTATTACGGAACATAATGATTTACGAATTGAAATTGCGAGCAACTGTCGCCGGATCCATAAGGTAACCTTATTTGTGTCGTCACTCACGTTTACCAATAGGTATCTAAAGTTAAGATTCAATAATCATCAGTTAACAATTAGAGACATTTCATACATTCGTTCCTCCCAATATAAAACAGCACAGACACATTACAAAATTTCGAAATGATTCACGGTTGAAAACTCTGATTGACGCAACCTTGTTTGCATTCTCCCCATAACTCTTAATTGCTTTTAAATTCTCTTTTGTGAAGTTACCTACTACTAATATCCCATAGTTGGATTAACTACAGTAATTTGATACAAACTCAATGACCTTCCAAAATAATGTTCACTTTCAGCATAAAAACAAATCGATCGGTGTCTATAGGTAGTGTTATGAAAATGTGTTTATATACAAGGATAAGAAAAAAAAAGAGAATTACAATCAATTAATAGAAACAAATCAGCACTAGTATTCACAATTGAAACAATTTAGCTAACTGTAGACTGTTGCAAACAATCTACACGTAGAAATTAATAAATCCCAAAAATTACTACTACTACTATAATAAATAAAAACCTTAGAATCTACACGTAGTTCAACTATTCCATATCAATACCGGCCACCGGAAGCGTCTAGTTGCGTTGCCGCCCTGTATGGCAATCCTGATGCGCTGCGCCTGCGCTAGATACTCGCCAGTTCTCATCTGTGTGTTATAAATGTAGGGTCAAGAGCGAGCGATATTATTTTGACATTATTTGACATTAGATCGATGATGACTCGAATATGTTACCAAGTTTTGTAGTTTTTAGGAAATCTTTACTCAATAAAGTGGTTCAGAATTATCTAACAGAGATCATTCAATCTAACAGGGGATCATTAAAATTACTAAGATGACACGAACACTTAGCAGTAGATTTTGCATTTTCTAAATAATAAATATTCATGACAAATGTTTCTGTAATCCATTACGAAAATTCAGGGACAGAAAACCCATCAGAAAGTGTTGAAAATTGTTCAATTTGACTTGTTCAAGATGCCAACGGCTCCATGACGACTAACGAAGTATATACCTAGTTACCTACGAAAGGAGATCAGCGCACGCCAAAATGAGAGAAAGCCTCCATACTCCGTTACACACATGAATTTACAAAAATTAGCGCTTGGAAAAAATATGGGACACGTTTTTGGGTTTTAAATTAATTTACCTCTAAAATCATCAAGTAGTTGTTACCTAACGATCTAAACCTGTTCGATTTTTGCAATCTTACAGCTATGTTTTTTACATTTTATAACAATCTTGTTGATTTGCGGGAACATAGTTTAAAAATGATTGTTTTTATGGAAAACTCAGGTGTATTTCAGAGGTAATTTTTTTTTAATGTCAGATTCAGTAGCTTTCCTCAAATTAGGTACATTATGTGTGTTACGCTTGTTGCCGTTTGAAAGTTTTATAGTTGACTACTGGTAACTTTATCATGATGTAAGCGTAATTTCTGGTTCTGTACTGTCAATATAATTGCGACAAACTAGTTCTTGCCCCTACCGTACGGTCCTTAGGAGGGACATGCCGCTAGCTTGCTCAAATCCTAGTTGTTTTATGCTATTTCTTGTAGAGTGCCTTATTTACTTTGCGTGGTAATGCATGGTAAGAAATATAAAATAATTTGCATTAGTTGTGATCAAATAAATGATTAGCTAAGCTACCTCTTAAGATGCAATGCACCCTAACCAAATTTTTAAGACCTCTCACATTGTATTAGGAGTCGCAAAATAAATACTTCAAGGTACTTAAGAGAAGAAACTCATCTTTAGACCATATGTTTTAGAATGGTTTTCCTCGGGTAGGTACAATCTTTATTTAAAAAAATCTTTGTCAACATGAAATGAGTCTTTTGGTGCTTCAGTGATCATTATCTGAGAAAGAACAATACCTACCATTGTGACGAGTAATGTATATATTAAATAACAGTACATAAGTACTATAGTGTGCTATAACATGTTACATGAATGCTTTATCAATTTGAATTCAATATTCCAACAGACCCTGTGTTAATCACCGATGTTTATAAACTCTATCATCTTTTGATTGGATCAAGCTATCTTCTCAAGACATAAGATTTTCAACAGCTATTGCACGCAATTTGGGAGAAATAAAATTGCATTTAATCCCTCATATTGAAATGATACTTCATAATGGCGATAAGCAATAAGGCCGCTCTTTATACTTCCTCCTATTCTTAGCATTTCAGTCTGTATTGTTTCATGTCTTTGTGTGGTATAGGATTCTATCTAAGGCGTAGATTATCACTAGCTACAGTCATTTTGATCAACATCGCTATTTTCTAAACGATATACATTGAATGCATACGAAATAAGGTCTTAATCTAGATATAAGTTCATTATGTTTTATCATGTTAATGATGGCATGCAAAATTTTAAATCCTACATAAATATATATTGAAAACATTGAAATACGAGCTTGACAATTTTTTTTTACCTATCAAACAAGATAATTTGGTTTTTTTACAGTGGTCACACTAAGCGAGTAAAAGTTATTTAACCATATAAATAATAATAATAAAAATCATTTATTGCCTGAATAATTTAATAGCTAAATGTAATATGTAAACCTGCATGCATATGTATACGATATAATAAAAAGTATCGAAACTTATACATTACTAGCTAAGTATAACTTTTTTTCAGGCAATAGGGATAAGCTCAGCAAAATGCCGACACGCTTATCAAGCATGTACGGCGCTGGTTTTCAGTTTACCATTTATGTAACTTTGATTTTAGTCTATTGATGGGTAGCTCCTTGAATTCATCAGGTCATCTCTAGGTAAGGTCTCTAGCTGTTTCCATTATAAACGCGCCCTTAGACGACTCTTACGACATCCACATGCTGAGTTGGAGGGGTTGATTCACACATTCGTCGCGACCGCAACACCAGTTTCCCTTACCTTCCATATTTTTATATTGTCATGACTTATATTATTATTATTATATTATTATTCTGGCAGCATAAGGTCAGTCCCCGATTTTACGTGGCCACTAGCACTATACTAGTCATTGGCCTTCGCACCCGTTGCGGTGTGTGATCCTTTAGTTTCTACAACCAGACTGTCATAAATGCCGGTGTACACTGAGGCATCAGCTTTCTAGCCAATCATACAGTTAGACTGAATTCAATACAATTTCAAGGTAAGGCTGAAATTTTAGCTTGTTCAGAAGGCGTTCTGTAAGATGGATTAATTTTTTTATTTTTATTTTATTTATTTATTTAAACAAGATCATAACATTACAGATATCTCCAAATCGTTATGCCTAGATGTTATCAATATAAAATGATAAAGATAATGTAATAATTTATTTATATTTATAACTAAATGTTTTGAATGTGTATTGTATTTGATGTCACCTACATAAATGTAGCTAAAACCCAAAGACCTATAAACTGACCATTTTTACCAATCAAATTGTTATTCTGTTGATTTATTGATGACAGATTTAGGCCCGTATTATGAAAGCTTACTCAGACATAGAAACTATGCTTGAGTATCAGTTATGCCATAGAAAAGCGTTACTCAAACATAAGGCGATGACTGAACAAACACGGACCAAAGTCCCTCTAAAACATTTTTGTAGTAACTGCACTGTCTTACAATAGAAGCAAAAGTCTCTCTTTCTACTCCCTCTGTTTTCTGGTAGATCAAATATTTATAAGCGTGTTTTGTCCGTTTTATGAGTATTCAGTGTTTAGTGTTTACCTGGGTGAGGTACCTATCTCTTTATAAGCAAAATATAAAAGATAGACCTGCCCTGCCCGACATGAAAATTGAAAATGTTAACGATTTCACGATTATTGACTTGATCGGCAACTTTCTTCTATTGTTATTCACTGGAGTTCATTAAATCGCTTTCATTATCAAGGTATCAGCTGTTTAATGAATTAATTCGTAAAGGTGTGGCAGGTACATACTTAAGCTCATCACGTTGTGTTTTAGAAACCGAAACGTATTATCATAATGACTGTGTGAGAATGTGATTCCGTACCTACGAGCTACCTATGAGATACTGAGCGCTATTAAATAAATAATGCTGGACGATTCACACGGCATTATCAAGCCCCAAGCTAAGCAGAGCTTGTGTTATGGGTAGTAGACAACTGATATACATAATATAATCAAATACATAGATCGATATTATAAACATAGAAAACGACCCGGATTAGGAAGGACACATGGGGAGAGATTTGTGTGTGCGTCTGCGCGGTGCCTTCGCGGCAAGCTCGCTGCGCAATAGGGTATTTTAGTATATTATATGAGAAAAAAAAATATAATATATTGTTGAGAAAGCTTAGGTAAAAAGCAGTCGGAAAATGTTAGTTTTAGTTCATAAAATAAGAAAATGAATTTTAAAATTCAATTCAAAGTTTTCAGTTTTTTTAATCTGTGTGCACCATGAAATTGTAGGCACAATGTTATTATGTCATACCTACGGCTGTGTAGGCAAACTAAAAAGTATCAACTGTCATGCATGATCGACATCAGCGCATTTCGTCAAGTTACGCGCGCAACTTGAACATATACATACATAGAAATTAGAATTTTTATATGCATTTTAGGGCACTTATCGATTGAATAAAACATTTGTATTTTGTATATCATTAGCACTAGGTAAAGAATCTAATTGAGACACTTTTCAAAAATGGGTGTAATACCTGCCTCGCTTTTGAACTCGCTATTTGAGAGCGTTGCCTTGTGTATGAGTGGATTGTTGCCTTTAGGTACTACCGAAACAGAATGTCGACGACATCCAAAACACGCTACAACACGCATCCGCTCGAGGGCGCGAGGTCACTTTTAATTGTATTTTATGTAATTTTGTCATTGTTCCAAACTTTTGACTCGTGTGAATGAACCACACTATAATAATGGCTTTTTGACGTAATCGCATTTTTAATTCTATCACAACGTTTTTCGCAAATGCACACAATTTAAAGATAATGAAGTTTTATAATTTCCTTAGATATTAAAATTACGTTCTCACCATTATATTTGTTAGGGTATGTTAATGTTCTAGTAAAGTGCTCCAAAGTTATGTTATGTTAAGTTAGTTCATGTAACACAAAAAAAATTACTTAATAACAAATTTTGTTATTAAGTAATTTTTTTTGTGTTACATGAAGAAGAAAAGGTCACAATAACAAAGAGGTAAAGTACCTGCCTACATAACAGTAGGTAGAGTTCTACCTACTGTTTGAAACTTACATAAAGAAAACTATAAGAAACATATACAGTTGCATAACTTTGGAGCACTTTACTAGAACATTAACATACCCTAACAAATATAATGGTGAGTAAATGTGATAACTACATTTATTATTATCCACGTATCTCAAACTTCCCTTGCTTGGGGAAGGCAAGTTCAGGACGTGGATATGTGTGAATTGACATGAATTGGATTACGTTATAACCTTTTTTCTCTGTTATCTATCGAAAAAGCTTTGAAAAAAATACATAATAATCTATGGGATAAAAGGCAGAACCTCTTCGTTTCAAAAAAACACTATTTTTTTAATGAGAAATAATAGTGCAAAGTACCATCTGTTTTCTTAGTTAATACCGTTTGTCTCCCAAAGTAACATTATTTCATCTGTGCCTAAACTATCAATTACAAGATTTTTTTATTTTCATGACACCGTATTAAATAACAGAATATCTTTATTTTTGCAAATAAATGTCCTAATTAAAGTATTATTGTAAATTATCGTCGTGGGGGGAACCTGGATAAGATTGGCACAGGACCGTGTAAAGTGGCACAAGAGTTTGGAGGCCTATACCCAGCAGTGGGTGAAGTCAGGTTGTGGATGATGATGATGATGAATTAAAGTATAATCAGCAAAAACTAGATTTTTGCGCTTACGCCACTCTGCTCTGTCCTGTTCTTAGAAACGCGAAATCCTATGCCTATCCTTATCACAAAATGGCGTCATATATCACACCCTTAATAGCCCAGTGAAGAGCCCAAAATATCCTTCTTAGCCCTCCTCAGGCTAGAGGTAATACGCAAATAGCATTTTCCCATCGTAGAAAAGGTGTGCCGGTGAGAAGGATGGTCGTATGGTAGAAATCTCTGCCAGCGATAAGATCGGTAAGCCACCGGTCGCGCCACGCACCATGGTGTCTTGAGCTACCGAGCGAGAAACACCAAAACAAACTCCACCACCCGGTGGTGGAGTGAGTGAGACGCCAAATAGCTCTACACATATCAATGGTTGCACAGCAACAAATTTGGTTGATCAACCAAGCTGGATACCAGGTAAGGTACTGGTACGCAACTGGTGGCGCCACCATTGTGTCCTTATGAGATAGGGACTGAACGCACCCACAGTTTTTTTTTTAATATTAGTACAATACAATACAAAAATTATTTATTGTATACAAGAAAATAACATAACAAAGAGACATCACATAAGATAAGTACAATGGGCGGCCTTATCGCTTAGAATGAATCTCTTCCAGGCAACCTTGGGATGGAAAGAATTGTGTATTAGTACCTACATATTTATTTATAGTCAAAAGATTATAAAATTTCAAGAGAACAGGACAGTACTATAAGTCTGATCTGATATCGAACAGTGAAAGCATGATGGCCTAAAGAGGCTCTATCATTACCATCAATGTCTAGAAAGCCTAAGGCGGTGTCATCATCAGACAATGCGTTAGCTAAGGCTCGAGTTACACGCGCTACTTACCTGTCTATCTGTAGTTGACAGAATTGGTTAGGTATCTACTGATTCATCTTTTGATACTTTGTGAGTGAAATTAAAAAATTTGCAGACCAAAAGATTCCTTGGGGTATGTTTCGTCGGCAACGAAAGTTGCTTATATTTTCAAAACTCTAATAACTGTGGAATTAATAAGCATTGTTTAAATATTTAAACTAAAATGAAAAAACAACCCTGCATCATAATATTATTAAAGCGAACAAAAATTGAAAATTTCGCATTCGATTCCGATTAAGAAGTCTGAAAAATTGCAACTGTTAATAGACTTTCATTGCTGACTGTACCTACGAAAAGAGAACTTTCAGAGCGGGTAATTAAGTATCTGTTTTCATGGTGATATTATTATTTTAATAATAGATTGACGAAAATTAATAAAATATTATTTATTTATTTAATTCGGATTGCCATCAGCTTAACTTATTACAATAGAATTTAAAATTATACACAGAAAGTTAATAATAGGCATTCGTTAATAGAATCAAACTACGTAAGTGTGATCACAAAATGTTTTTTGTCGACAATTGCATACATAATAAAGTTCGTAATAAAGTTATATTTATTAAAATTTACAATAATAATACATAGATAAATTACATTAGATTAAGAGTATTAATTAAGAGTATAAATTACATCATGTGCAGTGCAAAAGAAGTTGAGAGTCACGCTTCGCCTTGCCCTGAGAACGCTGGTATTGAAAGGGTCAATGTTCAACATCCTGCTGCATTCATTGACAGTTCCACTTGCTCGCACTATAAAATGAATTTTGTCTTTAGTCCCAACATGTTGGACTTGTAGTAGGGCGTTGCGTCTGAGCTGCTAACACGGCACATTGAAGTCTTATTTGGAAGTTCTAGACGGTCAACATCATTGTTGTTAATCTTCAGAATGTAATTCAGATAATAAGATAATTCTCGTCTATTTTTGATTGGCAAGAAATGGAACCTCTTGAATAGTTCACCATAGGTGAAAGATTCGTAAGAGATTTTTACTCTAAAACACAGGTATCTTAGGAACCGCCTCTGAATACTTTTAATAAGATCAATGTACTTCTGGTAGGTAATTAATATGCATGATTGTTTGCAACAGTCTGCAGTAAGCTCAATTGTTTCAATTGTAAATACCACTAGTTTTAATTTAATTCTATTATTTGTTTGCAATTTTCTTTGTTAATAAAGTATGTACCTAGGTATATGCATATTGTTCTACGATGACCCAGTATTTTCATACAAAAGACTTCAACGAGCTCCATTGTGCTACGATACACGTAGCACTAACAAATCTTGTCTTCATACAACAATCACTTATCTAGCATTTAACTTTCAATATATACACCTTTCAAAACTGTCAATAAACAAACATTTCTTGCAGGTGGCGAGCACGATCAGGGTTAACTCGTGAGGTGACAACACTTTCACTGCCAGTTCAAACAGAAACAAAAGAATGCCGTAATCGCCTTAAACTTTAAATATATGTACATCGAAATATAACAAGTGAATACCACAAAAGACAATCTCGAATAAGTGCATGTTGACACAAGATACGCGCGGGAAAAATTTAACAAAGAACAATATAAAACTGACAGTCACAGAAGATTACATGCGGGAAAAAGTATTTCAAATAAAGAATAACATTCTGAGGAAATTATAGAAACCGTGCGAAGGAAAATGAACAGTTTTCCAAAGAGCGTTGGGTTGATAGTCAGGTGACTGAGAATGTCAACAAGAGTGCCAAAGGTCCGGTTAAAGCCGGGTCAATGGGTGGTGGGGTTCATTTTGATTGTGGTTAGCGGGGTGCTGGCGAATCGCCCGCCGCGGTTCCTGATCGATGGCCAGTCGGAGATTGTGGTCAGGCTGAAGGAAGGACCTGATACTCCTGTAGGTAAGTGATAATACAACTTCTACTTTCTACCTTACTTGTTAACATAGGTAGTTTTAATTTCTTTTTTTGTCACGCAAACAGTTATATTTTTTTTGCCAATATTTTTCATGAATTATTATTTTACTGATACAAGATGATGATGATGATTTACTGGTTACACAGTTCGTTAAAGTTGCAAGTACGACGAGAAACGAAATTAAACATAGCTCACGAAACACGAACACTGGTAGGGTACATATGGTTAGACACCACATAAGGGGACGAGTCAGCATTCCTACAGTTTCGCCCTTTTAGAAACATGCAACCCTACATAATTAAAACGTTATCTCAAAAGTAAAAACCCAAGTAGGTACTTCAAATAACAAATATCAGGCTAAAGGCTTCTTCGTCGCTTCTTTCCATCTACATACCGAAGCGACAGAAGTTAAAAATATTTCCGTATCATAATTTTATCTTTTTTAAGTGTACTTTTAGAAATCAATAGATGGCAGAGATCTTTCGCGGAAGAGTATAAAAGGTTTTTTGAAAACGCCTCTTTCCAAATGAGTCAGTTGTTATCAAGGAACTGTATGGTCGGTCGGTACTTCTATTTACAAAAAACATTATGTTTGCTAATGAGTTGGGATGGTTTTCAAATCTTAAAGTAGGTGGCGTGTTATTAAGTAGACCACAACCTAAACTAGCGTATTAAAACAACGAAAGCAACAGACGGACAGACGGGCGGAAATTACTCATGCAGCCGTAACGGAGGGGAAGGGTGTGTTACCAGGACAACTGCACACAAACAGGGGTCAGGTTAGGGAAGCCTTATTTGTACTCACCTGGCTGGTAGGTACCTGTTTACAAACAGTATGAGTCATCTATGTTTGTACTTTACTGTTGTGTCATCGATTTTTCCACACCATAGGTTCTGAGCATAGAGTTTATATAGTAGTATACAAACTCTATGGTTCTGAGAGTTCAAAAAGCTTAGAATGAGCTTAGAATAGACTAACTAATCTTTAAATTAACCACTCATTAATCACACTAATATTTTATTTGATTGATCACTACCGAAAAAACCGTCTTCATAAAAAAAATATATCAAAAGCAAGAAAAGTTACAACCCTATTGCTATAATGAAGCGTAGGTATTTATTTCATCAACTAGGCTTAGTTTCCATACTGTCCATATGTATACTGTGAGTATAGGCTGATGATGATGATCGTAGAAATAGATCTCTACTTACGTACCTACCTACAGTTTCTCTATTCATTATCTATGTACCTACCTAACTTAATCCTTTTAGCTTATCCGATTTCAATTGCTTTCGCTTTATGCCGGGTACAGACCAAGCGAGCGAGAGCGAGCGAATGCCAACGATTAGGATTTGCAAATCGGTACGTTCGTTCCATATTGCTTTAATGTAGCGACAGCCGCCGGAGTACGGCTGAAGACGAATGAAGGCCCTTGTTTGGACTCGCTTGCTTTCGCAATGACGTCCACACTGGTACTTTTGCGTTTGTTCGTTAGCCTTCGCTCGCTCTCGCTCGCTTGGTATGTACCCGGCATTAGAAGGCAAGCTTAACGATTACAGTAAATCTACCTACGTAGAGCTGATTGTGCCTCGAGCTGTGTCGTCAGTTAGCGTACTTAATTTTTAATATTAATTTTCTCTAAATTAACCAACCGTTATGTTTTCAGGTAGTCTAATTTACCGACTGCGGGGCGTTGACCCAGACGGTGATGCTCTGAAGTTCGGCGTAAGAGACCAGCTTGGTCTCAATATTTTAAGATTAGAAGCCATTTCATCCAACGAAGCTAATATATATTTAGTTAAGGAATTAGATAGAGAGGTAAGGGTGAAATAAAATATAACACTACTTGTTAACTTTTTAGCTTATTCTTTATAAATGCGTATCTCGCACTGGGGTAATTTTCTATGAAAATTTATTAATTTTCAAAAAAAAATCGTTTTTGGCAGGATTCGAACCCGCGCCTCACATTCAGTACAGGTGCGCTCTAACCGTCGACACGTGCTTTGTCGAAAATATCTGGAACCTCTTTACGACTCAAGCGTCGTTAGATCCACCTAAAGAAAAACCTTGAAAGATTATCCAAATCTGCTCAATGAAATCCCAAATCGATTTTTTTTGGAACATTATAAAATTTTTGTAGAAAACCACTAGTTATGTCTCCTAGGCTACAAAAGTTTCACACTAACCGTACTGTAACCTACTTTGGTACCTATTACTAGATAATCACACACTAAAATTAAAATTGAAACCAAAATTGGACTATCGAGTTAGGCACTCTACCACGGAATAATAAATCGAATCCCATCACCCTGGTTTCGACTAGCTATAACCACCTATTTTAATTTTTTAGGTCCGTGATGAATACTCTTTCGTTCTCACGCTCACTGATGGGCATCTGGGTGAAGGGAACTTCATAACCCAGAGTTTCTTGTTGTTAGTTGAAGATGTTAACGACAACGAACCTATTTTCAAGCCCTATCCATCTGCAATCACCGTGAAGGAGGATGCCTCACCGGGCATACTTGCGACTGTGGAGGCAACAGACCTCGACGAAGGGGCGTATGGACAAGTGTGTATTATTATGCATTATGAAAAAGTCTGTTAATTAAACGACTGGTTCCGTACCTATATATCAAACTCAGTGCCTTAATTTGCATACGTCCAAGATTCCGGGTAGCCGGTGCCGGATGTAGGTATACCGTATGGTTATGTAAGGTAAAAAAATAGGCTTTTTTTACGTTTCGGTACCTACCTACCGGCATAATTTGCATAGATATGAAACTACAATTTCCCGCCTATTACCCGGCGACCGGGACGTGTGAAAAAGCGACTGCTCTATCTTTGCTCGCCGAATTAGGTATATCTTTTTGAGAGTAGTCTCAACGAAGTTAAATAAAACCAGCCAAGTGCGAGTCAGACTCGCGCACGAAGGGTTCCTTACCAATATCTATAAAAACGGCAAAAGAAAAACATGTGTGTTATATGGAAGCCCCCTTAAATATTTATTTTATTTTGTTTTTTAATATTTGTTGTTAGAGCGGCAACAGAAATACATCATCTGTGAAAATTTCAACTGTCTAACTATCAAGTTTTTTTTAAATTTATATATGTTTCACAGTAAGTACCTAGGTACTTATTTTATCTAAATGTTAACTAACTTAAACCGTAATTTGGTTTACGTCTGTAAGCCTCTTAGTTTCTATGATATACCTTATTTAAATTTACTAGTATGTAGATACCTACTAAGTTAAGCAGGTAAATACAGTCGACTCGTGCATTGCAAATGTAACAACGTAGGCTAGGTAGCATCTGGGTGGGAGTCAAGCAGGCCACACCCTGCGAGTGCAAGCGGTGGTTCATGAGATACAGCCTAGTGACACGCAGACAGATGGACAGCGGATACTTAGTAATAGGGTCTCGTTTTACCCTTTGAGTACGAAACCCTAAAAATAAAGCTTTTGAAACTGTCAGTTTTAATTTTGTTGACCTGACAGTTAGAACTGACATGACAGTGACAGTTCACAAGCAAGCAAAATAAAAACAAACGCAACGATAGATTTTCATATAAGTTTCTAGAAAATCTCTTGAATAAAATGTTTTCAGGTTTTGTACCACCTGCAAGAAGTAGACGGAGATGTAGACAGCTTCTCCGTTCAAACAGTGAACGGAAAAGGCGTAATCCGCCTTACCAAAGGTCTAGATTACGAGCGCAAGTCTCTGTACCAGCTCCGAGTTTTAGCAGTAGACCGGGCAAACCAGGGGCGAGTGAACACAGGGACTGCTGCTATACTTGTGAAAGTTCAGGATGTGGAGGACCAGCCGCCGGAGTTTATTGTCGTCAGCCCTGTTACAAGGATCAGTGAGGATGCGCCTGTTGGCACTTCAGTTCTACAAGGTTTGTTAATATTTACTGTCGGTTCTGTTTGTTACTGGTTGTTATACAATAAATAGATATTAATTTTATCTGTAGCATCCCACTGCAAAGGCAAGGCCTCCCTATTCCCCTAACTATGGCAAAAAAAAGACATTTCATTTGAGGTAGGTAGGTATATTCTTCTGTGTTTTTCCTGAGCTTGACCGAGGCAGCTTGCATGATATCTAGATATATTCCAAATAAAAAGATCATTCTCTAATAACATAAAACAATCTCTTCACAGTCAGAGCTATTGACGGAGACCGAGGGATTAATAACCGCATCTCATACAGTATCATCTCTGGTGGAGAAGAGCATTTTGACATTAGCAGCAGCTCCGGTGTAGTGTACACCATCAACCAGCTGGACAGAGAGGACCCTAACAACAGCAATGGAGCTTATATCTTGGAAATATTGGTGAGGATAATATATTCTCCAAAAGACAGTGAACTGGTGCCAGAATCCATGTAGGTAATCTAGTTAGCTTGGTGGATTCCACTGATGGGCAAAGGAAGGAAGGCCCACCAAATTATTTCAATTTAAACAGACTGAAAATCAGACCTATTCCAATTAATATCTTTTTAGTCTCTTGCTAAGGTTCTCTACTAGAATCATGCATGTAAAATAATATAAACATACTTTTTCTCAAAGAGCACTGATGTGTCAATACCATATTTTATTCATCCATTGTCTTTATTTTTTTTTATCTCATACTTTTTCATGCCATTTCATTAAACAAAGGACACTGTTTCATTCAAAGTGTGATAAGATTCTGACCGTATACTACTGTTCCAGGCTACAGAAGAATCCCTCATGATAACCCCCTTGCCCAGTGCCACCACAGAAGTGACCATCATAGTCACTGATGTCAATGATGAGACTCCAAGGTTCAGGAGCTCTAGATACATAGGGGAGATATTGGAGAATGCCCAACAGAACACTCCTATTACATTCCTGCAGGATGCTATACCGGAGGTGTTTGATTATGATCAGGTAATTTTTATTTTGACTTGGCTAACATAGTGCAGGACACCCTCCGGCCAGGTAGAATGTAGACCTGCGAATGACTGCAGGCAGATGCTGATCATTAAGGGAGGACTATGTCTAGCAATGGACAAACGTAGGCTGATGATGTTGATCATTTATTTGTTCCATGGCTTGGATTCTAATGAACTCACATCTTCGAAGGTCTTGCACATTTTATAATTGGGTTACATGCATGAATATTGTGATTGGTATTTTTTAAAGTAGGTTTGTTTGTATTTTATGATCTACAGAACTATAATTCTGGTCCAATTATAATATTTTATACAAATAAATAATTTTCAGTTTAAAATAAAAAAACTGACTAATATCTTTTAGATAGCAACATTTATCTCAGTTACATGTCACCATAGGTTCATTTTATCCAGGTTCAATGTGAGAAAAGTCTTGGATTTAATTCAAGTTTATTATGAACTTGTGCCTTTGCAAACCTAGCTGCTCTAGTCATTGGCATTTGATCAGAATTTGTGTCATAACTGTTTTTATTTTGACTGCTTTCAGGGCAAAAATGGAACATTTGAGCTTTTCTTGAGGGGAGATAACGGTATATTCGACGTGACGCCGTTCAAAGGAATAAATGAAGCATCTTTCCTAATCCGAGTCAATGACCCTTCTTTTCTGGATTATGAGAAAGTTACTGTCATGAATTTCAGTCTAGTCGCCAAAGAAATTGTTGCCAAAGATCCTAAATTGAGGTAAGTGGGCCTCATTAACACTGGGTGCCTTCGACGCATGCGGCGATTCTTGGATTGTGTCTTAGCGACGCGCCTGCCCCTCTGTGTTGCAGCGTTGAAGCTTTGGCATTTAGGTGTTAAAGATGACCCTTATGACTTCAGTGCTATCTATAACTGAAGTGGCAGTGAGCCGGCTATATCTCGCGAAGAACCAACAACCGCTGGGGTAAACGTAATCTGAGTGGAGACTGCGACTCGGCAAACGTAGTGTAGGACGTCCTCCGGTCAGGTTGGATGATGATCTGCGAAAGACTGCAGGCAGATGCTGAATGTGGCAAGCTGAAGACAGAACGTTATGGCGCTCATTAGGGGAGGCATATATCCAGCTGTAGGCTAATATAAGCCGATGATGATTATTTTTACCGCAGTAAAAAATTGGATAGCAAAGCATTTCCTATTTATTTCCTTCCAGTGTAGTCCCAATAATGGTCCACATAAAGGATGAAAACGATAACTTCCCGGAGTTCACGGAGTCTACATACACAGTGTCGATACCCGAGAACTGTGGGGTCGGCACCACTGTGGCTTGGGTGCAGGCTTTGGATCAAGATTCCGATAACTACGGGACTCGGGGTATTCGATACACTAATCTAGGAGGGAGTATTGCTAATCTGTGAGTAGAATTTGTCATCCTTTCTAGTCTAGAGATTGTAATACAAAAATAAAAACCACAAAATATTGGCATCTGTAGTCACAGCATAGAAAAGTTTAGCACCGGGTCTGCCCTGTTAAAAAGCATATAACTCGGAAACCATTGGAGATAGACCCATAAATATTGTTGTTGTTTTTCTGGGTCTTCATGAACCCCTACCCCTTTGTCTCTGAACGTGTCTTCCGTTTTGGCCCAGTACACATATGGATACTGTGGTTTTGGCTTGACGTTGAGTTTCGGGACACCTTGTATGTACATGTGGGTGTCGTATTAGAGGCTACTAAGGGACACACACCGGGAGCGGGCAGCAGCACCTCTTGCAGAATAGATCTACCACCGAACTGCGATCCCCAACCCACATATCCAGCATGAGGATTATGGGCCCCAAGAGATAAAAGCCAATAAGGCGATTTTCAGGGGGAGGCTTGCGTCAGCAGTGGACCATTATAGGCTGCTAAGGAAGTGTCACTATAGACTCTGCTGGGAACACAATATGTAAGGAGAGAGAATCATACGCTTATGTCGCATTTTTTTTTCCATTTGTTTTTTTTTGTAAGTAGAGATGATTTACTTAGGTACTCAAATAAAAAAGATTCCCACACTAGGCTGGGCCTGTATCGCGGGAACCAATACGATTAACAGGTATATCTACAGAGTAAAATAGTGATATAACAATCATCATTTCGTTTCAGCCTTAACCTAAACCCAATATCAGGCGTAATAACCGTCAAGCAAGCCGGCGGAGATTTCTTCGACAGAGAGCTCATAACCCGCCACTATCTGACTGTAGAAGCTAGAGACGATCTCGGCAAGGGAAATAGAAACACTGCTCAGCTGATTATAAATATTGAAGATGTTAATGACAATGCACCGATGTTTCTAGCTAATAAATATGAAGCGAGGTTGCTGGAGAACGAAAAGCAATTTGAGAATCCGCTGGTTTTAGAGGCTAGGGATATTGATTTAAATGGTAAGTTTGTAATCTCCATAACCTTACTAACTCTATTTCGCCACTACTACATATACAGGGTTATTGGTAAATTAGTGACAATACGTGAACTGCCTGGTCCTGCCCATCATCACAAACACGTTCGTGAAGGCACCAAGACTAAATTCTAAAAAAACATCTTTGTCTGGAACCCAACGAGTTACTTAAGACCGGTCTTTCACTCTCATATCTTCTGTTAATTCAGGTCAGAGCTGCTTTTAAGTTGAATTGCGGGGGGTACCCATTAATAATACCAAAATTAAGACCTGGCGTCTTCACAAACGTGGTTGTGATGATGGGCTGAACCTGCAGTTCATGTATTGTCACTAATTTACCAATAACCCTGTATAATCTTGTTCAGTCATCGGTCTATGTTTGAGTAAAGCTTTTCTATGGTAAAAACGACACTCAAGCATAGATATAATGACTGAGCAAGTTTTCATAATACCTTAGAATAACACACGTTGTAAGGTGATAGCTCTGTCTTTAGACTACTATTTCGCAACACAACCCAACGAATTCAATTCCGATGCGCTGACCCATCGTCGGTCAGTGACATACTAAAAGTCGTGGACAATCACTTGGGGTATAGATACCCCTAATTCTCGCCGCGAACTTCAGTCCGCTCCCGACAGCTCTCCGCGTGCGACGACGCCAGGTTATGAAAATAAAATGTGTTATTATAATTAACTATGTTAAGTTGTCTTATGTTGTACATCACTAAATTAACCTTGTGTCGTGACGTCAAAGTACCTACGCAAAATGTTACACTCTCGGTTTCCAATACAAATCGATTACCTCTTAGCTTCTATCTCGATATATTTCTGTGGATCTAACTCATGTCTTTTCACAGGTACAAAAAATAGTCACATAGAATATTCGATAGTGGTTGGAGAGTACAAAAACAACTTCACAATAGATCCGAACTTGGGAATCATCACACCTAAAGGAGGCTTGGACTTTGAGCAAATACCCGGAGACAACAGCAATATCAGATCTATTCACTTGACTGTGAGTAAAATTTTAATTTAAACTTTTGTCGTGTCGTGCATGGCTCAAGCAAAGATCCATCGAATGTATATAATAAAGGTGATTTCAACGGCAACCATACATACCCTGCTAATCGAAAGACAAAAATATGATTATTTTGAAAAAACCAAATGCAAATTTCTTATCTCTGTTTTTTTAAGTTTTTCGGGATTAGTTCTTACCCCTTGGGAATTAACCTTGGGACCAACTCGGAATCATTCTGTCTATACATAGCAAAATAATTTTTTCAATCGGTCTATCATTGACAGAGAAATCAACGAACATACATAAAAAATATTATGGGACCACCTCGTAATCATTCTCTGTCTATACATAGTGGTTTTTTTTTTTAAATCGGTCTGTAATTGACAGAGAAATCAACGAACATACATAAAAAATATACTTACAATTTTACATAGAACTACTATTTAAAATTTTTAAAGTCCGTTAAAATAATATTGCACTTTTTTCTTTGCTGTAATGTAATGGAACCCTTGTTGCCACAAAAGGGTGCGAAGCGGAGAAAATGTAAAACTGTCAAAATCTTAATCACGACATGCATATAAGATTCTATTGGTTGTCATTACCGATTCTGATCCAAACGTTTGCGAATGTGGGTAAGTGAGGCTCGAAGATCGTTCCTCCTAACGTCGTTTCCCCAACACTGGACGCCGTGACTCATCAAAGATGCAGATTCTCCTAAAGAAAGACCAAAAGTCCAAAACGATTACAAAATTCGCAATAAATTGATAAAATTCTTCTCCTTCCTTTTCCGTGCTGAAGCAGGCTTAGATTTATAATTACTTTTATGTTGTTTCAAATTCCACGAAAATTTAATAATGTTCCAAAAAAAATTCTATGACTTCGACGGGACTTGAACCCGCAACCGTCCCTCAGTACGGGATGCGCCACGAGGTCAAGTGACGTAGGAGTCGAACAACTTTTTTCGTAGAAAATTGCCCCATGCGAGCTACACACTGTATTAGCAAAAAAACCTTGTTTTAAATTGTAAAAAGTGTGTAGGTCTGATTACTCAAATGGATCTGTTTTCTTTATTATTTCAGGTGAAAGCCCGAGACTTCGGCATTCCACCGTTATCATCAACCGTGCCCGTTACAATCTACGTGCAAGACGTGAACGATCACGCGCCGATGTTCCAACAGATGCTGTACAAGAGATCTATACCAGAGGATTTACCGGGCGGTACTAGTGTTCTTGAGGTGAGTAAAGTTGGCAATGACAGTGTTGTTCATAACGCCAATGAAAGCTAACCATTAGGTAAAAAGTAGGTACTTTTGTGGTTCAAATATTACACAGAAATAATAGGGCACTTACATACAAATAATCAGTACAACACTGACAGCAAAAAACCCTTAGTATAACAGTAGTGAGGTTGCTAATGCGCTTTGAATCATAAAATTGGCTAATAGCCCTATGTTTTATTGAATGTAAGTACCTCTTTTAAAAGGCGTGAAAATCGCCGTGGCTCATATGTATAGTGATATAGGGAAAGTATAGTTAACGCGTTATCTATTTTTTATTGATTCCTATTATTCGATGTGGTTAAATAACAAAATAATAGATAACAATAAAAATTAATCGTAGCTCGGTTTAGATTTTACCCGAAATTTATTTATTTTAACAGGTAAAGGCCCGAGATGCCGACGGTTCATCGCCCAACAATCGTGTCGTATACCGCATACAGCGCGGGGCGAGCGATAAGTTCGTGATCGACTCGCGATCCGGCGTCGTGTCGGTTGCAAATGGATCCACCTTAGACCCTGATAAAACTACACCGAAGATCAACAGATATACGCTTACTGTGGTATGTATTTTGTATCATTTCTATCGAGTGTGGTAATGCTGATCATCATCAGCCTATGTTATTCCATTGCTGGACATAGGCCTCCCCCAATAAACGCCATAGCGCCCTGTCTTCAGCTGAAAGCATCCAGCATCTACCTACAGTCTTTCGCAGGTCGTCATCCCACCTGGCCGGAGGGCGTCCTACACTACGTTTACCGAGTGATCTCCACTCAATAACACGTTTACCCCATCGATTGTCGGTTCTTCGCGAGATATGGCCGGCCCACTGCCACTTCAGCTTGCTAATTCCTTGAGCTATGTCGATAACTTTGGTTCCCTGTCGGATGTATTCGTTACGAATCCTATTCTTCAGAGAAACTCCGAGCATAGCTCTTTCCATAGCTCGTTTAGCGACCTTGAGCTGGTGAACCAGTCCTATCGTATATAATGCTGGCGTTACTAGCAGAAAATGGCGTTCTCTTCTTTCTCCACTATTTTATTGTCGCATGACTTGAAGTTCTTCTCTTATATTTTCTGTAGCTACTAAGCTAGTTTGGCGCAAAATTATACTTTCCTGCCAATATCCATTGCTTATTTTATCTGAGAACATTTCATAAGGGCTTAGTAATAAAAAAAAATTTCGCTCTGTACAATACTTTTTTGAATGTTAAAATGCTAATGTTTTGAACCAGAATTCAAAAGATTATCCAGTCAAATAGATACTCGGTTACGACATCTAATTTGATATCATCACAAAATCATGTATTTCTTTGCAGATAGCTCTAGACGGCGGTATAGGCGACCAACAACTAAGCGCTGCGGTTCTAGTAAACATAACCATCGTTGATGTAAACAACAAACCGCCGGTGCTCCTCGAACCGGGTGTTATTAGCGTCAAGGAAAATACGCAGGTAATGCTACATTTCTAGCTTATTCCACGGCTTTTCCCGAAAAAACGTAAAGCTACGTCCTTCCTCGGGATACAATCTAGCTCCTTGCTAATTTTCATTAAGATCGGTTCAGCCTTGTAAACGTGGAAAGGTTATAAACACATTTCCACTTATATAACACTAGCTGTTCCCCGTGGTTTCTACCGCGCTAAATTCGAATTTCACATCTGTAGGGAGATTATTCCCGTAAATCTCACATGTCTATTTGATGTTTTACCAGGACAAAAAGTAGCCTATGTTACTCTCCATCCTTTCAACTAACTCTATGCCAAAAATCAAGTCGATTGGTTGCTTGACAAACAAACAAACACATTTTCGCATTTATAATATTAGTTAGGATTAGGAATTAGTTGGGATGTCTGTATCTGTATCTATGCCCAATTTTATTACGAGAAGACTTACTGGAGAAGATTTGCTTTTCTAAGGTGCATTCAATCTATTTATTTATCTTCCTATGCGTCAGGGGTCTCCCATTAGACCTGCGTGCATGCATACTCAAGCGAAAGTGTATTGCTTCAAACAAATCCAAGCAATGCTCTCTGATTGGCTTACTGTAATTACATTCTTGTATTATATTTTTGTCAGGTTGGCACCCAAATCTTCAAAGCGCAAGCGCACGATCCCGACGACCAACCAGTACTTCGCTACAGCATCGACCAATCAGGCAGCTCGGCTAAAGACGAGGATGGCATACCGATACAGATAGCGGAGTTTGATTATATGTCGCTGTGGGATTTGAATCCCGTTGATGGGGCTTTGAAGGTTATTAGGTAAGTTAGAGTTTCTAGGGTAGCGTCATCAACAACCGGTACTTCGCTACAACATAGACCAGACAGGCAGCTCGGCTAAAGACGAGGATGGCATACCGATATAGATAGCGGAGTTTTATTATATGTTGCTGTGGGATTTAAGTCCTGTTAATGGGGCTTTGAAGGTGAATTTATTACACACTCTATTGCGTGTCGATAGTACAAAAGATAGCTCAGTTACTTATTAGCTTCTGACCGAGGTCTTTGCATTTTTCCTGGATAAAAATACCAAAGTCATTCCTCCTAAAAATGGCAAATTTCATCAATATTCCACACAATATAGTAACGGTTTGACGCGTATAAAGTTATTCTGATTTCAAAAATTAACAGATAACTTGTGTGATATAAAAAGACTAAAAAAAAATTAGAATAAAAAAATATATTTGGACTGGTACAAAAAAAGTACAAAATATTAGAATTTTTCCTGAAATAAAAATTACTTATTATGTACCTAACTTATTTGAAACCTACAAATTGAGATAGGCAGCGCTTGCGTTTTGACTTTTTGGGCGCTATTTTGACTCTCCTTTACCTAGTACTTCATAATTTTAGTTCGGGTAACTTCCGTATGGCGCCACCTGACGATTACGTCGAGCGAGTCGCTCGCAAAGTTTCCTCAGTTTAGGTCTCTATCACCATGCAGCCCTTACTTAGGTTTCAAATAAGTTAGGTACATAATAAGTAATTTTTATTTCAGGAAAAATTCTAATATTATGTAGCCTGTAACTTATTTGAAACCTACAAATTGAGACCTGTTTATTTTCGCATGGTGGCGACTAGGTTTAAAAAATATAAGCCAACTGTGATTTCAAGATATAATTTATTTCCAACAAAGGTAATTATATAACATAAAGTGAAAATACATAAATCTTAGTGTATTTACAATCAACCTTATGAAGATAATGTAACAAAATTACAGATTAATCCAAATCAAGTTTATTTACAGATACTCATTTGTTACAAAGGTGAAAAGTTATTAGCAAGACACGGTAGATTTGCTGAGATATATGGTTTTATAGGACGTTTGTAAAAACGAATAAGTGTGTTGGAAGATGTCCAGTTTCCACGAGCCAAAATATCTTCAAGAGACATTTCATTAACCCAATTCAAAGATGCCACCGCTGATCTTATCGAACCGGGTGAGTCTTGAATTCCAGCATCAACCAAGACTGTTTTAACCCAACCAGCGATGATTGTTCGACTTGCAGGTTTGGATTTTCCTCTTGTTGAGACGAATAGACTGTTAATATTTCCACCCTCCACACGTCTTTGTTCAGACATTTGTATCAGTTTTTTAATCCAAAAAACAGGGTCAATTTTCCAGTTCTCTCCAGATAAAAGTACCCAACCGGACTGTTTGTGATTAATTGTGTCTGTTTTTGACCCAAACAATGGCCAAAATGTTATAGAACCATCTTCGATAATACATTTATCCTCTTCTACAGATAACAACGTCAGGTCGTGGACCCTTCTTCCTGAGGCAAGCAGGAGCAATGTGGCACATCGTCGAGCAGCTTCAAACATACTATCTAGATTGGGTTCCGACTGTAGCAGCCACTCTACAACAACCTGCGGATTCCATACTGGTGGCTTGATTTTATCTTTAGATGTAGATTTATTTGCTAATCCTCTCAATGTTTGTCGTACTAATATGTTAGAGCTTAGTTTTTCCTCTGATTCTGGTTTACAAAATGATGATACAACAGATTTATGTACCTGTATTGTTTTGTAGCTTAAGCCTTCTACTGTATGTAAATGAATAAGATATTTCGCGAGGCCTTGGCCTCCTGGAGTTTTGTTATTTATCCCATTTTCCTTACACCATTTTAACCAGCGGGTCCAGGCAGGTTTATAGGTTTTCAGTGTACTAGGTCTCCAGCTTGATTCAATGATACTTATTTCTGAAGGTGTCCAGTTACCTAAGAGATCATCCCACCCCGACATTTCCATGCCTCTAATACAAGCTTGTTTACCTGCGCAGGAGGTAGGTTCGTTCTCGTGTCTATCAGTACCGATTCCAGGTTCTTGATGGTGAACGGAGGGGCTATTGCCCGTTTCTTTAGATCTGTCCTCCAAAACACGTTCTTCCATCTCGGACAAATTACTATGTATGTTCCCTTGGCTTCGTTCAGAAATGATAGGACTTTGTACATTAGACACGGAGGAGGGAATATCCATGCCAATTTGTGATCCCAAACCTGGCTGAAAACGTCGTGTGATATAGCTTGTTGATCTTTTAAATTTAGAGCTACGTATCGTGCTACTACATGGGCTTTTCTGGATGCCATGAGGTCCACCTGAGGAGTCCCCCACTTCTCGAAGATCAGCTGGCAAGCCTGAGGTAACAGGTGCCATTCCGCTAGGGCCTTGTACCTGGAAAGACTGTCGGCTATACCATTGAGTGTACCTGGAAGGTAGCTGGTTATTAGATTGATGTTGTGTTGTTCTAAAAGATGATAAATCATTCTTGTCAGTTGCATCAGACCAACGGATTTCGTGCCGCCTTGTCTGCGTAAAAATGCTAGGGCGGTTCGATTGTCGCTTTGAACAAGGATGGTCCTGTTGCTGCAATCTATAGCTACATTTCTGTGGGTAAGCACTTTGTAAAAAGCCAGTAACTCTTTTAGATTCGAATGGCAATGAAGCTCTTCTGGCAACCACGGGCCTTGGATGTGTTTGCCGTTGACGTACGCTCCCCAACCGCTCGCCGAGGCGTCTGTGATTATATGGTAGGATACTGCAGCTGACCAAATTTCGCTTGTTGTGAATGTGTTCTGTAGCCACCATTTGATGTCTTCTTTGGCAGCAGGGGTCAGTGGAACTGCCACGCCCATTTTCAGCGCCTGGTTTAGGCAAGACTGAATATTGCGGTATCTTAGGATCCCGTGGTTTATTACAAAGCTGGAAAACTGCAGAGTTCCCATAATCTTTTGAAGATCTATAAGTGATAGATTCTTTAACCCTTGAGTGCGAAGAAGTAGGTTTCTTAGTGAGGTTACCTTCTTTGTTGGAAGACTTTTTCGATTTAGCCGGGTGTTCCAATGAATTCCGAGGAACTCCATTTCTTGATAGGGTATGCTGGATGACTTTTTCTTGTTTATTACCCATCCGAGCTTGGTCATAAGGTCGATGGCCTGTTTCATATGTTGTCGAAGAACTTGGGGACAATGATTCACCAGGAGGAAGTCGTCCAAGTACACTATGACCCTTATACCTTTTTCTCTGAGCTTCTGTGCTATCCAATTGGACAAGGTCGCAAACGTTCTTGGCGCGCTTGCAAGCCCGAATGCTAGGCAGGTCATCTGGTACGTTGTACCGTTGAAAACGAACCTCAGAAATCGACGGTGCGATTTCGCGATCGGTATATGAAAATAGGCCTGATGTAGATCGATTTTCATCATAAAGTCTCCGGCTTGCAGGAAGTGAGGAACTTTCTGCATATTTATCAGCCGAAATTTCTTTGGTTGCAGATAAAGATTTAAGGCTTTGAGGTTTAAAACCGGTCTTTGTGTACCGTCTGACTTTTTTACAGGAAACATGGTTGAGATGAATCCAGGGTTTGGAGGAGCCACTTCGATCACCGAATCTTCCAACATCTGCCGTATCTCCGCGCTTAACTCTAGTGACGACAGCATTTGGGCTTGCTTTTTGTAAACAAGTCTTAAAGGTGGTTTTTCTAGAAAGGGTATTCGGTAACCCTGTATTATTTTTAAAATGTGGGCTGGAGCCCTCATGGTTAGCCAGACATGATGGTGATGGCGCAATTGACCGGCTTTGAAAGTCACAGCATAGTCATTGTTTTCGTTGATTGTCTCGGTAGTTATCTCGTGGTCGTTGATGAGATTTGTTTTTCGCATTGGAATACGGTCGTTTTCCAGCGAGTGACTTGCCTTTACCAGAAGCGGAAGCTTGCTGGTTTCGATTTGGGGGGTTATACCCTCGAAAGGACACCGCGGGGTCGTTTGACCGCCTTGGTGCGGCCTGGTTGCCCTCGGCAGGCACGTACGGCCGGTTGCGTGTGACCTGGTTACCCTCGGCAGGTAAGAATGGTCTTCGAAACACTTTAGAGCCTCCTCCTAGTTTGCCCACGGCATCACTGAATTCTTTTGCCTGGAAGACATATTCGCAGCTAGGAGGGATTTTTCTTAAAATCGCTTTGTTGTATTTGTCTTTGACCGCAGACAGGACGTTCTCTCTTCTGTGCTCTATTATATTAGCACGCCTTCCGCAGACCATCTGTAACAAATCTTTGGACACCGACATGTATGGACACGTATTAGAAAACAGCTCGTGAACTTTGTTTGCCAACGAAGCCCTTGTCAACTGTGTGTCGCTGTCGGCGCTCCAGGCTAGCAAATCTTTTAGTGCCGTCTGCAAAGATTCTTTTTGTGCGATAAGCATATTAGTCATAGCTCCGAAACTTTGATCAAGTGACCTAGATTGGCAGAACTTGGTTTCGAAAGCCATAAGCTCATCATTTATTGCCAGATTAGTAAACGCCGGCGAAGAAATATATTTCTTTTGAACATCCGTATAACGGACGCTATTCCATTCTGAACTATCAAAATGTTGAATTTTACGCAGGTATTTGAGCTTCGATTCAGCAGTACGCTTAACAGCTTCAGAAGTAATCGTACAATCGTCCCATTCGAAATCTGGTTCATCCGGTTTGATCAGACATGAGGCTACTGAATCATCATCTTTTAAATTTTCAAGTAGGCCGTCATCGTCGGCCGTGGATTTTTGCACATCATGGTAATTTCTAGTCAATAGATATTTAAGCTCACTGACCTGTTTTTGGAGAAAATCCAACCTCTGATCAGCCACGTCATCCCTCGTACAAGTACGTTTTGGTGTCGGTAGCACACTGGTATCTTCATCGTCACCGTCATCGTCGCTGCTACTGTAAACTCGTCGCGGTCGCTTGTAGTTGATCTTTCTCCTCACACCACTCGTTCCTGGAACCGGAGAGTCACTTCCCCGTGCTTCGTTATTACTCATATTTTTCTACTAAAAGAATAAGCACAAAGATTAATATTTATTAAAAACTCTACTGCAAAATAAATTCTAAGAATTTACTTACAGATTTGACTTGAGTTGCACTTACTATATTACTTTAGGAATAAATTCAAAATATATTTCGAACGACTACGTCGTTTTTTGCACCCAACCAGTCGCAACGAAAGTCAAACGCCAACTGAGGAAACTTTGCGAGCGACTCGCTCGACGTAATCGTCAGGTGGCGCCATACGGAAGTTACCCGAACTAAAATTATGAAGTACTAGGTAAAGGAGAGTCAAAATAGCGCCCAAAAAGTCAAAACGCAAGCGCTGCCTATCTCAATTTGTAGGTTTCAAATAAGTTACAGGCTACATAATAAACGGAAAACAAAACCAGTATAAGAACGCTGTATGTTTGTTGAAAGAAGGAAGATCTTAGATAAACTAGGCCCATATTGTGAAGGCTGTTCAGTCATCGATCTATGCTTGAGTAACGATTTTCAATCATATAAACGTCACTCAAGCATAGACTTAATTAGACTTTGAAGGTACACAAAGTATAACACCATTTTTTTTTGGATTTTGATTAAGTATGTTTAGTAGTTTCAGTTTAGTTTTAACAATACACTATTTCCCCACTAAATTTTCTTACCAACTTCTAACAGAATTCTCCTCATTTCCAGACTTATAGACCGAGAAAAGGTGGAAACGATCAAGCTCCTTATAACAGTCGAAGACATGGCAGCAATCGACGGCGGTCCCACCCAAACCGCGTCCGCCATATTAACCATTACCATACAAGATGAGAACGACAACAACCCGGTGTTCCGTCGGAGTTTCTACACGGCTGCTATCGCGGAGAACTCTAAAAACGGAGTGGGGATTGTCAATGTGGTGGCGGATGATGCTGATAGGAATCGGAGTATGACGTATTATTTAGAAGGTTAGTGTTTTCATTCAAGTTTTAAATGCTTCACCCAAAAACACCCTTGCTGCCAAAAAATCGACCCTTTATAGGCTGATATTTCATAATTTCAAATATCTGTCGCAGGTCAAGCAGAACTAATATCCATGGTCCACATGAACAGCGCAACTGGCGAAGTTGTGGTGGCCAACAAGATAGACCACGAAGTACATCCGTGGATGAACCTCACAGTAAAAGCGGTGGACAGTGGTGTACCTCCGAGATATAGCTTTGCTGATCTCTTTATACAGGCAAGTGTTAAATATTATACACTAGCCAAAGTCGATGTGCAATATTTGTAAACAAATCGATCAAACCTAAAGTTCACTCTGTTATTGTCGCGTGCTTTTTCATGTGCAAGTTACATTACCTGTGGATTCGAGATCCTTTTTTCAATAAATATTGCTAACAATTATATCTGAAAGCCGATGCCAAGCAAGTGAATTTATGTTTTGTTACGTGGTTTATTTACAAATATTCCACATCAAGTTAAGCTAGTGTATAGGGATGAAGGGATTTTCAGGGATGTGATGGAATTTTCGGGAATCGCACCAGTAGTTCCGGAGATCTGTAAACATAGCTGTCAAATATTTATAATTTTAATTACATGATAAGATTGTTAAGTAAAGGCTCTTTGAATGGAATTATTTCTTATTAAATCCTAGGTTCTGGATGAAAACGACAACAACCCGATATTCGAGTCATCAGCCTACGAGTACAAAGTGAAAGAGGACGTGGAGCCAGGCACAGAGGTGGCTATGATCGTAGCCACGGACGCGGACTCGGGGGAATATGGCAAGATCACTTATCTACTCGATCGTAGTTCTACACAGGTGGGTTTTACAAAATTAAAATAAAAAAAAGTCAAAAGTCAATAACTTTATTTCTTTAGGCTTACAAAAAAGCACTTAGACAAGTTAAATTTTATACATAAACAGCTTTATAAATAGCAGCTTTATAATATCAAGAAACAAAATGTTATTGATTTTCTTCGCTTAAATTTTTTGTCCACTAGTGGTATATAAATACAAACAACTACCTAAATAAGGTTGGACAAATAATAGACTCGGGTGTTACTTTGCGGAAATCAATTGCAAAATATAAGGATGAAAATATTTAGTAAATTCCGCGTAAAACCTTCTCCGATAGAATCTAACTAAATGTAGTCCACGTTGTAGAAGATAAAACGACACCAACTACAAAATGAAAAAATCTATTAATGAGTTTCGTCTCTCCACGAGACATCATCAGGACACCACAATACTCGACCTTAACACTGAGAGCGCCAAGCAAGCAGTAACGGCAGTCCCACCAGAGATGTTGCCACTTCGAGCTCCAAGTCTAGGCGCGCGGAGTATATCGAATAATCAGCTTTTTAGGGTTCCGTACCCTAAGGGTAAAAACGGGACCCTATTACTAAGACTTCGCTGTCCGTCTGTCCGTCTGTCACCAGTATCTCATGAACCGTGATAGTGAGGCAGTTGAAATTTTCACAGATGATGCATTTCTGCTATCCTAAATCCCTATCCTAAAAAAACAATAAAATAAATATTTAAGGGTGCTCCCATACACCAAACGTGATTTTTTTTACCGTTTTTATAGATAATGGTACGGAACCCTTCGTACGCGAGTCCGAATCGCACGCACCCGTCCGCCGTACCGCCCGACCGCACGTATCGAAGGCACCCTATTTATAGGTCTGACTGAACATCATGATGATTTCCAATTAACTATTTTCAGGGTAAATTCGTAATAAACCCAGACACAGGAGCGCTGACTGTGTCCGATTGGCTGGACCGCGAGACTAAACCTGCCTACACGTTGGTGGTAGAAGCCTGGGATAACTACCACTTATCGCATCGTGGGAGTGATAGTCGGAATGCTCATAAACAGATCTCGTAAGTTATTATGGTAAATCTCGGGCGCTCCCGGCTCGTGCGTGGCGAGCGATAGCGCGCAGTGCTCGGAGAGACGCGGAACGCGCGCGCCTAGAACCGCACTCACCCTGAAGAAGTCCCTCGTTAAGGGATGAAACGTTGGTGTTCTTCCAACACAAATAAGGTCCGTAGTTAACCCGCTTACATCCGTAATGAGATCTCGTAAGTGTTTTTGAAATCATAGAACTATGAAACTGTTAAAGTCCAGTAGGCTTTGCATGATCACCGTTTCGATCACCGCATCAGGTTGTCTGTCAATTGATGCAGAGCGAGACAGCAGAACGGAGATTTATTTATTTTATTTTCAGAGTTTAAACTTACAGCTATAGGTCTTAAAAATAGTTATTTACATAATACATGCCGGTAAATACCAGCGCATGTCTGCTGAGGGCCAATTAAAAAGGTTCTATATACATAGATAAATAACAAATGACGTAACCATTTGCGTCTCAGAATACCATAACTGGCGAAGAATATTATAAGTGCCATGCAAAAACTGAAAATAAAAAAAATCAATAAGCCGACATGACCGCACTTAAAGTGGTCCCGAGTCCGCCCTTTTTATTTCTATTGTAAAGAAAGGGATGGCAACATTTTAAGTTTTGTCAAGTTGGTGTAGTTTTGTCAAGATCCAAATGGCACCAATGTCATACTAATTGCTTTGGAAATTAACGTCCAAGGAAACGCTTTAAGGTGGGTGCGAACCTCTATACCCCCATACAAACGTACTTTCCGATTCATTTGGAAACTACGTCCACGGTTTTAATGAATTTTTGCATACATAATCGGACAAAAACCAGCTATGTTTGCATCGTTTGTTTTTCAAAAAACAAAACCATAGAGTCAATCAATAGATGAGAGCGAAAGTAATAAAATCGCTTGAAAATTAATTGAAAAGAATTTTCGCTCATTTAATAATAGTTATGTATTTTGAAAAACTGACACGATAACATAGCATTTCTTATCCGATGTATGCAAAATTTCATTGTAATAAAGGGTGTAGTTTTCAAATGAATCGAAAACTACGTTTCCGTGAGTTTAGAGGCTCGCGCCCACCTTAACTGTAAGCCATCTTGATTACAGAATCCACCTAGAGGACGTTAACGACAATCCACCAATACTAAACCTACCAGAAGACTGCACAACCATAACGGAGTTCCACAACCATCGTGAAGCAATCGTGGCGGTTTCAGCAACTGACGCAGATGACAATAACTCGCCCAATGGAAGGGTGCAGTTCCATTTGATTGATGGGAAAGGACATGGTAATATACACTTTATTGTCAAGGAATTAGGTCTATAATCATTCACCAGAACGCTGCAGAACCATCACAGTGTTCTACAACAGTACAGAAGTCTCAATCAGTATGAGAATTTAAAATGTGACGTGAAGATGCAATAAAGTGGAAACATGTAGTGTGTAGTTAGTCGCCATATTACAAGACTTTTAACAATATTTTATCAGTAGCGTTTGCGGCAAATTTACCATTTTTTTCTAATCCAATTATTTTTAATTACCGCAGCTGTTAACTTGAAATTTGAAATAATAATACATTTTGTGCGCCATTACTCATTTAAAGAAAAAAAGGAAAAAATGAAAATTTTCAGTGCCAATTTTATAAGAGACCTAGGGGCAAATGTTTTTAAGTTTCAAATTGCCAGACTGGGAATCTGCTCAAATAAAAAACTTACTTCAATACAAATTTCTTCCTCAGATCTATTCCGGTTCGAGCAAGTAGGCGGTGATGCGAACACAGGCCGTCTCTTCGCTCGCCAATCCCTAAAGGACCGCTTTGGAAACTACACACTAACCGTAGAAGCGAGAGATCTAGGCACGCCGTCAAATGCCGTGAGAGGGATGTTAAGACTCTGTGTCGCTGATTATAATGATCACGCGCCTGTGTTTGTGCATCCGAGGCAGAATGAAACCATTAAAATTCCTGAGGTAAGCCCAAATAAATAGCTATTGGTGCCATGTGGCGGTTACGCTTTTAGTTAATAGACCTTTTAAACTCCATTTTTGCACTTGCGCCGTTCCAAACACGCATGCTCTGTCCGGCTCCTAAGAAACGCGAAATCCTATGCCTATCCTATTCACAAAATGGTGCGCATTGCGCCCTCTTAATTCAAATATCTAACCTTATTTCGGTTGGGTACCTTTCACGTTTACGTCATGTCACCGAGTGCGACAAAGAAAGCAGGCCGCACTCCCTCTTACAGCGTTTCGAGCAAACCACTTTTTTCAAAGCCATGCTATCCCAGTGCGAGGCACAAAGTACCTAAGCCGCAAACCTTCAAAGCTCGACGAGCGAAGCAACCGGCACTCCCCCTCTGTGACAGCGTCCTGAGCGAAGCGAGCCGCTATATTCAACGCCATGCCATCCCAATGCGGCGAGCAAAGTGAGCTGCAAATAGCGGGAGAAGTGTGCCGCGCTGTCTGCTTCTCTTTTGCACTCGCAAGACGCTTCACGTTCGTCACTGCGGCTGCGTGTTTGATACACAGCCTACTAGATTATTTTAACTTTCTATTCGTTTCAGAATGCAACAATAGGCACCGTAGTAGTAACCGTGAGAGCTATAGACGCAGACATCGGTGCGAACGGCGCAGTGAGATTCCGTCTGCGAGACTCCCAACATTTCTCGATCCACGCTGCGACTGGAGCTTTGCACACTCTCCACAGTCTGGATAGAGACAAACAGACAACTTACAGAGTAAGTAGAATAAGTATTAAATTATCTACTGAACGGAAAGAAAATAGTATGATCGTCGCACCTACATATAACGTTAACTTGGGAAGTGATCATAGTTGCGTCAACAGGAGCCGTTTATTTGTAAAATATTAATAAAACATCTATTACAAAAGACCATTCCGTTAAAATATAGTATATCTACGGAACCATAGAGTCACTCTATGGCCTGTATTATGAAAGGCTTCTCATTCATCGATCTTTACTTGAGTAACGATTTTCTATGGTATGACTAAGCAAGCTTTCATTATACGGGCCTATGACTCGTAATCCTGTCTCCTGTCTCCCATCATCAAAGCATAGAAAAGGAAACCATACAAACATTGTGTTCCATTATTTTAAATTGAACTAGATTGTATCTTAGCTACAAATAAAGATCATTTTCTTATAACTTATATGATCTGAAAATAGATTATAGCTTAACTGGTTTAGAATTAAGTAAATATTTTATGAATTTGTTTCAGCTCCGCATAGAAGCATACGACCTCGGCCTACCAACGCCCCTAAGCTCATTCCTAGACCTCACAATCTACGTACAAAACGTAGACAACTACCGGCCTCGCTTCCCCACCAAACAACTACATTTGAACATCACTGAGAATGTCCCAGGGTATGAGGTGTACTTGCCGAGCGTGATAGAGAGAGATGAGATCGATAGGGGAGATGAGCCAATGTTGCCGGTTTGTTATTATATCGTGGAGGGGAATGACGGGACGTTTGAGCTACATACCAGTACCCATAAGTAAGTTATTTATTAAAAAGCTTGCGAACACGCGGGCAGCACTTAGTAGTTTAATATGTTTTGGCTCTGTCTCGCTTTTCCAAACAACTAGGTACGTTAGAACATCACTAAGAATGTCCCAGGTATACTTGACAAGCGTGATAGAAAGGGATGATAGGATAGGTCGATAGGGGAGATGAGCCGAAGTTGCCGGTTTGTTATTATATCAGGAGGGGAATGATGGGACGTTTGAACTGCGTACTCGTAAGTAGAGAGATAGATAGAGAGACGTCAAAACTAATGATTTGGTCTTAATGAAATTTTGCATTGAGGTACCTAGGTAGAACTTAACTTGGAATAACATCAGCACTTTTGAAGGTACTTTTTAACCATAGCAAACCCGTGCTATGTCGCGGGCACATGGTACCATGCTATAGCTTTAACCTAAACAGGAAATTTGTAGTTCTTAAAATATTAATATCTTATTTGTGGTCTCGTTGCTCGTTTGGGTAATATATATGGACGACAAAAATCTAACTCAAAGCCAGCGTTTTTATGTGTACTTCTATAATTTAAAAATACCTGACTATTTTCAGATTAACAACAAGAAAACTTCTAGACCGCGAGTCGAAATCCAACTACACCCTCACAGTACTAGCAACCGAAGACTGCAGCTCCGTGCCAAAGTATCAAGATGATTCCGACGCAGTATCCGCTCTCAAAGTACACGTCAAAGTAACAGATGTCAACGATAACGCCCCGAAGTTTGTCAGTACAATATTCACGGGAGGTATTACTACCGAGGCAGACTTTGGTATTGATTTCATGCAGGTCAAGGTAAGGAAATAAATAATTCAATAGACAGCGTACACAGAGATCGACAGAAGGACAATAGAGTATATGCATGCATGTGATTCTAACAAAATCTGATTATTTTTATTGGTTTTCTCTATTGATTTATGTAGAAACATATCTGCAATAATTATATATTTTTGTATTTTTTGATGTTTTTACTGTGAAATTTAATCATTGATTTTAAGACTTAATCGTAAAATTTCTAAACGTGACGTCACCGTTCACCATATTGTAACCCGAAACTGAGTGCAGTATCATTTTACGTTTTTTGCTGATAACTTTAAAAAAATGGAGGATTTTTTTTTGGTAATGTAACATAAATAATCGATTAAAAAAAAAAGAACTGCATGTTGGAGTCGGAAAACACACGACAGCCTCCAGTTCACTGCATAGGTACCTTGCCGACTGATTCCAATGTAATCCTGGTCCCGTATACTCCCACGTTATGAAAGTAGCTTATACAGCTATTTCTTAAACAGCTGAACATATCTATCCAAAACGACTTGGTGTGCGCTTTTATTTATCAAATAATTACAAACTTAATTAATGTTAGGTATCATGGCGCCTTTGTCCAACTGTAGTTTTTTTTCTTTACCCTACGTAACAGAGTAGTGGTTAGTATAAAATTTTAAAGTTATTTGCTTATTTGAGAGTAATATTCATGTTATATAAATATCAATTCGTGTATAGCTACTTTCTTACTGCTTTTGATAGTAAGAATGACGTGGATGGATCCTGTGTTTAGACTGTGTTACCTGGCCTTTTCTGAGTATTCGATTCATAAATGATTTATTTGTATGCGGCCTTCAAAACAAGGGTTATTAATATTCTATAGCTTGAGTATTGATTTGTTACCACCGGTGAAGGCGACTTGAGTATATTTGTGGCCTCTCTAATAAAGTGGGGTTTGGAATGTTTGGATTTATCAGGTTGGATCATATATCTATCGCAGCCGCCGGATCGGGAAATTAGCCCGTTTGTAGAATGGCTCGAGCGATTATAAAACGAATGCAGATTTTTTTGGGGAAACCTTATAAATTTCACTCGACTAGATAGCTCTCTATTTCGTGAGGTTCGCTGTCCATCCCGTTTATGGGCTGTTTGCAGAAAGCATTACCAGTGCGGGGCGGTGGGCCGATACATTTTGGAACCAGGCTTTGCTCTGTGGACTTGTGAAGAATGACTTTATATTTAATTCTGACTTTACAGGACATTCAATTGTGACAAAAACACCTTTGGACTCACGAGCAATTTACTATCTGAACCTGTTAATTAGTATCTATGTAAACGTACACTTACCACTAAGTATTAGATATTGGTTCTGCTGTCAAACATTTATGTACCTACCTTTTTATGTCCGTGCCGTTCTTGGTCATGTATCTGTATCTATCTATTTTATCATTATCATCAGGCCATCGACGCAGACGAAGGCGATAACGCAAGAATAACCTACTACCGACTAGGAGATGTGAAAGAAACTCTAACAGAAGGATTGGAGAACCTCGCCGTCGCACCGTTCCTTGTGAACTCTGAGACCGGAGCTGTGACCTTGAACTTTGACCCTCAGAAGGGAATGAAGGGCTATTTTGATTTCAAGGTACGCCTATCCTCCTGCTGATGATTTCCTAGCCGTATTTCTGCCACGGCGGCCAGTCTCAACGGAGACTAGCAATATACGGAGGACATTTAGGCCCGTTCTATGGTTTTGTTATATATTTTAGTGCTTACCTGGTATCTTTAAGAAATTAAATAAGTTAAAAAAAAATCGATCTCGGCGGGTCTTGAACCCGCGCCTTTTAATTTAGAATAGAGCAACGGCAACACCTCTCGTTAAACGAACTAAATGTAACTTTAGTTTTTGAACAGGTTTTGATAAACTTCAATGTTTCACCTATAGGTGGAGATAACGGCGCTAGAGTCCGTAAGAAGTCACAGAAATTTTCGACTCTGCGTGTATTGATTTCGTGGCTTAGTTGGTTAGATAGAGCACACCCGTAGGTACGCGGTGGGGCACGGGGTCAAGTCCCGTCGGAATCGTTTTTTTTTTCATTTATTATTAAGGCCCGTTTTTTGAAAGCTTGCTCAGTCATTGATCTATACTTGAGTTATGAATGTTATGATTTTCTTTTTATTTATTTTAATTTGGGTGTGTTAAAACAAAGTTCACAGTGGTCTTACTAGTAAGTTTGATAGGAAGAAAATTCCCAGTATTTCAACTGGTAAGACTACTGAGAATGATGGGATTAATTTTATTAAACTAACTAAAATTCGATTCTACAACAGGTTCTGGCAAACGACACCGGCGGTTTACACGACGAGGCGCATGTATTTATTTACCTCCTGCGAGAGGATCAGAGGGTTCGCTTCGTGCTGCGATCGCATCCTTCAGAGATCAGAGATAGAATACACGTGTTCAGAGAACGGCTGGCGAGAGTCACGGACTCTGTTGTCAATGTTGATGATTTGAGAGTAAGTTAAATATACAGGGTGAATTTATTTTTAGTAAGAAGAGACGGGGCAGTGAGGAGAGAGATGTACCTTAACCGACGATCAAGTCTCCTAAGGGAAGAGGCATGTTCAGAAATGAATGTACACACATCAACATTGTCTAGGGATATTTCATTTTGAAATGATTTGCTTACAAAATATTTGCTTTTTAGAAAAAGTTTATATATGGAATTAAACCTCTTTTGTTCCCTTTTCAAAATTTTGGAAAAAAAAAAAAAGAACACAATAAACAAAAGATAGTATGGGGACTCCGATTTAATTAAAACAACGTTAATTTTGCCTAAGATTTTTTAACTTTTATTTAATTATCAATAAGTGCTATCTAAGTAATTTTAATTTTAACGGATCTTGTGATATTCGTCATGTCATGGAACGTCGACATTTAAGCAGAAAAGAAATGATAAGAGCGATAGGCATGTTACAAGCCGGTGCTATCCAACGCGTGGTTGCCAATACCCTAAACACCAATCAAAACGTAATTTCTCGATTGTGGTCACGTTATCGTATTACTGGGGATGTAAGAGAGTGCCACACTGGAAAAAAACGAGTAACCACCCCTAAACAGGATCGTTTTCTCCAAAATTCCGCCAGGAGGGAACCCAATCTCACAGCAAAGCAGTTAGTGCAAAGGCTTCAGTCAGACCATCAGCTGTCAGTCAGCGACCAAACCGTCAGAAGAAGGCCACATGAAGTCGATCTTCATTCTCGTAGGCCACTTCGTGTGCCAGCTCTACGACGAGGCAATCGCGGAAGGCGACTTCTTTGGGCTCAAGAACATTTGATATGGAACAATGGCCAATTGACAATGGTTCTCTTTACTGATGAGTCTCGGTTTGGATTCCACTCCGATTCACGAAGAACACGTGTTTGGAGAGTTCCAGGCATAGAAAGTCGCCTCCAGCAGCCACAAGAGGTCCATTCGTACCGAGGTGGGACAATCATGGTTTGGTTGGGAATTCGTATTGGCGCGCGAACCGAGCTCATTTGGATAAGAGGCAGCATGACTGTACTAAAATACCGGAACGAGGTCGTAGAACCTGTGATCATCCCTCATAGAGTTCAAATTGGCCAGGAATTTCCGCTGATGCATGATAATGCCCCTCCACACACGGCGCGTTTAGTGTCAGCTGCCCTTCAGGAACAAGATGTTGCGGTTTTGGACTGGCCTGCACAGTCACCCGACTTAAACCCAATTGAAAACGCTTGGGACATGTTGCAGCTAAGGGCTTTCAGCAATTTGCCGTCAAATTTGACCACAGAAGACCAACTTTATTGTCATTTAAAAAGAACATGGAATCGCATACCCCAGCGAGACTTTGACACCCTAATTTTGAGTATAAATAATCGGTGCAGATGTGTTATCAACGTCAGGGGAGGCAACACCAATTATTAAATTGTAAAAAGGTAATTTTATAAAGTCATGGCAACGTAAAAATTGTTTTAACACAATTTACCGAACCTTGTAAATTTTTAGAATTTTCGAGATTTTGTTTCTTCTTAAATTTTTATAAAAATAATATCAAACAGTTGTTTTATTATTATTATTAATATACAACACAAAATAAAGATTCTGGCCATACCTAGTTTTCTAAAGAAATTATTTTCAGTTTTTGTAAAAATCAACAAAATGTTGAATATCCCTAGACAATGTTGATGTGTGTATGTCTGATTAGAGTAATCTGATGAGAGATAGATGATGAAAAAGGGGGAAGGAAGATAAACTAATAAAATAATATTTCAGGTGCACGAAAACAAGGATGGGTCAGTAGACAACACGAAGACGGATCTGTACCTTCACCTCGTAAATGGCGATGACCATTCCGTGTTGGAAGTCGAACAAGTGTTAAAGATTGTTGATAAGAATATTGAACAGTTGGATGATCTTTTCAAGGTGGGTTTATGTCTTCAATATAGGGCTGAATGTTTACGGTTGCGTGCTAAGCAAGCAAAGTGGAAAATTAACCGAGGGAATAGTTTAGTCCCGGGCAAGACTTCCTATTGAATGAAGTCTTCACCATCCCATGGGTATAATGGTAGTGTAATAATATTGTTTCTCCCTTTTATTTTCGAACGAAAAAAAGAGAGCAACAATTCTAGGTTTTGGTGACCACATTTACATAACATAGGTACTCATAACATACTTACGTTTTGTCACACAATAATACGCTATTATCGAAACGGGGAACATTTTTATATGAGAATACTACTAATACTACGACGACCTCTGTGGCGCGGTGGGCGAAGGTCTGCCTGCGACGCAGGAGGTTGCGGGTTCGATTCCCGCCTCGGGACAAATGTGTGTACGATCTGCAGACATTAGTTCAGTGTTCTGGTCGTTTTCTATGTATAATAAAAAATATCTATCTGTGTATTGTATTATGTATATCAGTTGTCTGGTACACATAACACAAGCTCTGCTTAGCTTGGGGCTAGATAATGCTGTGTGAATTGTCCAGTAGTATTTATTTATTCAATACTAGCTACCTAGAGCTACTAGAAATATTGCTCGAATTTAATATTTATTCAGCGATGCAACGCGAAACGGAATTGTGGGAGACTATTTACTCGATGGATCGACAGCATCGTAGCGTCGTATGTCCAGCTGTGGACGTGTATGGGCTGATATGACGATGATAATATTTATTAACTAATTTATTTTTCTCAGGACTTCAACGTTCTCGACACGCAACCAGCGGAATACCAGCCGCTGACCGCCGAAACGATGTCCACCAACCAAACGGTCTTCTGGCTCATTTGGACCTCTCTATTCCTTGGCGTACTTCTGGTCTTGTCTATCATGACATGTCTGTCGCAGCGTGCCGACTACGCGAGGAGACTGAAAGCGGCTACTACTACTGCTTATTGTAAGTGATCATAATCGAAACGAGATTACCTACAGAAGTTATGGTGTTCATTGAAAATGAAACGTATACACTAGCCAAACTCGATTTAGTATGTTTGTAAACAGCCCATACCTAACATAAATTTAACCTTGATGCTGCGCCTTTTATACGCAATTTACATAATTTTATCGACTTGAGAGCTTACAATTATATCTGAAACTCAACACAAAGCAAGTGAGTTTTAGTTATTTGTTTCGTGGTTTGTTTACTAACTTTCTACATCGAGTTTGGCAGGTGTATAAGTGCCTACATATATTCGGAACATATCAACAGTAATTCAGTCTGCTAACAGGCAGTTTAGTTGTCATTTCGGCAAGTTTTTCATACATTATTTGTCATTCACTGTCAAATTAACCGACTCTTAGTTTCTTTTCTTTATTTATTTAGAACTAGGTTATGCCCGCAACTTCGCACGCAATTCATACAGAGATAAAAAGTAGCCTATGTCCCTTTTAAATTTCATATTGATCCTTTAAACCGTTTAGACGTGAAGGGAACAGACGGAGTGACATCCGAATTTATAATATTAGCATGGATCCAGTACAGTATAGTATCATTGGCTTTTTAACCCTAAAAAGCTAAAGCTTTATCTCAGCGCTCCATTTTCCTCTTATTCAAGAACACCACGTCGGCTTTATCTTGTTATAATTGAGTTTTGTCTCCTGGTCAGAAATATGATCTGAAGAAAGGTGTATTATAATTTCTAAAGTTCTCTACCTGAGGCACCGTTTAGACACGCGTGGCGGAATCTGGCACACAGCCATTTTACTTTTTGGACTGCCTGTATTCAATCCAAAACGTACTAATCTATTCAATCAACGTTACAGTCGAAAACTTTCTGTATCTTCATTAGAATAGAAGTCACAGTCCGCTGGCTCGGAACTAACAATTAGTCACGATCATCTGGGTCATTGCCATTTATTTTCACTTATCACTTTTTACGTATCAACATTTTTTTTCGCAGCGTCTCCAACGGCCGGGGAGTCTGATATGACGATTCGCAGTTCTGGTGGAAGGGTGCCCAATACAAATAAACACAGTACAAAAGGATCTAACCCTATATGGCTGCATGCCTACGAGAACGACTGGTATAAGAACGACGATCAACTAAGCCGCTCCGAAAGAGATTCCCTAGACGAGAACGCTGTGGATCAAGATCTCTCAAACGAAAAACCTTACTTCATCACGACAGGAGCCTTCCCGTCTATAGAGTCGAGTGAAACGGTCCCGCAAACGAATCAAGCAAAGTACGACTTTTACCAGCAATTGGAGCAAATGAAAAACGCAAAAAACATGGAAACGACTGAACTGTAGTTTAAGATTATGGAATGTGCCTTTTAAAATATGTAATTATGTACCTACCTTAGATGATTTGTAATAAACAAAATGGACGTTTTTTGTGTAATTTCTTTTGTAGGAACTAGGAACCTAAGCTTTTCCAGTCTTTCCTGAGGGGCGAGTCTTTGAACCTACCACTCACGCTTACACGCAATACAGGGGGCGAGATTATTTGACGATAGTAACGAGAAGTGATCGTTACAAGCACTTAGAAAAGTCAAATTTTACACTTTAAACAGGTTTCTAAATTTTGGTACAGCAGCGCCACTCGTGCGGACAGACTACGCCAATCCCATACAGTTATGATATGACGCACGAAAACGTCTCGTCACTATCGTCAAATAAACTCGCCCCCTGTATTGTAAGCGTGAGTGGTAGGTTATGTTTTTTTTCTGAGGAAGCCTTTATCTTAATGACATTGCACATTACATAGATAATACAACGCAATTCTGAAAGTAGGAACCTGCATAAACTATGAATTTTGCTTTATAATGGTTATAAATATTATTTAACGATAGCAAACCGTAAGAAATGTTAATATAAATCGTGGAATCGTTTGGGGGAGGCAGTTCAGCACTGGAGGTATACGAGGTCCTTATGATGATGATTAGGTACCAATATACAAGTTCTACTTAGATTGGGGATAGATGCTATGTGAATTGTCCGGCATAATTTATTATTAGGAAATCATGAAAATCCACCACTGACCCCCGAATATATAAACGCAACTCGAACGCACCACGTCTTTCCACGAGTTTTTGTCCAAAAAAAACACACTACAACTCACAAACATTGGAAATGGTTCTGCATAAGTTTATCTGCTTGGTCCTTAGGTACTTTTGAAAGTTATATAAAAATACATATTCCACACTGTAGAATTTTTTACCCAAATTAAATTGAAAATCTGCAAAACAATCTGATAAGGGCTCAAATCGTTGCGTTGAATAGAGGGTTAAAATTTTAGGAACCTAAGAGTTAAGCTGCTTAGTCTGACTATCCTCTTCAAAGCCCTTGAAATACTGAGATGAATCCAGACTAGATTTTTTTTTTAAGTATGTACTTACCTACTTGAATGACATGACGCAAGCTTGAGGTACCTTGAATAACCATTTCAAAGGCTGCCACCGACGATGTACATGATCTAAGCACGATTTTATATCTACTACAACAATCCCTATAAAACATCCTCCCCAATCGCTAACAAACAGGTTAACCCAACTCTATAGAGAAATGTATATAATATCCACTTGAGAAACTTAATGACGTAGGGTTGTTACGCAGTTACCTACCTGTCCTTCAAAGGCTGCCGCTGACGACGTAAATCCGAGAACGATGATATAAACATCTACAAAAATAGCAGAAGGCTTCCATGCAAAGTATGTAGTCTACCTAATCAATAATCATGATCTGAATTGTGTACGGGATGCGTAGTTGTGCATCACTGACCGTAATGAAATGAACTTTTTGAGGAATTACCTAAATAAAGATCAGCTATTATTTACATACACAATAATTTATTGTTTCTTACAATTTAGTGAAGCTATAATAGTACATGTTGTTGATTGATTACAATTAAAAAAAAGCTTTGAATTTAATCTTTCAGTCTGTCAACCAAGCAACGTGAGCGCCCCTGCCGTCAGCTGATCTGATCTGACACATCATCTAGCCACTTATTGCCTCAATGCTTCTTAAAATGCAGTTTGTTCAAAGGAAACAAGGAAAGGACAGTGAACGGGACATTTATGGAAATCACAACGCAGATATCCTTACAACCACAATATATATTAGATAAAATTATAATATAAAGATCGCCGTATTGAAAAAAAAAAATCTAGATTAATCGTAACTTATTACCTTATGAGATACACTGTAATTTATACTGCATGTTACTATTGGAGCGTTTTCAGTTAAATATTGTGGATGAAAAGAAAACTGACCGATCAACGACAGTATGTAGCACGCTACATTTACTAACTTAAAAAAAAGTGTTTCTAGTAAAAAAAAATAACACTCACTCGACTCTGTGAACGAGCTCATTTTGTAATACCACTTACTTACATTACCCAAAATGTTCTTAACACTTATGAGCTTTACTTACATTCCATCGACAAATTCCTAAGAGAACAAGACAAGTGAATAGCAAATAACGCTCCATTTCCTAAACATATGGCTATTGTACAATTTCACAATGCAATTTAGATCTAGATAAAGTACAAATAGTTTTAGGAATTACAGTTGACATTATGTAAATTAACTAATATCATACTTGAACTAACGTGAAACACCTACAGACATGACCATGTAACAAAACGCAATTTTGCACTTATAGGAAAGTTCTTATTAGATAAATAGAACCTAATCGCAGAGGTGATTGGTGTTTACATAGATGCATTTAAATTCGCGTTCAAAATTACCAGAAACGACAAAAAATAGGCAAACTCTAAAGAATCATAAATATTTTACACATTTCCAGTAAATTTAGTATTGATGAGGATAAGGATAAGGAATAAAGGATAAGGAAAGGGGAGGGATGGGAGTTGGTTGGGCAGTTAGCCAGTGGCGATGTGTGTGTATGTTTCTGATGTCACAATTGACTCTCACATAGCATACTTCCTTGTCCACTCACGGGCTAGTTCATTGTACTTTTCTCTGTCGGTTTTGTAGATCCTAGCAATTTCTGGCACCAAGGGGTCATCTGGGTTTGGATCGCATAGCAGTGAGCAGATTGAGAGCAACACTGAAAACAACAAGAAAATCCAATTATATAAACAACAGAAATTGACAAGGAAAACTATAGTTAGATGATTAATTCAAAATATTTTTTAATAATTGTTTCCCTAACCCCGACTGCAAAATAGGGGTTTTGATTGAAAATAGGAACAGATGAAAATTCTACTAAAGTTAGGTGTGGTAAAATTCTTAGCAAAGAGAACAACAGAAGAGAAGATTGAAACTTGAAATTACCTTTGGATATGGTTAATGCAGGAGACCACTGAGCACGCAGAATGTCAAGGCAAATGGAACCATTACTGTTTATGTTGGGGTGATAAATACGCGTTGTGAATGCAACTTTTGGTGGTTTGAACGGGTAGTCTGTTGGGAAATGTATGGTGAGGAAAAATACGCCTCCTTGGTAAGGACTGTCAACCTGAAAAAAAATGAAGCAATTTTATCAAACTGATTATAACAACGAAAGATAGTGTTCCTTGATAAACTGTGTGTACTTACTGGTCCCATAATTGTGGCTTGCCAATGGAAAACTGAAACAAACAAGACAACATGTGACCCATTGTTTCCAATCTATTGGTGATGGAGAGTTGTTATGGCACCAAGTGTTCATTACTTGTGTGACTGACTATTCTACAGAAAGTACAATACAGCTTAATTCCAGTAATATCCAAAATAAATATATTTTCCTGTATTTCCTACTGACTCTTTAAATATTATATGTGCTAGAATATCCTTAAATAAAATTCTTATAGGATTGTAAAAAGTTCATGACATTCTAGTGGACACAAGGTCATTGACCTGCATACTACAATCACTGTTTGCCTCCTGTAGAGATAATATAGATGTGAACACAGCCAAAAAGTCTACAAAATGTTAATGGCTTCATTGCAAGATGTAAATCATTTGAAACACCAGGTGCTGTTTGGCACCAATTTATGGATATGTTTCCAAAAAACCAAGATATTTTGAACTTCACAAGGTCATTGACTTTGAGTGCCATTCATAGGTGAGTCAACAAACAGATTTTCTGGTTGAAAAAACTGTAATATCAAAACAAGGATAAATATAAACATATAAAATGACTTTGATGCTATTCTTAACAATGCAGTTCATAGAGTTGAGCCAGCATTGTAGCACTATTAAAACCCTCATCCTCATCAATATGATAAGTAGTTTACAAAATAGTATTAAAAACACATAAATCAATAGGTCAGTTTGTCACTTTTATTTACATTGTACAAGTAAAAATCTCGACTCTAATAGGTTAGAAGACAATGGTAAAGCAAATAGAGGTACCATTGTCTGAATCCACGGTCTGGATAACAAGGCAATTTCACAGTATTATTATTATCCGACAACAATGACTCACAAAAAAGTAGATATCAGATCAATAATGTACTTACGATCTTCGCCGTGTGGGCCCGCCGAACATTGTGCTGGTGGATCTCTGCCCAAGTCTTGTAATTCCTGAACAACAAAAAGATACCATGTGTACACATACAGGAAACAGGCTGATAGGCTCTGTCACATCATCACTGCGTAAAACAAGGGCTGAGCGTACTGCTCACAACATAATATCTTTCAACTGTCCACGAAGATTTTAGCCAAATTCCACTATCACTAGCCTGGTTCCACCATAATAGCACATCACTGATGCCTGTGATGACAAGAAAACCTCAAAATTGGCACATATTTCCGACATTTTATGTACGCCGTGTGCACAAAATTGTCACCTCTTTATACCAGTAAAACACCGTTACTCCGAAACTAGGGTTGATTGGCCGATATAGATTCTTCGTATTGAGAAAATCATGGTAAAATGAACGCGCACACGGCCATAATCCAGAAATTTCGCTATTAGTTATTCACAATGACGAAACATTCACTACGAAGACTGATACCAATTTTTACAACACTGGGTTTGTTTGCACCTGAAACGGCGAAATATTGAGCGAAATAACATTATACGTACCCTATTAATTCGTTTTAACGCCATTTGATTATTTTATGATGGAATAAACTGACTTTCAACTAGACAACGAAACTGTGATCCAAGGACCTTTGATTAGAGATTGCAAGATGGCTCCCGTCTAAACGAAAAGTACCACCTTTAGTCGTTTTATGTGAATAAAAAATATTTTTACTAAAAATAAGAACAAATATGGAGGCTCTTTTAGAAATAAATAATAATTTACATTAACAAATCATAGATATACACTCAGTGCACTAGTTTTCACAAAAATCTGATCTTTTAGCAAATGGAGAACAGCAGACAGGAAACTGGACGATTTACAAAGAACGTTTCGTTTCAAGAATGAAAAATAGTATCGAGTAATTTGGGGTGGTCAGCACTAATATTTTGAAATGATAGATTGATCTGTAAAAATTATGTGCTTTAATTTCATCGATGCAGTGACAAAAAACAATATTCTTATTCTACAGTATCGTGGTATATTGTAAATCAAATTACCCCCAAGTATAGACCTTGAATTTTATTGATTTAAGTACCAAAACTTATATGCAAAAACAAATAGAATTTTGAGGTGGTAACATTGATGGTTTCCAGATGTGACGTCAAATTAAAAGAGCACGTTGGATAGGCGCTATTTTTGGATTATTTGGATATTCATTACAGAAGTAGGCATGCATGGTTGCTATTTTAGACTCCGTTTCACACAGATTATTTCTGAGGTCCCACATGCTTCAGCTTACTATCAAAAGGTGGTCCAGATTGTGTGATGATATAAGTTAGCAAATTGGATTATTAATTCACATTGCAGGATCAGCTGAGCAAAGACCTCCAACATTCTCTTTCTCAACTTTCATCATGTAAAGTAAAGGTTTAAAATCGTTCCAACGCGTGACGTTACTTAAGGCCCTATCTCATTACCATTAGATGTTTCTTAATGGTTCCACCACCACCGGTCGCGCCACGCCACCACCAGACTGTGTGTCTTCAGTTCTGTTAGTATGATAACGTATAGGTTACATCTCATGTTCCTTGTATACATTAATACTTACTAAACTTAGATCTTGCTAAAACAATTAATTTGTGCATATATGAGTAGTAAATCGATTCCTAAACTGTTGACATTTTATAATTTTATGTACGTATATAAAATTATAAAATGTCAACAGTTCATTGAATTTATAGTGACATTGCTCAATAAGCCATGTCTTTACCTATTTGCTTTTGAGAGATTGTCTTGAGCAGTACTTACCTAAGCGTAAGACTTTATAAATTTTAGGAAGTAAGCCGCCGAGTGGCTGCACAAGCGTATTTTAAGGGTCCAAAAGGGCGTGGTGAGCCCAAAACTGCGCAGTTTCGCATTCAGAGGCTATGTTCACAGAAATAAAAAAAATTGCGCGAACTCTACCAAGCGAGAAACAACAAAACGAAAACTGGTGGTGGAGTGAATGAGACACCAAATAGCTGTTCACTATTAAATGGTTTCGCCAAAAGCGGGGGATTTGGTCGCCGGCAACAAATTTGGTTGCGCAACCAAGCTGATACCAGTTGAGGTACACTCCATACAATATAACTGTACACATTTTGTTGGTGGCGCGACTGGGTTGGTTGCGTCACCACCGGTGTCCTAATGAGATAGCGCCCGAAAAACCATTGAAAAACAGAAAAAAGTTATATCAATACAGGTTGCCACGTCACATGTGTACTAAGCCGTAAGGGGGTGATTCTGGACCCCACCCGCCCCGAGGGGATCAACTTGTGATTAATGACAGTAATGTAATAATTTAAATAAAATACATTAAACAGGGTGTCCCGAATCTCAACGTCAAGTCGAAAACGGAGGACAGGTGACAGGTGGGTTCATGACAACCCAGGACCACATAATTTGATCGAATACCTTAACCACTGTAACAATAATAAAATGGCGTCATTATCTCCTTATTTCAAATATGTAGGTATCTATCTCATTTACACTTGATGAATTTAATATTTGATAGATGAAATACTGAAATCCACTCGTCACTCTGGTGAAATGTATGTACCTAGGTAGAGGTACTGATGTAAAGGTGGAAAAATGTTTTGATATTAGGTCTTATTTCAGAAAAACAAATAAATGATACATAACCTTCAAACGGGAAAAGTGATACGTAGGTACTATTTTGATATGTAGGTAGGTATGATTACTGCGCCAACATTTATGAAAACATGCTTGCATAACGCGATGGTCTCTTTTTTTCAGTATGAAGAGTATACCTACCTAAGGTCTAAATTAACCTATTGAAAATAATGGATGCACAAACAGAACTAAAATTATATTTCTGTAAAATTATGGGCAGTTATGTTGTTACTACGCAGTAAATGAATGAATGAATAATTTGAGTTTGTAACTTATGAATAAAAAACACAAAATATTGTCATCTGTAGTCTTAGCAGAGAAAAGTTTGGGTAGAGAATTTGTGCAGTCACTCGGAAACCATTGAAGATAGATCCATGATTTCGTGGGTCGTCATGAACCTATACCTGTCCCCCATTTTCGACTTGACGTTAAGTTTCGAGGCACCTTTAAATTTGCTTCTTTCTCTATGTAGTCGTATTAGTTAGATAAAAGTCCTGAATTGAATGGCTTGTACGATACGTACACTAAGGTCCTGAAAATGTCGTGTTTACAACATGCATAATACCAATGAAAAAAGAGATCCCCTAGACTTTAGATCAATGCATAATACGACACGGCTAAAAGCCCGACCACACGCTCCATCTTGCATGCACAGATTTTGTATAGCTGTGCAAAAAGACTGAACACGGTACGTTGGCCACACGTGTAAGTTCATGCACTGCGCAAAATAAACCTGTCAGTACTGTACCTACAGAGAGGTTTTAAATAAATGTTGTTATTTCTCTAGTTGCAGTGTCACGATCTCGCCAACAGAAGAGATTATACCTCTACGATAATGGAGGGGTTGCTTTTCTCCGTCCACGATGTACCTATAGCTCAAGCCTCATTGTGACATAACATTGGAACTGTCAAAGTCATTCATACAAAGAAGCCAAGTCTAGTCGGCAAAAAAAAGAAAACAGTTATTCAGTTTTCGTTGAAAGATATGGATGTGATTGCTGCATCTCATCTTTTACCCGAATTGTTTTCGTATTATCTGTTAAGTTTTGCAACTTAGATAAATTCATTTAGTTTTTTCAGATAAATTATTATAAAAGTAGCTTATTTCTAATGTAATGTATCTCTTGCGATTGGTTTTAGTACTACATACTTAACAATATTTCTGAGTTGTTTTCGTGTTCTTTAAAATAATTCTCTAAAAATCAGAACTGAAATATGACCATTACAATGACCAAAAAAGTGAGTGCGTGTGATGCTGAAACAGTTCAATTTATGTCTATTGAGAAAGTAAGTTAACACCAACATTTACCTTTTGAGCAGAAGGTTTGAATAGTACGATACTTAATAGGCACAGAAAGTAACCGACAACGATTGCTTAAGCATCTTGCTAAGAACAAATCTTTCCTCATAATAAAATTAGTGTAGATTTCAGCCCGATCTATTCAGTAATTTCTGCTTGAAGAGGTCATCTAAACATCCATCCAAACTTTCGCATTGACAGTGTGATAGATAAGGTAATATTAAAACAGTAAATAAGAGGCATTTTTTTAAATGCACAAGCATTTTTACCGTTCACCTTAAATTTTATTCTGAAAACTACCTTCATAGGTATATTGAACTTCTGGTCCTGTTGGGAATTGTAACAAACAATAATTGAAAACAAACTGATTTTACAAGAAAGTGCTAACTTGCAAAAGTGAGTACAAGAATTCTGACTTGATGATTTACAAACAGCCAAGAAGGCAGTTTGCTTATACACCCAAACTTAAACTAATTGGATAGTATAAAATTTATCAACCATTTCACCTTTCATCCTTTAATGAATAATAAAGTGTTTATTGCAATTACTCAAAAAACTATACATACAGATAACTATACTTAATTGACATTTGAAATCCATTTCAACGGCCTTGAAAGCCATTTCAATGTCTTTTGCCGTACAATTTCAAATATAAAGGCCATTCAAAGGGATTTCAAATGTGTAATAACACTTATTCTTCCACCGCTGAATGTGGGAGACACACCAAGCGAAGGTAGCTTAAACTTTTCCTAGCAAGGAATCATTATAAAAAAAAATGTTCTCAGGTAGAAAATGAAGAACCTGATAACTACAGCTCAAGCAAGCTCCTCAGACGAGGAAAGAAGCTGGAAGACAACAATAACCTGAGTAAGGAAGACGAAGAGTATATAAACTACCGGAAACTGTTGAAATATGAACAGGCTCCGGCATATCTGCAGCACAATCAATTTATCAGGGATGGGTACAGGAAACTGCTGCCTACACGACTGTGCTGGGAGAGGTATGTCTATTTTTAGTTAATGCTTTAAGATTTTTGTATTATCCACTTGACTGGGCACATGTTTCCTCTTAATAAGTTGCATCCTGAGTGAATACTAGCCTTCTCTTCCCATTAGAGTAAAGAATAAAACAATTTTATTGTTTTGAAAAAACTAATAAAACCGGCCAAGTGCGAGTCAGACTCGCGCATGAGGGGTTCCGTTATCATTATCTATAAAAACGGCAAAAAATCACGTTTGTTGTATGGGAGCCCCCGTAAATATTTATTTTATTCTGTTTTTTAGTATTTGTTGTTATAGCGGCAACAGAAATACATCATCTGTGAAATTTTCATTTTTCTAATTATCACGGTTCATAAGATACAGCCTGGTGACAGACGGACAGCGGAGTCTTAGTAATAGGGACCGTATTTTACGTTTTACCCTTTGGAAACCGAAACTTTTGAACCCGCAAAACTACTCAAATTTCATATGCAAAAACTTGATTTTTGCGCTAACACCGCCGTTCCAAAAACGTATGCTCCGTCCCGCTCCTATGAACGCGAAATCCTATGTCTTTCTCACAAAATGGCTATAGGTATTGCACCCTCTTAATATTGACTCTGTTATTTTAGTTTTTCGGGACAAAATACTAAACCCTCGGGATTATAATTTTAATTGGATTTACATAAAAAAGTAGGTTTTTGCATTTTTCTGCCAGCTGATCAAAAGCCAATAAGGCGCTAATATCTGAGTTATCTGGGGAGGTCAGAGAGTATGCAGGCACAGCAAAAGAAATACAATAAATAGGTAGGTAAAGTACTACCTACTACGGCTATGTTGCAATTTGTGAAAAAATACGACGTCGTCGCCTCTTTGACTGACTCCGACGGTATAACTTTTTGTTATAAGATCATATCCCTTTATTATATACTAGCAGCGCCTCGCGGTTTCACCCGCGTAGTTCCCGTTCTCGTGGTAATTCCGAGATAAAAAGTAGCCTATGTTCTATTCCAAATTATAATCTATCTCTGTGCCAAATTTCATCCAGATACGTTCAGCCATTCTTACGTGATTGAGTAACAAACATCCATCCATCTATCTATCCATCCATCCAAACTTTGACATTTATAATATTAGTGGGATAGCCTAATATTGAACCTTTGCGAACAGACTAAAAAAGGACCAAAAGCTGATACGGGACTTGAACCAGTACTATCCTTTCGCTACTGTTCGGAAATAAGCCATGAAGGCTTATTTACGTCACAAACAAAATAAATATTAAATAACTTTATTAACAAAGAAAATTACAATCAAATAATAGAATTAAATTAAAACCAGCATTCACATTTGAAACAATTGAGCTAACTGCAGACTGTTGCAAACAATCTACAAGTAGCTCAACTGATCCATATCAATACCAGTCGGAAGCGTGCCCAAGACGCTAGTTGCATTGCCCCGCTGTATAGCAATGCTGATGCGCTGCGCCAGATACTCACCAGCTCTCGGGTCACACCCCACGGACCTAGGGTCTCGACTCCAAGGGGAGCAATAATATCGCAAAAAAAATCCGTTTTCGCGGGACTTGAACCCGCAACCTTCCCTCAAAACGGAAATGGGCTTTTTACTACTGGCACTTTATGAACAACATATTTCCGGAATCATTTGAAACTAGAGAATTTAAAAAAAATAATTCTAGCTGAAACCTGACTTCGATCGACCAGATAGTCTCGTGATAGATTGTGACAGTAACCCACTTTGACGATTGAGAACAGTGGGTTCGATTCCCGCCGCGCGGGAGAAATAGAAATGTTCAATTGTTTATAATCGCGACATGAGCCCATATCACGAGCTGTGCTTCTGCTAATTTTTGATGGTGCTGGCTGGCAGTGAGAAAATGTCTTTTTTTATAGTACCTACCTACTCGTTCATGGCTTAAGCATCGTCTTCCCTTATTAAAACTGCGGTTTGCTACAACGCACATTATGGTCTTCATACGTTGCCGTGGAAATCAGACTGTGACTGTATAATAAGGTTTCATGTATTGCTGCAAAATATCATTATTTACTGAGGAAGGCAGGCATACCGCATAATAACTGGAGTGTTAGATTTCTACACAATATCTTCTGAGTACCATAATTGTTTGTGTAGTACCCTGTACTGCTGTAACACTAAATTTAAACATCCGTAAACAGTCTTCTGTTTTAACCGACGAAAAATAAAGGACGGAGGACGTTCTGTGTTCGGCTTAATGTATATATTATGTATGTCCTTCGATTTCTCCGTTAATTATGGACTGATTTGGAAAACTTTCGCTATAAGCTACTTGACTACTACTGGGAAATAATTATAACGTATTGTCTGGTAAAAATAATGTATTTCTTCAAGGCCTGTCGTATTAGTTATTAAAAGGAATTTTAAAGTTTCTATAAAATAATGCGTGCCAAAACGATAATCTCTGTCATGGCTCCGGTGACTTGACTCGATGACGTCACACCACACCTCACACCCACACCACTCCTAACAAGAAGAACAATACGCACTGTAATCTGTGGTAGGTGTGACGTCACCAGCGATGGCACCAAACGCAGAGCCTTATCCGTCACGTGATCATTTATAAAAAAATGTGTAATTTGATACCCTTTTTTTTTATTAAAATCACCTGATTACGCTTGTCAGTTGTCACTTACTAGGATGAAAACAATTTGCAACTTATTCTCAATGTAGTCAAATATAGCCTATTGCATCGAGAATGATCCCGAAGTGGTCCCATAAAAAATGTATTCCCCAAGGATAGGTAAGTAATTTTCCCGAAAAACTAATACCTACTCATTTGCTCAAGAACGGATCGGAAACCGATTATCGTTTTTACGAGTGTGGGCTCTGAATGAAGCTACAATACTTCTTTTACTAACGCTGCGACTCGGTTATTGCAACACAATGCACACCTACAGGCCTTGGCTGTACATATTTACATGTGGCAAGTGTGAACTACTAACCTGCGACCACTATTAAGGTCAAACTGGAATTAATTACAACAAAAATTCATTAAACGTAAACACGCCTTGAGAAAAATTTGAATACGAAATTTTATTAGGTTACACTTACAGTTAAATACTGCAGTTTCATTGGAATAAAGATTCTACGTACCTACTCATATTGTGATAAATATATAATTACAATCTTTATTAACAAAGAATATTACAATCAAATAATTAAATTAAAACTAGTATTTACAATTGAAACAATTGAGGTAACTGCAGACTGTTGCAAACAATCTACAGGTAGCTCAACTGATCCATATCAATACCAGTCGGAAGCGTGCCCAAGACGCTGGCTGCATTGCCCCGCTGTATGGCAATGCTGATACGCTGTGCCAGATAGTCATCAGCTCTCGGGTCACGCGTCGCTTCGACCAGCTCTGATTTTTTTTAAAACCTCGGCCTCGGTACCCCACGGGCCTGGTCTCGACTCCAAAGGGAGCAAATGCGTAGGCTCTGTCGAGACTTGCATATTTGCGCCTCTTGAGATATTCGGCCAAAACTGTCGCCGTACCAGCCCTCACGAAAGTAAGGGTGTTATTGTTATTACAAATAGTCACGTCAAATGAAACTACCTAAAAAAAGGTGAAGAAGCTTACTATTATTTGTTATTGTAAACAGACATCTAGTCATTTGCATAAATCTAAATTGGCGTAACGCTAGGCCACGTTCTGGGCCCATTCAAATTTGCATAATTTGACTAAACAGTGATGTATACATAACATGTATGACTAATTTTAGTAACCATGGTTTGCGCTTTCAAACTTGCACTTCACAAAATAAATATAACCCACTTATTGTAAACTAGCCTCTGTACCCGGCTTCGCACGTCTTTTAGTCTATTCTTCCCGGAGATCAAACTATTCCTTTGTCAAATTTCATTCAAGATCCAATATCAGACGGTTATAAATGCGTGAAAAGGTCACAGTCAGACAGGGTCACTTTCCCGAGCTTCTGCCCGCGGCTTCGCTTGGGCTTTCCGCGATTGAAAAGTAGCATATGTCCGTCCCCGGGATACCGTCTATATCTGACAAATTTTATTAATAATAATAATTTATTTCGTAAATTTCAAGAATACACGTCACATTTGTTTTAGTTACATAACACAGTGTTTCTTAAGTATTTAGCGATTTTAAATTAAAGGTATACCTACCAATTGAATAAATAAACATTAGGATCCGATCAGTCGTTTGAGGGGGGCAACTTATGACACCATTTTGTGAAAAGGATAGGCTTGGGATTTCGCGTTCGATAGGAGCGGGACAGAGCATAGCGGCGCGGCGTAAGTGTAACTGTTCAAGTTTTTGCTAATTATCTATTAATTAGGACATTTATTTGCAAAAATAAGCCGAAGACTCCCTTAGTATTCCTTTATTTAGTATGGGGATGACAATAAAAAAATCTGTGATTGATAGTTTAAGAATAACAACAACAGCAACTAACAAAACAGATGGTATTTTGCACAATTATTTTTGTTAGTGTTTTTTTTTTAATTTTTGAAAAAAGTAGTTATGCCTTGTATGTCGTAGATTATTACGTATGTTGAAACTTTTTCGACGAAAGATTACGGGGAAAAAAAGATTTGAAGAATGTAACCCCAATTCGTCCAATTTACTTATATCGCAAAAGGTAAAAGACATGGAATGCATTTCGCTTTCTTATGGATCTTAGACGGAGTATGGATGTATGTAAAATGTAAAAATGTATTTGTTTCAGCGTGTTTTGGTGGACGAATGAGACTATGAACATCTGGACACATATTTTTGGTTTCTGTTTATTGTTTATATTGACAATAAACGATCTAGCCATTATAAATATCCACGCAACGATACCCGACAAAATCGTCGCTGGGCTGCTCTTCTCTTGTTTTTTGGTAAGTTTATTTATAAATCTGAGCCCTGAGTCCGGTTGACGATAGCGCCGTGACGTGATCGTGACGTCTTATTTTGGTATGGGATTTGGATAGTTCTCTAATCCATGTCCGCAGTGTCCGCACGATAGATTAATTTACAAATTATTCATTTATATTTATTTTTTATTAATTTCAATGACGACGACGTTACGTGTCCTTTTTCTATAGGAATTAGTATTTACAGCCCCTGTTTCATATCCCATAGAAAAAGGACACGTAACGATCACTTCTCGATACGATACTATCGTCAACCGGACTCGGTACTCTGACCTTTATAGAAAGAATCGACATTAAAAGTTGCAGTGAATAGTGGTAGATGATAAAACTTTAATAACAAAGAAAATTACAGTAAAATAATGGAAACAAATTTAAACTAGTAAGTGTTTACAATTGAAACAATTGAGCTAACTGCAGACTGTTACAAACTATATACTATACAATACCAGTCGGAAGCGTTCCCAAGACGCTGGCTGCATTTCCCCGCTGTATGGCAATGCTGATGCCCTGCGCCAGATACCAGTTCTCGGGTCACGCGTCGTCGCTAGATAGACGATGATTAGGAGTCTCTGGTAGTCCTTATTAGGACGCGTACGTACATTGCTGGACATGCCTCCTCAAAATATACAGGTTTTCGCTTAGCGGGCGGATTGGCGATCGCAGTGAAGGCGTTGAAAATACACAGCAGATGCTGCTGCCCTTCCTCTGGTAGGTTCCCTTAGTCGGCTCCTTCGAATTTCACGGACTGAGTTGCAGAGGTCGATGCTTAAGTCGCGACCGCCACCCACCACCCGCCGCCGGTAGTCTTTGGTACCTAAGTAATGTTATAGTCAAAATCGGAAATCTAATTTAAACTGTAAAAATAGAAAAATAATTAGCTGTCAACAAGATCAAAAATCGTATTTAAACTGTAAAAATAGAAAATTAATAATTAGCTGTCCTTTTGTGATCTTGTGAGTAGAACATTAAATTAATTTAATAACCGTTACAAGCAAACACTGTAGTTTGAACAAGTGCTTCCATAATTCAGAAAGTCAAAACAATGTTCAATATTAGAGTCATTCGGGGTAAAGTGACGCACTTTTGTCTTCTTCCGTTAATGTCACGACATTAGGGACACAGTTATGCGTTTCATATAGCAAATTTATTATACTTCTAAAGTGCATAAAGTTTTTGGCGATTACCTAAACAGTTTTTTTATATTTAAAGAAAACTGTGAATTGGTCGGACTGCGTACCTTTGCCCCTAAATTTGGGTAAAAGTACGCAGTCGTTTGGGTAAAAGTTCGCATGTAGGGTAAAATTGTACAACTGGGAATAATTTAAGAAAATTAACAAATTTTACATAATTTATGGACTGATATTAAAGAATCTTTATATAAATCAAACTTAAACTATTTCCTTTAGTTAACGACCTTAAGATATAGACGGGGGTAATAGTTCGCACTTCGCGGTTCGTAGTAGTACAATTACGAACCGCGAAGTGCGAACTATTACCCCCGTCATTTTACCCCGTTCAGCCGATAATTGAAATAATCCTCACTTAGTTAAGAAACAATTTAGCTTAGGTTAAAATATTACTGACTAAAAGAATGTTCAAAAACGACATTAAATCGATTAAAGCTTCTTACTTCATAACAAAAACAATCTTAGGAACAACACACTTTTCTTTCACTTCACAAAACATCAAATTAAACGTTAATTTGATTGTTTGCTTTGTAACTCACACAACACGCCGTGCATCCCTCAACTGACGTTGACACAAAATGGTGGCTTGACCTCATTCACTTTCGCCGAACAAGCTTCTCCGCTCACTCCCCCGTAGTCCGAGAAAGTGGCAGTGCGTACTTTTACCCAATGCGTCCTTTTACCCCGAATGACTCTATAGGTAATATATTTTAATACCTGTATCGGACCGGTGGTAACCAAACCGCTTTGAAAAACGAGACAGCTGATTTTACTTTGATGAATCTCAGATAGATAGAAGAAGATAGAAGATAATATATCATTTATTTTAATAAGTCAGCATTAACTTATATTAAATAGCTTGTAATATTGATAAAATTTCTTCGTATTTAATTAACTCCATTATCTTTCGCTCACGTTTCGTACTAAGCAAAATCTCGCAACATGGCGAACGTAGGTAAGACATCTTCATTACGAAACTTATCTCGGTAAACTACTCACCATTGGATTGGCCGTCTCGAAAGTGAGCCACAGAAAACTAAAGAGTTCTGATGAAGCAGACCTGCTTTTTACTGACAGTGAAAGTTGTACGAAATTACAAAAAAATAAATGGACAACAGTTTTGTTTGAAGGTTGTTGATGGAGATTTTAACCATGGACCGAAAAATTATGACATTTATATGCTCACTCAAGGCAATCTAACTTGAATGTACCTATTACCAAGATAGGTTTATAACCTTAAACTGTGTAAATTTGATGAGTCTAAAACCACAACATAATATTATTTTCGCGTTGAATGAAGCGGTTCATATAATTATGATCGAACGTCCGAACGACTATTTACAATTCCCTGGCTAAATCTCATTTGCAATATCTACTGGAAGTATGGGGTACGGCGGCAGTGTCAAATCTAAAATCACTACAAACATCTCAAAATAAATTAATTAAAGTCCTATACAAATATGACTATCTAACTAGCACACATACTATTTACAAGGAAACCAAAATTTTCAATATCAACCAACTATATACTTACCTCACTTGCATCCTTGTCAGGAAAATAGTAACTAATAAAATACAAACGCAAATCACACTAACAAAGAAAACCTACACCTACAACTTAAGAAATAAAAATAAGTTAAAACTAAGGAGTCCACGGACCAACTATGGAAAACGAAACATCATGTATGAAGGTGCGCAGATATATAATAATTTACCTGATAACATCAAAAACTGCTTATCAATGCACATATTTAGGAAAAGATTAAAGCAACATATTTACGACAAAATCTGTTAAACAAACGGTACCAAATAAATATTACTCTAAAAACATTATTAAAAACTAAAACTTAACCTACTAGCTAACTACCTATGTACTACCTACCTATTACAATTTTATATAATAATTAGTTAAGTTAGTACATAAGCAGAATAATGTATGTACATTCTCATTTGAGTGAACTATGTTCTTTTTGAGAAATAAAATTCTTTAAACTGAAACTGACGTCACGTACAGGGTAAGTTCCTTTGATCATTAAGACAGCTGACACCCTGCCGGACGAAAGCCTTTTCTTTAACACGTCAGCTTAATCGGTCATAATAATATTGCCATAAAATTCTATTAACATGATACACTAAGGTATCTTACCTATACCTACGTTTAAAAAAAATACATTTCGGGATCCAAAGTACTCAATACCTACTATTGCATTCTATAGAATGCAATAAATGATACGTATACAGAGGTGTTTAAAATCTGGATAATTAAGCATCACTAGGACAATAAATGATACGTATACAGAGGTGTTTAAAATCTGGATAATTAAGCATCACTAGGATAAGACCCTGCTGGGCACACAATGTGTATGGAGAAAGAGGACATCATTGTTAGTAGGTATATTTTACTCTTTAGCATATTTCTTATTTCAAGGTCAAACAATAAGTAGGGCTTTCTAAAAAATAATATGCGGTACCTCTGCCAAGTCGTAGTATCGTATTCACATAAATTGCGGTCCAATCGACCGATCAATAGACGTATGGAACATCGTAAAAAAATCATTCACAGATGGTAAGACTACTGGTAAAGCCAGAGGAAAAGGCTCACAATATCAAAAATAGGAAAATGTCTCGTGCCTTAATAATAGGGTTAAAAGTGAAAATGAAAACATTTCAGTTTTTTTAAAGAATTTATTTTATAATAATTGGTACCTATGTTTAAAAGGTTATTTCGCACAAATCGTAAAACACCGATTCAAGTTTACATTTAAACGTTTTGTTGGTATCTGAATGATCTACATAGAAACCAGTAGGTATAAATATATACCTACTCAGTTAAACCGGTTTTGCACGTCAATGAGATATTAATTCATGCTGGTTAAATAAAACTTGCCATCGTAGTAAATGTCCTCTCTTTTTCTTCCGTGTAATCATTTCGACCGGAACGTATTATAAATTTAAAATCCGGCGATGAAGGATGAATTCCAGTGCATGTTTGTAAACTCAAACGACTTCCTACTGTTTTACGTTGCTTGTGCACATTCAAGAAAAAAGCAGCAACGAATTTCATCTAAGTATGCAAAATTTCAACCGTTTAGTACCAGTTCCATTTTGTCTGCTTACACACATCATCGGCTCATACATTTGTACTTTCGTATTTATAATATTAATAGGAAGTTTAAACTGGCATAAACAGGGTTTCCCAAAACTCAACGTCAAGTCAAACCGAATGCTGAGAACAGGTGGCTCTGTACATTAAATTAATGGGCTGACCTTCAATTCAACAAAACGGACAACCGATCGATTATGACCTTATTTATAGTTTAATTAAAGCCTTTTAAAGCTTACGATTTCTGTATGAACTTTCGCTTACTACGACTTTTCAGCAATGCATTGCCTGGAATATAAATTTACAGTAAATTCTGCTTGACTTCATGGAAACTGCATTTCGTGCGTCTGTATCAATAATTCACGTATCACAAACACGTCGCTTATACATACTGCATTGCGGCTTTTTTGCTGCAAAACGTCGCAGTGCGATGATTTGATTAAGTCTTTAACACCTGGTCAAAAAATACGAATAACTTAGATGGATAGAAAACTTGCCAACATACGAGTTACAATTAAATACGAAAGTATGTTATAAATAAAGATTCGGAACTGCTTTGGAACTTGGCACCTATATTCTCTTTTATCGGTGAAACCAGTAATATTTCGACCTTGGGCTAGTTTTCTCATTTTGGTGGGATTTACTATACAGGACCAACCTTCGAGGATCAATCGAAGTGTGGGTAACAATCTGCATCGAAAAATCATCATCAGCTTATGTTAGCCTACTGTTGGTCAAGGTCTCTCCTAATGAGCGACATAGCGCCCTGTCTTCAGATTGACGCATCCAGTATGCGGTCTTTCGCATTCCACCTGGCCAGAAGTCTCACACTACGTTTACCGAGTCTCAAGAACACGTTTATCTCAGCGGTTCTCGGTTCTTCGCGAGATATGGCTGGCCCACTGTCACTTCAGCCTAATTCTTAGAGCTATGTCAATAACTTTGATTCTCTGTCGGATGTATTCCTTACGAATCCTATCCTTCAGAGAAACTCCAAGCATAGTTCTTTCCATAGCTCCCTGACCGACTGAACTGGTTATGGCCTCCACTCAGCTATGTTTGTTTTCAATTTAGCCCTGAGACATGTCCCATATCATCCGCTTCTTGTCTTAAATCATATTTTTATATCTATTAAAAGTGTTTTGTTTGTTCCAGATCTGCCTAGCTCTCTCATCGCTGTACCACACGTTCTCCTGCCATTCAGAATGTACCTACAACACGTTTCTGATGTACGATCTCTTTGGGATCGCCTTGTCGCTGCTCGCTATCTACACGTCGGGCGTGTACTACGCTTTCTGGTGCCATTATGTAAGTGATTATAATCTCTGTTGGACATTAGCTTTGGTATGTCAATTTAATGTTGGTGAGACTTGCACAGAACCGCATATAATGGCGTGTCAATGATGAGGCAAAAATATATGTAGGTAGATTCTTTTACATGTTTTTTGCCCCTTTTTTTATCGACCTCTAAAAAGAACGATGTTCTATGTTCAGTGGTATGTTTCAATAAATAATGCTGGATTCACACAGCATCATCTCGCGCCAAGCATGGCAGAGCTTGTGTTTTGGGTACTAGATGACTGATATACTCGTACATAATACAATAAGTTATTCATGATGATAGATATTTTTTTATTATACTTACATAGAAATATCCAGAACACCTGGAACAATTATTTGCAGATCGTACAAACATTTGTCCCTATTTTATATTTGTCCAAATGTTTATGTTTTTTTATGTCCGTTGAACAACAACAACTCTCAACTCAGGAATTCGAAGTCAGTTTAAAGTTTTTTCACAACAATCAAATGATTCTGGGGATTCTGGGTTACGCCCAGCTGTGGGTGTCAGTCAACGGGCTGAAATGATCATCATGGCGATGATGACAATTTGTTTAGTCACCGGTATTTAGATTTTTTGCAGTCTGCGAATACTAGGTGGTTCTTGGTATTTAAAACTAATTAGATGTTGTAAGTGATCTTTAAATTAAATTTTTTGTTTTAAATTTTTGTTAACAACTAAAAGTTACTGTTATCAATAAAAAAAACACGCTCAAGGAAACGTTTATGAGAGCCATCGGTAAGTATGGGCCGGAGTAGCGTATTCACATGCGAATTTGCCCGCATTTCGACTTTCTTTTACTGCAGAGAGTTCAATCACTCAATAGTAATAAAAAATTATCCAAAAATTTACCGTCGATAAACATAAGAATTACAATGGCGCGAATTCTAAAGATAAATAACACACGATACGATGTTTTACCTTACAAATAACAGTTACTTGTTGAGTCTATTATTTTGAACTGAACCGTTAGCCCGTTAGGTACAAAGGTTGTTTTATTTGGACAGAGACGCAAAATGTGTCACATTTTTTGTGATCTCGGCCTAAGAATAATACGGTCAGGCCTCCGAGACAATTTTATGTATAGATCAGGCTCATTTTATATGATTGATACCTTGGTTAGCTGGCTTGGTTCAATTTATATGTTTTCGATGACCGAAGCTAAAAATATGCATGCTCTCTGAATAAAACAAACGAACACTACAATAACTGCAATCAATAAACAATGAAACACAGTATCATCAAAAGTTGTATAAAAATATACAACAAAAAATTAAATTAAACATCTTAAAAATCCCGTTCATTCTAAAGCATTATGAGTATAAATGCGCATTTTAATTTAATACATAAAAGTCTTAATTACACTGTCAGAACCTACACACCCTTAACATAGGGTTCCGTACCCAAAGGGTAGAAACGGGACCCTATTACTAAGACTCCACTGTCCGTCTGTCACCAGGCAGTATCTCATGAACCATGATAGTTAGACAGTTGAAATTTTCACAGATTATGTATTTCTGTTGCCGCTTATAACTAGCAATAAATTATAAAAAACGGAATGAAACAAATATTTAAGGGGGGCTCCCATACAACAAACGTGATTTTTTTGCCGTTATTATAGATAATGGTAAGGAACCCTTCGTGCGCGAGTCCGATTCGCACTTGACGTTTTTATTTATTATTATTTCTTGTTCTTCTGCGCAAATCCGTCAAATCTTGCAAAATTTGAATCGCAAGCACCATAAATACCATAAAATAACACTGCCTACAGCCATTATAAGATTGTGTACGAGTATGTCATTACTTGACTTTCTCTTCTCTTGCTTGTCCGTTGAATGAACCCTATTGTGAGTGGACAGGTTCTATTTATAAATAAAACCCATCATACAATCTTATTCACCTACTACTGTAGTGTCTTTGAGGGTGCAATGCGCGCCATTTTGTAATAAGGATAGGTATAGGATTTCGCGTTCATAGGAGCGGGACAGAGCAAGCATTTTTGGAACGGCGCAAGTGCAATTTTTTTTCTTGTTTATACAAGAAAACTACACAACTTTACAAAACTACGTAACTCATTAGTAATAAACCTACGAATCAAAACATAAGTCATTTTATAGGCCGCAGGGTTCCTGTGATCTCGACCAAATTAGGTGCAAAACAGTGCAATATCATGATTTTTTTCTATCGTATTTTTTTTTCGTGATCTTGTTTTCACTTTGAAGCCATAGAAAAGCGTTACTCAAACATCGATTGATTGGCTCACTTAATACGGACCTAAGAACTATCGCGTCGGTTACTTTGGTTCTTCTACGAATTTTCGTATTCCGAATTAATTCTCCTAATTCCTTTGGGCAGATATGACTCCTCTTTTATAACACATAATAACGGTAGTTATGCATAAGTGGTGTCAAATCGCTGCATAACACCATCATTAAAGTAATAACAAACAACACCTTGCCATAACCCTAAGGTCCCAAAAAATTATTACCAGCGATTCTAAGATTTTGTAACCCAAGACTTGATGTCAATTGCTAGCGGTCAAGAACACGGTCTATTTACAAACAGTTGGTCGTGTTTAGGGCGATTCATATGCACAGCACATCCGCTGTTTTGTAATCGCAAAACGCCTATGGGCATCAAAATTACTTGAGTCTTTGATAAAGTACCCGTTGACATTGATTTATTTATTTTTCAAGTCATGTGAACATAATCACATGAGACTAATGAAAGTAAATCGATCGCAAATCTATACACAAAATCTTCTCACATCTATAACAGTTCAATAGGTAGACACTATTGCCAAAACCTCGTCAGCTATACCATTGTAAATAAAATATGTACCTATGTATAAATTAATTTAATTATTGCAAGGTTTAAGAGACAAAGTTATGTTGTTATGTGTTATACTTTATGTAGTATGACATTTAATTAAAACTTCTTCAAGGAGAAGTCAAAAGTATTACCTGTGGTATAGTCATCATCCTATCCCAGCTTAGCCCATTGCTGTCCAGTTGTGAGGCCTCCCCTTAACGAGAGCCATAGCGCCGTCTTCAACTTGCCGCATCCATTTTTAATTTAGTATTGATCTACTACTTCTACTAGTCTACTACAAAGTTGTTGGATAAATTCTGCCGAAATCTTTCAGGCGGAAATGATGAAGATGGCATCTATTGAGATAGCTCAATGAGTGAGTACTTCACTCAGGCGTTTTACCAATTAGTGCGTTAGACGCAAATGTTTACATGAGCCTTATTAATTTCCTTTTAGAAAAAGGGGTCAAATATGCGGCTTTTAAATTACCAATCTCAAACAAAATATGTAAGGCATATTTTGTTACAAGTGTTTACATGCGCCTTATTAATTTCCTTTTAGAAAAAGGGATCTTAATATGCGTCTTTTAAATTACCAAACTCAAATAAAATATGCAAGGCATAAGGGCATATTTACATAAATGCGACTGTCTTTTTATCTTCAACTGGGTGTAGAAATGTGTGCAGAAGGTGCTTATTTCGGTGTGATAAAATCGTACCGAGGTAAAATCGTATCGACCGCAAGGTAGAAAAACATTAAAAATATAGGCAAACGCGCCTTTTTCATACCTAACTAAGACAAAAATGTAATGTAATTATTGTATTATTTTTATTGTATTATTATTGTTAATATAATTTAATAATTTTAATTTTTTAATTAATATTGTTATAAGTAACAGTAAGTTAAATTATTAGTGCTAACATCATACTTTAAGTAAGAATGTTTTACGATAAGACCTGCCCCCCTAGCACGGGGTTTCTTGTCTAGGGTAGAATAGAGAAAAATTACGTCACTTCGTCATCCAATGCGTAAATTATTTGAAATTCCTTCAGGCATTCCTTCAACATTAATAATGTACGCAATGTATGGCGATGCAATGTCATTATTGTCTATTCTACCCTAGACAACAATCCCCGTGCTAGGAGGCCTGTAACTATGTTGCCAATAAAAATCTGAATCTGAATCTAATGACTAAGTACACGTTACCTGATTAAATTCCTTACCTTGTTTGTAGTCTAGGCCTAAATTGTCACGTGACGTCTTCTCTCGCCACCGCACCACCGCCACGGTACGACGGATGTTGTAATATGAAAGTCACAACAGAAAGTCTGGTAACACGAACTCGAATCTCTGACGCACGGTGCATAACATGACAAGATATGCTATGTTTGTCTACCATTACACCGTGTAAGGATGCAAGCTGTTTGAAGAACAGATTGTTCTCTTTTTAGGGTTCCGTATCCAAAGGATGAAAACGGGACCCTATTACTAAGTTTCCGCTGTCCGTCCCTCTGTCCATCTGCGGGCTGTATCTTACGAACCTTATAAGCAGTGATCGGAAATTCGGGCGCTTATTTACCTAAAGTTGATGAGTGACACAACAGGGAGCAGTTAAAACCACCTCTTTCTCGTGAATTCTTTCCCGTGAATTCCTAGGATTTCAGAATATTCTAAAATAATGATTTTTCACCGGAATCTTATTTATAGACGAAATATAAGACACTTTTATCCTGACGTGTTTTTCACTAAAGTCAAACATTTTTAATTATATTTATGATTTTATGCCAAAATCCTTTTTCTAGACGAAATATAAAACACTTATTCATACGCATTTATAATTTGTTTGATAATTGCGTAAGAATAATAGAAACAAGAAGGAAAGAATTCACGAGAAAGAGGTGGTTTTAACTGCTCCATGTTGTGTCACTCACCAACTTTAGGTAAATAAGCGCCCGAATTTCCGATCACTGCTTATAAGGTAGACCATTGAAATTTAGACGGAGTGTAGATTACTATATTTTTCTTTAATTTTAATTATTTTTTCGGTAATTAAATAATTATAATAATCGATTAAAAATATAAAAAAATCTATGCCCTATTTAAATTAAACAATAATAGATACCTATACTAATTTTTTTATGTGCAATGCAAAATATTTCGGTTTAAACACCGTCGGCTCCTAAAAGGAAGTACACAGAGCTTATTACTTTGTAAGATAGGAATATCTAACTACATAAACAGGACGTAGATTTTAATGCTCCTTTTTAGGGTTCCGTAGCCAAAGGGTAAAAACGGGACCCTTTTACTGTTAATAGATTAAGATAAGACTTCTCTGTCCGTCTGTCACCAGGCTGTATCTCATGAACCGTGATAGTTGGAAAGTTGAAATTTTCACAGATGATGTATTTCTGTTGCCGCTATAACAACAAATACTAAAAAACAGAATAAAATAAATATTTAAGGGGATCCCATACAATAAACGTGATTTTTTTACCGTTTTAATAGATAATGGTACGGAACCCTTCGTGCGCGAGTCTGACTCACACTTTTTTTTTGTTTTTTTATGAGTTTTCTTGCGTATGATGTATTCTTTACCTGCAATTTTTCCTAAGCATTATAGAATAGTATTCAAAGATATTATTTAGCAACAGGTAATAAATGAAAGCTTCGATTAATCAATTAAACATTGGGAGCAGAAAATCTGATTGCTCATTTAATTAATTCATCTCGTACATGTTCTTAAGAAACAATTTCAAGTCATGCAGTTTCTTAGAAATCATTTTCCATCGTGATTTGACCGACTGTAGGTAATTTGCGCCGTTTGAGCCCACTCACGGCGAATGCGGTAGACACGCAATGTCTGCCACCGGGTCAACTATTCGATCACATAACAACGACCTACATAGCTACATCCACTTACAATATACTTATAAAAAAATTGCTTTGGGTGACTTTTGTGACAATGCGGCCATGATAGACCTATTGTGATCGCCAGTTTATACGTTCAGTCCAGAAGCTGCGGATACAAAGTACCTACTACTATTACTGTTTTGTAACCCATTTGTTTACAAAAAATATCTAGGATTCATAAACCAAGCTTAACGACCGATGTGGCGCGGCGGGCGAAGGTCTGCCTGCGACGCAGGAGGTTGCGGGTTCGATTCCCGCCTCGGGATAAATGTGTGTTCGATCTGCAGACATTTGTTCCGGGTCCTGGTCGTTTTCTATGTATAATAAAAAAACTTATCTATGTATTGTATTACTATTATGTATATCAGTTATCAATAAGTACCCATAACATAAGCTCTGCTTAGCTTGGGGCTAGATAATGCTGTGGGAATGGTTCAGCATTATTTATTTATTTAGTATTTTAGTCTACTTACTAAGATTCTTAGGCTTGCTTTAAGAAACCTAGATATATTTTTTGTAAACAAACGAGTTGCAAAGCACATGAAATATTAGTGGACAATATTTTGCGACACTGGTATCATTATTCAATGGGAACTGAGTTTTGCGATAAACAGTAGCATATTATGTTTGATTCCAGGTTTTGGGCTACATCTATGCCAAAGCCCAATTAATATTAATTCAGTTTTTTTGACGCGAAGAAGTAACAAACATCCACCCTTCCAAACTTTCGCATTTATAAAATTAGTGTGATAGTGTTACTTATAAGTATATCTATTTTTTCCAGGAACTCCGACTATTCTACATGACATCCGTCACGCTGATTTTCATCGCCGCCATGGTGCTCCAAATCCCAAAACTTCAGGTGCCTTACCCTGTGAAGATGTGTGTATTCATTGGTTGGGCGGCGTATGGTGTTCTACCGACCATGCATTGGGTGTATGCTATGGGAGGCTTCGATAATCCTATGGTTCAGGTAAGTTTTATTAGAAAATGACAGTGTTTCGATAGACCATGGGGCCAACAGGCTCAGATTTAGGTTGAGTGCCTTTTATGGCACTCTAATGAGTGCCTTTACCGTGTTATTACGATACATACCTACATAGACTGATTTGAATGATTATTTTGCAAGAGAGTAAAAAAAAAAGTTTAAAAAAGGTCCACGGAAATAGTTGGTATTTATCCTACAAAACTTAAAAAACTAGGGTATTGGAAGTCGGTGTTTAGTTTTTCAAAGCAATCAAATTATTCCTTACTTCCTGCTTCCCGCGGCTTCGTCTGCGCTTTTCAAGAAGCCTTTGTCCGTCTCCAGGATAATGTCTACCTCTCTGCCAAATTCCATTAAGATCCGTTCAGCCTTTTAGACATAAAAAGGTAATAACACAAAGACAGATAGACAGACAAGGTTACTTTCGAATTAATAATATTAGTAATCGACTAACAGCCAACATAGAAACATCTCGTTTTTTCGATGTCAGTTAAAAATACGAGAAAATCATCATTCGTAAATTCAAATAAGCCAAAGATTATAAACCTATTGCAGAAAACCTATTTGTCTAGGAATTTCCTTGTGTATTGTAACAGCCGGTTTTTCACCCGCTTGTTATAACATGACAATAGTTTAATTTTTTTGTTAACCTCTAGTGTGTTTACTTGTGTGTGGTGAAACCAAGACTTGATTTGTAGATCAAATAAACAAAACTTAATCAGGATAAGTGCTATATATGTTATTTAGTGCTTTGTATAGGAGTGTAACGAAAGTAGGAGGTGCTACGTGGTCTCGAACGGCACGCAGCAGAGAACACTGGAAAGAGCTGGAAGAGGCTTATGTGTCACAGGACACGCTAAAAATTTAAATATTAAGATAAGAGTGTTAAAAGAAATTGTAAAGAAATGTAATTTTTAGCAATAAAAGCTTAAAATAAAATAAATAAAATAGGAGTGTAACGCTCGGTTTTGTATTTTTTACGAACCAAGTCTTGGTTTAAATACAAAACCGAGCTTTACGCAGAGGGACTACACTCAAATAAAGCACTAATATCGTATAAATAGAACTTATATTGATTAAGTTTTGTTTATTGGTTTTACGAACCAAGTCTTGGTTTCTCCACACACAAGTATACACACTAGAGGTTAACAAAAAGATTAAACTATTTTCAAATTATAACAAGTTGATGAAAAACCGGCTGTTAGTATGTTACAATTTGACGACCTCTGTGGCGCGGTGGGCGTAGGCCCCCCTGCGACGCAAGATGTTGCGGGTTCGATTCCCGCCTTGGGACAAATATTTGTACGATCTGCAGGTATTTGTTCCGGGTGTTCTGGTCGTTTCCTATGTATAATAAAAAATATCGATCTATGTAATGTATTGTATTATGTATATCAGTTATCTAGTACCCATGGCCATAACACAAGTTCTGCTTAGCTTGGGGCTATAGATAATGCGGTGTGAATTGTCCAGCATTATTTATTTATTTATTAATTTGATGCAAAGTTATTTTCTATATTTTCAGATATTCTTTCCGCGAGTAATGGGCATGTACGCGATAAGTGGCACTGCGTTCGTAATTTACACATTCAAGGTAAGCGCTATCATTATCATACTATTAATCGGTTGATTAAATAAAATCGACCTTATTTGTAATCGTTAGGTTCTAATTTGGCGTGACCTGTTTTAAGTTAAATTCCGGGTTTTTTTGAGGGTGGAGGATGAGGTCACGTTAAAGGTTTCCTCTTCCTGTATTTTAATACAATACTTTTTACAATTTTCCTTTTCCTGTATTTTAATACAATACTTTTTACAATTTTTACGGGACAAGTTAGACTCTTTTGGAAAGGATTGGATTGCTGGGCCCCGAGTCCATTTGACGATAGTATCGAGACGTGATCGTGACGTCTCATTTTTCCAGTAGTTTTTCCGTAGGTTTTGGTACAGCGCCTTTATCGTGCGGACAGCAAACTACGGAAATCACTTACAAATAAGTAACGTCACGATCACCTTTCGATACTGACGTTATCCTGACTAAACGGATCGCCGCGCCGGCATTGTCGACAGTCCGTCAAAAGGACTCGGGGCTCTGTTCAGAACAGCACAAGATTGTAAATTGAACTATGTAGAATTATGGGAATTTTTAATATTTGGCCATCCCTCTGCAGGCAACTGTTTGTATTGTCCTAATAATTGGTACTGAATCTCGCTGCTTTCTATTTTCTGTAATTGTTGGATTTTCGTATTTATTTTTCGAATAATGAGCATACTAGAAGTAAGTATTGCACAAGCTCTATTGTAGGTACTTGAGTTAAAAATGAAAATTGAAGTTTCTGATTAGTTCTCGAGCAAATTCTTTCTTACATAGAAAACGACCAGAACACCCTGAACAGATCTCCAGATAATAAATAAATAAATAATAAATAATGCTGGACAATTCACACAGCATTATGTAACTCCAAGCTAAGCAGAGCTTGTGTTATTATGGGCACTAGATAACTGATATACATAATATAATACAATACATAGATAAATATTTTTTATTATACATAGAAAACGACCAGAACACCCTGAACAAATGTCTACAGATCGGTACAAACATTTGTCCCGAGGGGGAATCGAACCCGCAACCTCGTGCTGCTTATGTAGGTGACATAAAAATTAATTTTTGCACGATAACGAATCAGAAACTTCGGTTTTCGTTTCCCTAGGATCCTATCCTAGCTCACTTTGAGACTAGGTACATGATGCTGATTGAAAATGTCCGGTTTTATTTAACATAAATTCTCAAAAATTTACGATCTCGACGGGATTCGAACCCGCACCTTCCCCTTCAGCGCAGGGTTGCTCTTTTTCCAACTAAGCTACGTGATCTTATCTAGTCGACCCGTAAATCTTTGGGAGTTCTTTCGGCACTTACGCCGTCAGCGCCACCTACAGAGGAAACAATGAAGTTATCCAATTCTGCTCAAAGACCAAATTTACATTTAGTTCTTTGACGAGAGGTTTTGCCGTTGAACCTTAGAATCAAGCAACGGCAAAACCTCTCGTCAAAGAACTACCTACAATAGAGCTTGTGCAACCCTGCGCTGAAGGGGAAGGTGCGGGTTCGAATCCCGTCGAGATCGTAAATTTTTGGGATTTATTAATTTCTTAGAAATTACCCAGAGTACTATAATAAATAAAAACCTTAGAATAAATTCTCATGTTACAGGTACCAGAACGCTGGTTTCCTGGCAAGGTGGACTACATCGGACACTCTCACCAATGGTGGCACTTACTCGTGCTAGGGGCTCTGTACTACTGGCATAACTCAGGCATGATGTACGTCCAGTATAGAATGAACCACGGCTGTGCTAATACTATGAGGATATTCTAATTTAGACTTTTAGAGCAGAGTATCAAGTTCAAATGGAGAGCGCCACAGCGAATTTCCAACGAGATTTTCGTCTGTTCCCAAGATGTTTTGAACCCTGGCAGCTATGAAATAAAGTGGATATCGGCATAAATCAAGGCTCACGATAAAATTGCACCTTTTTGCTCCTTCCTACCTCCATACAAACAGCCGTAGGATTTTCCAATAGACGAGTATTTTGAACTATGGCAGCTATCAACAAAACAAGGGAATATCGTTATATGTATTTGCGAATAGGTATCGGCTTAAGGCTAGCGTTGACAGGCCGGCTTCGGACGATCCACGCTTATCGCATCAGACAGATTTTTTGAGCGTAATGCCGGGTATTGGGTTCACTGTTATCGCAACCACCGGAATGCCGATCATTTGCAAACTAATAATGACGTCATCCTCACTAAACGGATCGCCGTCGCACCAGCATTGTCGACAGTCCGATGCGTCCACTCCGTGCGGTGCGGATCAGTGGAGGCACTTCTATGGCAAACCTTGCTAAGAATACTAAAATCCGTTTATAGCGATCAATGCGGAGCGTCCGACGCCGGTCTGTCGACGCTAACCTTTAAACGACGCTGTAATGGTCGCTCTGCATTTGGAATAGATCAATCAAATAGGACTTAGTTTAAAACAATTGATGTGAAGTTTTCAGAAAACTGTTCTAAATATCTGTTCTTTTAATTCCAGTAAGTAATTGCATTCCAGTTATGTAGTAATTGTGGTTTTGTAATATTATTTAACAATTTGTAAAAATGGATAATCAAATTTGCTTTACATGTGCACAAACACAGAAGTTGGTGCAAAATCATGGAATCGTGTTAGAATCTAACAATAACGCTCTCGTCCAACGCTAAAAGCTCAACATGACATAGATTAGTATTTTAGTGGACTTATGTGCAAGCACTTGTAAAATGTTTGACATTGCTCAGTTCTTGCTGTGATCTTATTTATGTGTATATTTGAAACACAAATAGAACCATTGTCAATTATTAATTTTTCTACGTGACATTGGACATTCGACGCCAAAATTGCTCTCTCTCTGCGGAAAGAGTCGCAGACGCTAGGCAGTAAAAGCGATGTACATACTAAAATCACTTTTATTGCCCTCGACGCAAATGAGGATCTAGCAGTCCTATCCTACTAGCTGCGACCTGCCTCCCCTTGCGGGTCTCGCCGCAAACGCTAGGCAGTGAAAGCGTTAACGCATTCACTGCCCAATTTCTGCGGCGCGACCTGCTGGCCGCAGCTAGCAGGACTCGTAGTGCATACACGGATGTTCGAAATGTAGCTAAACATGTTATGGTAGAGAGTTTAACGGTTTTAGCGTCGGATATTCATAATAACCAAAGGCATTTTTACCATAAAAGTGTGTAAAAAAAGTAAACTTTTGTTGCCCTGGTAGATATGTGGGACCAGCCTAAAATAATGTTACCTAATTCCTAGTAGTTTTATTTATTATGATTTATTTTTCAAGTTCTCAATTGATTTTTTTATGATATAATATTGAATCGTTGCTTTTGTCGAAAGTTACCATATTTATTATTTCCTAAGTTTTACTGATCTGATGTTTATACTTTTTTTTTATTAATTTATTTTATGTATTTTAAAATGAATGTTTTACTTACCTTTTTTGAATTTTGATTGTGAATTCAAAATTGTTATTCAAATTACTTTCTTTAAATCATAATTTATTTTTATGATATAAATTTGATTCGTTGCTTTTATCATAAGTTACCATATTTATTATTTTCTAAGTTTTAATGATCTGATATCATGAATTATATTGTTATACCTACCTATTTTTTTAATTAATTTATTTTAAAATGAATCTTTTATTTTAAATTTTGACTGTGATTTCAAAATTGTTATTTATATGACTTTCTTTAAATCGTAATTTAGATTTATTTCGATGAATATGGTGATTGGGATTTGTGATATAAATGTGAAAATGTTAATAATACAAAAATTACCTATTTACTGTGGTTTTATATTTTATGTTTCGCTTGAGATCTTCCTTAGGATACAGTTTAGTTTAGCAATACAATTGTGTGATACAAATAAATATAAATATTGCTGGACAATTCACACAGCATTAACTAGCCCCAAGCTAAGCAAAGCTTGTATTATGGGTACTTGATAACTGATATACATAATACAATACATTACATAGATAGATATTTTTTATTATACATAGAAAACGACCAGAACACCCGGAACCCTCAAGGCGGTAATCAAGCCCGCAACCTCCTGCGTCGCAGGCGGACCTTCGCCCACCGCGCCACAGAGTCTATGTCGAGGTCTATACAGGTTGCTAGTTTTGAAGATAACAAAAGGAATTTCAATCTAGTTAACAGTCTCAGTATAATTTGTATGTAGATTTATAACTACGTATTCCAACACACGTTATGCGGATTAGGGATGATTTGAACGCACGGCACGGATTTGAAATGTTATATTATACGTTTTGTATGCAGTTTATGTTAAATAGTGCATGATCCGTTTCCCGTCCGGGCCCGTCTACTAACTGCTCCGGCCCGCTCCGGCCTCGGCACGGCACGGTCTAATATAAATCATCCCTACCTACCACAGATATAATAATACTATACCTGCCTTCCTAATTATTTTCATCAATCAGTAAAAACAGGACAAAAGACAACTAGCGCCATCTTGTGTTGAGTAGCTGTAAATAGGAAGAAAAGTGCCATCTAGTAGCTAGCTCATGCATTAATCACGTAATAGTAAACTATTACACTAGATGGCACTAGATGTACTTTTAGCAATGCTAACGGCAGCCTTAAGGCGCATACCCGACCCAAACTAGCGCCGCTGCGCCACTTTATCCTAATATTCCGTTCTGTGGCCACCAAGGGCAACTTCGATTCACTTCCTAAACTAAATAGAATAAAACTATTACGGAGGCATTAAGAAAACCTTATTATAGGTATCACAAACAGTGCGATGGATTTTTGAAATTTCCTTTGTTAAACGGAATAAATAAGATAAAGTAGGTGGCGGCGCTAGTTTGGGTTGGATATGGATATGCGCCTCAAACAAAACAATGCAAGTTTCAATTTAATTTGGTAGGTACTTAGTTCTGAACTAGGTCAGGATTGGAATATCACACGAAAACTAGCGTGTAGTGTCGTTTCGTAATAGCTATTTTCTGATTAGAACACCTACTTATACCTTCTTAGGTAATAAGTGCAATTAAACTTCGCAATCAGTCCAACATTTTCATTTTGCATAACCAGCAATGTAGGTTTCGTGAAAATGCTTGAAGGGGCGAAACAACACTAGTAATTTTTTTGTTGTGTCGTTCCGTCGTTGTGTCGGAAATGAGGGGCGCAAGAAACTACACTACACGAAAACTAGTGTCGGCGGCCTAGATCCACTGTAGGTCGCTAAGCCAAAGAAGTGGCTACCTAGGGCTAGGTACATGAGTAAAGGTACCTACTACCTAGGTATATCCTCAACGTTTTTATAGTTTGTGTGTTGTTAATGTCATTAATTTAAGTTTAAGTAAGTAGGTACTTTACTTAATCGGTTGGAATTAAAAATACCTATAGTTCGTCTAATAATTTATCAGAACCTAACGTGTCCATTACAATACAACTTGACAATAAACACCAACCACGCCATGAAACTGTCAACACTGCCAAACAGTCAAATATTACAAAAGGAAAATGGAAACCCGGAGATAAACGGCCAATATTTCCATTGCACCGTCGAATGTGCTGTTGGCTCAGCCGACTGGAAAATACGTATATTTTTAAACTTGAATTTATTTGGATGGTTAAAAGGTACCTGAGTGGATAAGTCAGATATCTATAGAATTCTATGCTTCATCACTCGCTACACTGAGGGCTGTGGCGTCACACTTACTTATTTAATAGGTAGTAGGTACTTACCTACGTATGGGCCTACTGAATAATTAACTAGGTACCTTTTTTTAAATATAATATGATGCTGTTTATTTAACTTACTCTTCACTTTCTTAACTTGTACCAATAGCAAAAAAGACTCGAATGTAGTTCAATTTTCAACCTCTCTAATCTTCATAGAGCGGTAAAATTGATCAATCAAACGCACAAATTAGCCGTGCGATCTAATCAGCCTCTCCTGGGATGACTGACGGATTGGCCGCCGATTGACGTCGACGGTGGCGCCCCCGTCACGTGTCCGCCTCGTGTCAGACGCGATAACGTTGCGCGGTGACAGGAGGTGTCAATGTGCATTGTGCATAGTTTATGTAGGAGATGCAACTTTTAAAAGCGTTCAACGATCAAATCATGATGATTCTGCTCTACCTAAAATATCAGTGAGACTTTCTCATAAGACAGTGGATTATTTCATGTCGAATTATCTGTAATAACAATATTGTGACTTACTTTACCCAATTTAAAGATATTGGTCACCCGATCACGCATGAGTTAATTATGGTAGTTCTGCAAAGTGCAAAGATTAGTAAGGTAGAGTCAATTGCACTAAGATGTTAAAAATATTATCTATCAAGCTAGGTAAATCAATATTACACCGACATGTGTTAAGTTGTTTTACTCTGCGATTGCGTGTTGTCTGTCATTCAGGGTTCAGTACCTATGACGCGGTATTAGGTACACAAATCACGTCTTATTTATGCAGTCGCTTGTATCCTACTTACCGCTGAAGGTGTTGATGATCACGACATAGACAGGTATATTAAGGTACGCCAACCTTGCATTTTACTGTTGTAATTAAGATTGCCACAGATCAGAGGCGCACAGCTTCAATCATGTTATAAGAGGGCGATTAATGCAAAAATCAAGCACAATGTGTATTTTTAAACACTTTTTTTTATGGAAGAACGTACATATTCAAATTAAAAAAATACGATAGGTAGGCAAAAACCTGTGGAAGCCGAGTAATCAAATAGAACTATAGAACTTATGAAAATAAACTGGTTTCTGTTATAAAAAAAATACAAATTTCGTATTAAAAAATATGGTTATAATTTAAATGCTCTGTAAGAATGTATTGCTATGTACATGTGCTATGTTGCATGAATAAATGAGTATTATGAGTATTATAAGAAGTAATTATTTTTAACGTTATTATATTATTATTGTGTAGGTATTTGTGATGTGTGAGCATCGCAAATAAAAATAACATAAAAAAAAAATCTTCTTCTACAGCGCAAAGATACCTCCACTGTCATGGGATAGAGTGGCGAAGCAAGATAATTTTAGGAATTATCCCATAATGTTTCACATAACCACGTTCATTCAACCAAAACCAACATCAATTTAATTTTTGCAATAACATTTGTTAATCTTGTAAAGCGAATTACCATAAAATTCGCATGTTACCGCCCATTGACAGATGCAGGTTTATCGTATGCTAATATTTTTTTCTTTTATCGTAGTATAATGACACTAAACTGTTTTTTCGACATAGAAAAAAATGTAGGCACGCGTCATTTTTTTGAACCATGAATCATTTTTATGAATTTTTAAACCCGATTGTGTTGTTTTAATTAAAGAATATAAGATGCATGTTATGTTTAAATGAACAACGTAGTTTTTATGTTTCTTTCTATAACAAATGATTTTTTTGATAAAAAATTGACGAAACATATTCTAGCTAAATAATATACCTACGTAAGAAATTTCCATACTAATATTACAAACGCAAAATAAAGTGCTGTGTTAAAATAATTTAATAATTTTCTATTGAATCCATGAAACAGCATCATATAATGTATAGTAAGTAGGTATCTAATGAAAACATGCGGCACAGCATCCTATGATGATAAATTGAACGTGCTCCAACAAATTACCTTTGCTACTAATAATTCAGGAATATACGCGAATAATTTACAATTTGAACATCACAGCGGGGTATTGCCTACGCATTTAGTATATTAGATACGTAGGTATGAACGTGCGGTACTTAAATAAACCAACGTATGTCTACACTAACATTATAAAGAAGAATATTTGTTTGTTTGAATTGAATAGGCTCCGAAACTACTGGACCGATTTGAAAAATTCTTTCACCATTAGAATCCTGCATTATCCTTGATGAACATAGGTGATAGAATATACCCGTGCGAAGACGGGGCGGACCACTAGCCTTTAATAAGTATAAAAAACGGATTTAGGTACTTTGTTCGTGCTGGTGTTTGGGTTTAGGGGTTGTTGTTTAAAGAAAAATGTAAAACTCAGGTTCTCACAAGAAATAGGTACCATACTACTGATAAGTTATTTATTTATTTATAATAAACTAGCTACTGCCCGCGGCCTTGCACTCGTTTTCCAAGTTTTTTTTATGAAAGCCCGATCGTTTCAGTTGGTTTGGCTCGAGGACGACAGACATTGTTTAAAAATTTTAGTGTGATTTGCAACTTATGTTTGATGGCAATTTACGTGAACTAAAATATAATTCGGATTAATTTAGCAACGAAATTAATACTTGTACGTGCTTATAACATTTTCTAGAGATTATATTTTGTGAGTCCTTATTTATGAAGTCAATCATTTTCAAAATAAATTCACAAGTTATTCACCTAATTTGTTCGCAACCACGTACAAAGAGATACCTACCCCACTCCACTCGTACGTACGTACGAACCAACGTACCTACCTACACGTAAGGTGTATATATCTTAGGTATTTTCGACAAAGGGAGGAACAGCATGATTAATCGCGGCCCATGAATATGTATGAGAGTTTGGGCTGTCAGGCGAGGCACCTTAAATACGAAATTACCTACGCATATTTACCTGCATGGGATGGGGTTATAAACATGAACCGTAGATTCTTGATTTTGACAAAAGCTTATGTTGCTTCATGAAAAAGTTTTCGTGTGTTCTGAGTTTTCGAAACAAAGACGGATTCCATATTTGTTTTGTATCCAATGTGGCATCCAAGTAGATCTAGCCGACTTTAGTGGAGTTTTTTGTCAACTTGAGAGAAAAAAATACTAAATAAAAATAAGTACTGTCTGTGCTGGCTTTTGCCCAGCTGTGAAACAGTCATTATCATCATCATCAGCCTATATTACTCCACTGCTGGACATAGGCTTCCCCTAATGAGAACTGCGCTATGGCTTCGCCATAGCGCAGTGTCTTCAGCTTGCCGCATCCAGCATCTGCCAGCAGAAACAGTACGGGCTCCGAATTGTAACGGTCCTCCTAGAGTATCCCATACTCTAAGAGTTTTCTATTAATTAGCAATTGTTTGAATTAAATTATTCCTACCTGCTTGTTAACTCTATACACCTTGATAACAGATCGAGTTTTTTGTCAATTCGTACGTATTAAATACCTAACATAATGCAAGTTTTGACTGTGGGTAGACCATGCATAACTCTTGCTACCAAGAAAACATTAGTAAGCTATAATACTTCCACAGATAGAGTAGACTAGGGTAAATAAACTTTCCCACCACATTAAGAATTCCAAAACTCTCACAAAAAATCTCACACACAAAATGCACAATCGCGCTAAAACAATAGGATTTACACACACGCGCAGAATAAACACGACGAAATTACGGCGTTATTATTTCTACCAGCATTATCATCTAAATCGCATCGCGCTACCATTTACGGTGTTTAGGTATTTGCACACTATTGTTAGTGGCGTTGTGTATAAAATAAACATTTGTTATGGCAAGGGACGGGCACAATATCGGCTAGCTTTGAGCCCACATTACCATTAGAATGGAGGCGGTTGATGTATGGCCAGCGCTTTCTGTGCTCCCGTAATGAACGTTGGCGCGGTTAAATTATTTCTTGGACAGAGTTTGAACACAACATACTCCGAAATAGTGAAAAAATCAGGCTTAGCGCCAGCTTTTTATATCATTCAAGACTTTAGCCACTTCACACTATTGTTTAAAAAGTCTATCTAAATTTTAGAGGAGGTAATTTGTATGTTTATAACGAGATTTTCTCCGAACTACCGAATACCGGTCCGTTTTGTTAGATAAATTATTTCAACAATAAATATATTCTTTGTTCTCGAGTAAGAGAGAGATAGTAGTACCTACCACTAGCACGAAGACACGGGTAGTGTTTCATTTATCTATGGTAGTAGCTAATAGGATAAATTGCTATAAATGGAATTATACTTCGGATCCATATAGCCGAAAGATATGCACTGAAAGAATGACTCACTGTACCTGTACTCCTTGCCTCGCAAACCATAGTGTCGTCTAATTAGGCTAAAAACAGGGCACGGCCGCTGCAACTACTTCCGGCATAAGTGGGGTGGACAGACTTTGCAGTCTGCGACTGCGGTGTAGAGGACCAGACCATGGCGCACATCTTCCAGCGGTGGCCTAGAAAATCTTCCGCCACAAGCAGTGACCTGGTTCCGAAATCTGTACGTTGACTTTATAAATCGTGTACCTAATTTTCGAAATTTTGTACTAGCTTAAGATTATTATATAAGCCTCTGATTGTCATACGATAAAATAAATAAAGTGTCATAAAATATTTTCCAGCATTGTTTCTTTATGTTTTGTACACCTTTGCTCACAAAAATATTTAGTATTTTAAAACCGAGTATACCGAATGGGTTTTTAAATCTTTAAATTGATTCCGTCAGTTCACAGGCCCGCTAAAATTAAAATTCTCCAAAAAATAACCACTCGAGACAATTAAATAACAACCCGAGAACAATGTTTGCTTTGTGAGCGGGGGTGATCAGATTAAATCTAAACTGAATTTGCACGGGGCGTTGCGTCCGGATGACACGAGTTTTAAATGAGAGGATAGTTCTAGAATGAAGAATAAATACGGCGGGAAAACGCCGCGTGGCTGCCTCGTGCCACGCGCGTGTTCTTCGCAAGTGTGTGTGGGCCCCTTTTATCTTTGCAACCGTCCGGATAATATTTTGGCGGGGAAAAGGGCATTTATAATTCGAACAGGAAATATTACACGCTAATTTTGTCACATTACGGATATAGATTGATTTTGTGTGGGATTGGGTGACGTTATTCATGGTTAGAGTTTGTGGTTTCCCCTGTTTGATGGTTTTGGAAATTTAAATAGTTTGAATTGGAAATAACTTGCATTTTATAGTTAATTGCCACGGGAGTATGGCTAGAATGATCAAGTTTTGACTTTTTTGATAAGTTATCTGTTATGCAACGATTAACTACTGATTTGCGCCTTAGTTTCCTCGTTATACAAGCTAAAGACCTAGCCCGGGGAGCAGAAACACTTTTTTAGTTTAAACAACTTTTAATTTTTAAAAATTATACAAATAGTTTATGTTGCCAAATCGTACTTGCCACATAATTTGTTTTTAAATAATTTTGGTGTTTTAAAAAACTATACACAGACTTCAATTTCCTAAAGAGTGATAGAGGTTTGGAAGGAACACTTCGATAGCGCGAAATCTACAAGCAGGTAGTAGCAATAAGTAGGTATAAAGAAAACTGAAAAGTTCAAAGCACATTAAGACTCGTATTAGTCTAATATCGTTTTCGCCAAACCTAGGTTGCCTGGAAGAAATCGCTTTCAGCGATAAGGCCGCCTATTGCACTGGTTGTCATAAAGTATTTATTCATTCATTATTCATTCATTGTAGGTCCGTACGGTTGAACTAGTACCTACCTACTACGTTGCTTTAAAGTTCTTGTAGAAGCTTCAGAATTAATTAATTAAATTAGAATCAAGATGGCAATACATCTTATAGACGTAATGGCAATAGTTCCACGGCGGGCGCCATAAATTCAATCGTAATTATATGTAGTGGAAGTAACTACCCTAACTGTATGGGACAGAGGATCTCAAACTTTTTCGACGTCAGCTTACGCGTTTCTATTAAACTCTGATAGTGTTCTAAGTTTGAAATTGGAGCGCAGTTTGTTAATGATTGGAGGATTTAGTGAAATTAAACGTATATAATTTCACCTACTATATGTAACTAACTCGCCATAATAGGTACCTACTTTCGGCCCGTAGCGGCATAATGCTGAGACAGGGACCTTTTTGGACCCATGTAATATTAAGTTTGTTTTGTATTTATATTTTTGTATGAACATTCTGTTCTTCACTTCTCATTTATCTGTTTTTGTAATTAAATATCTATTTTAATAATGTACCTATCTCCACTAATATTTGTGTTTCTGGGTTTCAAATAAATGTATTTTCTTTCTTTCTTTACATTCGCGACAACCAACACAACCCATCTTCCATCAACCGATAACTCGGTTTATTAAAAACAACTAGTTGTTTAGTCTAGAAGAATAAAGATCGATAGAGTGCTTCATTATAATGGAATTATTGAATCTGTTCCATTTACTGTAAGCAACAAACAATTTTTACTGCTAATCTGAAAAACAGCGTAAGAAAATAGTGAGAAATTCTAAATTTTACCAGTAAACGATTGTTTATGATATGTTGATTAGTTGAATGTTTTTTTTATCGTTAAATTTGCGTTGAAGCCGCGGTGATTTCTGCAGTTATAATGGCACATTTTGTGAAGGGCCTATGAATCATAACTTGAGAGCCACTGGCCATCAGTTACAATGAGTGCAATCGCTTTACGAGGCGTGTGATTGACTCTAACTATACTATTAACTGAGTTTAACTGTAACTATTAACTGACTTCAACTGTAACTATTCCATTAACTTACTCCATCATTTAGCTCGGTTCTTTATTGATGCTTTTACATGACTAAAGTTTAATTGTTTTCAGTTTATGTTTGTATCAATGTAAATCAAAGGGGACCAAAGGACGGTTTGATTAGAATTACTCTTTGGATTTATCGTAGTTTATTTGCCATCTATCTACGTATTGGTGGAATTTGATTTACTTTACATAAATAAATGTATGTTTTTATTTTGTGTTTCGTGTCAGTCTGCCGTCCCATCGGAGTATGAGGATGAGGAAACTGTGAGTGCACCAGTGCTTACACACTCGCTTATGCACTTTAGTATGTCCTGCGTGATGCCGGTCTCCGAGACTGGCATCGGCCGTCGTAACCGAAATTCGGCTACGAAGAGATTATTTGTGCATTATATGTGCTTCGTTAGAAAACAAACCTATACCCTAGCAAAAGAACGATTCTTTAAACTCGTAATAAGTTACAAAAAATATATTTGAAATCCATTGTGATAATTGTGGTATAATAACACCTATTTTTGAAAAGTGTCTCAATATGGTTTTAACTTACAGTGCTAATGAATCACAAAAAAAATACATTTTTTATTGAATTGATAAGGGCCCTAAAAAGCATTTTGTGTACTTGACGAAAACGCGGGACGCAGTGGATGCCATATTGCTCTGTGGTCATGACGTCAATTGGATGTGAGACCTGAACAAATACGCTGATGTTGCTGATGACAGTTAATACTTTTTAGTTTACTACTAGTTAGTATAAACACTTTATTTTTTACTAACCTAAACAGCCGTATGGCAAGACAACATAACTACTTTTTCATGGTATTTAAAAACGGATTAAAAACGCTGAAAACTTCGAATTGAAATTAAAAATTTATTTTGTTATTTGATGAACTAAAACGAAAATTTACTACTACTTTTTGCCTATGTTCTATCTTAATAATATATTTTTAGATTTTTTCTCATATAGAGTTAGAGTTATACCTACCCTAATTGTGAACGTTTTATTTTCGACTTTCGTAGACCCTCTACGGCGTAGGCATAGCTACGCCGTCCCATTTATAACGTTAAACGATGAAATTAATATATTACTAAAGGTAAAGCAAGCCAAAAATATCCTGTTAGTATATTAAAAACTTAATGACTTTGTTTTTGCAATTAAAGGCAAAGCCAACAGCAATGATTGCGTCGAAATCGTATTAGAAGATAAGATCCCAATTTACGAAGTTAGCGACATTGCTGGAGGCGGTTCAGTAAATTAATTTAGCCGGTTGTTGCCGCAATACTATCAGATTTAAGTTCTCTTTGGTCTGGAGAAAAGGGGAATTATTTAACACTAGCTTCTGCCCCCTGCTTCGTATTCCTTTAAGGCTGGTACTGACCCAGTGTTACGAAGCGTAATGTATCATTCGCAGTAAGCAAGATATGTTCAAAATACTTAACTAAATAACACGTATTATGGCAAACGCCTCTTATTGGAGGGAAGTTCTGAAGTGCACGTATGGATAGTGAGAATCTTTGTACCTACCCTACCTTTTAATTGATTATTCATAATGATTTTGTAAATTTCGAATAGCAATTCCTGAATTAGGTTAAACCTCATCTTTGAGTAAAGATCGTTCCATTGTGCGTCGATGCTGAATCTGCATAATTTCCATTAATTAAGCGATGAAATGATTAATAATAGGGGTTTCTGAGCTACGACGGCTTAGGGTGACCATGGTGTTGCCTGCTCTGAGACTTTATGGAGAAAGATTGCAATAAAAATATTTTTATTCTTTTATAAGATATCCGAGTCAGTATTGCAATTAATTTACAAACTTACATAAGTCATTACGGATGTAAGCGGGTTAACTACGAACCTTATTTGTGTTGGAAGAACACCAACGTTCGAACACGAAACGTTGGTGTTCTTCCAACACAGATAAGGTTCATAGTTAACCCGCTATATCCGTAATGAATTCCTCAAACTACGATAGTTTTTATAGTAAAACTTACATAACTATTTAATAATATCATCATCATTATCATGTCGACCTTTTCGGATGATGCACTCTTGGATGTAGGCCTCTTTCAGGGGTACACTTAGAAAAGGTCAAATTCTTAAAATAAAACACTGACACGGAAATAAAGTGATATTTTTGCAGACTGGAGTAAAGAAGCTGTTATACTTTTTAAGCACCTTATAATATCTTAGCACTGGTGTGGCACAACAAGTTCAACTAAGCTATGTTTTTGTATGGATAGATGCGTGATATGGATGGTCGCGAGTGGTGCTTTGTTACATAGCTTAGCATCAATGGAAACGGTCACGTAATTTCGTAGTTTAGCTTTTACCTCCTCGCAGTAAAGCTGCATAGCACATCTCTGGTGGAAAAAGCAGCCTCACTTAAATTTTTTTGGTGTTAGTACAGGAAGAGCTGAAAAAGGAAAAGGGATGAACGCATTTGCTATACAGTGGAACAATGCGGATTGAAAATAAATAAAATAATGTCTGGTCACCCTAATTTATGAATACTTATGTAAGGACTCTAAGACAATGGTTCTGATTTCAGCGAAATATTATCTCAGGTTCGTTCAGAGGACGAGTATTGAAGGGCTAAGGGTTTGAATATTCAAAGGGAATAAATTAAGTAAAGCGACGCCAAACAAAAGCGCCGAAACAAATTGCAGGGAAATTAGGCCTTTGTTTACTGGTAGTTTAGTAAGTATAATATTTTCTTAGTAAGATTTTGGAGGACTAGATCTACCACCCAGTTAATAAGGTGAATCCATGTGTTTCTGTGTCTGCGCGGCTCTCAAACGGATGATCTGAATTAATAAATAAAATACATAATGCTGGTGATTTCACAGCATCACCTATCTCCAAAGGGATTTGGATTTAGTTTAACTTTTCTAACGATATTGTATTCAAAAAAAAATCGAAGTTTTGTGTATTTGTTTTACGAACCAAATCGTGGTTACTCCACGCACAAGTAAACACACTAGATGTTAACAAAAAGTGTAAACTATTGTCAAATTGTAACAAATGGGATGAAAAACCGGCTGTAACAAGTATGTATTTGACGATTGTCTGCGTAATCAGCACGGGGATCGTTATCTAGAGTAGAATAGATAATTATGACATAGCATCGTCATACATTGCGTACATTATTGAAGTTGATGGAATGCAGTTCAAATGATTTACGCATTCGATGACCAAGTGACGTAATTTTTCTCTATTCTACCCTAGACAACAATCCCTGTGCTTGTCCTACTGGCTATTCACTACGACGATAATTTTATTTAACTATCACTTTGAACCATAACATTGAAAGGAACTATTGTCAAGTTATAACAAGCGGATGAAAAACCGGCTGTTAGCCTTCTAGAGTACCTAATATTATACCTAACGGGTATGCTACTTTATATCCAGAGAAAAACAATCGAAGGAAGCCGTAGACAGTGGCATTACTAAAGAGGTAGTACTAAGCATGAGTAGATAAGCACGAGTAGGTACCTCTCAGGCCGTTAAGCCTCTGTGGTCCACGCTGACGTAAATAGCGTGGACGAGCTACCGAAGATTAGCCAGATTAGCTGTAAGAACATAAGCCCATCAGCCATCACTGTGAACTTGACCGTTGAGACTGTGAGTACACATTTGATATACAGAGTTTGATTACGACGATTTTAAGTCATTGATTGTTGACGACCTCTGTGGCGCGGTGGGCGAAGGTCTGCCTGCGACGCAGGAGGTTGCGGGTTCGATTCCCGCCTCGGGACAAATGTGTGTACGATCTGCAGACATTTGTTCAGGGTGTTCTGGTCGTTTTCTATGTATAATATAAAATATCTATCTATGTAATGTATTGTACTATGTATATCAGTTATCTAGTGTCCATAACACAAGCTCTGCTTAGCTTGGGGCTAGATTATGCTGTGTGAATTGTCCAGCATTATTTATTTATTTATTTAACATTATCAAGAGAAGGTAGTACTTTTGATACTGTTTTGGTTATTTATTTATAACTAAGTTGTGTTAGTGCTTATGTGCAGTTTATACGCAATTACTTGTCGACCTTCAATAAATATTCGTCTATATCAAAAACTCGACGCCAAGCCAAGTTTTAGTTATTTGTGTCGCGGTTTGCTAACAAACTTATTCTACATCGAGTTTGGCTAGTGTATGGGTATATTATATTTAAGTACGTAGATGATAATACCTAACTCGATTGATGCGAAGCGATGATGTGCCATTAACTAAGAACCTTAGACAGAAAGCAGCATTTACGAACAACGATGATCCACTTGAATGAATCCACCCAAATCTATGTTGAATCACGAGGAGTATGGAAAGTGAAAAGGGATTTATTTGCCCAGCAGTGGGACACTAACTAACCAAAAATAATACTTATAAAGTTACCTGTAATTTCATCATCATCATCATCAGCCTATATTAGTCAACTGCTGCCCCCCTAGCACGGGGATTCTTGTCTAGGGTAGAATAGAGAAAAATTACGTCACTTCGTCATCGAATGCGTAAATAATTTTAAATGCATTCCTCCAACTTCAATAACGTACGCAATGTATGTCGATGCGATGTCATTATTGTCTATTCTACCCTAGACAACAATCCCCGTGCTAGGAGGGCTAGACATAGGCCTCCCCTAATTAGCGCCATAGCGCCCTGTCTTCAGCTTGCCGCATCCAGCATCTGCCAGCTGCCAGAACCAAGAAAATAACAATCAAATAATAGAATTAAATTAAAACTAGTAGTTAGTTGGAAAAAAGAGCACCCCTGCGCTGAAGGGGAAGGTGCGGGTTCGAATCCCGTCGGGATCGTAAATTTTTGGGATTTATTAATTTCTTAGAAATTACCCAGAGTATAATAAATAAAAACCTTAGAATCAAGCAACGGCAAAACCTCTCGTCAAAGAACTAAATGTAAATTTGGTCTTTGAGCAGAATTGGATAACTTCATTGTTTCCTCTGTAGGTGGCGCTGACGGCGTAAGTGCCGAAAGAACTCCCAAAGATTTTCGGGCCGACTAGATAAGATCACGTAGCTTAGTTGGAAAAAAGAGCACCCCTGCGCTGAAGGGGAAGGTGCGGGTTCGAATCCCGTCGGGATCGTAAATTTTTGGGATTTATTAATTTCTTAGAAATTACCCAGAGTATAATAAATAAAAACCTTAGAATCAAGCAACGGCAAAACCTCTCGTCAAAGAACTAAATGTAAATTTGGTCTTTGAGCAGAATTGGATAACTTCATTGTTTCCTCTGTAGGTGGCGCTGACGGCGTAAGTGCCGAAAGAACTCCCAAAGATTTTCGGGCCGACTAGATAAGATCACGTAGCTTAGTTGGAAAAAAGAGCACCCCTGCGCTGAAGGGGAAGGTGCGGGTTCGAATCCCGTCGGGATCGTAAATTTTTGGGATTTATTAATTTCTTAGAAATTACCCAGAGTATAATAAATAAAAACCTTAGAATCAAGCAACGGCAAAACCTCTCGTCAAAGAACTAAATGTAAATTTGGTCTTTGAGCAGAATTGGATAACTTCATTGTTTCCTCTGTAGGTGGCGCTGACGGCGTAAGTGCCGAAAGAACTCCCAAAGATTTTCGGGCCGACTAGATAAGATCACGTAGCTTAGTTGAAAAAAGAGCACCCCTGCGCTGAAGGGGAAGGTGCGGGTTCGAATCCCGTCGGGATCGTAAATTTTTGGGATTTATTAATTTCTTAGAAATTACCCAGAGTATAATAAATAAAAACCTTAGAATAAAACTAGTATTTACAATTGAAACAATTGAGCTAACTTCAGACTGTTGCAAACAATCTACAAGTAGCTCAACTGATCCATATCAATACCAGTCGGAAGCGTGCCCAAGACGCTAGCTGCATTGCCCCGCTGTACCCCACGGACCTAGGGTTTCGACTTCAAGGGGAGCAAATGCGTATGCTCTATCGAGACCTGCATATTTGCGCATCTTGAGATCTTCGGCCAAATCTGCCGCCGCACCAGCCCTCACGGAAGTCCTAGGAAGATGGGAAGGTGCGAGTGTGTCGACGCATGTAGCGTCCCACACAATCTTTCTCTTTTACTTTATCACTTTGATGTATGAATTGTCCAGCATTTTTATTTATTTATGCCCAAGCTTGTAGAAGTCGGTACCCCAAACCTATCCCAGCAGAAAATTGCAAATGTCCATTCCTAATGCAAAAAATATGCTAATAGTTTACCAGTAAAAATAGCATTAAACACTATCCATTACTAGGAGGATTATTTTACCCTATGCTACCCCGCGTTGCCCTAATCTACCCTGCGTTACCCTGCTTTACCCTACTTTCCCCCTCGATTCATTCTCGATCATAGCTCCTCATCGTTCTTAAATAGGGCTTTATTTTTAGAAGAAACATCTGTGTTCTTATTCATAACAAAGGATTTGCGTTAAAAATAACACAGATTACAGTTGCTATTTTAGGTTTTATGTTTTTGCTTGTTTATTAATAAAGTGGAAACTATTGTAAGGGCAGGAAAGTTAATAAAACATTTTCTAGGTATAGTATGTTTTATTTATTGATTTCACACAGAAAAAAAATTCCTACCTACTATTTTGATCGTAAAAGATATATTAACTCAAAATCCAATGCTTTGACTTATTTTGGCTTATTCTAGGTAACGTCAGATATTTCAAATAAGTAAATATAATAACCAATTAGTTGAGCTACCTGTAGGTAGATTGTTTCAACAGTCCGAAGTTAGCTCATTTTTATCAATTGTAAATACTAGTTCTAATTTATTTCTAATATTTGATTGTTCTTTGTTAACAAATGAAATTACAATCAAAGAATAGAATTAAATTAAAACTAGTATTTACAATTGAAACAATTGCGTTAACTGCAGACTGTTGAAAACAATCTACAGGTTGCTCAACTAATTGGTAGGTACATGTATTTGAAATAGCTAACATATATTCATATTTCTCATAATTATTAATAATAAACTTTAACCACCTAAAACTAGGAAATAAAGTGGTCAGGTCATTTTTGAATCACTTCAATCTTTTTAAAAGTAAAATACTTAAATGGACAAGAAAGCTTTACCTTGCTAGTTATTTTAAAATGCTTCTTCATCACAGCCTTGCAAAATAGCAAAAACTCAGCGCATAGCTTTGAGTTTCTGCTGATGTCTAGTGATTTTTAGTATTACTATTGTCAGTGATCAGAAAAAATACAATGCCGAACTGGGAAATGGCCAAACAAGTAATTTGGGTGGTGGCCGTCCAAAGAAGTGGCCTTTACGGACCGGATCCTGTTATACTCGTAGGCATACATAAGTGCTTTTACAATCGTTTTGTGTAGTTTTATGGTCAAATCGGCTCTAGTCGACAATGATCAAATATTATTTAAACGAAATGTGATACTGAATTCTTAATAATAGTTTTGTTACACACAAAAATACTTTAATGAACACCGAATATAAGATGAATTCGATAGAGGTTGATACATTTCTCTATATACAAAATGTAATACTGAATTCTTAATAAATGTTTTGTTACACACAAAAATACTTTAATGAACACCGAATATAAGATGAATTCGATAGAGGTTGATACATTTCTCTATATACAAAATGTTATACTGAATTCTTAATAAATGTTTGGTTACACACAAAAATACTTTAATGAACACCGAATATAAGATGAATTCGATAGAGGTTGATACATTTATTCTCTATCATACCTTAAACGTACCTTTATACATGTATTTTCGTTTCGCTTAGAAAATTTCTAAAAAGCTATCTAGGTAGCTTAGGAGAGATCGATCTTGAGCGAAAAAGACCGTTAATTGTCGCTTACTCTAAAACTGTTCTTTAGTAAATTATTTCTCATATCCGGTGTGCTACTACCTATCTATCTATTTACCTAGCAACTTTTATGTGGCTCGAATACATACGTGCCTACTTATGTACAAGTATAATTATAAAGTACCTACTTATCTTAAATTTTATCAATTATTAATTAAAAGCAGAAAAATTATCTTATCATTCCGTTAGCGGGTTGTCTTTGAAAACTATTTAATTTTATAATCACGATATCAATAATCAAACATCAATAAATTTTGACAAGCCTTTTATAGGTATTAAGGTATTAATTTTGGGACGGTAATAATTAATTTGATTGTGTAAGTGTTGTTCATATCAATGCCTAAAAGTCACAATAAAAACAAGTCATTCTTTTAAACAGAAAATTAATGTAGAAGCTGTATATAAGTTAGTCTTACTCAATTTAATTTAATTTAGAGTAAATAAACACAAATTAGGTTTTAATAGATGCTAAATTCAGTTTAATTCTAACACCCTACGGCATAAAATAGACACACTTTTATCATACTAAAAGTCACAATTGATTTTCACTTGTTTCTTGATGTCCATTTTAATGTTCTTTAGTTATTTAAATTCCGAATTCGAACATCACAAAGGTTCCGTCGGCGAACATTGCCGTCGGCGTCGGTCGACGGGTGGCGTAGCTCGGAGGGTGGCCGCGTAGCGGTTCATAGGCCCCGTAGCGGTTCGTAGGCCCCTCGTAGCACCGTAGCACTCTATGGCAGCAACTCACATAGCTAGCTCACTCATCTACAATGCCCAAACTAATTAACCACTTGAAAACACGTGAAAGCAAACGCGTGAGAAACAGACTGAAACAGCATGCCGCCGGTACCGCGCGCGAAGCGACGCTACGCGGCCGCGCCGCCATATTGCCCCACGCCCCGCCCCCCGCACCGCCGCACTCACCCATTGGCTATAACGAACCAAGGGGGCGGGGCCAACTTCTCCTCAATGTTGCCAGCTTTTTGAATAAATAATTTCAGTAATTTAAGTAATGAAGGCAATTATGGCGTTGTTTAGCTAAGTTTGCGCCGCGGCGAGTGGGAACTTTATATTTATACCGTTCTCTTTATGTACGCCGACGCGCGGTTAATGCGCCCGATCTGTTTACGTTGCGAGAGCTTATTTATTGCGGGCGACTCGCTGCACGGCACGATTTAAACTGCAATTATTTTACGCTATAAGGAAAACATATTGCACCATTTAAATGAGTTTTTCCAGGATAATTTGGTAAATGGAGATGGATGAGGCGCTTTAAACTTCTGTTATGGGGTGCTCTACGTACAATTACTAAGCTGATCCTCTTCTTACTTTAATATACGTACAAAGTAAGTATAGCCAGGTTATAATATAGAGCTATGACTAAATCACGGCTCATCTCGCACAGGAAACATGACACAATGTAAACGGTAACCGGGTTACGTCACTATAGTCCGTCAAGATTCAGTGTGGACAATCGCGGGCAGAAGCAAACAGTGACGTCACGGAGCGTCATCGAGCCGATAAAAAGTCGATTTTATTCGCACAAGTTCGGCCAGCTGACTGTACCCCGCGCCCCGCGCCGCGCCGGCACGCACACAATTTTCAGTGTGGCGAGATTTCAGGGAAAACGAGAGAGGGGCAGGCGGGGCAGGTGCGTGCGAGCGAGACGGTGACAGGGGCCGGCGCGCGGTGGCGGCGCGATGGGCGGGCGCCGGATGATGTATAGAGTGGTGGAGTTAGGTTCAAATTGCTCCGGGAAGTGGCCGAGATTAGAGTCGACGCGGGCCGCACCGCGCCGCGTACGTAAGCCCTTAAGACTGTTTTTAATACTAGTATTTTTTACGCGATCCCGACAGGATTTAGCGGATAAGCGACGTCGTCGTCGTGCGCTTTGATTTATCGGTATCGGATACGTTTCGGTTTGTTTTCTGGTGTTTACGTTAGTGGTGACCGCTGGCTGGACGCGCGTAATCCCGCGGCTTCTACAGATTATGACGGATAACGTCGGATTTCATGTACACACACTGTGAATACGGCTTTCCGGGGAATCTGCGTCTCTTAATACCTGGAATCATCTAATCTGTTGTCAACAGTGAGTATTCTGATTTGTTGTGTTACTGTGCGCAAATGCTTTGGTTCAAGTGTACCTATGGCCAACCACCTGAAGGATAACACTTTACTAAAGCCTCCTTTCACTACCCTGAACTGAACTACGGGACTATTGTCAAACGTAACTGTTTATAAATTGGTTAGAAATCGCTTGATTTATTGATGAAGCTAAATTAAATCTGCCGTTTAGGGCAGTTAGTTATTTTTACTAAGTTGGGTATAGAGTTAAAGAAACCATTAGCTAACTAAAACTTGTTTCTTAAACTTTCATAAAGGAGCAGCTCTTTCATTAAAATTTTATTTTGATTTATGTGGCACCAAACCAACCAAAACATAACTTCCCCGAGCTTCCATTAAAATCTTATTAGTAAGGCTGATAACCAAAATTAGTTTGAACGCCCAATAATTAATATTATGATTCAGAAAGACAAAAAAACATATATTAGACACATATAGGTGATATTTAAATATGCTAGTGGTTTCTTTATTAACTTCTTCATCGAGTGCACAAAAAAATGTAGTGATGATTATAAAATTTTATTTCTTATATTTGGTTTGTCCACGAGCTTTTTTGAAGCCTAAAGAATATATTAAACGTTATTTTCATATAAGTAAATATTATACATTTTGAATAATTTGTATAATAATAATTATCATAAGTACCAACTACCTATTATTTTCAAACGATATATTATGTAAAATTAAATTAAAACCACCTGCACTAGTATTGTTAGAAATTTACAAACGCCTATGACACTAACAACCGACAAATACTTCTTCCTCGGGTTTTTTTATGGGCTCACTTCGGGATCATTCTCCAAATTCTCCTTATAATCGAGAATTAATTTTCAAATCGGTCCATAATTTACAAATGTCGAATTGACGGTCAAATAAATACATATAGCCGAACATAAACCATACTCGCCTTTTGTTTGACGTCGGTTAAAAAAACTTACAGCCTAACTGAGAAACTCCTCTTCTGTTGTGTTTCGTCAGTTAAAAACTGGCATCAATCCAATGAATTGGTCAAGATTTAATTACGTTCTGACGAAAACGCTCTTATTAAAATCATGACTAATAGTTTTGATTTGTATCGGTTTTTACTATACGGACTATTAAAAGTGAACCATCACACATATATCTACTAGCTTATGCCCGCAGCTTCCCCTGTGCTTATCAAGTATCTATCTGTTCCCGGGATACTATTAACTTCCGTGCCAAATTTCATTAAGATCTGTTCAACCTTTCAGGCGTGAATAGGTAACAGATTGACAGATAGACAGAGCTACTTTTGAATTAATAATATTAAGTATGGATGGATTAAAACGTTTTTAATGGTTCCTTCCTACTTAAGCAGAACATTTTTTTTTTGAGAAATCTTAAAGAAAATTCATACTTATATGGCCCCATATTTTTTCAGAGTTATCACACGTTACGCTACGAGTCAACTTTTTGCTACAACTCCGCATTCATTAAAATATGGAGCGTTAATTAAATAAATTTAGTTGAATTTTTGACCTGCGAGGGTTAGGTTTTTCATACGTTTTTTGGTTCCTTCTATCCATCCATCCATACTATACTAATATTATAAATTCGAAAGTAACCCTGTCCCTCTGTCAGTCTGTCTGTTACCTTTTAACGCCTTAACGGCTGAACGGATTTTAATGAATTTTTGCAGAGGTAGATAGATAGAAAATACTTTTATTGCACACTTAGCTATACAAACAATTTACAAAAGAAACAAATATGACATAAGAGACAATTGGCGGTCTTATCGCTCAAGACCAATCTCTACCAGACAACCTGGTATGGATAAGATCATCGATATAAGGGGTAAGATTTGTGTGCATCTAATATCGGGGGTATCCCGGGGATGGATATATGCTACATTTCTTGTATAACAGCTTCGAGCCGGTTTGGCATACCTACTGAACACGAGGTTTCGGAGCCGATTTTGGGAAATATTCTCATTATTGTTTTATCTGTTTTTTAAGTTAAAAATTCTACTAATGTATAGTTTATTATAGTATCAAAGAAAGTTGATAAAATTTGCTATTAAACGTTCTTTTATTTTTAATCTCTAACATCTACAGTTTAGAAAAAAACGAAATTTTAAAAGTGTGATAGTTAGTTTTGCAGACCAGTGTAAATAACCAACTTTAAATAATTTAATTGGTATATTGATTTTTAAAATTTAACAGGACAAATAATCATCCCTCGGAAATAATTTTTTATGGAGCCACCTCTGGATCATTTCATAAACAAAAGAGACAGAATTTGAGTAACAAACGAATAACAAAAATAATTACTGGAATAATGAACAAGACTATCCCATTTTAACTGAAGTCAAGAGAAAATCAAAAACATCTTATTTCTTTTTTGATAATTATTTATCTATGCTTATAATATTGTTATACAGCGGGGTAATGCAGTGTCTTGGGCACGCTTCCAACTGGTATTGATATGGATCAGTTGAGCTACCTGTAGATTGTTTGCAACAGTCTACAAAAAGCTCAATTGTTTCAATTGTAAATACTAGTTTTAATTTAATAATATTATTTGATTGTTATTTTATTTATGCTATAATAATATAAGATACAGGAAATATTAGTTTTTTTTAAATAAAATAGGCTCCAAAACTACTGGACCGATTAAAAAAATTATTTCACCATTAGAATCCTACATTATCTCTGATGAACATAAGCGATATAATATACCCATGCAAAGCCGTTGCGGACCGCTAGTAGTACCCCTGTACTACTAGCAGTCCGCAACGGCTTGGCAAAAGTCCCACCCTGTACTACTAGTTCAGGGTGGGACATCACCCGATGTTCTTTTGCTGTATTTTTTATTATGAAAAACTTTGGTTCTGCTTTTGAAATTTGTTTATTTAATCCATTAGAATTTATTCCATCAAGTCGAGAAAATGAAATCGGCTAAGCGCCCGCCGCCAGAGTTGATGACCATATGGGCCCGTTTTATGGCATTTTCCATCACTCTATATACATAGGGTGATTACTTTTGCCCCACCTGGTATATAAATTGACTTGTCTAAGTGCTTATTATGTTATCCAGAAGAAATAACGTTTTTGAAATCTGAAATCCTCCTGCTACTGGTTCATTTAGGCATCTTCAAAAGGTAATTAATAAATGTACTTTTCTAGAAAACACACGCACAGACGTTTATCGCGAGATGTTTATAGACGTTTGTCCCGAGGCGGAAATGGAACCCGCAACCGCCTGCGTCACAGGAATAAAGTTATGCTAGGCTCGATTTCGTATATAGCTAGAAAATAAGCTAAATATTTAGCCTACCAATATTTGGTTGTGATTATCTGAAGTTTGGTTCTCTGGTAGTGGAGGATGTATCACCACTAAGGCGAAATAGCCCTACTTTACCCTACCTACTATTTTTTCAAGAAGATGGGACCTTCGTTTGGTCACTATCTCATATGATATTAAATAAATAATGTTGGAAAATTCACACAGCATCATCTAGCCTCAAGCTAAACAGAGCTTGTGTTATGGGTACCAACTAAATAACTCATAAACTTAATACAATATACTATACAGTTAGACATTTTTTTATTTACATACATAGAAAACAACTAGATCAAATATCTGCCGATCGTAAAAACATTTGTCCCGGGGAGGGAATTGAATCCATAACCTACTGCGCCGCAGGACCTTCTCTCGCTGCGCTAATGAGGTCGGCATTGTATTATGAAGGTTGAAGACATTGCAGACTCGATTTTATGAATGTAAGAACAAAAATTTGTCCTTACAGCGTTATCATTCCAACAAAATTTACCGACCAAATTGAGCGAAGGAAAACTAAAAATACAAAAATCCTGCTCTTGTGTTTGTATGACACGTTATCTCCGAATGATAATTTTATCGTGCCGACTTGATAACGAACACCTATGTGTAGATAAATTGAAATTACGAGGTTTGCTCTACTACTTTGAGGTTGGAATATGCAGCCGATTGTCATTCTTATCCATACTATGTCTTATCCATCCAGTCCACTCATTTATTTTCTGTTTGGTACATGCACAACTATGAAGTTCTTTAGCTGTTGACGGGTGAGTGTATGAACAGTGTATGGCAGAATGAAGTATTTCATAGACATAGTTACTTTTGACCGATATAGATGCGAATCTGTCGACTCGAAAAATATGGGGACATAGGACAGTTTAGATTTTTATCGAGCCGACATAGTACAAAACGAAGATTATTCTAGATGATTTTTCCATGAAAAAGTATTGAAAAATAGTAATAGTTATAGTTTGAGTAATGCGAGCAGAGGCAAATAGCATATAAAAAAAAATAGGGACTACTTTATTCTATTGAATATTCTGATTCCAAAAATAAGTCATTCAAAAGAATCGGTAAAGCATAGGATAGGACATGACTTTATTTGTCAGTCGAACTACCAAACGGCAAGTGAGAGTGGAATAATTGTAATATAAAAAAAATCGAAAGCAACTGTCTTTTTCTCTGTCGTTACACCTTTTCACACCTAAACGGCTGAACAGATCTCAACGAAATTTAGCAGGTAGGTGGATGGTACCCCGGGGACAGACATAATGATACATAGGCTGAATTTTATCCCAGAAAAGCGCGTGTGATGTGTGCTGCGGGCAAGCACCGACATTTTCACGTTTTAGTTTTCTGTTTTTTTCAGTTTATAATAAATTAATTATTATCATCATCATATCAGCCTATTCACGTCCACGAGTGGTCATAGGCCTCCCCATACAACGCAACAAAGAGCGGTTCTGAGCCGCCTTTAACCATCAACTCCCTGCAACCTCGGCTCGTCGGTCCATCGAGTGCAGGTCCTTCCAAGACTCAGTTTTGCGTAGCATCGGGGCCGTAACTAACCAATCTGATTTGATTATCATTTACATGACTTAGTTTTGTTTCCAAGTGTTCCGCCTGCCACATTTCCTTGTAAAAGTCAATAGTGTTAGATCATTCAGGCTTATCAGCTAGATAAAGGTACAACTATCTAAATATTTACATTTGCGTGCACTTACACATGTTTTACATGCAGTTTGCGATGTACTACAGATATGATAGAGTTAAATTGATATGTCGGTCGATTCAAAGTGGAGATAGTGTCAAGAGTACGTCGGAAATGTCTGGTTTTTAATGATAAAAGGGAAGTGCATACTGACGCGCCATCTAGTTTAGGTATACTAACTAGCTTAGGTATTCTAACTAGATGGCGCTAACACAATTTTAAATATGGTTTTATACATATTGTTACCATAGATAAAAGACGGTTGTATCAATATAAAGGTTGCCTGGTGTTGGCATCCAACAAACTTGTCCATTTTTATCTATGATTATTTGAGGTCTATGCCTCCGTTTACTTATCTATGGAAAGGAGTAAGTTCCGTTTCGGTCATTCAAGACTTCCAACTGCTACTCGATACTGTACACAATCATGTGCTCTGGAAAAATAAACCTTTTTCGAAACTTAAACTCAGTATTTCAACATAAAACCACTCCCAAACAGGCCACCGCAACACCTGGAAGATATTGCTTCTTAGCGATAAGGCTGGCCATTTGTAGGTACTTTGTATTTCATGTTAATGTCTATGATGTACTTCATTTTATTTGATGGTGTTTACTAAAGAGATTCTATTGGATTTTTCTGTGATGGTTGGAAAAAAAAGTAAAAAACTTTTTCTGCTATGTTCTACTTTATACAAAATTCGCAGCACCGGACACAGAATATTTTTAAAGTATTTTATTAAAAAAAGGATACTTACCATTACTTCCGTTTCGATGCGATCGACTAGCCAAGTAAAATTTCAATGAGATGGTGTTTTAATAGAGCAAAGCACTTTCGCCAACTTAAAGCTTTCGGCTTAAAAAAGGCTTTGCGTCGGTTTAAAGGGATAACGGAGCTCTCCGATTGGTGCCTTTGGCTTGCCCAATTACTCTTCGGGCGAAGATTAGTATCTCTTTGTATTAGAACAATTTGTGGCTGTGACGAGATGACTGAATCTCCTGGATTTGTGTTGTCGACCTTTGCTTTTAGAGCTCTTGTGTCCCGGACTACTTTACCCATTATACGGTGGGTTTATTCCTCTCTTAGCTGTCTGGCTCTTATCGGGTTTACTAGTTAATTGTTTTTTTTGTTAGCTGGAGCGGAATTTTCGATTTTGTTTAATTGGCTTTCACAGGTACGAGCAGGCTTATTAAGTATAGAGTTTCTACGTACGTGCCTATAATATACCTATATAGCTGGACAGAGTCATGTTTTCAAAAGCATTTATCTAGCCCTCCGCTGCGATGAGTCAATAATTGCATACAATAGCCCGCGCAGACAATCAATCAATCAATTAAAAAAAAAAATTTAAAGCTTGTGCGATGTTCTGTTGTTTTTTCATACAAATATCTACGCTGACGACGCGACGTATTAACTTAAATCTACCTACCAGCCCCCCTAGCACGGGGATTGTTGTCTAGGGTAGAATAGAGAAAAATTACGTCACTTCGTCATCCAATGCGTAAATTATTTGAAATGCGTTCCTTCAACATCAATAATGTACGCAATGTATGGCGATGCAATGTCATTATTGTCTATTCTACCCTAGACAACAATCCCCGTGCTAGGGGGGCTGTATAGCATCCAGTACATGAAAAACAAAAGGGGATCGCGCCAGCTTTTAAAACATTACCTAACAAGAGTTTAAAACAGATGAAAAGAATGCATAGCAAATGTCAAAGTAGCGTTTAAAATACACAAGCCCGTTATCAAGCTGGCCACCGATAAAAAAGAAGATCTAACTTTTACTCTATGGTGCTCGAAAAATAAACTTAAAAGCCATGTCGATAAAAGCAAGGACGAGCAATAACTGCTGATAGCGCTCTTCGACACCTTTTTGCTTTTTTGCTGAATATTGAATCCGGTAGAGATGATAGGACGGAGTGCTGGTAGAGGCTATGGATCTAAGTACGAACTGCACTCCGCACTGTGTGTACCTACCAATACCTAAGTGTTAATATGTGGTATCTTAGACATTTCAAGTAATCTAATGCTACAAAATATTAGTTTTTAGGAAATGAAATAATTTCCAAAAAAAAATCGGTTTCGGCAGGACTCGAACCAGCGCCCCACCCTCAGTAGGTACGGGTGTGCTCTAACCAATTAAGCCACGAAACCCTTAGTCGGTTCAACCGAAAACCTTTGGGACCTCTTACAAACTATTTTTTTTTTGCAAAATCACTTATTTTTATGTAAAAGTGACTATGACTGACTTATGCAGTATTTTTTTCAAGTTACAATATTGTAATGAATCTATATTTTCTAACTTTATAGGATTTTGCTTAGCAGTGAGACTTAAAAAGCTGGTCAAAAATATTTCTCATGTCTAGAAAGATTGTGTGTGTAAACTGTGTAAAGTGTACAGTGCTAATGGTGTCTACTTATTTGTGGTTTGTGGTTCATATCTCTTACAATACAATACAATGACTCTTTATTGCATACCAAATAAGACGGATACACCGGACAGGAAATAACTAATAACGTTGTACAATGGGCGGCCTTATCGCTTCGAGCGATCTCTGCCAGGCAGGTTTGGATGGACAGGGAGTGATAGAACAAGTGTATTATTGTATTATGTATTATTTTCTCTCATTGTTATAAGTTATTTTTTATTTACGTTCGGTCCCGGTGCTTGCAAAATAACTCTATGGAAACTCTCTGCTCTGAAGGCAATTAAGACCATAAATCACATATTCTACTTTTTCCACTCTTTCCCATTACTTTATTGAAATAGATGAAGAGACAGTGCTTGGATTCTACGTCATTTACGAAGTATTTGATAGAACGTTTTTTCGTTTTTTTATTGCATAAAATGATATCATATCTTAAAAACACAGATAATTATTTTTGTTTTAAATTGCAAATACTTTGTGACATTAAAAGTTTGAACCTACCATGAAACCTAGTGATAGTGTAGATTTTAAAAACTACAAGACATACACTTCGTTAATACATTCTCCTAAGCCGGAAACACACTATTGACACGCTACACTACCCGACAAAACATAGAACAACGTTGTAAACACCCAAGGTTTCATTTGGTCATCATTCTGGTCAGAAAATTGATACGATTAGATTCAACTCAATTTTCCGTTATTCTCATTCGGCCTAGTTCAATCATAATCTTTGCATTAAAATTTGATGGCTCAAGGCACAAGCTCTATGTCTCTTTACTACGTATCTGTAAAGAGACATAGAGCTTGTGTGTGCTTCTCGCTTTTACTCACATTGTAAATAATGATGAGAGAAGAGAGTATGATATAGTAAACCTCCTATTACCTCCTGATTTATAACGATACCAGCTACCGTTGGCTTCGTTGGCTATTTGAGTTATGAAAGTTGTAAAGCTGTATATCTTCATCGTACAGTTTTTTATGGCGCTTATTTTTACTGCTCAAACAGTGCAGTGTGTGCTCGCCTTAAATCAAGCTGGTTAAGGATTGATTTATTAGCTGTTTAGGAACTTTGTATCTTGTTGAATATGTTTGTACTCTCGCTTGTTTTTACTTTGTGCTTTAAGTTTGTTAGAGCTTGGTTTGTGCTTGCTTACCTCAATCATTGTTCATCAAATTTGTCTTCTTGGGACCTTCGAAAGTTTTCGACTCAGCTATTTCATGACACACAATTATATAAGAATTATCTAACAATTTAATATAATTATGTACTATACTTATAAGCCTCTACAAAATGAATACCTATCCAATAATTTCGCAATTTCTATTGTAATCTTCTCTTTCTCTTTTTAATAATTCTACGACTTCGGTCTATCAATCAGATTGTTTCAATTTATAGCTTATATCTCTCCGAATTATTGTAATGTCAACGTGGTCTGAGCTAAATTAATACCTATATTTGATACATTTGATATCACAGTTTAAGCTAAATTACATCTGTACCTCAGTAGTGGTAGTCTTTTGGTAGATACCAGTCAAGCATTATTTATTGAATCAGGATTATCAACCAACTTGTTGAATTAATAACTTAATTTTATTTCCAGCAGGCGATGCTCGCCTAACCCCGCGGCCACTCGCCCCCGTCCCCAAAAGCCTCACCATTCACCTCCGCGTGTACAAGGAAGCCCTAGCGGCCGGCATGGAGCCGCTAAGCGAGAACGGACTCTGCCTGTCAGAGCTGGACTTGCATAGTGGTGCGCACTTGCACGAGTCGGTAGCGGCGTCCGTGGGCTCGGCGATCTCGAGCCTGATGGCGCCGCTCCATCATGAGCCGCAGCACGCGCCATTACACCACGCTCCGCCGTTGCATCATGAACCACTTGAGAAGCTCAAATGTAAGTACCTATCATATACTGAACAAGAGAGAAAGAAAGAATGTAGGTATTTAATTTAACACTGTCTTACTTGGCTAGATGCTCTGAGTATGTCTTGTCTACCTTATAACTCACCTATCACTTCATCATAGAGCTCTCCAGTAAGTTATATACTTATAACGTTGTCTTACGCGTCCACCCTATGTGGAGGGAGTACCTTAGCCTCCCTCCTCTATAATGGAGTATAGAATAGCAAGGTTAGTGTCTGCCTGTCAGAGCTGGACTTGCATAGTAGCGCGCACTTGCACGAACCGGTGCGGCGTCTTTGGGCTCGGCGATCTTGAGCCTGAAGGCGCCGCTCCATCATGACCCGCAGCACGCGCAGACACAAGACGCTTTGTGACGCCTCTTGTATGATGGAGGAGTTGCTTAGTGAGGACGGCCAGTGTGTGTCTTTGACCTGGGTCCACTTGCACGAGTTGGTGGCGGTGTCCCTGACTCAGCGATATAGAGCGTGGTGACGCCAGACTTAAATCTATTTTCTAAATATCTAAGCCGTCACCAGAAGGCAAAGTGCCCAGAATGCTGGCAGCATTGCCACGTTGAATGGCAATGCTAATTCGTTGACCGAAATAAAAGCCAGCATTCCGATCACCTGTGGACTCTATTAGGAGTTTTGTTAGATCTTTGTATATTTCATGTGCCCCAGGACCCCAAGGACCTAGGGTTTCCACCCCAAACGGCTCGAATAGGTAACCTCGGTCAAGATTAGCGTACTGATTAATTAATTACTGACGTATTTATATATTCTTTTTAAATACCTATATGAAATTTAGTTTTCATATCATGCATAATCTTTTTACATTTCACTACTAAAGTTTGCATGACAAATTACAAAACTGGCTATCTAAACATTGGCATACGTAGCCAAAGTAAACAAAGACTGAAAATTGCGCATCACTGAGACAGGAGGGCTCTATACAGACTATTACAGAATCTACGTCTTTCTATAGTAACTGGTGAAGTATCTGTGTGTATGAATAATCCCTAATTTTGTATGAAGCCCACATCTCGTCACGGTCCTCGCCCGATTACGTTGACAACATCATCGAATGCTGTCGAATTTTTAGCACGTGCGCTGTTTTTGTATTTTTATTGTGTTTTTATAAAACATTTGGATCGTTCCCGTTGGATCCATTGACTAGATCCGTGATGGATCTATCGAGAACTTTGTTTCCTAGAACTCGCATATTTCCTCATAGCGTTCTATTTTGAATTTTGAAAAGTTCGAATTTTTTTTTAGGAAGAAGGCAATCGCTTTTTTTTTTCATCTTGTATTTATTATTTATAAAGAAGACAATGGCTTTGTCTCCTTTCATGTTTTTACAACAAGATAAAGTTAAAAACTACAACCCGACTACGTGAAAGTTATAAAAGTTTGAAACATTTACATTGACAAAATAGAATGACGTATCGGTCATATTTGATAGGCATAGAGTTGAAAATGAAAATAGGTCGTAGGTATTGTAATTTTTCTCTATGGGGCCTGCAGCCTGCGGCTACCTAAACTTTAATACGCGTTTTGAAGGCTTATTCGGGGTCGGAGCCCTAAATCCTATAGCCTATAACCATCGGGGTATTGAGACGAATCAATCGATATATAATTTGTTGAAATCGAACCAGTAGTTTCAGCGCTACGTGGGAACAAAGAAATCGGCCACATACATACAAACATACAAACATACAAACATACAAATATACAAATATACAAACATACAAACATACAAACATACAAACATACAAACATAGGGTGCAGGTGCTTCTATTATTTGATTGTAATTTTCTTTGTTAAAAAATTTATCTTCATTGTGTCCACTTTATTTAATAAATAGTTCCTATGTAGATCGTAGGTACATTACACTCCGTAACACCGATCAGTGCCTACACGGCTTTAAAGTCCAAAAGAATGATACTATTTTTTATTACCCGACTACCAACAGGGGAGGGTTATGAGGTTAGCATCCTATGTTTGTATGTTTGTATATTTGTATGTTTGTATGTATGTGGCCAATTTCTTTGTTCCCACGTAGCGCTGAAACTACTGGTTCGATTTCAACAAATTATGTATCGATTGATTCGTCTCAATGCCCCGATGGTTATAGGCTATAGGATTTAGGGCTCCGACCCCGAATAAGCCTTCAAAACGCGTATTAAAGTTTAGGTAGCCGCAGGCTGCAGGCCCCATAGAGAAAAATTACAAAACCTACGACCTATTTTCATTTTCAACTCTATGCCTATCAAATATGACCGATACGTCATTCTATTTTGTCAATGTAAATGTTTGAAACTTTTATAACTTTCACGTAGTCGGGTTGTAGTTTTTAACTTTATCTTGTGTAAGCCTAAAGAAATGAAGTTATTGAATTTTGAATTTTGTGTCAGTACCCAGCTTTAGTTTTTCATAATTTTCTGATTTGTATAAATCTGAAACAGGACCTATAATACAATAGATATACTTTATACCTATTTAAGTTTGCAAAATCTAGAAAATCCATACTTATTAAACTACCTATCGAAATAAATGGAGGGAACACACTAAAACAAATTGAAAGAACTACGAAGGCATTTATTTATTGGATCAGCATCCGCCAGCAAGGCCAGCAACATATCTTCGTAAAACAAAACGACTCAATAGAGAAATCCAATGAAACAAACGTCCCTTTATTTTGTTTACTATTTTAAAAAGGATTTAGGAGATTTATAATATTACGAAACGTAGGAAAATGAGTTGAAAATTGTAAACTGTGTAAAACATTTCGTCACTATGAAATACAATTTGTGATTCTGAAAATACCTACTTTTGTTTAAGTTATGGGACGTTACGAAGATCATTTTGACGCGGATTAACATTCCACGATTTGAAATTTATTTCATTTGCATTCTATTTTTAAGACAATCGATGTCGTGAAAGAATGCTGTTCCAAATTAGAATTATGTTTTATGTAGGTTCAAAATTGGTGTCATCTTCGTTCATTCATATTTTGTAACAAGAACTAGTCGTAGGTTCAGATGAAATGGATTTTTAGAATGATAGCATTCTAAAATTTTCAGTAGTTGGTGGTTTAGGCTAAAATAAAACCTGCTATTCTTAATTTTTTGTTCTCAGAACTAACCTAGATACTTAAAAATAGGTTGAAATAAAAATAATGCATAACTAAGCCCACAATATACATGTGACTTCAAAAAAGCTGATATTTCTATTTTTATTCTCTATGAATACAAAAAAATTATGCAAATTTATTTGCATATTTATTTTCGTATTTTTTTAGGTTTTTACTGTAACATTTAATAATTATGCCTCAATCAAAAAATTTGTAAACGTGACGTACTAAAATGAGTGTATATAGTTTTATTTCTCGTTTTATCCTCAATAATTAAAAAAAATGTGGGTGTTATATTTTTTTCGGCAAGAAATACATTAAAAATTTATGCATATACCTACCCTATTCACTTGAATCCACCTGTACTCAGATAAAATTGGATGATTCAATGCAAACAAAGCACCACTTGTAAGAGCGAGGCTAATCTGATAGTTTTTACAAACACATCAGTGTTGGATTACACCCCTGGATGTTTAGTTACGCAATTAGTCATGCCCTTTGGGGTGCAGTATGTTTTGAATGTTGCTCTACTACGTAAAAGGTTAGGTATGTAGCTCTATTTTAAAATTTTGTTTGTTGGTAATTTTCAGAATACCTTTGGTTAGTAAGTACAAATTAGAGAGGTAGAACATATTGCAAGAAAACTGTTTAGCTAGTTTACCCTAGCTCGTTACAGTTAAATTGGAGAAAGTCTACATTCCTTGCACTGCATTATGAAATGAAAGGAAAAATTTTTATTTTTCTACCTTTTTTTTAAAAATATGACCGAATAAAAAAATCAAGTATAATAAAAAGGTCTAAAAATACAATTCCAATTTTGAAACCATCTCTGGCGTAAACGCAACGATTTGCAATCCATCACCGACTAACAAAAAGGGCAACAAAAGCAATCATTTAAAGTCAATCCGGATGAATCGAGCATCTTTCTCTTTCACACACCAACAATGTGCATCTTGCTATCTCTTTTACTCGTTAAAAAACACCCCTGGCTCAGTGGAGCATTATATTGCGATGATTAGGCCTGCACTTGCTTGCTATTGAATTTAAATGGGGGATTAAAATGTGCATTTTATTTATTAGCTATTGTGCTAAGTTCATTAAGCGATAGCTGTCGTCGGTATTGTGCTTTTTGAATAATAGTTGGTGTCAATTTTACCTATTCACGAAATATTAATTTCAATAAAATTTATTTCGGAGGCAGTTATTGTGACTGTGAAGATAAACTGAGCCCACGAAATTTCTGTCATAATAGTTAGATAGTTAACTTAACATCCTGATTATCTTTCTCCAGAACACTACTTTAATTTTAACCTTTAATTTAATTCTTCGTGAGTTAAAAGAAAATGGCTGCTTTCATAATATTTTCCGATGGCAAAATTCCAACGCGGAATAAAAAAAAAATTGCTTGGGTCTATTTTCACCTCTTTTTCGTTCATTTTTATACGACGGTATTGGAAAGAAATCCTCCAGATCTGCGTATGCCGAGCTTATCCATCGAAGATTGTTCTTATATCCTCATATCCGACATTTTTATAAAAAACACGTTTCGTGGCTTTAATTTTAAATTGATCAGATTCCGCAAAGTCTTGGTAAGCCTTTGTCGTCGCCATTTTTACCTTCGTCGGGGATCTCATTATTTCGAAAAAATATGGAGAATTAATTATGGAAGGCTTAGTTTTTATTACGTTTTAATAAAGAATCCCATTTTCACACGGCTTTATCAGATTGAAAAACATTTTTTTCTGCTTATCCGAGCGAGGAGTGCCTGCTCTGTAACGAAAAATATCGGTATAGAAACTTGATTAGGTATAGGTACTTTTGGTCTCCAGCCTGTATCTCAAGCGTGGTTTCCAATTATTTCCATTTATCTTTATTTTTAACCGACTTCAAGAGACTTCTATGTTCGGCCGTACGTATTTTTTTATGTATGTTAACGATGTCTCCGTCAATTAAAGATAGGTTTTAAAAATTATTTTGCTATTGTATACAGAATGATCCCGAATTGGTCCCGAGGGATACATTTTTAAAGTCAAGCTTAATAATCAACTTAATTATTTTGAAAAGTCACGACAATCTATAGCAATTTTAGTGATATCTTCGCCAATTCTTAATAGAATTTGATGATTCTTTCGTTGTTGCATACAATTTGATTTTGAAGCGTTCCTACAAAAGTTTGATCCTCGGAAAATTGATAAGTTAAAATTTGATTTTAAAGTGCTTGATCCTCGAAAAATTGATAAATGTGCCGTAAAAAGTAACTAAAACATCATCACAAAGATCATTTTCAAACAATGCCGACAAATGGTTTTCATGGCAACGGGTGTAAACAAGAGATCTTTTCATTCTTCGTTTTAACCATGTGTCCATCACTCATCTCGCCTTAAACTTTATTACACTCGAATTTTAACTAGATGTCGCCTCTTGAAAAAATTGATCGCGCTGTCGAAGTGTTCCTTCAAAGTCATTTTCACTATTTAGACATTTGAAGTTTTGTCAAATTTTGTTTAGGAACAACAGGTGATCAAATCCTTATCTTTTTCTGGTAGGTATAACGAGGTATAACGTTACAATACTAGGCCCAGTATACCAATGCACGGGCACAGTTTAAACAATAGTAGGACGCAGAAGTGTGAGGCCAGGCCAGGCAAATATTTATCCTGTCTTGGAGATTACATATCTATGTGCCTGCTCAAATGGGCCCAAACCTGACCGGGGCGAATGCCGTTTTGTTTAGCTTGTCGTTTTAACGTTTTGGATTAAGGAAATCTTTTATCTAGAAACTTCCTGCCTAGTTTGAGTTACGTTTTAGCCTGGTGGGAGGTAAATTAAAGACAATGAATCAGATAGTGTAAGTAAGAATTAGGGTATGCGTATCATCCACTTAAATAATATATGAGAGTCATCAAGTACAATTATAACTGAAAATTTTAGAAATGTTATCCTAGATTATGAAATTGTTGAGATCCTGTAGGTACTTCTCTTGGCAATGTTCTAATCTAGCAAACCTCAAGATGTTTTTAGTTTTTGCACAAACAATCATCTGAAGAATGATGAGAGGATTATCAGAGAACATCCCAATTAACATGGCAAAAAATATGTCCATACCTCTGACCTACGCGCTACGGCTCGACACAGACTTTTACGACTCACCGACGCGACAAACGACCTGTGATTTATTAACATAAAAACTAATACAAAAACCCGGTGCCACACTGTCTGACTGCACCCCTGAGGTGTCGAATCACATTTTTTTAAATAGTAACCCTGTGATGGGCCTACTGGGAGCGCGCTTCTTTGATGTCCCCATTGGTTTTTTTTTACCTTTGCATTTTATTTTGTTCGGAAATTGCAATAAAAAAAATAGTTATCATATGAGATAAACTCTGTGAAAGCTTCGTTTTCTTTTAGATTTTTGTACTTAATCCTAGATACAAGCGGATAAAATGTAATTAATAAAAGTTTCGTGCGATAAAATAAATCAATTTTTACTTAGGTACTTCTAGTAGCAAAAGAAATATGATACGAGTATGGTTAAAATATGCTAGTCATTCAAATCATTTTGGAAGAACGTTTGTATGGGTAATTTAATTCATCATCCGCAGGCCCCGTAGACAGTAGTTTGTATACCTAATAACAAATAGGTTATAAATATCTTCTAGTCCTTTCTAGTATTTATTTACTAACTGCAAAACGGGGAAGTAAAAGCGTTATATTATTACATATTTTCTTTTTTACTTCTAGCTACAATAACACTAATTTCAAACTAATTTATGTATAGTCAGTCAGATTAATATCTCGCAGGTTTCTCCCGAGATTCTTTAATCCCCGAATTCCTCCACTTTTTTCGTCACCTATTAACATGTGCACGAGCTATTAAACATTCACATCGGCAATTAGTGATGTCGAAACTAAATAAATTCTCCGACATACCCACCTCGCGACATGTGACACCCATTCTGAAGGCCTGTTAACAAATTAAACCGATTTGTTCTGTTATTCTAATAGGGCGAGCTATGGGAAGTGTTTGTTTCGAGCATATTTTGACTAAATTTATTGCTGCCACGCCTTCCTGACGCGTTTTTTGGAGGCAAACCCGACGGATGCGTGGCGACATCTGTTGCGCAAAAACGTAGTCACGCCCCACGCGATGCGCAGACGCATGAATTCGTGAAATGTTGACATTTAAATGTTTTTTGTTACTTCGTTAGATCTCAAAAAGACCGCCTATAAAATATGCGATAGGATAAGACGATAACTGATATAGATGGGGCAGTTGCCATCTCAACGATTTGAAAGATTGCATCGATAGAGCTTGATATGATAAGGTAATGTCTATGTAAGTACCTATGACGTTTGATTGTGATGCAAATGGCAGAGCATGAATTCGAAATTATAAAAACGTTTATTAATAAACGTCTTCGTACTAGCAAGCACATATTAATAACCAATCTATTAAGTTTGACAAATATGTTTCGGAACGTTCCCCGTTCGCTAAATTCCAGTTAACGACACAGCACAGCATGATTCCGACTGATGTATCAACAACAAGTCAATGGATGAACAATATTTACAGCGTCAGTGATTGATAGTGCCTGACAGATGGACCCGGATAACCCTTGCGCTGCGACGGCCCATCTGTCACCCGGACCCGTTATAATGGTCAGTCAGACCAACACCCTTTTTCTACACTTTCACCCGCAAAAACCCATTCAGGGAAATGATTTGTGTGCAAACAGAAGTAATTTATATGTGTGACGTAGGAGTGTGAAACCAACAGTCCCCGATATAAATTTTATTAGTTAGGTATCAAAAGTAATGCCCCCGTAAATACGCGAGTTTACAACGCACAGGTAATACATATATAAAATAATACCCTCATCTTTTTGTTTAATATTATTTTTCGTTTATTCTCATTTTATTTGACGCCATAAAAGGGAAGAATACCGTTAAAAGAGTGTCGTGTATTGCACATCGAATACTTTGGCAATAAATCTTTTTATTTTATGACAAATTGTTGTCTGCTGCTACCCTCACGCGAGACACAAAGGATCTAGAACAAATAGTGACATAATGGTCTATGATGGGCTAGCGTCGACTTCACAACACAGACCATTTGTAAACACAAATACAATGACGCCCTACACTAATATTGGTCACAAAGTACACAAAATAATGCATTGCAATCATAATTTATCGCATTTAGGGCAGTTAAAACTAAAAAAAAATACAATGGGCTGGGTACAAGCGATACAATACAAGAGGAGGTATAAGAGTATTGGGGGCAGTATCGGCAAAGACGCTACTGTTTACCAACGTCCAACTTGAATAAAATAAAATAAATAAATAAATAAACAAAAACTTTATTGCAGGAAAGATGTGTAAATCTACCTGCAATAACTTTTAGGCATATCTTTTTTTATACGAGATGCTGAGGAGCCTATCATATAATTTCAGAAAATAATATATTGCCAAAGATAGAAGCAACGCGTTGTTAGCTTTAATATATCTTTGCCAAATAAAAGTCAGTATTAAAGCAAGCTTTTATAAGTCTTCGACAAATAAAAAGTCAGAATTAAACTTTACTTACGTTAGAGCATTGAAAAATGCAATTGAAGCAGAATGTAAACGCTAGCAGGACTGCTTAATATACGCCCCATGTTTGAATTTAATGTCCAAACTGATGAGGCATTTGTGTAAAATACGTTGACACATCACGTGATATATGACGCGAAAATTCTAACAATGGCGAATGACGCCGCTTTATGAGACACGTCGGGTCTCCCAGACCCTGCCTCATAATTATAATATTATGACTTCACATTATTCTCCAAAATATCATCCTCAAACCCTCTGAGGTGCTATTGTATTGGCACATTTTGCGCGTAAAAGCGTATTACTTTGCCACCCCTTATTTTTGTAGTCTTACTATTTTCTAAATCTAATAACATTTATCTTATAACCAGACGTAAAGCTGGTGTAGACACCCTCGTGTTATAATTTCGTAATCACCATAAAATGTGTATCACCGCACTAATATATTTATGGTGATAAAGCTCAACTAATATTTATGCAAATTGAAAACGTACAGAATGGTATCGCTTAGCTGCCCTAATCCCTGCTCGGAGGAGCCCGAGTCGACATATGCCAGCACAAACTGCTTCTTTCATCTATAACCATGACTCATTTTTATTAGCTCTACATTATTTTGGATAAATTTGGGGATATTTTAATAAAAGACTGCAAGTTCACGCGTTCGATTTCCAGGGTAACTGAAAATAAAGAGATCCTAGTATTATATTTACTTAAAGAAAATTACAATAACAGAATACAATAATTACAACTAATATTTACTTAAATCTATTTTCTAAAAATCTAAGCCACCAGAAGGCAAAGGTCCTTATAAATTTTCCTGTATACCTTATACCAAAACACGTCAAGCTTTTACGGTGTTCTCAAAAAAAAGTAATATGTATTTTAAGATTAGTAACTAATTTAATGTACTAACAGGACAGACGTAGTCAATGTTTGGCTATCTTTCTAAAATAATAGATAAAAATAATAAGATACATCTCTTTTAATGATAAACTGTTGAGTTAAGAAAATTAATTCATACAACAGCAAAAGCCCAAGAACAGAAAATGAACCAAAGTGGTCCTGCGCCTAACTGATAGTACCTACCACAAAATGTGACCAATTATACCACATTTTTTAACCCTATCACGACTTCCTACTGTAAAACGAATCACAACACCCCATTCGCATTGTCATCGGACTGCGGATCGGATAGGAAAAGTAATTTGTGCCCATATGGGACCAGTGATTGCCTTCTGAATACTGTACCCTCAACCAGATAGTGTATTTGGTGCCAATTTCGCGACCCCTTGACTCCTTGGGTCTAATATTGTGGTGACACAAACATTGTGGTTTAGGGTTGTGTTTCATTCTTGTGCGATATCATAGAGAATATTATTTTTGTGTGAAAATAAACAGCTGTTTAGAGAAAAAATAACATTCAATGCGACAAAAATATTCTCGGATCCCTTTCGAACAATTTTAGCCTTACGCTAAGGTGGCGGGTCATGTCAATTTATCTCCACAAAAACAAGGATAAACAACACTTTGCATTTTTATTCTACAGAATTAAATACGGCTTGCTCGCATCTTGCTCCCCTTAGTTTCGACTAGCCACAACTCTTATTTGTAGAGCATTTTTACAAGTCTCAGGTGGTCCGTAATTCAGTACGGAAGGGTTGCTTGATTTATGTCGCTCGTTACAACCGCCTGGGGAAGCACTATTGCATCTCCACTAAACACTAATTCATACTCATACACCGCAAATTAACCAACACAGACGAACTCTGTGATTTAATGGCTGAATGTTCTTTTATGATTGTCATTATTTGCAAAGAGACGTTTGACTTACTTACTATTAGCTTGCTTTAGCTTTGAAAGTAATGATCGATTGCGCGAGTTTCAATATTCTGAGCAGATGACCTGAGATCTCCTGAAATGTAAGAAAGTTTCGGTCGACCTTGAGAGCGAATAGACACGTGGTCATAAACAAAAGAGGAATGCTCTTCGCGTACGTGTCATGTCTCTACAATAACGAAACATGAAAAATTTCCAGACGCCCACATCAGACTGATAAATGGCTTCCGAAAATCCAAAAGGAAGTTACAGCTTACTCGGGATTTGGTCTAGAACCTCTCACGTCCCATAACTGCTGCACTCCGCTTTATTACAATTACCATAAGCCTCAAAGTCCCGCACTCGACGCCGACGGAGACTTCATCATTTTGAATTGAACCTACTCTCGAGTGCCGTAAGACGCGTTATTGCTTGGGTGAAGTAAAAACAGCGTCTGGGGCCAAGTCTTCGGATACTTGCAGACAACTTTAGCACTTGCCCCTGTTATTTTAAGTTTGAAGTTGGGAGTGAACGAATCATCCGCGTGAAAGTTATGCGACGTTCGTGCCTCGGTAGCGGTCCACTCGGTACACTTTATGCAGCTTTATTTCGTGTAAGATATGTCGCCGGCTATTTGGAATACTAATTGGGGTCGTAGGGACTCCGAATGTCGTGTCCTTTCTTTTTAGAGGCCGTAGCCTGTACAATTACATGAAGATGCTTTCATACATTGTGTTTTCATCTAGTCTAGAAGTAGATATAAATTGCATATAATTGCTTAAACCGAAACTGTGAAAGCGGCCAATCCTCGAGCTGAATGGAAAATCAGTAAACCGCGAAACGATGATGAATCGTCGGAGGAAAGGGTCGTTAAAACGAGACAGCCATACCTCCCCCGAGAACGCGCGAAAAGGATAGAGTCGCGGGAAAATTAGTGGATGCTCCCGTGAATTTGTGTACCTACGTTTTCAATGAAGGTTCTTTATGGTAGGTAAAATAGGAATAAAATGGATGGGGCCTAATCCGGCGGCCATTTATAACTTACACGCCATTAATTTGAGCGATAATTCATGAATAGCGATGCGATTGGTCGTAGATATTTCTACCTATAGATAGGTGAACAGTAGCGATTCGGTGAGCCATTTAGGGTTATCAGTTTGAGGCAATCTTATCAAGTTGGCACATTCAATTTCCTCATTAGTTTTTCTTTGCGATAGATTGATGCATGTATATGTAAATAGGGCTTAGACGCATAATGACCAATATATATGTATAATGAAAAAAGTTTTACTTATGTAATCTGGATTTATACCAAGATTATGTCATTATACCAATTTAAAGGATTACGTTTATATTCTTTATTTAACTTTATTAAAAGATTTAACCAAGTTACTGAAGTAATACTATCTATCTTCCGATGATTTGATGCATTGCCGGTTGGAACAAAAAACTCTGGCTTATTTTAACTGACTTGGAAGAAAGTAGAAGGTTTTGTGTGTGGCTGTATGTACGAATGTATATTCGTCAATTACTTGGTCTGTTAATGTAAACCAATTTTCAAGACGCTTTTCCATGTGTAAAAAATGAGCCCAAGATTGTCAAAAAAGCGTTTCGCAGGGGATTAGTGTTGTCTAAAAAAAAAAAAATCAGTAAAAATATTAAGGAATTTGAAGTCTTTTCCAAAACATTTAAATAAAATCACCATAGATCTATGTATTCTACTTAAATCAAGAAGAAATCGATCGTAGCTATGTACACTAACTGAAGAATCTATAACTTGATCCAGAGTCACCCCCTGTGGTCCTAATCTCAAGTGGCCGATCTTGCTCACTTGTTACTTTGTTCGTCTTTCTTTACAGTATTAGTTACATCATTATAAATAACTTAGATCGGTACAGTCAGCAACGAAATAATTTTTTGTGTAGCGTAACTAAACTTACTAAAACGTAACTATCTAAAACATCACCACATGATAATTTTTATAATCATTGGTCTAATGGTCTCCATGGCAACGGGCGTAAACAAGGTATTACAAAGTTGACGGTTGGTGGATCGCATATAACGACGGACGACTGATCCTGGACTGCGTTAGGGTTTTGTACGCAAAGGGTCCCGAAATATTCTGTTACTAAGCCTACTGTCTGTCTGTCTGCCTGTCTGTCCGTCCGTCTGTCAGCGGGCTGTATTTTATCATTATTCAAGAATTTGAAGTCAGTTTATAGTTTTGTAAAACACGCCAAATTATGTTACTTTTAGTTTCGTATTAATTCCTTGTTTTATCTCTTGTTTTTGTTATCCCATTCTGCCCCACTTTTGGGCTAACTCCTCTAATGTTTTACCACCTCCAAATGTTTTGGTATAAAAATAAAAAGAGTTTGAACTTCGAAATTTTTAACATGTTTTCTTATTTTGCCTATTCCATAGGTAATTATTTTATTTATGCATCTGGGTAGGTATGATACCGGAAACATGCACTCGGGCCGACTTCCTCAACTGTTATCAGGATTACGTTATTAACCAGCCTCGGTGCACGGTGGTCTGATAAGTGTGGACGGGATTAACGTGTCTCTAAGTAACACAGTTTGGTCTCTGGAATGTAACGCCACTTCCAGAGTAAACATTTGTAGGTCTATGAGTCTATGATAAGAGCCAGAATACGTTAGTACTATCTTATAGTTATTCTGTGTTTCTTTTTAACTGCATAATGTGTAATACTTTATAAACAAAGAAAATTTAAATCAATTAATAGAAATAAATTACCTAAAATTTGTATTTACAATTGAATTAATTATATCTCTATTTTTTTAGTTTTTCGGGACAAATACTCAAATAAATCCCTGGATAATATTTTTTATGAAAACACCTAGAGATCATTCTCCATACAATAGCAAAAAAAAATCCAAGTCGGTCCATACTTGACGGAGAAATCGACTAACATACAAAAAAACACATACAGCCGAGCACAGAACCACCTCCTTTCGTTTTCGTCGGTTAAAAAGAACTCAGATAGTAAAGTCACAGATATAATAATACTATACTAGTATCTAGTAAAGTGAATGTCACCGGTAGACCAAAACCTTTCTAAAATTCTTTCGCTTTGGTAGGTTACCGTAGGATATCTCTCATATCGTCTACGTGAGAGTCATAAATAATAACTTATCTGGCTATATTTGCGTCAACCACTATCTTATAAATGCAAATAAAAATTCTGTTTTTATTTTTGTGTATCATACACAGCCTACTACGATAACTTTTACTATTTTACAGCTGTCAGCCTTCACATTTACCTCCTTTCTAATACATGACTACCTAAAAAAGGTTGATGTTTGCAGGGTTCATTTATGTACCTCTGTATTTCTTTTTATTTTTCGAGTGTTACCGTCTTTATGACTGACAACCTCTGTGGCGCGGTGGGCGAAGGTCCACCTGCGACGCAGGAGGTTGCGGGTTCGACTCCCGCCTTGGGACAAATATTTGTACGATCTGCAGGTATTTGTTCCGGGTGTTCTGGTTGTTTTCTATGTGTAATAAAAAATATCTATCCACGGTTGTCTGGTAGAGATCGCCACGGTTGTCTGGTAGAGATCGCTCCTGAGCGATAAGACCGCCAATTGTCACATTTTTTTTTATTTCTTCATTTTATCTTTGTTTGTTATTTTTAAGTTATGTGTGCAATAAAGCATTTTCTATCTATCTATCTATCTATCTATCTATGTAATGTATTGTATTATGTATATCAGTTGTCTAGTACCCATAACACAAGCTCATTCAGCCCAATGACCAAAGAGGTCGCTTTGCTATTCCGCCTTGTCTTCGTGTGAGTATGTTAGATGACTATTGTCTAAGCAATTTTAAATATCGAACGGCGAAGCTCAATTTCGTTCTTGAAAAAAAAAAAGTTCTTTACTTCGTTCTTTTAAATGAAAAAATGCGGGAATAGAAAACTTTTACTTTAAATATTGTTTGTTTTTGGATATTTTTATAATTACGTGCTAATTAGGAAAAAAACATGAGTTCTTCAAGTGATGAAGATATTAGCTGCACCCCCGATTCAATGAAAAATGTTTTATTCTTGTATTGCCGGCTTTTTTCTACTAACCTCACAATCGAGATGTAAAGTAGAGTAGTTAGCTCGGGTGTAAGCACCAATTGCACCCTCGAACTATAGGCGCCCTCGCTGCGCTCGTGCGCCTAAATATCTCGGGCTGCAATTGATGCCTTACAGCCCTTGGCTACTAATCTACTATTAATGAACTTTTATCATCTCTCTTCTTCAAGCGATTTCTAAAGAATAGTTTTTAGTTTTGACTATAACAACAGAATAAACAAATGACTTTAGTGATTTAAAAGTTAGAGACTATAGTGTCGAGGTTTTATTCACATAAAAATACAAGTTTTTAAATTTCGACGTTCGCAAGTAAAATCGTTAGTTTATGGTTTGTTATGTTTTCAGATTCAATCTCGGTCCAAACCATGATAAAACTAAAATAGACACAGTTTTTGAAAATTAAATTACAAGATCGGCAAACTGTTTGAAGACCAATAAAATAGAAAATGAAGAGCTATTTATCATTCATAGTACCGTAAAAATTATGATATTACCTAATGAAGAGGGTATAATTATTACAAGGTGTTGTACAGTCACAAGCAAAAGGGATTTGAAAGTTTTAACATTTTTATATCAAATGACTTAGGAGTTTCAACTTCCACTTCGTTTAGAATTTTGTTCTTAATTGTATATATTTGTATTAATAATGCACAGAGATCCCCGTTCAATCCAACGATCCTATCCATCAATGGTTGTCTGGTAATAGATCGCTCTTGAGCGATATGACCGCCAATTTTCACATATTTTTACTTCTTTTATCTTTGTCTGTAATATTTATTTATGTGTGCAATAAAGAATTTGCTATAGCTATCTATCTAAATAGCGCCGCTTTAGGCTATGACTCTGCCAGTGTCTCACCCGTCATTGTCATAATGACATGACTTGACAAAATACATGTATACATCGGCAGGCATAAAACACAAGCCTATTAAACTGATCTAACAAAGTTTGTGGGCTTGGTTAAGCTACTCCGACTCTTAAAACTATTTGATTATTAGCTACATTATCGACTACAAATTAATCAATTATGTTATAATTTAATATCTTTTTTAATTATCGTATATTGTAAATATTTTCGAAATTGATTATTTATAAATGCTGCTTTTTATGCCGCTATATAAATAATGATTTACTAAATTGCACTACGCCAACAAAGTCCGGTAACGCTGTAATGGCTATCTGCGGTCAACAGCATATTTGTCCACTCGATAATTTTTTTTAAAAAATTATTAAACTCCTTATCATTAAGAGTGTCAGGGACGATTGTATGATTATAGACTACATTTTATCCAAGTACCAAAATCAAAGCGGTGAACAGAAGTTAGTGAATACAAGTTCTAAACTACGAAAATTTATCAAAATAATTTGATGGTTTGGAAAAAAAAAAAACTGACTTCAAATTCGTTAATATTTAGGTGCAATGTTTTTTAAGTTTTTCGAGACAAATACTTATCCCTTGGGAATAACATTTTTAGAGGACCACCACGGGATCATCTTCCATACAAAATCGAAAGAATTTTCCAAATCACTCTATAATTGACGGAGAAGTCGATGATCATAATTATATGCATAAAAAAATACAAACATCCGAACATAGGACCTCCTCCTAGTAGCAGTAAGAGGTACTGCGTTTAACAGACGAAAAACAAAAGATTTTTGACTTTTGCCTTCCTGGATTCTTTTTTTAACTTTTATAAAACAGAGGTAGAATAGCCAATCAGTTTTTACTGCGACTGTCCGACAAGGCCACAGAGACGCGGTTTAAAGCCCACAATAAAACAATAAAACCTGTTATCTGCACTATGAAACCAAACAGTACGTATTTGTGTAGTACGCACGTTTGTAGGACCGACGTTTGTGATAACGTGACATGGTTACATAATCGTTTGTAAATTCGTTTGTGGGCTATCACTTTAAAAAACAAACTCCTAAAAATCATCATCATCATCAGCCCGCATACGCCCATAGCGACGACGACGCCACAATTCTTAAAAGAATTTTAATGTTGGTTAATTCAACAACGACAATAAATCCAGGTCTTTAATGATCCGACGTTGGTAATGAGAAATATAGACAATTTTTTTATTAGTAGATACTAGTTCTAAGTTGTTAATATTAAGTATTTGACTGTAATTTTCTTTGCTAATAAAGATGGTCTAATATAGACGTAAATAATTATAACAATGAGGTTACCTTTTTGAGCCGTTTAGGGTGGAAACTCTAGGTCCTTGGGGTCCTGGGGCACACACTATATACAAAGATCTTACAAAACTTCTCATATAGTCCACAAGTGATCGGAATGCTGGCTTTTATTTCGGTTAACGAATTAACATTGCCATTCAACGTGGCAATGCTGCCATCATTCTGGATAATCTGCCTTCTGGTGACTTCTCAGAGTTTTAAAAAATAGATATAAGTGTTAACAGTAGTTGTAATTGTTTTATTATATTATTATAGATAGGTACACATCACATAGAAGCATCTACGACGAAAGAAAATAAGATTGACATTTACGGAAAATGAAAACAATAATTATGGAAGTAAGATTATGTGAAGACGGACGTAAAAATTTTGACATGTAAAAGAAAACAATGTAAAAACAAGGAATAGAGAAACATTTGGGTTTTTTGTTGGTTAAATCTTTTTACATGTCATAGTTGCCTAAGATTAGTTTTGTTTTCTTTGTAACAAAACATCACAAATGACTACCAACTCCTGTCAATTCAAAAGAGTGTAAAGCAAGAGCAGTAGTAGGAGTAATATAAAATACCTTTATCTACCCAAATATCATAAACCCTCTCTAATGCGTTCAAAAACCATAGGCAATGACCAGCATTACCAACCAACAGAAATAAACGGAACTGTAATGAACTCATAACCTACTGAAAACCGTAGGTTATAGAGTTTAAATTTGGAATAGGTGTCAAATTCAAGTGAGTGTGCTATACTAGTATCTACATTCTAACTATAAATCGCACGACATTTTGATCTCGAGTGACACAAGAATAGTGAATTAGTTCGTTTGTCTATGATTTAAAGAAAAAATACAGATATTCGAAACGCCGCCATTTCGAGCTGTCATTTGTTCGTTAGCTTTTTATTTCCAGTTACGAGTAGACAAATTTTCTGATAAGTTGAATAAGTTCTTTATTTCTGTCGAAAATGAGTGATAGTGACTCAGAACAACTGTCTATATGTCTAAATGTTAACTACCATTACTATAATAAATAATTTGCTTCTGTATGTGTTCAATTTATTTTTTATTGCATTACACTGGTAACAATGCTGGTCATTTCCCTAGGGTTCCTGAACCCATCATAGAGCCCTTATGATATTTGGGTAGATAAAGTAGTGTATGCAACTGTACATAATTAGGCATTACAACACTCGTGTGATGCTATTAAGAAACTCGCCTTCGGCTCGTTTCTTAAACCCACACTTGTGTTGTAATGCCCTCCATTATGCACAGTTGCATAAACTACTATATTCAAGAATGTCAATATTTTTAATTGTAATTACAATCTAGATTCCCATCAATTGCAGGTTCGTGACTTTAGTGAAAACAATGGGCTTAACGATGTCACAATGTAGAAGCAACTTTATATAAACAACAATAAAATTCAGTTTCATTATACGATTCTTTTGTAACAAAAAACGTATTGTTTGATGCAAACAAAAACGCCGCGTAAATAAATCGGGAGAGAATTATTAGTTCGCGCTCGTGATGGTTTTTTTGTGAAATTCGGACAGATATCGAAGCTGTTTCAAATAGATTGCAGTGACAAAAATATTGGTTTACTGTTATTTGTTGCCTTTCGATTTTATATTGGAAGTTTACTTTGTGCCACTGTCTGTAAGTACCTACCTCGAAATAAAGAGGCATAAACGTTGATTGTCATAATGTTTGAATAACAAACTATACTGCAGAAACAATAGTTAATACTTACTCCTGTGGCTCAGGGACTCAAAGTGGATCTTGGACCTATACAAAACTTCTCCAGGCATCTCGGTTCTGAGCTCTCATCAGCTACGAATGGACGTCGAGCTCGCGGAGATCGGCTTCAACCTCTGCGAACCAACGATAACTAGGGTGGTCGACTGGTCTACGCTCCGATGGTTTTCCCTCATATGCCTTCTTGACAGCCCGATCCTCCTCCATTCTCTCTAAAATAAAACCATACCGTGTATGTATTCCTGATTAGTTACCGTCTTGGCCATTTACTCGTTCTTTCTTCACCACCACCTCTTTCGGCCCCACCTTTGATGCTATAGATAACTGTCTTCTTTTTCATCGTATGCTGCATTAATGAAGGTCGTGCGCTTTTTGGAAAATCTTTAGAGTTGACCAGCTGCTTCCACAGCACACAATCTTCGCGTTGTCTGAGATCAGTAGTGACTGGGAGCCCCGTAACCTTCACTATGTCGTCCTCGTGGTCGTTTTCCTTTGACCACCAAAAGTAGTTTCTCCGGGTTTCGTCTAGCTATGTGACCAAAGTAGCCGAAAACAAGCTGGTAGAGAGCCTCGTTTTATGAATACATAGATATAACCGAGTCTTTATCATTTTAAAGTTGGTATATTTATCGTACAAATTAGTTTGTTAAAAGCCATAAAGTATCTATTAGTAAGACATACGCAGCGCTATCATAAATAAGGGTGAGCATACACCACCGTCTCAAGTGACTAATTCGTTAACAAGCGCTCGGGGACGTATTTACGTCGACTCGTCGTGTCGCTGCAACGCGCCGAACCCATTTGTAGTGTTCGTAATGAGCGGTTAATTTATGACTTTCGGTGATTTATTTTGAAAAGTTTACAGGACGGAGTTTTTAATTTGTTAATCTGTATCTGGGGGAGGGGAGGGAGCACCTATTTAAACCTAAGTAAATGCTTCCTGAGTACTTGAATTTTATTAACATGTAACTTTAAGCAGCATGCCTCAAACCATAGGATTCGTGAGATTTCTAGATCCATAGGATTTGTGATAATAATCCTGCCGAAATCGAAAATTTTTGAAACATTATTAAATTTTCGTAGAAGATTATCCCAGTGCGAGTAACGTACTATAAAGTAAAAAGCAAAGATTTCTAGATTTTAACCTTATAGACTTTTGTAGGTACGTTAGCTGCGAAAATATGTATACACTCCGGTGCTTTGAAATTTGAGTGAATAGTAAGTGTACAGTCATTGTGAAAATTTATATATCGCATTCTGACAAGAACGATGACTACTTAGTATGAAAAATGTGTGCGTAAACTTTTATATTATAAGTTCCGAGTAAAATAAAAGTAAAAACTTGGAAGTGTATACATATCTAAGCAGCTGACTGTACACATTATAAATTTACCTGCTCATCGCCTCCTGTGTTAAAAGTTAGCTGGAAAAACTCATAACGGCCTTGCCTATCCCATTTTATATTTCCTACTATGCATATAATAACGAATTGCAGAGCTATAATTGTTCCTTAATATGATAATACAATTCAAACAGCCATAAATCGTTCGACTGAATTGAAATAGATTTAATGTCAACAGTGTGGGCTGAGACCGGCGAGTTTCGGGACAGCGGGCATTCGTCGCTCGCGTCTGGCGGCTCGGGTGTGGAGCAGTCTTTATACGCACCCCCGCGGCCTCGGCGCGACAGGAAGCATACGGATGACAGTGAGTATACAGCTTTATGTTTAAAATTTTCTATGTTGTGAATGTCCTATAATATAGGACTTTTTAACCCAAAACAAAATTGATTCAGGGCTCATTTTCAGCTATTAATTCTTTTGAACACAAGTAACTCAATAATATTAAAGTATTACAGCACAATATTGAATTTTTCCCAAAATCAGGTAGGTATAGTGAGAAGCGCTAATTGGTATCCCCCCTCACAGTACATTAATGTTCGCTGTGAATATATATATATACTACCAAATTAGCGCTTCTTACTGTGCACACAGGGCTAATACACTTTTACATTTAACTCCAAAAATAGGCGACTCGAAGTTTAATTGTTTTTCAGAAGTATTTCATGATTTTCACACAAACAAAGCCTTTTTTAATGTTTGTTCTTGATGTATTTTTGTGTAACTGATGGACTCTCGTATGTTTGAATAAAGAAACTTTTTATTTTTATTTTATTTTATTTATTATTAAAGCCGTCCCTACAATAACACATTGCTTATAGTAGGTGACAGTAATATCGGCCGATATGGTGTTATTACATCAATACATTACTGATAACGCGTCTGCAATCAAGCCCATTTATTACCTTTATGGAAATCCATGTCATTAACTTTAGCAATACCTTTAGGCATCAACAGTTTTCGCACTCTGTGAAAAGGTATTTTATTTTTGAGTATTTTTTAAAACCCATTCGTTAGATAAATAATCACTGCGTACAAAGTTTATTTAAAAATCAACACGAGTGAAATTCTTTGGGTAGAGTGAACAAGTTATTAGCTAGGTTTTAGCAATCGATTTGTAGCCATCATCGTCAGCTGAAGGTTACAACGCCTACAACTGTCTGTGTTTTAACCTAATTTTGTGTGTGACAAAAACACAAAAGTTACGTTTTTGATATTGAAAGAATTATTGTTCTCAATTGTTTTCAGCTTGTTATACAGGGTCTAACAAAAATAAACGACCAAACTTTCAAAAGGGGTTCTGCTATGATCACAGAACATGGAGTTAAAGTTGTAAGTAGAGGAAGTTTAGTCCTTCATTTTTGTTACACCCTGTAAGTATACTTTTGTCACTAAGAAAGAAATAAAGTATCATAGTGACCAAGGTGCACCAGGGCAGGGCTGCACCACACAACCATTACGCCTGCTATTTGCGCAGGCATCAGAACGACGCGCGGTATTTGCCGGAGGTTTCACCGGTTTACGGAGTTTGCTTTAGTTTTACTGTCACTTTGTGTGGTCCGGAGCTGATTTTTGTAGGGTTTTTATTCTGAAATCAAAAGAATGTTCATTTCTATAGGTACATAACGAAAAGTTTTTTTTAATCCAAATGTAAGAGTATCCAATGGGCAACAGAATCCAAATGTAAAGAACCCAATGGGGAACAATAAAAACTAATCTAAAGACTATAATACGCACGCGTATTATAGGCTTTAGATTAGTTTTTATATACCTATACCCTATAAGGTAATGAGACCTTAAACTCTCACTTATTGAAATTAACAAAATTAACGGCAAACCTAATATTTTTATTAGTTTAATATTAATAGGTGATAAATAACTCAAAAAATGTATAGTGATAATTTTGAATTAGGTAGACACTACAATAAAATTACTACATTAACATAACATAATAATCCTATGGTGATAATGATAACTATTGATAAGTCTTTCAGATTTTGAAATAGGGTGGCCAAGGTAGAATAAAAGGATCCACTATAAAACCATACCAGATATGGATAAGAAATGTGTTCTACCTCATCATTTAAAACTTAGCTTTTTGCTTTATAGTGCGTTACTCGCACTGGGTAAATCTTCTTCGAAAATTTACCCAGTGCAATGTACAGTGCGCGTCACAATTAAGTATCCCCCTATCTCAATGTATGTGGGTTCAAATCCTGTCAGCGATCGTTGGAGATTGGGTGATCAAAACTACATGTTTTTTATAATTTTCCATTTTCTTTTCATATTTTTGACGTTTCCAACAAAAATTGTATGTTCTGTATCATTAAAATGTAATTTTTGTATAAATTGTTTCATTTTAATTTCATTTTCATTTGGTAACCTTACTTAAAATTCGATGAATTCTCTAAGTATCAACTTGGCCTTGCGGTAGTAACCGGCAAATCAATGCAAGACAAGATAAGAGTGACAGAGTTCGAATCTCGTGAGCGGTGTTTCGTTTTTTTTTGTCAATTGTTATCTATTTTCTTTGCAATATGTAATATTTTTAATTGATATTATTCTTTATGGGCTTAATTGCAAGTTAATGAAAAAAAAAAAAACCAAAAAAGAATATTCTATAAATGTCTACAATATTATACAATAACTACTACGTATAAATCTATGATATTATAACGACGTAACTGTTTTGATAAACCATAATAAAAAATAATATCTGTAAACAGTGAAAGGTTTTTCAATATTTCGATCTCTCGCAAAATATGCACAAAGCAAACCACACGAAATAAGACGAGTGACAATTACTTTGTTCGCTACAAACGACAAAGTCAAACCCTACCCGCATCCATAAAAAAAAATGTAAGACTTGGCATTAAAAATGGGGACTAATCAGACCGATAGACAAAATTGGACGCATTGTTCCAACAGCTAAATAGCTCAGTTGATCTAATGCCGAGAATTCGAGTCTCCATTAAAGGGTGGGTGGTTCGATCCTTAGCGGCTTGATAAGTTTTTGCTTTGAAAATTAGTCACAAGCGAATAGAAGTTAGAAAATATTTTGTAGGCAAGGGGGATACTTAATTCTGACGCGCACTGTACATTTAAAAATTGACTTCAGTCACTGCTGTTTATAGGTCTCCACATTCTTAAATATTACTACATAGCTACTTGGCACTTCGTTTTGTTGTATTGTTTCTATCGATTTGCTTCATATCGATAGATTTTCTATTTATAGATCTTGGGAGTTCGCTACTGTCTTTGACCCCCTTCACTATCATTTGTAACAAATCGGGAGTGGCTAATACCACGTTAAAGGAAACATTATCAATCGTGTGTTGTGAAGTGGCAGACATGTTAGATATTGTAACACATGTAAAGTATTTACCTAGAGTGGCGGTACAACCAAAGGTGAGATATAGATTGTGGACGGTGTCGCGTGATGGATGGGGCGGCTAGTCAAAGCGTGTCGCGATAGCGATAGCGTATCGATAGGTAGGGTTGGCGTTTGTGGTCAGTGGCAATGTAATGTTAATAAACTTGCCTAGTTCGGGGACTGTTATAGTGACAGTAGAATATTATTTATTTCGTTATCTTTAATCTATACTAATATTATTTTGAAAGTAACTCTGTCCGCGTGTCTGTTACCTTTTCACACCTAAACGACTAAACGGATCTTAATGAAATTTGGCAGCGAGGTAAATGGTATCCCGGGGACGGACACAGGCTACTTAAAAAGCGCGGGGGAAACAGCTAGTACCAAATAAAAATATATAAAGAAATATTTAAAAATGATATTACAATGTTATGTGATTTCATAGTTTTAATTTAACACAGACTTGTACTAAATCGAAACGTGTACAAACTGAACATTCTATTCAAAAATAGTTAAACTAAAATTTTTTGCAGGCCCAATCACTCCCTTTGGCCCGTTTCGTGGCACCTTAATACAACTCGTTTATGCTAAACTTTGTTTCCGGAACATTCGATCCTGAAAGCTATCTAGGCTGTTTCATGGCTACCTGACTTCATCACTGTCATAATTCTTTCAATATAGGCTCATCATTATCTCCTCTAATCTGTACCCATCTTGACTTCTTCTCTTGGGTAGATCCAACCCTGGTCTTGTTAACAATTTTTGCATTATCATCATCAACCCATCAACCCATGCAACGTCAATTCTTTTCCACTGCCATTACGGACAACCCTAGAGCCCTGAAATAGTAATCGTCGCTCGCTGAGCGGTAGCGTCGGTTGAACTTTGAGACGTTAATCCCACCTTGTTCATTATACACCAATGAGATTGTCCACTGTGCGGATTCATTTTTTAATAAACATGTACGCTATCATTTCGTTACCTATCATGGCAAGGTTTGCTTATTATTGAAGTTCAGAAGCAAAGCAATTACAGCTATGCAATTAAATACATGCAAGTAAGAATAGAACTGAACTAAGAATTAACATGGTAAATACTAGTTTTAATTTAATTCTATAATTAGATTGTAATTTTCTTTGATAATAAAGAATTATAAGAATCAGATGATGTTAGTAGCGTTTCTCAGTGTCGTCTATTAAAAAAAAGTGGTCGGTTCGTGTTGACGGGAGTATTTTTCTATGCTGTTTTTAATTTTCTGCGTTCTAAAAGGAATAAAACAAGCGGAAAAGTAATTTGCCGCAAATATTAAACCATTTTCTATTAACTTATTAAAAAACTAACTTCAATTTACTGGTATTTTCGGAGAATTTAAGAAAAAGAGGTTTGGGCTAAAAATTAACATATTCCCAGATGCTCCCTAAATACAATTTAAACGGAGTTGGTTTTATCATGGGCTCATAGAAAATGGCTTACGATTTGCGGTAAATAAGTTTTACGTTGGTTTTCTTCCCTGAACAACAGATAAAAAATTCAAAACCACAAAAAAATCTCTTGCCAACACAAAATTGTCTACCTTAATATAAAAATGTGTGTTTCTAGCAAAACTATTCGTTCAGCATTACTTAAGCTACCTGATAACTTTGCACTTACAGACGTAGAAAATAATTTTCAAATTATAACAATAAATACCTAATTGAAAACAAAGTAGGTAACTAGAGACATACGGTGTCCCTATATTACTTTGTGCTAGAGACGAAACGATAGGCGACAGACGACAAAATTTCAAGTTGCGTCATCCCGTTTCTGAAAGCTACCTACGTTTAGAGCCCAGTTCTCTAAAGAAGCCTTAATATCTAGGCACGCATGCGTGCTCATATCTGTACCTAACCTATTCTGCAATCTCATGAATATACGATTATTTTCTCCTAAAGCTCTGTCGGAACGGGAGCGTTTTAGCAAAATTATTATCTTAGTACAGCTTTGCAAGCTTTGCACTGTATTCGGTTGTTTTCACACTACGTGCGGATAACGGAATAACCGAATGTGGAATATTCCGACAGGCTTTTATTGTGGTTTCCGTGATAATCTGTAAGCAACTTGTGGTAGAAATTTTCATGTTATTTTGCAATATAATGTTACAGGTGTAACTATAGGTATCTAAACCGCCAAAGCTTGCTAGAAGAGTAAAGAGAAAGAGCTCTTTTATTTCAACAGAACTTTTAATTAAATTTTCAGTGATTTCAACGCTTCGAAAGAATATTTTAAATCACATGAGCCCTAGACCTTGCATCCTGTAATCCTACTGAAACGTTTAAAAATCAAACGGACTTTTAGTTCAATTATTATAAGTTGACCGCCGTGAAACGTACGGTTATTTAAATGCTCCTGAATTCACTTATCTTCATCAACAAATCTACTGAAATAGATTTTACAGGTGATATAAATAATATGGAGTGACGTGGAGTGGAGTTTACAACAATGTTGTAAAAGTATTTGGGCGCGCCTGCGCTAAGCCGCGGCATTAGGGGCTTGCTACCGGCACTCGACCGTGGCCCTGATTGAACTTGTATGGCGAATTGAATGAATGAATTAACACGTTCTTTCATTCATTCGTTATTTTGAGTTGATTAGAGAGGTATTCTTTAGCTTAGTGGTTTTGCCGGTATATGCTATGATTCCATTTATGGTATACGGTATATGCTATGATTCATTTTATTTCCTGATTTTCTGACGCTACTTATGAATTTTTAAATTGTAAATAAATTATAAATATTCTCTCTGATAAATGAATTCTTTTGAGCTTCTGTCAACCTCCGTGACGCAGTGGGTGAAGACCTGCCAGCGACGTAAGAGGTTGCGTGTTCGATTCCCGCCTTGAAACAAATATTTTTTTCATCGGCAGATATTAGTTCCAGGTCTAGGGGTTTTCTAAATCAAAAGTAGACGGTTCAGGTTCATATCTTGTTTCCGATTTGACAAAAAAATCAAAAGCAAACAGAGCATTCAAAATAACATAAACCAGCTTTCTCCCCAGGCCGACCCCTCACAGACGGGCCAACCATCAAAACAGAATCCACGACCCCCGGCGTAGGCCCCGACGACCAGTCTCTAGACGACAAAGGCGACAAGAAGAACAAACGCCAACGACGGCAACGCACGCACTTCACCAGCCAACAACTGCAAGAGCTGGAGGCTACCTTTGCGAGGAACCGCTACCCTGATATGTCGACGAGGGAGGAGATCGCGATGTGGACTAACCTTACTGAAGCGAGAGTCAGGGTGAGTGTCCATTCATTATTCTTATTTAGAAATCACTTAGATATCTCTGATCTGTCTACATTTGTTTTTTTCGGCCAATTACCTGGGTCTTCAAAATAAGAGTGAATAGGTAATCTCCTAGACCTTTGTGTGATACATACTTGGCCACATTTTGTGTTTTTTTGCCATTACGTGAGATTGGGCAAACGGTCTAATAAATTTATAAAAAAAATTAGGTAGTACTTTACAAGCGAACTCATTTACCTAATGCTATGTATGTGGTGTTCTTGAACTCTTTTATAGCAGTAAATTGACCTTAACCTACGTATTTTTCTCTTTATAGTCTCATTACATTAAAGTAGAGAATTGATTATTAAATCGCTGAAATTGATCTTCCTCGATCTCAATTAGAACTTGTTTCTTAAAAATTACAGCCTAGTAATAACTATAACTTAATAGTAGGCCAACTTTTATTAATTAACCGACTTCGAAAAAATGAGGAGGTTCTATGTTCAGCTGTATTTATGTTTTTTTATGTATGGTCGTCAATTTCTCTTTCAAATATTGACCAATTTTGAATATTCTTTCGCTATTGTATGAATAGATCCCCGTGGTTCCATAAAAATTTGATACTTCTGGGATTCAGTATTAGTACCTATTTGCCCCGCAAAATATCAAAACTGAGTGTAAAATTCGACTCAAGGACGGTTTTTATCTATATTTTTTTATAAAAATCTAATTATTTTATACTTATTCGCGTACGGCCCGCGCGTGCTCACTATTTTATTCAATAGATAAGTCATTCTGGTGGACAACTTAATAATGATTGCTCGATTTATTTAAAAATACGAGAATCTTTCCTAGAATCACAAACTACCGTCACTATGCGCTAATTTACTCGTACTAACCTCTACAATCAAGTATATTCTAAGGTTATTTTCGCGAGAACTCATAATAAAACACTGTTTTTACCGGATTGATCGCGTATATTTTATATTTTGTTTATAACCTGACGTTTCGGAGGCTTTTCAGCTTCCATGGTCACAGGCAGACTGAGGTGACATTTGTCTTTACAAGTAATTTGAATTTTGCATATCTACCGTCAATAATACAACTTTAATTATAACGTTCCGTATGTACGCAGTGTCTCTACAATCAACATTGTCTCTTTGGCGCTCCAAAGCCAGCTGCATCAGACATTGATGAATTATTTTCCACTTTAGTTTTATTTTTTACATCAAAAAAGTTTCCAATATTAACGATCTAGATGTTTAGGCTAATAGGTGCATCCGGCGCATCGTATTTTTGTTCCTCGCACCGACGGAACACGAAATCCCATAATCCAGGGGATTTGATGCGTCTATTTCGGTCTCTTCATAATCCCTGGCTTAGGCTGATCGCATCCACACTCACTGTCAATAGTTTTGGAAGTCCCTGTGGTTCTGAAACTCTCGGATATTTGTACTGTTTAGTGGATTCATAGAATTTTTGGTTTCTTCGGTATTCGAGGCGAATGCTTGCGGTGATGCGGACATGTGTATGGGTTGGATGGTTGGATTAGGTTAAGCGTGTTTTGGTTTGGTTCTTTGTGCGTATCAAAATTCTTTTATATTTCACTATGATAATATTACACTTAATTTTACTAATCAACTTTGAAAAAAGGAGGCAGTTCTAAGTTCGGCATATAGATATATATGTGCTGAGGATTTTTATGGATGTCCTTCGATTTCTCCATATTATCGACCGATTTGGATGATTCATTTGCAGTTGTATAGAAGATGACCCCGAAGTCGTCCCATAGTTTTTTTTATTTACGTGGGATTGATACCTATTTATCCCGCAAAACTTTAAAAATAATTAAAAACAAAGGATTCAAATTCGTTTTTTAGTTTTTTTTTCAAATCAATCAACTTTATTTAATAGTGTTATTATCTCTTTTATATTAACCACTTTTATACTAACTTTTTTAAATTAAACAGGTACCTACTTATAAACCCACTGAACGTGTTGGTTTTACACAGCAATCTGGCTCGACGTAAGCTCATCTGTTGTAAGTTATTCCTCCACAGTCAGCTCAAATAACGTCCACTACAGACCGTGACTCCCACAAACGAATACCACGGGGCTTAACCACCACGCTTGGGAGGCGAATTGGTCCTTATTTCGATTATAAAAAAATAACCTACACCAAATCAGTAAGTTATTTGACCAAACTATCTGCTGATATAAAAGGACCTTCATTCAACTTTAGACAGATGATGCATCACAAGAGTATGAAATCGATATTCTGTGCTAAATACCGAGTTCAAGTGTTCAGGCACAGATTGAGTGATTGTTAGTACGTACCTACAAATGTTATTCAAGACACAGATACTACAGCAGTTAGTAGGCACAAGTGTTATTCAAGACACAGATTGTGAAGTAGTTAGTACGTATCGATTGTATCGGACTTCGACAGACGGATATAACGCGTATGTTCTTCAAAATATTATCATAGGCAGGGTTGAACTGATTGAGTAATAATTTGACGTGTTTAAAAAAACTATACAAACCGACTTAAAACTCCTGAATACTGATAAAATACTGATATAGCTGACAGACGGACGGACAGACAGGCAGGCAGACAGGCAGGAGGCTTAGGAATAGGATTTGTTTTGGGACCATTTGCGTACAAAACCTTATCAAAATCATCAGTCCAGGATCGATCGTCATTCGTTTTAGGCAATCCGTTATCTGTCGACTTTGTTAAACCTCTTGTTTACGCCTGTTGCCATGGAAACCATTAGATCAGTGAGTGTAAATTATGATGTGATGATGTTGTAGATATGTTTTACGGCACACGTGTAAATTCCTCGAGAATCTAACTGTTATGAGACCACCATAAAGACAACAACGAAAGCATCATCAAAATCTATTGAAAATTGGCGAAGATATCACCGAAATTGTTGTAGTGAGTCGTGATTTTTCAAAAGTATTATGTTCATACAAACTTTACGGGATAAACACTAATTCTTCGGAACATAATTGTTTGGGACCAATTTGGGACATACAATAGCAAAAGAATTATTGGAATCGGCTCGTGATAAAAAAACATACAGCCAATTATAGAACCTCCTCCTCCTTGAAGTCGGTAAAAATAATATCCTTCTTTATTTTATTGGTAATAAATTCAAATCGGATTTTTATCTATCAATCTATGTTACACGTAGGCGCTATAGATAGATTATAACAACCAGAATTGTCAGATAATAATTTGGCCTGTTTTAAAAAACAATAAACCGACTTCAAATTTCGGTAAATAATATTCATCTATGTCTCGAACTGTCACATTATGTGGTAGCTAGGGTGGTTTTTTAAGTTATATGATACCACCTTGGGATCCTTCTCTATACAATAGTGAAAAAGAATTATCAAAATCGGACTATGTAAAAAGTGATGCGTGGTTTAACATTAAAAAATAAAATACCTACGCGTCGACTTGAGAACCTCCTTCGTTTTTTCGTCGGTTGGAAATAGTCATCTTCGTCGTACCACCACACGTGGTTGAAAACTCAAATGTTTTATTTCCTTTAGACCTTGGATACGTCAGAAATATCAAATTACTTGTAAAACTAAATATGATTTTTGTGACTTGATTTTTGTTCACTTTGTTGCTGACGCTAACACATTATAAATCCCACGTAAAAGGCCCGAGTTTATTCTCAGAAGGGTAAATAGCCGACAACTTTCATTCATTTTCGTAGGCCGTAAAATAATCATATATTAACGACTTTTTTAGTGTCAACCCTGCACGGGGATTAGTACAAGCGCGTCGACTGAAAGTCGAATAAATCTGTGCGCGCGCGTCGCTATAAATCCTCCAACATTATTTTTGTTACCAACTCATTAGGGTTATTGACTCAATTACAGTCTGTAAAATATGAGACGCTAACTCGAATATTTTCATTAGATTATTTCATGCAAATTATTTCTGTCAAATCAAATCACATTTTATGCGGAAGATGTTTGCTTTGCAATTTTCTATTTACGATTTGTGTTTTGTAGAAGTATCAATGTTGTTTTATTTACAGATTACTTGCTATAGTTTATTTATTGGGTTTTAAATGATGAAATTTATTTAAATATATTGAACGCCTACTAGGTAGTTTATTCTGTGCTAATAATTAGATACATTAATGTCAACTTACCATCACGTGAGTTTGTGATCAAACGAAGTTATAATCACGATTTAAAAAAGTTTGTAAGCACATCACAGTCGTATTATAAACGAAAGTTTGAATGGATGGATGCATGTTTGTTACATCTTCACGCCAAAACTACTGAATGGATCAGGCTGAAATTTAGAAGAGGAACATCCTTTGAATTTGTAGGTGTTCAAATATTGGGTACGTATCTTAGGTAACTCAATAGGCTACTTGACTACTGGGAAATAATTCTAACGTATGGTCTGACTAAAATAATGCAAAGTGTAATTAATGTTTCTTCAAGGCCAATCGTATTAGTTATAAAAACGAATTTTCAAAGTTTGAATAAAATAATGGCGCGCCAAAACGATAATCTCTGACATGGCTCCGGTGACATGACTCGATGACGTCACACCTCACACCACACCTAACAAGAAGAATATCACGCACTGTAATCTATGATAGGTGTGACGTCACCAGCGATGCAACACACGCAGAGCGTTTTCGGTCACGTGATCATATATATAAAAATGTGTAAATTTAATCCCGTTTTTTTACCTAAGAAAGGCATATTTTTAATAAAAATCACCTGATTACGCTTTGCCACGTTGTCACTGAGTAGAATGAAAACAATTTGCAACTTATTTTCAATATAATCAAATAGCCTATTCTTCCCTGAAATACCCATTTAACCTTTAACACAAACTGCATAAAAAAACGTTCAAAACCACCGGGTTACACCAAGAATAAAGCAACCTTTTTGTACACAACTCATTTGTCAGAACATTAAGAACCTTCTCAGAACCATATCGGCATATTCCGCATCCATAGTATATCGTAATCAATGGTGCGTAAAATAGTTCTTGACACATTTCATTTGCCGCAGATCGGTCGGCGGTCGGCACCCTCGGAATAATACCATCGATCTATTTGAAACTATATAATAGATAACTAATACTCGTATTACTATCTTCGAGTACCATGCATGATTGCTGATTAGTAAGGTCTGGCCATCTGTTATATTTATGCCCTTAAGCTTGTTGTATGATGTTGATTTTAATACCACCGTACCTTACTTACCCATGTATTAATCAAGGTATATCGTAGTTCGTTTATAAGTATTTCAAAAGTCGAAACTATTCCTAACGGTAAATAATGAAAGTACTAATTTATTGTTATTTACATATAATTAAATATTTTCAAAATACACTGTGATACGATGACCGATCAGACCAGCAGAAAAATTTCCTTCTAGAAATGCAATAACTAGTTATGAAGCTAGTACAAAGCTCTCATATGGAGAACGTAGATATTGGACGTAGTTATTAAGTCGACCTTAATCGAATTTTGCCAAAATATTTTTTCGATAATTAGACATAGATTTTCTTTTTTGTCGCAACATTAGTTAAGTACGGCCACCGATAAAATAATACAAGCTATATTGATTATAACACTACAGCAGTTATAAGTATTCTCAATTGATGGTGTAAGATTTACTCTACAGTTTCTATAAACATAAGAAAGGTTCGAAAACCAAAGATAGGTTTTAGAATAGTAGTTACGTTTCTAAGTAACCCTTGAGCACAGGTATTTCCTACCCTATATCAAACGAATACGAATGAAAAACAATTAAAGCAACCTTCTAGTAATCCAATCCTGTATCCTTTGTCCGTATCTATTTCAATCCCAGCGGATTTGCGCACTGTAAAACAAGGTAAGCCTCACTAAACTGTTTGCATGAAACGAAGCAGTGGACACGAACACACTAAAAGCATTAAAAAAGGTTGGTTGTTGCAAAAAGGTTGGTAGCAAAAGGTTGTGCAAAAAGGCCGATAGCTGGACGTAAAATAAATAATGCAACGTGCTCTGCTGTCGACGTGATACATGTTTTTTGAAAAAGGAACGCTTTACTCGTAAAACTAAAATGTTTTCCCATACGATGTAATATGGTGCGGATGGGAGATCGGAAAAATGGTAACAATTTTATAAAATACTAGCAGTCCGCCCGGCTTTCGGTCCAGTAGTTTCGGAGCCTATTAACACTAAACTAACAAACAAACCAATAATTCCTCTTTATAATATTATAGTATAGACTAGCGGTCCGCCCCGGCTTCGCACGGGTATAATTTTATCACCTATGTTCATCAGGGATAATGTAGAATTCTAATGGTGAAAAAAAAATCAAATCGGTCCAGTAGTTTCGGAGCCTATTCAATGCAAACAAACAAAATAATCTTCCCTCTCATAATATTAGTGTAGAAAAATATTACAAAATATTTTTCTCTGTCGTTTGTGATCGATACTCAAAATTTTTTTAGGAATACGGCCGTACCTACTTTTACGTTTTTATGCTTCGCGTCACTAAAAACAGAAGTGAGAGTTCTAAAACTAACCCATTGTCATAAACCGAAACAAGATAAGTCCAATTCACTTGCTTCAAATCAAAACTGTAGAGTTAATCCATGAAACACCTATCTATTTGACACAGTTAATCTCATAGCAATCATAGCTTAAATAATCAATTGAGAATACTAATAACTACTGCCGTGTTGTAATCAAAATAGCTTGTATTATCTGTGGCCGTACTTTACTAATATTGTGACAGAAAAGAAAATGCATGTAAATTGTGCATAATATTAAATTCACAAGCTCTCGCCAAATGCTTTTGCTGAGAATAAACTAAGCTTTTAATAATATGGTTTGCTATTTTAGTAGCATACCTACCTACCTAGTTGGGATTCGAAGATTAGGTACATCTTATTGCAACTTGATGTGTTCTATCAATAGATAAGTTTCCGATTAGCTAGGTACTTCTAAGCTGATCACTGTAAATCAACTTTGGGTAAACATAATAAATCTGTAACTGTCTTGGTTGCCTGGGTTTTCTATGTAGTAGAAAGGTAAGGTATTGAATGCAAAACCTTTTTTGAGAGGGAAAGGAGGAGTTCAGCGGTAGGGTGGACGTAAGTACTTACATATTAGGCATATTAGGTATGTATGCTGGTGAGGAAGAGGTTTTATGCAAAGTTTTATAGTCACTAAAGTAATATGTGAAGCTGTCAGCAGAGTCCCGAGTCCATTTGACAATAGTATCGAGACGTAATCGTGGTGTCTCATAATTGTTTGGGATTTGCGTTGTGTAGTCCGCACGATAGAGGCGCTCGCTGTAGCAAAACCTTTGGAAACATGAGACGTCATGATCACGCCACGATTCTAACGTCAAATGGACTCGGGGCTGGTCTGGTGCCGGTACCGATAACACAAACTCTCCATATTTTGGATGTTTATTTTGTATGCTTTGGGGTTAGATGATGTTGTGTGACAGTGTCCAACTTTATTTATTATCTTTAACTTGTGAGTTACTTTTTCCTTGCCTCTTTTAACCGATTTCGAAAAAAGGAGGAGTTTCTGTTCGGTACACAAATGTTTTTTTATGAATGTCGATTTCTCCATCAATTCGATCAATTTTGTTTTTTTTTCTTTATAATTGTCATCAAACAATCATCAAATTATTTTCATTCATTTTCACTAGACTGTACGATCCAACGAAGCTTCGAACGTAATTCAATACATGCCTACGTCGAAATGCATACGTATTTACTATGTATTTCAAATCCATTAACCCTGAAATACGTCGTTGTGACATTTTGCAAAATACCCCAAACGGAGTGCCCGCAATAGTTTGGTCCGGCGGAAATTTCGCGGTTTCCTATCATTAGGTAACCGAGGCCGCGCGACGTCCTCCCTGCGGGGTGCATTTAATAATCTACCCCTGGCTAGGGCTGTCCCAATTGCCATGTAAAATAATTATTTTAATTATTGAAAATTTAGTAAATAATGGTAAGAACGGCATTCTTTACTAATATTTCACTTGCCTAGTAATTAATTGCCTAGATTCTTCACATATGGTAGACATGCTTTGCGAATATGATTCATTATTAAATGCCTGATTCTACGCTCTAGACCTAAATCTTAAAAGCGTTTAAAGCAGAAATGCGGACTTAAGTTAACATTGTAGGCACTTCATTGTTTCAAATGAAAAGCAAATGTAGAGATTGACTCCACAACACGTTGACATAAGTAAACAATAAATAGAATTTCAACTGAATTGAGACATAGCACATTCGTAAAACGGCACCGCGCGAATAAAGCGAAGGTAATAAAGTAGCGAATCTCGGCAAAATGGCAACCCTGGCTCAGACACGTGTCAATTTCCCAGTTTATATTCTCTATCCATTTATACGAGCGCGTGTTTATTTGACTTCGGAATAGTTTAACTCAATCTAATTACATAGCTCTACTCGCTATACAAATACGGTCCATAATCCAGTAAACCTGAGTTACGATACCCGTTCGTTATTTGATTGATGGAGCTAATAAAACTGTGATTCCAGTTTAATTTAAATTTAAGGGAATTTACCCCGTGGTCCTCATGATCGTAAAATGCTTTCATTACGGAAGCCCGGGGTCATTCATCACAACTATCCAATAAGGGAAGTGCAGAGGTTGGTGCTAATAAATCCCAATGTTGGCGTGAATTAGGTAGAATGATTCGAAGTTTCCCCGGTTCTAAGTCAGGGTTAAGTTTGTTCACAGGATTTTTTTATCTGCAATAGCATTGTCACTAAAAGAATCTGTATGTACCGAATAGTTTAATACAAAGTGCTTCTACAAATTAGTTCAAAACCTACCATTATAAGATGTTTTTCTACAAAGCCTTGGAAACTTGGTTACGTAGATACAATAAAGGAAAGTTAGAAGCTATATTTACATGGTGTGGCGTAAAGGGAGGTCAAGTCTTTACCTACGGGTAGGGGTCTTTATAACTGTTCATATATTAAAAATCTGTACCTACACAAATGCTTACCTGTCATTTATGTGCCAGAGGAACAGTTTTTCTTTTACAACATGTTTAACTAACAAAAATGTGCTTAACAATTTTTTTCTAAAAGTTTGACCTCCTGTGGTGTAAAACAAACGCATGATCACCTAAGTGACCGTAGACCTATTAAAAAACTTGCCCTCTTCAATGAGATTTCGGAATGGTATTAGTAAGTAATACCATTCCATCCATATAACCATGATATCAGGATCTGTAGTCTGGTCCTAGCCTAGCTAGACTAATGAAGTGACCTGTAATGGAGGTATTATCTGCTCTATTATGTAGTCGATTGTCATAACATTTGAGGCAAGAACATGGCAGGGCTAAGAGCCTATACATATAGTCGTATAATCGACACTTGGAAAGCTCGTCACGTAGAATGCAATATCAAGCACGGAAGCTTAGGTTAGCTTGACAGAACATACCGACATACCAGATTTGGAAATAGTACAAAAATTATTGCTAAGCCTTTGCTATTTTAAGAAATGCCTAAATTATGCCAGTGGAAACACTAGGATACAAAAATAAAAATTACTAAGGTACGCGATAATTACTCGACATAACTTCCACATGTATGGTACATATGCATGTTTTTAAATTTAGAAAAACCACTATTAGTTAATCGCATAAAACAACTTGATTAAACCGCAGTAAACCGCAGGTTCATTGAATAGCTGAAACAAGCATTAGTATCGATTTCGACGACATTAAAAACGGGTCCTTCCGTTCTTGGAGGGCGAGTCACATCCAATAATATATTTAAAGGATTATCTCCCGCAATAACGTGACCCTCTCTGTACAAATAATAAAGGAACAGCTTTTGTACGAAAGGGCAAAAGGTACAGTCGCAAAATGATTTGCAAAGGGCCCTGAGGAAAAGTAAAATTGGTTTTATTATTGTTTCTAACACGAAATGAACGTTTTTTGTCAGTATTTATTTACATAAAAAAACAAGTGTTTGATTATTTTTCTTCATAAAAGTAATTGAAAAAATTACAATAGGACGGTTTAGGATATTGGCAAAACCTGTTTTGTAAAGATTTTTAGGGTAGAGTATTTGTAGAGATTTATTAATTCCATTTAATTCCAATATAACTTGCATTTAAGAAAATCTTCTGGGTTAAAGCCAAATTAGTATTAAGTTGTCCTTTCTTTTTCTGTAACGGAAATTAGTAACACATGTGCTTTCTGCAATAACTGCGAGTATTGTCTTAGTGAATATGGTTGCCATAAAGAATGTTGGCTTAAAGTTATTTCGAGTCTCGTTCTTGTCAAAGATTTCGAAATAGAAGCAGACCACCCAAATAAAAATCAGAATAATCTGTTTTTCTAATATTTTCAAGGAAATGAAGGGTTGGAGGATTGATCACCTGTAAATCCGTAAAAAAAGTGACAAAGCGGACAATGATTTGTTGTCAGAGCCTTGGTTACCTGTGTCACCGTGTAAAACAAGCGCTCATGCGAATTCGTGAAATTTATGTTTCGAAAAACAAACGATCGTATATGGGGTGGAAACGACCGTTTATGTTCACTTAACCGAGGAAAGAGGGTATTATTTACCGTTTCGGCTGGGTGAACCCGCCACAGTGAGTGAGACAAATACCGTCGGCGAGATATTTATTGCAGTCGCTGGATTGCGCAATTTATCGCTAGGTGTCGTCGGTCGATCGATCGCTGACGGACTCGGTCGTATATCAGCAAGCGCGTTATCTACGCTCACGGCGACTTATCGGCAGTGCTGACCTGCTGGCGGCAGCGACCGGCTAAATAACAACATCGATCGGCCGCCGCCGCCGCCGCTGCCCGCCCAATCGGCTCGCTCGTTTATCTTCATTTCGCGGTCGCAATTAGACGGGTGGTTGGTTGCGGTTACGTGGCAAGAATACAGCGCGCCGTCTCACTGTCAACTTTGTAATGAGCAAAGTTAATAACTACGCAACGCGGGTCGCGTTCTGATGCTGAATCTCGTTAAAACTTGGGAATTTGCTTTCGCTGACAAAAACAGAATACCTTTGTAATATCTTCAAAGTTCTGTTGCTTTTTGAAGAAACAATTGTGCTTGACTTTCTATAAGTAACTAGCAGCGCTTTGCGGTTTCACCCGCGTAGTTCCCGTTCCCGTGAGAATTCCGGGATAAAAAGTAGCCTATGTACTATTCCAGATTTTAATCTATCTCTGTGCCAAATTTCATCCAGATCCGTTTTGCCGTTCTGGCGTGATAAGTAACAAACATCCATCCATCTATCTATCCATCCATCCAAACTTTGACATTTATAATATTAGTGGGATTACACATACCTACAGTTTTAGTATCTAGATACAACTTATCTGATTTTTTCATCTACCCACCCGAAACTCGGTCCTGATGTAAATGATGATGTCCAAAGCACAAACAAAACGTTCGTAGACCCAAAACTGCGTTTCCGCCAGCCTTCTCTATCCTAAATTGTTTTTCTCCCGCAGGTGTGGTTCAAGAATCGGCGGGCAAAATGGCGGAAGCGCGAGCGGAACGCTATGAACGCCGCCGCCGCCGCCGCAGCGGACTTCAAGAACGGATTCAGCACGCAGTTCAACGGCCTCATGCAGCCCTTCCCGGATACTGACCTATACTCATCGTATCCGTACAACAACTGGGCGGCTAAGGTGCCCAGCCCGCTCGGGACCAAGAGCTTCCCGTGGCCCGTGAATCCACTGGGGTCGGTTGTGCCTTCCAGCCATCATCAAGGTGAGTCTGAATCTCTATCTTAATAACTTTAAATGTTAAGCACCGCCATCCCTTCCTTGTCTCTCAATTGTTCTGGTTGCCTGGAAGAAATCGCTTTAAGCGATAAGGCCGCCAAATCCTTTGCTTTCTTTAATTTTACACAATCTGTTTTTCTTTTTAATTTAAGGTGATTAAAGAATTATCTATCTATCTATCTATCTAATAACACACATACGTTCACTGCTTGACATGCCTTTTGCCTTTTTGCTAAAATCACCACTACATGGCCAGCGGATTTTTGACCGATGCAGAGGTATAAATAATCATACCCAAGTCTCTCATATAAGCGTATACCTACACATAAGGATATTATTTCCACCTACCCTGTTGTGATTGTGATTCTCTCTAACTCCTCATTTGTCTTCTTCAGGCTCAGTAAACTGCTTCAACACGGCGACGTCGATGGGCGTCGTCGGTGGTGGCGGTGGCATGGGGGTCGCAGGCTCCGGTGGCGTCGGCGGCGGTGTCGCACCCTGCCCCTACACCGCACCCCCGAATCCCTACAGCATGTACCGGGCCGAACCTTGCCCAGCCATGTCCTCATCTATTGCCTCGTTGAGATTAAAAGCCAAGCAGCATTCCGGGTTTGTGGGTAGCTACGGGTCGGTATCACCGGTGTCGCGTGCGGGTTCAGCCCCTCTGTCAGCGTGCCAGTATGCGGGAGGGGTTACTGATCGGCTCTGAGAGGCGGCGCGCGGTGAGTCGGCGCGCTCGCCGCCGCCGCCGCCTCCGCCGCTCGTCGCGCGCGTCTCCTAGCCGCCAACCGCGCGCACACACGCCCTACCCTGCAATCTGTGGGAATGGTTCGAGTGATGTGTACGTGCGATAAACTGTGCAGTGAAACAATGCAATAATTGCGAATTTGGTAGTGATGTTATGGTTCCACGCGTTATTATAAAAGAAATGCCACATGATCATGTTAAGTAGTGCTGCCAAAAAATTTAACAGATCGCTATTTTCGAACAGTGCAGGTTGTAAATCGTTGTGCGTTCTGGGAAAATTCGGGTGGGGTTCAATTGAACGCGATTAGTGTTATTTTTTGATGGAAATAATTGATGTGATTGAAAATTAGTTTTTCGATCCTTCTGAAAAGCCTGGGTAATCAGGTGAACTTCTCAACCAGATGTGAAATAAAACTTTAATCAATTTATTTAAAATCCCAAGTATTAAACTTGGATTTTTATTATTATTGTGTTCTTAAAAATTAAGTTGATGACCTATTTTAAATACTTACCTTACAACTGTACAAACTTCCGTTAAATAAGTACCTAATATGAAGAAGATATTGTTAAACTAGAACGTTCTATTTGTTTATAGAAACTAATATTAAAATTTTTACCTCCTTTATTAATAAAATATGTGTAACTCCGGGCAATAAATACTTAACGACATTTTAAATATGTAAATATGTAGTTAATCTGTACGTATACCAAAGTAAAGTGTGCAATTTTTACAAGCTAAATAATGTATTAGATTTACCTAATTAAGTTTGTAGAATAATTCAGAATTTTGTAAATATTAGCGACTAAATAGCGCGAGCATTTTGAGGAACATATTAATTAAATTGTTTGAAAAAAAACAAAGAGGCGTATCATGAATGAACACGACACATGTGTCTATATTCGATAGTGATCATAAGAAAATCAACATTAGATACAAGTACCAAAGATGGAACCAAAAGCCGTAACCTAGATAATTACATTTATGTCCCATACATAAAATAAAGTTAATCTGTTGGTTTACGTGTATTGCAATTTTTGAAATTTGATTTGAATCTTACTGTAAAAAGCTGAAAATTTTACAAAACTTACATCGTTTGTTTTTATTAAAATTATCTTTTAAAGTATTTCTGAAACAAACCGATCCAAAGTAACTTCAAAACTTCATGTAACTTCAAAATAGCCGCCTAAAATGAGATTAAAGTAACCTGGATCTCAATAATTTATTAAAATATTTATAAAGTTACACCGAAAACTGTAAATAATTTTAGCATTTAAATAGAATTAGTTTTAGAGTTTGTCCTCTTTGCCTGTAAACTTTCCCTGCCTCTTTCTGTCACATGAAAATGGTTTTACTAGAGCGAGAAAGACTACATATTTGATAAAAACAATAAAAAGTAATATCACTAATTTTAATCATATTTTTTTTAATCTTTCTCACTCTAATCAAGTAACATCCATGGAACAGAAAAGGATAGAGCATCACCGGAAAATAATGGTCGAGGTCAATATTTAGTTAAATCACGATTTAGATAACCTTTCCGTGTGCCTACAATCAGTGAATAAAAAATATCATATGTGAAATTATACATATTCACCCACTAGGTTCGAATATCTAATTATTGTGAAATAAATTGAGGTTTTCATTTTATACATATCAGAATAAATATTTGCAAACAATTTGTTACGTATTTTGAAAATCCTAATGGAAATCCGTTGTTTTGTAATTAAAAACCTCTAGTCATAATAAAAATATCACTGATTACCCAAACCGTTTCATTTTTACCCATATTTCTTTGTCCTGTTAATGTCATCCTAGTAAAATTTCGGCCACGGCAACCAGTTTAAACGGGGACCATGTGTTGAAACTGGTTTTAACACACATTATTATAGTGCTCAAAGTTCGCAAACACAGGTGCACTTTCTATTCCCTTACTCTCATAATGTGAATGGGACAGAGAGCGATATGACCGGGGAGAGGTCAGCCGCAGTAACGGTCCTAATAATCTAATGTAAAAACAACTTTACTCAGCAATGGGACTCATCCACGCTGCACTACGAAAAACTTTAACGATCTGTAAGTAGATAGAGTACAATAAAAACTTAAGTATATAGTTAAGTAAGTACCTATACTATCTATTGTAATGAACAATGAGAAATGAATAGGTACATAATAGGGCGCGGGTTGTCCAGCAGTGGACTGATATAGGCTGATGATGATGAGGGCGCGGGTTCGAATCCCGCCGAAACCGATAATTTTTGGGAACTTATTTCATTTCTTAGAGATACCCAGAGTGCGGGTTAGCACTATAACAAAAAACCTTAGGTACATAATGCTTTAAAACTCTACGTAAGTACCGTATTTCCTCTTTTTAGTCCACTCTGAAAACTTTATGCATCTACAGGTACTCATATTAGTCATTGTAATTTTTAAATTTGCTTCTCTAAAAATTTATGGAAGGTTATTTCACTGACTTTACTCATTGGCTGTTCAAAGTAATAAAATAATCGCGAGCAGAGCAAGTACTTATTAGGCATTTTGAAGCAAGTGCTACAGGAACGCAACGCGCGTTTTAAAACCAGTCTGATGAACCTGTCCGATACATCTGAAAACACCCGAACGCGCGTTTAAATAACGAAAAACGCGAGCTGATGTGTACTCGCTCATAGGGATTTTAGGCCCGTATTATGAAAGCTTGCTCAGTCATAGATCTACGCTTGAGTGACGTTTATGTCATAGAAAAGCATAGATCGATGACTGAGCAAACTTTCTTAAAATAAAATAAAAACAAGACGGAATGTATGATATGTATCAGAAACACATTTTGGGATATGTAGGATCTTTCCAACATTTCCCTAAAATATACAGCAAGTTGCAGGATGCGTTATTGAAATGGAAATAAATTTTCCTCCAGTAAGCTGTCTGTACCGGAAGCGAGGCAAACTGTTTGCGTTCGAAGTTGTGCAGAGAGCTTTGCGGCGGGTACACAATTTAAAAAGTGACCGCTGTTCACCTTTTAATGGAAGTTTTCTATGTAAGAAGGTAAGTTTTGAAGATACGAATTTTTATGAGACCTGGTTTGCAGAAAAATCAAACATATAAAAGTTTGTATGTAGTAAGTGCTCAGATAAAAAAAAAAGAAAGAAATAACATTAAATTTTTTTTAAAGAATGATTTCCAAATGTTTCTTATGGTTATGGAATAAAAGGCTTTTTTTTTTTTTTTTTTTTTTTTTTTTTTTATTTATTTTTAAGTGCTCAGATAAACAGCAAAGGCAAACAAACTTAATACCTAAGCATTGCCATTCAACGTGGCAATGCTGCCAGCATTCTGGGCACTTTGCCTTCTGGTGACGGCTTAGATTTTTATTTGATTTCACTTACGCTTTTAATAAGTTTTAATTATTTCTATTATTTGATTGTAATTTTCTTTGCTTAGTAAATTATTTTTGACTATTTTTAGCTTTATTTCGCCGTATCTTGTAGCGAGAGCTACGAGCTACGAGGCGCTACGCAGCCACTACCCGTTACGAACGTAACGCAGTGCTACGGAATATTCGTAGCTGCGTAGCACCACACGGGTCGTTAAGTTGATCTATTTCTGAATATTTTAAGGGTTTCGAGTCACTCTAGGAACCATTATAGTTTCGACATAACCACATTTCTTTGGTTAAGACGGTATCCGTGCGTCTATTAACAATCAACCATAGGTACGCTTAAAGTTCTATCATTTATTTATTTTATAACAAGATAGAACATTACTTGCATTGCATTATGTAGGTATTTATCTGTTGTTCTCTTAAATTAACATAACTAAAAACAAGATAAGGTGCAATTTAGTGACCTATTACAATTTCTGTACAAAAAGGCTTACTACAAAATATCAGATTATTTAGAAGATAAAAAGCCGTCCCAACCTTTCGTTTAACAGGACAGCTGTCGTTTTGCTCCAACTCGAAAAATAACAACTAACAGGCTAAAGGTTTCTTAGTCGCTTTTTTACTTTAGTATACATACCGAAGCGACAGAAATCAAAAGTACCACTTTATTTCCGTGTCAGTGTTTTATTTTAAGAATTTGACCTTTTCTAAGTGTACATTTTTGTATTTATGGAAATAAAGAATTTTTGATTTTGATTTTTGATTAGTGGCTAGACAACCTCTGTGGCGCGGTGGGCGAAGGTCCACCTGCGACGCACGAGGTTACGCATTCAATTTCCGCCTCGGGATAAATGTTTGTACGATCTGCGATTGGTTGTTGATATTGGTTCTGGTCGTTTTCTATACATAGTAAAAAGTATCTATCTGTCTTTTGTATTGTATATATCAGTTATCTAGTACCCATAACACAAGTTCTGCTTAGCTTGGGGTTAGATAATGCTGTGTGAATTGTCCAGTATTATTTATTTATCAAACAAATGTTATTTAAAAAACTGATCTATCTAATGTATTTAATTTATAAATCGATTTAATAAAAAAATGCCTCTGTCCGGGCCAAATGGAAAAAGTATCTAAAGACTAAACCCAAGTCCTTACCAAAAAATAAAAATCACCTCCAAAGCCTATAAGTAAGCAATTGATTCACGCAAATGCGCGATATTAGGCGGGAAGCACACAATAATCCGGGAATGATGATCAGGGGCGCAAACACAGTTTCCAGGTGTTCCAATCCAGGCGCTTAAGGTTTTACCCGAGGATTTGCTTTCAATATTAGCCCCGGCCGGCGGGCCATTCCGTTCAACTCAGTTCCTTTTTTATTATTTTGTCGCATCGTTTTGGCTCTAAATGGAATGATTCCGCCATCTACATTTTTATTTTTCAATTGACCTCCGATTAGTGGGATTAGCCGTATCGCTTTTCGATCCTTTGCTCTTTTTGGAGGCTGGCGCGGACTAGCGGTCCTGGTCCGGATTCCATTGTAATCGCCCTGTATTTATGTGATTAACTTGGATATACCTGATTTTATGCTTTAAAAATGAAGAACACATAAACATGTTCGAGTGGGTCTAAGCAGTAATTTTATTTTGTAGCGGTTCAGGGTCAATGCTCTCAAGTAGGAAGTTCTAAGTGTTTTGTTTTTTGTTATCGTTTTTTTTTTCTAAGTTATTTTTATAGAATGCGTCATCATGTACCTAGTTTAATTTTAGTTTCTATAACACTCTGCTGGCTAATTTGGTAATGTATTGTAAAAGGTTATTTTTTGTTATAGTGCTTACCCGCACTTTAGGTATCTCTAAGAAATGAAATAAGTTCCCAAAAAATTTTGATTTCGGCGGGACTCGAACCCGCGCCCCACCCTCATTATTTATTTATTCTAATTATCCACTGATTCGAGAATGTCATACTTTTATACTTACTTTCATAGTCTTACAATCAGAGCAAAGAAACCAATTAACGAATTTTTTAATTTTTTTTATTAAACATATGTTTGTCAATGATGCACCATTAAACCACAATAGGTTTGTGTTGGTGATAACACTCGTCTTATACATAAAATGTTAGTTCAATTAAATATAATTACATTGCATTTGGATCACTTTTTATACCAAATCTACGAAACAATATAAGGAAACTCGAAATAAGAACTAGTAATTACAATTGAAACAGTTGAGCTAACTGTAGACTGTTGCAACCAATGTACAGGTAACTCAACTGATCCATATCAATACCAGTCAACATGTTGGGACAATATGTTTTTCATTATTCCAGTGTTTTTAGAAGGTATCAAATGACGTCAAAAGGTCGGCTTTGAGTCTGATAAACACAATATACATGTCGCACTATCAGAAAGTCAATGTCGAGTTTTTACAACTGTTTAATTAGGCTTGTATTTAGTTAAGGTTCCTAGCACGTGTGTGGTGCAGTGAACGTCACTTATCTTTATGGTGGCAAACAAAAAATGAAACGGCAAGGTGCGTGTAACGCATGCAGGGTCCCGTATACTACACTTACCTACTAGTTTATTATCAAAGAAAATTATAATATTAGAAACTAATTAGAAATAGTATTTACAATTGTAACAATAGGGTGTATGCATATTTTTTTTCGATTGTTTATGTGATTTCATTACCGAAAAAAATATAATACCCACAATTTTTTTAGTAAATTAAGAAAGAAAACTAAAAATAAAACAGCACTTAATTTCGGGTGATCGAAACGCTGCCCTTTTTCTGTGACGTCACCGTTCCGTTTATTGACTCAAAGTGCTTCTGTTCCTTCAATCAAAACAAAATTAGAGACAAGTAAATGATAAAAACTATCGTGTTTGTTGTTCATATGTTGTTTTATTAATAATTTTCTTTCTCTCAACAAAGATATCTCACTAAAACTTCATCACAACACGGTGAACGGTGATGGCACGTTTAGATATTTTGCGATTGAATCTTAAAATATCTACTTTTCAATAAATAATTTCATAATCAAAACATCAAAAAAATGCAAATATACTTCTTTAACAAAAGAGAATACCAATAAAAATAATCAGCTTGTCATGCTATATATATCCTAGCTACTTGAGACATACAAGATATTAAAAATATCTCAAAAAAAAAAACTCATAGATATCACCAAAATTATTATAGCTGTCGTACACAAATATCACAATATTTATCCCATCGACTTAAAAAACTAAATAATTATGTAAAAAACAACATAATTATTTAGTTTTTTAAGTCGACGGGATAAATATTGTGATATTTGTGTGTTCTTCTTTGTGACGGTATTCCACAAAACATTTCTGAAAATTATAAACCTCGTTTTCACACACATACACGACGGCATGATAAATTAATAAGGGTTTCTTGAGATACTCTAGTACCCTAAAATGCTTTAAGCATGTGACCACTTTAGAAAGGAGGGTAAAGTTGTAGTCCAGGCTAGACTTTTACAAGTTAAGAACAACTATCAAAAGTCTAAACTGGACTATACCTTCCCTACACATACAGATTCAGCTAAATAATAACAGTATCAAATCGAGTCATATCAGGAATCGACATCAAGGGTTTGCTTTGCCAAATGTTTACTGCATTTTTTTTCTCTAGAGATACACGAGATAAGGAATAAATATTTCCATTTGTCGCTAAATGACGATGTTCAAAATATGCAGAACTAAAAATAATAAGTACGAGTATTGTCATTCAATCTCGGAAATAAAATGATAAGCACCGATTGGTTTTGTTGCACTATCGGCACCATATCAAAAGATGGCAATTTAATTTGACTATAACACAAGTGTCTGAATTTGAACTCACTGCTTTTAAAAAATCTAGTAGAACCTACCTCTCACTGGTAACACCCTTATCTTTATCAATGGCAAACAAAGAGTTTTATATTTTATCAAGGATAGTGTTAGTCACCGAGGTCTGGGGTCTGTTATCTACTACCCTAAATAATATTTACCGGCAAACACATGTAATGACGACGTAACATACTGTTAACAAATGATCGGAGTCAAAGTGGAATAATAAGTCTAGAACCTAGGTTTTGAATTAGTTACTAAGGCATACTTAATTTTAGCAGTTACTGAGCGTCACATAGGTATAGTAAATATTTATATCTGTATGACGAAGAGAGCGTTTGGGCCCACACAGGAATTGTCGGACAAAGGTTTTGGGTCTCAGACACGATGAACTTGCGTGGATGAAAATTAGATTCACAAACGGGCACACAACACTTTTATGTCGATGGGAGACGTGGTGTGCTCGGATAGCTTTCATTCTCATCAAAAATGATTTTTAATGCAGTGCAGTCGACCGTGACGCTCTGACCAAGAGAATCCAATCCTTCCACAAAACCGAGTATTAGAATGACATTTTCCTTTCTGTCATTTTTCTCTAAGAACAACATATAAGGATGAAAATATTTAGTAATAATTCCGCGAAAAAAAAACCTCCGATAAATTCTAACAAAATGTAGTCTGCATTGTAGAAGAAAACGACGCCAACTACAAAATGAAAAAATACCTATCAAAGCAAGACGTCAACTAGTTTCGTCTCTCCACGAGACATTATCAGGACACCACAATACTTAATTTATCAATTAGAAAATAACTCCTATGACCTCTCACTCAACCTGAACGAATCTCAGTGAAATTTGGCAGGTAGGTAAATGGTGTCCCGGAGACTGACATAGGATACTCGTGCGAAGTCGTGGGCTGCAGGAGTTTGAAGTTGGTTTTTAGTTTTTTCAAAACAATCAAATTATCATTAAGGTGGTCCGAATCGAGTTGGAGACATAATTTTTTTGTGATATATAATTTTTGCTGCGTTCACAAGCAATAAAAATAGCGAAAAAGCAAATCGTGAACCATTTTCTCATGATAAAACTAACTTTGATTCATTGGTATTTTGGGAGCATTTGGGGAAATATGGATTTTTAGGACAAAACCTCATATTCTCCTAAATAAAAAAGTATAATATACACATATCTGTTACCTAAAAACTTAAATTCATTTAAAATATTAAAACAGTTTTCTATTCACAAACGTTTAAAAATTGTATACCAATTCCCGTTCACTACGTGACAACGTTAAAAAATTCATCAAAAAATACATTTTCCGGCCCCACGTATGTAGACAAACACGTGTACCTACAGGTACATGTCAATAGTTAATTCAGGACCGAAGAGGGCTAGGTTTTGGGTGGAAAGGATCAAAAGGGGATTAGAGATACGACAACCAATCAAGGGTAACTGGACTGACTATACCTACACGAAATAAATGCGGCACATAAAACTTATTACTCCCTTGGTAAACTCAACTCTGTAGGTTTGTTTTACGGTTGGTTTTGGTCTGTGAGGGTAGTTTATTGATGTTTTGTTTGGAAGGGAGGGTAGGATGGATAGGGTGAGGGTGTGCAGCCTCCGCAGACAATCTTACAAGTTAATTGTGTTCCGTGCTTGAAGCTTCTGACTGCAAAATAATAACGCTCGGGCTTGTACCTACCTACCTATTGTATGTAACTGTATGTGAAATTATGAGGCATGCAGCTTGCGGCTGCTTTGAGCTTGTTTCGGAATTGCTTCTGGGAAATTAGGTACACTGTTTGTAAGGACATTGTGTCTAGTTTTTGTCAGGTTGGTACCTGGATCCATATACGTTTGGTACTGTGGAGGTTAAATATCATAAGGAATATATTTTAGGCATACTTTTCTGAATCGTCACGCTCTGGTCGGTTACGCTGAATCGGGTTTACTCGCCTACAGACGGGAACTTTCAAAGTTTAGAGGTTTCACTTCTATGGCGTAGTCAAAACACAAACTCTCACTAAATTTATTTCTCCAAAATAATAACAATTATGTAATGGTACCTAAAAGTAACAAACAAACAAGCATGTTTGAGGACCGCCTATTAGATATCGGCTACTTCTCATTTGGCAACCTTCACCAACTGCCTCCATTGTAAACACAAAAATGATGATAGTAATAACTAATAAACATCAATATCCTGCTTCTAAAGATTTAATTATACCTACCGTATTTTAAATATCATTAAAATAAACAAGACTTACAATATTTCAAGTCATGGCGTAGGTACAACGTCTTGGGCGGAATCGTCTGGGCGGGCGGGAGTAAATAAATACTACGACGGCGATTTATTGCCTAGATTCATGCAGATACAAGTCTGACTTCTTGGATATCTTGTAAACAAGGAAATACAAAGTGGTTTGGAAATGGAAAAATGTGGATATAAGATAAAAAATAAAGATGTGTGTGGTAACTTTAGTGAGTTTCAACAATATGTTTTTAGAAAAACAATAACTTCATTATAATCCGCAGCCGGATTTTACCCACTGCTGGGAAGTTTGTGCTATCCACCGCGGTCCTATGCTAACCGCCTCCTTCGACGCCTCTCAACTTATGTACTATATCATAACTAGTTTCTGGCCGTACCTTCGCACGTCATATATGAGATAAAAAGTATCCTATGTGTTCCAGGGCACCAACATCTATGCAAATTTACAGCACGATTCATTCCGTAGTTTTGGCGCGAAGAAGTAACAAACATACATACATCCATCTATCCATTCAAACTACCGCATTCATAATATTAGCAGTGATGAGATGAAAGTTTTATTTTCGTAATTCGACATAGAAACTTAGTCTTTCCCAGACAGGCGCGGCTTGCGGTGGCGGCCGGTAGGTATAATTTGCACTGAATTAGCTTAAACTGTGCCTGCTACCTCTGCAGGCTGCGTCTGTAAGCCTATTTTAATTCTCAAAGATACGCATTTGCGTTTTTCGTTTCGTTTTTTTTGTGCAAATTTGCCGAACACCAACATTAGCCGAAACGAAACACAGAATATTGAACAATTAAAATAGGCCTCATATCTCGGAGAGGCTTAAAAACCTTCATATTTCTGTAGTAACAAAACTTTAGATGCAACCTATCACCATATCATCACTTTCCATCAGGTGAAATTGTGGGCAAACGAAGGTCTTTTGATTATGAAAAAAAACCTTTAAAAACTCGAGTTACAAGGTTGCTAATCTACTGATTATTGACGTAAGGATTCGTTTCCCGTCCTAACCTTAGTATGGATAGTGCATAGATAACAAAAAGTATTCGTTTGCTTCTCATACATTATTTTTTTGTCTTGGCGCTATGCAGAGTAGTAGAATAACTAGTAACGTAGTAACGGCTTACTACGTTACTAGTTATTACTGAATAAAATTCCATGAGTGCTTATCTGTAAAGTTATTTAAAATTGTCCTACAATTGTGTAAAAACCCTGTCAACTAAAGCCGTACGTAAGTGCTAACAAAGCTTCATTTAGAATGCCGTTTAAAAACATAACACGTACACTGCTGTTGTTTTAATGAATACAAATTACATTTGCAAATGTGCTTAATCCTACAAATTAGTTACGGGTCCCGCGCACCCCGCACCCCACGATTACTAATACCACATACTTTGTATTTGAAGACTAGGATAGCCCCCTTGCACCCTCTTGATGGGTAAAAATGGTCATCACACTAGTCACACTGTGGGCTTAGTAGGGCCTTAAATACATTTTCTAAATACATAATTGATGTATTTATTTAGATTTTTTTTAATATTTTTGACTCGCCATTTTTTTTATTAACTTAACTACAATAACAGAATAAAACAATTAAAATTAGTACCTATTTACACTTATATGTTTCCTAATATTTAAAAAAGTCACCAAAAGGCAGAATGCCCTGAAAACTGGTAGCACTGCCACGTTGAATGGCAATGCATATTCGGACTGAAATAAAAGCCAGCATTCCGATCACCTGTGGACTCCATAGGAAATTCTGTAAGATCTTTGCATATTGCGTGTGCCCCAGGACCCCAAGGACCTAGGGTTTCCACCCCGAACAGCTCAAATAGGTAACGTCGGTCAAGATTAGCGTATTAAATTAATTACAATAGATGTTATTAATAAAAAGCTCTTCTTAAAAAGAGATAGAGCTTAATGAAGAAGCTTAGGTATTTTTTTCTGTACTAACTCTCCTAAACATATTCTTAGGGTGCCTATCCACTCCAGACGTGCTACTTAGCTATGTAATGGGCTACATACCCATGTGTCAATCTTACCCTTTTTCATTACTAAGCAAACCTTCTGGTTATTTATTTTAGAAATCTTTTAAAAAGACGAAATAAGCTGTAATAGAGCAGGTTTTATTAAAGCTTCAAACCACGGTTTAAAACACTTAACCCGCTGAAATTCAGTAATCCAATAAAGTCAGTGAAGCATAAAATCTAACAAATATATCGTTATAAAGCAGGTTTATAGGCATAATAACGGGAATTGGGCTTCTTTACGCCTCATCTAGCGCTCGTTATACGGAGTCGTAAATCTTCATTGGGGAGGCTCACCCCCTTGATTTCGGGCGCTCGAATATCACATATCATAATGATAGTGTTGACGTGGGTGATAATGGAAGAATAGTACTTGTGCAGACGTAATAAGGTTCCTGTTTTTAGATTGGCCGTTTGGTGAGAGATAATCTGATAAGATCTCTTTACTAGAGGACGAAATCTTTCGATTTTATTTATATACTAATTATGATTATAATTTTCTTTAAGAAAACTCAAAAAACCTGCCGAATTCCTATTCGATAAATTTCTGACTATGCGAAACTGAGATCAATGACCTCGATACCATTGTGATTTTGCCTACCCTAAGACGCCATAAGAAATTAAATTTTTGCTTTTGACATTCTGTTTTAAATTGTAACTACCTAGGACAATTTAATTTAATGAAAATTGACATAACATAATTTACCTGACCTTCGAACCACTATTTAAACTTATCTATTTCAGGGTATTCAAACTGAGTTTTTGCCATCCATACTTAATATTATAAATTCGAAAGTAACTCTGTCTGTCTGTCTGTTACCAGTGTTACCTTTTCACGCCTAAACGGCTGAACGGGAGGTAAATAATATCACGAGGACGGACATAGGCTACTTGAAAAGCGCGTGCGAAGCCGCGGGCTGCAAATAGTTTTATATAAATTCTTTCGCGTTGCCCTACACGCTACATGTACTCTAGACCTAAGCTAACATTAAAATCTAAGCTGTATATACATGCGAGGAAAATAACTAAATCTTAATTACCTACCTGATCGAACTGATGTTACTTTTTTCATATACCAGCCTCTGGTGGAGTGGATGTACATCGTAAATTCGTGAAGGATTTAAAATCAGTGGTGTGTTTTTCGACATTGACTTAGGTACACACAATACCAAATTTGTGTGAAATTAACAGGAACCAAGTCATAAAACGTAGGCGAAGTACCAAGGAGTAGTACGGATACAAGACAGTTGTATCAACTCAACCGCCAACGAGGTAAAAACGATCAAGACTTTCTGACTTTCACTCCTCTTTCACAGAAACTCACCAACTACTAACATCAACCAACTCTCATCCAGAACAATATGTACGTGATCATTCACTTTCAGGCACTTTCAGGTGACTTTACTTTGTTTACGGAAGTACCTACATCCGAAATTCAAAACAAAGCATCAGGCAAATCAAATCAGGGTATTCAATAAAGGCGCGAAGCCGCTATCGACTCCGCCTCCAGCGCAAACTATATTGGCATGAACATAGGAGGCAGACAGAGTGAAGAATAAAATCAGTCTTGCAAGTTGAGTTTTCATGTTTTTGTAAACTACCGCCCACTACTACGAAAGCTTGCTCAGTCATTGAGCAAGCTTTCGTATAGTTTGATTACCGAGAAAGTTTTGATTATACAGGCCTACAACTTGATTTAAATTAAGCCATTAGCCACTTATGTCTTTGTATTATGAATTTTAATGAGGGAGTATTAGTGAAACTTAAAGAAAATGACATGTAGATGACCTAAGTATACATATTTACGACGTTGACTCAGTCCCTTATTATAAAAGCTTGCTCAGTTATGGATAATAGAATTGAGTAACAATTTCATATGGCAGAAGCGTTTCTCAAGCATCTATCGATGATTGAGCATAGTTTCATAATACGTGCATTTGTTACACTCTCTTCCATGTCCTTGTTACCTAGTTACCTAGTAATTTGGGGTTATCATAAAGTACTGAGTCTACAAGAATACTGAAACAAATAATCAATAAAACCCATTTATGGTAAAGATCCACCACTTTACCACAAACTCCTTTACCATCTCTTCTCACCATCTCTTCTACCAAATTATTTTATATTTTCTATGCAGTTGCGCTACTACAGAACCGTTTCAGCTTCACTATCGACTGCGTCGCGCGTCGTCGCGACTCAAACAACTTTATTGTCCTGTCGTTCAAACGCGACAGAACGTAATAGAATTAAATTGGTAGAAGCGCTGCTCTGTTATGTGGAAAATAATAACACGGAGTGGCTGTTATCTGCGGAGTTTTCACGCGCCGCTGGCAGGGGTCTCTGCGCTACTACTAATGGAAATCCAGCCAATGATAATCTGTTTTCTACACCATTAATCCTGAACTAAGACTCAGCGCAATCTGCGGCGTCTCGGGACTGCGAGTCTCGAGTTTTATGCCCTCGTTAAGGTCCGCAATTTGTGGAGTCGGGCTGTTAAGACGGTTCGCCCTCATTCGCCCAAATCCTAATTCCGACCGTGGACTTTCTTAATCTTACGATATTGAGCTGGAGGTAATTGTTTCAAAATTGCACCCCGGATAGTTGGAATGTCTTCTGGCGGAAGTAATGGCCACAGTACTCAGCTTCGTTAACTACCACTTACCCACAATATAGGTATCTCCATATTGTATCCCGACGAGATGTCTACGTTAGATAAAATAACTTATCTGCCACGGAAAGCTCACAAAAATTACGCCTTGAAAATCTTCAACACGTTTTCCTCAAGAAAATGGAAAGGATTTTCCAGTATTTAAACTACGACTTATCTGAATAACCAATACTTTAACGTAATAGAGTCAAGGGAGAGGCATAATAAAAACGAAAGTAATCATGCAAATTGAAGGAGGAAAGTTGAATTAAAAAGCGGGTTTGTTTGTGGGCGGGCGGGGGTGATGTGTCTTAATGACCACAATGGATGGCCGCCCTAATCCGCCCTCCTCGCACAACCTTTCCATCTGCACTTTACCTAATGTACCCTCGCGTATATCTCTCCAATGGAGTCTATTGTTTCAGTTGTTCTTACTTGAACAGGTTCGGATAGAGTTTTGCAATGACTTGGTCAAATATGGCTTTCAAAAAGTTTCGACTTACGAAATACTTATGAAATAATACAAAAATAACTCCGTAGCAACTTCGTAGACAATGGCTACGAAAACAGAATGAATGTGAAGACTCACAATTAAATTTAAATATTATAAGCTATATATCATCACAAATAATATTTTTTGTTGGTGAAAACGAATATCGGTAAATTGTATACCCTTGATACATGGTCAATGCCGGTTCCGTTCCGAGATATTCAAAATTACGAAACAAGAGAAAACATTGTTTTCTCTTCCTGCTCAGTTTGGAGCTAGAAAAAGTGAAAATTAGAAATATAATTTGATCAGAAATATAAACTGCTCGCATGGCAAACCAATAAGAAAGGAAGCCAACGCGACTTGTCGCAGCGACACGACATCATCAAATCAACATTTGCAGATTCACGAAGCTTTCCCTGGGAGATTTAGAGGTGGAAGGAAAATAAAAAAGTTCGTAGAGGAATCCTGCTTGATCCCTGTTGCCTTTATGGTAATGCCGAGATGCGTGTATTCGACTATTCAATTTATATTTTTTCCCTTTCGCCTTATTTCTTTCTCGAAATTATCTATCCTTCGAATTTCGTTTCGCACTGTATTGTATACGGAATTCGGTGTTTGCGAATAAGGTACGACTTTGGGAATATCACGGATAACTGTGGTGGATTGGCTTTGTACCGACTTCAAAGAAGTTTTCTTTTAGAAATATTATGTGTGTAAAATATTTGGAATGCTGGAAGCCGGGAAAGTTTTCTGTAGAGAATTGAATAGTCGTAGATATTGGACCGACCTAATGCATTACGAGTTTTGGCCTCATGCAAATTGATAAATTAAACTTATTCCTATGGTATCGATAATTTACTCTTTAACCAAATCATCAATTCATCAGTCATCAAGTTCTCCCATGGTATTGATTTTCGTCTATTCCTCATCGCCACTACCATCATCGTCACTAATGGTGGCCATCGAGAAAAATCAACATTCCCAATGGCCACCAGTAATAAATAAATAATAATGCTGGACAATTCACACAGCATTATCTAGGCCCAAGCTAAGCAGAGCTTGTGTTATGGGTACGAGATAACTGACATACGTATAATATTGTACAATACATAGATAAATATTTTTTATTATACATAGAAATGACCAGCACACCCTGAACAAATGTGTGCAGATCGTACACACATTTGTCTCGAGGCGGGAATCGAACACGCAATCTCCTGCGTCGCAGGCAGACCTTCGCCCACCGCGCCACATCGGTCGTCAAGAGTCAAGGTCGTCCGATGACGAACCAGTGGCAGCAGCCTAGACTTTCAGGCTGTTTAATTCAGCGCTTACAGCTTTTGACTCCAATAAAAAACGACGAAAAATTGTCGTCAAACTCTCCTGTTAATGCCTGCTAAGACTATACTATCAACTTTAAAAATATACAAAACACACAGAAAGTTTCAGCTTATTTTACAGCGTTTTCTACTAAACGGGTTTTACCATATAAACAAAGCAAATTTCCAATAAATAATTAATTACTGCGAACAAATTACTTAATAAAGCACTCAAAATTTTCTCCAAAACTGTGTACAAGCAGGCATGTTCAAATTTCGCCTTAACTCATGAATAAATCATAAGAAGTGAGCGTGCCCGTCGCCTTTATAATTCTACGTAATACATTAAAACTGTGTACAGATTGCTTTAGCTTTAATATTATGGAGAATAATTTAAGTTAAACAAAAGCATATAAAAGCATGTGATTATTTACCCTTTTGTTGAAGGATAATGCGTATTTTCTGTGTTGATACTGTCTTTTTTCTTGAATGCTTTTTGTTTTTTTTCTAAACAGGTCATTTATTTCTTGTTTAGAAGTGGACATTCATGAAAATTGTCATGTTTTTCGACACGGAGAACTCTTTTTAGACCTGTGGTCGATAGTTGATTTTGTTGCTGTGAATCTTTTACGCCATAGGGAAATATGCAGAGTTATCACAAATATTCACGACTATTTAATAATAACTAACAGTTATATGGCAAGGTAATAAAAATGATTTAACTCTGTGGACGTCACGTCTGAATCCATCTGACTAATCTTGAGTAATGTACACCATTTGTCTTTGGGACCACGTGCGGTAATTGGATGGTCACCATTTACATTCCTGAAATTCTGTGCGAGCTTTCAAATAAATACTAGCAAGTGTGAGTAAAGTTTTTACTACTGTTAAGCCTGTCGCTGTTGAAGTTTTCTTAGGAAGCTCGTAGAGTAGTGTCTGAATAAACTTGAAGACATACTTATTAACTTCTTCTCTCTTGTTTCGGGTCCAGCACAGTAGTAAACGTGCTGACGAGGCATTAATTTCTTGAGTAGGTAGCCTACTAAAGTCCAATTTCACCGTTGTTATTGAATGCATTCACGTTGCAATTGGACGTGGTCAATATTAGATAAACTCAGTTTAACGATTTAAACGAGTTCAGCGCATTTTACCGACATAAAGTTTATCTGGTTCGATAACCGAGTTCAAGAGCTGTCATGTCAAACAATACATATTGTAAGTATTACAAATTTGTACTCTATCAAGCTGAACTTAGTTTTGTTAATCTCAGTTTTGGCAGCAAACGATGAAATTGGACCTAAGAGTGAATGTACAGATTTTCAGGGTTCCGTACCCAAAGGGTAAAACGGGACCCTATTACTAAGACTCCGCTGTCCGTCCGTCTGTCCCAGGCTGTATTTCATGAACCGTGTTAGTTAGACAGTTGAAATTTTCACAGATGTATTTCTGTTGCCGCTATAACAACAAATACTAAAAAAAAGAATAAAGAAATATTTAAGAGGGCTCCCATACAACAGACATAATTTTTCGCCGTTTTAAAAGATAATGGTACGGAACCCTTAGGACGCGAGTCCGACTCGCACTTGCCCGGTTTTATTTTTTATATCGCAGATAATAGGTATATAAGTCAATTTATTTACCCTACAAGATTGCTGGTAGTATTTTTAAATAAAGTAAAAAAAATATTATTCCAAATTGAAAACTCACTATCACAGCTGTAACTGTACATATAACCTGACCAATACCTTACCAACAACGTCTACAAAGTAAACACTATTCAACTTACCCTGTAAAAACATTTCCAGTAAAATTACAAAAAACATCGGCTCAATAAATTGACAATTTCATCCGAGACTCAAGCTTTTTAAATATATCGAGTATTTCAGTGCAGCGATACAGCGGGGTTGTTTACAGGGAGGAGAGGGGGAAGAACCCCCCAGTTCTGGGGGTGTTTGGGGTGTCAAGATGGCGGCGTTGTCAAGGAAACGGTGCACTCGCTTCCTTAATCGACCGTCAGAGCCTTCTCTGGGGCCCCGGTCTCATTTATGTATTGTACTGCACTTGAGATCTTATGGTTTATGGTTGGTCTGGATGCGAAGGAAGATTTTGTTGGTTTGTTTAGCGAGCTGGATTGAAATGGGAAGTTTTATTGAGTTTAGATTTAGTTTTAATGGCTTACTACCATCATTACATTATTATATCTGAGGGAAGTACCTACTTACCATATGATTATGATTATTGATTATTGACCATTATGATTATTGACTTTAAAAGGAATTAGCTTTTAAGCTTTACAATAGAACTTCCTCTACAGCTTAGAGTAGGTATTTAGGTACGTTAGTTTTTTATTAAGTCTGTATTTAGAGCACTGGTAGAGTAGTGGTACCTAATTGGGGAGGCCTATAAGTCCAGCAGTGGCTTTTGCAGAGAAGTGAAACTTTGACAGCCGCCAGCGAGTAAACTGAAGACGCTGTAGAAATATCTTTGTACAGATTTTAATTGACCTTAAAATGTTGATTGATCCCTTGTATCCATTACAGGTTATTACAATATCATTATATTTTAATAACAAAGAAAATTACCATCAAATAATAGAATTAAGTTAAAACTAGTATTTACAATTGAAACGATTGAGCTAACGTCAGACTGATGCAAACAATCTACAGGTAGCTCAACTGATCCATATCAATACCAGTCGGAAGCGTGCCCAAGACACTGCTTCGACACGCTGCATTGCCCCGCTGTATGGCTATCTACTATCTATAGGATATCTCTATAATGAGGTACTATTCATTTAATTATTTTTAGAACCTTTCCTCAGGATTACTATTAGCTGCCTTGGAGTGAGATCACCTTATAAAACCGTGGAAATTAAAATCTTTCTTTGTGCCAATATACTTTGATCGGTTGTAGGTAGCAAATTTGTATCTACTGTTCTATTTGGCCCCGTTTACTAGTTATCTATGCTAGAAATATCTGAAATCGAAATAGCATATTTCAGCTACCCACAAACTGCACCAAATAAATGGCCAGCTTACCGCATCGAGGCTACAGAAGTTTACTCTGCAATTTGCAGCATCTAGTTTCGCGGATTCCTTCCTTATTCCCACGATTTATTCAGGTTATTATGAACACTTTGATCCTAGTCGTTAGGATTAGTTTCGCTTGGATTTATGGCATAGATGGTGCTAAATTGGAATGGGTTTCTTTGATGATATTTTTGAATAGTGAGTCCATGAATTCAAAATGTTTCAATGTCAGATGACTTACGATATTTGATTTTATATAGTATACACCAGTAAGAGGCGATTCTTACATTCAAATAAGTACCAACAAAGAAGCCGATCAAATTCTCTTCCTAAAGGCACCAAACAAGAACACCCGAATTTATTTTACCCATTTAACTAACTCAGTTAATTCCGAAGTCGGGTACCAACGTAAAGGTGACTTTTACGACGTCACAAAAGTAATCGTGAGCTCCCACGGGCGAATCGTCCTTTTACGAGGCTCCGGGTCAAACTCATTTTACAAAAAACAAATCCTCCTTTTGTAAATATATATCTACCTTCAACGGTCCGTACTAGAGCGATCCGTTAGGTCAGTAATCCAGTGGTTGCAACTGGCTGCTGGCTGGGCAATAAAAAAGAGTTATAGTTAAGAAGAAAAGGAAAGTCTCGCGTCTCGGCCGTTAGTTGAGGATCAAGGGCTCACCTCTCTGTGGGCGATAATCATAATTTTTACTTACAAGAGGCAGAGGAGAGCATTAGACCGGGCGCGCGACAAATCTTCCCTAACTGCTAGGAACTTCGCGACTCTAGCCGGCCAACGGTGTTGCCGTTTTGTTCAGACTAAGATGGCGAGAACTTTACACAGATTGGTCTTTTTCGCGCCGTTCTGAGTGCTTTCTATTTGTCTACCTTTTTGAAATTGTTGCTTGTCACCAGGTACCTATGGAGATTACTTACAAGCCGTGAATTAAAATCAGTTTTCACCTTACCTTAACATCGCCATATCACTTAAAACCAACATCTACTTAGGCATGAATACCTACATTACCCATAACGAGAGCACTCTACACTAGGTACATACAGTAAGCCATTTCATTCAAACAAATTAGCGCCCTCCGGATAAAATTATTGAAAAATGTGTCTAAAATTGTCCAGCCTGGCAACATTACCGGCCACTCGTATATTTCTCCGAGTACAGGTGCTTTGTACAGGGCAAACGGGATAAAGTGCCGGAATACTTGAATGCACTGGTTGTGTTACCCAAGGCTTTAGGAATTAACTTTAGAAAACTAGTCACATTTTGTGGTGTACCTTCCTTACATTTAACCAGCTGTGCCAGGTTTCTGTGGCCTGCAAAATGAATCGTGAAACTCTGATAAAAACCTTGGTGTTAGGCAGGTACGTGAGTTTTTTTAAGGCTAAGCATCCAGCTCGAAGGAAGCCTGTTAAATAATCAAAAAATAGAAGCTGTGCCTTTAATTACATCATCGGGGGGTTTCATCATTTTAGGTGGTGGGCAACAATTACCTATTAACCCCTTTAGGTAAAACGAAACCCTCACTAAGAAACATAGAGTCAACCCGCCTACCACTACGGTACCTTTACGGAGAATGGTATGGTATAGGTAGATCAGTAGGTACACTCGAGAACCATTAACAGCTCCTACAACTAAAGGTACCTCTAACTAAACCAAACATTCATATCTAACCCGACAGTCCGCGTAGACGCCTAAAGGCAGTACGCAGTCATGTCACGTGAGAGTATGGAGCACAGTCCAGTGTCCAGTGCGTTAGGGTCCGCAATTGAAGTGTTATTCAGAATATGTGAACATGACGCACGTGGGGGGAGGTATGGAGACTTCCGCATGTGCTAGAAGGTTATTTTAGAGATGTGAAGTTTACCTACCGTCTGGGAAAAAAAATCTTTAGATGTCTGACATTTACAAACAAAGCGGTGTACGACAAGACAAGGTGGCCTTACATATACTGTGCTATTTCATTTGTTTATGGATCAACTGATTGAATGCCCAGCCTGGGCATCGAGTCCATACGACTATTGTATCGTGACGTCTTATACAAATGTATGTGATTAATGTGTAGTTTCCCTGTCCACACGAGCTGTAGCAAAACATGTGGAAAACTGGGACGTCACGATCACGGCTCGATACTGTCGTCAAATGGAATTTGGGCTTGGCTTGCATGTTGGTTGCTTTCTTCAGTCGGTGAAAAATTTGGACCTTTTTTTACAGGTAAAAATAATTATTCTGAATATGTTTCCTGTTTAATGCTTTGTTCCTACCTATATTATATGTGTTTGAGCATGACGCTGACATTGCGTGAACGTAGAGCACCAACAGGTGAGGAAATATGATTACTCGTAGGTTCGCCAATTCTTCAGCTGAGGCGGAACTAACTGTTTAGTTAGAGTATGCTGTCAGTGCTTATACACCAGCAGCCTGTGAGCTAATTTCACTCAAGCGTCACTCAGTAAGTAGGTATTGGTTCACTGCAGTGGCGGCGTAGCGTGGGCTGGCACCCGGGGCGTTTTTCTGCCAAGCACCCCCCCCCCCTTGGGGGTCGGTTGACTATCCGCACCCTCAATTTCTAACAACAGGAATTATAAGTAACGGCGAGCGAAGCGAGCCGCGATATTTTTTTGGATTTTCGGATGTTAGGTGAAAAGTACCTAACTAAGTTTGTCATAGGTGACCTTAATAATTGTTTTCAAAAGCTAAAAACGAACCGGCGAGCGTAGCGAGCCGCCTAAATTTTTGTTACTTTTTTGGGTGATCACAAACAAGTTAAGGAGAGCATGAAAAAATTAATAACATCGATCCCTGAAACGTTTGGAGAAATTGCGGCGGCTGCGAAGATTGTTATGAAACAAATACAAAATCAAAATCACCGAGTGGAGTGAGCCACAACCTGTTTTGAAATTGGTAAGGCATACTTAGCAAAAAAAGTAAGCTATGACAATGAATGAGAAAAGATTTTTTTTACGCTTTACAACAAAATAAAGCACAGTACAAAGCAATTACTCATTATTGCACATCAAATAAAATAGTTACACAGGGCAGGGAAAGACTAATACAGATAAAGTTGTATGTACAATGCCTTATCGGTTTGAGCGATCTCTGCTAGGCAACCTTTTTACACCCGATTCGAAAGTATTCAAGTATTTATTATGCAATCATATTAAAAAATAACGGCGAGCGAAGCGAGCCGCAACTTTTTTATATGTCTGCGTGTGAGTTTTCGGTATCACCCCTTCGGATTCGGATTTGAAGTGCCAACTGCGCGCCTCGAGAGGTGCCGAGATGGCACCCCTTGGAGCTCGGTACCCGGGGCGGACCGCCCCTCCGCCCCCCCCCTTACGCCGCTAGTGGTTCACTGTATTTAGTGTTAAGTCAGGCATATGTATGTCGTTGAACTGTCTTTAGGAACCCCTTTTTGCATAAAGGACTCCCCCAGTTTGTCCGATTATATTTTCGTAAAACACATGCCTAAGAAAAATACCTCCTACGAATCGTAATTTCAATGAGAGGTTTTCGTTTTACATTTTTAAAAAGAAAAAAATTAGTTCCATGTATCTCGATAGATGGCAGGGCTTCAACTGGGTTCCTACTTAGAGGAACAAGGCACTATGGTATGTTAATGTCACATGAAAGAAAACGTCAAAATGATAATCGGTCGATCGCTTAAAATTTTGACCGACTTCTACCGGTGTGAATGATTCATGACATTCGATTCCTGAACTGACGAAGGACGGGAAACCACTAAAAACTTGAAGAAAATCTTGAATTTATTTTGGTTTCTCAAAAATAGGAAACGAATGTAGTGTTGCCACAGTCAAAATTAAAAAACTCCAAACCGAACTTAAATTTTGTCCGAAATATATGACTAAAAGATGTTTCGTAAAATATCCGGAAAACTGCAAAATGATATATTGCAAGCTGAAAATAGGAACAGTAATCACCTTTAAAACTAATATCACTAGGCATAAATAACGTATAAAATGTAGTGTGTTTGTGACGCCTTCATTTATTTATATAATAAGGGTTTACCAACAACATACCTACCTACATATTTTTTCATTTACTTAGGTATTCAAAACTGAAATAGGTCCTTTTCTGATATGCAAGTTACTTTCCTTCTTACAGGTAAACACGACATTTTTAGGTATAACCTTCACAGATCTATTAGATTCTTTTTTCAAAACTTTATAAAAACAACAAATCATTCACGCCTTGAGACGAAACTCGAGTGCCGTCGCGCCGGCTCGGGTTACTGACCTTGCGCAGCTGTTTGGGACGACATGTTGTACTAAGATGGCGGAGATTTTTTGTGATTGTGTGACTCGTTATTCAGTAATAATACATCTCATCTCATCTCATTCTCGTCATCGCCATTCAAAAATACATCTGATTAAAAGAGTTCTTCATTTGAACAAAATAAAGCTCAAAACCAAAATATTTTTAATTGGGACTTATGTCCCCGTTTTTTACGATTTTTACGTACCATAACCGACGGGGACGGGACTTAATTATGTCCCCGTCATCGGTTTGATGTTAGAAGGTGAACCGATCACAAAATCTGCCAGTTTTAGCATTAAAAAAATGCGTAAATGGCAACACTCAGAAAAAGATTGTTTTCCCTTCATTTGACATAGACATACCCTAATCGCCAGTTGACACACTGCCATCTATCGAGATATTTAGAACTAGCTTTTTTTTTTTTAATACGAAACGAAAACCCCTCATTACATTTTATACACCCCGTCTCTACTCCACAACTTTCCTGTCCGGCGCTAGATGGCCCGGTCGGATTTGTTTTATGCCCACGGAAGAAGGCGACTCGGCCGGCGGCGTCTCCTTAATTTTATTACAACCCTGCCTTTCCCACAGGAGCCCTCCTAATTGTGTCTCAGGAAAACAACGGATTCCAATTTCGCTACCTTCTACTCCAAAAGTCTATTAGAGGTGGGTATTGGGAAATAGAAACAATTTTGAACGGTAGGTACCTACATTATTGACCGCGGGATTTTGTTAAATGTTTATTTCGGAATTAATTTTGTTTGGTAAGAAAACCGCGTAAAAGTGCCGAAGTCGGTCACCTTTTTAAAGATTTCTCTGAAACGATTGAATTATAAAGTACTTAATAAAACAAATCACTAAACATCACTAATTTCATATCAAATTATGACCAATAAGGTTGAAATTCTTCTGAAAAAGTATTATATTGCTTTATTTCGCAAGGCGCTTATTATTGAGTTTTTGGAGTTTTAATGATATATTGAATCTAAAAATAAATAGGTATATATACGAATATCAATGTTAAAAAAGATAGGTATGATATTGAAGTAGTAGTTTTTGTTTTTTTAACTCATTTTCATTTAGAGTTTTCTGTTTCCTGTGAGGGTTAGAATAGTACCTACATTTTTTAATCAACAGTCCCACCTACCTACCTATCAGCATGAGCAGGGGGGCAACTGCTTCCCCCTAGAGGTTAAAAAAAATTGGCACTACGCAAATGCAAAGCTACTACAGCTCTAAGTCACATCACTTCACTTGCTTGACCGATAATTCCCGCATAATGGGTACGTTTACCTAGGTATACTAATTTTATATGGCGGCACGCTCTGTTCGCCGCCGATAACATATTTTTTGCCTTCTGGGTTTGGTGCGGTAGGTGCGGGCCGCAACCTTTGTTTGAGGTCAATATGTAAAACATTACAAAAAATCTAACGCAATCACAAAATATCAGCACTCTTACGTCCACAGCTGAGCATGCCTCCCCCAAACAAGGGTTTTATATTATCACCAGGCTTGGCGGGCGGATTGGTGATCGCTGTAAATAAAGGTGTTAAAAATTTGTAGGTAAAGGAATTTGTTGTGTGTTTTCGACAGTCCTATTCTCAAATGCTAGGTAGGTAAGATCACAAGCCTAGCCGAGGCATCCAAGCAAGCCTGAAGAACCGACGGAGTATAATAATTATTGTATGACCGAAAGGACAAACTGTTGAGAAAATAAAAGATCATAAAGACCAACTATGTTACACAGTTTACAATAAATGATTCATATTCTAGAGCCCGGCAACATTATTTTCCCATTCAAGAACGTACAAAAAAAAAACACTGCTAGCGACATCTGCTATCGAGTAGCTAAATCTAACCTAACAGCAATAGCTATTTAGCGTCATCTCGTGTTGAGTAGTCGCAATATATTTGATAAGAGAGAAGGCAGAATAGTCGCACCGTGGACGGCAGAAATCACCTCATCCTCCTACTACTTCAACTTCTTTTTTTCTTCACATCACTATTTCTACCCAAGATTCTACCAATCCGTGATCGTAAATTCACACTTGGAATTTGTCACTGTCAAATTCATTGTTAAATCCTTTATGTCTTAATAAGTGCTGCCAACTCAGCAATTTTCCCCCAAAATACTGGTGTTATTCAGACAATATTTGTTTCATTGTGTGCCAGGGGATGCAGTTTTGACAAAACGATCGTAAGGTACCGATCGCTATAGTCGGGGGGGGGGGGGGGGGGGGGGGGGGGCGAGGGGAACGCACGGCAGGATCTTGTCGAAAACAATTCAATATTTTAGAGGCACGGCTAGTGATTACGTGTGTTGTTACTGAGATAATATTTTTTTTTATCAAAATTTGCTTTTTACTATGCATAAAGGAGGTTAGAAAAGAATAATAGTGACAGACTATAGACCGATCGCTGCAAACTTATCGAGGAGCTGTAATTTTTCCTCGCAATCAGTAAATTTGTATTAATTTTAAGACTGACCTTTTCTTATATTTACGTACATGAATAGTTGTGCATTCTTTTGAATCTTGATTCATGTGGAAACAACAAAAAATTATTAAAATCTGACCGGTAAGACTTTGCGACCGATGTCGGTCGGTTGCCATGCGATCGCTATCTTTGTCGAGCCCAGCTTAGGGAAACCTAAGACCTATTGTGCGATTGTGTTTTTGCAAGGAACTAATACCAAACCTGAAATGTGCACGAAGATTTGAAATGGATAAATAATGTGCCTTATGGCTATGAAAATAACTTTATTCATTATTTTAATCATTGTGTATCGATAGAACACTTTGTATTCGTAAAAGGTTTTATCAGGTTCAGAAGTCACTCTATTGAGCCCTTCTATTGACGTTAACGTTTGGCCATATAGGTCATTAATATCTCTTTGTTTTAGGTATCTGCTTATTTCTTTATAACTAACGTAGGAGGGAATAAATTAACTATAGAACTCTAGATAATTTGATCAGCTAATTCGTAATGTTTATGTAGGCACTTTTTTAACCCTAGAAATAACCTGGCTGAAAAATATACGTGTTGTGTGTGTGTGTGTAACTTAGGAATGTTAGTACTATCGTTTATAAATTCCAAATGTAATGTTATGATCTTGTTTAAATAAATAAATAAATAATTAAAAAAATTAGTTATAATGTTCCTTGAGCTGGCAATACTACTTGTTTTTTGCGTTGCAGTCGCACGCATCGTTGTTCGTTCCGTTCGTCCGTTCGTTTCTCTTTCTCATTAACGTAGCGAGTGAGAAGTGACTTGTATTTTTGTTTATGTATCTCTTCAAATACGCAATAACTTTTAGAGCGAGCGAAATTGTCGGTGTTTATTTAGTTTGATACGCGTAGGGGACGAAACTGGACCACACGAGATAAATAGAAGGCAACAACAATGACGAACACGCTGGGTGTTTGTCTACTTCTTGTCTTTTGTTGTGCAAGTAAGTTTTTTCTAAGTACCTAGGTACGGCCTTGTAAGCAAAAGCAATAGATTATTTTCGCCACAAGCAGGTTTCTATTTTGAATACGTTAAGATTACAAAATAAAGAACAATACCTACACTAAGCATGGTATTATTACACATTCGACAATGATTTCGACTGAAAAAGTGGTTCATGCAATACATTCAACCAATTTTGCTTGCCGCAGTATTTTTTTACGAGTAGTTTTAATTTGCAAGCACGGCATTATTGTCTAGACACGCAATAATAACCAGAGAATTTCACTGTCCCCTTGATATTTTGTCTGGACATCCTGTTTTATTTTGTAGCTATTTGTACAAGTAATTAAAAAGGTACCTCTAAAACAAACGTAAAACTACTTCACAAGCTACATTATCTCTATTATTTATCCGAGATCAAGTATCCTGTATTCAATCCAACCAGTAGGTAACAGGTTGATGAATATCTAGGGGTCCGCCCCGTCTTCGCACTGGTATATTCTATGGCATTATGTTCATCAGGAATAATGTAATATTCTAATGGTGAAAGAATTTTTTAAATCAGTCTAGTAGTTTAGGAGCCTATTCAATTCGAACAAACAGATCTTTTTGTATTTTGTATCTTTTTATTGTTTTATTAGTATTAATTAATTTTTACATTAAGTACCTACTTTTCTTCAAATATTTCTTCAGTATTTTTTTTACATGGATTATCTGCAGAGAAGTCGGTTGCAATGACAATCAATTCTGTAAATTTTATTACCATAGCAATCAGGGTTGACGGGTGCATTCATATTTTACTTGATTCGGAGTACCCACTGTTGGGTGTGTTAACTAGCTCCTACAACTACACACACTATCATGGAAAAAAAACTGATACTTTGTGAATGCCCCCTTCGGCTTTGTGTTGGAGTAATCAAGTTCAGTGATAAACCGATGCTAGTTAGCTTTGTCAATTTAGTTAGATAAACAGCCTGACCTCACAGCTTACTCATGTTTAAACTGTCTGTGCCAGCTGCATCTGTGTAAATTACATTTGCATGTGTTTTATTGTTTCGCTCAGAAACGTTTATATTTTTCTGAAATAAATGTAGCTGCTGTAATATCACCTATCTGCCATTGTTTTTTGTTTAAATTTTGTGTTTTTAGGGTTCCATACCCAAAGGGTAAAAACGGGACCCTATTACTAAGACTTCGCTGTCCGTCTGTCCGTCTGTCACCAGGCTGTATCTCATGAACCGTGATAGTTAAACAGTTGAAATTTTCACAGATGATGTATTTCTGTTGCCGCTATAACAACAAATACTAAAAAATAGAACAAAATAAAAATTCAAGGGGGCTCCCATACAACAAACGTGATTTTTTTGCCGTTTTTATAGATAATGGTATGGAACCCTTTGTGCGCGAGTCCGACTCGCACTTGGTCGGTTTTATTTTTGTTACTGTGTGTTGACTTGACTTCTATGTTAATGGCAACATGTCTGATGTGTATAATTAAAATACATTTGGTAACATCTCACCCTTAATGCAAATACTATCTTGTTCCGTTGTGTGTATTTTGACATAACAAAACTAACACTTTGATTTCATTTATATGAGTATTCTTTACCCCCCTACATGATAGAGTATGGGGGAGGCCTAGGTCCAGCTGTAGACGTGTATGAGCTAGTATGATGTGATAATGAAATAAGGTATGGTTTATTTAGGATGATAAATTATACTGTTTTTCTTTCATTGCAGATTTGTCATTTGCACGGCAATTGCCAAAAGAATGTAGCAAAGGCCCCACTTACTGGTGCCAAAGTTTGAGGTAAGCAGTTTTATTGACACTCTCTTATAGAAATCTACTAGATATATATCGAAATTATAACTTTATCAGCTTGCTAAACATTTTTTAAGACTTGCTTGTACAAAGGATAAATTCTACCGTTAAACAATAGTTAAATACCTAGTTAATGAATGCAAATTGTTTTTGTAATGCAAAGAATCTTTAGATATTCATTATGTATGATAGATATTTAATACCAAACATTATAAAGTACTAAGCAAATCATACCTATTTATGTTTATTGTGATTCATTAAGGTTGGTTGCCAATGGTATCTCTCAGTATGTTTACGACTTAAAACAGGAGGTACCTAGGTAGTGAATCACCACAGGACAATAACAAAGCACGACCTACTTAGGTAGTCTTTTTGATAGTATTATCAAACAAAAACAAATTTTAACAATTATAGCTTTTTAACATTTCTTAATCCTGCAATACCATCATCTACCAATCTTTTTCTGGGTTCAACCAATGTGCTTTTGCTTGCCTATTATCAATTGAATAAAAAAAAATCTAGCTATGCTTCTGAAACCTTTTTTGGTCAAAGTATTGCAATTGCAACCTATTTTTTTATTTTTATGTGTGCCGTTCAATAAATAAATTGTTTGTAATGATTATGATCACAGCGCACTGATTCACCAACGTTTATCATCAGTGATTCAGTCCAATTTCACATTATTGCCTGTTTCTCACTGTTTCCCCTCCTTGGAAACGAACGGTGATGCCGCGATATTACGTCCGGTACACTTGTAGTTGTACCAGACATACCTATACCTACCGATGATAGTCGATATTCCTACCGTACCTTGAATGTAAAGCAAATCGGAGTTCATAATAACAGATTTATTGTTTACTTTCACTATGGGTAGTTACCTACTTACTGCTAAGTACCTTCTGATTTTGTATAATGGACTGTGGCGTGTCGTTCTTATCAATTTAAAGAGATATATGCCAGCTTCATTGCTCAAAGGTCAAAGTCAAAATGTCATGAATCCTTTTTAACAATGCCTACTTCATATTTAATATGTTTATTCAGTGACAAAGTGACAAGCAAGCGTAGTGATTATTAGCAACCCCACTCACCCCCTATTATTGACGTCGTATGGGAAGGCCTATGTCCAGCAGTGGACCTGTATAGGCTGATATGACGATGATGTTTAGTCGGTACTTCACTATATTTATACTATATTAAATAATGCCATTGCTTCCATAACTTTGGTTCTTTCGACTGAACCATTGATTCATTAGATGTTCTTCTAAGGCAAGCAGACCTAAGAAATGCGATCAAACACATAAAAATCTATAAAAACTATAGATTTTTGTGTGTTTGATCGCATCAACACCCTTTAAGTAAAACACCACTGAGGTACCGATTTATACCGGTTTATGCGACCAATAAACCATTGACGATCTCCCAGAGTTCGAACCATCTAGCCACAGTTCATACCTAATTGAACTCTTTCATTGCCCACGATGAACAGGTGCATCTAGTAGTCCTTCTAGCTGCGGTGCGACCCGCAGCAGGGGCGCGGGCCGCAGCTGGCAGCACTGCTGGGCAGTGAAAGCGTTAAGGTGTTTACGAAAGATGACCGGGCTACAGATTGCTGCAGAGTTGCAGACCTCAAGTAGAGGGGCTCGTCTAGCCAAGTGCAAGACGTTCGTGATAGCCGTTGGAGTAAAACCTTCCACTCTAACCGCCCAAACCGATGACGGGTCTCGTATCACAGCTGTAGAAATCGGAGTCTTCCTATTACGAATTGAAACTTACGAAATTTATTGACGCCGTCAATGACCCTGCAGCATACTAAGATGCGAGAAGCACAAGATAAAGGAGTCTAGCAAAAGCAAAAGTAGGTCTTTACAAGCAGTTGTGATCCCAGGCTGGAATTATGGATTATGTTTATAAACATTCCCTCAAGCTACTTAAAACCAAAAATAAAGGTGCTGAAAGCTGAAGACAGGCCACTATGCCAAAAAATTTAAGCATACAAAATCAATAACATTTTGTTTCTTGTTTGATAATTACTATTTGTAAACTTGTTATTTATGTATAAAATTTGACTTGTCTATGTGCTTTTTTGTAAGCCTAAAGAAATAAAGTTATTGACTTTTGACTTTTATGGTGCTCATAAAGGAACGTAACCTTTGTGCACCAGCATATGCATAGGTTGATGATATCAGTGACAATAAACCCTTATTTTTACCAGAATCGCCGCTGACTGCGGCGCTGTCGGTCACTGCTCCAGCACCGTTTGGGAAACAAAGACCGCCAAGTCTCAGGATCACAATGAAGTATCGGACAAGTTTGTGCGACTCTTCAGACAACTGAAGGATGTCAAAGATCTTATCAATGAGGTAAGTTGTAAATTGTAATTGCTAGCTTATCAAATACGTGCTTCGTCCGTGTTTCTGATATCCATGACCTCTGATTACTGTCGAAGATTAACCTTGGCAATAGGGATGATGACTATAACTAAAAATCACTAAAATTATGTATTTACCGAATTATACCTGAGCTGTATAAATAGGTATAATTTTTTATAGAAAATATGTATAATTTTTTTCTCGACATAGTTTATTATTTTGATACAATAAAACTACAAAATACAGCAATCCCCCATAACACGTTGAACACCAAACCACCACCAGACAATACTGATTTGTGACGTCATGCCGTCACAATATCTAAAGTGGGATAAGGTTAGGTTAAAGGCACAGAACTATGGTAAAGTTCGGACCTTCTTCTCTTGAAAATATTATGGTCATTCTGTATCAGACGTTGACGTCATAGATAGACACCACTAGTATTGTAGCGTTTTAAAGCGAAATTGAAATTGCATTTTATAAACCGCAACTTGTCCTTATAAGTTAATTTTTTGCAGAAATATGATTTATTTTGTATTCAGTAGATGTCTAAAAATAATTCGGAGTAGCTTCTTAAAATTAGTCATCATGTCATATCGGTTCCAGCTTTGTTTGTTTCGAGCTGTAGGTTATGTGGGAGTTATTAATTGAATATTAGTAACTATACATAGATTAGGCACCGTTGTCGTACTGAGGGTAGGCAAAGGCCTCCGATCTCGTTCACTCTTCTCGAACGCAGTAAAAGGCCAATACTCAGCTAAAATTGTAGATAATTCTATTTTTGTATTATTATTAAGGTCTCTCACGCTTTTCGGCTAAGGTCAACTCATTAGACATCACAATTACAACTCCAGCCAGATGGATCATCAATTGAAAAGCCTTGTTGCCAATTCTGCGTTTGAAAATGGTTTGTTTTTTTTCCTAAGATGTTTAAGGAATTTAATAATAACGTGACCTGCTTGTATGCCAACTATTTTATAAGAGATTCTTGAATCTCGTTGTATTCCATTCAAAACGTTCAATCGTGTTTTGCCCTTAGGACTACCTAGCAACCCGCATAGCATCAGCATGCCACGACGTGCCGTACCCGTCTTTAGCAACCGAATGCAAGACGAACACGGCCGGTCTGGAGCAGTACGTCCACCATGTCCTCAAGTCGCAGGCGTCGGCGCAGACGATGTGCGCTATTGTCGGCATGTGCGGAAATGAAAAACTGGAGCATTTGGCTAGCTTAAACGTAAGATGGTTTTTCTTTCAATTATTCCTATGTTATTTTGGCTTAAATTTCTCTCACCGGAATGTAATGGATAGAGGCGCAGCAGGACAGAAGGACAGCTGTGCGATTACGCTAAAACCATCCATCGTATAATCGACGTTTGAGAAGAATTTTATTGCCTTCGCGCGGCCGATAAATGGATGGTTGCCTGTCCCAGCCGAAGCCCACGAATGAAAGAAATTAGTGGTTTTGACTAGTAAATTTAGAATCACATTAACGATTACGTTTCATTAGGTTGAATCTTAATTGCAGTAATTAGGATTCAAAATACAATCTAACAATCTTCATTAAATTATTAATTTTTGAAGCCTTATTCGTCTTCCAAAACGAAACGTAGAATTCCCTATTCTACGCTTCGTTCACTCAGATTGAACGTCCAGCCAAAAAAAATTATGTACCATCCATAGAGATCGATATGGTTTATGCCCAGTCTCCCATCCATGGTTCCTGAATTTACCGTAATAGCACAGCTGCCGGTGGCGATGATCTGGCGAAGGCCAGTACCTACTCGCTCGCTTTGATGCACCAGAATAGTGTGGTAGTGGACTCCTATAGATTATTATTTTTGCTATAGATTTAGATTATAACAACCATTCACACTCTTCAAAACCTGTTATTTTATTACCTAAGAATTTTAAGTCTCCGGATTTATGACCTACCTACCAAAATAATATTTATTAAGAAAATTACAAAAACATAATAAAATAGTTACAACTATATTTACATTTAAATCTATTTTGTAAAAATCTAAGCCGTCACCAGAAGGCAGAGTGCCCAGAATGCTGGCAGCATTGCCACGTTGAATGGCAATGCTAATTCGTTAACCGAAATAAAAACCAGCATTCCGATCACCTGTGGACTCTATTAGGGGGTTTTGTAATATCTTTAATATAGCGTGTGCCCCAGGACCCCAAGGACCTAGGGTTTCCACCCCAAACGGCTCGAATAGGTAACCTAGGTCAAGATTAGCGTATTTTCACCGATTTGGGACTCCGCTGATGTTGCTGTGGAGCCGATAGAAATAACCTTGAAACGTTTCCATTTAAACAACCTTTGAATCTAATTATTATTCACTATTGTTGCAGAAAAAAACTATCCAGAAGAAACCGATACGTAAGTAAACAATATTACATTTAATATATCTGTTACCAACCTATATTCAGAGAGGTTTGTAATTGCTTCGCTTACGTAATGTTAACCAATTTCAATCTTTTTATTGCAAAAATACGTTAAAGAACCGCTAAATATGAGGCTTATGATTATGAATTTCCAATATAAAATATGCGCTTTGTTATAACAATTTTTGTATTTGTAAGAAATGAAATAAGTTCCCAAAAATTTCCAGTTTCGGCGGGACTCGAAAAAAAAAGAAAAAAGAAAGAAAGTGCGAGTAAGCACTATAAAAAAAATCTTAATTTTTGTATTGTCTTACCCCTTTATTCATAAACGTCTGCTAACTTAAAGCATTGCTGTTTTTCACTTCTTCTTCTCTTCACGTCTTCTACTAATGACATTAGCTAGAGGGAGAAAGAACACTGCTTAGCAACTGTTGCAACTTTTAAGAGGCGAACCTAACGGAATTGGTTGCTATAACCCTCCCCTGTCGGTAGTCGGGTAAAAATAGGCCTATGTCTCAGTACTCACGGAATCCTCATGGTAAAATGATTCGATTTACATAAAATTCAGCATTGCTTTGGTTCCTTCAAATTGAAAATAAGTGACAACATAAAAAAATCATGAAAGTGCACTGTTTCGTAAATAATTTAGTCGAGATCTCGGGAACCCTGCGGTCTATTGAAATGACTTATGTTTTGATTCGTACGTTATTTTATTATTAATTATGTGGTTTCTTGAACCAGTTTCTTCATAAATTATGTAGTTTTCTTGTAAATAAACAAAAACTTGATTTTTGCGCTTACGCCGCGCCGCCGCCGTTCCAAAAAAGTATGCTCTGTCCCGCTTCTATGAACGCGAAATCCTATGCCTATCCTATTCACAAAATGGCAAGGGAAATGAGGCCTTTGTCCAGTATTGGGAATAAACACTCTCTTAAAAACATTTAACTTATTTTTATTCGTATTTCGTAGATAATTTCATAAACACTGAAAGTTTTTAGGGTTCATTATCATATGGCGTATCACCAAAGCGAAGATGAACCGTCCGTGCAGACCAAGACCTCGGAAAGAAGTGCTTATAAATAATTTAAATAGATTCCTTGGTTAGTCAGTAAAATGGTTTTATTGTAGCGTAAAGGTAGCAAGGAAATTATGACTATAATTATTCATGACGTCATTCTTGTTTCTCATAGTAGGTTCTTGTGTTTACCTTTTTTTTATTCTTTTTATAATGTCATCATTTTTTATGTCAGTAGATACCTAAGTAATCATACTATAGAATAATAAAAACAACAAGCAAAAAGTAGGTTACTTTGCTTGTATTTGTGTCTATACGTAACTACTTGATGATGAGTCTTTGTTAGTGGCAATATGTGTCTGGTTAGACACAATTCTGCCAGTGTCAAGTAATCATGGCTTGGGATACGAGATGTTGGAGTCCCTGTTATACCCTATGTACCATCTTATAACTATTTATTATTATTCTTTGGCAAGCCTGTATTGTTTGAATCTTTTTATGACCAGAAAAATATATCTTTAAATTGATACGCCTAAGTAAGACTCATAGTTCTGGAAACAACCTTGTGTCATCCGACTACAAACCGACTGTTATTGTTCTTCGAAATAATAGATAGTAGAAGGTATAGTAGATAGAGTAGGTAAACCAAATGTTGATAGATTTTCTGTAAATAGTAACTGTAACGTTACGTAATTTTAGAATTAGACTTAGGTCATTGACGGCCCATTAAATTCCAATTGAACTGAACTTCACTTTCACTTTATTATTATTTTATCATTTGCTTGATGTGACCCTTTAGCATTTTAGAACTAAAAATTTTGTACATAATTAGCAAAAATGTATAGCACTGAAAATATTAAAAAGTTCATGGTTTTTTTTCTACAGATTTCACCGGTGGCTTGCTGGGTAAAACAAAATGCAGTTGGGGACCATCCTACTGGTGTAGTAACTTCAGGTAATATCACACTTCACACAAATATTATAAATGCGAAAGTATGGTTGGATGGATGTTTGTTACTTCTTCACGCCAAAACTACTGCACGGATCGGGCTGAAATTTTGCATAACTGTAGCTCTTAGCCTGGAATCAAACATAAATAAATAAATAATGCTGGACAATTGACACATCATTACCTAGCCCCAAGTTAAGCAGAGCTTGTGTTATGGGTACTATAGACCCATACGTAATACAATACATTACATAGATAGATATTTTTGTATTATACATAGAAAACGACCAGAACACCCGAAATAAATATCTGCAGATCGTACAAATATTTGTCCCAAGGCGGGAATCGAATCCGCAACCTCCCGCGTCGCAGGCAGACCTTCGCCCACCGCGCCACAGAGGTCGTCACCATTGTTTCAAGTTTTTTCCTGTTTTGCTGGTTTATTGAATGCTATTGTTAATTACTTCAATAATAAAATTCTTTATCCGTTTGACGCACATAACACGGCTGCTGTTTAAATAAAAAATGGAATTAAGTTATAACCATACTACATTCTGCCCGTGGTGCCTTCGCCCTGTTTTCTATAGAAACGTTTTAAGGCTATTTCTATGCCATAAGAACTGATTTATGGGATAAAAAGTAGCCTATGTTTTATTCCAGGCCTAAAACTATTTGTATGCAAAATTTCAGCCCGATCCGTTCTGTAGTTTTGGCGTGAAAAGTAAATAAAACCGACCAAAGCCGGATAATAGCGAGTCGGACTCGTAAGGGTTCCGTACCATTATCCATAAAAACGGAAAAAAACACGTTTGCTGTATGGAAGCCCCTTAAATATTTATTTATGTATTTGTTGTTATAGCGGCAACAGAAATACATCATCTGTGAAATTTTCAACTGTCTAACTATCACGGTTCATGAGATACAGCCTGGTGACAGACGGACAGCGAAGTCTTAGTAATAGAGTCCCGTTTTACCCTTTGGGTACGGAACCCTAAAAACATCCATCCATCCATCTAAACATCCAAACTTTCACATTTATATTATTAGTGTGATTTCGGTACGTTGTTGTTTGGATGTACCTGCTATGTCCTGTAACAAGTCTTTGTCATGTTATGAAAACAACAGTGAACAATGGCTGTACTTTTTGGTATCTATATCTACGGCTTTGGGAAAACATCAAACAAATTGCTCGATGCAAGTAATCCATCATACAGAATGTTGTAAACAAGTCAAATGAACCAAATGCCACAATAGCTTATTGCAAAGTGTTAGAGTTGAATTTCGTTGTTCATTTAGTCCGATTATTATTTGTAGACCAATATCGTGCTAATTTTACAATCGTGGTAAACAATGATCTAAATTTAGTACGTATTGGTATTGAAGGACGCGCAACCAATAATATACATACATGGTGTCGCAAAATGTGTACTAAGCCGAAACCAAAGTTCTGTTTTTTTATTTCGAATATTTTTTATATATTTAGAATTTTTTAATGCCTTTTATCCTGATCGTATTATTTTAGACGAACTCTTGCATTGTATAATATGATAAAATATTTCACAAATGTATTTGGCTAGTTTCTTCAGAAAAACCAGCGTTGTCATCAAATTAATACATTAAAATTATGTTAATCCTATGAAATGTCAAAACAATAATAATAATCAAAGAATAAAGAAGAAAGAATAAACAGTAAAAAACACGAATATTAAGAAAACAAGCTAACAAACGTACTAACTTAATAAATAAATCTCAAGTAGAGTTCATTTCTAAACGTAACGTTTTGCTAATTTCACCTCGGAATCATAACATAACTGGACTGGCGTGTTACAAAGTACATAGCTATAACATATTATGTAACTGATGTTTGCTGTTGATTGAATTGAATAGCTCGGATTATTGTGAAAAGTATGGCAACATGCAGTTTGTATGAAAATAGGCTATTTGACTACATTAAAAATAAATTTCAAATTGTTTTCATCCTAGTCAGTGACAACGTAACAAAGTGTAATCAGGTGATTTTTATTAAAAATATGCCTTTTTTATGTAAAAATTAGGATTAAAATTACATATTTTTTGATACATGATCACGTGACCGAAAACGCTGTGTGTTTGGTTGGATCGCAAGTGACGTCACACATCTACAGATTACAGCGTCAATGAGTTCTTCTTGTTAGGTGTTATGTGGCGGGGTGACGTCATAGCTTAGAACACGGTAGCCATGACAGAGATTATCGTTTTGCCGCGGCATTATTTTATTCAAACTTTAAAATTAGTTTTCATAACTAATACGACTGGCCTTTAAGAAATATTAATTACACTTTGCATTATTTTTATCAGACAATACGTTAGAATTATTTCCTAATAGTAGTCAAGTAGCCTATTGAGAAGACGATTGATTGCTTGGAATATTGTTAATTTCTAATAGCAGGGATAAAATGACAAAATATAAGAAAGAAAGGTACCAAGGTCTGCATTTTTTCTGATCAGGCTTTAAAGAAAACTGCCATCGCTTCAAAGTAATGCACTAGAAACGATCGATAGATTTCAAAATTCTGATTATTTCTGTGTACCTTCTTTTTAATTTTCCCTCCCGTCAGCGCCTACGCCCAGCTGTGAGATCAGAGGCGCTCTTTATAAAAATAATATTGCCCTGGATTTTTTTCTGTGTCGATATATTTGGCCTTGAATGAATGTTCTTTATATTGCACTTTAAACATAACAAAAATAAAACTTTATATCAAAAATTCAAACATGATCAGTACAAAAGGCGAAAAAATGCAGACCTTAGCGCTGAGAGCGATTTCTCCCAGGCAACCTTGTCTGAATCATACCCAATATCAAAAATTCTAGTAATCTATTTTGAAATCCACAGCACAAGCCGCGAATGCAAAGCAAACTCGCACTGCGTGTCCCGAGTATGGTCGAAGATGAATGTGCCAGAAGACAACGACAGCATTTGCAAGATCTGTACTGATATGGTCCAGCAGGCGAGGGACCAACTTCAGAGCAATGAGACACAGGTGAGTCTTATTGCTATATCGGAAACGAAATATCACAAGGGCCATCCCCTTTGTTTTGGGTAGTCTAAAATCTCACCACGTATCACCATGGGAAATTAAAAAAGTGGTTAAAAACATCACGTGATTAATCGATGTATGTTATAACTGTTATAACACGTCGATTAATCACGTGATATTGTGCTATGCCTGTTTATTATAATTTTGAATTCTCAATATTATGGGTTTTATGTTATTTAGCGCAGAGTCCTAATTCTTTTTCTGAATGTAGTCTCAGTTACCCGCTTTATATTAATATCAGTTATCTGCTAGTGAAAGTTCCGTCAAAATTGGTCCAACCATCGTCATATTAGCAAAAAAAACAACAGAGAAACGTATATAACGTATTTTTGTATTTGGCGTTTTGTTATAATTCATACAAAGAATAATTGACTGCGTTGTGCCGCTCATGCGCTCGTGCGTGTGGACCTTTAACATTTCTTTCACGCGTATTTATCTCGGTAATTTAACGTTAAGTGCCCTTGAATAGTTAATTTTGGTATGTGTTATGATAACGCGAGTTTAAATACCTTAGGTCGGCCTTGAAGCACGTGTTCATTTCTTATAGATTATAATATATATTTATATACAATTATGATTAAATTATACAGGAAACAAATCTCTTATTTAGTTAAAGGAGATATTTGGCTTTGTTACTGCTCTTTTGGGAACCAAACTGTCGGTCTGTTCGGTATAGGTAATTCTAGGGCTAAAGAATAAAGAAATAAATTAGGACTAGTATTTACAATTGAAACAGTTGAGCTAACTGTAGACTGTTGCAAACAATCCATGTATTGCTCAACTGATCCATGTCAATACTATCTCTATCGGAATATGTTATATAGTCTATCGGAAGCGTCGCCAATACGCTGGCTGCACTGCCTCGTTGTATAGTAATGATGTTGCGACCGTTATTCTTATATCTTATAGATGTAGGTACTTTGGTAGAGTATTTCAGAAAAAAATATGAAAAACTGTACAATTACAATAACTTATACCCGACCTCACCTTAAGTTATCAGCCAGGACAAACGTTGCACCCGGCGTTGTCACGCAAAGCCCTGAGTCAATGACCGATATGTCAGTGATCTTTCGGACTTATCTCCACGAGAGAGCATTACTCTCTAAAATTTAACTTTAGGTTCATTTTTATATGTCCGTTGACCTGAATCATGAAATTTAGCAAGAAGCAAGGTCTTGTAGCACAAGTAAAGGAAAAAATCCGAAAACCGGAAATTTGTCGTTAATTCGTTTATAATGAATCTCGCCATAGACCAAAAACCTATAGGGTACTTCCCGTTGACCAAGAATCACGATATTTTTGACGACCTCTGTGGCGCGGTGGGCGAAGGTCCGCCTGTGACGCAGGAGATTGCGGGTTCGATTCCCGCCTTGGGACAAATGTTTGTACGATCTGCAGATATTTGTTCCGGGTGTTCTGGTCGTTTTCTATGTATAGTAAAAAATATCTATCTGTGTATTCTATTGTATTATGTATATCAGTTATCTAGTACCCATAACACAAGCTCTGCTTAACTTGGGGCTAGATAATGCTTTGTGAATTGTCCAGCATTATTTATTTATTTGGCGACAATCAAGGTATCCAAAATCGGAAAACTGGAAATTTGTAGTTAAATTCACAGAAAAACTCTATAGGTTTTGTGTGTATGTGATTACCTTGGAAAATTAAAAGAAATTGGGCATAAACGGCTGTAACTTTTGATTACGTTGACTAGAAGTTTGATTTATATCGCGGCTCCAAGAGGTTACGAACCTGAGTATATGATGTGAATTTTAGCTCGATTTCGATCAATCGACGCGTTTCTGATAGAGAGGGTTGACAGGCGGACAACAAAGTGATCCTATAAGGGTTCCTTTTTTCCTTGTGAGGTAGGTACGGAACCCTAAAAAAGAGATAAAAGCCAACAGTGGATCATTGTAGGCTGTCGAGGAAGAGGAAAGGGACGAATTAGAAAACAAATTTAATAATTAATTTAATTTCTAGTTACACAACAAAAACAAGTTTTTTTGTTAATTGGTACAATTACTTATTCAGTCAGAGAATTAGTACGCACTTTATATTTATTTGAGTAGATTTTTTGCTCATCAGTACAAGTTTGTGTGGAACCATCAGTGCGCGAGTCCGACTCGCACTTGACTTTTTATTTAAAACTAATTTGAATTAATTATGATTATTCCGACCCAACCTGCCAAAGATCTTTTGCTAAAATCTGAAAATCGTCTGTCGGCATTTTGTGCTTACGTAGATGACTTGATAGGCACATATAAACCCAGTTAATACACTTTATTATAAGTTGAAAAATCACGATATCCCCCTCAAATCGGATTCTAACTGAGCAAGACAGCATGAGACATGACTTCATTCTCAATCCTATTCTTTAAGTACGCAGGTTACGTATACGATATTAAAATAAAACAAAAATAAAATATCTATTATTCCACAGGAGGAATTGAAACAAGTGTTCGAAGGTTCCTGCATGCTGATTCCCATAAAGATCGTCCGCAAAGAATGCATCAAGCTCGCCGATGACTTCGTGCCGGAGTTGGTTGAGACCTTGTCTTCAGAGATGAACCCTCAGCAAGTGTGTTCGGTCGCAGGACTGTGCAATAGTGCGAAGATTGACAATCTTCTCACTGGCTACGTAAGTTAATACTAGTTTTTTAATACAAAAGTACCACATTGAACCCTTTTTACTAGTAGGTAAAATGACTTTATTGCGTTGCATTAAGCTTTAAAGTCAACAAAAACACGAAGCTCGCTCACAAAAACAACAACAATATCGCTCATATGATATGTACACGGGAAGAGAATAAAGGACCAACGTATATGTGTATATGTATCCCATTCAGAATACGTCGGGATCACGCGGACGTCATGCGCGTAGCCATCACACAATAGCAACCACACATGTTTCCCGCACATAGGCAGATCGTTATTGATTGGCTAGGATTTTTTCGCGCCTACCAAAATTAAAACTTCTGCGGTTACTACCGCAGAAGTACATCGGTGTAACTTATTTTCGTGGTCGACCTGTGCTCCCCATAAAGTGTGTACATGTTTGGCTACGTAAAGTGCCACTGTACTCTATTATTTCATAATCTACAATTAAGATAAACAATACCGCAGTACTTAACCACAAATTAACTTTCTTGTTGTTTATTTTTAAACACAATATAAAACTTGCAGAGTTGAGATCATTTCTTCAATAAATATTGTCAACATTTATATCTTTACCTCGACTGCATGTGAATTTTAGTTTTTTCTCTTGGGATTTCTTGACATTATTTTCAGCTCAATGATTAGTGGATCATAAGTGTTTTGTTTTTAACACTGACATGACACTAAAACGAATTCTTATGAAATCTGATCTGGAACCCTCAATCTGACCTCTGTGTGGTATCAGCTACCTACTTTTTTGTTGCATATCACTGTAAGCAGACAGGATGTAGTTAACAAAATGTTCCAAACCGACAATTTCACGGCCAAACAGGAAAATACACCGAGTTATTACTACCTACTATTTTAATTACAAACACAAAGCATCCTTCTCAAAACGAAACATGTTTGAAAAAGTTGACCTGTGTGTGATTTAAGTGTACAAATCTGTGGTATGTGTAATGTGTATCAGAATATATCAGCTTACAAAAAAGATCTCAGATAAAGTAAATTTTTTACATTTTTTATACAAAACTACGACGCGTTTGACCACCATCCTTCTCATACACACATATTTTCAAAAAATAATAAAAGTTTGATTAATTTCCTTCAATTTATAATACCTACCAACGACATCTATGTATCAGCTGTCGTCCAAATATCAAAGCAATAATCAAAGTAAAAATGACTAGAAATATAAAATCAATATAAAATCGATCGTAATATTTTTACTGGTTGAAGTTATGAATTGCGAACGCACTACGTAAGTAATCTATAGGACGCAGGTTATCGCCTGCGATAGTTTTGCGCCGCTGACCTCGCATCATGCTATTTTCAATCTTTATCACGACTTAACTTGACCACAATAATTGATGATAGAGTGATCGCAAAACAAATTGAGCTCTGTGATCTTAGCAAAAGCAGGAAAAGTGCGCAGGTATAATCAACTTTTTATATATTTATATTTACGGACTAGCGATCCACCCCGGCTTCGCACACGGTGCGAAGCTGGGTGTACCTACTGTGCGGTGCGCAGCCGTTGAAGCCAACTTCACAGAGCTCAATTTGTGTTGCGATCACTCAACCTTACAATGTCACTGTTGAATATTTCTGTTTAGCATAGGCACGCATATTATTAACCGACTTCGGGAGATGGTTCTACGTTCGGTTGTTTTTTTTTACGTTTGTTCGTCGATTTCTCCGTCAATAATGGACCGCTTTTTTAAATTTCTTAGCTACTGGATAGAGAATGATCCCGAGTTGTTTCCCTTATCAAAAACATTCTCGTATTTATCTCGTCAAGCTCAAAAAAAACAACGTAATACTTTTGAAAAATCACGGCCGATTCTTAATAGATTTTGATGATTCTTTCGTTGATGTATAAAGGTTGACTTTGAGGTGGTCCCATAAAAGTTTAATCCTCGAGAAATTGACCGCCGCGCCGTATGTGCGCCGTAAAATGTAATCTAAAACATCATCATAATTTTCACAATCATTGGTAACAAATGGTTTTCATGGCAACGGGCGTAAACTTCGATTAAAGTAAAAAACTTTTACTTTTATCGAAGGGCGTAAACAAGGTTCTTTCATCCATGTTTCATCCATCTCTCATTACATCAAACTAAATTTGACTCGAATGTTTACTATGTCGCGACTCTAAAAATTTGAAGTCGGTTTATAGTTATTTAAAATTCGCCAAATTATACATAATTTGTCTGTTTTGAAAAAAAAAACGACTTAATGTTTTAGTATTTTCACTGTTCATTAAGTTTTACGGAACAAATACTAATTTCCGAGAAAAAAAATGTTTTGGGACCACCTCGGGATTATTCTATAAACTAGTGCTTATTAAGTTACAATTTGTATGTAAAGCCCTTAACGGATTGGGCTGAAACTTTGCATAAGTAGGTACCTGCTTATAGCTGGACCAGGATTAACAGTTTTAATCCTGCTAAAGCCGCGAACAAAAGCTAGTATTAGTCAGTTTCAAAATATAGGCTAGACACTTAAGCAGTTACCTACACTGATATAATAAATTATATATTTACAAAGTAAATACAATAATATCGACAACCATGTCGCATAATATGTCTATTGTATTTGTTTTAGAACCAACAACTGACTTTACGCGCTGGATGCAACAACTGCTCCAGAACTGTCGGTGCCCTGAGGAAGAAGTTCGACACTACCTCCTATGAAGATTTCCTTGTTGGTCTACTCAAGGTAAATTGATATAAAATGAATGTATTGATAGGGATTTCTTTGTTGTACGACTCAAAGTTTGTCCCTTAACATCAGCAGGATAAAATTTTCTGAATGGGACCAATCTATCAAAATGCCCTACCTAGTTTAATACACGTGTGTATAGTTGCCGGTAAATATCTTATCCTGTGACTGACAGCGAGAATGGGAAGTTTGCGCAGATCCACTCATGGATATAATTCACCACCGCCGACAACGCGGACAACAGGCGGAAAAGATGTACAGATTCGTAAAGCTCTGTGTTGCCCTTTCATTGTTTGTAACAAAAACTTTCAATGAATAATCGACGCGACTGTCCAGATGGTAGCCGCCCACCAATTTGTCCTCAGAATTGCGTTCTGCGCATCTTTGTCGCGTGGTTCGCAAGAGGACAAGAAGAATGACGGTTATTATATCAATCAATTCCATACAGATTAAGAAAATATTCGTGAATTGAAATGAACAAGAAAAAGAAGACTGAGTAAACGCCAGCTAATTGTAGCCGAATTTTTTTATAAGGTATTGATAATCCATTCTTGACAAAACCACACTTCATACAGTTCATGCAAACCCACTGGTTTGCAGTAGATCTCAAAGATCGCAAGACGGCAGTCCATTTTGTGATCTGTGAGATCTACCGTAAATGTCTTTAATTTCGTTCCTGATGCCTTATAGACTTAGTAGTCTGTACGGTACGGTATCAGGAATAGATGGGGGTAGTCTTCCATTCAGCATAAATTAATTCGTAATCCCGTATACAGGTATGCCGTAAAATGGACTCCCTATCCGACTCCTGTTCGATGTTAGTATTCAAATACTACGAGAACATAATCGAAGCCGCTAAGAAGGACCTGAACGCCAACTCTGTATGCCACGTCAGCGGACAATGTTCCTACAAGTTCCACCAACACGACGATTACGTGTTCCCTGTGGAAACTGTTCCGGTGAATGATGAGTGAGTAAATTTGTACCTTATGATTGCTGTTATAAAGTAGCAAATGCAATTCTCGTTGTATTAAAAGAGATCTCAACGCCAATTCTGCAATCCACGTCAGTGGACAATGTTCCTACAAGTTCCACCAACACGACTATTACGTGATCCCTGTGGAAACTGTTCCGGTGAACGTGTGAGTAATTTTATACCTAATGATTGCTTCGATGAAGTAGCAAATGCAATTCTCGTAGTATTTGAAAGACCTCAACGCCAACTTTGTATGCCACGTCAGCGGAAAATGTTCCTACAAGTTCCACCAACACAACAATTGCAGGGAACACATAATTATGTGTTCCCTGCGGAAACTGTTCCGGTGCATGATGAATCCTTTGGGAATAACATTGACGATTATAAATTGTCACATGAAAATAGTGACATTTTGCTACAGAAAGTATGGTGGTAAAGAAAAATAAATTTGGAGTTCTCTATTGTCTTATCATCATTGATTTTATCTGCGCCATATTTTTTTGGCTTACGTTCAAAGAACTTCGAACAATGACACAAAACATGTCTTTGATTGATGAACGTTGCCTATTTAGAATGTTTTTGTATTAAGAAAGTACCTACGTATCGGTCCGCAACACATTTTGGCAAGTCTATTTGTGTTTTATGAAAAGGTCATACTAATATTCTAAGAATGATTTTTTTTGTATAACCCGGTCACAATATCTGCGGATCTAGCGCTTTACAAATGTTATAGATGCACGTGCGAGAACAATTACGAAAAACTTTGTTCTAGGTTTTCCTAGGTCTGGATTGACTACATTTTACATCGGAAAATTCTCGTTAGAATCCGCTGGAAAAAGCCTGTGATTAAATAAATTATTAGAATAAATAAATCAAACTCGTCCGTTGTTACAGTATCCCATGCGAGTTTTGTGAGCAGTTAGTCCAGCACTTACGAGACACGCTCGTCGCCAACACCACTGAGATAGAGTTCTACAAGGTTCTGCAAGGTAACTATCGCTTAGAGGCGCCATGTAAAGAGCACCTTTAGTAAGAAGAAACTGTCAACTTTTTAATAAACTCAGTCAAGTCAGTCAGTGGCACAGTTTAAGAAGGAATTTGTATGTAAGTACCTTGTTGCGAGCTGCCTGTTGCCGCAATAGTCGCTCTGTCTGTATAGCTCCTTAGCTTTTTAATAGGTTGTATTGAAATTGAAACGCCGTTACAGAATATACGAACAAATGACAGTTTATAAACCAAGTGTAAATTTTGAGTGGTTTAAATTCAGCTTTCAAATCGATCTCATTTTTGTCATCAACATCTTCGATTTAGTCAAAAAAAATACTCAAATTTAGCGTCAAAGATACGTATGCGGCTCGCTTTGCTCGACGCAATCTTGATTCACAACACGCCATGTTGAATTTCCAAACGTCATAAAACTGCGGCCTTACACCGCGCAGCTCATTTCGCTCGCCTCTTTAAGTGTTAATACCCTTTATATCCCCAGGTCTCTGCAAACAAACCGGCAAGTTCAGCGACGAATGCCTCCATCTTGCTGAACAGTACTACCCTATCATCTACGAGTTTCTAACCAAAGGCCTTAACCCACCGCAAGTGTGTGCCTTGATGGGAGTCTGCCATACCTCATCGGAACCGTCTATCAATCTACTATTGCCCGAAGAAATTAAGGGCAGTCTGAAGAACCAGCTGATAGGACATGATGAGAGGAACAGCTATACTCATGTGCCTGAGGTAACCTAGAAATGATATTTGTTTGTCATAGATAACTGTGAACCAACGGGCTTTGGAAAGCCTTTGTAGCACTTGTGTAGCATGTATGTACCATAAACTGAGTTTACTCATTTCATTACTTGTATCAACTTAATTAGATTATTAAAATTTTAGTTTAAGCATATTTAACGGTCTATAAGTGAGTTAAAACAAACAGCTTATAATTCTTAAATGAGTAGAAACAGTGATCTGTATGGTGACACCATTTCTACTTTTTTAAGTAATATAAGTTGTTTGTTTTCCACCTAAATAAATAAACGTAAACTGATATCTCTAGATGCAATAAAATAACCGCCTAACTTTACGCCACCTTGGATTTTATTAGTCTTCAGCAAATAACATTATCTTTAAAAGCTTTTTCATTGTAAAAAAGCACGCTATTCCACAAAAAGCAATGTTACATAAACAGAGTTTTGCTTCCTATGTAAAAACATTTATTAACAAAGGAAATTACGATTAAAGTATAGAAACCAATTAAAACTAGCATTTACACTGAAACATTTGAGCTAACTACAGACTGCTGACAATCTAACTAAAGGAACCTCAAATTAACGAAGATCGATCTCGCAATCTTATTGTGTGATAATGAATACAATATTATATTCCAGCTCGCCCGTGTCCCACTCACAAAGCCGATCAACGTCCGCGTGATCCCGAACAAACCGCCGAGCGACGTCGCCGGCGTGCTTCCTATCGAGCGGATGTTCATCTCGCAATCTCAACCTCAGAGCAAGGCCGTCTGCTCCTTCTGCGAATACTTCCTGCATTACTTGCAAGTCGAGCTCAGTGATACCACTAATATTGTGAGTAAACTTAACTTAAACTAAAAAAAAAACTAACTTTACTTATAAATCAGGAATGCAGCCGCTGGCGCTGTGGAGGACGTGAAACGTCTGATAAATTTCGTCGTCAACGTCTCTAAATTATTGCAATAAAAATGCCGGTAGGTAGGTGCTATGTGCTATACTAAAGCCATTGTCCCACCGCCACGTACGGAGAGGCTACGAAAATTTATGTGATAACGTCCACTGTAAGCTGCAAACCACGAACACGAGATTAATGACGTCATAGCTACACGCGTGGCTTACTCGAATATGGCGCCCACGCAGCGCAACTCATCGCGGTACACGCTATGCACGTGGTACACTCTATGCACGCGGTATACGCCATGCATGCGGTATACGCATGCGTAGCTTCACTGCGAGAACTGAGACGGGCGGGGAAGCGACGCCTGTATAGTGTGTGCTGCAGTGGCAACGTATACTGACGTTGTCAAACAAAGGAACTCACGCCCAAATGCTCTTTAAAGCAACTAATGTTAGTAATTTTGTATAGCGGTTTCCTCCTTTATGTTCGAAGGTTTCTTGTAGCAGATTTTTCCAATTATTCGAACACAGGAACCCACGCCGCTAAAATGCTCTTTATAGCAACTAATGGTAGTAATTTTGTATAGCCGTGTCCTCCTTTATGTTCAGAGATTTCTTGTAGCAGATTTTTCCAATTATTTTTCACAGCAGTTTTTGCGATCGCTTACTTGGTAGCGGGTCCACTCTATTCCCAACAATCCTAGGCTTAAATTCCAATCCTAACTAAACACATTTTTCAGGCCAAAGTGACGGAAGCTGTGGACTCAGCGTGCGACAAACTGCCCGAGGCGGTTCACGCGGAATGCAGACAATTCGTCGACCAGTATGGACCGTCGGTCGTCGCTCTGCTTGTGCAAGAAATCGACCCTGCTAGCGTAAGTCTTATTCACGCGTTCACTACCAAGCTTAGCCGTTAAGAGCCACTTTGCGTTTATTAGTGCGATTATATCTCCCTTTCAACGGATCGCCATCCGGGGAGACTGGAATCGAAATCGGTTCGAATACATTCAATTTTCTGGCTGGATGGAGCCGACCGACGACGAAGCTGTCAACGTCAAAATATCACGAATGTGGTTGAAAAACAATTGACTTTGACTAAGGTTAAATGGAAAATATGCAAAGCTAAGATTTAAGCTAAAATAATGGAGTCATTCTTTATGTCCACAGGTATGCCCAGGCCTGGGACTTTGCCCTCAGACGTCTGAAGTGAGGCGCGTATCAATAAACTCCGAAAAGTCTAGCTGCCCGCTCTGCTTGTTCGCGGTTGAACAGCTCAAGTCTATGATCAAGAATGACTGCAACGAGGTAATGTTCTCAGTTCTATTTGATTGTTCAAATAAATGTATTTTGTACTTTTTGCATCCATCTTTGCATATGAATTTTGAAAAGTACTATCTGTTGCCACAATCATAAAATATTGTGTTAGTAATTGCCCATCAACAAGCACAACTTCACTGATAGAAAAAGAAAATACAAATATTTTCAATCTTTCGCAGGAAACCATTCGCAAAGCCCTCGACAGCCTATGCACCCATCTATCCGCAAAACTGCGCACCAACTGCGTCGACTTTGTGGACACGTACACGCAACAACTCGTGGAAATGCTCACCGCAGATCTCGACCCGCAGGAGATTTGCGTTTATTTGAAGCTTTGCAAGGTAATACCATCCCATCATCGCACTCGTTATCAGCCCGAACAATATGTCCAATACTAAACATATGCCTCTCCCAACCGACGGCACGAATAGCGGTCCTTATCTGCCGCCATCCATCGACTCCAGCGTAGTTTGGTGAATTGAGGTGATTCGACGCGGGTTAGCGCGAGATTAATTTTTTTTCTGGTTTTTAATTTTTTGTGCGTTCCACAAGCAATGAAACTAGCGGAAAAGTAATTTGGCGCAAATCGTAAACCATTTTCTATGAACTCATGATATCATATTTTTGGAGCATTTTGGAAAAATATGAGATTTTGTGCTAAAAATCATCATTTTCTAAATGCTCCCAAAATACATATTCACAGGAAAGACCAATGAGTGTACTGAACCAAATAAAAAAATTACATAACTCCCATCGACCGGTACAATATCGCCGGTCAGTGAAGTGGAAGGTGTTCCCACACTCCGTATCATCAAATTAATTCAATATTTACCTCCAGCCTTCTGCTTTGATTTATTTTATTTTGTTTGCATGTGGTTTTCCTTGAAATAAATAAATGTAGTCCACGGCCTTATTTGTTTCCCCTAAAATTATTCACTTGAAAGTAGTAATAAAAGGAAAAATTGATTTACAGGATGAAGTCCAAGACCCCTTGAAGATAACACAGAACAGCATCGACAAGTTCTTCGAGAAGCCACATCTTAGAGGAGATATGAACCACTTCAGGAAGCAAGCTGTTGTATCGCCCAAACATGTCGAAATCGGTGAGTAAGATTAGGGATGCATTTAAAAATTTGTTGAGAATACAAGATCTAATCGATTTCTAAAGCGAGCTAGCCAAATCTCTCCCAATCTCACGTGGGGGAGATGGAGGTCTCAGCAAATGTCACGTAAATTTTTTGATACGTATTTCATTGTTTGACTTTGTCACTGTGTTTCTAGACTACGTTCTAGAAAGTCTTACGTGCAATGCAATCAAGCTCATATTACTTAACTTATTTTCCTACATTAAACACTAAAAAAATCATGTTTTGAAAAATCTCGTGTGAGATGAGGGTCAGCGGGGGTCGAGCACAATCTCACGTCTTCTCACCAAGGGGGACGAGGGCGAAAAGTCATCAAAATTAACTCACGTAATTAATGGAACCTAATGCTACAAATAAAGTTTTCTTATCCGAACTCGGCCTGTGGATGTCGTAGAGCGAACCGTATGACTAACACGCCACCGTACGGTTAATAAAACGAGCCGTGAAAAAGAGCATCTACTCTACTTTCTCAATCTCTCTTTATGCATAATACATAATACTTTGGGGTATAGAATAGATGTTGCTGTGTGCCCAATTCAGTTCAGTTTTTTTTTTCACAAACAAATATACTTGTGTCGGACTATTTGGGTACATTTTAAAAATAATATGCAACAAAAATAATGTGTTCTATATACAATAGCGAAAGAATTTTCAAAATCGGTGTATGAAGTCTGTTAGATCAGAAAGGCAGAATAATCTATCTACTTACATACACTTATTACAACTAAAAATGTATATATAGCGAAGAAGTTATGAGAAAGTTTATTCATAAAGAAAAGGATAGGATATTCGACTACGATACGAACACGTATGAACTGGAGGAGGCCAGTACCCGAAAGGGGTCCTAACCTAACCAATTGTATAATATCTATAAAAATTAAATTATTATTTTATGAAAATCAATATCTAGGTACAAAATGAAAGTGTTAATTATTTTTATAAATCTATTTATAATTTGCATATTTTATCACATTTTATATTAGACAATAAATTTTTTTAAGCATGAATATTGTAATTACGGTTAAGGAATAAATGGCTTTTTTATTTTTATTTTATCAGAAACAACATTAATCATTCATAATTTGTTCTAGAAACCAACGAAATCCCCGACAACACCGTAAATGGCCGCCCGGTGACGATGCCCAAAGCTCCCCCGAAGTCGGTCTGCGTCATCTGCGAGTTTGTTCTAAAAGAAATCGACGAACAGATCAAGGACAAACATAATGATGTGAGTCAATAATGTTTTGACTTTGTTAATACCACCATAGGTAGTTCTATATCTAATAATGTTAGGATTGGTTGCGAAGATGTAGTAAAACTTGCACGTTTTCAAAACGTTGGATTCCTACAGCCGTTTTGCGTAGCTAGATACTGCAGTGATTGATGACGTGGATTGGGAGTGGGAAAATAGGGAAGAATCTTTCCATGTACACCCACCATTAAATACGTTTTATTTTATAAATAAGTACTCATAAAGAGTTTCCTTTAAAAAGCAGTTTTCAAAGTGGTGCGGAGATTGTACCATAACGAATGATGGCATAAAATACCGCAACACGAAATTCTGTTCGAATTTTTACTGTTTTTTTTACTCGTCTCTATTCACCTTCCTAGAAATCAATGTTAAAATCAAATTCAATAACTTTATTACTTTAGGCTTATGAAATAAACTCATAGATTTAATAAAATAGTGGACAAAAAATTGAAGCGGACAAAATCAATAACATTTTGTTTCTTATTTGATAATAATTACTATTATTAAGCTGTTTATGTATAAAATTTGACTTGTCTAAGTGCTTATTTTGTAAGCCTAAAGAAATAAAGTTATTGAATTTTGAATAGAGTACCTACAGATCCCAGTTCTCTAAATCATACTTAGTCGACCTACGGGTACCATTTGGTACACAAACACCCTACTATTATTACAAAGCATTTCATAAAACTTGTGAAATGTGAATTTTATTTTGTTATCTAAGATTTTTAAAACTACTGACCAAATCAAGATGAAATTTGGTGTACTTTTAAAACATAGCCTAACTTAGATAATGAGCTACTCATTATACTGAAAATACGCGTGCGAAGCCGGGGGTAGAAGCTAGATTAAAATAATCCTCTTTTAAATGTTTAGGAAGAAATAATGAAAGCCGTTCACAACGTTTGCAAGACAATGCCCAAATCAGTCCGCAGCCAATGCGACCAGTTTGTGGAGAAGTATGGAGAGCTGATCATCAGCCTGCTCGGCCAGGAGTTGGATCCCACCAAGGTCTGCGAGGAACTGAAGCTGTGTCCTAAGGACGATATTACTGCTGTGAAAGGTATGGATTATGTTAGCACGTTACCAATCTCCTTATAAAAAAAACTCAGATATAACTATAAATTTATTAGATGATATAATTTCAATGAACGCCACTATCGCTTCGATCTAATTTGATCAAACATGATCTAAGCACGATGATAAAGATTGGGATTGAAAATGAACGCATTGTTCATTTTCAATCCCAAGCTTTATCTACGCGATTTATAGCAATGATAAAGCAGTTATTCTGACGGATGTCCACAGAAGAAAACAAAAACCGATTTCAATTTATGAAAATAGTTTAGTTGTAAATTCTAGAGGCCACGAAATGGGTACAAAATTGGGTACGTCAGTCATATAAGAGCTAAACATCAGTTACTCCATAAATTACATAAATATTGAGTCCAAACTCCAAGTCACTGTAGCCGAAAACGGCTAGGTGGATATTATATACAACGAAATGGGTCGGCAAAAGGGTGTTTTCAAACCTTTTGCTCCACCCAATTCTAATTTATTAGAACCTCGTATTATATCACTGTAACTTACACTATTACGTATTTATAGGCGTTGCTGCCATCTCATCTGGTGGTAAGTAACGTTTGTTCAAGTCTCACTGGGTCAAACTGGGTACTTCTTATGATTTGATTCTTTTAAACTCGCAATCTATTATTATTATAAATGCAAAAATATTTATATATGTCTTGTCTATTACTTTAACACGACTAAACGGCTGAATAGATTTTATGTCGAAAGTATGCCTGGGTCTCCCCCAGGATATAATATATTATATGTATGTAGGCGTATATTCCTGGTCTGGGTGTTTATGTATATCAGCCAACTGGGACCCTTAAAGCTGTCTGTCCATTGATGCGAGGCGAGGCATCGGAGCGGAGAGCTTTGCCAATATTAACCAATTGCATAATATCATCGCTCTGTTTCATTAGACCAATGGAATTGCTTATAATATATATATAAATTTCCGCTCCGTTGCCTCGCTCCGCATCAATGAACAGGTAGCCTTAGAAAAGCTCTGTTTTTTGTGGGGTCTGATGATGCTTTAACAAAAACTCCAGTCCTAATGTAAATGCATCTCTATCTATCCTATTTAATTATTATGTGCTACATAGGCTCCTTGGCGTGTATTTTCTTGAATTCTTCTTATCTAAGTAATGTGTTGCCGGCTTAAATTTGGCACCACCCCAACTCTTTCCGCGGGTGACGTAAGAGAACACGACGACGAGAGATATGCACTCCCATATGATAGGAAGGCCTCTAGCTCTGCGCATATAATCTAACGCCACGCTGTCTCACGCAGCACGAAAATGTGCCTTCAATTATGGGCTTATACTCGTTGGTTCTAAAGACATTTCCCAGTGACAAAATGGCCTCCCACGAGCCTCAAACTAGTGGCCCGGGAGCTGTCTGTCGGCTGCCGTCAATATGAGATGCCTCTTAATGTCACGAGTTAAAGCCTATATTTGAATGCACAATGTTTGTGTTGCGTGGTAGCAATGCGCCTCTGATCTGCGATAACCATAATTCTAGGAGTGGTTCCAGTAGCATAGTCCATGGATGTAGGCTTATTTTTCCCTGGCATATCCGTGCAAACCCACAGACAGAAGCTAGTTTATTACATAGTTATATACGACGCCCTCTGTGACGTAGCGGTCGAAGGTCCACCTACAACGAGGTTGCGGGTTCGATTCCCACCTCGGGGCTAATGTTAGTTTGTACGATGTGTAGATATTTGTTCCGGGTGCTCTGGGTGTTTTCTAAGTAAAATAAAAACATCTATCTATGTAATGTATTTTAATTAGTATATCTGTTATCTAGTACCCACAACACAAACCTGCTTAGTTTGGGACTAGATGATACTGTGTCTTGCTTGTCGTGTAAATTATCGATTTTTTTTTTGACTAAAACCCTGCTTCCTTGTTTAGCAGAGGAGATCCTGGATTGCGCCGTGTGCGAAACGGTCGTGATGGCCGTGAAGAAAGTGCTGGCGAATGAGAAGGTCGACCATGACATCGTGAAGGTGGTGGAGAAGTCGTGTGCACTGCTGCCTGCTAAGTACTCTGCCAGGGTGAGTTTCGTATTGGATTTTTAGTTGTGCTAATTTCCACCTGGACAAATACAGCTATTTATTCATTACGGATGTAAGCGGGTTAACTACGAACCTTATTTGTGTTGGAAGAACACCAATAAGCCTTATTTGTGTTGGTGTTCTTCCAACACAAATAAGGTTCGTAGTTAACCCGCTTACATCCGTAATGAATCGTCAAACTACGATAGTTTTTTATAGTAAAACAGCTATTTATATCTAGAGTAGGATAAAAAAGTATATAGATAAGCAGTGATATTTGTCAAACCCAACCAATAGTAGGTAGAGTGCCCAGAAATGCTGGCTAGGATTTTCTGTAACACAGTCACAGTTTGAAATCCTAGAGCCAATGATATCCCAGAAGAAAAAAAGGAGACAGGCCTTAGTCCTTTTTATTCTGAAACTTGGTATTTTTGTAGGCAGTTTCCAAAAAGGTGTTTCTGGGGAGTATTGGTTGATATTTTTAACATCAACACAAAACAGAGATTAACTAAACCTTCACCTGCCTAATATGTATTGTATAAGTTGATATAGGTTGCTTTTACTGTAATATTATTACGGTATAACAGAACAGCGCGGCGTATCATTATTATTTTAGAATGATTTTCCACAAAGTACCGTTCAAATCTTACAATCAATAAAAAAATACACTAAATTCGAATACCAGTATTATTTAATTTTATATTTTCCCTCCAGTGCCACACAATGATGGAAATCTACGGCGACAGTGTGATCCACCTGATCGAAATCGTCGGCACAAAGGGCGTGTGCCAGAAGATTGGACTGTGCTCCAACTCGGACGCAGCCTACGTCAGGATGTACCGCGAGAAACGGAACTGGTATGTATCTATTATGTTGATAATCACTTGTTACACCACTCCCTGTCCATCCAAAGGTTGCCTGGCAGAGATCGCTCAAAGCGATAAGGCCGCCCATTGTACAACGAAATCTGTATTTTAAGTTCTTTCCTGTCTTATGTATCTTTTTAATTTGGTGTGCAATAAAGTGTTATTGTATTGTATTGTATAATGTGCGTTGGAACGTTCATTGTGTACGTAAAGCCACAGCAGTACTGAAAGCGCTTAGGTTGGCACGTCGCTTAAGGTGAGTATTGATCGACGGAGTGTTATGTATCGTGTTACACAGCGGCCGTTCGTGCTGTGCGTGTATCAGTATGGGACAAGAAGGCTGTCGCAACGAGCAACGAGACGGATTGAGCGGCACATTACACTCCGATCAGTACCTGACAGATTTGTTTGTTTTAATTAGAATATACCGTGCGAAGCCGGGGCGGACCGCTAGTAACAAATAAAATGATTCAAACAAACACAAGATAAAAAAATAACTAAGTAAATATTTTTTTGTTTCAGATACGGTCGCGAGTGGTTGAAGTAATCTCTCTTTTATTCACATAAGCCATTATTTCTACCAAATTCATTTAGAAGTAAGATTTTTGTTTGCGCAAACCGTATTTTGACTATATTTGACTGAAATTTAATAATTTTACTCAAGAGGTTTTTTTTTTTAAAAGTAAATGTACTTAGAATGAACATAGATCAAAATACGGTTACTGGATACCTTAATTATCTCAAGGTGCATACAGATTGAGTGACATGTTAATATGACTTGTTATGTAACTATATTTTATCATGTTTTGTTACTTAACGTATCCACTAGCTTCGATGGCCGGTGCTTCGGCGCCGCGCCGCCGCCGCCACACGGCGCTTGACATGGGCATGTGCGTCGGAGGAGGTGTGCAATGAAAGTCTTAATCTGGATGCACCTTTAGATATATATTTTCAGTGTTTTTTAAGATAAACGGGATTAGAATTAAGAAGATAATAACGTACGAGTCTCATAATCTGCATTAACTCATTTTTAATGAATAACCGCTTTTCCATAAATGATTAGTTAACACGCGCTAGCCTGTGATAGATCATTGTAAACTGTTTCTATTAATAAAGTTTTTCATAAACGATTCTACGTTTTTTAATTCACCTCACCGTCAATTACAACCTGGGTCTCTTCAAGACGAGAGTGAATAGGTATCTTCTAGACCTTCGTGTAATAAAACCGAATATCACAGCATTAGGTATGCATTATTATAGAAATCATTTTATGTTGGCATATCTAACATATTTTTGTAAGTTTTTAGGTTATATAAACAAGGTAAAACCTGGGGTAAAACCGAGTGTTAAAAAATATTAGAGATTAACATTACAATTTACATAAATATTTGGCCACATCGTCACTTACCATCAATTAGGTGAGGTTTTGGTCAAATGAAGGTCTATTCACGATAAGAGTTCTACACATTTAAAGGGTCGGCAATGGGCCTGTAATGTTCCCATCCTGATGTTATGAGCGTGGCTATTGGTAAATGAAGTGATTCTATTGTTTGTTAAAAGCACTTTCCTCGCTACGCATCTCTGGTGGAAACGCAGCCATAAGGTCGACTCGCACAGAGCGAGCGGAACTGCACTACAACGGAAATGCGCGACACGGTGCGGCGCGGCCAGTTATTCTTTGTATGAAATCCTATGAGACTGATCCACTTACACTACGCGTCAGCGGAAATGCGCGGCTTTTTTGGTGATTTTTTATTTTGACAGCGCAGTTACACTGTCGCGGAATTAGGTTCCAGGCCGCGTACCGTACCTGTTGAGTTGCGACCCTTGGTGGTATAAAAAATATTCGACTGTCTAAGTTGCGATTTATGGAAGGAAGTGTTCAATAAAAATAACCAATTTATTAAAATATCGTGTAATATTCAAATAATTAAAGTTGCTGGACCAAAAAAAGTAATATTCGACTAGATTAACCTCTATATTCACAATCATTTAAAAGTAGACTTATGAAAATAAAATAAACACAAGCTTAAACTAAGATAAAGTTAGAGATGCGTGGTAAGTTTAGATTTGTCTAGTTTCCCAGTAGGCTTTTGACTTCTTGGTAATAGGAGCGCTGCTAGGGCTCCGCAAACTGAAAACAAAAGACAGTTTTTAAGTAAGATTTGAAAACGGAATATAAGTAGGTAATTCCTGGTGCTCAAGCCATTAGCCACGTGACCTCTTTTAGTTCCGACGCATAACTAGATGTCGCTAGTAAAAGTGTACGAGCTCTAGATCGCGCTGACGAGAACGCGCGGTCTAGGGCTATATAGTTCATAAGAAAAAAATAAAATCAGTCTACTCCGAGAGTTCAAGGTGTTTCATTAACATCCTCACCTCATCAGTACTGAAAGTCGGGGTAGGGCTCACACACCTGGTCTTTATTAAGTCTACACAAGCGAGCATAAATCAACATGCATATACTCCAATTCAAAGACCTGGATATTTTTATATATAGGTTTACAAAACCCAAGGAATATTGGTGGAAAATATTTAACGACATTGGCATCATCGAAGTAAAGCACAGAAACTCGAAATAATTATGGTTTTTAATTCTTCATTTAATTGATCTCTCGTTAGTTATCGAATTCAAATTTAAACATTTTTCGCTCCCATCCACATGTAAGGCGTTTTTGAAGTTGGCGTTTCACTTTTTAGTGATAACTTTGCTGTTCCCCTGTTGGTTTCAGTTATTGTTAAGTTTTCATTCATAAATGTCTATGTTGACATAAAATGTATTGGATTGTAAATCGGAGTATTAGTACCTATAGTGTCGTTCATGTTCCAAGTCTCATATTTACATTAGTTTTAGTTTAAAATTTGTTGTTTTTTTATACATCGGCTTGCTAAATTGTGCCGAAAGATATTCTGAGAATATAATTATATACCCACGTATTCTAAGAATATTTCTGTATCTATATAATTGACCAAGAGGCCTCTGCCCTGCAGTGAGAGACAATGCGGGATGAAAATAAATAATAATAATAATAGAAACTGACTGCAAACTTAACAGGCATCGACAACGCAAGCTCTGCTTCCTTAGGAAAAGTTGAAAATATCCGCTTTTGATCATAAGGTCTTAATGTAACACATAGCTTTCTATACAAGCGCACGCAATATCGACTTCTCGGCGACTGATTTTTATAACGTTACTACTAATGTAGCATGGTTTGCGGTTTAAAACGCGCGACTTTTTTGTGTCCCTTAACCTAAGAGTGAACCTAGGTGGCGCACGCACAGTGGTTAACCGCATTCGGTTTTATTATCAGTCTTGACTGGGCGTGCGCAGAGGATAGCATAGGAGATACGCGTTGTTTGACCGAATCCATGGTCATACTCAAATAAATTGTATTGTATGTATGTTAGTTTTAAGGTATATATTACTATGGACCGTAGAATAAGTTAAAATAAGATCTGTAACTGTTCTATAGTCTGAAATAAATGATTTATTTATTTATAAATAAAATTAAGCAGAACGTGCCGCAGTGCGTGTTTGTATAGGTATACACCGTTTGGCGTTTTCAGGTATTCAATAAACACTTGCGTTTAACTGCAGTGCGTGCTGAGCCTAAGAGAATCCTAGCCTGAAAAAAAAACAAAGATATCGTACCTATAAGCAGTCCTCCGAAAGAGTAGAAGGTAGCTTCGCAAGCAGCGTTGAGCAGTAGACCCGCCACGTTGGTGCCGATCACAGAGCCCGTTCTACCCAGCATCATGCTGAGACTTACTGCCATACCTCTGTAACGATAAGAAATTTTTACTTGCGACCCCAACCCGCATGCTGAGCAGCCAGCGTTGTGATTATCGCCAGGAGAAAAACAATGTATAAAGGCCTATCTCCAACAGTGGACTAATGTAACTATAACCACTTCACTGTAATGTTGGACATAGGTCCTCCTGGTGCCGTTTTGGCTCTTATTAATAAGGAACAGTGAATATTTTTTTGTTACATAAACGTTTTTTTTTTTTAAGAAACTTAAAAATAATTGAATTAAGAAATCGTAATTCGTAGGTATACATGATCCCCTCGGGGTCCAAAATCACCCGCTTTCGATTGGTACACAATACACATTATCCGTGTCAACTGTACCTATAATACAGCTAAGTTGTGCGTTGCCTGTTGCCACAATAGTCTGCTGGGTTAAAAACCATAATTCAAGTGGCAAGACCATACCGACCTTAGCAGAATAATCAAAAGGCACTAAAAACGTTCTCAAAATCTCTTATTGTTTTTAAGCGTCGTTCCTAAACCGAAGCTGTAAGTCTTCTTCAGGACTTATTCACTTACCTCAAATGAGTAGGAAAGATCTCCACAGCAAAAGCATTCACCGGCCCTATTGCCAGCCCCATAATAGGGAGCGAAGACAGCAGCACTGCAAAAACCATATCCTCCGTTATAAAGTTGATGAGCACGCAGAAAGTGCCTATACATAGGTATACGATGACAAGCAGTGCCTTCTTGCCGATGATTTTGACGGTGCTGCTCACGAGCACCGCTATGACAGCGCAGCTAAGGTTGGCGATGGAGCTGATGCTAAACGTTATGCTGTCTATCGTGTCTATGCATTCTGCGTTCTGGGTAGTCTGCAAAAAAAAACATACCGGATGTCAGCACATTAATCTATAGGTCATCATCATCATTAGCCTATATTTCCACTGCAGGACATTATAGGCCTCCCCTAATGTGCGCCATAGCGCTCTATCTTCAGCTTGCCGCATCCAGCATCTGCCAGCAGTCTTTCGCAAATCGTCATCCCACCTGGTCGGAGGGCGTCCTACACTACGTTTGCCGAGTCGCGGTCTCCACTCAAGAACACGTTTACTCCAGCGGTTATCGGTTCTTCACGAGATATGGCCGGCCCACTACCACTTCAGCTTGCTAATTCTTAGAATCTATAGGTCACTACTTATACTACAAAAGCTGAAGTAGCCTAAAACGCTTAATACGTTACTACATTAATTTATCTGTCTGACATTTTCATGCCTAAACAGCTGAACGGATCTTAATGAAATTCGGCAAGGAGGTGGCCGGTATCCTGGGCGACGGTGATGGATACTTTTTATCGCGTGCGAAACCGCGGGGAAAAGCTAGTCATTGTGTAACTAATTAAGTTTATAAATCCAGTAATCGCTGTCTGTCTGATCTTTTCACGCCTATACCTACGGCTGAATCTATCTTCAAGATTCGACTGAGATAAAGGTATCTAAAGCACATAGGCTACTTTTCCTATAGAATAAAGGAGTATGAAGACGCTGAGCTGACAGAAGCAGGTATTATCAGCAGGTCATTCTTATTTTGCAAACTTTTGCGACTATCTTGCTTTTTTCGCAAATGAAACATGTTAAGAAATGCTATCAGGACATATATTTTTGCCCTTTATCCGTCATTAAAATGTTTGTTTTTTCTCTCTCAGTGGCCAGTGACCTATTTGAAGAGATTATTAAAGACCTAAGATAACCCTTGTTATTCCCCTTGTTATTTCCTGGCAAATGCTGTGTGATTTGTACAGGAGCCAAATTTTGCTAACCAATCGCTTAATTTAGTGAAATTAAGACCCAGTATTATTTTTCAGTAGGTACTTATACTACTTACTCCATTTAATCTCTGTGCGATGACGTCACAGGCTGTCATGCCAGCACCGGAGCCTGTCATGACTCGGTTCAGCACATCAGGCACCCACATGTAGAGTCCGTTCAATCTGGAACACCCAAAATTTGAATAAATAAACATGCTAAACAAATACTTATAGCGAAGAGGAAGAGTCCTATCTCACCGGGACGCCAGGGCACGTCGTCGTTGGCAACATATGCATGGCAGACGACGTTGCCAAACCGTCACTTCCCAAGTGGGCTAGCTGTCATACCTACTACACAGAATGAATAGTTCGGATACGTTGCCAGTGACCGTTGTCGTCGCCCTGGTGCATGGCGTCCCGGTGAGGTAGAGCTCTAAGAGTTATTTGTTATTCCCGCGCGCGACAGAATTGAGATGTAGTAGTAGTAACTATTATGTATGCACTACCTATTCTGTGGTATAAGTATTAACGTTCCCTAATAAAGAGTAGTCATCATCTGGATTTCTGTCGTTTCACTCGCCTCCGACACCCATCCTTACATGGCGACCCTACCAGCTCCTTACATGGCGAGCCGTGCCATGTTTGGAACGCGTGACGCGTGCGTGCCTATCAATTGAACAATGATTTCAAATTTCAAATATTTTAATTACAAATAAAAATAAACTGTAATACGTAAAAATTGGGAAAAATGTGTCGTTTATTCAAATATCGGAAAAAACGTGTTGCAATAATGGACATTTGGAAGAAATAAAAGCTGACTTCTGGGTTTCGTTGATGAGTGCACTCTAGCTCCAAGCAGTAGAAGAAATGTCATGTCAGATCCCATCTGCCAGAGCCCATCTGCGTGCGCAACAGCAGTTCGATGTGTCTAATAGAGGATCGTTCCTTCAGCGCCGTCGTCGTCAACAGCAGCAGCTGTACCCTGACTTGAAGATCGACGAGAGTAAATTATAAATCAGTGTTGTGATAGTGAAAAATATCTCGAGATCGAGATCGTGCGGTACGTGTAGATAAATGTAGGTAAGACGTTTGAGACTGAAACCTGATAATGTGAATGAACTTTATAAGCGGATCTAATTGTAAAGGTACCCTACCCATTATACCTAAACTGGACAATGGACAATAATCAGCAAAGTGGTTATTACGGTAAAATTATAATAGGATAAGAGGTATGTGTATTATTTATTTTATATCGGTAATTTAAATTAAAGTTAATGGCAGAATATTTAATTGAACTTTATAATGAACTTGTAGAGATTAAAACATATTTAATTAAAATAGGACCTTCTCGTAGACAAGGTTCCATTGCAAATAAAAAGTTAGATGAATGTAAAGTAATTATAAATCAGTACAATACTTATATTGAAAATATAAATAAAATTGAAAGAAGTAAAGAAGAAGAAGAGTGTATTTTGAAACATTGTGAGAATATAAATACTTTGTATGCAAAGATAAAATTATTAATAGAAAAGGTAAATGATACTTGTGTAAAAATGGAATTTGACCTGAAAGTTGCCTTGAACTTATTACCCGTTATATCGGATGATATTTTTATGACACAAAAATTAATTGATGGCATTGAATATTACAGTTCGATAATTTCCAATGAAGCGCATTGTAATTTGATTAATTTTGTTCTGAGAACTAGATTATCTCAAGGTGCAAAATTAAAATTAGCATCTAAATATGACAGTGTAGAATTCCTTTTGAGTGACATGCGAAGACTCTTATTGCCCCGCAAATCGGCAAGTGCTTTGCAAAAACAAATGCTCAGTTGTAGGCAGAATGATTTATCAGTGGATGATTTTGGTAAAAAGCTTTCGGAAATGTTTGTGAGTTTGACAATAGCTCAATCTGGAGGAGATTCGATGAAATACGATGTTTTAAAATCAATAAATGAAAAACAGGCTATAAGACAGTTTAGTGAGGGGTTACGGAATCGTAGGATCAGTACAATCATTTCAGCTCAGAGGTTCGATTGCCTAAAAGACGCAGTTCAAGCTGCGATAGATGAGGACACGTCATCAATGACGTCATCTGGTGAAATTTTGTCAATGTCCCGGTACAATAATAACGCGCATTACAAAAACAATTCCAGGCAGCCGGCGTACAACAGTCATAGAAGCTACAACCAAGGTGCGTATAGAGGTGGTTTTCGAGGCTACAGAGGTAGTTTCCGAGGCTACAACCGAGGTGGATTTCAGCAGCGTGGCTCGGGGGTATCCCGTGGATATCAGCCCCGCGGCAGAGGTTGGCAGCCAAATGTAGAAGCAACATCCAGAGGTAAGTCATTTCAGAACAATTATAGAGGAAATAAGCAGTCCCGAGGACAGGTTCGCATTGCAACAGAACAGCAGCCCACAACATCATCAGCGCCAGAAAAGATACTTTCTTTCGAAAATGAGTTTTTTCGAGGCTAAAGAATATAATATTTTAGCTAGTGACAGTAGTTATTGCATTAAATTATTTGTGAATAATTATGAATCATTTAGTTGGCTATTAGATACAGGCGCATCGATTTCAGCCCTAAAACATAAGTACGTGCAAGAGTTCAATATCCCAATCTATAAGGAGAACATAATCATAAATGGAATCGGAGGTAGAATTCAAGCAATAGGATATGTTGATTTACAATTACGGACTCATAACCAAATAATTGGTCATAGGTTTTATGTTTTTGACTCACTACCTTGTAAGGTACATGGAATTTTAGGCCAAGACTTTTTAAGCAAGTACAGATCGGTCATCGACTTTAATAATAACGTTTTATCGTTATGGTTGAATGGAAATGAGATAAAAATAAATATTTACAATTCTAAAACTTTTATGCAATTACCTGCTAGATCTGAATCTATTCATTATATAAGTACGAATTTGACAGAGGAATGTGTGGTATGTACAAAAGAGATTTCGGAAGGTATTTTTGTTGCAAGTACATTGGTAGCTCCAATCAACGGTAAGATACCTATACGTATTTTAAATACAACATCTAATGACATAGAATTAACACAGTTAAAGCTTAATATTCAAAGCTCTAAAGATTTTGATGTTTGTGTTTTTGACGCAAAAGCTAAAAATGCTGAACGAGTTAAATTGTTATTTTCGAAATTAAATTTGAATCATTTAAATAGGGAAGAGAAAATAAATATCGAAAGTTTATGTGCGAAATATTCAGATATTTTTTATTTAGATGGCGATACTTTAACTACAACAGATATTTATCAACATTCGATTGAAGTTAAACAAGGAACTCAACCAATATATTCTAAACCTTATAGATTACCTCATTCTTTAAAAAATGAAATTAAAAATCAAATTGATAATTTGTTGAAAGATGGAATCATAGAACCATGTCAAAGTGAATGGTCTAGTCCAATTTTACTTGTTCCCAAAAAATCGGACAACAATGGAAATAAGAAATGGCGTTTAGTTATTGATTATAGAAAACTTAACAACAGCATACACAATGATAAGTTTCCGCTTCCAAATATTACGGAAATATTGGATTCTTTATCGGGTTGTGTGTATTTCTCGCATTTAGATTTACATCAAGGATACTACAATGTTAGCTTACATCCAGACAGTCGTAAGTACACAGCGTTCGATTCAGGTAAATAGCAAATGACAAGACTTCCTCAAGGTCTTAAGACTAGTCCCAGTTCTTTCTCGCGTATGATGACAATGGCTATGACAGGTTTAACATATGAAAAATGTTTAGTTTACCAAGATGATGTAGTTTGTTTCAGCCGTGATTTACAGTCACATATAAAAAATTCGCAAGATATTTTTGAAAGGTTAAAGAAAGTCAATCTTAAATTAAATCCCAATAAATGCAATTTTTTGCAAAAGGAATTACTTTTCTTAGGGCATGTGGTTACGTCCGAAGGAGTAATACCTGACCCTAATAAAATAAATGTAGTAAAAAATTATCCAATCCCTACAAATTCAGACGAAGTTAAACGATTTGTTGCTTTTGTTAATTATTATAGAAAATTCATCTCAAATTTTGCAGAAAAAGCATATCCATTGAATAATTTAGCAAGAAAAAATATAAAATTTGATTGGAACACCGATTGTCAAAAATCATTTGAGTTACTCAAACAATGTGTTATTTCTCATCCAGTACTTCAATATCCTAATTTTTCAGAGGAAAATGAATTTATTTTGCAAACAGATGCTTCCGGATTTGCTATTGGTTCGGTTTTGTGTAATGGTGATGGTAAGCCAGTAGCATTTGCCAGTAGAAGTATAAATAAAGCAGAGAAAAGATATCCAACTATAGAAAAAGAATTGTTAGCTATTGTGTGGTCAGTAAAACATTTTAGACCGTATCTCTATGGACGAAGATTTAAAGTTCAATCCGACCATAAACCACTTTTAGCGTTATTTAGTATGCGAGATCCTTCAAGTAGATTAATGAAATTTAGACTTATTTTAGAGGAATATGATTATGTCGTGGAGTATGTAAAAGGGAAAAATAATTCAGCAGCTGACGCAATGTCACGCTTGCGTATTACGTCAGAGGAGTTAAAGGAAATGAATGAATGCAGCATGAATGTAATGACGAGAGGACAGAAAGCAAGATTGCAACAACAACAGGCACAACAGCAACAAGATGTTGTAATTTCTCACGACGATCGGCTTGATCACCCGAAAGTTGTAGAAATGCTACGTAAGCCTAAACAATTTATTGAATTACGTTTTATAAGCGCGCATGAATTAAAACGATATCGTAATTTAAATGAGATAAAGTGTGAAAGTAAAATATTGTGTTATGTACCATGTGTAAGTACAATTTATATCAATCCAGCGTCTCAATCGCAACTATCGCCAGGCGAATTTGTGAGAGATTTGGAAAGATTTTGTGAAAGATGTAAAATAGAAGAAATATATTTTATAAAAAATAATAATAATAATATTTTTACTGAAAAAGTAATTAAAGAGGTACAGAAAATAAGTAATTGGACCGGTCCACGACTATGTATTTTGAAAGATGTAGAGAGGATAGATAATAAAGAAGACCAACGTGTGATAATAAATGACTTTCATCTTTTACCCACTAGTGGCCACGCAGGCATTAGACGAATGGTAAATAATATTAAAAAGTATTACTTTTGGCCAGGTCTAGAAGTTGACGTTACTGAATTTATAAAAAGATGTGATAAATGTCAGAAACAAAAATATTCATCTCATCATATAAAAGAACCAATGGTTATTACCACAACTGCAACATCAGCGTTTGATAAAATATTCTTAGATATTGTAGGACCTTTAGACAGAGATAATTATAATTATACGTATATATTGACTTTACAATGTGAACTGAGTAAGTACATAGAAGCTTATCCTTTGCTATCTAAAAGTTCAGTAGAGGTAGCTAGAAGTTTTGTTAATAATTTTATTCTTAGATATGGAATTCCAGGGAGTATAGCAACAGATATGGGTTCAGAGTTTCTATCAGCTACAATGAAAGAGGTATGTAAACTTTTACAGATAAAACAATTACAGTCAACAGCATATCATCATCAGAGTATTGGCGCATTGGAGAATTCACACAAGCATTTAGGTAACTATTTACGGATACAAACTGAAAATCATTCGGATGCATGGAGTACATGGCTTCCTTTTTGGTGTTTCTCGTACAATACATCAGTACACACTGAGACAAAATTCACGCCATTTGAGCTAGTTTTCGGCAAAAAGACTAATTTACCATCGAATTTAAATTCAAGTAAGATAGATCCCCTTTACAATTATGATAACTATCCCTTAGAATTGCGTTACAGAATACAAACTTCACAGAAAGAGGCAAGAGATAATCTTATTCTAAGTAAAATCAATAGGAAAATAAGATATGATCAGAATATTAATCCAATAACATATATGCCAAATGATTTAATTTTAATAAGAAATGAGACAGGAAATAAATTTAAAAGCATTTATTCAGGTCCATATTCTGTTATAAGAGATTGTTCACCAAATGTTGAAATTATAAAAGATAATAAAATATACTTAGTACATAAACTATTATGTATGCACTACCTATTCTGTGGTATAAGTATTAACGTTCCCTAATAAAGAGTAGTCATCATCTGGATTTCTGTCGTTTCACTCGCCTCCGACACCCATCCTTACAGAATCAAACCGTCCTAGCCTGATCTGCGTCTCAAGCGCTGCACACCGCTGCGCCAAAGAGGTCGTCATTAACGTTAAAATGCATCACTAACGTTATATGTACCTATATTATTACGATTACGGTGCTTTCTACACATATGTATATGCTAACATGATACGTAGATACGTTTCGTCAATGACAGTGGAATAAAATACATCATACTAATTGTACCTACCTAAATTATAGGGTGTTTTCAAAAAGTTTGGGATGGCTTAATACGTTAATTAGGCATTGTCTGTAACAAAATTAAAATTTGCAAAAAATGGAATGGTTTGCGGCTTGGTTTTTTACTGAATATTAATCTGTGGTAGCAGGCGAATAACCTCCTTCAGTATTGTGCATTAATTTTAAAACACCCTGTATAAAATAGTATACCCATGACGCGCTGTGTAAATTATTATTATTGTGTAGTAAAGTAACGTACGATAAAATATACGTGAACTTAATATGATAAAAACTACCTATAATAAAAATATATGTTTACGACAACTGGCATAAACAACAATTAAGTTAGAACCTTTCTATAAAGTACTTAGGTAGGTACTTACACTTTATAAGGTATAACCTTATAATGAGTAGGTACCTACCTAGGTACCTACTCATTATGAATGTAAGCGGCTTGACTACGAACCTATACTCCGATTTAGAATCAAAGATATTTTATGTCATCAAAGACATTTAAGAATGAAAATTTAACATTAAAATTATATATAAAATTTTAATTTAATTAATTTTTTTGCATGACATATATTTTAATTGAATTATATTTTATTACTATTTCTTTAATTAAGCCGATTTAAGAATTTTGAAGTTTGTGAACGTATTTAGCACGTTTTATGTAATGTTTTGATACCTATTCACATGCCAGTAATGTGGCGAGATATGAGGATCTACTTTTTTATAATACCACCTATGTAATTTACCATGTCTGATTTGAATAAACTATTGAATTGAATTGAACAAAAATTTATAACAATAACAGGTAGGTACCTACCTAACAGCAAGGTTATCTTATCACTAAAAAGTAAAACAGAAACTTCAACCACGCTTAAATCACATGTGGAGGGAAAGATGTTTAAATTTGAAATTGAAAACGAACGTGATATCGATTAAATGATGCATTAGTAGCAGTAAATGATGAGTTAAATAGCTTTCCATGTTTCGAACTTGGCTTCGATGATACCATGTCTTTAAATATTTTCAGACAATATTCCTTGGGTTTTGTAACGAATTGATTATGAAAGCAAAGAATAGTTCATCGTTAAGGTATGCAACCCAAACTTGCAATCCAACACAAACTATAGTAGTCGAATACATTTTTTTTATACCTGTAACAAAAAATATCCCAAGCCCTATCTACCCACGGTCTCTCAAACACCAGCGATGTTACTTGCCAATAACTAAACGTGTGTAAATTTTTATGCATCGTGCGTCCATGTGGCACACAATATGTATGGAGAAAGGGAGGACGTCATTGTTACTAGGTTAGCTATATTTTACTTGGTTGACTTTTGCTAATGTTTCGTTCAAACATTCGTCAGTTGAGTAGGTATACATTCTCGTAGATACTTACACTGCAAATATTCCAAACAGCAAGAATCCATTGAGGCACATCCATTTAAGATAAGGTGGCTTCAAAAGCGGAACAGTTTGTACTTTCAGTGAGGTCAGCAAACCACTATTCTGTTTCTCAGTAGCAACCGAACGGAGACATTTTACCTGAAAACACACCTATTCAAATCAACGAACACAAAAAGATACACATTATTAATTTTCGAAATCTCATACACTGTAGGTAAACTATGTTCAGCGATTTATATTGCTGTTGACTCTACAAATTACAAAATGCGACAAAATAGGCTCTGATGTTATCTGTATTAAATACCGACATCAACAAAACCGTACATCCTTTTATCTTCACAATAGGCACAAATCTCATCTCACTAATATTATAAACGTGAAAGTTTAGATGGATGGATGTTTGTTCCTTTATCACGCCAGAACGGCCGAACGGATCTGGATGAAATTTGGCACAGAGATAGATTATAGTCTGGAATAGAACATAGGCTACTTATTATCCCGGAATTCCCACGGGAACGGGAACTACGCGGGTGAAACCGCAAGGCGCTGCTAGTGATTTAATAAATTATGTAGAGTGGTTTATATAGCAGCAAAACCAACCAACCGGGTAATCTTCAGGCAATTTCCCTTTATTTCCCGCATAAATCCTCTGTAGAACTTTCAAGGCCTCTTCATGTTTTCCTTGAGACATCAGGAACTTAGGGCTTTCCGGTCCTAGTGTTGCCAACAGCGCGGCCAGGATGAAGAAACTGGAGAACACGATTGTGAGGAGACGCCACGGACGGAACATGTACAGCCCGAAGTCTATCCTGAAGTCTAAAGGCAGGATGGCCCACGCTAGCACTGAAAGCAACATTTGTTGTGTGATGAATTATTCTTGATTAAAGAAAATTACAATCAAATAATTATAATTAAATTAAAACTAGTATTTACAATTGACACCATTGAGGTAACTGCAGACTGCTGCAAGCAATCTACAGGTAGCTCAACTGATCCATATCAATACCAGTCGGAAGCGTCCTCAAGACGCTGGCTGCATTTCCCCGCTGTATGGCAATGCTGATGCGCTGCGCCAGATACTCACCAGATCTAGGTCGTGCGTTGCTTCGACCAGACGCTCAGATATTTTTTTAAAACCCGGTGAGCCTCGGTACCTACCCCACGGACCTAGGGTCTCGACTCCAAGAGAATTCTTCTTTATAGTCATTTTGTTTCTGCACTAGTGAATGTCACACTGGATCTGGATGATGATTTAGATCTCTATTTTTATGGTTATTTGGATCTTTATTAGTATGGTTATTTTTCCGTGCCTACTTCTCCACATCATAACTAACGGATCGTTCAAAAACTTTGCCTGGAAAAACATCAATGGTTTTTCGAGCCTAGCAGACACTTATTCATATATAAAACGATATTTTCTATGCCAAAAGTATTGAATGGATCGAGATGAAATTTTGCATTAATTTTGTTCTAGGCTGGATTAACGTAATATAAATGTATTCTACTTAGTGTGAAGACGCAGGCAAAAGCTAGTTCAAGAATCAGGAATTAAAAACTCTTTATTGACATCAATACAATAAATATAGGTAGTACTGTATCCTTAGAAAAGGTAACTTAAACACTGGCACGAAAATGTAGCGATATTTTTTATTTTATTTCTGTCGCTTCGGTATTTAGACTAAAGTAAAGAAGCGTCGAAGAAACCTTTAGCCTGTTAATTTTTATTTTTCGAGTTGGAGCAAAACCCGTCCCAAGACTAAACAAACTAGATAAGATATACATAGGTAACTTACATGGCACAAAAGCCGCGCCCGTAATCTGCAGAGCATTGGTGATAGACAGAGTTAGATCCCTGTACTTCTGAGGTAGGATTTCTCCAATAAATGTGTATGGGATGGCCGCTGGGCATGCTATGCTGGAAAAGGGAAAAGGCGAGTTATTATTTGAGTACCTACCTAGGACCGTCCTACTTCGCCTTGTCTGGTTGTCAGAACTCTTGACAGCCCGGTCGTGGTCATTATGTCAATTCTTGTTGAGGGAACCCCTATCTGTTTTTTAAACGATCTCAAAAAGAAGGATAGTGTATGTACGGCTGAATGACTGTTTGTTTTTTAGGGTTCCGTACCCAAAGGGTAAAACGCGACCCTATTACTAAGACTTCGCTGTCCGTCTGTCTGTCTGTCTGTCCGTCTATCCGTCCGTCTATCACCAGGCTGTGTCTCTTAAACCGTGATTGTTAGACAAATCAAATTTTCACATACACCATTTACCATTTTGGATCTCTAAAATGGTAAATGGTAAAATGGTAAAAAAATCTACAGAATAAAATAAATATTTAAGGGGCTCCCATACAGAAAACGTGTTTTTTTTGGCGTTTTTATAGATAATGGTACGGAACCGTTCGTGCGCGAGTCTGACTTGCACTTGGCCGGTTTTATTTATGTACCTATCTATGTTCGGCGATGTTTCCGTCAATAGGGTACACACCCAATTTTTAAGAGTTTCTTAATTTGATTCGATAGTGCGGTAGTGCTAATATATTGCCATTAAAAAGATTCAATCGTTATGTGCCATATTTCCAAGTTTTATTTGACGTGGTCAGTTGGCTGTTTAGGTTAGGTACCTACCTAAACAACGGCGCTGATGACAGTTGATACTTTTAAGTTAACCTACTTAGCCATATGACGTAATAACATGGCGTCGACTGTTTCATGGATGGTGTTAAAAAACAGATAAAAAAACTGCAAAAATTTAATTGAATTTTTAAATGAATTTTGTTGTTTTATGAACTAAGTAAACCTAACATTTTCCGAGTGCTTTTTGCGTAAACTATCTCAATATTATATTTTTAGATTCCTTCTCATATAGAGGAAAGTACCTACCCCATTGTGGACAGATTTTAATAATTCTTTTACGTACTAATATATAGAAAATGATGATTCCAAGATGATCCCATAATTTTTTTATTACCAAGAGAGTAATATTGTCGCGCAAAACTAAAAAAAGCTCTCCCATTTAAATCAACTGACAACCTACTAATGTTAGTTATCTGTTGAACTATTCCAAACTTACTTAGCTATAGTTATATAGCTACAACTATAATTTGAAGAAAATTATAGTAAAAAACTATAACAAAAAAAAACAATAATTTTTATATTATAGAATAGAATAGAAAAACATTTATTTGGACACAGATACACACAAATATAAAATAAAGCGGAAAACAAGAACAAATTTAACATGGAGGTAAGGTAAGTGACACAAAAGGGTGGTAGTAAGAATAAGGTGACTTTGCCTCCATGACCCTGCTTCGAAAAAGGGGTTGGCTCAGCGTGTTCTGAACAGTTTCTGCTCAGCGCTGTTTTTCAGCCAAAAACCAAAAACCTTATATTAAGTATTTAGGTAGGTATATCAGTTATCTAGTAGCATGACAAAAGCTCTGCTTTCTTTGGTTCTAGATAATGCTGTGTGGCATTGCTTGTCCATCATTATTTTATTGTTTATTATAATTTTTAATTAACTTTACTTACTGACAAGAAAACAAGGCAAATTCTACGTAGAACACTTTCTTTAACACAAATTTCTTACCAGAGCGCAGATAGAAACTTGCAAACCGCAAAGCTAATAAGATCAGGCATGAAAGCAGACAGGATGCCGAAGACACCAGACAGCAGCGACGCGTATATGACGACCTGTTTCCGGCCTCTTGTGTCCACCAGGTATCCCCAAGGAAACGATGTCAGGACGATACCTGAAAAGTTACAAGTATTTAGGTCGTCCCTAAAGTTTACTATAACTAACTAAGGTCTGAAGAAATTCTAAAAATAACTCTTGGAGATAACATTTTGCTCGCAGTAAATCTATACTTATATATATATATATATATACCTACATACTGTATTATACATACTTATATACTTATATTATACATTATTATTATTATTATTATTATTCGAAAGTAACTCTGTCTGTCTATCTGTCTGTTTGTAGCATAGGCTAATTGAAAAGCGCGTACGGAGACGCGGGCAACAGCTAGTAATGTTATAAATTCGAAAATAATTCTATCTGTCTGTTTGTAGTCTTTTCACGCCTAAACGGCAGACCGGATCTTAATGAAATCTGGCTAGGAAGTAAACACGGTATACCAGGGAACAACATAGGCCTTATCCCGGAAAAGTGCGAGCGAAACCGCGGGCAGAAGATATAATATAAAACTAAATACAGTTTAATAGAGTTAAAATTTCTAAAAAAATATTCAAAGATCTCCAAAAGAGTTTGATGCCCGCAGCTCATTATTTATTTCAAAGATTTGAGAATTTTGTAACAAGTTATGAAAAAAATATAATAAAACTCTTATTTCATTCGCAACGTAGGGGCAAAGACCTGCAATGTTACCTACCTTATTATGCTACAGCACAGCCAGCTTTCAAACGAGTTTATTGATACTTATTTATCATACTATCCTCATTTTTAGGGTTCCGTACCCAAAAAAATTTCAACTGTCCAACTATCACGGTTCATGAGATACAGCCTGGTGACAGACGGACAGCGAAGTCTTAGTAATAGGGTCCCGTTTTACTATTACTAAGACTTGGCTGTCCGTCTGTCCGTCTGTCACCAGGCTGTATCTCATGAACCGTGATAGTTGGACAGTTGAAATTTTCACAGATGATGTATTTCTGTTGCTACTATAACAACAAATACTAAAAAATACAATAAAATAAATAATATTTAAGGGGGCTCCCATACAACAAACATAATTTTTTTGCCGTTTTTGTAGATAATGGTACGGAACCCTTCGTGTGCGAGTCCGACTCGCACATGGCCGGTTTTATTAAAAACCCTTTGGCTTGTTTGGTGCTTCGGGTAAAACCCTCGCCGGTTAAAAACCTTTTCAAAACCAAACCTTGTCGCTGTTTCGAGTCTGATTTATCTTATATCGATTAACGAAAGTTGAACTAAATAAATATAACTAGTAGGTATTCTAATATTTTTTTTCAATGCTAAGATAATATTTATCATCTTATAATTTAATTTATTTGTATGTTATAATCATGATTTGCAAGATAAAGAACGGCGTAATTCTTGTTTGTGAGTGGCACGTGCATTGCGCAATATTTGTTTGAGGATATATAATATATATCCTCAAACAAACAAGAATTACGCCGTTCTTTATCTTGCAAACCATGATTATAACATACAAATAAATTATACTTTTGAAGATAACGTCTATAAGATGGGCAATATAAGCAACTACTTTAATGGATGAAAAGTCATGAAACTAGATCAAATTCCGTTTCATCATGATAATCAGTTTTTGTCCTGAAAGCCTTATGGCGATTTGCGAGCGATTTCAAATAGCAGCGAGCACGTCGCGACGACCGTGACGACCGACGACGAGATTTTAGCACACTGGCGTCGACGGCATTAATCGCTCGCAAATCACCAGTGTGATATGGCTCTAAGAACAGAACACCAGCATAAGTCCAGCTGTGGAGCAACCTCAGCATCATCATCCCCATCACACGGACATCTGTCTGGGCATTAACCTCCTACACGATATAGATACAGTTAAGATGAGTTGGTGTGTTTAAGAGGAGTTTACTGTACGATTCAGATCCACTTAACAAACTTATTATCTGACTTATCGAACTTAACATCTGGGACGGACTAACCTTACCAGATGAAAACTTAAAAGATATCCCATACATACCAATATACGGAATGGAGGCTATGAAACCCCGTGCTGAGTCGCTCATGTCAAGATCACAGACAGCAGCAGGCAGTACGAACGAATATCCAACAGGCTCCACGATGGCGGCGATCAGGAACAGAGCCAGAACTAGGCAGTAGAGAATGTTGTATCGACCGATCCCTGCAAGGAAATGCAAATGTCATCGTCAATGCATACACTTCCACAGGAAATATGCCTCCCCCATACGAAGACAAGGGTAAAAAAGGACCCTATTAGGTACTAAGACTCCGCTGTCCGTCCGAAGGGTCCGAATATCACGTTTGTTGTATGGGAGCCCCATACAACAAACGTGATATTTTTTGCTCGTTTTTGCTCGATATTGATAACGGCAACAGGTAGACGCTTGAAATATTCACAAAATATTTAGTTATGTACCTCCACTTCAACCACTTCAAAAATAATTAATTAAATTAAAATAAAACAAATATTTAAGGGGGCCTCCCATACAACAGATATGATTTTAATGCTGTTTTTATATACATATGTATGAACGGAACCCTTCGTGCGCAAGACCGCATCGCACTTGCCCGGTTTTATTGTTGTTACCCATCGATCGAGTTAGGCTACTAACTTTGTCAACAAGAAAACATGGTTCTAGGTCAACGGAAAGTGTCCTATAGGTTTTGGTCCATGGCGAGATTAAAAAATTAACGGCCCGATAATGACCCCTGTGGTATTCCACATTCCATATTTTTATAGCCCACTTTCAAAATTATTTATAGTCACAATTTGACGCCTATTTTCCGAGGTTTTTTGTTATAGTGCTTACCCGCACTTTGGGTATCTCTAAGACTACTACACCCGTACTGAGGGTGGGGTGCGGGTTCGAGTCCCGCCGAAACCGAAAATTTCAGGGAACTTATTTCATTTCCTATTCCAGATATGATTTAAGCATTTTAAATGTAATTCCTCCTTTATTTAATTTTCTATCTAGGTACTTATTAGCTTTTTTTGTGCAAAACACTTTTGTTTTACGTTTGTGTGTTATCTACTCTTTTGATCTAAGTGATTAAATCTATTGTGACAGATAAGGTGTGTGTGACTTTGAGTTCTTTGTCGATGTAGAGGTTGTTTTTGTAGCACAAAGAGATTTGAGTCATTCAGTGAGAAAACAAGCAAGGTGATAGATGGCAGTGACCCTGCTGCCCATTCCGTAAAAGTAAAGTAAAGTAAAAGTCATTTATTTGAAAAAACACGTGTAAAAAGGTGACAAATAATTATTTTCGCATAATAGGTTATCTACTTTCATACAAATAGCCCTTCTAAATTGAAATCGAAGGACCAACACCATTGACAAATGTAGGTAGGTATCGTCGGCGATACCTACCTTTGTCTTGGCGATAATCTGATTTATGCCATATTCGTCCCTAATGTTCGGCCCACTTCATTAAAAAGTCTTTTTTCGTCCCGCACGATAATATTTGTCCAGATTCGTCCCTCATACAAAAATTATTGTAAGTACAGTGAACGTCAAAAGTATAATTTATCACCACAACCAAATCTGTGGTTTATCTACCACACTAAGCATACCACCACCCAATGATGGTCATTACTAGTATCATTATTAACTTTACGTAATTATCAAATTCAAAGCTCTCAGTAACTACCTATAGTAGTACTGTAGTCTATATTTATAAAAGAGAAGAGAAAACTGGGTGACTCTTCAAGAAATCTCTGAAACTACAAGAGCTACGAAGCTGAAATTTTGCATGGAGTTTCCTTTTCGGACGTAAGCACCCCGCTAAGAACGGATTTTGGAAATTCACATTGAGGGATTTATAGGTTTTCTCATAACATGCGGCAGTGAAATATAGGCAGTATTTAGGTTAGTTTTAGATGTAATTTAGTTACATATTTTTTTAATCCGGGACTGACATAGTCATACCAATGACTCAAAGTCCCATTAAAAATGAAGAACAATAATAAAAAATCTAAAATCGTACAGGTTTAAAAAATTTGGCGTTGACAGTTTACATGGAAACCATTTCTTATTTCTTGGGTATTATTAAAGTCCACCCGAATGAAGTCGCGGGCGGGTCAGCTAGTAGGGTATATGCATATTTTTTTAAACGATCATTTAGGTATGTTATTTCATAACAGAAAAAAAATATAACCTACAAAATTGCAATAAGTTTCGGGTGATAAACACGCCCTTTTTCTGTGACGTCACCGTTCAGTCTAATTACTCAAAGTGCTTCTGTTCCTTCAATCCAAATTAAATTAGAAACGAATAAATGATAAAAACCACCAAGATTGTTGTTCGTGTTGTTAATAAAAAAAACTTTCTTTCAATAAAGATACCCCGCTAAAAGCTCCATGACAATATGGTGAACGGTGACGTCACGTATAGAAATTTTGCGATCGAGTCAATATGTACTTTTCAATTATTAAAATACACAATAATAATATATAATAATAATGCTGGACAATTCACACAGCATTATCTAGCCCCAAGCTAAGCAGAGCTTGTGTTATGGACACTAGATAACTGATATACATAATATAATACAATACACAGATAGATATTTTTTATTATACATAGAAAACGACCAATAAAAACATTAAAAATACAAAATAAACACGCAGATTTATTTCTTTATCAATAGAGAATACAAATAAAAATCATCAGTTTTTTTTAAGTCACATGCATTATATCCTATTCTGCCACTTTAAGGATGACTGACTCTAGACCGTGTCGGGTCCGACCCGAGTGTGGGCCGACTTCTAGTTTGTTTTCCGTTGCTCGGCCGTCACTCGGTTGGCGCTTGATATAGCGGAGTGTGTTCATACAAAATATATGTAATAATTAGTTGACCGTGCTACGGCCGACACTCGGCTCGGATCCGGCACGGTCTAGCGTGAGTCATCCTTTAATCCGCCAACTCTATGAGCGCCACTCCTTGGAATGCTCATGTAAAGGCGGTCCCTTCATCGTTTGTAATAATGTGACATGGCCCTTGTTTCAATCAGATGTGTGCATTTATGATAGGAACCAAATCAAGTTTACCAATGTACATTTTGATCGTAAACCCAGAAGTAACACAAGTAAAAGAAGAATATCGAGTTTCCAAAGTAAACGGAGAACATGCGTTCTAAATATAGATCTCCTTAAATAAAACTGACAATAATGTCCACCGGATTCCTGATTTTATTGTTTTCGTCAAACTGGGCTCTTACATGCAAAATGATTGCGATAAATTCGCAACAAAACGAGTCCTACCCATATCTACAATACAATGAAAAACTCATTATATACCTACACCACAAAATAGCTGTGCTTTACACCAGCTTGTACTTAGACCAGCTACTTTTTATACCACTATCTAATTAGACTTTTTAGACCACTTGCTTGTTAGACCAGCTGCTTTTTAGACGAAATGAGACTAACCCTATTTATTTACCATGATTTTATTTTTGAGTTTTCCAATATTGCGGTTCAGTAAATATCCCATTATGAATGACCATGATAGTTCCAAAAGTTTTATAACGAACCTGTTAACGTTTCAATAAAAACAACGCGTACGAAGCCGCCGCGGCAGAAACTCGTTAAAAATTATAAATGCATAATAGAATAGAATGCACATTAAATTGTCACAATAATTCGAAAAAAAGAGCGAATAAACACTGATAAGAAAATATTTCAGTAAGTTGTGAAACATTTCCTGAACGAGTAAGTACCCACATAACAAATATAATGAACTAGCAGCGCCTCGCGGTTTCACCCGCGTAGTTCCCGTTCCCGTGGGAATTCCGGGATAAAAAGTAGCCTATGTCCTATTCCAGACTATAATCTATCTCTGTGCCAAATTTCATTCAGATCCGTTCAGCCGTTCTGGCGTGATAAAGGAACAAATATCCATCCATCCATCTAAACTTTCACGTTTATAATATTAGTGAGATAGTGAGATTAGTGAGATTAGTGTGAAGGTTAAGGTTTGTCTAAATGCAAGGTTTTCAGATGAAATCAATCATTCTGGACAATTCACACAGCATTATCTAGTCCCAAGCTAAGCAGAGCTTGTGTTATGGATACTAGATAACTGATATACATAATACAATACAATACAAGGATAGATATTTTTATAATTCGTATACATATAAAACTGCCAGAACACCCGGAACATAATATCTGCAGGTCGTACAAACATTAGCCCCAAGGTGGGTATCGAACCCGCAACCTCCTGCGTCGCAGGCAGACCTTCACCCATCGCTCCACAAAGGTCGTCAATTCTTCAAAGATTCACGAAGTCAACTTGAAAAACGGTAAATTAAAAATGCATTGCCATGATTATCGCATTTAAATGCAAGCCCGCCTTGTCAACTGACGCGATAATGTGACCCAAATTAAAATGCATAGGTACAGAGAGCTGCAACGATAGGTAATGTATTTCTGTTGCCGCTATAACAACAAAAACAGAATAAAATAAATATTTAAGGGGGCTCCCATACAACAAACGTGATTTTTTTGCCGTTTTTATAGATAATGGTAAGGAACCCTTCGTGCACGAGTTTGACTCGCACTTGGCTGGTTTTAATGTCATTTGCGTCTCAAAGTTCGTTAGAATTTCGTTTTACAATTTATCACTATTAGTAATAAACTGCATCACTCAAGAAAATCTCTGATTAGGAATTTTTTGTATGCATGTATAATTTTATGTATGTTCGTCGATGTCTTGTATGAAAATTCTTTCACTACTGTATGGAGGGAGAATGATTATTGATTATTTATTATTGATTTCGAGGTGGTCCCATAAAACATTTATTTCCGAGGACTTAATAGCATTGCCATACAGCGGAGCAATGCAGCCAGCGTCTTGGGGATGCTTCCGCCTGGTATTGATATGGATCAGTTGAGCTACTTGTAGATTGTTTGCAACAGCCTGCAGTTAGCTCAATTGTTTCTATTGTAAATACTAGTTCTAATTTTTTCTATTATTTGATTGTAATTTTCTTTGTTAATAAAGTAAATTATGAAAAAAACTACTTTAGGCATGATAGTGAAGTAAGGAAACATCGGACTTGACATGTTTCACTCACGGCCGCGATGCTGACCCAGGACGATCAATTGGACCAATTTATTGAGATGGACTTGGATACCTACATAAAATATTTGTACAGATGATACAGAAGTTGAAATCTATCTCGGTGCGAAGCGTATTTTGATCGTAATTTGTTTCTGATAACAATATAATGATATTATCATTATAATCATCTATCAATACCTATATCATTATAATCTACATGCATGATGATGCACTATGTTTATTAATTTTACGGATTCGTATTATAGCTATAAATAAATTAAAAGTCATGAATTCGAAGCGCATTTGTTTACCTTAGCCTTCGGTAATTTGGTCATACATGACATTTCGAAAATGATAGATTGGAAATGAAATTTGACGTGTTTATGGGCTTCATTTATGTAAGCTTAGCTAAAGAAATAAATGTTATTATATCCGATTGTAAATCATATCATTTTATCAAGATATAACAGCCATTTATCATTGTAATGCATAACTTATATATGTACATGTATATTGTTTTACAACCGAAGAAAACAGAAGAGGTGGAGGTTATATGTTCGCCTGTATGTATTTTTTATGTGTTTTCGTCAATTTCCCCTTCGATTAAAAACCGATTTGGATTTTTTTTTGCTATTGTATGGAGGGAGAGTAATCCGCAGGTGATCCCATAAAATTTTGATCTCTTATATATATATATGTATAAAAATCAATTGCTGTTTGATTGTTGCGCTAAAACTTGTACAGGGGTGTTTTAAAAGGGAAAAAATATGGAATTATGGTCATTGTAAATAGATTGAGTAGCTGACCTAACGAAGTAGCGGGTAACAGCTAGTATCCAATATAATCCATGATTAATTTGTCCCAAAAACTTAAAAAACAGTGTAAATACTAGGAACTTGAAGTCTATTTTTAGTTTCTTCAAAACAATCAAATTAGGTAGGTATAACAAATCTCTTTCATACACCTACCTACTCGAAATTCACGCAAGTTCACGCACAATAAATGGGTCACTTACCCGCAACTGCAAGGGCCTGATCTAAATCCACTCCAAACTTATCTTCATCCACGGCTACAGTTGCCACTTTGCCTTCCATGTTCACTTCTTAGAGCACATTTACAAAACAATTACCAAGGGCTTCGCCTCAAAATATCGAACTTAAAACGGTTGCAGAGCTTGATACAGTATGTGTTAACGCATCGGAGGCGGCAGGTACATTGCGGGAGCAGAATTATAACTGACTATCAGTAGGTATGTAAGATATCTTTAACTAATTGGGTGGTATACGACGTCGACTTCATAAAAATATTATCTTGCAGATTGTTTTTTAACTCTGACGGCATGTTTTCCGTTGCCAACGTTACTCTCATAACTGCTGTGATATTTCACCTTGAAGAGCTGCAAGAAAGGAACAATGGTTTCTTTATTGATTATCCAGTTTAATTGGAATTGGTTCGAATAAACGATCGGTCAATTGATATTATTATTTAGGCGGCACGCTATAAGGATTGGATTAACGCTACCTTTTTCCTAGAAGACACTTTGTGTATAAATCTAGGACAGGAGATGATTGATCGGGCCACGCTTTGAGGTCATTGCAGTTTACTTACACCGGGCTAGGTACTAGGTACCAATGAATATAATATTTCATCTTCAGCTCCTTCCACAGCTGTTTTTTGCCCACTGCTGTGTCTAGGCCTCTCGATGTTTGTTAGGTACATTCATCACTGTTGTGCTCCACATCCGATCACGGCTTGCGACGCTTACTCTACCATGCAATTTTATACTTATATCTTTATTTATAATATAACTAAACTTATCCAACTAGGTACCTTATACCTTCCTCCAGACCTACCTACTCCTTACTTACTAGTGAGAATTGCTTACAGAATGATCTGATTTCAAAATATGATCCACAACATGGAACTTCCTCATAAAATGCTCTACTTACGAGTACCTACGTAAATTTATGATCATTGTACATGAACGCTTCTCTTTTGTTTGCTTAACGTTTTATAATATCTCTCTATATCTGATAATAATAATTTCTTAACTACTTTGTCTTTCTATTAACTTTTTCGAAACCTTATCAATGTAATCTTCCAACGTGTGCATAAATAATTTACCGCCGCATAAAATACTTATCTAGCATGATTGTAAACAAATTTTGAAGGCGACAGCGAAACGATTCAATGTCATTGAACGAGCCCATTCATAAAGCAGCAAGTAGGGTGACGTCACATCTACGGTCTTTTAAACAAAGTCAAACCGATTGTGCTGATTTTTTAAAGGAAATATTGTATTACTAACTTGGGCCTCTATTCTACTGAACTAGTCGCTTCACTTGGTATCGTCATAGAATGACACATTTTAATATTCTTAGATGAAAGAAACTACAGATGGAGAGACGCACGTTAAAAGCGTCACGGGTGAAACCATTATTTCAAAGATATTATATTTATCGCGCACCTTTTCTTTTGTTTTCCCCAACGTTTTCCTGATTCGGAAGGCGAATAGCACGGAACAACTATCTAGAGTTTCCTTCATCTAAGGATACTATGAAAGGATTCTGAAACGAAACCATTGTTATAGTAAAGCGGTTGGATAGCAGGATTGGGCTCCTGAATTCATAAAAATTATTTACGCCAATCTAAAACAACTTAAATGCTTTCGACGTCGTATTCATTTTATGCAAATGTCCTTTTTGTTAGTAAAGAAAAATCATTTTTATAAATTTATCTTTACTGGTTATTATTATTGACGGCGATTGGTTATTGTCGGAGTATAAACTTTAGACATATAACTAAGTCATGTGAATGTTGTCTTTTCATGTTACATTCAACCCATTACTTTGTCAGCCTGTTAATTTACAATGAAAAGGCTGCTCCATACTTTTATCTTAAATAATCTTAAATCACTCGTAACAACTTCTGAGGCCGAGCAGTGAATACGTTAAAAGAAACGTATTTGCGACTATACTTATTGACGTTGATCCCCTCGGGGTCCGAGAATCACCCTCTTTCGGTTTAATAAACATATTTTGTAGCACCCTATATAAAATAAATCATATCTTTATAGCTGCTTAACTGAGTTTTTGGAGATAGCTGTTTTATATTATGTTTTCTTTAGGTTTGGATGGATTTTAGACCAGTTGGGTTAGAATTTCAAATTGCATTAATTACCATTCTGATAATTATTGCATCAGTCTTTAGGGGGGCCAGTGGGAGTCTAAATTCAAAATGGCGACCAACCTCGTCCCCGACTTTAGCCGCCATCTTTGTTCTAACAAAACGTAAACGTTTTTAGTTAATAATTTAGACAAATTCCAATTTAAAAAAAATATGTGATACACTTTTTATAGGTTCTTTGAAAAATCCTAAAACTCGTTTCCCGTAATTATATTTGTTTAATTTAATTTTAAATTTTAAGTAAATCATGTCATGCGTTACAAACTTACCTACCGAAAGAATGCCACACTGAATCTGAAACCCCACTTTAGGCCATTTTAAGAGTAATTTTGAAAATTCCTTAAATGTATGTTTCATTATTGGGGGTCTTATACAGGGTTAAGTTCGCCTATGTACATAACCTACATATTTGATAAGTTCATGATAATGTTGTATTGAGTACAATAAAAAATTACAGAATTTGATTACAAGGGCTTAGCCATAATCTTGGCTTGGATTCGAACTAAACATTGTAAAGTAAAATACATAGAAGAAAACTGCTGCCCTTCTTCAGGTAGGTTCCAGTAGTCGCCTCTTACGAGGGGTGGATTCTTACGCCGTGACCGCCAGGTAAGTAGGTAGTACCTACATAACTACTAACTTACCAACAACCTACGTTATTTGGCAGGTAAACTGTTGGAGTCATTTTATGAAGCTAGGAAGGATCAAAAAATTACATCAACATCGATGAAATTGTGGGACAAATACTTTTTTATAAACGGACAGCTGTCTGTTTATAAAGTTAGTTACCTACGCAAAATTTGCCCATATAGCGTATCCATATATACCTACTCCTTGATCGTAGGGACGCGGCACGGCGGCGCAGCAGTTTTGGGGAGTTGGTCGAAGACACGCAGTGCCGCGCCGCTCAGTTCCGCTGACGCGTAGTATGATCAGTCTCATACTTCGATAAAAGTAAAAAAGGGTCTCATAGGATTTCATACAAAGAATAACTGGCCGCGCCGTGTCGCACAGTTCCATTGTAGTGCAGTTCCGCTCAGTGCGAGGGCACCTTATGTGTAAAGAAACAACGTTAAAAAAATTAAAGAAATGGCTGATGCAATAATTGTTGGGATGGTAATTCATGTAAAGTGGAGGCCTTCTGTCGTTTAGCCGAGCCGGGCTTTATGTCTATGACTGGGCAACACTAGAACATAAAAGACTCTCCTAATTTTATAGCAAACTTTTAAATTCCTAGCTTGAATACAAACAAGATACGAATGAAATGATATAATAAAGCCAAATAATTGGTTATTTGGCTGTTTGGAAGATTGTTTGAGAAGACTGTTTGGAATTGCGATTTGCTCCCATGATCTCGTTAGATATATTGTTTACAAAAAATATAAAATTCTATAGACCCTAGAATATAGGTATTTCAAATAAAAACTTACCAATTATCGCCTAACGCATCCACATTTTTTGAATAGCGGTGGTACTATCTTCGACGGTCTGGACCTTTTCTCGAACATATTACGTCCCTTGAGTACCACTTGTTGGCTTGCCATCACCTCCATATTACTTTTCAGCTCTGAAATTGATTTCCTTAGCGGTAGGAGCTCTTCTTCATACACTGCTAGTAGAGTTTTTCGTATATCGTCGGCGATGACAAGGTTACGGTTGACAGGACTGATTTGGAATTCGGTCCCTAGGCTAGCTTTTTCCGTCGTTCCTACAGAACATCAACGAGCAAGTAGTTCATCTTCTATGCATACTAAGAGTTATTGGATCTTTATTGCATCAACATTCGTAGCGAGTTCGCAACGAATGTGCGATGTGTTGTTATTATCGAAGATCCAATAAATTCCACAAACATTGTAAGTGAACGTCAAATAATAACTGTTTATAGGGGAGACGATCTACTAAATATAACCTTTTAAACGTAACAATGGCCTAAAACGTCAGGTGAACGTGTGTGATTTCTACACAACTGGCACACGAGTTCTTTAACTGGAACGAGTTCTTTATTTTTCTTTTTAAGAATTAGCAAAAAAAAAACTCTAACACTGTGATAAAATAAAAAATGTGTAACTCGCCTGTATTCAGCCGCCCGCCCGCTCCAATGACATGTGTTTTTGGTTTGTTGCTTTTGATTTCAACAACTAAATCGTTTTCAGAATTGATTGGAATCAATATCTCGTTTCCGACTTCTAAATCGCATTTAACGACTTTTACAATGTCGTTTGGGTATCGTTGTGGTTCTGTGTTAGGATCAAAACTTTTGACAATTACCTTATCGTTGTCGTTATAACTTTGTACGCCAAGGTTAATTTTAAAAGATTTGGGAAAATCAGTTTCAGGCGATTGAGTTCCACTAATACTAAGATAAGGATATTTTGTTTCAAAACCAGCTACATCTAATTTTTCACCCTCTGCAGTTGTTTTAATATCTACTTTCTTGTCTCGGCCTATTGATGACAAGTAAGAATCCGATTCCGGATAGCTTTCTTTGCTTTTTACAACTACATCTGAATCATTTTCCAAAAAATTACCTGTTGAGCTATTTAAGTAATCTGACTCTGTAGGTGAAACCTCCTTGTCCTCATAATTTTTCTCTGTATCAACAACATCAGTGAATTTAATATGTTTTTCATCAGGTTTAATAGGGTCTCTCTCTTGATCTATTGGCGTTCCGTCACCAGATTTTTGTTGCACATTAGAAGTTCGCTCGAAGTTTTCGTCGTAGTTTTGTTTACCCTCATCACTATCTTTTTCGTGAACGGGTACTTCTATCATATCCTCGCCTACAGTTGTCTTTGCGCCATATTGTTGTACATTTATCTTTTCAAGGGGATCTCCTGATAAATCGTTGACAGGTTTGGATGTTATGTCAATATAACCTCCGTCGGATTGCGTTATTTCTAAAATATTTGTCTCCTGCCTGGGATACGAAGCATTTTCAATGCTATTCGAATCATATTGTCCAATATTTTCGTTATTTTCTATTTTAGAATAACTTATATTTTCATCTTCCAATGTTAAATCATTTAGAGCATTTTTATCGTTGACATTATTTTCAGGGAGGTGTATGTTAGAAATTTCGTCAGTAGTTTCGTTAACTTTGTCTAGTATGTCAATATTTTCTTCGTGCATGTTTTTGTTTATATGCAATGGTACTGATTCTAAAGAATCTGCGTCATTTTTCCATATTTGCTGTAAGTGATTTACTTCAAGCTCCAAAGGGGTGTCTCTTGTGATTGGTGTAGGTATACCAGGATCATCATTTTCCGTTATTAAAATGTTTTTATCGGGATCCGTAAGATTATATGCAGATAATTGACGGTCAGAACCAAGGGTATCTGTACTTTTCTCAGTTTTCTCATCTGGCTTTTTGTCTTCATTTACTTTAGGTGATTTTTCTGCATCTTTACTATGAGATTTCAAACCAAGCTCATTGGTTGGTGTATCATGTATTGAAATATCGTCTTTTTTGTCACGTATTGAAATATCGTCTGTTTTGCTTTGATCATTATCAAGTAACAACAATTCTTCTCTGAAAAGTTTCTGATCTACATCTGGTTTAATGATTTTTTTATCTTCAGTGTTGTTATCGATACCAAATTCGGATTTATCCACCGGGCTAATTTTTTCAGTAAAATCTTTGTTGGTTGATATTTTAGCTCTTTGGTCCTCTGGCTCTACCATATCTGATTGAACCACGTTGGCTGTTCCAGTTACAAATTGACTATCAGCCTCTTTTGGAGTTTTCACTAGCGCAGATGTGTCTGTGAAATCAAGATTATTTTCGAATTCTTCTGTTTTCGTCGTTTCTGTGTTATTTTGTTGTAAAGTATCAAATTGATGTGGAGCTTCAATGCTATCATCATTAATTTGTCGTTCAGTACTTTTTTCTGTTTCTACATCTTCGAGAAATTGTTTTTTTTTAATGAGAACAATTTTTGCTTGTTTATTGTCATTGGTATTTTGTTGCGCATCCAAAGGTAATAATGCTTCAATATTACTCTCAACAACATTTTTTTCAGCAAATAATTTCATTCTTTCAAAGCCAGGATCTAAACTACTGCCTGAAGAAGTAACCAACACTTCTGTATCTTTAGTCTCTTCTTCGGCTTTAATGGACGAAGTTAATGGTGGTTCAATTGCTCCGTGTTTTTGCAATGGAATAATCACAGGAATAATCGTTCGATTTTCGATAGCTGTTATTGGAGCACTATCTGAATCAGTTTTACGGGAGATATTTGTACGTGGATCTGTAGATGGCTCTCTAATAACTGTATCTGAATCTTTTGGTCGTGGTTGTTTTTCCGTACCATCAATTCCCAAACCTTGAGGTCGTTCATAATCCTCTATAGGTTTTCCGTCCCTACCTGTATTCCTTTCTGGATTATTTTCTTCTTCAGTTCTTATTTTTTTCGGGCCACCTGGAACGATACCTGGAACGAAAAAGGGGCCCGAATGCTCGTTAAATGAGTTTTTGGACGGATCAATGTAGATATCACTAAGACGAAGTTTGTTTTCTTGTATTCGAAGTTCACTAGAATTTACCGTATGAGGGTAAGTCATGACAGAGTTGGAATATGTTGCAGACGTCCGTAAAGAGCCTGATTGGTACAAGTCTATAACAGATTCAGTTTTAGCGTCTTTTTCCCTTTTCATCCCGTCATTTTTATCCAAAGCCTCATCGGTGTTTTTTTTTCTTTTCCAACTTAATATTTTGTTGCTAAAAATGGAACTCGATCTTGATTTATTTTCAGCAGACTGCATGGGAGCGTTCATCATAACTTTGTCATCAAACGCATGTTCTTCTTCATTAGCAGGGGTGTATGGTTCTCTATCCTCGCCAAACGGTGGATCTAAGCAGCCACCTGCAAAATAATATAAGTCAAGTAACAATAGATCTCATGTTTGTTTTCAACCATTTCCATTCTGACCTGGTTTACACTTTCCGAAAAAATCTCTAGACCTCTCATCTCTGTTCTTTTTAAGGGTTGTTCTTTTAAGAGCTCCATCTGATTGAGTGATGCTTTCTTCATTAATTTCTCCTTCGTGATCATCTTCATCGGTTTTACTGCCAAAGCAAGCTGTAAACGTTAGTAGTTAAAACATTATTTTCAACGACAGACGATATAAACGATATAATATAAAAATGAACTTACCTGGTTTCAAAACACTCTTAGCTGGTTTTAAAATGCACTTACCTGGTTTGAAAATACCTAAAATATTTTTTCGTTGTTTCTTTTTGGGTTTTCCAAAGTCAGCTTCCATAATCATATTAAATGACATAATGGTTTGATCGCTGCTGACCAGTCGGATTGTTTCAGGGGAGCTGTGGGGGTGACTCGTGCTGGGAGGTAGTGTGATGACGCCATGATGAAGCCCAGCGTCCTCTTTCTTCCTAACCCTTATTTTCACATTCAATGGTGCTGATTTTGATGTGGTGGTCACTTGAATAATATTATCTTGAGGGACTGCTTGCACTTCAAACGAAAGACTTCGAACAAGTTTATCCAAAGCAGTGACATTATCCATAACCCTGAAATTCTACAAACTCTACCATGTAATTCTATCTGAAACTAAGCTTTCTCTACAAACATCGACCAACATGTCTACAAAACAAGTTTTGAACCTAAATACAAAAAAAAATCAAAAATCTTTAAAGAAATATAACAAAAAATTTAATATAGAAAATTAACAAATTTTAATACATGGTAAATTTCATCCGTCAAACACAATAGAATAAACAACACGGTTTGAGTCGGTCTGGTCTTTAGATATGCTTTTTTTCTCTTCTGCTTTGTCCTTAGGATTGGAAACCGTTGTATATACCATTAAGTTCCCATGTTTCGTTTTATTAAGTTTAAGCAAGTTTAGAGTAGAACACTTATGAATAATTTCATTCAGTAATAATTTTAACGGCATTATTTCTGTTTCCATTTTTTTAATAAAGTTCGCTACTCGTTCTTCCGGTAACTCTCTTTTGCGAGCTGTGCAATGGTTTTTACTGTATCGATCGTCACATTCATACATAGTTCTCAGATTAAACTGTTTTTTATTCCGCGTTGGAAGTCTGGATGTAACGGTGGCAAAATCTTTTGGCACATATTCAAATATATGATTAACTACATAAGTTAATGGTCTAAATGGATTTTCAGGGTACCGAAGATTATCGGTGTCGATTGAGCAAATTGGTGTCAGGCTGAGTTTTTTAGGTTCGTCGCCTCTAGCAGCAATATCAGTTATTGTTTCTACAGAGTGAGTTTTCTTGTCAACGTCTTCAGTGCTCGTTATCTTATCTATGAAAGAATTAACGATTTCAGCTTCCAAAATAGAAGTATTATCTTCAATTGCTAGAATTTAAATAAACAAAATAAAAATAAACAGTTTATAATGTAGGGAACGTATATAACTCCTCATTCACACCCACCGAAAAAAACCCAACAAAGTTCGATGTAGGTTGTAATATGTTTTGTTTTGAAATTATTAGGTTTTGCAAACAAATCGCGCTCTCTCTCTTGTAAGAAAGTGAACAAGACAATATTTGGTTTTTAACTTTTTCAGGTAGGTGCGTACGTAAATAAAATTATATAAACTTGATGGGTGCTTTACATTCATCATCATTTCACCCACTGCGGGGTAAAACTTTCTTCAGTTTTTACCTTTTTCTGTGTAAGTTACCTGCTTAATACCGACATTATTTGAATATCACGTATGTGGGTTTGACTTCGGTGTTTTTGTTTAAATATAATGAGATGAGATTAGATTACCATTATCTTTCTTGTCTCGTACATTAACTGATAGTATTTCATGTACAATTGGTTCTTCGGGAATCTTATTTCTATTATTCAGTATATTTTCTTTGTCATCTGCAATAGTTTCTGCAGGACATTCGTCTTGTATTATTTTGGTGCAGATTCCTTTTTTAACGTTGGTCAAAGATTCACTGAAGAAGGCTTTAGATGATATATTATGCAAGATAGTATCGCTTAAGATTTTTGTAACGTCGCAGCGACATGAGGCTAAAACTAAATTCACAGACGACGTTGTCGGCCTTAAATCAACGCAAGAGTAGTAGGTCTTCTCAAGTTGAGTTTCCATATTACCATCAGTTTTCAACGGTGCCTCTCGTTTTTTAATAATAATTGTATAAGTCATGGGGATGGTATACTCTACCAACCCATTATCTTGTTTCCACGATATTTTGTCTAAATTCTGAACACACGTTACTTCTGGAACTATTTCGAGGCAGCATTTTGTTTTGTCTACGATCGCATTAGTCAGTAAAGGTGTGAATTTCAAACGAAGGCTAGGAGTTTCCATTATAAGCGAAAATTTAATAAATAAATCTGAAAGAATAAGTTTATAGAAAATAAATAAAAATACAGATTAGATTTTCACTAACGCTTTGCTTTTGTACTAAACAGGTTTATTGGTAATTCACTGACTGCGTGAACGGTAGGTGCTGTCCATCATCACGAACATGTTCGTGAAGACGCCATGTCTTAATTTTTATAGTTCATTCAATAATCGTTCAATATAGGCTTTATTTTAAACTAAACAACTAAAAACGGTTCTGCATGGAATTAACCGTGGGTGTGGGACTATGAGATTGGTCTCGGAACCGTTTTTTAGGAAAACTACACCCTGAGAGGAACACACCATTTGAAGCCTTGAAAACCAGCCGTTTAGACTATCAACGTATGTTAGTCAGACTTTAAGGACAAAGTCGCTATTTATCAATAATGATGATTCTAGGAAAGTAGTGTATGGATAATTTTTGTAGAAAATCGCGTGAGCTTCAATTTTGTCACAAGTATTTTTATAATAAAAGTTACTGTTTGGCTGAAAAATTAAATAACCTTAACCGCGCACCTTGAATACGTTTTTTGCTCACGTGGGATCGTATCGGACTCTCACATTTTGTTTATTATCTCGTCTTTTACGTTCATACAAATCTTTAGCTGCGAATTTATGCAAGCCTACCCCATAGAGGAAAAACACGCTGCTGTAGGTAGTAAGTGCATGGTAATTTTGATAATTTATTATACTGAATTTTGACAAGTACGATGAATACTTAGTACGTAAAATGTATACATCGACTTTTATTTTAAAAGTTCTGAGTAAAATAAAAGTGAAAACTTGGGAGTGTACACATATCTGAGCAGCTGACTGTACAGCAAAGGGATAGTTTAATTCAACTATTTTCATGATGGCTAACAAGCGCACGTATACGAATAGGAAATTAGGACGAATTTGTCGCAATTTTTCGGCGACACCTCGTTTGTGTCTTCTATCATTCACAAGTCTTCTTCTTCTATCATATGGCCTTCCCCTTATTTTCGGGCTAAATTGACCGGACTATAAGCCAATGTAACGACTTACCTAACCCAGAAGAACTCGATGTAGCGATAATATACTGGTAGAGCCCATTTAACGCATAATTTTGATGGAAAATATACAATTAATTTAAGAGTCTACCATTGATTTAAACTTTTAAAAAATCTTAGAAATCTACCAAAAAATAAAAAAAACAGCCATCGTAGCCTTCCAAACTGGTTGTCAAACAGATTTATTTACGTCTGGTTGACGTTTTACGACATATCATGACAAATAAAATAATGTCATCTCTTTTTCGACGTAGGCTCGGGAAATCGTGAAAAATAAATATCGGTCATAGAGTTAGGATAGAGTCTGAACTCTGAGAAATGATACTGAAAAAGCGCGGCAAATTCAAAAAATATGAGCTTTGCAGCCCCAAAATAACAGAGCAAAAACTGATTTACGCGGACCGCTAGTATTAATAAACTGATTTAATTAATACTAGCAGTCCGCCCTGGCTTTGCACGGGTATATTCTATCGCCTATGTTCATCAAGGATAGTGTAGGATTCTAATAGTGAGAGACTTTCAAATCGGTCCAGTAGTTTCGGAGCCTATTCAATTCAAACAAAGAAATCTTTCCTCTTTATTATATATAGTTATAGATGACATTTATCATGATCATCATCATCACACGCACTCCCAGCGCCTGTACAGACTCTTCACTTTCTCTTCTGAATTAAATAACTGCATTGACTTTAAAAAAAGAAACCAGAATGAAGTGTAAAGAGTCGGTCGAGCGAATGATGAGATCGAAGACAAATGGAAACTTTATATGACAATATTCTATTACGCATGACAACTTGAATCCCATAAAACAAATCATTGATGATTTGGTTTTGTCGTGATTATAATTGATAAATTTACGAGTATTAAAATGACTAGAAATGAATTAATAAACGCAATGATAAACAACTCCTACTGAGCTGGAGAAAATGCAGATTTCGAGGTAAAAAAGGTTTGTAGATATTTTGTTGGTTAGTATGGCACTATTAACTTGATCCTTTGTTTGATTAAGAAATTTAAATTCTCGCTTCGCAAAAAACTAAAATCTATTCTGCACCTGTCAGTATAATTTTTTACATTCCGGTGAGAAGGAAGGACTTTGGCCTTTTGTAGAGTAAAAAAAGAATCACACACAATCATACAATATTTACTAGCTGACTTGGTGGATGCTATCCAGTAAAACCTACTCCGATTAAAAAATCTGGATATTTTTTGTATACAAAGGGGTTACAAAATCCAAGGAATATTGGTGGAAAACATAAACGACATTGGTAACATCGAAGCGCAGAAGTTCTAAACAATTTTTGGTTTTGAAAGCTTTCATCATCATTCATTATTTAATTGATCTCTCTTTCGTTTAATTATAATTTAAATAATTTTTGCTGCACATGTGAGATTAAGCGTTATTGATTTTTTTTTAAGTTTGTGTTTTAGTTTTTAATGATAAAATTGCTGTTACTTTGTTGTTTTCTGTTATTGTTATCAGTTTTTATTAGGTTTTCATTCATAAATATCTTTGTTGACTCTTTAAATCAAATGAAAAAAGTCATCAGTTCGACCGTAGGTATTACATTATATTCTCTTGGAGTTCGACAGTTATTCATAATGAACATAATGCTTATACATTGATTTTAAGTATATGGATGTGCCTTATCTAATTGTTATGTAATTGTTGTTGGTTATACATGAAAATTCCATAGAGTTTTCATGTATAACCAACAACAATTTAACTTCATAACATGGCGGCTTCACCAGTGATATGTCACCGCTTAAATCGACTTGCGTGAATCATCAAACAAGGAAAAATATCGATAGATAAATTACTTAGATAATTCATTATTTTATATATAGAATATTTTCGAATAATTGATTGATTGATTGATAATTACGACTGCATAGAATTTGTTTTATTTTAAGATCTTATTATTACAATTTACAAAGCTTAAAAAGCTTACTTGATTCTATTTATTTTGATTGAAAAGATTCCTAGAATGAAGCCTCTAGCTTGTTAGTTATTATTTTTCCGAGATTAGAAGGGGTTAATTTTTTCTATGTTTGGAACGAAGCGGTTTTATTATACCATAGATAGCAGGAACCTATGTATTGTACCTACTTTCTACTTCCTTTTCCAAGTAAGAGCATAATCTCGCGTAACATAGCTGACCTCAAAAACCGGAGGGTTTTCTTAGAAAGGTACAATTGTTTTGTGTATATTGTACAGAAAATAGGGTGCTAACCTCATAACCCTCCCCTGTTGGTAGTCGGGTAAAAAATAAGGGATTCGTGTTGAAGATAAATCAAACAATGCAATTTGACATTCATCTTTTAATACTCAAACCTTTTAATTTACAATTTCCTTTTTAATATTTATATTACGATATGCGAACCAGTATTTATTGCTCATAACTTGTTCTTATATTAAAGTCCTAATTACATGTTACTATACACTAATTTATAAAAATAACTATTTTTTTGATTTGATTTTTTTACGAGAATGTTTATTATGTGAAATTATTTCCAAAAGTCTCCCTAACAAACATATTCGGAGCTTCTTAGTATGAGCTTTGCAAAATGACTCGGCAACCGGTTCGCAAGTTTGATATAAAAAATACTTAAGGAATGCTCAAGTTTTGTTCTTATAACAAGCCTTATTTGTACTGTATAAAATATCTAGCAGCATAATTAAATTTATCTTAGACCTATAGACTAGATTTGAGATCGTTCGAAAGCCGAGTTTATTAAATATAACATTTTGTTTAAGAATCTTTATCGACCAATCCAATTAAGGGTTGGGTTAGGAAGGAATATTAATTATACAGATTTCCTTCTTTGTCTTAAATCAGTCATTGCTCCAGCCAAAGACAGCGTACACTGAACTATTATAGTTAATGCAAAACATTTTTTCAAAAACCAAACATTCTCGAACAGCGACGTTATGGATTGAAAAGCTTACAAAATGCTCTACATCACTTAAAAAAATTCATTTCCTCCACATTCCAATAATACACAAATCGATTCCAATGATAAGAAAAAGTTAAAAATATGTAAAGTAAACTATTCAGATTGCAAAAAAGTCCCCACCTATATCTGACCATTTTAATGCCAACGTATGTACATTCCTATACCTACTCGAATTTGTAACTTTCATCGTGCTCTGATTTGTCACAGACAAACACATTATGTGGAAAATCTACATTCAATAGGTATTAACAAACTGCACGTAGGTAAGCATATTTCTATTAAAAACCCTGCATAGATAGGTACGTTTACATTTTAGATTGCGGGTTTACCACAAAGGTCAAGCGTGCGGTGGACCGCACGCTGGGAAGCGGCGCTGATAGGAAGTAGTTACCGCAGCCTAAGGGTCAACTCACACCGACGACCGAGTTTCAAAATATAACTTTATTAACTAGCTGACCCTAAGGAAGCCTGTAACATTCAGAGACGTTCATTCAGAGACGTCGTCGGCACGCTACCGTGAATGTTAGAATGCCCTAATTAGGCTAAGGTTTTTTGTAAACGGCACTGTTCATTAAGTTACTAACAAAAGTCAGGTTTTTTTACTATTTCACCCATCGAATATAGATCTTCCACAACTTACAACTAACAATTTTGAACTTCTTTTCAATGATCAATGTGCTGTCAGAGAGAGGCACGTAGATTGAAGAACGTATAAGACAAAAACATATGACAGTGGTTTTTCGCTCTGTTTAAAACGACCGAAAAGCCCTCTAAATTTAAATTCCAATACAATACCAAAGTTTAAATGTGATAAAGCTTTTTGATTTGATACCATTCTTGAATTAACGTACTCAATCGATATCAACACATTGAACATTGAAAACAAGTACAAATTACAAATCATTCCTTCTCATTCCTAACTAGTCACACCAACATAATTACTGATCTATTAAAAGGAAGATTTAAGATTTTGTAGTAAAAAAATATAATTTAGATAATGTCCAAGCTTTGCTTTTTGAATAGTTCCAAAAAGTTTACGTTTCTAAATAAAATGTATGATCTAATTCGGAATTTTATTCCATGAAATACTTACACAAACGGGAAAATGTTGCCTTTGGCTTCTTATTTGCAATAATTTTAATATTTAGTTACTTAAGTACAGTTTATGGTAAAAGCTTTTAATAAATAGCCCACAATAAACTAGTGATACATTTTGCACATTTATTTTTGTGTTTATTTCGCCCAGATTTTCAAAGCTAAGAAAAATCGAAATTGGACATAATTATTGTGCAAAATCTGCTTTTATTTTATTTTTTCATCAAATAAACACATACCTACAACAAAGTATTTATTACCAAAAAATATTACAATCAAATAATAGAATTAAATTAAAACTAGTATTTACAATTGAAACAATTGAGCTAACTGCAGACTGTTACAAACAATCTACAGGTAGCTCAACTGATCCATATCAATACCAGTCGGAAGCGTGCCCAAGTATTGTTTACAAAAGGTAAAATAAAATTACCAGGCGTTTGATATTTTTTTAAATAAATAATTACTTTTTTGAAGTTGACTCATGACTAGGTGCACTCATCCATAAAATTTCATAAATATTAATAAACACTGGAGCACATGAATAATGCCTCATTTCTGATATGAATCTGAACTTGAATTGGTTTGGGCAAAATTCGCCACGTTGTTAGACCGCCTAGCAATTTTTTTTTTAAATGTCTAAGTTACAGACTCATAATGGATAATTTGGAGTAGCCAAAATATCTCTTACCGAAAATATCTCTTACCGGTGCACCGGTAAGAGATATTTTGGCTACTCCAGCTTCAGATAGGTTTTATGCATAAAGCCCCAAATACTTTCTTACTCTAAAATGAAGTAAAGCGAGAAATATTGGATTCTTAGAAACTTGTATTAGGTTCCTACTTATTTGTTACAGCAAGATAATATTTACATTCTAATTTCCTAAGATATTTAAGACTCTAATATACCTACAGATATATTCCAAGTAGAAATCGGATACCTACATACAGCTTCTATATAACATAGTTTGCTTTAGCTACAAAACCCTGGACAAAGATCAGGATAGCACAAAAGTGAAATGTACAATACATAATAAGCACTAAACTAAAACTTGTGAGTGTGTGAATGCGCAAGCCCTCGCACTGGGTAATTTCTAAGAAATCAAGTAATATCCCTAAATTTTGGGATATTATTGGAGTTTAGAAATATAAAATAAAAATTGTAGCTTTTTGGTATCCGATCTTTGAAATGTTAGCTTTATTTAACCTTCCTTCGTAAATTCACTTTGTATCAACATGCTCTCACGGTGTAAATTATAACAGTATGTTTGGGCCCATCAGTGGGAATTCATTCAAATTTTTATCCTAGAATACACATTTAAAGAAAGATTTTCTTGCTTTAATTCTTTTGTTACTATTATCATGGCTATTTTATTTTTGATGATCCAAATGCTCTACCATTTGTTCATGAAAATACTTTCCCGAAGCGAAACCTTCGATGTTTATAGATTAGGGTATATGACAATACGCAGGTCCTTTGTGGTTCTGATTACCAATAGGATGACATTAAAATCAAATAGAGGATGTTCAATACCGTGCTCTTTATCATTTTACCCACTTTAATAATCAAAACAACTATAGATAGGAATGTACTTAACGATTATCACATCGTATTAGGTTTGATAACCTTCTTATGTCTATTTGCTAGTAAATTTTTCGCACACTTTATGTTATCATAATCCTCTGATTGGTCTAAGTTCGATGTCTATTGATAATTAATTAAAATCTAAACAAATTTTCTTAATGATGGAACTGAGAGATATCATCAATTTATCAGACTTTTTACCACACATCAACGCGTTCACAACACAATTAATTTACAATTTAAATAGACTAGCAACATGGTCAAATTGCATGCGCCGCAGTTACTGTAATTCACTTTGTTTAGTGTCGCGAGGTGGTCATTATATTTCGCTTGTTTGTCGGTCTTCAGCTGCAACGCTGCGTCATTCCCATTTGCACAACCTAATGTCTTCTCAACTTTACAATTTACACCTTAATTTAGAACTACATCATATTCTCGTCTTGAAAAAAGCCCGGATCCGCCTGAAACGCATTGGGCTTTACCTCGGCTCAGGTGCACAACCCCGAATTATCCACTAGCGATCTTGCCAAAACATCAGCTGTGGTGATATCGTTCACTTTACCTTCGAAATGTCCTCTGACATGGAACATGAATTCCGCTTTACTAGTGAACTCCTGTCTACACATGAGACAGAGGTGGTGTGCGTGTTGTTGTTGCCGTTCTTGCGTGTAGTGGTTATGCGTGTTATGAGTGAAGTAACCCCCTGCGGCTTCGTTGACTACGGTCGCGGTGGTGACAGTGGTGGCTATGTGGCCATTCAGGATTTGCTGGTTTTGGTTGTGATGGTGCAGGAGTTGCAGTTTCTCTTGGTTTGATAGGTGGACTTTGTCTTGTTGCTGGAAGATAGAATAAAAGAATTTAAACTTACCATAGTAAAGTGTAAATGAGCTACGGCGTAGCTGATTTCGTAGGTCTACGTTTCGTAGCAGATCTATCTGTTCGTTAGTCTAGTATCGTAGCAGAACTACGATTTGTAGGTCTGCTACGAAACTAGATGTGTCGTAGAGTAGGTCTACGGTTCGTAACAGTTATACGATTCATAAACGTCTACGTAACAAATCTACATTACCTGGAAGGTCTACGTTTTGTAGCAGATCCAGTTTCATAGGAAATCGTTTTCTATGAAACTGGATCTGCTACACTGTCAAAATAGGAGAGATTCATTTCCTATTTTGACAGTTTTCAATGAAAGCGTCGCAAAAAGCCAGCCGCAATACTCATCTATACTAACCTGTGTAACCTGATGCTGCTGGGTCTGCTGCATTTTGTCCTGCAGCAGCTTATTATCGGGTAGGTGCGACTTGGCATGCGCGCTCCACTCGTCGCGCGTCGCAAACAGTCGCCCGCAGAGCTCACAAGACCACGAGACGACCATGCCGGCCGTGGCGGCTGCGACCGCGCCCGCTGCACTCGTGTGGACTAAGTTTGAGTTCTGGAAACGTGGAGATGTTGTTCCTAATACCCTTCTAATACCTTATTGGTGAATTAAATTGATGTATGCCTCTAAAGAAATGCTAAAGAAGGATGGCAATACTTATGCTCGTGACAGATAGGTACGTTAGAAACTTTGGGGTATATTTGACATCAAATCGTTTATGTTGCTTGAGTTTTTTTTTTTTTTTTTTTTTTAGAATTAAAATTAACTAGAAATAAACATATTTATTCAATACAATAATAATTACAACTAATATTTACACTTCTATTATTTTTCTATTTATACATCTATTTTCTAAAAATCTAAGCCGTCACCAGAAGGCAAAGTGCCCAGAATGCTGGCAGCATTGCCACGTTGAATGGCAATGCTAATTCGTTGACCGAAATAAAAGCCAGCATTCCGATCACCTGTGGACTCTATTAGGAGTTTTGCTAGATCTTTGTGTATTCCATGTGCCCCAGGACCCCAAGGACCTAGGGTTTCCACCCCAAACGGCTCGAATAGGTAACCTCGGTCAAGATTAGCGTATTTCCGCCGTTTGAGGGACTCCGCTGATGTTGCTGCGGAGCCGGCCCTTACTGATGTCCCTGCAAGATGAGAAGGTGCTAGGGTATCTACACAAGTGGCATCCCAAACTAAAGGCCGACCCATTTTCCAAGGAATCAGAGTCATACCGTCAGGCCTTTTACCATCATCTCGCATTAGGCCACGTGGTTCGAGAGTAGCTGCCATACTGACGCTGGTAAAAGCCCGACGGATGATGTCATTAATTGAACTATGACGGGACACACGTCCTGCACTAGAGACACATGCCAGTGCATGGTGACCGAACTTATCAACGGTTTCACCGCACTGGCAACGGTGTGCAACTAGACAGGGAGAACCTAAACGCAAAGAGGTGGCCACCCGAAATGTGTTATTGTCTAAAAGGGTACCTAGATTTTTAGAAGGCAAAACATATAACCAAAGTCCTGATTCCCACTCGGAAACGGCAAGTAAACGAGCGCGTTCTGATGAGCTGGTAGACGTATTAATAAGGTTTTTCCGTACCAACTCACATAGCGGCTCATCCCACAGTCTCTGAGAAGAAAGAACTTTGGGCATATTAGTGCTAGGACAGGCTATTTTCCAAGACGCTAATGATTCATCGAAACCTGTTATTTGACAATTTTGTGAACATTTATCCAAAATTTTATGAATCAGATCCTTTGTACCATGAACTGAAGACAAAAAAGCTGCTGTTGCTTGAGTAGATATAATTTGTTCTTTTTTTCAAATAAAAAAATCGAAGATGGTACAAATAATTTGAATAATCTAATAAATAAATAAAATAAATATCTAATAAATTTAATCATATTCTAAAATCAGAAACAGAAACGTCTACTTCTACGAGTACGGCAAATTGAAAAAGAAAATAACCAATAAAATATTAAAACACATAGAAAAATTGCGCAAACATTTCTGTCTCTTACAACGCATTGCTCAGGAGATAAATAAATTAAATGGAAATCTAAAAAAACTCTAACTGGTATGAATAAATTTCGATAGAAAAACTTTCGAATGAAAAAGCCTTAGCACAGGTTAGCTTATACCTACGAGCACTTCTTATACCCACATGTTCGGTTATATTTTAAGGGTTCCAAGATTCGTTTCGAAACCCTTATGGCGAAACCATAAGGGTTTCGAACCATAAGGGTTTCGAATCATAAGGGTCTGTCTGTCCTATTTTTAGTCTTAGCAACAGCTACTAGATGGAAATGAAATTTTTCAGAAATATTGGAATAAGTTTTGAAAGGGGGCTACCTCACCGAGTGGGGCACAAACGAAAAGTATCAGTTTTCACATCTCAAAACAGTTTTCGAAATTTCTGTTAGTTTCATACTTTTGAATTTTGAAAAGTCGAAAAATTTTACACTACCTCCGAAGTTTGCAGAGCAATCCATCTGAAATGTAGGCAACTACTATTTCTAGGTATTTATTGAATAGCAAAGTCTCTACCGTTAGCTACATAATTGACAGACATTCGAAACCCTCGGCGCGCGAGATAACTCGCGCTTGATGGATCTTATTACTTGCCTAGTTATTTTTTTTTACTCACTATCAACCTTCGTGGATGCAAAGACCAATGACGACAATCAGCTGTTCTATTGATCCTATAAGCAACCTGTGCTACAGACATAAACCAGGAGACAAAGAAAACAACCATGCTCTATGACCCATGCGTTGGTATTTACCGTGAAATGACCGGGCACCTGGCAGACCTGAATTGGCTGCTGGTGATGCTGTACCGCAGCTATCTCTGCTTGAGAGGGCTTCGTGTCTTCCTGCTTCGCTAGTTGGGGCTTCACGTCGTCTAGTTTAAGAGCTGAGGAGAGAGTATGTTTGTACAGGGTTGTATGATCTACCTTACTAATCTGTCGCAAAAACCAAAATATTTTCTAATAATTTAAAAGGTTGTTAGCATTTTTTCTGTTACTGTGTTTATTAATATTATCCCAAATTTATTTCAGCTTGCTATTAGATGAAAGTGGAATCAATAAAACAATTGTGAGGTGAATTTTTTGTTGAGAATTTAAAACAAAAAAAAACACGCCGCACAAGACAAATTTTCGGAGACGAATAACGCGTTTTTAAAAATGACGTTGATAACAGATTTTTTTTCGTCACCAAACATAAATTTATAGTTAAGTTATCTAATTCGAAAATCAATCTATTCCTAAACTATTACCAAAAGTATTCCAAACGCATCGCCTCCTGTAATTTTCGCTACAAAACTAAAACCTTATTATACTTACGAGGTATCGAAATGGTCCGTTTACCTAGTGGTGCTATGTTCGAAGGTGTTATATGTTTCAGTTTGTTCATGTGCAGTACTAGTTTATCACGCCGGGCGAATGCCTTGTTGCAAACTTCACACACGTACGGTTTCTCCCCTGAAATAATAAAGCCAATATGACCGGATTTCTAATCGTACGAAGTTCTAGAAAAACATATCATAAAAAACACGGCTTTAAAAGTTCGTCATCGTCACTGTTGGACAAAAGCCACAAGACTCGATGATCAGAATCACACAGCTCGAAAATGCTTTAACTCGTAACATTAAGATGGATTTTATATTTACTGACGGCATCAGATAACAGACAGCTCGCGGGCCTGAAGCTTGTGGGAATCCATTTTGTCACTGTGACATGCAAGTCTTAAAGAAAGTTTAACCCCATATTTGAATATACATTTGTGATGTGCGGTTGGATTCATGAGCGCAAAGCGTACAGTCTCACCGGCAGCGGTGGCGCCCACCCAATATCTACAATTTGGTTGTATTCGTTAGCAAATTGTACTGACCGCCACCGATGGCCGCGTCCGTCTGGGTAGTACGAATCGTACGGTTTCGTACGATCTGCGCACATTAATCCAACTGTTTGCCGAAGGAAAAATCCAGCGTTCTGATAACCTATGGACGCTATCAAGAGTTACCTAGGTCTTTATTATATTTACCTGTGTGAATTCGCATGTGTATTGTAAGTTTGTCTTTGCGCGCCAATCCTTTCCCACACACGGTGCATTCGAAGGCTTTGTGGTTTCCTGAAAATAACCCTGAATGTCTTGTTTTTCCATATAGGTACTTATTATTAAAGGATACGTAATATATAGTATTTACGACAGTTTTTGGGATAAATCTCCGTAAGAAATATCAGTACAAACCATAAATTTCACCGTTAGTGGCACGTACAACATTGCTAAATAGTTTGAATTAAGTCTCACAATCACAATGAGCATAATCATTTTTTATTAATTTGTATATCATAAAAATATTAATTGTTCGACATATTTGATGTAGTTTAACTTAATTTATATTCTTATTCGTTGGAATTTGTTCGTTGAGTACCCACTACAGGATTTTAAAATCTAACCTTCATTAGTAGAGCTAGTAGGTTTTATAACCGGATGTTTCCTAATCGTAGTCGTCTGGAGAGCCTTGAGCCTGGTCCCGGGATGCATGGAGCCCCCTTCTGCATAGGGCTCCGTGAACGGGATCAGGTTAGGACGTGGAATGGTGTTGGTCACTTCCGGTGACCTGTGGAAAAGATAAGATAAGAGGATAGTAATAGTTGCACTGAAATCCACATACCGTTTTAGAAATCGGCATGATGTTCTAAGCCAAAATTTACGATGACACATACCTAGACATGAAGAGTTTTTCAAAAATCAAAAGTTGATTCTTTCCAGTTTCGATTTTTAGCCAAACTCATTTAAAAATATTGTTTTTCTGTTGTAGTGGAAAAAGAAATCTAATTTTCAAGAGCTCTTAAACTAGAGGACGTGAACGTGAAGACCCAACTAGCGAAGCAGGAAGACACGAAGCCCTCTCAAGCAGAGATAGCTACAGTACAGCATCACCAGCAGATGATTCAGGTCTAATAGGTGCCCAGCCATTTCATGGGTACATACACAGACATCCATCATCATCAGTCAATATCAACGAATGTCCTCAGCTGGACATAGTCCTCCAAAAAGAGCGCAATAGCACCATATACGAAATACTGCTGGCAAATGCTGGATACGAGCTGAAGAAAGAGCTTGTATCCGACATCTGTATTTCGCAGGTCCTCTTCCCACCCAGCCACCGGGGGTCCTACACTGCTTGTAACGAGTCACGGTCTTTACCGATCGAATATTGGTAACTCACCAATTCCCAAGACTCTGCAGCACCCTAACGCCTCCTTCAAAGCCCATCCCCACATCATCAGGTACAGTGAAGGTGCTGTCAGGTCCTCCTGTGCTGGAGCTCACTTGGGGTACCTTGATGGGCGAGTTTATGGTTCCGTAGTGGTGTTGGGTGGAGCTGACGGTGGGTGGGGACGGGTGGCCTTGGTGCGCGTTGGTGTTCTGCTGCTGTATTACAAGATGAGAGATTATTTTATCGTGGAATGCGGTTTCTGGTTTCTCACTCCCAAATGTCAATACTTGTCACGGGACCGCTAATGTGACGTCACAAGTTTCGGATAATTTATGTTCGGGTGGGGTATGGACAATTTGCGCCACCGTGCATTTAAGCATAGTGTTTGTGGTCAGGTGACTTGAAACTGATTAAATTATAATCTCAGTGTCTCAATATTTATTAAATTCAATAAATATAATTTAAAAAGTAATAATGGATGTTTTATTTAATGATAATATTATGACAATAATAAAACTCTAAGTAGCCATTTTGCATTAAAATTATGTATTCCTGTATTCCCTGTTGCTGCTTTGATATCACTTACTTGCATTTGTTGGTGGTGTCTATTCGTATTGTTGTTGTTATTCTGTTGATGTTGCTGTTGTTGTTGTTGTTGCTGCTGTTGTTGTTGTTGTTGCTGCTGTTGTTGTTGCTGCTGTTGCTATGAAACATGAAGTAAATTGAAATATTTGAGTAATTTTAATTTATATAAAAACGTTGTTTTACGTAACTGGCTTTGTCACTAGTAAAATCTAATTGTTTTACCTTTTCAAATACTTGTTGCTGCTGTTGTTGTTGTTGTTGCTGTTGTTGCTGCTGCAACAATAATGTCAACTACTTTATAAATATTTAAGCTCAACCCCAAAGCAGACGCGTTCAAAGATAAATTGATAGGTAAGATTTGCAATTTCCTTATATCTTTACCTTTTCAAAGACCTGTTGCTGCTGCTGCTGTTGTTGCTGTTGTTGTTGCTGTTGTTGTTGCTGCTGTTGTTGTTGTTGCTGCTGTTGTTGTTGCTGCTGCTGCTGTTGTTGCTGTTGCTGCTGCTGTTGCTGAAACAATAACATTTTTGATTGAGTTATAACACTCGACAAGAAGTAGCCCGATGCGATGATGGTCAGACGACATCGTTAATATCTTATCTCGAAAGACAGAGTGGATGAAGGTGGCCAACAATAGGCCAAATAGAGAGGGACTTCATAGAGACTGGACTTATACCCAGAAATAGGCGCTAACAATACAATACAATACAATACAAAACACTTTATTGTACACCAGAAAAAGAACATTACAAAAAGACATTACATATCACAAGTACAATGGGCGGCCTTATCGCTTAGAAGCGATCTCTTCCAGGCGACCTTTGGATGGAAAGAATTTTGTGAATTTAAGAAAGGCAGGGGTGTACTAAAGATAAACTAATAAACACATAAACTAATACTAATAACACTAATATTATAAAAGCAAAATAAACTCACTCTGTATGCATGTCTGTTATTTTTTCACGCCTAAACGGCTGAACGGATCTTGATGAAATATAGCAAGGAGGTAAACTAAAACCCGGGAAAGGCATAGGCTACTTGAAAAGCGCGTGCGAAGCCACGGGCAAAAGCTGATCTAACATGAAATGAAATATTATGCAAAAGACTAAACTATTACCTTTTCAAATACGCTTTGTTGCACGCTCTGTTGTTGCTGTTGCTGCTGCTGTTGTTGTTGTTGCTGTTGTTGCTGCTGCTGCTGCTGCTCTTGCTGTTGTTGCTCACGCCGGGCCGTGGCAGCAGCAGCCTGCGCCATATGCTGCTGGACCGCGACGTGAGCGTCTAGGTACGCAGACTTCTGAGCTTCCGTCATCTTGTCCATGTTTACCGTACCATCCTGGTGAAAAAATTATATTTATTATAGAGTTTCAAACAAAAACCTAGTTATTCCTCACAAATTTATTAAATTAGGTCAGTTTTCGACGCAGTGATGCATGGAGGCAAATCTATAATAGCTAACAAACACTAACCACCTTTTTGTGTCACCTTATACCTCCATTTTTCTATTCTAAATTAACAGCTTCTCGTGGGTAAAAATCACGGAGCAACGATGATCGGCCGGTGGAACGAGGTCCGTGGAAACCGCTAAATGTTGCAGTGAATGTCTGTTCATCGTCGCGTTCGTTGTGAGTAGCCTATGTCCAGCTATGGACGTCTATTGAATCATTCAAAAAAATTCTCTGTTAATAAACGCGAAACGCTACAAAAAAAGTTACGCATGTTCAAAAATTCCATTGCAATCAACCTAATTTCGAGTTAAATAATAACAAACGCATTTTACGCGTTTTGTAACCCAAGTCAAGAAAGAATCAACAAGAAATTCCCTTAAAAATGTGAAAATGTAATGTTGGGGTTTGGGATCCCTCTCCTTCATTGAGTGTCTTGCTAGGGAGCACCTAGGGAGGGCCTCGCTAGGGTGGCGCCCCGGTGCATTCACCCCGTGGAAAGTGAGATCGACCCCGTTCATACCGTTACAAGGCTATATCACATCCTATCCACCTCTAAAGGGCCATGGAGAGACGGTTGATTACCTGCCAGCTGCTTGTACGGGAATGGGGAAGCTCACAGGTAGGTGACCTTCGAATACAGACTCAGGTATTCTATTTTTTTACATAATACAGGAAATTAACATGTTATTTCCTTTAATCATTCTGAAGAAGTGGACTTTATTCGCACATAAATAATAACATCTAACGAATACAAACGAATAAGAACTTGTATTAACAATTGAACTAGTATTTACAGACAAACAATATAGAGGTAACTAATACTCGTAAAAAACTTTTTGGCATTTAATGTAAATATGACTCTTTTCAATAATTTGGTATGTTTTTAAAAACTTATCCTTTTACTGACTTCAATTGGGTTTGGAAGGAAGACTTCGATAGCGCGATGTAATAGTTCAAGTGGCGACATCTAGTTAAAATTCGAGTCTTATTTAGTTTGATGTGATATAGTGATGAAACGACGTATGAATCAATTGTTTTTGCCCGTCGCCATGGCAACTATTTGTTACGGATTGTGAAAATTATCATGTGATTATGTTTTAGATACGTTTTACGGCGCACGGCACATATCAATTCCTTGAAGATAAAACTTTTATGGGATCATCTCAAATTTAACCCTTATACAACAACGAAAGAATCACCAAAAATGTTGTGATTTTTCATCAATTATTGTGTAGTTTTTTAAGCTTGACGGGACCTACTAATCTTTCGGGAATAAATTGGTTATGTGACTAATTCGGGAACATTTCCTATACACCTATATACCTAGTGAAAGAATTTTTAAAGTCGGTCCTTAATTGAAGAAGAAGAACATACATTATAAAAAATTACGTATTATTATTATATAAAAGCTTCTCTTATAGTCGGTAAAAAACGCTAGCAAAGACCAAATTTTTTTTAATTTAGATGGAAAGCCAAGGGTTTTTGGTAGTGTTCATAAATTGATTAGTCGATTATCGAAACACCACCTGTATACATGCAAAGGTATGACGAACAAACACTAGGAAAAAAATTGGTTGAAAACGAATTTGACCTTTCCTTTTGATAATATCAAATTAAAAAAGCGGTAATTTATTCCAACACAAGGCCTCTACGTTGACGACCCTAGTGAAACTTTGGTTGTTGACTATTGCTTATTCTATTTATCGCACGTACCTATATAATCGCCCTCTTCTATGTTTAATTGCCAAAAGTGCGTGGGGGGTTCAATGACCGCGGAAATGGATTTGATTTCCTCATAGATTGGCAGTTCAATGACCGTGAGGGAAGATTGCACCCCTACGAATAGTTAAATGAAGATTTGCATTTCTTATAGACCCAGTGTCTTTAAGAAATGCATCAATAATGAACGAAGACGACTTTCTACTATAATCATATAGGTAATTTGATTGTTCTAAAAAAACTTATAACCGACTTAAAATACCTTACTTTTAAACATGTTTTTTAGGGATAAATACTAATAATCCCTCGGGAATAAAACTTTGTCCCACAAAGTTTTCACCTCAGAATTAGCCTTTACAAAACTGCAATAGAACTATCCAAATTAAAACTGCAATAGAACCATCCAAATCAAAACTGCAATTGAACCATCCAAATCAGTCTACACTCGAGAGCAATGAATCCGGGTCACTCAAAAAAGAATCCAAAAAATCTCGGAAAGTAAGAATGCTAGGTTAATGCAATAAATTGTATTTAATAGACAATTTAATACTCCTTAAATGAAAGTATTAAAACTTCTTAGTTATTGTAAATGGAGAGAGAGAAATGGGAGAATATTCCCCAAAATCGTATAAGGAACTTGGTGTACAGCATGCCAAACCGCGTAAACGCAGTAATGGAAGCACGAGGAGGTAATACGAAGTATTGAAATTCAAGAAAATCGTCATAAAGTTCAAAAATTTCATGTTTCCTATTTTTGTTTTAAGGAGAGATCAGCATTTTTTTTCTTTATGTAATTTTGTGTAAACAAAATGTATGGTGACTCATATTTTTTTAACTCTCATTTAAGGAGTATTAAATTGTCTATTAAATACAATTTATTGCATTAACCTAGCATTCTTACTTTCCGAGATTTTTTGGACTCTTTGAGTGACCCGGATTCATTGCTCTCGAGTGTATAAATGACGGAGAAATTCATAAACATACATTAAAAAAATCGTTATTAGTAAAAAGGACAAGACAGAACAAAGATGAGATAAAACAATAGTGCACGAAGATGAAAGACTCGTAACAAATACAAACAACTTTAGGGTAGGTACTACTCGAATAAACTCGTGTGATTCAATTTCGTAACATGATTTTGAACGATAATTCTAAGTTATACAAAATTTTTAGAATAATCGTTCAAAACCATGTTACGAAATTCAATCACACGAGTTTATTATGTGTATGAGTAGTAGGTACCTAGTAAAAAGAATACCTAGCTAATCAGTTTCGATAATTTCATTGAAATTTATATTTTAAACCCATCAGGAAACGAGGTCGGAATTATCGAATGTGCGCGTAGCCATCACTATCTGGAGACGTCATTTGCCAGATCAGCAGATATTTCCGTTAGCTAAAGATACGTTGCAAAAATACATCTTTACCCTTTATTCAACCTGCTATCGTGATCAATTCATTGTTCGCCATCAAAGAGGAACTAACCCTTGCTTGGAAACAAGGGATGGAAACCTCAAGGGGTCTTATCACTCTGCCTCGTGCACTGATTAAAAACAAACTTTAGAGCGAGGGTTTGCATATAAAGAACCGGAGGGTGCAAGTGTTTGCCGATAGCAAAAGAAAGATATAAAAATTTATACCAACGAAAATATATTACTCGACTATATTTTATAGGCAGCTAACATGTGCCTGTGGTTTCGTACACGTGTTGCCCTTTTTTATATGGATTTTCTGGAACAATCTTATTTCGATTTAATTATTTTGTTCATCATAAAATGAATACTATAAATAAATCTTACCCCATAATCCCACTGGATATAATATGTGGTGTTCATCATCATCACTGTTACTTTCACTTTCGTTACTTAAGTACTTATTCTGGTTTCATCTCATTTTCTTATACTTTTCATAGGTAGTTTACACAGTATTTGGCACTCTGGTCAGTTGGTCATACCAAAATAAGTAAATAAATAGTATTCATGCATTCAAAAATTAAATTGATTTAGTCAATGAAATAAAATCAATAAGTGAATTTACTAGGAACTCAACTCTACATTTAAATCTTTTTAAACCGTTTTTTTAATAATTTTTACACAAGTAGGTACTGGGCGCACATCAGAGTTCAAGAGGTGTGAATTAAATCAAGGCGTTTTGCAAGGCGAGTGCCCTCCGCCACTACTATGCACTAAGTGGTGAGTGCAAGTCACATCTGCCCTCTTGCAAGTCGCCCGTCGGCATCGACCCGACTTTTTGTGTCTACCTGCGTCTAGCCAGAAACTCAAGGGGAAAGTTTGATAGTCAATTTTAGCGAGCCGATCTCTCGTAGCGTTGTACTTTGAACTAAAAAATAATGAAATTTGAGTACCGTTGATGTTCCAGTCATGTCGACGAACAAAAAGAAGAACGTTTATGTGCATACAGGAAAAATGCAATCAATACAATACAATACAAATACAATACAAAAATTCTTTATTGTACACGAGAAAATAACATAACAAAGAGACATCACATAAGATAAGTACAATGGGCGGCCTTATCGCTTAGAAGCGATCTCTTCCAGGCAACCTTGGGATGGAAAGAATTGTGCATTTAAGAATGGAAGGGGGTTACCTAAGATTATCTAAAATACATATGTATTTAATACTAAAAAGACCTAACTTAGATAAATAACATAATATACTAACTACTTACATAAATAAATAAATACTTACATAAATAAATAAATAGTCAAAGTAAAGTACCATTATTCACTTTTCTGAAAGGAAAAACTCCTTGACACGAGCTTTAAAAACTGGCAAGGATTGGACTTTTCTAGTGGACTCTGGTAGTGCATTCCACAACCTTATGGCTTGGATGGAAAAGGATTTGTCGTAGAAACTGGTTCGGTGAGGTGGCATATTTAACACTAGATTTTCTGACGATCGATCTACTAGAACAAAATAGGTTACCACTACTTTGTTATAGAAAGGTAAAGTTTGTTGCAACTGGCAATCTCCAGAACAATCCGAATTATATACATTAATATCATTGTTTCGACGGCTGTAATCCTGATTATAAACTTATGCATATTCTAAAGTTGTAAAGCTCTAACCCCCGATTTTCACCAAAGTTTAAAACATTTAATTGACAAGTTTTGTCTAATGTTTTCGTTTTTCGTTCACACTGGTAAACATGTTTAAAACATGTGGTATACAAAGCTTGTATGAAAGATGTATTTGTGAACTTCTAGTTGTCTACATGATTTGGATATGTTTATTGTAAAAAGTAAATTGTTTGAAACTTTTTCCAACAAGGATGAATAGTGTAAAACTGTTTTTGAACTAGTATTATACGGCCCTCATTTTTACCAATAACAATACTTGTCTAAAACACGACTGTTTTTTGTAGTAAGAACGCAGTCAATGTTTCAGACTAATTTAAAACATGTCGTTGACATAAGTGTTAAGGCAGATGTGTTTTTTATTTATCTAATACTTGTAAGCTACTCAGTGTGAACGAAAGAATGTTTGAGACAAGTATTTTGTATGCAACTAGTTATAAACAGTGTTTCTTGGTGAAAACGAGGGGTAAGAAATATCGTCTACATTTCGTAGCATAGTTCGTGCTACGGCCGGCGCTACGAAGGTCGTAGCGAGGAGGTTACGTACCTATTACCTTGAGCTATTTATAGGATACGCCTCTATTAGGGTACAATCTATAAAGTATATCTGAAGGGTTAAAATGAATATAATTTTATATACCGATGTATATTGGTAGATTTGAAAAAGTTGATTAATTCTGTTGTTTCTTTTTGCTATAGTTGTCAACTCTTTCCATTATTTTTCTCTGCAAATTTTTTCGCGATTAGTTACCTACATGATAAGGTTACCAGGTAGGTACCTTTCAGGATCATGCAGTCAAACATGATAATTTCTATCAAAAAGCAAAAAACGTAGCTTTGTGCTGCTATACCAACAAAGGAGTTCTAACAATGGCAGATAAATGCATAGGTTTGAAATTAAATTAGTTTTAATCTACCTACTATCGGTTCAAAGGTCGATACAACATCCGGGTATGTATACCAGACGTGTGTAGGAAGTGCATTACGCATTTGAATCAAGGTCGAAGGTAGCTCGGGGGTAACCCTGACCTAGGGGGAACGTGCCCCCCGGCGGGTGAGCTTGCACTGACTTCACCGCCACATCATGGCTGTTATACCCCGTGGGGTATGTGGGATCTCGGGGGTAAAATGAGGTTAGACGAGGTTAACCTTTAAAAGCAACGTGGTCGACATATTTCCATTCCCGCAGCTTACGAAAACCAGCAATACTATTAAATCGGTTTAGAATTAAAAAAAATAATGTTTTTCGTTAGTTTGATTTCGAAAGCTGAGGATGTTACAACTTGGTGGAATATTTATTTAAAGAAAATTACAATAAGAACAGAATACAATTATTACAACTAAACTAGATATATATAGGATAGATAGGATGTTACTGTATTTTTTTTTGGGAAAATTGTAGAGCTGTTTAGCTCTACAATTTTCCCTAAGTAAGGGTAAGTTAACAACTATTCGTCAGAGACTGTCTGCTGAAGGTAAACCTTATTGAAGCAGTCGCTTTATTCATCTTGGTAGCCATTATATTCATCTATAGAACTTCACTTAAACTAGCTTCCGGTCTGTTGTCTAACTGAATAGTCACGAAATCTTATTTTCATCCTAGTTTCGTGATTAAAAAGGATTAACAATCGCGTTTAATACTGAGTTTACGTTTACGTAAACGTTTAACGTATGTTTTCCTATGAAATTCATATTAAAATGTATATCGTTCTGGGGCTCTATGGTTCTCTGTCTCTGGGGGAATATGTCATATTAAAGCTATGACGTATCATTGACGTGAATTACGTAAATAAGTTCTAGAAGTCTACATTAAAATGTTCTAAGTAATTTAATGACAAAGCAAAATGGGATTGTTGAAAGTTGGCTGGCATGAATTCAATTCGGTATTAAACAAATTTATGTCAAGCCCAATATCAATGAAACAAAAGGATTAAGCTCTGTAAAGTCTCTGTATACTCTACATATTTTGAAGAGCCTCTACACAATACCTGTAAGACCCTCAGACTAAGTAAGAAATCTACTTAGTCTGAGGTAAGACCTTGCTTGAAACTTATACCTACAGTCAAAAAAGATACTAGGTATTATTTTAAACCAACATAAATAAACCCAACATCAGCAATTCAGCATACGCATTAAGATCGCTTTGTCTTGGCTGAAAACGCCGTAGTAGAGTATTGATTAAACGCGAACAACTTACAGTGAGCATCATAAAACCAATCGCTTCTGGACATGCGTAGACATCTCAAAACTCTTACAGCAGTCTTAATACTCCAGCCATAAAGGTTACAATTCGTCAACAGAACAACCAACAGAGAGTTCTGGCGCATTTTCTTTGAGTTGAAAATCCTATGTCCGTTTTTACTGTGGCTTTGAAGCTATTTCAGGCGATCTGGCTGTTGTGTACGGAGGGTTAAGGTTGAGATTTGTGTGAGGCGGCAGCGGGGGTGGGTGGAAGTGGGTCGATAAGACCCGGCCGCCGGGCTCGATCAATAGAGGAGGGGCCGAGCGTGCATCGCCCGGCCGCCGCGCCGCCGCGCCGCCCGGCGGCACCGCGTGCCTACACAAAATACCGTATTCTACCCTGATTCTACCCCCAAGAGCATTATTTAGTTAGACACAGATATTAGGGGGGCTTTGATGAACAGTTTTGACATGACAGGGAAGGAAGTCAAGTACAATGGTATCACTCAAGGCTGACACGTGGCCCTGTCGCCATTGATTTGTGAATATTCAATTTCTATTACAGGTTTATGAATAGGGAAATATTTTAATAATTAAGTAAGTAATTAAGTAGACTGGATATCCAAAATACCATCCAAGTAGAATATTGATGCACAAAGAACCTACTACACCTACTGAATGTACCTACCTAGTATTTTTACGGCTAGTTAATTACTAACTACTTGTATCCAACAATGCTATAATAATACTACACCCAATACAGCCAAGATGAACAAGCGTAACGTAAAATTGATAGTAGCCTCTTGTTTTGTTACCGAAATAGTTGCTACTCCCAGGAAAAATCGGAAACAATCGAGAGTAAAAAGTCAACCAAAATAGTTCAGGCTGAATTGTACAATAGAAATACTCGTAAATTGAATACCAATCGGAAGCTTTGACCGCTTTATGAGGGTGGGTTACCTATTTATTTATTGAAGTATTGGGAAAACACAATAACTCCAGGAAGTACTTTTTTTATAGGTCGAAGATGTGTTTATTTTCGAAGTTCTGGAGGAATGGAAAGCTTTTGGAACCAGAAACGTGCAAAGTCAAAAAACTTAACAAATATGAATCTGCTAGATAAGTTGATAAAATTACTACAGTCAACAAAACAATCTAAAAATCGATAGAGCCGATGTAAAGCTTCGATAACGTCCTTCGATTGAGGATACAAAAGAATGTTATCTATTTTACTGGAAGGTTCTAAATTGCCTGGCAAGAAATTAATAACGTTGTGTTATCTGCAGTATTATACAGCCCCATGAAACAGGTACGTAGGGCGAAACTTTATGTCTAAGAGGAGAAGGTTGAAATTCCTTAGCGCTGTCACCATCCACAACAATTTGGAAACTATGTCGGAGTGAAGATGAAGCTTGGAGTTCACATTTGTACAAAACTTTCACACGTTTACCTGCACGTTGATGGTAGAAAGAAGAGTCCGTGCTAAGACAACTCAGCTGCCATTTGTAGAATTAAATCCAATTCTAACCTGAAAGTTGATAATAGAAGTGACGATGCGCATGAACTTGGCGCAATTTCGACGCACGGAGTCCGTGCGGTGCTAAGACAGCTCTACCGACATTCTTACAGTGGTAGCCTCATACCTGTCCAAGCTATTCTGTATCTACCTGAAACACACTCACCTGAAAGTTGATAGTGGAAGTGACGATGCGCATGGACTCGGCGTAATTTCGAAGCACGGAGTCCGTGCTAAGACAACTCTGCCGCCATTCGTAGAGTTGTTCCAGGCGAGTGATGCAGCGTTCGCAGATCTTCTTCGGCAAGAAGTCATCCTTCGATATCTGCTGGATATAGAATGTCATCAATAGAAAAAAACAAATTAAACCAATTCTATTCAAAAAATTACTCAGTTACATTATCGATATAAAAAAAATCCAGAACCTTTCCAAAAGTTCTGCTGTTTATAACATTGTTTTATGACCGTTGCTGTTCTTTTTTTGAAATCAACTCGAAACAAATACTCCCACATATGCACAAACATATTTTTTTATTATATTATCGCAAACTCTTATGTCATGTCGAATCAAATAGTGAGTACGTCCACTCTACTGTAATTAATAGTACTAACACAACAGGCAATCCCCTTATCAGAAAGTCAATCGAACTTACCCCAAAACAAGCTATTGAAACCATATTGAAACGTATTGACACGTTGCCATCCGATTGTGAACCTTAAGGACATTGCTGGGTGAAATCAATGGCTGTGACTGTGATTATCACAGTATCTTATCACGTGACGTTTCGTTACTCGTGGTAGTATACACTACTCTGACAACTCTGATGATCATGGTGATTTTTTTTTGTTAACGTCTCTCAAGTCAACCTAACATGCACGTGGTGCACCCTCCTAGATAATGAACTAGTCTCTGGTGAAAATATCAAACAATCTCCCTCATTTACAAATATTTCCCATTACTTGACACTGGCAGAATTGTGTCAAGCCAGATCACATTGCCCTGAATCATCATCAAATTATTGACCCATTTTAACCTACGTGCCGAGCCTATATCATCGTGGAGAACATCATAATTTATTTACAATACTGCAACTTGTAACAAATATATTTTTAAAGATAAGAAAGGGTACAATCACACAGCATCCGTTTTACAGGATCCTTTTTTTCCGTGATGGCGTATGTTTGTAGCAGCGAGTTCACATTCCCGACAGTATTCCGGATCCAGTAAACGATTGTTTCTAGTAGCGAAAGATCCGTAAAAAATGGTCCGGTAAAAACGGATGCTGTAGGAATGCGGACTTAGAGCATTTACTAGAAAATTATCAAGAAGTCATGCATAATTATCATTGCCTTATAAAAAGGTTCTATAATGATCTCATCGCTCGTTAGACCGACTCTACATACCAGCATGTACCATAAGTACAACAAATAATCGCTTTTACCTAGTATGTTACCGTACGTTTGACATTAATTACTTTTTTAAGTATGTTTTTTCTAGACTTAAAAAAGGTAAGTATGTTTCCTATTTTCAAATTATGTTTCTTTATTTTTTTTTATGTTTTAAAATAACTTCGTAAATAATTATCACCCAAAAAAATCTACATTAACCATTATGCCAAAATTTTCGTAGTACCTACTGCCCAAGCTTAACAGTCATACTCATAAATGATTACCCAAACTAAGAAATGCCAAAAAAATATATAAAAATTACGCTAAGGTGCTTTGTATAAACTCCGTGCCATTCCAATAGAGTTGGATAATCTCAAGGAACTCTACAGGTATCGTGGCGATTCCTAATTCCTCGCCTCGACTCGTAGCCCCGTAGCACTACGCGCAGGCGCTACGGCACGGCTACGCGGCCCGCGGACGGCCGCCATCGCATTTCTTTACATTATTTTCTTATTTCTTTTCTAGTGCCTAGGTTCACTACGCTATGGACACTAAATTTTACTAACTACGAGTCCTAGATTTAATTTATTCCAAGAGTAAGGTGTGTAAGAAAACTGCCTTGAGAAAAAGACAAAGACGCTCAAGGACACAAGACAAAGGAATGCTAAACTAATTTAAAATTGAACTCACCATAGTTGGCAGGCACGTCCTGAGTTTGAACAGGATCTGGCGCTGCTCAGCTTCCTTATCGAAGATGTGGAGCCGCGGGCCACTCTTCAAGGAGCAGAGTCGACAGAGGTCGGTGAACGCCGTGAAATTGAGGTCCTCAGGCTCTGTCATGGCGAAACACCTGATGAGGAGGTCAAGAAGGCAGGAGTTGTCCATGTGTACGTCGTTACCGGGTGGCGGGAGATGGTCAGCGAGACATTTGCAGGTGCAGGGAGGCGTCGCGCCGCCACTGCGTCCGGGGGGGCACTGAGCGTCTCCCTGCCCCCCCGCGCCCGGGCCGCCACCCCGCCCCCCTGCCCGCCTACCCCGCTGTCCCCCCCGCCCCCGGCCCGGTGGGCAGGGGTGGCGCCGCCCGGGAAATGCGTGCCAGTTTTCCCACTTACTACGGCGGCGGCGGCGTCTACGACTCGCTTGATTATGACGTCGTGTCAGTGTTTCCTCGCAAAGTCGCAATGCATGGAATAATAAAATATAATAAGTTTAATTTCAGAAAAAGGTTACAAAGGTGCATAGGTACTTATCGTAATTTCCTATTTTTTTTATTTTCGTACCATTTTATCTTATGATAGGTAGGTACTTACACACTGATATACTGTCAGTGTGTACCTACGTATAGAATTCTCATAATCGTTGGATGAGAAATCGCTGTCGAGAAAAATATACCTGTAAATGGATACCTTTGTTTCTATACCTAGGTATCTGCATAGGCAAGTTAACCTTTACCTACAAGGTCGTTGATCTCTGTTGTCGCGGGGCCATTGGCTTTGCACCAAACATTTATAAAGCTTTGAAAGTAGAAAACCTGCGTTTTGTATTTACATTTGTCATGGTTTTGTAACCATGACAAATGTAAATACAAAACGCAGGTTTTCTAATCTATCTATCTTGAAACAAAATATCAATAATATTTATTTCTTTAGGCTTGATTCCATAGAAAATCCAAAGAATTTTTAATATAATTTAAACTATAACTATTCCAAACATAGAAAAACTTAACCCCGTCCAAACTAGAAAAATAATAACTAACAAGCTAGAGATTCACTTCATCCTAGCAATCTTTTCAATCAAAAAAGTCAAAATAAATAAATAAAACAAATTCCATGCCAAACTTAGATATTATTATTATTATACTATATTTCTATACAAACAATAAAAATATCTATAGATAAAGTACTAAGTTAAGTCTTTATACTTAGTACCTACTATATCTATCGATAACTTCTGTAGGTATTCGATGATACACGCAAGTTGATATGCGGCACAACACTAGTAAATTCGCCACATTTGATCTAAAGTCTAAAGGGGATCTCTGAGCCGTCATCTAATTCTAATTCTAATTCGAAGTGGGGGAACTGGGATCTGCACTGACATCTCGCATGGGAGTGTATTGTGCATTGTCCCCCTGCCTAACTAGGCCCTAACCAGCCCAGCTCCTTGAAGTACCGGAGCAGGACTTTTGGTGATTGACAGCTTCGTTTCAGCTTTTCTGTGGATGTGGACAGGTTTGCTGCCCCTATTAGGCTTTTCATATTTCTGAGCCGTCATATTAAGCAACCAAATTGTTTGAGGTTATACAGGAAAATTCCATAGATAGGGCCTATCCATAGACTTTAGATCGATGGTTCTATTATAAGTACCTACCACCTCAAGTACCACGTAGTGCAAAGAAGCAATGAAAAAAGAGATACCGTTTAGACTTTTGATCAATGCAAAGAGTATGCAATAAGTACCTAGTGTTTTATTCTCTTTGGTACCAACACAAAAAACGTAGTGGTTTTAATCTCTTTGACACAAAATATTTGATTTTCGAAGGGGATCTCTTTTTTCATTGGATTTTCGCGTTACGTAATAAATAATAATATAAATACCTTACGTAGTTATTGTATCTCTTTGATTGCATACTCTTTGTTATAAACAATATTATGTATTACGTTATTGTTGTACTATTTCTTTCCATTTCCCTAATAATTTCACAATTCTTATCAGCAGAATAAATTACAGATTACTCAAAGAATCGTATTTTTCTTGAGTTCCTGGTGTTTTGCTGAAGAAATGTCAGTAGCATCATCAGACTCCGATGCGGAATACCACGCCTTCTCCGAGCGAACCCTGGCCATCATCAAACCGGAGGCTTATGAGGACGCTGAGGCTATAATTGACACTATCATCAAGAATGGCTTCGAGATTCTGGCTGTTAGTACCTACCATTCTCTTTCTTTATGTTAACATCATCAGCCTATTAAGATCTTTGTGCACAATTGCAGAACAATTATTTCAATATACATTTATTTTTTCTGCAATTGATCAAGTTATGCCGCCCAAGATCGAAGGTAAGCGTCTACATAGGCTACTTTCAAAGAGCGTACAAAGCCGCGGGCAGCGTCTAGTAAAGAAATAAAAACGACTTCGCTCGCATTTTTACCCTGGTAAAATATTCTTGCTTTGATATCAAAGTAGGTACGTCATATACAGTGTGTTTTTTTTTACTGGGACAGTACGGGGGCAGCGCCCATAACCAGAGGAGATACAGGTGCAGTTTCTTTTGAAACATTAGCTCCTTTTTGGAGAAAAATTTTTGGCATTAAAATTTTTTTGGTCAAGCGTGAGTAGCGCCTGAAAATGAAAGAAGTTGGTAAAAAAAATATGCCAATCGACTCAGTCCTTTGTAAGGATCATTTTATTGTATCGAATGAAAAAAACCTGAGCAGCGGAAGTTAGTCAAATTTAATAAAATGTCTTCACATACGATTTCTTAGTAGTTTGGTACAAAACGGTACTAGAACGATCACAATAGATGTTCGATATGGGCCCCATGTTGCTGTATGCAGGTACGGGCACGTTTCAAAACACTTCAGTACTTTACGTAGGTATGCTTGATTTGTGCACTCCGATATTTTCAGCTGCTTCTCGTAATGAAGCTTTTGAATAGGCTTCGAAAAGCCCCAAAATGGCAATGGTGGTGAACTCATCTATTTTTGTTGTTCTTTTTCATTTACGCTGAAAACAACCTTCTTGCCTTAAATTTTTTAATAATTTTTGGTCGGTTGAGAAAGTATTCTTCAATTAATTCTACTTTTTGCGTATTTCACAATAATAGGACAAATAAGATGATGCAATGACTGATTTAAAAGTCCGACAGATGCAAGAACCATGTTCGAAATTCAAAATTGTTCTGAAATACGAAATGTTTTTGAATTACTCGTCAGAGCATGGAGTTCCTAAACTTCTTAATCGCTACAGTATTAATACTTCTATAATATGCAATTAGAATTTAATAAAATGTTTGTTGGGGAATTTTGCTTTGTCTAAGCCTATTTACCTATATACATTTTATCAAATTTGACTAACTTCCGCTGCTCAGATTTTTTTCATTCGATACAATAAAATGATCCATACAAAGGACTGAGTCGATTGGCATAAGTTTTTTTTACCAACTTGATTCATTTTAAGGCGCTACTCACCCTTGACCAAAAAAAATTTAGAGACAAAATATTTTTCTCTAAAAAGGAGCTGAGGTTTCAAAAGAAACTGCACCTGTATCTCCTCTGGTTATGGGTGCCCCCATACAGTCCCAGTTAAAAAAAATACAATGTATAGGGTCATATTGCCTAGGTGTACATCTAACCAAGTTTAACTTCAACCTAGTTTCAGCAATGGTCACAAACCATGAAGATTATATTTTATTAGATAAAGTGTTTTATTTCAAAGCAATATTTTCAAATTTTGTACTTATTTTAGGTGATAGAAACTTACAGTAGGTAAATAGTTAGGTATCTGTTTTCTATTGAAGTTATTAAAACATTCTAAAATCCTTTCATCCCGGCAAAATCATTGGAAATTGTACTTGGGCAATGCTGATTATTTTTGGCAAGAGGGGAGGGGTCGCGAATCGGACGCAGTGTGTATGTCCAAAAGCTTGCCCATCGGCTATCTAATGTACAGTTGCGCACAACAAGTAGGTAGACACTGAGCACGGTTTGTAATAAAAAACAGTAAAAAAAGTGTTTTACACCTTCAAATAGTCGGCCACATAACACGAGCTGAGAATAGTGAGAACGTACCTATATATCTACCTAGGTCAGATTAAAAAATAGTTGAATATACACACTAACACCACAGATTTAATAATACTCTACAAGTACTAACACTAAAACATTAACAAACATACACATGCATTACACAAAGAAACGCCACTCACACACTTAATTATATCTACCAAGGTCAGATTAAAAAAAACTTAAAAAAGAATATACACGCTAACACAAACATCAACTAGCGTACAACGTAGCTTTCATTACCCGGACTGTCATAAGACCGGTGTCCTCAGAAGCACCTAACAAAACACACATTCACTACACAGACACTCACTACTCAACTCGCACTTACTTCGACTTGCACCACACACACACACACACACACACACACACACAACATCTTGAACCTTAGATATGAAAAGTCAACCAAAACTTAAACAACAGAGACCTACCCTCAACATATGTATTTCGTAATCTAAATAGAAACTTAAACGTTTTTTTAAAAACATATTTAAACTAATATGTATGATAAGGAAGGGCGTAACCTCCTAATTCAGGTATTAAGTCTCGAATACTGAAAAATGTATAATGAACCATATGAGAATGATAATGAACATTTTGGATTTGTATAAATTACAGACATTAGGAAAAGTAGAGACACAGGACACACTAAAATAGAGGTCTTTATATGCATCAAATAGACGGCGTTCCCATGTGTTTTTGCAGTAGATAGGGTTTTTAGGCATGCCTGCTATGTAAGATGCTTACGCCCAACAATTTCAGAACGAAATTCCTAAAATTACTTTTCTGTTACGATAAATCAATTAATGTTTGAAGATACTTTCCATCATTATTTTATGAGAATCTTTACTACAGCCGACAATCTGAAAGCTTTTGTTACCGCCTGTACTGATTTGGCAAGGGTTAAGAGTGCGATATGCAAAACGGGACGCGTGGAGGGTCCGTTCATTATTCCACGTCACAAGCAACCCTTGTTAGTTGTTAGCTGTAGGGTTGTCCAAAACGATTGTTTCATTTAGTAGGTATTGCTAGTTTTAGCTAGTTGCTAGCTAGCTCATAGGTAACCTTAGATATGAGGTCCCTAGTCTTGAAGTCGTCTGGGAGTAATCCCTGCACGGGATAAGACCGCCAATTGCAGGATACCGTTGTTAGTTATAATGAACTTTTTACTGTAGTTTACTGTAACATACAACTTTTCTACAGTAATTGTATATTTTTTAACTAGGTTGGTACCTACTCCTTAATTCGTTGTTTGTTGACAACCCTACACACCCCGATAGATCTCAGAAACGGCCACGCGTCGGGCGGTCATTGCTTTTATCTATGGAGTAGGAACCGTAGAAAAAGTAATTAAATATGCTCGTTGACGTTTGCTTTGGAGGGGTATTGCTAGCGACAGGCAATGTAATCAACATTTTACTAAGGTCCCTATAAAATTCATCGGGTTTCTTTTTCTCTTTAGAATACCTACGCTCTGCTACACAGCGTTTTTTAAACCTACTCAATAAAGTCGCATTTAGACGTAAAAGCGGCAAATCGCGTTCATTTATACTTGAAGGGCCAAGACAAGACCTCAGTACTTATAAAATTTTGAAAGCTGGAGCCAAATCCAAGCAGTCTACAAAAACCAAAAGGGGATCGCGCCGTCCTTAAATTTTATACTCACGGTATCCCCGTGGTAAAAAACTCAAATTACATAAAATTAAACACAATTTCTTTGGTATAATGAGAAAACAGCTTGAGAAAAAAGTACTATACAGGGTGGTTTTTTTGAGGAGGGCGGTGATGGCCAAGTCCGAAACCACGAGAGTTAGGGAAAAGTCGTGAAAGGAGTCATGCCTTCGATTTATAAGAAAACAATAACTACCTACATATTTATATTTTTCAAAAATCTTTTACTTTTGACGGAAATGGACCCGAATGGTTTTAAAAAAAAATACATCCTGTATCTTCAAAAATACAGGATGTATTTTTGAAGATTGATCCTTATCAGCAACAGAATCCATTGGGAATTCTGTTGCTGATAAGGATCAATCTTTGCAATTAAATGTTTTACTAAAAATAAAAGGAAATAGCAAACTTTTACGATATACTTTTAGTATCTCAATTTTACCTAACTAATAAGTTGCTCAAAATGGTTTCCATTGTAGTACTATATGTTTAAATCTCAAAGTAGGTATTATGTTTCTGTTGATCACGTATGTTTTTGTGTTTCCCTTTTTTGTAAAATATGTGTGTGGCTATAAATAAATTCTTTATTCTTTATTCTTCTTCTTTATTCATTGAATCCAATGCATAAGTTTATAGAGACTTTACTGCATTTGATATCATGACAGGATTTATCCTCCGTAGGTTACCTATTAGGTACTAATTTTTTGGGTAGTCTTAGCTAGTTTCTTAATTAGTTATGGAAATTTCTAGTAATTACCAAATTCCTAATTAGATTTTTCTGCTCACGCCTTTCCAAAAAGTTATGGTTTGCCTTGCTCCTGTGAACGCGAAATCCTATTCCTATCATATGCGCACAAATGGCTGTAACGTTCCTTCTAATTACTTCCTATTCTTCGTAAGATTATTTTGTGTAGTTGGTAGGACAATGAGCAAATTATGAAGACTTCAAACAAGCCGTTTCCATTCAACTAACAAAAATTCGGTCGTTTCCATTCAACTAACAAAAATTCGGTAACGTCGTAGCACTGCTACGGAGCTACGCCGCAACAATGCCAGCGTAGCAAGGCCGTAGAGTCTACGGCCTTGCTACGCTACTGCTACGCTACTACGCTACGCTACGTAGAGGGCAACCAAAAACAATGCACCGCCCCGCCCTAAGTATAGTTGGTTGGATTCGATGTATATTGTACTGTACACCTAGGCGAGAATGTGCCTCGTCCTATCGAGTGTGTCACTTAAAACCCATGTACCACGAGGTAGGAATCGCACTTTCTCCCGAGTGATAGGTACATAGTGCTTTATACTACACCTACGACGAAAAATTTCACATGGTTCTTTTTTGCAATTGTTGTTCCGAATAGTACGTACGAGAATAGTACCAAATCATTACGCGGCGGATTCGTAGAATCGACCTATTATGAAAACAACCATAGCTACCGGGTGCTATTTCAGAAATTAAAAAATTTTTTAGAATTAATGGATTTCCGTCTTCGATCAAAAATAAGTAGTTCGCGGCCCGGCAAAGCCGGACATTTTTGATCGATGATTTCCGTACACTTTTCTCTCCCGCTAAACGCGTGAGAAATTAAATTCCATAGAGTTTTCCGTCCCGCTTTTTAGTATGCTTGCAATGACGAACTTTCTAGTTATGATTGGAACAGGAATAGAATAAGAAATTAATAAATCCCAAAAATTTACGATCCCGACGGGATTCGAACCCGCACCTTCCCCTTCAGCGCAGGGGTGCTCTTTTTCCAACTAAGCTACGTGATCTTATCTAGTCGGCCCGAAAATCTTTGGGAGTTCTTTCGGCACTTACGCCGTCAGCGCCACCTACAGAGGAAACAATGAAGTTATCCAATTCTGCTCAAAGACCAAATTTACATTTAGTTCTTTGACGAGAGGTTTTGCCGTTGCTTGATTCTAATCTTTCTAATTAATTTCTTAGAAATTACCCAGAGTATAATAAATAAAAACCTTAGGAATAGAATAATCAACTTTCTGAGTAGGTGACTTAGTGGCGGCCGGGACGCGGTCAGATTTATCATTATATTTACCTACATAAGGTCACTATAGGTCTACGGAGTGCGCATTGATTTGGTTCAACCTTTATATATGTCATCATCATAGTTGATACTATACACAGTTTTGCTCATGAATCTAATTCCCACCCCAGAAACGTGAAGTCCGCTTGACTCCAGAACAAGCAGCGGACCTCTACAAAGGCCACTACGGCCACCAACACTTTCCACATCTCGTGGCGCATATGTCCAGCAGTGCCATCATCGTTCTAGTGCTTGCAACTAGGAACTGTATACAGAAGTGGCGCACCCTTATGGGGCCTGCTAGGTAAGTAACTGTAGATATACATACAAGTACCTAGTACCTAAGTATAATTTAGCGAAGTACGAACCAGGCTAAATAGGCATAATAATTACTTTTTAGCCCGGTTCGTACTTGAAAAACATGACGGTACAAAGCTAGCTAAAGAAGAAATGTCGAGAGAGAAGGAAAGCCATCAAAAATGCTTCTTTTTCCAGAGTGTTGGAAGCGCAAGCGTATTGGCCGGACAGTCTCCGCGCTTGCTACGGACGCCGCGCTAAATACGGGGATTATTTCAACGGTCTGCACGGCAGCGAAAACCATGCGGAGGCCGTGCGGGAGATCCACTTCTTCTTTCCTAGCAGTGAGTACCTACCTTTTTAAGTCTGGTAAAATAACTACATACTTTATTGCAATGAAATGTTGCATACATAATCGCATAAGAAATAGCTATGTTTTTACTGTTTTAGTTTTTCAAAATACATAAGATCTCATTTTAATTGACGACCTCTGTGGCGTGGTGGGCGAAGGTCCGCCTGCGACGCAGGAGGTTGCGGGTTCGATTCCCGCCTTGGGACAAATAGTTGTACGATCTGCAGGTATTTGTTCCTTGTGTTCTGGTCGTTTTCTATGTTAAAAAAATCTATCTGTGTAAGTACCTATTGTATTATTTTATGTAGGTAGGTATATCAGTTATCTAATACCCATAACACAAGCTCTGCTTAGCTTGGGGCTAGATAATGCTGTGTGAATTGTCCAGTATTATTATTATTTATTATTATGAATTTTTCAAGCTATTTTGTTATTCTCGCTCTCGTTGAAATGATTTTTGAAATGATATTTTTATTGCACAAAACATGGTATACAACAAGTGATTAATACATTAAATTATGAGCTCATGTTCAACTATTCAATAGCATGCAATTATTTATTCCTAGGGCTTAAAATTAATAAATTGTTTAATGATGATTTTGTTTATTGAAAAACTGAAACGGTGCAAACATATCTATTTCTTATTATATAGTACATATTTGTATATTTATTTATTCCACCGTAGGTATCTTTCGATACACTTGATGTCGTTCTAGTCTACTTCATTAAAATTATATAGTTATACAAATAGGAAAATCTTTGCTGCTGTAAAGGGGCATTGTCAAACCAAATATAAATCTAAATAAAAATTACATAAAATTACATCAAGTCAGGTAATAAAATTGCATGTCAATTTAAATTGTATAGAATAAAGTAATGATTAAGCTATTGAGAACTTGCAAAAAACAACACGCCTAAGAGTTGAGTGGTAAACAAACAAACAAACATACCGGTAATCACATAAGTTGTTGTTCCTCCAAAGCCTCGTTAAGGGTGTAGTAACTCTTTTTCATTAGTATTTCTTTAAGTTTTCTCTTAAAAAGAGCCAAATTATGGTCTTTTATTTCTTCACTAAGTTTATTAAATATTTTTATGCCAATACACAAATAACTTTTGGAGACTTTGGATAACCTACATGTCGGATGCCGAATGTTATGTAAGTATTCGAAATTACATTAAAATCAGGGACGTAGTTTCCAAATGAATCGGAAAGTACGTTTGTATCGGGCCTCAGTCTTAGACAACATACCCCATACTTTCCGATTCATGTACGCACTTCGCATGACAACGGAGCTTATAATAGGTACCTACCAATACCTAGGTTAGTATTTTATGAATCTATAGTTAGGTAGGTACACATGAAGGAAGCCACCAATAATTTAGTCTAGAATCTAGAAGCTTCATATTGCTTGATAGGTAGGTACTTAAACTCTTCTTTACCAACACAACTTGACTGAATGTGTTCGAATGTGTCGTTTGCAGTGATCGTCGGACCGGTCCTTCGTCACTGGCAAGTGAACGACTACATCCTGAAGAACATAACTCCTACTCTAATGCCAGCCCTGACAGCGTTAGCCAACGACCGTCCAGCAGAGCCCATCCTATGGCTCGCAGACCAACTCCGCCGACATAATCCTAACGAGCCGGAGCTGGCGCCATCGCCAGCGGAACAAAGAGAGGACAGGAGATGCCACACTCCGGAACCTTCGGAGGTCGACTCTTTTGTGAAAATAATATGATTATTTGATTTGTGTGGTGTGGTGCTGCCTGTCGAATAAATATGTTGAATTTCATCTTCTTGTGTCATGGCGCAATTTAAACTTTCCCGCACTTTTATACACAACAGCTGTCACTTCAATCAGTGTCAAAACTACGAAATTGATGAACACTGACAAACAAAATGTCAAAACGTTTTGTTTACATTTTATTTTGATGGCATGCATTTTTGTTTGGTTCGGGCCTTAGAGTATAGGTATACTCTAAGGTTCGGGCGATTTTGGGTTGCATTCAGTGTTGCCAGAAGGTTACATTTCTTACATTTTTCGTAACTTTTGACCCCATCGCGTAACATGTAATTTTTATATTTATGGCAATTTTCGTAACTTTTGAGAACATCGAGCGAGATTTGTAATACTAGATTTTTACTACAAACAGTTTGCGAGCGCAGATAAATTGATCGTACCTAAAACAGGTGCATCTAAAACAGTAATTCACTTCAAGCATTGAACCATGACTACAAGTTAGTTCAGTGTAAAACTAACAGATGACCACCTCGTAGTTTTGGTTCAAACTAATAGAATAAGGTGCTTGACTCTTTCAACATCAGATCAGGGACGTAGGGACAGGGGTGTGCCCCTAAATATTTAGCCAACTCATAGCTTGATGATTGTTTATTACTGCTGACTTCTATCACTTTCATAATGGTTACTCACAGCAGCCAATAATAAATTGCGGCTCGCTCCACTCACCTATATTACCGGTAGAAGAACTCGATAACTTTATTTCTCTTTGCTCACAAAATAAGCACTTAGACAATTTAAATACTGTATTATTTTAATTATATAAGTGGTATTCATAACAGAAAAATTTGCGTCGTAAAAAAACTGTAACTTTTGCAGCAAAAATGTAACATTTCAGGACACGAAACGTAACTTACGACTCAAGGGCCCTGGCAACACTGGTTGCATTGCACTTGTATAAAGTTGTATATTCTCTGCAGCGATGCCAGATCTACTGATTTAGCAGTAGATCTACCTGCTTTTTGAACCGTCTACTGATCTACTGATTTTTGCTCAAATTTTGTGAAATCTACCTGCTTTTTCCGAGCATCAATAGCAAGTAGCAAGTATAGTCTTTAATTATGCTCTCAGTGTCACGTGACAAGTTGCCAGTGAAATTTTCAGAAACATCACAAAACAAACAGATGAATGAAACTGAACAGTTTGTTTTGTTCGTTCTTTGTTTTTTCCTTCCGGCTTCCTTTTTCTTTCTGTCTGTCTTGGTCTGTCTGTTCATCGTTTCGATTGATTGGTCGGTCCGTTCGTTCGTTCGATAAACTGTTGCAAAATGCAAACTGAGTGAGACTTATTTATTATCCAGTTATTACTCTACTATGAACTTAATAATATATGTCCAAAACCACAAATCAAAGTTAGATCAGACTGAAAAGAACTGAGCAAAGCACAGCCGACAGGCCGCCTGGCCTCGTTTTCCACAAAGCTAAACAGTTTGGGCATGTGGGCAAAGAAAACGCTTCCTAAATTTAAAAAAAAACGGGTTAGTAGCTTTGTTGTATGTTTTTTTTGCATGAAAATACTCGCAAAACACAATTCATAGGTACTAATTTATAACAAATTAAAATCTACCTGCTTTTTTTCCCAATCTACTGCTTTTTACCAAAATTTCTACTGCTTTTTTCAGATTCCATCTGGCAACACTGATTCTCTGTTTGGCAATCAATCGCAACAATGCGAGATCGGACGATTTGATTTTCTCTTTTCTTTTGTTGGTCTTTTTTGTAAATGATAGCTATGCAAAATTCTTACGAGACAGATAGTGAAGACGAGATGCCATCGGGTTGGCAAGAAAAATCTACAGCGGATGGAAACGTTTACTACGTGAAGTGAGTTTGTATTTTGCGCCTTGGAATTTTTTTGCTGTGCATTAATGAAGTTGTGTCAAATTCCCTTTTAATTTCCAGCGATTTCTTGAACAAAATACAGTGGGTGCACCCTGTAACGGGTAAAAAGAAGGTCATTCCAAAAGATATGCCTTTCGGTTGGAAAAAAACAACACAAGAAAATGGAAAAGTTTTCTATGTTAATACAGAAACTGGTCATTCCACTACAATAGATCCAAGATTGGCATTCGCTAAAGAAGAAAAGAAGTTTCCAAATGATTTTCGACAAAGGTTTGATGCATCTTCAACTGCTTATCAGGTAATTTGATAGTGCAAGAAGCAATCAAACGTTCAATAGAATTCCCAATGTATGTACTGTACATAGATTGCATTATCTGTATTTACTTTTCACTCGTACAATAATTTGCATAGCCTTGCAAGTCTTAACAAATAAGGTAATGCTGAAATAATTGCAAGTACTGTACCTACTTATACCTCAAACAAACAATAAAGACATTCTTCTATAGGTATTGGAATACTGGAATGTCACTTCACTTATACCAGCCAACTAGCAATCCCATCATGAACAATAAGTAATCTAAGAGTCTAACAATACAGTGCTCTTTAGCATGACTTTTTATTACTACTATAGCTAACATTTTTAGGTGCTTCATGGCATAGATCTGTCATTAAAATTTGCCTTGATAACAGGCAGTAATGCAGGCATTGGATATGAAACAGCAAAATCACTAGCTCGGCATCACTGCCATGTAATATTTGCCAACCGCAATATAGAAGCTACCGCTGAAGCTATAAAGAACATTGTTAGTGAAACTAACGTGTCAGTGAGTAACCTGACAGCAGTACACTTAGATTTATCTTCACTGGAGAGTGTTAAGAAATGTGCGATGGAAATAAGAAGTATAGTTGAGTAAGTTTTATTCAAGTAATCCTACAAGTTAGTGAGCAAAAATGTGAGCATGTTTGTTACCAATTCACACAGCATCCGTTTTACATGACCCATTTTTATTTGGCTGTAGCAGATGTAGTTTTTGAGTATGTTTATACACATAACTGCACATAGTGACAACCGCTGTGGCACGGTGGGTGAAGGCCCGCTTGTGACACAGGAGGTTGCGAATTCGATTCCCGCCTCGGTACAAATATTTGTATGATCTGCAGATATTTGTCACCCTGAACAAATATCTGCAGATCATACAAACATTTGTACATAATAAATAATATCTATCTATGGTATTGTATTATATTATGTACATCAGTTATCTAGTACCCATAACACAAGCTCTGCTTACCTTGGGGCTAGATAATGCTGTGTGAATTGTCCAGCATTATTTATTTAATTACAACTGGTTCTGAAAATTTTAAAGTGAAATATGGTGAAATTTTACAAAAACCTTAATTTAAAAATAAAATATATTTTTTCTACAAATAGCAAATGTGAAGCTGCTGGCAGAACCTAGTATTTGATACACAAAAATACCAAGCTTATTTCTGGACTAGTCTAAAGTTTCAACTTAATTGCATTTTCTTTTTCAGCCACCTAGACATGCTGATACTAAATGCAGGAGTATTTGGCCTGCCATATACAGAAACAGTTGATAAACTAGAGACAACATTCCAGGTTAACCACCTGAGTCACATGTACTTGGCAATGTTGCTGGAGCCAGTCTTAAAGAAGGGATCTCGAGTTGTGTTTGTATCATCTGAGTCACACAGGTAAGGATATCTAGTTTAACCTTATGAATAGTGTAAAACAGGGTGTTCAGCGGACCATGTGCTATATGGTAACTGAGGGAAGGTAGCTTGGCAGCTTTTTTAACACTGTAAAGCAGACTATTAAAAAACCTAAATAAGACCTAAGTAGCTCTGTAACTTTTTTGTAAGAAATAACATGGCATACAATTTTGTTTTAATAACGATTATTATAACGAAAAAAACGCTAATAATCAAAAAATCCACCAAGCTATTGGAATTGGTTCCACCTACCCCAGTTACCATAATATGGCACCTGATCTGACGAACAACCTGTATATTAATGGTTCGTTCATAACAGATCATTTTTATTAAGTTATCCAAACTAAATATATTTTTAACTTTTATTCCTAACATCAAATAAGTTTAATAATATAATAATAATAATGGTTGAACAATTCATACAGCATTATCTAGCCCCAAGCTAAGCAGAGCTTGTGTTATGGGTACTAGATAACTGCTATACATAATATAATACAATACATAGATATATATTTTTTACTATACATAGAAAACGACCAGAACACCCTGAGCAAATGTCTGCAGATCGTACACACATTTGTCCCGAGGCGGGAATCGAACCCGCAACCTCCTGCGTCGCAGGCAAACCTTCGCCCACCGCGCCACAGAGGTCGTCGGTAGAGTTTATAATAACAATGCACACAGTATCATCTAGCCCTAAGCTAAGCAGAGCTTGTTTTGTGGGCACTAGCTGACTGTTTTTTTACATTAAAACTTGACCAATCCCCAACCCGATAATGGCGGTAAAAATTTATAAATAAATCCCAGAAAACATAAAATGTCTCAAATTTTCTAACATGTTCGAAACAAAATAAAACTTAAAGCTATGCTCATAATATTTTTTTTACGATCTTGACTTTTTCAACGATATTTTTAGCGACTCTTAATATTTGATATTATGTACTTAGTAGGTAAATATTAAGTAAATTCATCTTAAGTAGAAAGGTATGATACCAGTCAGCCATTCATATCATCCTACATAAATAATGCTGGACGATTCACACAGCAAATAAAAAAATGGGTACATACTGTGAACATTATAACGGGTTTAGCAAAAATTAAGGGCCAAATTTTCAGGCGGGGTTTAGCTTTGATCAAAGAACACGGGCTTGTTTTTTTTTTTTATTTCTTGATCACTAAGACCTGGACTGTTTGAATGCAATATTATTTATTTATGTATACCTACTACAGTAAATTACGTAGACAGATATTTTTTTATACCTAGAAAATACCCAGATCACCCGGAACGATGTGCAGATCGTACAAACGTTTGTGGCAAGGCGGGATACAAACTCGCAACCTCCTGCGTCACAGGCGGACGATCGCCCGCCATGCCGCATCGGTCTTTTTGGATCGGTCAACCTTAAAGAAGCTTGTTAATATGCCTTTCTTTGCAATACCAATACAATTATCTAGGTACAATGCCTTAAAAACGGTTTTTATGTTACAGGTTCGCTAGTTTAAAAAATGCATTTGTCCAGCAAGACCTATCCATGAAGAGGGATAATTACTTTGCCATGATGGCATACAATAATTCAAAACTACTTAATGTAACAACAGCAAAGGTAAGACAAAATTTTAGATAATTACAATATGCGTCTGCTCTGCAGTAGATAACCTTCCACCTTCCCATGTACGCACCACGCTTGGCAGTACGACAAGCGTGCGGTTATACAGACTGAAAAATTTCAGTCCGTACTTATAACCGCAAGAATTTTTGATTTGCTCAAAAGCCGAGAATGCCTTCCTCGACTACATACAATCCGAATACTTGCCCAGTAGTCTTGGTGTTGTTTGACGGATCCAAGAGCGGACTTTACTGAATAGTAGGAGAATTATTGGTTCGGGTCCTGCCGTTTGCCACTATGAACCTCACCTCGCTAGTGCATCAGCTACGTCATTTCCTCTGGATCCGCTGTCTTTTTATACCCTACAATTCATTTCAGTAATGCATTTTTTCAGGTCCTCGCCAAAGAATGGGCTTCCAAAGGCATCCTAGTGAACTCACTGCACCCTGGTAACATGGTGTACACAAATCTCAGCAAGTCGTGGTGGTTGTTCAGACTAGTATTTTTACTTGTACGACCTTTTACTAAAACTTTGGTAAGTATCTTCTGGTAGATGAAATTAAAGTTGTTGTTAGAAAATATTTAATAATTTGGCGACCTGTGTGGCGCAATTGGCGAAGGTAGGTCTGCCTGTGACGCAGAAGATTGCGTGTTCGATTCCCGCCACGGGACAATTAAAATGACATTTGTCTACCATAACCTATTTATTCTAAACTAGCTTTTACTAGCAAAGCTTTTGCCCACGGGAACCCACTTCTTGTTTCCGGGAATAAGTTAAGCAGCTTATAGATACGTTATTCCAGGTCAACAAAGATCTACTTACTGCTCTATGGAAATGGTTATTTCTATTCCACGAAAACCAATTTATTGGATAAAGATCCTGCGAGTTATTTCAGGTCTAGACCTACATCTCCCTGAGCAAAATTTGAGCTTATTCCGTTTATTAATTTTGGTGCGAAGAAGTAACAAAAGTTCATCGAAACTCGCATTTGTAATATTAGTGTCTCATTTCTTTCCAGCAACAAGCAGCAGCAACAACGATCTACGTGGCCGCTTCACATGACCTCGACGGTGTCTCCGGTCTCTACTTCAATAACTGCTATTACTGTGAAGAGTCCGCTCTAGCCAGAGACAACGACATCGTGAAATCGGTGTTCGAGATATCGCTCAAAATGATAGAAGAACGAATGGGCTCTGAGCTCATAGAGAAGTTCGTTGATAAGTGGTTGAGAGCTTCATAACATTAGGCTATAAAAATTCATTAAGGTTGTTCGTCACGGGTTGGCGCGTTCCATTTTTTGTGGTTCTTAATCATTATTTTTCGAGTGGGAATCAGGACTTGGGTTATATGTTTTGCCTTCTAAAAATCTAGGTACCCTTTTAGACCATAACTCATTTCGGGTGGCCACCTCTTTGCGTTTAGGTTCTCCTTGTCTAGTTGCACACCAGCCAGTTGCCAGTGCGGTGAAACCGTTGATAAGTTCGATCCCCATGCACTGGCATGTGTCTCTAGTGCAGGACGTGTGTCCCATCATAGTTCAATTAATGACATCATCCATCGGGCTTTTACTTCTGGTGACGGCTTAGATTTTTAGAAAATAGATTTAAGTGTAAATATTAGTTGTAATTATTATAGCATTGTATATTGTAATTTTCTTTAAATAAATATTGAAAACCTGTATAATTATATTTTTTTCTGCGTTCTAGAAGCAATAAAACTAGCAAAAAAGTCATTTGCCGCAAATCGTAAACCATTTTCTATGAACATATGATAAAATCAACTTAGATTAATTTGTATTTTGGGAGCGATAACTAGTACCTACCTATGTTATTTCTATAATGTAAACTATGGACTTGACTGAAATACAGAGATTATTATGATATCATTATATTAGGTACTTAAAACTAAAGAAATTGCCCTTTTTCTATCACTAGGAATGATCCGGTGGTCCCATAAAAATGTACCCCCGACAGACTCCCGAGGGATAGTAGTTGTACGAAAAACTTACTGTACTTAAAGCCTACAGTAACTAAACTACTAAGACCCGAGTTCACCAATAGATGGTTAAATTTAAAACAGTTGTTTTGTTGTTTTTGACACAAGTTTTCATACATTGTACGTCAAATTAACCTACGGAGTCCGATTATCTTTTGGTGAACACCAGCTTAAGTCTGTGGCCAAAACTTTGTTAAAATTCTTTTATAAACTGACAGTAAACCATAGAGCAAACAAAAATTGTGGTGTTCATTGATCGAGAATGGCAATCCAATAGGCAGATGCTGGATGCGGCAAGCTGAAGACAGGGCGCTATGGCGCTCATTAGGGGAGGCCTATGTCCAGCTGTGGACTGATATAGGCTGATGATGATGAATCCAATAGGTTCCATGCAATCCATAGACTATTTATTTTACTCTATTTAAATTCACGCATTGTTTTGCTTTGTCAATGTCAAATAAATCCATCATGGCGGTGATATTTTGACATTTGTCGTGTCAACAACAAGGTGAAATAAAATAAAATCGTAGCTTTAGATGTATCTCTTTGAGTAAAATGAAGAGAAGAAAATCTGCTCTGAATTTTGTTCCAATTGTTTGTACCTACCTAAAATAACCGAATTGTTAGCATATATTATTGATATTTGCGGTAGAAATGTATATTTATCAGTAGACAAGTTACTGTGTGTACAGCTAGCAAGTGAAAAGCAATGTTGTTTCGGACGCTCAGACTTCATTGCAATTCAGTGATTTATTAGAAAATCATAGGTAAATTGTCATACAACATCCAAAATGTGGTCATAACACACTCTAAAATGATGTTGTTTACCTATTTTTTTATAATTGGTACTTTGAAAAGTTGAGTGCTTTGGTGAAGATGGGAGATAAATTGAACGGAGAAGAATACTTCGAAGCTGGAGCTGCAGCTTTCAACTACAACAATGTGGTAAGTGAAAATACTCCGAACTTAACTGTAGACAATAAATGTGTTACTTGTAGGTCCAGGAATATCAATGGTCTTTCGTTCACGCAGTGAGGCAAGCAAGAACTCGTGTTGTGGACCAGTTCATAAGTACTAGTTAGTCCACGGCCTTGATTAAAAATCAACATTATTGAAACTGAAAAGTCTTACAAAACTATTTATATATGTACTACCTACTGCCGACTACTGAAATTCCTGTATTGCAAAGTTGCTGTATAGTCATTCTAATCATTCTTTGTTTCAATAGTAAGTAATTTAAGAATTTCTTTTATACAAACCAACACCCAAGGTCAATTTACATTTGTGCCATAAAGTAAAAAAACTGCACTTTGGCTAAACATTCAAAGGGTTTTTACATCTTCATCTACCTTGCAAGTATTTCTGTATAATAAAATCCAAAGTATCACAATCAATAGTCTTTTATGATCTATTGTTTGGATTGTCTTTAGGCTGTGACTATCAGTCAAATTGTAGTACCTACTAGCATTGCCACATCTTGTTTATTTCATTCAAGGTCTTGCTGCAATGGTCAGTAAATTATAATGTAAGTTGCTGCTTACCAAGGCTGTGGTTTCAGAAATGATGTAGTTTTGTTTATTTATATTTGGTTTTAAGTACTACCCACTTATGAATTTTTGTATACAGGATTATTGGTAAATTAGTGACAATATGTGACTGCAGGTCCTGCCCATCATCACAAACACATTCGTAAAGGTGCTAAGTCTAAATTCTAAAGAAAAATATAAGTCACCTATGATCCTATGAAAATTTAATCTAACCTTACTTCAGTGAAACAAATTGCTTAGAAAATTGCACAACCCATTGCCAACTGGGAAGCCTGTTGAGGCCAGCCACGAAAGTGTAATTTTTAGGATTCCATACCTTATTTTCTTGTCAATCTGTCTGTCAACCCTCCTATCACAGGAAAACATGGAGGGGAGTTGAAATTATCATCCGTATAGTGTCTGTGACAAGTCTGGTATACAGTAGTGGTTGGTTAACTATCTTGAAGGTCTCTATTAAGTCTCCGCGCTCTCTACATTTCTCTTAATAACGTAAAATAACACGTGTTGGCACGCAAACTGCGTGAAATACATGCGAGTCCATCTCCTGTGACACTAGGCTCATAATTTAATCCATCCCAAGATGTCACTTAGGCCAGTCAAAATATAAGGTCAAAATATCAGGCGTCTACTGTTGTAGATGCCTGATATTTTGATAAATTCCCAAATTTGTATTCAAATCAAATAGGGCTAAACATTCTGACTATTAGCATCGGAACTAAAAAGGACATGATGTTACGTGGTGTCACCTCACATATTCACCGAAAGGACATGAAACAATGTTGCTTTAAAGCAAAAGTAACGAGAAAAATCACAAAACTATAAATTTGTAGACAATAAACAAAAAACAAGCCAGGTCTTCAAAGCACAAGTAAAAGAAAATATCCAAAAAAAACTACTAATTTGAAGTCATTCACAAAAAAAAAAATTCTCGCAAGGGCCAAAACATATAGAGTACTTCCTGATAACCTTGAATCATGTATTTGGCAATAAGCAAGGTCTTATAAATTATACAAAATAACCATTATGTAACATCAGTAACTGATTATACAGAGGACAATAAATGTTTCTATCTATGAAACTCTACCAGCTGTTTACCAAAACTGCATTAATTAGGGTATTTACCTACAAAATGTTTAGTTTTCTAAACAAGATAAGCATTGAGCCTATCTGGGTAATTAGTAGCTAAACAAAGATTAAGTAAGTTATTTATATAACTCCTATTTATATAAAGTGTAGGACCTTTTAAACACTGTACCTTGTTAAACAAATAAGTGATCATTCTGTATTCAGCACACACAAACAATGAGTGAATTATTTATGTTATGATTATGAGATAAGTAGCTACTTAAAGTGTAATTAGAAAATGAAAAACCTACATATAATTCAATAATTAGATTGTTATACTTAGTTGATTTTTCAAAATTATCTAACTTCAAAATAATTAAATTTACCGATCGATATTTGTGGCGTTGTTGTATGAGGGAGGTCTATGTCCAGCAATGGACGTGTGCGGCTTATATGATGATGATTAAAACCTACGTTAGAAAAAAATTAACCTTCAAGTGCGTGTCGGACTCGCGCACCGAGGAGGGTTCCTTATAGTTAAAAAAAAAGAGTTGGTTTCTGGCCAAATATCGTAATTCTACTAGGTCAACGGTAATTATCCTATACGTTAATATAATAATTGGTCTCTTGCGAGAACGATTTTTTTTATTATGTACTTCTTTACGGTCTTCGAATTTTTCACTTTAGTTGTGATAAAACCTTGCTTCTTGCCAAAATTATTCTAGGTCAAAGAAATTTATAGGTTTTGTGTACATGTGATTTTCATTGGAAATCAGGCAGATACGGCTCCAACTTTTGATTGCGTTGACTTAGAAGTTTGTTTTTACACGGCTTCACGGGTTTGCGTATTTGATGCTGAAATAAGCATCAAATACTCAAGACTCGTACCTCCACTTGTTCCTGAGAAAAGAGGGTTGACAGAAACGCACAACAAAGTTAGTTTTTACGAAAAACTTTAAGCTTAAAAAGGTTTTTCGTAAAGAGCTTTTTTGTTGAAATCCTGATCACCAAACCACACACTCAACTCGATTCGTAAAGCCCAAACAAGTTCATAGTCGTATCTCATTGCAGAATGCATATGGAACAACGGTATGCATGCATTGAGATGAGATAAGGATACAACTCGGTTATCTTTATGGTAATCTACAGGTTATACGACCAGCGTTGCCGAGCAGGTTGATGCGTTATCGTGAATTTATACCTATGCGCCTGAGATGTGTTTCTCTAAAACTAAGGAAATGAGCGCTAGTTTTTGAGCAGTTTATAAGATTTTCCTGAGAAAAATCCTTTGAACAAGCAGTAGCACCATAGATTTAATAATGTAGTAGAATAGTAAATCCGATGGGACGGCAGACTGACACGACGGATTATAAGTGCGCCTCAGATGTAAGTATTTCTCTAAAGCTAAGGAAAGGAGTGCTAGTTTTTGAGCAGTTTATAAGATTTTCCTGAGAAAAATCCTTTGAACAAGCAGTAGCACCATAGATTTAATAATGTAGTGGAATAGTAAATCCCATGGGACGGCCGACCGACACGACGGATTATAGGTGCGCCTCAGATGTAAGTATTTCTCTAAAGCTAAGGAAAGGAGTGCTAGTTTTTGAGCAGTTTATAAGATTTTCCTGAGAAAAATCCTTTGAACAAGCAGTAGCACCATAGATTTAATAATGTAGTGGAATAGTAAATCCCATGGGACGACCGACCGACACGACGGATTATAAGTGCGCCTCAGATGTAAGTATTTCTCTAAACCTAAGGAAAGGAGTGCTAGTTTTTGAGCAGTTTATAAGATTTTCCTGAGAAAAATCCTTTGAACAAGCAGTAGCACCATAGATTTAATAATGTAGTGGAATAGTAAATCCCATGGGACGGCCGACCGACACGACGGATTATAAGTGCGCCTCAGATGTAAGTATTTCTCTAAAGCTAAGGAAAGGAGTGCTAGTTTTTGAGCAGTTTATAAGATTTTCCTGAGAAAAATCCTTTGCAACAAGCCGTAGCACCATAGATTTAATAATGTAGTAGAATAGTCAATCCGATGGGACGGCAGACTTACACGACGGATTATTAGTGTAATGGAATAGAGAGTGCACCTGTGTTTGCGCACACACTTGTGTGGGCACTTTAATATGTCCTGCGCACCTGGCTAGTCTCCGTTAAGACTGGCCGCAGTGGCCGAAGATTCGCCTAGGAGGACATAATGATGACACCAGCTCTATTTCGTGAAAGTGTTTAACTAATAAATCTTAGATATCTCATGGCTTACATGATTGATCATAAAGAGAGGTTCTGCTGCTTAACGCGGGAAGTAAAGAAATAACAGCATTGTTCACCATTTTCTATTTTGCTCACAGTTTGCCTTCGTACACGTACAATATACAATCGTCGCGATCCCACGCGACGACGCGACGAGACAATGCGATGTGGGGCAACCGGCTGACACAAATTTAATTTACACCAGCATTATTCTGTGCCTGAGCAGTTTAATGATAATTAATATATATAATTTTCCTTCAATAACGAATTCGAGATATTATGCATACTTTCATAACCTGCAATATCTACATATACAGGGTGGTTTTTTGAGAAGAAACAGAGGTTTTAATTTTCATAACATCATCATAGCTATCTTTCGTTTTTAGGGTTCCGTACCCAAAAGGTAAAACGGGACCCTATTACTGAGACTCCGCTGTCCGTCTGTCACCAGACATTTATGGGGGCTCCCATACAAGAAACGTGATTGTTTTTGCCATTTTTATAGATAGTGTACGGAGCCCTTCGTGCGTGAGTCCGACTCGCACCTGGCTGTTTTTATTTTTATTTCTTGGTAATTGTGTTTGAATTGTCCATTTATCTTTTTCCTATCTGTCTATTCTAACGCCCGCGCTATTTGTAAGTAACATCCTCACGGAAACCTCTACCTCTTATACTGTCGCGTATCTCCAGCAGGGCTATTCAGAAAATCGAGTCATTCGTCAACTCACACCACTTTTACTATGGGTGAATTTTTAGTACAGTCAACCAAAAAGTAGTTGTAAAATAATCCGTTTCCGAGTCTTCGGCACGGAAACTGACACACTGGCGGTTTTTAATATTTTCTGCGTGCTTCTAGGAACAAAACTACCAGAAAACTAGTTTTCCATAAATCGAAAATCATGTTAAATGAACCCATGTTTTAATAATTTTCAATATAGTAGGTACTACTTTTTTACTGAAAATCAACACAACCAAAGGTCTATTATATCGTACCTACTTGTAACATGGATTCATATAAAATTCTGTCATTTGTGAAAAACTACTCTTCTGGTAACTACCAGAATAGTAGTTATTCCCCGCAGAACGACCAGTTGACGCGAGGGATGCGCATAGCTCTACAAATCCATCTAAACTGCAGTAGTCTCTGAATATCATCCTTCTCAGATGTCTTTTCTGAATATATTATTCCATTATCACATCATTAAACACATTAGCTAGTGATTTATTCTAATTAAAAACACTTGCCAATATTTAATAACAGCTAAATTTAACCTCTGATTCACACATCCATGTTCGATAATAGAGTTCATTATGATTCTCTCGCAAGCAGCATGCAAGTCGTGCATTATTTATTTCGTCAGCCTTAAGCTTGCAGCATCTGTCGTTGCGCATCTGTCGACCGGGACCAGGCAATCCTGTATCGACTGTAAAATTACACTTGCACAATGAAAGTGCTTACCTAGATGTTCGCTTTTAGTTCAATCTACCATCTACTGATATTCATTGATTTTCTGCAAACTTTGGCCGCATGCGAGGAAGTTTACGCCAATGATTGGTAATTACAAAGTTACTCCATCGAGTTCGAGGTCTCTCTTCAGACGTTTTTAACTAAGTTTCGTTGCTAGTGCATTTATGTTTCATGAAATTGACTTAGAAACGCTCGGAATAGTTAGCGGTCCTCGTGGCCGGAGAAAACTCAGATGCAATTATTAAAACACAATATGCTTAACTTTTATAGCTGAATAGAAATAAAGTTTTAACGCAGTTGATAGCAATTTTTACAGACTCAAAGGTCGCATGATAAAACGAAGATATCGGTACCAGGGTACTAACGTTTTGGATCGCGTGAACATTCCCCCACTGCTAAGCCATAAATTCGTAGTCTTTGTGAGTCTACTTTAATCAGCAGCCTTAAAAATTGGTTGTCAAGATCAAGGCACAATATAGATCAATAAAACTGGTTTTTTAGTTGATGTCAAATTGGAGTTTCCGATCTTCAAGGACTCTAGCAAGGTTTGCAGTCTGCACTTTGCTTGAGATTGGAATATAATCATTGTTTACGGTCCGGAAAATACTCAAATATTGTAGTTTGAGATCTTGTTAACGTTAAATATTATCGCGGAACCGTCTAGCTGTTCTGGAAGGTACTTTTTAGAGATTTTCGTGCGCACCCAATGTTATTGGAACAAGTAAGTCTGTATACTGATCGCGTGCTTGTGGCAAAACCTATCTACCTAGTTCGCAATGTTAGGAGTACAGTTTTGTCAGCCAGTTCGTTTCAGTCTTGCGAAATACTCGCTGGTTCGCGGCCTTTACTGTCTTTGTCAGCCCGTTGTCAGCCCAATAATTCGATTGGAGTTTACGTTCGTAATGCTAAAGAATGGCAGGAAGGACAAGGGAAATCGAAGACTAATAAAATCAACTCAGAGCGGCCTCGTGGACCCAGAAATTGGCGATCTGAAAGCTAGTGTTTCCGTATGTTGTTTTTTGTCAAAATGTGATTCTATCGTGTATTGTGTAAGACTGGATTCGATTTTAATGATGTGAAATTCGGATTTATGTAATTCGGTGCTGGACTTGTGAAACAAAGATGTAATCATACAGTTAAAAAATTAAGTAAACAGGAAATACATTTCAAAATGAAAAGAGTGTGGTTCGCTAAAAAGAAACCGCAGAAAACGGTGCGTGTTCACGTCATGTCATAGATTTAGCGACGCACTAAATCAGAGCATTGCACTCGGTAAGATATTACCATGATTTTTTTTTCTATAATTTCTAAACCGAAAGCATAAAAAAGCAACAATGTTTAGATCAAAAGCACTCGAATAATAATAATCTTTAAAATGCTTATCTAGAATGTAGCTAGTTGCAAATCACTAGATATTCCTAATCATAATAATTATGTTCTCTCATATCGTACAACAGCTATTTAATGCTTTTTCGTCACCCCAATATCTTATTCCCGTCATAATCGTTCATTCAAAATATCCAATCTTCTAACAATAAAGTAAACTAATTTATTCATGTAAAGTACCTATTTAATTCGACTAACACAGTTTTGTTTCATAATCAAAATCTGAAATGCCTGCAGCAGCATCAGTAAAAGAGATTGCATCATCCATTATTAATAAGAAATAGCCTGGAATTGGAATGTCTTTCATGCTGCTGTCAATCCTATATCATCTATTCCGCTTACGTCACTGTACCCACTGTACCGTTCTAGTCCAATCGCGTTTTTTTCATTATTCGATTGCAACAACTAATTTCGTATTACATCGATACCAGCATGAGCATCCAAGAGTTTCCATCAAAAACGTAACGTTCAGTTTGCGTAATGTATAATAGCATTTTACTGATTGATTCCTGTCATATTGTGGTATTGATTGCTGCAAATGTATCAGAAACGTGTAACATTATGGTTGTTATTGACAAATCGAACGTACAATTGCTAGAGTGTGCATTTTTCCTCTTCCCATGAGAAACCAAACTTACAGCGTCTGAAAATTTATGTTAATTTTAATGTTATTTTGTGTTTAAGTTGTAGTGTATAGCGGCAGCCTAAATTTAATTCGGCGCCTCTGCTGCCTCATTAAACCGTCTGGCAGTTAACAATCCGGCTTTTTTCACTGAAATAAGATCGTTAGAATAGTAGAACGCTATAACTTGAGCTAAACGCTACCAATCTCTCTCAACTCAAGACTCAAACCAACTGTCTATTGCTTCATTATTATATGATGGAGCCAAACTACCAAAGAAAAGTTTTACCAGTTGCGTTGAATGCTGCCATTTGTTTAAATGGCGTATAAGTGTAGTTTTCTAACCGCAATCTTGCATTACCATTGATTGACCATAATTTCCATTTCTTATCTATAATCTATCATTTCCATTGAACGGAGAAATATAATGTTGAATCCTAACCTCTTCCTTATAAGAATCTGATTTTATGCCCAGGGAATCAAAACTGGTGTTATGTGATGATAACGTATTTGTGCTGGAGAAAATTTGCCGCTATCAATATTTCTTAAATGTAGATTAGACGAAAAAGACTCAAAAATAACAACTCATTGTTTCTTACTTGATTAGACGAATAGACTTGAGTGTTGTTATTTGAGTCTTCTGTCACCGGCCGCGCCGCCGGCCGGCGCGCGGGCGTACCTTAATTTAAATGGGTACTTGATATTACAAGAACTTACTTGATGGATGAAAGCCTCTACTTGTTAGTCGCAGCCGGATTTCGTTGCGTGTGTATGACCACACTATACTAAGCAAAAAGGTAATTAGTCACTTTCTCCGGTCATTCACAAGCTCACAACTACCGGTTGAAGTCGATACAATGTGTGTACGGATAGATCTTATTGCTGATTTCCACGACAATGTAAAAGTGATAGCTGATAGAACAACGGTTTCTGTAGTAAACTAGTTGCTATTGCGTATCTCACGTAATTATTTAGTAAGAACCGCAGAAGTATTCGCCTCGATTATTATTCTGTAAGTTTTTTTCTTAGGAATTGTTTTATTTTAAGGCTATCACTGCCCAGCCTTTGCGGTACAATCATAAAGTTGAACCGGACATGTGCGTCATTCATGGGCCATGGGCAACGCGAGTGTCGAAAATAAAACAATTAATCTCTACTGCAAACATGCCACTGATTGCTTAAAATAACTCAATATTTGCGCGGTTCAAAACAGTTTTCTACTATAGTACCTTATCAACATATTTCAGTTAGAAAACGCAATTTGAAATCACAAACGAAACTATTAACCGCACTGAAGTCATTTGACGGGCTTGCTTGAACAGAAACCTGCCAACTGCAAGGGCGCATAGGTCATTACGTGAAGAGAAAATTAATATATTTGAATCAACTTCTTGTTTAAAAATAACTCCTGGATTAGACATGTGATTTAATTTAACCTGCACGCGATTATGTGCCGTTTTATTTAAATCAAATATATCGTTGGTTATTTATTTATTTTTTGATAAATAAAAAACAAAAGTTAATTAAATTTTATTTATTCTGAGAAAGTAATTTCATCTGAAGGAAGCTATGTATGAAATCTCTATGCAAACAAAATTAGTGAGTAAACAAAAGATAACTTTATCAGCTATTAACTAATAGGTTAAAAGGTCGTTTGAGTGTTTTACTTGGTGTTGTTTACATAAATTATCAGCTTACCATCGTGGTTTTAGGTGAAGTTCAGTCAGCTATTTAGCTGGCTTTGTCATTACTTTCAGTTGAGTTGAGATGGTCAGGTTGATGGTAATTTACTAGTTATTGACATACGAGTGCGTACGATGCTTTTGAGATGTTGGCGTTCAATGCTTCGCATCCCGTAGACTGCGCACCGCACCAACATATCCATTCTGAAAGAACTCAGCGCATAAAAACCAGACTCTGCATCACCTTTATTAGCAAAATCCTTGACTTCTTCGGAAACATTGCCAGAAAAGACGGAATAAACCTGGCTAGGCTTGTGGTCGTCGGCAAGGTGGACGGAAAACGATCGCGAGAACGAAGCCCTATGCGTTGATGCGACCAAATCCGCTCAACGCTGGAATCCAGCATGAGCGACGCTTTGCGCGCTGCGGACGACCAATCTAGGTGGAGACACATGGCCATCGTGCAAACAATGGTCCCGACTCTCAGCCTCATGAGGATATCGACGCAAGGAGGAAGAGGACATACGAGTACCTAGGGAAGAAAAGTCCAAAAGCGATTATTCCTCCTTTCATCTCTGTTTCGAGTACTGAAAATAAGCAGCCTCATTTTCTTCTTTCAAAAAAGTTTTCTTATTAGTGCATGTTTTTAATTTGATGTCATGTAACGGTGTCCTACCTTGTAGTGTTTCGTTGAAAATTGTGAATCAACTAAGTAGTGATCCCACCTACGCTGCCAGCGTGTTAAATTACCTAGGCACATAACTTTTTGCAAACTGAGCAATTCTCAGTTTGCAGTTACAAACTGAGTAACTAATTGGCGTCCAACAGACAAAATCAATTGACGTGTGTGGGTTTAATTTCCTGTGTCAATTTTGAATCGGTGTAATAAAATACAATTTATTCGGATGAAGATTACATGCAATTGTCTTATTAAGAACGGGTAGTAAAAAAGTAATTATAACCAAAAGTGGTACAATAGAAAAAGTGATAACTGTTGTTTGAATTTCGAAATTTATGACTTTCTTCAATATTGGTTTATTAACATAACACTCGATAATGAATCCTATGCAAAACATCGAAATTCTTATTTCGATCGAAAACGGTTCTAGTTTGACTCTAGGTCTTAGATAACTTCTTTAAATTTTCCATATGGAATGAGTCCACATGATTCCTACCAGAGGTTTTATCACTATTTTCCATCCGTTAATGTTCTCGATAAGTCATTAAAATAACCAAGTCATCTTATAAACATAAATCTTAATGAGCTTACCCGAGCGATGAATTCGATAGAAGATTGAATAACAGTTACGTAATTCACATTAGGCATCCTTATCTTCCCGATCAGAGGTTTGTATCGAGTATTTAGCGGGCATCTAATGAAGCCGGGGACCCAATTCTGCCAACTAATCGCTTCACTATGACAATGGTATCGTAGAAGAATCGTTACGTATCCTTAGATGATGCTATTTGCTCGGAGAGATGACAGATAGATGATATAATGATTTTACATTGGTTTATATTCCACCCGGTTTTGACGTAAGTCCCTCCATCTAGTTTTTTTTCCATTTTTATTCCATCCAAGGTAAAATAATACCAGTTCGTGTCTGTGGTGGCGACGCGCGATGATATGTCGTCGGCTAAATTAATACGCTTTACTATGAAAATAGTATACCATTGTCATAGTAAAGCGTATTAATTTAGCAGAATCTGGTCCAGAACCTGGTCTTTGACTTGACTAAGCGTTTGATCTAGTGCTATGCTGTGAGATCAATGATATTCCAAAAGTAGGTATGCCTTCATCATCATCAGCCGCTAGTTCACAGCTGCTCCATAGCATTCTGTCTTCACTTGCCGCCTATCTGCTAGCCAGTCCGAAAGACTGACTAGCAGATAGGTCCACTGACCTGACCACAGCGCGTCCTGCACTACATTTACCGAGTCGCGGTCGCTCAGGAATATTGTTACAACAATAATGAATGTGTTGGCAATGTTTATTACAGTCGTGTCGTGGGGTATGATATCACTCAAATAAATTGTTTTGTTATTTATAAATCAACAATACCAACAAAATATAAAACAGATCGTGAATGACGGCATTATGCCTTTCGAATGTTCCAGTCTCGTTTAATTATTTTGCTAGGTAGTATTTGAAGTTGATGTTGAACAAAGAATATTTTAAGGGTAGAGTTATTTAAAACGCATTTTTTTAGAATGACCTGAAGTATGACGGCGAGGCATGATAATAGTTAATACCGGCGGAAACTTTTTAACTGGCCCGCAGCAAACAATGGACTGGTCTGTGCCGGCTTGATAAATGTAAATAAGTATTCTTAAGACCTAGCTGCTTCACTAGAATTCTTAAAATAAAATAGTTAGCTCGATTGCGGGAATGTACACAAAAAGGTAATTTAATCGTTTGATCCAACACGTCTAGCTTTAGAAGAGTTACCAAGGTACCTTACCTACCATATTCCTAAATCCTGCCCAGCATTTTACGACCGGTCCGTTTTTGATCCAACCACTTTTGGTCTTTGCTATCGTTAAGACGGAACGAACCAAAAACGGAATTACATATCGTTAAATCGAATCACTAAAGACTCTTCTCTACCAAAATGTCGTGTGTTCTTAATTATCTTCTATGTTCTAATACAACGTCAAAATTATTTTCGTCTGAAGTAGAAACACGGTATACATGTGAAGATACGATACAACATTCCTATTTAGGTATTGTAGAAAACCTACGCTATCTAGATTCGATAGTTCTATTTATGTTCCAGTCTAACTACTTACTTGATCTTGGCTAGATTGATTATCGTGGTTCTGAACTTGAATCGTGTATCCAATATGCAACGAGGTGTGGCTTCTGTAACAGTTGACAGAATGTGAAATGCCGATAGATCTTTCTTGTATCCACTTGGCAATAAAAATGTTTTTGGAACCTTTACTCATCAAGTGATTGTAAGTAGTAAAAAGTAAAAATTGTTTTATTGACATAATATAAAGTTTTAAAGACAAAATTGAGTCCATAGGCTCCTGAACTAGTTAGAAACTGTGTTTCAGGAGCCAGTGGCTTCTCCAGCTTATATTATCAGTTACTTATGTCAAACCATAATTAAAGAAACACCTTATAATGTTACTGGGCAAACAAAATAGAAAAAGCATGCAAAAAGACAGAGCTAGTAAATACTTCCAAGTGTGTTCTACGATCATTACTTGTTTTCCATTTCCTTTCTCCGTATTTAACCATATATCTGTTTAGTGTCTTGTTAAACCTTGTTAAATTTTGCACCTCCGTTCACTGCAAGTCGCAACGTCATAGCCTCATGGGTTTCTAATTTGATGATAACTATCGTAAAACGTGTCCGGTCCAAGTTTCATTTCGCAGCTGCATCATCGGAGTCGAATTTACACGATGGCCATCGTGTAAATTCGACTCCGATCGAAGTAGCGGGTAATCAGAACCATCGATGGTTCTGATATATCTTAAACTAGCTGTTACCCGCTACTTCGTTAAATCAGCTTCTTAACCTATTTACAATAAGCACAATTCCCTATTTTTTTCCCTTTTAAACCTCCCCGTACTTATTACGTGTTAAAACAAAAAGTATTTAAATCGGCCCAGTCATCCTCGAGTTTTAGCGAGACAAACGAACAGCAATTTATTTTTATATATATACAGATTATTTCGGTTTTGAATAAACATCCTTACCGCCAGATTTGATTTATTTGGTAGGTAGTTAATAATTAATTACACGAGCTAGGTTTACCGTTAGTCTGACAACAAATCAAGTAGACTGTCCACTCCTCAAACATATTTTTTTTATCACGGACAAACCACCAAACTACCTACTTAGGTACCTACATTCTTAAATGGAATCCTTCACGTGTCCATCACTGTGTTGTAATTAATACCCTTCGTCACCTGCTGCGTGACTGCTAAACCCCTCAGATCACGTGAATGACGTTTCAATAACAAACAATTAAATACAATTGTTTGTGTTACGCGCTTATGCAAGAACCATCCATCAGGGTCAGGTGAAAAAGTTGCCTTGTCAGCTAGACAGACATAAAAATTAAGATGACTAAAAGGCAGCATCAATCATTATCTTTAACTTTTATGCCACAATACCAAGGTTGCTAGCTAGTTTACTTAGCAAAAGTAGTCAGACAAATAACTAGGGGTCAATTATTGTGTTTCGTGTCAAATGTAATTACTCTACCGTTTGTTTTGGCGAAATGGGCGACATGACACGAATTTAACCTAGTTGCCGAAGGGGGATTGGCAGAGGCGTCGCTACTGCCACTCCCAGCACTAGTAGCCTTATAACGACGTCCAACCCTTTGTGGAGCACGCGAATTTTGTTCGAAACGATGGGGGAGTTATCACATCCATTGCGCTTTAGATAACGATGATGAAGATGTCAGATGCCTGCCTGGAGACTTAAGAGTAAGTAGTATGAAGCTAAGCATTATGAAATTTTTGTACGATCTGTTGATATTTGTTGCGGGCCGTGTGTCCTGGGCATTTTCTAAGTGTAAATAATAAAAATCTATCTATTAAAATAGTTTAATATCAGTTAAACACGCACAAAGCACAAGCTATGCTTATTATAGGGCTAAATGATGATGTGTGTTTTCCAGAATTATTAATTTTATTTATGCAAATAATAAAAAAACATCTACATAAAAAGGTACTAAATGATGTTGTGTGTTTGTTCCCATTGTCCAGAGTTATTAATTTAAAATATTTCATTTATGCAAATAATAAAAAAAAAACATCAAAAAAACATCAAAAGGTTAATAATTAGTGCGCCACAGAACCTAACCTACGGGCATGTCTTGTTAATTTAATTTTAATTGTTCGCGTGGCCCATATTCTACACCTCGCTTACAAATAAGTCTGTATTGTCCGTTGAAATGAAAGTGTTTCGTCTCAGAAAGTTGTGATCAACCAAGAAAGTGTTAAAAATAGCATAATAAAACTTACATTATACGCCAGTGTACTTCATTGTAACCGCAGCAATATCTAGTCTGTTTTTTCTCCTCAAGAGTTTCGATCCGCTCTACTCGTGTATTTTTGTACACTTATTCTAAAGTTAATTGTTAAGAATTATCTATGACGACGGTCACTATGTCATATTGTCTGGTAAAGAAATCAATAATAAAATTAAATAGAATTTTGCTTGTAATTTATTACCTCTGTAAATTTGGTAAAACAAACTGGACTCTAATTCCACTATATCCCTTCACTATAACAATACTATCGTCTCAGATTGACACAATTTGGCATTTTACCTTTGACGAAAGAAACTACAGATAAGGATAGTATGGAATTGTATGGTTTTAACCTTGCACACAGGACGTGTGTAAAGGTTTAAAAAAAACATATCATCCATATCTCCTTGCAGTGCTTGCAGAAGAAACAGCACCGCACGCACTGTTTCTTTCATTTATGGTCGATTATGCGACGATACCATTTTCATAGTAAAAAGATTGGTTAACAGAATACTGCCCCTGCTATCTTGTTGTGGCTACCCCTTGTCATTTGCTTGCACGAAGTAAGATTGAAGTAAAATTTGTGTCAAACTGAAACTTTCTCTCTTGCGTAATTTAACCCTATGAAGATCCCCTAATTATGTGCGCACGAGCGTAGTGACACTCATTGTCCACTAACGATTACATGTATCTGGTAATATCTAATCTCCCTCAGGCTACATTATATGTTATTACCATTGTATTGTCTTCTAATTGGAATGCTTTGTACATTGCAACATGCTAAGTACTTGTTATATTAGGAAATATTTCTATCTATATTTTTATTCAAAAATAAAACTGTCGCGTTGATCAAAATCAAGCCAGGGCTATAAATTTGCAAAAGAAACTATATTTTCTCATTTCTCAATTGCAGAGTAATAGTCATGTAACGAAAGTTACGTATAAATCGATAAAATTATGAATTTACCGCTGATAAAAGTCAGAACAAACCGTCAATACTACATTAAACAGATTCATTAATATATATGTATCGATTTCTTCGGTCTTCCGGTTCAATTTCACTACTCAGAAATTAAAGTTAAATACATTACTTACAGCTTTTATTGGCTCATACGCTGCCACATCACATAGCAGTAATTTGCTGCTATATAGATAAATTGATTTATCGGTTGCTATTTTTCTTCGAGCGGTTACCGTAGAAAGTGGATGCTATCTTACCCACCGCTTCATTCATAGTTCACTGATTTGACACGTTAATCAATCAGGATTTCATGCCAGCATTTATTTTAGTAATGATCAGTTGACTTTGATAAGTCGTTCTAGCTACGTGCTTTACATATAGACGTCGGGATTTAATGTCCCCAACACTTTTCTACTCTCAACCAAATATAACTGTCTAATTAAAGATTATTTTACGACTGTTGTGCTATATGATGTCATCGTTATTCTAGAGAACTGTAAAGCATCTATTTCTGGATAAGTTTGTGTAGAGCGCCTATTGATTTGATTGGCTACCCACACAACCTTAACATTCCAAGACTTAGTGAAGGACTGGGTGGGTTAACCCTTTATAGTAAATTAATCTTTGATATTTGATACCCAACAATGAGTGTTTCAAACACACAATGTAGTGGTTCTGTCTTTTGTAATAGATTCGCGTTAAACCTCACGTATAAAATCTCGGACGCGCTGCGTCAGATTTAATCGGCGAAAGTAGTTGCGTATCATGCGCGTGCACAGCAGCTTGATCGCCATCCGAACCGCCATTATATTACACGATTCTTGAACTAAGTGCCCCTTTCCTCACCAGCATGCGCTATAAATGTCAACCGGTGACATGCACTTAAAACTAAAGTTACCTAATTAAGGTTAATTGGATAAACAAGTGATACATTTGTATGAGGTTCCACTAAGTAAGTATGACGAGAGGTGAAAACTTTTGTAGAACATAAATTGAAGTCAATTGCCATGTACTGCTTTTCAACGACCTTGCCAGCCATTCTGATGTTAGCCAAGCATCACTCGTAAGTAACACATCACTTGTATGCTTCCAGCTTTGATTGTTTTATTACGCGATCATACAACCTCCATCAGCTTCTGCGGGTCCAAATTGATCTAGTGGTATCATTACCACATTTACACAATTGAACATTGTCAGTTCCGATTGCGAAAGTAGATCGTTGCTAAATTGCTTTTCGTCATAATGCTTTAGTTAATATAACAGTCATATTTGTATTCTAGTGCTATGTTCTTCCTGTACGTTTTCTTGACTTTGTAGATTTGTTTGTGCTATACACATTTAAAAGTAAGTCATTTTATTTGAAATTTTTTGTTTATCTTAATTATTAGATTTATTCCACAAACAGGCTTCACAAGATTAATGTATCTTTTTAAGGGTAATGTACGCTTAAAAAAAACTTTAGTTACAATCAGTGAATAAATTCAAACAAATTGTCAAAACCTTTCTGTGCAAAAAGGCTTACTACAAAATATCAGATTGTCTCTAGAAGAGAAAAAAGCTTGGGAACAGTTTTGCTCCAACTTGAGAAATAACGACTAACAGGCTAAAGGTTTCTTCGGCGCTTCTTTACAGTCTCCACCGAAGCTATAGAAATCATACTCGTATATATCACTTTATTTCCGTGTTAGTGTATTTTTAATTTATTTTAAGAATTGGACCATTTCTAAGTGTACCTACATATTTGTATTTATGAAAATAAAGGACTTGAATTAGAATTTTTGAAAATTATGTCTCTAATCTCTTCCAAATGTATCCACATCCTAACATCCTGACTGGAACTTTGCCTTTCTACAATTTTTAACTACCTACTTTGCCTTGCCGATTGTTTCCATCCTTTTAATTGTCTATAAACTCTCCCTGAATTAGTGCTGCCAACTTGTATGGGTTCGTGACCTGTCATTATTAATTAAATTAATGAAATGGCAGTTTCGACAAGCCTTAACTCATTTTGATAGTTTAATTTCAATTAGGCGGTAGTGCTGTGTTTCCACAAATATGCGATTTATAGATCCTTTTATAACGCCATCCTCACTCTCACTTATTTCGGCGCCGATAACCTAAAACCAGGTTACTGTGTCACTTTCTTCGTCTTTCGCCTCAGATACTACCCATCCTGATTTACATATCCATTTGGTATCATAAAGCCAACCGAACCATATCAGGTTTACAATTTTACAGAACCTACTTTCAAGTATCTACAGTACAGTAGAAGTCTAAATATATATACCATTTACTACCTATTCCGTTTTGAATATACATGTAGGTACCTATCAGTATTGGTGTTGAGAAGTATTGATTTTATTAGCTGCTTGGTCACGGTTAGCATAACACTTAGCTCCCCGCATCCGATTATGCTCGCCTGCTATGCATTAAGTCAAAACACGTTTGTTTTAATCACGTTGCGATGAATCCCAAAAACTTTCTTTGCTTTGTCGAATTTCTCTTACGAGTCAGACACTCACAATGAGCAAATTAGTATGTATTCATTTGCTATTGTTATAATTTTTGAAAGGTTTTATTTGTAATCTTTGTTTGTTCAAGCATTATCGTCATTTATATCAACATCGTTAAAATCATACGAAATATTACCAATAAGTTCACTAACCAAAGTACCTGCTTTTCATGAAAAATCGGTTTGCTGTAGAAATTATCATTATCGTTGTATGTAGTCGTTTACGTAAGGTGTAGAACAATCGTAGGCATGAGCTTAATGTCGTATTCAAATTCCTCTTTGTGGTCATGAGTGTGATTGCGCAATATGTTTTCTACATGTATGTAGCTGAGTTTAATACGATCCGGATTGCCCTTTCCAGAGCGTAGCCAAGGTCTTCGATGTGTTAGTTCGAACTTGACCTAATGAACTGAACTTCGCATACGATTGATTCCATAAATAGTTATATGTCGATCCTAGTGCTATATTTGGCTCAGATCGCTTGATGCCTGGATAAAATATAGCCTAAGAAAGTCAAGGATTTGGTTCTCATTTGTACACTTTGTACTTTTTACTTGACTGTTTTCAATTTCGGAGATTACCGATCATTGGAAACAAACTTGCGAGAAATTTTTACCTCGATCTGCGACTTACGAATGTAGGTAAAATATTGTGTCAATGCTAACACAATTACTACGCTCACATAATTTGGCGTGTTTTTAAAAACTATAAACCGACTCGGATCGAATTCCAAAATATTGAAAATGGATTTGGAAAGAATACTTAGATAGCGCGATCTAGTTTTCAAGTGGCGACATCTTGTTAAAATTCGAGTCCAATTTAGTCTGATGTGATACATGGATGAAATGACGAATGAAAATACCTCATGTTTACGCCCGTTGCCATGGAAACCATTTGCTACGAGTGATGGGAAAATTATCATGTGATGTTGCTTTAGTTACGTTTTACGTTAGATACGTTTTACGGCGCACATTGCTCAAGGTTCAAACTCTTATCAATTAAGAATTGGCGAAAATATCACCAAAATTGGTGTAGCTATACAAAAATGAAATAATTTTTGAAATCGGTCCATAGTTGACGGGCAAATCGATCAACGTAAATAAAAAAAATACATACAGCCTACATACATAGAACCTCCTCTTGAAGTCGGTAACAAAAGCCAAAAGCCCTAAGGCGAAAAGGTGTTGCTGAGAAGCAATGCAATGACTGATATGGTGATTTACTCTTCGCTTCTAAGGAAGTGTGTAGGTGAGAAAATTACCTGACAAAGCTGATTTATTGATGACAGCACCATACAAAACCCACTTGTAGATACGTCTAGGTAAGACCATTTCTAAGACTACAGTTACAGCATTCTGCATGCCATGCTGTAATCTTGATTTATTTACTGTGAATCGCAAAAAGAGTTTCCTTACTTTCACATGATCGGCAAGAGGTTGTGAGTGACAATTCCCATAAAAACAGGGAAAGTGTACAATCGAGAGTCCGCTGAAAGCCGCCGGGCAGACGAAACGCCCATCATACGCCGGCTATGGCCCGAAAGAAAGTGAAATTATGTTTCTTCCGACAGTTCTCAGGCAAAATTTACGTGAGGGTGGACGGCTTCTTGAATTAATGGTCGTTAAAGTTTCGTATTCACCGCTGAAACACTTAGGTAATAATAGGTATCCTTATTGATAGAAACAGCAATCGTTACGGTTGGTTGCGTTACGGACTTAGAACGTGGTGGTAGAAGCCACTAGAAGTCACTTCGCACGTGTTCATTTGAAATCCGGACAAAAAGTACCTGCGATGTGTAATGTAATGTCAACTACCTACCTAGCCGTTGGTAAGGAAGTAATTACCATGCCTCTACTAAAGTCTCTTGACCCCAAAGCGAAGAATTGATCTGTGTAGAATAGGTGATGATAGATGACTCATACGTTCTTGGCGTTGCAATCAATTGGGCTCTAGATTAGAATTTAGATTAGCTTTTACTATACTCCTTTGACCAAATGTAACGGGACTGTTTCGGTACATCAACATAATAAAACGAACCCGCTGGCTAAAATTTACAGCAAAGTATACATAACGTGTATCAGAAAATTCTACTCAGGTATTTGCCTACACGAATATCGTAATATTCGTAGGCGGTGACGCCGCTGGCTGGCACCAGAACGATGCGCCATAATTTACAATGCCATCTGATAACCCGATGACTTTCGTCAAATATTGATTGCGCGTATTGTAGAGCCTGCACACGGAACAGGAGCCAACAATAGATCCTAGCAGGTGTGGGATTGCGGAAGAAGATAAGGGAACGTAGGTTGATAATTAATTTATCGCATTGCATCACTGTGTCGTGGTTACATAATTTACGCATGTCAGAAACCTTACAACTTCTATGCAGTTGACTTAGCAACTGCTGCTACTGATTTTTCAAATACTTCATGATATTTTATGAAAAAACACATATTTATTTCCAATGAGGTCATTTCAACCTCACGCTTAAATTCGTACAATATAAAGTGTTGGTTGCAATTGCAAGAATGCTAGTATAACTTTGCAATTTAAAACGGTGGTGGCAGATATTCAAGAATTATCCACGTTATTAGTTGGCTAATAATGATCGACGAGGTTGGCTTCTTTTGCATAACAAGTGCAAATGCAATTATCTAAAACTGGAGCATAACTGCTGTACAAATGACCGCTGATGATAAATGCTGTTTGATGTTTAATGATGTATGAAACGACATGACAAAAATAAGGATTCGACACAGTTAGCGAAATGTTACTGACTCGGCGCAACATGCATAATAAAATTTGCACAATATCTCTTCTCACTGTTTTCCTTCAAAAAATTGTTTCATGATGCCAATCTGACTGAGCATTACAAAAGTTTTGGTGGCATTCAGTAAGTAATTAACAACAGCCTGAAATTCTTATCTGCATCTGAGACAATAGTACCTATCATTCGTACGTTCTACGAGTACAATAATGCTATATCAATAAATAAGATTATTTACATACACTATGACGCATTAGGAATCGAGTGAGAGAGGAGAGGAGTGCATCGTTTTTTTATCAATATCATTTCTAAAATACCTATCCATCTTTCAATGCATATTTCTCGCACTGAGTTATTTCAAATTCGTTACGTCAAAACACATTGATATGCATGCGCCAATCCTTAATATTAAAATGTTGGGTTGGTGCTCTCGTTGTACACATCTTGCAAATTTCACAATTATGTTACCAAGATGATGTAACGAAACTCTTCCCCTTGACGGAATAATTGTTATCTTTTTAGATATCACTAAATAAATGGCTATTAATGTTGATTAATAGCCCCACGCCGCTGATCTACTCAATCCATCATCACCTCATCGCTGGGATGTTACGTTCCGAAACTTAACAAATAATGTGTTATGCCGACACCCGGCACTTCAACTTCAAATGATGAAACGATAACTATGATTTTAATTGTGCCTTATAGTTCTTTATTCCCAAACTCTGTGCTCCAGTATCATGTAATTGCTTTGCTTCCTACAGATGCTATTGTAGATGCTGTAGAAATTGTACTTAATTAAAGCTTTGCCTTTTAAACTGCGAATGAATTTACACAAGCTAGTTACGTCGACGTAAATTGTTGCAATGAATTGTTTGTTTAGGTATTCATAAGTTTGCTCAACCGCGAGGTTAAAAGCTCCCGCGTATTTTATTAACCCGTTTCCTGTGTTCATTCAAAGGGCCGACAGTGTGTTCGCCATTAATAAACAATATCGTGCATCAAAGCAACGATTCTCAGGATCGTTTGCGTTGTATATTCGTCCTGAATAGGTATATTTCGAGCTACTGCGACAGGAACTCTACCGTGAAATAGTTATAATATTATATCATAAATAACGCTACAAAAAGTTTCATCGCTAATAGTTGTGTTTGGCCTTTATATTCTTACTTCCTTGAACAACTCCAGAGGCTGTTGGAACGAAGTATGATTCACGTATCTGCCGGTTGTTATTATCGTGACGTCGAATCAAATTACTAAGGGGTTTTCAGAATTACTTCTCAGTTCTCGTTAACATGCGATCATGTCGTAAGCTTATGTGGCAGTCGCCGCGTTCCTCGTGACGATAGGATGTGCGCAGGTTTGCATCACAAATAAAATGTCGCGCGTCGTGCCTTTCGTTAGCAATCGCCAGGTCACCGGTTGGTTGTCAATTGACTTCGGCATTGAAATTCTGCACACTGCATCAACAGTTCGTAACTGACTATAATAAAATATTGAGCTTCAGTGTTTACACTTGGTAACGCGTTCCTACTGCTATCTGCGGTTTGATTGAATTACAATTGCGCCGAGGCCGTTCTGCACACGTACTTGCTGTTTTGCTGCTATAAAAACAATTTTACAAAATTATGCTCGACGAGCGTGTGCGCAGTCATGCAACCTTCCTTTCTATGTCGACTGTTGGTTTGAATATACGATGTACAGTTCACTGCAAAAGACCCTGACATCCTTCAAAAAACATCGCCACCAGTTTGCTGCCAGTATCGTTGTTTTAGAAGTTTATGTCACCGAATCTTTTATGGTTGACTGTACCATCATCTTAAGAACTGGCTCAGTTTTACTAACTAGCTCTCTTGCATATGTAAATACAAGGCTTAGTACGCTGACTTTTTACGAATTAATTGGAAGAAAACTGTATATCTTCACTTCAAGATGAAAAGATATTTAAGCTTTTAAAACGAATTGTGTCGATTAGTATTCCCATCTTCGGTTGCTTCACATAGGGACATTGGAATGAAGCTTTTTTATCTATCAATTCGTCTGAAATTGCAAAGCTAAAAGGTCATGTATGTACTCATACAACATTGATGAATACTATTCGTGGAACATTTTGCAACTTTTTACTAGAGACGGTTGGGAATTTGAAAAAATGGTTCTGAACCGGTTGAGCGGCGTACGGTGACATTTAATTTACATTATGTTAACAGACTGGACGAGTTACCTCTGCCTCCGGGACGCTAAAAGAAAGTAGATAGGTAGTTAAGATCCTATGCGAACGATGCGGCACCAATATGTAGATATAAAAACTACTTTCGTAGATTTAGTTATGAGGTTGACTAATGTCGTGTCTCGAGCAGACTCACCCTTTCGCATTTCTCTTGATTGGCGTTTATTGGAGCTAATCGGCACTTGACATGACAGTAGCAATGAAGCTGATGCTAATGTAGCTTTTTACATTTATCCTTTGAAATAAATACCTTCTCAATGTTTTATAGTTTTGCTGAGTAAGGAATTCCAATTTTGGAGCCCAATTGGGCTGGCAGCTTAGTGCATATCTCTATTAAAACCAAATTGTTTGTGCTATATAGTATCCTATCCGGAAGCCCTCGGGAACTCAAATCTAACCAATCTATCCATCAAAAAAAAGACGCGAAATGTATCTGTCAAGATATTCATACGTTAATATTGATATAACTTGTGGGCGTGAAAACATTAAAAACTGTCTACAATGATGGTTATGAATGAGTCAAGTACTTGATAGACTTGCTAGCACACTACTTGACTTGAATGACTTTCAATTGCCAAACGGCTTTCTCTCGTTATTTGTTGGTGGTAATTTATACCTCCTAAAAGTTGCTACTACACGTTGTATATCCCTCTTTCTAAATCCAGATGTCCTAGATCCTTACAGAAGTGAGAGCACAAACCCTGGACCGGTCGACGACCGCCACCCACTCCTTATCGATCTCGCTTCAGCTGTTTCGAAACTCTCAAAACCTGTAGACCAGACAATAAGCCACCTGGTGACGTCACTTTGCGTGGTATCTGGTAATCCAATATGCAAATTGATAAATCTGGTCCGACTACTTATTTAACGTGATGTGGGCAGGCCACATCACTTCGGTTTTATAAGGTTTCGATGGAATTAAAAGGAAAGCCTGCCTCTAACTTAAGATTAATGTTGTAAAAAGTTGTGGAAACTCTATTTATGGTTTATTGCAAAATATTATTAGTACCTTAGTAAGTACTAGTAATTGCAATAAATGTCGTAAATCGTGGCGAATTTTGCCTCATAATTATAGTCCAGCCAGCTACAATTTAAAGAAAACATTGTGTCATCCAAACATTATATTCTTTAATCGAGTGTGATAAGTGATGATAACTGATAAACCATGATATTGTCTGCATATATTTTATATTTCACAAGTTTTCTTCAGTGGTTATGCGGTGAAAAGTTATTGAAAAATGCACCCGATTCGCATCAGTAGCACACGTTGGACGGAGAAAATACTAAATGCTGATTTGTATTATCGTGTGCTACTTTATTAATCAGTGTTACATCCATAATGTTAATTACTAAATAGCTGTTAAAATGCTTTAGCCAAGTGGGGTCGATAGAAAACAATACCTACCTAACCAACTTCTTGCAGAAATCAGTATCTGTGAAACTAAGGAAAGCCGGGCGTCAAAATCATCATCCTCTCCTGTTACCATTACACGTCGTCTGCGTTGTAAGTTGTAAGCCTGCTGCAATTTTTTTCCACTCTTTTCGGCCTGCCTGCCCTATATGTATGGAGAGTTATGCTAGGAATAACTAAGTATGTATATTATAGACAAATGTTAAGCCGTCTGTGAGTTGGTGCTGTCACAGATAAATAATGTTACTTCGGTGCTGTTTCGCAGGAGCCAGGAGGCAAGGCACGTCTGGTCTTCGCCAAACGTGACGTGAGCCGGCCTTGGCAGTCGGCCCCGGTCGGTCTGACTCGCTTACATCCGCCAACTGTTCCCTTCTCTTTCTTACTCAATGACTGCGCTCCTCGACTCTACCACGAATTTTCACAAGTAACAATAATGAAAACGACTTTACAACTCTCCACTGGCCCAACAAAACAGCCTCTATTCGTAAACCAATACAGCACCTTTCAAATCCTCTCAAACATACCAGTTGAAGCCTTGTTGCTCTGTTTCACTGTGCATAGTTCTTTCTCTTTCCCAAGAAACAGCTGCCTTGCCTTACGTCCAGTATGGTAAAAGCGTTGAAGTAACACGGACTGTTACCTGTTTTTACGGCGAACCCACAATCGCTATCAAAAAAATACGACGTGATAATAATTTACGATCAAAAAAGTTAACTATTTGAAATATTTCGAGTTGATAATTAATAATATTTTCTAGTGACCTGTTTTAGTTTTGGAAGAAAACAATAGCGAAGTTTTCCAAACTCAAGACTCAACACAAACGGTCGTTAGTATTGTTTCCAAAACATTCCCGATTAAAACAGTGTATTATGACTAATGTGCAGAGAATATAGGGAGCGGTTACGAATACCGGTGTGTGCGTGTGTTTACGGCCCAGTGATACTGCGGGCTGCGTTTGGAGTGTCCCAGTTGTGTTGTTGCAGCTGATACCATTGAGTACCCAGTGACTGATGGAGGATACAGTAAGAGTGCTTTGGATTGGCCGACATGCTGGCGGTTGTGACTAGCGGACACCGAAATCGACAAAACGGCGACAACTCAGGCAGACCCAGATCTAGCACTACAGGTTCGCATTTCTAATCACAAACACGTACCCGTATATACGCATAGTCGCATACAACTAGCTTCCTAAGCCTAAATAATAGTTGTTTCAATAACACCTTAGTTTAAGCGTGCCTTACGATTATCCGGTTAGTTTCCAAGGTAAATTGTGAAACGGTCAAATCAAATCATTGATGAATAGTCCCAGCCTAAAACAAAACACTGTACACGTTCCAGACATTAAGACAAAAGGTTTTCCACGGTGGTTCAATGAACATATTGGCAAATGCATGAGAAACTGATGGATCTTATCTTTGCGAAACACGATAAGGCAGTCACATCAACAAGATCATGATTATCCCTTCTGTTCTTGAATAAGTAGCTCTTTCTTATCAGAGCATGTTTATAATAACGATGAATGGAAGAAAGACATAAGCTAAGAGTGTATAAAAGTCATACCTCGTCCGGTGTTTTAGGATATGACTCACGTCTAGAAAGTACGCAGATAGTGTGTGACACAGGATGGTTAGGTACAACTTAACTACGACGGGTGTATCAATCAACTAACCAAACTAGTTTTAATACCTGTAAAACCATATACCTGCTCGTTATGCCTTTTTATGCAGTATTTTTAGCATTCAGACTAGCAGAAAAGAATGTAGGTATGCCTTCTATATTTATCTAGATATTTTTTATGAATATTTAATCCTTGATGTCGAAAGTCGGGGTATGCAGTTTGAAAGTAGAACACCTGCTTTTTGCACTCGAATAAATTAATAAAAGGCTGGTTTGCGATAATTTAAATATATCTGTTTTTCAAATATATCTGTCCTGCTGCCTTAATTAATTTACAAGATTTATTATTAGTACGTAGCTAACATAATAATTATGACGATAAAGGACAGTTTTAAGCGTCGTAGAAGACAGAAAGCTTGTAATAAAAGTATCTTGCAAACAGACTCTGATTTAGAATGTAAGTGTGCAAGTGCAATCGCACAGTCGTCTTTTTCTCAAGCCAAAATTATTTAAAATTTTATCAAGGTAGGTACCCTTACCCTTGATAAATTTTAAAATTTTAAGAATTTTAAAGTTTTCCCTATACCAAATTCACAACTTGGTGTGGATATTCAGAGCTTGACTTTTAATGATAAATTAATTTTATTTCTACTATCTAGAAAAGTTTCGTCTGCCGTAGGTAGTATATGTACCTACCTATTTCGCAAAGTCAGTGGAAGTATAATTAAATTAAGAAACAGTATCGATTACCTTGCAACTGCAAAAGCAAGGCACGACTGAAACCTCATCAAATCACGATGATTCATTCCTACAGACAATCAATAAGATTAAAATGTCGGTCGTTTCTATTATTTTTATTCCTCACTTTGACTTGAAGAATATAACTGCTTTAAAACTTGATACCTAATCTGAATATTTTTGAACATATTTGCTTGCATAATAAATTGCAAAAACTGACACTGCATACATTAGTCTGGCCACATCGTCGTTACGGTAATTGAAATCTCGGTCGATATTGGCAACATCATAATAAGTCAATAAGCCGTGTTTTCACATGTATCTTGCTTGACCTATAAATCGTCGGATGTTGAGATCGGTCCACATGCATCTGACTCCTCCTTTTCCTTTATTGTATCTTTTTCTGGTGACAGGTGGCTTTAACTAAATAAACTGCATCCGGCAAACTGGTTTCGTTCGATCCGATTAAATCAATAATGGACCAAACGCCAGATGCATCCGCCGATGCCGATCTTTATCAAAGGAGTATGGATATACTCCTTTGATAAAGATCGGCATTACAAGTTCGTCTTAAATATCCGTCGAATAAGTGCTAAAACACCATTGGAAAAAATAAACAAAATTATGTGAAACGTTATTTAAATGTTTGAATTTGGAATAATAACCATCTTATTATATTTTTCCATAATACTGTGAAATCGTGAGTGAACCCAGTTTCACTTTAGAGTTTAATTTATAGTCAATCTTCCATCTAATCGAGCTCTACGATTTGGCTTTTTGGAACGCTTTAGTTCTTATGGTCTATCAAAAGTCAATCAGCGAAATATAAAAATAACCGGCGAATTAAAAATTTTAATCTATTAGAAAGGTTAGCGCTTAATTCCCTAAAGTTTCGGACCGGAGAAAGTTCCGGTAATGCATAGTTGGCTCTGTTTCATAAAATTATTATGCATTTATTACAGTTTGATGCAACAAGCCCGTGCTGTTGGATTATAGCACGTGGAAGGTAAGCCGTGTTTAGATCGCGATAAGACTGGCGGAACGTGATCGATTGTTCACAGACTACCTACTCAGATCAGGGAAATCTACTAGGATAGGACTCTACCATGAAGGTTCTTACAGAAAGACAACTTCTTCGAGTGATCTTATGAATTTTGAATGTAATTATCAATATTTTATTGCACTGTGAGGAACTTTAACTAACAGGAGGAAAGAGAGACGAAGAGAAGACAGAAAAAAAAATTATATTTATTTTCTCGCGTATTCTCTTTTCAAAGTCCTATTTTGTAATAAGTACGTTTGGCTGTTAACGCTCAACGATACGTAAAGATTTCACTGACAAATAATTTAATAAACTGTTACTTTGAAGAAATCATGAAAATTATACCGCCTACTCGCTTCATTAATTGATTCGTTATGGTTAACTTGAAGTACACATATGAAATTAAACAGCTATAAAATCCACTCGAGCCAAATATGTACCGATGGATGGCTGGGAATTGAACAAGGCTTTATGTCTTCGAACCTGAATTTGCAGAGGCGTTGATAGTTTTGTGAGAGGTGGCCTTGGACCGTCTACGCCTGACATTGCAATGTTTTCAATTCGATTGGTCCCAATAGACATTCCTTCTCTCGCAATTCTTAAAGATATCAGATTTCTTTAAAAATATATGGATTCTTTCAACATTTATTTAATATTTAATTAAGAGAATGTTGTATTAGATATTTCACTCAGTCAACACTTAACACTTTGTTGTGTGCAGCTGTTCTATTTCAAGTTTGTTCAAGACGCGTAACGCGGTTGGTGTTGTGTTAACGGCACTTTCTATCTGTTATCTCTAAATCACCACCTCTTTCCTCTCAGTAGTCAAAGTCGGCACGATTAGGGATCGCTTGATTTAATGTTGCCACGTAAATAATCAGATTAAACGCCTTGTTTGATCGTTCACTTCGCTCTGCTTTGTAGGTCAGCGCGCCAGTCGACTTGCCGATTTACCTGATACGTGATCTTTACCACAGTTTTCTATCTTCGGTTTCTAGATGAGTTTGAATTATGAGTTGACTGTTAGAATTGATGTCTCCATCAATAATCCTTTATATGGCAGTCTTTCAATGTCTTCAATGCCAGGCAGGCTAGTGCAAACCGCATGCGAAGTTCTGTGGTTGGCTATCTACGACGCATTCGTCTCGAACGGACGTCGACCCGCAATTTTCTAAAGTTGAGAAATATTTTTTTATGAATAATACAATATCTATGTTTATAATTTCGCTTGGCAATATCAAAATGTTGTATATATACTTGTTACACCAACACTCGCATATAATTGGACGAATACGTAACATTCCTATTGTTACAAAAACTCGAATCCCAGAGGGTATACAATTATGTCACTAAATAAGGCATCAGTCACGACAAGTCGACGCCAAGACATAAATAGAAAGTGTCAAATGCTTTGCGTTCGTTTGCCATACGCTGAATACCATTCGAGTGTGTGCTGGTCGTTGTCGGTCGTACGTACCTTCATAATTAAGTCCTATTAACCACATATTTCGAATCATTTACGCATGGTTATGTACCGTTGCACCGTGCATGCTAGATATGAGTAGATATACGCTTCTGTGATTTAAAGCCTGCGTATAGCACATGCAACTTCCATACCGTATACAGTCTTCATCGCTACTATGAATATTTCATGGAATGCAAGGTCTGTGTTGAAATTTTGGGTAAGGTTAACCACTCATTACGTTGGGGGTCTTAGTGCAGACTCGACAAAATCACCAAAATGTGTTACGTGTTGGTTTTTGTTACGACCAACAACCAAACGTTTATTTATATTAAGTATCGTTTAATTTAATTAAATGGTCATGAATAGTCCTGTTTAATAATTAATGAGCAGCATCTCTACCATCAATCAGATTGATGTCATCCGGGTTTTGCGTGTTAAGTAATCGAACGGTATTGTGCGGGGATAAACGATTTCCGTCGTGAAGGGAGTTTTGATTGGACATTCGCGGGTCACGTTCTATTGAACGAGACGAGGATACCGCTCATGCAGAACGGGCGCGGTGGTCAGCGCGGCCACTTCCAACTGTATCTGTTGCCGATATCTGATATTGCAGATCTGTCCTGAATATCTTGAAAATAAATCTTTAAGAGTTTTGAATGACTATTTCAAACCCTATGTTCAGTCTCTTAGATTACAAAATATAAAGTCAAAACGACCGTGAGTACCGAAACAAAACTCACAAGGATATAATTTTAAGGGACAACATTTAGTGTTTATTGTTTTTGTAATAAATAAAGATTAAAAAGTCCCTTTCGGTGGTTTATTTTTATCTTTTCCATGAATAGCTAGAATTAGGACTCGATACAAGTAAGAACGTATGTGCGTGGAAAATAAATTTCTCATTTATTTATAACTTGCTGCTGCTCGCGGCTTCGCACGCGTTGTTTAAGGTTATTTCTATCCCATAGGATCTGATTTATGGGATAAAAAGTATGCCTATGTTACTCTCCATCCTTTCAGCTAACTCCATGCCAAAAATCAAGCCGATTAGTTGCTTAGTTAGGGCGTTAAGGAAGGACAAACAAACAAACACACTTTCGCATTTATAATATTAGTATAGATCACTTCACGCTTGGCAGGCGTAATGGTGTTCGCAGTAGAGGTGTTAAAAATACACAGTATAAATAATTTCTAATTCACACTAAACTCTAGCCAGACAAGCCATTATTTCAACGACAAATGCTTTCTTGATATCGTACCTTACGTATTATCGTTGACTTAAATCCGTGCAAACATGTCTTTTTATTAGACAATCGTTGTTTACATCATTATAAAAGAACACAGAAAATGATCACCTACTTGAATAAACTAGAACTGCATATAATCCTATCATTGTTTTGAATGCAGTCGATATTTACATATATGAGGGAGGAACAATATGGGTGCGTGGTTCGTGGAACATTGTCGTTGCGATGACGATGTCTGCGTACGACCTATTGTGGAATAATGTTCGTTTACGTAAATCATAGCAACAGAATGATAGCTGTTTGAACAGGTTGAAAGTTTTGAAATCATTATTGGGTCTGTTCTATATGTTCAGCAGCGATAAAAAAATATACGTTTATGACATATTGATTGCGTTGTATTACTTTATGACTTTTTATATTTTATTTTCATGCATGCATCTTCAAGAGGCTTGGGTAAATTAAATAAGAACTCAGGAAGTTATACCTTTTATTTTAAGTGTAGGTATACTTACTGCTTTCCAAAACTTCCTTTCAGAAAGACCAGAACACAATTAGTAGGTAACAGCGAAGTTAGTAAATTTGTGGTAAAAATAACTAGGAAGACCAATTAATATTGCAAAGGGCCTCTGAGATTAACATCGATAAATTGACTGAAATCTCTGGGCATGTTCTACATATTTTTATAGCAGTCTTAAAAATGCTGTTAGTTGAGAAATGTTTTATGCACATTGTTAATTGAATGAAAGTCATGGTATGTTATTCACTCCGTTTAATATTTAGAATTTTTAATGTTGTAGGTACTTAATTAGAAAAGAAAATAGAAATAAATGCAACCGGAAACCATGACCGCCATGGGTTTGGAAGTGTAACTTAAATACATTAGCGCGTGGAATAAATAAAAGAACTACGTAAAGTAGCACTGTCTGGTGCTTTTTAGGGTTCCGTACCTCGGAAGGTAAAAGAAACCCTTTTAGGACCACTTCGTTGTCCGTCTGTGAGGACCTTTCTCACAGGAACGCGTGGAGGTATCAGGTAGAAATTTGCTGTTGTGACAAAATCAAACTAAGTCAACGCAATGAAAAGTTTATTCTCGCATATCTTGACACTAGCAAGGGAATATAATAAAGCAATACCTTATATTATACGTCCTGTTGACCAAGGATCACGAAATTAGGCAGCAAGTAAGGTCTTACAGCCTTTTGCTATAACATCTTGCTTGTGTGTGTAAAGGGAAATATCCGAAAAGTAAACATTAGTAGTTACATCACAAAAAAACGCACAGTGCGTCTGAGCCGTTGAAAATTCAGAACGTCTAACCCGATTTTTTTGCGTAGGTACTAGTTTGTGCGGAACCCTCCGTGCGTGACTCGCTTGTTATATAGAATGCATAGTGCATTTGACCTTTTATTTACTAAGGGCACTGACAAACAATACATGCTTCTTTTCCCATTCTATAGGCGACGAATTCTTTATATATAAACATCATGATTTACTTAATAATAATGGTTTGTTATGCATGCTATCTGTGTTTGAATAATGGATTTCAATTCAATATAGACATCCCATTTCACATAATTTCGCATGAGAATTATCAAGTACGAGCTGTATTGTATGCAAGAACACGACATAATACATAGTATGGGCGCGGTGGGCAAAGGTCTGCCTGCGACGCATGAGGTTGCGGGTTCGATTCCTGCCTCGGGACAAATGTGTGTATGATCTGCAGACATTTGTTCAGGGTGTTCTGGTCGTTGTACAATAAAAATACCTATCTATGTATTGTATTATATTATGTATATCAGTTATCTAGTACCTATAACACAAGCTCTGCTTAGCTTGGGGCTAGATAATGCTGTGTGAATGGTCCAGCATTATTTATTTATTTATGTATTGTGTTTTAATGTAATGGTACTAGGTACCTAATTATGTATCAAAAATGTATGGTACCTTTTATTTGTGAACCAGTAAGTTCGATAAAACGTAATGAAGTCAATTTTATTTAATATCCGGAAATCAATTTCATATTTTAAGAATTGCGTCACATCTTAATATATTGTACGGTACGAAATAATCAGAATGTAGAGTACGAGTATAAGAGAACGTTACATTATAATATACTTTGCACGACTGTACGAACATTCATAATATACAGCCGAGAATCTGTTATACATATACAACCAGTATTTTGCAACATAATCTAAATTTAACTCTGATATAATTAAATTTTAATACTCATTCATAATAAAACATACTTCATATAAACATGTTTTTTACTGAATCACACACCAAAACTAAATAATAATGTAGTTTGCCAACTTTTTTTGAAGGTTCCACCTACTTATTATCCAATTATTTAAATTGAGTTCTGATAATAGCATTTCAAAGATTTGATTGTTTTAATATTATCATTATCTTTTTAAAGTTGTCATATTGTTATTTTAAAGTTGCCCAGCGAGCTATGGAAAGAGCTATGCTCGGGGTTTCTCTGAAGGATAGGATTCGTAACGAATACATCCGACAGAAAACAAAAGTCATCGACATAGCTCTTAGAATTAGCAAGCTGAAGTAGCAGTGGGCCGGCCATATCTCGCGAAGAATCGTTTACCGTTGGGGTAAACGTGTTCTTGAGTGGAGACCGCGACTCGGCAAACGTAGTGTAGGAAGCCCTCCGACCAGGTGGGATGACGATTTGCGAAAAACTGCTGGCAGATGCTGGATGCGGCAAGCTGAAGACAGGGCGCTATGGCGCTCATTAGGGGAGGCCTGTGTCCAGCAGTGGACTACTATAGGCTGATGATGATGATGATGAATATTATCATTCAGCATAGTTCCCTGTAATAAAATAATACAAAAGTGCAATACATACACAATGTATTTCAAGCTAATAATTAACGTAAGTGGGCCAACTACGAAGACGAACAACCTAGTTTGTTTTGGAAGAAAATCAAAAATCATCCCACGATCGGAATCATTATGGTCAGTGCGTACCGTGTCGTGCATTGATCTATCGTTGCATGGTGTTCTTCCAACAAAAACTAGGCTCGTAGTTGACCCGCTTACATTTATCCCACTTATATTATTAATGTGAAAGTTTGGATGGATGGATGGATGGATGTTTGTTACTCAATCACGCCAAAACGGCTGAACGGATCGGGATGAAATTTAGCATAGGATTATAGTCTGGAATAGCGCATAGGCTACTTTTTATTCCGAAATTCTCACGGGAACGGGAACTACGCGAGTGAAACCGCGAGGCGCTACTAGTGGTAAATACATGAAACTACGATAGTTACTTATACATATCAGAACCTAACTAAAGCTTGTTTTTCTTTTCAGGTAAGCGAAATCGGATGTTTTCTCTACCAATCAAATATATTTTCAATCATCATCCACGTACGTGAGTAATATATTATACAGAGCAATCTCAGACAGGATAAGCAAAAAATCACCGTCTTGACCTTGTCCATTGAATCACAAATGTCTTAAGGCGTAGAATAAATTGTTTGATTTACACCAAGAGTCGCTGGTGGGTGACGATCGCACGATTGAATCTCCCGTATCGTGGCGTCAGTAGCCGTAATTGAATTACCGCCCCTACCTCATAAATGGGTTAGTGGCCTGGCCTCACATGTCTCTCGTCACGTCACACTATCATAGGACTTAATACCACGTACCTTCGACTTTAGTGTTCCTTTCCATAAGATTCTCATTCTGCGTTTATGGTGTCATTGTAACTTCGTAATCTTGAAGTATTCTCTCTTTATCAGCTAGGGTTTCTCCAATGTGTTAGTTGAAACTTGATATTAGATAAAATAAAGGCTAGCTTTCTATTTCACGTTGTGTAGCGATAAAATAATAGCAGGAGCTGAATAAAGCCTGTAACTTTTTAAGTGGTGACTTTATGTTGCAATAAGCAATTATTTAGTTTCAGGAGTTTATGTTGTGGTTAACGAGTAAGTTATTAACCGGATGCATATATTTAATAATATACATATTTAAGTACCAATGTCAATTCAAAAACCTACATTTGCTTCAGTACAGACTAGATCACCAAGATATTATCTGATTCTTTATGATCAATGTGAGCTTTGTCGAAGTAACTATATTTATTACCTTAGTTCCAACAAAACAACCCACGTAAACTTTTGCTCTCCTGTTTAGAGCGTGTTCCAGATTTAATCTTATTTATTATATTACGCTATCATTTCTAATTTGCCGTAATTCTCTCTAAGGGGTTCTATTTTCCGCTTAATTTAGAAAATACCTTCTTGTGCCGAGTTTGCATGTGTCACATCTACAACCTCTACACAAGAAGCTGCTTATTTTTTACCAATGCAGCGATGCTACCATCGAATACATTGTAACTTGAATACAAATGAGCACCGGAAATAGGCGATGTCGTCTGCTTAACAAGCTCATTCATCATTTTAAGTGATATTTATTGTTCAATTCGGTATAGGGCTATAAGCTACCGAATCTCCCCTACTACTTCTGACGAACTGTCATCATCATCATCATCATTAACAGCATCAATAGCTATTTCAGTAGCGGGTTTATGCATCCCCTAAAATTTTCCATTTGCCTCTGTCTCTGGGTTCACGACTCCACTGTCGGCTAGCTATAGTTGTCATCAGACCATCGTGCTTTGAGTCTCCCTGATCTCCTGCTTCCTACGCGATGTCTCCACTCCGCCAGTTTGCGGCTCCATCGTTCATCTGAGCATTGCATGAGGTGTCCCGTCCATTGCAATTTCAGTTGGGATATACGCTTCCCAACATCCGTGACATTGGACCTTCTGCCGATCTCTTCATTTCGGATTCTATCTAGCAACGACACGCGCAACATGCACCTCTCCATAGTCTCCATATGACTTTTAAGTTTTGTGATGTTTGTGTCCGTGATTGTCCAGGATTCGCAACCGTCAATCAGTTTTTACCCGACTACCGACAGGGGAGGGTTATGAGGTTAGCACCCTATGTTTGTATGTATGTGGCCGATTTCTTTGTTCCCACGTAGCGCTGAAACTACTGGTTCGATTTCAACAAATTATGGAAGTATGCATTGATCAAAGGTTCTTTGTTTCAGATGTTATAGGTATGTTTGATTAAATATGTGCTTAATAATACTATCAATGCTAGCCCACCCCAGTTTAACTCTTCGCATTATTTCTGATGAACTCGTTAAGTTTGTAGAAATTCTATTTCCATTTAGTTTGGCAGAAATGTTTTTTCTTGCCGATTCATGCTAGATTATTTTTTTGGTTGGGCAGAAAGACAACCGTAGTCCAGTAAGGTAAGCACGGGAGAGAAATAGAATAGAGAGAAATTGCGCCACTTTGTCATCGAACGCGTAAATAATTTGAAATTCATTCCTTCAACTTCAATAATGTACGCAATATGTATGAGGATGCGATATAATTATTGTCTATTCTACCCTAGAGAACAATTCCTGTGCTTGGCCTGCAGTATGCTACCACACAAAAATGTTGTGTATATTATATCGATAACTATCACTAGTCTCATCTCTATCTCTACCACCGATATTGTATCTTCAATCTATTATTACAGCTAGCCAATAAATAATAATACCATGCCGGACGTTAAACTGACCATGGGATCGTGAAAGTTGCAATTAGTATTGTGCAACAACTTTTATCTGTTTTGGCGACGTAAATTACGTTTGTTCGAAATATCGGAGCGGAATAATAACTTACATGCGTGATGCGACAGATTCGGCGATCGTAGAGACAGTATTTACGAAAGCAAACGCAACGGATCCGATGTTCTCGTATGAATGAATGGACTTTCTAATGGTTTTTGCCTCATAGCAACAATGCATGCGAACTTCAGCAAACCGTGTAAAGCACGAGGTTTTCACGTGGATTGTCTTTGCAACCACATGCTAAGAACAAATCTGCTTATCACTCACTCCCATTTGCTTCCTCTTAGTAATAATCTCAGTTGAGAGATTAAAAAGAGAACTTTCCTTCATATTTCTACGGATTGCGTTATCCAACTGAAATTTCACGTATCTAACTAGAGCCTTGGATTGGGCATAATAATAATTAATTAGTTGTATTTTCTAAGCTGGTTTAGAAGCTTACTAAGCAAAGTAATTGCTGTTATTATTTGCTCGTTTGCTGCCTATAATTTTACCTGTGATTTTCCTTATGTTCTACCATTATTTTAAGCAGTTTTATCATAGTCATCATGAACCATCAGCCGACATCGGCCTTCCACCACGGACGTTACGGGGTTCTGGTTCCGGATGTAAAAACATCTTTAATTTAATGTCAATCCGTACTTCACTTTGGTTTTTATGTATAAACTGCTATGCAAGAAAGAAGCCTCGGAATTGATCTGATACGCTTCAATCAATTTCAATGAAACTTGTTTACCTGTTATGCATGATTCACTGCCAAAGTTTCAAATATCCAAAAACCGTTGCATAATATTGTTTTATCTTAAGTCTGTATTTATATGTAATGTATGATATCAAATTTAGTCCGCCGCGCGCCGCCTTGATCTGTCACTTAGTTATTGTACCTAATAAAAAACACTCGAAGTAAAATAAATTCCTAACGCTTCAGATTAAAAATATATGACGTGTATTGTATATTCATGACAAGCAACAAAAGGCAAACAGCATGGTAAACTAACTCCTCACGACCTGGCTCCTCAAACATAGTTGTTGCCATTTTACCTCGTCTCCGAATGTTATTGCGCAATACATCCGCTTCCTGGCGATTTCATTCACCGGATTTAGTTATAGCTTGAAATACTATTTTGTTTTATAGTCTTAACTTCTGTTCTGTGTTTTTTTTGTTTTCCCATCCGGGAGCTCGTGACGTCACGTCATAGTGCGCGCCCGAACCGTGGACCGTGTCGGCCGCTTCCGCTCAGCCGTTTCCGCCTTCCACATCGAAATTATGTGAACTCTGTTATATTGAATTTTGATTTTGTAATCTGCTTTAAGGTCCTTATCGTAATAAGCCTTGTTGGTTATACAATCGTCTCTGAGAAAATTCTTGCTTCTACAAAATCCTTTAGTCTTCTTCCTTTTTTAATTTCCATTTTCAAGCTTTGCTTAGCTTGGGCTAGATGATTTTGTGTGGATTGTTTAATTATTATTTAAATCCGCATAATTTATTTATTTTAACTCGGCTAACAATTCTTCTTCTTTATTGAGTTAATTCACGTTGCGTGGTGTATTAAATCCATCGATTATGCTATTGAACAGAAGTACAAGCAGAGATTTATATCGCTTACTATAACCTCAAAACCTTTCTCGCACCCTGCAGGTGCAAATAATGAATTATGTAGCTTTTCCGTAACTTGCCTATTACTACTACCACTATGTAGTATCTTTGTTGTACTACCTACATGTGTATTATCGAAATGTATAACTGTAAACAGCCTATAGGCTAACTAACTTTCGTTTCTTTTTGACATCCCCACTACATCACTGAACCTTACCACATTCAGGAAAACCTACATCCTCAAAGGGGAAGTTTCAATGTGTATTAACCAGTTCACCGATAGTCCGATACTCAAGGAACCGCAAGTAACCAAAGCCCAATCCTCAGCCCGTTGTCGTTTCGAGTGACATATTGCCACATGATACTGCAGTATCGGATTTCGTCGTGCACTGCAATTAGCGCGTAGAGAGCTCGCTGGTTAATCGTTGGTGCTAATGTGATTGTGTACCGTTTCTGGTCTACTTTGTTTGGCGTTTCTTATCCTGTTTCATTGTTATCACCTTAATAATAGATAACATTGTTGTTCGTTCTTTCTTCTCTGAATAGTGTATCTACGTTGTTATTTTGGCTTTTGCTCCTGCCTGATTTTTCTCAGTACTAACTTTTACTTTTCTCGTAGTATCTCTAAATTGTATTGTCTATCGTCACTAGTAAACTTTTTTCCTCAAACTCTTCCGAGGTTTTCCTAACTTATCTTTTATTTTACCGTAAGTAAACGAATTCTACTGACTTTTTAACTATCGTCAAGGGCTTTATTTACTGTTGTAACTCTGACGTCTATAAAATTTGATCCCTTTTGATCTTCGACTTGTTGATAACTCTTGAAAGTTTATGTTTCACAAAAATCTATAAACATGAGATAAAAACTTCGTCAGCAAGTGTAAGTATAGGTACCCATACCCACTTTATGTTACATAACGACCCGTAAATGTATTTCAAGTTCTCGGTCATCCGTGATTGAACCATTATGAGCGCGTATCATATCATTAATCTTATCACAAAACGAAAAGTCAGCGTTTATGACTTATAAAAAAAAACTTTATCTACGTACATAAGATGAGTAGAAAGTGTCGACACTAACAATGTGCTCAAGTTTCATTTTGTAACCTTTAGGAGACGTGGCGCGCATGTGAATATATTTTATTGTGCAGTACTATTTTAATCCGCTGCTTTGATAATGTCTTGGATTACATAGGTTTTTAAATTAGAGGCGTGAGTTGGGGTGAAAGTGTCCCACTCTCGGAACAATCGCGTGTCTCAGCTTTGAAGTGTCACTGAGATCAATCTATGTGAGATTTATGTCGTAGGTTTAGAGTTCCTAGTACTTATGTTGCAATTTGCGAAAGGCTTCCAGATAAAGGATAAATTTGGTAAATAAACAGTGTTTGCAGATAAATAATACAAGATAAAACTGTTTATGTCGACCCAGATCTAGGTGTTCCCTTGTTTATAAGATAAAATAGCTGAGATACGGGCTTTATAGTTCCCGTGATTGTAAAAGGGAAATTAAACAGAAATAGACAGTAGTTGAAAGTTTTATGATTCATCAACTATTATAGCACGATAATAGCTTAACGATTGCAATTCTTAATGTCTCAGATAAAACCAATAAACTATTTCAATTTATTGACCCTCAAACGATAAGTATTATACAAAATAAATTAACAGAGTGAGAGTGAGAAAATCTCACATTTCAAATTTATATCATTTTCTAAAATCTGAACATGCCCCGAGTAGAACCTGAATAAAGCGGCAAAGGTGACGAAATAGTTGGAAGTATAACAACGGGAATCTATTTATGTTTCGGGATCAGCGACCTACTAATACGTACACACTTCATTCACATCACAGCTGTAGATGATTCATTGGTTTTACTACGTTTTCCGCGCCCACTTGTAGACTAACGATTCTGACTTACCGCCGCCATGTGGTTCTGGTTACTTTTTCTCAGATGGAGTAGCCGGCACTTTGACGGACCGCTTGAACAAACTGATTTGTTTATGAAACAAAAATAAGGTACTGTGCCATTTTGGTTACATTATCAAGGTTCCATTTAATCTTTGTTCATCATGTTGCAATCGTCTATCGTTGACCTATTTGCTCTTATTTCGAGTGCTATTGTACTTACGACACTTGTGGTTATCGTGATTCATGGTTCTCCTATAACTTTGGCGGGACTGACCACTTATGGTGAGTGATTGTTTCTGTTTGCAAAGCTAAACCAAACCAACTAGTCTGATTGTGATTGAATGCAATAATATTATAATTTATCACGACTCGTTAAGCCAATGGACCTATTGTTAGATTGTACATAAACAACAAACTCGCAGTACAGGCAACAGGAACGGCACAAATAGCTGACGCACAAGGTACTGTCGAGTGCATGTCGAGGGGCCTATGTCATTAGTTCCGTTAAGGGGACATAAAGCGTGTCACCAGTAGACCTAACTTATGTTTAGTTGCTGCTGATGCGTGCTCTATCAAATTGTAGCCAGAGGCACTCATAGAAATCTCTAGCGCATTATTCGCTGTTGATTAATATTTATTGCCTTTAAAATTTGAGAGCGTTGTTTCACCGTCTATATATACTTTAGTATTTATGGCTTTTCTAACATTGTGGCTTTTCAATTTTATTTATGTTTTAATCATCTCATTTAACACTAGTAATTTTGTTTCATTTCACCTTCACTTCCATCTCCACCACTTCATCAATAGACCTATCGATCATTAATTTAGCCGTGACACGTTTTGAATATATGATGATATGTGAGTAAGTACATTCTAAACAGACATTGATACCAATAAGGGTATCCGTATCATTGTGTATAGTTATGTTATGTTATGATTCACAATTAGCTTGCCTCATTAAACTGGCGCCTGACATCTGTCGACGACGACATCCAGTCAATGACTTCGGTGGCTCTGCCACTATCACAAGAGTCATCTGTTACTTTTTATGCATTATTTATTGTCTGAATTAATTAAGAAATAATTTGGGATTTAAGAGATTTAAGCCTTGTGGCGCAGTGTTTGTGCGCACATAAGTTACATTTCTCAATGTAACTTACGTGTAGCTTTCTTTTATTTTTATTAATGTAATTGGTTTCATCCACAGTTTTTATTAAATATATAAATAAGTCAGTGTTGTGATGACAATTCCAAGATACTTATGAACTCCTGTCAGTAATCAGACAGATAAAAAAAAACTCGTGCGTATCGAAGAGTTTGAACTTACTACGAACGCAAAAAAATCTGTTGGTTTTAATGTTCTGTTAAGTTCTGTAAAATGCATAATTTTCTCAGGTATTATTAATTTAATTACTGTTGTAGGAAATTGCGTGCCAGAAAATTATTAAACCAGTTGTTTTATAACTGCTGGTTATGTTATAGCCTAAGTGCACCCTTTAATATGATTAGCATTCTTGACTATTAGAAAATTTATCAATTTTAGACCTGCAAATTCTAGCACAACACAACCAAGCCTATGTCTCAAATTTCACTTAAACCCACATAAACGCACGACTTTTCGAATAGAAAATTCCTTTGCAGCATAATATTCGTCTAGCAACCTGCAATTTGTTTAATTGATAAGTAGTTACACTTTGTTTCGGGCCATTGTGAAAGATAATTACTGTTGGTAAAACATTCCTGACAATGATTATGCGTTCTCGTGTATCGTAATAATTGGTCCACGATTATTTATCATAACGAAATGTATATTACTACTAATGTATATACAATAATGCTGCATTTTCTGCCGAGCGAGGGTGAAAAATAAAATCTCAACTGAAAAATAATAATGCTGGACAAGGACAATCCACACAGCATCATCTAGCCCCAAACTAAGCAGAATCTTCATAACCTCTTCTATGCAGTGTGTTTATGTCTCTGAGACGTAGTTAGATCATCGCCTAGTGTTTTTCCTATTCTCCTGCTCACTCGGAGCGTTATCTTGCTACGAGTAGATTATAAACAACACAAAAAATTGACTACTTCTATGAGTTTTTCGCAAGATTTGAAACATTTTAATAACACAGACGGCGTGTTCCCAGACTGTCAGTGTACTACAAGTATCACTTATGGGATTGTGCGCAAGCTTTTCACGACCTTATTCCATCTTCGCCATTCCACCATATGACCAGCAGACGCACAGAAAAATACCACCCGTACCTGGTCGATATACCTCAGTGTCGCACCAAAAAATTCTGCTGTACATTCATATTAAGCACGGTCAAAGAGTGGAATGAGCTTCACGCGTCTTTTTTCCCGCACGACTACAATCTTGGAAGCTTCAAATCCAGAGTGAATGTGTTCCTTCTGAGAAAGCGTGCTCCATCTTATCACTTATTCAAGTGAGATGGTGGCCAAACGCTTTGGCCACCATCACCACAAACCTAGATAATGCTGTGTAAATTGTCCAGCATTATTTATTTACTATCACCAAAAAAAAAGTAATAAAATAAAGTTGAGTGACTCACTTTTGAAGTTGCGACTATCTGATACGACGTTTCTAATATTGGTTTTATGACTTGTGACTTGTGTTTTATCTATTGCAATTGTAAAGTTCTTTCACACATAAAATGAGGTCCTCTCGTTAACATCTCCAGCCTTCTAGCATGTGAACATCATGCAATTTCCGTTCAGTGCGAGTGACTAATTGGGATTAATTCATTTCGCACGGTGCAATTCATCAGTAAGTGCACTGGTGGGTGCAACAATCATTCACCCACGCTTCGAGCTAAAACAATGAACTATGAATGAGCCTCTAAACGTCTGCCGTATACGGCACGACATCCTACGTGTATTCTATACTAATTTATTGCTTTTACATGTCTATTGGATTGCCTGAGGCTATCTCTACCTTGTAATCCATCATTATTTTTTTTAACAATGAAACTTTGAGAAACTTATTCCCAATAATTTAAGCATCGAAGAAGTAAAAATTGTTTACTCCTTCCTTCCTACCTTCCTATATCTCTTATCCGTATTCTCTTTGTAGTACAATAGATAGTGCAGAAAAGTAACCTTAGGTAATAAAATATAAAAATAAGGTATTCATTAATTACCTTTGTCTACTTAAATACTCTATTGATAAACAAAATAATTTCTCTACATAATTATTATGGGAAAGAACTGGCACACAGGTAACCCTAGTTTAAAAGTCAGGGCTTCATATAATGTGTCACATTTTGTTTGTTTTCAATAAAGATTAAGTATTATTATTATTATTTTGTTAAGATCTAATCTTCTCGGTTTAAAAACCGGTAAAAAACCAAAGCGCACGGGCCTAAGCCAAGTTCCCTTCAGAAGGAGAAGCTTCACTTAAGTCCTATCCTTTAAGTACGAGTACATAACAGTAAGGTGCCTATTTATACGTGATGTCGCTGAACATCGCAAAATATAATAATACCATATTCTTTCAAGATGCATCATGGAATAGCATACCTACTGTTCGTGCAATAAATGTCCGATACTTGACTAAAACCAGTCATTACCGGCCTAGTCCGTAATTAAATACATTTATCCACTTGCTAGTTGCAGCAGCTGTAAAACGTTTTAAAATGTCAACGTTGTACCTAATAATAGGCCAGCTCAACCTCTATTAGGCACATATCCTTGCACGTGCGATGCCTATAGGAACGTGCACTCCCATACATATATTTGGAGAACGTGACGGTTCGATTGTTCACTGGAAACCGATTAGCGTTTACATTATAGTATTGAGGTATTCTCGTTGTTATTTCACAAGATGACCGTGTGAACTCTTTACCTTACATTTATGCTTTTATTCTCAGTAGAATATTATGTGAAGTTGGGTTAATTGCTTCCCTAAACCAATCTTGTCACTTCTCATGTTGCGCGATTTCAATTTGATTAGTTTTTATTGAAATACGATTAATGCTTGCTTATGTCGCAATGGTATTGTTCGATGAATAACGACTTTAACACGAACACTAGAAGCTTGTACTGGTGCTGTAACTCTATCTCATTGTTTTGTCGTCACTATTCAAACGTCAATAACAAATGAAATTGCTAATGCTGCTCTAACGTAATTACATTTCTATTATGCTGTTTTGAAACAGTCCCGGATGTCGAGTGTTATCCAACGAATGTTTAAATCTGCCTTACAATTATATTCTATTGCGGTAAATAGCCACCTACGACGTACATTTAGAGCGGCTGAGTCCACTAGGCGTTGAAGGAAATAATTAAAATTAGTCTCTGATCATGCAACAGCTTTACAATGGACCATGTTAAATGTTTACTTCACGCACGTCGGAATGTTCGACTTCGGGCAAAGGCGAAACATTTCGTGTGAGTACTACAATTTAGGCTGCATGCTCGACTGATTGCACGTATGCGGACCTTTTCCGCACTTATACCTTATGTTCTGCTTACCAACTGAAAGACAATGTTGAACACGTTTTCTACAACACAAGCGCGTATAACCTCACTTAATCTAACCAGATTAACATCGCTAAGTTACGAAAGTATGAAAGTAATTTACCATGCCTGCATTAAATACAGATTAGCTGGGTTTCTTCTATATTAGGATGAATTTCACTACTTCTCCTAGTACTATAGTTATTTTTGTTAAATCTTTTCGACTTGTGACAGTAACGGTAGCTGCCATTGATAGTGAAATTTTCCGATTCATTTTAAAAGCACCAGAGATCAATTACTTAAATGAACCTTAACATGGAACGAACAAAACTGGAGAGTGAAAGCACGTAACGCTCGATTGCCTCACGTTGCTCCTCGTTTCTTTTACATTTTATTGGCAAGTGTCACTGTTTGCCAACATCCAATTTTGTGGCGAGACGGTTACGCTCGTCTACTGAATTTATTTTGACTGTTGGTACTTAAATCCTGCTATTCATTGGTGCACCGGTATTTATTATTTACTCTCGCTTGTTTACTTGTTCTGTTTGTCAGTACAGAGACAGATGGTTAACCGTCTGTCGCATCTTTCTATATGAACATGCAAGTGATAAAGATAACACAAGACATTAATTCAACGAGACTTCTCTAGCAAAACTCTGAGAATACTTGATAAGTACGTGATTGTGGTTTCCTAGAAAGATGAATACGTCGTGGTAGGATTAATTCTCATTTTTATCCTATAGTTTTTGAAATATTAGCTATTTATCGCCAAGTAGACCATCTGCCACTTCATCGTTCAATTACATGCTTCTGGCCTACATATCTGAGTCATATCATGCTCTCAACGACAACTTATCGGCGGAGGAAACGCACGACCAGATGGCAATTTCTAATTCCATCTTGCCCTTAAAAGTAGATTCAAGTGCACAGTTCCACGACTTGGAAATCTCAATTAAAAATAAATAAGATCAGAATAGACCAGAAGGAAAGTTGGTCTCTAGTCTAATAAGGCAAAAGATTACCGAGAACTGGTACTTGACTAGCTTGTTTTGTTTAGTGAAACAAAAGGTAATTTATTTAGTAGATAAGTGGCAGTCAGTCGTTAATCCGATTTCAAAAGTAGCTTGATAACTTTCCTTACGTAAGTGAATTTTTAAAAGATTATTGATAAAACTTATTAGCCACAGTAGTACCACATGGGGTAGGTTCTTGATGTTAGATTTGATTTGCTTTAGATTTGAAATGAACATTGCAGTTCGTGTTTTAAAGAAGACTCAAGACGTCATTTGAACGAGTCGTGATTTAAAACATGCAACAAGGAAGGAAGTGTATATCTTCGGAATAATAGCTGAGCAAAATGCCTTGTTAGAGTCGAGTAATTTCGTCGTTCGACCCTCAATCATGGTAGAACCATTTTGTATTTTTTTTTTGCTCTATGAGACTTACAGTAGCACAATTAACAATTACTTACATCCAGACGTACCATTAAATATTTTTTGTGTGTTCCGAAATGCTTGTCCTATTTTTTGCATTTGCAATTTGATGACTGCGTATAAAGGTATCGCGTGTTGTAACACAATGCCGTGGCACGCCACAATACAATACAGCTGGTTCGAATGTTCATCTGTGAATGTGTATCTTATATGTTCTGATTCAAAGAATCAAGTCTCCGATATCAGTGCTTAGTCGTTGTTTCAAGGATTCTCATCATGTTATTCTTTGTTTCGCATCGTCAGCGTCTGTCAGTGTTATGTGAATTAAACATTATGGGTATATCAATAACCACTTCTGTTTGCTTTGCTACAAGTAATAGTGCTAAGGTTTTATTTATACAAATTATGTCTACTATTATATGTATTAATATAGTCACCTTCTCTATTGAGAAATAGAGATCGAGCTCAAGTGCTACAATCACCATATAAACGTTTTTACCTTGTAGTCGTGAAAATTATCGTTAGTGTCCGACTTAGGGTTCGGTTTCGACCAGGTTTAAAAATGACAAACAGGAGGAAACATAATATTACATATGCCAAGTTGCATTATATGCGTTTAAACTCGAGTGCAGGAGCTAGTTTATTATACATACATTTTTGATTATAAATTTAATAGATAATTGTTTTTGTTTTTTAGGGTTCCGTACCCAAAGGGTAAAACGGGACCCTATTACTAAGACTCCGCTGTCCGTCTGTCCGTCGGTCACCAGGCGCTGTATCTCATAAACAATAATAGTTAGTATATGTTAAAAAAAGTTTTAATTTTTTCATACATCTTCTACCTCTAAAATGAGAATTACCCATCGTTTCATAAAACGATGGCAAATATCATAATATTACTTACTTGAAATTGATATTCGGTTACAAGACTTTATTTTTCGGTGATGTTTTTTATGGTTCTAATCTCTGGGCATTCATTCAAGTGTTTAGTGGACAATAGAGATTTCGTACATAACATTGTATATGTCAAACATTTCCGATTCAGTATAAACGAGGTTACGTAAGTCGAAACTAAACCATCTTAAAAATCTAAATAATTTGTGCAACAAATGAAGCGTTTGACACAAATTCTTTCGTCCGGTTATCGGAGCTCATGTTTAGCAAATTTTAAAACGCTGGCATTCATTTTCGTAGAAAGTATTGAAAACCTTTTTGTATATAAGTCTGTTTGCACATGCGCAATGTCTTTCTCAGCTTGTTTCATTCCTGTAGATGGGGGAGCATCAATAAACTTGTTTTCCTAATCGGGAATGCGTGTATTCGTAAGACAAGTCAAATAAGGACTCTAGATAGTAATCAGATTATATTCAAATAGATTCACATTATATGCATTGCTAAATGGCAATGCATATAATCAATTCCTTTATGACTTTTTTTGTTGATTCACATTAAGTCTACCGATTTAAAAACCCTTTATATTTCTTCAAGACTATTAAGGGTTTTCTATATCAAATCTGTTTTGACCTTACAACATTTTTCATGATTTTATAAATCAATCCAATTCTTCTTCTGAGGAATTCTGTTTCCCACCTGTTTTACTTTTTCTTGATAAAAAAAAGCTATAAAATGTAAGTGCGTGCGCATACCTCAACAAGATATGTTCTCATTGAATGATAATAAAACTTGACTACCTTTTAAATAGATTATACATATGGGTGACCGTTATGTACGCTCGCTCTGGTGATGGCCCACAATCTGGTAAAATGTTATTAGAGGTACGTTACGTTCCAGCTTTAACAACCTATGATTAAAATCAACCAAGGTTTTATGCATATTTTACTTGCAGAACATCGTATTTGTTGGTTATTTATATGTAATGACTTTACTTTTGAACCCCCATGAGGGCTTCTTTGATTCGGCAAATCAATGTAGGGAACATTGATCGGCCTCCCAAACACATCAACTAATTTGGGTCACGTAAAAAGTTATGACTTTTTTGTCCCTTTATTTTTGTGAGATAGACTGCAGTAATATGCTGGATTGATCAAGGTGATGACAGGGCGCTATGGCGCTCATTAGGGGAGGCCTTTAGCCAGCAGTGGACTAACATAGGCTGATGATGATGATTTTTCACAATCACTGGGAACAAATGGTTTCCACGACCACGAGCGTAAACCAGCTAAATTAGAATCGAGTAACTAGATGTCACCACTAGAAAGAGTTTATCGCGCTATTGAAGTATTCCGGGCAACTACTTCCAAACCCATTTCTAGTTTTCAGAAATTTGAAGTCGTATAGTTTATTAAAACACGCCAAATTATTTGACAGGCGGTCCGTAATTATTACAGTGCTCTAAATTGCGGTCAGTCTGAATTCATGTCACATACAGAACAGCCTCAAACCCCCCCCTTGGTTGTCATCATGTCACGCTCGGTTATTTCACACTCGCGCACAAACTCGAACTAGCAAACAAGGTAATAACATAAATGCTTTTTGCTACTGCAATGTCATTTTGCGAAATAAACCGGATAATCAACGTGTAAGTACAATATAAGCATAGATATAATTATACGAAGCTATTTTGCGCTGTTGACAAAATTTGAGAAGTTCGAGAGCAAGATCCTTTAATGGGCCTTCCTTTTCTTAGACATCACGCATAACAATGAATCTAAAAAAGATACCCATACGAACTTACTAAAATAACAAAGAAAAAACCAAATAAAATCATTAGTAGGTATTTACATCAATTTCACCTTTTGTTAGACATCGCGCATAACAATGAAACTAAAAAAGATACCCATACAAACTTACTAAAATAACAAAGAAAAAACCAAATAAAAACGTAGTATTTACATTTACATCAATCTCCTCAAAATCTAAGTCGTCACCAGAAGGCAGAATGCTGACAGCATTGCCACGTTGAAGGGCAAAGCTAATACGTCGACCGAAATAGAAGCCAGCATTCTGCTCACCTTCGGACTGTATGAGAAGTCTTGTATGATTTTTATATAAAACTTTTGAAACTATCATGGTTATTACTATAGAAATCATTTAGAACGGGATATTTACCATGATTAAATTTTTGAGTTTTCCAATATTTCGGCACAGTTTCATGCGCCATGATCACGGAAGAACTAAAGTCACTGCGAGTTGGTTTTTATAAATTTAATCATGGTAAATATCCCGTTCTAAATGATTTTTATATGATGCGTGTACCCCAGGACCCCAAGGACCTTGGATACCCCAAACATACCAAGTAAAGTTCCACCAAGGCTTTGTTATACCTACAAGGTATATCGTCGGTTGTAGGTTCAATTAGGGTAACTGACAAAACACGACTTTCAGTCGTTTGTAGAAGCACTCAGTTTTTTTTCATAAGAAATTGAACATAATTTTATTGGGACGTGATCACTTTTGGATTGGTTTTAACAGAAAAAGTTTAAAATTCATTGATCTTTCTGGCAAAACATGAAATTTGTCCCTAGTAGCCTTATTTTTGGACATAAATTTCAGTTACACCAATTTTTTAAATCTTATTGCAGTTACACTATATTCGCAGTCAAGATTTCTTGAAATATCGAAGTTACGAGATAATTACGAAGGAAATCTGAATTATTCACAGCTAAATGTGTAGCGTAGGTACGTAACCGACTTTTTAGTTTTTATTAAAGCTAGATTTTTTTATGTGCCATTCGAAAGAGCAGAAAGCAAACTAAGAAAGATTGTATACTTAACTCACTTTACGTGTTTTGTCAGTTACCCCAATTGAACCTGTAACGGCTGCAACCGACGATATTATCAATTATCACAACTTTGTTTTAAAGAATACAGTCGTGTATCACTAACAGTAAGATAATATAATGTAGGTACGTTATTATTATTAGTCATTGCGGATGCGGAACCAGAGCGCCATATTTAAATAAAACAAATCAAATATGTAGCTAACGTGAAAATTACTACCGCATTGTATAGATACGAACATAACAGTCTGTAAGAATACAGAAGTGAAAGAAATCATTATGAAATGCATATGGTCGTGCGAGAGCAACATAGCAAACAATAGTCAAGTATGTTCATCGATTGATGATGATGCGGACAGATTTGATATCGGCTGCTACCAAATCAATCATCATCATTGTCTAAGTTTAATTGACGATGTACGTCGTTTTTCTACATAGTTTTTGTATCAATTACCCCACTTAACCTATACGAAATGTGGTCGCTCGGTCTGCGTACCTGAGATAGGCGTCATTCGAAATTACAACGAATAAAAATTGAATCAGTACAGGGAAAAATTATTCAACACAAATTACATCGTCAACTCTACACGACTGACCGTTATTTGAAAACAAAGCATTCAATGCAGTAGGTATGTTTAAATAAAACACCAATGTTCCGAAACTAAATTTTATTTCTTTATTATGTCACGTCCACCCATTCATAATTTCCATATTGTTACGTAGCAAGCGAGAGAAAACAAAACATTCGACATATCCGCAGTTCTCTTTAATAATCTGTGAATGGCATTCCACTTGATGTCATTCATACATGATTCTCCTATTATAATAAACAAGACCTCTTACCAGTGTTTAACAACTTCTAACGAGATTCAAACGCGGTGGTCGTAATGACGCAACGTGCTAGCTACGTCTCCGAAGAAAGTGAAACTATGAAATCGCTGCCAAAAAGTGGTCATTCAATGAAAACAGACGTCTCGTCTGACGGCCCCGGCCCGTTGATTGTTCAAGTGGTTTCGTCAATAGATACAACATCCCATCAAACATAAACAAAACCAGCAAAAGCTTTCACACGCACACACGGCTCATTCTGTTGGAAAAGTTAGAAATATAGCATTCGATATGAGTTATCGGAAACTAAATTTGAATACGCCTATGTAAACTTTCCTTTTCGACGATTCCTCACACGCAAATCGCAACGCATTTAAATGCCATGAGGATAATGAACAAATCATTCAGAAAACGATCAAATACAATTATCTTGCCTTGATTCATCCATCAACGCACTTCCGATGTTTTGAGCCTACGTGATTCGTCTCAGCATTCATTCAATCCTTGACTCGTTACATCATTATCATTGATCAATCTATTTAACATCTTAAACAAGCTAGTTGGATAGGAGAATCTTTAAGTTAGTAACATCCACTTTGAATTTTGTATGTGGGAGTGCTCATATAAAGTCAGATAAAACCAATACGCCTATCTTTTGACAACATTCCTCTATTACCTACCCGATAAGATTGTTCATGTTCAATCGGTAGATATCTACTGAACATAGCACTACTCGTTCTCGGCAGTATTTTATTTATCATTGTGCAAATGTTGAAATAAATAATGTGCTTGTTTTACGTGGAAGATGAAATTCGACCAAAGAAGCCACGAGCTCAACCGTCACAGGTATTGTAGACTTCCCATCTTATGCTGGGTACAGAGCAAGCGAGCGAGAGCGAGCGAAGGCTAACGAACGAACGCAAAAGAACCAGTGTGGACGTTATTGCAAGAGCAAGCGAGCGCAAACAAGGGCCTTCGTTCGCCTTCGGCCGTGCTCCGGCGGCTGTCGCTAGTCGCTACATCAAATCAATATGGAACAAACGTACCGATTGTCGAATCCCACTTGTTTGCATTCGCTCGCTCTCGCTCGCTTGGTCTGTACTGTACCCACCATTACACAAGGTTCTATCGCAATATTCACAATCCAAATAGTGGATTTAACTTTGTTTGTGACAGCATTTTTTCTTTGCTCATTATCTTTTAACAGGGTAGGGTAAACGTAAACGTTTTGCCGTTTTACTAAACATTTAATAATGGGTTTGAAAACTCAATACCTATTAAATCTACAATAAAAATGCTGAAATCACGACTAACATTAACGCAGTCGGATAAAAAAGAAAAATGTTTATAGCTCAAGCTATGTTGCAAGCTGCAGTCTCACAGAGGTAGTAAGTTTCAAATGGGCCCTTTAGATTCTTTGAAAGGCAAACATAAATCCCATTCATAGAGATTTAGCAATACCATTATCGATATTGCAATGTTCTATTGTCGTTTGTCGCAAAGGAAGAAAGACGTGGGCCCCGCGCCCGGACGCCGCGCTCTCGTCCGTGACTCAATTTTACGGTGCAGCACACTGCGACACTGTTTCGAGTTCCTTTAAAAAACCAACACAACTGACTGCGTGAATAACTGAACCGTTCTAGAACATGTTGTTGTAAAACTTGTAAACAAAGAGTAATCACCACCTAGCACCTACCTACCATGCATTGTGAATTTGACCAGCGTCGCACCGCTACCGTGTGTATTCAAGTTTCGAAACAGCTAAGCGGATCGTTCGACTTTGAGTTGTCATTCAGTTTATTACAATGGACATTCATATTCGTGAACATTTGTTATTGCCTGAAATTGCTACGTTTACTTTACAACGAGCACGTATTAATGTTTCTTTGTCATTTTATGATTTAAAAGAACTCTTGCATGTACTCTAGATAGCCCTCGTATGATTAGCTTCAAAATATTCCATGACCAACCAATGAAAGAACAATAACAGAATATAACAAAGAGCCTTTGAATTATCCGCCAAAACTCAAGCGATCCGCACAAAGCGCATTTATCAATCACCTGATAAAAATCTCGAATCGATATCAAAGTCTAAAAATATATCATCTTAACATCGGAAAACATGTGACTTTATCTTGGTAAAATCACTGGTCTAAGCACATTATTCTTGAATTTCTAACTCACTTTTCTACTTTATTTATGAAGAATTGAGAAATAAAATATTTTCACAAGTTTTCGGACTTTTATTACCCGACTACCAACAGGGGAGGGTTATGAGGTTAGCACCCTATGTTTGTATGTATGTGGCCGATTTCTTTGTTCCCACGTAGCGCTGAAACTACTGGTTCGATTTCAACAAATTATGTATCGATTGATTCGTCTCAATACCCCGATGGTTATAGGCTATAGGATTTAGGGCTCCGCCCCCGAATAAGCCTTCAAAACGCGTATTAAAGTTTAGGTAGCCGCAGGCTGCAGGCCCCATAGAGAAAAACTACAATACCTACGACCTATTTTCATTTTCAACTCTATGCCTATCAAATATGACCGATACGTCATTCTATTTTGTCAATGTAAATGTTTCAAACTTTTATAACTTTCACGTAGTCGGGTTGTAGTTTTTTACTTTATCTTGTTACTAGCAGCGCCTCGCGGTTTCACCCGCGTAGTTCCCGTTCCCGTGGGAATTCCGGGATAAAAAGTAGCCAATGTACTATTCCAGACTATAATCTATCTCTGTGCCAAATTTCATTCAGATCGGTTCAGCCGTTCTGGCGTGATAAAGGAACAAACATCCATCTATCTATCCATCCATCCATCCATCTAAACTTTCACGTTTATAATATCAGTGAGATTAGTAGAATAGGATGCGACAGTTTCGATAAATTGGTGTTTGATACTTCATCGTTGCATGGAATGTTTAGTCTGTTTCTCTATTTCCCAAGGTGTTTAGTAAACTTAAGTAACAGCCTACAGTCAGCCTTCCATAACGCGTGTGTCAGGATGACTATGTTTTGTTTTCAGAACTAATTCTTTTATTTTTCTCTTCACAAAAGGTTTTAGCATAGAAAATAGAGAGATACCTGTTTGTAAAGGTGGGTACTGATCGGCGTTACAGGGCTTAATGTAACGTGTTACACAGCGAGCGTTCGTGCAGTCAATACGGGGAAAAATTACACGAGAAACGAGACTGATTTTAGCACACGGCGGCGGCGTAACGTAACATGCTCGCTGCGAATGGTACCTACATTACGCCCCGTAACACCGGTCAGCACAGCCACCTTAAGAGACTGTGATCGATTTTTAAACCTGTGTCACTAGTACCAGTTAATTAACAGTGGATATTATCGTTGTTCCAGACGGGAGGTACCGACAGCGCCAGCGGGGGCTCGGGCGGCTCTGGCATGGAGTGTCTCCAGCTGCGAACGCCGCCCGAACCCTTCCACTACCTCATCTCGGAGCAGGCCAAGTCCCTCGTAGCTCTTCAGGTTGGTAACAAAATACTTGTTTTTTTTTGCACCACAAAGGTGGCGATTAGACGTGCGGCCCTCCTGAGTCAGCTTTTGGAGGCTTGTTACATCCAGGGACATTAGGGGACGATTTTGGTAGACAACGAGAAAGGAAGTGTATGTTGACAGTTTACAACATACAGATCCCCACAGCGTGCGAGATTTCCTTTGAAAACTGTCAAAAATCTACTTACGCTCTCGCTGTCCACCAAAATCTTAGCCTTACACGCACGTTGCCGACCCCATCAATGTTCCCCCGTCAATATTTTAAGACGCTCTTTTTTCACGTCCTATCTCGTCTATTTTTTACCCGACTACCAACAGGGGAGGGTTATGAGGTTAGCACCCTATGTTTGTATGTATGTGGCCGATTTCTTTGTTCCCACGTAGCGCTGAAACTACTGGTTCGATTTCAACAAATTATGTATCGATTGATTCGTCTCAATACCCCGATGGTTATAGGCTATAGGATTTAGGGCTCCGACCCCGAATAAGCCTTCAAAACGCGTATTAAAGTTTAGGTAGCCGCAGGCTGCAGGCCCCATACAGAAAAATTACAATACCTACGACCTATTTTCATTTTCAACTCTATGCCTATCAAATATGACCGATACGTCATTCTATTTTGTCAATGTAAATGTTTCAAACTTTTATAACTTTCACGTAGTCGGGTTGTAGTTTTTAACTTTATCTTGTTGCATACATAATTTTGCTGCTTTACACAGAATCAAGTTAAATGTTTGTCAATCATCTAGAACCCATAACACAAGCTCTGCTTAAGTGCTTACTTTGGGGCTAGATGTTGCTGTATTAAATGTCATGCATGATTTGTTGTATGGACGAAACGGCTATAACATTTAACTTTTTATACCTAAAGGAGTACCCATACCTAGATTATTTATCAAATTCATTAAACAATAACGTAAAAACCGCAACCCTTACAAAAACAATGTCAAGGTTCGCCATCGCTATTTCTAACTTTTCCACTCTACTCACCCTTTTCACTGTCGAGACCTGAGAATCGCTCAATTTAGACTTTAATCGCAGTTCGTAAAGTCCAATGGGAAAAGTACCTGTTTTGCAATGATCTAGTTTTTGAAAATGTAGGTAATTTACTAACAAGTAGCTTCTGCCCAGATTTGCATGCGATTTTCTGTTTTAAAGTAAGCTTTGTCCTTCCCCAGGATACCATGCACGACAAATTCGAATGAGGTCTGATCCTTTTAGACGTGAAAACGTAACAGACAGACAGGGCTTCTTCTAAAAGAATATAATGTTATTAACTTCTAAAGATTCCTAACCTTACTCATGTTACCTACGTTTTAGATACCTATGTTTCGATTTACTGGAATCCAATACTTAGTCCAACAAACAAAGAATAACAAATGCATTCCACGCAGGAACTTCAGAATGAGGTCGGAGCACTTCTCGAGTTTCGAGATCTCGTCATCGAGACGTTTCCGAACCTTCGCTCGAAGATGCCGCCTTCCACACCGGCCAGCAGCACACGGCGGGACTGGGAGCCCGGGGTCCGTGTGCGGAGGAAACTCGCCGCTGGGACCGACTCCGCTAGAACTAAGCCTCAGCCTTCCGTGCAGGTAAGCTATACAACTTCGAGGATCAAGCAAGATCGGATCAGCTTCCATGTATGGCCGCGTCGAGTTTAAGACTTAGATCTATTCCAATCAGTAAGGATAGAACCTCGCTGGGCAAAGCGCAAGCATCTCCTGATAGGAGATGTAACCACGCATCATGTCAAGATCCAAGAAAATGAGTTGCGACGTGAACTTTGCGAGCTCTACCTAAGAAAAAGGAAACTCAGTCGCAGCAAATGAGTCACTCGTCTACGTCCCATGCCATAGCTTCATCTTAGTAGGTGCGTAGAGCTGGTTCTGCTTTGCCGTCAACTTGATAAATCTAAGATTTTTGTTATTATAGTGCGTAAGCCCTCGCAATATGATAGAAAAATGATATGTTTATATCTATAACACTATTACTCTTCCCCTACAGGACTCCGGTTTCAGCACCGAAACATCATGCGGTAAAGATGCGCATTCATCCGCATCAGCATCCGCATCCGCCACCCGCACCCGTCCGGTTGAAGATGAGTTGTTGGCGCTCCTCGATGTCATCCAACGCAAGGGCGCCCGACTTCGGGACGAGGCGGACCAGCTGCGGGGAGAGATGGACGCTAATACCACGGCGGAGGAATCCTTCGCGAGGGCAATGCAGGCCTGCGAGTGTGGGGATCTGCAGAGGTATGATAAAAATCAGATTCGATCGGACTACGGGTACTTATATTAAAGAATGGCGCAATAGAGATCTAGGAGGGGAGGGAGGACTTGGCCCTGAAGAGGGACAACCACGCCACAGGGCTTATAACGAAAATTGATGAGAGTATTAAATCTAGGTTCTTCACATCATTCTGTAGAAAATCGACCTCTACTCGCTGTTTGAACATTTTTTTTATCTATTATTTATTTACACATGTCTTAAGATATGCAACAAGGCTTGATTTGGCCTTTACAGAACATCGTTAGACAACAATCCCACCTGATTGACCACATGACCGAATTCGTGTAATTGTCGTCTGCCTGACTGGCCACTGCTGGGTATAACTTTTAGGGCTCCAATTAATATTCCAATCCCTAAGGTCGTTATCATAACATTCCAGGTTACGTTCCGAGCGCGACGCCTTACTCGCCCGCGCCGCGGAGCTGGAAGCAGCCGCATGCCTCTCCCCGCGCACCCCCCCGCGAGCCTTGCCCCTCGGTAGGCTGGACGCGGCGCTCGGCACTCCGCGTCCGCGCGTCCCCACGCCCTGCTCCAGCCAGTTCGCCGCGATTCTCAGCGAGAGCAGTCCGGTCGAGCTGCAACGCCAGCTGCTCACCTCCACGGTGCAGAATCAGGTACGTACCTCATAGATAGATATTTTCCCCCAATCGATCCAAGCTCGAGACTGAAACGATAAGCATGAAATCATCATCAGCCCGTATACTTCCACTGCTGAATATAGTAGTTCCCAAACGATGCCACGAATAGCATTTTTCACCCAAGGCGAATGGACGCAATTCTTTGGTTCTCTCTTAATCCATGCTGATTCACTAAACGCACCCACGAGATAGAATCTTATCTGAGCTAATTTTGAATAGATATTGATCGAGCGACACTTAAAAACGACTCCGATAAAAACACCTACCATACCGACTTTTCGGTTCGAAAAAATCACGAAGAAATCAAGAAGTCTTAAACCTCACCACATTTCACCAGGGTTTAAAAAGTTGCTAAAAATCATGATTGATTAATCACGTGATGTGGGGCATAAGGGGTCGTCTATGGACAACCCCATAGGCCCCACATCACGAGAGAAATTATGAGAGCGCAGGTATCTTCACATCACACATTCCTCTACTCCCGAAGACAAAGACATTTTCGACAAGTCTTTGCCCAAAGAGCAGTTCATTCATCGTTTGTTACTCTCAGCCTTAACGACTTATTATTTATTAGTAGGCCTTAACCCAATAAATTTTGTAAGTTTTGATGCATCGTCCATTATCGTAAACTTTAATAAAATCCGCAGAACTGAAACTTTTGTAACAAAGCGCTTCAAAACTAGGTCATTTCATCGTTTTATTTTGTTTGGACTCCGAAATTGAAACAATCCGATTTGGTTCAGTTGCGTTGCACGATGGACAAAAAGTAATTTACTTCACCTACACGAAATACCTTTCTATTTCTAATTAACTAGCGTGGGCTTCGTCAAGAACCTTGGGTTTAACCTTTTATCTCAACTGACTCATGATGACCTTAAATTTAGGAGATGATTAAATCAGGATTAAACAAGTTATTCTTTTATTTCAATGACAGCAGATAATTAGGTATATTAACTACAAAATGGCTGAATACGGTAAATCTACTTAAAGCGGTTTTAGGGTACTTATCTAATACGACGACGCCTTGTGTGAACATTAAAATGGCTATGATAGGTTCAGGGTTTTTTGTCATTGCCTGTACTTTCTTATAAATTATTGTTAATTTGAAGTGCTGTTGTTTGTTAAAGAAAATTATACTCAATAGAAATTTTATCTAAACATAATAACTAAGTTCGGTTTTTCATGTCACTTTGAACGTTATTCTTATCGTGAGAAAACCTTTAGTACCTAAATCTATAAATCTATAGATTTACTAAATCTAACACCTACTCTGTATGCGATCTATGAATCTGTCACAAGGTCTAACCTAAATGTTAATGTGACCTTAATTTTGAACACTGCAAATTATGCATTACCTCAAATTGTTCACGGCGCTGCTTATGACATTGCCTTTCATTTAAACTAGTATTTACATTACATTATTAATAGTGTGTCATTATTAGTTGTTTATTATTAGTGCTTACAAATTATTTTTATTGCTATTTTTATAGAACCCTAGTGTCTAGTTAAACCTAATTTAGGATTAAAGATACTAATAACCAAAAAATATGTAATATTTCTGTCAATAAGTTATATCTTTCTATCTATCTACAGAAACTTAAGAAGAGTTCCTATTATTAGCTTTTTGCTTTATAGTGCGTTACTCGCACTGGGTAAATCTAGTCTATCTAGTTCCTATTATTTCTCAGAACGATGATTGTAACAAACAAAATACACCGGGAATCCTTAAATTGTAATGAATGATCTTCTGAAACCTGTAATGGCGACTCGCACTTGTGCGATTATTCAAAAAAAAGATGAAGTAACCGGTGATGCCCACAAAACTGTCATTGCTAACGAGAGTTTCCGAGGCGAAGCGTGACGCAAACGCGGTTTCGGTAAAATTACGCGGAACCGCGAACTAATGGAGTGTGCCGAAATTGGCAACGTCGTTAAGGTAGAAAAAACATCTTGAATCTCCTTTGTCGGTGTCATAAATGTTAATTTCAACTGCATAAAGATACATTATGAGGCATATTTGGAAATGGGAAGTCAGTTAGGGAAGGCTTGGTTTATCCTATGAAATATATGTATATCAAGTACCCCATAACACAAGCTTATTTTGGGGCTAGATAATGCCGTGTGGATAGTCCAGCATTATTTATTCGACGAACTTTGTGGCGCGGTGGGCGAAGGTCTGCCTGCGACGCAGGAGGTTGCGTGTTCGATTCCCGCCTTGGGAAAAATATTTTTACGATCTACGGGTATTTGGTCCGGATGTTCTGGTCGTTTTCTATATATATACTTTTATAGAAAATATCTATCTATGTAATGTATTTTATTATGTATATCAGTTATCTAGTGTCGAAAATCAAAGCTCTCGTGCCCAGGATTGGTTCAGGTACTTATGCTGGTTTTCCCCCTATACTTAATCAATCACGGATAAGTATTCAAGTTCTAAAAGCCTTCCTCGTACATTTACGAGCGTAGTTTAAATCACAGCTCTGACCTAAGATCAACAGGTTGACCTCTAATGGCACTGACCGACGCACGTTTTCTTACTCTTGCGTAGAAGGTAAAATATTCTAGGGCACGTGCATAATTAATCTTTGCCCCAGTGGCAAGAAAGATCAACGAAAATGCACTAAACCTTTGTCCCTTTGTTGAAAAAATGCAGTTGGTTTTATTCCGTTACTGCTAACTGTTCGCTGCCGTGACTGGCTTAGGATTTTAGGAAGTAGATAAAAATATTGGTTTTTGCTATTTCCTACTAGTTTCTTACATACTTTTACAATAATTGATCGAAACTGCGTTTGCCTATCGTTTTAAACAAACAAATAATTTTTCAAAACAAATGATCCCACTAGTATTATAAAAGTAAAAGTTTGGATGGATGTTTGTTACTCAATCACGCCAGAAAGGTGAACGGCAGATCCGTTCACCGTTCTGGATGAAATTTGGCACAGAGATTGATTATAGTCTAGAGTAGCACGTAGGCTACTTTTTATCCCGAAATTCTCACGGGAACGGGAATTACGCGGGTGAAACCGCGAGGCGCTGCTAGTGTAATTATAAATAACTAGTAGCGCCTCGCGGTTTCACCCGTGTAGTTCCCGTTCCCGTAGGAAATCCGGGATAAAAAGTAGCCTATGTTGTCAAGGAGGCCTAGCGTTGTCAACGGGCAGAGAAGATAAATAAATAATGCAGGACAATCCACGCATCATCATCTAGCATTAAAGTAAGCAGATACTGATGATGATGATCTATTTTATCAAAGAGTGATCATTTGCACAATGGGAACGAACCAACCAAAGAAATGACCAAAACTAGCGTATTAATCATTGTAATAGAGCAAAAAATCTGAAGGCTGATAGCGATATTTGGCTAGTGTGGTAAAAAATGAATAGCCAAGGAGAACTGGCCTCTCTGTTATTATTACATTATTCACTCGGCCTGCGGTTGAACATATTTATTAATAACGATTATGTTTACAGGTCATACGTATTAACAGTAATTTCATTAAAATTATTACATAATCTCACTATCTCACTAATATTATAAACGTGAAAGTTTAGATGGGTGGATGGATAGATAGATGGATGGATGTTTGTTCCTTTATCATGCCAGAAGGGCTGAACGGATCTGAATGAAATTTGGCACAGAGATAGATTATAGTCTGGAATAGAACATAGGCTACTTTTTATCCCGGAATTCCACGGGAACGGGAACTACGCGGGTGAAACCGCGAGGCGCTGCTAGTATATCATAAGTTCACTTCCTAAATAACTGTTTTTTAATGGTTGTAATTTCTATTCCAGGTGCTATGTGAGCGGCTGAAAAAGGCTGCGGAACAGCGCACGCTTCTACTCGAGAGGCTAGAAGCGGAGCGCGACATGAACGATGACCTTAAGTTCAGAGTAAGTAAGGTTTTTATACTTAAGTATTGTGGTGTCATGGATTTATAAATGGGAACTTTATGTGGATGGAAATTAGCTTATCTAGAGGAAATTCGATACACATAATTCTGGTTTGGTCCGAAGAAATTTACTACTATTTATTTAATATCTACATTATTGTAAAATTAATTGTATATTATATTTATTACCCACGGTATTTTCAATAGTTACAAATAAATCTTGAGAACCAAGCCAGCTTTACTCGTCACTCGGCAACTACTCAAAATTTACTAATCTTGTTAGCAGTTAATCAAAATTACCTTTAAGTTAAGCCTCGGAGCCCAGAAGTTATTTTACCTACATAAACTTAGATTAAGTACGCATACTAACTGTTAAAATTTATCTCATTTTAAGTGAACTGTAAAGTTTTTATGATAAATAAAAGTTCTTTAAACCTAGTCTTAACTTTTTGAAATGAGTTAAAATCCAAGCATGCATGGAAAAGAAAACGATTTGTACTTTGTCATCATCATCATCAGCCTATAGTAGTCCACTGTTGGACATAGGCTTCCCCTAATGGACGCCATAGCGCCCTGTCTTCAGCTTGTACTTTGTATTTCCTCGGAATTTAAATCTTGTGTTAATGCTTTGATGTATGTTACTAAAAGTACTTGCCAGATTTATTGAATAGTTAATTATTAAATACTACCTTCCTAAGATTGTGGTTAAAGGTATTGGCAGGACCACTATCGTGGCTCCGGATTAGATTTAGTACTCATTTGACTAACACAATGTATGTACTTAGATGGCTTCCCGTCTGTCATGCATGCTAATCTATTTCATAATCATGAGAGTGCTCCAGGCCACTTCATAAAGAAGGGACATAATGTAAAAGTACCTATAGAAAATTATGCATGTTCAAAGGACGTTTTGTAAATTTTTTGATGCTTGTTATATTAATTAATATTTTATATCAATGTTGGGCTGCAATTCAAAGCTTTGAATGATTTCACATGTGTACGTAACATGAGTTTTGATTCACTATTTTTGTAGATCGGTATGGTTGTCTGAAATCAATTTAAACGTTTGATACTAACGAAGTTCTTTTGCTATTTCCAGCTAGAAGAAAAGAGCATCGAACTCGAGGGTACGAAAGCTCTCGTCCGCAAGCTGGAGAAGAACCGAAGCACGGAGAGCATCGAGCGCAGTCGTGACCTGCACAGCTCCATGCGAGACATGCAGCCTGTCTACATCCCCGACGATGAAGAGGCCAAGAGCTCCGCGAAGGCCAAGGTAGAGGAGGCCAGGGAAGAGGCCAAGATATCGGAGACACCGCGGCGCAGGCCGAGCCGCATCCCGCAGCCGCATACGGGGAACAAGGGCCCCGCGCCCGGGCCTCCGTCGAGGCCCCCGTCGGCGCACTCCGTGCGGTCCTCGCGTTCTTCCTCCTCGCGCCACCATGGCAAGTCCTCCGTACCGGTCCGACACTCGCCCAACGACAACAAGGTGCGGCGTAGCTACTTCTGGAACAATTGGTTCTCTAAAGAGTAACCCCTAAACCCCCACCGTGTGAGAACACTTTTACGGTACTACCTATGCTCCGATTCAGCTTGAGTAGTTTTTAATGATGTCTTTGATCACAAGGTGCGGCGTTGCTAACTTCTGGAACGAACGGTTTGCTAAGAGTAACCCCTAAACCCCACCGTGTGAGAACACTTACGGTCCTAGCTCACATGCCATTATGTCGAAGTTTATTCCTTGATTTTACGCTTGCGTTGTCGTGTAGTGTAGCTCGCCTCTGTTCGATTTAGTTGAGGCATGTTGATTTTATAATCGTTTGTTACTAACTGTTCATTGTGTGGTTTGAAAATCTGAGTCTATCAAGCCTTTTTTAAATGTTATTTAATTGAAATGAATGAAATTTGAAATTTAAAGTGCTGATTGTCTTTGGAAATCAGATTTTGAAGCCGATGCAATTTTACCTGTATCATGTTAATTTAATCGACACATTAATGTTAAAGTCGTGTATGGGACCGGTGAAAGCTGTGTTTTCGTTCATTTAGTTGGCTATCTTTATACACCTCTTGACCATTCTCATACGCGACCATTATAATAACATTGGACTGGGGACACAGCCGACATACATTTACACCCGTTCTTATTTTGTTTTTATATTTTCTTCATCGATGAACTTTCTCATGTTTACGTAAATAATTTTATGCAGTGTATCTCTTAGCAGTCAAGTGATGACGAGGAAATGATAATATGGTAAGTGAAAAATCAACATTTTTCTTTTTTATTATGGCTATTGTATTTATGCCGCTAAAACACTAGAACGCTCTAGTTTGCGTATTTTAGTTGAGTTTTGTATTATTTCAAAGTAATTGACATAGTGGCATTAATGGCAGAATAATCGGCTAATAAGTAACGAACAAAATGCTCTCACATGGCTGTAACACTAACCTTTCTTCAAGTAAATCTAACGCACAAAACATCGTCTCTAAGAACGATCACTGAACACGTTTGAATCACAGAAAGTACTTTACAATACGAAGAAGTACCACTTCTTGTAGAATCACCTAACGTCATATTACACAGGACTAACGACAATAACACGTATTGTTGAATAGATCACACAGTATTTTGGTGGTCGGATGTGGCGGTGTGACCCGGTGTACGGTTCCACCAAGATATCTGGTAAAATGGCGAAAATGGAACTACATTTGACTCGAGCTATGTTGTCATGTAAATCAATACAGATTTGAGACCTGTATTACCGTAGCGATAAGAATGACCCTCTCGGATCCACAGATATCTTGGTGGAACTATGTTTAGTTGAATAGATAGAACATTGATTGACATTAGTAGTTCCCGGCTGCGGCGGCGTGAGGCGCTGTGCGTAACATTGTTTTGGTGTTGACAGAGAGTGGTGGGGGGCTCGGAGCGGCGAGAGTCGCTGCAGGCGGAGCTGGCAGAGTACCTGGCGCGCACGGAGCGCCTAGCGCCCCTGTTCCCCCGTCTGCACACCATCCGCTCGCGTCCACTGCCCGCCGACCTCCGCTTAGCTTACGAGTCGCCGCAGAACCTCGCTCTCGAACTCACCAAATCCATCCTATACGAAGACGCGGACTCCATCGATATCACCAACCTGAAATCTCACGACTCGCTGTGGAACGGAAAGCCTCAGCAGTATTTCGAGAGCATTAACTGCGGGCGGCCCAGTAGCGATAAAGAGTACGACAGCGATTCGCTCGCTCCGTAGAACGGAGCGTGGAGGTGCCGGGTGTACCATTCCTACTTTCGATGCGCTATTTACCCTGTGTGGTCTGTGATATGTCACCAATTTCGTTTTCAACATATAATTTCATGTGTGAATTGTCTTTAGTGTTTGTTTCCTCTTAGGTATAATTGAAACAGTTGATTGTGTTTGCCTTCGGCTCTGATAATCAATTTCGAGCCTTGTTGATTTCTTTATATTATATGAATTTAATTAGATAATTAGCGAAAATGAGAAAATAGTTTATTGATTGTAATAAAACAAGAATTTTCTGAAATTATCTCGTCATGTTGCCTCTTATAACTTTAAATCATTAATAATATTTTAATCTATTTCTAAGTAATAAGAAATAACGGTAGCTATAACTTATTGTCATTCCTATTATGTAAACAAACTTCAAGTACTACATAGTAAATGAGTGAGAGCTTGGAACGACTGTAGCAAGGCTGTGAAACACTGCGGTGTGTGTTGAGGTTGTTTCATAGTGATTGGCGTCATAGTCATAAGTAAATACTTGGTGGACGCGGTTGAGCCGCGATTGGTTGCTCTATGAACTATATCGCTAAACGTCCAGTGCTGAAAACGTCCTGTTAGGTACGACAACGCATGCCTGCCTTTTAACATTTCTAGAATCGGTTTATATCGGATCTTTTACTTGGCAGAGCTCAGCAACAAAATAGTAGGAGACTGATTTTGTATAAAAATTAATAGTGATATGGCTTTATACCAAGTTAGGAAAACTCCAAATTGTTTTAGATCTATCCTAAGTTACTATGTATAAAGTTATCTATGGTCCTAAATGTATTAATAAGTGTAAGTAGAGTTTACTCATAAATATTCCAATTCCATTATGTAATGACTGTAATTATTGTAAGTTAAATAATTAATTAATAAGTCAACTGTTTATTGTACAGCTTCCAATCACGCTATTTACGGTGTATAAATTATTAAGCCACAACCTACCTAAATAAGATACTCATACAAATATCTAGTTGACTTGAATCTAGTTGATGACTTGTATAAAGTTGTACAGAAATCCATATCATATATACAAATTATTCAAAATAAATTGTTCATATCAATTTGGAGTTTTTTTTTTTTTTCAATTAAACAACCTTTTGTTTCATACAATTTTTTTATTACATTTTAATGCATGCATTTATTAATAGTAAATTAGTTTAACAACAGGTACACAAACTGAAGTAACTAGCATAAGCTAGTCAAAATACATAAGTCCCAATTCAATATCTGCTTTTTCCAGAGTTTCAAAATAAATTGTTTATCTGTACTTTCATTTCAATATTTCTTACAGAAAGTAAAACCATTTTAACTTATGCATACAGTAAACAGGTAACAGGCACAAAGAGAGAGAATAAGCTAAAGGGCTTAAGCTAGTCACACTTAGGTCCCAATTTAATATCTGCTATTTCCAGAGTTAAAAAAAAAATTTGGACTTATCAATTAATCAACCATTTCAATATTTTCTTACTTTAAGTAATAACATTTTAACTTAAGCATACAATAAATAGGTCAGGCATAAACTGAAGTGCATAAGCTAGTCAAATTTACGTCCCAATTTAATATCTTCTATTTCCAGAGTTTTCGGATTCTTCTTTATGGCAATGAAACCATGTTGCTTCAACTCTGAAACAACAGAATTATGATGATTTTAAAATTCAGATTGTTTATTATTTTTATAACTTTATAAACAAAAAATAAGCTACTACCTTTTTATTCAGGGATGGAAATAACCTTTAAAGTTTTCCATAGAAACAACATATGGGAACCTACACGGGCAGAAACCACTAATAAATATTTATACCTACCTACCTAATACCCGAGTGTTGAGTGTATTAGAATTGACGGAAATAATAATTCTGGACAATCCACACAGCATCATCTACCCCCAAGCTAAGCAGAGCTTGTGTAGGTAATCTTAACTTACTCAGTAATGAAGTGAAGCACCGCGCCGCAATCATGGCTGTGTAGCCAGAGATCAGTGGTCCTTTGGCAATAAGACTCCTTACTGTAATTGGTTCACATTCACGAGTTCTCAACGCAATAATAACTTTCTTCATAGTGCCTTCTGTGCCCCATTGTTCTCTGGAATGGAGTAAGAGATAAGAAGTAGAAATGTAGGGCACCGAAAGCTTATAGAATAAAAATGCCATGAATTTTTCAAATGATTAAGTGAAGAATTATCTAACAAAAATATCTTAGTCTTTAAATTAAGAGTTGCCAGTGCAGATCTCATTTTTCGCACTAACAAATTATGTTTTTAATTTTATAAGCTAACTTTATTCGAACTGTAAGAGGTATGCTTGATTTTAAAAATTGGTGCTAATTTTTGTAATCATTTTTATTAGATAGTTTCCACGAGTTGCAATTGGCTACGGCTATAAGTACCACGTAATCGAAATCGCGGGCGAAACTAGTCCATAGGCAATAATATTAAACTCGAAAGAAATTCTGTTTAGGTATCTGTTCTTCCTACTAACTTAATCTAAACGAAATTCGACAGGGATATAGATTGTAACGTGGAGATTATGCAATTTTTACCTCGAAAAAACGCGTGCGTAGCCGCACCGACAATAGTATTATGGGAGAACAATCTTAAGCTTAGTATTACATAAATATTGACCTGTATCTAAATCACATTATATTTGGACTTAGATAGGCAAATAATTTTGTATTACATTTTAAGGATTATACAAACTTACTAGTGGTTTATTTTTCGCTTCTTCCACTAGTGGACAATAAATCGAAGCGAACAAAATCAATAACATTTTGTTTCTCGTTTGATAATTACTATATGTAAAGTTGTTGTTTATGTATAAAATTTGACTTGTCTAAGTGCTTTTTTGTAAGCTTAAAGAAATAAAGTTATTGACTTTGATTAAAAAGCAAACAAACCTTAAAAACCTCTTCGAATCGGTAGTTTGGTCCGAATCTCCTAACGACACTTTCGTTCTATCGAGACTTCCTAGAGGAGTCTCCGTTCCCTCACTGCCTTGCCTCTTTGAGCTTCTACGCTGTGATACCACAGGTTCAATTTCTGGATGGTTAATCGGTATATCTGCTAAACCGGCTTCCTGTAACATTGCCGCAACGCTCTTCTCCGCCTCTTTTGGAGAGCAGGTTGTCTCCATTCTATCGGGAACCACTTGCATGTTCTCAGGGACGTTTTCTTTATCGCCTTCTTCGCCCAGCAACTGTCTAGTAGGTTCTGTAAATCATCAATAGGTACGTGATCGTTATTAATTCTCTATGTGAGCTGTGTAATTTATAGCAATTACTATGTCTGTCACAGTCTTGCGATGAACTCACCGATAGCTTGAGCTATTTCGATTTCTCTTATTCGATCTTGCTGGCTTTCTCTGTATGAGACATATCCCATGGACCGCTGTTTTTTAGGCTGCAACAAAATGTTTAAATAAAATAAAACGGGCCAAGTGCGAGTCGGACTCGCGCTATGAAAACGGTAAATCACGTATGTTGTACAGGAGCCCCCTTAAATATTAATTTTATTCTGTTTTTTAGTATTTGTTGTTATAGCAACAACAGAAATACATCATCTGTGAAAATTTCAACTGTAACTATTACGGTTCATGAGATACAGCCTGGTGACAGACGGTACAGACGGACAGCGGAGCGGTCTTAGTAATAGGGTCCCGTTTTACCCTTTGGGTACGGAACCCTAAAAAATCTAGGTTACCTTTTTGTCTCTTAAGTGGAAAGGAGAGAAAGGTAGCAGAATTATTTTTTTTGACGTGGCATCTACTTTGGCATTCATACTTACAGTCAAAACATTTTCGTCTGCCATCTTCCGTTTTCTATCCTGCTGCGAAAGAGTGTCAATTTTCTGAGTTAGAAACTCGGTAATATCCTCTTCTTGCTGCACATCCTTTGGAAGTGCAACCTCTTTGGAGACGTCCACATCTTGGACAATTATTTCGGGAACCGTAATGTTTTCAGTAATGTTCCCGATTGGTTCTATTTCGATCTGTGGTCTTTCTGGAATTTGCTCTTCCACCTCTTCGATGCGTTCGAGCATCGATCTGGTCCGTGGTCCTCGTGGATGATGCATCATTTCTTCCTACAAATATTAGAAATACCCGTTCAACGTAAACGCGAAAGTGTAGATTCAAGATTAAAATATAAATGCGGGTGGAATATGCCTGCATACATAGATATTTTACTTCGTCACACCAAAACATCGGCTGATATCTGAAATTGATTTGAAATAACTTTTGCTTTCCGATTTAAGTTTTTACACCAATAGGCATCTCGTTCGTTAGACGTAGGTACCTACTAGATAATTACTCCACGTCACCATTCGTATTTTTATATTCTAACCCTAACGACAATGTTTTAATAAATTGATACCTTTGACTAACCTGAAACTGCCTCTCAGCACTAGGAGATCGATGTAATTCGACTTCAACTATTCTCTTAAACAGCCTGGTGATCCCGATACCGAGGTTGGAACGCTGCACAGCACCCGCGTGGCAAGGCCTACGAAAGTATACGTCACACGGCACGCGGATTTTTACGATGTCGTCCGAACTATCCTGTAGGTAATTGTGATCATTTAGAGGGTAGACTTGTGTCAGTTTGCGACACGTCGACAAGTCCTCAGTGTTGTGGTGGAGAAATGTCTCGTTTGGTAGTCGGAAAAAAATTGTTGCTTGCAAATAAAAAAAAAGGTAGCAGTGTTCATAAATTTCTAATTGAATTGGCGTTTCCGAACTATGCATAAAACTGTTGACATAGTTTTTTTAACTTGTTCTTTTATTTATAATTTTTTTATTTAAAGTACGTAATTACACCACGTACGTAGTTACGTAATTAGGCCTTTGCCCAGCAGGGGGACGGAATAGGTGGAGGAAAAAAAATACGTAATTAAATAAAAGTAAAACAAACCTCGCACCGCAGCTCTACATTCGGATTATCAATTCTAGCGCGCAAGAAACCAGAGGTTAGTTTCGTTTTCTTGTCAATTATAATTTTCCTGAGCCTTCGTCGTTTCACTTGAGGTTCTGCCTCTTCTAACTCCTACAAGTTTTATACAGATTTTTTTAGGATCAATCAGATAATGGTTCGGATGGTGTAATTAACAAGCAATACAACTACCGGACAAGTTATTTGCGTAAGCCGTTTTCCTTATGAAAAAGCGAATTTCGATTCATTGGTAAAATAAAAAATGTTGGGCTAAAAATCAACAATTAGCTATTTTAGGAGCATTTGGATTCGAAAATGCTCCTAAAATACAAGTGAATCGAAGTTGTTTTCATAGGCAAATTAATTAACCGTTTCTTTTTTTCTCGAAGACAAAATTTTAAATCACAAAAAAAACATTAAATTTACCTCAAGTTCTATTTCCACTGGTTCTTGTATCACAGCGGGTTTGGTCTGCACTTTATTAACTGGCCTTTCTCTTCTTTCGATAATCTCTGGCTCCAAAGGCAACCTAAGTTTATATATAGAAATCATTTAGAACGGGATATTTACCATGATTCAATTTTTGATCCATGATAGTTTCAAAAGTTTTAAGTTTATATAAATAGTAAGTCTTGATGCTCCAAGTAAAGTAAAAGTGTATGATTGTACAAGTAATTTAAAGGTTTAAATTTAGGTATGAAGATCAAATTAAAACTGCATACCAACCCCCATATGTCCACAGCAGCCAGATTTACTACCAGCGACTGCTGCTGCTACAATGTCGTCGATCCATTGAGAAATTAACCGCACAAAAGAGTGAAATCAATTATGGGCTTTAACTCGTAACATTTAGTTGCATTTTATATTAACTGCATTACATTACAGACAGCTCGAGTGTAACTCGTTCGAAGCTTGTGGTAAACCATTTGGTCACTGTAATCTAACGATATGGAGTGTGAGCCCATTTGAACGCACATTTTTGTGCTGTGCGCTACCGGTGTTGGATTAATGTATGCCGAGCTTTAGGCATTCAGTGGGCATGGATGGTGGTTGGATAAGGTGAGGTAACTACTTACTGTTCTTTAGGAGGGATAGGGATATCAGGAATCAGAATATCAGGGATTTCCGGAATCTGGATTTCTGCAGGATTAATGGCATTTCAGGTTTAGAAAAATAGGTGAGGTTGAAGTGAAATAAATGTTGATTTTTATTAAAATATCTTACAAACCTTTTTCAAAATCGCCTCCTGTCATAAGTTCTTCTCCATTAGCTGAAACAAAACATTTTCTATAAGGAGTTTTTTTTTGAGTTATTTAGACGAAACCCAGGAGATATTAGGTACGTACCTACATAGTTTAATCATTAAAAACATTGTAAGCATCCTGCGTTTATTTATAGACGCATGGCACTATGCGTGTCCGTCCAATGCTTCAAAAAAGCGCAGCCCGTTTTCAGCCTTCCGGCAATAGTTTATATTTATTTATAAGTTTCAGTTAGCTACTGGAACCGCCCATCACCCGGCGCATCAGGGATGCAGTTCTGTTGGCGAAAATCCCGGACGCGGTACAGACCATGCAACTGGGGCATGGCAGCCCCAGTAGCACTCTGAATGCATTATTATACTTACTAGACGCGCAGGGAATTGCAGCATTTCTGCGTATAGTTAACCCACAAGTCGCACGTATAAAAGGATTGGCTGTATGCTCTTTACTCCTACACACGTTTGAAGCAACATCTGGGCTCGATTTTTCGACTACCGTAGACTCGCATAAGCCCTGATCAGGGTCTACCATAGGCGACCCCTGATTTGGGTCCACATGAGTGTAGGGGCACTTAAATTAGACTTATTTTTACAGCCATGCAGCCTCTCAATTTTAGTCATCTGAGAGTCTCGGTAACCCAGTGGGTCAGATACTTGAACTGAGCTATTTACCTTTTTCAGTTTAGTGCCTGCTAGCGAGACTGATGGGACCGTGGAACAAGTTTTTGCACCAGACTTAAATCCACCAGCTCGCTTTTACTGGCGTTGTATCTGAGCCAATACGCCTCCGCATACCTGTCGCATTTGGAACTATAGAACCTACATTTCCTGACTTGTCGGTGACGTCCAGTGCTGCCTCCAAGTTCCCATTATAATCTTTCTTTTATCATTCCATCTTTCATGTGGTCGGGTATCGAACCCGCAATCTTCTCTGTCTGACGGTCGGATGGCTACTACGCCACAGGTCGTCAATGGGAACCTACATTTCCTGAACAAGGTAACTTCAAGCTCTGAGATCCTCTCCATCTGTCGGTCGCGGTCATGAAGCCTCGTCCTGTCGTGTGACTTGTCGGTGATGTCTAGTGCAGCCTCCAGCCCGCTGTGCTGCGCCGAGGGGTCTCCTGGCGCCATCATGAGCTCGACTGTGCGGTCGCCAAGGACACTGAGGTGTTGGAGCGCTTGGTCAGGGTTCTCTTCACCGAAGTTGTCCTGGAATGGTTTTGGGTGCGTCTTAATATTGTTTTTTTTTTTTTTTTTTATATTTATTTATTTAAAAAAGTTGTTACATGTTAAAGTTTATGGTATCTTAAATCCTAATTTAGGTTTATGTAGACAATAAATGTTTATGTGCTTAATATTAATTTTGTGTTTTATGTTAATGTATTGATGTGTTTAATTTTAATTTGTGATGTACAATAAAGAGTTAAAGCGGTGCTTTCCAGGTGTGTGACAAGCTTTAGTATTCTTAGCGCCATAAATTGAGTAGAATAGCTTGTATGTACCTAGGTATATAATATTATAAGGAAACACTGAAAGTAAGACCAAGAAAGAACCTGTCACCTTACAGTAATCTTTGTCTCAGAGCAACCTTCAGCTTGTTCCTAGCTTGTTAAGAAGATTCTACATTTTTAATAACATTGACTAGAAGATGCAAGCTTTTTGTCTGCCCAACTAATGCTCAATAATATGCAACTACATCCAGTAATTTGATGGACTTACATTTGGTGGCAGTTGGAACTCAGGTATTGCGGCCTCTTTGAGTGTGATCTCTTGAATATTGGCAACAACATTCTGGCTGTTCTAAAATAGATCAAAACATGGAATTACACCAGTGCTTTAGAGAAATTTGTATCTCTAAAATACAAATAAAGAGAGGTACCAAAGGTCAAATTTGTTTGTGTATGGGGTAATGCAGGATAAAACTGCAGGACCGATTAAAAATAATAATTCACAACATCATTGACATAGTCAATGTGTAATCCAGATACGCAAGCATAAGCTAGCAATAAATAATCTCTAAGATTTAAAACCAAACCTGAATGAGTTCTTCGATCTGCTGCTCATTTTCAGGCTCCTCCAGCAATAAAATCTGAGGAAGTTGTTCAGCCGCTTGAAGTCTTGCCCGTGAGGGTCTCTGTACTTCACTGTCTTCAGTTATTTTATATCTTGAAACAAAAATTCAAAAAGAGTAAATCATTATCTAGGTACCCATAGATTTGCTACAAACAAGTCTGTACAGCTATGTGGGTATGTGTAGCAAACAATTTACACTTACTTTTTATTTGAATGCTTTGTAACATTTGCGTTGATCATGCACAGCTCATCTGGAAAACATTGATAAGTATTGTTAGATGTAATTATCCATGTAGGATACGCATAAAGATTAAAAAAACAAGATAAGGAATGTAACAACTTACTGAGAACCACGTTGACCTTTTTCTGGTAGAGCCTCGCCAATCCACGCATCAACTGGGAGCTGAGGCGCAAAGAAAACCTCTTGACTGGGCGACCGGATTCATTCGTCACAACTTCCATTAGGTCATCACTGGAACTCATCAATCAAATGTAAAAAATATATCAAATATAAAAATTAGGTATTACCCTTAGTATTACCATTAAAGCTGCAATATGCACTATAAGTGGGTATTACTTTAAACTATATCATTATCTACTTAGATACCTAAAACTAAATGCTTTCACGAATAATTACCATATTGTCCGCAGATCTTGTGACCAAAGTTGCCTGTGCGTTATTGTAGCAAAACGCAGCGGCCACGAGTCCGCTACCCAGCATAAATAAAACCTGCCTCCTCTTCTCAAAGACTCCACCGGGTAAAACATTTTTTCAGTCAAACAAGATAACTTTAGTTAGCTTCAAGCACAACAAAGACAAAGCAAATAGCGAAACGCGCCAAAAGTGCCATGAATGAATTGGAATTTGGTTGGGTGGGAAAAATATTTAGTCATTCCCGCCGAAATGTTGTCAAGTTTGACATTGAACTCAGTTCCGGTAAGCTAATTTCACACGAACAAATAAACGGAAGTTGAAATAAAAAACTACGAGAAACTCACAAAAAGTCTCGAATATTGTGTCATTTTCATTTACTTAATAAGAAATGCTCAGGGGGACAAGACGTAACAGAATAGGTATATCATTTTTTTTATTTGGCCGGCACCTCAGAGCAATAACTAAAACTGAGGCCGGCACTTTTCTTATTTGGGGTCACGCCCCCAAAATCTTAGTGTAGGTTTTTGAATTTACTTGCAAATTTCCGAAACCTTGAATTAATTTATAATTATTCAAAATTACGTACCTAGGCTCGCTCTGCTCCTCGTTATTTATATGCAAAGTTTTTTAACTACGCTCGCCGTTTCTTCCTACTTTAGTTTTATTGTTAATCGCCAAAAGAAATCGTTCACCGTGGTCTTACAATACTTACCAATTTACTTAGGCTCGCTCCGCTAACCTAAATTGATATTCATCTGTTTATTTATTTTGTCATAGGTAGAGTACTATGACAAACTAAGTTGCTTTCCACCAAAGATCCGAAGAATTCAAAAAATTTAAAAATGTCACGGCTCGCTCCGCTTTCCGTTACTTATTTATAATTCATATGTTAGAAGTTGAGGGTTCAGATAGTCAACCAACCCCCAAGGTGGTTCAGTATTTTTGCTATCGTTTTCTTGGGTATCGTTCGTTTGCTTGGTAGAAAATCGGTGCCAGCCCACGCTACGCCACCACTGATCACATTATCACAGTAATATTGTAAATGCGAAATTTTGGATGGATGGATGGATGTGTCTTCTTCACCCCAAAACTATTGAATGGATCAGGTTGAAACTACGCATAGCATAGTGCTTGAAATGATAAAAACTATTGGTTTTTGTGATAAAATTGCGGTAAATTTTACACTGTGGGTAGGTACCATTGTGTTGTTCTCAGACGAAGGCTTCGTCCGAGGTGGCTTCTTGTTAGGTGTGACGTCATCGAGCCATGTCACCGGAGCCATGACAGAGATTATCGTTTTGGCGTGCCATTATTTTATTCACTCTTTAAAATTAAAAAAAAAGGTGTGCTAACTATAAATAATACGACTGGCCTTTTAGAAATATTATTACATTTTGCATTATTTTTATCAGACAATAGGTTAGAATCATTTCCTAGTAGTAGTAAAGTAGCCTATTATTGGGGTTGCTAGTAAATCCTATTTCTTTGATCAAATGTAGTACTTACATTTGACTAAGATATTGGATGAGTGGAATGGGTAGCTGAACCTTGAAAAGCACAATTCCGGTCTTCAAATCGAATGGAAGGTCAGAACCATAATGAGACAGTTTTTTTTTAAACTAGTAATTTTTATTAAGATATACATATTAAACATAATACACACAACTACACACATACCTTACTTAGTACAAGACAATACAGTAATGGATGTGGAAAACTAATCCATCTGTTTATTATATTGAAATAATTTTCAGAATCACTACAAACCTCACATACAAGACAGGGGTTTGTTAACTATCTAGGTACTTTATATAAGACGTCTGTATGGCTCAGAGTCAGCTGAGCACTTCCATGTGTGACTGTAAGGCAGACCTTTTCAGTCCAAATCATAATAATCACAATAGAAAAACCGAATATCTTGGTTTTCAGTTAAGACAACTTATGATTAAATGCTTTTCCCGCGGCTTCAGTCACCTCTTTAAGTCTCAGAAGGCAGTTTTTATTCATGTGCTCATACTGAATTCCAGATTTGATTGCATCATTAAGAACTTTATCAGCTTCTTCTATGTTGTTTTCAGTGATATAGTAGCCGATTAATCGCGAGTAAGCATTCCCTACTGATCCAGTTGTTACATTCTTGTTTTTTTTCAAGTTCTCAATCAATTTCTTTATGTTTTGAGGTTCTTTTCGTGAGTGGCTTTCCTGCAGCAATCTTCTAAAGACAATGTTCTCAGAATTATTTAAGAATTTCGTCCAAAGCGAGTCAGCTTCTTCGTGTTTTCCCGCTAAAATGTACTCCATCCACAAGAGGTTGACTGGCATTAAGTGGCCTTTTGATGCTGCTATTTCTGCGACTTGGTGACCTGTGACAAACAAAATAGTACTATTATTATTTTACACTTTATTATATTTCGAGCTCCAGTGTCCTTATGGAAAATATGACGAATTTCGATTATGTTGGAAAGAATATTGAGAATGACAAAATTTTACTGAACATCGTTTTGGTTTTCATATAGGCCTCTCATTCCCTACCTAAGGCTAGCCTTGGTAGGTTAGGTTAGTTACTTTCGTCTACGTCTGATTTACGGTACATGGGTAAATCAGACGCGGAATGAGAAAGACATGAGGAGCCTTTAAATTACTCACATTTAGCCAAAAGCTCATCATTATTAACAGCTGTCGCTAGAGCGTTGCTTCGCGGGAATTTCTTCAACGCTTCTTCCAAATCTTCCGGGGTCTTAGCAGCTTGTACCGCTTCATACAACCCATCAATATGTTGTGGGCCCGCGCCCCTTAAAAATATGGCCAATGTGAGTTTATCGTCGTAAGTAACCTTCCGCTTAACTGCCTCGGTTATATGCTTTCCTATTTGCTGAATCTTCTCGATATTTCCTTCCTGAGCCAAGGATTTTAGTAAGTATTTGAGTACGTTCGGCTTGGGGACCACGCCATCTTCTATAGATTTCAATGCGAGATTAGCGGCTTGGGCTAGCTGCCCGTTGTGGATTGATGTCTCGATATTCACCGAAATATCACCTTTGGGTGATTTTTGTGTAGTTTGCTTGCGAGATATTACTTTTTCTACAATATTCGCTTGTACCTTGGGTTTTTCAGGTTGTTCATTTGGAACAACGAAGGGTACTTTTCGGTTTTTGGACTTTAGGTGCTTGCCGAGGTATGATAAGAAATTATCGCTTGGGACTTCGCCTTCTTCTTGCAGTAAGGTCCATAGGCCGAGGGCTTTGTCGGTTTCGTTTGATTTGCAGTAAGTTACAAGCAAGTGGTAGAAAATATTGGAACGGTCGATATTGGACAGTTCCTTCGTCGCTTCCAAGAGACCTTCCAAGTATTCAGATTTTCCTTCCTGAAAAACAGAGCACATTAAAATAGCAGATCTTTTGAATAATTAATAGAGAACACAAGACAAAGCCTGACCAAAAGTCGCATGAGATGTCACCAAAATGATGATGATCGCCTCAACGCGTCCAAAAGTTTTTTAAGTTTGTTTAGTTATCAATAGAAACATTCGTATCTTGTGGTCATACACATATCAGAAAAAGAACATGAAAACAGTTTGTTTGAGTCACAAAACCATCCCTGTATATATACCGGCATATAAGCCGGTCGCATCGACGGACTTTGTGGCGTGTTGGACGAAGGTCCGCCTGCGACGCAGGAGGTTGTGGGTTCAATTCCTTATTTATTGTATTATACTATGTATATTAATATTATATTATGAATATTAGTATTCAAGTACCCATAACACAAAGGCAAGGAGATAGGCTTACTTTTACCAGTGAAAAACGCGTCCGAAGCTGGGAGAAATGAATGATTATCTATGTAATTTCTATGAGGAACGAAATTACTCACCTCAACATATCTCTGACAGGCATTGTCCAGCCGGCGATGCCTGGTCTGTAGCCCGGGTGTCTCGAGGATGCGTCGTGCCTGCCGCAGTCGACCGCACTCCACAAACGCAAGCACCAAATCATGGAGAATGTTGACCTCACCGTGGATCTGTAACAAAGTCGTGTTATGAGTTTATGAAAGCGACGCCATTACCGCCGTAAAAATGGTCGACGGCTTAGGTCATTTATATACTTGATACCCTAGGTATGGTTTTACCTCAATATCTACCTATTCCCCTTTATTATCGTGTGAAATATCGCGTTATCTTCACAATGCAACAGAATGGGAGTCAATGTGTGAGAACGGCATAAAATACGTTGTACAAGTGAATCAGTCTCAAAGCTGGCAACCTTGTCACAAGTACAATAGAACATTGTGTCATTTGAATAGTCCATAAGCATTAAGAATACTATCCATACCTGTGTGCTGATGTCCGCAAGCCATTGCAATTTAGCAGCATCTTCCTTCATAATCAATGCCTTCATGAGCTCCCCTTTCCATGGAGTGCTTCTATACTGCTTACAGCAATACTCAAACTCGGTGAGTGCACCTTCAAGGTCATCATTCTTTAGATGCACCTTGATGAGAGGACCGAGGATCACGTTGGAAGGCTCTATGTAGTTGTGGGTGATCAGTGTTTCTGTCATGATTTTTACCTGTAAGATATTAAATACATTAAGTAAAAAAATTAGAGTTAAAAGGTGTCAAAAAAGTATATCAATTCTATATTAAGCTAGAACCAAATATTATTTAAATGGCTTTGTTTGCCTGTTCACATCTGACGCTAAAAAACAAACATGAAAAAAAGGCTATCATGCTTCTTACTTTAGCTGCATCCTTTTGTTCAGAAAGAACATTCAGCAACTGCCAGCATTTTGAGTTCAAAACAAAGCCAGATTCCTTATCATCCATCAACTTGCTTCCTTTTAAAAAGTCTATGGCTTCTTCAAATTTACCGACTTTCACAAGTGCATTCGCCATCAGAACTAACTTATATCTGTTCAGTATGAATTCAGGGTTGGTCGCAGATATTTTCGCCTGGCATTCCTTAGCTTTTTCGATTTGATCGTTGACGCAATAAAATTCATAGAGCTGAGCATAAGTTGCGGTAGTCAACTGAAAATCGTGGGAAGCATCCAGTTTTTCAACTTGACTAATAACTTTTTCAACATTATTTTCATCCATGTAGGCTGTGAGTAACTGTTTTTGTAATCGAGTGGTGTTGGTTCCTTCTTTGGCTTCAAGTGATTTAATCAGTTTTTCTAGTTGTGCTGAGTTTCTTGGTGAGCCGTCTTTGCGGGGGCTTTGGATAGGGGAGATCTCTAATTGGCTGGAAGTCAGTTTTGTCAGAAGCTCAGACATTGTAGTGGTCATGCTTTCACCCAAATATTGTTCAATGCTCTCTGCAGCATCAACGGAAATACGAAGCCCTCTTGTGAGTAAGCCAGAGAGAAATGCTTCACATGCATTGTCTTTGGAAACAATTCTCACAGCACTCTTTACAATTCGGCTTACGTTCCCCTCGATATCTTCCGTTTGGTTATCTTCATTTGTTTCTTCTTCAGTCTGGTATTGGGATTTACTACTCATTACATGGAGAATTGAAACAAAAGAATTCAAGTCTTTGGTTTTAGCTAGAGCATTGAGTAGTGACCTTGAAATCAAAGAGAAACTACCGTGGATGCGGTATTGGTTTGCAATAAAGGCAGCATCTTTTATTTTTCCAGAGTCTAGAAGCTCCACAACTGCATTTTTCGCAGTATGAACGACGGGGATGTTTGCCAGTTGAAGCTTTGAAATCACAACTTCAGGAGAATCTTTTTTAAGCAAGTAAGGGATTATGTAATCCCTCAGAGATTCACCCGTTACATTAATGTTTTTAGCTTGCATGTCTTTTACTATTTGCAAGAGACCTTCCTCGTCGTTTTCTTTGACTTTTTGGGCAAGCAATGGCCAGTAAAAGTGTGGGCGTAATTCGTTTCCTTCTTTTTCGTATTCTGTTAGCAGTTTTTGGGCAACTTCGGTTTTACCTTGGATGAGAGCACTTTCTGTTGCGATATATATGGCATTGGGAATTAGACCTTCTGCTCTGACTTCTAAGCATGTTTTTACGATTTCATCAGCAGATTTTCCGACTCTCAGCAGCTGCTTGATGAAAAAGGCGCCTTTGAAGGGAGTGTCTTCGGTGTTTGCCGATTTGGGCATGGTCAGCAGTATTTTCTTGGCGGTTTCCACATGTCCTTTGTTCAGAAGTCTAAGGATGAGGTTAAGGGCATCTTGATTGTAGCCTTGTTGTTTCTTAAGATGGGGGAACAAATGTGGCACTTTGTCTTCATGACCACCACTAGCGAGGTGCTCTATCACCTCCAAAACGTCCTGAAAAGATAAATTTGTTGAGTTCATTGGATACAAAATAAACAAAAAGAAAAATACACAGTCGTACAGGATATAAAAAATGATGTTTATATGCTTTTATTTTTTAAACTCCAAAATTCTAACCTTATCTGTAATGAGAGCATCTTTCTCAGCTGCTAGTTTGATAACATCATTGACTCCATCAATGTCGCCCTTCTTAGCAAATCCACAGGCAAGCAGGGTGTATGTTCTGTTGCTGGGCTGCAGGCCAGCTCTAGCCATGGTGTCCAGGACTGCTTTAGCTCCATCTGTATCGCCATGGAAAGCGTGCCCCATGACGAGAGCATTCAAGACTGGTTCCGAGACAGGGAAGTTGAGTTCTCGCATTTTTTCAAGAACTTTCGTCGCACCCTCAACGTCGCCTTCTTGGCAGTAGCGCCACATTAGTCTCTGATAGGTTACCCTATTATTTGAAGAAAAAAGGATAAAATTTGACCAACAAATAAAAAATTGTCTGGAAAACAATATCTACGCTTTACCCTGATAAGGGCCTTATTGGCTCTTATCATAAGGGGGTAATTGCTTAGTCTTAATCGCCCACTCTGAGCATGCAGGTTGGGGATCGCACTCCGGTGGAGGATCTGTCTTGCAGGCAGGGCTTGATACCGGCACGGCGTGATACCGGTATTTTCTTTTCGATAAACTCTAGTACCTATCTATACTTTTGAAGTATCGGCACTTTGCTCTAAAAAACCCGCATTCACAGCGATTCTCGCGTCGTTGTATATTTTCGGTGGATTTAAGACGCGCGTGCATACGGAAACTATGTTTGAACAACAAACACAAAAACTTCATTAGTTTTAAGTTTTCTTTTTCTCTAGCAAAAAATGGAATTGTTGATACTGATATTTTACGTGCATAATACCGGTATAATTTATATCGTTACCAAAAATGTGCCAGTACCACGTTAAGGTTAGTCGAACCGGCATTAGATAATATTGTTATTCCAAGCCCTGCCTGTAGGACGCAGTGGAGATTCCCTTGGAAATTTTATTTTATTATTGTGGTTGTATCTAACTAGGGAACTTTACAAAAGTCCACCCAACAAACAGCTGTTAGTGGAAGCAATGGGCAAGTCAATCTTTTTACCTGTTAGGTTGAATGCCTTTCTTCTCAAGTTCTTCCAAGAATTGTGCCGGTGAGAATGCGTGCTCGTTTTCAAGGTACACTCTCAATAAAGCATTGTAGTGAGAGATGTCCATTGGAATCCCTCTCTCTGTGAGAACGCTCCATATCTTTTGGACGAGAAGTGTTCTCTGTTCGGGTAACTCTTCAGGAACTAATTCACCTGTTAAAAGTGTTATGATGTTAAATACCACACAAGCACCAAAACTGACCTGTTTCATGCCCATATGCTTACTACCAATACCTGGAAAACTACTCGATAAGACCATACATTATAGAATGTGTGAACACTTGGAAGATATTCTATAAAAACACCAGTTTGTCTTTAGGGAAGGACACAGTACCATTGCACAAATACACTGCTTAGTAGACATCATCAATAGTCTTTAATAAAAACTATTGGCTCAGACTAGATATTCACATAAACGAACTTGCCTCTTAACTACAAGGAACTAGCTAGAACCATTGAATTCTGCAGACTAAAGAGACACAGTATTGCAAACCTACCTGAAACATTCACAGACAAAAACTTAAAGGTCACTCACTGGAGTCAACTCTACTAATGACATAAAAAGCAGATCATATTGCGAGCAGATTGGATTATTGTTTACACAGATCACATAAAACATACCACAGCCCTCAAATAAATAAGCAAAGTTATTCTAAGCTAAAACAGACAGCTTTTACTGTACTGTTTGTAAAAATTAAAACATATTGAGTACAACTTTCAAAACAAGGTTCATTACTAGAATTTAAAACTGATCCGAGCAATTTAACATAGGGGTTACTTTAAAAAAAAACTCATGCGAAAAACAAAGCTCATAATTATTATTAAAAATGTCCCTACCCATAATAACAATAAACTTAAAGTTCACCTCTTCATGTAGAATGCAAAAATGGATTAGACTTGTTTCTTGTGTATGGACAAGAATCACGGCAAGTTTAGATATGCAGCAATCTGCATAGTTCACTTTAGTTATTGGTTGATAGGTACTTTTAAAACCTTAATTAACTTACCACAACATCTGATCACAAGTAAGGACTGTGAGCTTGTTATGTCATTTCTTGATCGAATCTCATCAAAAACTTCATCAATATCCTTCTTAGTGATGCGACCATATCTTCTAACTTCCAAATCCAGCTTCTGCAGTAGAGGATCTAGTTTCTCCGCTTTTTTTGTAGCATAGTCTCTTGTCAATACACTGAAATAAAGTTAACCTCAAACAATTTGATCTGTAATCATTCAGTTCTAAAATGAAGGCTTTGGATAAACTTGTTAGACATTACAAACAGTTGTATGAGGAAGAATGTTTAATAATGAAATAAAAACTTACTTGTTTGCTGCGCATAGAGCTTTGGAATTAATCAATAAATTGGTTTCTGCAGATTTGGCTGAGTTCAGAAGCAAAGTCCTAGCGGCGCCGGTGAAGTAGCGCACAAATTTCGTTGATCGTAGAAGAGACGACATTATTCACCGTGTTGTAATATTATATGAACATTTACACTGATTTTAAAGCTAGGATAGCCAGACAGAATTACAGAACTATACAAGGAGAAATTTTATAAGAAATGATTTTATGAAAATGATTGAGGTTACTTTTCAATCTTTCAATTTTAACATAACTTCAGTGTTTTTGACAGTGACAAAACTGACAAATGACAATTAAAACAATTCAGTCAGTGCCAGTGTTCCAGGGAGAGGTTTCGTTCGTTCCCCTTTTTTTTGTTACTTCGTGTGAAATAGCCTGAAAAAGTCAAAGAGATCCCCTAGATCAATGGAGGAAGTTGATTCAGGAGGGATTTTTCAAAATTATTTGATATGTTCTTATGCTTCGGATAAAAAAAGGGGGTTTCAATAATTTATCATGGGAACATACCTCGTGGTGTTGTGTTGTGATTGGGTAGAAGTTGGTTAAGAGTTTTTTATTCATGCCAAATTATTTGATAAGCAAACAATGAAAGAAAGTTCCTAATACATATTAATATCTTCTATAATTTATGGTGGCGATATCGTAACACCAAAAATAGAAAAATAAAAAATTGTATCACTTAAATATCAAAATTTATTAACTTATCTCTTTATATGCCTTCGATTAATTTCCGGCTTTGCCCACGAACTACTTATTTTTGATCGAAGCTTTATGCCAACAAAATAAGCACTTAGACAAATCAAATTTTATACTCTACAGGCATGAGTTAGTGTACTTTAATAACTCTATGTCTACTGGTTTCTAAATAGTAATAACTATAAAATAAGAGACGGTGTTAATGATTTTGTCCACTTCAATTTTTTGTCCAATATTGGAAGAAGTGTAAAATAAACCACTTGTATGTTAAATACCTAGGTATATGACTTTAAAATAAATACATCATTGCTTAACTAAATCTAATTACACTAATGTGATTAAGTGATTATTTATACTATTGTCGGTGCGGAACTGGGCGACATCTGGCCAAGCATTTACATCATTGATGTACCTAATCAATCATCTATGGAGTAGAGATGGATAGAGAGAAAAGGCTTTCTTGATAAGATTTTTATGTAGGAAGGTATTGAAACATACACGTTCAAACAAACTTAGGTAATTAAAACCGGTTCATCCATTCACGAATTATAATGGGACAAAAATAGCGTACAGTTAGGATATGTATGGTGCAAAAAATATTTTCTTATTCTAAATCTACTGATTTTTTTCCGGTAATAGTTTTATTACTCGACTTTATATTTATTTTGTTAAATTCCATCTGGCAGCACTGCTTTATACTTGCTGTGCTTGCGTGCATGCGAATGCGACAGATACGTGTACGATACGACCGATTTGTGCTGCCAGAATGTTACATTTCTTACATTTTTTGTAACTTTCGACGTTCGCGTAACATGTAAGTAATTTTTATATTTATGTCAATTTTCGTAACTTTTGAGAACATCGAGCGAGATTTGTATTACTAGATTTTTATTGCCAACAGTTATGAACGCAGCCAAATTGAACGTATCTAAAACAGGTGCGTCTAAAAAAGTATTTCACTTCAAGCATTGAACCATGACTACAAGTAAGTTCAGTGTAAAACGAACAGATGACCAACTCGTAGTTTTGGTTCAAACTAAGAGAATAAATTTGGTGCTTGACTCGTTATCATCAGATCAGGGGCGTAGGGACAGGGGTGTGCCCCTAAATATTTAGCCAACTCCTAGCTTGATGATTGTTTATTACTGCTGACTTCTACCACTTTGATAATGGTTACTCACACACAGCGGCAAATAATAAATTTCGGCTCGCTCCGCTCACCTATATCACCGGTAGAAGAACTAACTAACTGACTAACTAACAAACACACATTTTTTTTGCGACTCGCTCCTCTCGTCTATAATATCTTGTCATACTTGGTATGGTCCAGTGCTCGACTCCCACTTGAACTCACTTTGCCACCACAATGATACCAAAAACACAAATATTTCGACAAACACTCGTTTCCCCATGGCCTCGATCTTGATCCTAAGATTGCCATAGCAAAAAATTAACCAAAACTAGCAACACTGTTTTTCACGGCTCGCTCCGCTCGCCAATAACAAGGATTTTACCCGCCGTGTATTACCGGCTACGGACCTGCGTAAGATTAAATACACCACTATAAATCATAGATTCCTTTATATTTCGCCAGTTTGCTGACATCAATTTGCCTCCAACTCCATAAACGCGTAAACACCTTACTCCTCCGCTCGTTTAAGTCACTTTAGTGGCTCTGATCGTATGATTTGTGGACATGGCTATGAGTTGAAGGATATTTAGGTTTCGGGTTTCGCCGAGCGGACGTAAAAAAAAAACAATGTAACTTTTGCAGCAAAAATGTAACATTTCAGTACATGAAACGTAACTTACGAAGTTACGACTCAAGGGCCTGGTAACACTTTGACCGACACTTGCGTTGCTATTTCGCCAGGTTTTGCGCTGAGGCGACGCGACAGCAATAAATCTTATCAAAAATAATCTGTAAAAAAAAGTGCCGTGCGGTGCGTAGACTAGCCTAGCGTTATCTCTGTAAACGGTTGTTGCTCAAGTTGAGGAAGTAATAAAATATCTCTCATTTCTGCTTCATCGCGGTTTGAAGTTCTAATATTGGTGAATCCTGATTGAGATAAAATGGTATGTCTGTTAAATTAATAACTTCCAGTCCAGTGACATTGCTTTGACCTTCATTATATGCACCTTCATCTCATTCGATAAGCACTTTGCCTGATTATTCATATCTACATCAGGAAATCTATAAAATTTGTTACCCATACCTAAACCATGATTCTGATAAATCTAATCTTTATAATAATTGCCTACTTACATACAAAAAATCTTGTTAGTTTCGAAGTAATCGAGAAATAGAGACAGTCGCTATGGTCTGCTGTTTTTCTTCAAATAGTTCAGAAGAAACTTCAGTTATTGTGAATAAACCTGAAACAACTACTAAAATGGTAATTTTGAAATATATACCTGATTGTTGTCATACCTACCATGTTTTATATATTTTTTAAACATAATAAGTAGGTATTTTATTTTTTACTGGTTTACTTAGTATTTTCATCTTATAAGCTAATTCCCTTGAACAAAGGCTTCAAAATTACTCATTTTAAATATTTATTTTTCAGGCTGCTCCAATAAAGGTTGTCATCACTGGTGCTGCCGGCCAGATTGCCTACTCTTTGGTCTACCAAATAGCATCTGGAGCATGCTTTGGACCAGACCAGCCTGTGTTCCTGCACCTTCTTGATATTACTCCTATGATGGGTGTTCTTGAAGGAGTAGTTATGGAGCTGGCCGACTGTGCCCTCCCTCTGCTGACTGGAGTCCTCCCCACTGCTAACCCTGAGGAGGCTTTCAAGGATGTAGCTGCAGCTTTCTTAGTTGGAGCAATGCCCAGGAAAGAAGGTATGGAAAGGAAAGACCTTCTTGCTGCCAACATTAGAATCTTCAAAGAACAGGGCATAGCTTTAGACAAGGTTGCACGTAAGGATGTCAAAGTCCTTGTGGTTGGCAACCCAGCGAACACCAATGCAATTATCTGTTCTAAGTATGCCCCATCCATCCCCAAAGAGAACTTCACTGCCATGACTCGTTTGGATCAGAACCGTGCTCAGTCTCAGATTGCTGCCAAACTCGGAGTACCTGTCAAGGATGTGAAGAATATTGTTATCTGGGGCAACCACTCATCTACCCAATTCCCAGACCCTTCAAATGGAATTGTCACTATTGGAGGTGTACAGAAGCCTGTTCCTGCAGCTGTCAATGATGAAGAGTACTTGAATTCTACTTTCGTTTCCACTGTTCAGAAACGTGGTGCAGCTGTCATTGCGGCTAGAAAAATGTCATCTGCCCTCTCTGCTGCCAAGGCTGCCTCCGATCACATGAAGGATTGGTTCCTTGGCTCCGGAGACCGCTGGGTCAGTATGGGTGTTGTTTCTGATGGATCATATGGTGCTCCGGCTGATGTTGTATTCTCGTTCCCTGTAACTACCAGCAATGGGAAGTGGGAGATTGTTAAAGGTCTGACTATTTCAGACTTTGCTCGTCAAATGCTTGATACTACAGGTAAAGAGCTTGCTGAGGAAAGGGAGGATGCCTTGGCCCTCTGTAAAGATTAGATAGATAAGTAGTAATTGTATTGTAAGAACAGGCGGTATCCTGTAGTTATCATTTGAGAGCAATACACTTTTAACTGTATCATAACTTGGTTAAATAACTAACATTCACTCTAAGGTCATTTGTAGTCAATCAAGTTTGATAGATTCCTTATCAGTTTCAATTGCTTTTATTACTATTAGATGTGAGCTGGCTGAGAAGCTTATTCATGTATTTATTATGATGATAAGGACTATTATTATAAAATCATTGTATTTATTTTAGAGGGGTAATTTAACGTAGAATAAAAGCGTGCATAATCTTTTTATACAAAAAATTAAAGTTTAAATAATGTTTTCATATAACATGGTACTTCAACACACCTTTAAGATTATTCCGAAGTACTAGTGTATAAATAAGTTTCACTTAGCAATTATGTACTATATGGTTTTTGACATCTAATAAGGATTAATGTTTAAATTTTCTAGGCACTGTTTTATGATGTTACATGAATAAATAGAAACGTTGCAATGTAAGACCTCTGTTACAAAATATATTTTTTATCATTAAAGTTTCTAATTTATGTTATTTATTGTTTTTTTTATGATAACATTCTGTCTTGGTAACACGATTTTCCACATTACAGCTGAAAGATCATGTGCCAAATAGCAAGCACATGACGTAATAAATTGGTAGGTATGATTCTTATCTTCTCATTATGATAGCCGTAGCCCTTTAGGTCACCCAGAGGAAGTAACATTATTTCATCTGTGCCCAGAGCTGGCCTGAGGCAAGTTTTAGGATGAAGCATGATTCAATTCAATAAGGTATATATATATATGCACGTAACTTCAAAAAAGCTCATTATTTTATTTATACTTATTTATAAATATATCTGCAGAAGTATTTTTGTATTTTTCGAGAAATTTAATTATTAAATAGTAGATATTTAAGATAGGTATTTAAGACTCATTCGCAAAATTTCTAAACGCGACGTCGTCACCGTTCACCTTAATGTCATGAAGCATTTAGCGGGAAACCTTTTTAGAAAATTATTTATTAGACACAAACAACAAACTTGATGTTTTTTGTCATTTATTTGTTACCTATGGTTTGATAGTAACCTCCGTGGCACGGCGGGCGAAAGCACACACAGGTGGTTGCGGGTTCGATTACCGCATTTGGGCTAATTTTTGAATAGTGCTCAGAACCTCGCTCTGCAAAATTTTGATTCGAGCTACACAAAACCGCGTGCTCACCGAAGTGAGTATTGGAACGGTGCGCTATGTTAAGTCGAGTCTGTTGCAGTTGCTGCGACACTGAGCGAGATCTTTTGTAGTTTGAGGCGCCGTTTAAATTTGAAAAGCAAATATATTTACGTTGCGGATGGGGCAATCTAGGCACTACTTATTTTTATTGGAACGTCCTTTTTTATGAACCTTTAACATTATTACCCTATTACCTTACTTTGTACACCTAACGTAAAAAATTGTAATTAATTACTTTTAATTATAATAAAATAAACGTTTGTAGAGTAAATCAAAAGTATATCGTATAATGTAAAATCAAAATTCAATAAATATACCTAACACAAAAAAGAACAGTAAAAAAATATCAAAATCAATATCATAAAATCAACAATTAACGCGGTAAAAATTCATAATTGCAATAACAAAAACAATATCATACCTTGTAAACGAAATATAATAAAACCGGCCAATTGCAAGTCGGACTCGCGCACGAAGGACAGCGAAGTCTTAGTTATAGGGTCCCGTTTTTACCCTTAGGGTACGGAACACTAAAAAGACTGCGCGCTGAGAATTATTTAGATCTATGGGACGCCATGATCAAGACAGAAATAGTGAAGATTTAGGCCGACTGGTGATTCTTCCTATAAGTTTCACTGGTAGGCCACGCTATATGCATGAGCGCACGCAGGATGCATTCACATATATTGTGTGAAAAAATATGGGCGTCCTGATCTCATCATCACGTTAACAACCAACCCCGAATAAAACCTATACCCGTTAATCTAGATTCTAGATCAACGGGAAGTACCCTATAGGTTTTTGGTCCATGGCGAGATTCAAAAATTATTTTTTCTGTTAATTAAATAGAAATTTGCGGTTTTCGAATTTTTTCCTTTTACTTCTGCTATAAGACCTTAGGTTAGGTGGTTAGGCTAGACCGTAGGTTAGGTTTTATAGCACAAGTAAAGGGAAAAATCCGACAACTGTAATTTGGCAGTCTAAGCCCAAAAAAAACATTTTTTGCCATGAATCAGAACCTATAGCGTAGGTACTTACTTCTCGTTGAGCTAGAATACACTATTTGGCAAGAAACAAGGTCTTATACTTATTACGTAATATAATGTTTAAGAACGGAACCCTCATTGCGCGAGGCCAACTCGCACTTGAGTTTTTTTAAGCTGGTCGGGATAATATACTAAATCCCCCGGGATTTTTTTTTATGGGACCAATTCGGGATCATTATCTATTCAATACTTACTTACTTACTTACTCCTATGGCTCAGCGACCCGAAGTGAGTCTTGGCCTCCGATACGAGAAGTCGCCATTTTTCCCTGTCCTGCGCAGTTTTTCGCCAGTCTTCCGCTTGTAGCTCACGCAGGTCCGCTTCCACCACATCTTTCCAACGGTACCGCGGGCGTCCCACGGGTCGACGGCCGACGGGGCAACCGTGATAGGCATTATAGACGCTTCGATCCTCTCCCATCCTCTCTAGGTGGCCAAGCCAGCGGAGGCGATGTGCCTTCGTTTCGCCGATGATATTGGGTTGTTTCACTAGCTCTTCGATCTCCAGGTTTTTCCGAACTCTCCAGCTTCCGTCCTCTCTACAGGTAGGTCCTAGAATCTTCCGTAGGATCTTCCGCTCTGCCACCAGGAGCTTATTCTCTTCCTTTAATGTTAGTGTCCAAGTTTCACAGCCGTACATAACGAAATATATTTTTAAATCGGTCCAAGATAAATTGATGAACATTATGTATAGGTACTTACATAAAAAAGGAGGTAAAAATCACTCATTCAATGATTCATTAAAATTTGTAGTATTAATTTGTTATTTTTACGAATATGAATCATAGCAAACAAGTAATATACCTACCTACCTACTTAAAATTTATCAGGAAGTTCTTCGATCCAAAGATGGATTAAGATGTCGTGCGTGATTTGATTAGATTGATACCTAGGTAGATAGATACCTTTATAGAACAGGAAAAATTTGAATAGGAAAAGTACAAAAAATGTATTTTGTGAATAATAACTAAGTAGGTAGGTACTTACAATTTGCAATGTAGATAATTATCATCATCATCAGCCTATGTTAGTCCACAGCTGGACATAGGCCTCCTCAGTGTAGATATAAAATATGCCAACTATCATTACATTATAAGTAACAAATAAACTTACTAGTGGTTTATTTTTCGCTTCTTCCACTTGTGGACAAAAAATTGAAGCGAACAAAATCAATAACATTTTGTTTCATATTTGAAAATAATTACTATTTTATAAAACTGTTTATGTATAAAATTTGACTTAAGTGCTTATTTTGTAAGCCTAAAGAAATAAAGTTATTGTTTTTTTTAAATCTAGCAATAATGGTGTTCATTTTGATTAGGTACAATGCATGTCAATGAAGTATTTTAGTTACTTGCATTGAAAGTGTTTGGTGCTCCCCAGGATCACATTGGTGTCAATTCTGTTGGAAGCAAAACCTAACAAGCCTTATAGTGTATCCGTAGCACAGACATTATTTACAGCACTTTTTTCAAGATCTAAAAAAGGGACGGCAACAACATTTTTCTACTTGTTAGTTGTGGTGCCAACATAATCGAAACCATAGTCTCCTGACTTTTATTATCTTTTTCCTTAGGTTGTTTAAATTATATTATATCTACGTATCGAAGCTGCGTACAGCTTAAGCTAAGTCTAAGTCACTCAAAAGTCAACGCAAAAAGTGCTTTAAAGTATGACCACAGGACATTTAGAAAAGTCAAATTAATATAAAATTAAATTTACCTTCATCCGCAACAAATTTACCTTCTGCTGGGAATAGGCTTCCCGAAATTTGTGCTATCCACTGGCTTTGCGATTACGCTAAAACCGCCCATCCTATAATTGACATTTGAAAGGCACTTCAATGGCCTTGAAAGCCCTTATAATGGCCTTCGCCATACAACAGGGAATTACGAAGGCCATTCAAACGGCTTTCAAATGTCAATTATAGGATGGGTGGCCAAATACAGATTGAAAAAATTCCTTGATTTGTAACCTTGGCATCAAAAAGAATGGACAAGGGTAAAAAAAGATGAAAATTGATAAAAAGTACAATAACTTGAAAACCGTGAGACTTTTACGGGTAGGTACAATTTTTTTGCCACATCCTGTATAAAACTAAGGTGAGGCGCGGGTTCGAATCCTGCCGAAATCGAAATTTTTTGGGATATTATTAAAAAGTTTTCGTAGAAAACTATGTAAGCATAAGATTATTTTGCTTAAATACTATTGTTGGTGCGGAACTGGGCGACATCTGGCCAAGCATTAACATCATTGATATAATCATCTATGGAGTAAAAGGCTTTCTTGATAAGATTTCGTTTAATGTAGGTACTGTTTAAATTTACGAACAGGGAGCTCAGTTGCTTCAGATGGAAGTTTGTTATAGAAGCATACGCAATTGCACAAAATGATTTTCCTGCCTTTCGTAATCTATATGATGGGATGTGTAGTTTGTTCTTTCTTGTATTCATGTTGTGAATATCACATTTTTTCAAAAAGCCAGTCTATTCTTGTGCGTTTAGGTAGGCACATTAGATTTTTATAGATGTATTGCGATATATAACTTCAAAATATTTATGTCTATGAATCCCTCAAAAAGTGGCGGGTTTTAATGTATAAATTGCGCGTACAGCCCTTTTTTAGAGAAAAAAGATAGTCTGGATGTCGGCTGCCCGTCCCCAAAGCAAATTACCATAAGACATAATCCTTTCATTAATTATTGCTTACCTATTTCTTTGTAAAACGGTACTAATTAATTAACTGCGCGATGTTCTAAAAACTGATGATTAGATTAGGCTATTATAATAGAATCATCATCATAGATTATGAAGATACATAAAATACACTTGTAAGCTCACATAACAATCAGTTTAAATTTCGAAGTGACAAATAAAAGGCCACTTATTTATTAAATAATTAGTAACCACAATGTTATTAAAAATGGAGGGAAATTTTGTTATTATTTTAAGTTTGATTTCGCTCGGGAACGCTCATTATTTAAATTTAAACATAAACCTTCGACATCCGGCTATAGATTACAATCTTCATGAAGAAGTGTTGGATGCAGAAAAATGTGAAGCTCAAATAGATGCTCTGAAATCAAATCCGCTATTGTTGTTTCAGTGTAAGTAACCTTAATCTACCTACTTATCTTCTAAAAACGCTTAGAAATTAATGATTTTCTCTGTTTTGTACCTACGTACTTCGTCATTATGTTTCAGTTTCCGATGCTGGTCTCAGACTACCACGAGGAATGACAGCGTTAAACTTCCTAGACCTAGGCAACTATCACCAATGCTTAGGCATAAGTCACAACACTGGAGAAGACATAATTCAAGGCAAATATTGCAGAATAAATGTCCCTTTAAGCCAAAACTTGTCACTACCTTTCCAATCAGATTCAACTCTGTTGGATTTGGCTGCGTTCGATGAAACTATTCCTGTCGATAATGAAACTATTGTAAAAGCTGAAGAGCACCATAAGCGGCACGCTAGACTCATGACCCTTTTGGATATGCATGATGATGAAAAGATGTCGAAGTGAGTTACAGAAGTTCTTTTCATATGCTTGGTTGATGGTTCGTTTAAGCTTGCTACCTACGGCATTAAATAGGTTCGTTACTTACCTAACATTTTTTTTTAGAGCTGCACTCGGACCTATATTGAGTAGCTTTACATTAAATGTGGCAATTTGCATCCCAAGAGTTTGTTCAACAGAACAAGCAATGAATTCTCTCGTACTAAATACCTCGAATATAGGATTTACATACACTGATCGCTATTGCCGTCTGCCTGATGATAAACCGTGGGTTCCTGCGGATACAGTGGCAACGTGAGTACAATTCTTAATAATTAATAAGATACGTATTGCGTAGGTATACCTATTCCTATACATTTTATTTTGTTTTATTTGAAACTAGCAACTTATCCCGGCTTAGTACAGAGTAGAGCAGTTTATTCGTTCTTTCTACCTGTATCTCAATGTCTTTCTATGAGAATTTTTTCCAAGGAGCTGGACGAAAATAATTTCTATATACTCGTATCTGACTTATTGGTTTACGCAGCTTAGGTCAGTAAAGCTCTCAGTAGGCATGCTTTTTTCATCATCGCATATTTGAGTCGATTTACACAAAACATAATAAGTAATGTTTATTAGTTTCACATAAACCCTCCTCATAAATCACTCCGTGTCTTGGTGAAACTAAAACCGTGTGAAAATGCCGTAGTTTATCGCGTTCAGTACCTGATGCATATATAGTGATCTGTGGTTCAGACAGAACCGACAGAAGTGGCGCGGCATCGGAGGGACTTTTTCATTTTTTTTTAAATATTAGTGATGATTATTCCTAAAATAGTATAATAAAGCTGTTATATTTTTTCAGAGTAATTTTTTCCATCATTGCACTATTAACGATTCTGAGCACTGTTTACGACCTCACCAATACATTTTGGTTCAAATATGGTAAGTGTATGATGTAACTGTAGCTATCTGCTTTGGATGTTCCTACCGGTTTAAAGTTTTTCGTTAACCCTTACTTTGATGCATTTTCCTTTCCAGATCCTAAGAAAGTGAATCCTCTCCTTACATCTTTCTCCGTTTTCACAAATGGGCGACGTTTGAACTCGTTTTCGTCTGCCCCGGGGATGTTGCGTTGCATAGATGGCATCAGATGTCTGAGCATGGCGTGGGTCGTTGTAGCCCATTCATTTTCAACTGAACCTCTCCTACCCGTCAACCTTTTAGAAGCTTATAACGTAAGTAAAAACAGAAATTAATTTAATAAATAATAAATATGCTTAATAAATAATGCTGGACAATTCACACAGCATTATCTAGCCCCAAGCTAGGCATGTATATGAACCTACATACTGAGGTACTGCCATTTTATCAGGATTGATTGGCATCAATAATATATTTTGTGTAAAATGCCTATTGTCTTTAAAATCATATCTGAAATCTGAACAAGGATGAAAACTTCACAATTTTGATTCAGGTTGGAAAACTTTCAGTACTGGCAGTCATCGCATTTCCTCGTGGCATTTTACTGAAATGCCGTGCGCTCGGTGCCGATAGGTGCGCGGTGCTGCATACTATTTCATCTAAAGATTTAGAAAATTCGATGACTGCAGGGAATGCTGCGTCTGCCGTGCTCCCAGATGCGCGGTTACCTTAATACTTCTTATATTTTCAGTGGATGCAATCGACAAGCAGTGTATGGATTTCTGCAGGGGTTTTCGCAGTAGACACATTCTTTTGTTTGGCTGGTGTGGTTTTAGTTTACACTACAGCTGGTAAAATGACCGGAGGTAAGATTTTTGACTCAGTATTAACATAAAAATCACATAACTACCGGAAGGATAAATCAATGAAACAAGATCTCATTGATTTATGAACATGGAGTCAAAAGTATGTACGACGAATACGATTTTCGAGGCAGATGTATGGACATCTGCCTCGAAAATCGTAACATAACCTCGCACCGATCGGTGCGAGGAGTGGTATGAAGGGAGATAAAACCCTCCTTAAAAATTACAGATCCATCTCGCTTCTGAGCCACGTCTATAAGGTGTTCTTGCAAATGGTCACGAATCGTCTCGCCAGGAGACTCAACGAGTTCCAGCCACCGGAACAGGCCGGGTTTCGCTGAGCATATGGCACCATTAGACCACATTCACGCAGTGAGAGAGTTACAGAACTCCAAAGAGTATAATCAGCCTCTGTGCGGAGATTTTGTGGAATTGAAAGAAGGCATTTGACTCTTTCGAAACCTGGGCTGTTCTGGAATCCTTACAGTGATGCCAAGTAAACTATCGTAATATCGAGGTGCTGAGATGTCTCTACGAAACCGCCACGATGAGTGTCCGGGTACAGGGCCAGCAGTCTAAGCCCAACCCAACCAATTGCGCAGTGGAGTGAGACAGGGAGATGTGATATCACCGAAACTGTTCACAAGCGCGTTGGAAGATAATTTATTTTTAAGACGCTGGACTGAAAAGGAAAGGCCCTTCCTTAACATAAACGGCGATTACATCTCACACCTGCGATTTGATCATATAGTTTTAATGGCGGAGCCGTTAGTGGAGCTGAACCAGATGCTGGACGGCTTAGCTTGCTTGACAACGCATCGGCCTTTGCATGAATTTGGATAAAACCAAATTCATGATCAATGACCACTTTGATCCAATTCCGGTACATGATCACCTTCTCGAAATCGTTTCCGAATACACTTAGCTTGGGAAGATTCGGCAGATAAGAATTAACTGAAGTGGCAGTGGGCCATATCTCGCGAAGAACCGATAACCGCTGAGGTTAACGTGTTCTTGAGTAGAGGCCAAGACTCGTTAAACGGAGTGTAGGACACCCTCTGACCAGGTGGGATGACGACCTGCGTAAAACTTCAGGCAGATGCTGGATGCGTCAAGCTAAAGACAGAGCGCTATGACGCTCATATGGGGAGGCCTAATATCCAGTATTGGACTAACAAATCGATGTGATACCATCGAACCGTTAAAAGTACAGATATAGAAAGGAAACCATGCAACAAAAACTGCTGTAGTGAGCGTTACTACTGTTACTCACATAAAGTCACGTGTACAGATCGGATTATTTAGCTAGGAATAGTTTGAAGAACGTTTTTATATTTTTCAGGACAACTTTTAAAAAGCCTTCCTGCCTAAACTAAATAGAATAAAATGCAGGCAGTGAATCGAAGTTGCCCTATTTTCTATTTTCGATTCACTGCCTGAACTAAATAGAATAGAACTATTACAGAGGCATCAAATAAAAGCTAATAATAGGGTATCACAAACTGTGCGATGGATTTTAGATATTTCCTTTTTTCAACGATAAGATATAAACGTTTTTATCTCTTTCAGGACAACTTTTAAAAAGCCTGCCTGTCTTCTACTTGAACCGCTTGCTCCGTCTGTGGCCCATCTTGGCCTTTGCGATTTTACTCCAAGTATCCTACTTCAACCGTGTGTATGATGGACCAGTCTGGACCAATGTTGAGGCGCAAACCAACAACTGCCGGTCTTACTGGTGGCTGACCCTTTTATTTGTGCAGACCTTTATCAACGGAAGGGATATCGTAAGTTTGGATAAACAATGCAATAATATTATGCTCGTAATCTCGAAAGGTAGCTGCTAAGTACAGGTAGAGATCGCAAATCTTTATGAGCTCTGTGAACATAGCGTCGAATGCGAAACTGCGTATGGTACAGTTATGTGCATAATCATTACTGTAATAGCACTTATGTACTCTCATGCTGTTTCCTAGTTTAACAATAAAATAGTCATGTTCTGATGCTTTACCGATTACATTTTTTATGGCAATCGATTTGGTTTATGAAGAATTTCTTGCAAGAAAAATCCCTATAACAATTTTTGGCTCTACCCGGCGTTTGAACCTCAGTATAGCGCCTGAACACGCAACCGCTAGACCAACGAAGCAGTCGTAATTTTTTTTTTATAGTAGTTACATAAAGTTTAAAAATAATCAGCTACACAAATAATCTCCCTGCATACTTGACCGGTACAGATAGGTCTATAATCTACAGTAACATTTTTGTTTCTATTCCAGTGCATGTCTCACTCGTGGTACATGGCTATAGACTTCCATTGCTACGTGGTGTCTCCTCTGGTCTTGTACTGGGTGCTCGGCCGCAGTCGCAAGTCCGCCTGGATATCGTTGACTGCTAGTTTGCTGGCCATACTGGCTGCCGCTACTACCTATAACTTTATCAAGAGCTTTCCCGGTGGAATGTTTTCGCCTAATAGGTCAGTAGGTATTTATAATGCTGGACAATTCACACAGCATTATCTAGCCCCAAGCTAAGCAGAGCTTGTGTTATGGGTACTAGATAACTGATATACATAATACAATACAATACATTGATAGATTTTTTTAAATTATTTAGGTATATAAAACGACCAGAACACCCTGAACAAATATCTGCAGATCGTACAAACATTTGTCCCGAGGCGGGAATCGAACCCGCAACCTCCTGCGTCGCAGGCGGACCTTCGCCCACCGCGCCACAGAGGTCGACGATTTTCTGCTAACTACCAATTTTATAAACTATGGCACCTAATTTCATCCAGTTTTACAAAACTATAATAAACTCATGATTATAATGATTCCGATACACAACAATTCAGTAATTTTACATTCTAGAGACAACCATAAAGAAAATTTGAAGAAAAAAAAAAGCTTGTGTTATCGTCCAATCTCGCGTTTGCTAAGTTACCTCATGAAACATTTAAACGATATAAAATTGGTGCTCCTAAAATTGGTGCTCTAATAGGAATACTTCTATGGAACGTCTGCCCATAGTGTTGCACGCGTTTTTTTCTGTTGTTTCTGGAAACGATTAAAGATAATTTCTATCAAATGGGAATAGATTTATAGGAAAAGTTAAAAAGGTTATCTTTGATTTCAGGCTTAGACCTAAATCTTTGCAAAATTTCAGCCCGATATGTTCAGTAGTGGCGTGAAGAGGTAACACACATCTAAACATATTTCTAACTAGCGACCCGCCCCGGTTTCGCACGGTTGCAATGCTGATGCATTATACATATAAACCTTCCTCTTGAATTACTCTATCTATCAAAAATCCTCATCAAAATCCGTTGCGTAGTTTTAAAGATCTAAGCATATATAGGAACAGACGAGAGCCGGAAGTGACTTTGTTTCATTCATATTCATATATTTATTCGCCGTAGGAGCACAAGGCACACTTGGTTATGTCTATTTACATTTTACTCATAAAATTAAATTAACACAAATAAAAAAAAGTTATCCTATGTCTGCTGTAAAAATGCTGGGCATCGTCAAAAATAAAATGAAATAGAATAATTATAGAATGAATAACTAAAGCTGCTGTAAAAAGTTTTATACTATGTAATTATGTGTATCGTCCGTTTACCTTTGTACTACTTATTTTATTTATCTTAATTACTAACTACAGACCAAACAAAAACAACTTCTCTATATCTACTTTTATAATTTGTTTACACTAAGCTAATAACCTATTCTCATTGACTGTCTTTTTTGAGAATAAATATGTATGCAGTGTTTTTTTTAACTGGGACAGTACGGGGGCGCCCATAACCAGAGGAGATACAGGTGCAGTTTCTTTTGAAACATCAGCTCCTTTTTGGAGAAAAATGTTTTGGCATTAAATTTTTTTGGTCAGGCGTGAGTAGCACCTGGAAATGAATGAAGTTGGTAAACATTTTTTTTGATGCCAATCGACTCAGTCCTGTAAGGATTATTTTATTGTATCGAATAAAAAAAATCTGAGCAGCGAAAGTTCGTCAAATTTGATAAAATGTATTCTCATACAACAGGACAAAGCAAAATTTCTCCAACAAACGTTTTATTAAATTCTAATTGCACATTTAAGAAGTATTGTATCTCCTCTGGTTATGGGTGCCTCCGTACTGTCCCAGTTAAAAAAATTACTCTGTATAAACCTAAACCTAAAAATATTCATCCAAACTATTTTTTAATATTAGTGTAATTACATTTTAGGAATAACCCTGAGGATTACATGCTAAATTACTACTCAAACACACTGGCACGTGCATCGCCGTTCTTCGTCGGAATGATAGCTGGTTACGTTCTACATTTGTACCGTGGACAAAAACTTGGCATTTCCTGGGTGAGTTGTTATAAATATCGTTAATTGCTGTGGTTTTTATTAGGGTTCCGTACCCAAAGGGTAAAACGGGACCCCTATTACTATCGACTCCGCTGTCCGTCGTCGGTCCGTCTGTCACCAGGCTGTATCTCATGAACCGTGATAGTTAGACAGTTGACATTTTCACAGATGATGTATTTCTGTTGCCGCTATAACAACAGATACTAAAAAACAGAATCAAATAAATATTTAAGGGGGCTCCTATACAACAAACGTGTTTTTTTGCTCGATGTTGATAATGGCAACAGGTAGACGCTTGAAAGATTTACAGAATAATAAATTATATGCATATTCACTTTATAAATAAATAAATTCAAATAAACAACGGGGGCTCCCATGCAACAAACGTGATTTTTTTGCCGTTTTTATAGATAATGGTACGGAACCCTTCGTGCGCGAGTCTGACTCGCACTTGGCCGGTTTTATATTTTAGTAGGTATACCCCGAGTTTTATCGTTATCACTATTTTTTTCCAGATGACAGCAGGATCACTGTGGGCTATCTCTGCGACGGTATCCACCACCGTATTCTTCTATCCTACTTTCATTTCGGACTCGGAATGGGACCAGCCTTTCGTTGATAATTTCATGAACTCCTTCATGAGGCCGGCATGGGGCGCGGCTATTTGCTGGATGATCGTGGCCTGTGAGCATGGATATGGAGGTATGAAGTAGAAATAAAAACAGAAGTGTAAGTGTTCTAAAAGGTTTTATTAGAAGGGTCCGTAGCATGATAAATATAATAATATATTAAACATAGTGGCAAACCACCAAAACTCCGTCCGAGGACACTAATTATACCTTTTTTTCTTGTCTCTCAAAATCTGACACCGGCTGTCGCGCCTTTCAAAAACTCTGCTTATTCCCTTCAACGGAAGTACGAAGTAAATCCAACTAATTCGCCTATTACTTGGTGCTTGCTACGGTTGTAAACAGTCAACTTTTAGTCAATCCAACCGGTATCCGCATACAAACGCGAAGGACATGTCCCGAAAAAAATCAATGTATATTTATTAAAATAAAATTAAAAGAGCTTTGTTTTTCCTCACCAACTAGTAGGAACATAAAATAACATTATAAAATATCGAAGTAGTAGTCTCAATCTAATCTCTCAATCTATTTACATTTTCGGAGCAGTTCCATTGCAGTCCCTTTGGTGCTGATGTCATCACACCATCTCGTGACGACTGTCCGTGAAACCACTGACGCGAGACCACGTCGTTATTGATACTCGCGAAAGCGAACTAAGCGAACTCAGGGAACTGAACGTAGCTTACAAACTATTTCATCCGCGCTGCACTTTGCAGCAAATTTGATGGCGAAGCAATATTGAAGAGAATTTTATCAATTAAAGACGAAAATTTAAAGCCTATATTACAGTGAAAACTGCAAATCCGGTACCATTTTAGTTTCAGAGATGTGACGAATTTGGTATTTTTTAGAAATGCGCGTTGAAATCTTTTGTACCTATGTTACGCGGAATTGGCCTGCAATTTAGCTGAGCCATACAGCTCCTTGAGCAAATCCATCCACACGTGCATCGATGTTACAGTTATAGAGAGCGTTGAACACGTCCCAGTGTTCGACGCTGTCGAAAGCTTTTTCGTAGTCAACGAAAGCTATACACAGGGGCCGGTTATACTCGGAGCTCTTCTCTTTCAACTGTTTGACGGTGTGGATGTGGTCTATCGTGGTGTAGCCTCTGCGGAATCCAGCTTACTCTATCGGTTGGCATACGTCCATTATCCAGTTTGGTTAGTCTTTTGCAGAGTCCTTTGAGAACAGTTTGTGGATTTTTGGGAGAGGAGTTTTATAGGGGATGCCATGCCAACATGCCAGGGTCAGGGTCGTTTTCAGATTTTGGTAGCTGGGCATCTTCAAGGGATTCTTAACACCCTCTGTCCCGCCGGAACCATGGTCGCTGCCAGAACCAGGAATGCCACCAGGCTGCTGGGGACTAAGAGCCGAGGCATTTTGGCATGTATCATATTGCGAAAGAGAATTTGGCCATAAAACGCCACGAGGGCCATGCTTGTTGAGGCTTGGCATGTTTTGCATCGGAGCCAGGCGCGCAGGTGACGTTGTCTTAGGGCCTGCGAGATGTTACTTGGGCCCCTATACCCCCCGGGTATATGTATAATAAAATATAATTACCTATGTAATAATAATAATATAATTTGGTATATTAATATAATATAATTAAGTATTTCATCAGTTATCTGGTACCCATAACACAAGTTCTGCTTAGCTTGGGGCTCGATGATGCTGTGTGGATTTTCCAACATTATTTATTTATTTAGTTATTATTGTTTCAGGTCCTGTGAACTGGTTCCTCACCCTAGACATATGGCGGCTGCCGGCTCGGCTCGCGTACGGAGTATACATTATGCATTACCCAATGATGTTTGTTATAAATGCAGCGCTGTTCCTTGCACCACTAAGATTCAGCGTGCCTTCATCCGTACGTATCGTATACTTACATTTTATGTATGAGTAGCTTCTCAACTTTAGCTTAAGCCGTGGCGGTCGCAATGTAAGAATCAGGGCTTGATACCGCTACCAATAATACCAGTACGATGTCGGTTATACCGGTATCTTTTCTTTTCTATATGTTCGAGTTGATGATACTTTTGAAATATCGATACTTTGCTCCAAAATACAAGTATTCAAAAAGATTTATTTTGTTAATAAATAAATAATGCTGGACAATTCATACATCATCATCTAGCCCCAAGCCAAGCAGAGCTTGTGTTATTGGTACTGGATAACTGATATACAATAATACAATACATTACATTTATGTAAAGATATTTTTTACTATACATAGAAAACGACAAAAACACCCGGAACAAATACCTCCAGATCGTACAAATATTTGTCCCAATGCGGGAATCGAACCCGCACCCTCCTGCGTCGCAGGCAGACCTTCGCCCACCACGCCACAGTGGTCGATTCTCGCGACGAGACGTTGCACATTTTCGGTAGGTTAAAGACGCGCGTGCGTGCATACGGAAGCTATTAACTACAAACACAAAACTTCTAATAAGTTTACTCTCTCACTTGCACAAAATTGAATTGTTGATACCGATATTTTACTGGTATGATTTATATCGATAGCAAAGATGTACCGGTACCAGGTCCCGGTCATCGAACCGGTATTTGAAAATACCAATATTCCAAGCCCAAACTTAGCTCGTCATGTCGTAAGAGACAACTAAGGGATCTTACCAGAGGAAGGGTGGTGGAAGCTTCCTTCTATGCGTTATTCATCAAATCCGCTGCGATCTCCAATTTGCCTGCCAAGCGTGATGATTATGGCAAAACCATGAAGAACTATGATAACTAGGTACATTTACCAGATTGTTTATTCTTTGTTTCAGGCGTTTAAATCCCTGGCTCACTTGTCGCTCTCACTCGCAGTGGGGTACCTAGTTACTTTGGTCATCGACGCGCCTTGTTCTACTTTGAGTAAGCAGTTGTTGGGAGGCCGTAAGTAATCTTAAAACTTTTGAAACTATCATGGTTATTAACACTAAATTCATTATAACGGAGTCATGATGCATGCAACTGTGCCGAAATGTTGGAAAACTCTTAAAAACACAAATGATAAATAACCCGTTATTTATAACTTTAGTAAGTAATCTTGTTCTTACACTTTTTCTACTTATCATTATCATTTTATAAATACATTATAGTATACATAAATAGGTACATAGTATCGAAGAAATCGTATTTTTTTTGGGAACTTATTTAATTTCTTACGGTATCAGTGTAGTAGAAAAATGATTTTTTTTTGACTTAAACTCAACGAATCAAAACGTTGTCAAAAAAAGTAGATGAGACAGTTGATGCTTCGTACTCAAGCGTAGACTTCCTATCGACTATACCCGACAAGGAACCAAAATTATCGACATAGCTAAAAATGGTCAAGCCGAAGTGGTTTCGGGTCAGCAATATCTCTAAAAATGATCAAGCTGAAGTGGTTTCGGGTCAGTAATATCTCTAAAAATGGTCAAGCCGAAGTGGTTTCGGGTCAGTAATATCTCTAAGAATGATCAAGCTGAAGTGGTTTCGGGTCAGTAATATCTCTAAAAATGATCAAGCTGAAGTGGTTTCGGGTCAGTAATATCTCTAAAAATGGTCAAGCCGAAGTGGTTTCGGGTCAGTAATATCTCTAAGAATGATCAAGCTGAAGTGGTTTCGGGTCAGCAATATCTCTAAAAATGATCAAGCTGAAGTGGTTTCGGGTCAGCCATATCTCTAAAAATGATCAAGCCGAAGTGGTTTCGGGTCAGTAATATCTCTAAAAATGATCAAGCTGAAGTGGTTTCGGGTCAGTAATATCTCTAAAAATGATCAAGCTGAAGTGGTTTCGGGTCAGTAATATCTCTAAAAATGGTCAAGCCGAAGTGGTTTCGGGTCAGTAATATCTCTAAGAATGATCAAGCTGAAGTGGTTTCGGGTCAGCAATATCTCTAAAAATGATCAAGCTGAAGTGGTTTCGGGTCAGCCATATCTCTAAAAATGATCAAGCCGAAGTGGTTTCGGGTCAGTAATATCTCTAAAAATGATCAAGCTGAAGTGGTTTCGGGTCAGTAATATCTCTAAAAATGATCAAGCTGAAGTGGTTTCGGGTCAGCCATATCTCGCGATAGTTCAGATTCATTCGCTTATATCTCATAAGTACATTAAAATGCACTTCTCCGCCTAAGAAAGACTGTCATATAACAATAGAGAACTGATAACTGCTGGGTTAAACCTCATCTGGACTGGTGACCTCTGCAAACGTAGTGCAGGACGCCCTCCAGTTAGGTGTGATGACGAACAGCAAAAGACTATAGGCAGATGACTCTATGGCACACATTATGAGAGACCCATGTCCAGTAGTTGGTACTACAAACTGCTCTGGTCATCTGGTCTGCTAATCATTATATAGGCTGGTATTATAATGATTACCAACTTCATACGGCACAGTGAATCGGCATGGAAATTGATGCCTGAAATTGACTTCTTTTGGCAATGTTTTGTTGGGGTCGACTAAGAACCGATATTTGATACCCATTGAAAACTAGATGGTGCTCCTTGAGGGCTTATTCCAGTTTTCCCCTTGATAAATCCCCTTTGAGGGGGAAATTTGGAATTTAATTTTTTTATAATCCAAAATTCCCCCTCACCGTTTTTTCTTATTCCAGTTTTCCTCCTTGAGAGAATTTGTTCAAGGGGGAAAACTGGCATATCATTTTTTGAGTTGTATTAAAAGTTTGATTTTATTGTTTTGCAGGTACGAAAAAACCTGACCATGCAATGGCGAAAAATAATGAACAACCTGAAATCGCTGATAAAGATACTGATTATGTAAGAAAACAAAACGAATTAATTAGTTAAAGGTTTTCCTAGGAAATAATTTTATTTAGCCAAGTCATGATACAATTTGTAGTTTAAGTAATAGATAATAGATTCAGGTGTTAGTTTGCGGAAATCCATTGCAAAATATATGGATGAAAATATTTAGTAACAATTCCGCGAAAAAAACATCATCAGGATGATGATTATGATGTCTCGTGGAGAGACGAAACTAGTTGACGTCTTGCTTTGATAGGTATTTTTTCATTTTGTAGTTGGCGTCCTTTTCTTCTACAACGCGGACTACATTTTGTTAGAACTTATCGGAGGTTTTTTTCGCGGAATAGTTACTAAATATTTTCATCCTTATATTTTACAATTTGTAGTGTTTTAAGTACCTAGTGATAATAGAAAACGTAATGTGTAGATGTGTAGAATAGATAATATATAAGAGTTGTCCATTTATTATGTTTGGGCTAGATCTTCTTTCTGTGAACATAAAGTATTATTTATTGTTACTATTTAGTCTATACGGTTGTCTGGTAGAGATCTTGAGCGATAAGGCCGCTAATTGTCTCATATTTTAATTCTTAACTTTTTTTTTTAAGTTTGCTATAAAGAATTTTCTATCAAACTATCTTTCTTTATAACTGTAAGTAGTTACGAAGTTTAATTGTTAATTTAAAACACTAAAGCTAGAATCACACTATTGTGGTATGGTGTGTTATATCGGTTTCATACATTTTGTATGGTTCGAGAGACATCATTAATTTGTTGTGCCTCTGTAATAATATGTTTCTTATCATACTAACCATAATAGTGTGGTGCTAGCTTAGCACTGTCTATAACTTTTACTGAATACAAAGTCCAATTTTATTGTTGTTTTTTTATGACAGCAATCTGTCTCATTAATGTGGTATTCCTTTCGATTCGAACACGTGGGACTTATCTGCTACTCTAATAGTAGCCTAAGCGGATAATACTTAGGCTACTATTGCATCATCATCATTAGCCTGTATTAGTCCACTGCTGGACATAGGCCTCCCCTAATGAGCGCCATAGCGCCCTGTCTTCAGCTTGCCGCATCCAGCATCTGCCAGCAGCCTTTTGCAAATCGACATCCCACCTGGTCGGAGGGCGCCCTACCCTACGTTTGCCGAGTCGCGGTTTCCACTCAAGAACACGTTTACTCCAGCGGTTCTCGGTTCTTCTCGAGATATGGCCAGCCCACTGCCACTTCGGCTTGCTAATCCTCTGAGCTATGTCGATAACCTTGGTTCTCTGTCGGATGTTTTCGTTGCGAACCCTATCTTTCAGAGAAACTCCGAGCATAGCTCTCTACATAGCTCACTGGGCGACCTTAAACTGGAAAAAAACCTTAAACTATTGCATAACATAACGTAATAAATAAGTAAACGACCGACGTCTGCCCTACGTTTTACTCTGCACGTTTGCAGCCTTCGTTCCCGTGTAGGCCTTACCTAAATTACAAATTTATATACAAGTTACATTTACCTACGTAAATGTCAGCAAATGAATGACCGACGATGAGTATGATGACCATTTGATCATTGACCTTTAATTCTTATAACAGCCTCTCTCGCACGTGGCTGGTAGATTTGTCAAATAGCGAGAAAATAACGTTCTCGTGACGGTAAGCATTTGCTCTGATGAACCAACACTTTCATACTCTGTAATGCATGGAGTATTTTAAAACCTTATACCTTTTTTATAGTAACAAAAATGTTGAAACCTACAAAAATTTAAGAACTGTTTTGAAATGTATAAACCACTAGCAGCGCCTTGCGGTTTCACCCGCGTAGTTCCCGTTCCCGTGAGAATTCCGGGATAAAAAGTAGCCTATGTTCTATTCCAGACTATAATCTATCTCTGTGCCAAATTTCATCCAGATCCGTTCAGCCGTTCTGGCGTGATAAAGGAACAAACATCCATCCATCCATCTAAACTTTCACGTTTATAATATTAGTGAGATTAGTGAGATAGAGTTAGCGTAGTACCATAGAGAGCGTGTTCACCCTTTGATCAAGTAGACACGAGTGAGAACATCAAATGTCAAATGAATGACAATTTATTCATGTGAGAACCAGCTGTATACTTTAGTACTATACTTACAAATCTGTGCAGCTGTATGATCTGTCGTTGGGAGTTTACGAGTTAGATTTTATTTTTCTTGAAGGAAAAATGGGGAAATGTGCCATCAAGTTTTGTAAAAATGATAGCAAGATGAAGACTGGACTAAATGGCCGCATCACATACCACCGGTTAGTAATTGTTCACCTACAGTAAATAAATAAAAAATCATTTCACGGGGGTGAAACAAGAGTGGGACGCGGGAGCACATGAAACTCCCGCACTTTACCGCTACCACGTAGTGGTTTTAATCTCTTTGCCGCTACCTGCCGATTTGACTTGTTATGGGACGTAGTCGGCATTTTTGTCGATATCTTTTGTAGGTAGGTACGGGGTGGATATAATAATACATAAGTATTACATTACAACAAGATAAAGTTAAAAACTACAACCCGACTACGTGAAAGTTATAAAAGTATGAGACATTTACATTGACAAAATAGAATGACGTATCGGTCATATTTGATAGGCATAGAGTTGAAAATGAAAATAGGTCGTAGGTATTGTAATGTTTCTCTATGGGGCCTGCAGCCTGCGGCTACCTAAACTTTAATACGCGTTTTGAAGGCTTATTCGGGGTCGGAGCCCTAAATCCTATAGCCTATAACCATCGGGGTATTGAGACGAATCAATCGATACATAATTTGTTGAAATCGAACCAGTAGTTTCAGCGCTACGTGGGAACAAAGAAATCGGCCACATACATACAAACATACAAACATAGGGTGCTAACCTCATAACCCTCCCCTGTTGGTAGTCGGGTAAAAAAGTAACCCTACGACCCCCAACGTTACCTACTGATTTTCATACGGTTTTCACCAATGAACGGGATGTTTCCTGAGGAAGGTTTATATTTTACTATATTGATTAGGGTTTAGTGCTAAATTGGTCAAAATAATGTCGATCTGCAAACTTTAGAGGTAGGGAAAAATCGAACCCAATTTTTCGACGTTTTTAATAATATTTCAAAAAGTATGAAACCAGAAATTTCTAAAACTATTTTGTAAGGTACAAACCGATACCTTTCATTTGATACCCTATTTTTAAGGTTACGTACCCTTCGCGCGCAAGCCTGACTCACACTTGGCCGGTATTTTTACCCGACTACCAACAGGGGAGGGTTATGAGGTTAGCACCCTATGTTTGTATGTTTGTATGTATGTGGCCGATTTCTTTGTTCCTACGTAGCGCTGAAACTACTGGTTCGATTTCAACAAATTATGTATCGATTGATTCGTCTCAATACCCCGATGGTTATAGGCTATAGGATTTAGGGCTCCGACCCCGAATAGGCCTTCAAAACGCGTAATAAAGTTTAGGTAGCCGCAGGCTGCAGGCCCCATAGAGAAAAATTACAATACCTACGACCTATTTTCATTTTCAACTCTATGCCTATCGAATATGACCGATACGTCATTCTATTTTGTCAATGTAAATGTTTCAAACTTTTATAGCTTTCACGCTTCGATCAAAAATAAGTAGTTCGCGGCCTCCCCCGTAGATACCTAGAGCCTTACAAAAATGTCACTCAAAATTGTCTTCGTTTTGTTTTGACGCAGACAGTTTGCGCAGAGCCTGACAAGTTTTTTCCATACGGAACAAGAGATTGGTGGAGTCGAATTCATTTTATTTTATTTTGTAAGTAGGTAGGTACCTACCTGAGAATTATATACCTACCTACTCAGTTTATTTTCGATGAAACTATAAATTGGTGTCTCAACAGTAGGTATTTATACAAAAGGGTCATTTCAGACATACAATAAATTTTAACTTACAATACAATTTCAGGCAGGCACTCTAGATTAAAAAGAACTGGTCTGCGGCTTTGCATGAGTTTTTTTTACGGGACAAAAAATAAACGTTTTATAAATTCATACTTCTGGTAGGTAGGTAAGTACCTAGTCTTTCTTTTATTAGAGAGTCTACGCAAATGAAATTTTAGCGCGGACCAACTAATTATTTTAAAAATCATCAACTAGTAATATTAAACTTATTTTTATGAAAAATATATTAATACATACTATAAACGATTTTTTTTTAGAAGGAATAGCCTCTCCATTTATCAGTTTAGAACAAAATTAATATTTTAACATAGGCAAACTAAACAACAATATTTTATGCTGATTTCACAAGAATATGACTCACATCTCAATATACGGGTAAAAAATATATTAAAATTTACTGAAAATAAGAAATTCCATCCTTTTTCAGCACTTTGGACGAGTGATTCTTGCATTTTTTGTACGAGCACTTACCCATGCTTTTTGTCAGAACGCTAAAATGACACTAGTTGAAAAGCTTCCCTAACAAGTCAAAATGTTTCTCTTTTGCTACTGAAGGTTTTGAAGTGCGCATTGTGAATCCAAGGCGGGCCGGCAAAGCCGGAAATTTTTCATCGAAGCTTTCACGTAGTCGGGTTGTAGTTTTTAACTTTATCTTGTTACTTTATTATCTGAACAATTTCATATATTGATTTTTGCTCGTTACCCTGGATTTAGTCTTCTGAAGATGAGCGATCAATACCTACTGCGCACTAGAGTTTACGACGGGGAGAATGCAAGTGCCCAATTCCCGCTTTTGAAACAGTAGAAATAAAGTAAAAAAATAGCTAATCTATGATTATTTTCCGTCTCCTAACATCAAACATTTTTTTTTTTAAATATTTTTTACATTAGACCAAATTTAGAACCTTAAACTTATGCCTTAGTTTTAAGACGCTTAGAATATATTTACAAATTATCATGTTAATTATTAATGTCAATGAATAAATTGAGTGCACCCTGTTGGGCACTGTACAGTATGTACTATTTAACTTAGACTAAAATTAGATCACATATTGGCAATTAATACCTAAATGAAATGAAACATCAAAGTGCTTTAGACGTTACAGGACTTGGACACTTGTTTAGAGTCGAATGAAACGAATATTTGGCCCTAGTCTTCTACGCGAGTAATTCTCCCCAATCTACTCCAACTGTGCTCTAAACGCTGTTAGTTATGACGCCATCGCGCCATGAGCATGGTCTATGACTGGTTTAGCTTTAGCCCAATCGCAAGGCTTGCTATGCTTAGGTCTTCCATTAGGTCCTACTCGAAACTGAGTACTACCACGGACTAGTTAAACCAAGGTTGGTTTAACTGGTCTATGGTACTACAGAAGAGAATGAAGATTAGAAATTGTATGAGTCATTTACTTCGTCTCCTTGACAAAATTAATCATATCAAGAAGGTAGGTACTGAGATCTTCAGTTATCGTGATTAGTTTGATAAGATAAGTAGGTACGAATTGACTAACAAAAATACGCTCAAATTACTCATAGATATCTAATATGTAGGTAAGTATTTTTTGTATGTTAGGTACATAACTGACGAATATCTTAATAGATATTCGTCATACCCACCTGAGGTATACCTACCTAGTATAGATTTCTTTACTCTTTTAAACATTACCAAACCCTATTTGATTGTTTTAAATAAAGAACGTTGATGATACGAAATGTTGAATGGAAAAACGGAAAAGTAAATTATGTCTTATGTAGGTAATACAAGTGGGATGTTCATCTTCATCAGGGGTTCGGCTTCCAAAATACATCGAATGGAAACAAAGCACGGTGGGTGCTGCTGTCACGATGTGTGCTTAGCCGAAAGGGTAAGAGAGTTGAGAGTTGAGTCTGATCCACGAAGGGGGACATTAATTCTATGATCATTTTAGGGTTCCGTATCCAAGTGGTGAAAACGGGACCCTTTTACGAAGCCGCTGTCTGTCCGTCAGCAGGCTTGTATCCCATGAACCGTAAAAGGCAGAAAGTTGAAATTTTTAAAGAATGTGTATTTCTGTTACCGCAATAACAACCAATAATAATAATAATGAAAAATATTAACATTAATGAAAAAATAAAATATAAACTAAAATAAAGCAGAAATAACCAAAAAACCAAAAAACGTAATAATTTTGGCTATTTCTGCTGTAGGTACTTTTGTCAAGACTGTATCTCACCGTAATAAGTAGACTCGTGAAATTTTCTAAAAGTAAGTACCTAACACACATACTCATAAAACAACAAATAATTGAAATTCAATGTTAAAGGGGGTCCCGTCAAAAAATATCAAAAAATCAAAAACTTGACAAAAAAAATTGTTGCCTATAACAAGATGTCGTTAGTAACAAGCTCTAGATCGCGCTGACGACGCACGGAATTGATTGAGATTGTTGACTTGTTTCTCTTCAAGAAATCAGTTTTTTTGGGTTTCTTTTCCGAAATTGTTTTGAACGATGGTATGGAAACTTCTGTGCGCGAGTCGAGTCTCACTTGGCCGGTTTTATTTATGTTTATTTATTTTTTAGTGTTCCGTAGGTACCCAAAGGGTGAAAAAGGCGAAAAAGTATTACTCGGCCTCCGCTGTCTTTCAATCTGTCCGACAGCGGGCCGTAAAAAGGTAGATAATTGAAATTTTCACAGAATGTGAATGTGTCTCTTGGCGCTTTAACAAAACATTAAAATTAAAGGGTGTTCCCATACAAAACCGTTTTTTAAAATTTAATTAATCATATTTTTAAGTAATTCCAGATTTAAAATTAATCAACAATAAATTTTTGGAAAATATTTGTTACGAAACACTTATTTTTCTAAAAAATAAGCTAAAACCATTTTGAAAAATTTCAAACTTAATAAAAAACTTTTGGTAAAAAAACACGCTTTTTACAATGCCACGGTTTAGTGGTCCTTACCGATTATACACTATTTTGAATATCAACATTAAGACGGACCATCACGAAAAATCGTACGGTACTCTAAAACTAATGATTAGATTAGTTAATTAAAGTCTCATTAATTAAGCAGATATATATAATACTCTTGTTTGCTTCCAAAACAATGAGTTATAATAAAGAAGCAATACTAAACAGACTATCTATGCAATTACTTTAAAAAAATAAGTGAATATGGAATGGCATATTGTTATTATTTTCAGTTTGATTGCTCTCGGAAACGGTCATCTTTTAAATCTTAACACAAATCTTCGACATCCGGCGATTGATTATAAACTGCATGAAGAAGTGTTGGATGCAGAAAAATGTGAAGCTCAAATAGCTGAATTGAGTTCAAACCCGCTTCTAATGTTGCAGTGTAAGTTACCTTCACAACTTAATAATATTTATTATACAGGATTATTGGTAAATTAGTGACAATAGGTACGTGAACTGCAGGTTCAGCCCATCATCACAAACACGTTTGTGAAGACGCCAGGTCTTAATTCTTAATTTTGGTATTGGTAATGGGTACCCCCGCAATTCAATAATCGTTCGTTAGAGGTTTTATTTGAAATTCAACTTAAAAACAGCTCCGCCCTGAATTAACAGAAGATATGAGAGTGAAAGATCGGTCTTAAGTAACTCATTGGGTTCCAGACAAAGATGTTGTTTCATTTAGTATCAGAGGTGGCTTATATTTTTTTTAGAATTTAGACTTGGCGCCTTCACGAACATGTTTGTGATGATGGGCAGGACCTGCAGCTCACGTACTGTCACTAATTTACTAGTAACCCTATATAATATTATTTAAATTAATATTTAAGAATTAATATTAATATTTACCTCTACTTTAAGAAAAGTAACGTTCATGTCGGACACTAGATCTTCTATTTCTTGGTGTTTTAGAAGTCTCCAGCTACCATACTCCCGCTAGATGAGACTCGGAATTTCCCTGTCCTTTTGGCCACTATCAGTCTATGCTTCTTTTTTTGTTCTTAAATAAGTTATGTCTGAATGAATTACTCAAAAGAACCTATCATTACTTTTCAGTTTCCGATGCCGGTATCAGACTTCCAAGGGGAATGACAGCGGGCAATTTCCGGGATATGGGCAATTACCACCAATGCTTAGGCATAAATCACAACACCGGAGAGGATTTAATCCAAGGCAAATACTGCCGGATAAATATCCCTTTAAACCAAAATTTCTCAATACCTTTACAATCAGACTTTACTCTGTTTGATTTGACTGCATTCGATAAAATTATTCCTGTCGATAATGAAACTATTATAAAAGCTGAAGACTTCTATATGCGACGCGCTGGAATTATGACCCTTTTGGGTTTGCATGATGAACGGACGTCGAAGTGAGTATCGGAGGCTCAATAATCTATATTACCTACATATTAACAGCAGAATACTTCCAAAGCAAAGCTAGTGTAAAAATGTTGCTATCCCCTATTTTACGATCGTAAAAAATGAGACGGCAACAATTTTAGTTTAGTTTAGGTTTTGTGTTAACAGAATCACTACGTTTAAAATCAAAATCAACTTTTTTGTTTACAAAACCCAACGGTTTTGTGAATTTGAACGTTATTGGAATAGGGAAAAAATATATATTTATTTTTTATTGCTATCGTTTGCTTCTAGAACTTCAATCGGGCCAATTCTGCAAATGTTTACATTCGATTTGGCAATGTGCATCCCAAGGGTTTGTTCCACGGAACAAACAATGAGTTCTCTCTTTGGCACTGGAATAACATACACGGACAACTACTGCCGTCTCCCCGATGATAAACCACGAGCCCCAGCGGACACAGTAGCAACGTGAGTACAATTCTTAGTACCTACTTGCATATAAGGTTCTAGTAAGTCCTAAAGTATTATTAGATTTTTTATTCATAGCGATTAACGCTTTCTCTCTCGCTCACAGCTTCTCAGAAAGCGAAGATACCTATTCATATTTTTTTTCATTATTTTCAGAGTAATTTTTTCCATCATTTTACTTTTGACGATTTTGAGCACCGGTTACGACCTCACAAACACATTTTGGCTCAAAAATGGTAAGTGAAACTGTAGCTACTTATGCTTCTTCCGGTGGTTTCTGTTATTCTTTGATCTTATTTTTATGGTGTCTTCCAGATCCTAAGAAAGTGAATCCACTGCATACATCGTTCTCCGTTTACACAAATGGGCGACGTTTGAACTCGTTTTCGTCTGCCCCGGGGATGTTGCGTTGCATAGATGGCATCAGATGTCTGAGCATGGCGTGGATCGTACTGGCCCATTCATTTTCAACTGAGAATGACATTGCTAACATGTTAGATACTTTTAATGTGAGTATCTATTTACCTATTTTTTTTTAATCTACATTGCAAAGTCAAATGACCTAGGTACCAATTCAAGTTACTTACATAATAGTCTCCTTAGATAAAAATAATAAAGGAGATATTAGGCAGGTACTTACGAGCTTCTCGAAAGCGGAAGGCTCAAATGAGGTGCCATCAGGTCACGATACTACTTCAGTCATAGTCGGACCGGTGCCACCGCCGCGCTACGGCGCGGCGCGCGGCGGTGCGCGGCAGAAAATAAACATCATTGATGATGATGGTCCATTAAGTAGGTATTTATATTGCACAAGATTGGAAAAGTCGTATGTCTTTGCGTTTAGTCGTAACACAACGTAGGCCATTTGTTGAGTTAGCGCTGGGAGAACGTACTATATCTTCCGAATTTTACTTAGATCGATGATAATCTCTCTAAAGTTACCTACTTTTTACTTTGGTAATCGGCGTAAAAAATAATTATTGAAAATAATTTGGCCTTACTAGTTTCTGCTTGTGGTTTATTTTTATCATTTTCGTCATTTTTGACATTTGCTGTCAGTTTGACATTCGCTGAGTTTCGTTGCCTGACATTTTTGCAATTATAATATATTTTTGGTGTACAGAACTACTGGGACAAGACAGCATTTGTCCCAGTAGTTCTGTGCACAGAACTACAGCACAGAACTATTGGGAATAAGCCGTTTTGCACGGGTTTTTCCAAGGCTAATAATAATTTTCATGTTATTCAAGTCTAAGCCTAAAATTACAGCAAAATTTCAGCCCGGTTCGTTCAGCAGTTTTAGCGTGAAGAGGTAACAAACATTCGCCCAAAATATCGTTATACTTTTTAATAGTATCGATTTAATATTTTCAGTGGTTGCAATCATCAAGCAGTATATGGGTTTCTTCGGCGGTGTACGCAGTGGACACGTTCTTCTGTTTATCTGGTGTCGTTTTAGTTTACACAACAGCCGATAAATTGACCGGAGGTGAGATTCTTTACATAATATATCCCTGAAATACACCAATTATTCTAAGAAAAGGCAGTCAAATGCGTAGGTACTGGTAATGTACCTACTGTTTTCTGTAATTAGTTAAGTAAATAAAATTAACCGTATTAAAAATCTCTTTCAGGTCAACTTCTTAAAAATCTACCGATTTTCTACTTGAACCGTGTGCTCCGTCTGTGGCCCATCTTAGCCTTTGCGATTTTACTCCAAGTCTCGTACTTGAATCGTGTCTATGATGGTCCAGTTTGGAACGTGGTTGAGGTACAAACAAATAACTGTCGGTCTTACTGGTGGCTGACTCTTTTGTTTGTGCAGAACTATATTAACGGAAATGATATGGTAAGTGTTATATCTATGAAACTACGGTATTGTTAATGTTACTTTTTAAAATCTTTATTGAATTATAGAGGATTTAATCAAAAATAATAATTTTGATGTCGCCCTCGAAAATATACATAATTACCTTAGCATCTATACATATATGCCGTCCACTGCCGGAATTAGGCCTCCCTTGATGAGAAAATAGCATCCTGTCTCAATTAAAGGCCTTTTTACCACTAACCATTCTGATAGCGTTTATAATTATAATGACAACAAATTTTACACTTCTATTTCAGTGTATTGGTCATTCGTGGTACATAGCTATAGACTTCCACTGCTACGTGGTGTCTCCTCTAGTTTTGTATTGGGTGCTCGGCCGCAGTCGCAAGTCCGCCTGGATAGCTTTGACTGCCAGTTGTCTAGCGATAATAACTGCATCTACGACGTACATTTTAATCAAGAACTTTGATTCGACAGCGTCAATTGTTGGAGGGTAAGCTTATACGGTGCCACAAAGGGTTTATTTTGGAACCGAAGAATATAAAAAAATACACACAATACGTCGCATCTCGCCATATCACACTTATCATTATCACATAACTTCATACAATAGTTAGAAAGTTTTGACGGATGTTTGGATGTTTGTTACCGCCATAACTACTGAACGGGTCGGGCTGAAATTTTGCTTAGATGTAGCTCTATGCTTGTAATCAAACATACTTTTCCCATATTTGTGCCACCTGTTTTCATGAATAAACTGTATCATCACATCGCTTGTTATATTTTTTTGTCAAGTTATACGTATATTAGTTATAAACAGTATGTTGCAGAAGCATATAAATGTATATAGGTATGTCGTGGCCATATCCTAGAATTGATTTTCATGATGTGGCCGATCATTCCATGGAATGGTTGTATTTCGTGATATGGCCAACTAAAACTGAGTACCTATGTCATTTAATCTTCACATGTCAATCAACGTTTGGCCATATCAATAATGTGGAGTTTCTATGACACCAAAGATTTTTTTACAATTCCAAATAACGAAGGAACTTTTTTGTAAGTAGGTACAAAAGACTGCTTATTGCAGTTGGCAAGCAGTTTAAAGTTTAAACGCAACAGCATGGCAACATTATACTTAACATTATTTTGAGCTAATCTTCATCTGATAAAAATCTTAAAAATCTTAAAAATTTAATTATGTCTTAGAGTAGGTATATCAAAGAAAATTACAATCAAATAAAATAATTAAATTAAAACTAGTATTTACAATTGAAACAATTGAGCTAACCGCAGACTGCTGCAAACAATCTACAAGTAGCTCAACTGATCCATATCAATACCAGTCGGAAGCGTATATCACAAAAGATGTCAAGTCTCATAAGACTGTGAAATCCAGTTTCTCAAAATACTAACGGAATAAAACTAAGTACTTTTTTGAAATTTACTTGGGTAATTTATTTACTAATGTTAAATTGCATATTTCAGTCCGGAGGCTGTTGATTACATGAGAAATTACTACACAAACACACTGACACGTGCATCGCCGTTCTTCGTCGGAATGATAGCTGGTTACGTTCTACATTTGTACCGTGGAAAAAAACTTGGCATTTCCTGGGTGAGTACAACATGCATGCCATACTGCGGTTTTATTCTGAAGCTGTTGTCACAAATCTACTCTAAGTATTTTTTTCATCCGTAGTTGCGAAGTACGGTCGCAAAACTTAACGTTACTTATCTGCTCTCAGAAAGGCCATTTTCAGATGAATAGTTACGACTCTGAATATATTTTTAATATCTAAGGACTGAAATTTCAGTGTTTAAAAGAATAAAATATACTTTCATCATTCAAAAATGAAAAGGCAGCTCAATTTCGTACGAAATTTCAGCTTTCGTTCGTTTAGAGCGCCCTCATACTACCGCGCGGTACCGTATAGATGCGGTGCCGCAAGAGTTTCGCAATGACGTTGTCCGATAAACGAGATGCGGAACAGATGCGAAACTGCCGCGGACGCACTGCGTACCTCGAGTTGCGGTTCCGGAAATTCGATTCCGCGCGGTGGGACTGGCGTTAGAGTAACGTAACGATCGAACGAAACGAAATGAAATTTCGTAATGAAGCAGCAGCAGCCTTCAGTATACAAAACCTACCCTATTTTTACCCGATGGCCGTCTTCTGGTAGGTATACGCTACCGATTTGTCAATAATAATCGTAATTAATGTTTTCCAGATCACCGCAGCTATACTATGGGCTATCGCAGCGACGGTATCCACAATTATATTCTGCTATCCCATCATAATCGTGAACTTAAACCAACCCCCTGCTTTCCTCTTGGACATCAGGGATTTATTTATGATGCCGGCTTGGGCCGCGGCTATTGCCTGGATGATTGTGGCCTGTGAGACTGGATATGGAGGTATGACCATAAGAAAAGATAAAAACAGAGTTTTTTTTATAAAGTCTTAAGGTACGACTAAGAAATATAAGAAGGGTATTTATCATTTGGTCAAACGGGCCATTTCGGTAATTTAATCCATGATTTTTCTTGGAGAATTAAAAATCAACAGAATCAAGATAATCGTAATCATTGTTTTTGTTTCAAACGGAAATTCTTTACTTTCGATAAAATATTTTGCAACTTACATTACCTACTGTAAGAAAGCTGATCATTTATGCAAGCAAGTAGGTACTATTCGTAGGGATCATTATTACAAGCAAAAAAAAAAACTACTGAAATTCCACATAAAAATATATGAAACGGTTTTAACCGTTCCGCCCGAAAATTCTCAAACAAAACATATAAAATCATAACTGTAAAACTACAAAAAATCGGGGAACATAGGTACATGGGGTTTTTTCAGGTCCACGCGGGGGTGAGGCATTGAGGTTTTTTTATGACGTCACTGTTTGGTGCATCCTGTATGCAAAACAAAAAATACTGGACAATTCACACAACATTATCTAACCTCAAGTTAAGCAGAGCTTGTGTCATGGGTGCTAGATAAGTGATACACATACAATACAATAGGTATTTTTTTTATTATACATAGAAAATGATCAGAACACCCGCAAAAAATATCTGAAGATGGTTCAAATACTTCGTTACTTCACGTAAAATATTTTTTGATTTCAGGTCCTTTGAACTGGTTCCTCACTCTAGACATATGGCGGCTGCCGGCTCGGCTCGCGTTCGCTGTCTACGTTCTGCACTACCCAATAATGTTTGTCATAAATGGGGCGTTGTCCATTGCTCCGATTTACTTCTCCGTGCCTTCGTTTGTACGTATTATAAATGTCTAATAATGTAAATACTGCTATTGGTCTAGCGGTCAGCTTGTTCAACCGCTGATAATGGGGGTTCAAATCCAGAGTCGGGAAAATAGTTGTTAGTGGGGTTTTTCTAGCAAGAAAAATTCAGAGTAGCAGCACGGATTCAGGAAGTTGACGGTGTTACACCCCCGTGCCTCGGAAAAAAGTTAAACCGTTGGTCCTGCACCTGACCTCTCCAGTCGTGTCGGTCAGCCATCAGTCGCATTATGAGAGTGAGGGAATACAAAAGGCACCTGTGTTTGTGCACGCACTTGTACACAATACCACAATAGTTGCGCACCTAGCTAGTCTACCTTGAGCATCGTTGCCGTGGTCGAAATTCAGATACCAGGACATCATAATCATCACCATCTTCAATATAAATACCAGTGTCGAAACATTTCAAGAGGACTGTTCCGCATTTTTGCTATATTCGTGTCGAGTGTGGTCGTACTTTACCTAAATCTTGAAGGTAGGGTGAAAGGGTATTGCGATGACATTCCATGATAAATCTTAAATAATTGAAGTAGGTACATTTAAAGATTTATCATGAGATATTTTTTTTTCATTTGTTTTAGACGTTCAAAGCCTTGGCTCACTTGGCTTTCTCCCTTGCTGTGGCCTACGCAGCTACTTTGGTCATCGACGCGCCGTGCTCTACTTTGTCTAAACTAATGCTGGGAGGCAGTAAGTAATCTTGTTCTTAAAAACACAACTTTTTATGTTAGATACAAAATTTGAAAAACTACAACTCTGTAAAAATATTTTTGAAAAGATATATTTACCGTGTGGTGGCTTAAGGTGGGTACTGACCAGCGCGGCGTTACGGGGCCCGGGGCGTAATGTATGTACCATTTAGGCTGCGTTTCCACCAGAGCGTAGCGAGGAATATATTTTTAACTACCAATAGAATCACTTCATTTACTTAACCTCGCTCAGCGCAGCTCTGGTGGAAACGACTCCACAAACACAAAAACCTCTCCGTGGAGAGGTTTTTTGTACATACAAAACAAGGGAAACATATGTGCGAGAGATGTGTCCTATAGACGCGGTCGAAAAAAAACAGTCACTAGACGGTGTTTCAGAGGCAGATGAGTAGAACTAATATTGTCAAGGGTACCCAAGCTTAATCGTGGCCTTACCCTAGCCTTGCTCGCTTATATGAAAAGAGCCTGCAACTCCTGCTGGTTTTGTAAGAGGCAATTAAGATAAATCCACTGGAGGGCAGCGCCACCTGCAGATTTTTTTTTGCATCAAACTGCGATCCCCAACCCAAATATCCAGCTTGGGGTTTATGGGCACACCCCCCATTTGATAAAGGTCAATAGCCAATAAGGTGTTATCAAGAGGAGGCCTGCGTCGAGCAGTAGACCATTAGGTAGGTATAAGCTGTATGCATATTTATAAACCGTAGGCAGAAAAGTTGCTATCATAAAAATTTTGCCTGTTTTCGCAGATAAGAAAAAATCAGCCGGAGCAACAGCTCCGAAAAATGAGGAAGCTGAAAATATTGATAAAGATACTGATAGTGGAATCGCACGAAATGGCTTGGATAAAGAAACATAATTAAATCAAATTAAAATAAGTAGATAAGTGTTTTTATCTGAATACTCTTTGATTTATACATAAACAGTTTTATAAATAGTAATTATTATCAAATAAGAAACAAAATGTTATTGGTTTTATTCGCTTAAATTTTTTGTCCACTTGTGGAAGAAGCGAAAAATAAACCACTAGTACGTTTATATAATACTTAAAAAATTTAGAAGTTCTGCCTGACGTCATAAAGAGCCTAGACATCGATTTTAAGAAGGTGACAAAATGCTTTCAAACTATTTACGCTTTCGATTTCTATTTGCCTAGGTATATGTTATTTGTTTCTGCGCCTACGACTCGTATACAACTTCAGGGTGTCGCCCGCGCCTAACTTGATTATAATTACTACCGGTGTTGTTGCATAAAAATATAAAATGGCCGCGAGCCTTATTTTTTTTCTGTAATACTTTAAAAATATACAGATGTACTAATATAAAAAAGAAGTTTGATTGCAAATACTAAATTCACTCAAGTTGAACCCTAAGATTCAACATTATTTGCCCTAGACAAATCACTGTCAGAGGTCAGAAAATTATGATGCTCCGTGTCTATCAAGATAAATAAAATAAATAATGCTGGACAATCCACAGCATCATCTAGCCCCAAGCTAATCAGAGCTTGTGATATGGGTACTGGATGACTGATAAACTTAGTACCTAGATTACATTACATAGATAATCCTCTAGCGGAGAAAAACGGCTTTTGCAGTCGGATATCGAAGAGCAATACTCTTTCCTCGCTGAGGTGGGATGAAAAGTTACGTGTAACAACTCGAGTGCAAAGATTTTTTAACTCGTGCTCTTTTGATTCCCTCGCTAACGCTCAGGATTCTAATTTTTGACTATTTTAGAACCCTTCGCTTGCTCGGTCATCAAAATTGAGTACCTACGTGGTTAAAAAGTAACTGCACTCTTGTATAATAAATAACTATTAGCACCCGACTATTTGCTGATCCCGTTAGTAATGTACTATTATCTCGCTCACTGTATTTAACCAGTGGTTGTTGCTTAGCTAAGACGTAGTCAATGGGTCTCTCGCCTCCAACAATGTAGGTCGGTCGCTTATGGAAATGTAGCCGAAAGCAACATTCTTCACTATTAGTGAAATTCTTTTCAGAATCGAGTCAAACAATCTATAGACTTCTTTATTATTAGTATCAGAGTACCACTTGGTGATAATATCGGCCGGTAATATCGGTTTTTCGAATTCCTAAGTTAATTAAATAATAATCAGGAAGTTTTAAAGATCTGTATAGTTAGATTGAAAAAGGCAAAGTTTGGTTCATAGTTTCGTAAATATCGAATAAAATGAAATTTCCAGATGCAGTTTCCATGAAAAGTCACTCCTATTTGCTTACTAGTTTTTTTTACAGAATAGCACGGAAAAATAGAAGTTAACTATTTCCATAGTCTGTGGCATAATTAGTGATGATTTGCATTTGGACTAAAATTTATTCGATAATTACTTACACTGGAATTGCATTTAGAAATTAAAATATCTTTGTTATTTGATGGCCGGTCGGAGGTTGACCATTTTGTTTGGCGCGAGATGATTTTTTTATGGTTAAGTTTTTTTTCTGAGCTCGACAAGAAATAGTACTAGCGGAAAAGTAATTTGGCGAAAATCGCAAACCTTTTCAATTTTCTATTAATGTATGAAAAACATAAGTATTTATTGGGAAAAAAAGGGTTTTCGGGAAAAAACTTCTACATTACTGCCAAAATACAATTGAAGTGAAGCTGGTTTTATCACAGGTTCATATTAAATGGTTTACGATTTGCGGCAAATTTCTTTTACTTTAGTTTTAATCCTTGTAGGATGTAAAAAGAATATATAAAACCTCAAAAAAAAAATAACAAAAGAAAACGATCAGCATAAAAAAAACGATTAGTGGCGCAGTGATAATATTTCAAACGAAAGTCTACTGCTACCTATCCTTTAACCAGGAAGACCAACGACGGTTTGAAATTGCATATATTATATCGATATATCACAGTGTCGAACCAAAAAATTCTGTTCTACCTTCATAATAAGCACGGCCAAAGAGTGGAATGAACTTCCAGCGTCTGTTTTCCCGCCAAAGTAGGTACAATCTTGGAGTCTTCAAATCTAGTCTGGGAAAACGTGCTCAAGAGTTTGGCCACCATCTCACTTCAATAATTAGTGAGAATAAGAAGTGGGATGGTGGCCAAACACTTGAACGTCACAAAAAAAAAAAAATGTCATCTACCGACACTCTAAAGCGCCCTCTTTTCAGTCTTATTAAACTGTTTTATTTCAAAGTTGTTTGTTGTTTATGTTTGTCAATCTTTTATTATCACGAGTGCACAGTTTTTATGGTTCTTACACGGTACCCTAAAATTGATGATAAGATACATACTTAATTAAATTAGAATGATAGGTATAGATAATAAATAACTGTAATACACTTGTTCATTATTATTAAATAAACTGATATAAAGGAAGTCACCAATTCTATAGTGAAAATAGTAGAATAATACATATATGTTTTCAAAACACATCTAACAAATCAAAATAACTAAAAATGGAGCGAAAAATATTTTTTATCCTAAGTTTTTTTGCGCTAGGAAACGCAAGTCTTACAAATCTGAACAACAATCTAAACAATAAATTAATTCTTCGGAATCCGGCTATAGACTATAATCTTCACTATGAAGTGTTGGATCCAGAAAAATGTGAAGACCAATTAAGTGTTCTGAGATCAAATCCACTTTTATTGTGGCAATGTAAGTAACTAAACCTATCTTATTCAGAATTCTCCCTACTATAGTACCTAATGAGCCCAATGTCATGTACCAGTGTTTGCGCACACACTTGTGTACTATGATATGTCCTGCGCACATGGCTAGCCTCCGTCGAGACTGACCGCATAGCCGAAAATTCGGCTAGGAAGACATCACCACTATAAGTGTACTGTTGTCGGTTACGAATGTGTTGTTTTCATGTATTGTTTACTAAATTTACATTATTTCAGTTACTGATGCCGGCCTCAGGCTACCAAAAGGAATGCTGGGAGGCAACTTTCGGGATATGGGGAACTACCACCAATGCTTGGGCATAAATCACAACACCGGAGAGGAATTAATCCAAGGCAAATACTGCCGGATAATTGTTCCTTTCGACCAGACATTGTCCCTTCCTTTCCAATCGGACTCAATTCTCAATGGTTTTGATGAGTTCGATGAAATTATTCGTGTCGATAATGAAACTATAGCGAAAGCTGAAGAGTTTAAATTGCGGCGCGCTGGAATCATGACTCTTTTGGGTTCGCATGATGAAAGGATGTCGAAGTGAGTTGCAGAGGTTCTCTGAAATAGACGAAGCTATGTAGATGTAATTAGATAAAATACTTCATTGACTGTATGTACCTACCTATTTCAATGAAAAAAGAGATCCCCTTTGTGAGACTAGATCAATGTCCTATTTATTAACTAAAAGTTTTTCGAGATTTATCTTCCGATATAACATTATAATGACAAGGTAAACTTAACTTTTTAGTTTTCGTTATATTTTATTTTTATATTTCAAGGACTATGGTAGTTGACTCGATCGGTTGGATTTCATTGGACGTAGCAATATGTATCCCAAGAGTTTGTACGACGGAACAAGCAATACATTCTTTCCTGTTCCAAACCGCAAGCATAGGATTCATACACCATGATCTCTATTGCCGTGTTCCCGATGATAAGCCGTGGGTTCCAGCGGATACGGTAGCTACGTGAGTACAATTTTAATCACTGCTGGGAATTTCCTTTAATTAACCAACGTACCTATCATTTTGCACGATAATTTGGTCTTCTAGGAAATGCAAGATAACCGTATCGCATTGTTTTTTTCAGAGCCATACTTTCCATCATTGCGCTGTTGACTATTCTGAGTACTAGTTACGATGTCGTCAACACATTTTGGGTAAATAGTGGTAAGTCAAATTATTGGTGGCTTCTTGAAATTTCTCATTACCGATTGTTTTACCTACTTGTCTTTTTCAGATCCCAAGAAAGTGAATCCTCTCCTCACATCGTTCTCCGTTTACACAAATGGGCGACGTTTGAACTCGTTTTCGTCTGCCCCGGGGATGTTGCGTTGCATAGATGGCATCAGAGCTCTGAGCATGGCGTGGGTCGTTGTAGCCCATTCATTTTCAACAGAGTTTATCATTGCCAACCCTTTAGATGCAGATAAGGTTAGCAACCGTGTTTTTGGCTCTAATTTATCAAAATCTGCCATTTTCTTATCCAGTTAATTTGACACAAGATCGCAGTCTTAAGAAATCTCTGATTACTTACTGTGTTTTACGATTTTATCAGTTCTAATAATAATTGGGATTTTTAAAACGGATACTCGAGTAGGTACCTTTTTCCGAATATCTACTCTTCAATCTCTCCTTCAATCCATCTGATATATATCGGTACGGTATAACCCACGGTTCTTCTCAAAACTGGAGTTTTGGAGTTTTAAAATGGTTACTGTAAAGTCTAAATCAAACAAAGAATCATAGTTTATACATGAAATTTTCAGTGGCTAGATTCTACCAGCAGTGTATGGATTGGTGGAGCGGTCTACGCAGTAGACACCTTCTTCTGTTTGGCTGGTACCGTGTTAGTTTACACTACTGCCGGTAAAATGACCGGAGGTAAGTACTTTTCAACCGACGAAAAAACGAAGGAGGTTATCAAGTCGACGCGTATATTTTATGTTTTTTTTAAGTTAGACGACGCATAACTTTCTACAGAGTATTTCGATAATTCTTTCACTATTGTATAGAGAATGATCCCCAAGTGGTGGTCCCATATAAATTTTGTTCCCGAAGGATTATATACTATTTATCCCATAAAACTTAAAAAGCCACCCTAGAAACCACCTAATGTGATAGTTCGAGTCACAGATGAATACTCTTTACCGAAATTTGAAGTCGGTTTATAGTTTTTTAAAACAGGCCAAATTATCGTAACAAACTTCTAGTTATTATGTACTATGATTCCATGTGATTAAAATTAGTACCTTAAGATCTCACCTATTGTTTTCCTCTTTTTCAGGTCAACTTCTCAAAAGACTTCCCTTATTCTACTTAAACCGTCTACTCCGTCTGTGGCCACTTTTAGCCTTTGCGATTTTACTCCAAGTTTCATACCTAAATCGTGTCTTTGACGGCCCTGAGTGGGCTGGGGTGGAGAATCAAACCAACGACTGCCGGACTAGGTGGTGGCTGACTCTTCTGTTTGTCCAGAACTATATTAATGGACACTGGACGGTACGTTGGGTTATAAGACGAGTTAATTTTGAATTCATTTAATGCCATCATTAGGAACAACAACTACAACTAAATAATTTTACAGAGAACAGCTGATCGGGTAGTTCCAATGTTTCTTTCTATTTCAGTGCATGCCTCACTCATGGTACATGGCTATAGACTTCCACTGCTACGTGGTGTCTCCTCTGGTCTTGTTCTGGGTGCTCGGCCGCAGTCGCAAGTCCGCCTGGATAGCGTTGACTGCCAGTTTGCTGGCCATACTGGCTGCATCTACCACGTACATCTTTATCAGGGGCTTTCCCGCCTCACTTATGTCCTATGAGTAAGTATTATTTGCTTTGTAATAAGATAGGATATTTATATGCCTAAAATCTACAGAAGAAAGTATGATTCTTCAGCAGGATGTTATGATTATCTGTATTCTTGAAGGCCGTAGCGTTTTTCTCTATTGGATTATGGTATTAAACAGCTTTTGGGAAGGGTCCTACAGATCGGCTATCCATCCATTTAAAAAAGATGGTATACTTGATGAGAACATACATTGCTCAACGCGATGTCAGCGCGGCCGAAGGCCTTAAAAGACAAGAGTTAGGAATCGCACTTTCGACAGTGCTTTACTACACCTGCTCCTGAAACTGGCTTATAATTTTGCAGAATAAATTTACTCAGTTCAACAACTGAGGGAATTGTTGTACCAGTTCTGTTTCTTTCAGCCCACGGGAAACGAACTACTATAAAAATTACTACACAAACACACTGACACGTGCATCGCCGTTCTTCGTCGGAATGGTAGCTGGTTACGTTCTACATTTGTACCGTGGAAAGAAACTTAACATTTCCTGGGTGAGTTGGATGTATTTTTATAAAAAAACTAAGTAAAAAGCTGACATCCCGCATACAGGGGCCTGAAATTAAATTTCACCTTATCACTGGTGGTTTTCCAGGTAACAGCAGCATTACTGTGGGTTGTCGCAGCGGCAATCACCACCACAGTATGTTTTTATTCAGTCATCGTCTTAGACTACGAATGGGACCAACCTGTCCTCGATAGTTTGATGAACTCCTTCATGAGGCCGGCTTGGGGCGCTGCTATTGCCTGGATGATCGTAGCCTGTGAGCATGGATACGGAGGTACGAATTACAAACAGTAATAGATTTAAATATTTTTAAACTAACGCGATCTGAACACATATTTATAAATACTATTTAACGGGTATTTGTAGCCTTTATTTTCAGTCATCCAGTGACCACGACAGTGTGTAAACCTGTCGAAACGTCGGGAAAATAAGGTAAATTAACGCGATAAATACCCGTTAAATAGTATTTATAAATAGTAGTAGGTTTTCCATGTTCCATCAATCGACTGGAGGCGCTGTAGATTTAAGTCTAAAATTGATACTGATGTAAATTGTTTTAGAGTTCAGTACGCGTGAGGTTAAAACGTGAACTCATGATGATGATGATTCTTTGTTAATGGCAATATGTGTCTGGTTAGAAACAATTCTGCTAGTGTCAAGAAATGGAAAATAATTCGAAATATCTGTTGTTATCAAATGAAGATTGTTTGATATTTTCACTAGAGCCTAGTTCGTTATCTACAGGGTGCACCAGGTGCAGGTTGGGTTGGCTTGGGAGACGAAATGCTGGAGTCCCCCTTACACCCCGTGAACTCATGTAATAAACTAAGTAGAAGAGTGTAACAATTGCATTAATAATATTGATTGAATTTGAATTCAATGAATTTTAAGAAATGAAATAATTTCCCAAAAATTTTTCGGTTTTGACGGGACTCGAACCCGCGCCCCACCCTAAGTACGGGTGTGCTCTAACCAGCTACGTCACGAAACCCTTAGTCGGTTCAACCGAAAATCTTTGGGACCTCTTACGGACTATAGCGCCGGTGGCTCCGGTGTATGAATTTTGACAATAATCTTCAACTTCTAAATACACAGTTAGCTCCGTAAAGTTGCCATTAATTTTTCTGAACCCTACTTGTGCGGAATGAACATTAACTCAAAGGCGTTTCATAAGCCATTGAGCTAATTTTCATTCCTATTTATTTAATAACCGCATAAGGAATGTTTATTCCAGGTCCTGTGAACTGGTTCTTAACTCTAGACATATGGCGGTTACCGGCTCGGCTTGCGTACGGGGTCTACGTTCTGCACTACCCAATGATGTATGTCATTAACGCGGCACTGGCAGTTGCTCCGTTGTACTTCACCGTGCCTACAATTGTAAGTTCTTTTTCAAATAACACTTTCACGGCCCAAGACGCGCATAGTCCATCTGCAGGTCCTTATTGAAGCTGTGGCAGGCCTCGCCGGGTCGCAACGAATGCGTAATTAAAATCGAATGACAATAAAAAGAAAGATGGACCGTGCCATCGCGATCGTGTAAAGTGTATGCAAGATCATGTGTATGCAAGGTTCGAGGATCATTTCAAAGTCAGTCTATGTCTCAGCTAGTAAATATTATAAGTCTGTGGTCTCAGGCAGGCACAGACTAGGTAACTGATACTAACGTCTCAGGCAAATTATAATATACAAAATTTGCCATGACTATCTCTACCAAAATTATGAGGTCTCAAATTTGGATTGCTTTGATAACAAAATTTTATCCAAATAACGTTCAACGTGGCTGTGCTGTTAACATTCTGGGCACTCTACCTATGTGAACTTAATATTAGTGTATTTATTAGTACCTAGTATTAAAGTTAATCCATGAAATTATTATTATAAATTAACTTGTTTCAGACGTTCAAAGCCCTATCTCACATAGCGCTCTTCCTTGTACTGGGCTACCTAGCTACTTTGGTCATTGACGCGCCATGCTCCACATTGTCCAAACTGTTGTTGGAAGGAAGTAAGTAATCTTGTTCTATAGACACCATTTCACATCAACAGCCAATAGTAGTTCACTTCTGGACGTAGGCCTACCGTAATAAGCAACTTATTGGATCTTATCATTAAGGGGTAATAATGGATTCAGGCGTTACTTTGCGGAAATCCATTGCAAAATTATATTTCTTCTACAACGCGGACTACATTTTGTTAGAACATATCGGAGAAAGTTTTTTCGCGGAATTGTTACTAAATATTTTCATCCTTATATTTTTAGGGGGTAATGTCTATACCCCCATACAGGGCATACGATTTGGAGATCGCATTTCTTATGCCTATAATACCGCTACAGGCCTAATATGAGGAAGGTAGCGACCTCTAGACACATATTAGCTGAACTATAAAGCTAACGTCAAGAAGCTGAAAGTAGCCGAGTTCGCTGAAGCTAACCACCTGCCTAAGCGCTTCAACGTGTCTCCGCTAGATGTCGTTAAGACAAATCAAGAAAAAGTCTCTGAGTGCAAAAAACAACAGCAGCAAACGCTTGATTCAGTTACAACGAACTTATCGAAATACCGACATCAACTGTCGGTCACAAGATCACTGGGCATTGGAGCAGCTGGGTCAGCTCGGTCCAAACGCGATTTCTCTCTGTAACTATTTGGGGGAAATTCCACTTTTTCCCCCAAAAGGAAAGTCACAAAGGCAGTTACTAGGCAGGTTCTTAATAAGGTTTTTTGTTATAGTGATAACCCGCACTCTGGGTATCTCTAAGAAATTAAATAAGTCCCAACAATTTGAACTTTAACAATCGGTTTCGGCGGGATCCCACCGAAACCGATAATTTTTGGGACTTATTTCATTTCTTAGGTTCTTATTAGTCGACATCTTCCTCGTGTAACAGCTTGTTTTTTTGCAGATAAGAAAAAACCTATCCAAGATGAGGGCCCAAAAAATGAAGAAGTGCAATCCGCTGTTAAAGATACTGATAATATAAGCAATAAAAATTACTCGGATGATAAGCTAACTAAATTATAACAAAAAAAAACAAGAGTTTTATGCATTTTTACAACTCCTGAAGAAATCGTTAGAGCAGTAAATTATTTTTTTTATTTAATAAAATTTTCATGTATGACCATATAAAACATCACGATAAGAATTAAAATCATGAGACAGACATTGGCAAATTGCGTCAAACCAGACGCAGAGTCATTAAACAAAAAAAAAGGAATAAAAAAAATTTAAGAAATTTTGACACAGCTGATTGATGCTGTGTCCACACAGAGCAAAGTCAGAGAATATACATACACGGTGGAACAAACGAATGGTAGTTGGAGGGCAAGTACCTATAATGTTCAAGATAATAATAATAATATTTTAATAATATTTATTTATTTATAAAAGTATACATAGTTTAGTAAATATTGCACCATTAAACCAACGTTGGCGTTGGTTTGTATTGGTGCTCACACTCGTATTGATCTTATATATTAAGGTAACATTGCATTTGGATAAATATTGTCATAACAAAATAAAACAAAGCAAAATCAAAAGATGCAAGACTGCAGCAGATTGGCCTACGGTAAACGAACCATACAAAGTGCTTCGTATCGTCTCCTTTTTTGCAGATTAAGTGTTGTTTTTTTTTAATATGCAATTTTTAATGCTAAAGGACGGATTTGATTCTCATTATTGACTCCACCGATCAGTGTCATAAGAATAGTGCTTTTTTTATTAAAAGACGCTGTATTTTCATGTTGGTTCAATTCCCGGATAATGCCAATAAATTTAGAAAACTCAGCGGTTCTCCTTATTTTTGAAAATAGAGGAATGTTTCCTTTGAGTAAAATTTGCTACCTTGAATGTTTTGGCCCTCCAGGACGCAGAGTTGATTAAAGATAGTTTGGTTGGTGTAGCGCTTTTTCAGATTTATATAAACACATTATCTTTGTCCGTCCATAGAATGTAAAATGGTGAATACATCTGCTTGGAAGATAGAGGCGTGATCACCTGGGTTTATGCTTTTGCCGAACCTGGGTCGCTCTCCTTACACCCCGCAGCATACATCCAGTCACATTTTGGAATAAAAACAATGTTACTCTAAAGATTTTCTAAATATTTATCCCGCGCCTGGAATCGAACCCGCAACCTTCTGCGTCGTAGTCTCTGCGCCACAGACAGAGTTCTTATTTTTTGTGTTGTTGCTCAATCCCTTCGAGTAAGTTCTCGTATTAGGTGTTTTATATTGTTCCAAGAGGTGCTTTTCTTAGAAGTTTCCTGTATCTGATATCAGAAAGAACAAAAAGTCAATTACACAGGTACGTCATTACAAATAAAATCGTCAAGAGCCATGCACAGAGAAGAATTCCGTAGGAATTTGAATGTGTCTGTTTTTTTGTTTCAATATGTATAAAGTAGTACATTAAGGTTAGCTTTCGACTATTCACTCAAAAAAAAATTTATAAGTAACGTGAAGCTCATTTAGGTAGTACATATCATTTTTTTTTGTTTAGACACTGAATTTGGCTCTGGCGCCATTGTCGACGTGGTTTATCGCGTATCCATAGTTCTTAAACGGTATCCTAAAAATTAAAGATAAGATTAAGTAATTTATTTAGGACAATATATACCTTTTGTTGATATAAAAATCAAAACTTGTTTACTTAGTGACAATTAGTTTCATTCCGGAAGCCACCAATTAGGGCCTTGTAAATATGTATGTAAATAATTACTTTCAAAATAAAATCTTATAAGGTATAATGATGGTGACGATCGTTATTCCTTTAAGTTTGATAGCAGTTGGTCATGCCAACCTTTTAAATTTTAACGATAATCTGAATTTAAAACTTCGGCATCCGGCTATAGATTATAATCTTCACGAAGAAGTGTTGGATTTAGAAAAATGTGAAGCGCAAATAAGTGTCCTAAGATCAAATCGGCTGTTATTGTTTCAATGTAAGTTACCACATAAGCTATGCAGAATTGAAGTAGGCACATCTAAATATTTTTATTTGGTTTTCTTGTGTGTTTTACCTAAAAGAAAATTATTTCAGTTTCTGATGCCGGTCTCAGACTTCCAAGAGATATGACAGCGTTCAATTTTAGGGACATGGGCAACTACCACCAATGCTTAGGCATCAGTCACAACATTGGAGAAGAATTCATTCAAGGCAAATATTGTAGAATAAATGTCCCTTTAAACCAAAACTTGTCACTACCTTTGCAATCAGATTCAACCCTGTTTGATTTGACTCCAATTGATGAAATTAATCCAGTCGATAGTGAAACGATTGCAAAAGCTGAAGAGTATTATGTGCGACGCGCTGGAATCATGACCCTATTGGGTTTGCACGATGATAGGACGTTGAAGTGAGTACCAGAGGTTCCTTTAGCTTCGTTCTAATCATTACTTTTATGCTAAATGTTACTCCGGCCAAGCTACAAGCCACACAATACAATATTTGTAAATAGGTACTTGTGGTCCCGGTTAATTTTTTGAGAATGTACCACTGCTTGTTCATGCGTAATTAAATCAAATCAATGATTTCAGACGCTATATACACAGTCCATATAGTTTACAAGAATCTAGAGAATAAATAAAATAATAACATAAATTAAGTTGACAATAACAAATTTAAAACTAACACAAAAATATGAACTTTTGTCCAGTAGTGACTTATTGCATGGAATGGGGCTTAAGTTTAAATAAACGTTTAGTTTTATATACCTACTTACTTTTTATATAGAGAATACTAATTTAACGACATTCTTTAACGTACTCAACTTAGTTAATTTCATTACCACGCACGTCACCGAGGCACTTAAAACATTATCGAGTTTTACAGAATACCTACAAAACTTTAAACTCACTGCGGATTCAGTTTGGTGAGGCTCGAAATGAGTCTGTAGTCTGTAGTCTGCTGGTCTACTCATCGAAAAGATTTTTTAACTTAAAGAACTTCACTCGGACCGGTTTTGGAAATGTATACATTGGATTTAGCTATGTGCATCCCAAGAGTTTGTTCCACGGAACAAGCAATGAATTCTCTCGTGTTCAACACTTCAAGCATTGGATTTACGTACACGAACCGCTACTGTCGTATTCCCTTAATGATAAACCATGGTCTTCAGCGGATACAGTAGCAACGTGAGTACAATTTACCTACATTTACCATACTTATATGGATTCCTTTACCTTTTCAAGTATTATTTTATGTTTTTCATTTCTTTGTTAGCTTTAAATACATTTCGCGCCCACCGCGCCACAGAGGTGTGGCGCGGTGGGCGAACGTCTGCCTGCTACGCAGGAGGTTGCGGGTTCGATTCCCGCCTTGGGATAAATGTGTGTACAATCTGCATTTGTTTAGGGTGTTCGGGTCGTTTTCTGTGTGTGATAAAAATATATATCTGTGTATTGTATTATATTATTTATATCACTTATCTAGTACCCATAACACAAGTTCTGCTAGTTTGGGGCCATATAATGCTGTGTGAATTGTCCAGCATTATTTATTGTTTTTTTTAATGTTTATTTTACTTGTTTACGAAACAAAATAACACATCATCAAAAGTTTACAAATTAATTATTTGAATATTATTATGAATTGTTATTATAAATTACATTCGTCATAAAATTATTTTTTTATATCGATCTAATACTACACTAAATATTGAATAAACAATATAAAAGTTAGTCATTAAATAACCCGCCCCTGACCATTCCCGGTGCAAAGGTGCCCATAATACTTGCAGCATTGCCTCGCTGAATAGCGACGGCAATCCTTTGCACCATATTTATTTCACATGACTTCGACCGCAAGAGATTCATGTTAATGATTTTTTTGCCCTTCTGTTCCATTTGCATATTCGATTTATCTTATTAATTGCTTGATATCCTCAATTAAATCAAAGAATTCTAGAGATTACGATAAAAATTCAACTGGCTTGTATTATAATAGCTCTTTGCATTCAAGCATCACCAAGAAATCGAGTCATGATGTAATATTGGACAATGGTTTTGTACTGGCTGAAGATAACATTCAAAAATTAAAAAAGAAAATAGATATAATTTTTCTCATCTTCATGATCTCGGGCCATATCACCAAGGGCCGGGTACCCGGTCCTATGAAATGCATGCTTGGGGCACAGAGGCCCTCAACAAAAGTTAATCTCCAGGCGAGGGCTACACATAGCGGAGATCGTCCTCGGGCGCAAAATATTAATATTATTAGAGACTTAACCTGGATGTTCCTTACAAATAAACTGAATTAATGCTGGTTGGTTTTTACAAAAATAATAAATTTGGTTTCCAGAGTAATTTTTTCATCAATTGCCCTTTTGACGATTCTGAGCACTGGTTACGACCTTACTTACACATTCTGGCTCAAAAATGGTAAGTGAAACTGTAGCTATCAATATAGCTAGGTATAGGTTGTTTTAGATAGTCTTTGATCTTATATTTCATGTCGTTTTCAGATCCTAAAAAAGTGAATCCCCTTCTTACATCGTTCTCCGTTTACACAAATGGGCGACGTTTGAACTCGTTTTCATCTACCCCGGGGATGTTGCGTTGCATAGATGGTATTAGAGTTCTTGGCATGGCGTGGGTCGTCTTGGCCCATTCATTTTTAACTGAATTGATCGTTGCTAATATATTAGAAGGTTTTAATGTAAGTGCCCTTTTTGTTTTCTTCGTTACATTATTTTTAAAAATGGCTTAAATATATTTATATTTTAATATATTTATATTTTAACCATTTAATATCATAGAATAAATTAACATAACAAAATTAAATATACTTAAATTATTGAACATAGTAAGATAAGATTGGATAAGATTGGCGCAGGAACGTGTGGAGTGGCACAAGAGTTTGGAGGCCTATACCCAGCAGTGGGTGAAGTCAGGTTGTGGATGATGATGATGATGATTGAACATAGTTATAAAATTTGTTATTGAACATTATTAAGTATGAAAAGTAAGCATTTTTGTTATGCTGTGATCTCCAAAATTTCGTCGACCCACCTCTCGAGTGGGTGTCCCCTTTTTCTTTTACCGGGTGGTCCCCGCCAAGCTGTTACCACTCCGGTCCACTTCCTACTCATTCTTGCCCCATGGCCTACCCATTTCCACTTCAATCTTCGACAATGATGTAGATGTAGAGCATCAATAACTTTAGTCTTCTTTCGAATGTTCGCATTTCTGTGTCTATCTTATCTTTATCTGTTGGAATACCTAGTATTCCAACAGATAAAGATAAGAAATGAAAAAAGAACTAGTTCTTTTTTCTCATATATTCTTGTCATTTAAATAATAAAAGAACGTTATTTTTTTCCCACAGAGTTCTGTTAGTTATTGCAGCTAATTTCTTTAATCTTCTTATCTTATTTCCCAAAGTCGAATGTTTGACATTGCGATATCTAGTATTAATTGATGGACGTCATTTTGACGTCATGACCTAGTTAGATGTAACAGCTGGTTTTTCATTCACTTGTTATAATTTGACAATAGTTTAATCTTTTTGTTAACCTCTAGTGTGTTTACTTGTGTGTGGAGAAACCAAGACTTGGTTCGTAAAACAAATAAACAAAACGTAATCAGTATATAAGTGCTATATATTCTATATTAGTGCTTTGTATAGGGGTGTAGTTCCTCTGTGTAAAGCTCTACTATAGCTATACAAAATCGAGCTTTATGCAGAGAGACTACACTCCAATACATACAGAGCACTAATCTCACTAATATTATAAACGTGAAAGTTTAGATGGATAGATGGATGAATGTTTGTTCCTTTATCACGCCAGAACGGCTGAACGGATCTGAATGAAATTTGGCACAGAGATAGATTATAGTCTGGAATAGGACATAGGCTACTTTTTATCCCAAAATTCCCACGGGAACGGGAACTACGCGGGTGAAACCGCGAGGCGCTGCTAGTATAGCATAAATAGCGCTTATAATGATTAAGTTTTGTTTCACGAACCAAGTCTTGGTTTCTCCACACACAAGTAAACACACTAGAGGTTAACAAAAAGATTAAACTATTGTCAAATTATAACAAGCGGATAGAAAACCGACTGTTAGATACTCGCATATACAGGGCGTCGTCCCACGGCTATGCCACATGGAACGAAACTATCCAAAGCATTGTAGATAGAAAATTTAACTGAAAGAAGACTTTATTTTGATTTTGAAATAAATTTAAACTGCATTCAAAGATTTTTAAATAATCGCCTGTCTGAATCAGGAATTGAACCCGCCAAATAGTAAAAAAAAACACCCGTAATTTTACGATACCGATCAAAATGCTCAACCGTAAGGATTATTTTTTCTAAATAACCTAAAATCCTTACTATAATGTATACTACGTGTATAATGTATACTATAATATAATAAATTTGAAAGTAACTCTGTCTGTCTGTTACTTTTTCACGCCTAAACGGCACAACGCAGGGAGGTAAACCGTATCCCGGGGACGAACATGGGCTACTTGAAAAGCGCTTGCGAAACCGCGGGCAACAGCTAGTCTTAAATAAAAATAAGACCATGAAATTTTACATTGTTTAAAATAATTACAATTTGCTTACAAACCAAATGCTCAAAATGTGTCCCATTCTGTAATAGTACTACGTACGTACATATTGTTTTTATAATTTCAGTGGCTAGATTCCACCAGAAGTATATGGATTGCTGCAGGTGTTTACACGGTAGATACATTCTTTTGTTTGGCTGGTATCGTCTTAGTTTACACTACAGCTGGCAAATTGACTGGAGGTGAGATTATTTACCTACTCAGTTTCATTATTGTTAACATTTTCTTATGGCTGGAAATTAAAAAGAGTCAAGGAAATCATCGCATAGCACTCAGATTTACTGAGCGGAAGTAACTTCAGCTTACCAATTCTATCTTACTTCCTATCTAATTTCCGTTAGATTGATCATCGTGTGTGCAGGTAAATTAACTTGCAGAGCTTGTAACCGCTAGTGAGTAAAGGTGCGCGAAACGAAGTGTTGGGAGACCATCTACTCGATGATGGACCGACGACAGTGCATCGGTCGCAGGGAGTCAATGGATGAAGGCGGCTCAGGACTGCTATTTGTAGCGGATGGGAAGTAGGCCTGTGTCCAGCAGTGAACGTGTGTGGCCTTATATGACTAACTAATTTGACTCATTTAAAACGAATACTATCGTATTTCACCTTTGGACCTTAAATGACTCTGGGACCTATCTTAATGTACGTGGTAAACCACTATTTTATTTCCTTGTTTTTCAGGCCAACTTCTTAAAAATCTTCCCTTCTTCTACTTGAACCGTCTGCTCCGTCTGTGGCCTATCTTAGCCTTTGCAATTTTACTCCAAGTCTCATACCTGAATCGTGTCTACGATGGACCTGATTGGACTGCGGTTGAGTCTCAAACAAACTTTTGCCGGTCAACATGGTGGCTCACCCTTCTGTTTGTGCAGAACTATATTAACGGGAACGAGATGGTTTGTTTAGATTTTAATTTTAATCTTCCATCGTGGCCTGGTGTAGCGTTAGATCGCGAGGACTGAAAGCAGAAAGGGGAGGCCTTTGCCTGTGCTGTGGGATAGTAATGGCTAAAAATTATAATAATTGTAGGCACGGCTTTTATTCGGTGGCTTACGTTAACATGAAAAATATCAGGCTAAAATAAAATTTAAGAATATAAAAGTACTTCTTGCACGGGCGGACTATTTGAAACCGTCGATGAAGGTAGGTGTTTATTTGTCATATTCAAAGACTGAGATCTACAAATAAACTGTTTTCATTTCAGTGTGTGCCTCACTCGTGGTACATGGCTATAGACTTCCAGTGCTACGTGGTGTCTCCTCTGGTCTTGTATTGGGTGCTCGGCCGCAGTCGCAAGTCCGCCTGGATAGCTTTGACTGCCAGTTTGCTGGCCATACTGGCTGCCGCTACTACTTTCAACTTCATCAAGGACTTCCCCAGTGCGTTAACGGCAGATGGGTTAGTAGATTAAATTATCTCGGCATTTTACAATCTGAAATCTGTGTATATCTGTGTTTTCTTGGTCAGAAGGATTTTAGTTTAGTATTCGTTTATTCTCAAAAAGACAAATTATATAATATGTCATTTACATGAGGGTTCTTAGCTTACGTATAGATAAATACATAGGTTGTGGTCGTTCAATAGCTGACTTATTTATTGTGTTCACATAATACGAAGTGATTTAATATGAAATGAATTTATGATATTATGTTGAACTATTTTTTTTTCAGACATAAATAGTTATAGTGTTTTTTGTTATAATTCAGTTTATTGGAGATATAGGTTTTAAAATTAACACCATACCTATTTGGACTTAGCGCGCGGAGCTCGGAGTGGCAACATCTCTGGTGGGACTCTGCCGTTGTTGCTTGGCGCTCTCAGTGTTAAGGTCGAGTATTGTGGTGTCCTGATGATGTCTCGTGGAGAGACGAAACTAGTTGACGTCTTGCTTTGATAGGTATTTTTTCATTTTGTAGTTGGTGTCGTTTTCTTCTACAACGCGGACTACATTTTGTTAGAACTTATCGGAAAAGGTTTTTTCGCGGAATTGTTACTAAATATTTTCATCCTTATATTTTGCAATGGATTTCCGCAAAGTAACGCCTGAATCTATTATTTACCATACCTATTTTTAATTTCAGCCTGAATGGTAACAACTACCAGAAATATTATTACATAAACACACTGACACGTGCATCGCCGTTCTTCGTCGGAATGATAGCTGGTTACGTTCTACATTTGTATCGTGGAAAAAAACTTGACATTTCCTGGGTGAGTTAGATTCTATAAGCAGGGTGGAGCAATTTTTAAGGAAACAGCAGATATTTTGTTTAGATAAAAAATAACATCCCTTCCGAATAATTTTTATCAAAAGCACTAAGGAAATCAAGTATTTTTCTGACTTCTCTTAAAAAGATCAGACTCGATGCATTTAATTTCATCTTGGAAGGATTTACAATGGCCGGATTCCGAACATAATCATGGGGTAATAAAACACTGTTTTTACCGGATTGATCGCGTATATTTTATATTTGTTTATAACCTGACGTTTCGGAGGCTTTTCAGCTTCCATGGTCACAGGCAGACTGAGGTGACATTTGTCTTTACAAGTATATATATGATGATATGTAAAATTCAAATTACTTGTAAAGACAAATGTCACCTCAGTCTGCCTGTGACCATGGAAGCTGAAAAGCCTCCGAAACGTCAGGTTATAAACAAATATAAAATATACGCGATCAATCCGGTAAAAACAGTGTTTTATTATGAGTTCTCGCGAAAATAACCTTAGAATATACTATAATCATGGGGTGTTTTTTAGATGACGGCAGCATGCCTGTGGGTTATCTCGGCAACGGTATCCACCACAGTTTTCTTCTATCCTGCTATCATCGCGAACGCTGAATCAGTACAGCCTTTCGTTCATAATTTCATGAACTCCTTCATGAGGCCGGCTTGGGGGGCGGCTGTTTGCTGGATGATCGTGGCCTGTGAGCATGGTTATGGAGGTATGAACAAAAATGAATCTGGTAAACTAGCGCGAGGATGCGATAAATGCGAGCATAGTGCATAAGTGAAACATGAGGGAAGGACATATTATGCGCGAGTGGCTTTTCGCGAATAGACAGTCTACAAAACCGGTTCTAACCCATCGTCCACCTCCCGAGACCACCTGGGTGAACAGTTGAAGTTTGAACCCGTTCACCTTGGTCCACCTGGGTGTTCAATAGAAATAACTCATCATGACACTAGGTCAGTGAGTTACTTCATTTACCATTTTGTGTTGTTTATCTTAGCTCTGATATATTTCGCTTTCCCCTACACCTGAATGTCCATGAAGATTAATAAATTATTTTCGTAGAACTTCGTAGCTACGCAAGTTCAGCGTAGCATACTACTAATATTTCTTCTTGCATTCACCACTCTACATTATTCAAAAGAGTGCCTCGTTGGTCTAGCGGTCGGGAGTTGAACCGCTGGTAATGGCGTCCCGGGTTAAAACCCGGGTTTTGTCGAGATTTGTGCTATTGGGATTTTTCTAGTAGGAAATTCACATAGCAGCCCGGAGTCAGGAAGTTGGCGGTGTTACACCCCCGTACCTCGGAAAGCACGATAAGCTGTTGTCCTGCGCCGTACCTGTCCACGGTTGTGCCCGTTTACCGTCCCATCGGATTATGAGACTGACGGGGTAGAGAGTGCACCTGTGTTTACGCGCATATTTGTCTATATATCTATACTAATATAAAGCGGAAAGATTTTTTTGTTTGCTTAAATTGAAAAATTCTTTCTCCATTAGAATTCAACATTACTCTGATGAACATAGGCTAAAGAATAAAACAAAAAATTAAGTGTAAATATATGGACGGCCAATTAAAAGTTTTCACAGACCGATATATCCGTCAGAAGCCGGGGCGGACCGCTAGTATACAACATTAAAAAAAGAAATATTTACTTGTTTGATTGAATTGAATAGGCTTCGCAACTACTGGACCGAGTTGAAAAATTCTTTCACCATTAGCATCCTACATTATCCTTGATGAACATAAGCCATAGAATATACCTACACGTGCGAAGCCAGGGCAGACCACTAGTGTAGAATAAAATTTCCTGGGCACCTAGCGCGACTAGTTAGGTAGATAGTCTTCGTTGAGACTGGCCGCAGTGGCCGAAATTCGGCTAAGCGGGCATGATCAACATTAAAAAAAATTATGAATGTTGGTTCCAGGTCCTGTGAACTGGTTCCTCACTCTAGACATATGGCGGCTGCCGGCTCGGCTCGCATATGCAGTATATATACTGCACTACCCAATGATGTTCGTCATAAATGGAGCGCTGACCCTTGCACCGATATACTTCTCCGTTCCAGCATTTGTTAGTACATAATTTATACAAATTGCGATAGAATGAAAAGCAAGGCGTTAGTTCCGTTTTTTGCAACGAGACGTTCTGCTATATAGTGTTAATGTTTAGCAACGAAATTTGTTTATTGCTATGATATTATGACAGGATGAATATCTTATATTAATTTGTTTCAGACTTTCAAAGCCTTGGCTCACATTTCTTTCTCCCTCGTAGTGAGTTACCTAGCTACTTTGATCATCGACGCGCCATGCTCCACATTGTGTAAACTGTGGTTAGGAGGCTGTAAGTTATTTAATTTTTAGGCACTTATTACCTACATTTAGCAATATCACAAAAACTTCTAATGATACTTTTACTGGCATTCAAATGATTTACAACTTCCTCCTAATTTTATAGAATCTGCTATTCCCGTTTCTCTAAGATCCTGTTGTAGGAAATTTCAAATAATGTTTGCTCTTTTTGCAGGTAATAAAAAACCTGGCCAAGAAACTAAAAATCAACAAGCTGAAACTACAATTAAAGATACTGATATCGTAAGCAAACAAAATGGCTAAAATAATGATATGTAAATTAAATCAAAGCAAAAATTTCACTGTTTTGTATGTTTTAAAAATCCTCTAATACTAACTCTGAGGAATGCATATTCCATTATATATAAGAATTAAAACGGTCGATGAATCAAGAGTTTATCAGACCCGAACGCAAGTGTTAAAGCAAAAATGCACGTGTAAATTTGTTCAATGATGTTCGTCTAAAATGGACCGCTGACCCTTGCACCAATATACTTCTCCGTGCCAGCATTTGTAACTATTGAATGAATAGCGAGGCCTTAGCTCCGTTTTTTCCCACGAGACGTTTTGCTATAAAGTGTTAATGTATAGCAACGAATTTTTTTATTGCTATGATATTATGACAGGATGAATATCTTTATATTCATTTATTCCAGACTTTCAAAGCCTTGGCTCACATTTCTTTCTCCCTCGTAGTGAGTTACCTAGCTACTTTGATCATCGACGCGCCATGCTCCACATTGTGTAAACTGTGGTTAGGAGGCTGTAAGTTATATTGTTTTTAGGCACTTATTACTTACATTCAGCAATATCACAAAAACTTCTAATGATACTTTTACTTGCATTCAAGTAATTTACAACTTCTTCCTAATTTTTACCCGACTACCGACAGGGGAGGGTTATATAGAATCTGCTATTCCCGTTTCTCTAAGATCCTGTTGGAGGCAATTTCGAATAATGTTTGCTCTTTTTGGAGGTAACAAAAAACCTAGTCAAGAAACTGAAAACCAACAAGCTGAAACTGCTATTTAAGACACTGATATCGTAAGCAAACAAACAAACAAGCGTTGGAAGATATGTCTAAGACGCTGGACTGGAAAGGAAAGGTCATTGGTATAAACGGCAATTACATCTCACACCTGCGATTTGCAGATGACGTAGTACTAATGGCGGAGTCGCTAAAGGAGCTGAACCAAATGCTGGACGGCCTAGCTTCAGCCTCCCGACGCATCGGCCTTGGCATGAATTTGGACAAAACCAAAGTCATGATCAATGGTCACATTGATCCAATACTGATCGTCGTACACCTTCTCGAAATTGTTTCTGATTACACTTACCTCGGGCAGATTCTGCAGTTTGGTAAAAACAATTTCGAGAAGGAGGCCAAGAGGAGGATCCAGCTAGGCTGGGCAGCAGCGTTTGGAAAACTACGCCGAGTCTTCTCGTTATCCATACCGCAATGCTTGAAAACTAAAGTATTCAATCAGTGCGTCCTACCCGTCATGACCTACGGATCGGAGACGTGGACACTCACGGTGGGGCTGGTCCACCAGTTTAAAGTTGCTCAGCGAGCTATGGAGAGAGTTCGATGCTCGGATTTCTCTGAAGGATAGAATTTGTAACATAAATAACAACAACACATAAATGACAACACAATAGATCCATAGTTTGTTAGTACTTACAAAATCTAATCACTAGGGTTAGTTAATTTTCACTCAATATAATATCTAAGAAACTAAAGATTAGATGACCCTCCGCACGAAGCAATGCCATAAATAAATAAATAAATAATGCTGGACAATTCACACTGCATTATCTAGCCCCAAGGTAAGCAGAGCTTGTGTTATGGGTACTAGATAACTGATATACATAATACAATACAATACATAGATAGATATTTTTTATTATACATAGAAAACGACCAGAACACCCTGAACAAATGTCTGCAGATCGTACACACATTTGTCCCGAGGCGGGAATCGAACCCGCAACCTCCTGCGTCGCAGGCAGGCCTTCGCCCACCGCGCCACAGAGGTCGTCGACGAAGCAATGCCATGTGGGAGAGTTGATCCTACCGGCTATTGTTTTTAGGATGGTGTTGGGGCTGCCACACAGCCTGCGCATCAGGGATGCGGTCTTTTTACGGAGTATGGCAGTAAAGCCATCTGTTTCGTATTCAACAAACATCAATGATGCACTGCAGAAACGCGGCAGTCCCATCATCATACTAGAAGAAACATTATTATATTGTACTAGTAGGGTCTCTAAGAACCGTTTGGTATAGCTGACCCATAGGTTCCCGGTGTAGGAGCTTTGGCAGTACGCTTTAAAAAGCGTTATTTTAACTTCTTCTGTACACCGGGAAAACCTACGGATCAACATGTTACCCCTCACCGCTAGAGCACTACTTTCTCCGTCAATAACAACATTGTCTTTAAGGTCCACGGTGAATAAAAACGTCGATCAATCAAAAGAGTTTATCAACCATAGAACAGACCCGGACGAAAGTGATAAAGCAAAAATGCACGTGTTTAACCATTTTTGATTATTTTGTGAAAATAATATTTTCTGAGTTATTTATTGTATTATCAGATAAAATTCCTACAAACACATTCAAACTTCTGTTTTGGTTCCTTACAATCGAAAATTTAAATCATAATTACGTGATACCTTTATAAATCACAACCACGTGCTCTTTATAAAATCACAGTTTTCTTGCTCCGTCACGGAACTTCAATGATAAGTTAGGCTTGATAAGCATTATATTGGAATGATAGGTTACATTAAAATATTCCTTTAGACTTCATCACCATTAGTATTAAAAGGATAGCCTAACCAATAGTGCTATATAAGGCTATATAAACAAGCAGAAGAAAAATGGTGGTGAAATTTTATAAATTTAATTTAATTTTCTTAAGTTTAGTTGCTCAAGGGCAAGCTCAGTGGAATATTGACGTAGATGTTCGGAATCCAGCTATTGATTATAAATTTCACGAAGATGTATTGGATGCCGAGAAATGCCAGGAGCAAATACGTTTTCTGAGATCAAATCCGCTTTTATATTGGCGATGTAAGCAATGAAATAACAATTACAATTATTTATTTCTGGATTTGTAATAATTTAGAACCAAGATCCAACTGTAACCTTTAATAGTCCTAATAGTTACACAACATTACATTATATTGAGTGTATTATATGAAAAATGTTTGCAAATTTAATTACTTACAATGTGTGTTTTATTAGTATGAACCTTACATTACCTTATTGTTTGAGAATATTATTTCAGTTTCTGATGCTGGTCTTAGACTGCCGCGTGGACTGACAGCGTTTAACTTTCGAGACATGGGCAACTACCCTCAATGCTTGGGCATCAATCACAACACTGGAGAGGACTTCATACAAGGCAAATATTGCCGGATACTTGTTCCTATAGGCCAAAACTGGTCGCTGCCTTGGCAGTATGATTCTCCTCTGGACAATCTCAATGGTGGTGGAATGATTCCCGTGGATATGGAAACTATTGCTAAAGCAAAAGAGCTCAATTTGCGACGCACTGCAATTATGAACCTTTTCGGGTTGAAAGATGAAACGTCTAGGTGAGTACATACTTTTTTTTAATAGTCGATAAACATCGTTTGACCATAATCTCACCTAATAGAAGTGAAGATGTGGCCAACGACTTGTCTTGAAGAGACCTAGGTTGTTTGACCGGAAGGTGATGGAAAACCGTTTAGTGCGAGTGGACGGTATACCCACCAAGTAGGGGTGGTAATGCACTGTGCGTTTGCTTGTCCTGGAGTGGAAGGGGGATGGTGGAATCGGGTCATATAGTTCCTGTGAGCATTCTCCGAAATGTACCCTATAAAAGATCGACAGACAAGCGACCTTGCGGCTTTGCTTGAATTATATTTACATATTTTATAGTCCAAGTATAAGAGCTACTGGTTGTCCAAATTATAAATAATGTCTGAAAACTGCATTTTTCAAACAGTGTATCCTTCAAACTGTTACTTTCGGTACAGCTGGTCCAACAGTTTAGAATCCGCCTGCAAGCTTGGGATGAACTAGCCTCTGGTTTTTTTAAAGGAAGGATAGGATTCGCTAAGAAACAAGAACCAGCGTTCACCCCAACGGTTCTGAAAAACGTAGGGATAAACGTGTTCTTGATTGACTTAGGTCCAATTTTAACGTCGGTATTGGACCGACCATAAGATAAACTCAGTTTAGCGCACGTTGATCCGCATCAAGCTGACGTTCAAGCTCAAACGGTGAAACTGAACCTTAGTAATCATAGGCTGATGATGATTATGAAGAAATATCTTATCTTACTTTAATGTTTTTTCTTATCTTTATATGTATTGATCGCTATCTGGCAATCAATTAACACTCTGGATATTATTTAGGCATTGCTTGCAAAAAACCCAGATATACGTATTTTTATTATCACTGGATTATTATTGGATTTCTCTGCTTCGACTTTAAATTGATAAGAATAAGTACAGGTTTAAAAAATTTTAATGTCTTCTAGATCGACCAATCCAATGGGAAAATTGAGATATTTTTTCTATACCATTAAAGTCGCAAAAATACCGCAGGAAACTAATCGAGTTGTATACGTACCTATTATGTTTCAGGACGTCACTTGGACCAGCTTTGGGAACGCAGTCATTAGATTTAGCAATGTGCATCCCAAGAGTTTGTTCCACGGAACAAGCAATGAACTCTCTCGTGTTCAATACCTCTAGGATAGGATTCACATACAATGACATGTATTGTCGTCTTCCCGATGATAAACCGTGGTCTCCAGCAGATACAGTAGCAACGTGAGTACATTCTTAACCTTTGCAATCCATTTTCCCAACTACTTATTTTTTTAAGAAATATTCGGTGCCACGTGTTCAGTACAAAGTTCACGATGATTTTACTTGTGTTTCAGGGTAATATTTTCCATCATTGCGTTGCTGACTCTTCTCAGCACTGGTTACGATCTCATCAACAAATTGTGGCTCAAAAACGGTACGTGGACTTTTGTAATTTAATTTATCTACATATTTAAAGTAGGTACTTACTTGTTCTAGTTAACAGACTAGTCTTGGGCCTAGTTGCGGAAACCAGTCCAGGGTTTCCGCAACTAGGCTACAGGTGGGCCCTTTTCAGCGTGACGGGTGGGGGGCTGCTAGTCTATCCACCCTGTGTCCTCTAGGAAGGCCAGCAGCTCGCTGACGCCAGTGCATGCCTCCCTTGGCATCCTCGGTGTCCAAAGGTGTTGCAATCTTTAAGAAGCTACGCTATCGCACTCTACAAACACATGCGCGGCCGTCTCCTTTGCATTCATGCTTCCCCTGTAAAGAGGGCTGTCCGTGATATCCAATTTAAATAGGTGTTTGTTTAGCATGCAGTGTCCTGTGACAATACCGATTGGTTCTACTCCGTGCTTCTGTAGAGCTGCGTTACTGCTGCTGAAGTTTGTTTTGTCAAATGCCCCTTTGATGTCTATGAAGGCTGCAAGGCAGTGTTTTATTTAAAATGTCTTTCTAATCTGCATACTACTGTGCGTAGCTCGAATTCTGTTGATTTTCCTGAGGTGTAGGCGTGTTGTTGTGGATGCAGTGCTTTTGTGGTTAGTAATCACATAGTCTCTCTAGATCTTGAGTAAGAATGAGGTCAGACTCGAGATTTAATGTACTTCTGATGTGTAAAAATTGACTGATATGCCTTGCAATTTACAGAGAGAGCCAGGTACTATCAAATATATTTTTAACACCAACTTAATAGTCTTATAGCCTTGCTTGTTTCTTTCAGATCCTAAAAAAATGAATCCACTCCACACTTCGTTCTCCGTTTACACGAATGGGCGACGTTTGAACACGTTTTCTTCTGACCCCGGGATGTTACGCTGCGTTGATGGCATCAGATCCTTAGCCATGGCGTGGGTCATCGTCGGCCATACATTTGGTACTGAGATTGCCATAGCGAATTTTTTGGACGCCTTCAGTGTGAGAATTTACCTTTCCTTACCTTATCATCACACCATGTCCAGTGCTGAACGTGCCATTACGGGTTTTGCCATAATCACCACGCTTGGTAGGAGGAGCAACACAGAGAGAAATTCAAAATTCAATAACTTTATTTCTTTAGGCTTACAAAATAAGCACTAAGACAAGTAAAATTTTATACATAAACAGCTTAATAAATAGTTATTATTATCAAATAAGAAACAAAATGTAATTGATTTTGTTCGCTTCAATTTTTTGTCCACTAGTGGAAGAAGCGAAAAATAAACCACTAGTAAGTGTATAATGCTTAAAATTTAATACAATGTTATTCGCCTATCTAAGTCTAAATATAATGTGATTTAGATACAGGTCAATGAAGCTGTTGCTCTTCCACGCCGAATTGAAGGGGTCGATTTCTACGCTGCGACTGCTACGATGAGAGTTTACATTTTCTTTTGAAATTGCTTGCTTCATTCATAACAAAAAAAATCGCGTGGGAAACGCATGATTTACCAGCCTTTTCCGTATGAAATCGATTAACTGAGGATAAATAGATTATTGTATTAGGCAGTGTTTGATAGATAAGTCTGTCTGTTCAAGAGCTGATAAATCATGTCTGGTAAGCTACCGATATCTTAAATAGCTACCGTGTCAGATTGTTCAATGACTTGGTAGTTATATAAATAAAGAGGTATTTTTCGTATATCGACCAAAGGTAGGTTTTTCATATTTGGTTTTCAGAATGGCTTTACCTATTAGGAGAGCATAGACCACAGCGAATGTTGCGGACATTCGCTGTGGTCTATGCTCTCCTTCGCACACGTTTTCCGGAATAAAATGTAGTAGTAGTAATATTTGATATTCTAAGTGCAAAGCTACATCTGTACCATCCATCCAGTAACTTTAATGTACAAGAGTAGAGTAATAAAACTTTTGAAACTATCATGGTTATTAACATAGAAATCATTTAGAACGGGATATTGACCATGATTCAATTTGTGAGTTTTCCAATATTTCGGCACAGTTTCATGCGCCATGATCACGGAAGAACTAAAGTCACTGCGAGTTGGTTTTTATTGGCAGACATACCGATCTACCCTCATTCTTTGTCTATTGCTACGAACATTACCACTACTTACTTACTACTGACTTTAGTTCTTCTGTGATCATGGCGCATGAAACTGTGCCGAAATATTGGAAAACTCAAAAATTGAATCATGGTAAATATCCCGTTCTAAATGATTTCAAAGAGTAGAGTAGACTTTAGAGTACAAAAACTTATAAAAATACTGAACGGTTGCTGTTTTCAGTGGCTGCAAGCAACAAGCAGTGTATGGATTTCTGCAGGAGTTTACACAGTAGATACATTCTTCTGTTTGGCGGGCGTTGTCTTAGTTTACACTACTGCTGGCAAAATAACCGGAGGTTAGATTCCTTTATCTTGATTTACTCGCTTGTCTGTAATTTGCATTACCTAGTAAATTATTATTAAGTAAAATGTTGTATATCGAAAGAGGGTGATCTTGGACCGTGAAAGGACTCCTGAAAATCCTGAAAAGAACACGAATTTAAAAATATAAAAGTAAAAAAAAAACATTACGAAATTTTAAAAATTTAGTACAGAATCTTAGTCTTTTGGTCCTGTATCCTTTTCAGCCTTGTATGCTATATTACTGAGCAATTTGTTTAATTACTAGCAGCTTAAACCATATATTAGTAACTATATTGATTTAGTTGTCAAAACAAATTTTCAGTGGGGCTGCTCAAAACTCTTCCCTTCTTTTACCTGAACCGGTTACTCCGTCTGATGCCCATGTTAGCCTTGGGGGTTTTACTCCAAGCGTCATACTTCAATCGTGTCTATGACGGACCTGGCTGGACCTTTGTGGAGTCTCAGACTAACTACTGCCGGTCTACATGGTGGTTAACGCTTCTGTTTGTGCAGAACTTTATCAATTCGGAGAAAATGGTAGGTTATTGGTTTCAATTTCCACACATTTTCAATCACCCCTTGTGTGTCACGCAGGATCTTAAAGGTCAATGTGAAAAAACATACGTGTATTTAACTGCCTTTAAAAAACTGATGGACAGAAACTACGTGCAGAATTTTTGTTTTTTATCTCTATTTGGCTTATTCTAACTGTAACAAAGTAGGTAAGGTACTGAGGCCCTAGTACGACTTGTACGCGTTATGTCTCGAATACTTCGATTGAATTTGAGTTATACATTCCGCGCCTTTTAGCGCCCCTACCGGATCGAGAGGAACTATTTACCGTAGTTTGACAACGATCCAATCGTTTCCTACAAGCTCGATGATAGTTTTCGAATGGTTTTGAGTGATTTGTTGCACTTTGACATGACAGCGGCAATCGCTTTGGCGGCATTGATGTTTAAAAGTAAGTAGATAGAGCACCTCCAACATAGCTTGATCGCAGTAATACCTTAAATTGGTGTTCAAGAAAATAAGAACACACGGGAAAACATTTCACTGGGTACTTGCACCGCATCTAAGTATTTCCTTTGTCCTATGAGCGTACCAAGTCTAACCCAAACACGTCAATCATAGAGGTAAAACACGCTCACTCAACAATTCTCTATCTTGATTTCAAAGATAAAAACGAAATCAAATCAAATCAAATCATTTATTTGCAGACAACGGGTTACAAGTTGGTATGCTTGTTTTAAAATGTCCCTTGCGATGACTTGCCAGCTAAACAGCTTTGGTGTGCAAAATTATATAATATAAACAAATTAAAAGACATGCAGATATAAAAAAATTACTTAAAATAATGCCAGACTATTTGTATGAAAGATAGCATTGGTCCATACAAAATAACAAAAAGATTAGTAAAATTTCAATTAGTTATGTTTACAAATGTCAAAATTATAAAATTAAAATGTCAGACTTATAAAATTTTAATGTTAGAGTCCGTGAAAAATTCATTGATATGATAGTAGCATTTTAATGTCAGTATCTTAAATAACGAATCTACATGTCTGTGTGAGATGACAAACATAAATACAACTTCAGTGCTTTCACGCATAGCACGAATACGAATAGGAAAACGAGACTTATTTATCGCATTTTTTTGGCTACACTTCGTTTGTGTCTACTATCATTTTAAGCCTTTTTCGTGGAAGACATCAATATTTATCGATTACGTTTATCGAATGTTTTTGTATAAACTCAGACTAAGGCCTCCGAAAAAGAAAAGGATAGTTTTCCTCATGTTAAATACCTTTCAAGCAAAATTTTATGTGGATCAACACTCAAATTATGTCGATTAATTAAATTTTTTATTACATTTCAGTGCTTAAACCACTCATGGTACGTCGCTATCGACTTCCACTGCTACTTGTTGTCTCCTCTAGTCTTGTACTGGGTGCTTGGCAACAGTCGCAAGTCCGCCTGGATAGCATTGTCTGCTAGTTTGCTAGCGATACTGGCTGGATCGACAACCTACAACTTTATCATGGGATTTCCCAGTACCAACTTGGGGACGGGGTTAGTATTTTAAACTATACCTAAATCAGAAATTAAACACCTAAGTCGTTGCCTGTTTCACGTCTCGTGCTGAAAACAAATACGATATACTTCTTGGCCTTCATTGTTGTTCCAGACTATTCTACATGATACACTAAAGCTACGCAAAATTTGAGCTCGATTTCTTCAGTAGTTTTGGCCTTGTCCTTGCCCAGAAATAAAACAAAGTTTATATTATATACATACTAACTAGTTTTTCTCTGTATAATTGTTCTATTTTTGTTCAGAGAGTACTACATGGAATATTACTACAAAAGCACACTGACACGTGCATCGCCATTCTTCGTTGGATTGATTGCTGGTTATATTCTACATTTGTATCGTGGAAAGAATCTTGGCATTTCCTGGGTACGTTAATGCACTAAAGTATAGAAATAGTCAGAACGGAGCTTGTACGGACCCTGTGGTACATCAAAGTGTTTGTGGAAGTGAGGAGTGCGACGGGATTTAATCATACAATTTATTTATTCAGCAACTAAAGATAGAAGAACCACATGACACACAACAAGTTACTGATATGCTGTTTTTTCTTGGGATTTATAGGTTTTCGCATACTAACTTTCAAGTCATAAATGTTGGTTGTATAACTTCGCGGTGATAGTTGGCATGAAAATTAAAATTCGTTGGGGTATTTCTAAAGTCCACGCGAATGAAACCATGGGTGGTTCAGGTAGTAAAGTTATACTTTGCATCAAAGTCCACTCAGATCTTTGTGTTAGCTTACCCAAATGGAATATTGTCTGAGTTTGAACGTCACCTAGACACTTTTCTTTTTCCAGATGACGGCAACATTCCTGTGGGTTATCTCAGCAACAGTATCCACTACAGTATTCTTCTATCCTGTTATTGTCGTGGGCTCGGAATGGGACCAACCTTTCGTCGATAGTTTCATGAACTCCTTCATGAGGCCGGCATGGGGCGCGGCCATTTGCTGGATGATCGTGGCTTGTGTGCACGGCTATGGAGGTATGCACCTATTGATGCCATTAAAAACAAAATTTGTAAAAAAAAGCCATGTTTAGCAACTAAGTTCTTCTACCGTGAAAAGTTGTGAGATCCATGTAATACCAAGTCTTGACTTGGCATTATCTGCAGATCGTACAAACATTTCTCCCGAAGCGGGAATCGAGCCCGCAACCTCCTGCGTCGCAAGCGGACCTTCGCCCGCCACAGAGGTCATCGAATCTTTCTTTAATTTTTCAGCATGTTTTGGTTTTGTATTTGTAGCAAATAATTTCATTCTTCTCTCCGACCACAAATCCGTCAGCCAAGCGTTGTGATTATAAAAATACTCCACCTCGGGGGTTGGCTAATTCTTTGGGGTTAGCATGTTCAGCACTGGATCACGTCCACTGTGAACGTATGTGTGCTGAGGATGTACATGGATGACAAAGTTTATCCTGTATGTTTGTTCCAGGTCCTGTAAACTGGTTCCTGTCTTTAGACTTATGGCGACTGCCGGCTCGGCTCACGTATGCTATATTTATACTGCACTACCCGATCATGTTTCTGGTAAATGCTGCGCTGGCCATTGAACCTATTTACTTCTCAGTACCGTCTCTTGTGAGTATAAATTATCCCACAAAAATAATATAAAAGGGGTCAACATAAATAAATAAGCAACTTGGAAAGGTGCTAATCTATTTATGGATTGCCGATAAAATTGTTGGGGTTGTAATTATCGTCCTAGGTGTGTTTTTTGTATTTGTGAAGTAATGTATGCCCCCACACTGTCCCACAGTATGCCCCCATACTGTCCCACAGTATGCCCCCATACCGTCTTTTGTCCCTAACCATATAGCAGGTAACAAATTTTTTAATTTGGAAACATCATCTTATCATCATTTATGTTGAGAAAAACCATTATGGGATAAAAAGGCCCACTGTTTTGAAAAAAAAAATAAACCAACTTTAATTTCCTTGTACTAACAAGTACACGTATTAACAAGGTTTTTTAATCGGGACAAAAACTCATCTCTCAGGAATCAAAATTTTATGGGATCACCTCGAAATTAATCCATACACATACATATGTGAAAGAATTTTCCAAATTGACCTATAATTGTTGGAGAAAACGACGAACATACATAAAAAATACATATCGAAGTCGAATATAGAACCTTTTCCTTTTTTTCGCGGCTAAAAATAAATAGCTATAGATAGATGTAGGCACTTCAAGAATTTTAGGAACGAAGAAATAAATCAATACTTTAAAGTTAGCTGTTCCCATTTGCTCACCCTGGAGTAGAGACCCTACCACAGGTCCGTGGGGTACAGAGACCAACCGGGTGTTTAAAAAAAACCCCAAACTGGTCAAAACGATGCATGACCCGAGAGCTGGTGAGTATCTGGCGTAGCGCATCAGCATTGCCATACAGCACCGGGGCAATGAAGCCAGCGTTTTGGGATGCTTCCGATTGGTATTGACATACTCAGTTGATACCGTTAGATTGTTTGCTATACAGTTCTAATTTGTGTACATTGATCTGTAATTTTCTTTGTAAATCCTTAAATATATCTCAGAGAATTTAATGTTCTTTTTTTCAGACGTTCAAATTCCTGGCTTACGTAACGCTCTCCTTTATAATTGGGTACCTAGCTACATTGACCATCGACGCGCCTTGCTCCACCTTGTGTAAACTGTTGTTAGAAGGCAGTAAGTAATCTTTAATCTTAAACCATCGACCTTTTTCATTCTTAAAAAAATAAAGCAACTCGGTTCTAGAAACCAAGATATTTTATGTCAACAAAGACATTTATGAATGAAAACTTATGACAATAAACAATACGGTAACAGTACAAAGTAATCACTATAAAAAAGCAAAAATAATTGCACATGTCCATTGAAAATACACTGGCCTGCAAAACTAAGCATCACACTATTAAAATTTCAATATTTCCCAAACTATAGAAGTTTGACATTTAAAATTTAGAAAAGTTTTATAGCTAATTTTATCAGCTTTCTTTAAAACTATAGTAAACTATACATTAGTAACATTTTTAACTTAAAAAAAAAGATAAAATAATAATGAGAATATTCTCCAAAATCGGCTCATTAATCATATATTTTAAAAGTGTGATACTTGCAGGCCAGTGGAATTAGGCCTATTTTAAAAACTATAAACCGACTTCAAAATTTTGAATAATGATAAAATACACCCCACTGATTGATTCCACAGGTGGACACATTTTATTTTCAAAAAAATTCTAGGATTCTAAAAACCAGTACTAAAAGCATTTTTTTTAGTAAATATCATTATATATCATAACCTTTTAAATTTACAACCTTTTCCTTGCAGATAAGAAAAAGCCTGCCCAAGCAAAGTCGACAAAAAATGGAGCTGATACCTCTGTGAAAGATACTGATAATAATGTAAGCAAACAAAATGGCTCAGATAGAGAGAAGTTATAAAGTGTTATAGTTAAAATAAGGTACCTATTTATTATAATTTTTAATTATTACGCTATCTAACTTAAAATACAAATGTGATATAGTTTATCATTGATTATTATTTTGAGGGGGCACACCAGGATCGCCCAGCTGTATTCCCTGGGGGATATACCATGATTAATTAATATGAAAATATAAATTTTGTCGAATCAACAACAGAAAACATTTAATTATGTATTTCTTCGACAAAAAAAACATTTAACATTAACACCACAAAACAACATGTTCCCTTTAAGCCCATAGGTACAGTCAGCTGCGCAGATATGTATACACTACCAAGTTTTCACATTTATTTTACTCGGAACTTATCATATAAAAGTCTACGCACACATTTTTCCTACTAAGTAGTCATCGTTCTTCTCAGAATACGATATATAAATTATCACAATGACTATACACTTACTATTCAGTCAAGTTTCAAAACATGGGAGTGTATACATATTTTTGCAGCTGACTGTACTTAAACATCGATAAATAAAAAAGTCCGTTCAATAAAGTTTGGTTGGTAATATATTCAAAGCATTTCCTTTGACCGTTTTAGGTTCCAACAAAGCTTTTGTAATTTTCATTAGAACATTCTTAGTACCTACTTACGAGCGGAACGCTTTAGATTCACTGGGGTGAAAATTCAGGCGGGGGATTGACACCGGAATACTTCCGAAATAAATAAAAATGCTGGATGGTTTTTGCCACTTCAACGGTTTTATAGATCCTTTGGTTATTTGATAAAATATCATATATAAAACAAGTATTTAAATCAATATTGGTGCACTTAATCGACCTCTCTGACGCAGTGAGCGAAGGTCCGCCTGCGTCGCAGGAGGTTAGGATCTGCAGGTATTTGTTTTACGTGCAAGTATAATTAATAATATTTATATATATAGGTATGTAATTTATTCAGTATATCAGTTATCTAGTACCCATAACATAAGCTCTACTAAGCTTGGGTCTAGATAATGCTGTATGAATTGTCCAGCATTATTTATTATCTCTTTCGATATAAAGTTGAGTTTTATCGAACTGTTTGTTCCGAAGTAAGGGCCAAGTGTACTTAAAAAGCATCAACGCGAAAGCAAATGCTAGGAGGACGTTTTATACTCCTTCTTGTCAACACAAAGGGTAACGTACTTTCTCTCTTGAGTAAAACTGCGGTTAACGATGTAGTTATAAAGTGAGTGTATCACTCATTAATAATTGAAATAAAAATTTATTCCATAACCTTAACAATAATCATGCTAAGAAACATGTGATTATATATTGATAAAAATTTAAGATAAGAAGGTAGGTACTTATCGAATTCTTAACAATAAGTTTTAGTGAAATATCACAACACGCATTATGGGTACCTAGGCCTTCGCATGTCGTCGCGGCGTGATCGTGAAATCGCTCGCAAATCGCCAGTGCGATAAAGCGTCACTCACCAGATTATTTCCGTTATCCATCATTTAGATATCCACCACCTGCATATCCTGGTTTTTTGATACTTTTTGGTTTTTGTTATTATAGCGCGTAAGCCAAGCGTAAGCCCACACAATCGGAGTACTTTAAAAAAAAAACAAAAATAATATCCATTTGTTTTAACTGAGGGCTCCTCAAATTTTTTGGCCTCGGCCAGTTCATTTTTTTTTTAAACTACTAGTCTTTTAGTTACAGCTGAAACGATCTGCAGGTAGAAATTGTGGTAATGAGGGTAACAGAAAGGCCTATGCGAAATGACGGAAGCTCAATAGTAGTTATACTATAAATTCTGTGAATCCCATATTTATCCAGTCTTCCAGTATCGAATCTCCAAGTTTTAATTAAATTTAAAAGGGTCAAGGTTCGGTCCAAGTACAATTTTGCACAGACGAAGGGAAGAGTTACGAGTTACTGATCTATCCAGTTTCTCAATGATTGCTTTTATAGATTCAATTTAACGATTTTGAACACCCAATTTCGTTTGAAATTGTTTGGAATAAATACACAAGTACTTTTGTAGTTTCTAGGAATCCTTTTTAGGGTGATCTTTAAGTTTGGCTGGAATAAAGTTATTTGAATACCACTTGCTTCTTATTCATTTCTACTACTACCTCTTCCGAAGATCAATACCGCAAACATTGGGCATCAAATAAATATTGCTTTGTCAAAGCCGTAAATGTTAAATTAAGGACGTTTTGCTTACATGACTTTACGCATGATAATAGAACCGAACTCCGAACCACATTGGTCGTATCTTTTACTGTATCTACTTAGTGACTGTTATGCATTTACCTATAAGATACGAAAAACTGCATGTTTTTCGTATCTTATAGGTAAATGCATGGGCAATGGTTATAGTTTTTTGTGTTTGAAATATTATCGTAGCACACAAGTAAATAATATTTTCTTGTGTAAAATTATGATGCGTAGAACCCCTACGACGAAGTGTAGCCATATCGTAGCTTGCTACGGCGTAGACCCTGTGTAGCTATAAATAGAGATCGGCAAAACTAATGTTTGCCTAGTTGTTTGCTTATTCGATGTTTTGAGCCGTGTTTGCTCAGTGAATTAATTTGCATACCTCAATCTCATGTTCTGCTAACCGTTGTGGATTATCCTACACAAAAATATTTACAAGAAATCTCTATCTGTGAGTGAAAGCTTGCCAATTATTGCAATCTTAATTTTGGCCTATAAATATATCTATTCAATTCTTACCGAGATGGGAAAAAAGCGAAAAACCCTTTTATACACGCACAGTCTCGGCAACGCAACGCAAGATGCCAAATATGCAAATCTCCTCCGCTGTCAGTCTATCCCTACTTAAATCTAGGAAACCGAGTGAAGGGTTCAAAATGAGAAGGCGTTAACTACACATTTTCGGCAAAATGAGTTATAGGTGTCGTTGGATTCGGAATGAAATAACCTATAATATCCTGCATACCAATATCTAGTTTCAGCCACATTTCGAGACATTCAGACGGAAAAGGCATTAACTGACAAAAAAACTGATATTCCTAAGTCAAAAATGTTATGCTGTTTATAAACGCAGTAAAAAAATCTAAAAATCTACTTTGCACACTACATGTGGAAATAGTGTAGTAAACAAAAATACATTTTTCCCGATATACCCTAAAAAATCCAAATGTTTTGCCTGAAAACGGAGCTAACGGCATTTGAATCATTCATGTACGAGAGCGTGATTTTTAGGTGACAAGTGAGTCACCTAAAAATCACGCTCTCGTCTTGTGATAATGTACATTTACACCCTTTTTACAGTAAGCAATTGCAGTAACCAAGCCGCGAAAAGCGACCACCAAAATTTGCATACGCTTTATCCACGAACGAAAGAAGCAGATAATTAGAGAAATCTAATCAAATAATAAGCAAGAGATTAAAATCTTCTCTCATCAATCTTAAAGAGAAAAGTAATAACGGGGTTTTAGCGACTTTAATCCTTTTTGTACACAAAAGCGAAAATATTGTAAAATGATTTTTATAAAAACGAAGAGAAGAATATTTGCTGTATTTCACAAGTTACTAAATTTTTTTGGATACAATAACATTATTACAGTCATATTTTACCACACAAAAAAAAGTCAAAAATTACGATTTTCATAGTAAAATATCAACATTGGTCCGCCAATGTTTGAAATGGATTATCTCGTAATAGTAAAATTGTTAGTTAGCGCCTTCTTATTTTAGACCCTTCGATTGAACGGCTTTACTTTCATAAGTTTCTCCAACTTCCCCATAAACGTGGAAACTTTTTTCATAACTACAAGTTATGACCTACTTTGTTACATTTTGACCTTTATTAAGTGTGATTTGATTAATTCAGCTTACTTTCAGAGTTTTCAGTATTTAATCATTTGGTGAATACATATGTTGTAGTAAAAAAACGTGAAGGACTAAGTAACTCATAGATCTTTGTGTTCGCTAGATTATTAGCTAAGTATAAGCCTATACGGTCATTTAATTAAATTTATTGCCAATAATCCTTCATTATGTAGTCTTAGCGGTCCAAGGCTTCCTTGACTTTAAACATCTCCACTCGCGTAAGGACAGATCTGGCGTCTTTATAGAATAGAATAGAATAGAACATAGTTTTATTTTGTTACTTAATCAACAAAAACAAACGTGATATATAAAAAAATAAAACACAAAGCTTCTGTCGATAAGAGTCACAAAACAGTCCCTATCTCAGCATGAGCTAGTTGTAAACACGTTACAACCAACGCTGGTCCTCCGACAGAGCCGTTTGGTGACGTCACGGAAGATAACACACGATAAAAACAATCCAAAAATATAACGATAAAAAACATAACCTACGGCAGCGGTTGACAAATAGATGACCTATAGCAGATGTACCCAATGAAATCATGATAGCGAAACGAGCACCTAGCATTTACCATAATCTGTGTATTTACTTTTACAAGGGAGTATATAAATATCTTTATATAATATAGTCGGGTAAAAAAAGACATGCTCCAGATGTTACACACTTGTTTTAGAATGAAGCGTTTTCCAAAAAACCGTGTTTCCCTTTGAGCTCGTATAGGTACAAAGTAAATAGCGCAGATTTTTCGCGGAAAAATAAGGCCTTGTAAATGTTATGTTTGACCATTGACAGACCCAAAGTCATAGAACGCTATTTTCAGTCTGGTCAAAAAAATAATAATAAGAAGAAAACGCCAGTTTGAACCCAGTGCTTGATTTCTGTTTTCTCATCTGTAGACATCTTACTTCAATTATTATCAAAGTGCCAGGAAAGTTTTCAATTGGGGCCTTACAACCAAACAGAAAACGTTAAATGGAGCTTCTTTCTAAAGGTTATAGTCCATATATTATATCAATACATAAATACTCGTATATCAATACATAATAAGGTGTAGGCAAGTAGGTAGTTCCTTTAGGATTCAGATCCCTTTCAGACGAACGAGGCGGCAAATAAATCAAGTAACTTCTTTCGTCCTTGCGTATTGAATGATCCGATAGGTAAATTATGGTCTTGGGAAAGTGGAAAGTTCATAGAGTTGACTTTCCTTTGATAGGGTATCAAAGGAAAGTCAACTTTTTATATATCTCTATACTCCGCGGCCAGTCCAATTTTTTCTTCTTTACTTAGGGTAAGTAAAGAAGAAAAAAATAGGACTGGCCGCGGAGTGATGAAATATAAATTTTGCCACGGGTGCACTGCAGGATGGTAGGCAGGTGGCTGAATGCTTTGATTTTTTTTTTGCTTAGTCTTCTTCGGTGGTATCTTGGAGAGCATATTTTGCATATTCTTAATCTCTAGTAACATAAAGGCTGCTAGGTCTATTAATAAATCCATAAATCAAACATATAAATAAAATTTTAAGTAACCTTGTAAACAGTTGAGTAACTGATACCGTTTGCTGCCAAGTGACATATGACTAAACTTACGACTATCGATATTTAGGTATTCAACTTTGGGTTTAACAAAGCTAGCAGGACCAAGGCTGTCCCATTCATCATCATCATCAGCCTATATTAGTCCACTGCTGGACATAGGCCTCCCCTAATAAGCTCTATAGCACCCTGTCTTCAGCTTGCCGCATCCAGCATCTGCCAGCAGTCTTTCGCAAATCGTCATCCCACCTGGTCGGAGGGCGTCCTACACTACGTTACTACACTACGGTACTGTCCCATTGCATTCCCCGTATTATAATCACCACTTCTTTAGTACTGATTATGTGGCGTACCTACTCAATTACCTTTTATTTTATTACTGTAACGAGATATAATCGTGTAGAAATAAAAATAATGTAAATTACTTATTACTTTATAGCTAAGCGACAATTATAATCTTTTCACTTTTCCTGTGGACGTTTTCTGATCCTTCTTGAAACGTGAAAACTTAAAATAAACTCGCTTCTTCATACTTGCAACGCCCGAAAACTTTTAACGTAATAAACTCATGTGCACAAAAATAAAGTAACTGAGTCTGTCTCTATTCGAAGGAAATAGAATAAACTCAGAGAAAACAGTATTCAAACATTTAAATTCAAATCATTTATTCGCTTAGAGCATGGGTAGGAATTAAATATACAGTTGCTCGTAAAATACATGTTTCACCATATTCTGCTTTTCGGACATACGAATGTCAATAGAATTTATACATAGTATCAACAGTATCAAATAGATACTGTTTTAAGAAGATAGTTTTGTTTCCTGTGGTTAGACACAATGCGTCTAAAGCCTCAGAACTGCAAACTTCGTCAATGCTCATAAACTCCACGGACAGAGTCGGAACAAAGCGGAAATTAGTCCATAGAAGTTTCTCTCGTTCTTAAGATCGTATCCTAACTACATTGTTAGGTTATAAAAGTATTTATCACCAATCTTAAGTATACATTTGATACTGATAGTCTTTATATTGTACTAACTGACCCGTTCGCGTGTTCATTTAATTTTGCATTTTTAGTTTAGATTTAATTTTGCACGCCTTGACGAGGCAGAATGTATAGGATAAGCTACTTAATCATAAGACCTCATGTACCTACATTCCTGCAAAATAAATGATTATTATTATTATTATTATTTTTACTATCATGGTTCATGGTATGGTTTATTTCATTTAAATTAAGGTTGTACTAACGCTCTTTGTTTGCATTTTTATACTTTTGTGTGCTTACTAACCGAACATGGATCCTTAGTTATCCGAGATAAATATATAGAAGTCCAGTGAGCTCAGCTGAAAAACGTGAGATTGGTAAGTAGGTACATACTATACCAGGGATAAGTACCTTTATCTGAGCTAATGGAGCTGCCTCTTAAGTAGCATGATACGAGCTACATGCATTGCCAACCTAGGTACTTATACAAAACAGGACGGAATTCTACTGTATTTTTGAATGAAAAGGTTTAGGCATGTATAAGCTTATTGGAAATCCGATGGATTGGGTTTTATTTAGAAAATTTCGAGAAACTAGTATATCGTAAAATCGAGATATTTTATGGAAGAGGGAACTAACTCTGGCAAACAAACACAGCTTCAAAGCGTCTGTTCGAGACAGTTTCAGCTATTTCTCGAAATTAATTTTTAGATTTAATATTTAGGGATGTTATTTTATAAATATTTTTAAGCTTACGCGATCTGAACACATAATTATTAATACTATTTAACGGGTATTTATCGCGTAAAAATTGGTAAATAAACGCGATAAATACCCGTTAATAATTATATGTCCGTGTAATCCAAATAAATTCCAGTCCAGTTGGTATAAAGCGCCTTATAATGCTCTTCAAGGCTCCTAGCAATTAAAATAAAGCCAACTATTCAACTCGCTCTATATAGTTTTAAGAGCACAGAATGAAAACTGATCCGGGGAAGTGAAGTTGTTTTCTGTGGAGTTAGATTTCGTTGTCTCTTGATCTTATGGTGTATGTTATCAGAGATAATTTCTCTACAAGACCCATCAAATTTCAGATTTTTAGCTGCAACGGGCTAAAAATCGGGCTGGGCGTTGTCTTAAAATAATCGGTTGTTCTTTTAATTAAGATTATCCACGACGAATTCACGAATCCTCCAGTGTATCTTTTAAAAAAAACCTACAAATTCAACAAAGACCCCGTCTTTGTTGAATTTGTAGGTTTATTTTAAAAGACGTCATAACTGTGCCTCATAAATATGAAAAGCAATTTTTTTTATTGATTACATTTCTTATACTTCCTATCTTATATTTCTACTTTAAATTGAATGACTCGTACACATTATGTACGAGTTATATCCCTCATTCAGTTTATACGCCCTAGTTTATAATTTGGGCTTTACACCTATACAGTTTCTTGGTCTGAAATTGGTTCCGACTTCCTATCTAAACTAAAGCAGCTTCGTAGTCAATTACCGTTCTGACGTGGGGCTTAATGTTTATGGAAATTCTACCCGAGGTTACCTTTATGAGCTTTCTGAAATAATTAAAATTAAGTTTAATTCATTGATAGTATTAGATATTACCGAAAGGTTCCTAATTTTTTTTTATAGCAATTTAATTCACTCTCGCATTTATTCACTTTGTATACCAAACGCTTTTTTTCAAGCTAAAATAGAGCGCCCATTAGGGCTTTAGGGTAAAAATTTAAGTTTTCTTAGGTTTATTAACAATAAACCTAAGAAAACTTACTCAAGCCTCTTATAACACAAGGAAGTACAGTCACTGCCAAAAAGTGTTGAACATATGAAAGACTCCAAAACTCCCCAAAGTAACAGAAACCGCTAGAAATAAGGTGGCTTATTCCTAAAGTGACTAAACAAATACATCGGGAGTGCTCCCGATACATTCATAACATATAATTAATTCATTACGGATGTAAGCGGGTTAACTACGAACCATGTTTGTGTTGGAAGAACACCAACGTTTCATCCCTTAACGAGGGACTTCTTCAGGGTGAGTGCGGTTCTAGGCGCGCGCGTTCCGCGTCCCTCCGAGCACTAACATACTGCATATAATTAATGGTGAAATTTAGTATTCTTACTCTTCGAATTAATTCAAAAGTTCAGCGGCTTCTGTTGGCATGCAGGTTTTGAGTCTTTAGGCATGGATTAGTAGCGGCTGAAAGCGGTATCCGTAGGTGTGTGTAGCTTTGGAGTTTTTATCTGTTCAACGATTTTTGGCGGTGACTGTACCACTGTACAGTATCGCAACGAAACAATAGCAAGGAACAGTAAATATAGAGGTATAACACAATAGTAAGGGTTGCCTATCGTACCACGAATCTAAACCACATCTACGATTATAGCTTCGAGATTCTAATGTTATCACCGTCATTATTTCAAGAGATAGAAATTAAACCTTATGTCTATAGACATAAGTAAGATTACATTTAATGAAATAGGTTTCTTGTGTATTGATGCTGATACTACTGGTACAGTACAAAGAACACAGTAAAAAAATATATACAGTACAAAGTACACAGTATGAATTTCCTACTGTGCACATTCTGTTAAATAATTGATTATCAGTGCTTCTGTATGACAGTGACAAGTAGTTTTTTATTAACGATATAAATGTATTATCTTTAGTATCTTTGTAAAATTACAGATTAATAATTTTACATCCGCTCCGCAGTCCATTATCAGAGATCGATATCACCTTAGAAAAATACGAAAAAACAACCTATCTTTATAAGTAGTTTCTGAAAACTCTATCAAAGTAGCAGATAATATTGACATAGCTCTAAGAATTAGCAATTTGAAGTGGCAGTGGGCCGGCCATATCTCGCGAAGAACCGACAACCGTTGGGGCAAACGTGTTTTAAACGTGTTTTTGATTTGAGACCACGACTCGGTAAACGTAGTGTAGGACGCCCTCCGGTTAGGTGGGATGACGACCCGCGAAAGACTGCAGGCATCTGCCTGCAGTCTTTTTTTTTTGCGGCTCGTCTGGATGCGTCAAGCTGAAGACAGGGCGCTATGGCGCTCATTAGGGGAGCCCTGTGTCCAGCAGTGCACTAGCATAGGCTGATGATGATGATGAGCCGATAATACATCTATTGTTGGTATCATAAGCTAAGCAATTCCTGCTGTTAGGAAATAAAATAGGGACATGTTTTATTTCCTCACGTATCTATATAATTTGAAATAAAACATACAGTGCTCGAACGAACAAAGTTTCATTACAGTCGTATCAGCCAGAAATACAGCCACCTACTTAAGAAAATACTTACTCACAAAGTGTCCCGACAATTATAAGCTTGAATAAGACTCGCTTATCTAAGTAATGCATAACGTAGCACCCTTTATCACCCAAGCTTTGTAACAATAATCTTAATCTTTACACACGTTTTGTTTGCACACCCTGTATGTGGTTATCCTATTGTGTTGAAAGGGTGAAATCTTAAAGGGTACGGAAATTAGGGATTAACACCAAATGTTGCTTCCGAGGGTAAGTACATTAAGGGAAGGTATAAATACGAAAGGGTTGGATATATTAAGCCATTATTAAGTTTGCGTTGGCTGAGTTTGTTGGTCCTTGTGTATTTGTGATGTTACGAATATTTATGAGGATTGTATGAAAATTTCACAAAAGCGAAAATGATTTAAACCAACAGATTTTTTTTATAAAACTGTCGGTTATTTTTAGGATTCGTACCCAAAGGGTAAACGGGACACTATTACTAAGACTCCGCTGCGCAGAATGTTTAGTTAAATATTCACTTTAAAAATAAATAGTTTAATTAAAATAAAACAAATATTTAAGGATTTCTTTCCTTTTTTTGCCGTCTTTATAGATAATGGATGGAACCCTTCGTGCGCGAGTCCAACTCGCACTTTAGTATAATTAGTTTGTATTCGTTTTCGCTTAGCATAAGCACCGCCATCCTAGGATATTCTTCGTACACCTAGGTTGCCTGGAAGAAATTGCTTAAGGCCGCCAATTCCATTGCTTTTCTTTAGGATAAGTTTAACAATGAAAATGATTTAAATGCTATTTATATATAACCTACTTTTAAGAAATTTTGCATGCCAATGTGGTTTAGTGAAGTATGTGACAGTATTCTAATGTTCAAGACCTTGTATTTAAACCACATTCCTTGCAATAAATGAAATGAAATAATGTACCTACTGAACATTTTGAGGGTTATGAAATAAATAATTATCTATCTATCTATCTTGACCAGCTGATAGAAAGCCAGAGGCTAGGAAGAACAAGTCTCATTCATCTTTAAAAGGAACATAAAAGTATTTGTCGACTGAAGCATCCGATGCAATTCCAAAGCAAAAGAGTAAAAAACCTTAAGCTATTTCCACTGCTGCAAAATGAGTCTTGCGAAAACAATGCCTCTTTCGAAACCTTTGAGATTGTACTTCAAAGCTGCAGAACTGGGTTTTTGAACATTGTTCGTAGTAGAGCAGTAGCTTCTGGAACTCTTGATATAAATGTGAATGTTTTAGACCGGTGATGTTTTTACACGGTGCATTTAGTTTTATAATATTTTATACTGACACTATTATACTTAAACACGAAATATCATCTATGTCTGGGTAAATTTTTACGATCAAATGGATGAACTGATCTTAACGCATTCACTACCCAGCGAGTCCCTCCGGGCTATATCCACGTGTATTATGGACACTCTAAGTGCTAATAAAGTTTAGCACGGATTAGATTTAACATCGGACAAAAATCACTATTATCCTGAAAAACGCGTACAAAGCCGCTTGTAAAACTTGTAAGTTTATAACTTCGTAGAAACTTCACACATAGGTAAATAATCTATCTACAATTTTATTTGCTGTTAGTGGACTAATGTCGCGCTGGAGTCTGCAAGTACATATGAGCTTCTTGGATTCTTGCCCAATATCACAAAAGGTTCCACTCAAAACTTGGCCCAACTTTTGTTCCAAACCGGCTAATAGTTTTGTTTAGAATTTTCATTAAAAAATGTTTTTTAGGATACACAAGATATACATTTATTGTTCCTTTACTATATAACTAAACACCTACGATGTGTTGCTGGTTAAGGTGGGTTACAATAAAAAGTACAAAGTATCTAATGGCTACGTGCAGTTTCACTTTACGGTAGCAACAAGCAAAAACGTGGTAGATAAATTAATCACATTGTTTTATTCAAAGACTAGCGGCCCGCCTCGGCATTGCACAAGAAAATTATATTCTATGTTTATCAGGGATAATGTAGGATTCTAATGGTGAAAGAATTTTTCAAATCAGTTCAGTAGTTTCAGAGCCTTTTCAATTCAAACTAACAAATCTTTCCTCTTTATAATATTACTAGCAGCGCCTCGCGGTTTCACCCGCGTAGTTCCCGTTCCCGTAGGAATTTCGGGATAAAAAGTAGCCTATGTCCTATTCCAGACTATAATCTATCTCTGTGCCAAATTTCATCTAGATCCGTTCAGCCGTTCTGGCGTGATAAAGGAACAAACATCCATCCATCTATCTATCTATCCATCCATCCATCCATCTAAACTTTCACGTTTATAATATTAGTGAGATTAGTGTAGACAAAGATAAATTGAAATGAACGAGTGAAGTAAAGTTATTTTTTTGAGCAACTAATGGTAACCAGCGATCGTCTATCCAAGATTATTCGCCTTTAAAACAGTGGAAAATACTTAAAACCCAGATTAATATGCCCAGGATTAAACCGAAATTAATTAATCCGTCACTCACGAGTGCTTCAAACTTGACGAAAGTACCAGCTAAGTAAAATTATACCACTCCGTGGCTCTTGTCCAGAACTTTTGATTAAATTTTCAACTACAAATTATTATTTGCTACTGTTGGTTGATTCATAGAGGTCTAGTCTGATCTGATAAATTACTGAGTAAACGACGCAATAACAACAAAAAGCTTTTATTCCAATTCAAAGTGATACATAATCTTTGACATTAAGCCCATTACAGTAGAAAGGTCCGCATTCAGTACATTATCGCAACATCATAACGGGTCGGAATGTCCCGGAATGTCCCTAGAGAACACCTTATCAAACTCTGTGAGGAAACTTCCGAGTTGTTTTTATTGTAAGATGTTTTATTGTTTGGTAAAATTGAACACCAAAAACGTGCTTGGGTGATTTTGTTCTCAAACTTTCTTTATGAGTGTAAGATAGGTGGAAACAACAAAGGCGATGAAAATATGTGGTTACCACACAGTGTATTTTACGACTGTTATCTTGTTTATGCCTGCATAAAGATAACAGGATTAATATAAACCTTCATCTAAAATTACAGCTGGTAATTTTCTGAAACTGTATGATCTCGTGTAAGTTTTCGTAACTTATCGAAATGACTAAGTAAGATCATTACCTAAACGTGTTGAATATAGTAATGAAAAAAATGGAAGTCATTTCGAAAACTTACTAAAATAAATTAAAGGACATGTAAACAGTGCATTTTATTTATTTTAGACATCATGTTTCATAGTAATATTTATCGCTTAAGACCTACACAATCGATATCTAAATATAAATAGTGTTTGTTTTGTTTTTCAAAACGTCCGGGTTCGATTCCCGAGCGGAGTACAAGTTTTGTTTTAAATGTATGAAATGAATGCAGTTTTTCTTGTTAGGTACTAATATCGATGACATTCTTATAGTTTCAGAGTTTCCCATACTGACGGATCTAAATGTGCCACTGTTTTTTTTTTATTAAAAAAAAATAGATATCTGCCTTGTTTCCCATAGATTATTAAGTATTTTTTCGAAGCTCGATGCTTTTTCGATAAAGATAACGGAGAAAGAAGGTTTTAACGTAACCCAATTCACGTCAATTCACTTAAATCCACGCTTTAAAAAGACGATACAAATCACAAAGAACTTCAAGTCTGTGCAAAAAGCGATTTAAAGAGATTTATCGGTCTTGTTTTAAAATTTAAAACACATCCCTTAATCCGTCTCTGTATTAACATAGAAAGCGGACAATGCTAATTCAGATGAACGAGTGCTGCAAACAATTACTTTTAAACTATGCGAAGAAGAAGTGTCAGTAATCTTTTGAAAGTAAATAAAAATACAATAAACGAGAAGAAGGTTAGGTTGTCTAAGAATCAGAATCAGAAATATGTTTATTGTTAACTGTTGTCCAAAAAAGATTTTATGTATAAAGTGTACAAAAAAAAACAACGCAAAAAAAAATTATGTATAAGTGTGTGTGTAGTTTTAACAGCTTACAGACATATAATACAGTTTTAAATAGGTACTATAAATCTAAGTCTACCTGTATTGGGTAAGTTTTTAAGTGAAAATTTATTTATTTCATGGACTTAAAAATAGTTACAATTTCAATTACTACGGGACCATGAGTGGTCAAAGAATTCTTTGAGCGAATAGAAAGCATTTTGATTCTAACCATTTTTTAAATTTATTTTTAAATATGTTACCATCTAGGTTTTTAAGTTCTATGGGAAGATTATTGAAAAATTTTATGGCAGAAAAACATTATGATTAGAAATTAATTAATATTCCAAGCATACCCCATGGGATGAGATGACATTTTAACGTTTCCATTAAAACAACGCGTGCGAAGCCGCGGGCTGAAACGAGTGTTATAAATGCGAAATTTCGGATGGATGTTTGATACTTCTTCACGGCAAAACTAAACGGATTGGTCTGAAATTTTGCACACAGGTAGTTCTAGGCCTGGAATGAAACAAGCTACTTTTTATCCCATAAATCAGTTCCCTTGGGATAAAAAATAAACTAAAAACGTTTCCATAGAAACCACGCGGGCGAAGCCGCGGGTAGAAAATAGTTAGATATATGAAAAATTCATTCAACTTCGATTTATGATAATGATAGTTCATGTTGGCAAACGTAGACAATCAATACCATAAATCAACGATCAACCTGACCTACTCAAATGACACGGGCAGGTCCTCATCTTGTGGGAATCCCGTAAATCTTTTTTGGTGAGTAGATTGCTTGTTTCTTTTTGTTTGGAACTAAGGCGTTTGTCGTGTCCCCAGAGACATGAACGACCGTCCGTTATTGTTTTGAAGAACCTACGTGTGGTAGTGCACAGTATTCCTACTATTGATCTTTACTGTTGACATAATGCATTTTTGTTGTAGATCCTTTATTTAATGCAAATGGTCAGGATATGACAACATTTTAGACAGTTTCACTATGGGGAAAACCTTTCATTGTTCTTTATTCGGCTTGCCAAAATAAATTTAAATAACAATTTTGGGAAAAACAAGTGTGGAATTTTAAAATACTTCGCAGTTGTTGAAATCGTGATGAGCATTGTTTAGCAACAGGATGGCCAAAAGAGCAAGTACCTCTTATATTTGCGGTTTAGAGAGTATTAAACAGTAGAGTATTTATGTTTATCGCCAATTTAGGTGTAAATGACAAAGTTAAAGAGTAAAGTAATAGGTACGAGGACAAAGCGTAAAAGACTGTGGTGAGCAGCGCCATCTACAACAGTTGTTCATAGACATTTCTATTTGTTAGGTTTACATTTCCAACAACTGCAACATGTCAGATAATAGTTAGAAAGAGTGCAAAGTTGAATTTTAAGCGCGTGCTCAATTTTGATGACCGAGCAAGCGAAGAATTCTCAAATTAGAATCTTGAGCCTTAGCGAGGGAATCAAAAGAGCACGAGGTAAAAAATCTTTGCACCCACGAGTGCAACACGTAACATTTCATCCCCCCAACGCGAAAAGAATACTTTTGCTCTTCAATATCTGAGTGCAAAAGCCGTTTTTATACGCTAGAGTATAAAGTAAATTGAATATTTTTGTCTTGTATTTATTTAGAACATCGTGTGCACGATGTTCTAAATAAAAACGGCTTTTGCACTCGGATATCGAAGAGCAAGAACACTGTTTCCGAGATGGGGGGATGATAATGTGTTTGGACTGCGACTGACAAAATAAAAATGCTCTATACTTTGGAGATAGTTTCGGGATACTGTCAGGGCACCAATATGTAGAAGGCATCTCCGCTAGACAATATTTCAAGGAACTACGGATACTTACACTGCCCTGTATTATTGTAATGCAAGTGGCGGTGTTAGTATATGTTCGCTCGAACCTGAACGATTTCACGAAGAAAGGCGACACCCACTTGCACGGGACGCGGAACGCAGGCAAGCTTGCTACTGTCACACGCTCCCTCACGAAGCAAAGTCCTCATAGTTAACCCGATTATGCATGTTAGTACGGCAGTGTACAATTAACTACCAGACTCGGCCACAGCTGATGGCGGTCTAAAATCCTTTAAAATAAGGTTGAAACTTTATCTTGTCGAGCAGAATTTCTAATCAGGGAACGAATTACTAGGTCAGTGGTTTAAGAATTTATTGTTATAAATTTTTTTCTCATATAATTTTCAATAAAATTTGTTTTGTCGCATATTACCTAATTTAATTTGATAATCGATTTGAATTCAAAATTAAAAAACTTCAAAATTCAATAACCTTATATCTTTAGGCTTACAAAATAAGCACTTAGACAATTAGAATTGGACAATACAATTTGTATTATAACTATTTTTATGAAAATTTCACCTGTAAATTAATTTGACCAATAAATTGTATTTCTGTATATCTATAACAGTGCAAATTCCAATACAAATATTAGAAGATAAAACTGCAAAATTTGATTTGAATTTGATCGTTTATTTGCTTCAACAATTTTCAGTTGAGAGGGTTAACCGTCGCCTACCGTCGCCGTTCCTACATCTTGTTTACTAACTCGTAAGAGTTAAACGTGTAAATATATTATACAACAGCTTTCTGGACTATAAAGTAACTTATACCCAAAGTGCGAGGTAAGCACTATAACAAAAAAAAATTAATACCCTAACATAAACATGTTTTATATCAATATTTGCACAAAACTTATGATGCAGTATATGTATGCCACTCACATACTCAAAGGTATTAGTTTTACATGTAAAAGTTCAGCACACTATTTAAGGCTGTCGGTAAAATACGCATACTTAGCGGACTTTTGAAGATCTTCTCATATAAGGCTATGACTCCGATTATCTACCCGTCACTCGTAGCAAGTCGTAGCACCGCTACGTGCATGTAGTTCATAGCTACGCGCTACTAAAATCTTTTTTTTCGTCCTTTGTCCGCTCTGTATGAATACGGACTAAAATATGAAAAACAACATTTATATCGTTTAGTATGCGTAGTGCGTAGACAAGTTTGATAACATTTCACACAGTAAGACACTTTACCCGACTAAATCATGTGGGTCCGGTGCGTGTTCGGACATTTGCTAGGGCTCTATTTTATGTTGGGTTTTTGACGGCGTTACTTTTCTCGTGTTTACGTGGATAACGAAAATTTACACCAATATTTTTTCTTAACCCTGTAAGTAACAGAAATAGCCAGTGCTTTGTGATTGTGACCCATAAAGTAAAATGCAAACGTATAAATTGATAAACAAACAAGGTAGGTACCGTCTAGTACCATCCAACGCTCGCGATGCACAGAATGAGATTCAAAAATTCAAATTCCGCCAGCAATGTAAATCGTAGCGGGAAACATTCTCGTCCCGTATTCAAGTGGCATGACTTATTCATTGACTGTATGCGTGCTGAGTGATGGTCAGATTTGTACGTTCACGCGATTCTGTTTATCTTTTCACGATAGCTGTTAATTCTTTTAAAATGTGTGTTGTTGTATTGAATACTAACTGGACCGGCAAACTTCGTTCTGCTTTCGAATCAGAGATGGCAATACATACGAAAAATGAATGAAAAAATGATAGCATCATATTTTTCCCCTCGGAGAAAAATCCGTTCTTAAGGGCAGGATATTCGATCCATTTTGATAGAATTTTGTGTTCACAAGAGTGAGATAGGGCACAGCAACGCAAGCCCAAAAATCAAGTTTTTGCTTATTATCAAAATTAAAAAAGGTTTTGAGAAAAACAAACCGTAGAATATTCTTCTAAACGTCGTCGTTGCCTATTTTCTGACATGTTTTTTGAGAGTAAAACGTTGATACACTAGAAGTACAAAAACAACAAAAATCTATCCTTTCTTCTTAATTTTTATCATCAGGTGAAGTGATAAATATCGTGTTTTGAACCGTAGAATAATCAATAATGTTAATCCAACTACAACATAAATTTTAGTCCAATCAAAACAAAGGATATTTGATCGTTTAAAATTGAATCGAAAATTGGCTAAATTCGAATATCCTGGCCTTAAGTTATAAATGTTGTAACTAACACGAGTTTGTTTTATTTAAACGGATTTTAGTAGCCGTGTCGACATCGAAAACTATCAGAATTCGGCACCTTAATGTGTTACCTTAGTAACTGTAGTCTTGATTGGTTTTTTGTCTAAATAGGTAATTCCTACTTTCGTGACAAACATCATCTTCTTCTATTCAAACGATAGTATTACAGTCTACTGTTTGTACGCTGATCAGCTTTTTTCAATGATGAAATCTCCTGAATGAAGTGAATCAATTCGGTTTGCTGGAAATACTATATTCTTTATTAACAAAGAAAATTACAGTCAAATAATAGAATTAAATAAAAACTAGTATTTACAATTGAAACAATTAAGCTATCTGCAGACTGTTGCAAACAGTCTACAGGTAGCTCAACTGATCCATTGAAATTGATATTTAATTTAGGGCACTCTATCAATTTCCATTGACATTTACAAGAGGTATTTATCAGTAGGTACGAACTACTTTTTTTGGCGTAGTGATGCTGAAGTAGGGTTGCCATCTCTAAAATTTGGCAACAAGACGCGTAAAAACCCCGGATTTTGGAGCTCAGAGCCCGGACATGTAAACAGGTTTTTTTAAACATAGCCAGTATAACAAAACACAGTTGAAAATATCATAAATCAACTTTTATTTATTTTCACACTTTAAAATTTAATGTAGGCATGTTTGGTCATCATTTTAAATGTAACAAAACATAATTTGTCACGTTTGTCGCGCTGCCGCGACGGCGGCCCAAGATTTTTTTTTTTAGCCCGGACTACAAATGAAACCCCGCCCGGACGCTCCCCGGACACCCTCTAAACTAGGACAAATCCGGGGAAACCCGGACGGATGGAAACCCTATGCTGAAGCCACATTTGGCAGAGGAAGACTCTTGTGCTTTGTAGCGATATAAATTAATGCAGGCACGTTCTACATCCCTCTTGACACCGGGATTCATTACGAGGGACTATGCAGGATCACGCACGCATTTTTACTACGCCATTCTCATTAGCGTGAAGAATTGTGAATGAAAGGTTTTTTGAAAGGTATCATCATCTCTACGGGTAAGATGGAGCCAGTTTAACAGAACGATGATAAAAGAAAACATCATCTCTCGAACTATTAGTACGTTCGAAAAGAAATTGATTCGTCAAGTGCGAGTGTAACTCACGATACTCAAGAAACACGGACAGGGCGATACCTACCATGAAGGTTTCGAAACCGATCTTGAAACCCTAATAAAACCGGCCAAGTGCGAGTCGGACTCGCGCACGAAGGGTTACGTACCATTATCAAGGGCAAAAAAATCACGTTTGTTGTATGGGAGCCCCCTTTTGATATTTATTTTATTCTGTTTTTAAGTATTTGTTGTTATAGCGGCAACAGAAATACATCATCTGTGAAAATTTCAACTGTCTAACTATCACTACGTTTCATGAGATACATGCAGCCTGGTGACAGACGGACAGCAAGTCTTAGTAATAGGGTCTCGTTTTAAGGCCTTGGGTACGGAACCCTAAAAAGTAGGTGTCTTATATGAACTCGATTTTTCCCACAATCCGACTAATGGCTATTTTCAATAGAGTTATTACTTGAATGGCTGGTAAGGTCCCGGAGGACTCTTTGATAAAAAGTATAGTTGAAGAAAAGTAGGAGAATGAATATCCACATTTTCTTTGTGCATTACGACTGGATAATATTTCTTCGCTATAATAAATAGAACTCAGCAAGAATAGGTATAATATCAATGGAGATATAAGGCTTCAACACAAAAGCGTCTACGCCCGGCGGCATCAAAAGAATACTAATTGGCTTACAGAAGTCTTACATCTAATAGAAACAGACAAACGAACTAACGGAAAACCATTCTATGTTCAGAATCAGATAGCTTCTTCTCCCGGGTTCGCAAGTGCAGCAAATGAATAAAAACGTAGGTACCCTTCGAATTTGGTAATGCTCGATATGTTATTATTTCCTTTTTATAATAAATCTTAATAATCATATATTTGTGCATCACATAGTAACATTCCTGTATCATATTTATTAGTTTTAATAATAATAATAATAATCATTTATTTCAGACTATAGAACAGTTACAGATCTTATTTTAACTTATTCTACGGTCCATAGTAATTATATACCTTAAAAACTAACATACATACAATATTAAAAACTAAAATTAAAGACGCGTTATTTGACGGCGAGACGTGACGCAATCAGGGTGTCAGCTGACGACGGTGCACGGCGGGCGGTGTCTCCTTGCAGGCGGCCAGTGAACCGTCGGAACTTAACACCTTTCGCCCAAAACTCTGCGCTTAAGTAGGTCGACAGACGTTCAGTTGGAACTCTGACCATAAATGAATTAAAGCTCACATTATGGCGAGAGTCCAGCTTTTGGACGCGCATCGAGAGTCCAGTCTTCATTTTCAGGTACTCCTCCACAGCTTTGGTCTCCACACAGAAATGAACGCGAGAGACATATAGCTGGGTAGGTAGTTTAAGTACTCTTATTTCCAATAATGGAATAAGTACCAAATATAAAACTACCTCATGAACTTTGAAACAAACTGGTATATAAACACACTACTATTTGTAATTAAATGACGAAAAAGCACACACTGTTTAGTTCGATACCTGTGAAAGTTTCCTGATAGCGGCAAAACAAAAAGCTCTCTCTGCGGTCAAAGAACTCACTTAACTGACTCCTCGAAACCTAAACGCGCTTTAAAGTTTTTTGAGGAGGTAGACGATAAATAAATAAATAATGCTGGACAATTCACACAGCATTATCTAGCCCCAAGCTAAGCAGAGCTTGTGTTATGGGTACTAGATAACTGATATACATAATATAATACAATACATGGATAGATATTTTTTAGTATACATAGAAAACGACCAGAACACTCTGAACAAATGTCTGCAGATCGTACACACATTGGTCCCGAGGCGGGAATCGAACCCACAACCTCCTGCGTCGCAGGCAGACTCTCGCCCACCGCGTCACATCGGTCGTCTTCTATTATGATGGTGACACTACTTCTTCCACACATAGGTACCAAGAAAGATTTGGAAGTAGTTGAAAAATAGTAACTTAATATTTTAAGAAGAATTGAAAATGATTGTAAACCGCTGCATTTGTATTCAAAGAGAAAATTTAAATTTTGTACGTGATCTCTGCGAAATATTCCGTAATATTTATTCATACCGTGTATTGCAGAAGCGTTTATGAATATCTGATAAAAACCCTTTTAGTAGATGTACTACCTAATTCGGAATTTTGTATTTTCGACATGTAACCGCCCTTGTTGGTTCGTCCAGGCGTAAATTAGATCCAAGTAGTTATTTTGTAATAAATATCTTTAAACTTACGCGATCTGAACACATATTTATAAATACTATTTAACGGGTATTTATCGCGTTAAATTACCTTATTTTCCCGACGTTTCGACAGGTTTACACACTGCCGTGGTCACGGGATGAGTCATCCCGTTTACACACTGCCGTGGTCACGATAAAATACCCGTTAAATAGTATTTATAAATTATTTTGTAATATTTAGGACGCTGTTTCCAAACAGGGGCTTTTATGTACCTAAGTATATTCACTGGACATTTATAGATCCACATGTCTCTGAACGAAGTAAGATTTGGAAGTAAGCGTCATATTAACTTAAGCAATACCTATCCACAGATATATCACACTTTTTGTAGCTATTGGTCGCAGGTACCACCCAGATTTCATATATTTTCAAACTGCAACATCCAGCACCAAAGTAAGTGGATACTGTGTTATGGTCACAGTATAACGGTTTTTGGGATCTAGTACTGATATTAGGTAAGTACGTTAATATATTTATATTTTCTGGTATAGGTACGAACAGCAATATACAAAACTAGCAGCGCCTCGCGGTTTCACCTGCGTAGTTCCCGTGGGAATTCCGGGATAAAAAGTAGCCTATGTGCTATTCCAGACTATAATCTATCTCTGTGCCAAATTTCACTCAGATCCGTACAGCCGTTCTGGCGTGATTGAGTAACAAACATCCATCCATCCAAACTTTCACATTTATAATATTAGTGAGATTAAAATTCATCTTAATGGTAGGTATTAGTGACCGTAAAACATTGACGTAGATATTTAATTTCACAATAATGGAAAACTAGCGGCATGCCCCGGCTTCGCACGGGTGGTTATAGGTATTAAAAACATTTAAATATGTAACACCCTCTGGCCAGACTTTCCATGCTTAGAACACTCGATAATATTAGTGTAGATACAGCCGTTGGCACCTCAAACGGCCTGTAAGTGAACTTTTATAATTATATGGCTGGAGTTATAACTGGTGTAAAAAAAATGGTACTAATCTTACTAATCATAAAAAAGTAAATCTGCGCGCAAATGCCTACCTACTTTTACCAAAACACCATATCACGCAACAAAACCCGCGAGCAAAAGCCACTACCTAACAAGAAACTAATAGCTAGGCTCCTGAAGGCGCGAGTACGTAACAAGATTCGCATTGAACTCAAACACTGCGCTGCCGAGTTGGTAGTTTGTTAAACGTGCAGTCACGTCGCGGAAGGAAGCAATCTGCAGCGGTTCAAGTCATAGACCACTTCTTTGTGACTTGTATTTTTATTGTTTATGAGGTGGAACGCAACAGAATCGAGTATGCGAGAGAATTGAAACTTTTATTTTGAAGCGAGGCGTGTCGCACCAATCAGGCAGTAAGGTTTATAATGACATCTTGCAAATCATGATTTGTTAACCATGGTTAACATACATTCAGGCAGAGCATTAAAAAAATATTAATGTTGGTATACAGGGTGTAATTTAATCGAAGGGTCAAACTTTCAGAGAGGGTTCAGTTTTGATATGTAATCAAAACAGAACCCTTATAAATGATTTTTTTTGCACGATTGTTGCCTTCGTACAATTGCGTATTGATACTAATTAGGCTAATTAGGCTTGCCTTAGCGTAATTCGCCTTTGAACATCGGCTGTAGATCAGAAACAGAACAGGTATCCTTTTTTCTTTATACGTGTTAGAGATGTAGTTAGGTAGGTACATAGGGTTGTCACCAATATTAAACACGAGTTATTTTAACTTTTTTGTTTTCTTTATAATAATCGTTTCTAACCATTACACATCGAATGTAGATCACCTAAATGTGGTACGTACTATATTTTCGTAAACGGCCCTCATCCCTTACCACCCTATATAGTATATAATAAATAATTATAGCGTACCATATTTGAAACATTATGTACGCTGGAATAATTTCCGTGCACACTTCGGAACATTATTTAAAATCATGCTATTGTAAAGTAAAGTAAAGTACCTACTGAACAAGTTACTGAAAATACAAGTCCATAAATGTGAAATGAGCTCGAGAGTTTCAAAATAAACTTTCAGCACCCCTGAAAGTCATTACGGACTCACACAGTAAATATCATGGACTGAAACAGTAAATATCATGGACTGAAACAGTAAATATCGGGTAGGTACGGCGGGAAATATCATGAAAATTAAGTTTCATTCTCGAAGACAATTTATGAAAATTATATGCATACGGTTGTTTTTAATTGAATTGAAAAACGTCGGAAGCGGTTGTCACAAAAATAAATTATTATTAGATTCGGGGTTGTCTACACGTTTGACCTTGAGGTACCCGTAAAGTAACCTTAAAACTTCATTCAAATTTTATTTACTACTAGCAACGCCTCGCGGTTTCACCCGCGTAGTTCCCGTTCCCGTAGGAATTTCGGGATACAAAGTAGCCTATGTCCTATTCCAGACTATAATCTATCTCTGTGCTAAATTTCATCCAGATCCGTTTTGCCGTTCTGGCGTGATAAAGGAACAAACATCCATCCATCTATCTATCCATCCATCCATCTAAACTTTCACGTTTATAATATTAGTGAGATTATTAGATTCGGGGTTCTCTACACGTTTGACCTTGAGGTACCCTTAAAACTTCATTCAAATTTTATTTACTATTATAATAGTTACTGTTTTAGGTAAGATTTTAAGGTTAAGTGTAACTTTTCCATATTAAGTTATCACAATAGACCAAGTATTTATAGAGATCTTGTAATGGTCACATTTTAACAGCTCAGTTTTATAGGAAAGAGAAAATCTCTAATTGGCAAGTGCCTTAACATAAACGCCGTCAAAAAAAAATTAGGTCTCTATTTGCGTCGCCTTTGCAATTATGCGAACGATAAGATTAGGCCCGCTTTAGACGGCTCTAATTTGCATGAATTAATTTCAGTCGACATAACGAAAAAGTGTTTTAGGTCCGCATTACACTGAAGCGTTGTTGCACACATTGACGAGAAAAACAATACTTCGTTAATTTTATTTTGCAGTTTAAGAAGCGTAAATTGGTCCTACATTCTATGAAATGAGCATAGAAGCACGAATCGTCAACGGTGTAAAGGATAAACATACAACCATAATGTAGTTTGTTTGATTTTTTTTCAATTTTGTTTCGGTTTTTTATTTCCAAAGGGACTCACACTCTGTGAGAAGATCCTTCTCAACCAATTATGCTAAATTTGATTAAATTTCACTTCAATTTCACACAAAAGCCCACTGCTGAAAATGATCGCCCAAACAATGGAGATACTGCCATAACCACGACGTTTGACAGGCAGATTGGTGATCGCAACAATGGTGTTAAAAATCCACAGCAACATTCTCAATTTGAATTATACACATTCTAGCAGCACACACAGCGTAGTATATCTCATTATCTACCCGGTTTCGACAGTGCGCTTCACGCCGATGGAGGAGGACATCATGGGCCATGAAGGTGTTAACCTACATGTGACTGACGCTATCATCATCGGAATAGAAGGAAACAGAGAGTGCACCTGTGTTTGCGCACACTTGTGAACTATATTAAACATAACTTTTTTGTTTTCGTTATAATAATCGTTTCTAACCATTACACATCGAATGTACATCACTTTTGTGGTACTATTATTTTCGTATGGCCCTCGTCCCTTTCCACCCTGTATAGTATATATATAGCCTACCATATTTAAAACTATAAATGTCTGACACATATTAGCTGTTAAAACGGTTTGCCATGGCCGAATTTCAGGTAGAAGGACTATCATCTACAACCGAAGTCTGAATGCTACAGTGGACAGTTGCCCGAAGTCTACAGACGTGATGTGAAAACTAATTTGCAATATCAGTCCGTAGCTATTATTATTTGGAGAGGGATCCAGAACGAGAATGAAGCCAGAATTATTATACCGGAAAGGTAAATGACCACCAGTACTTACTTACCTATTGTTAAAGGCAATGTTTGGGTGAATGTTACTTGACAGATAAGGATGTTCGGCTTAGATACTGTTATGTCTTGCTCCTTTTATACTTAAATGTGAAAGTCTTTGTTAATAGGCCTCCAAAATGTCTTGATACTAATACGAATCTGGTTGTTATTTGTTGTTATTGTTTTCTGGTTGCTTACGCAGGTTGTTGTTCTAAAAAATGTAATGGCAAGGTTGATTTTGACCGGACCACAGACATAATACTAGTGGTGAGGACCGGTATTGTCAGAAATTGATTCGTTACACAACACATTAAGTAAACGCAAGGGATTTCTTGACATTAAATTCTTTCGATTACTATAGTTTTCCCTTTTAAGAGCGTATATTCTACCTCAAATTGCTTATTTTCAACTTCGCCGGATGACTATCTCTTCCAAACTACTGAATCTTTAACTTTGAAATGTATTTATGGTAAAGTTCAGAACTTATCTCTCTCTGTCCTTTGCTTTGAAAACAAGATTTCATAAAAAATTCTTATAGAAAAAAGTCTCAAAGTTGTTACCTCTAAATTTTAACTAAAATATTTCTCAATAAATTTTGAGAATTAGCATTTATTAAGACACAATTATTAAGATTTTGAGAATATGCATGGTAATTGAACTAAATATGAAAAACCTTTTATATGCTCCGTTTTTTTTTTCAAATAATGCCCTAATTTGATAGGTAATAACCAAAAATTTGATTTCTGATGATGATTTCCGAAAACTTGAGCTCGGCTCTGTCCTGATCTTATGAATCTTATGTTTCTCACAAATGGTGTCATAGGTCGCTCTCTTAAGGGACGATCTTCAAGGGGGAATTATGGATTCAATTTTTTAAATTCCAGTTTTTCCTTGAGTGATCTTTCAAGGGATGAAATTGGAAAAAGATAACCAAAGACTGCTGCTGATAGATTTATCTTTCAACGAACACCACCAATACTAAATGAATTTATCACAAACGTGTTTGTGATGATGGGCAGAACCTGCAGTTCATGTAGTGTTACTAATTTACCAATAACCCTGTATAACCGTTAGACAGGGTCCTACACTAATATATAAAGAAAGGTTTTAACACGCTAAAAGTGTCCTACTGTTGTTCATTATATTATTTGTTAAGGTGGAAACGCACTACGCGACAACGGAACTGCACGGCCGCGGCACTTTAATGTCAAACCGCGGCCGCGCGGCCTTTTTCGTCACTTGTTCTAATTTGACGGGCAGTGCCGCGGCCGCGCAGTTCCGCTGACGCGTAGTGCGTTTGCACCTTTAATCTACCTTAAGGTACTTAATTATGGAAACTTGATTATCGTTAAAACTATTACTGTTTTCATGGGAATTTACAGTTGAAGCTATGGCTAATAGAAAACGTACAAGAACGACCAAGAATCACAATCAAACGTGGTTAATTCTTCAGGGAACCCGCCCTTGCCTTTTTATCTCCATCCATTGTAGACATGACTAATGCTAAATTGTGAATCAGAAATCTTTTTTATGTAATCTTTTCCTTAGGGCACTATTGTGAGGCCTTACTATGAGTTTTGCAAAAACTATAAAATTACAAAGTGCAAAATTATTTATCTGAAAAGTATAAAGGTTAGGTTACACATTGAACAAAGAGACCACAAATGTTAAAAAACTGCGGCGTAGTCTCGTCACTCGCCCCCCTGATGCAATTTTTACGTTTCTTTTCAAACATTTAGCTTCTTACATAGCAGCGGCCTTACAGATACTATTTTCTGGCAATTCCATAGTAACATACAAACTCGAGATTTTCGAGTGATTTTTTTGTGTCGCGGCTGCCCACGTTGATAAGTAAGCGGTAGAAAAGTGGTTAGTCCTCGATAACTCTCCATTTTGGTATTTTGCAAACTCATACTAAGCCTGCCAATATACCTATACAATACTCTATAGTAGGTAGCCGGTAGCTATATACCGGCTCGAAGATTTGTCGTGTTTCGTAATAATGAAATGAACGCGTCATCGTCCTATTGTTATTTTAGGCTCTTTAGAGTTGGTAGTCTTAGGAAGTTTACTTTGTTTTTGATAAAGCAAACTTTTGAAGTGTTTCGACGTAAATTGATTCGATCAAAATAGAAACCGGCTCAACTATTATTTCCTGTATTATATTAATTCTTATTTCGATTTTGGTGGTTACAAAAGAGAATTCCTGTACCCACATTCCCAGCCTTTTCTGCTGATATAAAAGTCAAAAGTCAATAACTTTATTTCTTTAGGCTTACAAAAAAGTACTTAGACACGTAAAATTTTATACATAAACAGCTTTAAAATCCTTTACATAAGAACGTGCCGTGCGTGACGGTCGCGGCGTAAAAATCGACCCCTCCAAGTCGTCCGGGGATGTCGCAAGAGCCGACTAAGGGAACCGACCAGAGTAAAGGCAGTAGCTTCCTTTTATGCGTGGTGGTTATGGCAAACCCTCGTTTGGGGAAGTCACGTGTCCAAGAGTCCTGTAAGGCCTATAGCACTTTGATATAATTTGATATTTGACACGTTCTTCAGTGGTCGAAAATCTCCTGAAAATCTCCTACACAAATGTAGCATCCATAACATCTTAAAAACTCAAGAATCTCTGAAGAAATCTCGAACCAAAACTGGTGAAATTCCAGCACCTCTGAAATTTCGTCTATAAAATGCCAGCGTCAGTGTTTTCACATGCAAATTCTGAAGGTAGATAAAGTGGACATTTCATTAGCGAAGAGCTATTATCGCCCAATTAAGAGCCCTCGTTGTGTTTTAACGCTCTGCATATTCTAGCCGTTTGAACAAAGATTACTTGCGTGAAAGGATCATACGGTCTGCGATGTAGCGAACCGTTCAGAGAAATTCTGATGTAGTCATAAAAGTCATCGCTGAGTGTATTTGCATATTAATTATTATACGTGTCCATAGAGAGTAAAGAGCAATCCTGCCTCTTGTCGGGGCAATGATGCAATTTCCGCTACTTTTCTCTTTCCAATACGGTCTCTTTTACTTCTTTATACGACATGATAGCGGCTTTCTCTTTGATCTGACTCATCATAGAAGGAAACGTTTCTGCGATGTTTCTTATGATGCTGTCATGTCGTACCTATAAGATGTCCTATAATTCTCCCTCTTCTGTTTTGAATGGTGTTCATCAAAAATCTTTTCTCCTCGACTCTTTTCAGCACTTCAAAAACTTTTACAGTTTTCTTACACTATGTCATACTAACTGTCTTTAAATGCGTAGAAAATTCTAAAACAATTATATTTCTAAGGGTCTACGGATTCTATGCATATTAATGCTACGACGTAGCAACTCCAAGAAATACACTATGCACTGCAAGTTTGTAGGTCTAACTAAATACTTCAATGTAGCAAATTGTTCAGTGGCAAATAATTTAATTGTATGTAGTTCTCAACTACGAAACTGGCAATAACAATGACGCAAGCATGAATACCTACTCTAACACTCACTACATTGGCATAGGTAATTAATTGTTCATCATCAGCCTATATCAGTCCACAGCTGGACATAGGCCTCCCCTAATGAGCGCCATAGCGCCCTGTCTTCAGCTTGCCGCATCCAGCATCTGCCAGCAGTCTTTCGCAAATCGTCATCCCACCTGGTCGGAGGGCGTCCTACACTAAGTTTGTCGAGTCGCGGTCTCCACTCAAGAACACGTTTAACCCAGCGGTTGTCGGTTTTTCTCGCGATAATGGCCAGCCCACTGCCACTTCAGCTTGCTAATCCTTTGAGCTATGTCGTCAACCTTGGTTCTCTGTCGGATGTATTCGTTGCGAAATATCCTTCAGAGAAACTCCGAGCATAGCTCTCTCAATAAATTTTTGTTGTTACTAAATATTTAAGTTATTGGTAGGAGATATGCATGAGAGTTGATGCGTAGCAAAGTCAAGCAATTTTGTTAATATCCATTAGTTACAACAAAAAAATAGTAGGCACCTACCTAAGATAAGTAAAGTCCGAAAATTAATTAAGTAAACCATTAGTTGTAAGTTTACTATCCAAACTGCGAGTGAGTGTCTAAAACGGGCGTATATTAGAGACCTTTCAGACTTGAATTAATATCTAACACAAACGAAGTTGCCCTAAAATAACGGTATCGTAGTCATGTTTAATTTCTTTGAAACAGTAACTCTTAACCTTAGCGAGCCCAATGAACGTGGTTAGAAACAGACTACTCTGTTTTACTATCTTTTAAGGAATATTTAATTGTTTCATGCTTTCATCAATAACTGCGATGCAAATGTTGGACTTATTCCAGTTTACCCCCTTGACAAATCCCCCTTGAGGGGGAAAACCGGAATTGCTTTTTTTAAAAGTCCAGAAATCCCCCTCAACGGTTTTTCTCTTTCCAGTTTTCCCTCTTGAGAAAATATATTCAAGGGGCAAAACTGGAATAACCCCAAATGTTATCTTAGCATTATATAATGATAAAAAAAACTTCCGTCTACAAGTCTTCTAAGAGTCGGCCGTTCAAAACACTTACAAAACATAAACATGTTTTCCTAGTTAATTAATTTAGGTTTAATTAGTGCGTCTCGCAAAATTATTCCCTCTTAAATTATCTTGCAAGACAAATGAGGTTCTAAGATCTTACGAGTAATTTGCGAACCGGTGCTTTCAAATAAAATATGAGGGGTCTAATGAGACTAGACCTTTATATTTACTAGATTTATACAGCTTTAGTAAGAAACTCTAGTGCCAGGTCCATTTTGGTATGAGATCAGCTAAGTCGCAACTTGAAACTGTCGTCTAATGAGACTCCATCACCTAAATCAGCGACCCTACAGGTTTGGTCGACTTTTTAGTGTAAATATTGTAGGCAGGCGACTGTGGTGTTAGCTGGTCCGCGACTAGCTGATCTAAGTGTAAAAAAGTAAAGGGTTTTTAATTTGTCACCTAGAATATTTATTTATGCACAATTTTTTTGAATATGGCAAAATCGATCACCATCATTTACTTACTATGACAGTGCATAGCCGATATGAGAGTGGCCATAGCGCTGGTATTTCATGGTGTGTAGACTCCAGTAGAAATAACAAAAGAGAATAAAACCGGCCAAGTGCGATTCGGACTCGCGCACGAAGGGTTCCGTACCGTTATCTATAAAAACGGCAAAATAATCACGTTTTTTGTATGGGAGCTCCCTTAAATATTTATTTTATTGTGTTTTTTAGTATTTGTTATTATAGCAGCGGCAACAGAAATACATCACTTGTGAAAATTTCAACTGTCTAACTATCACGGTTAATGAGATACAAGCCTGGTGACAGACGGACAAACGGACAGCGGAGTCTTAGTAATAGGGTCCCGTTTTTACCCTTTGGGTACGGAATCCTAAGAAGCATATTCTGCTATTATTACAATGTAGCCTGAAAACGTGGATGTTGTTGTAATGCGCAAAACCCCGTGTGTAACCTTTTATACTGTGTATGAATACCATGTGGACATTACACGTCCGTAACTACACGATAAAATCCAAGTGGCCATGTTCACGCAAAAATCATGTGATAATGGCTTGTACTGTCGACATAAAAGCCAATAATGTACCATTATTTGCCATGTTCCGATTGAAGCCGATATTTTGGCGAAAATAGCTTATGAATAAAAGGTTTTCCTTTTTGGAACCCATGGAAATGTGTTCCGACAGATGGCGAATTTTGGCTAAAAGTTAGTAATACTTAGGTACGGGAGGTCCCCGTGCATTTGGCAAACAGGTAACCTCTGCATAATACCAATAAAGCGTAGCTAATAATTCGACTTCTTTTGTTTATGGCTTGCTGTGCCCATGTAACGAGTGTCATAAACATTAGTAGAGATTATAAAAAAAGTTGCTAAGTAATAATTTAATCTTTATTTAATTTTATTGGAGTTTTGTCATATAGTGACTATGTCACTCCCGTAAAAGATCAATTCTATTGTAATAATAATTAAAAAAAATGGCAAAACACTCGCAAATGACTAGCATTTTGGCTTCCTCGGAGTACGGGAAAGACAAAATGCTATTACAAACATTTACGCAAAAATCATAGAAACATCTAAAGTCTTTACGTTGTGCCTGTTATGGACACATTCCGTTAAATCATGATGTAAATCTTTTATGATGTTACACTCTGGGAAACTTGGAGAACCAGAAATTCTCATTAGAAACTTCAAATTATTCGACGGAATATGTCCAGAGCGTAGCCTAATAATTGTTTCAATATTTTTCTTAGTCATTTCATCTTCATCGAACCATATGGGCATCGGGGAGGCCGACTTTGGAAAAAATTGTACCATGATGCACGCTCACTTACAAAGGGTATATCCCTTTGTAAGTGAGCGTGCATCAAAATTTTACACAGTAATCACTAATCACACACCAGTCAACAACTCGCTATAACTTTTATCTATACCTAAGCTAAAATGGTGCTTTGTATTTAACCTTGCTTATTCATAAAACAATAAAATTATTTTAGTTTTATTAGCTTTCCACTATCAGAAGTCCTTAAAATGTGTATTTTACGCATTCGAGCAGAAATAACATTTCTTTGTAAGATCGTAAATCAGGTAAACTTTTGGGGAGCTATTCAAAAATTCGCTGGTTTTCGTATTGAATGGTTATCTATTAACTGTGATAAATTGAATTGCTCTTTGAACTTTCATTCTAGGCCTTTGTTGATAACTATCCTTAGTTTCAGCTTAGTCGTTCTTCGGTCAATTGTAGGGGACTGAGCGAAGGATGAACGGTTTGATTTATGTAGTTGCGTGAGTATTTTCATAGCTGAAATTTCTGTTATATTCAGAAAATTGCTGGTAAATTGTTTAGAGAAGCCTCGTTTATATAATCAAATGTAGTTACAGCGAATAGGTACTTAAATACTTATACAAATTACAGCTCGTAACACCTACAAAAGAATTTACGGGCTCTTACTTTAAGTAATGGGCAATAAACAATGGACTCATAAAATATATTTGCTTCGAAATTAAGGCTTCGGGATTTTTACTTGACAGGTGGGCTTGTTGAAGTTAATAAGGGAAACCCTGCTCCGAAGGAGTTTTATTTTGTGTGATTTTAAGGCCTGGTCCTTTTACATGCATCAAGCATGAAAAGAGAACGAATGGAGAATGAGACGGAGATGTTATCAGTCATCAGGAACGCCAGCTCTGCTCTCTTTTCGCTCTGTTACCTAGGGGATAATTAATATTAAATAATTTTAATATTATATTAACTAGATGATGGTGTGCACATTGTCTGGCATTATTTATTTGCTTATTTATTTAGATGACATACCTACAATGCACCTGAAAAATGTAGATTATTTCCTCTTATTTCTATGTATGGAGAGAACTAGGGAGGCCTTGTCCAGCTGTGGACTGACCAAAAGCTCTGCGCTCATTAATCCAATAACTAACGCTACCATACAGCACAAGAACGTGCATTCAAATATGAGCTTATTTTCGTTAACTTTAGATACATTTTACAGTGACAAAATAACCTCCCACAAACTTCAAACAAGACTTCGAGCTGTGTGTCATCTGATGCCGTCAATATAAAATTCATCTAATTGTTACGATTTAAGGCACAAATTTGAATGCGTATTTTGTGCTATGCTAAGTCGTGCTTTCCAGGTGTGCGACAAGCTTTTGAATATTCTAACTTTTCAGTTAGAATATTTATGACTTTCCTAGTCGAGACGATTTAAGAAACCTATAAACTTTAACCTAAAGCGTACGAGACGCTAAGTCTGACAACTGCAACTGCATTGAAAACAACTAGAAAATTCAATTCAAAACTTTGTTAATTTATATTTATTCCGACAAGTAGGTTGCAGGACCAAGGTGCGATTTAGCCGACAGAGTTATGATAAATCTAGCAACTTTGAGCTTACTTTAGACAGCTATTCCTAGAACTTAAAATTATTTCAATGTCCAGAAAATTCCACCTAGGTAGATATAGGTAGAAATTGATGAACCATTGAATTGGTTTCTTGTTCGATGGATAGATAAACAAACGCGTAATAGAAACTTATGTATTAGGTAGTCGAGAACCTGCACTAGAAAAGAAACTTGTTTCTGAGCAAGAAAAAGAGGGTAAAAAAGCCAGCGAAATAACTCAAAGTACGGCATGCAGAGATTTCAGCGAATTTCAAGCTTGTTGTACTCGGAGTATCTCTTGGCATCATCTTTTCTAGGACCCCGTGTGGTGCCGGCTTAGAATTTGCAACAACCCGTGGGTATCGTAAGAGGCGACTAAGGGACATACACCGGGGGGCGGGCAGTAGCGCCTCTTTCTGAATAGATCTGTCAACGAACTGCGATCTCCAACCCGCATACTCAGCGTGGGGATTATGAGCATTACCCCCCTTGAGATAAAAGCCAATAAGGCGATTATCAGAGAGAGGCCTATGTCCAGCAGTGGACCTTAAAGGCTGTTGAGATTAAGGTTGAAGTAGGTAAGATACGCAGTATTTGTACCTTGAAATTACTGCAGTAGGTGTGCAAACCTAGAGAGCACATATTGCCCAATCACGTTGCGAAGACTTGGAACCGGTTACCAAAATCATTGATCAGTGCCCCCTCTGTGAACTCTTTTTTAAAAATAGACTGGACAAACGTTTAAAGTGCACTGACAAGGACTATGATATACACGCATCAGCTTAAGAGCTGCCTGTGTATTAAAATAATAATAGTATAATGTAATACACAATACATATCATTCGATAAACAATTATTCCAATTCAATGTTCTCTCCAATTAACAATGCTCACAACCCACCCTCAACGCAAACACGGGGCACTTACCACTTAACAATTAATCTTCGTTTAAAATGCACAGCTCATTTGGCAAAGTAATCGCTGGCGGAAAGTTCTCTCTCGTATTTGTCTGTGTCGCTAGGTACTCGATGCTTAGGGGTTTTGTAGAGGTTCGTTGGCTGCATCTCCTGATTTTTACCCGACTACGAACAGGGAGGGTTATGAGGTTAGCACCCTATGTTTATATGTTTGTATGTATGTGACCGATTTCTTTATTCCCACGTAGCACTGAAACTACTGGTTCGATTTCAACAAATTATGTATCGATTGATTCGTCTCAATACCCCGATGGTGTGGTTGTTTTTTACGCCTTCCTAAATGATTAATGGAAAATCGCACAAGATCGCACGGAATGGAAAGATTTGGGGTAGGCCTTTGCCCAGCAGTGGGGCGGAATAGGCTGAGAAAAAAAGTGTTATTTAAAGTTAACCGGAAATTTAGGGGCTTCGTTTGTTAACTTTAACATGTAGGAAAACTTCTGTCAAAAACGCTCATTAAAATGTAATTGAATAAGATTAGGTCATAAAGTAATCCGTATTTATGAAAATCAATTGCTATTCGTTAGTAGATGTAAAAAAGAGTTTGGTGGCCACAAAGTCTAACTTCGTATCTCTGCCTAAACGATGCAAAATGAAAATATTACAAGCACAGAGTTAGTATAATAAGTCTATGATTACAAGGTATTAAAAAAGCTTATAATAGGTATCACAAACTGCCCATTGAAAATTTTGAAATTCCCTTTGATCAACGAAACAATAAAATAAAATAGGTGACGGCGCTGTTTGGCTCGGGCACCGCCTTAAATAACAATGTAATGAATACCTCATTACACGAATAATGCCCACGTATTTATAAATTAATAAAAAATTATTGTGACCAAATACGGTACAATAAAGAGAATTCACAGTTTATTCATAATGCGTCACGTGCACTCTATGTTTTACGGTTGTACGCATGACACAATGCAAGTTTTCAATATCTATGCATGAGCCTGACAACGTGTTACGGTTAGCCATAGAATTAGTGGCTACCTACTCACCCGCAGACTAGATACAAGAAATAAATAAGCTAGATAATTGAGTAGGCAGGCAAGCTTGGTTGTGGGTAAGTCAGCCCCGGGTGGAGTGTGTGCACTGCGCTGTAACGGTGCAGGCCAAAGGATTCCACCTCAGCTTTATGCAACCTCACATTAATGCGAGGTAGCGCTGATTTTCAGGAGAAACCTGTTTGAGGTGACCTCACCACTGACCACTGATTATTTATATTAAAGGTACTTAATTAATTAATAGTTGAAATGGATTTAGTAACAAACAATCAAATAAAAAAAACTTGAGAGGTGTCAAGGGACACCCGGATGGAACGAAGTTCCTTTCGATTAATTAGTGAAGGAATAGTAATATATTTTTTTTAAGTTATAATAATATTTTTTTATTATTAACAAATATAATGTAACTAGTTTTTTAGATGTGCGCGAGCTGCAAGCAGCTATAAATGTCAGCTATTTTGGATTTAGAAATGGACATCTTTTTCGTTATCTACGTGTCCGAGTTAGTCGAAAACGACATCCATGAGTGACAACTGCGATAAAAAAAAATTCAGCCATCTTGGATTTGAAAATGGACATCTTTTTCGTAATCTACGTATCTGAATTAGTCAAAAACGAAACCCATGAGTGATTTTTGCGATTAAAAAATTTCAGCCATCTTGGATTTGGAAATGGACATCTTTTTCGTAATCTACGAGTTCGAGTTACTCGAAATCCATACCCATATAAGTGGGTGGGCGCGAACACGAAGCGCGGCTTGCTTCGCTCGCCTTGCTGTGTTAAAGGGGTCGCATTGCGGTTCGCTTCGCTCACTGCAATACGACCCCGCTTGTGCTGTCACACTGCAAGGCGAGCGAAGCGAGCCTTGCTGTGTCACGGGTCATGAGATACAGCCTGGTGACAGACGGACAAACGGACAGACGGATAGCGGAGTCTTAATAATAAGGTCTCGTTTTACCCTTTGGGTACGGAACCCTAAAAACTCAGAACAAAGCAGTCTGATTAAATCTTCAAATAGACTGCAGAGAAGCTAATTACATTCAGAACTAGATTCAAATATTTACAGCGAAAAACGAACTAAAACTTCAACCATTCTTTGTATTCTTGCTTGCTATGTAAATACGAGTACGAATGTTTTGCAGTTAGCGCACGTTATATATTTTTAATTAACTAAATTACCTGCTATTTTATTTCTTCCCCTGCAGTAGTTAAATAAGAAATCTCAGGTATATTTCACATGATAACGAGAAATGTAGGACGCCCTCCGACCAGGTGGGATGACGATTTGCGAAAGACTGCTGGCAGATGCTGGATGCGGCAAGCTGAAGACAGGGCGCTATGGCGCACAATACGGGAGGCCTATGTCCAGCAGTGGAATGATAAAGGCTGAAGATGATGATGATGAACGAGAAATGGCTGCCTGATGTTGATTATTCCGTAATGGCTTCAGCTATTTTGTTAATATAAATTTATTATTTATATTAGGTAGGTACCTGTAATTTTGAACGGTAGGTATATCGGATTTGTTCTGAAAGAATTTGTTTAGAATTGGGTAAGAACTCAAAATTAGTTAACACTAGCAGCGCCTCGCGGTTTCACCCGCGTAGTTCCCGTTCCCGTAGGAATTTCGGGATAAAAAGTAGCATATGTCCTATTCCAGACTATAATCTATCTCTGTGCCAAATTTCATCCAGATCCGTTTTGCCGTTCTGGCGTGATAAAGGAACAAACATCCATCCATCTATCTATCCATTCATCCATCTAAACTTTCACGTTTATAATATTAGTGAGATTTATCAACAAAGAAAATTACAATCAAATAAAAAAAAAATGAAAACTAGTATTTACAATTGAAACAATTGAGCTAACTGCAGACTGTTGCATACTTATAATAACTATTACATCCTTATATAATAACTATTTTTATGTTAATGGTCGGGATACTTAAACTGATGCGATATAACGGTAGAGTTTGAGACCTCGCAAACGAAAATACTCCGAGAATAGAGGCCAGGCCGATTCCAACTCATATTCTATTCAAAGCAGGTATCGAGATGGTTTCCGCACAATAGCTCTTCATTGCCAAGTTTCACGACATTTTTCAACGCCAGAGATGATTGATGGAGCAATTTACAGAGCTCAGCGCTAGATGAACAATTTTTTTTGTTTTGTTTGCAGATTGTACTGCGCTGTTAATGTTTAATTGTTGCGTTGTTTGTCATCTATCTCTCCAGCTAGCTAAGATAGAACACATGTAGATTAATGATTACGTCATGGAAATATCTCTTTTAAATTTATTTATACTCTAATGATATGCAAATAAAGCTCATTAGGGGAGGCTATAGGCTGATGATGATGATGATGATATGCAAACTTCACAGGTCTCATTTATGTAAATTATTTGTGAGCGTGTAGTGTGAAAAAAAAAACCTTTAAAAGTATGCCTAACCGAACCGGTTGTGAAACTTCTAAAAGAATTTATTGTGAAATTAATCATTGAAAAATAATTTTATGACTGTTAGTTTCATTTTGTGATACTGGCATATTTACCATTGTATAACACCAGAGTCGAGAGGTTAGAGGGTTTTAAAACAACGTTTTTTTGGTCTTCCATAAAGACATTAACACAAGTTTATGTTATCCCACCTTTTATCAAAATAACTACTACGAACAACGCGAACTAGGTATAAACAGTCACATTATGTCCCCAGGGTAAGTCCCAAATCACAATCTAGCGGTTGATAAACCAACCCACTGTGTTCCCGGCAATTTAGTGCCCGTCACATTATGATAGTGATAAGGTTGTTTTGAATACGGGTTGTTAGTGGCCTTTTTGGCTACAAGTTTTGGTAATTTACCTACGAGTTTTGATGTATTTGAAGGAAAACTTTTTAGATCGAAACGATAGAAGTTATGTAACCGGTACCTACTCAGCTTGTATGTTATGGCAATACAATATCGTACACCTGACAAGCATCGCTACCACCCAGCACAAACATGTACATTCAAATATGGATTTTAACTCGTAACGTTTAGATGAATTTTATATTGACGGCATCAGATGACAGACAGCTTGCGGACCACTAAAACTTGTGAGAAGCCACTTTGTCACTGTAAAATGTATCTAATGATAGCGAGTTTAAGCTCATATTTGAATTCACATTTTTTGTGCTGGGTACCCTGTGCGCCTATGATCTGCGACAACCTTAAGATATCGAGGTTGCTACCAGTGTTTGGTCAATTATCAGCCGGCCGGCGAATGATGATTGAAATTTTGACTTACTGGAGTCTGACAAAAGGTGCACATTAGACTGTAAGACATGACAACAAAGTTTTGGTACACCTAAATAGCAACCGATGAACAAGAGTCAACATTTAAGGCGTAGATGCCTATGTAAATTGACGTCAATTGGGTTACGATAAAACCTATTTTCTCCGTAATGTTTATCGAAAAAGCTGTGAAAAGAAAACGTAATAATGTATGCGACACCAGACAGGTCTCTTATTTCAAAAACGAAAAAAAGAAAATATTTTACATAATTTTAAAGCAATAATTGTGCAAAGTAGGTACTTACAATCTTTTCTCTTAGTTACTGCCGTTTTTCTCCTAAGCTATCAATCACAAGTTTTTTTTGTTATCATCACCGTATTAAATAATAGAAGACCAAGCGAACCTTTGGCTTATTTTTGCAAATAAAAGTCCTTATTTATAGATAATATGCAAAAAGTTGAGCGCTTACGCTGGCCGCTCTGTTCTGTCCCGCTCCAACGAACGAGAAAAAATAGGTCCATCCTTTTCAATAATGGCATCATACGTCGCTCCCTTAAGTTATGGTATCGATCAGAAAGGGAAATGGGTCCACCATTTCGAACTAATATGATACAAGGACATTAACTTTGAAAAGGTTGCGTTGCGTACCATGCTGATCACTTGCGAACGTAACTAATGAACTAATGTCAATGAACTATACCTATGAGTTAATAAAGACCTATCTACATGAACCTTCGATAGAAGTATAAAAAGGGAGATGAGTCATTACCATCTCGAAAGTGGATAGCTCAAGTTAGGATCAACTATGTTCCCTTACCTCAGTCATAGTCGGACCGGCGCGGCGGCGGCGCGGGCGGTGGCATTTGTATTTCGCGTGCTTGCTACGACGTATAATTTGTGTGATTTCGACTAAAACACCACGATAATGCTCTCGTGTTCGTTCACCAGGTGTACAAATAGCTCCAAAACAAAAAACAAAGCCCAAGGCATCACATATTTTCCCGCGTAAGTAGATACCTACACCAAACATTAAATTTTCTGATGATTCGATACCTTATCATTATTTCATTTGTGACACGGTACAGTTTTTGAGTGAGCGCTGGTAGAACGTACGGTATCTTCCTTTTTTTACTTTTATCGAAAACATGAACACATGAAGTAAAAAATATAATATGCGTCTGAACCATCAAATGTAATATTCAACGTCGCTCACCCCACGCGCAAAGTGACACAGCTATCACATTTGATAATCTCCCCTTGTTAGGCCTCCCTTTTCACAACCAACCTTCAGGATAACCCTTAATTTCCTCAGAGACTGCTCCTTATTGATCCCGATGGGAGGCGGGCTTGGTAATAACGGTGGGTTCCCAAGTTCCCAACGAGTCACATCCCATCGTAACACAGTATGACTTGTTATGATTTTTCTTCTCGAATCACACGACTACGGAATACCGGAAGTCGAAATACCGGAGAACGGTATCCAGGAAGAACAGGAACACCGCATAACGAAATACAGAAAGCCAGCAGTAAGAGGCTGTATAACGCCCGTATAAACCTTAATCACACAACTTCGAAGAATTAGTATAGACCGTTTTTATTATTATAGTGCTCACCTCGCACTCTGGGTCTAAGAAATAAAGATGGAGTGCGTGTTCAAGTCCCGCCGAAATCAAAACTTTTTGGGACCTTATTTCATTTCTTAAATATAGACCTAACGATCACGACCTCGACAGAAAGCTATACCGAACAGGGATGTTAGATGCCGACTCAGAAATAATGACATCGGTCTGTCAAAAATATGGTACTTTTCAGAAAATTAAGGTACGGTTTCTAAAAGTCTCACACGGTTATTAATTGGTTTGAGTTAATATTACAGTTTTTTCTAGAAACATGGCTAGCTAAGTAGAAAGGTATATAAACTCGGGACAATTCACAAATTTTGAAACAGAAAACAGAGTCACCGAGTTTCAAAATTATAGATAAACCAAGAGTTACTATTACTAGGTACTTAAGCCAGTCAATACAAGATATCATAAACCGAATGAACGAACCGTATGAATGAAATGAAGAAAGAAATCTTCGGTTCGCGAGAGAGATGCAACATACACAACTTGTATTGTCTATCCTCCATCTCTCTCGCACCAGTGCAGTCAACGTCAAACGTTACCTAAAGAGGCCGTTTCATTCTACGCATAATACATCGATTGTAAAATTATTCTTATGAGATTAAGAGTAAGGCTTCATACATAGCACAGATCATATACGTACAGAGTAGTGCTTAGCAGCGGAAACGAAACGTTTCTGTCGTTCGTTCCATTACATGACAAAATAATTTTGATGATTGAAAATTATGGTACATTTGCGTACCATAATAGAAGTACTATGGTACATGGTACGAAGACCTGGATTATGGTACGTGTACCATAATTATGGTACGTCTGACATCCCTGATACCGAAAGATTACATAATGTATTTTCTGTAACTTGTGACAACTATCCTTCCATATCCGTACTATTATTATAAATCCGAAAGTAACTCTGTCTGTCTGTTTCAATTTTGTTACCTAAACGGCTGAACATACCTCAGTGAAAATATGCAGGGAGGTAGATGGTATCCCGGGGACGGACAAAGGCTACTTTTTATCCCGGAAGAGGGCAAGTAAAGCCGCGAGTAGAAGCTAGTAGCCATATTTTTCTAGGGATTCCCAGAGAATCTCACGGTAATAGTAAAACTGTGTTTAGTTCTTTCACTAAACACAGTTTAGTGAAAGAACTACCCAAGAGTAACCCTAAAACGCCACGTTGGGTATCCTCGGTAAAGGCCTATTAAGACCTACAAAGGTTTCGTTACCCAGAGCGATAGGTAAACATTTCGCTTGTTAACGCGCTCGTCATCTTGCCTGGAATTTTTTATGTAGATACCGGCCGTTCTGGGTAGCAAATACCGTTCATATTTCTTATCAATATTTATTGCAATTATTGTGTACATTTTCAGGTTTTTATTACGTTTTAAAATCTTAGAATCTGGGTACACAATGGTACCCTAGCACTGCGTGGCAATAAGTTCTGAGAGTGAAAAAGTGAAAAGTCAATAACTTTATTTCTGTAGGCTTACAAAAAAAGCACTTAGACAAGTCAAATTTTAAACATAAACAGTTTTAAAAATAGTTATTATCAAACAAGAAACAAAATGTTATTGATTTTGTTCGCTTCAATTTTTTGTCCACAAGTGGAAGAAGCGAAAAATAAACCACTAGTAAGTTTGTATAATCCATAAAATGTAATACAATATTATTTGCCTATCTAAGTCTAAAGTGACCCACTTTAGACTCTCGAAACTCTCGGGACTCTTGGATTCTGGAAAGTTCTCTAGTTAGGTTTAGCAGAAAAGTATAATTTTTCTAGGTAACGGGAGCAAATATCCGAACGAGTGACGACATGATTGGGTGTTGCTCGTTGGGAATCCACCGTTATAAGCTGAGTGCTCACCTACGTGCGCTACACAATATACCGTAATATACATATATTATTTGTATACCGTCACTTTATGCTGTGGTGATATAACTTGACATTTCTGTGAAAAGACTTGCAAACCTGTCTCAGGAGCTTTTCGCCGAAACGCGACGTTTTCTAAATCCAATTAAAAGTGAAATGTTGTTCATAGGATTTATATACGCTTAATATAACCCAGAGAAGCTTTGAAGTTCAACGGCCGTTAAAAAGATTCTTCTCACAAAGTCAGTGGTGTAGTGGGCGAAGGCCCGCCTGTGACGCGGATGCTAGTGGGTTCTATTCCCGTCCCGGGACTAATTTTTGTGCGATCTGCGAGGGTTTTAGTGAGTAAGCGCCTCGCGGTTTCACCCGTAGTTCCCGTTCCTATGGGAACTCCAGGATCAAAAGTAGCCTATGTCCAGACTATAATCTATCTCTGTGCCAAATTTCATCCATATCCATTCAGCCGTTCTTTCGTGATTGAGTAACAAACATCCATCCAGGGAATTCCGGGATAAAAAGTATAGTATCAGTAGCCTATGTGCTCTTCCAGACTATAATCTATCACTGTGCCAAATTTAATCCAGATCCGATCGTTCAGCCGTTCTGGCGTGATTGAGTAACAAACATCCATCCATCCAAACTTTCACATTTATAATATCAGTGGGATCGTATGGATGAAAATGTGTCGCAATGAAATCGCATTAGCATAGTAGGTGCGGAACGACACTGAAATGTGCGATTTGATTCTATGATGGTAATGGAGAATAATCGTTATTGCAGCGTGAAAGCTTGTTGACGCGCAATGGATTTAGGGCAGTTCGTACCTAACTGCTTGTTCCACTTTGTAAGGGTTATGAGGAGATTCTTCTCATTTTAATAAATATAATAGATTATAATAAAAAGAATTGGTGACCTTCGTGGCGAAGTGGGCCAAGGTCCTGAGATGTTGATGGTAGCAAAAAATATTTTGGCCCAGGGTGGATCGTAACCGTGTACGATTTTCCGCAAATGTTTAAAATACCTAACTATAAATTTTTTTTGTTTGTGCAATGTACAGTCGTTGACCGAAATAAAAGCCAACATTCTGATCACCTGTGGAGAGTCCTGTCCTGTGGGGAGTTTTGTTAGATCTTTGTATATTGCGCATCAGAATTAAGTACCTATCTCTCTTAGACAAGGGGGATACTTAATTCTGACGTGCACTGAACAAAGATCTAACAAAACTCCTCTGGCATCTGAATATTAAACATGTATAGTGTATTACAAAAACAAACGTCATCTCAAATTATAAGGTCAAAATAAATCAATCAACAAACAAAATTCAAACAAAATTGCCCAGCATTTTTTTTATTAGTATTAGAAAAAAAAAAAATTTAGGATTAAACCTCCGATAGCTAAAAACTAATCATAATGCTGATTTCTATTCTAAAAAACTACAATTAAATTAAAACTATAGTTACCTACCTACTATAAAAATTGTACCTAGCTGTTCAATACGGGATGAATTCAGGGCCACAAAGTACCTACTTTATATCCGACCAGCCTCTGAGCGAAGCTAAATATGATAAAGTATCAGATGAAACTTCTACAGTTGACTTCTTTTTATTTTAAATATAACGCGTGAAATTATTTCAAAGTACTTAGTAAATTACCACCCCAGAAACAGAATACAATAATTACAAAAATTTCATACAATCTGTTTTTCTTTTTTAAGGTGATGATTAAAAAATTCTCTATCTATCTATCTATCTACTTCTAGCAGTCAGCTGATGATGATGGTTACTCGAAGTTACGCTAGCAGGCGGTACCGACTTCAGTAGCGGCGGCAAATTACATAATTTATCATGTCGACTCGGGTTCAACTCGTTGAGGACCGTTTTTCCTCTCGCGTTCTGAAAAAATGCTTTTTGTTAGAGACAAAATTTTGTGTATAGATGTTAAACATAACCTATTCATTTTCGATATCGGTTATAAGGATATAGACTTCCATAATATAATTTTTAGTTGATCTTCTTCCGGTGTCGGTCGATTTGTTTAAAATAAAATAAAATAAATAGTAAGTAGGTACACCTACACACTCTGTAGGTGATCAGGGTAACGGATGACACATTTTTCATTTCGGTTGACACATTGAACCTTCAGCTCGTCACCTAGGTGACGTTTGAAAGGATTTAACATGGCATTTACAACATGGGTCTACGTAACCGGTGTATGTGTACCGCGTGCATAGCGTGTACCGCGTGCAAAGCGTTGACAGCGTGCAAAGCGTTGACAGCGTTGAGCTGCGTATATTCGAGTAAGCCATGCGTGTAGCAATGACGTCATTAATCTCGTATTCCTGCGTAGCGTGTTCGGTTACAGTGGATGTTATCTCATACATTTTCTTGCAAAGCGAAGCTAGACACACGTTCCGTAGCCTCTCCGTGCGTGGCGGTGGGACAGCGGCTTAGCCGTCCTTACAAACCACGTAGGTACGTAACGGTTGGTAAATATTTGGATTTGTGTTACTCTGTATGCTAAATTGTGACTCCAATGCCGATTGAAAAGGGAAAGTGGTGTTTCAGTATGATTTCATGGTGAGAGGTACTTAGTCATGTTAGCAGCTTTCTATTTCGTGTTTTTTGTGTTATTTGAAGAACAGATTTTTGGATTCCTCGCTGACCTTCTGGTTTATAGAAATGTCACCAAGATGTCTTAAATGAGTATTTAACCATCGTCATAAAATAAGACCAAGCGGCCTCAATTTTAAAACCTTCGTCCAGTTCTGATTTGATACCTAGTTGGTTTGACTGATAAAAGCCAAACTTGTCTTATTTATTTTATTTTCTTGGTTCGCACTGAAATCTATCTATCTGAATTTATATTTTCTGTGGTTCATTCCAAATACATGTTATCCGTACAGAAGCGAGAAGAAAATATGGATTTTATATGACTTTCCATCTTCGACGTCAGTTTCAGGTACCGACTCCGAGTATTGCATTTTGTGGATGAAAAATTCTTTCTTACGTCGCAGACATATGTAGGTGGTGTTGCGGTGGCCCGTTTGGGAGTAGTAGAATTGGAAAACACTGAGTTTAAGTAGTATAAACGTTTATTTCTCCAGAGCACATGTTACAAGCATCGAGTAGCAATCAGAAGTCTCTAATAGATTTATAACGGAAGCGGAACTTACTCATTTCCATCAATAAGTAGAGGAGGCATAAACCTCAAATATCCATAGATAATAATTGTCATGTTTGTTGGATGCCAACATGCTGGGGGCGGCGGAGAAAGCCGGATTAATTAATGAATTTAAAATTTTAACTGAGATCCAGCATCTTGGTTTACAAAAGCTAAGAATTAATTTAAATTACAATGTTTTTATGAAAGCTAAAGTGATTTTTTATTACACCATATCCTTTAACAAATAAATGAGAGTTAATAATGCTACATTCTTTATGCAATACCTAAAATTTATGTTACATTCTCAAGCTAGTTACATGGCCTTGTTGGTACAAGTTCAAAAAACTGTAATTTAATCAAAATTGTATGACAATTTTTAGAAGGATGGTAAAAACCAACCTATTTTCTTTTTAAGTGTTTAAATTAAATTATAATAAGCCTATCAAACTAACCTATATTCTTATTTCTAGGCAAACAAAATACGCTCTCATACCTATTAAGGCATTTTTTATTTATTGCGGATCTTATTTTATAGGCAGAGATACCTTATATATTACTCTAACAAGCTTAACTTCAAACACACAGTGATTCTTATGAGCACAAACTCAAAATCTTATTCTAAAGGTAGTAACCTTAAATGGCTAAAAGCTTAACCTAAACAACAGTGATGCTTATGAGCACACTTATAATCTTATTCTAAAGGTAAAATACTTATATTGCTTAGAGATCTTTTATACACCTTTTTGTTGGGAGTAATCACATCCACAACGCGGACCTGGTTGTCCTTGCCTGGGTACACTTTAAGGATTCTGGCCATAGGCCATGACAAAGGTGGAGAGTTAGGCTCTCTTAGTATGACTAAGCTCCCTTCTTTTACATTTGGCATACTATCACGCCATTTTGGTCTACATTGTAGAGTATTAAGGTAATATTTGTGCCAAACATTCCAAAAATGTGTTTTTATTTTGTTACATAGGTCCCAAAATTTTACTCTATTGGTAGGTAGATCTACCACATTTCTCTCAGGGAAAGAAGTTAATGCAGTACCTATTAGCCAGTGTCCTGGCGTTAAATAACTAAAGTCATTTACATCATCAGCTGCTACAGGTAAAAGAGGCCTGGAGTTTAATACAGCTTCTATTTGACACAAAATTGTGTTAAATTGTTCATATGTTAGTACATAGTTTTGCATTATGCGCTTGAGATGAAACTTCATGCTTTTTACAGCAGCCTCAGCAAGTCCAGCAAACACAGGTGAGTAACTAGGTGTGAAGTGAAAAGCAATACCTTGTTGAGTTGTAAAGTTTTGCACTTGTGTTTGGTGGGCTTGTGATGCCTGAAGTTCATACAGACGAGTTAATTCGTTCCTTGCTCCCCTGAAACAACCGCCATTGTCGCAGAAGATATCTGTGGGTAAGCCACGTCGCGCTATAAAGCGTTTAAAACATGCAAGAAAACTCGCTGTACTAATATCAGAGGTCAGCTCTAAGTGAACAGCCTTTGTGACGAAGCAGACGAATACGCAGACGTATCCTTTACTCTGTACTGCTCGTCTTATTCTCGAATTTTTTATTTGAAAGGGACCCGCGAAATCAATGCCTACTTTCTGAAAACTTCGACTGGCGGTTATTCTTTCAGGTGGCAAGGATCCCATTAACTGCCTGGCGCAGTCCGCTTTCATCCTAAAACAAAGTAAGCATTTATGAACAAGTTTTTTCACATGTTTATATGCATTTATTATCCAGTATTTCTGGTTAAGGCTAGATAACAATAGCCTAGGTGCAGCATGAAGCAATCTAAGATGCTCATGGTTTATAATGAGATCAGTTATCCGAGATTCTTTCGGCAGTACGATTGGGTGTTTTTGTGAAAACTTAACAGTAGAGTTCTCTATTCGCCCACCTACTCTTAATATACCTTCGCCATCTAGGAAAGGGTGCAGTGGCTTCAGTGAACCATTGACGTTTTCTTTATTTTTTAATAAATTTATTTCGCTTGTGAAATGAATGCTCTGCTCATATCGTAATAGCCTATTCAATGCGTTTGTCAACTCTGAGGGTGATAGCGCTGTACCAGATTTTCGCTCAGTTTTGTTCTTTAGGTTGTAGCAAAACCTAAGAATATATGCCATCGTTCGTGTTATTTTATTAAGGTCGGAAAACCTATCTGTGAAGCTGAAAAAATCGTCCTTACGAGTGAGAAGAGAAACCTTGGCAATCGAGAGTGCTGCGGCCTTTTTAACCTCTGGCAAGTCATCTGTGGCGGGTGGCAGTGTGCACTGAAATTCATACTTACTATCACTTAAATATTGGGGGCCTAACCACCACAACCTGCAGTCAATCAGCTCGTCCGGATCAGCTCCTCTGCTAACTAAGTCAGCAGGATTTTCCTTTGTGTGCACGTACAACCAGCGCCATCTATTGGTCAAGTCTCGAATCAACCTTACTCTGTTTGCAACATACGCATTAAGTTTCATACAGTCAGTGGCTATCCATGCAAGAGCAATTTGTGAATCAGAAAATAGATACACATCGTTTATTGTGACTTTTAGCTTTAGAGTATCATACACTCGGTTCGTAAGCTTCGTTAATAATAGCATTGCATTGAGTTCTAAGCGGGGTATAGTTAAAGCCTTATTATCGCGGGGGTTGATTCGAGACTTTGAGCAGAGCAAAGAAGTCGTCGCCTTCCCTGCGTCGTCTACCACCCGAAGGTAAAGACAGCAACCATAACCAGTCGTGCTTGAAGCATCAGCAAAGCCTATAAGTTGTATAGCAGAAACACTGCTAGGAATGTGAATATTTCTCTCAATAGTGAAAGGTTTCATATTAGTTAATTTTTTGGCAAAGGAAAGCCATTCAGATTGTAAAGGTTGCGGCGGGACTTGATCCCATCCACATTTTACACACCAAACCTTTTGCATGAAGGATTTTGCCTTCATTATAACAGGCGACATGAAACCTAGCGGATCATAGAATTTTGAGATGTAGCTCAATATTTCCCTTTTGGTTGGTGTTTCAATTTGAAATGGTTCTGGGCATGAAAACAAAAAACAATCATTTGCAACATTAAGTGTTAGCCCTAAGGTTTTTAAGAATAAATCATTCTTTTGTAAATCTAAATCGTCAAACTGCTGTTTTTCTGGAGGAATACCTACTAGAATATCGTTACAGTTTGAAGCCCACTTGTGGGTATTAAAGCTACCCTTTTCGAGTAGCTCACTCAGCTGCCGTTTTGCCTCAATCACCACATGCTTATCAGAGTGCGCATAGCAAGCGTCGTCCACATAAGTGCAATTTCTTAAAATAAAAGAAGCTAGAGGAAACTCGTTTTCGTATTTTGTTGCAAGCTCGTGTAGACAGCGGGTTGCGAGATAGCTACTGCTCTTCTGGCCGTATGTTACTGTTTTTAAGCGTATGCATTTTAGGTTTTCTTTAACATTAGCCCTCCATAAAATATTCTGCAAGCTAGTGTGCGCCGGGTTTAGCTCAACGCAACGGAACATGCGACGAATATCGGTAGAGAAAGTGTATTCACCCAAACGAAACAAAAGCATTATATCAAACAGCTCTTTCTGCACAGGCGGACCGTTCAACAACAAATCGTTTAGCGAGATTTTTTTATCGGTTTGCATAGAAGCATCGAAAACTACGCGCGTTTTTGTACTCTTACTATTTTCGTTTATGACTGCATGGTGGGGCATGAAATATAGCGGCTCATTTTTAAAATCTATTTCATTAAGATCTAAATATTGCCCATGTCCTAAGTCTATGTATTCGTTTATGAATTTTTCGTACTCTGAAAGCAAGTTAGGACTTTTATGTAACTTTCGTTCAAGACTAAGGAACCTATAGAAGGCATATTCGAATGAGTTACCCAGAGAATCGTTAATTTCATTCAATGGTAACTTTAAAGGCAGGTCAACCTGACATTTGTTGTCCTTGTGCACCGTAGTGTTTTGAAAATTAGTTTCACATAATTGGCTTTCTGATATTTGTTCAGAAAATATTTCAGGAACCTTTTCAGTTTCAAAGAACTGTTTTAAAGTATTATTGAGATCCGCCTTACAATGATCTAAGCATAGCAGTGAGACCTTACTTGAGTTCCTTTGTGTGTGCTGGGGTAAAGCCCCAGCGATGACATGGCCAAACCTCGTGTTGATAAAGCATGGCTGCTGCTGCTTATTATATCGCGAAGCTCGTTGCTCTGTAGAAGCTCGTTGCTCCGACAGCAGTGCCTGGAAGAATACATCGGCTCCAATCAACATATTGATCTCTGATGGTATATTAAAATCATCATCGGCTAGTGTCATCTCTTTTGGTATGTTTATTTCTGTCATGTCTACCTTGAACTGTGGAATTTTGCAAGTAATTTTATCCAGGACATGACAGTTTATGGTCACCCTATAATTTGTGGCTAGTGAGAACACTTCTAGGGGGACAGAATATTTAGCAATGTTGCTTGCATTGCTGACTCCTACAATGTTTGTTTCATCTTTGTTTGGAATTTTCCCTAACACATCTAACACCTTACTTGTTACTAGGGATACCTGGGATGCTGAGTCCAAAATCGCCTTCACATGTACTTCAGTGCCGTTCTGAGAATAAAGCTTTATTTTTACAGTTGGTAATAAAACCCTATCTGTCTGCGTGTTTGATATCAATGTGACCGGGCTTGATGCTGATGATGACTCATCATGCAGTATTGTATGGTGAGCCTCCTTGCAAATATTGCATTTGAAATGGAACTTGCATTTGCCCTTGTGACTATTAAGGCAAATGTTGCACAGACTTTTTTCTTTTACTAACTTTATTCTTTCTGCATAAGGCAAAGTTTTAAATTCTCTACATGTGAATAATTTATGTTCAGACTTACAATAGGCACAGGTGATGGGTCCAGTTGTTGTTGTGATGTTCACCACTGCTCTCTGCTCTCTGGCGGGTCGGCTTGTAGCTGTTCGCTGTGACGGCTCAGCATTCTCCATTGCCAAGGCTCTCCGCTCCAGGAAATGCAAGAAGTCAAGTACCGCTGGATCTGAGTCAGTACTTCGTTCAAGTTGGTATGCTCGCAGGGTGTAAAGATCTAATTTGCGAAACAAAATAGACAGTAAGATTGGATCCCAAGTCTCTGTGTTTATCTGTAGGTTTTTGAGGCTAGCTAGGCATTGTTTCACAATAGAAATAAATTCCCTCAAGTTTGTCGGTGTAGATTTGGACAGAGCATTTAAATCAAGTAAGGCATTTATATGTTCATTTACAATTTTAAATCTATGATTGTACCTATCATTGAGAAGCTTGAGTGCTTCATCATAACTACCTGGTTCCAGAGGAAGGTTTTTTATGAGATCAAAGGGTTCGCCTTCTAGGAAAGTTCGCAGGTAGTACAACCTTTGAATATTGTCAAATGCCCTGTCTTTGTGAATTATGGCATTGAAGAGATTTATAAATGGATTATACTCGCTATATTTACCATTGAATGGTTTGATTTCTATTTTAGGCAGTTTTGTCCTAAAAGAGGAATTACCAACACCCTCAAAAGCTGGGGTTGATTTCGCTTGTATCGCCTCGTTTAACGAGGACAAGATTATATAGAATTGTGATTCAACCTCTTCTACATTCTCGGAATCTAGTTCATCTAAGCCTAAAATCTTTTGGTTGAAGCTTTCGTACTTACCGAAAGTCTCGGTTAATCTGTCTCGCTTTGCATGTAAAGTAGACAATGTCGACGTCTCTAACTCTTCGAGGTTTGTAGTAAAATTATACAGCCGTGTAATGGCTGATTTCGTGTAGCCACGGGAGGCCTTTAAACCTTTTAATTCCTTTTCCTCCATTTTAGAATACGTAAAACACCGTAATAACAATCAAGCACACACTTATTACCAATACTAATGTTATTATTGTCTTTAGAGCTCCAAACAAACTTAAAACCTAAGTCGGCGTACGCGCAACTTCTCTGAAAAACAAACGGCACAATACGAGGTAAACAATATGGCTGACCGCTTGCTTAGCGCTTGCTTGTGTCACCGGAAGCGATTGTGTGGCGCGGTTCGTTGTCGCTGCTCGCCGCTGTAGCGCGCTGCTGACGTTGATCATAGACAATTGTTGAAAGGGCCAATGATGTGGCAGAATTTTGACGCCAAATTTTGAAATTACGACGGTGCGATATTCAAATAACTCATGCAATTTCTTGATGACAAATTCCGACTTGATGAATGGTTTCTGTTCCGAGGAATATATAATTATTTCATGAAGGTTGTGTTGTAGTGTAGCTCGTTGCAGAGGATCGTGAGCTGGATCGCGTCGAAGCTGTACCTTTCTGTTTTGAGGTTATATCGCGTCACTCAAGCTTTTTCTCAATGACGAGCTTCGACGATTATTAGTTTTTTAGGAATAAGCTCCTTCGTGGTTGCTCGCTGTACGGGATAGTGAGCTGGATCGCGTCGAAGCTGTACCTATCTGTAACGAGGTATATCGCGTCACTCAAGCTTTTTCTCGATGACGAGCTTCGACGATTCGGATGACTTCTTTTTATATTAGTAAAATGCTCTCTTGTAGTTTGCTGTAGGGAATCGTGTGCTGGATCGCTGGAGATAGGTATTGAAGGTTGACTCACGTGTTAGATGGCACCCAAACCTGTGCTTGGCCGTGTCCCTGAAGGCAACGATGTCCTTTTCTCGCAGGGACAGGATCGCGGCAAGCAGATCGCAGGTTGAGAACTTTGTAGATCCCTCGGAGAAGCTGCGGGCGGCGAATCGCAGGTTTTGTAAGAACCTGGCCACACCACGACACCAACGAGTATAATCACTAACTCCCAAACGTTATTTTTGGCCGGCTCGAAGGACCAATGTTGCGGTGGCCCGTTTGGGAGTAGTAGAATTGGAAAACACTGAGTTTAAGTAGTATAAACGTTTATTTCTCCAGAGCACATGTTACAAGCATCGAGTAGCAATCAGAAGTCTCTAATAGATTTATAACGGAAGCGGAACTTACTCATTTCCATCAATAAGTAGAGGAGGCATAAACCTCAAATATCCATAGATAATAATTGTCATGTTTGTTGGATGCCAACAGGTGGTACCTACTTGTTGGTATTATTCGTAAAGTATCACATATTAGCGCCCCGCCTCGGCTTCGCACGGGTAGATTTTATTGCCTATGTTCATCGGGGATAATGTAGAATTCTAATGGTGAAAGAATTTTTCAAATCGGTCCAGTAGTCTCGGAGCCTATTCAATTCAAACAAACAAATCTTTCCTCTTTATAACATTAGTGTAAATAATCATGAAAAGTAAAATGTAATTCTATTTTTATAAAAAACTATCGTCTGCCCGCGGCTTCGTACGCACTATTCCGGGATAAAAACTATCCTATGTACGTCACCGGGATAACATCTAGCTCCATGACAAATTTCAATAAGATCCGTTCAACCACAGGCGTGATAGCGTAACAAACAGACAGACAGAGTTACATTCGAATTTATAATATTACTAGTTTCTAAGATTTTTTCTATCCCATGGGAAGTGATTTATGGGATTATAGTTGCCTATGTTCTATTCCAGGACAAGAACTACCCGTATACAAATTTCCATACCTGATCGATAGTTTTGGCGTTAAGAAGTCCCTGACCACCTGAATGAATGAATGAACACTTTATTGTACAAAAAAAACATATAAATATAACATATACAGTACAAAAGGCGGCCTTATCGCTGAGAGCGATTACTCCCAGGCACTCTTCTTTTCTTGGTTTCTCCCTGACTGACTGACCGACAGCCAGTTTTTCATCCGCTTGTTATAATTAATTGACAATAGTTTAAACTTTTTGTTAACCTCTAGTGTGTTTACTTGTGTGTGGAGACTTGGTTCGAAAAACAAATAAACACAACTAAATGACGTCACCTGTACAGGTCCTAACGGAAGACCAGCGCTGGCCAGGCCTCTTACAGGAGCTTAGCCAGCATTATGCTGAGTTGGGGCCTTTTTATAACAACTTTATAATAATACCTATTTCTAATCTCTAAGTGTGACTTAATTCTAACTGTTGTATTCTTGTATTGTATTGTTGTTGTAAATAAATGTATTTCTTCTTCTTCTTCTAAATCAGGATGTGCTTTATATGCTTATATTAGTGCTTCAAATCAAAAACATAAAAATGTTCAAAATTTACCACATATTAATCAAAAATTTGACGGAGATTTTTGCTCGTTGGACTGTGTGGATTAACAAAAAAAGACATAAGTATCTACTATTTGAAGAATACGTATATAAAATAAACGACCTAATTGAGCCCATTTGCTACAAAAATAACAAAAGACTTGGCCTGCGAGTGTCTTGTATAAGAAATTTAAAATGAATGTTTTGTATTTCCAAGAAACGGGAGAAAAGATTATTTGTGATCGCAATAAATTTGCCCCAAGCCTACAGAGTCCGTTTGAAAAGTCCCTCTTAAATTGCCTTTTTCGCGTTCACGGGCAATTAAATGAAATGATTATTGTCGTTTGTCGTATAGTGTTTGAATGAGTGGGCGAATTTGTACGTTTAAGCTCTGGAGTCATCATCAGAAGAAGAATATCATCATCATCATCCACTGCTGGATATAGGCGTCCAGCGCTATAGCGCCCTGTCTTCAGCTTGCCGCATCCAGCATCTGCCAGCAGTTTTTCGCAAATCGTCATCCCACCTGGTTGGAGGGCGTCCCACACTACGTTTGCCGAGTCAAGTCGCTTGCATAAGAATATAGGTAGGTACAATTATGACTGTTCTTAACTCTTATATCCCATAGTAGTTTGACCTCTGTTATTACCAAATCATACTATTTTTTTCATTCCCTGCTAAAGGCACACTTAGTGATGTCAGATTGCCAGTTTTGAAATTAGTCGACTCAATTATTTTGTACGAGAAATTTTGCAAGAGCGCTTCAGGATTCTACGAATACGCTACAGAATGCCACGAAAGCTACGGGCTTCGCTCGGCTACATTAATAGAACGCCGGGCGTATTGCACGAATTTATTTTAAACCTTTGTGGAATCCTCTTAATTATTTGCATGCGGGCTGTATATTACTTACTTTTAAGACCTGTCTTAAAAGTAAATAATAAACTGTAAGACTACCGGCAGGGGCGAATTTCTATTTGAACGATGACTCATGAATGTGGAACTAATTAAATATCTCGCCGGCTCCTCGCCGATTTCGATGACGGCGACCCTAGACATAACAGATTCTTCTTTACCCTTAAATGTATAGCTCGCAAGATCAAACTTGGTCATGATACCCTTCGACACGTTTGGCAGTAGAGTTGGCCCGCGGAGTTATAGGTATACGCGAAGCAGGGTTTAGAGTACTTTTCATAAAAGAAGTCCCCTAGCCGTGGCGCTGTCGGCAGTGCGACCGAAGGAGTTTAGTGAATTGAGCTTTGAAATATATTTAGTTCCACTAATTTCCGCGGGTCTTGTTTCGTGAAAAGCGCTCTAGGTCTCTTTTCGTACCTGGCGTTTTGCGTCTATTGTCTTGAATCTTTTTAAGGAAATTACGATACTAAGCATGTACCTACTTTATGACCTTTTAATGAAAATTGAACTAGGTGTTTTTTTTTTTTTTTTAAAACCCCAGATCCTTTAATGCTGGTGTAGAAAGTAGATCGCCAAGATGACCTACGGGAAGTAAGCTCCAAAAATCGCTTGTAGGCTTTTGAATAATGAAGTGGTAGATGAAATGTTTATTACATTTCACCTACCACCTTTTGTGGTTTTATTGGCGAAACCAAATCACAATAATCATGCATTGTTCATTCGAGAATTCAAGAAATTCCAAATGATGTAATATTTATTTTCTTATAGGTACATTTATCGAAATGGCGTCGAAAGAGAATTCCCGATTTGCTAGTACATATTTTATGCACACATAGGGAGCTCTATTTGGATACCGGTGTTGCCAGTTGATATGAGGAAGACTCAGGAAGTCGTTTGTAGAAACAATCGCATATTTACTATATGCGACTGTTTCCACAAACGACTTCCTTAGTAAAAGTGACACTGACTGAGGTAGGTACATCAACTGATCTGGAAGGAAGATTTTATTACACAAAAAAATTACTGTTATTGTGTAAAAATTTAGTATTTCGATCATGTTCATCATTGTTGGCTAAAAAAACTTATACGAAAGAAGATCGATGACATCGACGAAATGAAAAAAAAAAAGGATTCTCGTACCGTTCATGCATCAAACGAATGTTGAAAATTCTTAACAGTAATCTTTGAAAGCAATGTATTTCATGTTTACCTAACGTCCGTCTGTTTACCTGGATACATTTAGCTGAAATAGAGTTTAAATCAATTTTAACATGTTGTATCACACAATAAGGACATTTATAAAGATTTTTTTAAAATAAATAAGTTTGGTCTCTTAGGATTTTTATTTATTTATAAAGATAATTATATAAATTTTATACTAATAGAGAAATAATATAAATTGATATTCATAATTTCAAAGTTACTTCGATAATGGTGTCGAGGTGCTCCCGATTTTAAGTTTCGATTATTAGTTAGGTACTTTTTTTAGTTTTACTACAAAATCGTATATTAGTCAAAGAAGCAATGAATCCGATGTTGTCAGTAACTTATTTTAACTGCTGGCTTACGTTATCTTACTCTAAACTTTTAGGAAAAAAGCTTCTGAATGAAGCTGATAAAAAAACGGACAAAAGTAGTTCGAGAAGAAGAAAGGCGTACTATATGAGATTATAGTCGAATAACCTATAATAGTAGGTACAAAGAACAAACAACCTTTTCAATAATTCACCACTTATTCGAATATCTACCCATTAAAAGATTTACAAACATTGAAGACAGTAAGGAGTCCGTAGTACCAATAGAAAAAATTTATTTATTTTATAAACTGAACTAACCTTAGTTCAGTTTATAAAATAAATAAATTTTGTTTTAATTATTTTATTAATAAATAAATAATGCTGGACAATTCACACAGCATTATCTAGCCCCAAGCTAAGCAGAGCTTGTGTTATGGGTACTTGATAACTGATATACAATACATAGATAGATATTTTTTTATTATGCAAGAACACCCTGAACAAATATCTGCAGGTCATACAAACATTTGTTCCGAGGCGGGAATCGAACCCGCGACCTCCTGCGTCGCAGGCGGACCTTAGCCCACCGCGCCACAGAGGTCTGCATTAGGGTTAGTTCAAAGTCTTTTTTTGGGGCATATTAGGACTACATCAAGCACAAATTTTACCGAAAATAATTTAGTCTCATGCCAAACACCTAAGCTTTTCACAAATAACAATGCAAAATCCCCATGACTTTGCGTTGTTATTTGTAAAAAGTTGGGAAGTCGTGGGTTATAGCAACCCTAGTCTGAAGAAAAATTTCCTAACGAAGATATAGTAGGTATGTTATCGAGGCGATTTAAGTGCTGTGCCATAGATGAGCGGTACGTGGCGTACGTGACACCGACCTGCAGTGCGATTACGGTAAAATATCCCATTGCCATCGAATGGGCCATCCGGGGAGACTGGTCGTAAACGATTTCGGTTGCCAATATGGTACTATAAATGCATACAATTTTTAGCGGGATGAAGCCGATCGATCACGGAATTTAATCATCAACGTCAAGAGATATAACCTAATTTAAAGTCAATTGTTAGATTACTCACACTTGACCTTTTCTCTCTCGATTTAAGCAATTCTGATTCAAGTTACAAACAGATGATACATTGCAGTAATGAACCATCGTCGAAAAATATTAAACAAAGTCAAGTATGAGTAACATAAGTATGAGATTTACCGTTCAGTTAAAAAATAATAATGTATAATTGAGTTTGATATTTGTGATATTTTAACGTCGTCAATTCGTTTAAAATTGTATGTACTTGTTTTTGTAACATTTGATAGAAACCGAAATCGCTTACACCCAGTCTCCCCGGATGGCGATCCATTGAATAGGATATTTTACCGTAATCGCACTACTGACTGCTGTCTACGTGACGTAAACATGCCTTTAACATGGTTTTCAGTCCCGTAGTGCTCGTACGTAAGGCTTAAGGTGCATGTTCACCAAAGACGTGAAGGCATCTAAGCGATATCATCCTGCTCACACAGACGTAGAAAACGGTATTACAGTGTATGAAACTCTGCTTCCACCAGAGCTTGTCTATGAAGAGCAGAGATTATATATGTGGGTTTGATAAACTGCAGCTTGTCAACGTGTATGGGACTCTGGTGGGAAAGCTCACTGCCGCACTGTAAGATGGTTGCTTGGATGGCTTTGGTATGGTAGCTAGGCGCGTACTTTGGTTGTGTATCTGTGGAGATAGGGGTCGATATCTATCTACGTGGACTGGTGGGCGGGAAGTCATTTGGTTGCTGTAAAATGTATCTTTAACGAGCATAAACTCTTATTCGAATGCATGTTTTGTGTGCTGTGTGGTATTGGTTTTGGATTCATGAGCAGAGCAGAGTTTTAATCTGCACGACTTTCTGACGTCACGACCCGGTGGAAACGCGTCTGTAGGTGCGACATTTCGGGCATAATTTTTCGAGGTAGCCGATAGTGTTTTGTCAATTCGATGACAGCCCACCGACTTTGGTGTGTAGACTCCATTCTCATTATTAAAATCTCGAACTTTCATCAAAAAAAGAATAATTGATTACATTTTGAACTTATTACCTACAATACCTTCTCGTCTATCCATGCATTTGCAGTACACAATCAGCTCGAAGTCCAAACTCATGTAAGCGTCTAAGATAGTTTCCGTAGCTTGAACTTGCGGAAACAATTCAAAGCATTAACTTCAGCTGGCTTAGTTAAGATTAGCAAGACTATCCAATGGTTCAGTGATTAGTTGCTGTAAATCTGGGAGGGTGTTGGAAATTGTGATTCAGTCGATCTGACTGACGGCAAACGGGTCAAAGAGTAAAACTGTTCACAGAGTTTCGTTCACCATCAGAAACAGAGAGGTCTACTCGTATATCCATAATTTTGAGCTGACGAAGATAAAGGTAGAGATCCACAGTACCTACCAGCATTTTGTTAAACGCATAAGATAAAGGTAGAGATGCACAGTACAGTACCTATCAGCATTTTGTTAAACGCATTGTATTATTATTTTTATTTCGAAATAGTTACCGCACAGTGCGCACTACGCGTTTCTGGGATCAAAAGTCACCTTTGTTTCTCCTGAATATTAGCTATCCTGGTATGAAATTTCATTCAAATCTATGCAGCTGTTTAACAAACGTCATACGTCGTCACATGTCAACGTCACATACAAAATTACTTATGCATAGGTAATTTTTTTTATAACATTAGTGTAATGTCTGTTTTTTAACATGGATGTTACACAAACAAAACACAGCAAGATATTTCTGACCAAAGGTAGGCCTGTAGTCAGTCTACTTTCAAACTATTTATTTTATTATCACAAAAACGCCCATTGTGCAACTTATTTTGTAGGACCTAACTATTGGACTTTTCCTTTTATTTATTTATTTATTCAAGCTTAATAATTAACGTACAGACAACTTAGTCCAAAACTTTAACTATCTATAATACAAAATAACAAAACTTTAGGATAGAAAAGTAGTGAAAACTTAAATAGGACCTTATCTGATTATAAATTGAACTTAGACTCAAATATTTCCACATGTTAGCAACTCCACTCTTTTCTGCTAAACTATCCGTTCCTTGTTGTGCAAAACAAACATTATTAATAGTTACTTACTTAATTATTCTTTGCCATCGCGGTTTGCCTCGATGACCTTTACTCGTTCTCTGAATTTGTAAGGGTCTCGTACCCCGCAATTTATTTATCGCAAGACGCTCCAGTTGGTACTGTTATTTAGTCTATGCCACACTGGTTATGCGGGATATACACGAGTGGTTTTCGCCAGTGGTTTTGCGGTGAGAATCGTATCATCTAAGTGTTTACTGTTGACTTGATCAAATAATATATTGACTAGATAAATTATATATTAATATATATTTACTCTTGACTGCATCAAATAACATATTGACTACACAAATTAAATATGCTTCCAAAAATTTTTGATTTCGGCAGGACTCGAAGCTTCTTGGAGCTAACGGTGCTAGATCCGTAAGAGGTCCCAAAGATTCGACAAAACTGAGTAAGGATTTTGTGGCTTAGTTGGTTAGAACACACCCGTACTGAGGGTGGGGCGCAGGTTCGAGTCCTGCCGAAATCGAAAATTTTTGGGAACTTATTTAATTTCATAAAGATTACCCAGAGTGCACGTGCTTATGCACTATAATACAAAAACCTTACCTACACAAATATCTCCAAATTGAATTGAATCCAAAGGCAAAAGATCAAAACTCAATGTCAGAAACTATAAAATTGCCAATTTTTATACAAATCCAATAATTTAATTGGTAGGTAGTTGTTTTTACCTTGTCTTGTCTTTGTCTTGAAAAGAACATTTCTAGCATTTTAACGCGTAACATCAATAACGTAGGTTACCCACTTTTGTTATTGATGTTACGCGTTCAAATGCTGGATTAACCAGTGTACGGAGCGCAGCCGTGTGGTGCCGGCTTACAATTTGCACCACCCCAACTCTTCCCGTGGGTGTCGTAAGAGGGACATACACTGGGGGCGGGCAGCAGCGCCTCTTGCAGAATACATCTACCACCGATCTGCGATCCCAAATCCGCAAGCCCAGCGTGGGGATTATTTTATCACTTTATCCTCTTACTTACTGGCTTTTATCTCATGGGGATTATATCTAATGGACCCCCATGAGATAAAAGACAATAAGGCGATTATCAGAGGGAGGCCTGCGTCCAGCAGTGGACAATTATAAGAGGTTGAGCGTTATGTAACGTGTTACACAGCGAGCGTTCGTGCAATACAATACAATACAATACAATAACACTTTATTGCACACCAAATTAAAAAGAATACATAAGACAGGAAAGAACTTAAAAAACAGATTTCGTTGTACAATGGGCGGCCTTATCGCTTTAAGCGATCTCTGCCAGGCAACCTTTGGATGGACAGGGAGTGGTGTAACAAGTGTAGACGGTGGCGTGTTATAAAAGGATAATAACAATTTAATTTAAAAAAAGAACACATGAACAGATACCTACTATAAATATTAATACACACATAAATATATAATAAAATAATATTTTTATATACACATAATATAAATAATATAAGCAATCACTACGGGGAAGGTAAGCGCTCGCAACGAGCAACGAGACTGATAACCTAACATTCTCTCTGCGAATGGTATATTATGCCCTGTAACACCAGTCAGTCTGTACCCGGCATCAATAAAATAATAATAATGCTAGACAATTCACACAACATTATCTAGCCCCAAGCTAAGCAGAACTTGTGTTATGAGTACTAGATAACTGATATAGGTACATAGTAAGATACGATACACACCCTGAACAAATATCTGCAGATCGTAACTGTCCCGAGGCGAGCATCAAACCCGCAACATCCTGCGTCGCAGGCGGACCTTCGCCCACTGCGCCACAGTGATCGTTAAAATAATTCTCTGTGTTTTTTTGCGACGTAAAAAACGCAATGTTTGAATTTCACATAACCACCCAGCGGCTGTAAGGATTCCAAGTTAAATTTAAGAGACCCCAATTTACGTGATTGTCGGTCAAGTGCCGTTGCTATTTTCGTCTGTATTAACTTGGTTAAATAAATTTGGGGTTCGAGTTACTTGGGAAAAGAGTAGCTTTAATGTTTAGATATAAAGAATTCAAGTTTATTGCTAGTGGTCAAGAGTAAAGCGACCCAAGGTGTTATTTGTAAACGTTTTTATTAGATTCATCACGGATAGTCGTCAAGCTAAGCAAAATTTTCATCAGGAGAGGACTCAAACTTTTTACCTACATAGCTTTATAGTGCTTTAGTTAGAGAAATGACAGCGAAACAATTTTTAATCAAAAATTTGCCATGACACAGAGTTATTTTAGCGCACGGTAGTACTAAGTAAATAAAATAAAATAAATAAATAATGCTGGATAATTCACACCGCATTATCTAGCCCCAAGGTAAGCAGAGCTTGTGTTATGGGTACTAGAATACTTAATATAATACAATACATCATCATCATCATCATCATCCGCAGCCGGATTTTACCCACTGCTGGGTATAGGCCTCCCGAAGTTTGTGCCATCCACCACGGTCCTGTGCCAACCGCCTCCATTCACGCCCCCCGACGCGTACTATGTCACCTTGTAATACAATATATAGAAAGATATTTTTTTTATACATAGAAAACGACCAGAACACCCTGAACAAATATCTGCAGATCGTATACACATTTGTCCCGAGGCGGGAATCGAACCCGCAACCTCCTGCGTCGCAGACTCGCCCACCGCGCCACATCGGTCGTCAAAAAGTAGTACTACCGTGCGCTAAAATAATTCTTGATAGGTGCTTATAAATATTTCTGTTTGCAATTGCGAGCACAGCTCGTTTCATGCAAATGGAATTAATGATTGAACATTTTAATATTTTGCCCTGAAAAGGGTGTTTTATTTACAAAAAGCGAGCTAATTGCATTTTTTATGATTTGATTCCTTTCCTTTCTCCGACCAGGTGGGATGACGATTTGCGAAAGACTGCTGGCAGATGCTGGATGCGGCAAGCTGAAGACAGGGCGCTATGGCGCTCATTAGGGGAGGCCTATGTCCAGCAGTGGACTAATATAGGCTGATGATGATGATGATGATTTGATTTAACACACCCCAACGAAGTATTGTGTTTCAGTTTTTTATAAACATATATAAAAAAACTTACGTGCACTACTATGAATTTCCTAAAAGTTTAATGCAAAGGTGTTAAAAAAAAGCAGAGTGCCCAGAATGCTAGCAACATTGCCACGATAAAAGGCAAGGATTACGTATTTGTTGACCGAAATAAAAGCCAGCATTCCGATCACCTGTAGACTCTATTTTCCAGGTTTTTGACACGCGTGATGAGCATCCAGCCAAGTTCGGAAAGAGACGGCGGCGCAATCTCCTCAACAGCCTATGATGGTCCTCTGCTGGACGCAGGCCTACTCCTGATAATCGCCTTGTTGGCTTTTATCTCATTGCTGATGCCTACATAATCCCCACGCTAGGTATGCGGGCAAACGTAGTGTAGGACGCCCTCCGACCAGGTGGGATGACGATTTGCGAAAGACTGCTGGCAGATGCTGGATGCGGCAAGCTGAAGACAGGGCGCTATGGCGCTCATTAGGGGAGGCCTATGTCCAGCAGTGGACTGATATAGGCTGATGATGATGAGGTATGCGGGTTAGGTTAGGGCCCAATCCTTCGGTGACCACCTACCCGACGGGAGTAGATTTAAAATCAGCGCCACATGCTCCTTGCATGCAGCTCAAAGCTAAATTTACTCCCTTTGCCTATTTTTTTTTTTTGTGTTTTTAATGTATAATTCTGTTTAGGTTAAGAGTTTTTTAGGCAATAAATGATTTTTTTTTATTGTTTTTATTTATTTTATCTCAGTTCTGTTGTGGTAGATGTATTCTGCAAGAAGAACTGCTGCCCGCCTCCCGGTGTATGTCCTTTAGTTGCCTCTTGCGACACCACGGGAAGATGTTATAATATAAATTTATTGAATTTTGAATTTTTTGAATTTTGAAGAGCTGGGGTGGTGCAAATTCTAAGCCGGCACCACAACGCGACGCAATAGCAATAAGTATCTTTACTTACATGAACCGTTGGGCGTGCTTTTGGTCTCCTTTGTATCTTATTTATTATTAATCTTACGGACTTACAATTTTGCAGGTTTGGTGAGATCCATGAATAGATTAGTAATCCTTAATTTCAGAATGTAATATATTGTAGTTATTGAGTTCTATAATTTATCGGCGAAGCCACTATCTGAACGAACTTAACTAAATTTCACATGTAGGTATGTTTTTATGATTTGATACTATGTAGTTTAACACTAATATTATGAAGGAGAATAAATAAAAACATAATTATACTGTGATTATACTATTGAATGAATGAGTGAATGAATGAATTAGTGAATGAATGAGTGAATGAATGAATGAACACTTTATTGCACTTAAAACATATGTAACTTAAATAATCCTTATATCTAAATTACTATTGTATATCTCACTTCTCACTTATATATATATATTATATTATAAACGTGAAAGTTTAGATGGATGGATGGATAGATAGGTGGATGGATGTTTGTTCCTTTATCACGCCAGAACGGCAAAACGGATCTGGATGAAATTTGGCACAGAGATAGATTATAGTCTGGAATAGGACATAGGCTATATAGGCTTTTTATCCCGAAATTCCTACGGGAACGGGAACTACGCGGGTGAAACCGCGAGGCGCTGCTAGTTTAATTATATTATTTGATTGTAAACATAACTTAAATTATCCTTATATCTAAATTACTATTGTATATTATAATATAATAACTCCACTAGTTTGCCCCGATTGACCGACATTATTGAATTATTGGCGAAAAAAATACCCAATAAACAATAAAGGACCTCAAGGACAAGGCCCCGTCGTTTATCAAGGGCCCTCTCGCCTATCCTCCTTATTAAGTTGTTGCTTCTATACTGATTTATAGGGTACGGGAAATTCCTGGCGAATACGAACCAAAATCAACCAACGAACATCATTTACCGTACCACTTACGCTGATGTTTTAGTTGTAATAGTGTTTCGTACTAGTTTCCGAGAAACTTTTTAAAGTTGTTTCTATCCCATGGGAACTGATTAATGTGGTAAAACTTTTGACTATGGTTTATTACAGACTTAGAACTACATCTATGCAAAATTTCAGCCCGATCCGTTTAGTAGTTTTGGCATGAAGAAGTAACCAACATCCATCCAAACTTTCGCATTTATAATATTTGTTGTGGTTAGTGTGAATTAGTGTGATGTGATTTTCGCCTCTTAATGGTACTAGCAGCGCCTCGCGGTTTCACCCGCGTAGTTCCCGTTCCCGTGGGAATTCCGGGATAAAAAGTAGCCTATGCCCTATTCCAGACTATAATCTATCTCTGTGCCGAATTTCATCCAGATCCGTTCTGCTGTTCTGGCGTGATTGAGTAACAAACATCCATCCATCTATCTATCCATCCATCCATCTAAACATTCACGTTTAGAATGTTAGTGAGATGGTTATATCTCTATATGGTTTCTGTATAGAAATAAAAATCACAAAAACGTCTTTCTTTCTTTCCGCTTCAGAACACAGGCGCGATGACGACGCCACAAATCGTCTTGATAGTGCTTCTGAACCGCCTCCATCCATCATCGTCTTCCAGCGACCGCTACAATGTCGTCGGTCCATCGAGTAGATGGTTTTATAATGTAGAGGGATGTTATCATAATCACAACGAAAGCAGTGATAAAACAAACAGGTAGGCTAGACAATGAATCGTATAGTCTCACAAACCACATTTGAATTGGCGCGCATTATAAAATGAAATCTATGCAATTATTCTATAATTAAATTAAAACTACGTTTCCTGTAGATTGTTCTAGTAGTCTTGTATTTAATTATTTTATTTTCTTTGTTAATAAAGTTTATTATTCTATCCTACATAGAATAATTGCAAAGATTTAATTTTTATGCGAGTTTTAACTCGATGAAATAAATCTCGTTAAATTAATCTCGATGTCTTGCATGACCCATTTTCAAAATAAGGGGTAGATCGATAAAGGGACCTGAAAACTTGCTAATAGTCAATTATCGTCTAAAACAGATTTAAACTTCGCCAAGGGTGTGAAAATGCTTTATTAAACATCCCCCGAAATTGCGTTAAAAGTTTTTAAGTGTCGGTAGTTACGGCATGTTAAGGGAAATGATTTTATAAGATAGGCCGGCTTACTTTCTTAAGATGTTGAAAGAGGAATATTTTATTATTATATTATTTTATATAATAATATTCACATTTCAGAACTTTTGTTACTTCTAATCTTATCAGCTCGCAGGCTGCCGCTGGTCACAAAAAAATTAAATTTTGAAAGTGTGATAGGTATTTAGTTTTGCAGACCAGTGAATTTTGATACAACTTTAATTAGGTGCATATTTTTTTCGTTACTAACAATTGTACTAAGAAATTTCAATATCAGTTGACACGTTGTTGTATCTACTAATTCATGAAACATTATTTATCGGGTACTTAACGCGTATCTTTTGTTTTCTTTTCACCCCAACGTTTCTATCGCGTTACAGCAATCGTGATCACAAGGTAACTGGATGTACTCGGAGTTACAGCCGAGAATCAGAATTACAGCAGTTTCTTGATGTTAATAAATCGCGAAAATTTAAAAAGTTTTACTAATTCATTTTGTATGGTGGCAGCATGAGTATTGATTACCCAGCGTAAGGGTGAGGGAGGACATAAAGAGGCGGGTTCCCTGTACAGACAAACCGGTACGGGTAGGTACCGATCCGTACATATAAAATATTCCAATATTATCACATGCACTCACGCATAAAGAAACAGGTTGGAACTTGTCGGTACCGACTACCTGGACAGGGTCATACGTTTGTTAGAGTAGGGTGTCTGACTTGTAAATTTACCTGTTTCTTTACGTAGCGTATCCTGCACCGATCCGTACCGGAATACCCGCTTCTTTATATTCTCACCCTAAGCCGTGGGTCTAAATATTCACTAGGTTCTTCCTATTCAACATGAAAATACCTAATCTTGTACCTATAGGTATCGCTACAAAAACGAAGTGAATCCTATTATCACAGACGACGAGTTCCCTAACACTGTCGTACCCACTTATTTTTTCGAGAACCTTCGAAACTCAAAGAAAAGACACTCTCGGACTGTTTCTTATTCCGGGCAAGTTGTCAAAAGGGAAAGCTCTTTGACGATAAGCTGCTATGTCACTTTGCCACCTTTGAAATGGGCGGACACAAAAGAAACACGTTATGCGATACGGCACGCACCGCACTGCATTCTGTTTTGAAGCGTTGATTGATCTGAATTGACTGAAAATGTTGGATTTTTGGTGCGGATACAGCAAGGAATACCTACATTATTATTTTTGGCATTTTATACAACGACTAGCAGCGCCTCGCGGTTTCACCCGCGTAGTTTCAGTCCCCTTGGGAATTCTGGAATAAAACATTGCCTTTGTCACTCTTTGAAAAGTAAGCTTTCTAATGGTAAAAGATTTTTGAAATCGGTTCAGTACTAAGTAACTCTTTTTATTACATATCGGACTAAACAAATGATACGTGAGGAAGTTTAGAGTATTTACGTGGTAACCTAATAGTTACTACTTTACTGCAAATTGGCTATTGGCTGATTTTAAAGTTCAAGGTACCGCATTCGATGAAGATGTGACGTAATTTATCTCAATTGTACCCTAGACAACAATCCCTCTGCTTGGCCTACTACTTCTTGGCTTAGACGTGAAAAGGCAACACACAGAATTTCTTTCGCTTTTTTATATTAGTATGGATAATGTGGGATAATGATACTTTACTCACCCAAATCCAAAATTTTCAACAAAAATAAGCCTCTCAAAGGACAATGTGTTGTAATGATTAATGGCAAGGGCACCGCCTCGCCCTTTCAGCGTCGCTGTTTTGACACTAATTCGGATTGCGCGTTCTGATGTTAAACAATCTGTCAACAGGTGGCGCTGAACGGCAAATTGGTGATTAGTGATTTGAAGCATGATTTTCGAAAAAAGAACGGCCGTAGGAAGATCAGGTGGGTTAAATATTAAAGGGTAGAGCAAAGCGACTGCATTCGCTCAGAGCAATTTGTTATTTAAATAAATGGTAAAACTTGACAGTATTGGGAAAAACTGAGCAAGACACACATGTGCTTATATTCAATTTTAAATTTGTTTTCGTATTCTCAATTAAATGATATTGTCGTAATAAATAACTGCCTACTTCGGTAAAGTGAATTGCTGACGATACGGACAAAATTTATTAGGACACAGTGTCCCAACTGAAACTTTTGATTTTAACCCTATACTTGGCAAGAAAAAAAATTCTTGAAATATTATAGTTTTTGGAATTGAGTGTGTTCCTAGGTGTATAGAGATCAGGTTTCACTAATTAAAAAAAAACATTTTTTATAATTATGTTTTTATGACTCGTATCCACAGGGATACATTGCCAAGTTGGCCTTAAAATTAAGCATAAAATATTAGTATCTACGTGGATACCCTGCCAAGTCCGCAGATTTTTTTAAATCTTACAATTTAATATTTTTTTGGTGTCGATTCGGACACCATTAAATTATTGAAGCTGTTGAGTACAGTCAGGTAAAAAATGTTAAGCAAAATATAATATAATGTGATAAAACTAATCAAATTGCTTTGCGAGCGTGTGGTGACTTACATTACCTAACTCCCTATGAGCTACAAAAGTATTACTATTGTAGGTAACTCTAGACTATGAGGCGAATGTAAAGCTTCGGTTTCATGATACGAGCTCCGCTGTCAGAGATCGTTCGCTAAAAGGAAACCAACGAGTACTTTTCTCGAGTTTTGTGTTGCTGTCTAGTCGAAGCACCTATACAAACGACTACGATCCGAGACACGTGTTATAGTGTACCCAGCTATTCTGTGCACTTCGACTAAATTGGTGCTAGGCCATTAAACTTTAAAGTCTCTTTGGTATCTAATGAAATGCTCGCCGTTAACGTTGTTGACAGCCAGTCACCTGTGCAAAAAGCTGAGTGCACTGACACTCAAAAATCTGCAATAGGATTTGAAAACGATTTAAAATACTGAGCTAAAAAGAGTACTGAGTGGTTTGACGCTCATTTTATGTGAACTGCGAACTATACGCAAGGGAGCTGAAAGAATCGACAAAATGAATTCTGACGATTTGTCCAATTTGTGCGTACAACAACCACGGGATTCTCAGGTGTTTGTTTATCCTACAAACTGAGAAATATGAAACTAATCTTAAAGGACTAGAAACAAAGGTTTCTATTTTACATCTACAACAACAACACAAGAGACAAGTGAGAATTTTCATATGACTTCAAACTATGACAGCGAATTCAAATATTTAAAAGTGTGAGGTAAAGTGGAAAAAGAACCGATTTACAATCGGAAACGGAGGAAAGACTGAAAAAGTACAGGCAAAAAATTTAGAAAACTGTCAGAATGTCGTGTGAATTGTCCAGCAATAAAAAAAACGCCAGAGTTGTATATATTATCGAACTGGAATTTCTCTCGTCCCTGTTTCCAACAATATTCATTTAATTCATAAACCGTTTGTTTATAAAAAAATATATTTGATTCTAGAACCGTGTGTAAGTAGGTATCACGGAATAAGGGTTCCTGACAAACCTCGTAAATCATCAGAAAAAAATACTCAAGGTCAAACTTACTTTCCTCTTCATGTGGTCCTTATCTACGAATTCCCAAGTTACATAAACACAACTGAAAGTAACCTTCTAAGTCCTATAAATCTAATTAAATAGGCTTAGTGCCGCCGCAAGTTCAGCAATTTAGCTTTTTGCTTTATTATGACTGCAAACGTTGATAACGTTTTAATTAAAGAGGAAATATTGAGGTTGAGGATTTATGACACGGCTATGTTGTCCCGGAGCTGAGCGATAAGCATAGCGACTAATACATTTTCTTTTGAGACGTAAAGATTCAGGTGTAGCTTGTTTTACAAGCAGCAGTTGTACACTGCGTATCTTTGACAAGTCGAGGTCAGATTATAATTTGAAACTTCGTTTTTGGCCCACGAAACAAATGACGACACATTTGCTTTCTATTTTAAGTGGGTTAGATGGTCTAACATCCTAAATGCGAAAGTATGTTTGTTTGTTTGTCCTTTCTTACGTACTAACTACTAACTAAGCAACCAATTGACTTGATTTTTGCCAAACAGTTAGTTGAAAGAATGGAGAGTAACAATAACTACTAACTTTTTGTCCTGGTAAAACATGAAAATTCCCATGGGACGTTAACGGGAATATTCGTATTTTTATACGAAATTCCCCTAGAAATGTGAAATTTGAATTAACCCGGGTGAAACTGTAGGGAATAGCTAGTTCACAATTAAGGAACCAAAGAATTTCCCATTCAATAAAAGAGATAAAGTCTTCAAGAAGTTTTAAATCGCTATAATGTTCACTTTGTCCGAGCCTTTATCAGTATTTTATAGAGAAAAGCCGCGGTTAAGTGTCTGTTTATTATTGTCAGTACGATAAGCTTAACTGCTTATCATCAGCTTGAACCAACTCTCAGTCTGCTACACAATTGCCAAGCCATAAACGGATATTAAATATATTATGTCACCACAGAAAGACGTAAAGGATGGCTTATTCAAAATGTACCGGAGATGATAAAAACGTCAAGCATGGTTTCAAAGTAGCGTCCCATAACAGTATTCAAGATTTTATAGATACCCAAGCTTTGTTAACAAAAACAAACATACAAAGAGAAAAAACTATAATAAATCATTGAGATGAGCTTCAATCTAGTGATTTTTAGGGTTCCGTACCCAAAGGGTAAAAACGGGACCCTATTACTAAGACTTCGCTGTCCGTCTGTCCGTCTGTCACCAGGCTGTATCTCATGAACCGTGATAGTTAGACAGTTGAAATTTTCACAGATGATGTATTTTTCTGTTACCGCTATAACAACAAATACTAAAAAACAGAATAAAATAAATATTTAAGGAGGCTCCCATACAACAAACGTGATTTTTTTGCCGTTTTTATAGATAATGGTACGGAACCCTTCATGCGCGAGTCTGACTCGCACTTGGCCGGTTTTATTAATTTTTTAATCGACAACTAAATTTCGGGTTTTTTTTTGTAATAGTTTCCCCGTTTTCTGTCATCAAAGCTGAGACCCCTTTAAAGTTTTGTCCTTAATTTTTGTTACACCCTGTAGTAATGCTTATGCGCTGCGCCAGATACTCACCAACTCTCGGGTCGCGCGTCGTCGCTTCGATCAGACGCAACGCTCTGATAAATTTTTGAAAACCCCTAGAGCCTCGGTATCCCCAGATTTTATTGGTTGAATTTGAACACCTCTCCTCTCTACCTGGTTTCATCCTGGTTTGACAAGCCCTTGTTCTGTATCGTATATTGTTTTTTATGGTTTAGCGCCTAATTTATTATTTTTATATTAGTCAGATTTAGATGTCGCTTTAGAAGTTTCAAGTTAATAGGAAGTAAGTACTTCATGTTATTTTAGGAGCATAACTTGGGTACGAAGCGTTGTCTGGCACTACCCACAAATAACTCATCTAAAATTTCAAAGTTAATGTACCTAATATTTATAACGTGCGATTTTACTCAATACGAGAAAAAAATATAATAAAAAATATTATGAGAGCTAAGGCAAAAAGCAGTCGGAAAATGTTAGTATTAATTCATAAAATATTTTTTTTAATTCAGTGTAAATTTTTAATACCAGTTTTTAAATACCATGAAATAGTAGGCGCAATGTTATTATGTTATACGGTTGTGTAGGCAAACCAAAGAGTATCAACTGTCGTCAGCAACATCAGCGCATTTGGTTAGGTACCTCACAACCAACTGACGTCGTCATAACCACAGAGCAATGGAGTCCACTGCGTCCAGCGTTTTCGTCAAGTTACTGGCGCAACTTGAAAATTTAAATACATTTTTATGATACTTATCGATTGAATATTTTTTTTTTTATTATTTTAGCAGTTCATTAGCACTATAGAAACGAATTAGGTACTCAGGTTTTTTATTATAGTGCTTACCCGCACTTTGGGTATCTTTCGACGCTACAGTTCGTAAGAGGTCCCAAAGATTTTCAATGGAACCGACTAAGATTTTGTGGCTTAGTTGGTTAGAGCACACCCGTACTGAGGCTGGGGCGCGGGTTCGAGTCCCGGCGAAATAGAAAATTTCTGAGAACTTATATAATTTCTTAATTACTACTAATTAAGACACTACAAAAATGGGTGAAATACCCTATTTCCCTGATGACTTTGATCTGATATAAGCACGGTTAAACTCGCCTAGCTTGCGTGCTTTGGTGAATAAACAATAATGAATATTTGGTTTCGCCTTCTGACAAACGGAAACAATCAAGTTGTCTGTTCTTTATTGTTTTATAACTGCTTTTCATTATCTTTTCATTATCTTTTATTTTTCTACTATTTAACTACTCGACTCGGGTGTGTAAATAGCGTGAGTTTTCATGAATATCTATCTCATTTGTTCGGATAAGTGTTTTTTTCAGTGTAAATGCGATGAAGTTTTAAATACACCGTAAATAACTCTAGGTGCTCGTTTCGAAGCTACATCCAAAAATCCTAACGAGGAAGATTTTTCAGAAATTCCCTTAGGTGTACTTCCTACTTTTTGTATGGGGTGCGGTGTAGATGCACACCGCACCTTCTAAGTTCTTGCACAGTCCTTCGCATTTGTTATACAAATAAGGTACTTTTTTATATTTATTTATGTTTCACATTAAGTACTAAAATTATCTTAAAGCTAACCTAAACCGTAATTCGGTTTGTCCGTAAGCCTCTTAGTCTCTAACCTAATAAAATGTACTAGTATGTACCTACTAACAATTTAAGTAAAATACAGTCTACTCGTACATAGATACATACTTAAAGTCCGAAAACCCAAGGGATATTGGTAGAAAATATTTAACGACATTGGTATCATCGAAGCAAAGCACATTTTAATGATGAATTTCAAAACCAAAATGGTTTCAAACCTCGAATTTATCATCATATAATTGTTCTCTTGTTAGTTTTTGTCAACTTCAAATTTAAACTTTTTTCGCTAAGTGAGAGTAGGCATTGTTGAGTTATGTATTTTCGTTTTTATTGATAGCATTGCTCTTCCCTTGTTGATTTTGTTATTATTATCAGTTTTAGTTAAAGTTTTCATTCATAAAATGTCTTTGTTGACATAAAATATCTTAGATTCTAAATCGGAGTATAGTTGTTAGCTTTCGACCTCCAATGCAAACTTGGACGTGCCATGATTATCTTGTTTGAAACACGGCAGCCGTCACGTCATTATTACAAAACAACCGACTGATCAGCTAACTTCCCTGTTGCTACCTGCTCGGCTCAATCGTGGCCACCAGTCATTTCGAAACATTTTTAGTATGCAACGAAAAATAAGCTGCACAACACTGAACGCACCTATTCAATCAAACCGAATGCGTTATAGAAGCCGATGGATTCGGCTCACTCGGCGCGAACCAGTGAGTTCATGAACGTCGGCGTATTTAAAATACAATCGTTCGGTTCCTTCGATGATTTCGCTTCGTTTTGGTTGCAAAACAAGCCAATTATAGCTTTTTGTATAAGCTGAATGCTCCATAAACTTAATAAGCATAAATAAAAAACATTTTCTGACTAAAAATAATTGGTGATGGCGATGTATAAATTATTGGCACGATAACTCGGAGATAGGTTCAAAAGTAAGCTGACTGGTTTTACGGGTCGTAATGTAACGTGTCACACAGCGAACGTTCGTATAATCAGTACAGGGAAAGAATGCGCTTGAGTTGCAAGCGCATTCTTCGAGACGGATTTTAGCAAATGGCGTAACGTTACATGCTCGCTGTGAATGGCACGTTACGTCCCACCCGTAACACTGGTCAGTACCCGTCTTTAAATGGCTGACAGAGGTACCTAAAGCCGTCTGTAGAGTGCTTGAAGTTTTAACGAGATTTTTGAGGCCGACGAGCGGCCGGGAAGTGCAAACAGGCCTTTAAATTAACTTAACCAAAGTTTCAACTTATCTTGAGCTCTACCATTCGCTACAATTCACGTAATGCCACGGTAAACAACAGAATTGCAATTCTAATACCTACTAAAGGAACTTACTTTTTTTGTACTTAGTTCTTGAATGAATGGATGAATGAACACTTTATTGTTCTAAAAATTAACACGAATAAAAATCTTATATCTAAATAAAAAATACACAACTTAACTTCTTGTAACATGTTATAGTCTTGTTATGTTATAACTTCTTGTAACTTGTAACATGTTATAGTTATTCTGTGGTGACGTTTAAGCTTTTTTATTTATACTCGTATGTCTAAAATTTGAGTTTCTCGACTCATCCCACTTTGGGCCAAATCCAGTGGGACGAGTCGAGAACAACTCGAATATACGTATGTATAGAGAGTTTTCTATTTCTGATCTTCATTAAAAACAAAACAAACATAAAATAAAAAATGATCATAAAAATAATACTTAATTTCATTTAATTTCATCCCAAGGTTGCCTGGAAGAGATCGCTTCTAAGCGATAAGGCCGCCCATTGTACTTATCTTATGTGATGTCTCTTTGTTATGTTATTTTCTCGTGTACAATAAAGAATTTTTGTATTGTATTGTATTGTAATTTTATATTAAGTATTAACATAATTTTATACTTTGAAAATTACAGAGATCCGATTGGTTAGAATTCAATTAAGCCTTAACAATTAACTGGTTAAATTCTATGATACCCTACTTCTCTTTGATGAACAAAATAGATTGGCCGTTCCGTTCCTTTCTCCTTACTTTAGTAGGTAGGTCGGTACTGTTGCTCTTTTAGCAAGTAGATTTTTGTCAAGCTTTTGATGTTCGCTTTTTCTTAGAAGCTACGTACCGAAGTTTTGAGAACAAATAATTTCATCATATAAATAGGTTCTTTTCCTTATTCCATGAACGGCTTTTAGAAAAATTACATATTGATAGTATACTTTTATAGGAATAATCTTTTTTATGTCGAAGATGAGAAGGCAAAAAAGTGCTATAATTGCTTAGATATTAACTCAATTTGTATCATCATCATCATCAGCCTATATCAGTCCACTGCTGGACATAGGCCTCCCCTAATGAGCGCCATAGCGCCCTGTCTTCAGCTTGCCGCATCCAGCATCTGCCAGCAGTCTTTTGCAAATCGTCATCCCACCTGGTCGGAGGGCGCCCTACACTACGTTTGCCGAGTCGCGGTCTCCACTCAAGAACACGTTTACCCCAGCGGTTGTCGGTTCTTCTCGCGATATGGCCAGCCCACTGCCACTTCAGCTTGCTAATCTTTTGAGCTATGTCGACAACCTTGGTTCTCTGTCGGATGTAGGTACTCGTTGCGAATCCTATCCTTCAGAGAAACTCCGAGCATAGCTCTCTCCATAGCTCAATTCAATTTGTATGTAAATAGTAAAATCAGTAATTAATCTACATTGATTTTTTTATGAGCAGTCTCCTTTCAACATACCTACATGATAATTTGATATAAGTTCAAAAAACAAAAACCATGAATCACACTTGATCGTGATTGAACATGGTAGCTGGTGGTATTGTATAGGTTTATTTTTCACATTTTCCACTAGATGACAAAAATTTGAAGAAAAGGGAATCAATTTAAACTAGAAAATTACAATCAAATAATAGAATTAAATTAAAACTAGTATTTACAATTGAAACAATTGAGCTAACTGCGAACTGTTGCAAACAATCTACAGCTAACTCAACTGATCCATATCAATACCAGTCGGAAGCGTGCCCAAGACGCTAGCTGCATTGCCCCGCTGTATGGCAATAATGATTATTTAAAGTTAATTTAAAATTTGTATTAGTTTCAATTCAGGCTCAGAAAAAAAATACTAAGTCCAATCATGATCAAATCAAAATCAAAAAATCATTAAAAGTGATAATTTCGTTTTCTTATTTTACATTTATATTATTTTATTCATTTATTCAGTTTTTTCTGCACCTTCTTTATGAAAAAAGTACAGCTGGAGCCTTAAAGGTTTATTGGAGAATAAATTTGGTGATCAGAATCGCAGTTACCTTTCCGCTTGATTAAAGCGATTTGTTTTAATTAGTGCTCTTTTGATTACACTAATTGTTCGTAATGGATTTTCGGTCGCGGTCCATTCGTTTGCATGTTTAATTTTGTGATTGCAAAGACAAAGCATTTTATCATTAGTTAGAAATGTGTTTTGTTTAAACAACACTTGAGATTTTCTCTTTTATAGTCTGGGTCCTATTCCTTGTAAGGATAATGCCTGGGATTTTATCTTTCTTTGTTCTTTTTTTTTTTTTATTTATTTATTATCAACTTAAAGTAGGTACATTTCCTTATTTAATTTCTGCCAAACTGTGAAACAGTTTGTCGGCAGTAGCTCTCGTGGACAATTTAGATATTACATGTACCTAACTACTTAGTTACTACAATTATTCTAGTTAGCTAGACTTTAAATACTTAAGATACAGTGTGTAATTAATAGTACAAAATTAATGCAAACTATAGCGTTCTGTTCTTGGATAATGCTGGTAAACTGGATCCAGTAGTTAAATTAGTAGAAGTCGAGTAAAGAATGCTAACGAAAAGTTAGTTCCGAAAGAAAATATAGATTAATCTGTATAAACGTTGATGTTCTTCCAACACAAATAAGGTTCGTAGTTAACCCGCTTACATCCGTAATGTAATCTGTATACAGTTTCATTGCGAAATGAAATTGTATACAGATTACTCACTCAATTACCCACTCTCGGGTTACGAGAGTAGAACACTTACAAGAGCTTACACTCAACGACATTAAATGCATAACATAAATTTTCAAAAACAATTTGTCGTGTTGAAAAATTTTCCGAGTTCAAGGCTTCAAGTCGCTGTCTGTACTTATCAACAAAAGGTTCGTCCGAAATCCTAAAAGTCGAGGAACAATATTGCTCATAATTAATAACGTGGAAAATTAATCCCCTCTTGGATCACTTTATGAATTTAAGGACCTTGTAGAACCCAATAATATATTCCAACACTTTATAAAGTCAAGGTATTCAAAAGCTAGTATAAAAAATCTCTTTTGTAAATCTCTTTATATCAAAAACTTTTTCTTACCTTCTTCGCTTCCTTTATTTTATTATATTTTACTTTAGCCCCTATTTATGTAACTGAACTGGGCCTCATTTTAGATTGCAATGTTGTGATCTATTTTCAAAAATTAAAACGATACAAACATAGCTATTGCTTATCCGATTATGTATGCAAAATTTCATTAAAATCGGGGACGTATTTCCCAAATGAATCGAATATCAATATCGCAAGAACACGGCACTGACCATCACACACGGCTTCATCTTAACAATTTTAACTTGCATATTAGTTTTTAAGCAATTTATATGTAGGTATCTCATCTTATATATTTTTTATGTAATGTGTCGTGTTTGCAATTGTATCTATCATGTAAGTTTTCTTTTATGTTTTTACCTGTATACTGTCAGAAAAAATATATTTCCATTTTATTTCATTTCAATAGTACCTACGTTTGTATGGGAGCTTAGAGGTTCAGACCCACCTTCATGAAATTCGTCAAAGAGGTAGACGGTATCCCGGGCTACTGTTTATCTAGGTAACGTACTTGCGAAGCCGCGGGAGAAGCTGGCACATAATAAATGTAGATCAATACTTTATACTACATTTAGGAAACATCCAGAACACCCGAAAAAAAATTCTGCAGGTACAAACGTGTGCGTTGAGGTGGGAATCCAGCTCGCAACCTCCTGCATTGCAGAGCGGACGTTAGCCCTCTACACCTGCTCTCCAGATCGTCGAAGCTGCGTTGTGGAGCTCTACCTATCACCTATTAGATTCGACGTTCATGTATTTGACATCTCTCCTCTTCCTATGTGTTAAATCTTCCTCCTTTTATTCCTTCTGTGTAATCTAATCCTCTTGTTCCAATTCAAGTACAGTCATGCACAATAAAATGGATCTCATGCGGTTCAATGCTCACGGTTTGATTGAAAAGTAATGGATTTAATTTCGGGCTTCACTGTACTTGTTCAGAAAGGCTTATCTGTTTAGGCTGGAGTAGATAAATCACTGTTTATTTATATATTTTTGTTATAATTTTTGTAAAATCAGTTCAATTTTTTTTAACAGATTTAACAAAAAGTAATTTGTTAAAAGGTGACGAAATTTTGCCTAAATTTTGAAACTTTTGCCTTGCTATTCAGGTTGAAAATAAATAAATAATATTTTTTTATGACAACAATTAAAACCGACTTTGAATTCAATATTTACACTGTTTTTAGAATTTTCAAAATCAGTCCACAAAAGGCTATTTGACTACATTGTAAATAAGTTGCAAATTGTTTTCATCCTAGTCACTGATAACGTAACGAAGCGTAATGAGATGATTTTTATAAATGTATGATCACGTGACCGAGAGAGAGTAACATTTTGGCGCGCTATTATTTTATTTAAACCTTAAAATTTGTCATTACAACTAATACGACTGGCCTTGAATTATTTTTATCTGACTATACGTTAGAATTATTTCCCAGTAGTTAGACAAGTAGCCTATTGACGGAAAATTCGACGAACATATTTACATACAAATAACATATATACAGCCGAACATGGAATATCCATCTTTTCGAAATTGGTTAAAAATATAATACCAATTTCTCCGTCGATTCGTCCTGCAACAAGAACTTAGTGTAAGTATCTCTTTCTAATGGAATTCGAATCGGTTTTCAGATTTTGTAAGAAAAAAAAATTGTATGTAGGGAAATTGTATGTAAAATATGTAGGGTACATAGAACGAATTAAATAAAACAATTAATCGTAATGTTTGTAATGATATATTTACAGTGATATATTATTTTTGGTAGTTTCTTATAACAAGTATCTAAAGTTAAATTTTATATATAAAAAATCTCATTTTACCTATTAATATATTGAATATCTTTTTTTATTTACACCGTACGTATGAAGTTGTTCGAGTTTAGCCTTTTCCCACTTATGGAATAAGTGAATACCTATTCATAATGTATTAATTCTATTTAAAGATTTGTGAGTAAATGTAAATTATTTAAAGGCAGTAAGTTTAAATATCTAGAAAATGTGCTTAACTATCATTGTGATCCGTCGTCGGTATTAATGTTACAATCATTATTCTAAATAATTACATCTATCTACATACTTTCTTATAGTGATTAATCATTAAAAATAAGAACAAAAAAAATATTTTTTTAAGATTTTCTGCAATTAAATATCGCATTTCGTTTAAAAAATGTTAAAACATTTCTAAAATCCGTAAACCAGGATATAGCTTTTAGTGAATATTTCAGGTTCCAAATTGAAGTTCGATGTCGAGGTTCCTTAGAAGGCAAATAATGATGAGACAGCTGATGATGGAGGCGGTTCTGTCAAGCGCTGACTTCGCACATCCTTGCTGCATAGCCGCTGGATGCTCACCTGAGAACAACATATAAAATATAAATAAAACCAGCCTAGTGTGAGTCGACTCGCATACGGAGAGTTCCGTACCATTGCTATTTTCCAAAAGGAAATCCCGAGAAACAGTTTTTATATCGAAAAAGGCAAAAACCAACTTGATGCGGTCACGGAAACGGAAACGGACTGGTTACGGAAAAGTTTTTTTGCGTACATATGGGCTAAATTAAGCGCTATCAAATGATTTCCAGTATTATTCTGGGCCATTCCTTAAACGGTTTCGGTTTAAAGGTATATAATATAAAGTCTGTATTGAAAATTTATAATAAAAAACATAGCGTGAGGTTGGGTTTAGCATTACATAATGCATAATGTGTTTCTCTCAGCTCCTCAAACAGCATCATTAGTGTACCCGGAAGAAGCTGAATGAACCTTCCTTAGGGCCGGAAAGGATGGCGTGATAGAGGCCCATATGTTACGAAGTTAGAACACATACGAATAGGAATAATTTATCTAGCAATTTGGAGAAGGTTCTCTATACTTTTCTAGGTTGTCGTTATAAATTTAATATCAAAATATCGACACGGGCACGCTTCCGACTGGTATTGATATGGATCAGTTGAGCTACTTGTAGATTGTTTGCAACAGTCTGCAGTTAGCTCAATTGTTTCAATTGTAAATACTAGTTTTAATTATTTATAAATACTATTTAACGGGTATTTATCGCGTTAATTACCTTATTTTTCCCGACGTTTCGACAGGTTTACACATTGCCGTGGTCACGGGATGACGCAAAAAAAAAAAATTATAGTTTTAATTAAATTCTTTTATTTGATTGTAATTTTCTTTGTTAATAAATATATCTTGAATAACAACGAAAGTTACAATCAAATAAAAGAAACAATTTAGAACTAGTATTTACAATTGAAACAATGGAGCTAACTGCATACTGTTGCAAACAATCTACAGGTGGCCCAGTCGGAAGCGTCCGAAAGACGCTGGCTGCATTGCCCCGCTGTATGGCAATGCTGAAGATAATCAAAATATCTTGGTTGTCTTTCTTAAAATTCAAATAAAGAAGCGAATAATATATCACGTTAATTTAAAAAAAATCGGAACCATTAGCGCTAAATTTAACAAAAAAAAACGATTTTTACATTGGTTCAGCTCTTAGGGATTTATATAACACCTCTCTTTTTGTTTCGAGTATTAAAAAGAAAGATAAACTCACCAGAAAGCACATGGACTCGAGTAGTAGCCACGGGTGCGTTGTTGGGTCCACACTTGTACAGCCCTGCATCCGCCCCTCTTGCCCTTTGCACCAGCAGTCGACTGGTGCTCTTCAGACCCTTTTCTGTGACCAGGGAAATCCCGCCGCGGGCAGAGTCGAAGTTGATCACCTGCTATGATGAGAACAATCAATTACACAGTTTTAATAATTCATCAATCAAAAATAAAACTAAGTACATGTTCCTAAGGCTTTTGTATTATAATGCGTAAGCCTTGCACTATGGGTAATCTCTAAGAAATTAAATAAGTTCCCAAAAATTTTCGATTTCGGCAGGACTCGAACCCGCGCCCCACCCTCAGAACGGGTGTGCTCTAACCAACTAAGCCACGAAATCCATAGTCGCTTCGTCGAAAATCTTTGGAACCTCTTACGGCTCTAGCGCCACTAGCTCCACCTACAGGGGAAACATTGAAGTTATCCAAATTCTTAAAATATTATTTATTTTAAGTGTATTCCCCAGTAAATAAACATGGTAACTCAATTCCAAGGAAGGACTCAAAACAGTGCTCCATTAGTGGAAATAAACTTTCTTATTGACATAATTAAAACGTTTGTTTAACAGTCTGTGACGTAATTGAAGTGAACGTCGTATAGAATTAACTTGATTGTTTTATGTATAGGGTAGTATCAAAAGAAAACACCATAACGGCTGTATAGAATCTTGCCTTTAGAATCTAAAGACTTATACAGCCGTTATGGTGTTTCTCTAAAGTATCTAGATTTAAAGTTTAGATAGTTGTCTATTTTGTATCAGAATACTGAAATTACATAGAGAGGGATAGGTAGGTCCATTGTTAGCTTACTCCCTGTTACGTTTGAAGAGAATTTCTATGAATTCATAACTATTTTAAAACTAGAATCTTACTGTTAAATGAAGATAGCAAGTCGTTTTATATAAAAATAACACAATGAAAACAATTCTGGTATAATTACGAGACTTGGAATCTACGAGGGGGCGTAAGCTAACAATGAACGACACTGTACCTAACCCCTGTTTAAATCAAATCTTAGAACATGCTAGGTCCTAGCATGTTCTAAGATTTGATTTAAACAGGGTTCTTCTAGCAGCTAGGAGAACCATACGTGACCTACTAACTACAAAACTTGAACTGAGTTTATACTGGTCCATCTTATAAAACTAATCTCTCTCTAATATATCATAAGAAATGACACGGCCAACACGTGGACCGAACATTAAATTATCAGTATTATCCTACACTTGTTAAATAAATAATTCGTATAGAAAGAAATCGATTTGCCCCAGAACCTTTCCGAAGCAAGCTTTAATGCCGGTAATCCGGACTCTCTCTAGAGGATTTGTCACCAAATTGTGTAAGCAAAACCGGGAAGTTTCAGCACCTATTTTATCGAAACTCCTAAAGAATTCCGAGAGGAGTAGAATTTTTTTAATTAAATTCTTAGCCGTGGACAATATAAACTGTTAAGCTTTTGTGAAGCTGTTTTTAATAAGATTTCTTCAGACAACGCAATGCAATACTGAAGTATTGCGTTGTCTCAAGAAATCTTATAGCAATGCAATACTAAAGTGTTGCAGCTAGGCTGCATTATTCTCTAAGTAGTTGCTCTATTGGATCCATTCAAATTCACGATATCAAAGGAAACTTCATCTGTCTACCTGTCTTGTCAATATATATCTTATCAGTTGTTCCACACGAGTCTACAATGTATCTTTGAATGTATCGCAGAGTTTAGTTTCTAAAGTTCCTAGCTAACAACACAAGGTAACTTTCAATGGTCATTTGCAGCATTTTCCCGTCAAATAACCTTATCTTATTTCTCTTTCATACACTCGTACGAGAGTCTCACATACCGAGTTCAAATAGGTACATGGTTTAATAAGTAAGTCTCCCAATGGAAGGCATATAGACAAGCTATCATAATTAAAAAACTTTTTTGTATTATTAAACACTGTTATATTTTTACCCGACTTCCAACAGGAGAGGGTTATTTGTTGATAGTTTACCGTAGCATGAGCATGAACCATTTTTCGTCTGAGCTCAGACATCATTTTATTGTTAGGGGTCGCAACGCAGTCTAGTTTATTGAATCACCAATAACCAAATTTGTAATTGGTGATTCAATTAATGTAAACTTTTTGTTAATTTTCACTGCTTGCAAGCATGAGGTATGAACAGTTATGATAGCCGGCGATGCGATAGTACAAAATTTATTTTTATTGAACTTCATGTTTTCGCAGAGACTGTATTTAGATTACATGTTTACATCATATCTTTGAGTACTGTTTGAGAGTTTTCTCAGAGCTTCGTAGATAAATGGAAAATGTCAAGAAACGGTTGACATTTACCGGTATTTGAACAAGGAGATAGGAAGGTATTTAATTTTGAAAGTTTGATAAAGCTAAATGGGTTCATTCTTCTTATTCATAAGTGGCATTATAGTAATAAAAGAGTCCGTGAAACTTTTGAATCCGGATATTCTGCTTGGAAAATGTCAGATACAGATTGAAAAAAAAAACACGGGTAGGTACCTATTTCTTAAAAATACTGAAAGTTTAGTTTAGCATTGTGTTGTAGATCTGTTTGGTCTTTGGACTTTGTGCGATTAAATTTTAAGTTAATTCCGATAACAAGTTATTATAAACCACACAAAGGGATTTTATTTTATTAATGAATTTTCTTCTCGATAGTACCTATGTACCTAGAACTGTCTCTGAAATGTCCTTTACATTATGTACTTGCCTGTTCCCCGTGAGTCCAGGTGATGGAAGTCGGCGGCTCCGGAGTGTGCCGCACTGTACACGTGAGGTTTATAGTGGACCCGGCTTGTATGAACAGTTCTGGACCACTGGATATTGTTGTTTCTGGTTCTGTTGGCAATAAAACGAAACCTTTGATCGACATGTTTGAATTACGTATTTAATATATATATAAATTTTATGAACATTACGTATGATCTCTGACAACAGCGGGTTAAATTGCCTAAGCGTATGTTCTAAGAACTTCAATTATGCTCGTTAGTAGTCGTCATTTATAAGTAAGCGGCCACAGTCGTAAATAAGTTAACATTTTTAATGCGTGATTGTAAATTGAACAGAAACGGTATTGAAGATGCAATTGAAGAGCACAAAATATTTCTCGCGTTATCAAATTACGAGCACCTAACCTTCTTTGTGACAAAATCCATTATAATAAAAAGAGATTAAAAAATACCTTTTTTGTTTGGTACAGAGCTAAAACTAATTTCAAATTACTGGTAAATCAGACAATTTTGATTGACTTGTAAAAAGACATTCCTTTTTCATTTTAAGGCGCCGCGCCGCACCCCAAAACCTGCTCGTTAGTTAAAGTGACGATAATTGATGCTGCCGGCATAATACTGACATATCACTTATCAACTCATTTTATCGATGGCGATGCCTTGAAGTGTCGCTAAGTAATACCAAAGATTTATTTCGGCAACTCGGTAACGAGGGATGACAGGTAAGGTCCCATAGGAGTCCAACTCAGTCGACACGGTTCTAAATTGAATCCTTGTATTGACATGTTTGGGACCTATGTACCTTGGGGTAGCTATCGTAAAGTATATATATTTCATTTATTGACAGCTTGGTCCACAGCTTCCATCAACACTGGAAGGATCATTTTGCTTAGTTTTACCTCTAAACCAAGGCATAATTATTTATTAGCAGCCAAATAGCCTATGGTTTCTATCTTAACTTTAATATTTGAAATCGGTAGTGAAACACCCTTTGTTACCTACATAATGTAATAAAATAGTTTATTCAGTACCTATTTGACTAGGGGCGGGCGTTTGACGATGTTATTGGATTTCTGGGATTGTGAAAATGAGCGTAAATGAAATGTTGAAAAGGGAATGGGGAAAAAGTAAGTAATAACTTTTTCCTTAGGGCCACTAACGACCACATTCTCATAAGTATGCGCTGATAATAATTGAATCGGGCGTTTTCCGCTTGCTTTTTCATATGAAATTGATATGGAATTCATACGAGGAATGTGTTTCAGAAAACTAGAGAAAAAATACTGACAGTTTCTGTTTCATGATAACCGTTTTGTGATAAGACAAATGGAGGCCATGCGGAAAGGATACCAGTGGGACGACCACGTTGAGCAAACGTGAGATAGAAGGACAAAGACAAAAAGATAGCAGGCTGTAACTGGACCCTTTTGGTCCAAAATAGAAAAAAATTGGAAACTCTGAAGGACTAAACCATTTTCATGAACTGGCCGGAGTCACGGCGCCGTGGGCTGCACATGTGATGATCAGACTTACCTACGATATTGAGGAAGACGGCGTGTCCAATGGGCGGCGTGGTGGAAATCTGGCACTCGTACTGGCCGGAGTCGCGGCGCTGCGGGCTGCGGATGCGCAGTGCCCACTCCTCTGAGCGCGGCTTGTGTGCCGCCTCGAAGCGCTGATCTGACGTGTACGTGTAGCGCCCTACTGTCAGCAAGTGGATGTCGCGGTGGCGGACCCATGACACCTGAAGGAACAAGTTTACTTGAAAACCTGCTTTAAATAGACAAACAAATGGGTAATGCTGTACATTTTCATTTCTTGAAAGACCCTCTGCGCTCCAGAGGGGAACAATAACATTTTAATTAGTATTCTACTTGCGTCAAAAGTTGCGTTAAAAATTTGCCTCGCTTTTGCTTCTAAACTATTACGGTTCGTCAACTGATTTTATCTTTTGCTGATGTATAAAATTTTATTCGTCGAAACTTTATAAAAGTACCTACATACCTATTTCCTACAGTCGCTCGACTCAGCTAAGAAAACTCAGGAATGCAAATACTGATGGAAATGCTAATGAGTCCCTGGGAATTGACAGAGCGCTAAACTCCTGCAGATTGTAAGCTACAATTGGATTTCATAAATAAAGTGTTCCTTCTTTTCGTAATGAGAAATGCTTGATGTATTTTCGATTACGCTTTTTGCAGTGGTGGAGTGATCATTAAGTTTCAATTGTAAAGAGGTATTCGCAAATAGATACAAGGTAAGGTTAATAAAGTAGGTACTTAATGAAATACATTAGTTACTAGGTACAAATGAATAAAAACACCTGAAAAACGTAAGAACCCTGCATTTCAAGTTAATGTTCGTAGGCACACAAAAAAATATAAGACTACGTGGGCAGACCCTGGGGCAGAAATAATTTAATTATCTGTGCTTAGTCAGCTGCGTAGGAAAACACAAAGGCGAATTTTCCAAGTTTTCTTAAACAATATTTTTCTGTAACCTTATTAGGAAGACACCACATGTGAGGGATAAAGTTACCATTCTGTTTTTACTGGGTCATCACAAATAAACGTTAACGCACAAATAGCGCATTCAAAAACTTTTATCTGTAGCAAAGTTTCAAATGGCTCTTGAGCCTTTTACGGCAACAGGGTCAGAGTAAGGCCTGGGGCAAACGACAGAGCAAAGTTTTAGGACACGGGGTCTTGTCTAATGTATTAGTTTCTTCGTAAATTATTTCGTTTTTATAAGTTTACAATCTTAGTACAATGTTTAACAAGTACAAAAATCATAAAAACTTCGTTGAATCTTTTGTAAATCACCTAGATATTTTGCCTTTTTCTTATTGAAGTCACCGGTAGAGTCAGTCGAAATTGGATGAATGAGTGAACGTTGAGTTCTCGTAAATCTATTTGAATGTGATTTGGTACAGCTGCAGCGTGTGATAGCGTGCATGGCGTGTGGAATTATAGGTTTTCATTTTAAGATATTCACAACTAGCTCTTCTCCTCGAGATGTTGCACGTGTTTGTTGGGAATAAACGTTGAAAAATATACATTTATTAAATATCCATTTTATTTATAAATGGAAAATTTCTGTTTAGTTATTTTGGCGTGGAGGAAACCTCCATTCAAACATTAAGCCCAACTCGTTACGGATGTGTTGGAAGAACACGTTTATCCCTTAACGAGGGAATTTTTATGGTGAGATTTAATGATGATTAAATCAAACTATTGATTTTTTTCAGAAGCTTGATGTGATTAAATCGTAAGCCCAACGCTGACTCTGCCTTTCGATTCCGACACAGAACCCCTTATTACCTCCCGAGACACAACCCTGTGAGATCTTATAAAAATATTTAATGTTGTTTACAAAGAGCAGTTTTGTACGACATCGCCGTTACTGCAGACGAAAAGCCTTGACGTTATAAATATTTTCTTTGTTGGCTCCAAGCTATCGCCTTTTACGATATAAAATTCTTCAATAAATATTGTCGTTTACCTACCAAGATAGTACCTACATAGTACAATATTTTACACATTATCAAATAAATAATGCTGGACAATTCACACAGTATTATTTAGCCCCAAGCAAAGTAGAGCTTGTTTTATGGGTAATAGTTAACTGATATTTTTAATACTACGTTACATACTTACATAGATATTTTCCTAAAAACTTGTTTAAGCCTGCCACCAAGCAGGGTAGCGGTCCAGCGCCCTAAAGATAATGAATCTGGGGGCACGGCAGTGCCCCCGCAAAGTCGAGCAAAAATCGGCATGGCCGTACCATCCTTTTCTCGAAGCAGTTCAGGCCATTTTCGACCCCCCTATAACTTCCTTGTGGATAAAACTAGAAGCCTGAATTTTTGCAACCAAACCGGCATTGTATAAACACGGTTTATTTCAAAATTCATTCAATTTGTACCAGTAGTTTAAGAATCATAGCTAGTCAAAATTCTAAATTTTGTCACTCACTGACTGACTGACTGACCGATCATCAAAACTCTATGGCAGGCTCTCTTGCAGGCATAGAAGCTTCGAATTTGGAATACAATTAGTGTTTAGTGTATAAATCAAGGAAAAACTAAAACTTCCGTCCAGTTTCAGATACGCCAGCTGCATATATAACTTTGTAATCCCTTATAAATGTATAGGGTTACAAAGTTACAGTTGCAGTTAATATTCAAGAAGTACAAGGTACCGGAAAGGAAAAAAGTAGGACTATCTACAAAAGGATATGAGATGCCACCAAATCAAAACTTAACTTACTAAAAAAACTAAGTCTCGCAACTCAGTTCTTCAACTTACCGTAAAAAGTTGTGAGATCCATGTAATACCAAACATGGATCTCACAACTTTTTACGGTAAGTTGAAGAACTGAGTTGCGAGACTTGGTTTTTTAGTAAGTAGAAGAACTGAGTCTTGACTTGGCAATTGCACTGAAAAATCTTATTTTGTATAATATCTACTTGTGAGATACATTGTGTTTTCATGCGATGGCCAAGTCAAGACTTGGTATTACATGGATTCCACTACTTTTTACCTTCGATTAAAGTAAAAAAGGGCCTTTTTTACTTTTATCGAAGCTTTTTACGGTAGAAAAACGTTTTGTTTTGATGGGATTTATATTTCTGATTTTGGTTGTACGGTCTATAATGTTTCCAAGAAGTCAAGAATGAATTCATAACGCTTGAGTAAAACCTTGATTTAGAAGAAATGAAACCGGCCAAGTGCGAGTCGGACTCGCGCACGAAGGGTTCAGTACCATTATCTACAAAAACGGCAAAAAAATCATGTTTGTTGTATGGGAGCCCCTTAAATATTAATTTTATTCTATTTTTTATTATTTGTTGTTAAAGAGGCAACAGAAATACATCATCTGTGAATTTCAACCGTCTAACTATCACGGTTCATGAGATACAGCCTGGTGGTGACAGACAGACAGACGGACAGCGGAGTCTTTGTAATAGGGTCCCGTTTTACCCTCTGGGTACGGAACCCTAAGAACACAATACAGTTTTATACATCATGTTTTCTCAATGTTCTTGAGGTAGAACGATCGCTCTCAGAGCTAATCATAAAATCTTTAGTATCTATAACAGCTCTGCAATTTTATGTTCGCCTAGTAAACACAGGAACGATTTATTGCGGTGGGATGAAAAATAAACTTTTTTTTCAATAAAGAAATAAAGGTTTTGTAGCAGGGCGTGATCCTGGTTTGTAGCAATTCGAATGGGACGGATACAAAACGAAAACGGAGTCAATCTTTGTTTGTATGTTCGATTTTATTCTTCGATCGATGTAGCTGTAGATATAGGCCTGCAAAAGTAACACAACTCTCACTGTTTTTTTTTATAGCAAGTAGGTACAGTAAAGTTTTAATTAATTAATTCATTAATCTAGGTATAGGTTTGTAGACGGTTATTTTCACGTTACTGCTCCGTCCCGCTCCCAGTAAAAACCATAATCGGACAACAAAAATTATAGCCCCCAGATTGTGTTTCGCAAATCTTTTCTCCAATTTCTTTTTGATCGTTGTGAATTATTGTTCTAACTGATGTTTTGTTGATTCAAATCGTTAACTGCAAAAGTTTGGAACAGTAAATTAAAATAAAATTATTGCGGTGTTATTTATGAAGCCAGCGGTTTGCGGGTTGTTCTGTTGGCGGGGTCGGGGCGTGTATCACTTTGATGGTTGTTTGTTTCCTAACTAAATTAGGGGTAAGCTTATAAGGGAAATCAATTTGCTTTACAATTTTACTGGCTATTTCCTCTGTTTGCAGGTTATTATAATATTCCGGGAAAATGGGTTTTCACGGGTACTTTTTAAAAAAGGACAAGCGTTTAGGAGTTATGTAATTTTGTGCAACTGTTCACATTTTTAGGCGCCATGGCCACATTTAAGAAAAAGTTTCAGTTTTTTTAAAGAAATGTTTATGACAATAGTAGTGCTCATAACATGAAATATTTTTTTGGACAGTTAGAGCATCATTAGTTGTTAAAAAAAAAATGAAATCCTCAGTTACCCAGTATTGTTACTAAAAACGAAATTAAACAAACATATAATTAAATATACTTTTTCACCACTCTAGCCCGAAAATCATTACTATTATGCAAAAAATGAGTTTTTTTTTTAGAAATATATCAACTGTGAAAATTTCAACTGTCTAAATATCACGGGTTCATGAGATACAGCCTGGTGACAGACGGACAGATGAACAGCGAAGTTTTAGTAACAGGGTTCCGTTTTTACCCTTTGGGTATCCTAAAAATGGAAAAACTCAACAAACTTAGGACAGGTACCAACATAATAAGAACCTCAATGACTGTATGCTGCTCCATGAATTTATGTGTCTTTAATTGTACTATTATGTTTCAGCAACCGGAAACCTCGATACCAGAAGTAGGTAACTGGAAACTCGTTTATACCTTACTCCAAGTGCCTCTTCGGATTGAAGACGGTTTGAACCCAATCTTGTATTCTCTCAGAAAGTGGAGAGGTTAGTTTTGTCAACGTTGAGGCTATAGAGTTAGAATATATACTCGTATGTTGAGGCAATTCGACATTTGTGGTTTCGTGAATAGTTTCAGAACCGTTTTTAAAGATTTCGTTTAGTAGATATTAGATATATCTATTACTTTTATGATGATGGTTCTTTTTGAAGTAGGTACCTACTTATCGAATTAGTTTATTTTGTTTCTAAGTTAGTAGATAATAAGGTAGTTTTGTATTGTAAATTCGTTATTTTAATTTTCGTTTTTGTATCGTTATTGTCACTATCAACCAACTTTTCTTATATCTATTTTTTTTCCATCACAAGGTTGCCTGGGAGAAATCTCTCTCAGCGATAAGGCCGCCTTTTGTACTGTATATGTTTTATTTAGATAAGTATAAGATTATTGGCTCATGTTTATTTTTTTGTACAAAAATGTGTTCATTCATTCATAATAGTCTATCGTACTGTACGATTTTAAATAATCTTGAGATAATTTGCTGACGGCATACTTATCGTCATATTACTATACGTCTTTGGAGAAATTAAAGAATATCAAATATAAGAGAATGGTGAAGATAGGACTTAACACGTTTAATACCGAATCAAAACGACGTCTTCACTCATTGGCGCGCAAAGCGGTTATGTCGAGCCATTCGTAATTTTACCAAGGCTCGGCAGTGTTAAACTACCCTTGAATTTTCAGTGAATTTCCATTACCATCTATTTATCTTTACCTTCCATCAATATCTACTCACTTGGCATTGAAAGTCTTAAATATGAAGTAGATCGTATTTGTATGTAAATTATAGACTTAAAAATAGTTTTGTATGGTTGTCTGGTAGAGATCGCTCCTGAGCGATAAGACCGCCAATTGTCACATTTTTCTTACGTACTCCATTTTATCTTTGTCTGTTATTTTTAAGTTATGTGTGCAATAAAGCATTTTCTATCTATCTATCTATCTTACTGAATTTTCTGAACCAAAAATATGCTTGAACCATTTATCGGAATGCCAGGCTTCGCCCTCGCATTTGCTAGGGAACGTCCGGTGCTCTTATAGTAAGGGATTAGGTGACGGTTGGTAATAATTCCAAAAATATGTCACTGAAAGTGTTGATAGAGGAACATATTCACAAGCACATCTCACTAATATCATAAACGTTAAAGTTTAGATGGATGGATGGATAGATAGATGGATGGATGTTTGTTCCTTTATCACGCCAGAACGGCTGAACGGATCTGAATGAAATTTGGCACAGAGATAGATTATAGTCTGGAATAGAACATAGGCTCTTTTTATCTCTATTCATCTTTTTATCCCGGAATTCTACGGGAACGGGAACTACGCGGGTGAAACCGCGAGGCGCTGCTAGTATCTAATATTCCAACACAATCTGGTTTCAGCTGTTCAGAAAACCAGTAAATTTTCAAATATATCGTTTGTAAAAGAAATGAAACAAGAACTAAGCCTTATAGGATAAATGGAGCCATTTGAATGCAGCACGCCGTTTTTATGGCATATCCGACGCATAATCCGACCCAGTTATTGGAAAAAGATTTTTGAATCGACTCGGATTGTTAAATTGTCCTATCGGGGCGTGGAAAATAGAGTAATTTCTTTGTTTCATAACAAGGTTCTGATTATAAAACGGCAGATAAGTAGCCTTTGTCAAAAAAAAGGTAATTTAAGTTACCGGTATAAATAGTTGTTCAGTGATAAGGCCGTACCCTTAACTGTATTATGTTATACTAGTTTAAGATTATAGTTTTTTTTGGTGGTGGTTTTGCTTGCAGAAGGGTTTTTATAATGTGGGCGGGGCTAGGTATGTTTGTCTTACCTATAACACAAACTAAGATAAGAAGATTATTATCATTTAAGATTATTATGTATTTATTAGAACAGAATACAGTGTCCATTCTATGAATAAGGCACCAACATAGTCCTTGTTTAAATCACACACAACTTTATTTTATTACGAAACTTTGTATTTTTAAATGTGTTCCCAACAAAAAGGAAGGCGGTGACCACGATTTAGAAGTCTCATTTGTACTCGACGTTTATTCACACCCGGCCTTTTCAAGGATGCGAGAATAGGTACTTAAGTAGGGCTTTAGCCTTGTGTCAAGCCATATGGTTTGGTCAAAATGTTTACTTAGGTTCTACCCCTTTCGAACGTCGTAAAAGTTATAAGCCGATGTAGCTTATGTTCATGAAAATAATAATACCTTCGTAGCATAACACTGCTTATAAAATACTGTCCTTTTCATATTCCATTCATGTCATTTTTATATAGCGTCATCTAGTGTCAAATTGAGCAGAGTTGTATGTAGGTAATTACTTTCAAAAAAATTGAGATTCAAGTATTGGTTATTTTGCGATTAGTCATTTTGCGTATTCATGATGTTATTTCCATTGGTCATTTCACGTATTGGTTATTTTGCGATTGTTCATTTTGCGTATTCATGATGTTATTTCCATTGCCATTTCACGTATTGGTTATTTTGCGATTGGTCATTTTGCGTATTCATGACGTTTTTTTCATGGTCATTATGCGTATTAGTCAATGTGCGTTTATACGGAGAAAACACATAGGTGCTTGTATAAATGTTTTTGACGTTATCAAACATTTGTCTCGCGGCAGGAATCGAACCTGCAACCTTTTGAGTGTCATTCAGATATCCTTACTCTACTCAACAGCAAATCGATTCAGATGTATTCGTGAATGTATCCCTCTATTTTCGACATTCATTGGTTCATTTTTTTTTCTTTTTATTCGTAACAATAATCCAGACTCATCTTACCTCACCTCAACAGCCTATAATGGTCCACTGCTGGACACAGACCTCCCCCTGAGAATCGCCTTATTGGCTCCTATCTCATGAGGGTAATTCCCATAATCCCCACGCAGGTCATGCGGGTTGGGTACTTGGAGACGTTTTAATGCAGCCTATAAGCGGTGAATTCGTGAGACACTCCTGAATACATGAAAATCAACCAGGGGGCGAATTCTGCTAAGCAATTTTTCCTTAATTTTTACCCGACTACCGACAGGGGAGGGTTATGAGGTTAGCACCCTATGTTTGTATGTATGTGGCCGATTTCTTTGTTCCCACGTAGCGCTGAAACTACTAGTTCGATTTCAACAAATTATGTATCGATTGATTCGTCTCAATACCCCGATGGCTATAGAATTTAGGGCTCCGACCCCGAATAAGCCTTCAAAACACGTATTAAAGTTTAGGTAGCCGCAGGCTGCAGGCCCCATAGAGAAAAATTACAATACCTACGACCTATTTTCATTTTCAACTCTATGCCTATCAAATATGACCGATACGTCATTCTATTTTGTCAATGTAAATGTTTCAAACTTTTATAACTTTCACGTAGTCGGGTTGTAGTTTTTAACTTTATCTTGTTAGACGATACCATTGGTTATGATGAAGCAATTAATTTACTGGGATTTGTAATCACCTTAGGTTGTCAGTAACCACATCTCATCGTCAACAGAAGTTAAATCAATTTTATAAGTAGGTTTCAATCAATTTTAATCAATTTAAAAAGCTTTCGCTTTCCGAACCTTCTTCTATAGAAAGGCCTCTAGTCCTGGCCTACGCTGTTGAAATGTCACCGCCGCGTGATTACCAGTTCTATTCGGTCTGATGAGGGTACGAGGACGGTTCCGAATTTCCATCCTAGATTGAAAATTAACGATCTGAGTCCGGGTGACCTAGTTACCTACCGTTCACACTTACGTCTGACTGACTTTGCATGTTTACAACCGGCTTTGTTACGGCAAATGCCTAAAAGCCTTGCTTAAAGTCGGGAGACTTTTAGTGGTTCTATATTTAGGTAAGACTCGCTTCTGCCCGCAGCTTCGCGCGCATATTGTCGTTATAAAAAGTAGCCTATTATCTAAGAGCGCTCTTACACTATCCGTGCAGTAAGAGTTTCGCAATGACGTTGTCCGTTGTACGAGATGCGGTTCATATGCGAAAATATCGCGGATATGCTGCGGACCTCGAGTTGCGGCGGCACCGCAAATCCGATTCCGCGCGGTAATGTGAGACGGGCGTAAAATATAATCTAAAGCTATAATCTGAATGTCGCACGCCAAATTTTATCTTGATCTGTTGGGTTGGTTTGGAGACCTTGATAAATAAATTGAACTCACATTTCACTAACTTTCGGCTTTATAATATTAGTAGGATGGACATAAAATAAATACAGAGTTTAAATGCTATAGGAATAGTTTCATTGAGTCCTTCCAGATGTTCAGATTCACTAAAAGGTATCATTTTTCCGTTTTCTATACTGAGCCTCAAACCGGTGCCCTAAGTCTCCCTGAGCTTGACTCAGGCTCAGGGAGACTTAGGGCACAGGTTTCAGCAAAATCAACCACGACCGAAAAAAATAAAATTGTATTTCAATGCCTAATCTGCAAACTATGCGCCGCACTTACATAATATGTACGTATACTGATGAAATCAATGTATTCATTAAGAAACGAAATAAGTTCCCAAAAATTTTCGATTTCGGCGGGACTCGAACCCGCACCCCACCCTCAGTAGGTACGGGTATGTGTTTTTTGGGAACTTATTTCGTTTCATACCCAAAGTGCGGGTAAGCACTCTAACAAAAAAACCTTAGAATGTATTTTATTGTTTCAGTGCCCATGACACAAATCTTCTTGTTCTGCATGCTGTGCAGATGCTGGGAAGAGGTAAGGTAAAATAGTGTAGTATCTAGTTTTCAAACCCTAAGCTCTAATATAATAAATAAAAACCTTAGAATCAAGCAACGGCAAAACCTCTCGTCAAACGAACTAAATGTAAATTTAGTCTTTGAACAGAATTGGATAACTTCATTGTTTCCTCTGTAGGCGGCGCTGACAGCGTAAGTGCCGAAAGAACTCCCAAAGATTTTCACCTCGGCGAGATAAGATCACGTAGCTTAGTTGGAAAAAGAGCAACCCTTCGCTGAAGGAGAAGGTGCGGGTTCGAATCCCGTCGTGATCGTAAATTTTTGGGATTTATTAATTTCGTAGAGATTACCCAGAGTACAATAATAAATAAAAACCTTAGAACCTAAGCTCTACTTACGTTGAGTCCAGATTACGTTGTGTAAAATGACCACCATCGATGATGACCACTGACCAACCTTAATAAGCAAGTATTTCAACTAACCGTTCTATTCTGCAAGTTCTTGACCCGGCAAAGCAGCCGGACTGGGTGTCCCACCAGACCGGTAATATTCCTCGGCGTGCTGGGATCGAAGTAGGGGGCGTCCGGTGCTCCCCCCCACTCCTGCAGGAACTCGGCCCTGAAGCGGCGCGAGGAGATATCCATGGTCGTGTTGTCTGGGCTTTCGGTGCCGGAGTCAGCTAGGAAATAGAGGTTTTGTTATTTTATGGATCAAAAATAGGGAAGGTATAAAATTTTGGCCCGAAAGGGACGTGGGCCGGAAAGTAAGGGTTCTTTTCTGGCGGGGAAACAAATATGACGGTTTTTACTATCTACTTATCTAGATGTTGCTGTGTGATCATCATCAGCCTATATCAGTCCACTGCTGGACATAGGCCTCCCCTAATGAGCGCCATCGCGCCCTGTCTTCAGCTTGCCGCATCCAGCATCTGCCAGCAGTCTTTCGCAAATCGTCATCCCACCTGGTCGGAGGGCGTCCTACACTACGTTTGCCGAGTCGCGGTCTCCACTCAAGAACACGTTTACCCCAGCGGTTGTCGGTTCTTCTCGCGATATGGCCAGCCCACTGCCACTTCAGCTTGCTAATCCTTTGAGCTATGTCGACAACCTTGGTTCTCTGTCGGATGTACTCGTTACGAATCCTATCCTTCAGAGAAACTCCGAGCATAGCTCTGCTGTGTGATATCGATACATAATTGGCAGTGACTAGGGCCAAGCTTATACCTACTTCATTTCATTTCATTCATTTCAAGCCTTTATTCAGAAAACAATTACAATTTGTTTTGAAATACTATTACTTATACTATTGTTACGACATCGCATGAATGAATGAATGAACACTTTATTGTACAATAAAAATAAACATGAATAAATAATCTTATATCTAAATCAAACATAATACAGTAAAAAAAGCGGCCTTATCGCTGAGAGCGATTTCTCCCAGGCAACCTTGGGAAAAAATAGATACAAGAAAAGTTGGTTGATAGTGCAAACAGAACTTATACAAAAAAGAAAGTTACATACATATTTATAATACAAAACTACCTTATTATCTACTAAATTAGAAACAAAATGAACTAATTCATCACATCGATAATTCTTCTGTTTGCCCTCTTTTGGCAAAGGCCTCCTCTAGCCCCTTCCACTTTGTTCTATCTCTCGCCAACCTTATCCATGTATTTCCTGCTATTGTTATACCTACTATGTTATACCTACTAGATAAATATCAAATATCAAAGTGCTTTATTTCCTTTAGACCTTACAGGACACTTGGACACGTCACAAAATACAAATTACATACGTAAAACTAGGAAATAAAGTTATCACTTTGATTTTTTGTTCACTTCAATCTTTTTAAGGTAAAGTAAAGAAGCGAACAAGAAACCTTTACCTTGTTAGAATGTTAGTTTTCGAGTTGGAGCAAAAGTCGTCCCAAGATTTTTTATCGTCTAGATAATCTGATATTTTGTAGTAAGCCTTTTTACAAAGGACATGTTTGACAATTTGTTTGAATTTATTCATTGATAGTTTTTGCGACTCACTTGGAGTTTTGTTGTAGAAGCGTATACACTGCCCTTTGAAAGATACATTAATCTTGTGTAGCCTAGTTATGGGCACAGCGAGTTTATTCTTATTTCTAGTATTTATATTATGTATGTCGCTATTTTTAGAGAACCGATTGATATTTCTATGAGTGTACAACAAGTTTTCATAAATATATTGACATAATGTTAAACTACCCATGTGGTTACTACCTATGGGTAGTTTAACGATGTTTAATATTTTTTAACTTTTGAAGGAATGGGTATTCCTTCAAAAGTTAAAAAATATTAAACATCACTGCTGGAAATCTCAAATCAATTCCGTACTTCTATTTAAAAAACAACACCCAAGCTCTCCGTATTTTCAAAACACTCGTAGGTTAGGAGTTGGATTTTCTCCTTGTCACATAAATCACTTGTTCTTCCACTTTTCTGCATTTTTATCCGGCGATAAAAAGAATTGTTTCTCGACACAAAACTGTGCGAAGTAGCGATGTAGGTAATAGAAAAGTAGCGTCTTGGTCTCCATAATAGATTCAAGAGGATCTACTTTGCCTAAATTATGCTGTTGGTATAGAAGAAGAAGGCTTAGAATGATAATAATAATAATAATAAATTTATTCAAAAACAATTAAGGACTAAATGGATTACAAGAGTCAATTGTCTTATATTCATAAGGTCTAAAATAATACAATTGCCTGAACTAGGTTAAATAAACTTGTGTCTCAGGCGGAATGTGTGCTTAAAACGAAATAATGATAATCACAACAATCAGTAGTCATAATAAAACAAAGCAACGGTGCAGATTTGGCAAATAACTTAATTATGCTAACTACGCTAAACTTAACTAATTATGAAGGTGCTTAGGTACAAAAATCATTAGCCTACTTAACTAGGCCAATGTCTTATGATAGACGACACAAACGAGTTTTTGCCTAAAAATTGCGACAAATTTGTCTTAATTTTCTATTCGTATACGTGCCTTTGAGTGCGTGAAAGTTATATGCTTGTCAACTCGCACATAGATTCATTTTTGGCTACGATATCAAGAAAATAGGTGAATGACAGTATCCCTTTGCTGTACAGCAGCATGTTTTTCCTCTAAGGCTGTTGGTATTGACTTTGTGTGTTTTTAACAGATTTAAACGAGTCTAATGAAAACATTGTGAGAAATCCATTATAATCTTCTGCCTAATCTCAGACTAAGCGGGGTTGGCACATGTTATTATTAGGAATATTCACCTTTATCAACAGCCGCTGTAAAAGGGAAAGCTCACGTAGTAGGTACTAAAACATAATATTTTAGAGTAAAATTTTACTTTTCTATGTTTTTTTATTAGTCTAACTAAAGAATTAAACATTATGGATTTCTAAAGGTTAAAAGTTGAACATAAAAAGATAGCAGCTATGGGGAAAGTGGGGAAAACACGAACACATTAGGGAAATCTTAAATACAGCAGTGGATTTAAGAAAATGTTTCTTTCATTCTTATCCTATCATCTATATTTTTTTTGTTTCCAAAAAATTGTATATTCTATGGTTATGTTCGCGAGAACTCATAATAAAACACTGTTTTAACCGGATTGATCGCGTATATTTATTTGTATTTGGTTTATAACCTGACGTTTCGGAGGCTTTTCAGCTTCCATGGTCACAGGCAGACTGAGGTGACATTTGTCTTTACAAGTAACTTGAATTTTGCATATTATACCGTCAGACAAATGTCACATCAGTCTGCCTGTGACCATGGAAGCTGAAAAGCCTCCAAAAAGTAGTTGATCGAAGATATGAAAAAATTTTGAACCATTTGCAAAACAACTCGTATGGATTGTTTTGCAAGCGGTTCTGTCTACAGAAGGGCCAAATACCTCCTACGTATGTATGTAACTAACCAAAAAAATTATATTTTTGATATATACTACTTTACAGATGAGTTTTCCTGGTTTCTTACTTTCTCCTACTTTTACTTTTATATTCGAATTCGTCGTTTTCATTTGTTTGAACTTGATTTTTGAAATGGATTACAGCTAGGATTACGTCAAGCATGAGAAATGCTTTTATAATGAGAAACAAATTACTGAAAAAGCTTCCCTACTCTACTACATTACGCACATTTGCGGGTAGGTACCTACTTATTGATTAATGGTGTGTGGTGTGAAACTTTAAATAAGTTCCGTTGGCGTGACATAATAAACTTCCACCCTCATTTCAGAGGGCAATTTATAAATAGTTTTGTGCTTGTTGGCCTCAGTAGCATACGACGCAACTTTCCACCTCATATTTTCTGGACTAGACTTACATTGTAGTTGAAATTAAATAAATATAATACACATATTATAAGTATATACATTGTTCATTTTGCGTTAAAGCGAAACTAAAATTCGTTTATTTAGGAATATATATTATTAAATAAAAAATATATCATCTCGTACAATGGCATTTTCTGCTTTTACAATTTTGACCCGAAAAAAAATTAAGCACATGGATACGATAGTAATTAATTTATCGTTAATAATTCTTCCTTAAACCTCAAATAAACTTTAGTTTAAATGCATCAACCGTATTCTAAATGGCCAACAAAAAATAAAAGTTTTCAGACTAAAACAACCCGCAAAAAACGAAAAACTTAAAGATAGATAAAAAGTCGATTTAAAAGCAGGACTTTTATGCGTTTTCTTAGAAACCTGTTAAAGCAGTTTATTGACCACTGATCCATGCATGTAAAGGCGGAGAGAACTGAATAAATATTCAGTTTCTGAAACCGCTGAAAAGCCAACGGAATTTATGAATTTTCGATAACCTATATTGGTTCGAGTTGCCACAGTTATCGACTTTTGAGTTACGAACTTGTTTACAGTGAGATACAAGCTTCGATATCAGATACAAGTTTGAGAACTTCATTATAGGTACTACATATTTCTTAAAGCTATGAGATTTGGACAAATTCATAATCCCTCAAAAATAATTATTCACAGAATTGTTTTCAAATGGTTATTTTAACCTTCACGGGAGAGCACTTATCAGCAAATATCATTATTTTCTTTCTAAGACATATATAAAGTGCTTGTCTCGATGAACTATGGACCTTCTATGAATCAAGAACTTGTCCAAGAACTCGCTTATTCTATCAATTATTGGGAGACTCATACTACCTTGAAAAGGTTGGGTTGAACAATGAAACTCTTCTAGCGCGCTTCCGTCAAGTCCTTTTACTAAGGCGCACATTCCTTTCATTCGACTTTGATAGGGCTGCTAGCTAGACTAGGTACTTACGGAAAATGCTGTGTTCATTGCTTGCAAAGCTATTTTTAAAGCTTGTTTGTTAGGTGATCGAGGTGTTGTGCTAACTCTATAACACTCTTTAAAGTATACTTCAATACATTGTACTCTACATTTGTGAACCTGTAGCGTTACCGTAATTCTCAACCAGTATACCTTTAAATCGAAACGGTACCGAAATCTTATACCGCTAGCTTTATCCTATACCGATACCCTTTCGAGCCTTGCTTTACAACACTGATTCTAACTCTATCAAAAAGAAAAAAACCCGATTTACCTTAAGGCTCAATAGATTTCGCGAAGAACAGTAAATTTTCGTGTTTATTTTGATTGTCATTTCAAAATAAACACGAAAATTTACTGTTCTTGATCTATGCAGGGTCAATGCCAGTTTTATTTGACAGTCCCAAATTGAAAGCGCTCTCTTTCCAGTTTGGTCAAACTAAAAACGCCTCATTAATTAGTAATCAGAGATTCATCAGATCAGACAAGGACTTCGGTTTAGAATGTAGACCAGAGAGTTATTAGTTTTATTAATTTTGTGCTCGCACAGAAATGAACTCAAAATAAACTTAAGAACAAACACACAAATAGCGGAAAAAAGTTAAGAAAGAATGGCAACCCTGGAGTAACATAATAATATCTTTATTTGGAGCTAGCGAAGTGTGCCGGTATAAATACATCGCTACTTTTGTGCAGGCGGTATTATTCCCCACTATTGTATACGAGCAATGGAACGCGCACCATGATTAATGAGAAAACATCACTCGGACTTCTCGGTTATTTCGAGTTCATAACATAAGAATAGAAATACTCGATATTATTCGCGTTTTGTTGGGAAACGATTTGAATAAGTAAATAAATACAAACTTAAGTAAGTAAGTACATTTTCATTTAAAGATTAATTCGTATTTTTCATGTTTGTTTTAAATAATTTGCCGTCTGCAAGTCAAAATTAATCTGTTCTTTAAATAGTAAGAATATATCTGCTGAAGACTTTTTTTACTACAAATTGTGATCAATCTTAATTGAAGTAGGTAGGGTAGGTATCATTGATTGTTAATCACGCGGGTCAGATCTGAAGTACGTAAATGTTCTTACAGCTCTTGTCTTGATCTTTTGTAGGTTCTCGGAGTCGACATCAAAGAAACACTACAACACTATACCAAACACTATTAATTACTCCTAGTTTTTTTATCTGGAAACCTTTGTTTGGGTTCATTTACCCTTGAAATTGCGTAACCCAGAAAAAACGTAAACAATAGGAATTTCCACTTTCTTTTGGACTAAGTTTATATATAACTAGAAGTGTGTAGGTTGTTATCCTTCTAGCCACCTGATGACCTTTTATACCTTCACTGAATACAAATTCTTCAAAAAAGTTTTTAATGATTGGATCATGTTTTACAAGCCTACTGAACCCTATTTCTGTCCTGAGCATCCGGTGGAGACCCTTTTAAAAAACGTTTTGTCCGACTGACGGCAGGGCTTATCCCATCATTTACAGCGGAAAATTTCTTGGACGGAGATGTTTATCAGAAAAATTTGCATTTATTAAAATAGAGATTTGTGTTAACTCTTTGTTTACGACAGATTCGCTTGTGGAAATTAAAATAGTACTAAGCTGGTGCCTCAGGTGAAAATCTCTGATTTGTACTGTATCAAAATTATAAGATATGAGGTAATTTGGGATATCTACAAGTTTTTAGTATGAAGACGAGAAGTTTAAGTTGGATGATTTGGTTTGTTGTGCAAACAACACAACACTACAACTGGCGGCGTGACACAGAATAACGATATCGTAATTCTGTGTTGACACGCTAAATTCAGTAACAGGCCAGTGTGAAAATAGGTTTGGAACAAATCGATAGCGCGTTTTAATCTGTCGAGTGACGACGTCTATAGCTGATATTCGAGCCTAATTTAGGTTGATGTGATGTGTGCTGGATGAAACGACGAATGAAAGGCCTTTGTTTACTCCCGTTGCCATGGAAGCTATTTGTTACCGATTGTGATAATTATAATGTGTTAATTTTTTAGATTTTTTACGTTTTACGACGCACATATCAATACCTCGAGGATGAAACTTACAAGGGACCACTTCGAATTTAACTTAAAGCGACAAAGAAAGAATCATCAAAATCTATTTTTGTCCAGCATTATTAATTTTTATTATTTATTTGTCTACAGTATTTAATATAATTATTTTATGTATATAATTTGTTTTATAGGCTTGACGGTATAAATATTAATCCCTCGAGAATAATTTTTATGGGACAAATTCGAAGAACATATAAAAAATATACTTTCAGCCGAACATAGAACCTCCTACTGAAGTCGTTAATAAATATTATAGACACATTATAGCACTGTTGGGTAACAGTGCTTTGTTTGTCTATTCGGCGGCCTGCCGATTTGGTGTGTCGAATCCTGTGGCAATCATTCGATTGAATTTTCAATGAAATGATTACCTACAAATATCATTCTAAAAATTCTAAGCATATATTCCTTACTAACTAAGAAACCAAAGTTACATTACATAAAATACTTACCTATGACGAACAGCAGTCCATGCAGAAGAGATATCCATAGCGCGAACTTGACAGCCGCCTCCCCCATTACTGACGCCGCTCACGCCGCCGCCCGACTCACTGAAATGTGTTATGGTATCGGTTAATGTGATTTCAATCTTTTTTGTCACTTCTTTAGGGGATTAGTTTTAGGGCTGAAGTGAAAGTAGTGCTTTTTGTCCTGTACTTGCGTATTTTGATGATGTTGTGTTATTAGTCAAAAATATTTTATTATTTATTTTTGCGGGTTCGTACATTTTTTTTCGGGATAAAAATTAGCCAATATGTCATGCTAGGTTTACACCGATATAAAGTTTCACGCAGATCCAATCAGTAGTCTAAGTGCTTATTTTGTCTAAGTGCTTATTTTGTAAGCCTAGAGAAATAATATTATTGAATTTTTAGTAGTATTGGTGTTGACTTCAGCTAAACATCTGCAGTCTACAAATCTTCTAAAACATTCCCTCAGTAAACAAACTAAAGAATTATAGAGATAAGATATGATAACAAAGTTAAGGCAATAAATAGTATGACATTTAACTGTCTAAAAATTCCTATAAAACGAACACCAGGGCCCATACTCGTGTTAACTAAAACCGAACTTTCCGACTCGTTTTTGAGCAATTACTATCTTTTATATGTGATTTATGAGTAGGGTTTCCCCGAAAACTAATAAGAAACATTAGGTTTTTCAAAGTAAACCCCCAGGCTGGCGCGAACTGCTATGGCTGTGGCATACCACGCGTGTTTCACAACTCAAGATCAAGCGCTCAAACGCGGTGTTACCTACGGTATTAAGTTAACATTACGGTATTTATTACGGTGGTTATACTATTTACTTAAATACATCAGATAATCTGGGTGCTTATAGGGTTATTTCACATTATATCATCATAGATGGATATATTATAACTTTACCAACATCAAACTTACAAAGCAATTAAACAAGAACTAATCACTAATAATATTAGGTTCTTTGATTCTAAAAACCGATTATTACTAACTGTTCTGATATGTAACAAGTTAACCTTATAAATAAGATTAAACGTAATATGTACAGTAACATGATCATAACCTTGACTATTCATGATGTTTAGCGTAATTATTGTGTAGTTTCCGTGAGTATAGCATCCTGGCAAAAAGCCAAAAGATTCCTAATTGAGGTCGTTAGGAAAGGGCCAACGGGCCAAGCCACATAATAAACTCTTTTAGGGACGCTTTACTTCACTAAGGCTTGGCGTAGACGGGCCAATGCGGTAGTGTTTATGTCAAAACAGCGCAATTCAGTTAATTACAATAGGTTATTTGACTACATTAAAAATAAATTCCAAATTGTTTTCATCCTAGTGAGTGACAACGTAACAAAGCGTAATCAGGTGATTTTTATTAAAAATATGCCATTTTTATGTAAAAAAATGGGATTAAAATTACACATTTTTTGATACATGATCACGTGACCGAAAACGCTATGTGTTTGGTTGGATCGCGAGTGACGTCACACATCCTCAGATTACAGTGTCAATGAGTTCTTCTTGTTAGGTGTGGTGTGACGGGGTGACGTCATAGCTTGGAACACGGTAGCCATGACAGAGATTATCGTTTTGGCGCGGCATTATTTTATTCAAACTTTAAAATTACTTTTCTTAACTAATACGACTGGCCTTGAAGAAATATTAATTACACTTTGCATTATTTTTATCAGACAATACGTTAGAATTATTTCCCAGTCGTAGTCAAGTAGCCTATTGACGAATGTTGAACGTTCTATGTTCAACCTTATACTAAGTTCTACGTACTGTTGTTTTTTCATGTATGACTAAATGTAATTTAATGCTAAATATATAATTTTTTGTATATAAGTAACTTAATTCACTTAGCCATCACGTCGAATTAAATTAATACGGTATTCCCATCAAATTAGCGTACGTTTTGCAATCGGCCTGGCAATTATACAATTTGTTTATTCAGATATTTGTTTAATCTAGTGTAGAAACAGGTTTCACATTAGTCTTTATCTCACCCACATTAGCTTCAACCCAAACCTCTAATTACCTTTGACCTTAGACGAAATAGTATCTGTGCTCTAACGAACATTCATATCTACATCTCGGCAAACTTTCAAGAGAAAAGTCTATAATCATTATCTAGGTTTAACGTCAGATTAGAGTATTAGCATGTATGTATGTAAGTTATTATAATCTAGTTATTATGTATTAGTATATTAATCTATTTGTATTTGTGTATTAGTATAGGTAATTGATTTGTATTAGCTTAGCATACGTACCGCCATCCTATGATTTTCTCCGTACACCTTGGTTGCCTGGAAGAAATCGCTTTAAGCGATAAGGCCGCCAATTCCATTGCCTTTCTTAAGTTTAAGTTTTATAATGTACTGTATGTTTAGGTTTATGTAATAAAGAATTGTCTATCTATCTATCTATCTATCATATTTGTTGGCTACCTGTGACAACACCAGACTAGCGTCGTTGACCTACTATAGTCCTTTATTAGTAGTCTTTTTGGTATTTTTTATTATTTATGTATAGAAATGTGACTCGATATAAGGACTGTGAGTGTGTATGTTAACTTCGGTCCTCTTGCGAAAGCTCCTACCTCCTTATCTCCTAAGCGTAAAGTGGTCCCTCACCGCCTGTGTCCAGCAGTGGAATGTTAAAGGCCATCGACGTGATGTTAGTGGCGAGAGGGAAGGGAACGTCTTAACTTTGACGTACATTTATTTTCGTAAGCTGCATGTGGTTTTTTCACACCCCTCTCGTCGATCACATACTGGTAGGCTTAGGGCAGCGTACACTAGCGGTGACAGCGATTATAGCGAAATTGATTTATGAGTACAGTAAAAACAAGGCATGTGTCGATCTCGTTGCTTAGTTGGTTAGAGCGCACCTGTACTGAAGGTGAGGGGCGGGTTCGAATCCTGCCGAAATCAATTTTTTTTGGGATATTATTAAAAGTATATATAACTCTTTGTTATGGTTAAAGTAGAAAGAAGTATTTTAACCAAGATTTTTTTGGTAGAAGGAAGACAACAAGCTGTTTTATATAAAAACAACTTTAATATTATAAGGCCAGAACGAATGTAATAACGATATATGTAGAGGTAAGGGTGACCTATCGATGAACGCCACTCTTTCTACCTACCTATAGATACATATTATTGTCTCGAGAAGATCTAAATTTCTCGTAGTTCTGGAATATTCCCGACAAATCTCAGCTCAGTCACAAAGTAAACATGGTAAACACGTTTTAATAATATACGAGTCTTATTTACATCGAAACAGACGCATTGTATTAAGTTTATGATAGAGCCACGAAATACTGAAAAAGTTGGACTTTGTAGGTTTCTTTCGGTGTTCTTTCTGAACCTGTAACAAATTGCTGCTTATTACTGAGCCTTAAAAAATACAAAAATAACTGAATTTATATACCTCATGTTATAAAAGTTAGTAGGTTGAATTACAATAATAAGCTAGCGTGTTTTTCGAAGTGACAAGAACTATAAATTGATTGCCGTGCACATTATTTTATACCGAATGAGATCGTAAACTATTTTTTACAAGTATTCAGAATTCCAATACCAATTTCAGGTTTCATATAAACCAAAACTAACATTGTGTGAACCGCCGCCCTCAGTTATCATGGCCACAAATTTACGGGTGGCGATAATACTACACATGCGATAAAAACACATGCTTTTACGGCCCCTAAACGAAATTGCCTTGTAATGTTAGCCGGCCACGGCACTGGGTGATATTGAACGGAGATAAGGTAGATGAGATAATAATAAAGAAGATAAGTTAAGATAAGATTAAGTCCATCAAATTGAAGTTTATGAGCCTTGTCTATTTTTTTCGGTTTATCTATAAAGAACATACAATGGTCGCTTGTAAATGTTGTTACCGTGATGTGATTATGTATTATAATTAGGTATATATAAATATTATGCATATATATTTATTTAGGTATTTTTAAAATTATAGTTGGTAGGTTATATATATGTTGTATGTACTAAGATTTGCTATTGTAATTGTATTAGAATTTTGTAATTATATTAGCTACATACTAATGCACACAGATCCCCGTTCAATCCAACGATCCTATCCATCCATGGTTGTCTGGTAGAGATCGCTCCTGAGCGATAAGACCGCCAATTGTCACATTTTTCTTATTTCTTCATTTTATCTTTGTCTGTTATTTTTAAGTTATGTGTGCAATAAAGCATTTTCTATCTTTCTATCTATCTATCTATCTCACCGGAAGCTTTTATCGGATAAAATCATTACAAAAACTTATATCATTTATTCGATTTTATTATATTAATACTCTGCGCAAACCCTAAAAACATTGGTGTTAGGGAATATTAAAAATAAATCTGGATTAAACGAAAACTGTGTTGAAAGGTTTTTGTGCAAAAGTCTTGTTGCGGTATTACCTACCAACAAATAAAAGGATCTATATAATTTTTCATCTTAAGTGAAATCTGGTTGTCCAGTTAAATTTGTAAACTTTTCACGACCCGTGCAGTACTAGATGTCGCTGCTAAAAGTGAACCACGGCTAGATCGCGCAGGCGAGAACGCACGGGTTCCGGTTAGGAGGTTAGGGTGATCATTTTGTTTTGTAGCTCATTAGAACGGTAAGGTGTCGTTGACTTTGCAATAAAGTACTTTTGTGATTTTCAAAGCGCCGTTTTATTTGTTTGGGCTCAACACTGGTAGCACGTTGTAGTCAAGAGATAAAGTGGCCGTAGATAGGAGTCTACTCTCGACTTTCAATAATGAACAAATGAGTGAAAAGACACTGTTAAATACTAAGACAGATTCCTTCTACCCCTTGAATCTCCCTCTTTATGATTTCTGAAGTATACCCTCGAAGTCACTTAACGTAGTCAAGACTTGACAAATTAATACATAAGTGTGAGTGTACTCGTTTTCTCGAAGTAATCTCATACGTGTGAGAGAGATGAGAGTAGGTCAAGCGTACGCCGTACGTGAGAAGTAAGGCGTGCTCGAATATTATCAGTCGGTTTTTCAACCGCTTGTTGACAATATTTTAAACTTTTTGTTAACCTCTAATGTGTGAAGAACCAAGATTGGGTTAGCTGTTATTTAACAAAAAGTTTAAACTATTGTCAAAAATAACAAGCGGTTGAAAAACCGACTGTAAGTCTCCCTCTATTTTTACAACCCAAATTTTTTAAATTTAATTTGTTAGTAAGTACCGAATGATTTTAATTCATTGACTTGTAAATATTGTTTTCCCAATAAAATTACTATCTGACTGTCTGTCATCGTCGCTTCATACTTAATATACAAATATGAATAGATTAGGCTGACATTTTGCCTATGTAGTTTCAACCTTGAATAGTAAAAGTACTTTTGTTCCGTAAAACCCATGCGAAGCTACGGGAAAAATCAAGTAAGTTAAGTGTGTTTTTGTCACAGTTTTTAAACTCATATCGGCGATTCCAATCCAAGTTAGCTAAAATCTATTCTCGATCTATTCGTGAGTGATGTTTGCAGCAGAAACAAATTAAAACGTCCACGATTGTTCAGATAAACAAAGACGAAGATCAATGATAGACTCTGAACTGTTTACGAATAAGAATCAATAACGGTTATTTCTATAAGACTCAAGGACATTTAGAAAACGTCCATTTCTAAACTGATGACAGACAATACAGATATTATAAACATTGAAGTGAAGAATCAATGACATGTTATTTTGTTTATTGTTTATTTTTGCTCACATGTACATGTATACAGCTTAGATATTAATGTTAGCCTAGGTCAATAGTACATGCACCCTGTAGGGCACTGCAAAAGAATTTATATAAAATGGCAAACTGTAAGTTAATATAATTAAATGTACATATTTTAATGGCATGTCAATTATAAGTAAAATTAAATAATCCTATAGTTAAAACTCAACGTTACGTTACGTTATTTTATTAAAATATATAGGTAGTATACATTTTGACTTGTCTAAGTGCTTAATTTTCAAATTTCATTTACTTTATTTCTTATAAAGTAAATGAAATTTGAAAATCTAACGAATAGTCCAATCATTAAGTGCTCAAAAGAGAAGTGTGAATGTAAAGGTCGAAAACAGAAAGTTTTCTTGTTCGGAGTTAGGAGATAATAGTTATTTGTTCAACAAGTCAACAAAAAGATTTTTTATAGAACGTGACGATATTAAATCACGAGCTAGCGAGGTTTTTGTTTTTTCTTTTTTTGTCGTTGTCCATAGAGCATCATTAACTTATTATATTACACCATCTAAATCTAGTGCGACATTCTGAATTCAAATGACTTTTTCCAACAAGTTGAATAATATCCTTTATTCCACATGTAAGCAAAACCCGATTTTGCTCGCTGCTTTTGAGCAGCAAAATCACCGTTTTCGAGCGGGAGTGGTGAAAACATAATTATTAAAAGTACCCACCCCTGTGAGTTGAGTACTACTAAGAGGCATAAAGAATGTCCCGTTTTTTCGTTTTTTTTGCTTACATCTCGTAAACGATGCATCGAAATTTTGTTACATTACATAATGAAAGCTGATAAAATTTTCCACATTTTTGGTTCTTTTTTCCTATTCCCAATCCGTTTTCCAAAAGTTCCGATGACGAACTCTCTGCCTTCAACCTTTTCATTCATCATTCATCCTGCCTAGAGGCGGATTAATTGTCGACAGCGCCCTAGGCAAACACCTCATTGGCGCCCCTCTGTGAACGAGCCGCGGCAAAGCTCAGTATTGGGGGTGGTGTTAGTTACATAACAACGACGTTCCTCAGTGGTTGACAAAAAAGTATTTAAGGAAGGTAAAAAACTAGAAGTAATGGCGAGCGAAGCGAGCCGCAATTATTTTCATGCTTTTGGTTAGCATGATAGAGGAGGTTGTCAATTGTCAAAGTTAGAGCCAAGACCATATGGTCTTGGCTAACCCATATGTGTTTTGGCGGGGTTAGCTAGAAAGGCAGGGAAAGAAAGATAACGGCGAGCGGAGCGAGCCGCAATTTTTTTGTGATTTTTCAAGATTAAATAAGATGGTATGTAAACCGTGAAACGCAAAACTTTTGTGGCTATCGGTAATAAAATTATTCCCAAATTATTTAGAAATTTATGGAAGCAAAAACAATAGAAATTACGGCAACAACGGAGCGAACTAGCAAAATGGTTCGACACTTTCCAGTGGTTTGACAAAAAATTTTCGAAGTCATTAACATCTAGAGTACAACAGATAGAAAACAACGGCGAGCGAAGCCAGGCGTAAAAAAATTTTGACTATGGCGATCGGTGTTGTACGCACGCACGTACCCCGCCCAGCTGCGCAGTTCACTCCTCTCTCAGAAGTCACCATATAAACCCATCAAACTATAGGGTATATCGGGGTATGATCGGACGAGGGGGAAGACCGTATGACACTAATTGTAGCCGAATTAAGCCATATTTTCTAAAGCTGACAACATTTTATTGCGACGCCCTCAAATGGAGTCGTAGAAAATGGTGGCAGCATTAGAAAATAATGGCTTAATTCGGCTACAATATTAGTGTTATACGGTCTTCCCCCGCGTCCAATCATGCCCCGATATACTATATTACTTTTCGCTCCAAATAGATTGTTTCAATAAGGAATTCGCGTTATGGATACTTGAGCACCGCTCGCTTTACCCTAGGATCGGCGCGGATAAACAGTAAAAGATAAAGATGCGGCATTAAAACACGTGCCTTTCAAAATCTCGCGAATCTATGGCAATGTGATTTTAAAACTTACAGCCAGCCTAATGCATAATGATTAAAGCGTACCTTCAAACCAGTATTTTTTTTCAACAAAAACCGAGCGCTGGATCCTCATAGCGGATGTGCGCCACGCTCCCACAAAAGCCGCCCTTAATGCTAATACAGCGATTGTCGGTGTCTTTTAAAACATATAGGTACCTACCTCACTATCGCCATGCCGGCGGCGGTGGCGTCGGGCATAACAAGGGCGCATGGTCTGGGTTAGGAGGCCTACGGCTGCCACCGGGGTGCATTACATGGCGCCCCCTATGTTCCTGCGCCCGTGTGCGCCGCTAAAGCCACCTCTGACGCTCGTCAACCAATATCATTACACTAATCATCTGATTTTTGCTAAGTTCCTTCTTTTTAATTTTTTTGTTCTGGACATAGAACAAAAATCAAAAGTTTCGACAGAATTAAATAATGATTCATATTTTGTAAGTAGCCGGATACCTGCTTACTCATATAATTAATTTTACACTTAGGTATTACCGTACATATTAATTATTTAGTAGTGTAAAATTTTCCGCGCGCGCGCCCCCTGGAACCTCGCGCCCCTAGGCACATGCCTACTTTGCCTTGGGGATGATCCGCCACTGATCCTGCCTGCAGTCTTTAGCAGGTCTTCATCCCCACCTGGCCGGAGGGCGTCCTAAAATACGTTTACCGAGTCACGGTCTCCACTCAAGAACACGTTTAGCCCAACGGTTGTCGGTTCTTCGCGAGATATGGCCGGCCCACTCCCACTTCAGCTTGCACATTTTAAGAGCTATGTCGTATGTGTAACTTTGGTTCTTACGAATCCTATCCATCAGAGAAACTCCGAGCATAGGCTGTACATAAAAGAGGCTGAGTTCTATGTATGTGTGTGTAGTTATCTTCACTTTAATCCCCAATTCACGAATTATAACAACGTAACATTGTTTGTTCATAATTCATCAGAAAAACTGTCACTTGACTCATTTACTGCCCAGCGAGTACTGTCCACGGGAGCATAGCCGAATATCACCGTGTGCGTCATAGGGATTGAAAGTTTCAAGTCGGCTGAATTTAATTATAAGCCCTTGCTTGATAGTTGGTAGTCAATGACGTAATACTATTATTTCATTGACTAATACCAACTATTCAACCGCTACCTGTTTATTAATCTCCGACGCAAAATTGAGATGTTAATACTCCCTGTATTAACATCTCAATTTTGCGTCGGAGATTAATAATCAGGTAGCGGTTAAAAGCTGCGCTCTGACTATGTATGCCTATTCAAATATTCACAAGGCACTGCGACATCCCTTGGTATTGTGTAACTTCATAAAACATACCGTCTATCTACTACTTGCTAGTACTATTAAACAGGATGCCACGAAATATGTGTACTAAGCCGAAATTGGGTGATTCTAGACACCAAGGGTTGGTGTTCCTGGACCCCCAGGGTATCAACTTTTCTTCTACGATTTTTTGAATGATTTTTTTACTTTTTTGTTCCTTGTGTTTTTTTTAAGTTACGAGTGAAAAGTGATGCCTTGCCAAAATTTACAAGTTGATCCCCTCGGGGTTCAAAATCCCTTTCGGCTTAGTACACATATTACGTGGCACCCTTTATACCAATAAGTATCGCGACACTTTCCTGCCAAAAGCGGCACTCTTGCCATTCCCTATCGTGCCAATCTCTGGTGAAATATACTCCCCAATAAAGGAAAAGATTTTCTTTCACATTTCGATTTTCATGATCGTGCCACCATTACAACTGATTGTTCAAGTACAGGCCCAATCACGTCGCAGACAAACGTAATGACGTGTCTAAATGGAACGTAACAAGTCTCTCGGCCATTTTTATAAGTTTGATAGGTTTATTTTTGCAACGAAGGTATAATAATAACTGGATATCATCTTTATTAACAAAGAAAATAAAATCAAATAAAATAATTAAATTAAAACCAGTATTTATAATTGAAACAATTGAGCTAACTGCAGACTGTGTCAAACAATCTACAGGTAACTCAACAGACCCATATCAATACCAGTCGGAAGCATGTTCAAGACGCTGGCTGCCCCGTATGGCAATGCTGATGCGCTGCGCCAGATACTCACCAGCTCTCGCGTCACGCGTCGCTTCGACCAGACGAATCATAACTTAGTTTGAAATCAAATGCTATATTTTGACTTCGAAGCAGCCACGGATCATTAGAATGATGTCAAAGTTTAAATTATTTTGTTTACCCAGGCAAGAAATACAAAATAAAACTTGCTGAATTTTTGATATTTCGTGTATTAATAAAATTGTTTGAAGCCAACAATTTTTTTCAAGAAGTACGATAATCACACTATTATGTTTATGCGAAAGTAACATCTTGGATATATGCAAAAAAAAATTCAACCCGTTCGAATCGACTGTTTTTTTTTTTAAATTAAATTTTCATTCAGGTACTTCTAGATCTGGAATAGAACTTATGTTACTTTTTGTTTATTTCATAAAGCAACGCATGCGAAACCTCGGGTAGAAGCTAGTAAGCTAATATGGACTGACGCAATGGACGCAATCGCACCATAAGCTTTCCATTTACTATTTCGTCCCCAAACATACAAAAGATTGGCTGACATTGATGGCATCAAGCTGTCTAGATGCCCCTTGGATGAACCTTTAAGCATTTTCCTTGTCATAAAAGTGCCATGTTACAAAAAAAAAAGAAAATGTTTATTGTTTCGTGCCGGAGACGTTTTCTCATAAAGATTTTATTTACGTTATATCGTTAACCTGAAATGTCTTGGTTTTAACTTATTTCGCTTTACATACATGTATGTGTGGTAAGGTAGAATAAATTGCGTAATAAATTCAAGATGTGTGAAAGCTTAGGTATCTCAGTATGTTTATAATAAAATTATTTGATTGTTTTGAAAAAACTAAGAAACAACTTCAAATTCATTAATATATTTTTTTAGTTTCGGTGTACAGATACTTCTTATTTTTCTTCGTTGTCGTTTTCTTCATCGGTTAAGGTCATAACCGTTCTGGTAAGCTTTCACGGAGACGCTGGTGAACTGGTGCCTTAATTTGAAAGTCAAACCAGTAGGTTGGTGAGCGTCCTCGTGGTCTTTTCTCCTTTATCTGGCCTAGTACAACCAATTTTTCGAGGTTTTCTGGCTGCCTTCGGGCGATATGGTCAAAATAGCTGAGAACTCGTTGGTAACAGGTCATTGACTATCTGGTGCTTATATTCAGATGGTCGAGAAAGGATCTGTTGGTTCAATAAATTAACACTAATCCGGATTTTTTTATCGAAACATTTTGGGATTTTCTTCTATACAATAGCAAAACAATCATCAAAATCAGTCCTAATTTTCTTTACGCACATGGACGTATTCACACTGCTTTACGCACCTTCGGCTAGTACCGAAGAGAATAGGCAGTGAATGGGTTAAGCTTTATTACTGCCTGCCTTTCATAATAGTATGATGAACTGTATGATGAGGTAACGGCCGTTGTTTTACCTAAACAATGGCCAACAATAGCGCTAATTGCCCTGATCAAGGCTTAATAGTTAATACATAGAGCTTTCATCTAACATTAATGAATGTCTAGGGCTCTATCAGGAGCTTTTAAACCTCGGTCTACGTAAATTTCAGTTAAGATTAATTTGTTGTAAAATGATAGACGTACAAATATCTGTTGCTGACAGAATGACTAATAGATAAACTTATGAACCTAATTTCGAAAAAGGCGTATGTACAATTTAGTTAAGGTAGATCGCATGAAGTACCTATTTAAGTTCTAACTGCAAAATCCTGACAAAAAAACTGATTTCTATAAATACATCCTGACATTAGGTATTGCTACGAGTGAAGGTGTTCTTTTAGTAGATGAAGGGTCCAGCTTTGGACCCTAGAAAGTACAAATATTTTTATGTTGCAGCGAGCGGATTGAGTGAAAATTGTGCGTATAATGACTTAAACGGTTGATCTCTGAATCACGACAATTTCCGAACAAATATTATCGGTGAGCGAAGCGAGCAGCGATATATATACATATTTTTTTATAAGTAATCATATTTTTTTAAACTGAACGGTCTGACCGACTGACTTAACGTGAAATGAGTCCCAAAACCCACGTTTTGACTGAACGGAAAATCAATTTTAAGGCAATAAAACACTATATTCTTTAATATTTTTTGATGATCATCAAAAGTTAAGCATTTTTGCTAGTAAGTTATGGAAGTCGAAACACAGTCGACTCAACTTGACTTGATACAAAAAAAACGCAGTTTCCTCTAAATTTTCGTTTTTACTACAGAAAACCAGTCTCATGTGCTAGTTATTCAGCATATTTTAATGAAATCTCGTCAAAAAAATACTTTAGACGATTATGGTTTTATTTTTTGCGAACGAGTATTATTTTAGAGCAATATCAAATTTATAAATAAAAACCAGAGAAATTGTGCGCCGCGGTGCACGCACAGGCCGGCCGGCTCTTGTCTTCCATTCTCACCTTCACCGCGCGGCATTCGCTCGTCCTTGTCTCGAAAATACGAACCTATTTCGCCTTATGTAGGTACTTACCTAACCTAAGCATTAACTTAACGGGGGTTTAAACCCGCTAACTTTCCAGCGCGGCGGTTGTAAACACATTACATTTAAACTTCTCCTGACGTGTGGTAACCTTACATTCAAATGGCCCATCCTATCAATACATCAATACATTTTCACAAAACGTCACGTTATAACGTTTGTAACGTTATAATAACAGTAGAGTTATTCAACTGAAAGAACATTGATTAGGTATGCCGAGATGCCAATCAACTGTAGCTAACACTATTGTGTACTTAACAAAGGCATAACGTGATAGTGTTACCAATTGGTTGCCAATCAAATATGAGTTCTGTATTAGTGTTAGAAGAATATATTATTGTTTAACGTACAACATTGCTGTGTTGAAAGAAAGAAAGAAAGAAGAAACTATTTTAACCAAACCCTTAAGAGCGTTTGGTCATCTCTATAGGTTAAGTAAACGTACAACACATTATGAACGTCTACTTCTGAACATCAAGCAAGGGGTTTTTGCCAAGGTGCTTGTAAGGGAGTGACAGGAAGCTGCTGCAATGCCCTTCTTCTGACAGGTTCACATAGTTAGCTCTTACGATATCCAGGGGTTGAGATGGATGGCAGTGTCGACCACCACATCACACTAAAGAGGGCCTTGATGCCATTTTGTGAAAAGGTTAGGCATTGGGTTTTATTTAATTAACTATATCTATACTATCTTTACTTCTATACTAATACTATAAATGCGAAAGTGTCTTTGTTTGTTTATTTGGTTGTCCTTCCTTCACGCCCTAACTAAGCAACCACTCGGCTTGATATTTGGCATGGAGTTAGCTGAAAGGATGGAAAGTAACATCGGTTACTTTTTATCCCATAAATCAGTTCCCATGGGATAAAAGTAACCTTTAACATCGCGTGCGAAGCCGCGAGCAGCAGCAAGTTCAAAATATAAGCAATAAACGATTACTCTAATAAAACATTCGTCTGGCTATGTAAATCGTATAAAAGAATGTGGTGTTGTCGCTGATCATTAAGAGCATTTCAATTAAAACCGTTTTTTACGCGAAAGTTTTATTTTTTGATTAAAGAAACCAGTTTATTTTCATAAATTCTATTCGAATAATCGGCTTCTACAGGTTTTTTCCTACCTCTCGTATTTTCTTTATCTGATCTTTACGTTCTTTAGCATAAAACTAAGTTTTAAAATACACATTTTGCTTGATTTTTGCATTAAACGCTTTCTTAAAGTTTATCTAATCTAATTTTTTTTTGGATGGGCGATGTGCGTAGCAATAGTTGTTCCGTAATTGGTATTACAATTATAACCTCGCAGGGAACGTAGGTACGTAATGAATGTATTCTTCATCATCTGTGTAAAAAAGATTCAAGTTATTATCGACATTGCGGATCAATCTTGTATCAATACCACCCACGATTGAGGCCAAGAAAGTTCGAGATTCCCAAAATAATCGTAGCTCGAATGATTTATCACACGCCTGGCATTGTTGGGTGTTTGCAGATGAAGAATCAATACGTAAGTATCGATATTGAGAAATATTTAGAGACATAAGTATGAAGCTTTACATGTTTCTAGGGTAGGAAATTCTTACTTATAAACATATTTAAATTCTAAGATTCGTGTATTTTCTTCGATAATATGAGTCACGATGGGATAAAATAATACTTGGAAACCAATTATGGCGTGGATATAATCTGTGAATTGACTGTGTGAATTGACATGACTATGACGTTTAGACGCACATTGACTATAATAACCCTCATGAATGAAATAAACCTCATGAATACGCAAAATGACCAAACGCAAAATAACCATTATGTGAAATGACCAATGGAAATAACATCATGAATATCTGCCATGGCTTGGGTTTAATAATTATTACGTTAAAATCTTTTTTCCGATATCTTTATCGAAACAGCTTCGAAAAAAATATCTATGAGATACAAGGCAGATCCCCTTTGACACCAAAATGAAAATAAACTTATTTAAATATCAGAAATAATTGTGCATAGTACCATCTGTACCGTTTATCTCCTACGCTATCAATCACAAGATTTTTTTATGGTCATCACCGTATGAAATATAAATAATACCAATGGAATCTTCGGCATATTTTTGGAAATAAATGTCCGCAAAAATTTGATTTTTGCTCTTAAGCTCTGCTCTGTCCCGCTCCTACATATAAACGCGATATCCTTTTCACTAAATGGCGTATAGGTCGCCCCCATAAAGCTGATATATATTTTATAATGCGGGGGTGTCTGTAAAACAAATGTTTGTCAATCAAAGATTCTAGTAGCCTACGCTTCGTATAAAAGTTCCTACAATTTCAGGACTTGTCGAAGTAAGTGGGTACAGGAAAAACCCTGAGAAAACAGCTACCTGTTTTCTGTGAGCCTGGGAGTTTATTGTTTCACTGAATACCGTGGATACGAACTATTACAAATAGACATTGTACTGATATTTCCAGCGGTTCACCGGTATTATTCCTCAGATAACAACAAATAAATACCGCAAGATATTCTCAAATACAATTTGAACAGACAAAGCATTCAGAATTTTATTAAAAAATATAAATTTTATGCATGAACATGCAAAAATAAGGACTGTATGGTAACCAGGGTGTGATACGATCGTATGAAAACCGGGCCTGTTATAGGCCACGGGAGGTTTGTCTGGGAAAAGGAAAATAGAGAGCTTATCGGGCATATCTCTGTGCCATTATGTGGAGGCTATAGAAATAAAGTTTAAAAGAAGGCATTTTCATATAGTCTATGGCTCTTTTCGGGGATACATCGAGAGAAAATTAGTTCCGAAAAAATCAAGAGGCCCTCTTGGTTTATTTTTGGGACGCTTAAGATGCCCATTAATAATTTAATTATAAAGTAAATAATTAAATTATTTAATGGTTTTTTTATTATTCTTGTTATAAAAGTGAGAAATTAGCTGGAATAAAGAATCTTGCTTGCAAATATAACCACCGGGAAACCAAATAAGTGGCATTTTTATTTCAGAAGATGTATACAGGGCGTCCCACGGATATGCAACATGGAGAGAAAGTACCTTAAATATTGTAGATGGAATATTTTACTGAAAGATTATTTGAATTTAAAAAACTATTTATACTGTATTCATAGATATTTAAATAATTACATGGTTGAACTGGGAATCGAACCCGTTACACGAGAAAAATAATGATTCTGTAGCTTTATCATACCAATCGAAAGGCTTCATCATAAGGATTATTTTTTGCTAAACAAGATAAAGTTAAAAACTACAACCCGACTACGTGAAAGTTATAAAAGTTTGAAACATTTACATTGACAAAATAGAATGACGTATCGGTCATATTTGATAGGCATAGAGTTGAAAATGAAAATAGGTCGTAGGTATTGTAATTTTTCTCTATGGGGCCTGCAGCCTGCGGCTACCTAAATTTTAATACGCGTTTTGAAGGCTTATTCGGGGTCGGAGCCCTAAATCCTATAGCCTATAACCATCGGAGTATTGAGACGAATCAATCGATACATAATTTGTTGAAATCGAACCAGTAGTTTCAGCGCTACGTGGGAACAAAGAAATCGGCCACATACATACAAATATACAAACATACAAACATAGGGTGCTAACCTCATAACCCTCCCCTGTTGGTAGTCGGGTAATAACATAGTGTCAGAAATAAAAGGAAGACCATGAATTTTAACAAAATCAATCAATTTGCTCAAAATGAGTCCCTTCCTGTTACAATCTTTCAGCTTAGGATACGGCTCGATTTGTTGCATACAACCAGGGTATCAAGCTCAATTGTTTCAATTGTAAATACTAGTTTTAATTTAATTCTATTATTTGATTATGATTTTCTTTGTTAATAAAGATTATCTTAGTTCAAGTTTAGTTAAAATAAACCCCAAACGATCAACAAAAATAGTGTTCCGCACAATGTTTATCCCATTTACCCATTTCAATAAAGTTGTTCGGGATGTAAAAAAATAAAAGGATCTCGCTAGGGACTCATTCCTATTCAAACCTATTCACACGCTGCGTTTATGGAGTAAACTTTGTCAAGACTGAGAAGGCGGTTTACATTAGCCTATTTACTGCGACTCAGTAAAAGGAAATGTAAACAAATATAAATTGCTGAACATTCTAAAACAGAATCAAGAATTATGGGAGTTGAGAAAGATATACGCAGTGATACAGAATTGTAGCTAAGTGAGTTATTCCTAACGCCTCACGTGTAGTCGTATTGTATATAGTCACGCGCGAATGTAGCATTTTTCCGAAGTTTCACGAAAAATGGTTTCTATCACACACGCGAAGTGTGTCAGTTCGTCATTAACAATTTACGTAGTTACCTAATCTATTTGTTTTAATAGTGATTATTTTCAAACTTTGACCAAGTATCTGCGGCTAAAGTGATCGATGTTCTCAAAAGTTAAAAATAGACATTATTTCCAATGTCAGCTATCAAAATGACCGTTAGGTACTAGTAATAGTGTAATGTAATGATCGATGTTCTCAAAAGTTAAAAATAGACATTATTTCCAATGTCACCTATCAACAGTTAAGTACTTACTAATAGGTTGGTAGGTACTAATTAGGAGTTGTAACATAATAAAAATAAAACATTACAATTGAGTTTAACGTAATAATATGTGATATTTTAACTTTTACAGCTTCGTCGTCGGCCGGCTCTATCCTGCCAGAAAATTATATGTATTATTTTTGTGTACTAATTGATGTAATGAAAACTACGAGCACTGAAAACAGTACCTGCTCGGAAGATGGAAAGCGAAATCGCTCATACTTAGTCTCCCCGGATGGCGATCCATTGAATGGGATATTTTACAGTAACCGCACAGCAGGAGGTGTATTTTGTTTATTCAAAAAACGATATCACTGTTCCCATGAGAGTTATGGAGTTATTGGTGGGATACTACACATACGTAGACACACATTCGTCTTACTATCGTGCGGTGACAGATTAGCCGAGGATCCCAAGAGGCACAAATAAGCAGGTCTCGACAGAGCTGACCCATTTCTTCTCTTCGTTTGGAGACCCTAGGTCCTAGAGGAGTACCGAGGCTCTTCGGGATTAAAAAAATAATAGAACGTCAGGTCAAAAGCGACGCGTGACCCTGGAGCTGGTGATAATCGCAGCATTTCCATACAGCCAGCCGTTTGATATATCGTCGCGATATGGATCAGTTGAGCTACCTCTACATTGATTGCAACAGTCTGCAAATATCTCAACTGTTTCAATTGTATTTTTTTTTGTATTGTATAGTTCTTTGATAACAACGATTTAAAGAATCCTACAGTGGGCAAAATAGTGAAAAAAATATATATATCTCTACTGTCCTTAAATGTAACAGTTTTTTTTAAATGTCGTATCGGTAAGTCAACACACACCTACCACACGCCAGTTGGTAATAATTAGGTACTGAGTTATAAATTATAACTTATATTTATAACTCAGCGTATAACTTAAATTTATAACTAATATTATAGCGTACCAGCGTCAATATTATAACTTATAATATTGACGCTGGTACGCAAAGTTTTTTTATTAAAACCGTAATACTTTGTATTAAAAGAGCTCATTATGTGAAGTTATTTCTTTGATAAAAACTTTTTTATTGTTTTACGGGACGTATTTTTCTGATATAAAGTTTTGTGGGCTCCCCTAACATAACTTGGTAAAATAGCTGTGGAATAAATGCGAGACAAAAAGAGCTTTAAGTTGGTTAAATTCTTGAAATTTCTTCTCACTTAACGTGTTAGACATTTATGTCCGGCCCTTACAGAGTAGGTGTAAAAATAACAACCTCCTTCCCTTTTAGCTGTAGGCTGTACCTACGCAGGTAATTGCCAAATTTAATTTCGTGTCCGATAAAATTAGATTGTACTACATTGCGTAGATAACCGACTTAATTTAATTCGTTAATTTACCCTGAAAATGAATTAGGTAAATTACTTAAATTATCGTGGCGGATAACAAAGTTACCCAACTTGACTAATTTTCGCTTTGTTTTAAAAACCAAATCATTTTGTAATATTCAGTCAAGTTTATTTCTTGATATTCTGAAGGAGTTTGTCTCAATGAATCATAGCTACAGTTCGAAGAATAAAATGGTATATTAATAATGTTATCTAGCAAACAAGCCTGTGAGTTAAATTTAATAAAGCCCTTTCAGAAACTCCGCCAATCTCCTCTCAATTGAATAAAAGGTAACTGACGGAAATCCGTTGTTAACCCGCAATCTGGCCGCAAATGAATGACAATCTTCTCGTTTGAGGGAACAATGCCACTTGGCCGCGGTAGGCAGCCAGAGGTTAGAGAGGTTAGTTGGACAGTATCAAACCACAATCGCAAACTAATGAGGTACAACCGTAATTGTAAACCTGGGGTCAGGTGGACAGGGTGTATCACACCACACGTGAAAATTAATGCGGAATCATGATTACAAGGGTGGAACCATAGGCTTAGGATTGAAAAATTCTATGTCTCTAATTCTAATTCTAATTCGAAGTGGGGGAACTGGGATCTGCACTGACAACTCGCATGGGAGTGTATTGTGCATTGTCCCCCTGCCTAACTAGGCCCTAACCAGCCCAGCTCCTTGAAGTACCGGAGCAGGACTTTTGGTGATTGACAGCTTCGTTTCAGCTTTTCTGTGGATGTGGACAGGTTTGCTGCCCCTATTAGGCTTTTCAGTCCTGTTTTCCGCCTGGCTTCCTCTGTGGCCGTGCAGTGAACCACAACATGTTCCACAGTCTCTTCTTCCTGGAGGCAGCCACGGCACAGGCTGCTGTCTGTGGCTCCCGTCTTGAAAAGGTGATGGTTCAGCTCACAGTGGCCTGTGATGATGCCCACCATTGTTCGTAGGTCCTCACGGCTCATCTTGAGCATCGTGTTTGTTGTTTTCCTATCTTTGCAAGGGAATATTGATTTAGTGTGTTTGCAGTCTGTTCGACGCTCCCACAGTTTTTGGTGTTCTTTTTCCGAGTTTTGTTTTAGTCTGTTTTTGACTTCTGCTGTGGGCGGTTTAGAGAGACTGATGTCATGTTTTGTTGGGGTCTGTCTCGCTCCTTCCTTTGCTAGTCTGTCTGCATTTAAATTGCCTGGGCAGGACCGGCTCTCTGTCCACTCTACGCTGACTTTGCTGTGTTCAGAAAGTTTTTGTAGAGCGTTGTGACAGTCTGCAATTGATTTTGATCTTGTTTCTGTCCTTTTGAGTGCGTTTATTAGAGCAGCGCTGTCAGTTTTGATGACCAGCTGTATCTGACAGGTTGGCTCTTGGATATTTTTGTCCAGAAGCATCTGATTTGCCGCCATTTGGAGTCCCATTGTTTCCGCCTGAAAGGCCGTGGTGGCTGAGTTTAGTGGTTGGGCTATTGCGAGTCCTGTTTCGGAACAACAGTAGCCGCAGCCAGATCCTGTTTTGTTCTTGGCACCATCAGTATAGATGTGGTATGTAGTAACGTCATGGGAAGTGATCGCTACTGCTTCCTCTTCATGAGTTAGTTCGTAGGTCTTGCCGGTTAAGTAGGTAGACGCTATTCTGTCAGTGCCATTCGCCGCCTCCGGAAACGCAGCAATTGCTTTACTCAATATTCTGCAGTGGGTTGTTAGGCCTGAATCGCCTTTCCACTGGTTTGTTGATTTTATTCTTAGAGACGCTGCCATTGCTTCTTGCTGTATGTGAACGTGCAAGGGCGTTAGTCCTAGAACTATGTCCAGTGCTGCAGATGGGGTTCTATGTCTATGGGTGGAACAAACCACTTCGGTATGTAGGGTGTACAATCACAAACAGACAATTTTAATAATAAGTGTCATTATTTATTTACTATTATAATAATCTTGGTTTTATTATTATTTTCATTATCTAGGTAACAGGTTACCTAGTTTTGATACCTATGTTGTTTACTAAGGCTCAAAATATTTTGTTAAAATAAATTATTTTTAAAAGAGAATGAATCTATGCCTAACTAAATATAAAGTTTAATACACTTAATTCTTATATTTTCACATTACAGTACAAGACTTGACTTGACGAAGAAGCGGTACACAGACATCGCAACATCATGAAACTTGTTGGTATAATAGTAGAATATACAATATATAACTACACTATATGTAACACCAGATTAGATCCGCAGTGACGTCGGTCACTGCGGATCTAATCTGGTGTTACAGTGGTGGTGGCTGTTGTGATTCGCCTCACAATGTCTCGCTTAACTTTCTCTATTTTCAGGCATGCAAGGAGTCGTCCTTGCATGCCTGAAAATAGAGAAAGTTAAGCGAGACATTGTGAGGCGAATCACAACAGCCACCAACAAGAATGAACATGATGACCACGACCGTTCTGACAAGAGCGCTTCGAAGAAGAAAAAGATGATAATGTCAGAGTGAAATTGATGGTTTAACACTATCATTGCCCAAACACTGAATGTGCTAAGCAGTCCTGTACGTAGATCCTCCTTATTAATCTTGCAATGCACCTAATATCTATGCGGAACGCCAGCGTCTGTTCGTTTGTCGATTCGTGTAGGTACTCAGAAGCGCTAGCCCTGGGTCGGTGTTTCAGAGCTCTATTTCCTACTGGCATTACCTCAATACAAGTTAAATAAAACCGGCCAAGTGCGAATCGGACTCGCGCACGAAGGGTTCCGTACCATTATCTATAAAAACGGCAAAAAAATCACGTTTTTTGTATTCCCTTAAATATTTATTTTATTCTCTTTTTTAGTATTTGTTGTTATAGCGGCAACAAAAATACATCATCTGTGAAAATTTCAACTGTCTAACTATCACGGTTCATGAGATACAGCCTGGTGACAGACGGACAGACAGACAGACGGACAGCGAAGTCTGAGTAATAGGGTCCCGTTTTTACCCTTTGGGTACGGAACCCTAAAAATAATGTAGGTACATATTCCATACTATACTGTAGACCTAACAGAACAATGACTCACGAACTGACAAATTCATTGGAGATAAGTTTCCTTACATCCGTGACATGATCGTAACTCAGAGGTCAAGCGTAACAAATAACATCGCTCAATGCAACCAATTACTGTCAGGCGATTGCTACCATTCCACCGAAATGGGTTAAGTGAGAGCCAATGAGCCGGAACGAGCTTCCTGAACATTTAGATAGAAAGTTGAGCTGTCTTCTGATCTCTTTTGTGTGTAATGGATTGGCACGATAACGTATCTCAAAAATAAGTGAAAAAATATGAGTGCTTATTGACGGTTGATTCAGTAATAAGTCTGATATTATAAGTTGCCAAGGGCGTTTCAGGAATTTTTCAGTTTTCGGAAATATTGCGCCGATTAAAGCCCCTTGGTATCTGCCGAAAATACGCTTTAGCTCGCCGGATCAAAACCGCGTACTTTCATTTTGCGTCTCAGAAGGCAGCTGGAACCCGCTACCCTCTGAAAAGTTCACAACATTTTATGTCTCAGGTGGATTTATAAACCCACGTTGCCCAAAGATGCATTAAAACCATAAATGTTTCACAGAAAAACGTTGTTCTTTGAAAAACTAATAAAACTTATAAATTCATGTTATTTCGAGCTCCTTTAATCCCAAATCTCAATCGAAGCTTATCTCAGTTTACTTTTGAATAGAAAGTAGCTTTGCAAACATCGTCTCGATTTTAGGTTGAATCGCCTCAATGTTATTTGAATATTCGCTGGGCAATAATTTTGACGACCTCTCTCTCTGGCACAGGGGGTAAATTGCCGCCTTGGTCGCAAGAGGTCGTGAAGTCCATCTACTGCAGTAGCGAACGTGTGCTTACACGTTCGCTTTCATATGAGCTTTCATACCTTATTGTTTTAAATTATAAAATAAACTGGGAGGAAAAGGAGAGAGACCTAAAACAATACTCGCTAAAAGGACCATCATAATTTTCATTTTATTTGCCTCTTGACAAGTATCAGTTACCATAAGGTTCTATCTACGTATTTTGGAACCGTCGAGCATTCGTAATTCGAGCACACAGTCCGTGTAGTTTTACCACCACCCAATTCTATAAATGTTGACTCTGACTCGGTGTGTGTTCCGAATTACTATTTCTCTAGAGACTCGTTGGCCTACAATATTAGGGTGAGTACACACCGGAGTGCTTACTTGTATGCATCAGCACGTTTCTGAAATCCTTACTAGTAATATTATACGAAGAGACTTTGTTAGGCCTGCACGAAAAAACGACGTCTTCGTTTTTTATGCCACCATGAACTATAGTTAGGTAGTAACTTTTGTCCGATTCCCATTCAATCGGGGTGCCTCTATTCAAGAAGGTTTGCGTTAGTGATTGTTAAACTATTGTTTTCTCACCAGTCTATTAGAATATCAAACAATTGAATTAAGTTTATCAGTTAACCGTATCAGGTATCTATGTCTGACTCCCATTCAGCCGATACCTCTACTCAGGAAGGTTTAGCCATCGTGATTGTTATTGCTATTGTTTTATCACACTACTACTAGAATATTAACAATTGCATGATGTATGTATATCAGTTAACCGTACCAGGTATCTATGTCTCCAATTCAACCGTTACCTCTATACTTATTTGCTATTGTTTTTTCACACTATTACTAGAACATCAAACAGTTGAATTAAGTTTATCAGTTTTTCGTATCTTTTACCTATGTCTGACTCCCAATCAACTGGTGCTTCTACTCAGAAAGGTTTGCCTTTCTTGATTGTAATTGGTATTTTTTTTCACACTTTTACTATAATATCAAACAATTGCATTAAGTACCTATATCAGTTACCCGTATCAAATACCTATGTCTGTCTCCCATTGAACTGGTGATTCTACTCAGAAAGGTTTGCCTTTCGTGATTGTGATTTGTTTTTTTCACACCTATTAGATTAAAAAACAATTGCATTAAGTATATCAGTTATTCGTATCAGTTACACATGTCTGACTCCCATTCATCCGGTGCCTCTACTCAGTGAGGTTTGCCTTTCGTGATTGTTATTGGTATTGTTTTTTCACACGTTTACTCGAATATCAAACAATTGCATTAAGTATATCAGTTATCCGTATCTTGTACCGATAAAAGAAGCTCTGCGTAGCTTGGGGCTAGATGATGCTGTGTCAATTGTCCAGCATTTTTTTTATTTTTATCTATAGTTGCGCTTTCATTTCGTCCATTATAATATTGTGAGTGCTTTGGTTGTCGGCCTAGAATTGCACCAACCCAACTCTTCCCGTGGGTGTCATAAGAGGAAGGGTTATACACCGGGGGGTGGGCAGCAGCGCCCCCTGAAGAACAATCCAACCAACAAGCTGCAATCCCCAACCCGCATGCCCAGCGTGGGGATTATGGGCATTACCCCCCAATGATGATGTGGCGCTCATTAGGGGAGGCCTATGTACAGCAGTGGACTGATATTGGCTGATGATGATTATAATATTTGAAGTGGAAGGGATAGGTATGCTTCGATAAAAGCTAAAAATTTTTTGTTTGTAAAGTCAAAATCTAGAACTCAATGGAATTCATCTGACGATACTTATTTTATTTAAGAACTTATTTTTGTAAGTTTTGCTCTGAGGTTCGTTCTGTCTAGACTCAAAGATAAAGTTTGGTATTTATTGAAAATGCTGACTGGAATGGCTTGTAAACACCATTACTATTTTTTACGTGCTCATTCTTTATTTTCATTAGAAGAGAAATTATTCTATTAAAAAAATGTTGAAAATTCCGAAAAAACAAGGTGATCTTTTAACATTAACTTCCTACTTTATACTCTTGTTTTTGATAGTGTTCTGAGGCGAAAAATCATGAATAGTGTTTTTTGTTGGCGTGTTTGCATTGCATGTGTTCGTTTCGTTCTCACTGTTTCTGACACACGAGTCAGTCACGGACGGGGTGGAATCCGGACACAGGCAAATGAGTCATGCAGACGAAGCAGAAACATTTCTTGTATTCTTTATCAAAAAATTTCATCTGGTTTGAAAAGTTTTGGTGATTTTGTTCACTGGTGACAGATAGAGATCCGTCTCTATCTCATTTCATAATAATGTAGAGAGTCAAATTCTTAACGGAGTGAATTGTATTTAAAAATCATTTTGAATTGACTTAAGGCTAGCATCGGCAGGCCGGCATCGGACGGTCTGCGCTCATTGTATCAGATAGTTTTTTTGAGCGTAATGCCGAGTGGAGCGACTACCGTAACCGCAGCAACCATTTGCAAACGAATGATGACGTCATCTGATCTCCAAACGATCGCCGCCGGTATTACCGACAGTCCGATGCGTCCGCTCCGTGCGGTGTGGATCAGTGCAAGTACTTCTATGGCCAAATAATACTACAATACACACATTATTATATATATATATATATAATATACATATTATTATATATTACATATATTGTATAATAGAGTTTCCATTAATATCTTCAAGACAGTGAAGAAAAGCAACATCTGGCAGAATAACCACAATCAACTCCTCCCAAAAGATTTTCTCGTCAACTTAGACTAAACAACTCATTGGATGGGGGTCTATTAATAGAGGTCCGGAGGGAGACTAAACGACTAAACTGACAGTAATTTATTCTAGCACGATTTAGTCGCAAAATGTCGTGCTAAGCCGCGCGCCTTGGGATGACGTAACGTACAGTCAGGGTGTACAGTTCAGTACAGTGATAAATGTTTGTAAGCTATTCAGGAAGTCAAAAGTAAATGTTAGTTTAAAGTCTGACCAACGTATAATAAACAACCTATTCATACAGGATACAAACTTTGTTAAACCCAGCAGTAGCAAAAAAAATCCGATATCCCTTCAAATTGGAATAAGTACATCAATACTGTGGGAAAATTGTATAAAAATGTTCAATTTTCCCAACTAAAAAACGTAATTCCAACATACTTCGGCCGCTAAACAGTATTGATGTACGTATTCCGAATAAAACCTAACCTTTTTTTTGTATGGAAATAAGGATACAACTACAATAATACATTATTATTATTAAAAAAGAAAATTTATTTTCAAAAAAAGAAAAATGAGAACTTGTATTCAAAATTGAAACGGTTGAGGTAAAAGATGAAAGAAATAGTTTTTGATATTTACTTCCCCGGACGAGCCCTTCCACAAGGAGGTTTACAATTTCTAAAAGTGTCCATTTATTAGAAAAATAACGTGCGAAGTGGCGCCTTGGGAGTGACGTAACGTGGGTACAGTCGAGTGCAGTGATAAATGTTCCAGTTTATTCCAATATTTCATGCGTTTCAGAAACGTCGAGCTGTGGACTCCGCGTCGCGATCACAGCTTGTGAGTATTTATACAGTATCAGAAAATACCAGTACGAAATTTTACGGATAACTATTTGCCGTGAATTTTGCTCATGCTTTTCTTGAATCGAAAATGGTAATATTGCTTTTACTGGTCAACAACCCATCTCCTTACCAAATTTCAGATCCGTTCCTCCGAAAAAGAAGATTACTCCAAAAAAGTTATCTGACAGACAGAGTCACACTCTCAGTTAATTTCCAAATGACTTTCTTGTACACTGTTCCAAAATATTTCCCTTCCACGAACATTCAAAAATGCTATGTATACTAAAATAAAGAGCGATTTCCGCCATTGATAAACAAGCAAGCTTGATTGATTGCCGCTTTGAGCAGAATGAAATGTTTGATTGATGTGTCTTTCAGCCTCTGATATTTAGCATTTGAGATATCGTCTTAGGATTGGAATATATTTAAACAAGCTTCTATACGCAGCTTTACACGTTGATGACGGGATTAACCGTGGCCTATTTATAATCTAGTAGGTGTACTGTGTATAACTATATATATGTATATACCACAGTAGGTAATGTAATTAGTCTTCGGCAGAAAATCATGCATCCTTGTCGCTAAATCATAGCCAAAGGCTTTCTTCAAATTCGTAAAATAATAATAAATATAATACTCTTTCTCTAAAACCTACCTGAACCAAAAATCTTGCAAATATCGGACCATTTCACCAGACGGAGCTACTGACGCATCTATGACATTAATTTTGGATTCCTATTTTGGTTTAACATCATTTATCATCGTAGCACCTTCACTTTTTTTAGATAATTATCATCATCATCATAATTGGCCTATTTATCTAAATCTAAGAAATATGTTTTATATAATACATGTAATAATACATCAGTCATTGTACATGCCATTAATTCTTGTCCCAATGTCGTAAGGTGTGCCCCAATTAAATAAATACAATAGTACTAAATTAAAGACACACCCAAATATATTCAGCAAGAATAATTTAATTAAGTTAATGGGAGAAAACGGGGACAACTGGTATAATCAGTGACAAGAGTGATTTTAAATGAACGTTTTTAAATAATCAATTACTCAACGAAGTTTTTGAATACTATAATTTAGGTGTTAATTGTTTCGTAGATGACTGTGCGCTTAAATTTCTGGCTCAGTTGTATGCAGATTTTATTTGATTTATTTTCTAATTAAACAGAAACTAAGGTTCCCAATTCATTAAAAAACTAAAGGAGTCCTTCATTTTATATATTTTTTATCTAAAAATATCAAGAAGCTTTTGTATTTATCACAATATTACAAAAATTATAACCGCATTTGAAAAGAAAAATAAAAACGTCGTGGCCCGGTACCTACTTTATAGAAAGTTGTGCATGTTTTATAAATTGGCGGCCTAATAGAAAAGTTTTCTGATTGTTCTTTTTGTAAATAAAATACTCTGAAATTTCAAAGACAACATAACAATCTATCATCAGAACTTTCCACGACCATGAAATGACATCAACCATGACGCACCAAAATAAAGTTTGAGCTTTTATAATTACCATCATTCATCCATTATCACTCCATACCGTATTGCAGCATCCTCACTTAACTTAGTTATAAACTTTAAAAGTCCATAAAAATATGACAAAAGTTTGGTTAAGTAAAGAAATGTTGTTATGGACGCGGGGGACCCAGCGCGTGATGGATAACGCGAGAGGGAAACGTAGGGTCCTTGGACACGGCACGGTGATGACTGCGGCTTGGATCCCCCCTTGCCCCCTCACTTCGTCCCGCGCACGCGCCTGCCGCTTCACAAGCTTCGCTCCTCGCTACGCTCCGTCGTCGCCGAGACCGCGCTGCCTGCCGCAAATTTTTCCCATTCGAGTAAATTGCGAAACCGCCGTCCGCTAGGTACAAAATGAGTCAGGGGATTCGCTGGCAATGTAATCACCTAGAACAACAAGGCAGGATAACAAGCCAGCCTTTTCGACGCTAGTTACTTATAATCGAGAGCGCGAAAATCTTGAGTTTTTTTCTTTTAATTTTTCGGAAAAATCCTGAGATCAACTTTTTTGCTCTCATAATGCGAGGTGAAACGACACCTTGAGAAATAACGTTTATCAATTAAAAAGTCGTGTATTTGTAGAAAAATGTTCGCAGAAAAGCGAATTTATATTAGTGAGAGCTCACGTTTTCAATTAATTTTCTTTTCACAGCAGCTACGACGGTTACTGGGATTCATCCCATGTTATTCGGTTAAAAGTGCTACCACACACAAGATGTATAATTTGCAGTTCACAAATATAGCACCATATTTTTATGTGTGGTTTTAGTAAAACTGAAACATACCTATATAGCCTAAAGACAATTTTGTGCACATTGTCATAACAACTTTTACTAGTAACTAACAGGAACGAGTACGTTTGTCTAGTAAAAATTCTATTACAAAACATTGCATGAATCCGCGACCAGATACTGGCTAATCCTATCTTCTCTTCTTAAATTATAAAGCTGAAAGTTTATGCCGTTGTGGAGATGTTTGATCGAAACAACGCCAAAACCACTGAATGGATTCGACTGAAATTTTGCACATATTTTGCATACCTGGAATAACATATAGGCTATTTAATCCTAAAACCTCGGGGAAGAAGGTAGTTCATAATAAAGAAGCTCAGCGAACTTGTAAGGTTGAAGGAAGTAGACCTTTTGTTAGTCCATCTGACGCAGTCAACTATCCGTCTTCCGAAAACTACGCTCAACATAATTTTTGAACGTTTTCACTGGCTTGACCTCGGTTTCCTAGCTATATTAGTAACCCTACAACTGACCCGTAATTAAAACAATTTTACCACAAACGAGCACTCTCCGCTCTTTTATTCTATTATCTGAATGTTTTCTTTCGTTTTATGATTGTTTTAATAACCTTGTTTTTAGCTACATTTTACGAAGTAACTAATTAATAAACCACAGTTAAATGTAGAGGTTCTTTACGTGTTTGTATCGTAGGTACCAATCATACCTTACACCGTGAATTTTTGTGCGAGTTTCGCAACGGAGCCTGCTGTGTGTCAAACGATTTCCTATGTAAACAAACAGTAAATTGCCTACTGCAAGATTTACACGAAGAACATTACACTTCTACAAGTCTGCACAGTGTGGCCTTTGTTTAATTTACGCGTACACGATATGCTTAATTAGAAGCCTTTTATTTAACTTCGTACGAACTTTGTTTGTTTGTGTTCCTTAAATCTTGCGAAGGGATTCGACACAGTTTCCCGTATGTGCTTAACTTTTGTCTATTGTTGGTTTATTTTGTTAATTGCTCTAGAACTTTACTAGCATAAACAACCTGGAAATTTACCATTCCAGTGGAATAGAGAAAACTGGAACTACAGTAGAACGAAGTAGATTTCAGAAGTTCATAAGAATTAAGCTATTTTCAAGAAAGTCTGCCTTTCTGCCTTCTTTTCTTGTTAGAAAGAAAACAAACATATATTTCGATGGCTTTTATCTGGTAGCTTGGTGATAAAATATAATTTCTAGACACAGACCCCAGCTAAACCAACATGTTAGCTACCTAGTTATTACCAAAATGTAACCCATTTTATTAAGGTCTACATTTATCTGGAGCTAGCAGGCACACGCTACTCCGAGGAGTTAGGCTACATTTCACGAGCTTCAAATTAGAGATCCGCAGGCAAGAAGTCTCTGGCTAAGTTGAACGAGATTCAAATTTCACCAACTTCATGTATAAAGTGCAAGTGTCCATGAACGTGAAAAGTACATGTGATGAATTGTTTTCGACTTATCCTATTGTGCGATATTAAACCATCTTTGGATAATTTGCGGACGGTAGGTATATGGTTCTTCTTTTTGAAGGTATTAAAAAAAGCTAATATAAGAGAATGGTAATGATAAGTGGTTATACATATAACTATTCTGTTTATGTTAAGGCAGTGGAACACCAACTGCTTTGAAGGTACTGGCTATTGGAAGCAACACGACCGACAAATGTGCGTGTGATACGTTGCGTACGGACCATAATTTATATAATTTCACTTCTCTTGCACAAAAAGTGTGTCAATTAGCTTAGCAAGCGTAAAATTCGTTTTTTAAGTCTATGGTTAAACCTAAAGTGATATGTTTTTTTTTTCGTTGTAATTATCAGCCAGTACAAGACATTCGTCGTCTTGCATAAAGACTCGACTTTTTGGTGTTCCATAGACAAAGAACATACATTTCATTTTATTTTATTTTTGAAAATGGAACTGAAATCGCCTTTTTGGTCAGTGTTGGATATTTTGTATGGTGATTCTTCCTCCATGGTAGAATGCGTAGGTTTTTTTTTCTTTGCGTTTTTTTCAGTGCGAAACAAAGACATAAAAAATGACAAAAAAATGATATGCAAATGGGACAGGATGGCAAAGAAATAATCAATATGATTCTATTTAACTGTTGCGCATCACATGAAATATGGTACTTTAAGACTAACGATAAATTCGTGAAGTACAGAAGTGAAATCGGTGTGGAATATTTACTGAAGGCAAGTTTTGATTGTTCTATTTTCTGGACGGAATACATCACTAAATTTTTTGCGTACATGTTTGTACGCAAAAAATTTAGTGATGTATTCCGTACGTGTGCAGTTGAAATGTATAGGGAGAGCATGCTTATCAATATCAGTATTTAACACTTTGTGTGCCCATGACTCACAGTTGACCTACTGTGCGTCAAATTCAGATGTATCTACACAAATACTTTTTTACGCCGCTCCTTGGCTACCAATATAATCAGAATCACTTTAATTACGAATAAAAACCAAAGAAAATCAGACCATGAGCGGCTAATATAGTGTTATACTGAGAAAAGTATAACCATACATAGAACCTACTAACGTATGAGCTAGGAATTTATATAGTACTAGCTGTTGCCTGCTACTTCGTTCGCATGGAGTGTGTTGTGTGATGTGTGCCCTGTGATGGTGTGCCGCCGTGACGGCAACAAAAAGTATCTACGTTTGCGCAGCGTCTTAAAGAGCCATATCTAATAAGAATCTCAGCCTCAATAAAATTTCAATGTAAAGCAGTTACTTTCAGTCGCGTTGCACAATTTTGGTGGTGTATGTGTATGATGTTTATTAACAGCATTATTGGAACGCCGACCTTTAGCGTGACTTTGTGTCCTGGAGGAACACTTGCGGTGAGCGAACTGAGAAACTCAGCTGGTACATAGGATTAAAACATGGTATATTATGTATTTTATGATAATTGTATTTTTCTATAATTATTTGCATACCTAATTTCTTTCGTCACGAAACCATGAAACACGTTATCGAATGACACGTGCGTCTTAAAATTTTTAATTGTTTCTTTTTTACGATTTAGTTCAGCTTAGATTACTTCTTTTCGAATAATAGAATAAATGTAAATTAATATTTTATTACTCGTTTCCGTTCGCGGCTTGGCAAGTTTAAGTATTTCTTTATAACCGACTTAGTACGTTCTATGTTCGGCTGCATGTATGTTTATTATGTCACCATCATCATCAACCTATATTAGTCCACTGCTGGACATAGGCCTCCTCTAATGAGAGCCATCGCGCCCTGTCTTCAGCTAGTCGCATCCAGCATCTGCCAGCAGTGTTTCGCAAATCGTCATCCCACCTGGTCGGAGGGCATCCTACACTACGTTTGCCGAGTCACGGTTTCCACTCAAGAACACTTTTACCCCAGCGGTTGTCAGTTCTTCTCGAAATATGGTCAGCCCACTGCCACTTCAGCTTGCTAATCCTTTGAGCTATGTCGATAACCTTGGGCCTCTGTCGGATGTAGTCGTTGCGAATCCTATCCTTCAGAGAAACTCCGAGCATAGCTCTCTGCAAAGCTCGCTGGGCAACTTTAAACTGGTGGACAAGCCCTACCGTGAGTGTCCACGTCTCAGATCCGTAGGTCATGACGGGTAGGACGCACTGATTGAAAACATTCGTTTTCGAGCATTGCCGTATGGATGGCGAGAAGACTCGACGTAGTTTTCCAAACGCTGCCCAACCTAGCTGGATCCTCCTTTTGGCCTCCTTCTCGAAATTGTTTTTACCCAACTGCAGAATCTGCTGTTTAATATGTATGTCTGTCGATTTGTCCGTCGATTACAGACCGATTGGGGTGATTCTTCTGCAGTTATATAGAGTTATGATCCCGAGGTGATCCTTGAAATATTGTGTTCCCGAGAGATAAGTATTTATACCGAAAAACTTTTAACTGAGGGATTCGAATTTAGTTTTGAATTTTTTCAAACCAAGTACATTACATTATTGGCTTATTATGTTATTCCTTAACCTCTTCCTTCACCAGTACGACGAAGCCGATATATTCGCCGATATTATAAATAAGCTTTATAGACTGACTTTCTTATTTTAAATGCAATTTAACATCGTCCTATATTACTCACTTAATTATCCAAGTGGGTAAATAGATATGTAATTACTTCATATTTAATTATTAATAATTGACTAAAATTGACATTGAAGCTTGATAATTAGGTATTGTATTCATTGTCTCATTATGTATTATTTAAGAATTGACTTCGTTTAGGCCTATTTTTGTTATTTCTATGTACCTACCTGACTCCTGGACGTTTTGGTTTTAACTGTAAGTCCATTTGTAAATAAACAATTGAAATAAATAAATAAATATAATTCCAGTCCAATCTCTGGAATATTTTAGTTGGTGGAAAAAGTATCCATCCGTGTGACTGACCAAAATCAAGCAATAAGTTTAGTCTAGAAAATTGCTGTCACTATTGCTTGTAGTAAATATTTAGGTGACGCGCACCTGGGACCACGGTAGACGCGGCATTCCCTGCAGTCACCGAATTTTCTAAATCTTTAGATGAAATAGTATGCAGTATCGCGCACCTATCGGCACCGAGCGCGGGAAATTTCAATAAAATGCCATGAGGAAATGCGATGACTGCCGGTAATGCCTGTCGGTAGCGCCGATAGATGCGCGTTCAGCTTTTGAGAACAATAATGATAAGTTTATTAATGTAGGTAGGTACTGAATGTTTTTAGTGGCTTTGAAATAGAGCATTATTATCTATCTATTTATCTGATGAAATAAATAATTAATAATAATAGGGATCTAGTAGGTATGGTACTAGCAGTCACAAAAAATTCATAGACGTGTACATAAGTTTTGGGAATAAAAAAAATCATACATATTCAAATAATTTATTTACCATCACCAAAAAAAAAACAAATTTTAAAATTTAACAATGTTTCATTAAAATTAGTATTTAAAAATACTTGAAGCTATGAAATCTTCAAGTATTTTTTTATCTTATTCGATTTCTTAAATTATTAAAACTTGTGAATGAAATCATAGCTACCAATATTAAAAAAAGACTTACAAAAAGTCCAAAAACTTTTTTTGAAATAATTTAAACCGTCTAAAACCACCACCAAAATTGTAATCACATTATAATAAAAAATTGCTAAATACGTGGTACTCTGAATTTATCGATCTTTATCGAAACAAAAAAATTAATAAAACTTTTTCTAATACAATAATACTTATCAATAATAGCTGTTATGTAACAAATATAAGTAATTTTAAAAGCAAAACATCCGTGACCTAAACAACCTTTTCATGTAAAGGTTATATCTTTTATTAAACAGTATTTTTTAATATGTACCAGTTTCTATTCAGTAAAAATTTTGTTGTTACATGAATTTTCATAATATTCCTTTTTGATTATAATAAAGAGAATAATAGAGCGAATAATAAATAATACAAACTCCTGAGGGTCGAGTCCATTGAAAATATCGGGACGTGATTGTGACGTCTCATATTTGTATGGGATTTGTGTAGTTCCCTGTCCGCACTATAGTGGCGCTGCTGTACCAAAATGTATGGAAATAGAAACGTCCCGAACACGTCCCGATACTATCGTCAAATGAACTCAGGGCTCTGATCTTCTTATTATAATATATCCAGCCATTCACAGGTACTTATAGCGTTAATTTACCTACTTCTCCCGACGTTTCAGCAGGCTTACACCCTGTCGTAGCAACGTTATGGTCAGAAACGTCGTCTGGACAGATAGGTAAATAAATACCCGTTAATAGCAATACATATATATATTAATCTGTTCTGGTCACGTAGGCTCAAAAAAATTTCCCCGATGCTGCTCCCGCTCCTCCTGCGTTGGGTACTGGACTGAAATAAAAAAAAAAACAAATATATTATCATCCCAAAATAGTGTATATATAAATTACACAGGTTGTATTGTTAAACCCTTATTATGTTCAGAAATTGATCCCAGCCCGAATGCCCAGCGTTGGGATTTACTGCATATGACTAGAATCAATAGGGGTTAATGCCGTAAAAATAAGGGATAATGATTATCCATGGCGCTTATCAGGGGTGGCCTATGTCCAGCAGTGGACTAGAAAAGGCAGATGATGTGATTGTCAGGAATTTAGCCCCTATGGAACACATACAAAGATATAGATGATAGATTTTACGACTGTATATTCTCTATTCACTCAAAATTTATTCCTATTCTTCGACATAAATTTAACCACCAAAAAATAAACAAATAATGCTGAACAACTCACGCAGCATCATCTAGCCCCAAGCTAAGCAGCGCTTGTGTTATGGGTACTAGATGATTGATATAATAAAATACATACATAATTTTTACCATACGTAGAAAACAACTAGAATCCCCTGAACCATTAATGTATGCAAATCGCAAAAAAAAATTGTCCCGAGGCGGGAATCGAACGTGCAGGTTGCACGTCCCTCTTCACAGGCAGACCCACTGCGCCACCAACGATCATAAAATATTTCTTTCTTTTTGTAACCTTGTAAATTTAATGATTTCTTGTAGATTGTTTGCAACAGTCTGCAGTTAGCTCAATTGTTTCAATTGTGAATACTAGTTTTAATTTAATTCTATTATTTGATTGTAATTTTCTTTGTTAATAAAGATTGGTCTAATAATTTCTTACCCTCCGATTCCCGTGAACATAGACATTATCTTCGACGGAAAGGAAACCTGAAAACAATAAATTATTTTAATTCTCTTCTTCTGTGAGACACAAACAAAATAATTCCTAAGCTAATATCACGTATTTTTTATGTTCATTAAGAGTAAAATTTGATAAGATTTTCAACGTAATTATTTTAAAGGGGTCATTTTGAGGCAGATGTGAAGCTTTTTTTAAAATATTGCTGCTTTAAAATATTTTTACATTAGTAGGAATCCTGTAAACAAGATCGAGAGGCAATTTTTTTAATTTTGCAGAAAATGAAATCAATTAATATTTTTTTTTAAATTTACAAAATATCGTGCCTTAAAATCTATCCGCAAGTTACATAACGAGCGGGAAGATACTGAGCCCTAAATTAAAAACTTACGAACGTTTCTAGAGGTAGAAATGGTTTAGGCATACTGGATACAATGGATACAATGAAACATAAAACTAAAATAGTTTTTAGTAAATGCATTTTAGTCAGATTTTTAGGCTGAGGTATATATAAAAAATAAATCACAACTGAAGATCGGTAGGTAAAACTTGACATTTATAGGTGAACGAAACTGTGTCAAGCAATAGTAAAATGAGTGGATTGGGTTTTTTGAAACCATTAAATTTGTTTTATTTCAATTTAAAAAATGTTTTAATGAAAATGTTGCGTTAATCACCATATTCATTAAAAAAATGAAGATGTGGCCTAAGATGGAGCAGAAAAAACTAATTCAGTATTTGAAGACTCGGTTTCTTTTTGCTTTCATTCACTTGCGGATACAAAAAAACTGATTAGAAAATCAATAACACCTTATTTCCTTTTTGATAAAATGTTCTATTTATAAATATGTTGGACGTTAGAAATTAGCATTGCCTAAGTGCCTTTTTTAGGTGCCTCAAGAAATAAAGTAATTGAGTTTGACTTTGATGACAAATAGAATTTAAAAAAACCAAATGATTCGTTAAAATATTTTTTTTTTCATCTAAAATCGAATCGATGGTTATTTTTCCCGCATTCCCAGGAGTTCGGTCATTATCATTATAACAAAGTCCAAAAACGACCTTGTGATATTATGTATATAATTTTTATGTGCACCAATATATTATTTTAATTGAATGAACTGATCATTTAATTTAAATATTATACACTATACTTTAATATAATACATTTTACATAATTTCCCCTATCTCCCTAACTTTCAATTATTACACCTATTTATTTATATTTTCTATACCTTTTAAATGGTCGTAAATACTAGATAAAATGATAATCGTGCATCACGATTTAGTGGGAACAGTTTATTTATGACAACCCCTTTGGCGCAGTGGACAAAGGTGCCTGCCTGCGGTCCGATGCAGGAGGTTGCGGGTTCGATTCCGGCTTCGGGACAAATGTTTGTACAATCCGCCGATAGAATCCAGATCACATCTGGATTATTTTTATGATAAAAACTATTTATCTGTATAATGTAATGTATTATGTCTATCAGTATGTAATAAGTCAGTCGATATCAATACCCGTAACACAATCACTGCTTACTTTGGGGCTAGATGATGACATGCAGTTAGTTTACTTATGAATAAAAAAAACACGAAAGTACTTTTTAGACGTCTTTTTTTACTAGCTATTTAATACTCCTTTTACCTTTACTTTGACGTAAAGGTAACCCCTTTACGTCACTAAAAGGAGTATTAGCAAATAGCAATGAAATGAAATGCATTCCATCAACTTCAATAATGTACGCAATGTATAGCGATGCAATGTCATTATTGTCTATTCTACCCTAGACAACCATCCCCGTGCTAGGGGGGCTGTTACGAATATTGCTCGCTGACAGCGGACAGACGATTGGACAGACAACGGTGGTTTAGTAATTGTGGCAACAATGTTAAATTTTAACCCTTTGGGTAAGTCAGACATGACATGTAAAAAAACCATGCTTAGCCAAAATGCTTGAAGCTGACAGACTTTAAATTTTTTTCGAGTTTGATATTATTAGTTTCACAAGTGGACTCCAACCGTTTTAAATAATCTGTAAATTTTTGAGTACGTAAGTGGAACCAGCCTAAAAAAAGGATGCCGGAAGTACAGGAAGATTCTACCTTATCATTCGCCTTACAACTGTGAATGCCTCCGTATTAACAGTACAATATTTGTTTCTCTCTACATTTTTAAAGCCTCGAAAATAAAAACCTTTCAGTTGGCAGCGATGAATAGTATACATATTTTGAGAGCTCGAGAACAGTCTCAAGAGGATCAAAATGCCAACGCGTGCGAGTTGATGTGAAATGTTTTGATGTATGGTTCAATGGAAATGCCTCATTGCGTTGCGATGCTGGATTTTTCCAGATATATTCAATTCATTTATTCATACTATAGATTCACAGGGAACACTTAGTCAAGTCATTTCACAAAAATGATACTCAAAATATACAGATAATAAAATAACACAAGCTTCGTAGCTGCAATAGCATTGTCAATATATAAAACAAAATAAGATAGAATGTCCAATTTCAATATACATTAATCAATTAAATTGTATGTAAATATGTTTTTATCAGCAAAAGCTATGTCCAATCGGTAATAGCATTTATCTAATAATCTTTTTTTAATAAAACATTTACCTCTCACATTTAACTCTTTTTATAATCAATATGATCGAAAGTTTAAGTAAAGGATATACGTACGTGTTTAGGGGATGAGAGCTGAAAAATGTAGCAGCAAGATCTTTAGCATAAATAAAGTGAAAAAATCCGAAAACCGTAAATTTGTGGTCAAACTACAAAAAAATATTTGATTCTCGACAGGGACCACAATCTATAGGATACCTACTTTCCGTTACCCAAGAATCATAATGAAAAAATGTGATCTTATAATATAAGGAACCCTTGATGCTCGAGTCTGACTCGCACTTGACGTTTTATTTACCTATACTTATAAAAAATATAGTTTTCATGTCATGGTGTTAAACTTCTGCCGCTATTACGTCTCCAAAGCCTTGTGCTGTAATCTAAAAAATAATATTGGTCCCTTAAATATATTTTTTCATTAACTCAATAGATTTCGTAAAATCTTTTCCCGTACAGTACAATACAAGTCACTTCCTGTAAGTATTTGCTAAATCAATCGCACAGGTAGGTGATACGAGCGAATGTCACGGAGCACATTCAAGCGTGCGATTTTAACTGTGACTTTCTGGAGCAAGGTGGGTCTTCGGTGTTGTTCTCGAAGCTTCTCGAAATTTCACTCACAACTCGACGACGCTTGAAAAGTTAATTCGGTTTTCTCAGAATACGTCGTGTCTTACCGTCGTGACTTTATTAAAAAAACGGCCAAGTGCAAGCCGGACTCGCGCACGAAAGGTTTTGTAGCATTATCTACAAAACGGCAAAAAAATCACGTTTGTTGTAGGGGAGCCCATGATATTTTTTTTCTGTTTTTGAGTATTTGTTGTTATAAAGGCAGCTGAAATACCATCATCTGTGAAAATTTTTACTGTCTAACTTACACGGTTCATGAGGTACAGCCTGGTGACAGTCGGACAGCGTAGTCTTAGTAATAGGGCCCCGTTTTACCCTTTGGGTACGGAACCCTAAAAACACGCCAGGCATAAACTAAATGTTATTTTCTTAAAATTGCCCACTCAAATTAAACGAAAGATGTACTCATTCAGTTCATCAAATATTCAGTTTATAACAAAAACTTGCATGATTGGTTTCTGGTCGTACTTATAACAGTTTTAGAAACACTTTTCCATTAAGTTTGTTCATTTTTGACTTCTGCTTATTCATGTATTTCATTTTCCCGCAGAATATGAATCTGCGTGCTCTGTTGTGTATTATACTCCTTTCCCGTTACTGTTTCAATGCATAATGCGGAACTAGTTTGTGTAATGTACATAGGTAAGGTACGGTATGTAAGGTACTGAGCTAGAGTACTATGTGCGGAAAATATGGAACATCATAAATTCATATAAAATGCCATAACATACATAATGTATCACGTGTTTTGGTATAATTTGCATCAAACCAGAGAGAGTAGGTTGGATCCAGTAGCTTTGAATGGAATTATTGTAATCTGAATTTCTTTGATTGGCCTTCCATTACAGTTTTAATATCGATTAAAACATTATTTAGATATGTGTGTGCAGAAAATCGAACGGACATATGGTAAACTAGCAGCGCCTCGCGGTTTCACCCGCGTAGTTCCCGTTCCCGTAGGAATTTCGGGATACAAAGTAGCCTATGTCCTATTCCAGACTATAATCTATCTCTGTGCCAAATTTCATCCAGATCCGTTTTGCCGTTCTGGCGTGATAAAGGAACAAACATCCATCCATCTATCTATCCATCCATCTAAACTTTCACGTTTATAATATGTATTAGTGAGATAGTGAGATGTGCTGACGTCTCTACAAGGACCGGTGTTACGAGGTGTAATGTACCGTTCGTTGCAAACATGATACGTTGCACTACGAGCTAAATTGCGTGTAACACGCTCGTTGCTAACTCTTTGCTCGCTCTTGCTCCAGATTCTTTGCCGCTAGCGCTGCCAGTGCGATTCGACTTTTTTCTACCTTTGTGGACCGTGACGCTCTGCATATCTTTTCGGACCAAAATGGCTATTACTATACCTATGTATAGTGTATTAAACTCATGTGTCTATTGACGCTAGTGCCACGTACGCTCGTGACGGCTCACTGCGACGTACTGACTGAAGCGCGTAACACAGTAACACTCGAAGGATTTGCCAAAAACTGACAGCGGTGTGGAGCAATCGCAGTGACCCACCCGTTGCTTGTCGAGCGCCTTGTTTCGCCGTACTGACTGCACGAACGCTAGATAAGTAATAACGCCCCGGTAGTAACGCCGCCGGTCGGTCCTTTCGTTTTTATATTTACGCAACGGTAAACGATATCATTTTCTGTTGATGTCTGAAAGGGTACCTACGCTTCTGGCACGCTAGATGTAAATATACTGTGTCTCAGTGTCTGCCTAGTCTGAAATGCACTGTGTCAGTAAATGTAAACGGATCTTCGTCCGTACATATACTGACAATCCGTATATTCAATGAATTCTCTGTTCAAGAATGCGATCCTAAATTCTCTCATTAATAAATTAACGAATCAACTGTGGAAACATTTGAGGCTTCCTGGTTAAAAATTTATTTGTATAGTCTAATCATATGACTCTAGTTTCCCTTTTCAATAAGTATACAAATTACAGAACAATCCACACTTCATTTGGCCCCAAAGTAAGCAGAGCTTGTGCAATGGGATATTCTTCCTAGGCATAGTTCCTTCAACCTTCAGCCTTAATTTGTTTGAGAAGAGTTATGCCTAAGATCATAACCGGGAAACTTCTAAAAATGGCAGGCATTTGTAAGATGATGATTATATCGGCGCCGTAGATGCGAGCCGAGGGTCTTATTTATGAAGGTCCGCTTCCAATAAAGTAGCCGAAATCTCTAAGAACATTGTCATAGTAAATTTTAACAAGTATATCGTTGGGGATCGATCAGATTTTATGGAGATAACTTTCTTGTTATTAATAAAGTTGCATAGATTATTTTTATGTGTAAGTGTTAGTCAGGCATCGTGTCGATACTTTTGTTTAATCGCGACACGCTCACGCCTCAAATGGAAAAGAAACTCGGACATTTTTCAATTCAATTACTCTAATTTGATAAGGTACAATGTCAGTCATTTTTATTAATAACGAATGTTCAGTTGTTATAAAAGCTCGAAGGAGCCAAGCTTTGCCTATGGCTTTACTCACAGAACTTCAGACTAAAATTGGAATAGTGAAAGTAACATAACAATTACGAGCTCTGTGGCGCGATGTGCGAAGGCCTGCGACGCAGTTTGTGGGTTCGATTCCCACCTCGGGACAAATGTGTGTACGATCTGCAGACATTTGTTCAGGGTGTTCTGGTTGTTTTCTATGTATAATAAAAAATATCTATCAATGTATTGTATCAATGTATTCGGCTAGTCACCGAGGGGGCAGTAGACTACCACCCTCCAAGAAAAAGTAAATACTACATAAACACATTTAATGTCAGATCGCTAGCAAATGAAGCTAGAATCATAGAACTAGAGCATGCCTTGTCACACATAAAATGGGATATACTAGGCATATCAGAAACAAGACGACAAGGACTAAAAATAGAAGACCGAGGTGAATATATCATCTATACTTATGGCCAAAAGCAAGGAGAGAGAGGAGTTGGATTCTTGGTTAAAAAACAAAATAATACAAAAGTAATAGACTTTTCTGCAATTTCGGAAAGAGTTGCCATCCTGCAGACTACAATAAATAACACTGAAATATCAATAATCCAAATATATGCACCTACCGGAAGAGCAAAGAAAAATGAACTGGATGCATTCTACAACGACCTCCACAAAGCAATAAGCAAGAGCACAAAAAATATAATTTTAATGGGAGATATGAATGCAAAAATTGGCAAACCAGAATCAAATGAAAACCTAATTATGGGAAAACATGGCTACGGTATCAGAAACAAAAGAGGACAAACATTTATAGAGTTTTGTATGCAACACAAACTGAAAATAACCAACACTTTGTTCCAAAAGCCTGAAAAACTTAGATGGACCTGGATGTCACCCGATGGTAAATCAAAAAATGAGATTGATTTCATTGCCACAAATATGACAAAAAATGTAGAGAACACAAGTATTCTGCATAGAATAAATCACTCAAGTGACCACAGGATGGTGAGATTAACACTATCTCTCACAAGTAAAAAACAGTCACGCTCTAACTATGGCAAACTTCCTACACAAAATATTGACTGTAAAAAGTTCAAAGAAAATCTTGAGACCTACATACACTCTGAAAATGAAACAGTCCAATCTCTTTATGACTGCCTAGAAAACAACATACTAAAATGCTCAAAAAGCTCAAATTTAACAATAAAAGATAACTACACAAGAAACATAGTAACAGAGGAATTATTATCATTAAAAAATCAAAGATTTAAGCTGAAATATAAAGAAAACAAGACAAAACAAGAGAAATTAGAGCTTAGTAAACTGTACAGACAAATAAACAAGAAAACTAAACAAAATATACAGAAATATAGAGAAAAAATACTAAGAAGTTTTATTGAAAGGACAGGAGGAATAAAAAAGGCTCACAAACAGCTGACCCGCAAAAAAGAAATGATGACTCATCTGTGTAATGCAGCAGGAGTCCTAGTAACAAACAGGAAAGATATACTGTTAATAGCTACAGAATTCTATCAGAAACTCTACAGCAGCAGTGCCTCAAACACGATTTCTTGGGGTACATACAACAACACCAACGCAGACAACTCTGACCCTGCACCACTTTTCCTAGAACAAGAAATAGAACTAACCATTAAAAACCTAAAGACAGAAAAATGCCCTGGTCCCGACAAAATTACCAACGAGATGATTATTTCAGGCAAAAACAAACTAACCAAATCACTAACATTGTTATTTAACCTTATTTTACAGACAAAAAAAATACCAGAACAATGGACCTGTTCAGACATTGTACTGCTCTACAAAAAGGGCGACCCCAACCTCATAACCAACTACAGGCCAATAAGTCTCATGCCATGCCTCTACAAAGTCTTTTCAGCCACACTTCTTCGAAGATTGGCAAAAATCTTAGACGAGAGCCAACCAGTTGAACAGGCTGGTTTTCGAAAAACCTACTCCACAGTAGACCATATACATACACTGAAACAAATCGTCGAAAAGTACATAGAATACAACAAACCATTATACCTGTGCTTCATAGACTATTGTAAAGCATTTGATTCAATAACACACACATCAATCTGGCAAGCTCTGTTGGAACAAGGCGTCAACACTGACTACATTAATGTAATCCAAGAAATTTATAGTTGCAGCAAAGCCAGGGTAAAGATGGAGTCTGCGGGACCTGCATTTTCAATACAGCGCGGAGCCAAACAAGGGGACCCACTCTCGCCGTACATTTTCATCGCAGTGCTAGAGAGCATCTTCCGAAGACTAGACTGGAAAGAGAGAGGCATAAAACTCGACGGAAAGTACCTCTCGCATCTAAGGTTTGCAGATGACATTGTATTACTATCAGAAAACGCAACAGAACTAAAAGACATGATAGAATCACTGAGACTCCAAAACAACACAGTAGGCCTAGAAATGAACAAAGAAAAAACCAAAATTATGACTAACAATGACAGAATACCAATCGTGATAAACTCAATAAGTCTAGAGTATGTAGAGGACTACACCTACTTAGGTCACACCATATCTTTTAAACACAGTACAGAAAAAGAAATTACTCGAAGAATTAAAAACACATGGAATAAGTACTGGGGAATGAAGGAAATATTTAAAAGTACTCTACCTATCGCTGTGAAATCAAGAGCAATGAACATATGCCTCGCACCTTGCCTCACATATGCTTGCCAAACCTGGCCACTTACAAAGATACAGCTTGACAGAATAGGAGTCTGTCAAAGAAGCATGGAGAGAAGCTTTATGGGAATACGACTACAAGATAGGATCAGAAATGTAACCATCAGAAAGAAAACTAAGGCAAATGATGTGGTACAGAAAATCCTAAAGCTCAAATGGCAATGGGCAGGTCATCTACAGCGACTTCTCCCTAACAGGTGGTCCCAAATAGCCACAAATTGGATCCCTCGAGACGCCAAGCGCAGACGAGGCCGACCAACAAAGAGGTGGTGTGACGACATCAGGGAAGTAGCGGGGAACACATGGACCAGAACAGCAAGGGACAGGAGCGAATGGAAGAACTTGGAGGAGGCTTTCACCGCCGAAGGCGGTCCTTATCGGAGCAAAACGGTTCCGTTAATGTAACTGTAATGTATGAAACCTAGATGTTTAATTAATGTTGTACCTACCTACTCATTCATTTCATTACTCTCATGTACATAATTAGCTGGTAAGGAAGAATAAAGCTTTTTTTATTTTTATTTTATTTTATTTTATTTATTATCAATGTATTGTATTATGTACCTATATATCAGTTATCTAGTACCCATAACACAACCTCTGCTTAGCTTGGGGCTAGATAATGCTGTGAAAATTGTCTAGCATTATTATAGAAACTGTGCCTCGAAAAAAAGGTTAGTCTGGTTCGTAAGTTAATGGAATTTGTAAAAGTTTAAATTTTTTACGCGTTGGGACACATGTAGCGGGTAAAACGGGGTGAATACGGACTTCAGGGTGAATAGAAATGAATGAAATACTGAAGCAAAACCTCCTTTTGCAGAGCCGGTTAGACCCTGGCCCAGGGGAAAATTCACGGACTAAAGATACTTCCACTGCTTCTAGCCAGGCAATGTCTTGCTCCAGTATTTCGTTCATTTCTATTCACCCTGGAGTCTCTTTTTACCCCGTTTTACGAACGCTTAATTTTGGGTAACAAACATGTTCACATACTTAAAACTTATCGCTTTTACCTCTCTGTCTTATGAAGTATATTATAGGATAGAATTATAGGATTAAATTAATTATATGATAGAATTAGATATAGATTAGATAGAATTAGATTAGATAAAATTATAGGATAGAATTAGATCAGTAGTAGTGATAATCTTATGAAAAAAACGAACACACCTTAAGCACAGTCAAATTAGTTTATACGACATATGAAATTACACCATTATCCAAAAAAACTGACTGGTAGCAGATTCAACAAAATAAACAACGCAACTTTCGGACACCACTATCCAACAAAACTGACTGGTGCCATACTCGACAAAACAAACAACACAACTTTCAGATTTAATAATGTCGAAGATGTTGAAAGCTGATCTTGATTTATGGGAAAGGATTCTCCGGAGATTATTAAAGGGGTACTTTGTTTGCGATTTGATGACTGAAGAGTGGTTTACTACTTGTCAACCAAACAGTTTCCGTTTTTTTTTCATCATAAGTTACTAAAAGAAGGTTTGTTTAGCACATAAAGTCAAAGTAGAGCCTATGAAAAACCACGTGGAACTTAATGTTTTTATACACGGGGTTGCATGTTTTCCAGATATTGTTTCCTCTGTAGCACGATTAACTAAAATGTCGTATTAGTAAAAAAATACATACTTTCGTGCCACCTAATTTTACTATCACCTTTTTTGTCACTTACAGTTTTTGTTTTCCGTTTGTTTTTATATTTTTTTGTACTTGTGTCGAAATAACGGGTCTCACAGAAGACGTTACATATTCCTAGCGTTTCACAAAAAGTTTAACGTGAGTCAGAGAGCATTGACAATAATAAAATGGATTATTCTACTTTTTCTTCTAATACAAGTGCTATTTACCTACATAAGGATGTATTGCTGCCAAGAGATAGCCTATTGTGTGAAAAATATCCCGTCATTTATTATTTATCATGTTGAATCTCACTAATATTATAAACGTGAAAGTTTAGATGGATGGATGGATGGATGTTTGTTCCTTTATCACGCCAGAACGGCTGAACGGATCTGAATGAAATTTGGCACAGAGATAGATTATAGTCTGGAATAGGACATAGACTACTTTTTATCCCGGAATTCCCACGGGAACGGGAACTACGCGGGTGAAACCGCGAGCTAGTAAGTCATAAAACAGTGTACCTAATGGCAGTCTTCAATCATAAGTTAGTCCAAACTCGCCATGATTCGGGCAAAATAATTGAACAAAAAATTACTTTCTCTAAACTAATATTTAAGTTTATTAACTTATTATGTATCGTCTAGCGAGCATATCAAAACATAATAAGATATTCAACAACCTGCCTAACTTTTGCTTATTATACATTACATACAAGTCCATGCTTCATAATTTATGCAATCTCTAAGTTGAGGTACAAACCGTGAACACAAAAGTTTTTGACCCAATTATGAAAAACATAAAAATTACGAAACCCTCTTTGTTTCTGTGTCCTTTTAAGGTTTTTGGGATTCGGATTATGTTCGTTTAGATTTACAAACGATGGATGATTTTCTTTCATTATCTTTTTTATTCTATCAAAATATTTAGGTAAATTATGAATGATTATAAATAAGAAGACTTTCAATTGACATGCACGTAAAACAAAACATTTATACACGGAGTTGTTTAAAAAAGATCTGAGACGTTTAGCAACCGCTTTTTGTTTACAATATGCGTTATTATCTAAACAAAAACCGGTTGCTGAATTAATTCAATTTGAATTCCTGAAATTATTTGTTCAAAGGATGAAATCGATCTACTAGGACTTTGTAGGCATTCTTCAGATCTGAGGAAATATTCAAACTCAATGGGATTTTTTTAAAGAATTTTTTGATTTTCAATGTAGTCAAGTCTATTGTTCACTATAATAATTCCTGCACACATAGTTAATCTCCGTTGAGACTAACCGCCGCCGTGTAATAGGACAACTAGGATATAGGATATCTTCAACTTTTGAATCAAAAGTTGTACACAAAGCTATCGTAATGAAACAAAGCACGATTTCTTGCCTTTACAAGTAAGATTATTCGATCGATACGCATGGTACAAGCTATTATCATGTTAAGTCATAGGATTCTGTCCCCAATAAAGCTGGTTTTATGATGTATTGAAGCTTTAGGCAGTTTTCTTACAACATCTTGTTACCAATACCTTACCTAAATATGAACATATACGAGTTCTGTATAGCTTGTCAGATCTCGAGGCATTTCAAACATTCCATTATCATCAACCCTATATTAGTCCACAGCTGGACGTAGGCCTCCCCTAATTAGCACTATAGCGCCCTGTCTTCAGCTTGCCGTATCCAGTATCTGCCTGCAGTCTTTCTCAGGTCATCATCCCACTTGGCCAGAAGGCTTCCACTAGGTTTGCCGAGTCGCGGTCTCCACTCAAAAATACGTTTACCTCAGCAGTTAACACCATGTTCTACATTATGAAGAGAAGGAAAGTTTTCATACATTACTAGAAGCTTCTGTTTCTTACTACGTACGCGTCCTTCGAGTTGTTTTGTAAAAACATTTATTAACAAAGATAATATTATTATTGTTTTTTTTTGATTCAATCCAAACTGGAGCTCTCAGTTTTAACTTTCACTTTCCAATACTTTGCATGCCCATAGCGGCTTTTGAGAGCAGCTTTTCAGGGTTAAAAAAGCCTCTAAAAACACTTAAAAAAAACTTGAACTTGGTTCCAACTCCCCCAGTTACCATTATGGCACACGGTCTGCTGAACACCCTATATAATGTAGTAACTTAATTTTAGCTTTCCGACTATAAGACCGCTCGCTAGGCTGGAAGACGGAACTATGCATAGCAAATAAGATTAATTTTATGGTATTCAAACATCGTTAAATACTCGAGTCCCTGTAACTCATGAATAATGTAACGAAATGGTAACGGAATGGAATATAGGTATTAAAATTGACCCACGTTACGTAAAATAATATTATATTATTTCAACTGATGTTACAGGGGTTCATTTGGAGTGAAACGTGTCATTATCTAAAAATACGAAGTATTTCCATTCAGAGCAGCAATTGTATAGTTACTCTTAATATGTAGCACCATATTAAGAGCAACTATTTTATTCCCATTTTGAACTCCCACAAAGAAATAGTTTCTTGTGATGGGGTTTTGATATTACTAGCTGTAACTTTAGCAATTCAATCTAGATATAAGATAAACATACATAATGTAGTTTGAGAACTAGGTACTAGGTAGAAGCACAAAGTTAAAGTCAATAACTACGCTGCGTGACGAATGACTGTCAGAATTTACCATTTTAATAATCTTACACGATTAATTAGCATCACCATCGGCCCATAATTAGTCTATTGCTGGACCCAGGCCTCCCCTAATGAGCGCCATAGAGTCTTTACTTCAGTTGCGGCATACAAAACTGGCCTGCAGTTTGTCGCAGGTCCACTCAAGAACACGTTTACCACACCTATTGTTGGTTCTTCGCGAGATATGTGTGAGTGGCAGTGGGCCGGCCACTGCCACTCCAGCTTCCTATGTCTTTGCACTACGTGGATAACTTTGTTTCCCTGTCAGATATATCTTTCAAATCTTTCAGAGAAACTTCGGATGTATATGTCGCTGAGCTAATTTAAACGGGTGGACCAGTGCTACCGTGTCTACTATAAGGAGAAACCAAACAAAGTTAACTACTACATGTCCAACATGTTGAACTAATTATAAACAAAATTCATTTAAAGTGCGAGCGAGTGGAACTGTTAATGAATTCAGCAGGATGTTGAACACCCCTTCAACCCCTACAATACCAGCATTCACAGGGTAAAGCGATGCATGACTCTAAACTTCTTTTGCACATGATGTAGCTATAGGTACTTATAATTTTAACTTCATGCTTTGTTAATTTTATTAATTTAAGTACGCAATTGTCGACGGCATTTTTTTTTAGTGTTCACACCTAGTTAGTTTGTTATGTTTCTATTAGCGAATGCCTATTATTAGCTTTGTGTATCTATTTTAAGTTCTATTGTAATTAGCTAAGCTGATGGCAATCCGATATAAATAAATGAAAGGAATAAATAATTGTTTGGACAATTATTTTTCAAAGCAAATCCGTGGACAGAATTGAGTAAATAATAAAACCATCCCAAACAGAAAGCATCTGTACCAAAACACGCTCGTAAAATCTAAGCACTAAGTAAAGTGTGTCATTCTTTTCGACACCTCTTATCGAAATGTCGGTTTATTTTATTGTTATTGTCATTTCTACACGTTGCTCGTGGAAATATTGAAGCTTTTCCTTGTACGTCGTAAGTAAACACTTATGACGTAAGAAATAAAATGTGAATAACCTTAAATATTGACACTGATATTCAAACACATTTGAAACAGTCAGCTGTATTAATATGTATAAAATTGTTATCTTTATAGTCACTAAAGAGCTGACTGACTCGACAACCGCGATTCGTTCATCAGTAAGCATTTTAGTATGATAAAGTACTAAATTTTACAGTTATTGGTTGCGCTAACAGTGCGTTTGCGCAATTTACGTTTAACTATGTCTGACTTTGGATGGTTATTACCTATTTAGGTACTAATTAGTTTGAAAACGTCATGCAGTCGCCCTTGAGGTTTGCTCTGTACATCCATCCAGGCGCTAGCGACCGCTATGAACTGTGTGCAAGTGGTCGAATTCTGAACCACTTTCACGTCGCAATAAAAAGAAGTAATTGAGTGTTCGCCATTACGGACGTTCGGTTGAACAATTTAAAAGGAATCGTCACGTTGACTTTACTGATTCCATCGCATCTCCAACTAAGTTGAGAATAACATATTTGTGCTACATCACACCTATAAACTTTGGTTCATGAGCTGGGTTTCGGATTGCAGTGAACGATAGGAGCTGACAGCAGACGCTCAGACAGGTAAGCCTTTCCAAGTACTTTTCGGGTGTTAACTGTTCAACGTCAGACCATCATCGCATAAAATACGCACCAGAGGGCCTACTCGCAAAAACGAAACCGAAGTTTCTGATTTGTTTTTGTGCAAACGCTATCCTTATACAAGTGACATAAGGGTAGGATTTGCATGTCAACGAATCAGAAACTTCGATTTTTGCTTTCCAAGCAGGCCCCCAGGTATATTATGATGCACGTGACTGTACCAACGGGCCTTTAGACACTGAAAACTATTTTCAAAGTCAGAAATTTGGCAACAAAAATGTTTTGGAATGGTTCCTCTGTCAAATTAGCTGAATAGCCGTTGAAATAACGAGAGCAGGAAGCGTGCTGAATATTAAACGTGTTTATAATACCTCGGGAGAAAATGTTACGGAGAAGTTTCAGAAACTCTGGGTTTTTTCACTACATTATTAATATAGCCAAGCGTTACTTTGTGGAAACATCTACCTGTATGTAAACAGATAAATATTTTTAAATATTTACTAAGCGGCACGGCGTGGGACATGATCAGCCGGGCTATGATACGCATGCATCGCGACAACCGTTTGTCTTGCTTTTGTTATTATAATCGCACCAAAAAGAGCGAGACAAAACAGTTGACAAAACATTGTCATGGCGCGCATCTTAACAGGCGATGAAAATGGATTTTGGTTCAATGTATTTTGTTTGATGTTTGCTGATGCGTACATTAAAGACTTTAACGGAGTGATTCAGTGATAAAATTTTAATACCATCTAAAAAAAACGCAGGATGCCGCACCAAGAGTTATGGCACGAGCGAAGAGTTATGGCGAGAGCACAGTTTTGGGGGTTCACTTTCGTGAACCCCCAAAACTGTGCTCTCGTTGCGTTTAACAGGGCTCTAGCTGACAGATATTACAGTTAACTGCAAAGACACTGGATGTCAAGTTTGATGAACCTTTGTGCCAAACAAATTATTTATAATGTACCTTTATTGTTTGACTATTTGAAATTACGTGACCTCTAATCTATTTTGACGACCTCAGTGGCATGGTGGGTGAATGTCCGCCTGCGATGCCGCAGGTTGTGAGTTTGATTCCCGCCTCAGGACAAATATTTGTACGATCTGCAGATATTTGTTCAGGGTTTTCAGCGTTTTCTATGTATAATAAAAAATATCTATGCTTGTAAATATAGTAATATGTATTTAGTACACAAGCTCTGCATAGCTTGGGGCTAGATAATGCTATGTGGACTGTCCAGCATTATTTATTTAGTTTTGTTTTATTTAGTTATCATTGTTTTGTCGGAATAAAGTAATTATTTTATTTTATTTAAACATGTGTCAAGCGGGTCAACAAACTCAATGTAGAATTATTTACATAAATAAGATTGCCAGTCTGTCGAAAGCACTAAGCAACTAGCTCTATAACAAAACTTACCTCGCTGAGTGCTGAACAATGCAGACTTTCGTCAAACTTGTGGCTAAATAATTAAAACTATGACTTTGTGCTACGCTAATGCTTGCTTTGGCATAGCGGCTACGGCGTAGTTGCTACGACGTAGACTCTATGGCGTAATTGCTACGACATTGACTCAATAGTGTAAGTGCTACGACGTAGATTCTATGGTATAGGTGTATTTTATATTTGATTAGGGAGCGGACTGCGGGACGTGCGTAATGAAAGCTGGCATACTGCACACTGTTTTATTCAACTACCGCGAGGTGCGGCACAGCCGCACTCGCCTTACACATATAGGTATACATATCTAACAAGGTGCTACGACGTAGACTCTTTAGTGTAGGTGCACTCTATGGTGTAGGTGCTACGGCGTAGCTGAGCTACGTAAGCACAGAGCATGTCTTTTTTGATTGGACTTAAGTTCTGTTGACCTCAGATAGTTATGACAGCGTTACCGGACTTTTGGCGGGCGCAGAAGGCGCAAATTTTAGATTTTACAAGCTTTTATTCTAGACCAGTTGTCAAAGACAAAGAAAATTACTCAAATAACAGAATTAAATTAAAACTAGTATTTACAATTGAAACAATTGAGCTAACTGCAGATTGTTTCAAACAATCTACTGGTAGCTCAACTGATCCATACCAATACCAGTCGGAAGCGTGCCCAAGACGCTGGCTGCATTGCCCCGCTGTATGGCAATGCTGAGGCGCTGTACCAGATACTTACCAGCATCACGCGTCGGTTCGACCAGTGCAGATAATATTAGCTCAGATAATATTTTAAAAACATTGAAAAAAAAAAACATACCAAAAAACATTTTATTTTATTATAATTTAATGAAAAAAAAAACCAACGTCGGCGTCATTGCACTTATAACGCAATTATTATTTGATTATTACAATAGCGAGCAACGATGTCGTCAATTGATGATGACGGCCAGAGGCCACATATACCATAAATTTCGCCATGTGACCATAGACATAGAATTTTTCACTACGCTCAAGACAGAACTTAGCTTTTCAGTGCCGAACAAGAGTAACATTGTCATACCATTTTGAATTCCGATTGTTCCAGCTATAGCGGTGAATATTCTCTTCATAAAACGATATTTTATTATCCTGAAATAGAACGAGTATCATTATCATTGTACTCGTTCATAGGCTACATTTCAGAATAAAACTCAAACTGCAATCGGGTTAGCATGCAAACGTGAACAAAATTGCTATATTTTGTGTCTAAATCGGAATACAATGGCATTATTTCTTTCGTAAGAATACGTTTCATTTTCCAAATGCAACATTTGAGTCGAGGCCAAGGAAAGCAGGCGTCAGCGTCTGCTCGGCTCATTGTATATCTGACCTTAATACGACATTTTTTCGCTGCGCGTTTGCAGCTAACGGGGAACATACGGGAAGGGAATTGCGACGGAAACGTATATAGAATTTTAATGAATGTGAAAAACATTTTTTTCGAGACTATTATTTTGTATTGAGTAACTTTTTCCTTTTTACTACCACGATTGTTCATTACACTCGGGTTGGCTCCGCATGCTTCAGTATTTTTTTTTGCTGTTCGAGTCATGGTTTTTCTTCAGGCTGTGGTGCCTACAGTGTAAACGGCCACTAGGAACACGAAGGGATCAACAGGATTGTAACAGTTTAAAATGAGAAAAGCAAATGCGACTTTCCTAGTCCGTTCCTAGTTCAACGAATCTAATCGTTTAGCAGAATATTGTTTAGGAAATTTTCTTTTATATAAAATCTGTCCCGTTTATCCCGTATGTTTCTATTGAGCGACGTGACAATAGGCCCCCGCGGCTCGGCTGACACCTGACGTGTGCCGTGACGAAGAAGATTATTGGCACTGTAAATCAACCAGATTGGGCTGTTCGTTAACCAATATATCACTTGGCGAGTTTTCTAGGTAAGGTTTAGTCCAAACAGCTGCTAAAAACAGTATTTTATGAAAATATCACGTGTCTGTGTCGTCTAACAGCATAATTTCTTTAAAATCGATTGAATTACGGGATAAACCTATACAGGGTTATTGGTCATTTGCCATGGCCGCCAGGTTTTCATTCTTGACTTGGTATTCGTAATAAGTACCCCCTGCATTCAATAATCGTTCTTTAAAGAGGCTATATTTGAAACCTTATTTAAAATCGGGTCTGCCTTGACTAAACAGTGGGAGATCGGACAATAATAGTTATCGGTCGGCAATTCATTGGATTCACGACAAACGGGTTTGAATAGTACACAACACACAAGTTTATTAGTACCTCAGCGCATTGAAGTATTAATTATGTGTAGTGTGTATGTATGTGTATTAATTATATGTAGTGTGCCTGTGACCATGGAAGCTGAAAAGCCTCCGAAACGTCAGGTTATAAACAAAATATAAAATATACGCGATCAATCCGGTAAAATAAAACAGTGTTTTATTATATGTAGTGACACAAGTTTATTAGTACCTCAGCGCATTGAAGTATTAATTATGTGTAGTGTGTATGTATGTGTATTAATTATATGTAGTGTGCCTGTGACCATGGAAGCTGAAAAGCCTCCGAAACGTCAGGTTATAAACAAAATATAAAATATACGCGATCAATCCGGTAAAATAAAACAGTGTTTTATTATATGTAGTGACTAAAGTATCCTCCGCGCTTCTTGTTAAGTTGCGGCGGCAAAGAATTATGACCATCACGTTGCCTAGTAGCTTCGCAGTATTTCAGTTTGAATGGTCAACTTGAGGTTTGAAATCCGAATGAACTGTTGAATAAATAATGTGGGTCGATAAGACTTTTATATCTCCTACCTTAATAGGAGATGGAATCGGGGAATGGGCCTCCTGATGTTGTCGTTTAAAAAAGCTTGAACCCGTAGCTCACTTTTACATTGTGTTCTACGGAGCACACACGTTTTAGTTGATGTAACCTGTGTGAATTTATCCTTATAATAGGGGTAAGGTGTAGCAATTTTTCGGACATTGCCCTTGGATGTTGGATCTGTAACCTTGATCATGAAAATAAATCAAGATGCTCCGAGATTGCCTGCTGAAGATGACTTCGATTTATGGTTATTTGACGTTAAAATAAAAAAATATAAATCGTCAAGTGCGAGTCGGACTTGCGCACCAAGGGTTCCGTTAAATTGTAAGACCTTGCTTGCCTTAATCATGATTCTAGGTCAACAAATAGCACTCTTAAGGTAATTAGGCACGGAACCCTAAAAAAAGTTTACTACACTACTACTTAACAATTTTACAGTTTATGCTATAAAAACATCAGAAACAAAAAAGTATTTTCGTTGTGATTTTGAAGAAAACATGTTTTGTGTTGACTGAAAAAAACAGAAAATAACAAGCCCTGTCTTGGATATTGTAAAACAAGGGATTGGACTGTTAGTATACACAAATTAGGGTAACCACGCGTAATTTGTATAGGCCTAGAGAGAGCAATGGATTACACTGCTTGATGAATGAATTTGGTCCACACAGCATTAGTAGCAACCCGCGACTAATGAACCTAGGTCTTCCATGATTGATCGCGCAGGTGTAGGTGGGTCCAAGTTGGCTAATTACGTTAGTTTAGCGTTCGGTAGCAACATAGCGGTCTCTAAGAAGAAACTTCGTTACGCAACCAGTTATCTACATGGAATTTGCTAAGTTCTTACATAAACCAAGTTAGTTTTTGAATAGAAGAAGAAAGAAAATGTAAAAAAATGTGATGATGATAATGAAAATATATTTAAAGAAGGATAATAAAATTTTAATGTAAGAAGCGATAACGTCGTTACAGCGTCATAGTATCGTGAGACGTGGGTTGTTTTTCTATCAAGATTCCTACGAGTAGGTACCATAGAATATATACCACTTTCAAAAAAACATGCTCGCTCATAAATTGTTATAGAAAGAAGTGCACGATTGCCAACGATATTAACAACTAGATGCTGCCCACGGCTTTGCACGTGCTTTTCAAATAGACTATGTCCGTCCCCGGAACATTATTTTTCTCGTGCAACAGGTTCGATTCCCAGTTCAACCATGTAATTATTTAAATATCTATGAATGCAGTTTAAATTGTTTTTTTAATTCAAATAATGTCTTGTTTCAGTAAAATGTTCCATCTACGATATTCAAGGTACTTTCCCTCCATGTGGCATATCCGTGGGACGCCCTGTATATTATTTGCCGCTCTGCCGACAGTGGTGTTAGTTTGATATAATATTTAAAGGTCCCGAAACTCATGTCCAGACAAATCATGATATTATTCACTAAAACGAACTTCTCAAAATTATAGTTTTGATCAAAGGGAACCAAGACAGGTGAACTGATTCTTGGTTTATTCATTACTATATAGTTCTTGTCAATCTGTATCTTCATGGATTTAGTTAGTGTTGGTAAAACAGGTTAAATAGGTATGAAAAAATTGCATAATAACAGCCTTTCTACGTTGACACAATTGTTCGTGTCATCTAAAACAAAATGTTTTAAACTATCTTTCAATTGGGTTCAAGAGTTCCCTTTGGACATAGCAAAATTAAATATTCTAACAAGTCACTGTAAAAACACATGCAAAAGTAGATACTAACTTCAAAAGCAAAGTAACCGAAATGCTAAGTAGTTATCTAATCATAGAAAGCACTCTCAAAGTGGGTTGCAAGGTTTATAAGCGTTTTTGGTCGAATAAACTAATTTTACGCTCGTGGAGGCAGACGGTTATTTAAATTTTGGTATTTTTCGTGTTTTGAGTTGCGCACGTTCTGTTTAACAGCTTGTTTTTACAGCGCAGCGAGTCGAGCAATAATTAAAACTCTGGGTGAATCTACCGAAAATTTTAACAAAGTTACTTAGACACGTAAATTACCTTGGCATTTTTAGTTTTATTTAACGTCCATCTTGGGCTTTATCAACTTTTGGATAAATCCTAGGTTCATATTATTCCGTATCGACAATTTTAAAATGGATCAAGAACCACCATATAATACGGAAAAAAATTAGACACCATAAATTTTTCATTCCCATTTTACCATGACGGTGTAAATTTGATGTGATGGTAAATTATAAAAGCACCCAAACTATGTTACCAGTTGTACTAACAAGGACAATTATAATCAAATAATAGAATTAAATTAAAACTAGTACTTACAATTAAAACAATTGAGCTAACTGCGGACTCTTTCAAACAATCTACAGGTACCTCAACTGATCCATATCATTACCAGTCGGAAGCGTGCCCAAGACGCTAGCTGCATTGCCCCGCTGTATGGCAATGCTGTTGCGCTGTGCCAGATACTCACCAAGACTCGAATCACGCGTCGTCGCTTTGACCAGACGCTCAGATATTTTTTGAAAACCCGGAGAGCCTCGGTACCCCACGGACATAGGGTCTCGACTCCAAGGTGAGCAAATGCGGAGGCTCTGTCGAGACCTGCATATTTGCGCCTCATGAGATCTTCGGCCAAATCTGCCGCCGCAGATTACATATTATGATTATTATTCCGTTACTAGTTAGTTACACAACGCGTAATTGATAAAGAAGGGCCCCGTTGCGCAATTTACTCAACTGAGTTGCGCAACAGAGTTGCACGAATAATCCCCGTTATATAAATTTAAATCACTCACGGCGATTTGAATATTATAATTACCAAATTAAATTACCGAAACAGATTCAAAACATTTCAACTAGATCAAGTACGATACATTATGATAATACATGCCGAGTTATTGACAATGGGATAACTCGGGCCAATAATAGTATTGGCTTGCATTTCTCCGTACATAACTATGATTCATTTCATGATATATTAGTGGGTGTAGCAGAATATCAAAACTACACACGGGCTTAGGCGATAGAGAACTTGATAATAATATTAGAATAGAATAGAAAAACATTTATTTGGACACAGGTACACACAAATATAAAATAAAGCGGAAAACAAGAACAATTTAACATGGAAGTAAGGTAAGTGACACAACAGGGTGGTAGTAAGAATAAGGTGACTCTGCCTCCGCTCAGCGTATGCTGAACAGTTTCTGCTCAGCGCTGTTTTTCAGCCAAAAACCTTAAAGCTGATTGACGACAGCGATTCGGTGACGAAAGAAGAAGAAGAAAGAAGAATTAATATTAGGCTCTGTTACTCCAGATCTTTGTCCTTGAAGAGCTTTATAGTACTTCTCAGTCAGTTTGAAGATAGGTTCTTCGTGTGTTTTTAATCATACCAGTACGGGGAGACGTGTAACCAGCGACAGAAGATTACAATTTTGAAGAGTTCTCTGCTTGCTCAGATGTAAAAGTCGCTTGTGAGCAGATAATCTCGGTAGTAGTGGAGCTGTTGTATCATTGGTGGTGGCTATTTCCGTGGGCTATTTATAATTTTATTTAACACAGTAGGTACTGAAGGTTTTCCACGTGTAACCAGTACTTTATGTCATCTTAAACTGTTACGTACTTACTGCTCTGTCAGAACTGTCTTATTAACTTTACTTTATCCCATAAATAAACTATCTTTAGGTGATAAGTTCCTACAAAAGACAGCCATTGTTAAAGAGCCTTAAAACTTTTCCTTCATTCAAAATACGCCGCCCAATTTGTGTCATCACGATATCATAAAGGCGTTGGCAGTTCAAAAGTAGACTCGAGAATTGGGTTATCTTTGTTTCGTCTTGTCTTTTATGCTGAATTTTTATTATTTATTTAAGTAGGTACTATTATTTCATACGTGAATAATGGAGCTTAAACTTCGTATCATGTTTTAAACGAGTGAAAACCTTTTTTCCATTCACATTTGTCCACCTCGGGAAAAATGTTTGTACGATCTGCAGATATTTGTTCAGGGAGTTCTGGTTGTTTTCTATGTATAATAAAAAATATCTATTTATGTATTGTATTATATTACGTATATAAGTTATCTAGTACCCATAAAACAAGCTCTGCTTAGCTTGGGGCTAGATAATGATGTGTGAATTGTCCAGCTTTATTTATTTATTTATTTCATCGAACAATTTGTTTAGCTACGCTCAAGAGTCAAAAGCCAAACCTTTATTACATTTTAAATTATGTAACAAATGTGTTTATATAGCTATGTCGCTAGTTTAATTAATTTCACTATAGACCCTGTTCGACCACTGACCTGGGGAGGACTATGTCCAGCAGACTATGTCCGGACTATTATAGGCTGATGAAGATGATGAAGATAGACTGCTGGAGACACAATATCTAAGTATGGAGACGCTTGCTCTTCCACGCTTTCTCTTAAAAAATCAAACTATAATTCAGGTTTCGCAATAAAAGAACTAATCTTTGCCGAGTTGTAGAATCTTTTCGACAAACGAATCACTCATTTAAAATATCGCTGTAGCAGTTTCTATTCGAAGAACGTGCTATAAATTGTTTGAAACCTGATTCTTCACAAAGGATTTTCGCTATCGTTCAAGTTTGAAGCCGTCATGATCATCTGATTTCAATTCATCAAAGACAGCCATTATTTTCGGACACAGAAAATACAAAGTTTGCTAAAATTATTCCCAAAAACTTGGATCTTGTTGTTGTTATTCTAGGAACAGGCGCAAGCTATATATAGCGTTATCTGATAGCTTCCGCAAAAGTAACATGAGCGAGGTACATTAACAATCACGAACGCGATTTTTAACCATCATTCGCATTGGTTTTACTTACTACTGGGACCTTCACCTACCTTCCTTTCTTTAAGAATTTGGCATCGTCTAGCGCTAACTGCATTCTATGTCACTTAACTCATTCGAGCAGACTTCGATAACGGTTTATTTTTACCCGACTACCAACAGGGGAGGGTTATGAGGTTAGCACCCTATGTTTGTATGTTTGTATGTATGTGGCCGATTTCTTTGTTCCCACGTAGCGCTGAAACTACTGGTTCGATTTCAACAAATTATGTATCGATTGATTCGTCTCAATACCCCGATGGTTATAGGCTATAGGATTTAGGGCTCCGACCCCGAATAAGCCTTCAAAACGCGTATTAAAGTTTAGGTAGCCGCAGGCTGCAGGCCCCAGAAAAAAATTACAATACCTACGACCTATTTTCATTTTCAACTCTATGCCTATCAAATATGACCGATACGTCATTCTATTTTGTCAATGTAAATGTTTCAAACTTTTATAACTTTCACGTAGTCGGGTTGTAGTTTTTAACTTTATCTTGTACTATGTACATTTTGTGAAATGAAGCACGCGCATAGCGTTTAAAATTTTTGTTGCAAAATATTCCTATCAGTGTGTCCCATTTAAAGTATATGTGAAATAGTCAACGAGCGCGTATAGGGGCTGACAAATGACGTCCGAATATGAGGCTAGTGGCGGACAATGATAATGTCGCCAGTAACAAATGGGGGGCCTGCTGTGAATGGCGGCCGACGTGATTTGAGGATTACGATATATTATTGCCAACACTATCGCGAGTGCACTAAGGTTCAGAATGAAGGTAATTTTTTTGAAAAAAAAATAGCTAGCAGCATTAATGCATGCACATAGCTTTTTCGTAACTTATACGTAGTAAGTATAATTTCTACCCATCAATGTTAGCGTATCAAACTGCCTAACGTCGAAATCAACGGTAAATAAATACCCGTGAATCCCACTTTTTTTTAAATGTGAAAGTTTGAATGGATGGAAGGATGGATGTTTGTTACTCAATCACGCCAGAACGACTGAACGGATCTGGATGAAATTTGGCACAGAGATAAATTATAGTCTGGAATAGCATAAACTACTTTTTATCTAGGAATTCCTACAGGAACGGGAACTACGCGGTTGAAATCGCCAGGCGCTGCTAGTAGTTTATAATTACAGAATAAATATAGTACTTTTAATGTTTAATTTGATTTTATGCTCGTCGTATTAGAGAATTCTGCAAACATCGGTTAGTTAGGAAAGTACTTCAAAACTTCAAACCTTAAGTTTGCGTCGTCAAATCATGCCGAAACCAGAACCAAATTACTTTCCAAATAAGATTTTTCAGCAGAACAACGTTATTTTCTTCTTCATCCATTATTTTTCACAGCCTCTGAAAAACATTTAGAAAGTAAGTCATTAAAGAAGCGAATAAATCAGATGTCACCGTTTTATTTAGGTGTTCATAAGGGAAGAAAAAACAACGTGCAAAATTTGAAATTGCGATCTCCGAGGATTCACGGACTATCATAAAAAATACTGAAATATTCTGGGAAAAACGGTTTTAGGCAGTATTTTTGGTAGACAACGGGAGCAGAAGAATATACGGATTTTTGTAAGTTTTCAATGAATATACCGATCCTATCCATCCCAACGTTGCCTGAAAGCGATTGCTGTCAACGATAAAGGCGCCCATTGTATTGATGGTACCATAAACACACCCAAAATACGTTACCAGTTAGATATATGTTTTCAGTGAGGCGTTTTCAAAGTAGCAGTTGTAAATTGAAATTCACGCTTTTCACGCAAACTATCCCTGATTTAATTATCATGAACCCGTGTGACTTACCGAAAACGCACCCTGACATTGAAGAAACTGGACTATTCATAAAGCTAGTAAAATATTCTAAATAGAAAGCCATCATATGATTGCAAGTAAAGGAGTCAGAGTAATTATAAATCTATTATTATTATTATTTTTACTTCAGTTCTAGTGAATGTTTTTCGGTTCAAATTGTATTTAGTGTTCGACCTTCTAATAGGAAGATAAGTTAGTTTAAAACGATATATTTCTACCGCTCTTAAGCACTCACGTGGCTTTTCCGGGTCATTTACTTTCAACTCCGTAAATCGTTTACTTCACGGTACGGTTTCAGCGGTAAAACTGAGAGTTGTTGGTACATATTTTAACTTCTTTTATTACCTATGTACCTCCTATGTATAGTCGGTTAGAATTCCTCCACGCAATCTGAGGCATAGAATATGTTTTTTTTTCGCTTTAAATAAATTCATTTGAAACTTGATTCTTCACACTAGTAGGTAGAAGAGTCGTATTGATCTTGAACTTATCTAGGCCTTGGCAAGCTCGTGGCGTTTACCAAATTATCTTCAAGCTCAGTTAAAAATGTGAATTCATCTTTCTTATGACAATTTAGATAAAAAAATATTCGCGTCAGGTCAAGCTCACTGGTCATCAATAAACATTCAAATCAACCCTAGACCTTTTATATTTCATACCAGAGGGTCTATCAGGAATAAACGAACGAATCCGAAAAACGAAGAACCTAATAACAGTAATCACCTATGGTTTTTGACAAGATACTATTGGCAGCGAATGTAATATGGGTAAACAAATAAGAGCTGTTTTTGTTTGTTTTTGAGTTATCAGCTAGTAGAGAGCTTTTATTTCCGAAGATACACCACATCAAATTTATGTATTATGTTCTTGTGTGTACATAAAGAATTCACGTATTATGAATCTAATTTATTCAAATTAATAGGTAACAACAATAAAATATGTATAGAAGTAAAATAAAATATAAAGCAACATATAATAAATATTGCTGAACAATACACAGCATTAACTAGCCCCAAGTTAAACAGGGCTTTTGTTATGGGTACTAGAAAACTGATTGTACAAAATACAATACAATACACAGAAAGATATTTTTTACTAAACATAAAAAACAGAACACCCGTAACAAATATTTGTATAAAGTATCTCAGAACTTAGTTGTTAAATTTTTTATGGAAATTTATTTGCCGCTTTCGTTTCTAATACGGTTATTCCTGATAAAGTCTCAGGTAAGAAATACCACCTATCCCCGGTAATGGCCCGCAGATATCATTTATCAAGCTTACCTCAGATGGGTATCGAGTCCTCCGGTGATATGTAACAGGAATTCTATGATAACTGCTTATTTCAAACCTGTAGGTAGTTTTTACTCTAAGATTTCGATATTGTATAGGTACTGAAATTTTTTAATTTACTTTTTTTTGTCACATGTTACGTCCTGTGAGTAGCTTTGACAATGTTGGTTGGTTTCTCGTAGGTACTTTTAATCTAAAAGCTACGCATTGCCAAGTCAAGTAAATGCACAAGTCACTGGTTTGAAAATATTAAAGGATGTATAACCACTTACTTCAAAATATGAGCGTTTACCTCACGGTATCAGCATAAAACAGACTATCTTGAAAGGTTCTTTTACATTTGGGATTTACTAGTATCTAGGTATGAGTATTGTATAGGGGCTGCTGCCCGCGGCTTCGCATGTGCTTTTTAAGTAGCCTATGTCCATCCCTGTGATACCATTTACCTACCTGCCAAATTACATTGAGATCCGTTCAGCCGATTAGGCCTGAAAGGTAACAGATAGACAGACAAAGTTACATTCGAATTTATAACATTAGTATGAATGAAAGTTAAGTTTCTATGCTGGTATGTAGATGGACTATAAAACGTGTGGCTAGTTTCGCTTTACAAGAAAATGTGATAACGTCCACTGCAACCCACGAACACGCTACGCACGAATACGAGGTGAATGACGTCATTGTTACACGCGTGGCTTGCTCGAATATAGCACCCACGCTGTCAACGCTATGCACACGGTACAGGCTATGCACGTGGTACACGCTATGTACGCGGTACACACGGTACACGCTATGCACGCCGTACGCGTAAACGTGTAACGTGGGTCTACCACGATGTCAAACAAACGAGCCCACGCAGCTAAAATGCGTCTTGACTGTGTCCATACACAGCGTGCGTGTATAGAGTGTGCTGCAGTGGAAACAAACAAACGAACCCACGCAGCTAAAGTGAGCAGCGTGCCCTTGCACAGCTTGCGTGGCAGCGGGACAGTTTAATCTAAAAGAAAGACTTTGAAAGAACAACAGCACTTATGTGTAAAGCATTGACATCTTTTAAATCAGGTAGTTAAATGTTATGTTCCTTTTTACAACAAACGAGCCGTGTAAAGTGACAGAATACTCATATATCCCATCCACCATCACAAGAGCAAACAAGGTATCAAAGGTGCCCGGCACTTTTCACTAACAAAAAGAATTCTCGTAAGTTTCACCGGTAATAATGAAGCCTTTGTGACTAAACGAAATTAGGTTTTTATTTATGGTCGCGCTGGTTCTGATAAACGATGCGAAGCAGGAGGGTATCCGTGACGGAAAAGTAAAAGAGTTTCAATAGAAGTTACAGAACATACATTATGACACATGTGCCTACGATCGATGACAAAAAGTAAATTCTTCTCTTATTTGAAGTCCAGGAGAAAGAACTCTAAGGCACTTCTAGCATTGCAGACAAAAAAAAACAAGTCTCGCAACCCACGAGACTTGTTTTATTACAAGTTTTGTTTCTGATGGCATGTAGTTGTCGAGCAAGTCAACCGAAAAGCGATCTGGATTTGACAACGGTCAAGAAATATAGGTACCTATATAGTCTACCGTGAATTCAAGACAGGACTCTCTTGAAAGACAATAGTTGATCAACAAAAAGCATGAATTTTTTTTGGCCAACATGTTAAATATGCGTCGAATATATGTACTTCTAGTCCGTAACGGTTATTTAAAAGAACCTCGACAAGAAGCACTCCTACTTTTGAAATATACATCTATTCTGTGCAAAAGTATCGCTACAAGGAAAAAATATTCCAAAACAGGCGGTGGAAAATGGCACATATAAAACACCTATATTACAAGAAAATGCCTAAGGTATCTTGTAGATAAATAGCATTATTTTTTTATTGCAGACCTGCTTTGCTTCGCGGATTTACTTTATCATGGAGTGAAAGAACTATTTAAGAGGTGTACAGTTTCAGCATTCTGTACGGCAAGATTCTCATCTTAATGTAACTGAGACACTAATGATGTGTTATGTGGAATAAGCAACGTTGCTGATGTTGTATTCAGGTTTGAAGGTGTTACAGGCAGTGAGGCTCATATCACACTGTTGCTCTGGGCATGGGGTCTTGCATAAGGATCGTACTTCAGGCTGGCCATCAGCTGGTTCCAATAATAAGTTATCAGCATCATCATCAGCCTATATCAGTCCACAGCTGGACATAGGCCTCCCCTAATGAGCGCCATAGCGCCCTGTCTTCAGTTTGCCGCATCCAGCATCTGCCAGCAGTCTTTCGCAAATCGTCATCCCACCTGGTCGGAGGGCGTCTTACACTACGTTTGCCGAGTCGCGGTCTCCACTCAAGAACACGTTTACCCCAGCGGTTGTCGGGTATAATAAGTTATACTAACTACTAACAGCAAATGCAGTACTGACCACTAACTGCTTAAGCAAAAGATTGGATGTTACTTGTTACGTCTTCACGCCAAATGTACTGAAATTTAATTAATTTTTATACTTAAAATACTATTATTAGATATACAATTTTTTGTCAGTTCACGACATCAAAATTTACTAATCAGTTATGTTTTGATTTTTTTTGCCTCTATTTTAATTTAGAATTCAATAAAAAAAATAAGTGATTTATTTAATTCTTTTTATGGCGGAAGCTTAAAATTTATTATTTTGTAATTTATGTCTTTAAGGAACATTATTTTGCATGCCCTAGTCAGCGGTCGGTAACACGCGGCCCGCGGACGTTTTACTTGCGGCCTGTTAGATTCGGAAGCAGATCATCGAGATGTTGTTTATTATTCTGAAGTGAGATGGTTAAGTATAGGTGCAGTGCTGAAAAGATTTTTCAGATTTTTAACAATTATATATTATTTAACACTCTTGTTACCCAGTTTGCAAATAAATATAAATTATTTGTTTTTATTTAAATACCTGGATTAACACGTAGGATACTTCTGACCCGTAAATATGCGAGCAAAGCCACTGGCATAGCTCGTTTATAAAGGTCATATTAATTGAATATATTTACAGTTAGACGTAGTTTAAATATTTGTGCGCGTTATACTTTTGTATGCAATCGCAAAATGAAAAACCATAATCTTGTTTTTTTTTCAACCTACAGAGCAATATGCCACCAGTGCTGCTGGTCACAGTTGTCCCGAGTTCCGACAACTTTAATTAACAAAAAATAAAACCATTTAGTAAACGCCTGAAAAATACAGAACTCGCTAAGGATTTAATAAAGTGGGTTTGACGAAGGTGAAATTATGTTTCGGATTAAGTGATCAAGATACGAGAAGTTTGTTTGCGAGTTCGATTCCCTGGAGTCACCCAAGAGTTTCCTACAAGGTGGTTGTGGGTTTGGTTTTGTTGTGATTTCTTAAGGTGGTTACTGACCGGGGTTACGGGGCGTAATATAACGTGTTATACAGCGAACATTTCTGCTTGCAACGGGCAACAAGACGGTAAAATCCGTCTCACACAACGTAATGTGTCAACCTCGCTGCAAATGATACATTACACCTTGTAACACCAATCAGTAACCGGCTTTATATTTTTTTTCCACAAAATTATGAGAATTGATGTTGTTGATAGACATCGAATAACAAATTCTAAAGTGTTCGCTTTTTGCTAGTAATTTTTGGTAAGCAAAGATATTTGTCTAAAAGTGATAAAAAATCGAACCATGTCAATCTTTCTTTGAAAGCTGTGTAGTTTTCTGTAGTATCTTAAACCAATAGAGTCTTACCGTAATAGTTACTAATTTCAAGAAAAACTAATTATCGTGGCACTTAAGTACCCTGAGCTATATAAATACGAAAACTGAAAGAAAATAATGAAAGCTTGGAATTCTTGAATGTGTGTGATGAATCATTACACGGAAAAATTACATTTTGATAAGAAACGGGTGCAATGTTATGTAATTTAATTAAAAATCACATCATGATAAATATCTCGTTGTAATTACTTTAGTGTTAAGAACCAGGATAGTTTCAAAAGTTTTATAATTAAATGAACTCTTGAATCTCTTAAATTGACCTACATCCATCATGTTTCATTGAAATTGGACTAGTAAGTTAGGATACAAACACGTATACATACTTAAAATTAGTTAGTGTAAGTGGTTCTGTAGGACCGTTCTAAATAAATAAAATTGAATTTGAAATACATACAGTCACACAAAGAATCTTCTCCTTTTTTGAGGTCGGTTATATTAAGGCACATACTTTGGGAGCCCCAGCAGTGGGTCAAATCTGGCTGCCGATGATGATGATGTTGATGAAATTAATGCATTCTTGTCGAAGTAATGTAAGAGGTAACACATTGCCAACACATATGTGAAAATGTATTGCACCCTGACATCTCCAAATACTAGGTATTACTCAGGGCCCATAGGTAAATCCTGGCCTTGTATAAAATACTTTTCTTAATTACAATTGGTCCAATAAAATCATCCACATTCAAGATTAATGAAACGTACACGCACGGTTTTTGCGTATCTTCCGGTGGATGACAAACGATGGTATTCCGACTGCGGTCCAGCGAGTGATGTGCGCATTTCCGGGGAAAATCGACAGGAAACACTGTTTCCTTTAACCTAATATCTTGTCTCGCTAAGGCTTGGAGCACACTGGCCACCCAAACTGACGGACCGGTAGAGTGGTAGATACTACTGACGAGTCATTAACACGGTATTTTTTTGAATACGCATGTATGTGTTTTTCAGTAGAGTAGAGAGAGAATGTTTGTTTCGATCTACACGGTTAACTGAGACGTTTTATACTTCCTATAGCAAGAAAGCGGCTTATGTTATTTTGAGAATTAAAAAAATACATAATGCTGGACGATTCACACCGCGTCATAAAGCCCCGAGCTAAGCAGAGCTTGTGTTATGAGTACAAGATGATTTAATGAGACATCGAAACACGGTTGAATTCTGGAAGAGTTTTTAGCTCCTGTTTGTAAGCTCTCCTTATTTTGCGCACTTATTTAAATTTAATGTAACAAAAAGTGAGAAAACGGGAATCGCGTAAAGTTGTATTTAATTGTTTTTTTTAGAGATTACTCCGAGTGCGAGGTAGCATACTTACTCAACGTGGAACTCACCCTGCACAAATATTGCCAGTTCTCGAAGTGTTGTAACTCAAGCCTGCGTCTCAGGAGAACCTTCGCATAATGTGCTACAGAGGTCTACAACTGCGGCCATTTCTCTCTCTGTTGTTATAGCTGTTATCTCAATTGTCCAAATTAGAATAAGTTTAGTAATCTCATAGTTTTTTGGATAAAATTAGAAATTTATATTTGAATTATCTAGCTCACGTAGTAGGTAATGTTATAACATTAAACAGTGACAAACAAACCGAGTTTCATGTAAAATATGCTAAGGTGAAAACATTTTTGAAAAAAAAAAACTTTCTTGACCTAGATAAATCTGTTCATGTAGGTTTTGTATCCAATTGGCCTAATCCCGTAACGGACGGTAAATTGGAATGCATTGACAGTACCGGATCTCCATACCAAAAAATATTATACTAAATGCCCGCAATAGACTAGAAAACGGACTCGGCAAGTCCCTATTGTCATAAAAAATTAAATTGAAAATACGCGCGTTGCGTTTGGCGTGGCGTCTTTCCTCTCTTTCGCACTGTACAACACCATAATACGAGTATGTTTGAATTCAGTGCGGCCCGCGTCTCCGTAGACGAGGCATAGGACACGCCGCTGCCACTCCTTGCGAAGTCGGGGGCCGTGTAGTCATAATAGGACGGTTGGTATTCGAGGAAGATGAACACTAGATACGTACATAGGCCTTTTTAATTTTACTTTTATGACAATAGGTACATGCAAAAATCCGTTTTCTAGTCTATTGCGGGCATTTCATACACATTTTTTTTCAGAAACTATTATGTCTTAAGATTTAATATTTTTTTACGTAAAATTATATTCGAATCTGAACCCTCCCTTCAAATTTGGTCTTTGCTTTTTGTTACACTCTGTATTCATCATCATCATGTCAGCCCCTACACGTCCACTGCTGGACATAGGTCTCTCCCATACGACAAGACAAAGAGCGGTCCTGAGCGGCCTTCTTCCATCGACTCCCTGCGACCGTATATTCTGTATTCTAGGAGCATAACTAAAATCCTCTAAAGCTAAACTGATTTCAGCTTAACCCAGCTGGATTTTAGTTAAGTTCACACGTGCATAACCACAGCTGGTCGTCAGCTTTATTTCCCTTTTACATATTCCTATCACGTAGGATTCATCACTTACGAAAGTTAACTAGTTTTTAGCACATTTGAATCTAAAGGTCTTTAAATATACATTTTATAGCGGCGTAAGCGCAAAAATCAAGTTTTTGCTTATTTAAAAGAAAACTACCAAACACAACTTAACTGATCCAAGGAACCACATAATTGGTAATAACCTACGAATCAAAACATAAGTAATTTGAATAGACAGCAGGGTTCCTGAGATCTCGACCAAATTATATTATTATGTAAAACAGTGCCCTTTCCTGATATATTTTTTTAATAGTGGTTTCACGTTTAAGGAACCATTGAAAAAATGTTGAATTTCATTTAATTCAAGTTTTTCTTACATTCAGCGCCTAGTTCTGGCGAGGCCCGAATATATTGTTTTAATTATTAAAAAATGTAAATATCTTTAATATAATAAACCTAAAATCCTGTATTTTTTTTAAGTAACAGAATAATGAAAGTAGGTAAAATGAAGTAGAAAAAATTTATTAACAAGAGGATTCAATATCAAAGTTAAATGTGTAAATAAAAAATGCAGAAAATATTTTGATGCGATGGAAATACGTAGGTAGCTGAAATCATACATAGGTGTATTAATTTTAACAGTCCTGCATTAAAATGGAGTATCATTCTTCGTTAAAAGCAGCGTCAGAATTTCAACAAATAAATAATCGCCACTACATTTTATGCTTACAAGCATGTCGTTTACACAAAGGATACCTACTACCTTACTCACACGGTAAAATTGCAAACAGAATAACAACTTTATTGAATACTGAAAATGATAGTCAATTGTTTTAAGCGATAAGGCAAAAAATATTACGTCATTGCCACTGTAAGCTGAAAATACCCAATTTTTACCCGACTACCAACAAGGAAGGGTTATGAGGTTAGCACCCTATGTTTGTATGTATGTGGCCGATTTCTTTGTTCCCACGTAGCGCTGAAACTACTGGTTCGAATTCAACAAATTATTTAAAAAAGGAACCTAGTTGATATTAGTAAATATTTTACATACTGACTTTTTGATAACTTCCTCGTGTACTGAAACGTTATAGCTCGAGATCAGACTACGAACGCTGCATAAAGGTTGATATTTTGCAAGGAAAACGCTCAGTAGTCTCGTTATAAACGATGCTATTATTATTTACTATGTGCGCCTTGTCTCGCTTGCAAAACTATAGATGTTTTATAGTTTTCAAAGGCCGGATTCCATACCAAAGTGAAGGCAAGACGAGAGATGGACATGTGTTTTATATTGAGCACGGCCGAAGACGAACGAAGGCCCTTGTTTGGACTCGTTTGCTTTCGCAATGACGTCCACACTGGTACTTTTGCGTTCATTCGTTAGCCTTCGCTAGCTCTCGCTCGCTTGGTCTGTACCCGGCATAACGCCGCGCCGCACGCAACTTTGTTCCGCTCTAGCCAGCACACATCTCCGCCTTAGCCAGCACACTTCTCCGCTTTAGACTACACATATCTCTGCTCCAGTCTAGCTAGTAGGTACGCACAACTTCCTTAGATACACTTAGCTGAAAAACGTGTACACATCGGAAATCTCCGCACATCTTCGCTTTGGTGTAGTCTGGGCCAGCAATAAAAACGCCTACGCATCGGAAATATCCGCTTTGGTGGAGTCCGGACCAGCCAAATTTCGAGTTTACAAAAGTTAGGTACTTACCGCATTTTTTTCAGTAACAAAATCCTAACGCCATCTCTTGGAGATGTTGCGCTTCTACGGTTAAGACATATAAAAAGCCTCTCCGGGCTTATAAATAGGTATGTGGTAAAAATAAATTAATTGAAAACTACAATAAAGCCCAACTTTGTCCCAGCGTTAGAATTTCGCAAAATAATGGGACAAAAGCCAAATGAACGTAGCTAAGAACCAATTATTCCAGACGAAAATTGTGATTCATTTATCAGAATTGCTGCAGCTGTTTTGATGATTCGAGGTAATAAAGAGTGTCTGCTAAAAACATGAAAATACTTGAAAGCATAACCCTTGACGACGCTTCGGGGCCGTAAACGCAATATCGCCATCTCGAAACACGCTATCTACCTCTGAGAATTAAAATGAAACAGAAATTTAACAATGAAAGGCGTAAAATAAATATTAAGGAAACGAGAACTTGCCTAAGAGTTCGTTAAATTATGAACCCAAAATGTCCTCATAATGTGAAAACTTTTTGTTAATGTTTTTCAAACTTGTATCAAAACAAAGATCGCGCCTACAAAGTCGTTTCCCACATTTAAAATATGAAAATACCTTTTCACTCGTAAAATAATTTTCAAGTCATGAAACCCTGTTAAGTAAGTGCATTATTTAAGAACTTTAACTTCAATGTTTAAAACTAACCTGGTGCTCATAAACATGTACGTAAATCAACGCTTAAAATGGCTATTAATTTTAATTCTTTGTGGTTATGGTGTTTTATTAAAATTATTCATATTTTTTTACTTTCTCGCAGGGAATTGAATAACATACACTTAACTAGAAATGATTTTGAGCGATTTTAATAATATGATTATGTACAAGCAATTAATAAAACATACAGTATTAAATTGCAATCAATAAGATCAATCAATAAAAAATACAGTATTAAACATAATGATAAAACATATTACATACTTTCGAAATACAAAATAATAAAACCGGGACCCAGACCAAAAGCTAAGTTTAGCTTAGCTCGCATAGTAGAATTTTTCATTCTAGGTACGTAACTTTGTTTGTCGTTTGTGATCCTATTCTACTAAACCAGCTTTACTATGACAATGGTGTCAATTCAGATGTCCCAAAACTTAACCCATTTGACACAGCTAAAAATTGTGCTGTCCTTTTTATTTCGATAGAGTTGTGAAAGAAAATGGTTTTGTCCACCATTTTAGTGCTGTCAAATTTAGTTAGTTTTGGCGACATCTGAATCGACACCAATCTCCAGCAATATTTGTTAATTTATTTTAATGGTATCGTCGTAAAATCGCCACCATAAGACGTGTTTTGGTTCTTTCTTAGATGAAAGGAACTACAGATGGAGGGACACACGTCAAAAGTGTCTTGTTAAGTATGAGAAACTGACAGCCGGCTTTCCATCGCTTGTTGTAATTTGACAATAATTTGAACTTTTTGTTAACCTCTAGTGTGTTTACTTGTGTGTGGAGAAACCAAGACTAGGTTCGTAAAAAATACAAACTCGTGTTTTACGCAGAAGGACTACACTCCTCATATAGCAAATATAGCACTGATATTGATTACGTTTTGATTATTTGTTTTACGAACCAAGTCTTGGTTTCTCCACACACAAGTAAACACACAAGAGGTGAACAAAAAGTTTAAACTATTGTCAAACACAATAGTAAGCGGATGAAAACCCGGCTGTGAGTGAACCAAGGGAATGTTAGTCTAGCTTTCGGTATGCAATATATATATATACATATATATATTATGCATCATCCAGCCTCAAAATAAGCAAAACTTAGGTATTGTGGTGTAAAAAATACATTTATCTATGCAACTCCTTGACAGGATCCGTCTCTATATTTGGATAAAATATTTTCTCTTCGTATGAAACTGTTTCGAAAATGCAAGCATAACTTGCATGAGCTTTGCATGTTAAAGGTAATTTCTGCATATACTGACGCCAAAAGGTTATTTAAATGCGTCTATGGTAGCTTAAACATTAAATTATGAGTGTAAAAATAATATTAGTGGTTGAAAATTAACAAACAAGCAATAGGTTAATTTTAAATAATTTACATTACAAGAGATTTATGTTGTCGTAAATGAGGCCTTTAAATTTTACCACGCAAACGAAGTCGTGGCAAAAAGCTAGTCACAGAATAAAAACGCGTATATAACACAGTATAAAACAAGGAAAGCGCCACAAAATATTTAAAGCAACGCTTTTATACCTAAAAATGCCATTATTGTATTACCTCAGAATCTAAAGTAACAGCAAAAACAGAAGCTAAAATGCCTTTTTGAGTAATTAACTTTTCCTAAATTTGAAATTAGAAGAAATTAAGAACGGACTTCTTTTGGCGACATTTATTTTTCACCGCAAAAGGTGAGATCGTTTTTTGTCGTAATTTAATAAAGAAGTTTCTAGAGCGAAATTGAATTTATTTGTCAACAAAAGAAATTAAAATACCCCTTAATTATATTTTGAGCTTTTTTGTTAAAAACAATGAATACTGGAGCAGATAAGTGAAGGTGGTATGACTGAGGTCAGTGGCACATTTTGAGTTAATTTTGTTACAGTAAGAATTAATTAACTCACTCCAAAGAACAATCAGGAACGAAAGAAACACAGGAAGCATTTAAATTAAAAGTAAAAAAAAATAGAACACAAAGGTTTCAGGTCGAAAACGTTCTTAGTAATGCATGCATAGCCTATTTCTCTAATGCTTAAGGGGGTGCGAACCTCTGAGCCTCCATACAAACGTAGGTACTTTCGATTCATTTGGTAACTCTGTCCCCAATTATAATAAAAAAAATTGCATATATAATTGGATACGAAATAACTATGTTTGCACCGTTTTTTTTTCAAAAACAAAATCAGCACTAAATCAGAGTGAAAGTAGTAAATTCGCTTGAAAATGAGTATAAATGAATTTTCGCTCTTATTCAATGATGATTGTTTCTTGATATACTAAAACGGTATAAACATAGCTATTTCTTATCCGACTATCTATGCAAAATTTCATTGCAATAAAGGTTGTAGTTTCCTAATGAATCGGAAAGTACGTTTGTATGGGAGCATAGAGGTTCGTCCCCACCTTAAAACTAGAAAACAGTGAAATAGGCTATTTGACTGCATTGAAAATAAGTTGCAAATTGTTTTCATCATAGCCAGTGACAACGTAACAAAGCGTAATCAGGTGATTTTTATTAAAAATATGCCTATATTAGGTAAAAAAACGGTATTAAAATTACACCTTTTTTGATATATGATCACGTGACCGAAAACGCTCTGCGTTTGGTTGGATCGCTGGTAACCTCACACTATTACGATTACAGTGTAAATGAGTTCATCTTGTTAGGTGTGGTGTGGCATGTGACGTCATTGCTCAGAGCACGGGAGCCATGACAGAGATTATCGTTTTGGAGCGCCATTACTTTATGAAAACTTTCAATTTAGTTTTATAACTTACGACTGGCCTTGAAGAAATATTTATTACAGTTTGCATTATTTTTATCAGACAATACGTTAGAATTATTTCCCAGTAGTAGTCAAGTAGCCTATTCCGATTTATGTCTGTCCATTCATTCGAGTCCAGGGTGTTTGCAGAATGCCAGCTCGGTCAACTTAACATTTTACGGACAATATCACGTGCAATCTGCTATGCTCGGACGGGGTGACTTAGATTTAGTTCGATCGCGTTGGCCTGGTTCAAACAAACGATAAAACAACTAGGTGATTCATTCAAGCGAGACCAAATTAAGACATTACACGGAGTAAATGGTCATGTTTATAAATTTCATTCTTCTCCTTTTCTGGTTTAGGTATAATACTTTTTGAGTACAGCAAACCTTATTTAATTAATACGCACAAACTTTTCTCATGAATCACGTCGTTTGCTGGTAAACCGTATGAAAATCTGTTTGATTGTTTTCGGTTTACAGCTTACAGACATGCAGCCACTTTGTTTTATAAAATGTTTCAAAATAAAATTTCTACGCTTTTCTGGAAGCTATATCTATCTCTGTCTTTTATGATTCCCTTGTTTTTCTTTTCGATTCATTTTAGAAATTACCTACAAAAATAAGTAGGTCTCATTCAAGTCTGACAACTACGTAAGCTATGGCGTGTTCGGAGATATATACCTATTCTATAATTTTATTATCTGCAGATTTTGTTCGATTTTGAGCTCAAACAAAATGAAAAACTTTATGAAAAATTCTTGCTATTTCACAACAATTTAGACGTTGTCCTTGCACCATATTCTAGGGCTTTCTACGCATTTCTTCACGTCTCTCGAAAACTCTAAAATATGACTTACCATGCGTGTAAATAAAACCTTAAAACTAGCTTAACCGAATTAATCTACACCTATGTATATCGGTCGCCGACACACGTTGACTCTGTAGTTCACACTGACTGAAACACCCTGTCTCATGGCAAAAATGTACAGTGAAGTAAATACGTCGCTACGGAAGGACACTCGTAGCAAGTGCTACGAAGTGCTACGAAGTGCTACAGTGCTACGCTATAGCTAAACAACGATGCACGATGTATACTCGTAACTATTGGATTTGCTACAGCAGTTTCTTTGAAATTGGTTTCAATGTTGGCTGTCAAATTTATGTTCAATGCCAGACCTTTTATGATACCATCTACGTAATATACATATCTTTTGTAATCATATTTTACAAAATTAAAGAAATACTACTGGATTGGAATTAAAGAAATACTTGGAGGCTTCGTCGGAGCAATACGCAAAAATATAAAAAAATGGTTTGATAGGTTTTATTCATCATTTTTTATTCGTATCTCATCTCATCATCGAAATATGCAATTCCGCCGTGCGTGTGCAATTTCGTTGAAGTTCTTTGATCTTGCTGTGGTCTGTTTGGTATAAAGATCAATTTTTGTAAAGTTTTCAAACATAAATGTCTCGGTACACAAAAAAATATCTTAGGTTCTTAGGTTCATTTCTAGATCCTAATACACATAAAGTGGATATTTAGTGTAGTTACTGTAGATACAGTCCTGGCATGCAATTTTTCAATAGTTTGGTTAACCTGTTTGAGTTTTACGACCTAAAGTTAGTCTCCGTGAGCACTTTGTATAGAATAATGAAGCCTGAATTTTGTGCACTGCATTAGCTTGGCGGAATGTTATTATACGGATTTGTGTTAAACCACAGGGTACACAAAGGATTACTTAGAGAAACTGATTCCCAACCGCGGCTTCTATTGTACTTGGAGAACTTACAGGAGAATATCATGGACAATTTATCAAAACTACATCAAAACCTATCCATAGTTAACTTGTCAGTAAAATTAGTTTTTATAACCTAACAGATAAACAGTCTTTCATACTACAGGTTACTAATAGATTCATCATCATCATCATCATCAGCCTATATCAGTCCACTGCTGGACATGTAATTATACTAATAGATTACAGGTTATAAATACAGTTATACTATAATTTTTCATATTATTAAAAAAACAGCTTTAACACAAGCTTTGCTTACGTGATGCCTTGTGAAATGTCCAACACAAGCTAATTATTTATTTTATAAATTTAGTATGCTTAAATTTAAAATAACGATATTTTTATGCAGATCAGCACGGAAAATATGTATGAAAATCCACTGCATGACACGGCCCCACAAATTCCAAAGGTTCACTTTAGGTATCACGACAAAACGAGGTCACCTACTTGTGAGGAACTTAATCGAAAGCCGGATATAATTTTTCGCTTCAAAACGACGCTACCCCGGCTTGTAAATTATATGAAACTGGTTCCATCAACCAATTTTAAAGGAAGTTTTAGAGAGCTACTGGAATCCGATTATAACTATCACTGAAGTTTCGAGGTTCCATCGCAAAATTTAATAGAATTTCTTGCTAGGTCAATTGAAACGAATAAATAACGAATAAAAATCCTTATTATTAAGGATTTTTATTCGTTTTTAGCAATTAAGTTTCTAAATTTGAATTTGGGAGATATTCTCCGGAACTGATTGTCAAGATTTAAAAAACATCTTCTCAAGAGGCGCAAATATGGAGGTCTCGATAAACCCTAAATCCGAGTGTCTGGTCGAAGCGACGCGTAACCCGAGAGCAGATGAGTATCTGGCGTAGCGCATCAGCATTGTCAAACAGCTGGGCAATGCAGCCAGCGTCTTGGGGACGCTTCTGAATGGAATTGATATGGATCAGCTGAACTACCGGTAGATTGTTTGCAACAGTCTACAGTTAGGTCAATTGTTTCAAACCTAATTTGTTTCTATTATTTAATTATAATTTTTTACAAACAGTTAATTATATGATTTATAAGTTCTTTGATAAGCTTCATTTCATCCAGGTACCACGCAAGCAAAGCAACGATTATAGGCTAGTACCCAAAGGCAGAAGATAAAATCCGTGTTTTCAATTTCTGTGTCTCTTCTATTTGTACAAAACTTTGAAGCACAAAACTGTGCTCCTACAAAACCACAACAGGCAAAAGAAGTGTGTCACACTTCCAGTACATTCCTGACATTTCTTTACGTCGAACTTTTTCTGCAGAGGTACGGCCTTGCGCCATACTTATGTAGGTAAGTTTTTTTGTACTCTGCACCGTACTACTTCGCATTAAGTTTCATAATACTGTGGAGTTTTTCAGTACAAGCATGTTTACGGCACGGGGTCAGTTGGTGAAAAATTTACTTTTAAAAACTGTGATTCCATGGCCTTACAACTGCCGACTTAGGTATTGAAAGTTGCACTAGATATTTAACTTTAATGTAATTTAAAATTCTCTGTATCAGTGTCCTATAAATACAGTGATTAATTACTTACAAGGTTAAAGTCTCATTTAAATTATAAATAGTAGGTGTGTTTTGATGAATAAACTCCTTTTATTAATGTATTTTATTACTGCAGCAGGGTTCATACCTCCTTTTCTTCCATTTTTGAACTGAAAATAGATAGATATTGAATATTCAGAATCTCCCTTTCTTGTTTTTTGTGTCTTCTGTATCTAAAACATTTTATACCATGTCAAGATATTGAAAAATCTTCTCAAGAGGCGCAAATAATATGTATAATTTTTCTTAACAAAAAAACGAAATCGTAATCCTCGAAACAGTAAATATCCCTAAACCTTGGTGTAGTTTGAATAGGCTTTCACCGCGAATAAGCTAAGAGGTTTCTTTTAAAAACACACTAAGCGGTTTCGGGGGACTTGAAATTCAATAGAGCATATGAATTTATTTATGTGGACCCTTCGCGGCTTTGAGATAAATATTTCGATTTACACAAATTTGTGCGTCTTTTTCGAGTTATGTACGAAGTTTTTATCATCAAAATGAGTTCTACGAACAGTAGACCTCGCGGTTACATAACTTTTATCCAACAATTAACAGTTAGTAGTTTGATGTACACGTTTTGAAAAGTTTGCATTACTAGCTAAAAAACAGGCTGGATTTCGAAAAAACAAGTCTATTAAAATGGCAATATTCCAAATTTAGAAATTGATTATGCATGATGTACGCAAAAGAATAAAAGTTAAGGCAATGTCATGTACATTACCCTAGCTTTTGTTCTTTTGACTTGACAAAGGTCTTTGACTTTGTTGAGCATACGATGTATGTTAAGTTATCGGCTTAAGGAATACACGGCAATGTCTTTGACCTTCTTAAAAGCTATTTACACGGGAGAACGGTGCCGCAAACTGCAAGCATACAAAGAGGAAACATGTGGTACCTACTTACTCTCGAAGTGTTACAAAGATGTTCTTATAGGTGGCGTTGTACTATATATGCTCTCATGCTTATTAATGCATTTTGCAGAGCTATATGCTCGTTATGGCAAAATCCGCATCAGATCTTTACCCTTTTTTTATGAGAACAAATTAAAATCACTACCATTCAATAAAAAATAATTATTCGATAGCTTTCTTTTTGGCCTTTTTTGGAGGCTTTAATTACAAAACCCCGACGACTAAAAAGTTTTATAAAATCGTAGTATATGTACACCAAGTTTCGTCCAGATAGGTATATATTCTTAATACATTACATAAATAAATAGATATTTTTATTATACGCTATTATATAAAACACTCAGAACAAAGATAGTACAAACGTTTGTCCCGAGGTGGGAATCAAACCCGCAACTCCCTGCGTCAAAGGCGTACGTTTGCCCGCTGCTCCACAGAACACAGCTCGGCAAAATTATGGATTTGTCTGGGGCATCGTTTGAAAACATATAAAACGTAACTAGTAGTCGAGGTCCTGGGTGAGGTGAGATGGAACGCAATACGTGTGGTAATTTTCACGTAATATTGTAATGGATTACGTGGGAATGCGAGCTAAATAAACATTTCAATATCATTTCGGCTCCGGTGTTCAAAAGCACTGAAAATAGAAAATATATACTTAAATAATATGAATATAATAGAGAACAGCTGTTGCTATTGATATTTGGTGAAAGCTGTTTGATTTATTTACTACTAACAAACGGCAATATCCAAAAAGTCAACAGCCCAAAATACAAACAAAATTCTGGACAGTCATCAATTTCATGGAAGGTGGAATTTTGACATTTTCGGCACAAACACGATTCGACAAATAGTTGGCGATTATCATACTGTGTCTCTATTTTATATCACAAAAACAACGCAAAGATCATCAAATTTGTCCATCAATCATATTATTACGGTCCCTTTGACACAAAAAAAACTAAAAATTATATAGCAAAAATACAAACAGAATTAAAGACAGGTATCAATTTCATAGAAGTGTTCTCACATTTTTGTACAAATAGTTGGTGATTTTCATACCGTGTTCTATTTTATTATAATTCACGTAAAGAGCATCAAATTTATCCATAACCCATATTGGTACGGTTGACAATAACCCTTACTTTCTTCCCTAAACCGCAAAAGCTATCCACTTTAAACATCAAACGACAACTGAAAAGCGGCTTAATGGCCCAAAAGCGAAACCTTTCAAATCCCTATGAAACGTAAAACGCGAATAATCCCTATCTCAACCCCACGTGGTAAAAGCTGTTCGTCCAATAAAGCACATTAGGTTGATTAGCTGGTCCATCAAATTAACTCACGACATAGGTTTTCAATAGAAATATTAATAAACAACCAACGCATTCATTAGAACGCATCGGTGGTTTATACTGTATTAAAAGTCGGCGCCGGCGCTTGAAACTGACATAGGTACATGATGATCATAAAGCCAACTTTTTAAGGTTCTACTTGTTTGGACTGCTTTGGATGTACATTATGTTGGTATGCTTTGCATACTTGCATAGTGTTTTTCGCAAACCCTCCTAAAAACCTCTGTAAAATTTTGTTAAGCCATGTTTTGTCATGGTCTGAATAATGGCAACAGAAGAAATCAAATGATTCTTACACCTAATTTCACCGTTTGTTGAACTAACTTCAGCTTGAACCAGATCAACGTGCGCTATGCGCTGAGCATCGTTCAAAGCGGTGAACTGAGTTTTTATTAGGTATGTTGATTGCGTTCACGGTGAAATTGAACCTCAGCAAGCTCAGTAAGAAGCGGTTATGTTTTATTATCAAAAACTCCACTATAATTGGATATTAGTCAGCAAAATATGAATGAAATAAAAAATAATAAATAAATAATGCTCGACCATTCACACAACTTTATCTAGTCCCAAACTAAGCAGAGCTTGTGTTATGGGTACTAGATAACTGATATACATAATATAATACAATACATACTCGTAGATAGATATTATTTACTATGCATAGAAAACGACCAGAACACCCTGAACAAATGTCTGCAGATCGTACATATATCAGTCCCGAGGCGGGAATCGAACCCGCAACCTCCTGCGTCGCAGGCAGACCTTCGCCCACCACGCCACATCGGTCGTCATAAATCACAAACTTGATTTTAATCCGGAGTTAACTGACTTAGTAGACAGTGGCCTGAAATCTCGGTATCGTCCTACTTGGTTTTAGCAACGGGTCTGTTACTTAATAACACAGCTAGTGTCTGAATTATTAAGTTGTGTGACACATTTGGGTACGGCTGTGAAAGTTAGTCTATTCTAAGGACGAAATCCTTGGGAAGGGTTTTGCACGTGTCACTGATAGCGTTGGCAAGAAATATGGACTCGCTGTGATACCAGTGTGCTTTTCGGTTCCCTTACTTTGTCCAAGTTCAAAAAACCTAACGAACTAATAAAAACATAGCTTGAACACATGATAAGACACAGGAAGTGTTAAATGAGGAGCAACTGCTAACCAAAACAAATGCTTAGAAGCTAGATAGATTTTATAATTTCTATTATATAATTTCTCTTCTCAAGTGCCACCGTCTTTTTTGTTCGTACATGTCCAGTCCATCCCAAGGTCGCCTGGAAGAGATCGCTCATAGCGATAAGGCCGCCTTTGTACTTCTTCTCGTAGCTTTCATTTCTGTACTGTTTTCTGTGTTTGTGTGGTACAATAAAGAATTATCTATCTATCTATAGATATTCGGTTTTTTGTCTCGCGATCCCTTTAATGTGAATTCTTACTTATTCTATTCCCAATGTAATCTTATTTGCCTTAATTTAAATCATCATGAATAACAAATGATTGTAAAACAGTAGTGGGGGTACTGGGTAATCATGTTCATGCCTAAACCACCTCTATACATATGTATTTCACGCAATAAATAATACATTACTTTAATGTAACAAAATATTCGGGCCACGAGAAAACACCGCCTATCACCGATACCGTACCTAATTCAAAACCGACTGAGAGTTAGGCATAACAGCTAACGTAAACCGAAACTAACTCAAAAAAATATATAACAAAGAAGCATTCATTTATCAAAGTGGCAAGTACGAGTAGACACCACTATTGTAGCCACTTGGAATGTCATCCAGTTGACAAACGAACCTGTGACTTAGGCGCGTGACGTAGATAACGTCCGTCGAATCAACTGCCTCCGGAATACAGTTTGACGATAATCGTGAGGGGATACACGGTTGAGAATAGTTTGTCAAGACGCTTGGATTCATGAAAACGTACTACGACTAGTAAAAATTTGTGAAAGCTTGTTAAATATTATTTAGTTTACACAATAGGACCGAAAGGTATTTAATTACACAGGTTCTTACAGTAAATAAGATATAAAAAAAAAAGATTTATCCGGCGAGTCAACTACCTCAGGAATACAGTTACGATGATAATCGTGCGGCAGATGTTCGGAGATACCTATCTGAGCGTTTTGACGCTTGGGTTCATAAAGTTATATTAAGATCTATCCGCGGTGTTTTAGGCCCCTGCGACAATTTATTGTGTAGCATAAAAAATATCAGCTATTATTAATAGTGCCTTAATTTTTGCAGTGCCCTTACAGGGTGCATGTACTGACCACCTACACCTAGCCATTCACATAGACTAAGAATGAATTGTACGTACATGTTAGCAAATAAATGAAATTGAATTGAATTGAATTAATACCTTAAAATTCTATTATTAAAAATTCAAACAATTTTTTTTTAATAACATAAACCAGAGAACAATCGCGCTGTTAAAGTATACTATACAGTACAATGTTACATATGTATTCTGTAAGTTGGTATTTTTAGAGAATGTATCAATGCTATGGTTTTGTATTAAAGTGCGTAAGCCCTCGCACTCTGGGTATCATATATCTCTAAGAAATTAAATAAGTTCCTAACGGTATTAGAGCTATAGGTCCGTCCATAAAATTTTCGACAAAGCGACTATGGATTTCGTGACTTAGTTGGAGCATACCTGTCTGTATAAATGCTTTTGACACACCACCGTATCTCAATTATTAGCTAGTCATCGCATTGTAAAGATTAAACTTTACCTGTACCGTCGAGGCCTGACGATAACTAACGTTCGTCAGCCAGCAGTCAATTTGTATCAGGCGCCGATGAACGGTGGCGCAGTGCATCTGGCGTCTGTCCAGTTAGAAACCTAGTTATTTATGCAATCGGTAGATTAATTTTTGGTCCTGTCCTCGGCTTGTTACATCTAGCGCATCTTTTTAGCTAGAACCCAACTTATCTTACCAAAAGGTAAATTAATAATATCTTGGATTGTCACATTCATATCACATCTAGCTTTCTGAATGCTAGGCCAACGACTTATGTCCTCGTTTAACACAGTTCAAAATTAAAATACCATAATTTTGTAATAAGTACAAGAAGCTGAAGGTATTTATTTATACTCTCCGAGCATAGCTGACAAGGCTTCGGGAATAGAATTGCTTCTAACCATGATCTGAACATACCGTCTTTGTCTTCTACCGAGAAGTCCGACTTGGAAATATGGTAAAATTAAATGCGCAAAGTTTTATTTGATTACAAAAATTATAATTCTTTAAAAACACATTCATTCGGCTCTCTCTCAGCTCGTTCTGCTCTTAAGGTGACATTGAATGTCACGTTACGAGCTTTGATTAAATCGTTCATATTCCGGCCAGTGCCGGTCCCGGTCACAATAACCTCCTGTATGATTCACACAGCTCACTTAGATATTCGCCGGCATTGCTCGTTCACACGGAAAGCCCCGCGGAGTCATATCGTCCCGTAATGAAAACCATTCAGCTGAAGGGAAAAAAATGCTCGAGATTATTGAAAATTGGAGTTTGAAGGGCTTTGATCGGAATCCAGTGTAATATTACGCTCACTTTCAATGCCACTAATATTTTGCGTCTTGAGAAACTTTGAAGTGTAATTCGAGAATTGAGGAAGGTGGCTTTTTGATTGTGGGTTCTTTTTGACGATATCGTTAACTGGGCTGTATTCGAGATGCAGTAGTTTTAAGTACTTAATCGATAAAATGCGAGACGAAAAGTGTCGTTACTTAATTTTTTTTTTTTTTCAAAGTTGACTTTCAGAATAACATACATTCCAAAACGTCAAGTAGGTAAGTTAAGTATATCTTTTAAAGGAAGCAAACACTGTCGTAGTTTGACGAATTAATTACCCTATTTACGTTCATAATGGCAAAAAATATTGCATAAAAAGGGAAAATAAAAGAATTTGAACGAATACCTAACTTGATCTCTATATCAAGTTAAAGGGCCTTCAAAATATCAGAGTTTCGCTCTTAAAAAAGGTACTCAAACCTCAGGCTACTCTTGCACGCCCACATGCCAGGCTCCTATTCTAAATTCAGAATAGGTAAGTGCCTACTATGGTATTCGTCAACGGTTCTGAGTATCAGGTGGCTTCGTATTTACCAAAGAACAGCTACAACAGAGAACAAAGTTGACCAGAATTACTAATTTTATGGTGTTCCGGAGGATAACATTTTGCGGATTTGCGATACACTCGTCGCAAAGCCACTGAAATGAATTTCTCACTTTACTGTACATTATATTTTATTGTTTATTTTGTTTGTACCTACTGCTAATGTGTTAGCATAATTATTTATTTTCTTTTAATAGTTTCATTATCTTTTCTGTCAAATATTTTCTCTTTCTCTGTGTAATCCTTATTTGGCTTTATTTTAACACAACTTTCATACTGTTTTATATGAAATGTACCGCTGTTGGATTACGTAATAAACTAAAAAAAAAAAAAAAAAACTCTAGTATAACCTACTAGTTACTACTCAAAAGTAGTAGTAATTCACAATTCTTTCCATCCAAAGGTTGCCTGCAAGAGATCGCTTCTTAGCGATAAGGCCGCCCATTGTACTTATCTTATGTGATGTCTCTTTGTTATGTTATTTTATGGTGTACAATAAAGCATTTTTGTATTGTATTGTATTGTAAAAGTATGACACGATATAGGACAAAAAAAAATATTGTATTACTTTGAGTCATTACAAAAATTGAACAGTCTTAGAAACAAGCCGTGTGCTGCCGGCATAGAATTTTCACTAACCCAACTCTTCCCGTGGTGGGTGTCGTACGGGGCGACTAAAGGACATACACTGGGAGGCGGGCGGCAAAGCCTCTTGCAGAAAAGATCTTCCACTGAACTGCGATTCCCAACCCGGATGCCCAGCGTGAGGATTATGGTCACTACCCCCATGAGATAAAAGCTAATAAAGCGATTATCAGTTGGAGGCCTGCGTCCAGCCGTGGGCCATCATTGGCTGTTAAGGAGAGATTAGAAACAAAGCGAGATTAGAAACACCTACCTCCTACCTCCCGTTACTGTCCCGTCAAAAAAATCCACCCAATCTGTATAAGACGGGGGTGAAAAACACTGGTCAGTAAAATAAAAACTTCTGAAGAGTCATTCAGTAAGTCTGTTCGCATTAGTTGTAACAAGTTGTAACGTACGTTGCGCGTTGTATCGAAAAGTTGGAAACTATTTAACAAAAGCCATTACAAAGTGTACAATTCGCAGTCGGTAGAATATAATAGGTATGTAACATTATTATTGTTTCACAGAATGTTGTTTGTAACAAGAACTTTTATGTTATTCCTTCACACTGTTTTTACCAAGATTTCAATATGGGGGATAACGTCTAACGTAACCTCATGATTTCGGCAGCTAGTCTTAGAGTCACCTAACTGCAAACACAGGTGCACTACCATGGAATAAATAAATAATATATAAATAATGCTGGACAATCCACACAGCATCATCTAGCCCCAAGCTAAGTAGAGCTTGTGTTATGGGTACTAGATAACTGACATATTTAATAAATTACACAACATGGATAGATATTATAATTATACATAGTAAATACCAAGAACCATCGAATATAAGAATACAGGGTGTAACAAAAATTAAGGACCAAACTTTAAGGGAGGGTTCAGCTTCGATCATTCTAGTATGATCACACATGCATCAGTCAAGTGGTAATTTCAGTTTTATTATTTTTTTTGAAAACGGTGTATTATTTTTATTAAATATTTTTCACGTGTGATCAATGTGATCATTGCTAAACCCCGCTGAAAGATTGGTCCTTCATTTCTGTTATCGAACATATTCGAACATGAAACAAAACACAACAAGATTTCAATAGAATGATAAACCAATTTTAACTAGCAGATGATCATACGATTTAGAATTTCAAGGGAAAGAACTGCTTTATATTCTCAGTTTATAACTATGTTCAATAGCTTGAAAAGCAAGGCAAGAGAGCGTGGATCTCGGAAAAGATTTACGATCGCATTCATTTGATTCAAATAGATTGTCAAAGTGTCTCAGCCTTAAGCGATTGTTGCATTTAATCAAGAATGCACAGTTATTTTAAGACAATTCTTGGAGGTTTACGGCTTTGTTAGCCTCTCTGGGTGCTCAAATGAAAATAAATTGACTTTTTAGAGAAAAAATACATTGTAAGAAAAGTAACCTGCAATCAATATTATTATCAATATTCCAAGAACTGTAAAATATTCCTAATTCAGTTCTACAGCCTAAAAGCTTTTTGTTCTATTTATTTAGATAACAAGCTATGTAAGTAGTACCTACACCCATTTTTTTGGCAAATCTGTTGGTAATCTAAAAATGGCGAAACTGTAATAGTTTTCTTCAGTGCTTACAGAATTTTAATAGAAGTTCTAGTAAGAAATTGGGGCATAATTGAAAATTGCATCGCAGCACGAACCGCTGACCAACAAAGCTTTAAAGTGGAAGATGTCTGGCACGTTGTACGTGCACGTGTACTTAAACGGACGTGAGTTGGGTCTGAACAAGTGAAAACTGTAAGACAACTAATTTAATAATTTGATTTGTTGTTCTTGAAATAGAATTGGTTAGAATCGAACGTGAGAATCCCGTTAACTCTATGAAATTTTAAAAAAATATTTTTAGTGTGCGCAATTTGTTTTCTTTTTTACCTTGTGTTACATGATCGTAAAGGGGCACACAAAATATCGTAATGTGTTTAACATTACATTATTCCCACACGTATTTCGTTCGTTTTCAGTTTGTTTTGTTATTAACCTAACTTCTCATGCCGGGTACAGACCAAGCGAGCGAGAGCGAGCGAAGATTAACCACCGAACGCGATCGAACCAGTCAGTGTGGACGTCATGGCGAAAGCATGCGAGCCCAAACGAGGGCCCTCGTTCGCCTTCGGCCGTGCGTTTCACATGGTGTTCGTTTGGTGTGGATACAACAGCGAAAGCGAGTGAACGTTCGTCATCGATCGTGGAATCCCATTAGTTAGCCTTCGCTCGCTCTTGTTCGCTTGCTCTGTACCCACCATAAGATTATGGACCCCTAAAATTACTGACTCATATAGATCCAACGGCTTTGTCTATCAAAGGCTAAGAATAATTTATCTATTATTTTATGTTCGTTTGTTTGAACTTCTAAGAAAACGAATACTGGTACTATACTGTGATTTAATATAACCTACTCACTTACAATAAGTTACCTAGATTGAAACAATTATGTAATAATGTTGTAAAGCTGCAAACTACTCGCTTACATGCCTTTACAATATCAAAGGCGGGGGAATGTTATTAGATTACTATAATTGGCTAATATCTCCGACGATGCTTATTAATTAGTGCTTCAAAGGAAGTCTGTTATTCTGCGAAACAATCACAACGTATTCAATAAAATTAAAGGCAAATTTACACGAGCAAACACAAACTGAATAGGTATAAAATTTGATTCTACTTTTTAAAAGCGAAAATACCTATAAAATATATGTTTTATCAAACAATGAACATAGAAGTTAATATTATATATATAATAATAATGCTGGACAATCCACACAGCATTATCTAGCCCCAAGCTAAGCAAGCTAAGCTAAGCTAGCTTGTGTTATGGATACCAGATAACTGATACACATAATACAATACAATACAATACATAGATAGATATTTTTTTATTATACTTAGAAAACGACCAGAACACCCTAAACAAATGTCTGCAGATCTTGCACACAATCTTCGTCCCGAGGCGGGAATCGAACCCGCAACCTCCAGCGTCGCAGGCAGACCTTCGCCCACCGCACCACATTGGTCGTCCGATACTAAATATGTAAAGAATTTGATTCTACTTTTTAAAGGCGAAAATACCTACAAAATACATACCTACCTTATTAAACACTAAACTTTGAAGGAAATAGAATCCGGCTGTCTAGATTGTTCATGACGTGTCTAGGAGTAGTCCGTAGGATTGTAGTCTTCTTGCCCGACTGCGCAAAAAGGAAGGTTATTTAAAACCTGTCGTGTCACAGTTTTTTTTGTTTTTTTTTGTTTTGATAAGTCGTAAAACAATTCCTATGAAATACAGGTTTAGCTTGAGCCTTTTTGACAGTACTACATTATAAAGTGCAATAAGCGGGCCCTGGAACAAAATTACCCGCAAGTACAATTGCTGTGTTAATCGCGGGATATGCAGGAAATTTTACTGAACATTCTTTACTGCAAAGGAAAACCTCGTCTGGCTTTCAGATGCAAAATATTTTAGTCGCGAAGTAGCACTCTTCGCTATGCCATTTACTATCATTTCTGAAGTCTTCTAGCAATCGGGGAATAGCAGTCGCTGGCAGTAAAGTCACTGCAGGTTCTCTAGCGTTTTGTGTTTCAGTGAAATATTATTTACTATGAAGAGGTTTTTATCTGGTTATATTATATTTATTGCTTGTGTTGCTCTTTTGGCGAGTTCGGAATACTTATGTACATAAAAGGTAGATTTAATAACAAAGAAATTGACAGTTATAAATAGAAACAAATTAGATATAGTTTTTACAATTGAAACAACTGAGCTAACTGCAGACTGTTACAAACAATAAAAAAACTTTTACATCCTCTTAAGTAACCTAACCTACCAATTGTTTATTTTTCAGCAAATGGAATCAAACTGCATAACAGAGATTTATAAAACTTTGTATTCCAATTTTGATTGGAAATAGAGTCCATTTATTGAAATGACGTGGACGTATTGTATTCTATTGGTGATTTATCAATTTACATAGTTTTGTAGGTAACTACATAGTTAAGTTATCATACGTGAAACTTTTGAATACAAATTTAGTTATGTTATGTTGGCCATTAATATGGGTTTTAACTCTAAGGAAATGCAAACGAACCTATGTCACCAAAATCCATACTATACACTATGTATATTACTATATATTTTCTACATAATGATATAAAATCGAAAGTAATCTCTGTCTGTCTGTTGATTTTCCACGCCTATGCGGCTGAACGTACCAGAATGAAATTCAGCAGGGAGGTAAATGGTATCCCGCGGACGGACATAGGCTGCTTGAAAAGCGCGTGCAAAGCCGCGGGCAGCAATATTTATTATTATATATTATAAACGTAACGTCATTGTCGCCTGTCTGCTCAAACAAATCAAAAGGTTCGATTGCTCGTCAAGAAGTTCATCTTTCCTTATTATCGGTATTACAAATGAACTTAAAGAAATTTCTACACGTTATTATCTTGTATAAATGTAACCCTCGGTACATAAGTAGGCCAAATTATGGTGAGCTTCGGACATATTTTTTTTTGCTTTTTTGCATCTAGCCCCAAACTAAGCAGAGCTTGTGTTATGGGTACTAGATAACTGATATACATAATACAATACATTACATAGAGAGATATTATTTATTATACATAGAAAACGACCAGAACACCCGGAACAAATATCTGCAGATCTTACAAATATTTGTCCCAAGGCGGGAATCGAACCCGCAATCTCCTGCGTCGCAGGCGGACCTTCGCCCACCGCGCCACAGAGGTCGTCGAACATAAGCTTAGGATACCTAATACCTTGGCTATACAAAACATCTCGTCTCAGTCTTCAAAGAACATTTGCGATGACTTGACCAAAATGTAGACACAGCTTTTGAACAAATATTTCTTAAACTAAAGTGAGTATCAAAAGCAGCTTTTTTACTTCAATAATCCCACATTTGATGTGAAAGGACATTGGAAAACACCCGAATATATTTGTATCTGTGAGCCACCCAATAAAGCCTGACTTAAATAGCACTCAGACCTCAGACCGACCAACGTTCTATTTCCGCCAGGGAAAGAGAATCCAACTTGGTCCGACCAAATCCGGCTGTCTAGATGGTTCATGACGTGTTGTCTAGGAGATGTGAAGTACATTAACCTCCGTAGGATTGTAATCTTCTTACCCGACTGCGCAAAAAGGAGGGTTATTTAAAACCTGTAACGTTACAGTTTTTTTTTTGCTTTGATAAGCCGTAAAACAATTCCTATGAAATACAGGTTTAGCATGAGCCTTTTTGCATCAACTTGTTTATATTGTGGATAGAGGGCTGCTATGTTACTTTTTACTAACTTGAAGCAAAAGGACCGGCTTATCGAAACATTTCACCGATGATTCCAAATGCGATAAGCTAAAATAGAAAAGAATTCCAACTTTTACTGCAACACAGAACCCAACAAAAGTGCAGGCGAAAGATCAGTACTTCAACTCCAATACCTACTGAAACTTCGCATACAGTAAAAGAGGAACATCCAGCTAAATTACTGTTTCGAGTGGTACTTGCCGTTCGCAGTCCGCACCTCAAAAACTTGCACCGCGTGAACTATCGACCAGCGTTTGAGGGGTTTCATTGGATTATAGGCTGAGGTGAATAGCTTACTCATTTGCAGCCTGTACGCTAGCATTGGCAAGGTACACAGGACAGCCATGTTGTGTGTTACAACGTAGGTAGTTAGGTAATTTTCTGTCATTTGTGACGTTTTCTGTCATTTTTGACGTCTCTTGTCATTTTTCTGGGTTTTTTAACCCATTAACGGTCGCCGTACCAATTCGGGAAAACAAACTAAACTCGAAACTCGCTCGAATTATGTGAAAATCGTACGCAATATATACACGCGTACGAATTTCACATAGTTTTTTTTTAATCAATTATTGTTCAGAATAATTGAGAAATGAAATTCCATAGAGTTTTCTGTCCCGCTTTTTAGTACGTTTGCAATGACGTACTTTCTAGGTTATGTTTGGTACAGGAATAATCAACTTTCTGAGTAGGTGTAGTATTAAAGCTTTGGCTGTGGTAGTTCCTAAAGTCAAGTATTATTGAAACGTTATTAAAACGAAAAGTGTAGCGCAGTATAAGGAAAGTAGCGCTTCTTGGTGAGGATGTTTGTCTGAAAGAACAGTTTGAACCAGCTGTCTTCTATAGTCAATGTGTGAATGTGGTTCGTTAGGTCTGTTAGTCTCTGGTGGCGGAGCCGTGCGTGCTGTTTCTTCACACTCGCGCAGGTAATATTGAATCAAATAATATTTGATTAGGGCGCCATATGTGGAACTTTGTTTTGTTAACGGGAAGTCGACGTCTTGTTCTTTGTTTTTGCTGTTAATTTCGTAAAGTGTTTTTGTAAGTTATGTTTTGCCTTAGAAGTCTGTGAGATGGTACTTCATGTGTTTATTTTAAGAGTTATGTACATAGATTGTGAGTGGTGTAATTGTTCAGCCGATGTTTATTATGTATGAAGAATTTGCTCTCAAAATTGAGGATTTTACATGAAACATCATCATATGAAATCCATCAATCACTGGCTGTATCACATGCAGCTCCGAATTCCGAGCTTATTACGAGTATGTCATAAATGTTAGGAATTTGCAATGGCCATTGAAAGCATCAACGCAGTGTAAACTTCGGTCATCGCTCACCATTAAAAATGATTCAAATGGCAGCCACTATTCGTCACAACAATCGGCGATAAAATAAAAAAAATATCCAAACGGACCATTCAAAAAGTTACGCATGGATAAACGTTTGCAATAGTTTTCACGTAGCTTGGATTGAATCATTTTTTTCACAAAAATTCTAGTTTTAAATCGCAGCGGATCGACTTATGCGTATTTTGCTTTATTCCGGTTGGCCTACATTTCGACTTTCCTGGTAGGATTATTCACCGAAACCAAATGCTTTACAAGAATTCTATTTAGGTCCGTAAGGTTGGGTTTACGTAAATTTACACCTATGACTACAATAATTCAATGTTTACCCCAACTCTTCCCGTGGGTGTCGTAAGAGGCGACTAACGGACATACACCGGGGGGCGGGCAGCAGCGCCTCTTACAGAATAGATGTACCACCGAACGATCGCCAACCCGCATGCCCAGCGTGGGGATTATGAGCATTACCACCATTATATAAAAGCCAATATGGCGATTATCAGGGGAAGGCCTGCGTCCAGCAGTGGAACATTATAGGCTGTTGAGGATTCAAAGTTTTGTACTTATTTCAGATTTATTATGAAGAAAAAACCAAATCATTTTGCTGCTAAAAGGAAAAATGTGAAAACAGCCGAGGAGAAGGAGCCAGTAGAATCTGAAAAAGACCCAGTGGCAAGAACGAGTTTGGATGAGGATGAACAGGGCTTCGGCGGATGGCTCAAGTACGTATCTAATATTACATTTAATACAATGTGATTGGTTTTATAAATAAAAACCGACTTCGAATCCCTTAGTTCGATCGTTTTTTATTTTGCGGGATTACTACTAATCCCTCGGGAATAATTTTTTATGGGACCACCTCAGGATCATCTATATTATAGAACTGCAAAAAACTGGTCCGAATCAGTCCTTAAATGCAGAAGAAATCTTTTTAATTGCTCCCTGAGCTAATTTCAAAGTACTCTGTTATATGTTTAATGATATTCTACTTAGGTTTGACATTGTTTATTTGTTTATATTAATATCGAGTGACGAATATTGGTATTTAATTTCATAATTTTTTTTAATGATTATTTTGTTTCTGGGGTTACCAATATTTATGTTTTGATTTTTTAATTGATGTTCTTATTATTATGTGATGTATTTTAATAATGGATTGACATGTAACATAAATTTTAGTAAGTTTCATGAAATTTTAATGATACCTCATGCACCAATTCAATGATGAATCTAGTGTAGGTACACTGTTGAATTGGACGCCCCTGAAAAAATAGTCGTATTAAATAAATAAATAATACAAATCGAATCATAAAAAAATATACACCGAACACAAAATCTCCACCTTTTTACGAAGTCGGTTAAAAATGTCAAAATATCTGTTTGTTGTACACTCAAATATGATTTTATTTAACGGGTATTTATCGTGTTTTTTAGAGTTATCCCGTGACCACGATAGTGTGTAAACCTGTCGATATATATGTAATATCACCTATCGATTTCATACTAACACTCCTCTCACGTGATCGAGACGATTATATCGAAGCTTTTACAAGAAACGTACAATTTCTTTCAGATCTCCCGACGGCATCGACACTATGAAACTGTTTGTCATCGCAAACAGTATAGTGATGCTTACAACGATCGTGTACCCACACATTCAGAACGTCTACGGGATTTTATCAGACATGTTATACGGTGAAGACGACGTTTCGAAGGAGTTATAAACTATCTCACATCAGGATTGAGAACAATTTGTTATACATTATCTTTTGATACACTAGTCATTACATTTCCTAAAACTTTTTATCACACATGTACGTGCTTTACTTCAATATCGTTTTCGTTATTTTTCAGCTGAGGCAAGTAGGTACCGTACATATTACCTTACGTTTGTTAAAGCTAACAAAGTTTTAAAGCTGTTTACCGATTACAGGTAGTAGAATTTTCTTGTGACTAATAATATTAGGTACCTATAGAATTTCTGCGGTCTAAACCCTTTTCAAAATGATCGGTTTATTTTTTCGTTTGGTGTTTTCGGTGGGCGTCCTTGTTTGGTACTCTATAAATGTATGGAGTATGATAACAGATTATTTCAATAAAGAATTTCATAAACTAGTTACCAACAAAACAGAATACGATGATGAATTTTTGGATTGAATGTCGCTGATTAATAAATTTATTCAGATATAATTTGCTTTTTAATTGTCCGAATTCATTGCCTATTAATTGGGGTAAACGTGCGCCAAGGACTGATTTCGGGGTAGGTATTCCTCGTAGCGAAACCATATGAAGAGCACCAAAGCACTTCCACATAGCGCACCCGTTTTGATGCGCTTCATTCACTAGGTATAAATTAGTAAGTGGACAGCATTGGAAGTGGTCAAGTTAGGAAGCGGACAACACTGGAAGTGGTCAAGTTAGGAAGTGACGATTCAGGAAGTGGTCAACTTTGGAAGTGGTCAACTTTGGAAGTGGTCAACTTTGGAAGTGGTCAAGTTAGGAAGTGGACAAAGTCGTCCTGAGGGATAAATCTTTCCTAGGTAATGTTGGCTGTCGTAAGTTAATCAATCAAACACAGCTGATACTGTATTTGTACAACTGCAAGGCGAAGCAAAAAAACTTACCTTTTGTATTTCTTTCATGGAAAATAAAAAGAAACATCTCGACCGAATCATACTAATTAAACTTAAGCCTTACAATCCCTAGCTTTAAAGTTTATAACTAGCAAATGACTAACACTAAGAAAACCAAATTACTTTTCCGGCACGCAGACCCGTTATATCGCTTTGCATACTTAATACTGGGGAAATTTCATAATAAGACCCGCCGTAACCTTAGTTCCTTTTGAGTGGAAATAATCAGGTCACGGAAGTGTCACATAATTTTGCCTAGAATGTGTAGACGTACCAAGCCTTTTACTTGATTCCTTCTGAGTTCTTATCTTGAAGGAACAGAGGGTTCTAACGTATCCCTTGTTGTCTTTTTCTATGGAATATGAGCAAACATTTTATAGTATGTATTCTACATCCACCACTTTCATGCAACTATGTTCCTTTCTTCTGTTTTCGACAGTAAAATTAAAATGGCTTTAAATTGTAGTAATAAAAGTCATCTTCACAAATAAAATCTTCCGTGTTATCTTCCGTGACGTCACCAAACGGCTCTGTCAGAAGACCAGCGTTGATTGTAAAGTGTTTACAACCTAGTGTTTATACCTCATGCTGAGACAGAGACCGTTTTGTGACTCTTATCGACAGTAGCTTTGTCTCTTATTTCTAAATAATGTCTGTATCTGTTGATGGAGTTACAAATAAATAATATTCTATTCCATAAATAAATAAAAAAATATTTGATCGTTAATATTGTGCAAGAACCTATCATCCTCCTGAGCCCATCCTGAGCTGGCCATATCGCGAGAAGAACCGACAAGCGCTGGGGTAAACGTTTTCTTGAGTGGAGACCGCGACTCGGCAAACGTAGTGTAGGACGCCCTCCGACCAGGTGGAATGACGATTTGCGAAAGACTGCTGGCAGATGTTGGATGCGGCAAGCTGAAGACAGGGCGCTATGGCGCTCATTAGGGGAGGCCTTTGTCCAGCAGTGAACTGATATAGGCTGATGATGATGATGATTATGCAAGAACACCGCCCACAAACTTGTGGTACTTCAAACGACATCGTCAACGGCAGCTAGTTTAATAGTAAGTACTAATGCTATAATTACTAAATCACTGTAATTTGCTAGTACGGTCGTTTCGTCGTTTCGTGTAATGGCAAGTTATATGTCAGATTTATGCTAATTAGATTGTGTAAGGTTGTTAGATGTTATCGTATTATGTTGACATTTGCTGTTACGCTTTCCTTATTAGGGCTGTGGTGCAGCGTTAAACCTGAGTCCCTATTCTGCTGAACCAACTGCTTCACTAGACAATCGCATAGTATTCTGCGTGGCGATTCTTTGACGAGACCGTTGTCATAGTGATATATAGAGAGTGCCTCAGGTACAGTCTTCTAAAGGAGTTTACCACATCAACGTGATATGATGCAATGCGGTGCCCGTGCTCATGACATACCTTAGCAATAGAAGAAACTCTCACTCATTCTACTACTTGCACAATATATTTATTTGTTTATTTATTCACGCTTAATGTTATGTTATCCTATGCGTAAGGTTTGCGAGCGACGAGATGGAAGAAGAAGTAAAATAAATAAAAATTAAAATAAATAAATAATACTGGACAATTCACACATCATTATCTACCCCCAAGCTAAGCAGAACTTGTGTCATGGGTACTAGACGACTGATATACATAATATAATACAATACATAGATACATATATATTTTTTATTATACATAGAAAACGACCAGACCACCCTGAACAAATGTCTGCAGATCGTACACACATTTGTCCCGAGGCGGGAATCTAACTCGCAACCTCCTGCGTCGCAGGCAGACCCTCGCCCACCACGCCACATCGGTCGTCAAAAATATTGACAGTTCATAGACACGCCTTACAGAGCTGGAAGCTTGACCTTCTTTCTTCCTCCCAATCAAAGTTTTCAAATGGACTTCGCTAAAAGAACATGCTACGATGTACAATACTGGTGTGACGCGTACTTCGAGCAAGGACTATACTGCGAAGGATATGTCTTATGTCGGCAAACTTTAAATAATTTATTATTATTACTAAGACCTAGCGGCCGGAAAAAACTGTATGAGTATTGCAGAAGACCGAGATAAATGGGCCAAACTGGGGGAGGCCTTTACCCAAAAAGGGGTACCTGAAGGAGACCACTAGCAAATAGAAAATCATACATAACACCAAAAAGCAGGGAAATAACAACCGGCTTATTATTATTATTACTAGGAGCTAAAACTCAAATGACGGTAAGAAATGAAATAAGTCCCAAAAATTATCGGTTTCGGCGGGATTCAAATGACGGTTCCAAAAACCACTGACGGGATAGCAAACAGTAACGTTCAACATCAACTAAACTGAACTTGGTTGACCAAAGCCAGACTAACCCAAACCGAGTTAAAAACTAATATTTGAATTCGCCAATGTACTAGTTCAAGCATTCAAATTATTGAATTCATTTGATTATTTTTTAATTTGCATAGTGTTTGAACGAATTAGACCATCCATTCTATAAACGTAGTGAAAGATAGTTGGAATTTATCCATTCATACTTCATATATAAACCTGAAATTATGGTTTTAGGCATTAGCGAAAAAGCCTTTCTTTGATGCCGTTGAGTTTATGTACAAGTATCTATTAGCGAATTTCTTTAACAATATTTGAATGATAAGTTTCTTATAGTGCAAAAAAGGTTACCAAGTCACTGTTTTTTAGGGTTCCGTACCCAAAGGGTAAAAACGGGACCCTATTACTAAGACTTCGCTGTCCATCTGTCCGTCTGTCACTAGGCTGTTTCTCATGAACCGTGATAGTACGACAGTTGAAATTTTCACAGATTATGTAGTTCTGTTACCGCTATAACAACAAATACTAAAATAAATATTTAAGGGGGCTCCCATACAACAAACGTGATTTTTTTGCCGTTTTTATAGATAATGGTACGGAACCCTTCGTGCGCGAGTCCGACTCGCACTTGGCTGGTTTTATTTCTTTTTGGCAGAAATTGATAAATGCCACTGTCAACCTCACTTATGTGTAGAGTCAAATTTGCAGTATATATAAGATACTAGGTTGTATCCATATAGACGAAGGGCTTTTTACAGTAGTACTAATCAAATAAATTTTTTCAAGAAGTTTAAACTTGACTTGTCTATAAACCCAAACAGCTTCATCTCAAATTGGCCTGTACCCAGCAATCACTACGGCTTGTAAAGCATATTTTACGAGGCCAATAAATAAGATCCAGTTATACTCCCGGCAGTTTCCGTGGCACCATTGACGGAGAGGCAGTAAAAGCCATACTTTAAAGAAAACGAAATGATAAAAAATGGTACATAATTTTTTAGGGTTCCGTAAGTTCCGGGTAAAAACGGGACCCTATTACTAAGACATTTTTATAAATAATGGTACGGAACCCTTCGTGCGCGAGTCCCACTCGCACTTGGCCAGTTTTATTATTTATTAATTGATTTTAGATTTCAAGTAGTTACCCACTTATAGCATCGCAATATGCTAGAAACAGACGGGGGGCCTACTCGGAAAACAAAAACAAAAGTTTCTGACTCGTTGACAATCAGAAACTTCGGTTTATTTTTTACGAGTAGGCCCCCTGAACTACGCCCTGCAACGTTCACAATGCTTTATGAGATCTGGAATTTGTAAGAAAACAGAGGGTCTAGAGACACACGTATACCATACGCCACGCCATCAGTCGTAGGTATGTTCGTCATTTAACGTCGGCGTACTTACGTTGCATCGTGTGGGCAGTCTGTTTCTTGCCTAATACTTAATTGTTGTAGGGTATGTTTTGAAAACTAAATTTTTGGAGGTTTTTGATTTTATTGTACACTAACCCCCGAATACCTACTCAAACACAACTCAGATATCAGCACATCTCAAGTGACAAATTTTTGACAGATTTTCATTAAAAACTGTCAAAAAACGACGACTTGAGACATGCTTAAATCTGAGATGCGTTTGAGTTTGGCGTTCGGGCATAAACATCACTAAATTAACCCTTCCATGGCCCCATAACTAGCAGTGGAGGTGCCTGCTACTATTTTGTATTTGTATTTATTTTCTGTATTAAAATCATTATTTATCATTATTTATCATTATTTATTTAAATCATGTGACTTTATCGTTATAGGATATACCTAATATAATAGAGGTACTAAAAAAATTACCTCATATATTAGATCTTTTTATTACATTATTAAATTATACTTCAATATCAATAAAATTAAATAAAATACTTCGTCTAAACCACACAATCGCTGATTGATGCACATGATGATGATTATATTGGTCTATGGCTGGTTACATTGTGCCACAGTATTAGCCAAAAGCTGTCCACTGTTTATGCTTGCCAAATGTTAGCCTTTAGGTGAACGTTGCTAGATCGATTCCCACAGGTTTTCTTGCGCCTTGGACCCTAGCCAAATGCATTTCGTTCTTGCTCAAGCTAAGGCTTTAAAAGGTGCACACCGAGTAATCTGTAGCTCGTTTACGGCATTTACAACCCGCTTGTACTTTTAGTAGATATTATTTGGATAATTTAAAGCAATTCTCACAAATTCATTGATGAAATCAAATAAATAAACAATACTGGACAATTCACATAGTATCACCTAGCCTTTAATTAAGAACTTGTGGTTATGGGTACCAGAACTTGTGTTATTGGTACCAGAACTTGTGTTATTGGTACCAGAACTTGTGTTATGGGCACCAGAACTTGTGTTATTGGTACCAGAACTTGTGTTATGGGTATCAAAAAGATAACTAATATAGGTACCTACATAATACATAATATTACATAGATAGATATTTTTATGTAAAACGAAAAGTCACCCAGAACACCCGGAAACATATAAACAACCAAGACATACAAAAATTCTAGCTTTAAGTAAAGTGAGGGTAGGAATTGAAAATATCGGAAAGTGATGATGACGATGTCTTTCTAGCCGAATTTCGTCGGCCAGTCTCAACGCTGCAATGGAAACTAGTCATGCGCACACATTTTCAAATGCATTTCTATTCCCATATTCTCATAATCTGATTGGACAGCACACGGACACAACCAGGGACAGCTTTAGGCACGGACCACTGCAACGGCTAAATTTACTTTAAAAAGTATAAGTAAAGGTCATTTATTTGCAAAAACACGTGTAAAAAGGTGACAAATAGTTTTTTTAGAGTCAACATGTTTGACCAACATACATTGGTGTGCAAAAATAATTAAAGAGTATGGCATGCAGGTTTTATTTATAATGTACATAGCAACAGCAGATTTATAAGAGTATTAATTTATCGATTTGAATTTAGTATACCTAGCATAAAATTAGATTACCTACATCATTTAGAAATTTATCAATATTATCGTAACATTTTTCACAAAAAGTTTTTAAATTTAGTCTTAAATACGTTTACATTTAAGTCTTTGTAGCTCTTAGGTATTTTACTATAGATAAAAGAGGCACGGGGTTGTAACACCGCAAACTTCCTGAATTCAAATCTACTCTCAGTGTGTCCACAACTAGCTTGGCTTTGTTGCGACAATAAATAACCGTTCAACAGTTTACTAATTATATCGCTACTAGTTCTTAAGGAGCAATTAATGTTGCTATAAACTAGATAAATTTATTGCCTTTTCACCTGCAAGTTATTTCTAAGTGCTTAGGCTTTTTAGGTGCTTTTACTCGAGATAAGTTACCGTCGTCGTTGGCGTATCACGTAATGCGCTAGAACGATTATGAAGATTGCCTGTATTTTAAATCCCGACGCAAATGGAGGGGTGTAAAAAGTTTATCTTGTCCGTTTGTGTTTCTGTGTATTTATCTACGGCTTCGAAAATGGTCTGTACTAACCGAGCTCTACACTAGAAACTCAGTGTTCATTTTCATACTCGTTTCTGCCTGCGGCTTCACATTCGTTGTTTAAGATTATTTCTGTCCCGTGGGAACTGATTTATGGGATAAAAAGTAGTATGTTACTTTCCATCCTTTCAACTAATTGTATGCCAAAAATCAAGTCGATTGGTTGCTTAGTTAGGGCGTGATGGAAGGACAAACACACTTTCGCATCTATAATATTAGTTAAGATAGACCTTACAGGGCTCTTCTCTTGGACACGTCAAGAAATTCAGGAATGCTCCCAAACGGATGAAACGACTTGCATTTAACTTCACGCTGTAAACTTCATCGGCAGTTCTAATCTAAACTACGTTTTATGGTGCAGCAGTTAAAATGTTCAAAAGTTGAATCGAGGGCGATTGTTTGCATAAATTTAGCAGCTACCATATCTATTTTATACACTAACTAGCTGCTGCCTTTGGCTTCGCACAGGCTTTTCAAGTAGCCTATGTCCATCCCCGGGACACCATTTACCTCCCTGCCAAATTTCATTAGGACCCGTTCAGCCGTTTAGGCGTGAAAAGGTAACAGATACACAGAGTAACTTTCGAATATTAAATACTAGCAGCGCCTCGCGGTTTCACCCGCGTAGTTCCCGTAGGAATTTCGGGATAAAAAGTAGCCTATGTCCTATTCCAGACTATAATCTATCTCTGTGCCAAATTTCATTCAGATCCGTTCAGCCTTTCTGGCGTGATAAAGGAACAAACATCCATCCATCTATCTATCCATCAATCCATCTAAACTTTCACGTTTATAATATTAGTGAGAGATGAATAATATATGTCCATCTGCAGGTCCTGAAGGTATCAGCTGCGAGTCTTTGCAGGTCACTACGTATTTACTGCCAGATGCTGGGCAGTAAATACGTTTACTTTGTAGGTATAATAACTTCACTAAAGTCTTAGTGAAAAGCATATTCGCTTTGTTCTGTAACGCTTCGATAGTGTTTTATCCATAGACGGTATACAAAGGGTATAGCAAGGTCTGAGCTTGAATAGGCAAAGAGCAATGAACTATTTTCGTTTGAATTCACGCTCGAGTTATTGCTCGAAAGTGCTACAAGCAAAATTGAGAAATTAATAGACTTTTGAATGAGTTTCGACTTTCTGGGATTACGACACAGGTGTAAATTAGTATTGGGATAGTGTATTGCCCCTAATCTATATTATACTGCTTATAAACTTCACACTTTTTTGAGCTAAATTTAACATTTGAGTAAAACGTAAAAGATAGATGATCGTGACGTCTCATTTTTCCTTAGGATTTGGTACAGCGCGCCTCTATCGTGCGGACAGGGAACTACGCAACGCAAATTCTACACAAATATGAGACGTCACGATCACGTCTCGATACTATCGTCAAATGAACTCGGGTTCTGAGCTCACTAGCGCCAAAGTAAGAAGAGCCCCGAGACCCGAGAGAACTACACAACGCAAATTCTTCACAAATATGAGACGTCACGATCACGTCTCGATACTATCGTCGAATAGACTCGGGGCTCTTAGCTTGTATTATACAGATGTAGGTACTTTCTAGATAACTGATATACTTTAAACATTACATACAAAGATATTTTTAATATAGACCCAGAACACCCGAAACACACCTTGAAAAAACATCTGCAGATCGTACAAATATTTGTCACAAAATGGGAATCGTAACCGTAACCTCCTGTATCGCAGGTGGACCTTTGTCCACAGCGCCACGTAGGTATGAAACTCTTTTTATCGGAATAAAAAGGCCCGCTTAAAATCCGTTCTACCTAGAAACTTAAATCTAACTCCAACCCCGTCACGGGTTAAAAAAGGTAAAGAACCGGTCAAAGAGAGAGCCAAAGAAGTGAATGTGCTTTACAAATCCGTATTACATCCACATCAATGAATGCCATTCAAGATGCACTGAAAGACCATGGCCGAATCAATAGTCTCGCGTGTTTGGCTTTGGGCCAGCATCATTTTGCTTAACATCAACGCAAAGTCTGTATTCTATTGCGTTCGCTTTGCCAATCGACTTGGTCGTTTGTCAGTTCGTGTTGGTTTAATTGGAATGCTTTTGGGTACTTAGATGTTATAATAGAAGGGGCGTTTTGGACAGTACACAAGCTATCAATGGTATAGTGCGCGTCAGAATTAAGTATCCCCCTTATCTAAGAGAGGTAGGGAGATAGGGGGATACTTAATTCTGACGCGCACCGTACCATTGCTAGCTTGTGTACTGTCCAAAACGCCTCTTCTATTATAACATCTAAGTTCCCAAAAGCATTTCAATCTATAAGCCTTTCTTAGATAAGGGGGATACTTAATTCTGACGCGCACTGTACCATTGATAGCTTGTGTACTCAAGGTATAGAGCGCAAACCATTGAATAATTCAAAAGAAATACTAATATTCATGTTAGTTTCGTTCCTGCCACAGATTATAAATTCCTACCTTGCTGTTTTTAGAAAGTTTCTCGCCATGACATAAATCTAGCTCGTCATAAAAAAAATAATGTTTTCTGAAAATTCTTTGGTAAAAATGGAATTCGCAGTTAGCTCAACTGTTTCAACTTTAAATACTAGTTCAAATTTGTTTCTTTTCTTTCATTACATTGTTTGTTATTAAAGAATTTTTGTGAAAAAAAAAAAAAAAAACTTTGACGTCGGAAACCCTAAATAAATTATTCACACAACAATCTCGAGCATCAAGGCTTCGGGCAGGCCACAGGCCCCGCCTACTGTCAGCAACTACTCCTCGACAGGCGCATGCAAATGCAGTAAATAATTGGTGGTTCATGCTACCCTTCGAGTTATTTATTAACAACAAAACGGTTTCAGCACAAACCAAACTCACTATATTTTTTTACCGATGAACCGAAAAACAAAAGAGAGTACCTACCTCCTTCTCTTGTTATCTCACTAATCTCATCTCACTAATCTCACTAATATTATAAACGTGAAAGTTTAGATGGATGGATGGATAGATAGATAGATAGATGGATGGATGGATGTTTGTTCCTTTATCACGCCAGAACGGCTGAACGGATCCGAATGAAATTTGGCATAGAGATAGATTATAGTCTGGAATAGGACATAGGCTACTTTTTATCCCGAAATTCCTACGGGAACGGGAACTACGCGGGTGAAACCACGAGGCGCTGCTAGTATGTTATGTATGTTCGGCGGTAAGTATTATTATGAATGTTCGTCGATTTGTGCGTCAATAAAAGTTGAATATGTAAATTTTAAATGCATTTTTAGGAAACCTATCGATTTATAAAGATTTTTATAAATTAACATTTTTATTATATTTTTTGTAGATTATTTCTAGAGTAAAGCAAATACAAAATTCTGTGAATATTTCAAGCGTCTACCTGTTGCCGTTATGAATATAGAGCATAAGCGAGCAAAAAAATTCGTTTGTTGTATGGGAGCCCCCTTTATTATTTATTTCATTCAGTTTTTTTTATTTGCTGTTATAGCGGCAACAGAAATACATAATCTGTGAAAATTTCAACTACTATCTATCACGGTACATGTACCGTAAGACTCCGTTCTCATGAGAACGGAGTCTTAGTAATAAAGTCCCGTTTTACCCTTTGGGTACAGAACCCTAAAAAGTAGTTAACTACCTACCTAAGTAAACTCTCTCTCATGTCGAACGAAGAGCGAATTAGATTAATTTAATTTGACAGTTGATTTCGCTGCAAACCCACGGAACACGAAGTCAACAGTTTGAATAGAACCTCGAAACAGCGTGCCATTCTCTCCCGAACGCTGCTCGTTGATAATGGAAATGCGGCTGAGGCATCTCACTTCATTATCGAGTTTGAAATACGAGGCTAGTTGTCACACAGAAACTAGCAAGGTGAAATCCGTGCGAGATCAAATATTTCAAATCAAACTATACATATTAGGTTGGAGACATTTCAAACCTGTCCTGAACAGGTAACAACTAAGTTTTTATTTGTTTTTGTATTGCTTACTCCACACTACGTTTGCCGAGTCGCGGTCTCCACTCAAGAACACGTTTACCCCAGCGGTTGTGTGTTGTACGTTTCCGGGGTTATGGCGAGTCTATTCTTCTAAAGGCTGTAAAATCGGTCTTTTGCGTTGCCACGATCAACATGTCGACGGTCCATGACATCGACATTATTTATTATTTCTTAAATTCCTTTCCTACACCACCTTCAGGCCTGAGGCTGCAATATAACTCATAAAGTTTTTAAAATTACCTAGAAGTTATTCAGTAAGGGGTTACTTCTTTTTTCAAGTAGGTAAAAATCAAGAAAAAAGAATCATAAACAAAAATTTTCATTTCGAGACAAAATCTCAGCTACTAGTAATTAGAATTTTGCTGTTTAGTGTTTTTACAGGTGAACACACATGCTAGCCATGATTTTAACAAAAAAAAACACAAAGAATCACTTCACAGAAAAAAATATAGCTAAAACAGTTAAAAATATAAAAAAATCTGAAAATAACACAAAAAAATTCGAAATCTCGAAAACTACAAAAAATCGCAGAACATACATGAGAGCCTAATCAATAGGAATTGGTGTCCCCAGACCACAGACCTTCGCTGGTACAGGTTGCATGGGACACCCTGTATAGTAATGTTACTAGACAGGCATATTATGAGCATTAATACTGATCGGTAAAAAAGTATCTCAAGCTAAGGCACAGAACGTATTATGTCCGAGCTGAAGTAAATCAATCGTTCTGTATCTATCTATAGGTAGTATCTCAATTGTTCTGGTTGCCTGGAAGAAATCGCTTTAAGCGTTAAGGCCGCCAAATCCTTTGTTTTCTTTAATTTTACACAATCTGTTTTTCTTTTTAATTTAAGCTGATTAAAGAATTATCTATCTATCTAAATCATTATTCAACTGTTGGTGTAAATGTAGTCAACCGCACTCCCTGTTGGAAATTCGGTGGACATCAAGAACAGAGGTATGTTATTTGGAAATAAGCGTTCAAACTATGTACACGTGAAATTCTAATTTTATAGCAGCTGAGGATTATCTACCACCTATGTTATGGAAAGCCAGTTTATGTCCTCGCCGTGTGGTACCGGCTTAGAATAGCACCGCCCCAACTCTTCCCGCGGGTGTCGGAAGAGGCGACTGAGGGACATACACCGGGGGGTGGGCAGCTCAGTGATCCCCAACCCGCATGCCCAGCGTGGGGATTATGGGCATAAAGCGCCAATTAGTTTTGCCAAAAAAGTGCTACAGCCTTTATTAGGGGTGGCCTATGTCCAGCGGTGGACTAAAATAGGCTGATGATGAATTTACGTCGTATCTATGTCCTACTACGTAGTTACTTAGACTGTTACTGTTACTTACTACGACTATGCTATGACTACTGGTTATTCCCGTTGTCCACCATCTAGATACTGGCTTTCTGGGATTTTTTTTACACGTCCCTGCCATGTCCACCAATAAAAAAAGGTCAATATTTTGGCTTGCCACACTTATATAATTACTAGCAGCGCCTTGCGGTTTCACCCGCGTAGTTCCCGTAGGAATTCCGGGATAAAAAGTAGCCTATGTTCTATTTCAGACTATAATCTATCTCTGTGCCAAATTTCATCCAGATCCGTTCAGCCGTTCTGGCGTGATTAAGGAACAAACATCCATCCATCTATCCATCCATCTAATCTTTCACGTTTATAATATTAGTTTTAAGTTTTATAATATTAGTGAGATATAATCAAAAGTTTGTATGGATGGATAGAAATAACAAACATATGTCCATCTTGGTTACTTCTTTACGCCAAAACGGTAAAAGCGATTTGGCTGAAATTAAAAAAAATAGTAAAAATTGTGAAATCTACGTTTTCCCGGGATTATAAAAGACCTGGAATAGCACTTATAATCCCGGGAAACGCGTTCGAAACCGCGAGCGGAAACGAGTTGATAATAAAGCCTTCTTTAAATCACTACCTCAGGATAATACCATCGTTTATTTCAGCTGCTTCAACAATAAAAAATAAATAAGATTAGCACCGTCTAAGCCCAGGACTAATTCTATTACTAGCTTCCGCTAGCGTTCTCGTTGGTTTTGCTTTTAATTTTCATCCGGGACTTTTAATCGGATATAACCTTAGGGTTAAATTTTCTAAGGATATAACAGTAACTTTTAATATTTTCTTATTTTCTTTATTGTAATCTAACACTAGCTGCCATATTATTTTGTACCTAAGCGTATATTGGTACAATCTGACTTTGCCATTATACCTAAAACGATACCTATTTATCATGACAAAGATTGATAAGAAATCTTTTGAGTTAGACCCTCGATATAAGTAGATTAAAGTTGATATCGTTCAGTGGCTCTGCAAGTTCATGGTGCTGGCATGGAATTAGGTTGTGAATTTACATGAAATTTATTGACATTTGATTTATCATTAAGGTATTGTGACTGGAAATTGCCTACGCCTTTATTTTGGGCACTAAACAGCTAGGGCAAGCTCTGTCCGTAAAATAGTCAACTAACGTACTGAGGTTCAGAATCTCTCAGCTGTATCCCGGGATTCTGGGGAACGCGTGAGTTCCTCCGAGACAAAAAGAAGTGGGTAAAGTTGGTGTCACATTCAGTACGTTTTTTTACCACCTATATTTTTTTTACTCTTGTTACTCGTTTAACCTAAACGTGAAAAAAATCATTGATTTTTCTTTTTGTATAGTAGATTATTTTTTGAGTAGGTACTCATAAAACATTTCTTGATGCTCAAGGAAGGGATGATTTAGGATAACGTGTGATTAGTAAGCGTGACTATCTATTGAACACCAAAGTAAAATATCAAAATAAAAGCGCATTCCCACTAGGTTCCCTCTTCAAATAATTTAAGTAGCTCGTTACGTCAAACATTGAACACGCAAAAGACCAATCCATAACCCGAAGTGACTGCTTGAGCGACCGCCTGAGATATGAAGATGAATTCTTGTAGGTAATTGAGCAGTGCCGACCCTCGTCCGTGTTTTATGATCGCTGAGAATTATAATTCAAATGAAGGTTTACTTTGGGTTGAGTAAGGGCTTTGATGTGACCAAATTCTGAGCAATAAAGGTGATTTTGATTATATTGTGGTGGTACCAGTCGGGTGCGAACACAGTCGTACCAAGTGTAGTGGTACTATACCACGTAATAGCTCTTAGCACAAATAACTCTTGGCTTTAGCCATAAACAAAATTTTAAAAAGCAACTCAAGCTTTGTTAATAAAGCGATCCCTACATCTGTTAGCAATAAACACTAAAATAATATTTCTCACGCCAGGAAACAAACTTCTATGGCCATGTAAAAACAAAAGATTGCAAAACCCTAATAAATATCAATTCTAAAAGCTTTTGTTTAGAATACGAAGGAATTCTGTCGTACATGTGCAGTTTACGGATTTTACTAGACAAAGCAGCGAAATATTTTATTGTTACCATCTGTTTGGTAATTTGACATGAATCTCTTATCAGGTCTTTAAACATTGCATGCTTGCAAAGGTTAAGTTATAATGTAAGTTAAGTTATTATTAATGAATGATAACATCATTACAAGCTTAATTAGACAATGCATGACACGATATTCATTCCCGCTGAAGACGTCACAGTGGAAATGAATATGTAAATAAGATCAGTCTTTTATAATGCAAATAATCAAAAGCCGTACAATTGGCACAATCGTAGTTTCTACTTTCACAAAAGGTCTTAATTATTGATTCGCTATGCTGCTATTTGTTATAACTAACGTTATTATTTTTCATTCTTTTAAGTTATATGGACTTTGCGACATGAAGCGACATCTAGTGACGCGATGCCGAACCAATGAGTGAGAGAGAGAGTGTCGCACTTAGAGCGCGATGGCAGGTGACGCTTGGTCATTCCTGGAAAGTGGGTTTGCGGGGAGACCGATGCAGGCAGCTGTGTAGGGGATGACATAAATACCCATGGAACAGACGGAGCGGGACAGAGAATTAGATTCCTTGATCGAGTACAGACGTCTTGAACGAGTAATTGTAGTTTACGTAAATAAGAGTGTTTGATTCCTCATCAAAGGGTTAATAGCGTCAGCGACTAGTTAAGTAATCTGGTAGATTTGTAAAAGCAGTGAATGTGGTGAACGTGTATTCCAGTTCGAGTGCCTACAAAAGCTAAGTTTTGTATTATTGTTTAATTACACGGTTGATATTAGCGGTCCTTGAATATTAACTAAACAGCGAGCCTGAAAGGCCCATTTAATCTATATAGTTAGCTCCTACTGTAGCCAAAATCAATCGTGTAATTTATTGTTTATTATCGTGTGTTTTTCTAGGAATATTCCGCCTATTTTAAAGGCCATTAATTCCCCTTTAAAACTCTCTGGAGTTTGGGCGGCTGAGATTCGCACCTTGCATTTCTGACTGATTACCAGGTAGAGCGTCAGCAGGCTCCTTCAGAACCTGATGATTCTCGAGGCGCTGCTATTCATTGCAGAATGGGGCTCTATTAACAGGAAGCCTTGTTATGTCCTTACGCAGAGACCTAATAAAGTTCTCTGTTAGCTGCACAGGGAGGTGGAATCAGTCCTAATGTATAATTGTCCCAATACATCATTGTAACATTTCTGTGTGCACTTTAGGATTAAGTTCTTTCTCTTGGTTGTATTTTAATATTTGTGTGTGTGTGTGCTATAAATATTAAAAGGTACTAAATTCCTGTCAACCCATTTGTTTACATTTAATCCAGTTTGCCCTGCAAGTGAGAGATTCCATGAGGCTTACGCTAGTCAACTAAAGCCTAGGTTATCTAAGAATCCTACTCTAGGAACAGATCACTCTAAAGAAAGAATAAGTCTTACTCACAGCTAAAGTAAAGTCATTCATTCAGAAGTCTAAGTAACAGAGATGGATTGATACTTTACTGTAAAATGATATTAACTTAAATATAAAAAGCAACATATATACATAATTGATTTGGTCTATTTCTAGTAAAGTGTAACACACGTACGACCCACATAGCGGCGTGCGTGTAGCAGTCAGGAAGGCCTTCCTTATAATACAAAAATATAAAACTTATATTACATCCCGTTGATGTAAGACTGCCTCCGAAATAGCCCTGAAAATCGGAAGACACAGGCACTGAGAACGAATAAGAACAAATCAATAGGTCTCATTACTAGACCACAGGTCTTTATCTACCTGAGGACCGGCTTAACTGGCTGGAGTCTTCCACAAGGGTATGAACTGAACCTTATAACCCAAAACCCTCTGCTCTAAGCGTTATCAATCCATAAACTGTATTTTCCGTCTAAGTCAATGTTTTACAAGCCTTCGACACATGGGTGAGTTGTAGATGCTATCAAAACATATAATCTGGCGTTCACACAGCCAACATAGGTGTGGTACCGTTACATTTGGTTCTCGTGACGAAGGATCTAGTGAAGTGCGAAGCGGTAGCTTAGCTGCTAGATAGAATCTGGTAATTTAAAAAAATAACACAACGTAGACTTAAATTTTGACGATCACAAACCCAGATTTATTTTTGCAACCAACGACCATTTGTCGTAAGCATAATAATGCTAAGTTTAACGAGAAAGTAAAGCAAAGACTTTACCGCTAAACCATAAAAACATTGTAATGGTTCAAAATTGAATGGACCTGATTTTTATGACCATAGATCTTTTGTTGATGAGATAGCATCGTGTTATTCATACTTGTTGGGCAAAAACAGTTAGATTCGCAGATAATTACAAAACTGCTTAATCAAATTCATTACAGGAATTCAGTAGTTGCACTTGCATTCCAGGAACTTTAGTGCATGATAACAGTTATTGCTTTATATGCTACACTGATTGCAAAATAATAATGTCTTCGAACGCGGTACGAAAAAGTAAGAGACACGGAGTAGGCGGGAGCGCTCCAGAGAAGCTCACATCATCAAAAGATAACCCGTCTTTGAATGTAGAAACCGATATACCAAGTTCCGCATTTCAAGTCTTAGGTACGAAATTAGACGAAATAGTTAGGCGTTTAGACGTAATCGAGCGCGAAAGAGCTAGTCTCACCACTGGGGCCACGGAAAGCTTAAGTTCAGTCCCATCGGGGTCACAATTAGAACAATTAATGCCTAGAATGAACCAGTCAATCGATAGGACATCATCCTTACAAACTGTCGCCTCAGGGCCGGGGCAAGAGATAACGTACCTCATACGACCAACGGTTGAGAAACCTATCTTTACGGGAAAGGACGACGCGAACCCCATGAAGTTTTTAAAGAAACTAAAGAGATATATCAATTCAATTAATGGTCAACATCGCGCATTAGAAATAGCGACTGATTGTTTATCGGGGTCAGCATTAAAAATGTTAGAGCTGTTTAGTGAGAATTGGGAGACTATGTTAGATTTTGAAAAAGATTTCCAAAAGATATTTTGGGGTAATACTCAGCAGGAGCGAGCAAAATATAAATTAATAAATTGTTCATGGGATTCTGGATCTCAGACCACAATGGGGGAGCATTTCGCAGAGCAGATTGATGCGGTTCGCGCGTTAACAATTCCTCTGAGCGAGGGTGACATGGTCAACTCTGTCATGAGACATTTTCCGGCTGAAATACAAAGACTTTGGTTTACAAGGCAGGGCATAGTAACGATTTATTCGGCGGCTGAGTTCCTCAGAGATGTTGAACAGAATGTAATAGTTAGGACAGCAGATCAACCGACAATCTACGCTAACAGAGGCAATGACCGTGGAGGTAGATACGATCGTGGGGGTAGGAATTTCAGACAGATGAATCAAGTGAATACTACGCTAGCGGGAACTCGAGGTAAGAGGTCGAACCGCGGACGAGGACCTTACCGCGGTCGGAATAGGAGTTACTCCGGTAGGAACTTACCTGCTATAAAGTGGGAACGCGCTACGGAAACGTCAGAGGACTTAAACGAGTCGAACTCACGCCCTAGTGACTCTACTAACCAATAAAACGAATGTGCGTCGAACGTGACTGCCTCAACGGTTCGACAGCAGGTAGAAGAGGCATCAGTAGTGAGGACAACGAGTCGTCTCATAATGTGACGAGGGAGAGTGAATATAGTACGTTTGCTTATAAATTAGTGTGCAAAACTGAATGGAAACCTGGCAAAGGCCTAGATAAGACTGAGGGTGGTTCAAGATTTCCAATAAGTAATTATGATGGTAGCTCTAGTAAGATTATTGTTGCGACAGCCGTAAGCACCCTATTAGAAAAGAACCAAGATACTGTGTTGCTATGCAGAGACAGGCAGACCGTGTGTTACTTGCGATAAACGCGAGATAAGGTTGTATCATTCCTAAAGTTATTGTTATACCTGAGGCAATGAAAGATGAGTTGATAAGGAAAGTTCATGAAGAAATAGGGCATTTCGCTAGATAGAAAGTGTACGCATTGATGAAAAAAGGATTTATTTTACACGTATGTTACGTGAGATTGGAAGGGTAGTCCGAGCGTGTGACATTTGTGTCGGAAGACAAAACATGAGCTACAGACTACCGTAGGGCCTAGTAAACCTGTATTGGCATTGGAAATAGGAGAAATTATGTTTGCGGATTTGTACAGGCCGTTACCTGTAGGTAGGTTTGGTGAATGTTACGTATTTGTGATGCAAGATGCATTTAGTAAGTTGATAAGGTTGTATGCTTTACACAGGGCCACTGGAAGGAGTGTAGTTACCTGTGTGGAAAGGTTCCCTATAGAAATAAAGAAAAACCGAAAGGCTAATGTATATAATTGGTTAGGTAGGAATTTACGAATCAATAAGTTGTTTTAGCTATGGGTATAGATATTTAGGTAGGTAGGTACATATAATGTATGTGTAATACTATGGAGAGGTATATACCATGGACGATAAAAGTATTAAATAAAAGTAGGTAGATGGAAAATGACTGAATTATTTTATGGATGCTGAAAGCGGATAGAGATGATGATGATCATGATTGGATATACTGTGTATGTTCAGTCTGGGGGTGGACGTACGTCATATTATAACAGTCCTCACCTTAGGTGTTGACTAGACAATTTTTCTAGAAAAAAAATAAATAAAAAAAAAAAACACAAAAGCCTGTAAGAGACAAGATGCGTGAATATTCTTGTGAAAACTTCATCACTCGAAATTTTCTGCGTGTAGAATTTTCAGAGGGTGGAATGTAGTGGTACTATACCACGTAATAGCTCTTAGCACAAATAACTCTTGGCTTTAGCCATAAACAAAATTTTAAAAAGCAACTCAAGCTTTGTTAATAAAGCGATCCCTACATCTGTTAGCAATAAACACTAAAATAATATTTCTCACGCCAGGAAACAAACTTCTATGGCCATGTAAAAACAAAAGATTGCAAAACCCTAATAAATATCAATTCTAAAAGCTTTTGTTTAGAATACGAAGGAATTCTGTCGTACATGTGCAGTTTACGGATTTTACTAGACAAAGCAGCGAAATATTTTATTGTTACCATCTGTTTGGTAATTTGACATGAATCTCTTATCAGGTCTTTAAACATTGCATGCTTGCAAAGGTTAAGTTATAATGTAAGTTAAGTTATTATTAATGAATGATAACATCATTACAAGCTTAATTAGACAATGCATGACACGATATTCATTCCCGCTGAAGACGTCACAGTGGAAATGAATATGTAAATAAGATCAGTCTTTTATAATGCAAATAATCAAAAGCCGTACAATTGGCACAATCGTAGTTTCTACTTTCACAAAAGGTCTTAATTATTGATTCGCTATGCTGCTATTTGTTATAACTAACGTTATTATTTTTCATTCTTTTAAGTTATATGGACTTTGCGACATGAAGCGACATCTAGTGACGCGATGCCGAACCAATGAGTGAGAGAGAGAGTGTCGCACTTAGAGCGCGATGGCAGGTGACGCTTGGTCATTCCTGGAAAGTGGGTTTGCGGGGAGACCGATGCAGGCAGCTGTGTAGGGGATGACATAAATACCCATGGAACAGACGGAGCGGGACAGAGAATTAGATTCCTTGATCGAGTACAGACGTCTTGAACGAGTAATTGTAGTTTACGTAAATAAGAGTGTTTGATTCCTCATCAAAGGGTTAATAGCGTCAGCGACTAGTTAAGTAATCTGGTAGATTTGTAAAAGCAGTGAATGTGGTGAACGTGTATTCCAGTTCGAGTGCCTACAAAAGCTAAGTTTTGTATTATTGTTTAATTACACGGTTGATATTAGCGGTCCTTGAATATTAACTAAACAGCGAGCCTGAAAGGCCCATTTAATCTATATAGTTAGCTCCTACTGTAGCCAAAATCAATCGTGTAATTTATTGTTTATTATCGTGTGTTTTTCTAGGAATATTCCGCCTATTTTAAAGGCCATTAATTCCCCTTTAAAACTCTCTGGAGTTTGGGCGGCTGAGATTCGCACCTTGCATTTCTGACTGATTACCAGGTAGAGCGTCAGCAGGCTCCTTCAGAACCTGATGATTCTCGAGGCGCTGCTATTCATTGCAGAATGGGGCTCTATTAACAGGAAGCCTTGTTATGTCCTTACGCAGAGACCTAATAAAGTTCTCTGTTAGCTGCACAGGGAGGTGGAATCAGTCCTAATGTATAATTGTCCCAATACATCATTGTAACATTTCTGTGTGCACTTTAGGATTAAGTTCTTTCTCTTGGTTGTATTTTAATATTTGTGTGTGTGTGTGCTATAAATATTAAAAGGTACTAAATTCCTGTCAACCCATTTGTTTACATTTAATCCAGTTTGCCCTGCAAGTGAGAGATTCCATGAGGCTTACGCTAGTCAACTAAAGCCTAGGTTATCTAAGAATCCTACTCTAGGAACAGATCACTCTAAAGAAAGAATAAGTCTTACTCACAGCTAAAGTAAAGTCATTCATTCAGAAGTCTAAGTAACAGAGATGGATTGATACTTTACTGTAAAATGATATTAACTTAAATATAAAAAGCAACATATATACATAATTGATTTGGTCTATTTCTAGTAAAGTGTAACACACGTACGACCCACATAGCGGCGTGCGTGTAGCAGTCAGGAAGGCCTTCCTTATAATACAAAAATATAAAACTTATATTACATCCCGTTGATGTAAGACTGCCTCCGAAATAGCCCTGAAAATCGGAAGACACAGGCACTGAGAACGAATAAGAACAAATCAATAGGTCTCATTACTAGACCACAGGTCTTTATCTACCTGAGGACCGGCTTAACTGGCTGGAGTCTTCCACAAGGGTATGAACTGAACCTTATAACCCAAAACCCTCTGCTCTAAGCGTTATCAATCCATAAACTGTATTTTCCGTCTAAGTCAATGTTTTACAAGCCTTCGACACATGGGTGAGTTGTAGATGCTATCAAAACATATAATCTGGCGTTCACACAGCCAACATAGGTGTGGTACCGTTACATTTGGTTCTCGTGACGAAGGATCTAGTGAAGTGCGAAGCGGTAGCTTAGCTGCTAGATAGAATCTGGTAATTTAAAAAAATAACACAACGTAGACTTAAATTTTGACGATCACAAACCCAGATTTATTTTTGCAACCAACGACCATTTGTCGTAAGCATAATAATGCTAAGTTTAACGAGAAAGTAAAGCAAAGACTTTACCGCTAAACCATAAAAACATTGTAATGGTTCAAAATTGAATGGACCTGATTTTTATGACCATAGATCTTTTGTTGATGAGATAGCATCGTGTTATTCATACTTGTTGGGCAAAAACAGTTAGATTCGCAGATAATTACAAAACTGCTTAATCAAATTCATTACAGGAATTCAGTAGTTGCACTTGCATTCCAGGAACTTTAGTGCATGATAACAGTTATTGCTTTATATGCTACACTGATTGCAAAATAATAATGTCTTCGAACGCGGTACGAAAAAGTAAGAGACACGGAGTAGGCGGGAGCGCTCCAGAGAAGCTCACATCATCAAAAGATAACCCGTCTTTGAATGTAGAAACCGATATACCAAGTTCCGCATTTCAAGTCTTAGGTACGAAATTAGACGAAATAGTTAGGCGTTTAGACGTAATCGAGCGCGAAAGAGCTAGTCTCACCACTGGGGCCACGGAAAGCTTAAGTTCAGTCCCATCGGGGTCACAATTAGAACAATTAATGCCTAGAATGAACCAGTCAATCGATAGGACATCATCCTTACAAACTGTCGCCTCAGGGCCGGGGCAAGAGATAACGTACCTCATACGACCAACGGTTGAGAAACCTATCTTTACGGGAAAGGACGACGCGAACCCCATGAAGTTTTTAAAGAAACTAAAGAGATATATCAATTCAATTAATGGTCAACATCGCGCATTAGAAATAGCGACTGATTGTTTATCGGGGTCAGCATTAAAAATGTTAGAGCTGTTTAGTGAGAATTGGGAGACTATGTTAGATTTTGAAAAAGATTTCCAAAAGATATTTTGGGGTAATACTCAGCAGGAGCGAGCAAAATATAAATTAATAAATTGTTCATGGGATTCTGGATCTCAGACCACAATGGGGGAGCATTTCGCAGAGCAGATTGATGCGGTTCGCGCGTTAACAATTCCTCTGAGCGAGGGTGACATGGTCAACTCTGTCATGAGACATTTTCCGGCTGAAATACAAAGACTTTGGTTTACAAGGCAGGGCATAGTAACGATTTATTCGGCGGCTGAGTTCCTCAGAGATGTTGAACAGAATGTAATAGTTAGGACAGCAGATCAACCGACAATCTACGCTAACAGAGGCAATGACCGTGGAGGTAGATACGATCGTGGGGGTAGGAATTTCAGACAGATGAATCAAGTGAATACTACGCTAGCGGGAACTCGAGGTAAGAGGTCGAACCGCGGACGAGGACCTTACCGCGGTCGGAATAGGAGTTACTCCGGTAGGAACTTACCTGCTATAAAGTGGGAACGCGCTACGGAAACGTCAGAGGACTTAAACGAGTCGAACTCACGCCCTAGTGACTCTACTAACCAATAAAACGAATGTGCGTCGAACGTGACTGCCTCAACGGTTCGACAGCAGGTAGAAGAGGCATCAGTAGTGAGGACAACGAGTCGTCTCATAATGTGACGAGGGAGAGTGAATATAGTACGTTTGCTTATAAATTAGTGTGCAAAACTGAATGGAAACCTGGCAAAGGCCTAGATAAGACTGAGGGTGGTTCAAGATTTCCAATAAGTAATTATGATGGTAGCTCTAGTAAGATTATTGTTGCGACAGCCGTAAGCACCCTATTAGAAAAGAACCAAGATACTGTGTTGCTATGCAGAGACAGGCAGACCGTGTGTTACTTGCGATAAACGCGAGATAAGGTTGTATCATTCCTAAAGTTATTGTTATACCTGAGGCAATGAAAGATGAGTTGATAAGGAAAGTTCATGAAGAAATAGGGCATTTCGCTAGATAGAAAGTGTACGCATTGATGAAAAAAGGATTTATTTTACACGTATGTTACGTGAGATTGGAAGGGTAGTCCGAGCGTGTGACATTTGTGTCGGAAGACAAAACATGAGCTACAGACTACCGTAGGGCCTAGTAAACCTGTATTGGCATTGGAAATAGGAGAAATTATGTTTGCGGATTTGTACAGGCCGTTACCTGTAGGTAGGTTTGGTGAATGTTACGTATTTGTGATGCAAGATGCATTTAGTAAGTTGATAAGGTTGTATGCTTTACACAGGGCCACTGGAAGGAGTGTAGTTACCTGTGTGGAAAGGTTCCCTATAGAAATAAAGAAAAACCGAAAGGCTAATGTATATAATTGGTTAGGTAGGAATTTACGAATCAATAAGTTGTTTTAGCTATGGGTATAGATATTTAGGTAGGTAGGTACATATAATGTATGTGTAATACTATGGAGAGGTATATACCATGGACGATAAAAGTATTAAATAAAAGTAGGTAGATGGAAAATGACTGAATTATTTTATGGATGCTGAAAGCGGATAGAGATGATGATGATCATGATTGGATATACTGTGTATGTTCAGTCTGGGGGTGGACGTACGTCATATTATAACAGTCCTCACCTTAGGTGTTGACTAGACAATTTTTCTAGAAAAAAAATAAATAAAAAAAAAAAACACAAAAGCCTGTAAGAGACAAGATGCGTGAATATTCTTGTGAAAACTTCATCACTCGAAATTTTCTGCGTGTAGAATTTTCAGAGGGTGGAATGTAGTGGTACTATACCACGTAATAGCTCTTAGCACAAATAACTCTTGGCTTTAGCCATAAACAAAATTTTAAAAAGCAACTCAAGCTTTGTTAATAAAGCGATCCCTACATCTGTTAGCAATAAACACTAAAATAATATTTCTCACGCCAGGAAACAAACTTCTATGGCCATGTAAAAACAAAAGATTGCAAAACCCTAATAAATATCAATTCTAAAAGCTTTTGTTTAGAATACGAAGGAATTCTGTCGTACATGTGCAGTTTACGGATTTTACTAGACAAAGCAGCGAAATATTTTATTGTTACCATCTGTTTGGTAATTTGACATGAATCTCTTATCAGGTCTTTAAACATTGCATGCTTGCAAAGGTTAAGTTATAATGTAAGTTAAGTTATTATTAATGAATGATAACATCATTACAAGCTTAATTAGACAATGCATGACACGATATTCATTCCCGCTGAAGACGTCACAGTGGAAATGAATATGTAAATAAGATCAGTCTTTTATAATGCAAATAATCAAAAGCCGTACAATTGGCACAATCGTAGTTTCTACTTTCACAAAAGGTCTTAATTATTGATTCGCTATGCTGCTATTTGTTATAACTAACGTTATTATTTTTCATTCTTTTAAGTTATATGGACTTTGCGACATGAAGCGACATCTAGTGACGCGATGCCGAACCAATGAGTGAGAGAGAGAGTGTCGCACTTAGAGCGCGATGGCAGGTGACGCTTGGTCATTCCTGGAAAGTGGGTTTGCGGGGAGACCGATGCAGGCAGCTGTGTAGGGGATGACATAAATACCCATGGAACAGACGGAGCGGGACAGAGAATTAGATTCCTTGATCGAGTACAGACGTCTTGAACGAGTAATTGTAGTTTACGTAAATAAGAGTGTTTGATTCCTCATCAAAGGGTTAATAGCGTCAGCGACTAGTTAAGTAATCTGGTAGATTTGTAAAAGCAGTGAATGTGGTGAACGTGTATTCCAGTTCGAGTGCCTACAAAAGCTAAGTTTTGTATTATTGTTTAATTACACGGTTGATATTAGCGGTCCTTGAATATTAACTAAACAGCGAGCCTGAAAGGCCCATTTAATCTATATAGTTAGCTCCTACTGTAGCCAAAATCAATCGTGTAATTTATTGTTTATTATCGTGTGTTTTTCTAGGAATATTCCGCCTATTTTAAAGGCCATTAATTCCCCTTTAAAACTCTCTGGAGTTTGGGCGGCTGAGATTCGCACCTTGCATTTCTGACTGATTACCAGGTAGAGCGTCAGCAGGCTCCTTCAGAACCTGATGATTCTCGAGGCGCTGCTATTCATTGCAGAATGGGGCTCTATTAACAGGAAGCCTTGTTATGTCCTTACGCAGAGACCTAATAAAGTTCTCTGTTAGCTGCACAGGGAGGTGGAATCAGTCCTAATGTATAATTGTCCCAATACATCATTGTAACATTTCTGTGTGCACTTTAGGATTAAGTTCTTTCTCTTGGTTGTATTTTAATATTTGTGTGTGTGTGTGCTATAAATATTAAAAGGTACTAAATTCCTGTCAACCCATTTGTTTACATTTAATCCAGTTTGCCCTGCAAGTGAGAGATTCCATGAGGCTTACGCTAGTCAACTAAAGCCTAGGTTATCTAAGAATCCTACTCTAGGAACAGATCACTCTAAAGAAAGAATAAGTCTTACTCACAGCTAAAATAAAGTCATTCATTCAGAAGTCTAAGTAACAGAGATGGATTGATACTTTACTGTAAAATGATATTAACTTAAATATAAAAAGCAACATATATACATAATTGATTTGGTCTATTTCTAGTAAAGTGTAACACACGTACGACCCACATAGCGGCGTGCGTGTAGCAGTCAGGAAGGCCTTCCTTATAATACAAAAATATAAAACTTATATTACATCCCGTTGATGTAAGACTGCCTCCGAAATAGCCCTGAAAATCGGAAGACACAGGCACTGAGAACGAATAAGAACAAATCAATAGGTCTCATTACTAGACCACAGGTCTTTATCTACCTGAGGACCGGCTTAACTGGCTGGAGTCTTCCACAAGGGTATGAACTGAACCTTATAACCCAAAACCCTCTGCTCTAAGCGTTATCAATCCATAAACTGTATTTTCCGTCTAAGTCAATGTTTTACAAGCCTTCGACACATGGGTGAGTTGTAGATGCTATCAAAACATATAATCTGGCGTTCACACAGCCAACATAGGTGTGGTACCGTTACACAAGAACTAGCTGGATGTAATGTATTATCAGAAAATCGTTGTTCTCTAAATATGTTTGTTTGGGTCTCATAAATCACTCCCCATTGCTGCGCGACCATAGCACCTTTATCATCATTATCAGCCTATATCAGTCCTGGACATAGGCCTCCCCTAATAAGCGCCATAGCGCTCTGTCTTCAGCTTGCCGCATCCAGCATCAGCCAGCAGTCTTTCGTAAATCGTCATCCCACCTGGTAGGCGGGCGTCCTACACTAAGTTTGCCGTGTCGCGGTATCCACTCAAAGCAACCATAGCAATGATATCTCAGAGCATGATGTATCTAGCAAGTTTACCGTAATCGCGTAAGAATTGAACCTTCCAACTCAGCCAGTGGATGACTTATGAGGCGACTTATGGCACCACTCAGAGGAATCGCAGCAGCTTCCTCGTACCATGTACATTTAACACTCCTACTGCAACCGCCAATCAACCTGCTAAGCGAAGGTGCAATGGTTTTTGTTTGGGAAGGCACGTCCAGCTGTGGACGTTAAAATAATGGCGCAGTAAGGTACATTCTTTATAATATATAAAAATATATGCAATAGGGAAATTGACTTTCTGGAAGGTATCATAAACTAAGTACGTAGGTTGAAAAAAGACAGGTTTTTTTGTTCTCTTGAACCTTAAAAGCATTCGCAAAAGTCACGAACTTTAAATAATGAAACGTTAAAATTCTGACTTCCTCTTTTGATGTCGGATAACAGCTCTAGAATGGCTGCAATAAATTGTTCCGTAGTAAACGCTGTCCATATCCCATCTAACCTAATAAGGGCCAAGTTAAACGACGTGAAAAGGTGAAGGCGAGCCAAGCGTAAAACTTTACCTTTGTTTTATACTGAAGAACTTTCAATTAGGGAAAGTTACTATTTCTTGCTCAAACGTTCACAATGAGAGCAATTTTTTTTTTTTTTTTTTTTTTAATGCTGGACAATTCACACAGCATTATCTAGCCCCAAGGTAAGCAGAGCTTGTGTTATGGGTACTAGATAACTGATATACATAATACAATACAATATATAGATAGATATTTTTTATTATACATAGAAAACGACCAGAACACCCTGAACAAATGTCTGCAGATCGTACACACATTTGTCCCGAGGCGGGAATCGAACCCGCAACCTCCTGCGTCGCAGGCAGGCCTTCGCCCACCGCGCCACAGAGGTCGACTTTTTTATTAAACATCAGCTTTTATAAAAGAGTACACCGTAAGAGAGCTGGTACCTATCATATTAATTGCATTAGTTATTTTCTGATTTACACGGTAAACCTTTTTAGTAAGTATCTACCTTAATTCACTATTTGAACTACTTATCGAAAATTCAACTGCATTCTAATCCTCCGTTTAGACGCACATTGACTAATACGCATAATGACCAATGAAAAAAACATCATGAATACGCAAAATGACCAATCGTAAAATAACCAATAGACTGTCTTACTTGAAAGTTAAGAAAAGAAAGGTCCTGCACATAGCTGTCTTGTACAAAAAGTTTCAGTTAGTCCAGCTATGCACTAGTTTCGCTATGCTCGACTCGACGCAATTCTTCGATTGTACGTAAACAATGGAAGGTACAGTTGGAAAGAAAAGTGTTTGAATTGTGAGTGTTTGAAACGAGCGGAGATATATCAATACTCGCACATAATGGTTCGTGCGCCATTGCTGTTCTTCACGTTTGATTCGGTAGGGTTACGTCCGTAGATTTCACTCGTCCCTGCAATTTAAGTTAAAATGTTCATAGCGCTATTCGTAAGCATCTGTAGGTCAATCGCGTGGTTTAATCGAGGTACAGGGTGGACCACAGGGAACTGACCTGAGCGCAGCGAGGTTTCATATTATTATTATTGTTATTACACAGGTAGCTCTTAAGCTGCGTGTATATCATAGTCCTGGTTAGTGCAGGTTTGTCTAGACTATTTTTAAGAGAGTTCACTGACTGATCACTGATGTGTTCCGGTAACCGGTTCCAAGTCTTCACGACACGATTGGGCAATATGTGCTCTTGGTTTGCATATTTTTATACAGGGTGAATTTTGTTTCAAGTCCACTGACCGAGCTTAATTTTGAAAAAAATAAGTTCTACATTAAAAAGCCAATTTTCGTTGTTCGTTTTACCGGAAAAGCTTATTGAATGTGACATCATAAATTGCTGTACATAACCACAAACACCGTGGACAGAATGCACTGCCCAACGACAAAGCACGGACTATAACGAAGTTTTGTCCCGAGAAATCCGATGTTTGCTGCCAAGTCGATTGCACAGGGAATTTCTTAGGCACTAGTGATGTTCCTACAAGTACAAAATAAGACAGAATGATAAAAGTTCTATATTCTATCTTCGGCTATAACAGGCACTTAATAAAAAAAAAGATAATCTTGAGCGCGGAATACTAGTAGTTCTTAAGTGCTCATTTAGTAAACCTTTGGTCGCATAATGACTGTCATAAATATCTCTAATCTCACTATCTCACTAATATTATAAACGTGAAAGTTTAGATGGATGGATGGATGGATGGATAGATAGATGGATGGATGTTTGTTCCTTTATCACGCCAGAACGGCAAAACGGATCTGGATGATATTTGGCACAGAGATAGATTATAGTCTGGAATAGGACATAGGCTACCTTTTATACCGAAATTCCTACGGGAACGGGAACTACGCGGGGTAACCGCGAGGCGCTGCTAGTATTATATAAAAACTAGCAGCGCCTTGCGGTTTCACCCGCGTAGTTCCCGTTCCCGTGGGAATTCCGGGATAAAAAGTAACCTATGTTCTATTCCAGACTATAATCTATCTCTGTGCCAAATATCATCCAGATCCGTTCAGCCGTTCTGGCGTGATAAAGGAACAAACATCCATCCATCTATCCATCCATCTAAACTTTCACGTTTATAATATTAGTGAGATTAGTGAGATAAATAATGATGGACAATTCACACAACATTATCTCGCCCAAAGCTCAGCAGAGCTTGTGTTATGGGTACTAGATAGCTGATAAACATAATACAATACAATATACATAGATAGTTATTTTTGAAATACATTGAAAACGACCATTTGCTGATCGTACAAACATTTGTTCCGAATTAGAATGAGGCGGGAATGGAACCCGCAACATCCTGCGTCGCAGGCTGACCTTCGCCCACCGCGCCACAAACGTCGTCGAAGATAGTAATTGGACGATTAAGCAGCGTCGTTGGTTAACTTCTGCCCACGCCGAACGTCAAATAATATAATTAATTAACAAAACAAATTGTACGATTATTTTTGAAGAACACGTGTCTATGTTATAGATGTAGACATAATGATCAATGGTACAAAATCTAACTTTCTGTTCAATAGTTTTGTTATTTCGCGAAAAGCACTAGAAAATATAAATCCATCCTAGAAAAGAAGCTGTCACATAGTAAACTGCTTCCAAATTATGCATCACTTTATGTTATCTATGCAATCCTGCTAAAAGGATTCCTATACAACGTATTCAATGTATTGTAGTGTGTATTAAATCCCTGGATTTACCTACTCTTTCAAAATAAAGAGAAAGGACAAAGGCTAGGTACTTAAGTTCCTATATCAGTTAACTAGATTGTTTAAATTTTAAATTCAAGTTCTTTACTATTATGTATATAAAAATTGTATGTGATTTTCTTTGCTGACTAATGAACAGTTTTTTTTCATATCTAATACTCATAACACAAGCTCTGTTTAGCTTAGGGCTAGGGTAGATGATTTAGTGTGCATTGTTTATCACCATTATTTATTTATTGTGACTAAAAGTTTAAAAAACGTATTACTATAGAAGTATATATATATCCTATAGTCTAACTTTGATAGATAGATAGATAATTCTTTATTGTACCACACAAATACAGAAAACAGTACAGAAATAAAAGCTACGAGAAGAAGTACAAAGGCGGCCTTATCGCTATGAGCGATCTCTTCCAGGCGACCTTGGGATAGGCTGGACATGTAAGAACAAAAAAGACGGTGGCACTTGAAAAAAAAATTTATAAAATAATTATATAATTTTGGTTAATTATAAAAAGCACAACCTTCTAAAAACGTGCTTTTTCAAAACTGACCTAGAAACTATACTTATAGCCAGACACCAACACACGCTGCAGCGCTGGTGATGTTCATGAGCTTGCTTCTACTAATGCAATGTTCATATTGTGGTTGTATTAAACCACACTAACGAAGGAATACTTTATGAAGCCAGGCGTTGGTTTAGAACAATTGTAGTCCTCTAATCAGCTGCTAATTTGGAGTTCAGTGCAGTGCGGTATCCGCACTTTGCAAAATGTATTGCCTATTTGTGAACCAGTTAAATCTGGCTCTAACAGATATTTCGTTGTTTTCATCACACTAATAATTTACAAACAAATGTTTGGATGTTTGGTTAGATGCTTGTTACTTCTGCATGCTAAAATAACGAAACGGATTGGGTTTATATTTTGCAACCTCTAGGTACATTATACCCACCTACTGGAGCCTTTTAAAGCTATTCTACGGTACATCAGCAAATAAGCAATTTTTTTCGGGGAAGGCTTTCTCGTAAGTTCTTCTTTTTCGACTTCTGTTTTTGACGACCTCTGTGACACGTTGGGCAAAGGTCTGCTTGCGACGCAGGAGGTAGTGGGTTTGATTCCCGCCTTGGGACAAATATTTGTACGATCTGCAGTTATTTTGTTCCGGGTGTTCATTCTCTACGTATAATAAAAAATATTTATTTAAGTAATGTAATGTGTATTGTATGATGTATATCAGTTATTTAGTACTCATAATACAAGCTCTGCTTAACTTGGGGCTAGATAATACTGTGTGAATTGTCCAGCACTATAAATTATTTATTATTATTTATTTATATTCAAAAATGAAAGAAACCTCAGTAAACACCCTCTATAAGATAAGCCAGCCAGTGAAAGTCACATTTAAAATTGGGCCAGTTATGTCGGAGATTAACCAAAACAATCAGACAGATAATTGTGTTAATTAACAGTGTTGAATACACAAATATGGCATACATACAAAATCACGTGAAAAGTCGCGAACAGACGCCAGTTTTGCGATATGCACTAGCTTGGTTCTCGTTTGTCGATAATTGGGGCGGACAGCCGATTGTGAAAATAATGAGTTACTGGGTGATTGCATTCGAGTTGACTCAAATTGACTTAACCAACTAATAGACTATGGCCCGTATTATGAAAGCTTGCTCAGTTATCAAACGATGCTTGAGTAACGCTTTTGTATGGCATAAACGTCACTCAAGCATTATTCGACGACTGAGCAAGCTTTCATAATACGGGCCAATGTTTGGTATTTGGATAAGGGATCTCTGCGTAGAGAGGTGAGCTCAGTCTTTGAGCTAAAAACCAGAGATGAATTTCAAAAAATTAGTTTGCCATGAAAATTTTTAAAATGTGTGCTATTTATTTCGGACACTTGAGTAGACAAAAACATTATCATTAGTAAATTCAATAGTTTGGCCCCCAACATTTCGATTGTAGATAAATATTGACTTCGACTCCTCGGGTCACCTATTCATGAGGAGTCTTGCAGATAGTGTAAAAAGTAGAGTACCTATTCGCCTCGTGCATAAAGCTGTCTTCATCTTGAGCGTGATTAAATCCCTCTCACACTCAGGATTCTAGTTACTCCCTCGTTTCACTCGTAAGTTATACTAGTAGCCTGACTTACGCTCGGATTTCAATGACGCTCGTGACGTAAGTCACTGCTTTACGCCCTCGGTGCATATATACTTTTACATACCTAATATTCCATGAGAGCAGCGATTGTTTTACCAGATCTATGTGACACTTGGACTGTAAAAGGTTTTATAAAAACAAAATTGCTGTCCATCTATTTAATGTGGTCTAACAGGAATCAGTGGTAATAAAACCAATGATTGGTGTTGATTTAACTTCACACCGGCAAGTTTAAGGATTCAGAGATTCTACAACCTTCTGGGTCTTATATGCTGCCAGCGCCAGTGGTTTCATGACATCAGCACTGGTGACAAGAAATTTCTCAGCATCAAAATGACCCCTGTTTGGTGCATTTCTCAAGTGATCTGAAACATCCAGGAATATTTTCGCTTGTTTTCCACCAGCTATAAGAAGATCTGCTCTTTTCTCCAAATGTGGATCATCGTGTATCTCAGATCCGATGATTGAGTCGCATTTCTCAGATAACAACATCTTACATTCCGTTATTTGTTTGTATATTACGAACGATACGATCTGGAATCATAAAAAAATGTATTTTATGAATCACTAAACTAAACGGCGGTTAATGAATGTTTTTTTTTTAATGAACAAAACATTTATTTATCAACATTACAGTAACGAACAGACAAATAAACATTGCCATTCAACGTGGCAATGCTGCTGGCATTCTGCGGGCATACCGCCTTCTGGTGACAGCTTAGATTTTTAGGCAACAGATGTTAGTGTTTAAACTAGTTGTAATTGTTTTATTTTGAATTAAATAAATACATATAAAATAGTAGTTAGCCCCTAAAAATATAGTCGTGATCGTTTTTGTTCCATTCTTCTGATTTCTTAGAGACCCAGGGGGACAGGGGTTTGTCTCGAGTGGTTCCGGAGTTAGGGCTGTTTGAAATTCCGAGATGGCGCAAAAATTTTGGAGGATAGAATTATATTTAGGGAAGTAAAGAAGCGACGAAGAAACCTTTAGTCTGTTAGTTGTTATTTTTCGAGCTGGAGCGAAACCCGTCCCAAGTTTTTTTATCTTCTAGATAATCTGATATTTTGTTGTAATCCTTTTTGTACCGAAAGGTTTTGACAATTTTTTTGAATTTATTTGTGATTCTATTAAATTGAGTCGGGCATTACCTAAATTATATCAAACTAGCGGTCCGCTCCGGCTTCGCACGGGTATAATCTATCGTCTATGTTCATCAGGGACTATGTAGGATTCTAATGGTAAAAGAATTTTACAAATCGGTCCAGTAGTTTCGGAGCCTATTCAATTCAAACAAACAAACCAAGAAACAAATCTTTCTCTTTATGGCAGTTTTGGCTTTATTGGAGTTTTGAAAATTGTCTAGGTATTATACTTTTTGAAATACATCGAAAACAGTTCTCTCTGATCTCCGAAGTTACTGGTACCTATAGTATTTTTGCATACATAATTGACACAAGTGCGAATCCCTCGGCGCGCGAGTCACACTCGTACTTGACGGATCTTGTTTAGAATTACCTCTACAAGTTCCGTGTTAGTTTTTTTAACAAGCTTCCAGAGTTTGCTGTCAGCGTCGATCGGGTTGTCTGTAACCTGTTTCAAAGCATTTTTTACTGTCTCCATATAAAACTCCGGATACCTGTAATAATTATATTCTAATGATTGAATATCAATGTGAATATACCTATATCTAAATCATAAAATAAAAAATAAAATCCATTATAAGTCAAAAACAGGAAAACAAACGACTATCAAGTGCTTTAAGATAAATTTTTAAGAAATGGGCTTAATTTTTGTTACGTTGTATACGTACGCATTTTCTCCTTTTTCAGCCACTTGTTCGGCGAGATCTATAACTGCTGTATAAACCTTTAAGTATTCTGCTGATTCTGGTTTTGTTCGTTTTCTGGAAAAATAAATGACATTAGTTATGAGTTAAGTTGACTTCGTGTTTATTTAAATCATTTATCTTAATATTTTCAACTATATCCGGACTTCTAACAATCTCTTTAATTTTATTTGGATATTATCGTTAGCTACAAACCAAGTTTTTGTTGGAAAATTACCATCGTTTCGTCCCTACATGACAAGGACATCAGTGAAATCCGTTCTGGTTGGAGTTCTTTCTACACAAACTAGCTTCGTTTTTAACCCGCTTACATTTATAATGTATTCGATTTACTGCGATACTTTTTATATGTTTTAGTTTTATTATATTTTCACATAAGCATATACCAAAAGCATTAAGCTATATACTACGGTATAGCAAGCTGCCACAGACGGTGGCTATGATATAATATATATATATTTTTGCACTCATTAACTCTACGCCCGTCATGTCTTAACATACCAAAATATATCGTGCTATATCTGACAACATATTTTGGTAACGTTTTAAAAATATACAACAAGCTGCGTCTGTGGTCACTCGCTGATAACTATAGAAAATATACCGTAATATACCTCGCTCTGATTGATATTATTATATATTAAAGCTCCGTCTGTTGTGGGCTTTAAACTACCAACTTACACGTCATGCATAAGAAGCACGTTGGCAAGCAGAGTATTCTGCACAAAAGTTGAGTACGGGGGAACGTAAATGAGTTCAGTTTCTCTCTCGGCATTCACGCACACTGATGCAGCGAGACTGATCACCATAAAATGATTAAAGAACATCATGAATTCTGAAAAGCAATAGTTCATAAGGTCTTTCAAAATGATAACTATAACGATGATAATTCGAAACTGCTCTGTTAAGGGCAGGATATTCGATCCATTTTGTGAAAAGGACAGGCATAGAATTTTGTGTTCACAAGAGTGAGATAGGGCACAGCAACGCAAGCCCAAACAGCTAGTTATTGCTTAATAACAAAATTAAAAAGTTTTTGAGAAAAACTAACCGTAGAATATTCTTCTAAACGTCGTTGCCTATTTTCTGACATGTTTTTTGAGAGTAAAACGTTGATACACTAGAAGTACAACAACAAAAAACTATCCTTCGTAATTTTTATCATCAGGTGAAGTGATAAATATCGTGTTTTGAACCGTAGAATAATCAAAAATGTTAATCCAACTACAACATAAATTTTAGTCCAATCAAAACAAAGGATATTTGATCGTTTAAAATTGAATCGAACATTGGCTAAATTCGAATATCCTGGCCTTAATTCATGAAGGTTTAATGTGGAACAAAGAAGTCACGTGTAACACAATAATATCAGCTATTGCAAGGAGAAGGAATAAAGGATTTTCGGTTGAACCGACTAAGGGTTTCGTGGCTTAGTTGGTTAGAGCACACCCGTACTGAGGGTGGGGCGCGGGTTCGAATCCCGCCGAAACCGATAATTTTTGGGACTTATTTCATTTCTTAATAATAAAGGAATCTAGGTAAACTACTTAATGCACATACGGCCTAAATCAGATTGTACTCTGTACAGGGGCCAAGGCTGTTCCAGAGCAATATTATCCGGGAGTGAACCCAAATCATGAACAATATTGATGATGATGATGTCTCCCAGCCGATTTTGACTACAGTTAAAAGCTTGCCTAGTAAGGCAGCAGCCTTACTAGGTACTTAATAGGCAGTAGCCTTACTAGGCAAGCTTTTTAACTCAGACTATTTACAGACTATTACAGGTTGATTGTCTACCCTTTGCTGCGCTCTTTGGTGGCTTGCATAGCCAAGTTTATAGCTAAATGTCCATCGCCAAAGGGCTTTAAGGCGGTGGTATGCGTCAAACTAGCGCCACTAACGATTTCATCTTAATAAACTCATCGTACAGTTTGTGATATCTACCGATTCTATGCTTTTTTCTAATGCCTCTGTATAGTTTTATTCTATTTAGTTTAGCCAGAACATAGAAAATAGATATTGGAGGCCACCAAGGGCAACTTCGAGATTCTGCCTAAAAAAGCTTATAAAAGGTATCATAAACTGTGCGATGGTTTTTTAAAATTTCCTTTGTTCAACGTATTAAAATAAAATAGGTGGCGGCGCTAGTTTGACGCATACCACCGCCTTAAGTCTCGAGATCCAGTATCCAGAAACAGTCCGTTGCTCAGGATATAATATTATGGTGCGTAAGTGCTCGCGCAAGCACAGACGCACCCAATCTTCCTAACACTCCCCTTTGCCCAATGGAACGGATAGCCGCTACCTACTATCGGAGGAGAGCAGGGTCGCACTGTCTGGGTGACGATAACAAGTCCCGTGCCACCCTTCAGGCCATGAACATTCTTAGTTCAAGGAATAGGGTTTATGCATGTGCCTTCTTATTATATATCGAAGAATCAATTCTTCGGCAATCGGGGAAAACGGGTTCTTAAATGGAGACAGTGAGACCGCAAACGCATTGTAGGATGCCCTTCGGCCAGGTGGGAGGTCTTGCAAAAGACTATAGGAAGATGCATAATGTGGCATGCTGAAGACTGGACGCTATGGCGCTCCTGTGACTGATCATATGCCTTGATTGTATGCTGATGATGATGTAGGTACAATTAGGTACACGTGCCGACGAGATAATTACACTTATAAAGATATAAGTTTGCATGTTTGTGCATATATATAATTTGTGTAATGTTTGTTCTTTCTTCACACTCAAAACATAGCACATACGCTAATTTTGAACCTCGAGTAGGTACTGTAGTGTTTCCGTAGGATAATTAAATAATTTATGATTAATAAACATTTTCACCGCGTGTAACACCGCGGGGCGCAACTAGTGCTAAAGATACATAAAGATGCCATCTGCCATTACATCAAGGTGCAGACGTGAGATTTAGGGTTAGTGACTCTCAAATTATTCTCAAAGTGAAAAGGTATTAGATTTAAGGGTTAAGCCCACAACAGATGGAGCTATTACAGTAGGTATATTACAGTATATTTTCTATAGTAATCGGCGATTGACCACACGGACGCAGCTTTAACGTATATTTTTATAATGTCACCAAAATAATGTCGACAGATAGCACGAAATATTTTGGTATAGAAAGACATGACGGTCGCTACTAGCAAAAATAATTAGTATAGCATAGCCACCGTCTGTGGCAGTTTGCTATACCGTAATATAGTATATATTAATATAGTAATTAGAGCTTACTATATTAATATACAATAAAAATAATATAATATAGCCTTTATTCAAACTGTTACACTTTATATTAAGTATTTACAATTTTGAACTCCTATATAGTTTATTTGCCGCTTAGCACAGGCCTCGGACCGTAATATAGTATAATATATTAATATAGTAATTAGAGCTCACTATATTAATATAATGTATATTATAGCTCCGTCTGTTGTGGGATTTAATCTGATACCTACATTTTTTAGAAAACATTATTCATTATTTTGAAAGCTCAATGTGAAAGGTTGGAATCTTGTTATTTCAAGTAGCACATCAACATATAAATTTAATGGTAATTACTTTATATATGCTCAGGCATTGAAGTGGTGAAAGGCCTTAAAGGTCGTCGCCTATTTAGGCTTGATTACATAAAATATTGAATTGAAAATAAAAATTCCTGACACAATTTATTTCAAAATAATGCTGTCATAATCAGAATTTCAGCTGACCATCGTGTTTATTCATAGCGTTGTTATAATTTTAAAAGTTTTCAGTAATTGGCTATTAACATAAAAAAAATCTCCCAGAGCACACCCGTACTCGCGCCCCACCCGGGCCCGGGTTCGAGTCCCGCCGAAATCGAAAATCTTATTTCATTTCTGAGAGATACCCGAAGTGCGGGTAAGCACTGTAACAAAAAACCTTAGAATGGAGCAAAGGCGACACCTCTCGTCAAACGAAGTAAATGTGACATTGGTTTGTGAGCAGGTTTGGTTAAACTGTAATGTTACCCCTGTAGGTGGAGCCACCGAATATCCCACGCTGGGCATGCGGTTGGGATCGCAGTTCGGTAGTGGATCTGTTCTCCAGGGGCACTGCTGCGCGTCGCCCGAAAGACTCCCGGAAGAGTAAGAGAGGTGCAAATCCAAAGCCGGCACCAGACGGCATACCTACGTCTATTTTTACTCACCTTTGTAATGCGGATCCACAGCGACCGTACAGAATGAAGAATACTTTTAAATGATTCACGCCCAATAAAATCTTAGTTATTTTATTGTGGTTTATAAAGTGCTCTTGCAAAATCGAATCGATTTTGCAATTCGTTCAGCATGTTCATTATAGCAGATAAATTTATGTAAAGAGTGAGTAAGGCGATGTATTCTTTGGAGACCCATATTTCCTCCCTTAATGAGACACATAGCGTCGTGTCTTCAGCTTGATGCATCCAACATTTGCCTGCAGTCTTTCGCAGGTCGTCAACCACCGGAGGGCTTCCTACACTACGTTTACCGAGTTTTGGTCTCTACTCTAGAACACGTTTACCCCAGCGTTTGTCGGTTATTCGCGAGATATGGCTGAGCTTAAAACAAATAATGCTCGACAATTGCCTAGCCCAAAGCTAAGCAAAGCTTGTGTTTATTGTAAAAGTAGGTACCTACTTTTAATAATATTGTATTATCTTCTGTGTTGTCACTATTGTATTAAGTTTTTATTTTCTGCAACATCGAAATTTTAGTAAGTTTTTGGATTATTGTGATTTTAACTGTGTAATTTTATATTTTTATGGACCATTATTGATGTCTGAAATAAAGATTTTTTTAGGGTTCCGTACCCAAAGGGTAAAAACGGGACCCTATTACTGAGACTTCGCTGTCCGTTTGTCCGTCTGTCACCAGGCTGTATCTCATGAACCGTGATAGTTATAGTGATAGACACTGGAAATTTTCACAGATGATGTATTTCTGTTGCCGCTATAAGAACAAATACTAAAAAACAGAATAAAGTAAATATTTAAGGGGGCTCCCATACAATAAACGTGATTTTTTTGGCCGTTTTATAGATAATGGTACGGAACCCTTTGTGCGCGAGTCCGACTCGCACTTGGCCGGTTTTATTAATGTAAAATTTAAGCAAACTTCTGCTCAAACATCATCATCGTCAGCCCATGCTAGTCCCCTGCTGGACATAGTATAATATAAATTAATGTAAAGAGTGAGTATCGATGTGTTCTTTGGAGACCCATATTTCCTCCCCTAATGAGTGCCATAGCGCCCTGTCTTCAGCTTGCCGCATCCAGCATCTGCCTGCAGTCGTCATTTTACCTGGCCGGAGAGCGTCCTACCAGAGCGGCCAACTTTTAAAGACTCATCATAAAGTTGTTCAAGCATACTTTGGAGATCATCACAACTTTCTGCGAATAAGTACGTGATCATCCGTAAATCTAAGATGAGACAAATAGACACCATTGATGACACCATTAATGCCGCAGCTATCCCTTTCTAGGGTCATTACGACGTCATCGAGTACTGCTGAAAATAGCTTTGTTGAATTAGTATCTCCTTGTCTTACTCCTTGCTGGATTGGCAATATGTGCCTTAAATAGCTAATAGGTGATTCGACAAAATAAATAAATAGGAACGTCTAAGCCAGCCAAGCTCTTACTACTTTTCATGATATTCAATCGTATGGACGTGATGTGACCTTTGTGGCGCAGCGGTCGAAGGTCTGCCTGCTAAGCAGGAGGTTATGGGTTATTCCCGCCTTGGGACAAATGTTTATACCTACGATCTGCAGGTATTTATTGTTTTGGGTGTTCTGGGTGTTTTCTATGAATAATGAAAAGTGTCTATTTAAGTTGGTATATCCCGTTGGAATTATCTGTGGACCTGTCTGCTTAGAGCGCGGGTACATTCAAGGACCACAAACTGATATTTCCGACGGATTATAGTATAATCACAATAGATGTGGCGCGGTGGGCGAGGGAGGACGCAGGAGATCGCGGGTTCGATTCTTGCCTTGGGATAAATGTTTGTAAGGTCTGTGTATTTTCTTTGTACGATAAAAAATATCTTTATATTTAATGTATTACATTATGTAGGTACCTATTTCAGATATCTAGTACCCATAACACATGCTTTGCTTAGCTTCGGACTAGATGATGTTGTATGGACTGTCCAGCAATATTAATGTAAGTATATTTACTCACCTAATATTGAGTATTCAATGAGAGTAGTGATCTTTTTACTAGATCTAAGTGACTCTTGCAATAAGGTTTAAAATGTAAGGGGTTTTATGAAAAAAAAAAATGATAAAATTGATGTCTATCATTTTAATGTGAATTAACAGGGATCATTATAACCCGTAGTCGGTGTCGGTTGAATTACACACCGGCAAGTTTATGGTTTCAGAGATTCAACAATTTTCTGGGTTTTATAAGCTGCCAGTACCAGTGGTTTCAAGACATCAGAACTGGTGATAAGAAATACTTCAGCATCAAAATGATCACTTTTTGATTCATTTCCCAAGCGATTTGAAATATCCAGGAATAGTTTGGCGTGTTTTCCACCAGCTACAAGAAGGTCGGCTCTTGGATTCAAATCTGGATCATGGGTTACCTCAGTTATGATGATCTGGTCACATTCGAAAGGTGTCGCATGAATACTCTCGCATTCCGTTAGTTTCTTGTACATTACGAACGACATGATCTGGAATCATAAAAAAACCGACTTTAAGAATCCCAAAATTAAAATGGCGATTAATGTACCTATGTTTGAAATATATAAACAAATAAAAATAAAAACTAATAGTTAACCCCCAACAATATTATCGTTTTCGTTTCATTGTTCTGATATCTTAGAGACCCAATAACGAGGGTCTGTCTCTAGTGATTCCGGAGTCATGGCGGTTTGAAATTCCGAGACGAGGCTATTGGCGCAAAAATGTATTGTTGTTGTATGAAAAAAAACCTATTTTTTTAATGTATTTACATAAAAAAATAGGTTTTTTTCATTGTTGTGGCATTCTCTTTATTTTGGAACATTTTTCGGTCAAAGAAGTTGGTTAAGTTTGTTACACAATGCAGTGTACAACTTCGTAGTTCAAAACAAAACAAATGCGTGTTCGTTCTAGTTGACTAGAGCTCTCATTTTGGTAAAGATAGTAGGTATGCACTGAAATGTTCGACTTCGGAACACAATAAAACTCGGATTATTTTATAGCTATACACGCTAGAAAAAAGTCACATTACCGAGCGAGCGAAGCGTCTCTTCATCAACTACTAGCAAAAGTATGGATTCTGTCAGAATGTACGTACTCCTCTGCTACAGGTCGCATTTTACGGCCGATATATATAAAACTTGGTGTACAGATTTTACGATTTTAGTCGTTTTAGTCGTCGGGTTTTTTGTTACAGGCTTAGTTCCTCCAAAAACGGGCAAAAAGGGGGCTATCGAACATCTTTAAGACTTAACTACGACTAAGGCTTTAGGATATCTGATTTCGATGATTATTATTTTTTTAATTGAAAGGCAGTCATTTTAATTTGTTTTTATGAGAAATGGTAAAGATCATTATTGTTTATAATTATTTTGTTTAGAATTACCTTTACTAGTTCCTTGTTGGTACTATTAACAAGCTTCCAGAGTTTGCTTTCAGCGTCGATCGGGTTGTCTACAACTTGTTTCGAAGCATTTTTTACTGTCTCCGTATAGAACTCCGGGTACCTGTAAATAATAATCTCCGTGGAATTGTTTCACTAGTTTTAATAACTAACTAACCTTACCTAAATATCCCAGTTTCAAGTTTTTTGTTTTATTCATAACGTTATAGATTATACCGACATTTAGTTTAGTTAAACCCCAATAACAATATAATTCACTCTATGGCTTGGAGGAAATAAGACTTTCACTGCCAAGTGCCAGTTGCCGCCGCAGGAAGAGCTCTAACTTCGGCATGTGCGTCGTGGGCGCCCTAAGTGTTATGCAATAACCTAACAGTCGGTCAATTGGACTTAGATAATAATATACAAACAGGAAACAAACGACTCCTATCTAGTGCTTTAAGATAGGTTTTTAAGAAAAGGGCTTCATTTTTTACGTTGTAAACGTACGCATTTTCTCCTTTTTCAGCCACTTGTTCGGCGAGATCTATAACTGCTGTATAAACCTTTAAGAATTCTGTTGATTCTGGCTTTGATTGATTTCTGCAAAAATAAATACAATGACATTAGTCATGAGTTAAGTTAGTTAAGTTGACGTTGTATTTATATGGATATTAGCGGGTTAACTACGAGACAAGTTTCTGTTGGAAAAACACCATTATTTCATCCCATAATGACATCAGGACATCAGTGATCTAGTCTGGCTGGAGTTCTTTCAACACAAACTAGCTTCGTATTTAACCCGCATTTATAATGTATTCGCTTCACTGCGATACTTGTTATATGTTTAAGAGGCTACCATACGACGCCATTTTGGGAAAAAGATAAGCTTAGGATTTCGCGTTCATAGGAGCGGGACAGAGCTGAGCGGCGTGTGCAAAAATCACGTTTTTGCTTAATAATTTTGAAAATCTAAAACACACCGTCTACTTTATAATCTGTTTCTTTACTGTACAAAATATCATGGCTTATTTAATAAATAATAAATAAATAATGCTGGACAATTCACACAGCATTATCCAGCCCCAAGCTAAGCAGAGCTTGTGTTATGGGTACTAGATAACTGATATACATAATAATTATAATACAATACATAGATAGATATTTTTTATTATACATAGAAAAACGACTAGAACACCCTGAACAAATGCCTGCAGATCGTACACACGTTTGTCCCGAGGCGGGAATCGAACCTGCAACCTCCTGCGTCGCAGGCAGACCTTCGCCCACCGCGCCACAGAGGTCGCCGTTATTTGAAAGTATTTATTAAATAACGACGATTCATTGTACGGTTTACACCGAACTTTGGTTTTTTACCATCTACTAGCGTTCTGAATCAATTATGAATTATTAGTGAGATGACATAAATATCAAAGTAAATGCATCAGTCTTATGGAAGATATGATCGCTGACGTTAAGTTATTTCAGGTATCATAGTATCTTAAGTTTTATTATGTTATCACCATTGCATATAGGTACCAAAAGTATTGAACTACCAACTTACACGTCATTCCTAAGAACCAGGTTGGCAAGTAGAGTATCCTCCAGGAGTTCCGTGTAAGGGGGAGCGTAAATGAGTCCAGTTTTTGTCTCGGCATTCACGCACACTGATGCAGCAAGACTGATCACCACAAAATTGTATAAGAACATCATGAATTCTGAAAAGCAAAATTACGTAATCAAAGAACTAAGAAATGATAATAGGCTATTTGACTACATTGAAAATAAGTTCAAAATTGTTTTTATCCTAGTTAGTGACACGTAACAAAGCGTAATCAGGTGATTTTTATTAAAAATATGTCTATATTACGTAAACAAAACCGGGATTAAAAATACACATTTTTTGATATATGATCACGTGACCGAAACGCTCTGTGTTTGATTGGTTCGCTGGTGACGTCACACTATCACTGATTACAAGTGTCAATGAGTTCTGAGAATCGGGGTTAACGGGTTCTTAAGAGACAATGAGACTGCATTCGTATTGTAGAATGCCCTTCGGCCAGGTCTTGCAAAAGACTACAGGAAGATGCTTAATGTGGCAGGTTGAAGACTGGACGCTATGGCGCTCCTATGTCCAGCTGTGGACTGACCATATGCATTGCGCCTATGCTGATAATAATTAGGTAGGTACACTTGCTAAGGAAATAATCACACTGATATTATAAAGGCAGAAGTTTGCATGTTTGTGAATGTGTGTACTATTAATATATATATATATACAAATATTATATTAATAATATAATATTTGTTCTTCCTTCACGCTCAAACAGCTGAACGGATTAGGGCAAAATTTTGTAGGTACGTAGTTTATATCCTGGATTGACACAAAGGTCACTTTTGATCCTTAAAAAGTGCATTGTTTCCGTGGGATCGTCAAATAATTCCTAAACTTATCCACCGCGTGTAACACCGCGGGGCGCAACTAGTGCTAAAGATACGTAAAGATGCCATCTGCCATTACATCGGATTTATGCCATATTCGTCCCTAATATTCGGCCCACTTCATTAAAAAGTCTTTGTTCGTCCCGCACGATAATATTTATCCAGATTCGTCAGGTGCAGACGTGAAATTTAAGGTTAGTGACTCTCAAATTGTTCTCAAAGTGAAAAGGTATAAGTAAGTAAGTAGTAGTACCTAAGTAAGATTTGAGGGTTAAGGACGCTGAGAATAGGCAACGTCTCTCTTGAGACGTTGGGAATAGCCCCTCGCTTTCACTTACCCAGAATTGGAAGATCTGTGCTTGATCGCAGTGTGCAATGGGACCTCAAAGTAGGTACATATGTTTAACTTTAAATTTTCATACAATTCGCTCGTTGTCAAAATGAGATGGAACCTTCTCAGAACAAGTGTTCCACAATTTTTATTTCAGTTCGAAATTAATGAAATAATTAAGTGATGCTGGAAAATACACACAATATTATCTAGCCCCAAGCTAAACAGAGCTTGTTTATGGGTACTAGATATTACTGATATACATAATACAAAGAAAATTCTTGGGCACGCTTTCGACTGGTTGATATGGATCAGTTGAGCTACATGTAGATTGTTTGCAACAGTCTGCAGTTAGTTCAATTGTTTCAATTGTAAATACTAGTTTTAATTGAATTCTAATACAATATAATATATACTAACATAGATATTTTTTTATTATACCTGCATAGAAAACCCGAATCCGATCGAAGGTATCCCGCGTGAACTCTGCACTTTTCGAGGATCAAAAGTAGCCTATGTGTCAATTCAGGATATAGACTATTCTGGTAAGTACCAAATTTCAACCAAATCCTTTACCAGTCCACAGCTGCACATAGCATCCCCTGAAAGCACCGTATTGGTTCTTATCAAAAGGTGGTTATGCCATATTCCCCAGGCTGGGAATGCGAGTTGGGATCGCAGTTCGGTGGTGAATCTTGTACTCCAGGAGGCGCTTGATCGCCCGATAGACTCCCGGAGGAGAATGGGAGGTGCAGATCCAAAGCCAGACGGCATACCTACGTATATTTTTACTCACCTTGGTAACGCTTATCCACGAGTACTAACGACCGTACAGAATGAAGAATACTTTTAAATGATCCACGTGCAATACAATCTTAGTTATTTTATTGAGGTGTTGGTTTATAAATTGCTCTGAAAATCGAATCAATTTTGCAATTCGTTAAGCACGTTCGTTACAAATTTAGATAAATTAGTGCAAAGAGTGAGTAAGGCGACGTATTCGTTGGGGACCAATATTCCCAATAATCATCATCATCATCAGCCTAAGTTAGTCCACTGCTGGACATAGGCCTCATCTAATGAGAGCCCAGCGCTGCCTTCAGCTTGACGCATCCAGCATCTGCATGTCGTCAACCCACCTGGCCGGAGGGCGTCCTATACTGCGTTTACCGAATCGTGGTCACCACTCGAGAACTGTTGCTGAAGCTAAAGTTTACAGCGGTTTTCGGTTATTCGCGAGATGGCCGGGCCACTGCCACTTCAGCTTGCTAGTTCTTAGAGCTATGTCGATAACTTTCGTTCTCTGTCGGATGTATTCCATACGAATCCATTCTTCAGAGAAACTCAGATAGCTCTTTCCATAGCTCGCTGAGCGCCTTTGAAGTGGATAAACCCTACCGTGAGTGTCAACGGCTCAGCTCCGTAGGTCAGGACGGGTAGGACGCAATGATAAAAAACTTTCATTTTCAAGCATTGCGGTATGGATGACGAGAATACTCGCGTAGTTTTTTAAACGCTGCCCAGCTGGATCCTCCTCTGGGCCTCCTTCTCGAAATTAGATTATTGCAATAGAACTTACCTTGGGCAGATGCCCAAGGTAAGTTCTATTCCATATCTCAGTAATTACCTAAGCAAATAACATGAAATTAAAAATGCTCTAACTAACTAAGCCACGAAATCAATTCCCGCTGACTCGAAAATTTCAAGGTGTATCGGGTTCAAGTCCCGCCGAAATCGAAAATGTTTGGGAACGTATTCCATTTCTTAGAGAGCGGGATACTATAAAAACAAAAAACTTTTGAAAAATGGGAAATTTTCTAAAGGGAGGGCTAAGGGGCATCGGGGCATCAAATGATGATTGGTTAGTACATCTGTTGAAAAGCTGTCATTTTTGGCAAAAATGAATTTGTGGTGAGAATATGTGGTGCGAAACAGCGCTACACCATCAAAACAGTTTTTCACATTCCGATGGGTTTCATAATTCGATCTTGTTTTGTTTCAATATCCCAACCCTGTTAAATTGTTTTTTCTGCGATAAAATGCTCACAATTTTCTGTAATAAATAAGTAAACTTTAAAGAGAAGGTTATCATTGTATAACTTAAGTTTAAAGTAGTCCATTATGCCAGCGTGAAGTATAAAGCATCAAGATACAATTATCTTGACGGATCGAGGACGTTCTCGACGGAAATGCAATATTTATTTATCGTGGAAATAAAACAGCGATGGCAAAAGTAGGTGGCATTAATATTTATGAATTGTTTTCTTGAAAAATAGTGGAATGTCAGACAAACAGTTTTTTTTTCGTATAACGTGGTCTTATTACAGAATAAAATACACGAAAAAATCAATGGGAAAGATTTAAGGAGGTACTAATTAGGTATAATAATCACATCGCATATATATCTACGAATCTCAGTATTAAAGGTCTCACATACGTGCGAAAAGTTTGATGTTTGAGTGTTTATTACCTCTTGATTTCAAAACTACTGAACGAATCGAGCTGAAATCGTGCTTAGACCTGTATTAACAATATGTTATTACATAAATAAACATTATAGACAACCTAGAACAACCTGCAAAGCCTGGTAACCCACAAGTATATCATATTATCAGGGGCTACGGTATTGGCTGTGACCCTACCAAGTCGAGCAGACGGCCGTAACCAGGAACCCTTTTCTCAAACCATCTCGAGGCAATTTTCAGCTATCGATATCTGTGGTACAAATTAAACCTAGGGCCTGCAAATGGTTTTGTGGTACGTAATAAACATAACGTAGGAGCTTGTTACTCCTAAATTTACTAGTTTCTAATCAATTTAGTTAACGCATTCAATGCCCAGCCACGGCGGGGTGATTCGCAGGGGCGCGTCGCCGCCACCGCGACACGGACCCGCTGATGGACATCTTCGTCTTGGGCCATGTAAGTGTTAGGGAAATATCAACCCTTAAAGTGTTGCTATTTACTCACTGACTCTCTGACCAATCATATAAATAAAATGTATTGGTACTCCTAGCAGGCCCACAAACATGGGTTAAGGAATAAAGGAAGAATTTAGAGCGTAGTAATAAGTAAATTCTAAAATCATGATTTTTAGGGTTAGGAAGAAAATATTAGAGTTTCTTTTTTGTCGAAAACAAAAAAGGAACTCTAATATTTTCTTCCACGTGTTTAGAGGTACTTCTATTCTATCATACCTACAGACTATAATTTTTAAACACACATTCTAATAAAGAAGAACATATTATAGGATAATTGTAAAATTATGGTTTTTAGGGTTCCGCAGTCTAAAAGAACTCATCATCTAACTAAAGAAAAGCTATAAAAGCTTTAGCCTACAAAAAGTAATTAGATAAATGAAGGATAAAAACATGAATGTAAAATAATGCCAAGTCTTGTCTTTCTCTTCATACTTTCGCCGTAAAAAGAGTTGATATCTCGAAAAAAGCCAATTCAGCCATTTTATTGTTAGGTACTTTCAACCATCTTTTAACAATGAAGTTGACAAATTATTCAAAAGTTATTTAAACTACTTACACAGGTGTAATTTCACAACTTCATCATCGAAGTTATTAGAAGGGCTGACTTGACCTTCTCGGGATCTCAACACTTTTTACGGTGAAAGTATTAGAAGACGAGCCATGGCATTATTGAATTTTTACTCTAATTTTTGTTCGGATATATTGATATCTACAAATCTGAGGCCTACACCCTGCATCCATTTAAATCTTATTGAGAATTGAGAACCCACCTGCTTCTTCAATCTCTGAGACTACCTAATTAGATAAAATCAAAGAGCTTAAAACGAATTGGATTCACTGAATTAATTGGAACCACTTGATTGAGTCCGGATTGAGTACGTATGGATTTACCTTAGAAGGTGTGTGTGTGTAGGATATACTCTTGTACACCTAAATACCTAGGATAAGTATAATCAATTTCAAGAGCTTATTCAACCTCAAGATTGTTTTATCTTAATTCGATTTTGGATCAAACGCACGCAGATATATCAACAAAATATCAAAGTGATGATTGATGTATCTGATAAGTGCGCTGCCCGTCCACCTGCAAATCATTTGTACCGATCTTTCACGGACTCCGCAAAAAGTCTCTTTCGGGTCTTATTTTCGAGTGTATTTTGTTTTTTTATACCTTTCCGTCGATTCCTCCGTCATTTATGAACTAATTTGGATGATTCTTTTGAAGGTGTATTGAGGATGATTCCGAGTTGGTCCCATAAGAAATGATTTCCAGCGATTAGTATCTATTCCGCAAAACTTAAAAATCAGTTTAAAATCGGTAGAGAAGTGGACTGGTAGCAAGGACTGGTACGTAGGTACTTACGTTCCAGTGCACCATTTTACCCCAAGACTCACCGTTCAATGAAGAGAATCAGATAGCATTTGTGAACTGACAAAGTCGACTTCTTTATGCCCCATTGTGAAGGTAATTAAGGTGATAGTCCTTCCTTTTATTGGGTGACATCGAAAGGATTTGAGTGTAAAACTTTACGATTTAACTTAACAAAGGAGAGATTTTAGTATATTTACTCTAAATGCAACCTTAGGAAGCTGTATTTAAAAGTTGAATTTACTCGGACAGAGTATCTTAAAGCCATGTTTTGTGGACCGGAGTTTTCATTAGGAACATAATGAAAACCTACTAAAAGTTACCGTTATTATAGCTTGCTTAGCCATCGATCTATGCTTGAGTACCGCTTTTCTATGATGACCGAGTAGGCGTTTTTAATACGGGTCCAAGGCCCGTATGATGAAAGTTTGCTCAATCATTGATATACGCTTCAGTAATGGTTTTATGGCATAAACTTCACTCAAACATATATCAATGACTGAGCAAGCTTTCTTAGTACGGGCCTTAGTATATCGCACTCACTGTCCAGACTCGGTGGTGCGAGCCGCAGCGGCGCGCCGCCGCCCGCCCCGCCTGACGCCCCGCTTCAGTTGGACATATTGTGAAGAGCAGGACAAAAATGTCTGTAATGATGATATGCTGCTTATAAGATAAATGATAATGTGGGTCTTAGGCCATTAAAGTGTTAGTTTAGTTTAGTGTAATATAAAGGCATCATCTTTGCCATATCCACTTGCCGCCCGCCGCCGTCGTCAACTGAGGTCTACCGCTGCGGTGAAACGCCTTTACAAAGTGGTAAAGAACAGCCCAAGTTGAAGTGATTCCGATTATTTTAAAGTCGAAAGGTGTGCGATAACCTTAAAACCTACTGAGTCATAATTTCAGTTGTGCGCTTACGCTTACGAGAATGTCCCGAAGCTTGTTTGAATTATGAATGAAACGAATTTCAAATACAGAATGGAGCTGTTTAAAAAGTTTCTATGAAACTCGTTTGAATTTAGAATTCACCAGGCTGCTAATCGTCCATTATACTAACTCAACCTTTGCCAAAGGTTAAGACCCCAACAAGGATTATATTCTTCATTTATGATTTAGATGATGATTATGTAGGTACGTACATGATTATGAAAATTTAATCTGAAAATTGTAAATGCTTATTTTATATATTTTTTAAAAATAGATATTGAATGAAAGTGCAGCATTTCCAAATGAAAAACTCGCAAACTAAAAAAAGTTTTTAGGTACCTACAGTTGTTTAATAGTTATTTTGCTTTTAAGAAAGAGTTTCTATGTATAAAAAGAAGGTAAAATTAAAAATAAGTAGCCCATTTAACTAGACCTGACCCAGAGTAGGTCCGTGACAGTGACATAAATATATAAAGAAGCATATGCAGATACACATAGTATCTTCTTTAACACCTCAGCTGACCAAGATCTTCAGATTTGTAAACGGAACGCCAAACTATTAAACCGTTTCCATTTCCAATATTCTAATAAATGAGGTAAGTCTATCTCATTTATTCAAAGTATATTCTAAGGTTATTTTCGCGAGAACTCATAATAAAACACTGTTTTCTAAGACCGGTCAAGTGTAAAGTCCCCTTTGAAGATGCTGGTGTTTATAAAATTGACTGTGAATGTGGCTCATGTTACATAGGGCAAACAAAAAGAAGTATAGCCACTCGATTAAAAGAGCACATAGCTGACGTCAAACACAAACGGTAGTCTATGAACATTCACTGGACGCCGGTCATTTTCTTCGCTTCGACAAAGCTCAAATACTAGCTAGAGAAAACCGTTTCATTCCTAGAGTGCTCCGAGAAGCAATTGAAATTCAAAAACATCCGAATAATTTCAATAGAGAAGATGGTTGGAGAGTACCTGCTGCTTGGGATCCAGTCCTACATCGAGTCAGGTACCACACCCAGCAATCCATAGCTACAACCCATCAAGACACTGTTAGTGATTACTGTGTACAGTCCGTTCACAGTTATATTACCTCTGACAGCACCCTTATTACTATACAAATAAATACTACTCTGATACATAAGCAGAGGTAAAATAACTGTGAATGGACTGTACATACGGAACGTTATAATTAAAGTTGTATAATTGACGGTAGATATGCAAAATTCAAATTACTTGTAAAGACAAATGTCACCTCAGTCTGCCTGTGACCATGGAAGCTGAAAAGCCTCCGAAACGTCAGGTTATAAACAAAATATAAAATATACGCGATCAATCCGGTTAAAACAGTGTTTTATCATTTATTCAAATCCAGCGGGCTCTCGCACTTAAAAACAGCTGACCGCTCGGGCGGGTCTAATCTTTAGTGCGCAAATTAAGCTAACAACTGTCTGACAAGCCAATTAAGTTTCTGAGCCCTGATTCACGGCCAGTTTTAGTGGAGATCATTAACCTTCGTTTACTGGCCGGTGGTTTTAATGTACGTGCATCTTAAGATCTCTTACTTTAGGATTTTGAAGGTCCTTCAACAGTTGATCAACAATCCGTAGGGTGGAATTTTCAACAGTTACTATTGAAAATTTCAAAGCTGTTGGTAAGACAGAACTGAATTCATAAATTGTAACTTTTTCTTATTTTTTTAATATTCCTTATAAATAAATGCAAAATCATACAATTGACTATAAGCGCTATTTCTTTATTACTTTCATATCTGGCTCATCTACACTAAATGTGGATAAACGATATCCCTTTTAAACAATCCGTTAGTTTCCAGTCATATATCTAGAACATCCCAGGAGCACTCGCATTAAACCTGTCTACCCAACGATTAGCCGCTTTTATCGCGTAACAACGTTTCAATATCCCTCCTGACCGGTTTAGGCTACCAGGGGACCAACACTCGTAGGTGTAATTGAGAACAGAGCCAGGATTAATTGAAGCAGAAATGTATCAGGAGTGCAGAGTCGGTGGCGCAAAGTTACGCAGGCGCGATGCGTGCTCGACATCGCAGTAGAAACTATACTGACGCAACGAGCGCTCGTACCTCCTTGGTGGTGAAACGCGTTCGAACGAAAAAGTACAAACTACAACCTCTTTTGGAGAATAAACTCTAAATTTGAATTCTACCTTCGTCTTTGCTGAACGCTGACAAAAAACAAAACGTTCGAAGTTAAAAAAAAAGTTTTGGTAAACTTGTGTTGTTCGGTACAAATGTTTTTAGTGTTGAATAAATTACTTGTGTGGTGAATAAAAATATCACGTATTTTGATGTTTTTTAAATAAAACATTTTGATGTTTTATAAATAACTCGCCGCCGGTGCTTCGTGTGACAGGGAAATGGATGCTATTCGGAAACCAAGTTAATCAACGATAATGAATGGTGAGTTTTAGTGAATGAAGTATTTTTATAAGGTAAAATTTCTTGGAAATAGCCGGCATGTAAAATGTTATTGCGTCTTAATTAATGGAACCGGTTAAATTATAAAAAAATTCTTAAACCATAAACCATAAATTGCTGAAATTTAAGAATGTGTCGGGTGCCTCGCGCATTCCAATTACGTAGGCACTTCCGTAGGGCAATAGGCAGAAAAGGTGAAATAAAAGGTAGGTAGCTTAGTACCAGCCCCCTGTGTATTATAGATCTTATTCTACAGTTATTAAGGATCATTTTATATCTCATTCTACCTACAATTATTCAGGATCAAATGAAAATTTCTTTTCTGATTAATTTATCAGCATAGTCATGCAAATAACTAATGTATGGCAATGACTAGTCATTACCATACATGTTAATTTTAGGGTCATCATCATCATCATCAGCCTATATCAGTCCACTGCTGGACATAGGCCTCCCCTAATGAGCGCCATAGTATCTACCAACAGGGTATCTACCCTGAAAACCAAAAATAACGTATACTAAGAGTACCTAGGTATAATTTCTACCCATAGCTTACATTAGCTTATAAATTTTCACTATTACTCCATTTCTTCCATTATTCTACACATTCTGAGGTTGTAGAAGGTGTATTAACGCAATACCACGTTGAGATTGAGAACTTTTGTAGCTTCGGATTCGGATATTGTTTTTATTTTATTTTTTATATTATTGTTTTAGATAAAAGGTAAAACGGAATAAAAAATATACAAGGTTGTTTATAACTCAGCCGTCGGTGATTGTATTGTCAGCCTTCGGATTGAGTTTATCCAAATAACGGCTAAAAGTTTATTGTTTTTTCGATAACGACATTAAATCGTAAAGACCCCGTAAAAACAGATTGACAGGCGATTTATTTTTATGTTCTGCCGGCGTTTATTTTATTTAAAATTCTGTATTTTTAAATTCGCATTAAACAGGACAATAATAAAATGTTTATGCTGTCTGAAGTAAAATAATAGATAAATTAAATAAATGCCATGGAAGTAGGCAGTCTTACCAATGACTTGATACTATATAAACGTATATACGACGACCTCTGTGGCGTGGTGGGCGAAGGTCCGCCTGCGACGCAGGAGGTTGCGGGTTCGATTCCCGCCTCCGGACAAATGATTGTACGATCTGCAGTTCGATGCTATCTATGTATTGTATGTATTATGTATATCAGTTATCTAGTACCCATAACACAAGCGCTGCTTAGCTTGGGGCTTGATAATGCTGTGTGAAATGTCCAGCATTATTTATTATTATTATATACATTAATATATTTTGTAGGTATTGAGAAAGTTTTTTTTGTGCATTTCAAGATAATTCTGTGAGTAAAATGAAAAGGTACCTTAATTAACTACCGGGTTTTCAAAAAATTATCTGAGCGTCTGGTCGAATTGACGCGTGACCCGAGAGCTGGTGAGCAGCGCATCAGCATTGCTATACAGCGGGGCAATGCAGCATGCGTCTTGGGCACGCTTCCGACTGGTATTGATATGGATCAGTTGAGCTACTTGTAGATAGTTTGCAACAGTCTGCAGTTAGCTCAATTGTTTCAATTGTAAATACTAGTTTTAATTTAATTCTATTATTTGATTCTCATTTTCTTTGTTATTAACTACCTAGAAAACAAAGTACCTAGTTCTTTATCAACAAAGAACTACCCACTTCGATGTTGATAAAATTACCTCCTCACATCTCCTTGCTTTTATTCCCGTCGATTATTATGGTAATTGTTGTTCCCCAATGCTTATCGATCTTCTGTCGACCAATTTTTAATAACACAGTTCATCAAATAACACGGCAACAATAATATTTTGACACCCGCCCGCTAGAGGGCGCAGCGTTCAATATTCACGATTGATGTTCTTATTTTCAAGAGTAAGATTAATGGCGTGCTTTCATGTTTGTGTTGGACTACTGTATTAGTATGTAAAACTGTTTCTGGCTGACTGATTGATAAAGACTTCCTGCGTAATGGAGTACCTTATTTTTATAATACTAATATTAATTCTGGACAATTTTACACTGCATCATCTAGCCCCAAGCTAGGCAGAGCTTGTATTATGGGTACTAGATAACTGTTATACCTAAAAATTTATTCACAAAAATAGTTGCTTGAACACCCGAAACTAATATCTGCAGATCTCACAAACATTTGTCCCGAGGCGGGGATCGAACCCGCAAACTCTTGCGTCGCATGCGTAGCTCGCCCGCTGCACCACAGAGATCGTTTTAGACGAGAGGTCATGCTCTTAGTGTGTCTCATTTTAGTACAGAGATAGGTATAGTAAAAACTGAAGACATTGATCCCTTGATCGTACAATATTCATCTTTACTTGAAATATAAAAATAAATTTATCTGCAAATTAGTTACAGTTGAAACACTGCTTGATTTAAAGTACTAACCTTGGTAAGTGATATTGAAGTCAGAGAATAACAAAATACTTCTAAATAACTTATAACTAACAAAGTTACGATTTCGTAGAAGCCCTTAAAAGTTCTCAGTATCCTTCCAACCATTAAGATGAAATGAACTTATAACTTATCTCGCTTAAAAAAACTTTTGTTTTAGCCGAAACAAAATGTTAAATCTAATTTTTATACAGTGATACAATTGTAAATAGCTCTCCTAACATAATTTTAGACTATTTTCTAAGATTTGTATTTTTCGTAATAGATAGCTTTATAGTCGCCGATCCCGACCGATAAAGTCTAAAATTATTCAACGAGCTTTTGTTGATATATTTTAATAAAATTATCAATTCGTAAATTTTAATAAAATTTACAAATTTTAAATTAACGAATTGGAAACGTCTGCAATCAAATCACCAGTAAGTACCTAGATAGTCCACTCTAGCTATTGGCATTAATCATCACAATACATCTATTTTCTGAAATATTTAAAATGGCTTAGACGAGCTGGATAAAATATTAGAAAATGTTCATTCAAAGCTAAAATACGAAATCCCTTTTCGATAAGAGTACTGAACTAAGCTAAAGTGAATTTTATTCTTGATATTGAACTTTATGCAAATCAAAAACAGTTCAAGCATATCAATTTTGAAAACAATATTTTGATCTATCGTTGACTACGAATCAAATTTAGACTTCATCTTATGTTGAACTCGAATCTGCTGCAACGTCAGACGCTTCAGTTCCAATCTAGATTGCGATAGTTCAGCTTGCCAAAATCGAAATGTTGGATGGTAAACATTAGAGACCAAACCAATAAATAGCTTAAAGGTAGAAAGAAAATAAAATAATTTTAAACCATACATAACACAAACCTATTCGAAAAGCTACAGCAGTAACTTTGTTCCCATCATAATGTCCTAACCTATTGTGAATTGTAAAAGGAAGCATCACGAACAGGGTAAATTTCTACTGATCTGATGCTAATACGATTATTCTCTTTTCTTTGTTAAAGGCAACTGTTTAGGCTTTTTTCTTCACGGAAAAATTCACAGTAGAAGCCAAAAAGAAGTTCAAAAGTCGGCGGTGTAACACCCCCGTGCGAGAGCGCGTTAAGGTTTAATTACCTTTAAGGACCGGTGAGAGGTAAGGTACAGGAACAACGGTTCCTGTACCTTACCTTCACCTTTCAGTCTTCAGCTCCATTGGGTTACAGAGTAAAAAAATAGAGAATGCACCTGTGTGTGCGTACACACGTCATGTTACATTTCTTTGACGACCTCTGTGGCGCGATGGGCAAAAGTCTGTCTGTGACGCAGGAGGTTGCGGGTCCGATTCCCGCCTTTGGACAAATGTTTGTACGATCTGCAGACATTTGTACAGGGTGTTCTGGTCATTTTCTATATAATAAAAATGTCTATGTCTTGCATTGTAGTATGCATATCAGTTATGTAGTACCCATAACACAAGCGCTGCTTAGCTTGGGGCTAGATGATGCTCTGTGAATTGTACAGCATTATTTATTTATTTGACATTACTAAAAACATACTGAGATTTAATCTGTGCTACCAGGACGTCTCGTCATAAAAGAGTTTCCCTGTTCCCCATATCTTTATTTAATTTTCTCCGTCAAAACTATATCCACCGCAGTTGCGTAAACATAATAAAGTACCTAAGTGGTCATAGAGTAAGAAAAATTGACTCCCGCCGTCAATATATCCTGTCTCTTTTTACGCTCGCTAAGGGAATTCATACGAAAAACTTGTGTAGGAATAAAATAAAAGGTTGGTATAGATAAACGAAGTAGTTTGTACTTCATTTATCTATACAGCTACCTAAATAGTTTCTTAGTTTTGAACAAGATAGACAAGAGTAAACGCTATAAGCTCTGGTCGAGTCAAGATTTAGTTTGTAGGGAGAGCTACTTTGTAGCCATTAGGTACGTACCATACGCGTTAAGTTCATAAGATTAACAAACTCTGTTGCTATACTCTGAAAATTAAGTTCTGAACTAAATAGCTTATCTTATGAGAACCAATTTACCAAAGACTTATATTTTGACGACCTCTGTGGCGCGGAGGGCGAAGGTCCGCCTGCGACGCAGGAGGTTGCGGGTTCGATTCCCGTCTTGGGACAAATATTTGTACGATCTGCAGGTATTTGTTCCGGGTGTTCTGGTCGTTTTCTATGTATAATAAAAAAAAAAACTATCTATGTAATGTATTGTATTATGTATATCAGTTATCTAGTACCCATAACACAAGCTCTGCTTAGCTTGGGGCTAGATAATGCTGTGTGAATTGTCCAGCAATATTTATTTATTATTTTATATTTATTTTATCCGTATGGATACTGTATTAGTAGTATTTCTATAAACTATTTTAATAAAAGTAAGTAGTGGCTACTTTTTTATTGGTTGGTTTGAAACACAATGGTCTCCAGGAACTAAATACCAATCAAAGGTAGGTAGTTAACCTCACTTACATATTTTGGTTTGCACTACAGGCTACGCTTCAGGAACCAAGTGAGCGACGACGTAGTTAGTTTCCTAAGTTGACTACACGTGTATCACTTAGGATCTTGAGATTGGCTCGGTATTAGGCCAAATCTCCGGCTTTATTTACAGAAATCCAGTCCAAATCCATTCAGTTAAAATGTTCCATCCAATCGCTTCTAAATTCCGACAGCGCAGGGTAAATTGGACGTACACTCTTCTTCATTCAAGCCACGAGTGAATGTTAAAAATGTTTGATGTAAAAAGAGTTAGTCACGTCTATAGTTCGTTAACGGGGAATCCAATCGGTTGATGCTGAAGCGAGTTCATTCAAAAGGCTCGCAAACTATGCGCAATGTCACGAGGCGGAAAGAATGGGCTATCCGAAAAATGTGGCGAAATCTATGCGGCGTACTTTTTCAAATAACTCGTTGGTTATTGGAGCAGGTGCGAGCCTTGTGTCGTTGTTAGCTTGTCAAGTCAGTTATATACTATTTTTATTCTATGTTTATCGGTCAAGGGACGAAATTGCTCTTCATTATATGTAGTTTTTACTGCTTTAAAAGTTTACTTCAAAAGTTTACTTTTCTCAATACTAAATCAATGGTAGGAACACAATTTCAGGCAGTAAAATGAACTAGAAGTCAAATAGGATAGATATAATTCATTGATTTTGATACCGCAATCAGATAGAAGGCTAGGAGCGCAAAATGCTTACTGAACATTACCTATCACAGCTTTCTGAAACTGGAGCTCTAACTCTAAGCCTCGATTTCGATTTTCTCTAGAATGTGCCGCACAAATTTCAACTCAAATGTTATAGAGATTCGTGTATTTTATCGTTTCGAATATTACGAAAGCGTTGTGCAGAGTCGAGGCCCTGATATTGCGGTAAGCCGTTAATACGGTATGGAACCAATCATGCTTTCCGTAGGATTAGTGATGCGAAACTTCTGGTTATCTTGTCAAAAATCGATTAGTTGCTCTTGCTAAAGACAAGTTATCGGGTTGAGGTCGTGTATCGCTTGAATGTATTAATTTGCGAGCAAGCAACACGGAAGTTGTTGCAGGTTATAGCTAGTTAACTAAAGAAAATTTTATATGTTATACCTATGATTTGTAAGGCAATGGGGACAACTTTGCCCAGCACACTTGGGTCACTTTACAGGCTATCTTCTAAAAACTGTCAAATCACTATTTTATAGTAGAAAAGCATTTGAAACAGCTGGTAATTTACTTTAGCTCTTAACGGTAATACCTTCATGGAAACAGACAAAAAATGTCTCCCTCGGCGAGCAAAGTAAACATTAGCTTCATTTCATTGAAAAAGTTGTATTTTTCACTCAGTCCAACTTTTACTGCCGTATAAGCTCTCTAAATGAGCTTATTGGGTAAAAAAACTTAATCCTACACCTAGTTCTCAGAATCAGATAAGATCTGGGCTCAACGTTCCCCAACTTCGATTGAGGTGTCCAAAGTTTTTCAAAGATAAACTTGTTAATTACCTGGTGACAAGTTTGTGGGATTGCAAGAAGATTAAAGCGTTTTCCGAGTTTTTGGACCGGGAAAATTGGTTCGTCTACAGCGGAAGTGACATTTATGGTCTCTGATACGAAATCGAAAAGAGTTCACAGCTCCAGCAACCAACCGTTGGAGCTGCGTGGTGCCGTTGGACAACCGACAACCGTTGGAGCTGTGTGGGGGATTAGGGGCATTACCCCCCATGAGATAAGAACCAAGAGGCGATTATCAGAGGGAGGCCTGCGTCCAGCAGTGGACCATTATAGGCTGTTGAGTTGAGTCACAGCAGTTACTGGCTTTAGACCTCCTTTATGATATACAATACACATCGATTAGTCCACTTTGAAGGAGAAAGGCCGAAGAAACGATGGCGCGAAGATCTAGTTACCTTCGATAGAACGTGGCTCTTGATCGTGATGGATATCAGGGGAGGGCCAGGCCCAACAGTGGGACGTTACAGGCTAATTGGAATTGTTTTTTTTTCTTTTGATGGCTTTCTTATCACTGCGGCCATGATAGGCCTATTGTGATCGCCACTTTAATGTGTTCACCCCTATGGCTGCGGCGTTCAGAGTTCGCCACTTACCCTTGCAGCTGCTAGGAACTGAAGGATTTTCTTTGGGGAGATGTCTCGTAGCTCGTCTGGGACGAGCAGGTGCTTGCCCAGATGAGTACTACGTAATTGGAATTGTTAGTCCACTTTATGTCTAAATCTCATGTAGACCAGCTGGGTGGCATTATGCTCTCTGTATTCTTAAACCAGTTCATGAATTGTATTGATGTAATTACTCGTGCTTCCATTAAAACTTATGAACAGCTTTTATCTGGTCGCAGATTACATAAAAGAGGTCTAAGCATTGTTCAAACTTGGCATCCCTTTCCAAAGCGGCCATATCTTTGCAAATAAAGCCGGTTTTATACAGAGGATCCTATTAAAAGGTTGCAGATAGTGCCTTTAAATCTATGTTCTCTTGCCAAGTTTAGTTAGTTACCTAATATAGAATATACTATTATATAGATGACGAAAAATTTGCATGGTTAAGGTACCTACTCTTTGATATGAGCAACCATTGATTTGAGCAACTCATAGCAGAAACGAAATACAGAAAAATTACACCTCGTAATCTCTATCTTAGACTCAATTTATTCCAATCCATTTGTTTTAGATCTCTTGAATATTTTTTTAGATTTTTCTTCAAATAACAATGATGCATAATTTTTGGTAGGTACCAATCTCAGAGTCGTCTTTTTGCAATATTCATATATCAAATATTAACCATCGTAAACCTCGAGAGACATTTATTTATTTTATCGATATAGAAAGCTCGTTATTCATATGTTATGATTAAATTTTGAACTAACAGCACTGAATAATGTTATCAGTAAATATTCTCATTGAACCTTAAAATTACAATGGCAAATTTGTAGGCAGAGTTAATTTTTACTAGTTATTTACTAGTTAACTTATTGCTCTCAGAGAGATTGGCCCTGATTTAATTACCCATAACAAAATAAATAGGTAAATCTGATTAAGGCCTTAATAGCGAATTCGTCTGAAGGGTGGGACACATTCACGGTCTTTTACCTCATAAGGTAGCACTGACATATTGAACATTATTACAATGTTTCTGTTATCGATGGTGATAAATAGTCAATAGTATAGTACTGTACAAATAGAAACACTTGCTCGTGAAACTCTAAAGACTTCCGCATCGGAAAACTTGGAACTAAAATTGGAGCAGGCCGGGCCCGGGGCGTCGTTTTGCCAAATTGTCCTTTTCTTGTAGAAGACCAATTTGTTACAGAGTGTGAAAAATGCTTCTACCTTCAGTTAGACACTGCAGTCTTGTTTAAGAATTTCCTTACTAAAATTTCGTTAATGAGCGAAAAAGTTACGCTCATGAACTGAGTTATGCCTAAAGTAAGTCATCGGCTTTAAAAAAGCAACCAACTTGTCAGGTGCTGCTTCTGTCACCACTTAGCGAGAATATCATAAAAACTAAAAAAAATGTGTAGTAGGAATCTTAGTGGTGTGTATGTACCAACATAGGTAGTCGTATGTGTATGTTAAAAAGTCGTTCGCTTATTAGCATAATAGAACTTATGCGCATTCTGTCAAGTGTGATTTAGCTGCGAAATCATATTTAAAACTTCAAAGGACAAAGTCTGCACAGCAAAACTAATTTCCTCTCTACCAAGGTATATCTACATTCCACAGGAAAACATTCAGCTTTATTTTCAAAATATTTATGGCGTTATAACGCCAGAAAAGAAATCATAAATTATGTCTTGATGTTGAGTACCACGCGAAGCATCCCTGGAAAACCAGAGCCGGATATTTTATTCACAAAGCGTTTGCCAAAGTAAGTAGCAAGCAGAAGTGCTGAAACATAAATATTAACGTTACTAGTGATAAATGGGGTGGTAGTACTTAAGAGTCTAATCTCGCGCCGGACTCTCAAAACAATGTGCGGCCTTGTCACGAAGTTGTAGCGTCAGCTTGGACCGACAGCGGTAGGCATGCGTTTTACCTACTAGCCTTATGAATATACTAGCAAATAAGTACTAAAAGAAAGTACTAAGTAAAAGCTCAGGTGAATGTTTTGTTAATGATAAAACAAAACTAGACCGGTATTATACCTACGTAATACCGATCGATGTAGTTTTGTTTTATCAATATCATGGAAGTATTATCATGATATCATATCAATAAAACAATACATATTTCCGTGTTGTGTTTTCATAGATCGTAGAGGTAGAACATTATCTTGCCCCAAATGAAGTAGAATTTTTATTTGGGAAATGAGACGACTGATTTGCTACTAATCCAAACCTGGAACAAATCTGTACATATATGCAAATCCTATTAAATCCTATACAAGGTGGCTTTTTGAGATGGAAATGGATGGCCAAATCCGAAACCGAGAGAGTTGGAGAAAAGTTATGAAAGGAGTGGTTATGCTATGTATGCTGGCTTTTATTTTGGTCAACGAATTACCATTGCCATTCAACGTGGCAATGCTGCCAGCATTTTGGGCACTCTGCCTTCTGGTGACGGCTTAGATTCTTAATCATCAATAAAATATCTATTTCTAATGAGTTTTATAAATTTAAAGAAAATTTCTTAAAAAAATATAAAATAAGTACCTACTTATTCAGTTTTATAGTTGTCATAAATTAAGCTCATGACTCCTTTCACGATTTTTCTCTAACTCTCATGGTTTCGGATTTGACCGAAAAAAGAGCCATCCTGTATAGGTACATTCTGTCTCACTATGCTACATAGGTCGGTTGATGTTCGATTGTTGCTACGGTCAACAACAATGCTGCGTAATCGTATACCTTAAGACAAAACATACAATAGTTAGCCTCGGCCTATCCAACAAAAGGAATATTAATCACGAATTGAGGATTATTAATTATGTTATCCCTGGTTAGCTCAGTTAGAAACGGCAATATTATTGTTACAAAATAATATCATACTCCATCTTTCGTAATAAAATTAAATAAAAATTATTAATTTTTTTATTATTTTTACGAGAATTATTTCAATGCAATACAAATACAAAAAAATCTTTTTTGTACACCAGAAAACATACAAAGAGACAATACATAAGACAATTACAATAGGCGGCCTTATCGCTTAAAAGTGATCTCTTCCAGGCAACCTTAGCCAATTAACTTTTATTCAGATCAATGCGCATGGTTACCAGCGCTATAATGACTAAGATTTCTTTTGTTTAACGTAAAAAGTTTAGTTTCTAGACGTCAATCATCGCCATTTTTTCATGGGATTTGCATAGTTCAGTGCAACAAAATAGAGGCGCTGCTGCGCCAAATCCCATACAAAAATAGTAAGCCTCAATGCTCTTTACTAGATATCACGTTCGGGGCTCAGTTCAGTTATTCCTATACAATTAAAAAGTTTTCAAGTCTGTTTTTTTATCAACGAATGCCAATTAACGGTAAATTCATACACAAAATCTTATAACCAATCAGCGTGTCAGCCATATCGTTAACATTCGTGTTTATTGACTGTCAAAAGCAGTTGAAACTACATATTTTAAGTTGTTTTACGTTTGCGCAAGTTATGTGGTCACACTAGAGTACTCAGAAACGTAGTTTAACTGCTTGTAATTTACAGAATGTGTTTTACACTATACGATTTATTATTTGACTGCGTCTCTTCTGTTGCTAAGATCTACTGAAATTAAAATACGAGAGGCCATAGTGAGGTACCTACGGTTATAAGGTACCAAATTTACAACACACGGGAACATTAGTCCCAATAATTTAATTTTCAACAACTCATTCATACGCTATGCTCACGGTCTTTTTCATCCCAAATTGTCTTTCCTTAGAACCTTATTTTTTTAACACTATCAGACCAAAATAATGCTACCGTTACCCAAAGACATGAACAATATGAGAAAAGATTGAATATCGCAAGGTGTAAGAAGCCTAAAGTGAGCAAACGACAAATTGTTTCATTTCTCTCGTGCTGCGGCGAAATAGTCCCCATTGTTTAGCTCTGAAGTACGCCACTAGTTCAACGGTTCTGCACGTGACGTAGGTAACTTTTTCCTTCAAGTTAGACATGTTTGGCTGAGATGTTTTGTAACGGCTAAATGACTTTCATGATCGGTGTCATATTTTGGGTGTCAGGTGTTTTCGGGAGCTAAAAATAAATATAGAGATTGGTAGGAGATCTCGCGTGATCGCACCGATTGGAAAGATTTAGGAGAGGCTTTTGTCCAGCAGTGGGATGAATTTAACTTCTGAAAAAATAATAACAATAATGTTCATTTAAGCTAGATGAGATGAGCTTGGGATTGACTGGTCTCGATACCTAACTAAGCATTGTTTTGGAACTACCTAGGTGGAAAGGAAAGAAGGTGTGAAACTCTATGACGTCATTGTTTATAATAAACATTGTTTATTAAACAATGACGTAAAATTATAAGAGTTACCATTTTTAATAGATAATTTTTCACTACAAATACGTGACATAACATAGTTAGCAGCCTTAAAGCCTAGGTTAGGTTTATCTAATCACAAGGTTCTCACATAATTTACTTAAAATTTAATAAATTGACACGCCTTAGACACTTTTCTCTCTTTCGGTGAGGCAAACGCAATAGTAACCAAATTATTAACAATGCAAGAACAGAAACGAATTACTTTCAAGGTAGTAGATGCCAAGAGAACGATCGAACGCGAGCTTTACGGCACCTGTCTACTTCTATCGGCCATAAAGCCACCAAAGCCGCAACTGATAAATCTACTACTTACCGAACGTTCTTAACGGGGTGGTCGCGTTGAAGTGAAAAATATCAAGTGGATCTCAAGTTTGATTTTAAAAGTATCTCCTATTAATATCCTTGACGGAATGCTATTCTCTAATGATACGTGAGACGTTGGGAATAACCCAACGTCAACAACGGCACTGAAAGGTCCTGCCAGAAAACCAGCGTTGCTCAACCTTTGGTAGAGCAACATTAAGCTGAGGTAGGGCCTATTGGTTCACTGGGCTTGTTTATAGATTTAAGGATAATTCATAAATACGTGTATAAAGTGTTTGCCTTTGTGTGCCAATAAATAAATTTCTTTCTTTCTTTCTTAACCCAAATTATCGAGTTGAACAAAATGAGTTGCACAAAAGGGAAGCCCCGTTGTGTAACTATTCGCAGTTGGGCAAAAGGAAAAAAAAATAAGTTGCACAAAAGGGAAGCGCCGTTGCGCAACTTTTTGCAGTTGACTAACCTCAGTTGCGCAAAAGGGAAGTCGCGATATAATAGTAATACCTACACCAGTTTTTAGTAAGAAAACATATGAAGCTATTTAAGATTCCGTACGTTGCGAATTCGCTAGTTTACTCGTATAAGTGTTCGTATATACTTATTTTATTTCCGTTAACTACCTAATCATCAAACATTTTCAACAAAACCACAACTCAATCTCTTCCTCTCTATGCATACTATAATGGCTGTAAGTAATAAGCATGAATTCTAACCAGATATTATACACAGCACAACATGAGAAATTATTAAGCCATAGAAATCTCAGACTTTCAACATGAAATCAAATCAGTTTTACTTAATAGAGGTTGCTATATCAGAAATATTATTTTCGTGGTTGGAATTCTGTTAACATATCTAATTCAAGAACGATTTTATTAAAATGAAAATTCGGTTCAGGTACTGAATTTTACTTAACGGTACTTAGTTATAATTTTGTGAAACTAGACCTGAGTAGTTTCATAAGTTTTGAAAAACTCTTAGGCCCGTATTATGGTTGCTCATAAAAAATATTGTCATAAAAAACGTTACGCAAGTAATAATCGATGACTGAGTAAGCTTTCATAATACGGACCTGAGTGTAAAATGTAAGGATTTTTTTCACTTTTAGTACCTAGGATTCTGAGTAGGATTAGGTCATCTACAGAGTACACAGGAATAATATTTTGAGTGGAATAAGTATTGGATCGCTTAATCTCGGCAGCGGTAAGTAGTGTAATCGGCTTTATTAAACTTATGAGAATTAAAGGCTTTAGTTACCGGTTACAGGTACCCAAATTGTTGCCCCGTTCAAAAGGGTCTTATTTTAGTGGATTTAGCTGTTTTAATATTTGAGCGAAACATGGTTTACTAAATACTAAGGGACATACCTTTTTCGGTGCAAAAACTTTTTAACCCTATAAGGCTCTAGAACGGGACAAGCAAAACGTCTCTATTGAGTAGGTAACCAAAAATATTGCTTAATAATTTAGATCTATAAATCATATTCTATAAATTTAAATTACAAACCAATATGTAGGTAAAAACAACACTGCATGAATGGCTTATCTACAATACAAGATGCATTCCTTATGGTAATGACCCTATGTGTTTGTGAAAATACGAAATTTACGGAAATAAAATATGCCATAGCATCTACGGCAATACCATCAAAACGAGTGTTTCCCCTGAGGATCACTACAATTACGGAAGTACAAAAAGTCCAAAATACGAGTAGGGTAAACCCAGAATAGATGCGGCAGTGGGATAGGTGCCTCGTTTTCAAGAAACCTAACTTCTCAAAGTCGCAAAATCCAACTGATAGGATAAAAAAATAAATAAAAAAAATAAATGAGCGTATGCACCACACATCTTTTCCATGAGACCCTTTCAAAAAGTGTGGCACCTATCCTGTGTTTACCCTAATGTAAACAAACCATCACTCATAAGAAACGTCAAGAATAAATTGAATCCGGTTCCTGCCTACTAAGATTATGGAAAAAGGACCGAGTGACTGGTCTAAACAGCAAACCAATATAATCACGGCCAAGTCCTTTGTTTAATAAATAAATAAGTCCTAAAATTAGACGAATGATACACATACTGTCGTATTTATTATATTGTATTCAATTTCTAGTCGACGATTATTCGACTTGAAATTGAATGTAATAAATACGACAGTATGTGTATAAACTCGTAAACTCGCCGCCAACTTCACGATGCACACTCGATGACACTCTCACTTTAATAAAATAAATAATAGATTCAGGCGTTACTTTGCGGAAATCCATTGCAAAATATAAGGATGAAAATATTTAGTTACTATTCCGCGAAAAAACCTCCGATAAGTTCTAACAAAATGTAGTCCGCGCTGTAGAAGAAAACGACACACATACTACATTTTGTTAGAACTTATCGGAGAAGGTTTTTTCGCGGAATTGTTACTACATATTTTCATCCTTATATTATGGTCTTTAATTCTAATGTGTCGTGCACTGCGCAGGAGACGGACGGACGCCATTCTAATTGTTGGCTAACGATTTCTTTCCATTGCCATTTTATAATTTTGTTTTATATTTTTTAATCTAATAACAAAACTGTGTGTTTCCAAACCCATTTTGTAAGCTGTGCATCCATTTCTTGCTATTAATTCTGTATCATTCTTAAAAAAACTTTTTCGCACATCTTGTAAATTTATCGCCGGTTCTAATTGTGACTTAATCATGAACATTTAGTATATACTAGCAGCGCCTCGCGGTTTCACCCGCGTAGTTCCCGTTCCCGTAGGAATTTCGGGATAAAATCTATGTCCTATTCAAGACTATAATCTATCTCTGTGCCAAATTTCATCCAGATCCGTTTTGCCGTTCTGGCGTGATAAAGGAACAAACATCCATCCATCCATCTAAACTTTCACGTTTATAATATTAGTGAGATAGTGAGATGAGATTCTAGCGCACGCAAAATAACCTACACATATCATATCAGCCCATTGACATTGATTGCTGAACATTGCACACCCAGCTCCCACACTCCATCCGAACCTAACTTGAATGATTGGTCCTAACATTCTTGATAATTCATCTGAAGATGACCCTTGTCCGACTGGCGCTTCAAAGGTAAGCAAGGATTTTGATGAGTCCATTTCTTGTTTCAGGTACAATGACCCCAAGGGCCTGAGGGCTGGAGCGATGGTGCGAAAGGGCGCTGTCTGCCTGTTCACAGTTCATTTCCTTTCGTGCTTCATCGGTAAGTTGGTTTAACTTTAAACTGTAGTTAGAACTCAGAGGGGTCCGTTATATTCCCGAACACAGATTTGTGGCTTTGATTTTGGTTACAGTAGTCAGAGCGGCCTGGATTTTAATTACTATAAAAAAAGCTTATCAATAAAATAAAAATACAGATTGCGTTTACGAAAACGGCAGTTAAGAAAAGTTTGTTGTTCAGAACGATGCCTGGGAAAAAAATCAATATCATTTCCCTATCTACAAATTGTTTTCCTTTTCAAGATCTTGCCCATAAATTAATCTAATATTGGCTCGGTCGAATTCTTGAACTGAAGAAGGTCACTGCCTTTTTGGGCTAATGTTGGTTAAAGTAGATATTTATTCAAAGGAAATAACTTTTCTTTGATGGTGGTTTGCCTTTTGTGGGATAATAGGTACTGAAGCTTAGATAATTTTTATTCTACATACCTATCTATGCCTATTTTTAGTGAGGTTTTTACACTCCTGTGAAATTCTGTTTTTGGCTCAGTTCAAGATTTTTGCGCAACAATTACTAGGTATAGTTTAAGTAAGCCAAATAATAAGGCTATGACGTGATTTATTGAACAAATTTTGAATTAAATACTTTCGTTCAATTGAATCGCACAAGAGCAATAAATACAAAAACTTTCCCCATGAATTTCCACTCGCCAACTTTTCTCACAAAAATGTTTGGCATAGTTTCTAACTCGCATTCATATTGCAAGCCGCACAATCGTTTCTACCTCACAAAGAAACCAGACGTAGCTTTACGAGATACTCAATAAACCCTGTCGTAAATTCTAACTCTGGATAAAACGAAAGAAATTGAAACCGGTAAGAATAACTCCACTTCTTCACGCCATGCAGTGCCATTGTTGTTTTCATTTTGCGCTAACATGACCTGAGAATCTTCCACAAGTCAGAAATTAATAAAGTAAACTCAACTTTAACGTCTTTGCCTAAGGACTGTGTTCAAAAATATAAACCATGGTAATAAGAGCCATGTTGGTTTAGAATAAGTAAACAGTAACCCACAGGTGTGTGTAAATAAAAAAATTCATGTCCGCAATAAAAAAGCCGGTCTGTATCATACGCAAATTCTCATAACAGTTCGCTGTAACGTTTTGTTTGTTAGCTTTTTCCGGTGACTTTACATGCCCTTTATTTCAAGGAAATTTACGTATCTTTGAGAACAAAGAGTAGCCACTTTGTATTGCTTTTTTCATCGAGATGGACATAGACAGTGAAAAAATAATAACGGTTTCGAAACCAACTCCGTATTCGTATATATTTTCTAATATTTATTTATCTATTCGTAAAATCTCCTTAGATGCATTTAGTTTTTTTGATATTGAGACCTCAGGGTGGAAAAGCCACTAAATTAATCGCTTCACAATAACAGTTGTATTGTCCCAAAAAGACATATTTTGGCATTTTATCTTTCATGAAAGAAACTACAGATGAAGGGATGCGCGCCCGTCAAAAGTTTCAAAGTTTAAACCATTCTCATCAATCTCTCCGTGCAAGTAGCACCGCTATATCAATCTAGATTTTCAATCATATAATCGTAAACGAGTAAAAAAATCTAGTAACTCTATGGAGACGAGATGCCACACAAATTGTAGTAGATTGACATTGTTGACATAAAGCTAGTGAAAAATGTTGGTCAAACACTACTTTTAAACGTTTATAATGTTACGCAAAATAAGTCCGTATAGCTATTCCACTAGATTCGTACACGTAGAACGTCGCTAATTTTTTATACCATCAAAAAGAGAAGAGGTTCTAACTAAGGATGTGATTTTTTATGTTGTACTTGTACATATCTTCGCCAAATTGGTCGTTATAGTCATACGAGAACTCTCATTATTTTCTATGGATCCAGTTTTCATAGAAACTGAGACCACTTTTTACCATAAATACTATTTAAGTTAAAAAAAAATTATGTATGACAAACTAATATTAATAAAACAATTTCTCTTAAACTCTATCAACAAAATTTTCATCTGACATGAAGACGAGTTTCATTGCGGCTCTTAATTAAATTAAACTTTGACAACAAAGACATTGCTCTATAAAACAGTACGTAGGTACATACCATTTAAATTCAGGACATTAATTTAGCTACCATGACAGTTTGCTCTGAGAACCTCCTACTCCGTATTCAAAATCATCGTACCCTTACTAATATTTCCAATAAGTTCATCTTCAAAAGCAGACCCGATCGATCAGCTGTGTCATAATTTAGAATTGGACATTCAATCAAGTTCAAGTCGATAATCAGGATTGCCCTCGCAGACGTTTTATTTTCCAGTCCGTTTATTTCTTTAGCAACGCGATTTAATTTCTAATCGGATCACAGATAATTTTAATAGACTTTTTTAGTACGGTCGCTTAACCTTGAAATTTGATAAGTAATATTATTAAATAATGAAGTGGTTTCTACTAAAGTACAGTCCTCATTAAAGTTTATTGAATACAAAAACATCTTTGGGACTAGTACAATACCTAGTAATTTTATTAAGTCATCTTAAAGAAATTTAACCTTTTTAATGTAAAACGTCAGTTGCGTCGATAGGTAGGTACATAATAATCAATTAACAGTCTTATTTTAAAATGACTAGCTGCATGAAAATAAACTACGACATCGTACTAAGAAAATTTTGCCCAACTTCATTTTGCCTTGATTGTACATTTGTTCGTTTTGTTTCAGTTTTTGTTTTTGGCTGTATAAATGCCAAAAACTTTTCTGAGACGGAACTTTAACTTTGGCAGTAAATCACTCGAATTAATCTTTGTTGGGACCCGCAACAGTAGCCAAATCTTTGGGTACTATACATTAAGTTTCCAAAAATTAGATACCATATTTATGAACATCACTAGCGAATAGATAACACTAGAGGTCACCCGAAACATAAGATGCCTATGCATAACAAGCAGGTAAACCTGATATCTATTTCAGAAACCAGACAACGTATTGCTTTTCTGCGAAAATGATACAATATTGATGACAGTGTCACATACTCGTAGAAATATTGAAAGCAAATTAATGTCAAACTCTAGTCTAGATCTCTGCAGATATTTGTTCAGGTTGTTCTGGTCGTTTTATACGTATAGTAAAAAATATCTATTTATGTATTGTATTATGTGTATCAGTTCTAGTAACAATAACACAAGCTCTGCTTGGCTTGAGGCTAGATAATGCTGTGTGAATTGTCCAGCATTATTTATTTGTTTATATTGTCCAACCTTGTCGCCTGAAAGGGGAGGCAGCTTGCGTCAAATCCGGTAGTTCAAATTTTTTACAGGCTTGTTTAAGACTGGAACTACGAGTACATCCCACTAGTGTTGCTCGAGTGACGTCTAAAATATTGCTAAAAATTAGCCTAGTTTGATAACGAACTAGTTAAGTTCGCCTCATAAGTAGATTTTATCTTCCAGCATGCCGCCAAGACAGCGGTAACAGTAAGCCACGGGACCAAAGCACAGTTTCAGAATCTTCGAAGCGGTTCAGAGCAGAGTTCTTGGAAGACTGGCCGCATCAAACCGGAGCTCCGTACTTTGACCCCACGTCACCGGACAATGTGACAGGTCTAGTTGGACACCCAGTCACGTTGCTGTGTAAAGTCAAAAACTTGCAGAATAGAACCGTAAGTTACACAAAAGATAAACACTTAATTTTAAAGCCGAAACCGAAAAAAATACCACCACAAACACATGGAGGGAGCCGAAGGCATAACATGTTTCGATATCCGACTTCATGCGGACAAAAATGCATTGTAAATGAAGGAAGAATTTTAAAAGTGCTTGGTTTGCAAAGGTGTGCGTTCAGCTTTGTATTCTACGTAGTCGATGACTTCATGCAAAACTCAGCTAAAAGATTTGCGGAAAAATTATATCACGCTTTGCAGACGACGAAATCGTTTGAAGACACTTCAGTTTTATTACTCCGGCTTTTTATGCACACAAATCATAAAAGACGTCATAAATCAGCCTCACTTTATCCTTCTTTCTGGCTGTCGATTGAAATGAGAGTAAAATGTTTATACTCGACTGAACTTTATTCATTCCTTTGTTGTTGTCGTTGTTTTTCATATTTCCCTTATCAGACTTATTGAACAGTTCCTTATTGAACTGGAATTACTACCGTTTGGTCTTGAAATGACCTCTACTTTTTAGCTATACTAATGTTCTATATAGACATAAGTTTTGGTCATCCATCAATTTGGCACTCCCCGTTTTGGTATAATTTGTGTCAGACAAGCATTTAATGGTGTAATCAAACTTCGCACAAGTTAAAACTCCGAAATGTGTTGCATATTGCTTTACCAATTATTTTCACTATTCCCCCAGGTATCATGGGTCCGCCACCGAGACATCCACCTACTAACGGTGGGGCGCTACACGTATACGTCAGACCAGCGCTTCGAGGCGGCACACAAGCCGCGCTCAGAGGAGTGGGCACTGCGCATCCGCAGCCCGCAGCGCCGCGACTCCGGCCAGTACGAGTGCCAGATCTCCACCACGCCGCCCATTGGACACGCCGTCTTCCTCAATATCGTAGGTAAGTCTGATCATTACATGCGCAGTTTGCGGCGCCACGAGTCAATCCGTACCCATATTGCGACTGTTGTTACAAAAAGCATCCGATTAAATTAATTAGGAATCATTGATGTCTTACAATCGTATAACGAACAACATAAAGTCGTTATGATTTTTCTCGAAAATTGAAAAATGGCCGGGGTGAAAACTAAGATGGCGGCTAAAGTCGGGGTCGGGGTTGGACGCCATTAGATTCCCACTGACCTAAAGGTGGATACAAAAATTGTCGGGATGGTAATTATTGTAATTTGAAATTCTAACCCGACTGGGCTAAGCGTATATACCCTCTGGATATTGCAGGCTTCTATATGCTACGGTAACTGCTTCAGCTTATATAGAATAAAAAATAGTATAACAATTTTAAAATTCGAACCTACAAAAATGCTTTTGTAGGCCCCGCTTTTACCATCAAAATAATAGCAAGCGTGTTTTGTAGACTCGTAGCATATTTCTCGTAGCAAGCTCGCAGCAAAATTCTCGTAGCAAGTTACGCCGCTGTTGCTGAAATGCTTCGGATCCGTTCAATTTACGTAAGGTACCTACTATAAAGTATGCATTTTTATATTTTTTTAGTAATGTGGTTTTGAAATCTGTCCATCTATGGTGGGTTAAATTGTCTAAGATTGTTCTTTGTTTGTTACGTTTCAGAACTTTTTAGGAATTCAAATGATCAATTCTATTTTAAATATCGAAACTCTAATACGAAATTTCGTGTTACGATTCAGGCAATTGGTGTTCTCCAATAAACCGAATTAGAGTACTAATTTGCACTTAAAAGAAACAAAACGAAACAATCGATTGTGTATTTTGGAGAAATAAAATAAGTCAATCTCAGGGACATCATGCTTTTCAAATTATTATCCTGATTCAGTAACCGTAAAAAAACAAGATTTATTTTGAAAACTCATATAAGAACCAACGGGATAGCAATTTTTTTGTGATAATTAAATAATAAATAAATAATGCTGGACAATTCACACATCATTATCTAGCCCCAAGCTAAGCAGAGCTTGTGTCATGATAACTGGAGAACTGATGTACATCACAATAATACAATAGATAGATAAATATTTTTTACTATACATAGAAAAGGACCAGAACACCCTGAACATATGTCTGCAGATCGTACAAACATTTGTCTCGAGGCGGGATTCGAACCCGCAACCTCCGGCGCCGCAGGCAGACCTTCGTGCACCGCGCCACACAGGCCGTCTTGATACATCGTTGGAGAGCTATTTTAAAGCAAACCAAAGTTAAAAGCAACATTTTTACTGCAAAACTTATTGCGTCTATTGTAGGTGTGCATCGACGGATCAAGTAGTTGTTATGTTCATATTATGTCTTGAACTCCGTGTAAATTAAACTCCGTTTTGAAAATGAGAGTCTATTGTAGGTGTGCATCGACGGATCAAATAGTTGTTATCTCACTAATATTATAAACGTGAAAGTTTAGATGGATGGATGGATGGATGGATAGATAGATGGATGGATGTTTGTTCCTTTATCACGCCAGAACGGCGAAACGGATCTGGATGAAATTTGGCACAGAGATAGATTATAGTCTGGAATAGGACATAGGCTACTTTGTATCCCGAAATTCCTACGGGAACGGGAAATACGCGGGTGAAACCGCGAGGCGCTGCTAGTTATTTATATATCTTGAACTCCGTGTAAATTAATCTCCGTTTTGAAATGAGAGTCTTTCCGTACTATGTTATTTTGAACTCGATCCGCTGAACCTTTAGTTTTCACTCAGTTCTATGATAACAGTAGCTTCTTAATCAAAATTATACAGAACTTCAGACAAAGTTATTCAATAAGTATCCATGGCTACGGTCACAAAGACGTGGTCACCCAGTGGAACCTTGGACTAAATTGTTTGAGAACTTACATTTTGTACTAACAAGCTTACTGTAATTGAGTTTGTCTGTGATTAGAGTTTGAGGGGTCACAATGATTGTATGACGAAGATCGACTGAATCAACATAGGCGCAAAAAGAGCTCATTACTTTTTTATTTTTTAAATAAACAAATAATTCTGAGCAATTCACACAGCATGATCTAGCCCCAAGCTAAGCAGAGCTTGTGTTGTAATTGTAATTGATTTATTACTGAGTGGAATTTTTAATAACTTTGAAGTTTAAAAAACAATTTATTTGAAAGAAGAATGAAGTTTAGAGTACCTAAGTCTATAGTAATTTGTAATGGCCAATTTGTGAACTGAAAAAATAACAACACTTTTCGGTTTTTTAGCGTATTGGTATGAACATAGTGTATGGTAAAATTGGAGTGAAACAAAGTATTTAATACTCTCGTATTACTTATAAATAAAAATATAAAAAAAATGACTCACACTTTTCGTGTATTATGTTATGAAGTAAAAACATTGGATCCTTCGATTACACCGTCCTAGTTCTTAATGGAAAATAAAGAAGTACGACAAACTGTTCTTCAAAGTAGATTGATTCGAGTTTAATTTTACAGTTTCTCGTGTATTGTAGTTACATGGATACCATTTACTGAATAAATAAAAATAGTGAAGGAAAACTTATAAATAGTTTTGTAAAGTAATTATAAATAGAAGCACATTTACATGTTTTTCCTATCATTATGATCGGCCATTGCCTGTGGTGCCCATTAGGGCTCTCTCCATTTTTGCAATTCGCCACGTGTGGGTTGCACGTAGCGTATGGTAAACATCACCATCTTAATTTTAATAGACGAGTACCACCGACGTGTTAAATTGAATTAATTTGACTAACTACGGGGTTTACATCACACTCGTATTAAAAAAGCAAAAGTTTGGATGTTTTGATTTTTGTTACCCCTTCACGCCAAAGCTACTGAACTGATCGGGCTGAATTGCATAAAGTTAGTATTTTTTTTTTTGCATACAGGTAACTTAACCTCTAGTGTGTGAAAGAACCAAGATTGGGTTAGCTGTCATTATTGCTTGTGTGTAGAGGAACCAAGACGTGGTTTGAAAAAAAATAGGTATTAAATCGAGCTTTACGCAGATGGTTGGTTAGATGGTTGGTTTCTTGGTTACTCCACACACAAGCTATAATGACAGCTACCCCTAATCTTAATTCCTCCACACACTAGAGGATAAATCAGTTACCATGGGATAGAACTAACCTTATGCGTGCGAAACTCGTCATGTTATAAACGCGAGAGTTTGGATGTTTAGATGTTTGGATGGATGTTTGTTACTTCTCCTGCCATAACGTCTGAACGACTATTAAAACTACAATCATCTGAGTATCTATGCCTTAGTTCATATTTGATACTCAACCTATAACTAATCCAGTATTACTCTGCAGATGGAAGTGATACTCCACTGGGGTGATGGTACTTTGATTGGCAGAAAGCCAAATGGGTGTGAATGAACTTTCGCAATGCGCTTTAGGTCTAATGCTTACACTTTGAGAAGTCACAGATGTTTCCTGTAACGCGACTTGAATTGTTTTAACGCCAAAACTTCTGTATTTACCTGCCAAAATAAGGTTTCTTTTTCTTTCAGAAGCTTTTGTTTAACTTGTCTATCGTTACTCGCTTTCACTCACTTCAAGTTGCATGAACGCTACTGTAATATGACTTTATGTCGCGTTTAGATTGATACTAGTTTCTGTCCGCGGTTTCGCACGCGTTGTTTTTATGGAACGTTTAAAGGTTATTTCTATCTCATGGAAACTGTTTTATGGTACAAAAAGTATGTTTGATTCTAGGCAAAATTTTAGCCCGATCCGTTCAGCAGTTTTGGTGTACAGAAGTACTTAACAAACTTTCGCATTTCTAATATTAGTGTGATTGCATAAGTTATAAACTTTTTTTTACATTCATGAAAAGGTAGGTGCCTTACTTTTATGATAAAAATAATAGAACAAAATACAGGCAAGCGATCTTATTAGGAGACCTTTTATTAAGTATGACTGAGTAAGAGCATTGTAAAATGTAATTACAACTGCGTTTAGGATAAAAATACTCCGATCAAGAATACGGCCATAAGTCTGAGACTATTTTGGGGTCCATACAAAAACCTACCTTCTCACATAAATCCAAATAATCATTTTAATCTATTTTTGTTGTCCGTAGAACCAGAAACAGAAGTGTTAGGTGGTCCAGACCTGTTTATCTACGCGGGGTCTACCATCAACCTGACGTGTATTGTGCGGCATACGCCCGAGCCTCCAAATACTATCAACTGGACGCATAGGGGGAAGGTGAGTGACAAGTTTATTATGTAACATTTTATTTATTTATTTAATAAAGGTACAGCAACAGTAAACATATTGTGCTTATTATAATAAATGTTGACAGACTGGTTCTAATTACAGGGTGGAAAGGGATAAAATTATAAAAAGTGGACACAACATTCAGTATACATACAAAATAAGTTCAAAATCTTATGTGGAGAGTAGAACACAATCGGTGCCCAAAATGTTGGTGCCGAGAGTGATATTTAATAATTTGGCGTGTTTTAAATAAAACTGGCCAGGTGTAGCTTTTTCAAAAAACAATAAAATTATCAGAAAAAAGAAAAAAAAATATCTTGCCACCAGTTGTTTTAGAAATTTAGCAATCATATCTCTATGTGATAGCTTAATTTTTGTTCTGACTTTCATACAACAAGAATCGGTGTTTACGTCTATCGTGATCGTGTATCACTGATTGAATAAAAACATTCAATTTTGCAAGCCAGAAAACCGTTTTCAATTGCAACGAAAACTTTTAAAAGCTTCGCTGAAAATATTCTAGCATTCGTTCCTAATGGTATTGAGTGTATTGGTCGAGAGCTTTGTGGATCTAGTTTCAATATTCACATTTTCTTCCTTTCTCGGAAGTCTCTACCAAAAGTTGTAAAATTGTTTCTGCTGTCATCAATCATACTTCTTACAACTGATTTTGGGTTGCGAGCAGGGTGTAACGAACACATTATGTCCGTTGACTACTGCCCTCAGAATAAAGTATGATAAAATAATAAGCTCATAAATCACTATGTATGAAGGCTTTCCAATTCACCATTGTATTGTTTGCCAGGAAAACAATAAACTCGACCCATAGAGGTTAATATTTAAATAAGAGATTGATTCCTTTGTTTCGCACATATTTTATGTATGTTAGGTATTTTCAGATTACATTGAACGCAGTCTGTGGGTAGAATTGGGTATAAATGTTCAATTGTTTTGAAATTGTAATGAGATTGACTAGGGGAGCGAGCGCTGAATTTAATTTTGACTCTTAAATAGATACTTTTTTGTTCTGTCCCATTTTACATTATTTCCAAACTCATGTTCCACAGTAAATGGTATTGTAAATGAAGGTATGTTTTTAATGTTTTTGGTTTGAGTTAAATCTTATAAATGTATATTGTTTCCTGGAAAATCAAATTTTACAACTTTCAATAGACTCACAAAGTAGTTTGTCTTTTTTAATTTTGTTTAGTTTATTTTTAGGCACAGAAGCTGATTATTCGATAGAAGCTACCAAATAGGTAGGTACTGTTTTCACATTGCTGAAATACTATTAATCGGTATTTCGAGTTTCGATATAAATCGATATAAATAAATCTTATTTTTGTTGTACACCCCTTTGTAGAGCGTATTTAAAAAATAATTATGAAAGGTGACGTTTCGTGTGATTCAATAATAAATTGTTCTAAAAAAAAATTTGCTGAATACTTAAACGCAGTGACTTAGCGCGTCGTGATTTTTTGATAGTTATCATTGAAAAAATAGAGAAATTTGTCACTTGAGATGAGATTTAGATAATCTTAAAAAAACATAGTCAGTTTTAAATTCACTATACCAACACTTTATTAGACAATCCTGAAGTCTACGTTTACCTACAAAACAGTTATTACTCACTCTTCATTAAAACCTTATCCCACATTCAAATATAGTGCATACCTCTATCTCCATATTACCAGAACACCACTAGATGCCAGAATTCAAGCACTAATGGGAACTGCGAATCCAGATTTCACTGGTTTTCACGTATGGATGCTTCCGGCGGCGTCCTAATTGCGATTCGGGTATAGCTGCAGTCCGGGTCTCATGTTATTTGTTGTTGCGTTTGATTTCACTTTTAACTTTACGGAATCAAATTATTCCTCCCTATTTTGTAAACTTCGAATAAACAAATGAAATAAGTTCCCAAAAATTTCCGCCCCACCCTCAGTACGGGTGGGCTCTAACCAACTAAGCCACGAAACCTTTAGTCGGTTCGACCGAAAATCTTTGGGACCTCTTACGGACTATAGCGGCGGGTTTGAGTCCCGCCGAAACCGGAAATTTTCGGGAACTTATTTCATTTCTTAGAGATACCCAAAGTGCGGGTAAGCACTGTAACAAAAAACCTTCGAATAAACAATTTTAGTATTTTTATCGGTAAGTTCATGATATTAAGCTTTTACTTAAACATACATAAATTTTTATCGCGTTGCTCTGTGCTTTAAGACGAATAATAAAAGAGCTAAACAGGAAAGAGAGAAACAGGATACGTGTAGTGAGCTTAGGTAGTTTGTATTTCTGCCAAATCTATAACGAATAGGTACTTTTTGCTTTGCTGGTCCCGTAATAACTTATTATAAAATTGTTACTTAAAAGCTACTAACGAAGAAGGTATTTGCTAATAAACAGGTTCCTTGAGATCATGAACATTCAGTCGCCGAACTTACCATTACGATTGTCCGCTAAACTCCACGGCATGGAGGAGGATTAAAACTTTGATCATTTGACACGAGATCTAGGATCCCTTTCATCCCAATTTCTTCCTCTTAAATCCCCTTTATTAGTCTGGATTATGGACGCACATAAGCCTGTACTATTTAGTTTATAACTTTGGTCGCGTTTAGTGGAATAGGTATACGAAAAGCGAACAAAGTTCATGAGATCATTGTAGAGATCTTAGAGGATAGTTTGGACTAATTTCCGGTGAAAAGATTTAGCCAAGTTTATGTTATTTGAATAAGTAGATTGTCAAAAATAACAAGAAAGCTTTTCGCAAAGAATTCGGCAATTATGTGACACACGCAAAACTTTTGCTGTCAACATCTCAAAATTAAAAAAAAAAGTTCCGGAGAAGTCTTGAAGGACATTCCCTTACTTAAATTCCGAGGAAAACGCAGCGTTGCTGATTAACAATAAAGAGCATCTCAGTAGGTACTTGGGTAGGTATTCAATTTCGTCTGACCCGAGCATTGCTGAGTCAACAATTTTCCTATCTCGAGGAACAGAGCTCATAGAAACAATTACGTAGACATTTTATTCTAATATTTTATAAGAACCGTCCAGTTTCTGGCTTGAAATTCTTTCTTGAAATTCTAAGATAATAAATGGAAGTTGAGTTGCATTTGTTATGTCGTTCGTATCCTACAGTTATTTTAAACTAGTACCTACTTATAAATACCGGAAAGATTAATACCACAAAAGCTGTAACGGAATTTTTGTCGAAAATGAGTTTAATGTAGTGAGATGTAAAATTTTACCCTCTACCGAGTGACATAAATTTAAATAGGTTAGATTAGAGAATAGATGAATTATCTAATTTAATATCGTACTAACGGTACGATATTAAATTAGATAATTCATGATTTTAAGGGGACTGATGTAGTTGTTCATTAATTATCATAGTCTTATTAAGTCTTAGTTTTCAATGCTTTAAACATACATACAAACATATCTTAAAGGGTGTTAAAAATTTAAAAGACAAGTAATTTAAACTTTACCTGTCTCATAAATGTCGCTTAGTTTAAAGCTGCTTCGCGGCAGAGAATGGAGGAATTTAAAACTGAGCAACGGAATATTAAACTTGTCATATAATTACATTAGCTACTTTGCGTTTATCTTAAAACTGCTCAACTTCGAAAGTGTCTTTTTAACTATAATGTAAAATTATTTTACTAAAACCCTGCTTCAGAAAGCTTAGGTACTTATTTTGCTACGTTGTTTACTCGTCTTGTCAGTATAACAAAGTAAACGAGTGACAAGAGACACGTCGTAATGAGGCTTCGACAGAATTTCCGATCGATGCTCTGAATTTATTAGGTAACTTTAACATATAATTGACATTTTAATCAGAAAACTTTGGAGACAAGGAATCAATCTGAAGTAGATCATGTTTTACTGTAGGTACTCGTAGCTTGGAAGGTTGATACATGTTTAAACTTTTTCAAATTAAAACAAAATAATAACAATGTTGGTACCTATATTTTAACTTACCTTATATTCAGCGCAACAAAGCACCTTGGTTAAACTGGTTCGTTTATGTTCGTATCAGTGTATTTTTGTTTGTAATAGTGACTGTTATGAATCGTACCTGCTCATTACTCTTACCTGGTTTAAAAGCACGCCTTTAGCCTACTTAATCACCTCCAATTTCTCTCTAATGGTACTAGTAATCTAGTACTACTAATATAGTCACTACTAATCTACTAACCTTCCTTACAAATATAAAACCACTGCTACTGACTCTGGGTGACAATAACGCTAAAATAAAAGTAAACTAGGGTCGCGCTTCGGAACGACTGCTAACGTTTATACGTTAGCAGTTGTTCAAAAACCAACTCAGCTCTGCGGTTCAATTGACCAATTTCTTTTTCCAACAGACAATAAACTTCGATTCGACCCGTGGGGGGATTTCCCTAGTGACTGAGAAGGGTATTCACAGTAGCAGTCGACTGTTGGTGCAATCGGCGCGGACCTCCGACGCGGGCGCATATCAGTGCTCGCCTGACAATGCAAGGACGGCGACTGCGAGGGTGCATGTTCTTACAGGTATACCATTCTATTTCTGTTGTAGAGAGCTTAGCCCATAAAAAATATTCAAATAATGAAATGTTTGTGTAATATATGTAAATGGGGTATTTAATTAAACGAGCAAATAAATTAAAGATTTTTACAAATCACAACAATTCAAATAAAGATGTCAAGAATATTGAAAAGGGCTTAATAAAATACTGTGGGCGTGTGGGTGGGCGAAAATCAGTGGGCCAATAAAAATGTTAAAAACGGCGACTCAATACGATCGTAAAATATTCTTCAGCAATATTCTTTTCTATTTTAGTGACAACCTTAATTGTTCTACTACACATTCGATCGTTGTTCTACAAATTAAATCAAACCTACTGTCACATTTTAGCTTCTGAGAGGTCGCCAATTCTTTTATTCGCTTAATTATTAAATACCCTTATACTCCGTCCCTCCGTCCCTATGCATCATGTAAGTGTGTTAGCAACCAGTAGATGGAACGAGACAATCATGAATGTTGCCTCTTCGTTCTTAGGCCCGTATTATGAAAGCTTGCTCAGTCATCGAATTATGCTTGAGTGACGTTTATGCCATACAAAAGCGTTACTCAAGCATCGTTTGATAACTGAGCAAGCTTTCATAATACGGGCCTTACAGTCACATGGTTTTAAAGGATCGAACTTCTTTTATCTATTTGGGGCGGTGTATAGGTACAAACCTATGCGTGACTCGCACTATACTCCTTTATTGATTAACCATTCAACACCAAAGTAAACACGAAAAGCCCCGCTTCCTGGCATACATCCTTATCTTTCCACCACTTCCGTCTACGCCTCACAATATTTAGGCGAAGATTGTAACCTATCCCAAGCTCAGTCAAAGTCGCACGCATCAACCTTCCATCTAAATCACGACAGAACACCGATGTGCCTAGATATGTCACGTACCCTCTACGTTTTGTGGAAGTGGACTAATGTATTCATTACAGTTGATTCAAAGCACTTACATAACATACTACTATACACGTGCAAGCCATTATGGCTGGTATGTTGAAGCAATAATGTACAGAATGGTAGACGAGTTGTTACAAATTTATGTGCCGAAATGGGGATTGCTTGCAAGGTTCTGATTGCTATGAGATGGATGCGGGACCGATTAGGGTAAATTATTTGTTTGGAATGGAAAACTAGGAGTAGTATGCTCTTCATTCCCTAACAAGATGAATTGACATAGATAATGGCAGAAACTAGATGCCACAATCTGACTCGGATAAACATTTATTGTGTATTGGAAGAAGTCCAACCTCAGACCAGATTATGAAAGTCGACAATGTTGAAGGCTCTAGCTCAGAGCCTAATGAGTCTTGACTCATGCCTGGAGTAGTGTAGCCTGGTAGAGCCTTTTGGAGTATTATACAATTGATAAAAATTTGGCTAACATTAAGTAATTAAAAAGCAAACCCATTTCAGATCAACGACATCAACAAACTTACCTCAACAAATAAACGTGAAAAGCTCATTTCACGCATTAATTTATAGTTTGGCACATAATTACGACCCACATTCATCATAAACGTAGCCTTAATGCCACCGTAACATAAAATATAGCGTGCCACTTAAATTCTCATAACAGAGCTAAACAACCGGCAATACAAAATAAACTTACCATAAAAAAGGTTACTCCCAGAAATTATGCAAAATTATTCAGGCAAGGTCACTGTATGTTATTAGAATTGGAATGAATAGAGAAATCTGGAAGGAACCTCAAGCTGGTCCCTTATGGTAATTGCATTGCGGTGTTCAGATGTATTCAGAGATCCGGTGGACTGTTGGCAACATGGTTGTGTTCCAGTAAACATGATTGGACTTGCCTATTCTAGTTTGAGTATAGCTCTAGTGGTCCGTTGAATTGCTTGTATAGGCATGAAGGTGAGCCAACAAACCTATTTTATTACACTTTTTGTGTAAGGTCAGGGACCGTTCCTTCGTCTATTTGTTACTTACTTGTACTTTGTGAAGCTGGACCACAGAACACTATTACTCTGAGCAGGACCACTGAATATATAATAATATCCAGGAGGAGCTGGACTGAATGGATTGCAACTAAACTTGACAAAAATTTAAACAGTTGAATCTACATTTTTTACTTTTGGAAAAGTCGTGGAAATATCAAAAAAATCTGGCGTGTATTATCAAGTCAGATTGTGTTCAGATACAATAGTTCAATAGTTCTTTATTAATAACAAAAGATGTTACATGTACTTGTGTGTGATACTTTTTGATATGAAATAATAAAATAATAAATCTGGTAAAATTGTAGGTCCCTTCTCTTCATCTAACAGCACTGCGGTTTTGGAAACAAGACACGTGGGACCTGAATAACCCTTGATTTTCTAAGCTCCAGGAACTGAAGTTAAGATTCACGTGTGAGGAATTAGTGGCGAACTAATTGCAAATTGCATTAGCCTTAAGTTTGCAGCAGAAATTTGTGCTAGTATTTGTTTACTTGCATTTAATTTGTAAGCAATTTATACAAAAGTTTGGTCCTCATTACGAGTTTTACGGCAGGCGATTTTGTTTCAATGGCTTTTGCTTTACCACCGTCTTATCTGATGGTAAGTGAAGATTCAACTGACGAGAAACGTTTCCCGAATGGTCTAGATTAGAAGATTCTTCTCTCACTCTTGTCTTGTTATAATTATACCCAAGTTGTAATTGATCAGAAATCAGTCTATTGTACCAATGGAGATAGTTTTTGAGATGGTAACCACAGACTGGTTCCGTCTCAAAGTTGAACTTAATAGAAACTCTCGTGACTATCTTAATCACCATTACCACTTTTGATCCCTTGCCTAACATTATGTAAACCATTTTATGATGCCTACTCTTCCCTAATTAAGCCCAAAATATAACATTCCTCAACGAACCCTTGCCATTACGAGGTTTTCGTGACTACAAATCATAAAATAAATAAATTTTACGGCCATTTTCGCGATAATTATGTTTATGTCCGTAATTATTCTTTTTGGTGTTGCTATTAACACAACCAGCTTTCTCTTAAATATGGTTTTCCTTATTAAATTAAAGTTGTTTTTATATATTCATCATCATGTTTTTTCTTTTAACCCATTTTCTTTAATAGCAATAAAAGACGCTTTAAATTATTCTGTCTTCAATGTTCCTTATGATTTAAAATTTTATATTAGGTACCAGCTACATCGTCATAAATGGTCACCTTCTCGAAACTATTTTCGAGTTCCTAACGAATAATCTTGGGTAGCCTCTGCAGTTGGGTAAAAACAATGTCGAGAAGGAAGCAGGATCCAGCTAGGCTGGGCAGCATTTGGAAAACTACACAGAGTCTTATTGTCGTCCATACCGATGGTTGAAAACGAACTTTTTAATCAGTGCGTCCTACCCGTCATGACTTAGAGAGCTGAGGCTTGGACACTCAAGATAAGGATGGTCCACCTATTTAAAGTTGCTCAGCGAGCTATAGAAAGAGCTACGCGGAGTTTCTCTGAAGGACAAGATTCGTAAGGAATACATCCGAGACAGAAATTTATCGACACATCACAATGAATTAGCAATCTGAAGTGGCAGTAGGCAATATCTAGCGAAGAACCAACAAACGCTGGGGTAATCGTGTTTTTGATCGGAGACCGCGACTCGGAAACCGTAGTGTAGGACACCCTCCAGCCAAGTGCCTATGCCCAGCAGTAGACTAATATAGGTTGATGATGATGATGACCTGCTACATGCATTACTCACAACATAAATGTGATGTAGGTAGCTATCCTTAAATTAATCTGTCTTCTCGGCAAGTTTCGTATCCATGCAACAGAACTATTGTTTATTCAAACACACTTTTCCGAGAATCCTAGCAAGGTATTATTAGATTTCTGAATTCTGTTTTCATTCTGCAGGAGAAACGCCGGCGGCAATGCAGGGCAGTGCGCAGTGGGCAAGCAGCTTTGGTGCACTCACACTGCTATGTTACACATGCACTCTTATCTACATAAACGTGTTTGTATAGTGTAAAGTAAAGAACTGGAAAGTGAATGTTGTGTTTTTAAATTATATTAAATTCTATATTTTGTTTACATCAATGTGAAAGTAGAACAAGTTGATTGCAATAAAATTGTTTACAGTATTTTGGTTTGCAAAAACAAGGAATATAATGGTGTTGCCATGATTATGTTGTAGGCTATGAATTTTTGTATTCCTATCTGTCATCTTACTGGACCGTGTAGTGTAAAACTTCAACACATATTATCTTAATGTATAAAATTCAAACTTTCACAAAAAAGCTTCTAAAGCTCAAAAGACATCAAATTTCCTCAATTCAGGCTTCTTTAAATCCCTTATTTCTCTAGGTTCTTAAACGGAATAAAACCGTCAGTTGTGTTAGATATACGTGTGGTATCGCACATTCCAATCCTATCGGGCGCTGTCGGAGCGAGTAATACGTGGTTTTACGGCATGCCAGTAAACTGTGTTAGTTTATCACTGACTACGCTATTCGAGAGCAGTTGCTGTGTTGACCTAACATCTATCTGCCTTAATAATTTATGAGAAACTCATAAATGACTAAATCCAAATGTTTAATCTGGGCAACAAAGAATATTATTAGTACAGAAAAGGTCCATACTGACAAAATTCTAAGAATTGTATTGCATGGTTTTGCCATGTGCCAGTTTAGTCCTCACTAAATCGGAATAAGTTGCCAGAACGATGAAATATTTAAAATGTATAAAGTTTAATTATGTGTTAACATAATGAAGGTTAAACATTTTATTATTGTTAATTATTTTCAAGATGTGCCACGATGAAATTCGCATGTATTAACTTTACATCCTAATGTAAATTTCAAGGATAATGTTAATTGTTAAGAGTAGTTTGTAAATAAGTGATGAAACCAATAAATTCATAGTTTTAAAGTTCCAAATCAATTTAATAAAAAAATGATTTTGTATTGCAGTGTTTCTTATTGTCCCCATATTTATTTAGCCCTTCCTCTACAGGTATTTCAGCTTTTCCTTACATTTCCTCCGGGAGACCTGGAGGAAAACCTACAAACCTATTTTTATTATACGCTCTTTTAAGATATCTATAGTATCTATAGAAATTCAGAAACTCATTTCGACTTCACTCAGAGACTGCTCGCGTTCTCCGTCTTTTCACTCCGAACCTAGGCACTTGGCGGTTTCACTTAACCCTTTCATTGAAGCACCTGTGGATAACCTACACATCGCCCTCAGACAAAGTTCGGTTATTCAGTAACGTTAACCTTGCGCTGATTTCGCTTGTAGGTACTTAAATTTTACTAATATTATAAAGGTGCGGGTTCGAATCCCGTCGAGATCGTAAATTTTTGGGATTTATTAATTTCTTAATATTATAAAGGCAAAAGTTTTAATGAGAATTACCACTATGTGAAACTTAGTAAATGTGGCAAATGTCTTGAACCTATAACACGAAGACTAAGTACTTAAGTCTACTTTGTTTTCAGAAACGTACTTAAGTCTAGCAAGAGCTATATATACACTGATCGTTTGATAAAACATTCCAGGTCAAGATATTTCTGTTGACATTGTATTTCTATTGCTTTTACATCAAAGACATTGTTGAAAAAATATCTTTCAAGCTACCAATCTATACTATAATATTATAAAGAGGAAAGATTTGTTTGTTTGTTTGACGGGAATAGGATCCGAAACAAATGGATCGATTTGAAAAAAAAACACTTAGAATCCTACATTATCCCTAATCAAAAAAGTTAGAGATCCGTATGAAAACTTCGATAAAGTAACCCAAGGTGTAAAAAATATCATGAAAAAACCTTATGTCGCATACGCTGCGGAAACTATTGACAGTAGAGCAAAGTGAAGTACACCAGTTTTATAGAAAACATTCATGTCTATAAAAAAATTTGCTACACCATGTGTCTAGCTATTATAGTTGAATCACAATAACTACTTTTATATGTTAAAATCATCGATCAAAAATGTCCGGCTTTGCCGGCCGCGAACTACTTATTTTTGATCGAAGGTTAAAATATACAATAGTAACGCCGAAAAATCCTTATAGCGCGTAAGCTGAGGAATTTATTGACAATAGAGCAAAGTGATGTACTTACCTACTACAGTTTTATAGAGAACATCATTATCTTCAAAAGAATCTGCGATACTAATGTCTACTTATAATGAGGAAATTTGTTTGTTTGTTTGAATTTAATAGGCTCCGAAACAACTGGACCGATTTGAAAAATTCATTCACCATTAGAATCCTTGATAATAAAACAAAAAATACGTTATAATAACATCTAAAGTCATCATCATCAGCCTATATTAGTCCACTGCTGGACATATCCCTCCCTTAATGAGCACCATAGCGCCCTGTCTTCAGCTTGCTGCATCAAGCATCTGCCAGCAGTCTTTCGCAAATCGTCATCCCACCTGGTCGGAGGGCGTCCTACACTACGTTATCGAGTTGCAGTCTCCACTCAAGAACACTTTTACTCCAGCGGTTGTCGGTTCTTCTCGAGGTATGGTCAGCGCTCAAGTATATATTTTTTTTTTATTCGGCCCCGACACAAAAAGGTTTGTTATAAGTTTGACGGCTATATCTGTGGGTTGTTGAGCTCTCAAACGAATGATTTTGATTGTTTATTTTGTCAAAAGTGGACTTGATCGAGTGTTCTAAGCAATGCACGTATGCCAAGAGCGTGTTAAAATTTATAATTTTTACATTTTTTTGGTTAAAAACCTCTATCAACCCGTGCGAAGCCGGGGCGGGCCGTTAGTCCTTAAGTGGTTCCCGGAATTTTCCGACTGAAAAGTTTTACTTCAAAATGAGTGGAAGGCAGTTTATATTTATAGGTTCTTCGTAAGGTCTAATCAAACAACTTTTATATCAATCAAATAAAATTAAACAAAACAAGTTAATAAAGAGAAAGAAGAAATTACATACCTACATAATAGTAGGAAAAGTTATTTGTCTGCCAAACCTTGGGATAAAAACAAAGGCACAGATACCCCGTAACTTATTAATTACCAAGTACGGTTTGTTTCAGACATTAATTTCGTCTACATCATCTCACACAATGTTAAGTATAAATAGAAATTTAATAACGTGGTCGCCATTGTTATAAAATAAAGATAAAACTATTGTAGTTTCAACTGTAAAATACAACTCATTTGACAACCCAATGAGGTACACTAAATCGGACTACTTTTCCATTGGACTGGATTTCGATTAGCTTCATTCAACCGTCTTTGCCCTCGGCAAACTCCACACCGAATGAAAAGTGATATAAAGTGGAGTTTTATACTTGCAGCTGACCTGAATGGAGCTACATTAGTGTTCGTGATCGTCATCGGGTTGACGTTCAATTTTGGACCCTGATTGCACATAGAAAAGAAAATTACGTTGAACCTTAATAGATTGCCAATCCTGTGACGAAAGTTTTGGTAGAAGGGATTAAAAATCTCATCAACTTCGAATTTATGCCTTTGAAGCTGGTAGATTATGAGTGATGCCTATGAATGCCTTTTGAGAAATAATAGAACTTACATGTACGTAAAAATTTTTGGTTTGGTTGGAACGTATAATCATGTAGTATGGTTTTTCCTCTTAAAGAAAAACATGTAAATTGCACATGGCACATAGGAGGCACACAAAGTTGGTCGTTAGCGTCGCACAAAAACAACCTTACTGAGTTTTGTAAGAAAGGATCTCTGAATATGGCCATTTCCCACCAAAAACTTAAAAAAAACTAAGAACCTCTACAAATTTCCATTGAAAACTATTTCTTGAACTGTAAAATCCACCACTTCCTTTGAAAAAGAACAATAAAATGTAACGACTTTGAGTCTTTATGATTCCAGCAGAAATTAATTTTCTTTCAAACAAGAATATAAATTAATGCGGAGGAATAGGAAATGAGTGATTTTTAAATGAGATAACGGACCAACGGATTCTGTTAGGACATTGTTTTGTTAACGAGTTTTACAGAGTCACGTTTAACCGTTTTATGGAGAAAATGGACCTTGTTTAAGATGTTACCTTTGCGACCACATGGCAGCTTTTTTTTTTAATTCTAATTTAATAAGGGACTTTGAATCTACACATTGCAGCTAAGTAACCTCTATAATAAATATAGGTATCATCATCATCATCCACAACCTGACTTCACCCACTGCTGGGTATAGGCCTCCAAACTCTTGTGCCACTCCACACGGTCCTGTATAAATAATATAATAATATAAATATAGGTATAGGTACTTTGAATGTTGGTACATTAATTACATTTTTTTTTTAATGTGTAAATGTTTGCCCCTCTAACTCAGTCCGTGGATATCGTAGCCATCTCAATCATATAAGAATTTTATCTCATGGGAGGTAATGCCCATAACCCCCCGCTACGCACGCGGGTTGAGGATCGCATTTCGGTGGTAGATCAATTCAGCAAGAGGTGCTGCTAACCGCTCCTCCGGTGTATGTCCCTTAGTTGTCTCTTACGACACCCACGGGAAGAGTTGGGCACCACACCGCCAATAATTACGTTACCTAACAAAATATTTACCAAACCTATCACAAAAATAATAAAATTTTGAGATAGATTTTTACAAGTGCAACTGGCGTGCTCGCCTTGCATTAAAAGTCATATCTCCTGAACATACATCTAATAATAAATTAACCATGAAGTGTTTAATTATAAGGGGATGAGAACCAAATTAGGATCATTAAATTTAATCTATATTCTAAACCACTTAGGCTTACCGCGGGGCGTTTGTTCGGGCCTTATTCTGGCTTAAGCTCGAGTGCTGCTAATTTAAGTTAAGCAGGATTCTTAGACAAGTGCCACTCGAAGATGTTGAATTATTGATAACTTTACCTTACAGTTAAGAAATTTCAATAAAACAAAAAGTGGCTTGTTTATTTGACCTGAATTCGCATGATTGCCCTCATTCTCACAGCAGCAGAATTAATTTCATTTGATCAATTAAATCCATAGATAGTGTAAAATACAAACTGTAAAAATTGTGTGCTCTGCATTTTTGTTCTGTAATGTTAAACTAAGTAAGGTTTCTGTAAAACGAAGGTATCGTTTCACAGAAACCCAAAACACGGTTATAGAAACTGAGTAAAAAAGTATGGTTCAAAGCTCATGTCATTGTTCATTTGTTTGTTGTGAGTATTGTTCAAAGTTGAAATTATAATATGAAGCATGCAAACTTAAGAGCCCAATAATTTGGGTTGTCACTTGTTTACATCACGACCTCTCATTTGAAACTCTGGCACTGGCTATAACCATATACCACGTAGGCAGTTTTAGAGTCGCGAAAGATATGAAAAGTAATAGCGTTATTAAGAAGCGTGTATGAAAATAAGAATTAAGATGAGAATATGATACACTGCTATTGTCGAAGCGTCTTACGCGTTCAAAGGTATAACTTTTAAATTTATAGGTATGTCATGTTTTAAATTGTAAGAAGGAAAGATTAAGGAACAAAGGCGCCTTTAAAAGCTTTATACATTATCGATACATTATCGAAGTTTTCATACAGATTTCTAACTTTTTTGAAAATATTCTATAGCATATGTTCACTAAAGATAATGTAGGATTCTAATGGTGAAAAACTTTTTCAAATCGGTTCAGGGTTTTTCACAGATAGTATTTTCGGAGCCTATTCACGTCAAACAAACAAATCTTTCCTCTTTATAATATTAGTATACCTAGACATAAATGGTCTGCTGACATGATCCTATCAAAGCGAAGACAAGCTCCAAGCTTGTCACATTGCATGAGACCATATCTGTTTCAAACGTAGCCTACCTTTGAAATAGATACGGATAATTTCTCTCACGGGATATGTTAGTATTCACTATGTATAGTTGTAGGTACAGTTATTTTGTGCTCCTTTTAAATAATTTCAAGCAGTTATATATGTATTAACAAAATAAAACCGGCCAAGTGCGAGTCGGACTCGCGCACGAAGGGTTCCGTACCATTATCTATAAAAACAGCACTGCGTCCGCGCTAAAATCTTCTCATAACTCCGCGCCGCGAAGTGTATCCAACAGGAACTTCAGACAAACTCTTTGTGGTGGTGCCGGCACGTGTGTCGTGTGTGCTGAAGAAGAAGGGAACTGCACCGCAGCTGCATCAGGACGGGAGACAGGTCAGTGCGCACATCTCCTCAGTTTCCTATTCCCCGATTCCATAAAATTCAATAGGCGACACCATGCGCCTCTTGAGATCTTTGCGTTAAGGTGGTAGCGAACCTCTATGCTCCCATACAAACGTACTTTCCGATTCATTTGAAAATAGGTCTCCGGTTATAATGAAATTTCTTCTAAGACCCATGGTTTACAGGTTCGCACCCACCTTAAAATGACATTATAAGTATGATTCCGCAAACTACCGGCCATCAACCAAATATCAGCAAGCAAAGCCAATCCAGACCAATCCATCCCCTAATAATATGTAGGCATACAACTTTGAAAATTTACGTATAGGTAGGGAATTCAATAAACAATAGCCCGTATCTCCCGCATAGCTTCCTAAACCCAAAAGCCCACATCATACACACAAGTCATAAATATTAAATTATAACCCACATTCGATTCAAACCATATCAATAATTGCCCTTAAACCCATGTCTTTTCAAATTAGATCGTCTAGTTTGTGTAGGTGCTGATTACGTATGCAACGAATACTCTTGAGGCCAACATCCTAACAACCCGACAATTGCCGATTGGATACTCTAGTTTTGATTCTAATCTTCAAATACAACCCCAGAGAAACTTGCCAAGATAATCAAAGCAGTTGCCATAGAGCGGTCATATACCTACCCAATATTATGCCTTGCCTTCCTTAAAAGCCATGCAAATTTGCAGGAAAAGACACCTTCCAATTTTGCGGTTCTAGGATTTTATTAAAATACTTTAAGTTCCTATTTCATATAATTCAAGAGCTTTAACTACTTTTCCAATAAAATCAGATTAAGTAACTTTGAAATAACCCAACATTTCGTTATTTTCTGCATATAAATACTTTTGTTTCTTTGCAATCTAAAGCATATTTAATTTCAGAGTCTAGTGCGGTTCAGAAGCCGCTTTTCTCAAGAAACCGTTAGCTGTACCCGTAGAACCTTCTTTAATATTCATGAGCAAGACGTTCAATGCGTGAAAGTGTTTGTGCATTTGGAAACAATTGGAGGTACTCGGAGTTGGTTATTGGCTTTATCTTGGTGAATAAATTGTTATAAAATACCCTCGGAAGTTTTGTTCAAGTCGAAATTGTAATTGTCTTGGTGAGTTCTCAGCATGGAGCAGAAATAATTTGGTTTCGAAATAATTCCAGTGTGGTTAATATTCTGACAAAAAAGTAATACCTATAACTATATACACTACACACTATCTATAAATATAGGGTGATTGATTCAAGTTTATTTTTATAAATTAATTTATAAGAAAACAAGAACTGCATGCATATATTATAGTTTTTTTCAACCTTTACTTTAGCGATCGATTTTTCATAAAATGTCTTCCTGAATTTTTGCACCAAAGACATTTTTGCACCAATGGATTCGGTTACTGATACGGATCAATCTTTGTAAAGAAATAATTAATTGAAAATGAAAGGAAACGGCTACTTTTTACAATTTCAGTTTGAATACTCCTTACCAACCATCAACGTTAACATTTTAAATAATATTTTCAAACAACTATTTGCCGCTACTCTGAAAACGAAAATCTAAGTTAATAATTCGTTTTCGTGCAAAACGTTCGCTAAGAAAGACATAATAGGTTGCACTGTCTTATGAAAGCTTTTGCATGAAAATGAATCAGGAACTTAGATTTTCGTTTTTACGAGTTTTTACCCAGGATACTAAGCTTTTAATTTAGTATTTGAGTTTATCCTCGATAAAACGTTAGTCTGTAATGAATTTTGTAAACTATAAAGGAAAATCAAAATACATTTTGTCCGATTTTTCTCTACTCTCATGGCCAAATCCGGATTTGGCCATGTATCTCAAAAAAACTACCCCCTAATAAGTGTAGAAAAGCTCGCAGCTGCAAAATGTTTTAAAACACGTCTGTTTATATTTTCATGACAAACTATCTAGGTATACGAGTAGCTCCATAAAACTATCAGCTATGATTTCGTTTGTAGGCTCATTGCAGTAAGTTTAACATTAATTCAATTCTATATTTATTCTCAACATGTTTGCTAAGTACTTTTCTAAGCTTATCAACTAGGGTTTAAATTATACTCACACTTAAAGTACTATGAAACACCTGATACACTCATAGTGATCAAAGTTTTGTAGCTCAAAAAGTTAGGTACCATGAATTTCCAATAAGGCTTTGACTCCGGAAAAATAATGGTAGATGGGCAGGTTTTAAACATTATTACTCGTACGTGGTATTACGCTAGTAATAGATCTACGTATCATAATTGAAAATTCGGTCAACCTGGGTTTACAATAAATTTGAACTGAGCCTATTTGCGGCCGCAATATTGAGAGTGAAAATTGGGAGTTTAGGGCCGATAAATTCGGATTAAACAAATTTTTGTACAACGGTTACGGTAAATGAAGTGCTACATTCACACGTCACCTTAATGAAAAATAAATATATATTGCAGTTTTTTAAACCTTGGTTTTTTTAAACACAAACATTCATTTAAAACTTCTATTAGTTGTTAACACTGAAGTCATTAATAATAAGATATTGATGACTTTTACAGCGCATGCAACTGTGCCGAAATAATGAAAAGCTCAAATTATCACAAATCTACTAATCTTACGAAATAAATTCTATTCTATTCTAAACCACGGTAAAAGGGATTATTCTAGTTTCCCCGCCTGAAATCCCCTATGAGGGGGAACACTGAAATAAAAAATATTAGTTCCAGTTTTCCCCCTCATTTGTCAAAGGGGAAAACTGGAATAAGCCGGAAAAAGTAATACCACAAGTATTTATACTTCTTTTTTTAAGCTTTTGCTTTTATTGTGATCATAGCAAAAAAAGCAATAGCTGATCATGTTAAAATGATGTAAGCATTTTATACCTAATTCCAAATTGTTTTTTTTTTTGTTTTTTATTTCTCAATACTGTTTTTTCTCTATTGTGTTCACTTATTTTAAATTTTCACTTTACAATTTTTCCAGTCTTAATATTCCATTATTCTGCATTTTACTTAAGTACAGTCATGATCAACGAATCTTTTTATATATTTGGTATATTCAAACCTAACTTTTTTGTGATGTTTTTTGTGGCGGGCTTACATTTAATTTTGGTATACCCAGCAAACTTTAAATTAGGTAGGTAACTAATAAATCTTCAATCTCTTTTACCAGCTTCTATGTTCGTAAAATGCATGCAAAATCTTTTTCCGTGCAAAAACTAAACTCAACCCTGCACTGAATTGCACATGACGCCAAAAATGGTAGAGAGAAATGAAATTTCTAAATCGCGCCATAATATCATTCTGGCGAAATAATAAAGGATTTATACAGATTCCCCTGGACTTAAATGTTTGCGTTTTTAAATTGAGTTTTGCTGGATGTTTTTGAAATTGACCCACTTGCAAACGAATATTTTCTATTTAAATAATCCCTGTTGCTTTTATAATTTTTGTTGCGAATAATGTTATTAGGATTCTAAATATTCGTTTTTATTTGCATAATTCGTCTTAAAGTCTGGCTTAGTACATTAGCTAAGTAAAATGTTACAAAAATAAGTATGTAGTAAGTAATCTTTACAGGCTATGCCTGTAAAGATTTTATTCTTCGTTCTTCTTCGTTACATCGCCCAATAATATGAATTTAGTAAGTATGTATATTTCTACGGAGACATAAGCTAAACACTAGGCTTGTATCTACGTATCAGGAAAAATCAGTTTTTAAGTAGGTACTTCTACTTATAAACCTGTTTTTGTTGAAAAGCTTTGACAAGAATCTGTGAATACAATACAATACAATACAAAAACACTTTATTGTACACCAGAAAAAGAACATTACAAAAAGACATTACATGAGACAAGTACAACGAATACTCCTAATAAAATAATAGTTACATTAAAACGCATGGAGATGCAAGTTTTTCAAGATAATTACACAACAATGAGCAATAAAGGGATAAAATACAATGGTGGCTGCAGCAAAAACTACAATTGTCGCCTACAAATTAATATCCTGCCTCGCGGCTGCAAATCTCATGATGAAAGTAAAGGCTATTACACAACTGAAATTTTTTTGCTTCTGTTTTGTCATCTTAGTTGTAACAGCAGGTTAGGTACATATACCTACGGTATACAAATAAAAAATATCACAGTTAAAATTTATATGTCATCATAAATGTAACTAATTTTTAAATCATAAATGTTAAATTAATGTCATCATAATATGAGGAAAAAAGTCTTGTAAAGTGTTCTGTTATAAATAAATGTTGATCCGCAATTCAACTGACAGATCTGCAAGTAAAATGGTTGTAATAACAACAGATCTATATATTCCGTGACTCACGCAATGATGCCACTAACGTGCGGCGAAGCGGTGTTTCCTGTAAAGCCTTAACATCAAGATAAGGAGCTTTTTAATGTCCCAAAAAAAATCGACTTCAACGGGACATTATAAAATTTCGTAAAAAATGCCTTGTGCGAGCTACGCACCATAAAAACTAAAAACCTTAGAATAAATAGTTATTATTTATCGAGCATGAGAAATATTTTCAAAGATAATTATTATATTATTAAAAAAGTGCCCAATTCCTATCGAGTGTGTCAATTGAGAAAAAAACTCGAGGTAGGAATCGCATTTGCTCCCGAGTGATGTAATAAACCTATGAGAAAAAAAATAGTTTTAGAATCTTCAAAATCACTCGAGTAAATTCAAATTGTAAACTTAATAAACACGCGCACGTGCGATTTTTACATTTTTTTAAATTATTTTTTGAATACGGAAGAGGCCGATTATCATAAGACGGATTCGGGGTAAAATCTTTTTGTCGTTTGGCCTATTTTGAAAATAACCATAGCTACCGGATGTTAATCAGGGAAATAAAACACGTTAGAAATGGATTTCCATACACTTACCTCTCCCGCTAAACGAGTGGAAAATGAAATTCCATAGATTTTTCCTTTTCCGTCCGGCATTTTACTACCATAACCATATTACACATGCATAGAATAAATAAAAACCTAAATTTATTGTTTTATTTTATAATTTTTATATTATCTACAACATGTTGACAAATCGCAAACAATTTTAGCATATTTCGTTACATAGTATATTATTTTTTACAAATGACACCCTTCGAGATGAATTAAAAGACGTCAAAATACTAAGGCCCGTATTATGAAAGCATGCTCAGTCATCGAGCTCTGCTTGAGTGATGCTTATGTCTAGTTTTGAGTGAATACTAATTTTCAAACAATGCTTGGGAGCTCATGTCAAAATCTATACTCACTCAAGTAGCCGTCAAGAGCGGATTTCCTCCGTCCACGCCTTCGAGTAACTGCTTAGACATATTATTGAACGGTTACCAAGCATTACTTGAGTAATTAACGCTTGAGTAGAGATCACGTAATGACTGTTAAGTAATGCTTGGGGAAGCTTTCATAATACAGGCCAACTTAGTTGTGTCTTTTCCGTGAGTGTGAACACTCCCTTTTCATTACTACCATGAATATGTTAAGAGTGCATTTTGATAAATAGGTCCCGCTCGCAACAAGACAGATGCATGGAATCTGCGAACGGCTCGCTGAATATTCCGATTGGATTTTTTATATGCAACGAATGCTGATGCTATTGTAACGATTCATCAAAATCAAAATTGACTTCGTAAATACAAAACCGTTTCACCCGCGATTTCTCCGTTGTATACCAGTTTGATTTGACTGTTGCTTTGATTATTGCCCAAAAATATCATAATAAATAAATTGCTGAATGCAGGAGATAACAAACTGGGAAACAGGCAGGAGGAATAGAAAGCCGGTAAATTGTACCTTTTCTGTGTTAAACTATGATAGCATTTTGCTGGTATTTAGCTCATCTTATGGTAACTCATAAGGCGGTCAAAGATAAATAATACTAAAAGGTTAGAAACAACCATCAAAATAGAAAATGGAAAAAATAAAACTAAACAAGCAAACAGCATTCATCACAAGCTTGAAATGGAAAATTCAATCTCGTAAAGTTTTTAGCAACGGGGTCGTGAATTCGTTTTAATCTCGCTAAGCTAATCATGCTTTTGGCTTATGTTCAAATTGGTCAGACACTCCCTGTAGACGTTTCCTGGTTTGTTTATTAAAGGCAGGTTTTTGTTTAGATTGTATTTTACATTTTTTTTGGTCAATTTATGTTTAAATATGCGTATAAATTTCAAATTTTCTATTTGAGATGTAGTATTGGATGTAAACATAAATTGACTACGCAATAAATAATTTTGAGATGATCATTACCATAAAATAATAATAAATATTGCTAGACATTTTACACAGCATTATCAAAGATAATAGTAGTAGTAAAGTTAGGTAGGTAGGTAAAGTTTTTGATTCGATTTATTTTCTACTTTGCAACTTTCCTCCGAATCCTTACGATAAACCTGTTGTCACTCACAGATAACACTCTATTTGCGCGGAGACCATCTCGTAGGATTCTTGTGTTTTGTGTTTTCTAACAGAGATGTTTCAATACAACGACGTGTCCTAACAATTTTCTCACTGTACCAACGAAATGTGTGATTATTTGTCAAGACCTCTAAAAACTAAAACAGCCTTTTGCTACACAATAGATACATAGCAAGGATTATGTGGTCAAATAGCCAAAACGAAATTTTTATCTCTACATAGCATAAAAAAGTCGCTTCCCGCTGTCTGTCTCTATGTATGCTTCTAATTCTAATTCTAATTCGAAGTGGGGGAACTGGGATCTGCACTGACAACTCGCATGGGAGTGTATTGTGCATTGTCCCCCTGCCTAACTAGGCCCTAACCAGCCCAGCTCCTTGAAGTACCGGAGCAGGACTTTTGGTGATTGACAGCTTCGTTTCAGCTTTTCTGTGGATGTGGACAGGTTTGCTGCCCCTATTAGGCTTTTCAGTCCTGTTTTCCGCCTGGCTTCCTCTGTGGCCGTGCAGTGAACCACAACATGTTCCACAGTCTCTTCTTCCTGGAGGCAGCCACGGCACAGGCTGCTGTCTGTGGCTCCCGTCTTGAAAAGGTGATGGTTCAGCTCACAGTGGCCTGTGATGATGCCCACCATTGTTCGTAGGTCCTCACGGCTCATCTTGAGCATCGTGTTTGTTGTTTTCCTATCTTTGCAAGGGAATATTGATTTAGTGTGTTTGCAGTCTGTTCGACGCTCCCACAGTTTTTGGTGTTCTTTTTCCGAGTTTTGTTTTAGTCTGTTTTTGACTTCTGCTGTGGGCGGTTTAGAGAGACTGATGTCATGTTTTGTTGGGGTCTGTCTCGCTCCTTCCTTTGCTAGTCTGTCTGCATTTAGATTGCCTGGGCAGGACCGGCTCTCTGTCCACTCTACGCTGACTTTGCTGTGTTCAGAAAGTTTTTGTAGAGCGTTGTGACAGTCTGCAATTGATTTTGATCTTGTTTCTGTCCTTTTGAGTGCGTTTATTAGAGCAGCGCTGTCAGTTTTGATGACCAGCTGTATCTGACAGGTTGGCTCTTGGATATTTTGGTCCAGAAGCATCTGATTTGCCGCCATTTGGAGTCCCATTGTTTCCGCCTGAAAGGCCGTGGTGGCTGAGTTTAGTGGTTGGGCTATTGCGAGTCCTGTTTCGGAACAACAGTAGCCGCAGCCAGCTCCTGTTTTGTTCTTGGCACCATCAGTATAGATGTGGTATGTAGTAACGTCATGGGAAGTGATCGCTACTGCTTCCTCTTCATGCGTTAGTTCGTAGGTCTTGCCGGTTAAGTAGGTAGACGCTATTCTGTCAGTGCCATTCGCCGCCTCCGGAAACGCAGCAATTGCTTTACTCAATATTCTGCAGTGGGTTGTTAGGCCTGAATCGCCTTTCCACTGGTTTGTTGATTTTATTCTTAGAGACGCTGCCATTGCTTCTTGCTGTATGTGAACGTGCAAGGGCGTTAGTCCTAGAACTATGTCCAGTGCTGCAGATGGGGTTGATTTCCTGCATCCGCAGATGAGTGAGCAGGCCAGTCTTTGAACTTGCTGTAGTTTGTTAATGGTGGTGACTAAGGTTGTTTTAGGCCACCATACTATTGCGCCGTAGGTTAGCACAGGGCGGACCATGACCGTGTACAGCCACAGACACAGCTTGGGTTTGAGGCCCCAGTCCTTTCCCACCGCTCGCGTACACTGCCATAAGATGTTTGTGGCTTTGGTTATAGTGTGGTCTAGTTGTTTGCCCCACAGTAATTTGCTGTCTAGCCATATGCCGAGGTATTTAACCTCCTTGCTTAGTGTCAGTGTTGTACCTAGTAGTGAGGGTAGGTCAAGTTTTGGTAGTTTAGTTTTCCTAGTAAAGAGTACTAGTTCTGTTTTGTTCGGGTTTACTGACAGACTGTGTTTGGTGCACCATGTTTCCACAATCCGTAGTGCCTTCTGCATCTTTTCGCACAGAGTTGTTTCGAAAAGCCCCGATATCATGATTGCCAGGTCGTCTGCATATGCAATCGTAACAATACCGTCTTTGTTCAGGGTATGCAGAAGTTCGTTCGCGACCATTATCTATGTATGCTTAGATCTTAAAACTACGCAACGAATTTTATTGCGGTTTTTATAAATAGACAGAGTGATTCAAAAGTTCGTATGTATAATACATGCACCCGTGTCAAGCCGGGGCGGGTCGCTAGTTAGTACTAAATTCGTTTCGTTCGCAATTCCAGTGTTACGTCAATTGACACTTCTCCTCCTGCGTATCAATTGCGAAAGCTCTTTTTGAAGGTCTCCATAACGCCGTAACAACTTTTAGGTTATGTCCAAATATTTCATGGTTATGAAAAAACTTTTCATGTCTGTCAATAAGGCTTTTACTGCTAATTCTATTAAAAACAGCAATTTTGCTTGTTTTTATTATTCCCGTTGGAACAAAGGACCTTTCTAAAGTACCTAATTAAATTCAGGCGTTTACTTTGTGCCTAAAATTACTTAATTTAGGTCTCCAAGGAAATAAGGCAGATTAGAACTTTGACTATTTTAGTTGTAACCTACTTACAATACAATCATGAAATTATGAGCTAAAGTTTTGTTTCTATATCTACGTGCGATGAAAATAGTCTTACGGGCTTAGGTACGTACGGGGTAGGTTTGGTAGGTAACTAATAAGTAAAAAAATCGTTATTTTCTCGAATAAACTTTTTCTGCTGATCTTAGCAATGGAGGTAGGCCTATTCCAAAAAAATAGCTTTATGACTGTAATCCATTCTAAGGTACTATATTTGCAACACGTAGGTATTTCAACTTATTTGAACTATGATGGTACCTTTAGCTCTCCGGTTGGGTATCTATTTGTTTTGGGATTGTAAAGTGTGGGATTTTTTGTGATAAGGTAATTTGATCCGTCTCAAGGTGAGATTACCTACATACATAATCTACACAGTATTTGAAACACGAAACCTCGTGGATACATAGTTTATTGAAAATTCTGGATATTATCTTCGATAAAAGTAAAAAAGGGAGATGAGCATTACCATCTCGAAAGTGTATGACTCAAGTTAGGTTCAACTATGTTCCCTTACCTCAGTCATAGTCGGACCGGCGGCGCGGGCGGTGGCGTTTGTGTGGCGCGTGCTTGCTACGACGTATAATTTTGTGTGATTTCGACTAAAACACCACGACAATGCTCTCGTGTTCGTTCACCAGGTGTACAAATAGCTCCAAAGCAAAAAACAAAGCCCAAGGCATCACATATTTTCCCGCGTAAGTAGATACACCAAACTTTCAATTTTCTGATAATCCGATACCTTATCATTATTTCATCTTTAACACGGTACGGTTTTTGAGTGAGCGCTGGTAGAACGGACCATATCTTCCTTTTTTACTCTTATCGAAGGATATTATTGGCCTTTAATGCCTACAGGTTTGTCTTCTGCGGTACCTACTCTTATTCGTCTGTATCAAGATAAGATATAAGCGCTAATAAAAAACAATATTTTGTTATGTTAACGAAAAAAAAACCATTTTATAACCTACAGCCGTCGATGAGGTATCCGGGGACCGGACGGATACCTTGATCGATACCTACTGTGGACGAAATATAATTTTTTTTGCTGGCAACCTGTCTCCTCGGAGGGATAATTACCCAAAACAGCAAACACTGCCAACTACCTCGAATTAGGTTAAACACTTTATAGGCACTAACCTTCATGTGTTGCTAAGCAGCACCTGCTACCGAAAGGTAAGCAACTAAGTGCGAATAAATTTCTTGACTTTCTAAATAATATCTGCGACTCTGAAGATAAAAGGTGAACCTACCTAGCATACTTATTAGGTGAGTGCCTATGTAAGCGTAAGTAGCAGTTTGCAAAGTTTCTTTGACGATGTAGCATGGCGGGTGAAGGTCCACGCGAGACAGAAGATTGGGGGTTTGATTCGACGATCTACAAATACTTTTGTCCTAAGACGGGCTTAGGACAAAAGTATTTGTAGATCGTTCAAACAGATCTACAAATATATTTTTCTGAGAGTTCTGGGTAATTTATATGCATAAAAATGTAGTTCAATCTCACTAATATAATATAAGTAAGTTAGTAAAAGATAGTTCTTCGTAATCTATTAAAGGTGTCAGTCATCTTAGTACCCTTAACACAAGCTCTGATAAGCTCGGGACTAGATGCTGTATGGATTGTCCATTAATATATTGATTATTTATATTTATCTATGTCTGAATGAGAACCTTACATCTCCGAAAAAAAACATTAGATTCGTTTGTATCAAGCATTTGCTGCCTCTGACTTTTATATCAAATGTCTCTCATACCAAATGCGGTCAGAACCCCAATTTAATACGAAATTGCAACAAAAAAGGTCAGGGTCAGTCGGGTAAAAAAGACCTCACAGCTCTAGAGACCAATCTTGTCGTCTCCATTTTTCGTTTACAAAATCAGACCGCATGTCATTGACGTAAGGTTTAAAAATTGCCTTCGTTAATCCTGCTGAAGCACTATAAAATATCATGTCAATTTTTTCTAGTTCGCCGAACTTTTTAAAGAGAATTTTGAAGGTTCTGTTGATACAGACCAATTTAGTGTAGGTCATCGTTGAAAGGTCTGGCTTATCAGACTAGCTAGTCACGAATAGAACACCGCTCAACTAGGTGGGGTGTGTTATTGAATACAAAGCACTTTTGTGAAATATTTTACAGAAAATAGGCATTGTCTCGAGGCTAATTTACCAAGATAATAGTGTTCTCTCTAATATTTCTTGGGATTTATTTGCAAAAGTACATGAATAATTAATTATATTACTACTAGATTAGGTAAGTACTCACCTGTACCTACATAGATCTCGCTGAGTCTAGCTAGAGTGTGCTGCAGCTTTAAACGTACTTAAGTTAACGAGGTTAATTATAATATATGAAGTCTTATAATATTCAATATAAATATATAAATTCTTTAGGAAGATGATGATTGCAGTGCAGATTAATTATCTACACTTAATATTATAAATTCGAAAGTAACTTTGTCTGTCTGTTAAGACAGACAGACATACAGACCTTTTCACGCCTAAATGACTTAACGGATCTTAATCTTAAGTGACTAGGTAATATTGTAGTATTTTAAATGAAATATATTTTATTATTTTTAGTTATAATGCGTTTTATTTGCTTCAATTAATTCTAACCGATTTCTACCAATGTCCCTCCGAGCTCGGCCAAAGACAAATCCTTTTTTCTCCTCGGTTTATCCAAATTCTATTGATTTGAATATACATTAGATATATTAGATTACACTAGATTTTGTCGCCAAAACTATTTCTCAGAATTTCTTAACAATTAAAATAGTAACAGAAATCATTTGCCAAGAATTAATAAGTAAACGAACCTCAAACCTTTCATGCAGCAGATGGCAATGTAACAAAAGCTGAATATAACCTCTCAAACTTTCATCTAATTAACAAATGTTAGCAATCCGGTCGGTTCAATAAGCGAGTTTGCAGCTGTAATTGTCTGGAGCTTATTATCTTTTACAAATATGCTACCTACGTAGATGTCAAACCACAGTGTGCCTATATTTTATATTATGGTCCTGTTATATTAAGATCTAGTGGTAATGGTTTCATTTATAACTATGCTTGGTACTTTGTATGATACAACTTCATTCACCGGTAGATTTTAAACGATGACGTCGTCGCCTTATGCGAGATGATAGTAAAAGGCCTGACGGTATGACTCTGATTCCTTAGAAGATGGGTTGGCATTTAGTTTGGGATGCTACGTATGCAGATACCCTAGCGCTTTCTCATCTTGTAGTGACATCAGCATAGGCCGGCTCTGCGGCAACATCAGCGGAGTCCCTCAAACGGCGAAAATACGCTAATCTTGACTGAGGACCTCGGTCAAGATTAGCGTATTTTCACCGTAACCTCGGCGAGGTTACCTATTTGAGCCGTTTGGGAAAGCCGTTTGGGGAAGTGTAAATCCTAGGACCTCGGAGTTGGTGCACACGCAATATACAAAGATCTTACAAAAGTACTCCTAAGTACTACTCTTAAGTTTATGTTTAATTGTTTTTTGTATATGTTGATGGTGCAATAAAGTCATAATCTATCTATCTATCTACTCCTAAAAGGGTCTACATCGGAATGCTGGTTTTTATTTTGGTCAACAAATTAGCATTGCCATTTAACATGGCACGTTCAACGTTCGACCACTTGGGCGGCCGACGTACGCTCTGTTGGCTGTCCGATCCTCCCCCATTCGGACACATGCCCGAGTCCCGAGGATTTGGTTTCTCATTATGATGTTTGGCTCGGATAGTAGATTTCAATTTCATTATTTTTTTTAAATCTCTCTTGTTTGTGATCATCTTTTTGTGTTAGCGTCCAGGCTTCGCATCCGTACATTAAGTCGTAATTCGTAATTCGTAATTCGTAATTGGTCATATCACAGTTTTGTAAATGCAGAGCTTCGTGGTCCAGGTCATCAGCTTGGAAACTAACTTGGAGCCGCTGTGCATCTAAGCGCATAATGGACTCGGATCTATTATCTCCTCTTCCCTTTGATTGGTAGCAGTTACTACGCATCCAATATATTTGAAGTTATCGACGCCTTTATATCAGATTTCTGCAACCGTAAGGTCTCCTCTGCGTAATCGGTTATTTTGGTACCTTGCTTTAGAGTAACCCTTTTAGATAATTTGTTATGAAGGTAGATGAATAATAGTCGGCAGATAGACTAAGGACAATATAGGTCATCCCTTTGAACTCATTAGCCTTTTCCACGCAACAATGTATCTTGGGCTCCATATTATCTCTGGCAAAAGCCCTAATAGGAGGGTGTCTCTGTCTATTAGATAAACTACCTATAAATTGGCAGCGGTTAGAAGCCTAGCTACGGTTCGTTGCAAATAATACGGTTGGTCGCGAATAATACGTTTCAAAGCTTATTTGACTAATGATTAGAGTCAATTGGAAGAGCTCACGCTGAGCTTACATTTTGTAGCGTGGGCAAAACCATATTCTGTTTCAGTATTATTTTATGCCTTTCTTATTAAATGTACCTACTTTTTTTCCAAATAAAGTTCAATTAAATTTGTTTTCAACAAAAACAAAACAGTTCTCTATATGTATACATCCACAAAATATAAACCGAAGAACTTCTAAAACTATACAATTTATGCATTCTGCTCATAAATCCAAATTCAAATTGCCTTAAAAACTGGCTTGACACCTTAAAATATGCCCCCAGTTTGTAGTCTTGCTCACTTTTCTGGGTAATACGTGAGCATTTTGCATAATACGTAGCTCGCATTATCCTGCTTTTGCCTCTAGTTTTGGAATTCTGCCATCGAGGGTAGTTTGGTAACGTAGTTTTAACCTTTTGGTTCAAAGTCTAAGCGCATAACGAGGCGGTGATGTTGTGGTGGTACGACCGTGGTCGTGATCGTCAATTTAATTATTTCTAAGTGTACCGGATGTGAGTAAGATTTTCCATGAAAATTACGATGTTGAAGAGATCAGATTATGCTTGCAATTTCTTTTATGTTTCATCTAGCGTTTGTCAACGCGCCAGTACATAAGCCGATGGACATAGAACATTCACATAGCCATTCCACAGAGCTTATTTTAGTGATGATAGTCTGTATCCTCCTTAGCAATTCTAAGAAGTGATAGGGTAATTTTAATTTTGTAAAATATAGAGAGTTATGATCAATTGACTTACAGACAATCATAATAAGTGATCCGTTCGCGTGGAGACGTGTAATGAACCAGTACGAGTTTGCTCGTCAGACAACGACCGTTTCACTCTGACACAGGGAACCCTACGCCAGTGTTTGGCTCTGATATCAGATTATTGGGGCACAACTGGACTGTCTATTTCGCTGCGAAGCGTATAGGCTCGACGCTGTCATAAGACGCGGAGTCATCAACGTATCATGAGACACGGATTGTATATGGCGCTCTAGGCTGCCTGCCCCTTGTACCATGCATGGATTTAGGTATTTTAGTTTGTGTGTATAGTTTAACTTGGCCAAGTTAAGTTCGACAGTCAGTTGTATATAAGAGGACGTGTAATCGGGTGCCCAGAAACGCAATCGGCCCGCCCGTGAATATGTAAAGGCTTTATCTCAGGGATGTGAACCGATCTACGTGCTCTACCCAGCCATTATTAATAAATATTAATAGCCATCGCCTCGAGATAGCGTAGTATAGCCTTCCATCAAGCACGCGTCAGCATTCACATGGTTTACCTGGTCAAGTGTGTCACTAAATAAGCATTACGTCTGATCTCAGCAACACCGCAACTATGTGAGGAACATTGAACTAGAACTGACCAATAGCTTATGTCAGTACTTACTCTTGCAAAGCTATACCGTTGGTTTGTCTCGCCTTCCTGCAAGCCGCCTCGTATTCTGCATCGCTCCATCTCGTTCTCACGTATCAGCAAGTTTTAAGGGCTAATTTCAGCTGTTCCTAGCTCTATTCATTCGACCTAACGAATTATAGTCCTTATCGAATCTGTATCAATTCTAAACTTCTCAGATTTAAAATACGTGTAGCCTAATGAAATCGTGTATCGGGTGAACAGGGTTATCAACGACAGCGGTAATTATGTCACAACTAAGATACACCTTCGTTTGAGCACCTGCAATGTATGGCAGTCGAATATCCGATTTGAGAGTTGTGTGCTCTATAATTTCAGCTGTATTTGACCCCTAATAGAAGCCTTAGGTATAATCAATGGAAACAAAACATTTAAAATAAAACTTTTATTTATTGAAGTTTTAATAATAATCTCCGAATCTAGAATGATTATTTAGCTTGGCATATCCAGAATTACCGTATATGCCATGCGGTTGTTAAGCTCCTAGGCCATTTTCACAAGAGAAAGCAAACAACCAAATAAAAAACTCTTGTGAAGCCATCTTAAACACTAGGAGTTACACACAATAGAAATTACATACAAAGTCAGTTCATCTAGGTCCACGATTCACAAGTTAGTGCCTCCGGGTGATTTAACTATAGGACCCCGCCTGGTTTGACTGTAGGTGAGTCTAGATACTCTACTAGGTAATGTATAGGCAGATCCTCTATGCCCGTCTCTCTGTTACAACATCTCTTCCATCTCTTGATGCAGTTTATGCATGTGAGTATTAAGAAGAACAAATCATCTCCAGTTTGAGGTTTAGTATTAATTTAGGAGGATGATCCAGATTGTTAATCTGTCAATTGAAATGATCTATAATTTGGGTAGTCAATATTCGTCTCGACTGTAAAAGGAGTGACTAGGTTGTTATGTATCGTGGAACTAAAAGAACCTTTATATCAAGACATTATAATTACATTACCGCGTTCTTAATGAAGTACAGGAATCAGCAAAGAAGCCTGGAGCTGAGGTTTACAAGCTCTTGCAGCAACACTGACTCTAATAGTAATACTACTTTTCTTAATTGTTTTCGCAACACTGATTCTGAAGGCTGATTAGGGTCTCTGAAGACCTCCGTCGATTTCTAAACTCTCGCGCAGACTGTCCGGACTCCTTCCTCTTTCCGTCTCTCTAAGGCTGCTGCCCCTTCTTGGACTATGTCCGAAGTTCCACCCCAAATCACGTCGAGAAGGCGGTCTTGAACAGAAAAATTGGGAGGCGACAGAAAAGTTCATCCTGATTGGTCTTTACTGTTCGCTAAGTTACATCCCCATATTTGGGTAATATCCCACGGTCAGGCGTCTTGTGCCAACATGTGTTGCTTTTGTTTCAAGTGCAGTAATAAAGTATGATATTTATGGTCATCTCTATTGATTTTCGAGGTTTGTTAGTATCTATGACGGGTAAAGGTTTTTTGTGCAGAGAATTTATTTCTTTTCATAAGTTTATTTTAATGGCTCTTACGCAGAACTAATCTCTTGTTATCTAAAGCATTTAAATTTATCGTTTTGTTTTAGAATTTCAATAGGAATTCTCTGGGTCTCTCAATTGCTTTGCACATGTTCAACCATTTCAAGAACGATAGAGCAAAAAATAATTTTAGTTAAATCCAAAGATTGAAACGAACGTTCTGGCCATCTCATACTCCCCCAAATAGATTTTGAAATTCTAGTAATTCTCTTCGCTGTTCTGTTTTAAAATATATTTCCCCCTTTCCTCATTAATGACATGTAGCTAAAATTATACACCGCCTAATTACAAGTGCAACAATTTAGTGTCGTTTCCCACGATCAGCATAACCTTCTCACGATAGTTCGTTTTGGCGCGTGAGCCTCAATAGAAAAGGAAATCTATTCTGTTCCTTGTTCATTGTTATCCTTCATTATGCCATGGTGGCGCTCTACCTCAAAACGTCCGGTTATGACCTCTGAATTCGCTGTCCTATTTTTCAGAATAATTTTATTCTAAGGTTTTTATTTATTATAGTACTCTGGGTAATTTCTAAGAAAAGCTGAAGGGGAAGGTGCGGGTTCGAATCCCGTCGAGATCGTAAATTTTTGGGATTTATTAATTTCTTAATAATTTTATTATTTATAATAGACATCCTCTTTAAATTCAATCCTGATAATCATGATCATAATCATCGTTATACCTTTCCATCTACAATGATGAATTCCAAGTATAACATAATTGAACCACTACTGACCTCCCCCATACTTTTGATAATACGTACTTATTATGCTACACTTAACATTCAAACGCAAAAATAAATCATTCATCTTTCGCCTACCTACTTGTATTTAATATTGTTATTGGTCGTAGTATATACCTCTCCATACTATACTATACCTTACATACCTAAGCCGCTATATTTTTTTTAAAGAACTAGCTAATGACTATGTTCTACTTAAGTAAGTATCAACCATAACCTTCCTATTTGTATGCCTTCGCAGACATAATGATAGCAATAAAGTTGCATCTCAACTCTCCTCCTTTTCCAAATCCTTACATGATTACACCGTGTAATCCCATACCTATTGTATTTGAAATAATTGCGGCAGCGTTGTGAGTCAATTCTATGACTTTGATGTGACCCAGACATCCATATTTTGACAATATTTCTGATAGTAACCTGATTAATCTAGGATTATGTCGATTAAATTTATGGTGAATATTAATGGCCTTAGTTATTCCTTCCATTACCTGCCCGCGCACAAACTCAACGCTGTTATGGCCTCATGAGCACCATGTGCATCAGTTGCCAATAATTAATCAATCTATCAAAATATATTAAATAATCAATTTATTTCTTATTGATGTGCTATGTGTTAAGGATATTATGATGTTTTGTAAAACATTACTATATTAATCACCAATTTGTTTTACACGCCAGGCTTTCTAGTGTATAATGTGCAATTATTCATAATTTTTTTTTTCCTTTTAGTTGAATTGGGGTCAATCTCAACCGCATCTTCAATTATAACTAAATCTGGATTATGACAAAGTCAAATAAATATGCTCCTTTTCCTGTCTTATATGAAACTTAGTATTATTATTTGCTTTTGGTGGCTTTCTTATCACTACGGCCATGATAGGTGAAACTTATAGTATTACCCACTTGTTAGTAGGTTATGTAACGATTACCAAAATTTTACATCGATTACCGTAGGGTTAAATTTTCTCACAATCAATAATGCATTCCGTCTGCTATTAGATCGGGAATTGAACCCTATGCTCCTCTGTGCTCTGTTCAATTAGTATACAGCCTTCATATTTTTCTTTGTAAACCATAATAAGCCTCTTTATTGTTTATCTCCGGTCGCCGCTAATTGTTATATAGGTTTCGTTTGTTCGGGACTTTTCTTATATTATAACCAATATTTAGGGTACCTTATAAAATATTTAACTTTATAACTTTCATCTATTCAAAGCAGTTTTTTTTTTTTTTTTTTTTCGAGAACCTCGAATCCTTAGGTTAGGAATGACTTTTATAAAGACGGTACTAGGCTTTCATACCTTGATTAAGTACACCAAAACCTCTAGTTCTCTACATAAATCTGATTTATACTGTTCATTTATATGACGATTGTAAAATCTTTGTAATTAAACAGTTAGGTACCTCACTCTCGTTTGCTTTAGCCTTATATTATTTAACATTAATATGTAGTGTACATCAGTAAATTGTTTATTTTAATTTAATTTATTATACATTCGAAGTCATCTTTGCTCAGTCCCTTGTATCTTATAATACGTATTAAATAATAAGCTTACAAATAAGCGTCCCGTGTTTGATCTTAATTAATTCAACTAATTCAGTAATACTGATGACTATTAATTATCTGTAGTAAATACAATCCTTTGTATTTCTTTCGGTTGGAATCGAACCTCTAGGTACCTTATTTTTCTGAAGCAGACCTAAAACAATAATGTTTATAGGAATATTAAAGATATTTACATGATGAGCAATGGAATCGAACCATTGTTTCCTTAGTCTTAATTTAACCTTTATCCATCCATTTTATCAATTTAAATACAGTCCTTTCAATCGAAGTAGGAATCGAACCTCTCTCTCCTTTTAAGTCAAACCAGTAGTCGTTTTTATGCAATAGGCTGACCTTTATTAATAGAGTTTATTAAATGATTAGCAGACTGTTGGGAGTCGAACCCACTGCATCATATGTTTAAAAATGACCTTTGTTTATGAATAATATTTATTCATATAATTATGTATCTGCAGAATTTAGGGAATCGAACCCGCTGATCACTGCCTCGTATTGATCATCATCAACCTGTTAGGAAAACTATTTACAGACTATTGGGAGTCGAACCCACTGGCTGCATCATATCTCAAACATCTTTATTTAACATTAAATAACCTAGTCTCATCTACTAGATGTATGACGTGTTCATATTTAACAATCCTGCCAATTTACCACTGAACACTCTACTATGTTTTTCCAATACGGATAGAAGCACTCGCTGCTGTTCACTGCTCAAGTTCATCTCATTCAGTTGATCCTTTTAATTGGTCTTATTAGATGTCTCATCACACGACAACGAACAACCTGAATATTGTACGTTTTGTTTTATCAGTGTATTGATGATAATTGAATTAGATGCTCCCCCCAACCGTTCAATTTAACAATCCGATTTTAGTCTGACATTAGATCTTACTCTCATACATTCTATAGTCAGTGTCCGTTCCGATCCACATTCCTCGACTTCCTTCACTCTTTCTAACCAGTCATAGCTCAATATCAAGGACCTAGGTAACCTTCGCATTATCAACACAGGTGCCTCTACTAGTGTCCTACCTTGATTAAACTTTATCAAAATCAACCGATAATTGCCCTCGCTAAGAGAACCAAATGCTCCTTGTACTTGTACCGTTGGAATAGCGATCTTAGATAAAACCCCGTCCTCCTTATGTATGGACTCATACAGCTCTTTTAGCAATAAAATGATATATGTATACGATATGTGGCGTGTATTTCGTTATATTTTTATTTTATTATTTCGCACTTGAAACAAAATAGACAACACTGTGGACTTACCGTTCATGCAATCTGCGTTTCTAGTAGTTCTATAACATGCGAAAGGAGTAATACGCTAGGTGATTATTCTAGTTTTCTCCTTCACAACCGCCTGCTTGTCTATATGTACTGGACTCGCTTCTGCTCCCCCTAGATTTTAATTCACTCATAACAACATCAATCAAGCAGGTATATTACTTCATTAGAGTATAAGCATGCACGATAGATTCTCTCTCCTTCCTCGTTGAATTCCTGGAAGCAAATTTAGTCACTCGATACACGATTTCTACGTTGTGTTTTGTTTATTTTAGTTCTTATCCAGTCGTATCGTTGTTTCGAATACGTATCTTGGATATCCTGGTCACGGCACCATTCTGTGGTGGTACGACCGTGGTCGTGATCGTCAATTTAATTATTTCTAAGTGTACCGGATGTGAGTAAGATTTTCCATGAAAATTACGATGTTGAAGAGATCAGATTATGCTTGCAATTTCTTTTATGTTTCATCTAGCGTTTGTCAACGCGCCAGTACATAAGCCGATGGACATAGAACATTCACATAGCCATTCCACAGAGCTTATTTTAGTGATGATAGTCTGTATCCTCCTTAGCAATTCTAAGAAGTGATAGGGTAATTTTAATTTTGTAAAATATAGAGAGTTATGATCAATTGACTTACAGACAATCATAATAAGTGATCCGTTCGCGTGGAGACGTGTAATGAACCAGTACGAGTTTGCTCGTCAGACAACGACCGTTTCACTCTGACACAGGGAACCCTACGCCAGTGTTTGGCTCTGATATCAGATTATTGGGGCACAACTGGACTGTCTATTTCGCTGCGAAGCGTATAGGCTCGACGCTGTCATAAGACGCGGAGTCATCAACGTATCATGAGACACGGATTGTATATGGCGCTCTAGGCTGCCTGCCCCTTGTACCATGCATGGATTTAGGTATTTTAGTTTGTGTGTATAGTTTAACTTGGCCAAGTTAAGTTCGACAGTCAGTTGTATATAAGAGGACGTGTAATCGGGTGCCCAGAAACGCAATCGGCCCGCCCGTGAATATGTAAAGGCTTTATCTCAGGGATGTGAACCGATCTACGTGCTCTACCCAGCCATTATTAATAAATATTAATAGCCATCGCCTCGAGATAGCGTAGTATAGCCTTCCATCAAGCACGCGTCAGCATTCACATGGTTTACCTGGTCAAGTGTGTCACTAAATAAGCATTACGTCTGATCTCAGCAACACCGCAACTATGTGAGGAACATTGAACTAGAACTGACCAATAGCTTATGTCAGTACTTACTCTTGCAAAGCTATACCGTTGGTTTGTCTCGCCTTCCTGCAAGCCGCCTCGTATTCTGCATCGCTCCATCTCGTTCTCACGTATCAGCAAGTTTTAAGGGCTAATTTCAGCTGTTCCTAGCTCTATTCATTCGACCTAACGAATTATAGTCCTTATCGAATCTGTATCAATTCTAAACTTCTCAGATTTAAAATACGTGTAGCCTAATGAAATCGTGTATCGGGTGAACAGGGTTATCAACGACAGCGGTAATTATGTCACAACTAAGATACACCTTCGTTTGAGCACCTGCAATGTATGGCAGTCGAATATCCGATTTGAGAGTTGTGTGCTCTATAATTTCAGCTGTATTTGACCCCTAATAGAAGCCTTAGGTATAATCAATGGAAACAAAACATTTAAAATAAAACTTTTATTTATTGAAGTTTTAATAATAATCTCCGAATCTAGAATGATTATTTAGCTTGGCATATCCAGAATTACCGTATATGCCATGCGGTTGTTAAGCTCCTAGGCCATTTTCACAAGAGAAAGCAAACAACCAAATAAAAAACTCTTGTGAAGCCATCTTAAACACTAGGAGTTACACACAATAGAAATTACATACAAAGTCAGTTCATCTAGGTCCACGATTCACAAGTTAGTGCCTCCGGGTGATTTAACTATAGGACCCCGCCTGGTTTGACTGTAGGTGAGTCTAGATACTCTACTAGGTAATGTATAGGCAGATCCTCTATGCCCGTCTCTCTGTTACAACATCTCTTCCATCTCTTGATGCAGTTTATGCATGTGAGTATTAAGAAGAACAAATCATCTCCAGTTTGAGGTTTAGTATTAATTTAGGAGGATGATCCAGATTGTTAATCTGTCAATTGAAATGATCTATAATTTGGGTAGTCAATATTCGTCTCGACTGTAAAAGGAGTGACTAGGTTGTTATGTATCGTGGAACTAAAAGAACCTTTATATCAAGACATTATAATTACATTACCGCGTTCTTAATGAAGTACAGGAATCAGCAAAGAAGCCTGGAGCTGAGGTTTACAAGCTCTTGCAGCAACACTGACTCTAATAGTAATACTACTTTTCTTAATTGTTTTCGCAACACTGATTCTGAAGGCTGATTAGGGTCTCTGAAGACCTCCGTCGATTTCTAAACTCTCGCGCAGACTGTCCGGACTCCTTCCTCTTTCCGTCTCTCTAAGGCTGCTGCCCCTTCTTGGACTATGTCCGAAGTTCCACCCCAAATCACGTCGAGAAGGCGGTCTTGAACAGAAAAATTGGGAGGCGACAGAAAAGTTCATCCTGATTGGTCTTTACTGTTCGCTAAGTTACATCCCCATATTTGGGTAATATCCCACGGTCAGGCGTCTTGTGCCAACATGTGTTGCTTTTGTTTCAAGTGCAGTAATAAAGTATGATATTTATGGTCATCTCTATTGATTTTCGAGGTTTGTTAGTATCTATGACGGGTAAAGGTTTTTTGTGCAGAGAATTTATTTCTTTTCATAAGTTTATTTTAATGGCTCTTACGCAGAACTAATCTCTTGTTATCTAAAGCATTTAAATTTATCGTTTTGTTTTAGAATTTCAATAGGAATTCTCTGGGTCTCTCAATTGCTTTGCACATGTTCAACCATTTCAAGAACGATAGAGCAAAAAATAATTTTAGTTAAATCCAAAGATTGAAACGAACGTTCTGGCCATCTCAATGTGATGACGAATATTTCGCTTCTCTGATGTGCTGGCTAAAATGCTTTAATTCCAATGCGATCACATTCGTCCTTCCTTTTAGATGAAACCATTCTCTCAGTATTCCAAGTCTCGCTTTGTTTATCTACATAATTACTCATGGTTTTAACATAAATAATCTTTGTCGGTGGACTAACATTATTAACAACATCAAGCACATTAATTATAATTGGTACTTTGTTCATATTTTATAATTTGATTTCGAGTCAGAATAGATAATTGTGACTACACCCCTTATCCAGTCAAGCGCCCTTGACTGAAAAAATCGAGAAGTATGTTTATATGGGTATGGGGGCTTAGGTATTCGCACCTACCTTAAGATAGTAACTAATGTAAGATTATTCATTATTAATGCAAGAAAGTGTCCATCCAGTCTATTTATTTGCTGAATTACTTGTAGAACCTACACTAAAAAACCCATCTTCATTTTTCGCGTGACATTTTCAATGAAGTATCGTAGGTACTAAAGTAACGACGTTTCACTTTAAACTAAGACAAATGAGATCTTTTGACATCTATGCAAAGTTTTATTTTAATATTTTCACAAGTAGGTATTAATCTATAATCTCTATACGAATGATTTAATTTGACAAACTCAACAAATTTTTAGGGTTCCGTACTCAAAGGGTAAAAACGGGACCATATTACTAAGACTTCGCTGTCCGTCTGTCCGTCTGTCACCAGGCTGTATCTCATGAACCGTGATAGTTAGACAGTTGAAATCGCAGTTCACAGATGGTGTATTTCTCTTGCCGCTATAACAACAAATACTAACAAGATAAAGTTAAAAACTACAACCCGACTACGTGAAAGTTATAAAAGTTTGAAACATTTACATTGACAAAATAGAATGACGTATCGGTCATATTTGATAGGCATAGAGTTGAAAATGAAAATAGGTCGTAGGTATTGTAATTTTTCTCTATGGGGCCTGCAGCCTGCGGCTACCTCAACTTTAATACGCGTTTTGAAGGCTTATTCGGGGTCGGAGCCCTAAATCCTATAGCCTATAACCATCGGGGTATTGAGACGAATCAATCGATACATAATTTGTTGAAATCGAACCAGTAGTTTCAGCGCTACGTGGGAACAAAGAAATCGGCCACATACATACAAACATACAAATATACAAACATACAAACATAGGGTGCTAACCTCATAACCCTCCCCTGTTGGTAGTCGGGTAAAAAACAGAATTAAATAAATATTTAAGGGGCCTCCCATAAAACAAACGTGATTTTTTGCCGTTTTTATAGTACGGAACCTTTCGTGCGCGAGTCGACTCGCATTTGGCCGGTTTCATTCACATTTCTATGGTGGGTAAATATAAATGACACTTAACCATTATATACTTTCAAGTTCCACTTAGTTTAAATAACTCCTAATACACTCTGTACAATCATTTTTGAACCTCTCAGTCGTTGTTTTATAATTTATATCAGAATTTAATTACTAGCACATTACGTCACTAATGTCGTTTCCCGGATAATTATTATCAACGGGAAACGTGAGCCGGGAACGCGAGATTATTTAAATACCTACATCATTCTCGACTTTATGACCTGGAACGTAAGAGCTTTTTAAATTTGTTGGATATGGAAATCTTTATCTTTAAATATGTGGGAGTTACTTTTTGACTGCCATAGAAATAAAAAACCGCAGTCGACTGAAACTTACCGACTCAGTATATACAATTTTTTTAATAAATAAAAGGAAATATTACCAACTATTCGATGAAAATTAAAAAAAATCTATTTGAAGTCGAAACTTAAGGACCCGCAGACGATGTTTTAATTTAATCCATCATAAATATAAAAACGGCTACACCTTTCAAACTTTCAGTTGGGGGCTACAACTGTCTGCATGTGACAGACAGACAGACTTTGGGTATTGAACTCTAATAACCTGGTTCAAGGTAAAGCTTGACAAAAATGTTAAAAAAATTAAAATGAAATTTTGAAAATTACAATCTTATAATAGAATTAAATTAAAACTAGTATTTACAATTGAAACAATTGAATCTAACTGCAGACAATCAACAAGTAGCTCAACTGATCCATATCAATACCAGTCGGAAGTGTCCCAGGATGCTGGCTGCATTGCCCCGCTGTATTAGCGCAATGCTGATGCACTATGCCAGAACTCACCAGCGCTCATAAAAATATATTTATCGCAATTCAAAAAAAAAAAACAACAAAATTTCTGTTAAACTAATACAGTAAGTTACCCAATACTAGTTCACCAATAAAAAGACTTTACGTAACCGAAACCGAAGACTTTTTACTAGTGTTTCTAAGTTTGGTTTAATGTGGTTCTAATATACCAGTGACTACGCAAATCTTAACAATATACTTTTACGGAGTGACATGGTGTTTCGCGGGGCATGGTAATTTATTACGCAATGCTTGCTCGATACAGACTTCTTGGGAATAGAAAATAGAATAAATAAATAAATTATGCTGGACTATTCACACAGCTTTATCTAGCCCCAAACTAAGCAGAGCTTGTGTTATGAGTACTAGACAACTGATATGTACATAATACAATACAATACATTATACATATATATTTTTATTATACTTAGAAAACGACCAGAACACACAAATATCTGCAGATTGTACAAATATTTGTCCCGAGGCGGGAATCGAACCCGCAACCTCCTGCGTCGCAGGCGGACCTTCACCCGCCGCGCCACAGAGATCGTCAAAGAAATAGCTACTCGTGGAAATTAAATTTTTAAATAGTTACTGTTTTTATAAAATTAAGTTAAACTAAATTACCCATTAGCCAATTCTATGGCTAGATTGTAATTATACTCTAGTGTACCTAACATTAATTTAAAATGTGTATATTAGACAACAAAAAAAAAATATGTTGTGTTATAAGATGTTAAAAGAATGCGAGGCGACAGAACACCAAGGCGTAATAGTTGCGTGGCATAGCTGATGGCCTAAGTAAGACACCCTGGGAGACCGAAGTTAAGAAGTCTGGATGGAATTCAATATTATTATCAGAGAATTGGAGTTACTGGCTAGCTGGAAATAGTCAGTAGTCAGTAGAAATAGTCAATTCGTTAAGCCTATTCAACTAATGAAATTTACTCGGCCAAGCCCAACCGCGGCTGTATCGTCAGGATGATGATGATATTCTCACCTACCTCATTTTTGCAATTTTTGAATTTTGATAGAAGGAACAGAAGCACTTTGAGTTGACAAAATGAGCAATGCAGAAAAAGGGCAGCGTTTCTATCACCCGAAACTGAGCACAGATGTATGTATCGTTTTTTACCTTAATGGTTAGAAAATCAATTTAAAATAAAAATAAAACTATGCATATTTATATACATTATTGTGCTACACATGAAATTTTCATAGAAGTAGGTAAATTCACAACTCTATGTATGTAGGTATTCATCAACGATCACCCACCCTGTATAATGCGATTTCATTAAAAGCTCGAGCATTATTAAAAGATCACCAGTAAAATTATTACAACGATAAAATTACCAAACTTCATTAAGCTTTCAACACATAAACCAAACTTCCAATACCTATGTACACAAGCGACAAAATAAACCTTTGTACACAACATAAACACCCCAACACAAAGCAAGCTGAAAGAGGGTGTGTAAAGTAAAATGTAGTCTAAACACGCACTGTAGAATAAAACGAAAATGTTCAGACGATGTGCGCACGGCTTAATAGAAAACTTCCTGATTGAATTAATCTTTGTGCTGCATAATTAAATTGACTCTCCGTTTCACAGGGGCTCTAGAACAGCTCAATCAGTTACATTTTCCTGAAAGGGCACCCTGGCTCTCCTTGTTGGAACATGGACATGTGTATCATGGGCAATGAAAGTAATAAAATCTAGACACATTAAGATTTTTGCAAACAAAATGTTTACTATTCCACAGTCTTTACCAGGCTCACTGGATTACACACAGAACGCCCATAAATACGTGGCTGCCGGTTTTATAACGAATATCCAATTAAGTAGGTGCGAAATCTTTAAGCTATGGCTTACAAAGTACATTACAACCTGTGCTATGGATTTAGTTTGTTTGTAAAGCGAGTTAAAATCTTATTTTTGTTGGTCCAGCCCATCTAGGTATCAACGGCCTCCCCAAGGATGTAGCTGGACCTGATCAAAGGTCCAGCCACATATTGCCATTGCACATAGCCTTATCATGGTGAGCCCTATCTTATATGCTTTTTATAAACTGTCAAAATAAATTAAATAAATTTAATATGCTATGACACGGCCAAATTTGGGACAATTCATTACGTATTACGCAGAATGTAAAATAACCTACGAAACGACTATTTCATAATTTCAAAGTGACCCAGCCGTTGACATTTTAATCTGTACCATTGTTAAACTAATACTATCACGATGGCTGAAAATGCCTATCTGTGTTTAAACTAAAGTTATTCTAGTTTCCTGATAGAATTATCCCCTGCGGGAATCTCGAAAATCATCTGAATATCGTTCAAATGTAAATGTAACAAAATCTAGTACATATTCTATATTAACTTCACTTGCATACGGCGCGGGCTTTGCTTTTTTTGCTATTGTATGCAGTTTGCGAGTCACCGTGGCTAAGAGAAAAACATATTTTATGACAAGATTTTGAGACATTTAAATGTCATATTGTGTATCAACTACTTTTTATCTACTTTTAAAAGCGGGATGAGTTGACCAATCAAAATTAGTTGAATTAATGATTTAGTCAACTCATCCCGTGGGATGAGTTTAGAGTGGGATCAGTTAACCAAAGAGCCAAAATTTGTACCATACTATTACAAATAAAACATTGACGTCACACTTAAGAATAAATAATTCAACTTTCATGCAAGGGGCTTATGACGGGAATCTAACCGGAAAACTTCTTCTCCCGCTGGCTGCGGTGCTATTGTCACTTCAATTCGACTTATGTGCACGAAAGAAGTAGTTATACATTATAAACAAACATATTTTTATAGGTTTTTAACATATATTTGTAGGTATATTTTATGCTATGTTATATGAGGCGAGAAAAAACCATCAAACTTCTCCATCCAGCCACTTGCGCCAATGATAAGACTCATGTTTCATTCTACCACCAAACTGTGATCCCTAACCCATGAGAGTTAGGGATCACAGTTTGGTGGTATAATCCCCATGTGCATATGTCCACATGTCCACGCTGGACATGAGTCCAGCGTGGACATGAGTCCACCGTGGATATGGGGATTATGGGCAATACCCAAACCTCACCTTACAGCCAGGGGAGGTGAGGATGTATCATGACCTTTTTACAAAACAATTTGACACGACTCCAGGATCCAATTAAGCTGAACTTCATTAAGCGTTTCCTCAGCCTCCATTCAGAATAGTTGGAAACAGTTCTTTGCCATGCGATTAAGGAAACGCTTGTGGGGTAATTCATTCGCAAGGAAAGTTGTAAGTAGTTACCGTACAGTTGGGAACAATAGAGGGAGTGAGGGTGAAATGGCTGGGGCAGATTTCATTCTCACGGACCTGACGTAGTAGGTACCCTTACTAGGCAGGTTACTTTTAATGAAAGCTCTGGTGCGTGAGAGTTAAATTTTATAATCTCAATACTTTTCGTGGACTCTTTACTAAAATAATGTATATATTGGAGACTCACACTAGCCAGATTTATCTAGTGTATGGTTATTTGACGGACCTCATACGGCGGTCACCGCACATTATAAGGCTAAAGACCGTGAGATTTTGGCCAGCCACCAAAGTGCAGTGAGCGTATAATTAAATGGAACATCTCGACCACCATTCACCAACTCGCATGCGATATTCAGTGGAACTTTTTAACGTTTTTCTTATAAAAAAGTTATTATAAAACTGATGGCGTTGCAGTATTTCAGTTCCACTTTTTTGCATTGCAAAATAGCGTGGGGGCTAGTTTAGAAACTGCCATGATATTTTTGAAAAGGATTTTAAATGTGTATAAAAATAAATCAAGTTCGTTAAAAAAAATGGAAAGCGTCTGCTTTTCGCTTAAGGACCTACTAATAAAACTGAGTGGTCGTGACCGTACCTAGTTCATTTTATGACTTTAGAAACTGCCATGATATTTTTAAAAAAGATTTTAAATGTGTAAAAAAAAATGGAAAGCGTCTGCTTTTCGCTTAAGGACCTACTAATAAAACAGAGTGGTCGTGACCGCAGTTACTCTTTTACTGCGCGTTTAAAAACAAATGCGTGATAAAAACTTTTCTGGAACAAACAAGACGAGAGATAGACTCTTGAAAGTCACCAAGGCCTGCTTTCATGGTGGGATAAAAAGGCATTCAAAACAGCTATTTGTTGGTTAACTTTAAAGAAAATGACTTGCAAAACACTGTAAAATTTCAAAAATACTCCCCGTACCCTTATGCCCCGCACCCGAATCATTATTGTTCTTGTTCTTGAAACCTCCACTTACTGAAGGATTTATTACTAGCTTTTGAAACATCAAGCAAACTTCCGTTGCCAAAGGGCTTAGTAATTTAAAAGAAGAAATATTGCTAAAAGAAAAGTCAAGCAATTTATCTGGGCTATTGTGAGTTCTACAATTCATATTGAAGGAGTCTACCCATTACAATTTGGCTATAGATTATAGCTGTTTCTTCTGAAACATATACACACTGAAGGAAAGTTATGTTTCTGACGTCTACCAGTCGTTTATAAAATAATTAGTCTTGTCATTATATACTTCAATAACAAAGAAAATTACAATCAATTATTAAAAACAAATAAACACTAATACTTACAATTCAAACAATTGAGCTAACTGCAGACTGATGCAAACAATCTACAGGTAGCTCAACTGATCCATATCAATACCAGTCGGAAGCGTCCCCAAGACGCTTGCTGCATTGCCCCCGCTGCTGTAAGGCAATGCTGAGGGGCTGTGCCAGATACTTGCATATTTGCGCCTCTTTAGATCTTCGGCCAAATCTGCCTTCGCACCAGCCCTAACGGATATCCTCGGAAGATGGGAAGGCGCAAGCGTGTCGACGCATGCAGCGTCCCAAACAATAGGTCTCCCCTACTCTCATGAGACTAGTAACATGCCTTCAGGCCTCTTATCATCGACACGAAACAAAAAATTCGGTTCGAGAATAGCTGGTACGTAAACGGTGACAAACGCCCACCGGATGATGTCGTCAAGTCTGGTATGGCAAGATATTCAACCGGCGGCGCTGGCGACCCTAATACACGATAATCAGTGATGATCAAGCTATATAATTGTATATATTTTCGTCGTGAAAACTGCAAGTAATCAAGTGGATGGTAGGTACTTCATTCCAACGCTTACAGTAGTGCCTACTACATTTTACATTGTTTATTACACTGTCGTAGAGTACGTACCTTCCTTTATTATTACTTTTTGTAAAATTTATACCCGTTACGCAATGCAATATAATACCTTGAAGGGGAAGCTAGCTTACGACTTGCTATAAGGCTTTTATTTATCACTTTGCTATAATATCTGCAAAATATTTAACTTATTCAAACAGGTAGGTAACTAACTACGCTTTTTGTCAAAAAATGCTGGCAGTAGCCACTCTTAAACGTTTTTATTACGCCACGTACAAGACAATGTTTATTAGTTTTTTGCCTTTTACCGTTTTCTTTTCTTGCTTCCTTAATATATTGTACGTTCAAAAGTTCACTCGCAAAATAAAATGTGAATACTTTGAAGTTGCTTTGGGAAAGAAATATGTGTGTAGTGTGTGATATTTTGAAAATTTATGAATATTTAATCCAAGTTACCTATTACCTACCACCGGCGCTATAGTCCGTAAGAGGTTCCAAAGATTTTCGGTGGAACCGACTAAGGTTTCGTGGCTTAGTTGGTCAGAGTACACCCGTACTGAGGGTGGGGTGAGGGTTCGAGTCCCGCCGAAATCGAAAGTTTTTGGGAACTTATTTAATTTTTTAAGTTACTTATTAGTTTACTATGACAGAGAAATTTCTAACTTACTAACTTCTTCCCGCGTTTATGACGTTGTTTTCCGGGATAAAGTTTTCCGTCCCCGGGATATCGATTAAGATTTCGTTCAACCGTTTAGGTCGAAAAGTTTTAATCTTAGTATGCGATCTTCCCATTGTTGGGTGTAGATAGACCTACTTTAGCTTACACCAATATTTCACGTACTGATTTCACGTGTCCATACATTTTTGGGAAATTCCTGGATACCTACGTGACCACGTGATTATGTAGATACTTTAATCTTTATCTTTGACTAGCGGGCCGCCCCGGCTTCGCACGGGTATATTCTATCACCTATGATCATCAGGGATATTGTAGAATTCTAATGGTGAAAGAATTTTTCAAATCGGCCCAGTAGTTTCGGAGCCTATTCAACTCAAACAAATACTACTCTATATAATTACTAGCAGCGCCTCGCGGTTTTACCCGCATAGTTTCCGTGGGAATTCCGGAATAAAACATAGCTAATGTCACTCCCTGAAAAGTAAACTTTCTAATGGAGAAAGAATTTTTGAAATCGGTCTAGTAGTTTTCAAAGTTTATTCGTTACATAAAAAAACAATGTTTTATTCCAGCCCTAGAACTACCAGTATGCAAAATTTCAGCCTGATTCAGTCGTTTTGGCGTGAATACGTAATAAACATCCAAACTTTCGCATTTATAATAGTAGTTTGATGTGATTTTTATATATCAAAGCAAAATCGTCCTCGCGGCCAAAAATTGCTAATCTTTTATTTTCAGATAGAATATGATCATAATTCATGTTCTATGAAGATAATGAATAGCTTTCTGTGGAAATAATATGCTGGTGTAACCAACTGAAGTCAGTTGTCTCATTTATAACTGTTATGAAAAGGGAACGATCTTTTGTACGTTACTCCAAGGATACATTCATAACGTATTTTATTGGTTTATTAAATTCCACGGGAGATTTTCTTTAAGTTAGGTATGGAACATTCTATCAAGATGTTTGTTGTTGTTTGAACCTATCGAAAATTTCAAAAGGATATTGGGTTTTTTCTAACTAAATAATATTTAAACTCACTTGGGGAACCTAAATAGGAAAAACGATCAAATACCTATTGAAAATTTCAAAAGGATATTGGGTTTTTCTAATTAAATAATGATTAACCTTGCCTCGGCAACCTAAATACGAAAAACGATCAAATACCTACACTACAGGGGATCGAAGGATCTTGTCCTTAGAGATTGTTTGGCGATAACTTAAAATAAATGGCTTAACGATAACGGCCCAAAATATTAGGGAAATTGAACCCTAGCAGACTAATATTAAGGCATAAAGAACGAGAAATTAAGGTGTGATCATCATTATCGTCTTCACAGACTGCTTCCACCCTGAATAGTTGGAAAAGTTGTACCAAGGTGGATCTTTATAATGTTTCTTTTAGAGGGTAATAGCGCTTCCATAATACTAATAAGCCCTCGCCTTTAGATAATTCTCATAAAGGGCCTCTGTGCTCTTGGCTTCGGCCCCACGCGTGCCTGCCAAAGGACCGAGCTGCTACGGCTTGTCAACTAAAGCTTTATACATACATATTTCAAAGAATCTGCTTAGCATATCACTAATTATACATCTACTTCGGCTTTTTTCCTATTTTTTTATCTTTAAGGCAAGAGTCAAGAGTGTGTCCTTAACCTTTGTCACGTTATACATCGTCGGCCATACCGTCAATTACGAAGTGAACTCAGATCACTTTAATACTAGTCAGGAACTGAAGGCTGATTGAAGATCTATTCCGTTTTCAAAATAATAAAAAACGTGTTCCCTTAATTCCAAGGAGGATTAACGCTAGTTTCAAGAAGTCCGTGATTTATTTCACCATTTCCGTGCAGTAAAGGTGCATTCACGTATCGGATCTGTTTTTACAGGACTGTTTTTTTTTCGGATCCTTTACTACTAGAAGCAATTGTTTACTTGGCACCAGTCTCTCACAACCTATTTGTACTTTCATCACTAATTCATAACAATAACGAGAAACTAAACGATTTATTATTATTATTATTATGTTTACTGATTCGGAATACTGATGGGTGTGTGAACTCGATCTTACAACTACATACGCCATCACGGATTAAAACAGATCCTGTTAAACAGACGCCGTGTGGTGCCGGCTTAGAATTTGCACCACTCCAACTCTTCCCGTAGGTGTCGTAGGAGGCGACTAAGGGACACCGGGGGGCGGGCAGCAGCGCCTCTTGCAGAACTGATCTACCACTGAACTGCGATCCCCAAACCGCATGCCAAGCATAGGGGTTATGATACATAACCGCCACGAGATAAAAGCCAATAGCAGTGGATCATTATAGGCTGTTAAGAGTGGTTCGGTCTGTTAGGTCTTATTCCCCGAATGTCTAGCCTGTCTATCTAACTCCCTGAATGTCCATTCCCCGAATGTTTAACTCCCCAGATGTCCAATTCTCTAAATGTCTAATTCCCTAAATGTCTAGTCTATCCTTCGATCAAAAATTTCCGGCTTTGCCGAGGCCGCGAACTACTTATTTTTACCCGACTACCAACAGGGGAGGGTTATGAGGTTAGCACCCTATGTTTGTATGTTTGTATATTTGTATGTTTGTATGTATGTGGCCGATTTTTTTGTTCCCACGTAGCGCTGAAACTACTGGTTCGATTTCAACAAATTAATTATGTATCGATTGATTCGTCTCAATACCCCGATGGTTATAGGCTATAGGATTTAGGGCTCCGACCCCGAATAAGCCTTCAAAACGCGTATTAAAGTTTAGGTAGCCGCAGGCTGCAGGCTCCATAGAGAAAAATTACAATACCTACGACCTATTTTCATTTTCAACTCAATGCCTATCAAATATGACCGATACGTCATTCTATTTTGTCAATGTAAATGTTTCAAACTTTTATAACTTTTACGTAGTCGGGTTGTAGTTTTTAACTTTATCTTGTTGATCGAAGAGTCTATCAGAAAAAGTTAATGAATGACAGAAAATGACAGAAATGACAGAAAGTGTCAAAAAAGTTGTTACACAGGTTGGTGCTGTGTAACTGTGTCCTAATATAAAAACACTTGATGGCGTGTCCGTTGACTCGATCAACATTTAATTTGTAGGTGGGGGCTCGGTGTTGCGTTACTACTTTTTAATTTAACGGATGATAAAATCACTTTTATGGAAATCACCGATCGCTCAAGCACCGGGACAAGTTGATTACGATAACAAGCTATTTCGATTTAGCTTAACATGTTGACTGCGGAAAATAAGCTTAGGTTTAGTGTATTTCGTAATACTTACGATCACACATTCGCTGAGAATAGGCCTATAGCAAGCCGTAGGAGTCCACAGAAATCTCTAGAAGCCATAAAACTAAAAAGCTTTCTTTAGCTTCAGAGCTCAAAGCTCAGTTAATTTCCTCTATCATTATTAGCCTCATGAATAGCACCAATCAGAGTGCTTTCAACCGTTCATCTAGATCGTATACTAACCTAGAACCTCGCGTCCCTTGAGGGAATATTTACAAAAACAAGAACCTCATCCAAACAGGCGACAAACATTATTTTTCCAAGAACATCGACTGCCTTTGGCTGAAAATTGTCGACATTTCAGAACAAACTCGCGGTGATCATGCGGTCCCCTGGGTCACGTGTCGTCAGTTCGTTACGGACTACCGCAGGCAACAGACGTATCTTTCTCTATTAAGCGCTGTTATTGTAACTTGACTTTGGTTTAATATTTGTATATTATAGTAGTAGATTCATCTTAATAGATTTTTCATATTATATTTTTTATAATTCATAATAGATTCGAAGAGAAAATAGAATCGAAGATAACTTTAACCAGCTCTTCAAAGAATTGTAAGTAACTAGTTCTGTGAGAACTAGTTACTATCGACGCAGGAGGTTGCGGGTTCGATTCCCGCCTCGGGGTGAATGTTTGCAAAATTTGCAGATATTTGTTTAGGACGTTCTGGTCGTTTTATAAGTATAATAAAAATATTTATCGATGTATTGATTGTATTACGTATGTCAGTCATATAATCGATAGTCTATCTAGTATCCATAATACAGGCTCTGCTTAGCTTGCGGCTAATGCTGTATGAATTATAATATATATTGTAATAATGCTGGACTCATTACTATTATTATTATTTATAAAATCATTATTTCTATCCCATGAGAACTTGATATAAGCGATGAGAAGAAGCCCGTGTTTTATTCCATGTCTATACCTACGCCAATGCAGAATTTCAGACTGATCCATTTTGTAGTTATTACGTGAAGAAGTAACAAACATACATCCATCCATACATCCATTCAAACTTTCACATTTGTAATAATCAATGCGACTTATAAATATCTTGGTGATTTTTAATGTTTCAGTACGGGATCCGACACGATATCCTTGACTTTCACCAATGAATTTCATACACGACCGTTTGATGACGTAATTGAATATCTTGAGAAGGGTTAATAAAACAGTCAGTTATCATTCGGAAAGGGTTGACGAAGGAATCTATTTTATGACGGACGTCCACCTACATAAAACGTAGGATCTCAATGACTTTTAAATTGAAAAGATCTATTTTTTTTAAAAATAGTAGGAACTTTTTTGAATGAGTGGGATGGACAAAGACGTTTTATTACGTACCTACGGCTGTATAGAATGTCCCCGTTTTTTTTCAGTTTGCTATCATGTATTGATGTATAAGTACCTATTTTCACATTTTTAGTATTTGGTATTTATTTTCAACCTTACTGTACCTAAAGTGAACTATTATTACAGGATTACCCTAACTCAATAACTAAGTTTAATTTAAATTGTATAAGTCTACTATTAAAATGTTATTTACTGTTCTCTTTTCAGGGATAAAAAGCTATCCCTATGAAATTTGACAAGAAAACGATTGTGACACTGATGAATGACGAAGATTACCTTTAGTGTAAAATGTATAAGATAGGTTAACACGTGGACGCTATAGGTACATTTATTTTCATTGTCTCGTTTTTTCAATCTTTAAACTTCAATCTAAAACTGCTTGTAAGCAAACAACGAACATCACAATAACTTTACAGCGGAATGAAAGAACTCGTCGATTTCACAGAGAACTGTGTGTAAATTGCCTCCAGCTTGGATTTTATACATAAAAACCGGGTTTTTAGATACTTTGACATGTGCTTTCACGAGGGTATATTGTAACTAACCCTAGTTGGAAAAATCTTATACTTTAGTGGTTGCTGACAGGTCAAATTTATTATGCGCGAGGCTTTTGTTCGTTATAACCGGCTTATAAAATAAATTCTCTTTATATTAGCGCGAATTTGTAAAATTATGTTAAAAAATTATAGGCGCTTGAACTTCAAACCTTGATTGAAGGGGAAAAAAATAAGAACCGTCAATGTCTAAAGTTGCATGTGAATTTCTCTAAAACTCGCGTTGTTTCCTGGACAACGTATTAGTATTTTTAGCTGGTGTTTATTTCCCTTCTTGGAAAATATTTATCATAGACTGGCAAAACTGTTGGTACAGTAGTTTAAATAAATGAAATGTTAAAATTTGTAGGCTCTTTTCCCCGTTTTCTGCGTAAACACAGAGGCAGACCCTAGGGGCAAGACATGCAAAAAGTCACAAATTCCCGTGTCGCTGTTTGCACATCTGAACTGGACATGAGAGCGGCGTAATGGGATGTTTTTGTTCTTTTATTTTCCACATAGAGAAATTTTGCTTTGTTCTTCGTTTTTCCAGAAAAATTACGACTTTTCCGTATGGTTTGCTTCTCATTAAGCCTGATTGAAATTCTACCTAAACACTGTACACAATTCATTGAATAACCCTGTCACATGGTTGTCTGTTCTCAGAAAGAGAACATGTAACTAATTAGACTGAAAAACACGATGCTCTGACTGTCGTGAGACAGTGAGCATACTCTTTATGAGACTTTCGTAAGATGCTAGGAACAGTCACGCGTGACACGTTGGGAATAGGCACTTATCACTTTAGACATACATATGCAAAAGACAACCGCTGGAGTAAACGTGTTCTTGAGTGGAGACCGCGACTCGGCAAACGTAGTGTAGGACGCCCTCCGAAAAAGTGGGATAACGATTTGCGAAAAACTGCCGGCTGATGCTGGATGTGGCAAGCTGAAAACAGGGCGCTATGGCGCTCATTAGGGGAGGCCTATGTCCAGCCGTGGACTGATATAGGCTGATAATGATGATGATGATGCGAAAGACTATCAGCAGCTGTTAGAAATATCAATAATAAATCCGAACATTAAAAAAGAATATTGTTAAAATTCGAGGTTAAAGTAAAGTGGACACACAGTAAAGTGGGTACGACAATTTTATATCACTAATTTACTCGACGCGTAAAACTCATAGATTAGTTATAGCCACGTTCACCGTATCCAGTCTTGGCTGTTAGCAGTAAACTGGCAATAAGCCATAAAATTATACGAGTAAACTGTACACTGGTCACAAGCTCATATGTTAGAAGATAAAAGGCAATGGTCTTGAAAATGCTTTTAAAATTTTCCAACAGTAGGTACTTCACGTAGCAACAACGTTATCATGTTTTGGTTAGATTTTCGAGTCCTAAAATTAGCGAAAAAACAGAAATTATCAAAAATGCGAAAGAAAATGATAAGTAAAAGACTTGTTTAGGTATTTGGTTCAAGTGAAGCACTAGGTGTAGTCCTGGCTTGGAGCGAGTATGAACACTGAGGGTAAATATCTATGCCTTTTGTAATGTTTTTTGTTTGCGAAGGAGTTTCTTTTTGAGTGCAGTGTTAAATGAATAGGCGGTTTTCAGCATGCGGAGAGGAGGCAACAGTACATTCCAACAATGCGTAGCGGTGAATCGAAATGACCCTTTGGAAGCAACAGATTTATGTTTCGGTGTCATGAGAACAACTCGAGTTCATGTTCTTCTTGGATACCGAGAGGCATCACTAGCCCATTTCAGTTTGGAATAGAGGTATGCTGGAGTCTTACTTAAGGTAAGGCCAAATAATAATGTTGCTAGGTGTTATTCTCTGCGTGCTTTCATTTTCAATAGGTTGGCAAAATTAAGGTAGGGGGTAACATGGGTGTAAGGAGGGATAGGAAAACAAAATCGTCAAAACAAAAACGTAAACATTTACAAAAGCAAAAGGCGATCTAAATGGGTGCCCTAAAATTCATAAAATACAAACATAAAGAAATGATAACCCCATAACGTTTTATCCAATATTCCCTACATTTACTGCAAATATGTCTTTATTGTACGTAAATAAACGTTCGTTCTGTACCACAAACAGATGTAATCCTGTGAATTATTTAGTGAGGAAACGCTGCTGGCGCCATCATTCGGTTGTATCGGAACTTTATAAATAGGATAAAATATGAAATCGTGAATATGTTACCTACTCGATTTACTATTATTTTCGGTTGGTATTGGACTCATTTGATTTTACGACAGAAGATTCGGTACAGATTGAAAACTTAATCTGGGCAACCAGTCTCGACATAGATAGCGATCGCATGGCGACCGACATCGGTCGCAAAGTCTAACCGGTCATATTTTAACGATTTTTAATTGTTTCTACAAGAATTTAAAAGAATCGAAAACAATTTATTTCCCTAAATACAATAGATACTCATTTAGTAAACGTCAAATTCTTAAAATTAAAATAAATCTACCATCGGAGTTATCGAGTTTTATCGATATTGTACCGTAAATAACTGCCAACTTTACGATTTCTGAGAATGTGATTGCGAGCAATTAAGACAGCCCGATAAGTGTGTAGCGATCGGACGGTAGTCTGTAACTATTTTGTGGATTACAAAAAGAAAATTAAGATGAGAAAAAATATCATTTTAAACGGTTACAAATCTTGTCTCGGCCTGAAATAATATCGTTATCGTTACGTTTCGTTGACGGTGGCGGTGGACCAACCAACAGCGTAACACATTACATCGCCTCTTAAAGCGGATGTACCCACCTATAAATCAAACAATTTAATTTAATTTTAGGCTACATATTGAGGTTAATAGTTTTCAGCTACAAATACATTATTTCTTATTTTATCTTTAACAAAATATATGTTTTTTCCTGACTTTGGAAATCGTTCAATCGATTGAATAGCTTGTAGGTCTAAATCTAAAATATCCATCTTTTGAATATTTGCCAGAAACACTACCAGGCCCATTATCTACTCATAGGTTCTTTATGTAATAAAATTTTGTCCCATGTTTTATCAAACTTTCGTTTTTCCTACTTTCAGCCGAAACCGCACGAACGAAATCGTGGCTACGAGTATTTTCTTAAATTGATTTAGTAGTCTAGCAAAGCTCCTATTTTATCTACACATGTCAGACTTACCTAGCAATACAACTCAGACAAATATAAATCTGACTTCAAATAGTCTCTTATCTCGCATTGTACACAAATTGAACATAACTCAATAATGATAACATACCTACAGGAATATAGAATCTATACCGTAAATTACGCAACATTTGGCTTGAACATTTGTTATGTCAGTTGACAATGTAGGTAGGTAGGTACCTAATGTTTGGTAGGTAGCCATCTATTGTGACTTATATTGATATTTGTTTTTTTTTGTTTGATAATAATATTTCGTTGAAAGTTAAATGAAACATTCACATCGTAATTAAAAACACAAAAAAACCACACAGAGACATCCACGGCTATGTCTCAAAGATTGTTATCACGTAGGTACAATATGAATCCTTGAGTTTTCAACGATAATAAACACAAGGAAACTTTTTCTTATAGACTTACTATTTTGTTCAATTTTTATATTACCTACAATCTATCCAAGAGTTAAAATAAACCCAGTTTTGATAGAATAAAAATAAAACGTTACTGTCATTTAATGAATTAAAAGAATACAATGATTGACGACTACTTCAACTGAGCTACTATTTTTTTTCACTAGGCTGAACCTAAGTTTTTTACTAAGCTACTTCATAATTTCATTGTAAAAGCTTTTACGCTTAAACGATGCTAACGCTACACTAAACTCCGATTAAATATCATCAGATTCCCTCGTAAAGCTCACTAAATAAAGTTAGCTTATGTAAACTTATCGTTTAAGTGTACTTAGCGCAAGCTTCAAGGCAGTGAAACTACATACTTAGGTGCATACCCACCAAGCATCGCTTACGATCGGTTTACTACCCACTCTGCGAAAGTAATCTGCTAAAAACTGCCATTCGTTTTACAGGGTTTGTTTTCTTCAAAAAACATTTGGTATTTTGGACCTTTTTTACTTTTGAATTTATGATGGTGGCTTAGAAACAAACAAAACTTTACCATAGGAAGTGTTATGGTTTCTGAAAAGAATCATAAAATATCATAACTTTCATGAATAAACAAACTCTGTTTTTTATAATAAAGATCTTTTACTATAGTTTTTGCGTGCATATCCCTTCGTTTGACCACGTTTACGATTTGCCAGCGATGCAATTGCATAGCGAGCAGGCTGCGAAGACGCAGCGAGCACGCCGCGACGTCGCGCCGACGTCGCTACTTTCTCAAACAAAAACGCTACTTGTCTACTTTCGGACTAGCTAGATGATAATGTGTGATGTGTGAAATGCCTAATACTATTTAATTTTTTTAAATATTGACCCAAAATTAACAGAGTTTTACGACTTCACTGGTGCGTAAAGGTACGACCTCACTGAGCGGAACTGCACTGCAGTAGAACTACGCGGCATGACACGACGACGACGCGACGTGGCCAAAATTATTCTTTGTATGAAATCTTATAAGATAGAACGCACTATGCGTCAGTGGCACAGTGTGGTTTTTTGGTGAGTTGGTAAAAATCTAGGCACAGTGCCGTGCCGCCGCCGCGCCGCATAGTTGAACTGACGCCTAGCGTGTCAAACCTTTGTCTCGCAAGGGGCTTTTTTTTCAAATTTTAATCGTCTTACCAATCAGGTCAAAAATATTCCGTTTTCATGGCAACCTTAATTTCCGGAGCACAATTAGCGTCATTTAGCCGACCCAATCATTTCCATGGAACAATTTTTGGGAAATCATTTTCTTTGGATTTCCTTTTCACACAGTTTTCGGTAGTAGCACGGTAGAACCGGTACCGGCACAACTGTACTTACCGTAAGTACAGTTGTGGTTTAGTTCCGGTTTGATAGTATTTTGATTTAGTGTAAAAAAACCGAAATTATTATTATTTTCAGCCGACGAACAAACAAAGGAGGTTCTCAAGTCGACGCGTATATGTTTTTTCTATGTTAGACCACGCATAAATTTTTACAGAGTAGTCTGATTTTGATAATTCTTTCTCTATTGTATAGAAAATTATCCCGAGGTGGTCCCATAAAATTTTTATTCCCGATGGATTAGTATTTATCCCGTAAAACTTTTAAAAAAAACTACCCAAGCAACCACCTAATGTGACAGTTCGAGACAAAGATGTATATGAGACAAAGACTATTTATCGAAATTTGAAGCCGGGTTTATAGTTTTTTACAACAGGCCAAACTATGGATTATGTAGACTTTCTGAATTCAAATAGCATCATGAATTAATGACTATTTATTTCCAGGTTTTTCCCAAAGACTGCTTATTACTTCACGACAAGACTACAGAACGGATTAGGCTTATTACATAAATGTAGTTCTTAGACTGGATTGACATACACATTTTTATACCGGAAAAACATCGGCGTCGTAGCATGTATCAGATAATATACTGAACATAGTTCCTTCATGTTTGTGTTTTATAGCCAAAATGCATTAGGTTTTCTGGCCTATCTTCCTTGGCCGGAAAAAATATATATTTTAGATTCTAGCTCCAACGCAAAAAAGTGCATTTTAGCTTGTGCCTCTTTCATCAGAGCTCTTTATATGAAGCAGCAGTTTTTTTGCGTGTAAATAGAGGCATAGACAGCCGGTTTTTCAAACGCTTGATAGTGAAAGATAGAAAGTGCGATTGCAGTGTCACGTAACTATTATAGTTCTGATAGCCGCAGAATGATTGCCAAAATACAAAATCACTAGCTCAATCTCACCGAGACTCTCCGTGCAGGTATCAATAAGTAAGTGACTCACTTGGTGACCGAGACCGTATCGCTAAATGACCGCACCCCAACCGCTATGCATATGGTGTAAAAACAGCCCCAGGTTCGTTGAAATTAACCCGGGGTTTTATGAGCGACAGTGTCAATTTATAATTTCAATAGACCTGACAACGACATCGTCCAATTTGGCTCTCGTTAAAATTGACGGACCTATCTGATGAAGTTTACTGATTTGAGTCTTGCAATAATTAATAAAAAAATATTGAATTTCACATGGCTATGACAGGTCCCTTTATAAAATGAACCTGATTATTTTTATAGAATTAGACATAACTATGTGAAATGGATCAAAAGAGAACTTTTCTATGGTCCAGCTGAGCCCTTCATTAGACACGTGTCTTTTGTGCATCTAGTTCATTAAATATAATGATACTCTTGAGCTTCTATGAGTTAGGCCGCGACTGTGTCGACAACATAGTGGGAGAAGCGGTAACTCAAATTATGTGAAAAATCCGTCTGTCTAGTTTTTAGTAAGTAATAGGTAAGAAAAGTATTAGTTTTTCTATTTTATGCTTATATTTTGAAGCAAAAACTTGATTTTTGCCCTGACGCCGCTCTGCTCTGTCCCGCTCCTATGAACGCGAAATCCTATGCCTATCCTTTTCACAAAATGGCGTCACAAGTCGCACCTTTAACTGCTCGCAGTTTTCTGATCGTCACGTCCTAGATGAATAGCATCGAATCTATTGCAATTTAACAAGATAAATAGAGGGCAGATATGCTAATGTGGCCATCAATCATTATTACACCTACAGCGCTTTGGTGGCTCTCGACATTGGTGTGTGGTGCGATTTATAAGATAGGTGTCTATTTGGTTGGAACAATAAGTTAAACTAAGTATCAATACCACACCTACAGTGCTTTGCTGGCTCTCGAGTTTAGTGTGCGGTGCGTTTTATAAGATAGGTGACGATTTGGTTCGCATTTGAAATTAAATAAATTCCAACAAAAAAAATCGGTGGAACTGGAACCTACCTGGAACTATTATTTTTCGCTTCTTCCACTAGTGGACAAAAAATTGAAGCGAACAAAATCAATAACATTTTGTTTTTTGTTTGATAATTACTATTTATAAAGTTGCTGTTTAGGTAAAAAATTTGACTTGTCTAAGTGCTTTTTTGTAAGCCTAAAGAAATAAAGTTATTCACTTTTGACTTTTGAACCCGTGCCCCACCGTTAGTACGGATGTGCTCTAACCAACTAAGCCACGAAATCAAGTAATCGCCTAGTCAAAAATCTCTGAGACCTCTTTCGGACTCTCGCGCCGTTATCTCCACCTACAGAGGAAACATTGACATGACGAGTTCGTTTGTTAGAATTGAGCAACGGCAACACCTCTTGTGTTGCCGTTGCTCAATTCTAAGGTTCTTAAAAAATACCCAGAGTGCGGCTTACGCACTTTAATAACGAAAAACCTAAGAATTTGGATATCCTTAAAATAAATATAGCAAGAGCCGTAGAACATCACAAAGCTATTTACTTAGCTGGTCAAGTGGCGAATTGGCCGCACATTCCCGGAAATGAACAGTGTGGAAAGTTGTGAGTTTAATTCCTGCCTGAGTCGTTTATTTTTGGGATTCCCTGAGTAATAAAAACAACTCGTTAAATAACAAATAGCAGGCTATAGGTTTCTTCGTCGCTTCTTTACTTTAGTTTCCTTAACGAAGTGAGAAGTAAAAAATACCTGTTCATTTCTTAAAAAAAGGTAGTCCAAATATACTTCACCACGCAAGTAGGTCCAACGTAGCTACTAGTTAGGTACCTAGTGCTTAGGTAGGTACTTACTACCACCGCAACTAGGTCAAACCGTTTATTTCAACAAGAGTATATAGCTACTTGTTTTGAGAGCCGTGCTTTCAGTCATGTCGTAACTTTGTGAAGCTTATTTTGAAGGTTCCATGGAGACTATCTTTAATATAGATTTGTAAAACAAATAGATTTAAATCTGATAAAGCACAATGACACATGTCCTGTAAAAAGGTGGTTTGGCCGGGTACAGGATGTAATAAAAAGTGCGGATCAAACTATAAGGAGTGGTTCAGACTCAAAAATCCGCTACAATTACCTACATTTAGAAAAAAAAACACTATCTTGATCCAGACATAAAATTTTTCCTAATCTATACCTCTAAACCTAATCTTTCTTAAGTAAAGGTTTTGATTTAGGTATCGATTCTTAATCCGTAAAGTAAGTAGGAAAAATTAGTATTACCTACCTAAATACCGACTGATTTCTTCGTCGGCTGCGGCGGGCGGCCGCCCGATTGATAAGATGTTGCTGCAAGTAAAGGTGATTTTCCCTGATACACGGGTATCTAGGACGTTTTTGTGACAGTTAGGCAACAGCTCTTTGTCTAGTCGAGCAGGTGTAGGTATTTCTTTAAAAAAAAAATTACATTTTGTGGATTTTTTTATTATTTTTCCTATTTTTCACTCCTGAAACCTTAGATGGACTAAGGTTTCAGGAGTGAAAAATAGGAAAAATAGGAATCATCATCGTCATCAGCATATAATTATGTTAGTCCAATGCTGGACCTATACCTACCTTAAATAGCGCCATAGCGCCCTATCTTCAGCTTGACGCATCCAGCATCTGCCTGCAGTTTTTCGCAGATCGTCATCCCATCAGGGCGGAGGGCGACCGACACTACGTTTACCGAGTCGTGATCTCCACTGAAGATCACGTTTACCCCAGAGCTGTGGTCGGTACTTCACGAGATATGGCCGGCCCATTGCTACTTCCGCTTGCTAATTCTTAGATTTTTATATCGTTAACGTTGGTTCTCTGTCGTATAATCTGATAATCTGTCTGTAAAGTGAATTTTTTTATAAATCAAATTATGTGTTATCCTTTAAAACACTGCTGTTACAAAATAGTAAGGTAAGAACTGAATGTAGGTAAATTTTTTTAAGTTACAAAAACTAGACACAAGGTAGTAGGTTAAACATACACTGTATCAGGCCGTATACCCTTCCCAATGAACTGTAAATCAAATAAGGCACAGGTGTGAATCAGGATCAAAGAAATTCCGAGATATACCTCTGAATATTCTGACACTTCATGATACGGGCTCACGTGATATTTTACGGTTATAAAGCCGAAAACGTCTTTGTTTTAGAAGCTTTGTGGTAACGTTATCCATGTTTTTGCTGATGTATGTGGGTTTCTGATGTAGGTACTTTTCTTTCGATAAGGTCTATAAATGTAGCATTACGAGATTCGTTGGTGATTAAGTAAAAACCTAGATGCACTTAGTACTCCCATTCCCGGACTGAGATGAAGGTTTCGGGGAAGTCCGTTCGAGTTTGTATTTTTTTTGGATATTTATCTCACTAATATTATAAACGTGAAAGTTTAGATGGATGGATGGATAGATAGATGGATGGATGTTTGTTCCTTTATCACGCCAGAACGGCTGAACGGATCTGAATGAAATTTGGCACATAGATAGATTATAGTCTGGAATAGGACATAGGCTACTTTTTATTCCGGAATTCCCACGGGAACGGGAACTACGCGGGTGAAACCGCGAGGCGCTGCTAGTAACTTATAATTTTCCTGTGTGAAAGCACTAAAAAATCAGAAAAACTCGAGATTTTATCTGCCCATCACAAAGGAAGAAACCAAAATTACTTCGTTGTAAAGTTTATCACAATAAACTACGCAGTCCAGTACAGAATTTCTATATTGTGCCGATTTTGCTACAATACTGCATTAGTAAAACGTCTGTAAAACAAAGTACTTATTGCTTCGGTCCTAACGCGGGTGACAAAAAGTGCAATCTCCACAATGGACTGTATCCAATTTAGGACACATCGAAACGAAGCGTGAGCAAGCATCGTTTGTAAAACTCGAAAACTGAAGTAGAGTTTTATAAACGACTAAATGAAAAGCAGAATTTTGTTTGGTTTTTGTTTTTGACTGCATCTTTGTTAGCGTGAGGACCTGTTTAAGATAAAAGTCATGCAAGTTCTAAAATAAAAAGAGTATTTGAAATTTTAATATTATTTTTTCACAGATATTCTTAGGTACAAGGTTTATTGCGATTTTGGTAGAAGCAAAGAAGAAGAAACCATAAATGATAAATTAACGACTTAATTTCAACCCAAAAGTAATCTAGGTTATGCTCCTAGTGTTTACTAAGAGAATAACCTAGATAACGGGTTCACGTACCTACCTTCGTCTTTACGTTTTAAGCTAGCTCTGGCCATCACACAGCTCGATGGTGATGCGGGTATTTCTAGAATCACGTTATAATGTTCCGGACACCTTTTCTTATCAGCATCTAACTGTGAAAGCCAAAGAGCATTCACAAAGGAGTCGCACGAGAGAACCAACGTGAAGCACCTAATCTGATTCAAATGTGTGCCTTGCCTATCTTTCCGCTCTATATCGTTCGGCGTTCATTCGATTTGCGTAACGTGTATCTTGCAAAAAGTGGTAGTTAATATTGGCTTACTATTCTTGTAATTCCATATTTATAATAATAGGTGGTTAGATAAAAAAAGACGAAATGTGATCTCTCTCAGGTAGAAATTAAAGTGGGCTTCACGTTGACTCTCTCTAAGCTAAAATTCTTAATTCTTGATTTTTTAAATGTTTTTGTACTTTTTTTTTGCTGTGATAGTTTTATACATAATTAAGTAAAGTGTATACTTACATAATTTTTTGGCTCGCACGGTGAAGGTACAATGTCTGTTTTACAAACGTCACTTTTATTAAAATATGTAAGTAATATGTAAAATTATTTGCATAAAAAATACAAAAACAAAAAAAAAACTAACGATGTTAAAATCACAGTTAGTCAAAAATTACGCATTACTTACATTCATAAATTACATAAGTAAAATGCCAAAATGTGTCAGCCTGAGATAATATTGGTTTTATTGTGAAGCAATTTATTTAGCTGTATTTAGGAATTACGGCCGGGTGTACACTATTTTTTTTAAAGTATTATCCCTTGTAGCAACAAAAAACATATTATTTACCTCAAGTCAGCTAAAACTTCTGGTAGTATTTACATCAAAATAGCTGCATCTTTTCTAGACGGGGACATTTACAAGGGAACAAAACAAGAGATTTAGAGCAACGTAAATTGCACGGCGTTGTTACAACGCTTGTGTTTGACAAAGGAGTGTTTGCTATACAAAGTTTTGAAGTAGGTGCATGAGTTTTCTGGAAAACGGAATAGGTAGGTACGTAACCTTACCTACAATTATATTTTTTTAAGGTGGTAATATAACAAAAATACTTATAAATCATTTGGTTGGCTGCTAGGTAGATACCCACACAGTAAATTTTCTTTAAACAAAACTTTTAGTTTTGTAATCCCTCTACTAGTTTAAAAAAAACACTTGGAAGCAATTTTATATTATTGACAGGGCTACAATTAACTACTGCTTCTCCAATTTGAAGCTAGTGTCTGGATGATCGAACTTAAATGGAAGCTGATCAGTGATACACCAAATTAACGGTCAAATAATCAAAATGCACCTCCACGTTTGCATTTAGTGACATTGCTCGAAATTCGCTCAATTAAGAGTCGATCGCCGAAAAAGCCGTACTAGCTTCATTAGTACATGAAGTTAATCCAGTTTGCACAATTAGGCTGCAGCTGCTGAAACCGCCGACAAATTGAGCCTACGGTTCACGATCCGGTTATAAATGGCCGTTTCGGTGTATCTCGGAGACGGGTGTGATGGTTTGTGGTTTTTCTTAATGCCTGACTGAAAACTCAGGTAGTTTCTCAACTCAGTAGCAAAGTCTGGAGTGACTTTTTCACGGAACAGAAAACCGGACACACCAATGGTCGAGTTTTACCTGTAGGAGTCGCTTATAAAGACGTTAGTAGATAACTCTGCTCTGTAGATCTGGGTGATATAAAAATACTAAGCAATTTGTCCATATGTAAATTACTGATATCCCAACATCTGTGTGTGGTAGTTATACATTTTGTATTGAAGAAAAGGGTTCCCGGTGGTTGCCTCTCTCGACTCGACTTAGCAGGGCCACTACGTGACCCCTGCCTGAAAGATCACTAACTAAACGTAGTTACGGAGTTCACGACAAAACACAACATAAACAAAATATTGCATGGTCTATCAATGGCGAAAAATATCAACGGTGACTCAAATTCAACTTCAGCCTCGTTAAAAAATATAATATCTTTGGAATTATTTAGAGTGGACTTCTTCTCAAACTTCTTTAGGTCGAGAATTACATTTAAATTTGAAACGACTTCATTTTCTCCCATTTGTAGATTTTCCAATTTCCTCTGTCAAGAGGGAAAACATGTCATGTTATTCCAAAGCCCCAAACGGATGCTAAAAATCGTCCGTCTGTAACGGAATAGCTGGGCATAGAGTAAATAACGGTTACAATGCGTAGAAAGGACGATCGCTTCTCTAATTTTATTAATCTCTTAGTTTTTTTGTGTTGCTAAGATAGATACGCCTATAATTGCTCTTAGCAAAAACAGACAGCAAGAAATAACTTGATACCTTTAGTAACTGCATGCTCTAAGTCCTAAACAGAAGATATAGATTTGAGACAAGCTAGTTTCACACTTGTATTTCTTTTGATTATTTCGTTCGATTTACAAAGAACATTCCTTATCAAAACTAAATGAAATCAAATGGGATCTCCATTGACCGCTCTGACCAGAACGTTACGAAAAAAAGTTAACCTGTAGACCTACTCATGCTACAGATGACCAGAAGGAACTGGTATTGGTGATTTAGATCAGTTCAGCTATAGGCCAATTTACCTCTCTATTGTTTGCAAAAGTCTGCAGTTAGCTCTTTCAACAGGTACTTAGTGAATTGTAATTGTACGTATTTGTGTTTGTATGCTTAAGATTTATATTTGTTTGTTATGAAAAAAAAAATTAAAATGAAATGATTTATTTGACACGACACATTAGAACTACCATACATCCGAGGAAGAAACTAAACTAGAACGAGTGACAGGTAAGTGCAATAACGGTTAACTATACTTAGTACAAACTAAATTGTCAGAAATTTAAACAGAATTGGTTACCTACCTAGTAACTTCCGCAACCTGCCTGGCAAACCACCCAGTGTCGAGCCAAAAAGGTATCAACTCAGCATGTTGCTGAGTAGATAAGTTAAAAATACCTACTCAGCGCTGGTGTTGTTGTTATGTTATGAAAGTTATACCTTTTTCTACTATTCTTAAACGTTGCCCTCTTACACACCCCTAGAATTATCATAGGATTTATCTCCCGACACATAATTCAGATCCCCACTGATCGTCACTGAGCTTATCGTTATTGAAACCGTAAGCAATATTTTTTACGACGTTTCATGTGAATAAAATATATTTTATCGACACCTGGGGAAGTTCGCTCGGCTAGGCTTTTGCATGTTCACTAACTGAAATGAATATTGCATAGTAAAAGTTGACATGAGGTAAAAAGTTACCATAGTCAGTAAAAATAAAGAAAACACACAGTATGTGCATGTGCATTAATGTATTTAAAGTCTAAGTATTTTCAGTCATCTGGATACCATTTACTCTGCTTGAAAAAGAAGCCTTTGGTGGCCTTCCGCCCCGGCTACTAAGCTCCGAGAGGTGCCATTTATACTCTCATGTAAAAAAAAAAATTGCGGTTTGCTTCGTACGACCTTTATTATATTTTTCTATAATTTTTACAAATAAATACTTAATTACTTTATAGTTGGTTGTCTTATTTTGTTGTAAAATAAACAAATAAAATGAAAATGGTTCGTATAATAATATCATTATGGTCATTATCTTAGCTTATTTCTCTTACTAAGCATGCCCCACCAACTTCAAAATAGGTTGCAGCTCACACCTCTCAGTGATACTTACATTGTATTCGGTTCTTATCAGCTTCTGCAAACGCTCCAAACATTTCAGGGCTCGCTCCGATCCCTGTTATGATATACTTTTTCATACTTTTCAAATCTTTTTAATGACCACCCGTAAAAATAACGAATATTATTGGCAGCTCGCTCCGCTTGCCATTATTATCTATTTTGTATTCCTAACTTTTTAGCTGATCGACGAAAAAATACGCAAAAATGTTACGGCTATCTCCGTTCACCGTCGTCTTATGGTACCTATTTGTCATTGTTGCTTTCCTCTCCAATCTCCAAAATTACCTACCATGGCTACCTTACCGGCTACGTTACCTACGCGATTTATTTTGACATAGGTACAGTACTACCTATGACAAACTTAGTTAGTAATTTTTCACCGAACATCTTAGGAATATAGAAAAGTAAAAAAAAATGTCGCTGCTCGCTCCGCTCGTCAGTATCGATCACAGAACACGGGAAAAATAATTTATTAAATCCAAACTACAGTTTTCGAAAAAAATTAATAAAAACAAATGATTATTCAGATTAGGCAATAACTGATGCATTGTGCTTCATTGTCATAGAACCGAGGAAGAATGCTTTTGTGTTACCTACCATCTACCGCATCTATGGTGACTCGGCCCACTCCGTGGATTTCGCGTTTCGTTGACCGGCGGTCACGACCCGCACGAAGGTGGTTTGTTTTTAAAAAGGGATGTAAACAGTTACGCCTTTATATTTTTTTTCAATGTTATAAATAAAAAGTACAAGCATCAGTGTATTGATAATTTCATTTTGTTTATTTTTTCGAAAACTAAAGTACAAGTAAGTTTTTCTTGTAATATTTTCCCCGTGTCACAAACAAAAAAAAGGAAAAAAAAATGAAGGACCAAACTACGCTAAAGTTGGATCCTTCGTTTGTATATACATACACACTAGTGAATGATAGGTTACTTTGACGAAATGTTCGATTGCAAGTGTTCTAATAACAATAAGTGAGCTAAATTGAATGAATGCTAATAGTTCTCAATATTGATGCTTTTAGGCTAATGTGCCAAACTAGGTTGATTTTGTTTCAATTGTATAAAAACAAAACAAATAGGAAATAAATTAATTCTTACCAAAAAAGCTCGTGGCCCAGTTTCCAAGCAAGAGTCCACTTAGGTTTCATGCAAAGGATCACTTTCCTTGAAATGTTTATTCTTTTTGTGTTGTAAATTGGCGAGATTTACATTAACTCGCGAACCCGCTCTGAGATAAAACCTTAACCTGAAACTGGCTTTGCAGGACAGTAATTTTATTAAGTTTCTTGTTACATACCTTCGACGGCGACAGCGTCGGGGCGGCGGTACGAAAAGCCTTGCAATGCCGAACCCGCATGCTCACATGGTTTTATCCCTAAAACTATGTCCGAAAAGTTCTTAGTGAGGCCTTAGTGGACTGTTAAAGACAAAAGTTGTTGTACTTATTTTTGTAATGGAGTGTACACTCCAAAGCCGGCCACAAAACCCAGCAGGTTGGAGCGACATTCCACTGTATGTAGACGGCCAAATATTACCGACAATGTTTTGCGATAACTTTTACCTTGTCACAATAATAATTCATCTTTTGCTTCATAAGCATTTCAATGGTGTAAGCATTGAAATCCTTTTTACTAAGCCCCGTAGATTGCCGTAGCGCATCGTAGCAGCGTGGTTTTGTATATTTAAGTACATAATATATACTAGCTTCAGTAAACTCTTGACTGTATTCTCTATTTATTTAAGATGCAACCAGCATTTTCAATCTTGACTCTGCACTAACGGTCTACCAAAATTATCCTCAAAATAAGATTACAGCTTCCTACGAAAGCGCCAGCAATTCGGAACAAAGCATTTAAGCTTTTAGAAAATGTTGGTTGAGAGCTCGTTGTGAACCTTTTGTACAAAAGTTGTTTAGCGTATATAATATCGGATCCAGCCTCACATGCTCAAAAAGTATCTCATTATGTAATGGTAAGTTTGCAAGTTCCAGAATTATGAGTTAAGAAAATTGTATATCATAATTTTAATTCGGAAATATACGAACAGTTTACATCAGTAACCGCAAGCAATCGTTTGAGCTAAAATAAAAAACACAAATGAGTTGGATATGAGGTGCATGTTATCTCGCTTCTTTTTAGTATTCTGAACAATCATCTTTCTTCTTACCTCCGTAAGGGGTTCAAGTTTCTTTATCCCCGCCATAAACCCTGTAAAATATCATTGTCCCTTCTCGTGAAATTTCTTCGGCACTCTTTCAACCACTATGGTGGTTCTTTCACTGTTGACACGTTCAGGTTAAAGAACTCTCTCCCATATGATATTCGTGCTAGCCCCTCACTCTTCATTTTCAAACGGAAAGTCGAAGAGCATTACCTATCTTTATGACTTCGGTTCTATCTGTATGTACACGTACCCAATACTACAAACTTGTTTCTCTCTCCCAATAAGGTTTGCTGATAGAGTACTCTTTTTAGGGTTAAGCTCGCCTTTGCGACCTCTCTTGTTTGAAGGTTCATAGTTATTTTTCATTAGTGCAATAAAGAATTATAAATCATGGTAAAGAGAGTCTTGTGGTGGAGACCATGATCTACTTTAAGGGGCTGAGCCACAGGAGAAATTAACAGCAACCAACTCTTTCATCTCGGTTTTCTCGATGACTTTATAATTATTTGTAGGTACCTAATGACTAGCTTAACTTATTATTATACTTCCTAATCATCCAAACTTATTAAACCATATGTAGACTATCTTATAGTAAAACTAGTTTACAATCATCTGGGGGAACTGAACCGCCAGCGGTCCTGCACCAGTGAAGTCAACTTTTTTTCTATAATAGCCGGACCAGTGAAGTCAGACGGGTGAAGCAAACTGCGTTTGTACGAATCGGGCCAATAAAGGTATCTCTATAAGCTTCTGTTATGTTAATAGGCGTGATTAAACGAACAAAGGTAGGCAAAGTTTTTCATTAGGAAATGGCCAGGAGGTAAGCTAACAATGGGCCCACTATCATTTTGTTCCTCGTTATTTATTTGTTCTTTGCATTGTAATTGAGTTAATTGGTGTTAAATTTTATGGTGAAAAATGGCTGTGTAATATATAACTACGATAAGGTACGTTGTAAAAATAAACCATTTCTAAACCTGGGTCATATTTAACGAAATACAATAAAATGATACGTACTCTACTCTCTCACTACAAACTTTCACAAGCTTCTCTTGTAGAAAACTCTATATTTTATCACTCTTAAGAGCTTAGTAATACTTTAGTCTTGTATTTGGAAAATATATTTCCTTAACGTTATTGCGAAACAATTTAAATAAATTAACCGGGTTAATTCGCTAGCAGACTTTGCCCTTTCTTTAGTAACGAAGAAGTTTACTTGTAGTGTTTGCGTGAAATACTTAGCTGTCGTTCGCTGTCGTTATCTCCAGAAAGGCCACCGAGACCTCTATTCTATAACTTATCGAATTTTGTTGGCGTATTGCTTAGAAAAATAATTTAATAAATTCAATTAAACATTATTTAATCGTTTTCAGTTTTCAGTTGTTAAACTATTTTGCTGTTACTACGAAAATTCTTTATTACTACCTTGCCAGTAGTTTATGCAGTAAAATAAAATAGACACCGCTTCTGAGACCGTACTCATGTAAAACATGATATATAGGATAGCTATGTATTGTTTGTGTACTTTTATACTTTATTCAACACACTCAATACAAAATAGTATTTACATGCTAACCTAACTTAATCAAATACGCGTCAAGCACTTTGTGGCGTCTAGTTAGTTTAGAAATCAGGTCATCACCTAACACTGTCATCACGCTGCATGACTTTGTCCACAGCTCTCTTGCCCTTTCCACTAGACACGCTTTTTGAATAGGGTGCTATTCAAATAAAAATATCTTTTCCCAAAATAAAACGTACTAACTCTTATAGACCTATTAAATTCCTGTGATGGTATAAATAGCTGGATATTACGTACACTTCAAATAATCTTCTCAGCTCTACACCCTCATCTTACCTTAATAAATGTCCGACCGAATCCTTATAACTCTTAAAGCAATAATAAAGCGGACTTACACTACCCGAGGTTCTTAATAAGGGTGGGAGACACAAATAATAACCAGATAGAAACGATTTTTTTATTTTTCAATCATTACAAGAAAGTCTATTATCAAAGAAAATGATTATGAAAAAGATAAACAAATTAGAACTCGTGTTTACAATTGAACTAATTGAGCTAACTAGATACAGTTGCAAACAGTCTACAAGTAGCTTAACCGACCCGTACAAAACCGAAGGATACTGATCATTATCGTAATTTACAAGATGATTAGGTTAAAGTGCAATTTTTTTTAATAAAGAAAAAAACGTTAAGAAAATTATTCAAAAAAAATATTTAAAATCTTTTCGAAGTCAGCTTAAGTCAGAAATTTCTGGAACCCGATTTCAATAAAAAAAAGACCCGTTAAGCCCATTTTATGGGTTGTTTTGAAGAAATCCTGAAACCCGTTCCCCGTAATTTTATTTGTTTATTTTTCACATTGAGTTTTATACAAACAACCATGTATTGTACATATTTATCCGTTATCTAGTACACATAACAGAGGCTGTGCTTAGCTTGGGGCTAGATAATGCTGTGCAAATTGGCCAACATTATTGATTTTATTGAAAATTTCAATTAAATAATAGAATTAAATTAAAACTAGTATTCACAATTGAAACAATTGAGCTAACTGCAGACTGTAGCAAACAATCTACAAGTAGCTCAACTGATCCATATCAATACCAGTCTAATAAATCTTTAAGCATAGGTTGATTTTATTTATTAAATTCAACCCGTGTGTGCGCTAAATTCACGAGTGTCAAATTCTACAAAATCACTCTGAGATTAGACCGTAGTTGGACCTGTTTTATGAATAAGTATTCCGAATCTTAGTTTCAATTCTACAAAAGACATTACTCTACGAAAGGAACTACACAAGTTGTCATTTGGGCATGTCGTAAAATGAAGTGTTTGAAACCGTTTCAAAACGGGAACTTATCTCGTTTGCGGCGAACCGGTCGCGAAGTTAGGGGCGCGACTGTTAGGGAGGCATGTTTTGATGGAAAATTAACTTTACCGTAGTTGGATGGAAAAGGCAACGTGTCAAATAATCACCATCGTCTAAAAAGATGAGCACTAAGACCCGAGTTCACCAACAGATGGTTAAATTGTGAACAGTTGTTTCGACTTCTTCTAAACAAGTTTTCATATATTTAACGTCAAAGTTGACCGACGAAGCTGCCCAATCGTTTGATTATCGTTTAGTGAAAATCAGGCTAAATCTTTAAACAGCAAGACACAAACAAGGTCAAATTAAATTTAGCCGCCCGATTTTGTTTCAGAAGAACCGCCTTAGGTCAGCTTAACAGCTTCAGTGACATCAGACCTATTCCTCTGTTCCAGCTGCGCTTGCGCTGCTGCGTCTTCCCCAGATCGCATTGCAAAAACTAAATACCTAGTCAGTGGCTACTTTCATTTTAATAGTAATAAAATTATTATTTTTTTTTTTATATAAAAAACTTGCTATCTTCATTATATTGTAAGATTCTTTTTAAAACAGTTATGGATTTTTAAAAATTGACACCAAACGTAACAGGTAACGAAACAGGGGCTCACGAGCCTGAAGGCAACAAAATTACTTATATGACAAGGATCTAATTGGTCTTTCTTTAGGTACTGCAAATGTACCTGTAATGAGACCACCTATGTATAATTTAATAATAATGTTCCAATAATCCCCATATAATGATATAATTAAATAGAAACTGAAACTGATACTGGGGTGTAAGGTAGAGCGCAGACTTGAGCCACGATAGTTTTAAGACAGGCAGATTTGAACCATAAGACAGACTATAGTTATACAAAATTTTTAATAATAATTAATTATTTTTTTAAATTTTCATTTCATTTAGTTTAGGCAGTGAATCGAAGTTGTTCTTGGTGGCCACCAAAATCTATTTTCTATTCACTGCCTAAACTAAATGGTAACCTAATGTGTACCGAATTACCTTCGCAAGTGTCGTGTACAGTAGATCAAAGCGTATGACACACTAGCGAAAGTAGTATAAAAACCACGAAAATTTTTCAAGTTATACTAGCCACCATCGGAGGCCGTGCTGTCTAGGAGTGGCTTCTGACTTCATAACAACGTAAATTACAATGTGAACCTTATTTTTTACTTTTGTATAATACTAGAGCCAAAGATAAATAAAACCGGCCAAGTGCGAGTCGCTCTCGCACACGAAGGGATCCGTACTATTATCTATCAAACGGAAAAACATAATGTCTGTTGTATGGGAGCCCCCCTTAAATATTTGTTTTATTTCAATTTAATAATACATTTTTAAAGTGAATATGTAACTTAATATCTTGTCAAAATTTCGTGCGTACCTCTTGCTGTTATCAATATCGAGAATAAAACTCTAACAGACACATTAAAAAAAAGTTTATAATAGGTATCACAAACTGAGCGATGGATTTTTGAAATTTCCTTTGCTTAACGGAATAATAAGATAAAGTTGGTGGTGGCGCTAGTTTGACTGGGGTATGCGCCTTAAAACTATCGCGACTCAAGTCTGCGCTCAGCCTTAGATAACAAATGAACGACACTGTGCGTAACAGCGATTGTATCAGTGACACTCAATGTGATGCTGTTGTAATTAAAGCACATTTTTGCGGTTGAAAAACTTGGGTATTATCTGATAGGAAAGAATTCACACCCAAGCAGCATCACAAGCTGTATAACAGCTCTATTAAATAATTGGCTGCATAAAGGCTGTATAAGCGCTTATACAGCCCTTATACCCCTGAAATGGGCACAAATTATACAGCGTTTTGCGTTATATTAGCTGTACAGTAGCTGTATAAGCATAAAATAGGCTGCATAATAGCTGTTTTGCGGCTGTACTATGGTGTAAGAGGAAACCAATAAACTCCAATTACTACATTGTAACTCACTTGTTAAGCTTTACGTTGTAAAAATTCTGTTGAACAGAGTTACAAAAGAATTAAAACGAAACAGAAGATATATTTTAACGAAAATAACCTGTAACTCTTTTTAGGGATACGTAATATAAAGTGAAAAACCAAAATGCACTGACAGATCACATCGCGTTTTCGAAAATAAAGTAAGTAATAAAGTTATTTTCTAGAAATTTCAAAGCAATTATTGTAGATTTGCGTCCTAGAATTTGTAAAGAAATAAATAAAGTGATGCTGTCCAAAACAGCATACAAATGCACAATAATTCAAAATGGCGACTCTGTCACTTATACAGATTAAGGCTGTACTATAGGCGTCATTTTTTTTTATTGCTGTTTATTACTCTCAAAGACAGAAATTAGACAGCTATAGTCTGTAAAACGGTGTACAATTACACCATAAAAAGAAGCTGTAGAAGAGAGTTTGCCTACTTCATAATACAGAAATAAGATTTGAGGACCACCATAATACAGCTCTAAGCTGTATTAAGTAAGTGACAGTATGCAAAATGCAGCTGTTGTACCTACGGTTTTAATACTAAAATGAGATTAAAGCGTTACAGGAAACTTAAAGCTGTACATGACAGTTATCATACACTGATTTAGAACGTTAAGCGGACTTTGACTCCTTAATACAGACTTAATACAGTTAGAGCTGAATACTTACTCCTAAACCGACATTATAACACTACAATGTCTTTTCAACGTTCTTATACAGCTGTAAAACAGCGTTAAGTGCTATATTGGCTGCTTTTTAGGTGTTTATTACGCTTGGTTGCTGCTTGGGCAAGTACTTCTGAACGTTCATTGTAACTTGTAGTCTCATGTTTAAGCAGCGGAAATGGTCTTTCCAATCGTTGCATCCCTGAAATGAAAGGTTTTTTATTTATTTTACAGCAAGTTATTTTAGTTTTGCTACGTGGTACCTCAATAAATCCAGCCAAGTGCGAGTCGGACTCGCGCACGAAGGGTCCCGTACCATTATCTATAAAAACAGCAACAAAAAAAAACACGTTTGTTGTATGGGAGCCCCCTTAAATATTTATCTTACTCTGTTTTTTAGGGTCAGAAATACATCATCTGTGAAAATTTTAACTGTCTTACTATCACGGTTCATGAGATACAGCCTGGTGATGGACGGACAGACGGAGAGACGGACAGACGGAGAGACGGACGGACGGACGGACGGACGGACAGCGGGGTCTTAGTAATAGGGTCCCGTTTTACGCTTTGGGTCCGGAACCCTAATAAAAAGTAGCCTAAACTAAAGATATTGGTCAATGAAAACTACCTTAGTTTAGTAAATTCATTATAAATAAAAGCGGGTTAACAACGAACATTGTTGTTGTAATTAACTCACGTACATTCATAATTAGTCGATGACGCGGGAAGCAGCACGACTTCAGATTTAGATCTCGGTGGTGCCCATCATCCACAACCTGACTTCACCCACTGCTGGGTATAGGCCTCCAAACTCTTGTGCCACTCCACACGGTCCTGTGCTAATCTTATCCAGGTTCGCCCCACGACGTTTGTTATATCGTCTGCCCATTGTTGCGCATTCCACACGCAGATCACAAATATTTCTTGACTAACTCACCCAGAGGACCTCTTCCTGGATATGGACTGAGATACACATGTTCACCCTCTTCAATTCACAAATTTGAGGTGGGTATTTGGACAAATCCCCATAAACACAATCCGCCAGTATTTTCTTTAAAGTGTCGGTATTGTATTGAAACTCCACCCCCAGTAGTATTTCAAAGATATGCTTCTTGATGTGGCCGTCAGGTGTACCGTAACCTTTTTTCATGGCGAAACAACGTTCCGGTTCACACTGAAAACACAAATCAAAATCGAATAATGGTGGACAGCTCACACAGCATGATCTAGCCCCAAGTTGAGGAGAGCTTGTGTCGTGGGTACTAGATAACTGATACAGATACATAATACAATTAAATAGGTCCGTGGGGTACCGAGGCTCTCCGGGTTTTCAAAAAATTATCTGAGCGTCTGGCCGAAGCGACGCGTGACCTGAGAGCTGGTGAGTATCTGGCGCAGCGCATCAGCATTGCTATACAGCGGGGCAATGCAGCTAGCGTCTTGGGCACGCTTCCGACTGGTAGGTATTGATATGGATCAGTTGAGCTACTTGTAGATTGTTTGCTACAGTCTGCAGTTAGCTCAATTGTTGCAATTGTAAATACTAGTTTTAATTTAATTCTATTATTTGATTGTAATTTTCTTTGTCAATAAAGTCTATTAAATACACAGATAGATATTTTTTACTATACATAGAAAACGACCACTTGAAAGATATATTTGCAGATCGTACAAACATTTGTCCTAAGGCGGGAATCGAACCCACAACCTCCTGCGTCGCAGGCGGATCTTTGCCCACCGCGCCACAGAGGTCGTCGAAAATCAGTTATTTTTATTTCATTAGCCTTAAAAAATAAGCTCATAGCCGTGGAAAATAACCGGAACATAATCAAACAGTAGAAACGAATCCACCCGGGCTATGGACCACCGTGGAAAAAAGTTTAAATTAATCCATTAATGGATTAGCTCAGTGGGTCAGAGTGGAATAGAGCGACAGGTCAAAAATTTTAACTGAATTACTAATTCTAGTGTGAGTTAATTCTCTACAAATTTTTGTTCACGCGTGGAAGCTTTAAATAGCTTATTAGTAGGTACTAACAGCCACTTTTTTTCACACTCGACGCCAAAAAGAGCTTGAATAAGTAAAGTATAGGTAGACTATTGTCAATTTCACAATGGAAGAATTTCCAGAAAAACTCACTTTTTTCACACAAAATTATTCGATGTAAGATGCAGTAATTTCAATCTTAGCCAATACCTCAAATTCAACGGAAATGGGAAATCTGGGAACGCTACCATGTGAAATAGACTATAATTTTTTTTTATATTTTTTTTCAGTGTATGTATAATTTAAAATTTTGCATGCCATCATTAATGGTAGAACATAATGAACTTATATCTAGATTAAGACCTTATTTTGTATGCACATATGTTACTTGCAAATAAATATATGACTATGACTATAAAGATGAGTAAAAACCTGATTGTATAATAAAACCGGCCAAGTGCGAGTCAGACTCGCGCACGAAGGGTTCCGTACCATTATCTATAAAAACAGCAAATAAAATCACGTTTTTTGTATGGGATGATGATGATTTGATGTATGCCTTAAATATTTATTTTATTCTATTTTTTTAGTATTTGTTGATATAGCGGCAACAGAAATACATCATGTGTGAAAATTTCAACTGTGTAACTATCTCGGCTTATGAGATATAGCCTGGTGACAGACAGACAGACGGACAGCGAACTCTTCGTAATAGGGTCCCGTTTTTACCCTTTAGGTACGGAACCCTAAAAACTTGTTTTTAATATGATGTTATGATAATAATATAATGAATTTAAAAGTGACCTTACCCAACTCCTGCTGAAAGGATGTTACTACACGGTCGATGAGTTCCACAACTGCAGTAGTTAAACAGAAACTACCTTGACAGAGGGTTTTTTGTTTAGTAGTTCCCGCACTCTGGGTATCTTCCGTATCCAATACTCATACTCATACTCATTTATTGGTAAAAACATACACGTCAAAAGTTTATAAATTTAGGTACAGTATCAGTACACAATCATAATATATTAACACAAGTTAATAATAAAAGTCAATAATAATAAATACCAAAACATTCAATTGCAATTAAATAGGTACTTGTTATTAAATTACTCATTAAATAAAATCCCTAAATTATCCTTTAATTAATTCTTCAAAGCTATAGGGTGATTGCTCAATCAACCAATTTTTAAGCTTGTTTTTGAATGATTGCGTGGATGCGGCATTTTTAAAATTTTCCGGTAGTCTGTTGTAGACGGTGGGAGCCGTCGCGTGCACCAGCCTCGACATCTTTTCCAGCCGCCGCGGAATGGCACTCAACATCTGCGCATTGCGCGTGTTATACTTATGTCCGTCCCCTAATTTTGCGAACGTATCTAGGTTCTCCCATGCGTACAGAGCGGCCTGGAAGATAACCATCGCTGGAACCGTAAGTATCTTTAGGGATTTGAAGTACGGCCGGGCGGACGTTTCTCTTGACACTCGCACAATCGCCCTCACAGCTCTTTTTTGCATCCAAAGCATTATCTTCCCAACAAGTCACAATGAATGGTTACAAGTTCCGCCAAAATCGAAAATATTTGGGAACTTATTTCACTTCATTGACTAAAATAATAACTAAATTGACTGTTTATGCTATTAACAGTCAATGTAGTTTTAGTTTAACGATGACGGTTGAGGAACTCATCGACTATCTATGATTAAAATGTTTATCTTTATGTTTGTGTCTACCAATTTTAAACACAATAGGCTATTTGACTACATAAAAATATGTTCCAAATTGTTTTCATCCTAGTCAGTAACAACGTAACAAAGCGTAATCAGGTGATTTTTATTAAAAATATGCCTTTTTAGGTAAAAAAACGGGATTAAAATTACACAGCGTAGTTGAGTTACACGAAAACCACAACCAAACACATAGCGTTTGGTTGAATCGCAAGTGACGTCACACTATTACAAATGACTGTGTCAATGAGTTCTTCTTGTTAGGTGTGCTGTGGCGGGGTGACGTCATTGCTCAGAACACGGGAGCCATGACAGAGATTATAGTTTTGGCGCGGCATTATTTTATTCAAACTTTAAAATTAGTTTTTATAGCTAATACGGCTGGCCTTGAAGAAATATTCATTACACTTTGCATTATTTTTATCAGACAATACGTTAAAACTATTTCCCAGTCCAGTCAAGTAGCCTTTTGTAATTTTTTATTGTATAAATGAGTATAATTTTTGTTACTAAGTCATTAGATATGTACTTATATTTAGAAACTTGCTTACCGCAGGATAATGTGGAAATACACTGAATGCAGAAGCACATTCTCTAAGCAATTGTTTGTCGTACGTATGCTCGTCTAGATCCTTAAGTGTTAGTTCGTGATTACAGCATTGTTCTGCATACTGAAATAAAAATACAAACAATTACTATTATATCCGAGAAAACGCAATGTCCACGGACCAAACAACCCTGAGTAAACTCACACCGAGACGAGACGCGACGCAACGCTGCGCGCACTTTTTAAGATCGGGATTCAAATCACGATTTTTTTTACTCAAAAAGATACACATTCTTAAGCAGCACGACGTACTGAGACGTCGAGAGGCGCAGCCTGAAGGCGCCGTGTCTCTACTTTTTTCAGATGACAATTTGATGCAGTTGAGTCGGCTGCTCGAATAAAAATTACTATGACAGACATATAAATTGGAATTACATCAGACTTACACTATCGAAGTAGACGCTTTCTGCCACGTCGAGTCGCGGTGCTAGCGACTTCACGATACGCCTCGAGACGTCGAATCCACTGGCCTCTTCAAGCATCGTCGCGTCGCGTAGCGTCTCGGTGTGAGCTGAACCTTACCTACCAGTAACCCTCACTAATCTTATACCAACGACTAGACAGCATGCTCGCTTTTCGCGTAATAGTGGACATATTCTATTTTGTCACAATGGAGAAGAGAACGAGTTTTGACAGAAGATTTCAAAGAAAATATTATTTGCTAGAGCTTGTTTTATTTTGTTCTATTACAATGCAAGTTACAAACTTACTTCATACCACTGTGGACGCTTTATAGCGGGCACTAGGTGAAACTGTCCATCACTGACTCCCAAGGCCTGTAATTATATGAGTTTTGATTTAGCAAAACATAGTTGTATTTTTTAACAAGCTTTAGTTAACATCTAGGACCAGTGTTTATTTATTTGATAAGGACAACCAGAGGTAAGACAAGAAATCCCTGGAGAAGTACGCGAAATATTCATGATAGCAAATTTTACTCAAATGAAACATTCCTCTGTTTTTCAAACAAGACGAACTGCATCCACGGAATTTTCAAAAATGTTCCGTAACTCGTATGCACTAACCACCTTGTGTATGCCACACTCAAATATAAACAGAACAGTTTATCTTAACCATGTGACTTTTAATTAACTTGTCAATATAAATCAAACGAGCCCAAAGTCGATGAGATTACGTATTTCTTTTTCTTGCAGAGTTATAACAAAGCCACCTTCCAGCTTCATCATCAGATCAGCTCCATTTCATCATTATAATATTGCAAAGTTATCATATTTAAATCAAATTCGATTGAATAGTATGCTAGATTTCAGCTCAATCGGAAACTGGAAAGTGGGTGAAATTTACCTTTCAACACAATGATTAACTGACCGTAAGTTAAATTAGGTTTGAACTGTTTAGTTTTATGAGTTATTAACGTAATTGAGAACAATTGATGTCTTCCACGAAAAAGGCTTAGAACTTCTATCAAAAATTTCCGGCTTTGCCGGCCCCCCGCGAACTACTTATTTTTGATCGAAGTGTACAATGGTCTAACATTTTTGCAATTATAATATTTTTTCATGCACAGAACTACACACTGGGAATAAGCGGACACAAGTACGTGACCACAAAAACTTACCCTTGCAACAGCAATGCAAAACGATAACAACAGAACACACCACATGTTAGATTAATGTCATAGCCATCTAAGCACTGTCAAAGAACTTAGGCGTTAGTAATAAGAAAAGAAATGAAGAAGGGTTTTGTTTATAAACATTAAAAACAATAGCGCATCCAAGTGGTAATTATCCATGAAATGGAGAGGGAACGGAATGCGTTGACAGTGATAGCTAATATGCTGGTCCGCAGGTTTGTTCGTTGTTTCACAGAAGTAAAAATAACTCTTTTCAAATCTTCTTACCAATTCTTATATGCGAACAGTCTATGGTTCACTGATACGACAAAATCGTTCAATACTCTTTCCGTCTAGTACGACAAGGGTCAGGATGCTGTTGGGGCTCCCGTGATTTTGCAGTGCCTCCGGCATGTTTGCGGAGGCCCGCGTAGACGGCTTTGACGCTTGTAAGAGGAAAAAAGCAGCCTCACTGCTTAGTAGAGTAGGTAGAAACAAAACCATCCGGCAACAATAGCCGATAAATTCGATGGAGTTCAATAAAAACACTTCATCTCTATGACAACCTCTGTGGCGTGGTGGGCGAAGGTCCGCCTGCGACGCAGGAGGTTGCGGGTTCGATTCCCGCCTCGAGACAACTGTGTGTACTATGTGCAGACATTTGTTCAGGGTGTTCTGAGCGTTTTTTATGATTTTTTTGCCGTTTTTATAGATAATGGTACGGAACCCTTCGTGCGCGAGTCCGACACGCACTTGGCCGGTTTTGCTGTAGTTATTATAATATGGAATCAAGTACGTAGTTAATTGTCTACCAAAACAATCTTTGACACAAATTCCTATCTATGTATGTTGTTGGAATACCTGTCAACCATTGCTCCTAGATTAGGTACATAGGTACTCGTATATTGAACATCTACCAGAAAATTACTTTTTAGCTTGGATTTGGTAAAAAGGTTCAATTTATATTGTTGAAGATAACCTGTATTTATAATGACAGTGGGTACATTGAAAAAACTTTAACATTTCATAGTTATGCATTGTTATAATTCTTATAAATTTTAAATGTTTGTATACACGCCTGTTTGCCATTGTGGAATAAATGTCTCATTTATGAAATAATCACTCGAATTTCTGTATAATAGAGTCAACCAGTGTCTTGAGCTTTTTGCAATCATCACTTTCTTTCCAATCATCACAGCTCTGAAACAAGAGAAGTAGAATTGTATAGGTATCAAAGAAGGATTCAGTTCAGTATTTATCAGTCGTAAATACTATTCGTCCAAGAAATGAAATAAGGTCCCAAAAATTTTCGGTATCGGCGGGACTCGAACCCGCGCCCCACCCTCAATACGGGTGTGCTCTAACCAACTAAGCCACGAAACCCTTTGTCGGTTCAACCGAAAATCTTTGGGACCTCTTACGGACTATAGCACACTCGTACTGAGGGTGGGACGCGGGTTCGAGTCCCGCCGAAACCGAAAATTTTTGAGAACTTATTTGTTTTCTTATAGATTCCCAAAGTGCGGGTAAGCACTATAACAAAAAACTATTCGTCCATCTTCCACGCGTGTGAGACCAGTATAAGTACATTATAAAACCCAGTCTTGAATAGTTTACCTTCATGACTTGCACTTCAATACAATTATTCATCTTCATCAGCTCACAGAAGTCATCTCTCCCATACTTAGACACATCTCCGTTAATGCAATTTTCTAATATGCCTTCTAGAGCTACGGTGTTGTCTTTAAAATCCTTCTCTATAATTTCTTGTGCTGCTTTCTTGTCGATTGTTCCGTCAGATGATGCATACCCTTTCTTTGTTGCGATGCAAATATCCCTGTCACACTAGAAAAATAATAAAAAAAAGGTTAAAACTTGGGAATGGTGGTCAATGTTCACCAACGCGTTCGGGCTAGGCGTTTTTTCTTTCACTTTTTTATGACATCGCACAAGACACAGTGTGAGAGGAAGGAATGAAAAGAAAAAAAATATGACAGAAAATGCTTAGTGCGGTGTTACTGCGGCTCCCAACTTAAATATATTCAAGTCAAGGTTAAAAAAAGTGGCTTATCGAGCAAACCTTCTACACGGTGGAGGAGTTCTTGGGTTTAAAGGCTAGCCCTACATCAATAAACTAATAATTTTTGATCTATTTTATGTATGTATGATACTGGTACCTACTTCAATGTATGTTATGACTATGTATTTAGGTAATCTTATTTATTTTTCTTTAAATAAGTTATTTTTTATTAGAAATGGTTGACATGTATATTTTTTGTACCAATAAATGAATCTAATCTAATATAAATCTTTCATATAAAAAATCTGGACGTAATGCCTCAGTATAGAGATCATTTAGCTCAAAATTTAACTCTCATTCAAAGTAAGCAGAAAAACTGAACCTACCGTGGGGGGTTTTATCTCCATTTGTAAACATTCCTTGAACAGATCTTTCTCCATATCATCGCGTTGCAATAGGTCCTTGTTACAGCACTTTTCAACTCGCTGTAATAAAAATATTTATATCCCCCCATCACGGAAAGAGTATTTTTGATCTTCGATATTTGAGTGCAAAAGCCGTTTGTATCCGCTAGAACATCGTATGCACGATGTTCAATTTACTAATTCAATTTACTTTATCCTCTAGCGAATAAAAACTCAGATATCGAAGGCTTTTGCACTCAGATATCGAAGAGCAAAAATACTCTTTCCTCGCTGAGGTGGAATGAAAAGTTACGTGTTGCACTCGAGTGCAAAGATTTTTTACCTCGTGCTCTTTGATTCCCTCGCTAACGCTCAGGATTCTAATTTTTGAATTTTTGAATCCTTCGGTTGCTCGGTCATCAAAATTGCGCACGCGATTAAAAAGCAACTTTGCACTCTTGTATAACAAATAACTATTAATGGCTTCCTTCCTATTTTATTAGGCACAGAATGAAAATTATTTATTTTATCTTGATAAGAAAATCATGCTAGCCTTATGCTAGCATACCAAAGAACCGTTGTGGATGGCACAAGCTTGGAGGTCCATTTTTAGATAGATAGATGATTTTGTATATCATAGTCCACCTGTATTACAATGTACTACCACTTTCTACTACAAATCTTTCACTGTTCAAGCTACCAAGCATCTGTAGAATGCTCTTCCCCTAGACATCAGAGGTGCCAAATTAATTTGACGACCTCTGTGGCGCGGTGGACGAAGGCCTGCCTACGACGCAGGAGGTTGCGGGTTCGATTCGCGCCTCGGAACAAATGTGTGTACGACATTGGTTCAGGGTGTTTTGGTCGTTTTCTATGTATAGTAAAAATATCTATCTATTATGTATATCAGTTATCTAGTACCCATAACACAAGCTCTGCTTAGCTTGGGGCTAGATGATGCTGTGTGAATTTTCGAGCATTTTTTTCTTTTTTTTAATTAGTCCTCTCCCATCTTTAAAGAAACTGCTTCATCAGCATTATCTATCGTTGTAAAATTAGACAAACTTTTTTATGTATCAGTAAAAATTTTTTATGTTTGTAGGCTATGTAGGTATTGTAAAATGTAGTGTAGGTAATTGTAATTGTAAAATGTAATAATGTTTTTTTTAATTATTTTTTATTATTCTATTCGATGTTAATGATAATCCAATTAGGCCTAAAAACTAAAGCGTAGATTATGCGAAACAAATCGCCGTCTTGATTGACTGGTTGGAACTAGTTCTGTATTACTATAAGGTATGTTAATTTGGTTGAACAATTTGTTTATGTGGTTATTAACTTACCATCAGCATCGGTTGACCCTTGGGTCCCATTGGAAAATGGTCCGGCAAGCCCTGAAAATAAAAAGGTATTACCGAAAAAAGTTATTATGTTTGTAACAATTTTTTTTTATCACTATTTATCACTTTTTTATATATTATTTAGCGCTTTCTTTAATGAATTTTATCAACAAATATTCCAAACTCACCGTAGCAAAGGCTAAACAAAGCGCCAAAAACAAAACACGAAACATTATTTTATCTGGTAGCAACTTACGTACTGAATAAACGCATTAGAATTTCGTTTATATACAGAACTGTTCATGACAAAAGGTATGAAATATCTGGATGTAGTTAACTAGGAAATTAGACTAGTACCAACAAACTAGGAAATAGTTATCCTAAATTATAGCTGTTTCACACTATTATGTATAATCATCAAATTTGAAAAAACCGGACATCGTTTTGTTGGATTATTTATCAGGCCAGACTGTTTTGTATAAATTTCTAAAAACTATTTACACTTGCACAAGCTGCTCCCCGCAGCTTAGCATGCCTTTTTTTTTAAATCGAATGCAGAAAAGTAGATTCTAATCGATATTTTACAGGTAATAAAAAAATGGACCTTTTGAGAGCTACGCACCGATTAACATAAAATTTTCCGTTATGCAGGAAAATGTCGTTCATTATTGATCTCACTAATATTATAAACGCGAAAGTTTAGATGGATGGATAGATGGATGGATGTTTGTTCCTTTATCATGCCAGAACAGCTGAACGGATCTGGATGAAATTTGGCACAGAGATAGATTATAGTCTGGAATAGAACAGAGGCTACTTTTTATTCCAGAATTCCCACGGGAACGGGAACTACGCGGGTGAAACCGCAAGGCGCTGCTAGTTGAATAATAAGTTTTAATCCAATAACGTTGTATTACTACATTGTTTCGCTTAAGTTATGGGAGTAATTCCATAACCATAGTTTATATAGAATAAACTCTATACCCGTTGCCCGAACGTTGTACAACTCAAAATAAATTGTCGAAACACCATTTCAGCACCATGTTCATCGACTTGTCCAGGAATATTACTTTAAAATTAAATATCGTACCCATATTTAATTTTCCACTTTATCGCTCGTCTGTGCCGTCCCAAAATCGTTTAGATTAGAATAACGAGGATGTGACGATGCACTTAGATATAATACGGATTCATTGAAATGACTCTGCAATCGCTAGTAAAAATATATTATAATTGATTTTTATTTTGATAATGTTAGATGGAAAATATAAGGATGAAAATATTTAGTAACAATTCCGCGAAAAAACCTTCTCCGATAAGTTCTAACAAAATGTAGTCCGCGTTGTAGAAGAAAACGACGCCAACTACAAAATGAAAAAATACCTATCAAAGCAAGACGTCAACTAGTTTCGTCTCTCCACGAGACACGATGTTAGATGGAACAAATAGAAAAACTTGGAACTCTCGATGATATATGTGAGTATATGACCTGTTTCTTCAATTGTATGATGTTATTATTTTAGGTCATGTGCCACACCCTAAACACCTAGTTGATAAATATAATGATTCTGAATTGGAAGTATTTACCCTCGAAAAATTGAATTTTATTAAAACATTTTAATTACGAGCTATCCGTCTGTTTTTGTGTCTTTTTTGCAAGACGAGAGACTTAACGATCCATCTTTTAACTAAATTTATTATTGAGATTATTGAGATTTCTTAGAAAATCGCTCGTCCGTACTGTCCCAATATCGTTTAGGAAGAACGAGGATGTGACGTCACACTTATTATAAGAATGACTTCATTTGTAATTTCGGTGAGGTGTGTGTGCGTTCTCTGATTTTCAAATAATATTTTTATATCGTTTTTTGATAAGTGGAATGTTGGTGGTGCTTTTTCGTGGATTTGGTAGGTAGTCCGGAAGTCAGCTAAATTTAGATTCTCTGACTTTGGTTTATTTAGAACATAAAAAAGCTTGGGACGGGTTTTGCTCAAACTCGAAAAATAACAACTAACAGGCTAACGGTTTCTTAGTCGCTTCTTTACTTTAGTCTACATACCGAAGCGACAGAAATCAAAAGTACCACTTTATTTACGTGTCAGTGTTTTATTTTAAGAATTTGACCTTTTCTAAGTGTACATTTTTGTATTTATGGAAATAAAGAATTTTTGATTTTGATTTCAACAGTGGATACAAGATACAAGATTTTATTGTTGAGCATGATTTACTTCAGGTAAATCATATTTCCTACATGCATTTATTTATAGAAATAGTAATACCTATTTAGTAAGACTGCTGGCAGATGCTGGATGCGGCAAGCTGAAGACAGGGCGCTATGCCGCTCATTAGGGGAGGCCTATGTCCAGCAATGGACTAATATAGGCTGATGATGATGGTAGTAAGCTTTAGGTACAGATGCCTTCTGTACTTCATTGCAGTATATCCTCGTCTTAAGATTAAGCGAAAATAATATCCACAAAGTAAGGTTCGGATGTTCCTTTGTCTTACGAGAACGTAATTGCGGAGAAAATAAGGGAAACATGTGCCATTTATTTGTTGGATCACCTCCTGGGAAGTTTTTCTTACGTTTCACTTAGTGCGGTCAGCACAAGAGAAATGTAAAAAATGTTTGGAGAATACTTGGGTTAATAAGTCTTCTGTGTTGGCAACCCAATAAATATGCCAAGGTAGATATTTACTTATTTGGAGAGGAGCAGACTTTGACAGTCCACTTAAAATGGCGAGGCTATTAACTTTTTATAAGCGCCTTCTATTGCCACTAAGCTCCATATCTCACTATCTCACTATCTCACTATCTCACTAATCTCACTATCTCACTAATATTATAAACGTGAAAGTTTAGATGGATGGATAGATGGATGGATGTTTGTTCCGTTATCACGTCAGAAAGGCTGAACGGATCTGGTTGAAATTTGGCACAGAGATAGATTATAGTCTGGAATAGAACTAGGGCTACTTTTTATCCCGGAATTCCCACAGGAACGGGAACTACGCGGGTGAAACCGCAAGGCGCTGCTAGTATGTAGATAAATGTTTAGGACGTCTCTTAGGAACATATTCCACGTCAGATCGTAGATTCCACGGCTACCATATACAGACTCATTTTTACACAACGGCAACGACCAATATTAAAGGCTGTCACAAATTAATGAGTTGGTTTTGTTCCTAAGTCCATTTTGCTAAAAAATAATAAATAAATAAATAATGCTGGATAATTCACACAGCATTATCTAGCCCCAAGGTACGCAGAGCTTGTGTTATGGGTACTAGATGACTGATGAACATAATACAATACAAAGATAGTTATTTTTTATCATACATAGAAAAACGACCAAAACACCCTGAACTGCAGTCTGCAGATCGTACACACATTTGTCCCGAGGCGGGAATCGAACCCGCAACCTCCTGCGTCGCAGGCGGACCTTCGCCCACTGTACCACAGAGGTCGTCAAATAATAACACAGTGAATAAAATCATGCTATGAAGTAATGTAGAAAAATTCATCACGTTCACCTGCTCTACAGTCAAATTAGCTAAAATGAGCGACACCAAAAACATTCTCACGAATGCTTCAAGAAAATGTATTAGCATTTCTAAACCAATTCTATAAGCCCGAGTGTACCATCAAATAACGAAGGAAGAGCTGAAGGCGCTAATATTGACATTATTGAGCGCGGTGTGCAAATAGGGCCAGAGGGATTACAGGAGGCCTACTCTCAAAATCATTGTGAGCTTTCTAACGATATGTGAGTGCAAAATTAGGGGGATTTTTCACGGCCAAGGTTTAAGGTTCGCAAATAATGTACCGTGTCGTACCTAACTAAATTAAACGAGGAAAAATAATATACTTATAAGTATCATAAAACGGCGGAGAGCACGAGCTGGTGCAGATTTTCAAATTTTTTTCTAGCCAAGTTTTCCGAGAATCTGCCATAATCTACTCCCACTTTGTCTACCAAGAATCCACCCGCAATGAGCTCGCTTTTGCGAGACAAGGACGAGCGAGGAAGGCGAAAAAGGTGACCGCGGAATGGCCGGACGGCGCGCTATTTCATTGATTCATACATTTTTTACTGCTCTAAAATAATCCGCTTTTGCAATAAAATAAAACCATAATCATCATAATTTATAATTCTTTATTGCACTAAAAATAACCTATTTAGAAACCTTAAACAAAGAGAGGTATCGCAAAGGCGAGCTTAACCCTAAAAAGAGTTCTCTTCCAGCAAACCTTATTGGGAGAGAGAGACAAGTTTGTAGTAGTGGGTACGTGTGCATACAGATAGAAGATACCTACATAGTGAATAAATTTATAATTATAAAGTAAAATAAAATAAAATTATACAGTAAAATAAACATATTTAATTCATCTGAAGTATTTATTATGGAACACATAGACGAAATTAATTGAAATCTGTTAAATAACTAGCAAATGAAACTAATTTTTCCGTAATAGTGTCTGTGGAAAAATGAAGATTTTGAGGAAACTTTGCTATTTTTTTTGTATAGAGTCAAAATGAGTCAATCGTGTTTCGACTCCCCTAGCTTACTAATAAACTTTTGATGCTCATCAAAATATTAAGAAAATCTGTGTTGCCATAAAATTGATTTTCCGTACAGTAAACACGTGGGTTTTGGTACACATTTCGCTTTAACTAAAAATCCTCGTTTGCATTCATAGAATCTAAATAATCGTTATTTTTTTTAGAATAATCACCGCGTTTAACGTTTTACAGAGTACACGAAATGAACGAAGGCCCTCAACTGAAGGTTATTTCAAATGTGGTTGCGGTACCTACTCGTATGATAATTGTATTGAAGTTCGCGAGTGCGCCTTACTTCTCTGAAATTTGCGATCTCAGAATTATTGTAAGGTGGTATTTGCATATATTCTGCCATTAGCTTTTTACCTAGCATAATAACTTTATTTGTAATAAATGAACCCAGTTGAGCAATTTATATAAGACATTCACAGGACTCGCTCCAGACTATTTTTGACGAGCAGTATTTTTTTCTTTTTAACCGACATCAAAAAAAGGAGAAGGTTCTCAATTCATATTTTTTTGAATTTCTTCGGTACCTATTCAGATTATTCAATTATTATTTATTTATTATTTTTATTATACTAAAAAAAAACTATGTATAGTTATCTAGTACTATATACTAGTTATTTAGTACTCATAACACAAGCTCTGCTTAGCTTGGGGCTAGATAATGCTGTGTGAATTGTCCAAAATTATGTCTTCATTTTTATATAAAAAAGTAACAAACATCCATCCATGCGTCCATCCAAACTCTCGCATTTATAATTTTATTAGACTCCGATTATTTGATGGCAACATTGTTACATGTCTAATCATGGTATACATAATTTGCGTGAAGCAGGAACAATAACTGAAAAGATGTTTAGTTATTTTAATGATCCCAAAGAAAAGCCAGTTCAACAGCTTACATTAACATAGAAATTGGTCCGGGAACGGTCCACTAGGCCCAATGCACTATCACTAGCAATTAACCTGTCGACGCCTGTCTGGGCCTAAATATTCAGCTAGTGGCGTGGTCAACTATTTAGGCTAAGTGCAATGAACAATTTCTGTAGGTATACAATACAATACAATACAATACACTTTATTGCACACCAAAAAATACAAAAGAAAAGAATACAGGAAAAGATAGATAATAGATTCTAAGGTTTTTATTTATTATACTCTGGGTAATTTCTAAGAAATTAATAAATCCCAAAAATTTACGATCCCGACGGGATTCGAACCCGCACCTTCCCCTTCAGCGCAGGGGTGCTCTTTTTCCAACTAAGCTACGTGATCTTATCTAGTCGGCCCGAAAATCTTTGGGAGTTCTTTCGGCACTTACGCCGTCAGCGCCACCTACAGAGGAAACAATGAAGTTATCCAATTCTGCTCAAAGACCAAATTTACATTTAGTTCTTTGACGAGAGGTTTTGCCGTTGCTTGATTCTAAGGTTTTTATTTATTCATAATTTATTAATAAATAAAAACCTTAGAATCAAGCAACGGCAAAACCTCTCGTCAAAGAACTAAATGTAAATTTGGTCTTTGAGCAGAATTGGATAACTTCATTGTTTCCTCTGTAGGTGGCGCTGACGGCGTAAGTGCCGAAAGAACTCCCAAAGATTTTCGGGCCGACTAGATAAGATCACAAATAAATAAAAACCTTAGAATCAAGCAACGGCAAAACCTCTCGTCAAAGAACTAAATGTAAATTTGGTCTTTGAGCAGAATTGGATAACTTCATTGTTTCCTCTGTAGGTGGCGCTGACGGCGTAAGTGCCGAAAGAACTCCCAAAGATTTTCGGGCCGACTAGATAAGATCACGTAGCTTAGTTGGAAAAAGAGCACCCCTGCGCTGAAGGGGAAGGTGCGGGTTCGAATCCCGTCGGGATCGTAAATTTTTGGGATTTATTAATTTCATAGATAATAGAGTTGCACAATGGGCGGCCTTATCGCTAAGAGCGATCTCTTCCAGACAACCTAGGTATGTATGTACTGCTAGAAGGTGGAAGATTATCTACTTTTAAAAGGAGTAGGTTTTTATAGGAAAAGGACCTTTACTTTACTTGCTTACATGCGTAATGAATTCGTCAAAATATTCGTAGTTTCTTAAAACTATACACCACAAATAAGTTCCTTAGTTAACCCACTTACATCCGTAATACGTAGGTACCTATCATAATGATTATGAATAGTTAGTTTTTATATAAAAATAAAATTGCTTTGTCTTTCACGTTGATGCCGGCGAATTTTATGAAAATACAACCATACCTACTATGTTTCTGAGGCCATGAATGGTAGTGTACCATTCATGGCTTCAGACCTGCTCTACCATTGGTAGAGCAAGTTATGACGTGGTTTGGTTTCTGATTGATTAGCATGCACCATGAGCATTTATCATTGGCTATAAAAAAACAAGGATCTTCCTCAAACTTCTTGGTTTCCAAAGTAAAAATCTCATACGAAAACATTTACATCGTTAAAAACGAATTTATCTGATCGAGGTTATTTAGCGCTGAAAAAACCTCGAAGCAAGGGTCGACCTTTCATTCGGAGGTAAAATCCAGAAAACATTACTGCCGCATATCAAAGGGAAAAATCCAATATTGCGTCGCAAATGATGAATGAAACACATTAGCGTGGCCAGTGATAACTCACTTCACGATGAAATTCCTACCTAGGACCGGATTTATGGGTCTGATACAATAGGACGATGTCACTAAATTACGTCATACCTACGTTTTTACCCTGAATAAGCTTTCAGAGAGAATAAAATGAATACCTTAGTAGGTACGTATACTTACCTTAGAACCATAGCTTCATAACTATTTTACGTCACTTGTAATCGTGGCACACGCACAAGCCAAAATATTGGGAGGAGACTCGTGTGGGTTGTCATTGTCATACTTCGAAATAAACGTAGAAAAATATTGTCGAAATATGCATTACCTGTTGATGGATATTAGGAAAATCATTTAAAACAGGCGTATTTATAATATTTTACTGTCCTCACTAATCACGTGTCCTCATTAAAACAAAATCTCTCTAACAAACGATTATTGAATTGCGGGGGGTACCTTTTACCAATACCAAGTTTAAGAATTAAAACCTGGCGTCTTCACAAACATGTTTGTGATGATGGGCAGAACCTGCAGTTCACATATTGTCTTTAATTTACGAATAACCCTGTATAGGACTAATATTCCATTTATAAAAAGTATAAAATATAGGACATCAGGTTAATCAATTACATTTTGATTTGGTTAACATTGCATCAAACATTTACCTAACTCAGCATGTAGGTACCTAACTCCTACCGAAAACTCCGAGATTCACGACACGACACACGAATTGAAAAATATTTGCTAAAAACACTCGCTAAATGCTTGTTTCATTAAAAGTTACTTCAACACTTAACGCAGAACCGGAAAACCTTACAAAGGAACGAAAATTAAAAGCTGTGTGTGAACAAAACTTTATTTAATAATGGATTTTTGCCAAAGCGAGAAGTTTTTACGTACGTATTTTTGGCAAAGTGAAACTTAGAGCATTTGTTAGTATATTGCGGAAGTTGTTGGCGCTTAATAAATTAGTTTGTTTTAATAAGTTTTCTAATCGGTTTGTTTATAATTTTCATAATGTAACTTCCACACCTACACACGAGTGTCCTACCTATGTGACAGCATTCATTGCTTTCTCGTCGCCAATAGGAAGTTTTGATTGATAATAAATTTTTACGTAAGTAGAATAATGTTTTTGCGCGTTGGCTGGAAACGCGGGTTAAATTGTCTAAGCTTGTAAAGTGTCACTGCATCGGATTAAAAAAAAAAGTGCCATCGGTATTTATGATATACCGATAGGGTGCTTTCTGATTCTGCATCGGCATCGACTTAGATATTTTTGATTTGAATTTTTGTAATGCACAAAATACCACCAAGCTTACTGAAACCATCAGCATTTTAACGAGTAGGAAATGAGGATTTGCATGGCTCCTGAAAATTCGGTTTCATGCCGTTGATTTGCATTTATATGTCAATGTGAATGACACGACCGGGGCTTTGACTTCATAATATTGTTGGTGCGAACATTGTTGTTGGTTTGGCATTGAATTGCCATCAGAGTTATTAGTTAATATGAAATATCATATTAATTATTCGCAAAGCATTATAATAAAGGTTAAATGTATGATGATACACGATACTCTGCATTTCAAGCATAACAAGTAGTTCCGAGTTAACAAGTAGGTATAAATAATATAATTTGCCTACCAATAAGTAGATACTTATTGGTAGGCAAATTATATTATTTAGAAAATTTAAAAATTTTCTAAATAATTAAAATTTATTTAGAAAATTAATTACTACCAGATGGTAGTAATTAATTTTCTACTAGATAATGATAGATCCAGATACCTTATAGGAAAGGCACCTAATTCGGCTTTGTGTTAAACCTATATCAGCCACAAGATGAGACCAAGACGTGCCCAAATTGAAACGTCCTGGGCGTCAGTAATTAGCCCCGCCAGCGGACTAGATAATTGGATGTCATGTGTCAAACAGCTAGACAAGGTTGGCTTGATAACGTAACCAGCTAAGGTTACGACTGTTCTTTGAATATAATCTTGGGCACTCACCTTGGGCAAGAATAGTTCAGTTCAGGTATTTATTTATGAGAAAATTTCTTCTTACATCTTTCTCTAATATGTGCGCTATGAAACCAACTTCAAATTATTACGCTGTAATACAAAATAGTACCTATACGGTTCTTGTTTATAAAGAAATTAAGTATAGGTATGTGTTACCACTAGATCGTAAAATTTGCCCGTTTGTTGAATTGCTAATAGCCGTTTTTTCATCCGCTTAATTGTTATAATTACTAACAAAGAAAATTACAATCAAATAATAGAATTAAATTAAAACTAGTATTTACAATTGAAACAATTGAGCTAATGGCAAACTGTTGCAAACAATCTGCAGGTAGCTCAACTGATCCATATCAAAACCGGCTGTTATACTGGAAGCGTGCCCAAGCCGCTAGCTGCATTACCCCGCTGTATAGCAATGCTGATGCGCCGTGCGTGCCCGATACTCATCAGCTCTCGGTTTAAACTTAAAAATAAAAAGCAGTTGAAAAGCCGGCTGTTATACTGGAAAGGAAATACAGGGGATATCATTACTTGACTGTTGATGGAATTAAGTGGGTTATTATTACCTAGATACTTTAGGTACATTTTTATTGTAAAACCTCATGCCCCTTCCACAAAAAAGCTTGAATACGTCACTGCGACGCGCTACGCGCGCATGCCTGCTTTGGTTATATTAACATACATTTATACTAGCACTAACACCCGTGGTAATGATTATTTACATTAATTAGTGATAGTGTCTGTCTACATGTGGGTAATTTCAGGTTTAGCTATAAAATCTAGTTGAATTAGGTACAATCATTCAAATCAATGTGATTATAACTTTAAGACATTACACAGACTTGGTAGTGGAACATTGATTATTTGATTCTCTCGAAGAATTACGTCATAATCATCATCATCAGCCTATATCAGTCCACTACTGGACATAGGCCTCCCCTAATGAGCGCCATAGCGCCCTGTCTTCAAGAATTACGTACCTAGGTAGTATTAAGTGGGTAGGTAATTCGAGTTTGAGAAACAGTCTTCGATCAAGAGAAAACTGAACGACGACGGAAGTGCAACCACTTAGCTTACTTTTGTATCAATTATCAAAATATAGCCCTGTACAATTTTAGTCGTCACTGGAGGGTTATATCATTATTTATATTGTACTGATAGGTAATAACACATACGCTGGTATGTGTTATTACCTATCAGTAATCTAGACATCCAAATGCCAATCGTATATCATTCATCTCAGGAAAAGCCTATTGCTAACCTTTTCTTTTGATAAGGACTGAAAACCTGCGAGGTTCTTTCTTATTTGCGTACAGTAAAGAAGATACCTATAGCAAAGCAAAGTTAGTATATTCATAAAATTTTAGAAACCATTTCAAATCGTAAGGAATGATCGTTTGATTGAACAAATCACGCAATTCCCACCTCTGTTCCCGAATCATTACGGTCATCAATAGAACGACAGTCAACATTAGTTACGTCAGGAACGTTATCAATATCTTCTACAAAACCTGATAATCAAAGATTCATGGCCTCTCAATCACGGCCTCTCAGCAGCCACAGTCAAATACGTCCAGTTAGTTTACTTTTTTCTCGAGAAAATTTCTTATTATCCACCTACTTTGGTGCTATTTGGCTGCGCTGCGGCAGTTATTTTATCTGTACTAGGTTCCGCTACTGCCACATTCTAAAATGTTCAATTCAATTCAATTTATTTATTTATTTGTAAGTAAGTAGGTAATTTTACTGAGTTGTAGGTACACAACACATTAAACACCCAGTAAACACACATTTTTTCAATGTAGGGTACTTAAAGCTATGAAACAAAGAGATATCTTTATGAACTTATTTCTCTGTAAACTAAATAATGCTGACTGTTCAAAAACAAAACGTTAGTTACCTATGTCTCGATAACCAATGATCTTATCATTTGGCAAATTGGCATTATTTAGTTTACCGAGAAATAAGTTCATAAAAATATCTCTTTGTTTCATAGCTTTAAGTACCCGACATTGTAAAAATGTGTGTTTACTGGGTGTTAAATGTGGTGTAGGAGACCATATATAACTATATATGGTATCCTTGGCCAATGATAAGATCATTGGTTATCGAGACATAGGTAAATAACGTTTTGTTTTTGAACAGTCAGCATTATTTAGTTTACAGAGAAATAAGTTCATAAAAATATCTCTTTGTTTTGTACTATATTGTTGTTTTATAGTGTTGAACCGGACAAGGCCATATGACTACACATACATACATATGTGTTTGCATTTAGAATGAAGGATGTATACTGTAAATCGGTACCGGCGTTTCCGAAAATAATAAAAATATAAGTACTAGTAGAAAACCGTTAAAAGCACCAACTATTCCACAAATCTGTGTACGAATGGAGTTCTATGACACATCACGTTTCAAGTGATGGATGAAGATATCTGGACATAACGATTAGTCATGGCGGATTCTGCGATTCGTGTGTAGCTACGTAATTCATAACGTTATTCGGAAGCTTAAAGCCCTTGCGGAGGTAGTTAAACTGGGAGATATAGTCTAGGTGAGATCTGTTGATTTTTTAAACGTACCTCAGGGAGACAGAAATCAATAACACTAGTCACTTAATTATCCATGTCTATTTTAACTGAATTTGATTTTTTTAAGTGTACATCTATTACTCATACATTTAGATTTACGAAAATATCGAATTTTTTACTCATTTAATAAAGGATCAAAGTTTCTCTATTTATCCCTGTTGTAATGAGTAATGTTCAGTCCAGGTTCTAATATTTATCAGTCCATATATGAGTGGCTAATTCAAATTATCGTAGTCGATAAATATTGTTCAAACACAGTGAGCTAATATTATGCGGGCGAGCAGTTCGTCGAAAACAAATGGAGTTACAAAATTGCAATCACTCCAATAAATTCTCATTACAAACAAAGTTGTTTTAAACTGCAAGTCTGATCAAACTACAACGAACTTTGTGGCAATGTGATTGAACCGCTAAATGTATATTTAAAGCATACTTTTTGACGACCTCTGTGGCGCGGTGGGCGAAGGTCCACCTGCGACGCAGGAGGTTGCGGGTTCGATTCTCGCCTTGGAACAAATATTTGTATGATCTGCAGACATTTGTTCAGGGTGTTCTGGTCCTTTTATATGTATAGTAAAAAAGAAAACTATCTATGTACCTCATGTATTGTATTATGTATATCAGTTATCTAGTACCCATAACTCAAGCTCTGTTTAGCTTGGGGCTAGATGATGCCGTGTGAATTGTCCAGCACTATTTATTATTATTTATACTAAAATTGTGCAAGTCTAAAGAGAGGATGGTTATTTGATTTTGTTTTGATTTTTGAGAATTAAAATCAAATAACAACGATACTACGAATAACTTCAACTTCGAAGCTTGAACTTTCAAGCTGCTTTAAATATTTTATATCAAAAGGTATCTGTAGTGAGCAGAAATAGCAAATAAAACATTAGTTTGTATATTTTTGACATCTTCACTTGGCGCGCGGAGCTCAGAGTGGCAACATCTCTGGTGGGACTCTGCCGTTGTTGCTTGGCGCTCTCAGTGTTAAGGTCGAGTATTGTGGTGTCCTGATGATGTCTCGTGGAGAGACAAAACAAGTTGACGTCTTGCTTTGATGAATGATAGGTATTTTTTCATGTTGTAGTTGGCGTCGTTTTCTTTTACAACGCGGACTACATTTTGTTAGAACTTATCGGAGAAGGTTTTTTTCGCAATATTGTTGCTAAATATTTTCATCCTTATATTTTGCAATGGATTTCCGCAAAGTAACGCCTGAATCTATTATTTATCTTCACAATAATTTGAAAGCTTTGCTTCTGTCCGCTCTACCTTCGAGTTCTGTGGCTCTACCGTATACCCAATATTTCAGTACCTACACCGAAGAGAGATATGAATAATTCAAAATCGGGATTTGTAATTTATATTGTTAGAACAGGCCGGAGTATTGACTACCCTGTGGCTTACAATAGTCTACCGATTGAATAAATTGTAATCCCTATGAAATTAATATCCATTGTCTTGCCGTTTGTTGATATGTTACATATGATTCATGGATTGCTATTGAAGGCTCTTTGGTTTGGTATTGTATGCTTAGGGTACCCGCGTTAACCACTATGTCCGTATATATTTTGATACATACTTCCTCTGTGCCTGCCTGCGACGCAGGACGTTGCGGGTTCGATTCCCGCCTCGGGACAAATGTGTGTACGATCTGGCAGACATTTGTTCAAGGTGTTCTGGTCGTTTTCTATGAATAATAAAAAATATCTATGTATGTATTGTATTCTATTATGTATATCAGTTATCTAGTACCCATAACACAAGCTCTGCTTAGCTTGGGGCTAGATAATGCTGTGTGAAATGTCCAGCATTATATTTTTTTATACTAAGATATAAAGATTATTTGACTTACATAGTGCTAATTTTTGTTTTCTAGTTTCATTTAATATGTCTATAGTCTGTATTTATTTAGAAAATATTGAAATGACGTATTTTCTAAAATAAATAAATAAGTTTCCTTCCAAGTTCACATTCGATTCCTATATCTAGTGTTCGCTCGAAGTGGTTTTGACTGACAAAAACATTTGTAATTTATAAATATTTTTCAATAACACATTCCTCCTATCTAAAAGCCCTGGGTACTATTCTTCCTCCTTCCGTCGACCCGTAAAGTAACACAATTTCCAAATCAAAAATCCCATTCCTTTTGCAAAGTGGAACGGAATGTTCTTAGTTTGATTTGATTTCCATCGCGGGTTCTGTTGAAATATCTAATCTTTGGTATTCTTTTGTGGGGTATCTCTCCTACTAATATTATATAGGTGAAATTTTGTGCCGTTGTAAAGAGGTTTGACAACGCAAAAACTACTGAAAGTATCAAGAATTTGCACACTTAAAGATGGAAGATGGATGGACAGGATCAGGAATGACAAAATTTTCACAGATGATTAACATCATCTGTAAAAATTTTAGTATTTAGCGGCAACAGAAATACTTCTGTTGCCGCTATAAAAACAAATACTAAACTAAAAAAACAGAATAATATAAATATTTAAGGGGGCTCCCATACAACAAACGAGATTTTTTTGCCGTTTTTATAGATAATGCTACGGAACCCTTCGCGCGCGAGACTGACTCGTTTCAAACAACCAAATTATTTGTCAAATACTATGCCAACATAGTATTTGACAAATAATTTGGACAAATAGTCCTATGTTGATGATAATGATAACAATATCATTATCATCAACATTGGACTATTTGTATCTTCGGAAGATGATTCATGCGGCGGCATCGGTCTGGCTGGGAGTCAGACGAGCTATTATTACATATGTTAACATACAGAGTAAAACTCACATTACATTCTCATTTTGACGACCTCTGTGGCGCGGTGGGCGAAGGTCCGCCTGTGACGCAGGAGGTTGCAGGTTCGATTCTCGCCTCGGGACAAACGTATGATCTACAAATATTTATTCCAAGTGTTCTGGTCGTTTTCGATATATAATAAAAATAATATGTACCGACTCTACGTGGTAGTAGTACTATATATTATATAGTATTTTACATTTTTGTATATTAAGGTATTTTACATCCTGTACTAGACCAACGTTGCCTGAAATAAATGTATTATTGTTATATGTATTGTATTATGTATATCAAGTTATCTAGTACCCTTAACACAAACTCTGCTTAGCTTGGGGCTAGTTAAATGCTGTGTGAATTGCCCGGTATCATTTATTTTATTTATTATTAAAATGCGGCCACATGGTGTGAGGCCTTTGTCTTGGACGTCGTTTAATATTATTAGCTATTTATAGGTACATTTATAGTCTATTCTCCAAACTTTGCAATATCTTTACCAGACAAGAACCTTTCTTCTTGAGCTTTTAAGATCTCAACCATTTCGATCCACTCCAAAATATTTGAAATACAATCTATTGGAATTTAAATATGCGAAGATAATATGAAATTACATTCAGGCTGTGAGAGAATTGAATTCACTTCAGACCCTTTATGTGTAAAGAATTCTTTTGTAATGAAAATCGTTCATAAAGAAAGCTTCTTGTTATATTCTGTCTTTGGATTTTATTTATTACGAAAGTAAGCCTATTTTAGAATCTAAAAACGCGAAGATGAAAAAATAAATAACGTTTGCAGCTATACTGTTAAAAGATATGATCCTTCTTTAGAGCGCACTTCAATATCTTTAGGCACTTTCATTTACTCTAAATAACATTTTGAGGGTTAAAAAGAGGGGTCGTATTATTGATACCTTTGATAAAGGTGGATGATACCTATCATGTACAAGATCTTGTAAATTAAAAGCTTTTCTGAAATGTGTCCTAGTGAATGTAAAGGAAGAAGACGCAAAAATCAATAATAATACTAAATAATAATAATAAATTTTATTTAGAATGAACAGAAACATGTTATGTCTAAAATACAACGGAACACTGGAAAGCGCATAAGTTAAAAACTGTGTCACATCTCCCAGCGCCCAAACTCAGTATATAGTTAAGACCAACACAATAAACCCAACAATATATGTTTTGTCTTAACGGGGTGGTCCAGTGATCTAGTCAACTGGGCCTCGGAATGAAATAATCTTTGGTAGTACTAACGAACCACATTTTTACGTGGGTCTAGTCAACTAAACTAGCCGAACGGGACCTCGGGCGGTTTTGACGGGTGTAGGTGTACCTATTCTATAGAAATTTTAAATCAATTATAAAACCTCAATAACTAGAAACCGAAAAGAATCTTATTAACAAAGAAAATTACAATCAAAAAATAGAATTAAATTAAAACTAGTACTTACAATTGAAACAATTGAGCTAACTGAAAACTGTTGCAAATAATCTACAAGTAGCTCAACTGATCCATATCAATACTAGCCGGAAGCGTGCCCAAGACGCTAGCTGCATTGCCCCGCTGGCGCTGTATAGCAATATTGATGCGCTGCGCCAGATACTCACCAGCTCTTGGGTCACGCGTCGCTTCGACCAGACGCCTCAGATATTTTTTTGAAAACCCGGAGAGCCTCGGCCCCCCACGGACCCAGGGTCTCGACTCTAAGGGGAGCTTTTTTGGTCAAGCGTATGGCCTCCATCTCACTTGAATAACTGATGATGTGGCCTAAGATGGAGCACGCTTTCCCAGAAGGAACATTTTCACCCTGGATTTGAAGAAACAGAAGAAACTTCGCTTTTATAATACCGCAAGAACTTCCTTAGTATTCCTTACAAGCCTACAAATATATTCATTCATTGAACATGTAGGCAGTAAAATTCTTACAACAGGATCCAAAGGTTTATGCATAAAACATTCGTAACTGGTAAACCATTCTTTGACAACGCAATAAGCCTTTGGTATATGGAAATGTTGGGCGTAAAAAAGTACACGTTACAGCCAACGTAACGACACAAGCAAGTGGCCACCTGCTTTACTGGTACTTTATTTCGTTACCTTCTGTTCTAATGTTATAAAGAAGTAAAGTTTGTTCGTTTGTATGTAAAATGTCAGGTACTACACCCGAGATTACTTAATAACGAGAAACAAACGCTGGAAGCTTATTCCACTCCACATAGAAACACCTCTTGCTTTCGAGGTCGGATAAGAGAAAAGCTCTCTTATTCTAGACTGGATGTCAGATGATACAGACAAACTAGCCTGTTTAAATAAATCTTGCGTTTAGCATCTTGAAGAACCCACGATTTTCTTGGCTCGTAGTCTAGTAAATAAATTTCTCCGCAAAAATTGCAACAGACTGTTACTCCTAAATGGCTATTAACATTCCAACTAATATCCTTGTCCGACCCCCGGGCTATAATGATCGGGATAATTACACAATTTCTCCATTAACAGCGCCTTTAATGAATTAAAAAGAGGTTCAATGAACACTTGCCAGATTCATGGGCAGTTCCTGTTAGAGAGCTTTTAAGATAGTCTTAAATAAACTGTAGTATATTTGAGATCATTATTATACATATAGTCATATTTATACATAAAATGATCTCAAATATACTACAATTTATAGCACGTGTTGTTTTTACACGAGCTTCTGCCTGCAGCTTCCGAGATAAAAAGGGGTTAGTTTGTTATTCCAGGTCCTGAAATTCATATATGCAAAATTTTACCTCAATTTGCTATGCAGTTTTATCGTGAAGAGTTAACAAACTTCTAAACATGTGATCATCAAAACATGCATCCAAAATTTATTATCAGTGTGACGACATTATTGACAATACTCTAGACTAAAAAGAGAATGACAATCTAGATAAGGACAATAGGACCACAGTCCTAAAGCTCAATGACTGTGGTAGATGGCACACTTTTTAGGAGGCCTGTAGACCAGCAGTGGGCAAAATCCGGCGATGGTGATAGCAATCATTAATAATAATAAATCATTTATTTCAGACAACTACGCACGGTTATGGGACTTACTTAACTTATTGTATGGTCCATAGTAATATGTACGTTAAAACTCACAAACATTATAATATACTCGTAAAATATAAAAAAAACTTAACTATAACACGTAAATGATTGCGGCGACGTGTAAATGAAACAATCAGGGTGTCATGTCCTTCAGCAGTCCGCTCACATCAACGTGGTCGAATGTCACAGAGGGCAGCTTATGCAGCTCCTTCGCGACGAACTCAGGCACGTCGTCGTCCGGATGTGTGCTCTTGAACAGCGTGAAGATATCCTGCACACTTTTTTTCCGCCATCTCTGCGACGAGAGGGCATCAGGTCCATTTGCCCATTACATTGCCCTAAGTGAATGAAAAAATATGGATGTTGTTGGTAAACCTTTATTAAATAAATAAATGCTAATTTTCCCTTCATTGAAATTGGATTTGCAGATCTGCACGATGCTGAACTCGTCCATGGTGTCGATGGCATTTTGTACAAATGCCAAGAGCTCGTTGGCGACGAGTTTTGCACTCATCGCGTTCACGGGCAGCGGTAGGAACCGCGCGTATCACGAATATAATATTCGAGACGGTGTAAGAGCCAGGCACGACTGTTTACGATCGGTCCTGGAGTTATGTTAAAAATGGCATTTGTTCCCATTTTGACCACCTTCGTTCAAAAAATCCGTTCTTACCGGGTGCCTACGTCCTAAAAGAAACCTCCATGTAAAATTTCAGCCTCGTTGTTCTTGTAGTTTCAGAGATCTCTTGATAAGTCTGTCCACCTTTTCTCTTTTATCATTATTCATTTATTTTATTGTAAATTATGAAGCAAGTAGTTCTTAAAAATACTAATTCGTTTTCGCTTTCATGGGATTAACTTTTGATAGTTTAACATTATAAAGGCCTATTCTAAACCAATATTAAAACTTATGAAGGTTTCGCTTAGTACTAAAGGTCCGTAATTAAGTTTGATGTTCGTACCTTTATTGGTTTGATTTACGGTTGAATCTGATTAATTAGATCTTCATGATGGTCCTGGACGAGACAACTTTTTGTTTTGCCCATTGTGTAAATAAATATAGAGAAGAATTTGGCAGCTGTTGTATAATTAGGTTCTTCTCACCAATGTTTTAGTGCCAAATTTCGAATAGGTAAAAAATAGTTATTTCCTGTACAACATTGCAAAGTTGCTTTTAGCTGCGTGCTCAGTTTTGATGACCGAGCGAGCGAAGGATTCTAAATAGCAAGTGATTCAAAAATTAGAATCCTGAGCGTTAGCGCGGGAATCAAAAGAGCACGAGGTAACAAATCTTTGCACTCAGCTCGGTAATACTCTTTCCGAAATGAGGGGATGAAAAAAAAATGATTAGGTAAAAAGTTGTTATTCGAGATTCAAAATTATCACAATCTACTCCAAAACCTTTACACAAAAGACGGTGATGGTACCGTACCTATAGTTCCAGATTTAAATCTCCGTTCTAGACTCTTTCAGTAGGAACCTGCATCTGTGCCAGCATGTTGGCCGAGAAAAAATCCTGAAAACTTTACACTCCTTTTTGGGCAGGCGTCCAACAAAAACAAACCAACCAACCAACACTGGTCAAAAGTCGTTTGATTTTGCCAATTTTTGTTGCACAAAAAATAAATGAAATTTAATACCAAATAATAAATAAAAATGAATATTGAAGCAATAATGTGACGTAAATCCTGCCTAGCATTCCCCCGGTACTTCACGACAACCTAAATATTCATCACCCTTGCAAATACCGCATTCGTTGAGATGTACGCCTCCTCTATGGTTATGAAACTGTGTTAATTCTGCCTGTCAGTCAGCTACTATATAGTAGGAATATCACATTCAATTTGAAACTTGATTGGAGAATAAATTATGCCCGTATTTTAATGTCGAACACCCTGATTCCACGGATTAATCAAACAAGTTATAAAATATATAAACACGCATGCTAAATGTATTTCGGCTTTAAAAAGTTCTCTGCATAAATTTTTCGAAGGATCTGTACTTTTATAGAGATCTTTCAAAGAATTTTCTATTCACGTTCGTTCAGGTAGAGTCACGTGTCAGATGTCTTACAAATTGAGAGAAGGCAAGATGTCACGTTTTACAGAACCAAGTGAACTCACATTAGTTAAAACACCTATGAATATGTAGTTCAAACTTTGTTTAATGTATGCCTTTTCACTGGAATAGCATAATTAATGAACATCTCATCGCCAAGTATCAGAGATCATGTCACGTAGACTAGATGAGTAAATTATTTATATGCTTATGAGAGTACTTTTGCGGGTGTCATATTTATTTATACCACCTTAAATTTGTTGTGTTGGATTGAAGATATGACGAAGATACCAACTCTTACTATGAGATAATTAGGGCGGCATCATCTTTATGGCGACGGCCGCACTGCAGGGTGGTAGGTAAGAGGCTTCAAAGGTACCTCGACAGTTTGCTTCAATGGTATTGCGGGTCGTTTAGAGTTCAAAATCCGAGAACAGACATCAGATAGGTAAATTTTCATTCATTTCTCATCTTCCATGAAGGTTGATGGTAAAATGGTAGGTAAAAAAACATTATTCAATATTCAAGCTACCATATTGCAGTATGGCTGTGACTTAAGTTAAAAACAACAACCACAGGTGAGGTAGTATACTTATGCTGATCTCAAATATCGCTTGTTCAAAAGCTCTAGGATTTATCGACTTTAAAAGTTCTAAAGCCAGTTCGAAATTTACAAGGACTAAGGACATTCCTGATGAATAAAAACACCAGCGTCCAACTTCTCAGACAAGTTTCAACTCTCATAACTTCGGAATACAATATTTCAACAGCAACTTTATTTTGCGGCGGATACTCTGAAATGAGCAAGTTTTACAAGAGCAGTCTGCTAAAGCAATAAAGTTTTCGGCGAATTTCTGAAGCCGCACTTGCACAGTGTTTGACTTTGTAGATAGAAACTCAGACGGGAGAAAAACTAACAAATCGTTGGGTGCTTTGGGTGGCTTGCAAAAAGCAATACGGTAGCAATAGGTAGAAAATATTGGAAGAGTCTCAGTAATATATACCTATACCAATAATTAAGAGGATTAAGTTGTTTATGAGTATTAAGTAAGTATAGAATTTGAGAAATCTACACATTCTCGGTGCATAAGCCACTGTAGAAGAATAAAAGGTGGGCTTTAATCAGAACTGGGTTAAGCAAGGCTTAAAATGATCATATTGAGGATATATTGTGATCATAGGAGTGTTGTACCTAGTTTAAGAAAAATTGATATTTGTTTCAAATAAGTGCAAAACATCGTAAATTTTTGGGATTTATTAATTTCTTAGAAATTACCCAGAGTATAATAAATAAAAACCTTAGAAGTGCAAAACAATTATTGAGCCCAAGTTGCCAAACTAAGTTTGTAAAAAACTAGTATTTGGCCTTCCTTTGTTCATTTCATTAAAACTTTGTACTCATTATGGTTAGTAGTACAGTTTAATAGGTAAAACTAAAGATCTAGGTATCAATTAATACCTATATAATAAAAAAATTACGATATCCAAACACATTGCAAATCTAAATCAACTAAGTGAAGAACACAATAAAGTTTATAGAGGCAAGCACCATTTTACTGGCACTAGGAGAGACATCTCGCCAATATGACACTATTTACACAACTTGGAAGCGGAACAACCTAACTGAAAACAGCCTTAAATTTTAATGGTAATTACTTACTTCGGAAGTGATAGGTACTAGCTGTAGTCTTCTGCCAAGATTGGGTTGATATCCGTTGAAGATCTTTAACAAACTGAGATTTATCTTTTGGTGTAAATGCGGCACAAATAAATGTGAAATCTAATAGCTGGAGAATCGTGACCACCTGCTGATGGCCCGTTGAAGGGTTTTCACCGTAAAATTACCAAGTTCTCGGCTCCGTTGCTAAGCTTAATATTATTGTTTGAGACTAGAACTCCGCTATTGTTATTTTTCTTTGGAAATTTTCTTTCAAGAGATGACAAACGAAAACAGAAATGACTGAGAAGTCCAGGAATGTTTTTTGTTTGCTTATTACTGGCTTGGAAGTGATAGTGATTGTGCTCATGACCCAAGCCTGAGGCCATGATATCTTATACAATACAATAGTTTGTTTTTATGTCAGTTTCTCGAGAAACACCACATTTTTTTTATAGCACTGCTCTTCTTACTAATTATAAAAATCTTTGAATAAAACTTAAAACAGTTGCTAAGTAATCAGTGTTTTTTCACACTCTGTCTTAAGACGCTACAAGGAAAGAATATACATTTAGCTATTGCGTAAAGATAGGAGAGATTTATGAATAAGTGAGATAGTAAGCGACGACGCGGGCACGCAGCGAGCGAACTTGCGATTAGCAAGTTCGCTTTTTATGAAATCGCTCGTAAATTGGCAGTGAAACAAAGCACTTAGAAAACGTATCTACCGACCGACCAACTCATATAATTGCAAGGTAGATAAAAAGTGCACTCGATTTTTACCGATATCCGAGAAACAAGCAATATTAATTGCGATGAAATGATTCACACCCAGGCGTTTTATTGATACGATTTCGATTAATAATTCATCAAGTTTTCAACGCATCATTTTCTGCACCACTCGGTGTGTTTTCAATTATAAATCAATTATTATATTAATGAACGCAAATTGTATGAGCGGGCTTCCAAACTTATGCAAATGTTGACTGTGAACCGCGTACAATGTTAGCGAAATGGCTCTGTTGTTTTAGTTTAACTACTTTTCTAGACAATTTCATGATAAACGACATTTAAGTGAAACTTTCGCGTATAATTTCTAAATGGGATCTGCATTGATATCTTGCAGGGATGATTTGCGCCCATTGGAGGGTTGCTCCAGCTCACCCAAATTTTTACAGTAGCTAGTGGAGAAGGATAAAAAGCGAACAATATAATTAAAAAAATATAACGACACTATCATATCCAACCGAACCAAAGACCCAGCTAAACATGCAACATTACCTAATGTCGTCATAAGATATTGAGAATTTCCTTTTATCAAAATATGTATAGGAAACACAGTGACTTTAAATTTACAAAAGTGCCTTTCTCGGTGTGGAGAAAGCATCATGCAAACAGCGTTTTATAAATAATTCCCAAGATTTTGTCGGAAGAATCCCGTTTTCCTTTTAGAGACGTTTTCGCATTGAATTATTTGTAAGGAAAGGTTGTTCTTTCATTGCGGAGCGTGCTTACATGTTTAGCTTATTTTTGAAATTATAATGCCTGTACTCATTGGGTGTTTATAATGGTAACAGGAATTCCATAAGACCAAACCACAAGGAAGAGACAAGGCTTTGAATTTATGAAAATGTGTTTCTTTTATTTTTATTTTGTTGGCTTTAACGGAAAAATCTAAGGTGCTCTGTGAAATTACCTCTAAAAAGGCTGAAGTAGGAATCATTTGATATTTGGTATTAGCTACCTTATAAAAATAACATATTATGTAACATTCACCCCTCGAGATGAAAATAAAATCTTAGGCTAAACAATAACATATCTTGAGAAGTATTATTATTACATGAGAATAACAAATTTACTGTCTGTAAAAGTATATATTATATATTAAAGAACACATGTTGTGGTAACACGGACTCTATTAACAAAGAAAATTTCAATCAAATAATAGAATTAAATCAAAACTATAGTATTTACGATTGAAATAATTGACCTAACTGCAGACTGTTGCAAGCAACAGTAGTAACTAGTTGCAATTTTCTGGAATTGACTTTTAATTATCACACAGCTACGGCATGCTTTCCATATTGGCTAACTGTGCGTTTTGATGGGTGGTATGGATTAACCGGGTGGGAAATTTTTTACCATTAAGATCACGTAGTTATAAGATAAATATAGTTATAAAAATTACTTTTATGGCGAATAAGCTCTTAGACGGTGAAAAATTCCAATCTACTAACAAAAAGTAACGATTCCACATACTGCGCAAAACCTATAATAAAATCTAATGTTATTAGTATTACAAAGTGCCTATACCAGATACTTACTACTTACCTGTTATCATAAAATATTGTAATAATACTATGAGTGTAGTCTTTTATCCCTTTTCGCAATAATGTTAAAAGATTACGTTATATTCTCGTTACTTTGAAGATTTTCTCTGTTGTTCATTTTATTATGGAAATTTAAAATACTTATTATATATATTAATTTGAGGCTGCATGTTTGTGTTTATTTTAAAAGTGTGTGTGTGTGTTTGATTGTGTGTGCTATCGACCTAAAGTACCAATAGAGCAGAAGTTCCTTGGATACAAGAACTCAACACTAATATGCAAATTACATTAGAAAAGTAGTTTATTAATTCTCAGATCGTCCCAAAGTACCAGGAGTTCATAAGTTCCTATGATATAGGAACCTTTAGATACTGATTGGATCTACCTATGTGTTGTATTATGTATATCAGTTATTATCTACTACCTGTCACACAATCTGTGCTTAGTTTGGGGCTAGAATGCTAGATGATGTTCTATGAACTGTCCTCACAAAATCATCATTATTTATTTATACGGTTAGATCGCTAATTGCCCGCGCGGGCACCGAGAGTGGTTCAGCTAAATCCAGTTCCACTATTCCCAAAATATACGCTCTCACTAATCTCAAATTTCCATTCGTGAAGAATAGCGCAAAGCCCGACATACGGCGCGTTAAAACGCAAATGCTAACGTTTTCGCAGCGCGACGCAGCTCGGCAGTTATGCAAATAAAATGTGCAGTCGACTCCGGGGGATTCACTAGTCTTATGCTAATCGAATCACTGTGGCTTGCTGAGATCTACGCTGGCGACAAAGTGAAATATAATTTTGAATAATGAATTAAGGTATTTCCATGGGTTATTTAATTTTCTTAGGGAGACCTTCGCTTAAAATAAGTTTAGTAACCAAATTTCAGAAAATTGGGTGCTCTTTTAAATTCATACCTCTTAAATTTAGTCCATCTAGGTTGTTTATAAGTTCCCTCCCTTGGGGCTTATTCTGTTGCTGATACAAATTCGTAAAATTCAACAATTCACTCAAAATCATAAGAAAACTGATCGAGTTCGTATAAAACTATTGGATCACCGTAAAACTTTGAGTACTAAGTAATATTCTGCTTATACAAACTATGAAACATCAGTTATGTAAATATTGTACACCAATTTTGAAAGTGTTTTATTAGGACAAAAATCTATCACACTCTAGACTTTATTATCACGTAGTAAGAAAACGTCGTTTTTATAATCTGAAACAAATAAAAATATTCTAAGGTTTTTATTTATTATACTCTGGGTAATTTCTAAGAAATTAATAAATCCCAAAAATTTACGATCCCGACGGGATTCGAACCCGCACCGTAAATTTTTGGGATTTATTAATTTCTTAGAAATTACCCAGAGTATAATAAATAAAAACCTTAGAATCAAGCAACGGCAAAACCTCTCGTCAAAGAACTAAATGTAAATTTGGTCTTTGAGCAGAATTGGATAACTTCATTGTTTCCTCTGTAGGTGGCGCTGACGGCGTAAGTGCCGAAAGAACTCCCAAAGATTTTCGGGCCGACTAGATAAGATCACGTAGCTTAGTTGGAAAAAGAGCACCCCTGCGCTGAAGGGGAAGGTGCGGGTTCGAATCCCGTCGGGATCGTAAATTTTTGGGATTTATAAATAAAAATATTAAAATAATCTCTTTTGACGATTATTGCTGTACTCATAAGAATTTCATTAAATACCCTAAATCTCTGAAGAAAATAGAGTAAAAATCTAACCATTATTAAAAACAATGATTAATTTTATTTTAGGTAAAAAGAGATAATGAATATTTTTTCCGATCAAAAATTGTGATTGATTTGATAATAATTTATATTTATAAAACTGTTTATGTATAAAATTTGACTGGTCTAAGTGCTTATTTTTTAAGCCTAAAGAAATAAAGTTATTTATTAATTTTGAATTTGACTCACTCCGCTCACTCTTGTAGTTTTTTGTTAAAAATTTACAGGCAAAATGTCCAAGTTCCATATTAAAACAATATGTCCTGAAGAAGCCTACAAGTGGCTGAAATAACTAACATTTTTAAATGATTGTAGTTGTAATGTAGCCGTGTGGTACCGGCTTACAATTTGCACCACCCCAACTCTTCCCGTGGGTGTCCTAAGAGGCGACTAAGGACATACACCGGGGGGCGGGCAGTAGCGCCTCTTGCAGAACAGATCTACCATCGATCTGCGATCCCCAACCCGCATGCCCAGCGTGGGGATTATTCGCATTACTCCCCGTGAAATAAAAGCCAATAAGTCGATTATCAGGGGGAGGCCTGCGACCATTAGGCTGTTGAGGAGTTGTAATGAAAAATTTTGAAAGTAAAAGTAACACTCACGTTCACGGCGGGTTGAACCCCGGTTTGGACGCTGAAAGCAGCCCTAAATTCCAGGACGGGTTGGACTTGAAATAGAATCATCCGAACTAATTTTTTATTCGAAATGTTCATCTCTTCCCAGCGTAGATTGTAAACCAGTTCAGGTATGTCGTTGGACTGCAAATATAAAATCTATTAACCCTTTAATGCATGATTTTTACCGACACCTTGAAAAAAATTAACTTGTAGAAATGTACATTCTAATACAGGGAAACATTTTTATTAAAAAACCTTATGTTGCAGTTATACAACACTATGCAAGTGTTTTGTTCGGAACATATCAATAATTATTATATGTGTAACCCTACCCGCTTTATGTTATCAGCTATATGCCAGTGTAAATCAGCTATATGCGTCGAAATCAGTCGTTTTAGCCAAAACCAACCGACAGATAAACAAAAAACGGGCATATACCGAATCTATTCTGGTCCTATAAGCAAAACCCCACCAATTTTTTCCTATGTGCTGCGTTATAATCCAGATATCACGTGAGCGAAATCATAATCTAGTCATTGTTATAAAATTGTTAAAAAGTATACTTTCTTAGGTTTATTATTTTTCTTATAAATAACTGATATTGTAAAATAACTCACTTGAATACGTATTTCCTCCATAACAAGGGACATTATAATAAGCTCCCCCATATAAATTGGTATCATAAGTCCATAAGACAGTAATGTCTCAGTGTCCTGTAAGGGAGAGATAGGATTAGCAAAACGACTCTACGCAAGGCGTCGGCTCTAACTAGAACAATAATTCTAAGGTTTAGTTCAGTACTTGTAAATTGTTCATATTTATACAGGGTTATTGGTAAATTAGTGACAATACGTGAACGCGTGCATACAATGAAAAATTCAAAACCTTTACTCTATCGATGTCGATTAAGTCTATAATTCCTCAGACAAATCATGCTAAGATGACGATTTGTCGTCTTCCTACTGAGACAGATACGGAAATGGAATTGCGCAATGCCAATTTTAAGGATTCACACCCGCCTCACATTACCACGCGGAATCGAATTTGCGGAGCTGCAAATCGAGGTCCGCAGCGTGTACGCGACAGTTTCGCATCTGTTCCGCATCTCTTACAACAGACAACGTCATTGCAAAACTCTTACGGCACCGCACCTACGGTACCACTACCACCATTTTCTGGCAACGGCACTACCAGACGCACTACCAGTAGTGTCGTTGCCAAATGAACGACACTACCGCGCCTATTTGGATCAAATTGTACAGTCAACACAAGTAAATAGCAACAGCTATCTTAAGAAATGTAACTCTTTATTTTTATAACTACCAGTAGTGTCGTTGCCAAATGAACCACGCTGTAGTATGAGAGCGCTCAGTAATAAGCATTTTTAATAAACTTACCGCACCAGAACTCATTATTTGATAAATCAGAAGTCCTCCTCCAAGCAAATTGTGCATGTATATCCCAATGACATTTAGCCCAAACGCGTTTTCAACATCTTTGAAAATCCTGCGGAAAATAAAACCTGTTCATATTTTTACCCGACTACCAACAGGGGAGGGTTATGAGGTTAGCATCCTATGTTTGTATGTTTGTATGTATGTGGCCGATTTCTTTGTTCCCACGTAGCGCTGAAACTACTGGTTCGATTTCAACAAATTATGTATCGATTGATTCGTCTCAATACCCCGATGGTTATAGGCTATAGGCTTTAGGGCTCCGACCCCGAATAAGCCTTCAAAACGCGTATTAAAGTTTAGGTAGCCGCAGGCTGCAGGCCCCATAGAGAAAAATTACAATACCTACGACCTATTTTCATTTTCAACTCTATGTCTATCAAATATGACCGATACGTCATTCTATTTTGTCAATGTAAATGTTTCAAACTTTTATAACTTTCGTAACTTTCACGTAGTCGGGTTGTAGTTTTTAACTTTATCCAATTACTATTTAGTCAAGAGTCTATCAAGATAGATAGAAAGATAAATAATACTTTTTATCCCTCCATCTCGGAAAGAGTATTTAGCGAATAAAAACGGCTTTTGCACTCAAATATCGAAGAGCAAAAATACTCTTTCCTCGCTGAGGTGGAACGAAAAGTTACGTGTTGCACTCGAGTGCAAAGTTCTTTTACCTCGTGCTCTTTTGATTCCCTGGCTAACGATCAGGATTCTAATTTTTGAATCTTTCGCTTGCTCGGTCATCAAATTGAACACGCGGTTAAAAAGCCACTTTGCACTCTTGTATAACAAATAACTATTATTGTACCACACAAACACAGAAAACAGTACAGAAATAAATCCTACGATAAGACGAAGTACAAAGGCGTCCTTATCGCTATTAGCGATCTTTTGACGACCTCTGTGGCGCGGTGGGCGGAGGTCTGCCTGCGATGCAGGAGGTTGCGGGTTCGATTTCCGCCTCGGAACAAATGTGTGTACGATCTGCAGACATTTGTTCAGGGTGTTCTGGTCGTTTTCTATGTATAGTAAAAATATCAATCTATGAATTGTATTGTATTATGTATATCAGTTATCTAGTACCCATAACACAAGCTCTGCTTAGCTTGGGGCTAGATAATGTTGTGTGGATTGTCCAGCATTATTTATTTATTATTTTTCAGTCAACTTTTACAACTTAACAAGCTTTATTAAGAATTCGTACCTTTTTATAAACTGGTAGTATTGAGTCACTTCAATCAGTTTCCACCTAATGTTGTCTTGCGTCGTCTTCTCCTTGAAATCATTCTTCAAAATATGCTTCAATATCTCGATATGCCCGATCAGATGGTAGAGAAAAGCAACATTTAGAACATCAAACATGACTATCATTGATATACCCAAGGTTACACAATACGTGATAGATACTTGCATTATGGTCCAATAGAAGAAATTGTACTCGTAATCTATTGGCAACCACAAATGAACCATAATTTCTAGGCGTGAAGTTATATTGTAGATTGAAGAGTTGTTTCGAATATTGTGTATTATCGGGACTAGCAGAAATGTTAGAGTGCACACGAAACATTGCGTTCCGAAAGCGTAGATAGACCAGCGTGTGTATTTCTCTGTTCTGATCAGTATCTGAAACAAAACTTATATTTTTGTAATTTATAAAATCATTATCAGTTTTGCCTAGTCATCAAATCAAACACGAATTTTTAGAGAACATGAAAAGAGAACTCCAAATAAAGACAAAGTTTAGATTGATTGATGACCTCTGTGGCGCGGTGGGCGAAGGTTCGCCTGCGACGCAGGAGGTTGCGGGTTCGATTCCCGCCGCGGGACAAATGTATGTACCTTCTCCTCCTCCTCAGCAGTCTTTATTGGTCCACTGCTGGACGCAGGCCAGTATGTATGTACGATCTGCAAATATTTGTTCCGGGTGTTCCTGGTCGTTTTTTTAGTATCCCCTTGTCTGTGGCTGGCCGTGGGGCGGGCAGTAAAAAATATCTATCAGTGTATTGTATTGTATTATGTATTCCGTTACCTAGTACCTATAACACAGGCTCTGCTTAACTTGGGGCTAGATAATGCTGTGTGAATTTTCCAGAATAATTTATTTTTTGATGATCACTTACCTTTTCAACAAAAGGCTGTTTATTATTCTGATAGTAAGTAAAAATGTGTATCTCTTCTAAAAACTCTACCATAGCTTTTTTATAAGTTGGTGTCTGAGATATAATTTGTTTTATCTGCAAAAGAATACTAGCTGTTACAGCAGAACTAATAAAACTTACGGAAAAACGACTCGTTAGCTCAATAGGTTAAAGAGCCAGTCTTCAGGTGAATTTAAGCGCAAATTTTTGTACTCACAAGCAACACAAAACACACTGGTAACGACGTGTAAATCATAGCCAAAGTATTAAAGTTAAGTTCACTGTAGTTCAAAAATAAAAATATAGTTTGAGAAACAACAGCTAAAGGATCCATGATGTAAGCGATCAATCTTTGCACACTGTATGCATAGTGCTTAGGCATTGTGTGAAATTTCCAATATCCCGTGTTCATGGCCACGAGAGTTAGTATGAATGCCATGATGTTGTAGAAACGTTGTTTGCTTGGAGGGTTCCTGAAAAAAAAAACCCTACTTAGAAACGTTTTTATCCAACAATAGCGTAATAGTCTTTTACTAATTGCATATGTATTTCCAGAATAATGTTTAAAATTACCCTAATTTCTGTTTTCTGGAAGTTTCAAAGATAATAATAGAATTATAGCCAAAAATTTAATAAAATAATTTAGTGGCTGCCAAATTTCATTATAATCCGATCAGCCGTTTAGGCGTGAACAGGTAACAGACAGACAGACCGAGTTTCTGTCGAATTTCTAATATTATTTGGATTTTACTGGTACATTTTTAACGCATCGACAAAAACTTGAGACAATCAGAACAATTCTCAACATTGTAAGAAACTACCCAAGTCTTTTATTCCCTCGCGAACAGGATGTTTAGTGTTTATATACCTCCTTACCTTACTTCTTCAGAGGTACTTACAAAAAGTATTCGTTCGCCATCTTTGTTTTCCACGAAAAAGCTTGAAGTTGATGTAGAACTTTCCCGCTTGGTTTTGGTAAATCGATTGTCACTTTCTGGACTTTTTCGACACAGTGAACTGATGATTTTTTCAAACAGATTTGTGATTCCGGATGAAATATGAGACCATGAACCCAATGCAATCTAGACACTAGAAATCTGAGACTTCTTAATGAAAATACAGCCGTTTTTCTTCAATAAGAGTCTACGCATTTTTCTTTCCCATATTTTCCATAATGTCTATCTTTTGTTTATTTGCCAATATCAAACGCTTCAATTAACCTAGACAATGAAGCTTTTTTAATCAATCGTGAAATATACCTACTAAACAGTTTCTTGGGCTTTGCTTGGTACACAATCATTTGCAATTGAAAAATAACTACCGTTTGTATGAAAATTTACATAATATAGGAATACGATAACAACAACAACATCTTCCGACTGGTATTGATATGGATCAGTTGAACTACCTTTAGATTGTTTGAAACAGTCTGCAGTTACCTCAATTGTAAATACTAGATCTTATGTGGAAAACAATTAATTTATCGAGGAATAATGTAAGTGGTAACCATTTATTGATGATCTCTGTGGCGCGGTGGGCGAAGGTCTGCCTGCGATGCAATAGGTTGCGGGTTTGATTCCCGCCTCGGGACAAATTTTTGTAGGATCTGCAAATATTTGTTCAGGGTGTTCTGGTCTTTTTCTATCTTAAGTAAACAATATCTATTTATGTCATGTATTCTATAATGTATATCTAGTACACACATAACACAAGCTCTGCTTAGTTTGGGGCTAGATAATGCTGTGTGAATCGTCCAGCATTATTTATTTATTATTACTTAGTATGACTTGTGCTTATCGTTCATTGATAAATGCCATTTATCAAGACTTCAGCCCGTAACGTAACAAACGTAGGGAGGTACTTAGCTACAAATTTAATCCCATATTTCTCTATAGAAAACCACAAAGTCAAAGTTTTAAGTGGTCTGTCGTGGCTTTCTCCACCTTCACCAATTTATTATCAACTTTGGCAAACATCCTGTGAAAAGTTTTCCATTTTCAGTGTGGGGAGTTCTTAGATAAGAGGTTATTTTGTTTATATTTCAGACTTTGGAATTGGTTCAAAACCAACATTGGGCCTAGAGAGAATAGCAAATCATGTTAGATTCTGCGACTAACATGTTAGAGTTCGCAACCAAAAATCTTCCCGGCAACGTAGACCGTTTTTCATCGTCAAAGATTGAAAAATTCGTAGTTCCATAGTAAAATCAAATAGAATCAACCCCGTGGTATTTGCATAGCCACCGATTTCCAGCGACACGGAAGCTAAAGCACAATAATCCTCTTTCATAGAGATGTTAGCAAACAACTCGTATTTGACGCTCTACGGGATGTGCTTTGACAAGATCGAGTTCCAGGCACATTCGCATAGAAATCAGGAGACGTAGGAGAAAAACACTTGGATTTTGTATTTTTGTCCCATTTCAAATCAGTTTTTCTTGTACATACTAACACATAATTTTTTTAATCTGCTAAGCTTAAGTATGTCTGTGAAAGTTTCAATATTTCAATAAGCATGAAAAATCGGATATCCGGGCATCAATAGGAGAAAGATCGGTGATCTTTGAACGATAACTGCCATAAAATTTTTAGGTGTGTTTTTTTTTAGTTATTAGTAGACACTCGTTTGGAGCCTGATCAAGGCTTAGTTTTTCGAGTACGGTAGACTCACATAAGCCCTGATCAAGTGAAACCGATTTGAATAGCAACTGTTGAATGTGAATAATCTAACCCGGTTGCTTGGTTTAAATTTCAGGCAATATAATTTTTAGACCAATATGCTGTTGATCGCTTATGACCGAGACAAGTGACAACTTTACTGGACGCGCTGAACACTGACACAAACACTACTGAACTTTTTGGCGAGCGTAGAAGGCGCTACTGCCCAATAATGATAATTTTTCAGCCAGGATGGCTCATAAATTGCATACAAAAACGTGCCCACCTGGGCATAATGCAAATGAAGGAGTTAATAATTTTTTAATGTGGTCTCTAGCAAACTCTAAGCTCAAACAAAATCATCTGGGTATGTACCCCGACACAGATGATACAAACTCCCGACACACTGATATCTCCGCGAGAAGATGTTTCTCATCCTCGGCATCATCAACAAGCAGCGCGGCCCCCAACAAATAAGGTTCGTAGTTAACCCGCTTACATCCGTAATGAATTCAAACAAAACACTTACAAGTCAAATGTTATACTATAAACAGTAATTATATTAATTATAAATTATGTTATATTATAAATAGTTATTATTTAATTATAAGAAATAAGATGCTCATGATTTTGATTTTGGAGCATATCACAGCTATCTGCTTTCGATAAAAATGCAGGCCTTCTTGTCAGAATCGAGCTCGTAAGATTTGACGAATTTGTTACGCAACGTTTCCGTAAATTCAGTAATACTTAACCCGGAGTAACTTCCATTTGAGTTCAGGAAAGCGAACACTTTTGGAGCCAATTTAGGAAGATACGCTTTTATTAAAATTAACTTAGCTGATTGTGACTGTTTAAGAAGCGTTTTTATTCTCATATAAGTAAAAAAAAGGACGCAGACAAACTTTGATAGCTTTAGGTACCACTCAGCAGTAGGCTGAATAAAAATGTTTGTAGAACTTAAATTGTATGTACATTTTGTTAGAATGTTTCAATCATACTGAAGTTTTTCCCAGCGCTTAACTCAATTATGTAATAAGGTAGATAAATGTCAGCTTAATGCGGCTAGGTTGTGGGAATTAACCTTATGTGTACCGAATTACCTACGCAGGTGTCGTGTACAGTACATCAAAGCGTATGACACACTATCGAAAGTAGTATAAATTTAACCACGAAAGTTTTTCAAGTTATACTAGTGCCATCGGAGGCCGTGCTGTCTAGGAGTGGCTTCTGACTTCATAACAACGTAAATTACAGTATGAACCGTATTTTTTACATTTATTTAATGCTATAGCCAAAGATAAATAAAACCGTCCAAGTGCGAGTCGGTCTCGCGCACGAAGGGTTCCGTATCTATAAAAACGGAAAAAAATAATGGCTTAGGAGGCCCCCCTTAAATATTTGTTTTATTTTTGGTTTATACGTGATAAATCTATTTAATTCGGATAGGTGACACAAATAGAAACTCCATGTAATCCTTGAGCAGACCGAATGATTTTATTTTATAATGCAGGTACCTAGAACATTGTAGCTGGATCTACCCACATTATTGCTAGGACACTACAATCCTCCACCGTTAACTTAAGAATACCTACTTATCCTACATAGTTACAACTTACATCTAGTTACAACTTACATCTAGTTACAAACTTACATCTAGTTACTAAACCTACTTCTTATTATAATATATACATATTGCAGACAGCTAAGTAGTGTATCGTTAGAACTCAGATAAGTAGGTATTCATTTATACTACTATGAACTAAATGTATTCTCTCATAAGGTGAGTGCGGCCACCGCCAGGGCGAGGGCGGCGCGCCGGGCGGCGCCGCGGCCACGGCCGCGCACGTGACGCAGGCACGACATGTCGCTTCCACGGCTTCGTCCAGACCTGGCCACCAAACATAACTGCGCGCGTAAGCTTTTGTTTTCACAATGCCCATATGTGGTTCGTGCAATTCGCTAAGTACAGATTGCCTACATGATTCTGGAATCACCAGCCTATGTCCCCACATAACGCAACCTAGTTCTATGTACAGCTCGTTCCGCCGGGTGAAATATGGGTCGAGTTGTTTTATGCCTACGGCTTGCGGCCATCCGTTTTCGACATAGCCGCACACGCGGCTAAGAAGTGGATCTCGTGCCGTTTCGCGCCTTATCACCTCCCCATCGAGCAGCATCGCGTTGGTTGCAAAGTGTAGGTAAGTCTGCTCCGGTGGTTCCTCCACACATTTCTCTTGAACCGGCAAACGTGACAAAATGTCTGCACCGTTGCTATGCGTACCTACATACTCTATTGCAAAGTCATACGCTGATAAGATCAGCGCCCAGCGCTGCATACGGCTAGCGGCCATGGTAGGTATGCCCTTTTGGGAACCAAATATACTAACTAGCGGTTTATGATCCGTCTTTAATTTGAATTTCCTGCCAATAAGATATTGGTGAAATTTTTTAACACAATAAACTATTGCTAGCGCCTCACGGTGAATCTGAGCGTAGCCCTGTTCCGCCTTAGTAAGTTTCCTAGAAACGTACGCGACTGCGCGCTCCACCCCGCCGCCGCCGCCGCTGCGAGAGATCTGCGACAGCACGCCGCCGACGCCGAGCGCGCTCGCGTCGCACGTCAGCACGAGCTCGCAAGCCGGGTCATAGTGCGCCAGTACGCGCCGCCCCATCAGCATCTGCTTCACGCGCTCGAACGCCTGCTGGTGACGCGCGCCCCACTGCCACCGACTGCCGCGATGCAGAAGCTCGTGCAGCGGGTGGAGTATACCGCTGAGTTTAGGTACAAATCTGGCGTAAAAGTTAACCATGCCCAGAAAAGATCGAAGCTCAGATATTTCAGTTGGATTTGGCATGTCTTTGATCGCGCGTAGCTTCTCAGGGTCCGGCCGGATGCCGTTCTTATCTACGATGTAGCCTAGGTATTTAACCTCTTTCGCAAGGAATGAGCATTTTTCTAATTTTACCTTCATACCTGCCGATTCTAACCTACGTAAAAGCGTCTCTAACGCTTTTAAATGTGAGGCTCTGTCCTTGTGAGTTAATATTATGTCATCAGCAAAACACTGAACGTTAGGAATGTTCTCTACCAAATTACTAACGATACGCTGGAAAATCCCACTGCTGGACGACAGGCCGTACACCAGGCGATTGTATTTGAATAACCCACGGTGGGTATTTATGACGCAGTATTTTTTTGAATCCTCCGACAGGCATATTTGATTGTAAGCTTGCGATAAATCAATTTTTGTAAATTCCTCCCCACCCGCTAAGTTCGCGAGCAAATCGTCGACCTTCGGCAGCGGATACCTATCGACCAACAGAGCTGGATTAAGGGTTACCTTAAAATCTGCGCACAGACGGAGTCCACCATCGCTCTTGTTTACCAACACTAACGGCGTCGCCCAGTCCGAGCAGTCAACGGGTTCGATGATCCCGTCGCGCAGCATCGCGTCGAGCTCGGCGTCGACGCGCTCGCGCAGCGCGTAGGGCACTGGTCGCGCGCGGTGAAACACGGGCGCCACGCCCTCGCGCACTCGAAGCGTCGCACATCCTCCCGTATATCGACCCAGACCGCCGCTCCACACTGCTTTATGTCTGTCGAGCATTTCCCGAATAACATCAGTAACAGGTTCTATTTTAAAATTATTTTTTATTTTAGAGCTCTGAAGGACAGGTATTTGTATGCCTAGCTCCGCGAGCCACTGTCTACCTATCAATGTTGTCACAGCCTTATCTATTACAAACATTTCTAAATTCTTCTCGCAGTCTTTGTACCTAACTTTGGCCTTCATTACACCCAATGGTCTTACTTTAGATTTGCCATCGTAAAACATAAAAACATACTTAGATTTTTCTAAACTTATGTCATTGAAATAGGTTTCATACGTCTTTTTACTAATGCACGACCCTGGCGAACCCGTATCTACTTCCATGGTGAGTACTCGTCCATTCACAGTCACGTCTAGACTCACCGGCTTGTAGTCGCCCAACGTCAACTGGAATAGCGGCTCCTCCACGTCGTCGCCGTCGTCCGAAGCCGACTCGCTGGCCCCCGCTGGCCGCACGTAGTGCGCGCCGGCCTCGCGCCGTCGTCCGCTGTCGCTTCCTCGCTTATTGTACCTTGTTCCGCTGCTGGGCTTGGCCGACGTATCCTTATAAGGACAAACCCTCTTTAGATGGCCCTTATTCCGGCAACTGCTGCATACAAAGTTTTTGTATCGGCATCCATCAGACTGATGCTGCCCTCCGCACGCTGCACATCCGCGCCCCTGGGCAGGCGCGCTCGCCGCCGCCGTGCCCTGCGCCTTGTGGAATCGGCCGCCGCCGCCCGCGCCGCCGCCACGGTCCGCCGTCATCGTCGCCGCACGCAGCACGTGCATTGCGCTCGCCCCGCCGCCGCCGCCGCTGCTGCCGCTGTTCCTGTTCGGCGCCGTTGAGTCCACGGCCGCCGCATCTCGTTCTGCAGCCTCCAGGGACGTAGCCAATTTCAGCGCCTTGGCGTATGTTAGGTTACATTCCGAAAATAACCTTTGTCTGATAAGGTCACTGCTCACTCCACAAACAAATTGATCACGCAAATTATCCGTCAGCGTTTCTTTGAACTCACAATCTTTAGAAAGTTTTTTTAGGGCAGCGATGTACTGCATTATACTCTCGCCGGTTTCTTGGCGCCTTTGACGAAAACGATAACGTTCCGCCATGACAGATGGCTTTGGTTGTAAATGTTCACGAACAATTGTCACGAGTTCATCGTAGGTCAGATCCGTAGGCTTCTTTGGATTGCACAAATTCACCATTAATTCGTAAACACTGTCACCAACTAGCGATATTAGTGTGGGCAACTTCAATTCTTCTTTGATCGCGTTGGCACGAAAGTACATCTCGACCCGCCCGCAGTACAAGCTCCAGTTACCGCACTCCGTATCAAACTCTTTAATTTTGCCGACCGCCATCGTTTTAACGTTATCACAAGGTCCTGGGACACTAAACACGCAATATTTAAAGTTTTCACTCGTCGCCAAATGGTTTATACGTGATAAATCTATTTAATTCGGATAGGTGACACAAATAGAAACTCCATGTAATCCTTGAGCAGACCGAATGATTTTATTTTATAATGCAGGTACCTAGAACATTGTAGCTGGATCTACCCACATTATTGCTAGGACACTACAATTTTAATTTAACTATTTATTTTTAAAGTGAATTACTTAGTATATATGTAACTAAATATTTAGTGAATATTTCGTACGTCTACCTGTTGCTGTTATCAATATAGAGTAAAAAAGAGAAAAATACGGAACCCTAAAAACACGTTTTTTGTATGAGAGCGGGACATTACTTATTTTTTTTCTTTATTTTTAGTATTTGTTGTTATAGCGGCAACAGAAATATCATCTGTGAAAATTTCAACTGTATAACTATCACGGTTCATGAAATAAAGCCTGGTGACAGATAGACAGACGGACAGCGGAGTCTTAGTAATAGGGTCCCGTTTTACCCTTTGGGTATGAACCCAAAAAATGATTTCTTGTGCTAATTGATGGAAGACCGCATTGTGGCAGACCCGGGCTTACCTTTTGGAAAGGTTGAACTCTTCTTTGATGCCTAAGGATTGATATAAAAGTACGACCGTGAAGTGGGCTAACATTTTGGGCTTGTTATAGCCCACACGTATTTGACGGAGCCTACACACTTCATAACGACTCTCCCTCATCATAAACAAAGCCTTATAAAACACAACAATTAAACTAATCTACATAAACAGCGGTTTACTCAACGTATTATTTTGTGCCGCGACAATCAATTGGTCTTCAATTAAATCGTTAGGAAAACAAAGCATTTTACTAAGGCCCGTTTACACCAACGCAAAGTGCTAATAATCAGCGTTGACCACACTAATACATACTGTATAAATACTGTAATTTATTGCTGCGATTGCCTATCTCCTGGCAGCGATGTTTATGTAGGCTGGACGGGAAATGCTTAGTTCCCGATACCTATATCGAGCAAGATACTGTAGCATTATACACTTACACACATTCTTCTTATTCTAGAAAAAACAGTCAGAGGCCTGAGGATGAGTTTTGCATAGTTTACGAAAACTATAAAAGTTTTCGTTTCCTTCCCTAAAATAATCTCTTTGCATTGCCTCTACCAGCTACTGAGAGGAACTGCTTTTCATAGTATGCCAGCGATCCAATAGATTCATACAAACTCGACAATAAGTTTTTGAATGAATTCAGGTAATTTGTTGTATCTTGACAGTACCTACGAACTTGGTACCACTTTGACAAGTAAGAAGAAGTAAACTGTCACTTATGGTATTTTAAAAACTTGTACAAAACGTTATTACTAATTTAGCAGAATATTTTGATAATGCTCATGCTCAACAAAATGGGTAAGTAACGGAGTTTAGTCGTTGTAAGATGCATATTCCGTCGTTACAAGATGCATCGTACGCATCAAAGTTTTACCAATGACCATTGTTACATTGTACATTTAATTGTACCGTCGTAAATAGGTACACGCAAAAAAGATGAGAAAAAGTTAAAAATTTTACAAAATATTTATACAAAACCATAGTTAGTACACATTAAAAACTTTTACTTACCCTTATTTTATCGACTTTTGCAACATCCGTTTTCGGCTCAACGACCCATTTTGTAGGAACAAAAGTACTCGTAACTTGAAATAACCAAGATGTGTTTCGGAAGCTGCTGCGGAGGCTGTGGCTGCGGTTGTTGACTCGTTCTTCTCGAGTACCTAACGAGTTCTACGAACTGTAAATTGTCAACAATAATTTTGAAAATATATATTAAAAAATTCATTAGTAATTTCTTATTCCTTCTTTTTTATTCTGAATTAAAAAAATATATGATATAAAATACTTCTATTGTTCTTTAGTACTCGACTTATAACTTGGTGTCTTCAATAAATATACCTATTGCGTTGTTTTTGCTTGCATAACTATATACACTTACTACACTAACGGCAAGCGATGAGTATTCCCAGATCTGCCAACAAGTCATGATGTTGCGATGACTACGTGATCGTACGTCTTTAAGCTGTAATGTCAATAATTAGGCGTGTTTTAAAAACTATAAACTGACTGAAATTTCCTAAACAGTGAATATAAGTTTGGAAATAACACTTCGATAGCGCGATCGTATTCGTAGTTTTCCAATGGCATTATAGCTAAGTAAAATTCGAGTCTAATTTAACTAGAATTCGAGTCTAATTTAGCTAAAATTCGAGTCTAATTTAGCTAAAATTCGAGTGTAATTTGGTTTGTTGTGATGAGTGATAGATGGACACATGGATGGAACGACGAATGAAAAGAACTCTTGTTTACACTCGTTGCCATGGAAACCGTTTGTTACCAGTGATTGAAAATAATCATGACATTATGATTTAGATTCGTTTTACGGCACACATATAAATTCCTCGAGAATCTAACTTTTACCTAAAATTCTACCCTTATGGCTTGGCGTGTCGTGATTTTTCAAAAAACATAATCATGTTGGTTTTTATGCTTGACGGGATAAATTCCTATCATTTTGTGTACCAATACGTGATAATTTCCTAAACAGTAGCATTTTTTTTAAATCGTTTCATAGTTGACAGAGAAATCAATGAACATACATTAAAACAATACATACAGCCTAGCATAAAACATCCACCTGAAGTCAGTAAAAATAAACGTCTGGTTGTTTTATTTTTGACGAGGTTCATGTCCAGACCCCTGGACATATTGAACTAGTCTATATTTGACGCTCTGTAAAAGTTTTGAAATACTGAACTTAGCTACACTTCTTTTACAGAGAGCTCATTTATCTTAGAAAGTTCCACGCTTCGTAGGTACTGGCTTTGATCCAAACATTGTAAAGGAGAATTAAAATTAAGTGTTAGCTTGTTTCATTTTGTAAGTAGCTTCACAAAAGTAAGCCCGGTTCTACTGATTTTATTATTGTGAAATTGTATCTTCGGGCCGCAGGGTCCGTCCCATATCCAATTTCAGTTATTTATTTGTTAGAGTGGAATACTTTAGCGTTAATCACATTTGAAAGTCAAGGTCTGATTAATGAGATCTAAAGATATTTTCTTTAGATCTTTAGATTAGGGATTTATTAATCTTTAGATTAGATTGAATAATTAATACATACATTTTACTTAGAAAATACCTCACCTCACCTCAACAGCCTATATTAGTCCACTGTTGGACGCAGGCCTCCCCCTGATAATCGCCTTATTGGCTTTTATCTCAATGGGAAAACCACGACTCGGTGAACGTAGTGTACAACGCCCTCCGGCTAGGTGGGATGACAACCTACGAAAGACTGCAGGCAAATGCTGGATTCTAAAGACAGGGCGCTATGGCGCTTATTAGTGGAGGCCTATGTCCAGTAGTTGAATAACAAAGGCTGATGTTGTTGATGAGCTCATGGGGGTAGTGCCCATAATCCCTGCAATGGTCATGCGGATTGGGATCACAGTTCGGAAGTAAATCTATTCTTTAAGAGGCCTGCTGCCCGCCCCCCGGTGTATGTCCCTCAGTTGCCTCTTATGACACCCACGGGAAGAGTTGGGGTGGTGCAAATTCTAAACCAGCACCACACGGATAATAGTAATGGACACGAAGATACTTGTATAATAATAATGACAATCCAAACAGCATAATCAAACCAGCAGGTCAGCAGAGCTTGTGTTATGGGTGATAAAGATGGAGACACTTATTCTATTAAAAAATATTTATTTTGTTTACCTAAAATCAACTGAATATATAACGTTTCCACGTACCCAGATAATATTTGCGAAGCAGTTAATTAAGTGTAATAAATCAATTATAACGATGTAAGTCTAAGAGTATTTATTATCAGGTTATAGAAAGAATAGAAATAAAACCAGCTAAGTGATTAGTCGACTCGCTCACGGAGGGTTCCGTATCATCGTACATATCTATTTCGAAAAAGGAATCCTAAAAAAAATTATTTTTTTAATTAAATTTTTTACGACGCAGTTACCCATCCTAGTACTGATCGCACCCGACTTTGCCAAAACTTCAGTGATCGGTACTCAAATTGGTACCCCTTAAGTATTTTTTATATTTTTTGTTATAGCAGCAATAGTAATCTACACCCTGTCATTGTTGTCATAGCGGCAAGAGAAGTACATATTTTGTGAATTAAAAATATTTAGTGAAATTTCAACTGTCTACCTTTTACGGTTCATGAGATACACCGCTGACGGACGGAAAGACGGGCAGACAGTGACAGTGGTTTAGCTTCATTAGGGTCCGGTTTTCACCCTTTGGGTACGGAACCCTATTGAATGAATTAGGCACAGCTTCTGCTAAAACTTTATGTATTTACAATATCACAAAATTTTTGTAGTAACTGAGTATCTATCCCAATTTTATAGGACTATAAGGCAAAACTTTCATCTAGTATCTACTAGTGTTACAGAATCCGATTTCCAGCGAAAAAAAATACAAAATTCCTTTCCAGTTTTTATTAAAATGATAATTTCTGTTTCCTAAAGTAAATCCTGGCTTTACCGGTTGGCTATGTATACAATTATGACTCCATCTCCGGCCTCTGTGGTGTGTAATTAATTTTGGCATGGAAACGCGTCTCTTCCTTAGCAAAATGATTACCTACCAACATTCTGCAGGTATACAAGGCGTCGATATGAAATCTTATCCGTCTAACGAAAGATTTATTTAAATATGAGCTTTGGATTTTTATGAAAATCCACGCGATCGGTGGTGAACGACTAAATGTACAAGGTAGATTGTTATAAGCGTTTCTCAGTAGGCTCTAAGCGTAGGCATATCAATGTTACTGTAAATAAATACCGACAGGTAAATCACGCTTCCGTGATCTTTGTTTTTGCATAAATATTTACGTGGTTAATGTTTTCATTTCCAGAAATATGTTACCAGAAACAAACCAGCTGTTGAATCTGAAGAGCTTCCTTGAAATGTAATTTTGCTTTCCTAGAAATATCTTACGGAGAGAAAATAACGCGCATAAAAGAGCGAATGGAGAACCAACCTTTTAGCTTCGTGACCAATAAATTACGTTTGTGTGACACAGGGTGAGATATAGGGACGGAATGCATGGAAAAACTTCCTGACAAAGTAGTGAATACATTGATTTTTAAATCCAAGCATTTTTGTTGTCTAGAGGAAATAAAATTTTTGGTAGTATAGTGACAAAACCTAGTTGGTCAGTCACGGATTCTTGTAAACCTCTCTAAAAAAATACACCATTTTGACTCTCCCTTCGCTGTATAGTTTAGAAACAGCTTTGTTTGTAAGAAATAATTTAAGTTTGTTTTGTCGGTAATCTGACGCCGTACCACGTAATACATGCGATCAGTTAAGAATTTGCAATTTAGAGTGCAAAAAGAGATTGCTGCATATAAGTCTCTTGGCTATGGCACCGTCCATTTACAACAAAATCCCACTCGCTATTAGAGAATTTCCTACTGCGACCTTTCAGAGAAAGCTGAGAACCCTAGTGTCAGAAAAAATTTTCTACACAGTGAAAGATTTTATTAATGTTAAATACTTAAAACGATATTATAATTTAAAATGATTTTAATTTCTTTTACTTGCTAAATTTATGTCAATTCTATGTATGTCAGCGGGGCAATGCAGCTAGCGTCTTGGGCACGCTTCCGACTGGTATTGATATGGATCAGTTGAGCTACCTGTAGATTGTTTGCAACAGTCTGCAGTTAGCTCAATCGTTTCAATTGTAAATACTAGTTATAATTTAATTCTATTATTTGATTTTAATTTTCTTTGTTATTAAAAATATTGTTTTGTATATCAACTCTAATAATTCTATTTAATAACATTAACTTTAACTTTTTAATTGTAGTGTCTCTTTTTGATTATTGCACGTAAATAAGAAAGATAATTGCACACCCCGAAAAGGGTAAAAAGTCAACAGTCAATAACTTCATTTCTTTAGGCTTACAAAATAAGCATATAGACATGTCAAATTTGATACAAAAGCAAATTGCATTGTTACGCATTTACTGAATTTACCATCTGTTTACATTGCAATAAATTATATACTTTTTACTTTTATATTATTCAACTCTTTCTTCATACCTACAACTCCTACCTATTTAGGATAAATAATGTTACTTCTTCCTTCTGTCAATGATAGTACTACACAGAAGAACATTTGAGATAGCAAAGTCATTGAGTTGTATTAAAATGTAACTGAGAAGTAGATCGGGGTTTCCAACTCAAATTGAGTCCTCTGAGAGAGGATGTGAAAATATAACTCGGTTACAACTAGGAGCTTTAGCTCGAGTTAGCATATGCGGTGAAGTTTTCAACTACTTTGAAAATTCAAATCTTTGGTCGTCGAGGAACTTTCATGACTCTTGTATTTATATGCTAACCTGAAATAGTTTCATGAGGAGCAGCTAGGGTTGTCGCTTTTAAAGTTCAAAAACAGTACGTGTTACTCTATGTTCAGATTAAGGAGCTTGTACTCAAATACAATTTCCTAAAATAATCTTAGCGTCATTATCTTACAAAGTAAGTTAAACTTGATAAAATAAACTCTAGTTTTGAGCCTAATTAAAATTTACAAAATTTTACAGGTTAGTGTTGGTGATATAAATTTTAGTGACCGAAATGGGACAGTGTGTCTTATTAACTTAAAGTGAGGAAATAAACATAAGTTATTTGAACTGGCAGCCCTGAAAAGTGAACCACTAGAAGAGAACGACGTAGTCTACCTTGTTCAACTTACATCTGTATAGTATTACAATATCCAAACTGCAATAAAGTGCCTTTAAGAGTTGTCATACGGGAAGTAACTGACGTTAAAGATGGCAAGGAGACCCTTTATAGGTGTCTTCTCAAATCATTCTCTACCTCTCTTTATGGTGCGATTTTGGTGGACAACATCAGCGAGATGACAAACGAATATTTGACAGCAGTATCAGCAACAACTAAAGGCGGTTTATATGTATTCATAGGTTGTAATAAAAAGTGAGGCGTTGAGGTAATAAATTGTCCTTTTTTAGGTGAAACAAAATTCCAGTCTAAATACTTTTATGGCTTTTTGTAGATTCTAAAAAGTAATCGTATTCGTCTATGGTAATAAACGTATATATACATATATATAACATATATTACGTAAATGTATTGTAGCCTCATTTCATGAAGGAACACACACTTTTGTCTTTTGCGAGCTAAATCTAATGAGTTTATATACATTTGTTGTGAAAATTGTATTTCCGCTGATAAAACATCCAGGCAGCACGAGCATGAAGTACAAAGTAATTTTTAACAACAATAACAAACTCTAATAATTATCTATATGCGCTATAAAATTCAAACTCCGAAAAAAAACTAATATGTTCCAAAATATTGAATTTGAAAATTCAGATTTTCTACGTAATTTATAAAATAAACTCATCTAATTACACTCTCAAAATAACCAAAAGTTAGAAATGAAATTAAAAATTGAAACTCGCTAAAATGTGAAATTTCGACAACAAAATCTGGACCAAGCTGCTGAACATTTTCTGACAGTGGCGCATGGCTGGAATGTTAAACTTTTGCTAGATTTTTACCGCATGATTGCTCCAACGGTCAGCTGTGCAAATGATGAGCAACTCGGTAAACGTCGTGTATAACGTCCTCCGGCCAGGTAGGATGACGACCTGCGAAAGACTGCAGGCAGATACTGGATGCGTCACGCTGAAGACGCTGCTATGGTGCTCATTAGGGGATGCCTATGTCCAGCTGTGGACTAATATAGGCTGATGATGATGATAATAAAAAGATATTATATCTGACATAAACATACAAATAAACAAAGTAGGTAGGTACGGGTAGATTATACCAGATAATTAAGTAATTATCTACTATATTTTTGCCCAACTTTACCAAATATTAAAACAAATAATTTTAATTGTAATAATAATTCTGGACAACCACCGGACGATCCGCACTGACCGCATCAAACGAATTTTAGTATTCTCTGTATGGTTTGCCATAAATGTGCGTGCACAGATGCGTACTTAAAAATCCTGAAACACATCTTCACTATCTTCATCTTCTTCGTATTCGCTGTGTGTCAGCCTCTCTGGTTAAAGAGTAACAAAAACACCAAAAAAACACTTCAAGCCCCTTTTCACCCCCTTAGGGGTGGAATTTCCAAAAATCCCTTCTTATTGGGAGGTCGTGTAGCAAAAGATTCTTACTCTACCCATTTTCAGCTTTCTAGCTTCAGAGGTTGGGGCTGGGCGTTTTTTAACAGAAATACGCTTGTTCTTTAATATGTTATGACTTAAATGCCGTGAAGTTACACCCAAATTTGGTGCAAATTTAGAACTTTACCTGTGAAATGTTTTATGAAAATGCATATTCAAATTAGAACACAAATAAATACACCGACTGAAATCTAAATATAATCTCCTACTCATCTTTATGTAGGCTCACTTAACAAAAACAGCCTTGTTTTGAAACAAAATAATCCATAAGCCCCCATTACCGACGGTCTTAAGCATTAAAACAAATTATTATTGTTTCTTTTGCATTTATAAACGCTTTACTCTCTCGGCACGTAAACCGTTTGATAAAAGCGCAACTAGCGTCGGCCTTAATTTGGCAACAACGTGAGCAATCTTTTGAAATCGGAGTTGCAATACAAATAGCAAAACCAATGGAAGCCAAATAAAAGTGGGCGTTACGTGTCGAGCCCGTGCGTGATAGGGTCCAGTATAAAGGTGCTTAAAACCTAGGGTCTAGTTTGGAACTCTTCAGGCCTGTAGCACATCTCCGCCGCGAAACAATAGCAGCGGAACTCGCTTTGTGGTTTGAGGTGGTTCCATAAAAGATTGATCCTCGAGGAATAGGCTGTTTGACTTCACTGAAAACAAGTTGCCAATGGTTTTCATCCTAGTCAGTGACAACGTAAAAAAGTAGTCAGGTAATTTTTATTAAAAAACATGTCTATTAGAGGTGAAAAAGGGATTCAAATTTCACATTTTATGATATATGATCTCGTGACCGAAAACGCTCTGCGTTTGGTTCCATCGCTAGTGACGACGTCACACTAATCACAGATTACAGTGCGTGTTGTTCTTGTTAGTGTGGGTTGAGTAGTGTGACATCATCGAGTCATATCACCGAAGCCATGACAGACATTTTTGTTTTTGGCGCGTCATTATTTTATTCAAACTAAAATAAAATTAGTTATTTTAACTAATACGACTGGCCTTGATGAAATATTAATTATATTTTGACTTATTTTTATTAGATAATACGTTAGATTTATTTCCCAGTAGTAGTCAAGTAGCCTATTGATATGTGCCCCGTAAAACGTTTATAAACATGATGACATGATAATTTTTACAATCGGTAACAACATGTTTCCATGGCGTAAACAAGAGATCTTTTTATCCACGCGTCATCCATCACTCAACACATCAAACTAAATTAAACTTTAATTTTAACTAGATGACGCCACTTGATAAAATAAGTCGCTCTATCGAAGTGAACTTCCAAACCCATTATCACTATTTAGAAATTTGAAGTAGTTTTATAGTTTTTTAAACCACCAAAATATTGTTGGTTTTTAATTGTGTACTGTGATGCAGGACCTACAGTAAAATCTAAAGCTTCTGTTAGAAAAAGTAAGATAAAGATTTTTGGGTAATGCGTTACGGAACCCTACCGAAACAAGGCCGTTGAAAGCCAAATAACGGTTAGAAAATATTTAGAAAGTTCCGTACCTGCAGCGAATCTGTTTCACACACATATGAAAAACGCTATTGTATTGTACAATATTGCTACGGAGCAGCAATGATAAATTGTAGGGTGTGTCGTAAAGAGATCCTTAAGCAACCTAGTAGTAGTAGAACATCATAACTGTTCAAAACATTTTAAAAAATTACCCTGTTAATGTCTCACTGTTTTTGAGATTTAAACTTTTTATACCCTTGTCCATTCTGTTTTTCTTGCTTATTGTGCATATTTTAAAAGTAAGGCAATCATTTAATTCGTTTTAGGCTTACTAAACATGTAAGTAAGGTATTAGGTAAGTATTAAGTTAGGTATTAGGTATGTAATAACTAGTAGTTTTAGGATATTTCTGATTTTCGGGCATAAGCAAGTACCTACACAGGTTCGGATGGGGTAGGCACCTGCTTATTCTGATAAGGCAACTACCTACCTAACTATGTAGTAGTTACTCCCAATAGCGTCTGTATCCAGCAGGTTCTCTGTCGGATGTATTCGTTAGGTACAAATTCTATCCTTCAGATAAACTCCGAGCATGGCTCTCTCCATAGCTCGCTGGCTACTATATGGTGGACCAGCCCTACCGCTCACGGTAGGGCTGGTCAACCATTAAAGTTAAAGAAGATCATTAAAGACACTCATGTCCACGTCTCAGATCCGTAGATCACAACGGGTAGGACGCACTGATTGAAAACTATCATTTTCAAGCTGTTTGGATTGTTCATTATTTATTCATTTATCTGTGTATAGCAAAACTGCGGACAAGCCCTTGTAGAAAACAAATTAGTAGACCTTTCTCTGAGAGCTCAAAATCATTATTTCCAAAACTAGAAACCAGAATCGCATTGCACCATTACGCTTTAGGCTTACTAAACATGTAAGTAAGGTATTAGGTAAGTATTAAGTTAGGTATTAGGTATGTAATAACTAGTAGTTTTAGGATATTTCTGATTTTCGGGCATAAGCAAGTACCTACACAGGTTCGGATGGGGTAGGCACCTGCTTATTCTGATAAGGCAACTACCTACCTAACTATGTAGTAGTTACTCCCAATAGCGTCTGTATCCAGCAGGTTCTCTGTCGGATGTATTCGTTAGGTACAAATTCTATCCTTCAGATAAACTCCGAGCATGGCTCTCTCCATAGCTCGCTGGCTACTATATGGTTGACCAGCCCTACCGTGAGCGGTAGGGCTGGTCAACCATTAAAGTTAAAGAAGATCATTAAAGACACTCATGTCCACGTCTCAGATCCGTAGATCACAACGGGTAGGACGCACTGATTGAAAACTATCATTTTCAAGCTGTTTGGATTGTTCATTATTTATTCATTTATCTGTGTATAGCAAAACTGCGGACAAGCCCTTGTAGAAAACAAATTAGTAGACCTTTCTCTGAGAGCTCAAAATCATTATTTCCAAAACTAGAAACCAGAATCGCATTGCACCATTACGCATGCAAAATTGTACTCGGGACGTAACGTAGGGTGGTGATTGCATTACGTTTGGGTCACGTACTCCAACGAGCAGGCAGTTCTATTTAGGTACATTATAGTGCAGGCGAAGTGCTTTAATTTAAGGTACTTTTTGACTGGGGTAAAAGAGGGAAACTCGTGCAGAACAGGTCTATCGCTAAGCTGCGATCCCCAAACCGCATGCCCAGAGAATTTTGGTAGTACCTACCCTCAAATGATAAGAGCTAATAAGACGCATATCAGAACAGGCCTTTGTTCATCAGCGGACTGGTAAAAGCTGATGTGATGGAGATACAGAGCGTCTATACAGTGGAGGCTGCGGTTTTAGGGCCATATCACATTAGGACACCATGGTGGCGCCAGCAACAAATTGTGTACAGTTGTACCTCACCTAGTATCAGTTTGGTTGCGTACCAAATTTGTTGCCGGCAACCAAATCACCCGCTAATGGCGCAACCTTAATATGTATAGAGCTATTTGGCGTCTCACTCACTCCACCACCAGTTAGTGGTGGTGTCTGTTTTGGTGTTTGTCGCTTGGTAGCTCAAGACATCTAATAGTAGTAACAGTAGTCAGCTAATCTTATAAGTAAATAAAACTAAGTAATACAGTCCATTAGTTGTTTCACTCAAGGAACGTGGAGGAGAACCCTACTAGGACCCAGTAGGAGCTAGGACCCCCGGAACGCGGAGGAGAACCCTGCTAAGGACCCAGTAGGAGCTAGGACCCCCACAAAAATATCACGATCCTAGGCTCCTGCCTATGCGATAGATCCTTCTATCGCAGGATCACAAGTATTGATATGGATGGGCTTCTTCCCGTACCGAAGGGGATTTCTTATAAAATAATAATTAAATTTTATATTTTTCAATATTATCGCGTGTTATATCGTGGAAGTCAAGATTTCTGTATAATCTGTGAAAATAGCATGATATCGTGATATGAACGTGTAACATGCACGAAAAATATGATCACGATCCTGTGATACGTCCTATTATAGTACCAGTGATATCGTGATAATATTGAACGTGTAATATACCTACCTCATTGAAAAAGGGCCTTTCGTGAATAAACGGGAGCGGATGTGGAAGCAAATGCTTGATTGAACAGTTTCCAACGGAAGGTGTTAGTGAAGAGCATGTTTTTTTAAACCGCTACAATTTGTTGTTTTCTAATCTGAAACATTCGCCTCTTGATTGCCCGACAGAGTGGTGACTTCTGACATGTGGCGCGGCGGATGAAGGTCCGCCTGCGACGCAGGAGGTTGCAGATTCGATTTCCGCCTTGGGACAAATGTTTGTACGATCTGCTTATATTTGTTCCGGGTCTTCTGATATCTGTGTATGGTAAAAATATCTATACATTATATATTGTGTAGCACAGGTGTGTAGACTCTATTAAACTTTCAATACCCAGCTTACTGTGGCTCGTAGAGGTTGCACCCGCTGCAGCTGCGACGCTGCTACGAGCTCTATTAGTTCGACGTGTGCGTCGTAGGCAATCAAAGTGTTAAACTTAACTCTCTGCAGCCTGTTTAAGACAAGCAGCCTATTTTAAAAGCAAAACCCAGGTAAGTATATTTGGAAGCTGCTAAAGAAAACAACCAGTCATTGCCGCCTTCTTCGGTACACAAACAAATACTTCATAATTTAATGAACGCGTTGGGTGAGTGTAGCAAAACAACCTCACTGCGGTTTGAGTCGTAAATTCAAATTTAAAATCTTTATACACGGTATATGCAATCGTAACCACCGAAATTCTAAAGCTTTGGTCTCTTGATGACAACGCAATACCTACGTTGCGTGCTGTCACGTCGACTGTCTGTGTGGAGAAGCGGTCATTTTGTCTGTAAATTTCATGTTCACACCTCAGCGTGATATCACAGATTGCAGATTATATGACCACTTCTCTCACTCAGATAGTCGACGACGTGACACTACGTGGTGTACTACATAATGATCAAGAGATCAACGCTTCACTCATTGGTCACTTTGCGCTTTACACAGGAGCACTGCTGATTTGTGTAAAATGGTTTACTTTCGTGAATCTGTATGTATGTAAGTTCTGTTCCATGAAGATACCCATTTTCTTTGCTGGTTTTTGGTAAACTTAGTATCCGACCGTGTATTCAGATATACAAACAACTTTAGAGTTCTATTACACGAGTTCTTACTTAGTGTTTACTTTTGTGTGGAAATCTACCGAAACTATATTATGGTATCTACGTAGGGGTAGGTACGTTCTGAAGAAATAACAATAATTGAAAGCGTAGGTGTTTTGTATTTGTAGGTAGGTTAGGTATGTAACAATTATTCAATACTGGAAAAATTTTGAGGCGAAATTTTTTTCATCCACTTTACATAACTTAATGGATAAAACCCACAATAGACGGAGCTATAAAATAATATTATTATAAATCATAGCAAGGTATATTACGGTATATTTTCTATATTAATCGGTGAGTGACCACAGACGCAGCTACAACGTAGATTTTTATTACGTCACCAAAATATGTCGACAGATATAGCACGATATATTTTGGTAGGTCTGTAGGACATGACGGCCGCAGAGCTAATGAGTGCAAATATATATATTATAGCATAGCATCGTCTGTGGCAGCTTCATCATCATCATCATCAGCCTATATTAGTCCACAGCTGGACATAAGGTGGTAGCTTGCTTTATCGTAATATATAGCTTACCATATTAATAATAAATGTGTTATAGCTACATCTGTTGTGAGCTTAAAAAGGATTATTGTAAAACAATTGAAAACACCTAGGTGTCTTGTGTTTGTATGGTATGTCAAAAACCGTGCGATATTTTTTTTCATCAACGTTTGACGACCGATGTGGCGCGGTGGGCGCAGGGTCTGCCTGCACGCAGGAGGTTGCGGGTTCGATTCCCGCCTCGGGACAAATGTGTGTACGATCTGCAGACATTTCTTCAGGGTGTTCTGGTCGTTTTCTATGTATAATAAAAAATATCTATCTATGTATTGTATTATATTATGTATATCAGTTGTCTAGTACCCATAACACAAGCTCTGCTTAGCTTGGGGTTAGATAACGCTGTGTGAATTGTCCAGCATTATTTATTTATTATTATTTTATATTATTACGTACAAAATAAAGCAAAAATTTCATCTCTTAATTTCATGAAGCTCTCACGTAAAAATTCTAAATTGAGTATTAAACTACGGGAAACGGCTAATACCTATTTAACGTTATACTTACGCCAGCAACGTGTACTAGTGCAAATGTGGTACCACACGTAAAATATTTACCTAGTAGGTAAGACACGCTCGCAAACGGCTACCACTGAAATATGCTTTCTACATTTCCTTCCAGTTTTGTGTACACTGTGACTTTGCTCAGTTTGTATTACAGCTAGGTTGTGATGAATGTTCAATTTCTGTACCGTGTTTCTACATGCAAGAGCGTACCAAGTGTGATATTCATAAATTCTACTGTTCTTCACGAAATCTAATTAAAAGACGGTGTTTCTGGAGTTTCGTTGTGATGGACTAGATGGCGCTACTTGGTTGTTATCCTTTTAATTTTTTATGTCTTTTACTTCGATAAAAGTAAAATCTTCCTTTTTTACTTTTATCGAAGGTCTTTTACGATGAATTTTAGACGTTATTTTTCCGTTTCTCGATTTGACAATGCATTAAGTAGGTACCTACTACTAACTCACGATTGGACTAAATACCTGTCGATTGGACTAGACCTCGATTCGTAATGTGACTAGATAAGGCTAATTTTGTATAAAGTAAAAATTATAGTACTACTTATACAATAATTCTTCAACCATGGTTCATTGGTTTTTAAACCATAGTTTAGTAATATTCTTATATCATAATTTGATTGTTTTTAGGTTAGTACATAAATAATGAGTTAGTTTAATGAGTTATTCTGGATTTTTCCCACTGGCTTCGGCCCAAACTAGTACCAATCCGGAAAATTCAATTAAATCCTAATTTCATCTCAGGTTTGTCCTAATAATAAGGGTATTTTTTTTTAATTAATTTGATCGCGCTGCTTATTTAAAGCCTTAACATGAGCAACGTGATTCAATTTATTTTGTCTAAAAGTTTAAAATATAATTAAGTCCTAATTCTGTACACTTACATACACAAAGCAAAGAAAACAGCATTATTCTACTTATCTCGTCACAAAATGTTATCAAAGAGAGGGTTGTTTCAAACCGTCCCATGGCAAATGGCTTGGACTCAATACCCTGAAATTGGGGTCTGTCGGCTAAATAAAAGGAAGCATCCGTTTTAACTTTATGGATGCTATTTTGGGACTTTCAAGTAATTTCATAATTTACCTTGAAAATGAGAAGGCACTGGGCGTTTAATGGGGTTGTTGTACATTTGCCACAAAGTAGATTCGTCACGAAAAAAATTATGTGTGGTTTTTGCCTTATTTAAAAATGACGGTCGGTAGGTGCATCAGGGTAGTGATGATGGAGCCCGTTCTTCCTATCCGATATCGGCCATGACTAACATTTAAATTTTAGATGACCTTGGATATAAATTTTAAGTCAAACTACCATTTAATACGCAGTAGTTTTTTGGTTTCTTGCCATATGTTTTTCTCTCTGGTGGATTCCATAAGGTCACAATTATAGAATAGAAATAAAATAGAAATAAATTGGTTCTACTTACTGTTGAAGCTGTCGAGATAAACGGAGACTGTTGTAAACAATCTAGAGGTAGCTCAACTGATCCACATCAATACTAAAGGTATTAACAGCCACAATGTGGCTACAAGGACAAGGTGTGTGCTAATTATTTTACACATGTCATGTATAAAATAAGTTTTAGAAGGGTATTTACCTACAAAATGCCTTATAGTAGGAGATCATCATAATCATCAGCCTATATCAGTCCACTGCTGGACATAGGCCTCCCCTAATGAGCGCCATCGCGCCCTGTCTTCAGCTTGCCGCATCCAGCATCTGCCAGCAGTCTTTCGCAAATCGTCATCCCACCTGGTCGTAGAGCGTCCTAAACTACGTTTGCCGAGTTGCGGTCTCCTCTCAAGAACACGTTTACCCCAGCGGTTGTCGGTTCTTCTCGCGATATGGCAGGCATGGATTAGTATGCTGAAGTGGCAGTGGGCTGGCCATATCGCGAATAGAAGCTGCCTAGAGTTAAATAAGTGTTCCGGCAGAAATTATTAAATTATATTAATAATACAATAAGGAAGCTTTCATTTTGATGGCTTTTCGGCCCATCAAAATGATTCAGTACCTGTCTAATTAACGAAAAGCTACTTTGTACTTTGAAATGTCATCACATTTAAATGAAATGTCTTTGATGAGTTGTCATAACGAAGAGTGTCAACTCTTTGATCTGAATTATTAAGTTGTACCATTTTCTTGCTGAAAATGACTTGAAGGGCTCTGTCTCATTAGGACACCATGGTGGCGCCAGTCGTGCCACCGTGGTGTCTTGTACTACCAAGCGAGAAACATCAAAACAAACACCATCACTAATAGGCTATTTGACTACATGAAAAATAAGTTCCAAATTGTTTTTATTCTAGTCAGCAACAACGTAACAAAGCTTAATCAGGTGATTTTTATTAAAAATATGCATATTTTTGGTAAAAAAAAAACGGGATTATAAATACACATTTTTTTATAGGTATGATCACGTGACCGAAAACGCTCTGCGTTTGGTTGGATCGCTGGTGACGTCACACTATCACAAGTGTCAATGAGCTCTTCTTGTTAGGTGTGATGTTGCGTGTGACGTCATCGCTCAGAGCACGGGAGCCATGACAGAGATTATCGTTTTGGCGCGCTATTATTTTATTCAAACTTTAAAATGTGTTTTTATAACTAATACGACTGGCCTTGAAAAAATATTAATTACACTTTGTATTATTTTTTATCAGACGTTAGAATTATTTTCCAGTAGTAGTCAAGTAGCCTATTGGTGGTGGAGAGATGGAGACGCCAAATAGCTCTACACATATTGTTTATTTTTATTTTAATCTTTATTGCAAGGTACAAACGGTGGACTTAATGCCAAGGCATTTTCTTCCTGGTGAATCATCAGCGGGTGATTAGTTTGCCCGCAACAAATTTGGTTGCGTAACCAAGCTGATACCAGGTTAGGTACCCTTCAATTTCATACAAATGTACCTACACAATTTGTTGGTGGCGTGAACGGTGGCGCAATCATCCTAATGTGATAGGACCTTTTGGTAACCAAAGTACAAAAACATTATTTAACATATTTTAGTCAACGTCGTATGCCAGTACCTACAGAAAAGACTAAGGCCCGTAATAAGAAAGCTTGCACAGTCATAGATCTATGCTTGAATGAAGTTTATACCATAGAAAAGCGTTACTCATAGATCGATGACTGAGCAAACTTTCATAATACGGACCTAAGTGTCAATAACTAAGCAGAATAGGAACACTTAAAAGTTGAAGACAGGCATTGATGAATTCACAAAACACTTTAGTTAAAGTAATCCATTTTGTATTTCACTTTTCTCTCTGGAAGAATCTTTGGAATTTCTTTGTTTTGTTATTTTTTGTCAATCTCCTTTATTACACATTCTCGCTCACGTATTTGGGCCATTAGGAAATAGCCTTATGGGAAAATAAAGACCTTAAAGCTGTTTGAATAAAACTGTTGTAGAATGAAACCTTTTTGCAGATAGAAACATGGGAGGTATGCTTTAGGTATTTTCTGCAAGATGGCTACCGCTTACCACTTTCTCGAATAGATTTTTTTATATCTAGCTTATTTTTAATGCCATCGTTTTTTTTAGTATATTCTAAAAAAAGTGTTTTTTAACAAGACTTGGAAATTATGGGTGATTTAAATATAAACATAGATAAAAAAAAATATACCATGCAAAGACAGGAAACAATACAGTCAGAAATGCTTATAATAGAGGCAGTTTATTAGGCGGCCTCATCGCTGTGAGCAATCCCTTCCGGTCATAGGGCAGGCTATGTTGAAACTGAAACTTCTTATACATTTCCCAAAAATATAGATACAATTTCTATTTTAAAATACTGAAGTCATAAAGTGAACTTAATAGTTTCGGATTAACACTACCTTTAGTAAATGAGCGAGCAGGTAGAATAAATGTATGATATTTAAAAAAAAAAATTACAAAGCTTTCATATTAAGCATCTATTACCAAAGTGCTTAAGAAGACAACTCCAACGAACTCAAACTTGACAGGGTTAAGTCGTTTCTAAGGACACCTGCCTTCACTCATCAGGCCAACCCGATGGCACCATGATATTGCATTGTCACCGAACTTACTAAAGGTTCTAAAATTCAGTTTCAATATTTGTCCCACAGTAACTAACAGGGCAAACAACACAACAAAATTTGGAAAAACCTCTACCCCGTTATTTTTTTCGTCGTTTGGCTGTAAACGAAAGGATTTCAAATCTCCGAAGCCAGACCAGCGGGGTAGGACGCAGTTCAAACGGGCCCAGAGTGAGCTCGATAGTGATATCCCAATCACATTGCTCTAATGACAGGGTCTCTATATTGTGGAGTTTGTATTGCCACCGTTGAGGCATAGAGTAGTGGGAGACAGGATGCAAAGTTAGGAACTTGATAGGCAAATTGGAAGATTCGAGAAGAGTTATCTACTCAAATAACATGTCTATAAACATCTGTAAAAAACTACACTGGAGTGTTTAGTCCTCTGCAGTTAAAATCAGAAGTCTTTTAGAAACTATAAATTTAGTAAATATTGGAAAGATTCCCAGCAAGATCAATGACCGTTTGTACCTATGGATGGATTTATACATAAAAATTGGTAAAATCAATGCAACCAGTCCAATTTCTAATAACTTAATGAATATACACACAGCAGGAGAGTCATGCCCGACGAGTAGCTAATAATGATTATTCCATAGATACCTAATTAATACAATCACAAAAATCAATGCTGTTGCTTGGACTGGAGACTTGTAGTTACAGGTTTTATTCAAAGGCTGCATGCAGCAAAGACCTGTATTGTGAGAGACTCCAGCCTCTGTGTTTATATGGACACTAGATAATACTTATGTTAAAGTTAAGCTAAAAACCATTTGTAAAAAGGAAATAAATAAACCATTAATAATAAATAAATATAAATGATGCTTGACAAATACACACATCATTATCTAGCCCCAAGCAAAGCAGAGCTTGTGTTATGGGATAACTGATATACATAATACAATACCAGAACAAATACCTGCAGATCGTACAAATATTTGTCCCGAGGCGGGAATCGAACCCGCAACCTCCTGCGTCGCAGGCGTTCCTTCGCCCACCGCGCCACAGAGGTCGTCTAATTACTTTACTTATTTGCTTGCTTACTTAGTGAAAAAAAAGGCCTGGGTACTTTACCCAGGCCGAGCTTTTTCGCAGAGATCTATTCTACCACTGCCTCTCTCACACTGTGTATGTTTCTAACCAGATGACGGCAGTCGCGTAAACAAAACATTTTATTAGATTCGGGCTCGGCTTGAAACTATCGCTATTGCTATCGGGACATGCCTAATCGGGATCAAAATTAAACATAAACCAATGGCATTGGAAATGAATTGCACCAGGTGAGGCTGATTTATAAGAATACTAGCGAACCGGCCCGGCTTCGCACGGGTGGTGTATGAATCATACATATAAACCTTTCTTGAATCACTTTATCTATTAAAAACTGCAAAGAACCGCATCGCAATCCGTTGCGTAGTTTTAAAGAAGCATAAACATAATCTAAAGACAATAGCATAATTGTCTTTAAATTATGTTTATGCATGCATATGAATACAATAGCATAATTTAAAGACAGCAAGAAGCGACTTTGTTTTATACTACCTAGTAAAGATTTTTATATCTGTTGGTTGATGCTTTGTTTGATGTTATTGTATCCTAAATTTATAGATTTTTGAAACAGAAAATATAACATTTAAAGTCAGTCTTATCGAAATGAATATATAGCTATTCATTACGATACTACAAAAGTTGAATCTGACATATACTTACTGACATATACTACCCTCAGTACGGGTGTGCTCTAACCAACTAAGCCACGAAACCCTTAGTCGGTTTAACCGAAAATCTTTGGGACCTCTTACGAACTATAGCGCCGGTGGCCGGAAGCAATAATTTTTGGGAACTTATTTCATTTCTTAGAGATACCCAAAGTGCGGGTTAGAACTATTACAAAAAACCTTAATCTTGCAGTTATCTGTTTTTTTCTGTTAGTTTTATCAGTTTTTGTTAAATTTTCCTTTAACATCAAATATCTTGAATCCTAAATTGGAGTAAAGGTTCTTCATTAACGTATTCACTGCCCAGACTCGGCGTTGCGACCCACAGGGACCCGAAGTAGGTGCGTCGTGGTGGGCCATGAAATTATAAAGCCTTAGGGTGAGAATATAAAAAGCAGGTATTCCGGTACGGACTTGTCGGTTTGGGTCGGTACGGATCGGTGCAGGATACGCTACATAAAAAAAACAGGTAAATTTGTCTTTATTGACCATGAATTGACCCTAGTCTGACAAACGTTCTAGCCCGTATGACCCTGTCCAGGTAGTCGATACCGCCAAGAACCAACCTGTTTTTTATGCGTGAGCGCATATGATAACATTAGAATATTTTACCTGAACGAATCGTACCTACCCGTACTGGTTTGTCTGCACAGTGAACCCGCTTCATTATGTCCTCAGTCCTCACCTTACAGCCTCTCCTAGACAGACGCGGCCTGTTGTATTCGCTTGCAAATTGCACTGGGCTCCACTACAGACGACGTCTGTCTAGAAGATGCTTTAAAAATCATTGACATCATCATTATGATAAATAATAGATTCAGGCGTTACTTTGCGGAAATCCATTGCAAAATATAAGGATGAAAATATTTAGTTACAATTCCGCGAAAAAAACCTTCTCCGATAAGTTCTAACGAAATGTAGTCCGCGTTGTAGAAGAAAAAAGCGGACTACATTTTGTTAGAACTTATCGGAGAAGGTTTTTTTCGCGGAATTGTTACTAAATATTTTCATCCTTATATTTAACATCATTATGATTAATATCAAAAAAAGCCTCCAGTGTTTATAAAATACCCACATTGAAACAAAAGAGGTCAGCCATCGTTAGTATTAGGGGTATTCGAATCAAAACAAATGCTTACGTTATCCTAATTTTACCCAATAATAGTTTTGTTTTCATAGGCAATTACGTTTTGGTAATATCTAATTAGCACAGGTTCATTTTAAATAGTTTTAACATAAACGCATAGTTAATGTAGGTATCGTAAGTACTTTAGGATCAAATTGAATTTATTGGTAGGAACCTCTTTAGTTATGTTAGTTATAGAAGGTATTAGTTTAATACGATGCATTAAAACAAAATAAGGTTTGACGGGATCAGAAAGTCTTCAATCAAACCCAAGGTGAATGTTCCTTCAGGGAAAACGTGCTCCAGTTTAGCTCACGACTTCTCATCTCATCTTTTACGTTAGCGAATGTTTCAGTGAAACACACAAACTACAACCACTCTAAACTCTAGTGTAGCCCAAAAAGGCCTTGATAATAAACAAACCCTCACATGCCATCCGTAAAGAATAAAATGTTTATTACTCCCTCGATCTTACCTCTTGTCATAAAATGTATCTGAATTCATAGGCCCTGCAATACTTTTCTCGAGGGAAATCTGGAAAAAACTTTACATCAAGTCTCCTTATCTACATAAAATTGAAAGCATACTAAACATAGGAAGTAAATGCTTAGTTGAAATCTTAGGCCCGTGTTATGAAAGTTTGCTTTGTCAGTTATATTTTTTTATAGTCTGTAGACCTTCGTTTGACCACAATCTCACGTGATGAAATGAACCAGATCACCGGTCACTCTAACGTCAACTCGTAAAACGTCACTCTTGTATACACAAGAGTGACGTTTTTTTCATAGAAAAGCGTTACTCAGGCATAGATCGATGACTGTAGTGTGTAGTATCTCTTAGACAGTAAAAAATTACCATCGTAATTGGTAGGACCTATCTTGCTGTAGGTAATTTTAAAATTTGCACAGAATTTAATGACTAACAGTTACTCAACTAAACACTCAACTGACAGTTTATCTTATTAAGTAATTTATGACTATAATTATCACCTGTAGACATTTATGCAATTACATACACTGGATTTGTTATTAGATTTACTTCAGGCACTTGTTTATCTCAAAACGAGTGTAATTATACGGACTGGGATTGAATGTAGGTTTACTCCCTGCTTTAAAGATATAATAAAATACCTAACAACGGGTCCATTGTGTACCGAGGCTGCCTAGATCCTCAAAATTTTATTTGAGTGACGCGTGACGAGTGACTGGCGCATGGCAGCATTACCATAAAGCATCGCAATGGCAATGCAGCCAGCGTCTTGGGGACACTTTTAATTGGTATTGATTTAGATCAGTTGAGCTACCCATAGACTGTTTGCAATATTCTACAGATAGCTCAACAGTTTCTAATCGAGTATTTTTTTATAAATACCAGCTTTAGTTTCCGTATATTTCAGAGTTGTAATTTTCGTTGGAAAGTTTATAATTATAAATACCTAAATGTACCTAATGTCAACTAAACTCTTAAGTAAACTCCAGTGTTCAGTAGACAGACAAGGACTCGAAAGAAGTCTTGGTAAAAGAAAATCCAGAAATAGAGGTAGAGTTTTACAAACTTAGTAGCATGGCCGTGAAATATTATAAACCAAATATATAGGGTCTGCTAGTGTAAACGTTATTGCGTATAACAGAACAGCTGGCGAAACCACATTACGAATTATGAAATAATTTCATTATCTCGGCTTATTATGTAGGATTTTAAAAGGAGGAAAATGGAGTTTAACTATTGTTGGTTTCAAATCATTATTTTCCACGAGAGATCTAAACTTTGATGTAACACATTTTGCACTAACTAATTTAATTTATTTATTCAATTTAAAACTGATTTATTTAGTTTAATTTTATTTATTTTTAGCAGAGGTAAGATTTTTACACCTGACCTGTTAAATAGTTTCGTTTCGTAAAATGATAGGTACAGTGTAACATCACTGTAGGTACCTAGTACTGTTAACGTAGTAACGATATAATTACTGAGAAAATTGCAATAAAATAATAGAAACAAAGTAGAATTAGTATTTACAATGTAATTACTTATTTTCAAAAATAGTACTAAGTCTATAACCAAGTTTATAAAATCTTTATTTCTTTCAAAAACTTAATTTTTTTCAGAAATTAGACAATTACGAAACCGGAACAACCAAAAGAAATTAAAATAGGTTGGTACGTCAGCTCACCAAAATTCATTTGAGAATTTCGTTGAAAATTTCTTGGCGCTTTGTAATAGCCTCTCAGCGCGGTTGCGAAACTAAGGTTAAATTTAATTTCATTGTCTTTGTCTAATTAAAGTGTAACAATCAAGTTGTAGGTACCTCCAGTACTAAATATAGAACTCAATTCATGTTATTTCTAGGATAGAAATAACATTGATTGAGTTCTATATTTAACCTATCCTTTTGTCGAACTTGTCAAAGTAAATGTCGAATGAAACGCAACGTAAAAAAAAATTGTGTTTATTATGCCAAATGGGGGTGATTGTGGCTGGACCCGGAGAAAGTCAACTTTTAATCGAAGATTTTGTTGAATTTCGATTTTTAATTGTCACTTTTTTCTACCAGTATTGGCTTTTTTGAGCTACCTGTAGATTGTTTGCAACAGTCTGCAGTTAGCTCAATTGTTTCAATTGTAAATACTATTATTTGATTGTAATTTTCTTAGTTACTTAAACTCTTTTCTTCATGTTTGTGTTATTTTACGTATATTATTATTGTTTCCAAATTTTAAAGAAGTTATTTTTTTTTTAATTTCATGACTGGTTTCGCTAAAAAAAAATTGTGAATTATTTTATATGGATTTATATTGCAACTATTAAAATACTAAGGAAGAAAAAAACTGTTTTATTTATTTAAAATTAAAAAAATTCGAAAGTAAAAATCTTTATTCACAAGTTGATCCCCTCGGGGTCCAGAATCATCCTTGTGTCTTAGTCCACATGTTGCGTTGCACCCTGTTTAACACATATAATACAAAATATAATAATGCCTTGCATGTCAATTCTAATAACTAGGTAGAATCATTCAATATAAACTTGTAATTATCGGTTATTAATTGATAGTCGTGGTGAACGCAATATCAATTTACAATCTTGTTATAATCACTTCAATTTACCTTTATTAGTCTAGTTCTGAGTTAGGATCACAGAAATATATCTCGATGAGGATCCTAGACAGACCTAAGTAGGTACCTAGGTAGTTATCTTAACAACGTTCATGTCAAATTCGGTCAAGTGATACATAATTAGGGCTCTTGTTAGAAAAAACCTGCTTCATAGCCGTTCCGGCTTAGAATTTGTACCACCCCAAATCTTCCAGTGGGTGTCGTAAAAGGCGACCAAGGCACATACACCGGAGGGCACGTTGATATCAAGTTTGGTCAAGCGATACATAAATTAAGGCTCATGTTAGAAAGAACCTGCCTCATAGCCGTATGTGGTGCCGGCTTAGAATTTGTACCACTCCAACTCTTCCCGTGGGTGTCGTAAGAGGCGACAAAGGGACATACACAGGAGGGGGGGGCAGCAGCGCCTCTTGCAGAATAGATCTACCATAGAACTGTGATCCCCAACCCGCATGCCCAGCGTGGGGATTATGAGCATTACCCCCATGAGATAAAAACCAATAAGGCGATTATCAGGAGGAGGCCTATGTCCAGCAGTGGACCATTATAGACTGTTGAGCTGAGGTGAATTGAGGCTAGAAAGAATAATCCGTAATGTCTAGGTTGCTGTCATCGAAATCGATGACGATGCTTATGTATACGGTGTCTGTAATATATTTTCTGAATATGCTATTAGATACATGCATACCACAAGTGTTTCGTGGTGTGTCGGACGCGTCAGAAACATATCGTTTTCAAAGTGTTTACGATGGTCGCGTACCTAACACAAGATAAAGTTAAAAACTACAACCCGACTACGTGAAAGTTATAAAAGTTTGAAACATTTACATTGACAAAATAGAATGAAGTATCGGTCATATTTGATAGGCATAGAGTTGAAAATGAAAATAGGTCGTAGGTATTGTAATTTTTCTCTATGGGGCCTGCAGCCTGCGGGTACCTAAACTTTAATACGCGTTTTGTTGGCTTATTCGGGGTCGGAGCCCTAAATCCTATAGCCTATAGCCATCGGGGTATTGAGACGAATCAATCGATACATAATTTGTTGAAATCGAACCAGTAGTTTCAGCGCTACGTGGGAACAAAGAAATCGGCCACATACATACAAACATACAAATATACAAACATAGGGTGCTAACCTCATAACCCTCCCCTGTTGGTAGTCGGGTAAAAATAGTACCATTATAGAACTGCTGAATATGCCCCCATATATGTATTATTCCATCACGGATCTTTAAAAAAATCTAACAGTACTTCAACCAAAAAAGCACACACAAACCCTTACATCGCACTCACCCTTAATAAATAGCGTAGATTGCTTTCAATTTAGCCTTTCTTAGGCCAGACCGCTGTAACTTCCCCTTACATTTAATAAGATGATGATCAACCCTAAGACTGGACCATTTAATGTGAAATAGTACTCATTAGGAGGAGCTAGAGAGCTTATGGCCATTGAAAATAAATAGGAACAGGGAAAGCGCCTTCCAAGATGAATTCTTTCTGCGTCTTACGGTAGAAGCTGGTTGGAATGAAAGTTTATGTTTCGTAAAAGGTTTTTGAGGTGTGAAGCTTTTAGTCAGCTTGAAGTTTATTTAATCTTAACTTAGGCTTGTTTAACAGGCTGCTAAGAAATAATTTATAAAAGGTAAGATACCTACATACATTTTAAATTCCTTACGTATTTGAGCTAGTAGTAGTACATGTGTCCAAATAAACGTTTTCTTATTTCTATATTAGCTTTGTCAAAGCACTGTGTTCTCATATATTTTACTTAAAATTTATTCTACCTACTGTAACATACTTTCCGGTATTTGTAGCTAAATAGGTTACCTGCTAATGATTGTTGTTAATAAATTACCTAAATTTAAAAGTCACATCTTATGCAAACCATGTAAAATTATCTAAGCTAATACTGTGCAATAAACACTCATAGATGCTTAATGTATACGAAGGTACAGGTGTTTTATTTATAAATATTATATGAATAGTGCTGGATAATGCACATTTATAGCATCATCTAGCCCCGACCTAAGCAGAGCTTGTGTTATGGGTAACTAATCTTCGAAGTAAACCTTATCTTTTAACTTCTATGCTCTGAGAGGTACCTACCTATTGCGTTTTAAACATGTCTTTTTGTCCTTAAAATTGGTTAACACACTAAAATACAAAAATTTTACCTAAACTACCATTACTCTCGTTAAGGAAGGACGTTTTGAACACTTTAACAGCCGGTTTTTAAAATGCTTGATAGTTTTGACGACCAAAAGTTTAAACTATTGACAAAAAATTCATGCGTTCGAAAACCGGCTGTAAATCCGTCAGGTTTCATACTTTTTGTTTTTTAATTTCGGAAAAGTACCATAACCACAGAATACATGATACAGCTGAGGTGTTTTTACAAGTTTTTATTTAACTTGCCTTGCTTTAAAGGTGGACACAGGAACGACGTAACCCCGTCGAGTTTGGGTTGTCTCCCTACCCTTTACGACTTTGGTCCTAGATGGTGATAACCAAGGTCCTGATGATACTGTCGTAGTGAGGCTATAAAAACTACTAAACAAAACGATCTAACCTCATCATGTTTCTACTCGTTGGATTTGGCTACGCTAGCACTTTGGTGAAAGCTTGTATTTATAAAAGATTTTTTTAAATTAAACTTCATTTAAATTATCATGACCACAGACTAAATAGTACAGAAGAAGTGATTTTGTATTCTATGAACCAGACGTTTCTTTAACTTCTTTTTTAACATCCACGAAACCGTTTGGACAATCGTGGCAATGAAGCATCCCACACACGCGCGCTTGGACCATTACTCTCCCTTCGTAGAGCAATAAAAAACACTATTTACCTTCAGGCAAGTTCAAGGGTAACAAAGCGCGTTTATTTCCCATGAGTCATATCTTGCCTTATCCCACATTATAATTTACATAAAATGCCTAATGTCGTTATTGTCCGTAACATAAATCCTCTTTTTTACGACTGACCGCAGCTTGTCGAAAAAGCAAAATTTTCGGGATAAGCGTTTGCTTGCTGCGTAGATTATGAAAAATGGCGTCAGAGCTTTCAACGTTTTGGCAGTAAATAATCTGTAGTATCTGCCTATTACATTGTTCAGCATTTCTTTGTTTTTTTTTCATTAAACTCTAGTCTTTAACGACGTGGATGTCCTTAGATCGCATCATATTTGGTAAAGTTATGGGAAACATTGGCCAACTAATGAGGATGTCACGCTCCTCGTTATGATAAAAATCACAAAACTCAACCTTGTTTATGCAGGTTACGTACTTTATTGTAGTTAAGTACCTACTCTCATAGACTGCCGCGTGCTGACAGTTTGAAAACTTAATTATATTTTCGCTGAACAGAACAGGTTTAATAATAGTTGGTGGTAATTTAGATCCAAACCCAACTAGGGTCAGTGTAGTGTAAGTTGTTGCTGGTTGAATGAACACAAAATTACTGTGTACTGTGTGCTTTACGCCCTTTGTCCACCGCCGATGTCGACGAAACGTTAACGATAACGAGATAACGGCGACGAAGAAGTGGTAATTACATTTACGTGGATAACTGTGGCCGTTGTCCACCGCACGCCCGTCACCCGAGCGCCGTCATTCAGCCGCCGAAGATAAGTATGAAAAGTTCATCGCGACCGCTAGAACGTCCGTCATCGGCAAGGTTATCTTTACGATCATCGTGCAAGCATCCACACGACCGTCCGTTATCATTTATCGGCAAAGCTTTAGAAAACAATTTTGATATTCCTTTTTTTTAATTAATTCTGTCGACATTTCCTGTCACTTTTGACATTTGACTTTTTTGACACTTTCACTTAAACTGCCCCGACCGTACCTTCAGGTGACGTCTGGTTTTGTATCAGTAGTTCCTATAAAAAAGTTTAAAGTCGACGAACGACAGCTACAACAAACTGAATTACCGAGATCATCACGGTGGACACACTCGATCGTTCACACTGGCGATTTGCGAATGATTTCGAAGCAAGGCAATTGTACAGCGAGCAGGCCGCGCTTAAATCGCCAAAGATATCGTTATTGGTGACATCCCAGTGGCGGGGTGGACTAACGATCGACGTCATGTCATCTTGAACTCTGCCTGAAAAAATATCGTTATCGTTGACGTCGGCGGTGGACAAACGGCGGTACGCTTTTTGGCTCGGGGTCTCTAGGACCCCATTTAACAAAAGTGATTTTTAAGCCTTAACTTAGTTACTAACTGCAAAATTTGTAAACATCACCCTGTGTTTTTTTTAACCTAGGTACCGATAATACCGATGCACCAACACTGAAACTTAAAAATGGATTATGGGCAATTTAGAACTGAATCTTGACAAAATATTTTTATTCAATATATATTTCTTTTCAAAACGAGTTTACGAACAATAGGTATAATTATTCCAAGGCTTTCCAAGGTAATGTTCAAACCACACTGCATTACAAACAGTCTCAATTAAACGACGACGTCGGTAAATTTCGGTTGTTGATTTACTCTACCTATCTCAGCTACGTACACAGACTATGTTTAATTGTTATATGAAAACGTTGAGATCAGGCATGATTTGTGTGTTCTAGGCAAAGTTTTAAAACTTAAGGTCATTGCATACTAGGCCCTGCTCTAGCACAAATCTCGCACAACACCCGCACGCCTCCGCCTCATATCGTGTTGACCACACGCTGCGGCTATCCAAGCGCATGCTGCTAGCAGGAAGCCCGCTATCCATCCATTCCCCGAAATTGGGTATATCGGGCTATTAAAGTTTAAATTCGTAGCTTTGTACCGTAATAAAACACTGTTTTAACCGGATTGATCGCGTATATTTTATATTTAGTTTGGCACGACAGGCAGTCTGCCTGTGACCATGGAAGCTGAAAAGCCTCCGAAACGTCAGGTTATAAACAAAATATAAAATATACGCGATCAATCCGGTTAAGACAGTGTTTTATTATGAGTTCTCGCGAAAATAACCTTAGAATATACTTTGTACCGTATTGAAAGTGTTGTTTGGAAACACTATTTATTTTGTTTCAAACTAAAATTTGAAAACAAACAAAACAAATGACAGGAAACAGATTCAGGATGTTTTGAAATAACCCGAAACGAGCTTAAACGGGTTTTTGATTGAAAATGGATTTCGGTAATTTGCTACTCTTTTAACAGGATTTCAGCTGATCTCGAGAAGCTATTATCACTTTAAAGCCCACACGAATGAAATTGCGAGCTGGTCAGCTAATATAATTAATTATAATTGTAAATGTACGGAATTAATTATTTTATGATTTGATAGGCATTCGTTTTTAAAAATGTTATGAATTTTCCCTGAAATAAATATTTATTTCCCTCTGGGATGTATAAAACATTTTGGATATAAATCATCGCGATTTTAATAACAGCTTATTTAGGTATAACAATGAAACTGAAATGGTCCCTTGGGCTAGGATTTTCTACAGCGGCTTTTTTACTTTAATAGCCGAACGTACTTAAAATCTCTTGTTGATCGGTTATTCTATTTACTAATTTTAGTTTTTAGTTCAGTAATTATTAAAGTTAGTTTTCGTGATGCTAATTCCTTGTTCCTTACCTTGTAACAGGAGAGTCAACTAACAATGAACGCTGCTGTACATACATACTTACCTAAATAGCATTGATTTGATAAAAACACCCTAAATCAACTTGACAAATTTGTTGACTTATTAATAGAAAAACAACATTTTAGTATGCACATATTTAAAAGCTATCGGTCAAGGTAAACGTGCTTTTCTTACAATTTTGATGTGGCTCAACCTTCAAAGCACCATTAGGAAATTTAACCTTTTAACCCGGAAAACCTCTGGAAAGCATTTTTTTTTTGCAATTCCAGAAGAAGAGATGCGAAGAAAACGAGAGAATCATAGTCAAATCTACATATGTGTCTATGACACAGTCAAAGTAAAAATTTGCAAAACTTAGGTATGTAGATACTTGGGCTAACGCCACCGGTAGCATACCTCTGCGCGATACCGTAGCAGCGAAGCCGGGATGTTCTTTAATTACAAAAAAACGTTTGTTTCCATTGCACCAGCTTCGCTTACTTTTGGTTTGACTTTTAATGTCGTGTGATATGAAGAGTTTTCAGGTGGTACAAGAACAATGGCGTTCATCACAGTGGTTCCAAGTCACATTTGTTTTGGTATTACAGTAACAAAATTTGTGGTTAGTAACAGCGGGGTAACCTATCAATGAACGTCATTGTTCTATCCTTATCTATAAAACTCCCATTTTCGGCGTAAAACACAGAAAGAATCCGTACTTATACAGGAAGTATGAGTATATTACCTAACCTACGTATAAGATGCTACGCACAGTTCGTTCGGGGTTACCTATCAATGAACGTCACTATTTTATCATTATCTACTAAACTTCTATTTACAGCGTAAATCACAGAAAGATTCCATACCTTTACTATACGGGAAGTACAAGTATGTTACCTAACCTATGTATAAAGTTCTACGAACTTTCGTTTGGGGTTACCTATCAATGAACGTCACTGTTCTATCATTGTTAACTAAACCTCTATTTTCGGAATAAAGCACAAAAAGACTCCGTACCTAAAGGGAAGTACGATTATGTTACCAAACCTACTTATAAGGTTCTAAGCACAGATCGTTCGGGGTTACTTATCAATGAACGTCACTGTTCTATCATTATTTACTAAGCTCCTATATAAAGACTCACGCAAAGTACGAGTATGTTACCTACATATAAGATGGTATAAGGTTCAACGCACAGTTCTTCGCAATCAAAATAATGTCATAACTTGCTTGCTCAACTTCTTAAGTTCTTAGTAACCTTAAGTTGTTATCACAAATCTAACCTGTTGTGGTGTTTCGTAATCAAAACTGACTAAGTGATTGACCTTACTATAATGTAAACACTTACTTAAAAGGGCCTGATTTAGAAGTTGTCCTTTTAAGAAAAAACTGGTTTGTCTATTTTTTTTTTTAAAGAATACCTTAGATTTTGATTTTGGGTACCTATGTATAGGGAGGCCTATGTCCAACAGTGGACTACTATAGGCTGATGATGATGTATATTCAAACATTTTGGTCATTTAGGTAGAGCATACGCATTTGCTCCCCTTGGAGTCGAGACCCTAGGTCCGTGGAGTACCGAGGCTCTCCGGGTTTTCAAAAAAATATCTGAGCGTCTGGTCGAAGCGACGCGTGACCCGAGAGCTGGTGAGTATCTGGCGCAGCGCATCAGCATTGCTATTCAGCAGGGCAATGCAGCTAGCGTCTTGGGCACGCTTCCGACTGGTAGGTAGGTAGGTATTGATATGAATCAGTTGAGCTACTTGTAGATTGTTTGCAACAGTCTGCAGTTAGCTCAATTATTTCAATTGTAAATACTAGTTTTAATTTAATTCTATTATTTAGGTCCAAAACTGGAATAATACAAAGGCAAGTAGCCTTTGCCTTTTTATACCATTAATCAGTTCCCATGGAATAGAAAACTAATCTATCATTTCATCATTTACATAGAAACAACGCAGTTTAAAGTCGCTCAGCGAGCTATAGAAAGAGCTATGCTCGGAGTTTCTCTGAAGGATAGGATTCGTAACGAATACATCCGACAGAGAACCAAAGTCATCGACATAGCTCTAAGAATTAGCAAGCTGAAGTGGCAGTGGGCCGGTCATATCTCGCGAAGAACTGGTAACCACTGGGGTAGACGTGGAGACCGCGACTAGGCAAACGTAGTGTAGGACGCCCTTCGACCAAGTGGGATGACGATTTGCGAAAGACTGCTGGCAGATGCTGGATGCGGCAAGCTGAAGACATGGCGCTCATTAGGGGAGGCCTATGTCCAGCAGTGGACTAATATAGGCTGATGATGATGATGATGATAGAAACAACGCGTGCGAAACAACAGGCAGAAACTAATATTTTATTTTGATTTTTTCGATTTTAATTATGAAGGTAATTTACCCAACATACTAACAAGTTGTCATTTTGAAACTACTTCCTCAGAGCAAGCACCTGAATTGACAAAGAAACAAGAAATACATTTAATCGATAAATAATCCCATGCACTTTGTATGGGCACAGGTAATCACAGAAAGTAGAAAACATCAATTATCATGAACTTTACGCTTCCGATGATTTTAAATGTCATACTGATGATTCACATGTATAATGTCGATGAACTCAGGCTCAGAAGAATGCTCCTTTGTTGATGTTTGCGGTCAGAAGATGTTGTCTTTTCATTTGTCATAGCCTTTTTGTATGCAAAATGCCAATCTGCATACTAAACATGGTCTCTATGGAAAATATGATAATTATGTACCTACAATTATAAGGTTCCCTTTTATTGTTAAAAGGCCATTCCCACTGAAGGGCAATGCATCCATTGTAAATGAATAATAATAAATAAATAATGCTGGACAATCCACACAGCATCATCTAGTCCCAAGCTAAGAGCTTGATGACTAGATGACTGATAAACTTAAATACAATTTTTTTTTATTTCAAAGATAGATATTTTTATTTTTTATTAAACAGAAATGCCCACAACCCTCGGAACAAATATTTGCAGATCGTACAAGCATTTGTCCCAAGGCGGGAATCAAACCCGCAAGCTCCTGCGTTGCAGGCGGACCTTCCCCCACCGCGTCACATCGGTCGTCCTTTTAGGCAATTAAAACAAACGACAATTACAAAAACAATAAGACAAAAGACCGTCGTGTTTATTTGAACTTGACCTGTTCACAATACCAATTGTTAGGTGTTGATGAAAAACCCACCAAATGCAGTTTGTACCTAGATCTAGAAATCCGGTACTCAACATAACAGACTCGATCCGTTCATACCTAACATGTGTATTTTTGCGTTATTTATTTTATGGCAAAATAAATGCTACGGGTATGAGAATTCCTGATTTAAATATATAAAGTAAAGACTTAAACACAGACGACACATAGAAATTGGTATTAGTGTTTTCCGTGATGGCAAAGACCCAAGTACCGACCTAAATGGTCAATAGTTAAACTTTAAGAGGAGGTCTTGCTAGCTCTCTCCTCGCCTCTCTGTTTACTTAAAGTACCCACCTACATACCCCAAGACAGGACGCCAATAAAAGTGAAAATTTACTGTGTGGGTGGACAAGGATCTATTGCCATCCATTTCGTCGAAAATGAGGAAAAACCTCTGGAAGCAAGACTCAGAAAGTGAGATTCCTAGTACTTTTTAAGGTTGACCGAGGTCAAATCATTGGTTTTCTTTTTTATTGTCCAATATTTTGTGGTATATAGTAGTTTCGTCTTCAATGAGCGTTAAGAACCAAAACTTTATGGATAGGAAAAGAATAACTAGTTATCTATTCTAGACGACCTCTGTGGTGCGGTGGGCGAAGATATGCCTGCGACGCAGGAGGTTGCGGGTTCGATTCCCGCCTCGGGACAAATGTGTGTACGATCTGCAGGGTCAGGGTGTTCTGGTCGTTTACTATGTATAATAAAAAAAATATCTATGTATAGTATTATATTATGTATATCAGTTATCTTGTACCCATAACACAAGCTCTGCTTAGCTTGGGGCTAGATAATGCTGTGTGAATTGTCCAGCATTATTTATTTATTTATATATTACATTAATAAGTGTATTGACGTGACTTAAATTCTGTAGATAGTATCTCAAGCCGTAACGAGGCAAAAGTTGGGTACCGAGCTCTCCTTTCTACAAGGTAGAAACATAAACAAAGTAAACTAAAGCCTGTCTCAAAGTTTCTGTTTGTACAAAAGTGCACCTGATGTGAACAGTGAAACGGTTCATTTTACAGTTGACAACAAGTTTTACGCGGAACTTTACCAAATAGGATTGAATAAAGACAGACATGATTTCTTACCATTTTGTAGTGTTCAACGAAGTATATACCTACCTACCTAGGTATCAGAGTAGATTATCATCTACGTCGCTATTCTACTCGTACTCCGATTCGAAAACCTGGATATTTTTTGTATACAAAGGGATTACTTAAGTAAAATGTAACGTAATGTTCTCTCGTGACTCTCGCACGAACGGACCACTATCTATATAAACAGCAAAAAAGTCATACCTGTTGTATGAGAGCCCCCCATTTTTTTTAAAGTGAATATATGACTAAATACTCTATGTACATTTCAAACCTCTACATGTTGCCATGATCAATATCAAGCAAAAACGACCAAAAAGAAACCGGTCAACTGCGGGTCAGACTCGCGCACAAAGGGTTCCGTCCCCATAAAAACGGCAAAATAATTACGTTTGCTGTATGGGAGCCCCCTTAAGTATTTGTTTTATTTGAATTTAATTTATTATTTTTAAAGTGAATTATTAATATTCTGTGAATATTTCAAGCGTCTACCTGTTACCAATATCGAGCAAAAACGAGCAAAAAAATCACGTTTGTTGTATTTTATTTACCTTAAATATTTATTCTGTTTTTAGTATTTGTTAATAAAACGGCAACAGAAATACATCTGTGAAAATATCGATTGTCTAACTATGACGGTTCATGATGAGATACAGCCTGGTAACGGACGGACAGACAGACCGACGGACGGACGGACAGCGGAGTCTTAGTAACTGGTTCCCGTTTTACCCTTTGGGTACGAAACTCTAAAAACTGAGACGGTAACAGGATATTAATTATAAAGCAGGTTTGCAAATTCTCTATCATAAGGTCACGGGTGCACTTGTGAGTTACAATCGTTTATTATTCGACCAAATGATATTACCTAGAAAAGACAACAAGAAAAAGAATGATAAAGATTGACGTGTTGTTGTGGTTACGAAAAACACAACAACAGAAACATTTAGCATGAAACATGTGTGGCTCGGTGGACGAAGGTCCGCCTGCGACGCAGGAGTTTGCGGGTTCGATTCCCGCCTTGGGTCAAATATTTGTACGATCTGCAGGTATTTGTTATTATTACCATGGTCACATCACGTAACCTTTTACACATTAATAAATATCTAGATAATAAATAAAACCAACTAAAGTTTGGATGTTTGAATAAAATGTTTGTAAGAGTGATCGCAAAACAAATTGAGCTCTGTGATCTTAGCCAAAAACCAGCGCTGGGTGGACACACCAGGTCTGCCCAGCACAATGCTGAGTGTGGGCCTAAATTAAATACTGCTACGCACATAAATTAAGACTAAGCCGTTATAAGTTAAAAGTTTTTACTTAAGTTATTGTGTTGTGTAGTTTTTTAAGGCAAATAAAATGATTTTCTTTCTCTCTTCTTTCAAAAGCAGCAAAAGTGCGCAGGTACAATCAAATTTTTATATATTTATATGTATTTACCAACTAGCGACCCACCTCGTCTTCGCACCGCGTGCGAAGACGAGTGTATTGTGCGGGGTGTTCCTAAGGCGCAACGCAAACAGAAGGTGGCGAGGCGAAGGTAAGGCACAGATACGGCGCAGATATCACGCTCTTCAATGACATCTTGTTGTACCGTGTCGCGTCGCGTCTGCACCGTATCTGCGCCGTATCTGTACCTTACCTTCGCCTCGCCGCCTTCTGTTTGCATTGCGCCCTACAATGACATAACTTACCGTGCCGTCACCGCGTCTGTTTGCGCAGATATCGCGCCTGCACTGTATCTGCGCCGTATCGAAGCTTGTACTAAAATGAGGTGCAAATTACCATCCGAACCTAAATCAACCCTAAATGACTCACACCTTCGGCACGTTTTAGATCTTCATCCGCGCTCTTCCCGTTATATCCCAAAGGACCATTGGGAAAACTTTTCTTGCCGGCATTGCCAGAATGTTATACTTCATATAAATTTTGTTTTACAAGCAAGCTTTTCGTCGAAGAAACATTTCGTCCAATTTGCATTCGACCACCATGTAGATCGTCTTACGTGCTTTTGACCAAAACGTATTTCGTTCTAAATGCGTTTTGTCCAATACTGTAAATAGAAAGTACTACCTAAGTAGGTTTATCACTTTCGTATCACACGGAAAACAACTGTAAATCCGTTTTAATTATTTACACCGGTTTTAGGTGGAACGATTCTTATTATTCTGCTTTAGTAACGTTTAAGGAACGAATGAACTGCAGAATATAAGGTGTTTAACAAAAGAAATTACAATCAATAATATAAATACCTATATTTACAGAACTAGTATTTACAGGGTTGGACACGGGTTCGAGTCCTGCCGAAATCGAAAATTTTTGAGGACATATTTTTTATATATTTCATTTCCTAGTATTTATACTTGAAACAATTGAGCTAACTGCAGATTGTTACAAACAGTCTACAGGTAGCTCAACTGATCCATATTAATACCAGTCAGAAGCGTCCCCAAGACGCTGGCTGCATTGCCGCGCTATATGGCAATGCTAATGCGCTGCGCCAGCTACTCACCAGCTCTCGGGTCACGCGTCGCTTCGACCAGACGCTCAATAAAGTAATTTTAATATTTTAGGCTGGGGTCAAATGAACGTCAATTTTTTAACCGGTGAAGCGTCAAACAATAGAACTTGTTCCTCCCTCCGTCCTATGTTCGCCTGTAGGTATGTCATTTTTTGGTATGTTCTTCGATTTCTCAGTCGAAGGTGGAGCAATTTGGAAAAAAAACGCTGTTGAATGTAGAATAATCTTGAGGTGGTCCCATAGAAAAAAATCCCTAGGAATAAATATTTCTCCCGAAAAACTTAAAAAACAAGGACAACTAGGAATTTGAGGTCGGTTTTTAGTTTTTTCAAAACAATCAAAATATTGAGTTCGGATTTGAGCATTAATAAATTCTTCAGAATTGTCATTACTGATAGTACGTAAATGTATAATGCGCTCTTTCAAAAATATCTTAGTTTTACTCTACATAATTATACAGTTAGACTAAAACTAACCGCACGATTCTTTATATTCTATTTAGTTTTCTAGTAAATGTGCACTAACTATTTGTATGAACGCGCTCCACCATAAAGGCAGCTCGGTTGCAGTACCACAAACTCAACTAATTAGAGCATTAAGTAAGCAACTAGAAAGTGAAATAACAACATTAAGTCAGTATTTGGCTTGCGCTGCGTAATTGCACGGGAGTTTACACTGTGGAAATTCGATTTAGATTATTGCTCTTCTTGTTTTGACAGTCAGCAGGTTTTATTTTATTTTATTTATTTTAATACAATACCAACAATACACATAATAAACAATGACAATTAACATAATCTTATAGTAAAGAAAGTGTGTTCATAACAGGCATGCACAACATTCGCTAAAGGTGCACAAACAACAGCTAAGAATAATGTCCTGAAGGGGTTACATAGATTTTTGGCAGTTTGTTACATACAATTTGCTTTGGGAAACTCCAAAGCCTTCAAGATGTAAAAATTCTCCGTGCCGGTTGATTATTATTTACTGTGGTATTAAACAAGTCACTTTATTTTGTAACAGCACAATAATTCTTTCTCTGGATAAACTTCGTAGTCCATACAACGACTCAACAGCAGTCCTGTAATAGGGGGCTTATTTTAATTCTCTAAATACGCGATTACGTATTTCGTTTTCGCCAACTGGTAGGTACTCTCGCCTCATCACAACAGCATGTAATGGTCCACTGATGGACGCAGGCCTCCCCTGATAATCGCCTTATTGGTTTAAAGAAATAAATAAATGTCAAATAAAATCGTTTATTTCACACTACACATAAACAACAAATATGATGATGTTTTTTATCTTTTTTTTGTTTCTAATTGTATTTTGACTGAAGAAACACAAGCACTTTGTGCTGACAAACTGAACAGTGACATCACAGAAAAAGGGCAGCGTTTTTATAATATTTAAAGAAACTTAGTGTAATTTTAAATTTCGTTTTTTTAAATTCTTTGAATATAAAAATTTGTACGTATCATTTTTTTTTTCGGTAATGTAATAACAATCGATAAAAAAAAACTATGCATATATCTTATTGTATGCTACGGCAGTTCAAAGCTTCTCCCAAACTGACGGTCGAAAAATTGGTCTGGCAGTAGGCCACTCCACCGCAGATGACCGACAACCATCTTAGAGTAAAATAAAAGTTCATTTATAGTGCGAGCGAGTGGAACCGTCAATGAATTCAGCAGGATATTGAACATTGACCCCTTCAATACCAGCATTCACAGGGCAATGCATGACTCTAAGCTTTTTTACACATGATGTAGCTATAGCTATAGCGATGTATATCTAATTTTGAACTTACTGTTTTTGTTAATTTTATTACCATAATTAAGTACGCAATTGTCGACGATAATTTTTTTTGAGTGTTCACACCTTAGTTTATTATGTTTCTATTAGCGAATGCCTATTTATTAGCTCTTTGTATCTATTTTAAGATCTATTATAATTAGACAAGCTGATGGCAATTCGATATAATTAAATAAATAAAATAACGAAGTCGGCACCACTGTCTGCCACAATAACAATGATGAGTGATGACACTTCAAGATGAACTGCTACTCACACTCGTTACGCAAAATTACACTCTAGATCTAAAACAGATAAAATTTTCAAACAGTAGTGCACGATCGTTTTGTCAAAAAATGGTCCTAGAAGGTTTTTGATTTGTTTTTTTTTTACTTTTTTTTGACCTGTATTTTTTGATTTTTCAAGAACCCGACTAGATTACAAGGTAAAGTTAAAAACTACAACCCGACTACGTGAAAGTTATAAAAGTTTGAAACATTTACATTGACAAAATAGAATGACGTATCGGTCATATTTGATAGGCATAGAGTTGAAAATGAAAATAGGTCGTAGGTATTGTAATTTTTCTCTATGGGGCCTGCAGCCTGCGGCTACCTAAACTTTAATACGCGTTTTGTTGGCTTATTCGGGGTCGGAGCCCTAAATCCGATAGCCTATAACCATCGGGGTATTGAGACGAATCAATCGATACATAATTTGTTGAAATCGAACCAGTAGTTTCAGCGCTACGTGGGAACAAAGAAATCGGCCACATACATACAAACATACAAACATACAAATATATAAACATACAAATATACAAACATACAAACATAGGGTGCTAACCTCATAACCCTCCCCTGTTGGTAGTCGGGTAAAAATGGAGAGGAATACACGGAAGAACAGTCTTTTGCTCTGTGTGGGAAAACTATTGCGTTCCAGGATTGGACCCTCCACTTCAAAACAATAATAACAATGATATCCCATCAATTTCTCTGTATCTCCCATAGATGCAGAGAAATTGATGTTAGTGAAGTGTCAGAAACAGACAGTCATGTGTGAACGCGCACAGCGTGTAGGGTCCATTGAAAGACCGTCCGACCGCGAACGCCGGAAAGGAATTATTCCGAGTCGTGTGATTAAATTTTGATATTACTTCTGTGATGAAGTTCTAGAATTCATTGAAAATAATTTTGCGAAATACGTTTTTTATTATCTTACATAAGTACATGATAGTAGGTCAACCCAAACATGTGGTATTTTTAACCGACTTTGAAAAAGGAGAAGGTTGTAGATATATTCAGCTATGATTCTTTGCAGTTGTAAGGAAGAAGATCCCGAGGTGGTCCCATAAAAGAATCTCGAGGGCTTAGTTAAACCGCCCGCAAAATAATAAAAAAAAAACAGTTTCAAACTAATTTAAGGGATTTGGGGTCGGTTTTAGTTTTTTTAAACAATCAAATTGTTACTTAATTAACCTTAAGCAAAAAAGCATAAATAAAAACATATTACCTACACATAAAATCATTCAGTTATGTAGTAGTAACACAGTTAGTAGTTAAAGGAAGAGTTTGTTCCTACACAAAAATGCTGCGCGCGTTTTCACCGTATTCGCAATTAAATCACATATTTTCAGCTAAAGAAAATTATGAGTGAGATGCGTAATAATAAAATGTAGGTATGCCAAGTCAAAGGAGTCTGTACAATTTCTTTTTTAATCCTTCCAAAATGCGGCAAAGCAAATGCAAAAGTGATGTTAAACGCGTAAGAACTACTTTATTTTCATTTGCCATTTTATTTTCATTTCCAAAATTTTAAGAAAACTAACGTCTATGTGGTATGTCGGTAAGTAGGGAAGCTAAATGAAACGACCGTCTTGCTCGATAGCCAGTTTATTACTGCCGATTTACAGGTACCCCCAATAGTTATATACAGCTCATCCCTTCAACGTTAATTAGGGAATCTGTAACAAGGTAAAGATTACTTAAATAAACTAATTAAAATCACTAAATACCTACTTAATTAACTTAACAAAAGCGTTTATAGTTAACAGGCTTTTTGGGTCTCCTAGAGCGCCCGACCGGGCTGGAGTTTGCGCTGCTAGGGCTTGTACCTTCAACACTAGGATTGACCTGCAGCTCCGCCGGTCGCGGCTCATCCATCATCACCTCGCAGGCCTCCGCCCACTCGTCCCTATCAGACACTGGACAGTTATCCTGGGCGGTCACGACAGACCTCTCTATCACCTCCTCAGCAGTAGTTATTGAAGGCGGCGACGATGGTTCTACTATTATACTAGGTTCCACAGAGGGTGGCGGCGCCAGCGGCGACGGCGATCGGAGGAGCGCTGTGGGCGGCGGCGTGCAAGGTGGCGATGGCGGCGGCGGGTCTAACATCACCGGACTACCGGTGCTGACCAAAGACACGTTATCATTTCCTTTAACATCATTACTAGTACAGGAATATTTCCTTAACTGATCAACGTGCCTTTTACAGTTAGTATCATTGTCTCTAAAATAAATTTCAAACATTCGGTTTCCTATAATTTTTTTAACGATACCTACTCTCCAAGCACTTTTCCGAGCAACAAACCACCTAGCCCATACAGTTTCACCAACATTAAAACGTCGACTTGGTTTGAGGTCAGTAACTTGTTCATTTTTATTTTTATTACGAGGTAAGACTAAATCTAACCTGCACCTTAAGTTACGGCCCATCATTAACATAGCCGGCGTGGCGCCAGTCGCAGAATGTACTGTGTTTCTGAATACAAACAAACAGCTTTGTAATTTATTATTAATTTCCTTTTGGTTTTGACATTCTGAAATTACACATTTTATCATTTTCTTACAAGTTTTAACTGAATTTTCCGCCTGCCCATTGCTAGCCGGGTGATATATGGGTGATGTTACATGTTGGATTCCGTTTACATTACAAAAATTATGAAATTCTGCCGAGCTTATTTTAATATCGTTATCTGATACAATTACACAAGGCACGCCAAATCTAGAAAACATGTCTTTTAGTTTTTGAATAAGAACACTTGTAGTAGTGCCACGCTCCATAAACACACACTCTAACCATTTGGAATACGCATCTACCACAATCAAGTACACAGCCTGCCCTATGGACATGTAATCTATGTGTACCCGGTGCCACGGCGCCGGCGGGCGCGGCCACGGCGACGGCGGTGCACTCGGCGGCGCGGCTCGGACGGCGGCGCAAGCGGTACATGCACCCACCCATCGCTCGATATCACCATCTATTCCTGGCCACCACATTCTGCTGCGCGCTGCACTTTTCGTTTTGACGATTCCAAAATGCGCAGAATGCAATTCTTTTAGCATTCTGTCTCTATACACGACTGGAATAACTACTCTGTGACCGCGGAACAAACATCCATCTACTACTTCTAAATCTGTCTTACACTGAAAGTAGGGCAAGATGGATCTACATGTTATTTTTCTAGGCCAACCATATTTCATGTATTTCATCACCATAAGCAAAACCTTATCGGCAGATACCTCACGTTTAATGTCTTCAAATAAAACCGGTTCTACGTTTGCTTCTAAGAACAAAAAATGCCTAGAACTTTCTGCGGTTTCATCACCGACCGAGTCTGATAGGGGCGACCTTGAGAAATAATCTGCGACCTGATTGTTTTTCCCGTCTACATACTGCACTATATAGTTATAGGCTGACAGAATTATAGCATACCTTTGCAAGCGTAATGCGGCCGTTACAGAAATACCCTTCCCTCTTCCAAAAATAGAAAGTAATGGCCTATGGTCGGTTTTTAAAATAAAAGGTTCTTGGCGGCCATAAAGGTACTGGTGGAAATGTTTTACCCCAAAAATGATGGCCGTGGCTTCCTTCTGAATTTGGCTATAGTTCTTCTCGCTTGCCGATAACGAACGCGATGCAAACGCAATAGGACGTTCGCCGCCGTCGGCATCTTTGTGCGCCAGCACGGCGCCGAGCCCGCACGGGCCTGCGTCTACGGTCAGCGTCAGCGGCGCTTCCGGCTCGAAGTGCGCTAGCACGCGGTCGCTGGCCAGCTCGCGCTTCACGCTCTCAAAGGCAGCCTGCTGCCGCTCCCCCCACTGCCACTCAGCGCCCGTACGCAGCAGCTCGTGTAGTGGATTTAATACCGCCGATGCGGAAGGAATAAAATTCCTGTAGTAATTAACTACTCCTAGGAATCGTTTAACACCTAAAACGTTGGTAGGCGGGGGCGCATTAGTTATTGCCTCAACTTTAGTAGGGCAAGTTCTCAATCCGTTGATATCTATAACATAGCCTAGGTAGGTAACACTATCCTGAAAAAATACGCACTTTTCTCTTTGCAACCGTAACCCCGCACCTTGTAGCCTACTGAGAACCTCCCGCAACCTTGACAAGTGGATTTCCTTGGTTTTGCCTGTTACACAAATATCATCAAGCCAAATGCTTACACCTTCTAGGCCTGATAAAAGTGTTTCCATAGCTTTTTGGAAAATAGCAGGAGCGTTTGCTAGACCATACACCAATCTACTGTAGGAAAATAGCCCCTTATGAGTCGATATGGTGGCCAACGATTGAGATGACCTGGTCAATTTAAATTGGTTGTAGGCATTACTTAAATCTAACTTCGAGTATTTTTCTCCACCGCCTATTTTAGAAAACACTTCTTCTATGCGTGGCAACGGATACTTATCTATTTTTAAATCTTGGTTTAGTGTACATGAAAAATCACCGGCAATTTTCAATTTTCCATTTTCTTTTAGGACTGGTACTATGGGGGTTGCGTATTCCGAATGGTTAACTGGCACTAAAATGCCTAAACTCACTAATCTGTCAAGTTCTGCACTAACCCTTTCTTTTAGTGCGAAAGGTACGGATCGTGGCTTAAAAAATTTCGGTTTAACATTATCTTTTAGTTGCAACTCGACTTCAAATTTATTAAAACAACCTAACTCATCTTTCCACACGTCTGGAAAAAGTGTTAAAAGGTGTTGCACTTCTGCAATGTTTTTATTCGAACATTCAATATTGTTATTCGATGACGCAAAATAAATTTTAAAATGTGTCATGAAATCACGCCCCAACAACGCACTGTGTGTTATGGAGGCCATTTTTCGGACATAGGCTTTTTTTTACAAAAACCGATAGACCTTATAATTTCAAACGTTAGAGTAGAATCCCCGATTGCTAAATGTGTTTAGTTTAGGAGAAATCATTTTTTGAAATTTGTATTGTTTTCTCCGGATAAAATTTAAAAAAAAATCCTGTGCTTAAAGTATAAATATTTTAATAATTTTACAAAAACAGTTCAAAAGCATATCTTAAGTTCCACGTTTAAGAGTTGTTAAAAATCTTGTGACTATCTTAAAACACGAAATATTAATATTTTCCGTTTTTTCGATATTATTTTTTTTCTCCGTCATTCTACACTATTGGGAAAAGTTATTTATATGTAAATAAAGATCTTTGTTTTGTGTACCTTTCATAAAAAAACCATATCCCAATCACGTGGAGTAATGAAGTTAGAGCCAGTTATTTGCGTCATTTAGGGTTGTCACTTTTTGAGTTCCGGGATATCCGGTTTTTTTAAATTGAATATCCAGAACTTAGCAAGTCTGAGCTTTAGAAATTTTCTTCATTACGGAGTACCATACTTTCGTCGGAATCAAAGTTTTGTGTTTCATCGATACTACTAAGTTCTTCAAGTGAGTTTGGATTGGCCACCACATTTTAATAATCTTCTTGCAGCTTCAGGTAATGGTATCAGAGGCCAGATAACTTTCGACATATTTATAGGCTGTCTGTTTGCCAAACTCCACAAATTCATTATCATCACTTGATAACTCACTGGACATAACACTTAAAATAACATGTGACTTACATGTTATTTTAAGTGTTATGTCCATTTCCCTTTCCAGCAACCCTTTCTCTACAACCAAAATTTCGGGAAAAAAATGGCTCCCGTTTTGTCTCTTACTTGGTTTTGAATTTCCTTTTTTCTAGCATCAACGAGCCGCTTTTGTTCAGAGTTCTGTTCTGTATTATTTTCCACATCTTTACCACCTTCTTAGTAAGGTGTAAAAGATTGGTAGAATGTTTATAGTAGGACCAAATTCTTTAGACTTTGTGACGAATGGCACAATATTGTGTGTACTATCTATGATCACATAGAAACATTCTTAGGCGAACATGAACACACACTATTTCTCATTTCTAAACAAATCTGGATACCGGATATTATTATCATTCAAATTAGTGACAACCCTACGAGACAAAACTCCGGTTATTAATATAACTGGCCATAACTTCATTACTCCACGTGATTGGGATATGGTTTTTTTATGAAAGGTACACAAAACAAAGATCTTTATTTACATATAAATAACTTTTCCCAATAGTGTAGAATGACGGAGAAAAAAAATAAAATTGAAAAACCGGAATATATTGATATTTCGTGTTTTAAGATAGTCACAAGGTTCTTAACAACTCCAAAAAGTGGAGCGTAAGATACACTTTTGAACTGTTTTTATTATATTATAAAAGTATTTATACTTCAGGAGCAGGAATTTTTTTTAAATTTTATTCAGGAGAAAAAATGCAAAATTCAAAAAATGATTTCTCCCTAATTAAACACATTTGGCAATCGGGGATTCTACTCTAACATTTGAAATCATTAGATCTATCGGTTTTTGCCAAAAAAAGCCGATGTCTGAAAAATGGTCTCCATAACACACAGTGCAACGGTGGCCCACCATTTTCTATGACATACAATTTTATCGGTTTACAATCGTTAGAATACCTAACGTCAGCTAAAAAGTAACCTAAAGGCGTGATTTTATGACCGTTGTATAAACACATTTTAATATCACTCTTATGCAATTTTAACCTGGAAAAATACTGTAAATATAATTTGTCCGAAATAACCGTAGTGCCCGATCCTGTGTCCAGTTCCATAAACAACTCAATTCCATTCACATTTACTGTCAGTTTGATAGGATTATAGTTTACATACCTTAAGTTATAAAGTTCACATTCCTTGCAGTCACTTTCGGCAAGGGACTCTGCGCCCTCGGCACTAATTTTGTGTAAATTACACTTTGTTGAACCACACACCTTCTTAAGATGGCCTTTTTGCCCACATTTTAGACACTTGTAGTTCCTAAACCTACACTTATCCGCCGAGTGGTTCTTCATACCACACACCGTACAACGCGACTGATTACGCCCTGATCAGCCTTGCGTGTCCCAGCAGCGCCTGCCTGCGAGCCCGCCTGGGCCACCGCGGCGCTGCCCGTGCCGCCGCCGCCGCCGCCGCTACCGCGAGCACCTGCCCGCGCGTAGAAAACTGGTTCCTCCTTCACGACGACGGTACTTGCCTCGGCGCCCACGCCTGCTGCGCGTGCCTGCCGCGCGCACGATGCCTTTTGCGCGACTTCCAACGCCTGCGCTAGCGTCAAGGTTTTGGAGTCGCATTCAAAAAGTTTATCACGCTCGTGCCCTGTCCTAAAGCCTAGCACAAAACGGTCCCGCAGTAGCGTGTCCAGTTCCGTGCCAAAGTCGCAGAAGACGGCTAGCCCTCGCAGCCGTGCTGCCCAATCTTCAATGCTTTCGCCTTCGGACTTTATCGCTTCATAGAACTTCGCCCTGTCGGCGAATGTTGACCTTTTTGGCGTGAAATGTTTATTGAGTACAATCACTAGCTCTTTATAGGTTGTTCCATCGAGATTCTTCGGGTGAACGAGGTTCCGAAGCAGACGGTACGAGTCGTCGGATAAATGCGTTAGCAACACAGCACTTTGTTTTTCTTCGCCGATGCCGTTCAGTTTAATGAATTGCGTCAATTTACCGAAAAACACTTCCCATTCATGTAATTTGTAGTCGAAAACGCCTAAGTTACCGAGAAAACTCGTCATTTTTATTTACTCGCGGGTAGACAGTGACCTCGTCGTCAAATGGTATGTCGGTAAGTAGGGAAGCTAAATGAAACGACCGTCTTGCTCGATAGCCAGTTTATTACTGCCGATTTACAGGTACCCCCAATAGTTATATACAGCTCACTATGTCTTATAAATAACTATAGTCTGCGACCGCAAAAACCTTGAAACAAGGCATAGTGTAGGTTGTGTAAATACCCTGCAAATACCCATCAAAATTTATACGGACGTCATTGTCCTAATTGTTTTATCACAATAACTGTAATAAAACATTTTCTTGCGTGCTTACGGCAATAAGTCTCAGCTCAAGAAGGTTAAAATATGGCAAGCGTCTTATTATTGTCATCTTATCTGATGAGCCTTCGAAATGTCGCATTTTAACAGTTGGCTAGTGCTATAGCCCTAAATTAATTATTTAACACTGAGACTGCCCATGAAGGCACGTCCCTCCCCTAGGCCGAATCCTGCTACTCAATCGCTTGACTATGACAATGGTATCGTCGCAAATGTTGTCTACATGAAAGAAAAGAAACTCTAGGCAATGCGTGCGGCGCTATTTTGCACAGAGACATTGTTACAAGGATTTCAACCTTGACAAGCGTCCCTCCATCTGTGTCGTTTCTTTCATCAAAAGGAAAATGCCAAATTTTGACAATCTGTGACGATACCATTGTTATAGTAAAATATTATTTTATGAAGTGCTTCATCATAAATCATCACCCGCAGCCGGATTTTACCAAATACGTGCGTTAGCGGCACTCGGATACATGTTTTTGTCGACGCATATGTGTGTCAGCGGCTCTGAGCAACTGCCTTTTTTTACCGACATACAACGAATCCAGTTGGCAGTGAACGCGTTAAAGGAACATATTCAAAAGCGAATGCGCTTATCACACTTGACGGTCTCATCGTAAAAATTCCTCCTCCCTATGTCGTTAAGCATAATAATATTATCTGAGGGCTGTGACCACCACAGCCCTTTGTTACCTCTATTTACGGTTTTTAAATCGCTCAATTGTCAATAATTGACAATAGAGCGTCATCTCAAGCCCCGGTGGAGAGAGTACTGTAGAGTATTTATGTACCTAAAGGCAGAGTGCCCAGCGGTTTCTGCGGAAGCTCTGTCATCAGCGATTTTAGGTTATTTAATTGTTTTTGGGTTTGTTTCAGATTTCTTCCCAAGCTTTTCGACGCTCTAGTCTAGACGAAATCTGGTATAATCTAATTCACCTTGTTACTCTCTCTCTATCTTTACTATACCTACGTACAGAGCGCTTTCATACTACCGCGCGGTATCATAGGTGCGGTGCCGCAAGAGTCGCAATGAGTTGGCCGTTGTACGAGATGCGGAACAGATGCGAAACTGTCGCGGACACGCTCGAGTTGCGGCTCTGCAAACTCCACGACGATTCCACGCGGTACTGTGAGACGGGCGACAAACTTGCTTCTCGAGGTAACCTGTTAATCTCATTTCATCTTTATTTATACAAGGGCCTTGGAAGAAGAAGTCAATCAATATTTAAGTAAGGTGTTAATCAAATAAGACAACAATTAGCAAATATCAATAATCTTCCTAACGCGGAAGAACTATAGTAATTCCAACATAACAATAATTGTTCTTACTCATAGCTAAATAACAAACATAAATAAAAGAATAACAAAAAACAGATAAATTGCAAATCTTCGTTTCGTTACCGCTAATTAAATACGAAACTATCAGATTATCTTATGTTCTGTCGTGAGAATTTTATGTCTTAGGTAACCTATTCATAGGAATATGTTACCTAAGACATCAAATTCTCTCTTTTTAAGACATCTATCTCCTCTAAGTCTTAAAAAGTTTAGAGATTGTCACTCATGACACATCAAACATCTTTAGCCAGTCCACTGCTGTGAGAAGCCTCCGCTGCTGTCCTCGCCCGTGGGAAGAGTTGGGGTGGTCCAAATTCTTAAGCTGAACGCGCATCTAAGGGCGCTACCGGCAGATATTACCGGCAGTCATCGCATTTCCTCATGGCATTTTACTGAAATTTCGCACGCTCGGTGCCGATAGGTGCGGGAATTCGATGACTGCAGGGGATGCCGCAACTGCCGTGCTCCCAGGTGCGCGATCACCCTCGGCAATGTAGTGACAGAATGGATAATTATCCTCAAAATCAAACTACACAATCAATAAAAGTTTGTATAACCGTGATCGGAATGCTGCCTTTTATTTCGGTCAACGAATTAGCATTGCCATTCAACGTGGCAATGCTGCCAGCATTCTGGGCACTTTGCTTTCTGGTGATGGCTTAGATTTTTAGAAAATAGATTTAAGTGTAAATATTAGTTGTAATTATTATTGTATTATATATTGTAATTTTATAACCGTGTCATTATTACGACGTTGCCTTTAGCACTAAGAGCTTGCCGTGATTTATGAATCCAAACGAAATTTCAAAAACTGGTTTCGAGATGTACCTTTCATATGATACCACTTTTTAGGCCTCTTTAAAATTACAACATCACAATTTGTACTAAAAATGTTCATATTCATTAATTCGACGACCTCTGTGGCGCGGTGGGCGAAGGTTCGCCTGCGACGCAGGAGGTTGCGGGTTCGATTCCCGCCTTGGGACAAATATTTGTACGATCTGCAGACATTTTTTCCGGGTGTTCTGGTCGTTTCTATGTATAATAAAAAATATCTATCTATGTAATGTATTGTATTAAGTATAGCAGTTATCTAGTACCCATAACACAAGCTCTGCTTAGCATGGGGCTAGATAATGCTGTGTGAATTGTCCAGCAATATTTATTTAATTAATTTATTATTTTTTATTAGTAATGGCGCACAAAATGTATCATTGTATCAAATTCAAGTTAACAGCTGCGGTAGTTACTGAGTATTGAAAAAAAAATTGAAAAAAAGGACTAACAGAGCGAGACCTTAATGGTTTCGAAATCGATCTCGAAACCCTAAAAATACACACGGAAATAAAGTGGTATTTTTGATTTCTGTCAATTCGCTATGTAGACTAAAGTAAAGAAGCGATGAAAGTCGACGTCAGGATCGACCCCTCCAACACATTCCGTGGATGTCGAATTCACCTGCCCACCGTAGTGATTATTGTTAAACCACATCGTTTGGAGAAGCTCTTTCATCAGTGGACGGAATGACTGCCGATGAGGTTACCAATATGGTATCAAAAGTTTTCTCGTTGACTATGGAAACCAAATTGCGAAAAACAAGCTTCATTATGAATAGACAAGATGATAAATCATTTATCATATGCATAATTTGATGACGCACGTGATGTGATGACGCATAAGCCTATGTGAAATATTTTATTTTAAGCATGTTGTTTATTATACCATGATTTTACTCTTATAAAACCAAACGAGGTATAAGCCATACTAAAGTTTGAAATTCTAAAGTAATGCTGTATGTCTGTTACATTTGCACACTGAAACGGATGAACGGAGAGCGATGGTATCCCGGGGATGGACATTGGACATAGGCTTTTATCCCGGAAAAGCGAGTGCGAAACCGCGTGCCGAAGCTAGTGTTACAAAATTTACCAAACATTGATGACGACGTCAACGGCGCAGCGGGTGATGATCTTGCGACGCATAAGGTTGTGTTCGATTCTCGCCTCAAAACAAATGTTTGTACCGCCTCACCGGTACAGATACCTATGTGTTCTGGTGTTGTGTTTTCTTCGTTTAGTAATTATAAAAATGGTATCAAATTCTGTAGTAAAATTAAATTCAACTTAAATTATTATTAGGTCCTTCCTTTGTAATAATTTTACATTTGGTCAGTTTAATTAAAAATGAATTAAAATAAGTCTGCAGGTAGGTAAGGCTATTAAAAAACAATTACATTTTTTTTTTTTGGGTTTTTTTAAATAGAGTTTAGTACCGCCAAAAACTGCCTACAAAAGCTCACAAGCTCAAATTAATAGCTAATATCAATTGAGGGTATAATAAGTAATAATAAACACAAAGCTTTAGATAACAACATTGCCAAGAATCATATTCCCATAGATCTGACATTCAGAATCTCAGAGTCCCATCAAAACAATTTACCATGTAATAATAATTAATTTAAGTAAGTAATTTAGTTGAGTAATTTACTTTTAATTATATATATTATCATAACACATTTTTATAATAATAACATGTTTAAGACTAACTTCGCAAATAAAAAAGTTACCTACATTATTAGTCTAGAAGCCAGTAACAGATTTTCATGACCAAGTCCCTCCCAATCGAAAATTCGTAAAATGCATTAAAGATTTATCTATACTAATATTATAAAGAGGAAAGATTTGTTTGTTTAAACTACACGAACGATTTCAAAAATTCTTATCCCTGATGAACATAGACTTTAGACTATTTTCAAAAATGTTAGAGATCCGTATGAAAACTTCGATATTGTAACCCAAGGTGTGAAAAAAATACCATTAATAGTATTAAAAATACCAAAATTTAGCTGGTGCTAGTTTATAAGCTACCAGTGAGATACCACAGTAGTGAATGAAAATTAATGTCTGCTTTCTGTATCTCAGTGGAAAGTTTGTCAGCTGATACCTTGAAAGGCGTAACGCAGCAGAATCTTATCAGCTGACAACTTTTCCCTTGACTAACAGCTAGCAAATTTTTTTCATTATTTGCTAGAGCATGTTAATAATCCTCTTAAAAATTATCATCCGGGAGGAAATCACGTTTCTTAAGTTATTCTATTTCTTTTTACAGATTGAAGCTATACACTTTTTACATTAGAGCTAGATTGTGGATTAAAATTACCTTCTCCAGATTAGAATGCTCTTCATCTGATTTATAATATAAATCCCTAAAGCATTTTACGAAGTTTCGCTTGAGAAGAAATAATTGACCGAATTTGTGCCTGGCTCCTGGACTATTAGGAACAGTGCTTAAAAACTACGAGTTTCTAGTTAAAATTAACCTGTTTTTAAATTGCTAAATTAATTATAATATTTATGCGCACACGCTTGCATTCATTCAGTCGTCCCGCGGATTCACTTCTGTCCGGACGCATCGAGTGACGCACACGCGCGCAGCGATGTAACGGACCTTTCCAAATTCAACATTTTATAAAAGGAACGCGCGTCATATATTTTTTTAACATTTGAGTGAGACCTTTGCTATATTAAAAAAAACACTATTTTTCTGTTCTGTTTTGCATTCGAAATGTTTTTTGAATAGAGAACCGCATCAAATTGAACGTGAAGTTGGAATTCGTGTTTGTTATACATAAGTACTAAGATAAAAAAGTTCTTTGCTTATCTATTATAGAAAAAAGTAAGCGTAGTTATTTTGTAACAAAAACATTAAAGTGACTATAGCATTCTTTTACAAAAAGTGAACCGAAAATAATTGTTATTGTTGCGTGTGAACTGAAATGTGCTAACTGTCAAAATGTCAAATATACCGTTAGTTCGGCGCGCGATCGCGGGGGCTGCGCTAGCGCACTCATCCCCATCGACCCACCCGGACCCCGTGGTATTTGAAGAGGGACAGGAGAGCCAATGGACCCCGGCGGCCCTGGAGCGAGCGGGATCGACGCTGAAGGCATTGAATCGTATGGCGAAACGACCCCCTGTGCATCTTATGTTTGAAGATGTGAACTATACAGTCAGCAGTCATAAAGGTTGGTATTCGGTTTAAAGATTTTTATTCTCATACAAACAAAAATGTTTACATAAAATTAGATACAAAATTTCTTAAACTAATGCGTAAGCTAATATTATGTTAAGTAGATACACCTCCGGGTTGGTATTGAATATTTTATCTTTTTTTTTTATTAATTTGTAGACTATTTTCTGCCTTTGGCTTTTTTGTGTTAGAAGTAGCTCATGTTATTCGAGGCACACAACTTCAATAGTGCAATATTTCATACCGAAAAAAAGCAGCCATTTTTTCTGATGGACACATTTGTTCCCAAATGTTTATTGAGGTTTTGTTGGCATCACACACACTTGAATCTTTTTCGTCTGATGTGCGTCAGATTATGTACCTACCTACAAAACGAATAGCAAATTCTTGAAAACGAGTTTTGTCGTGATATCAATGCTCCAAAAAAACGTGTGGTGCTCCAAGCAGAGCTTTTCTTGAAAGCTTGGTAAGTAATCTAGTTACGCACATGTTTCGATTGTAGAGGTTGTACAAATTACACGTTGCGTTGTAGGGTAAATTTGGACGAACGGACGACTGTCTTTTTTCTACGCTGTTATCAGTAGAAAATAAACTAAAATACATTTTTATGAGGGCGAATCGATAGTAACATATCGGATTACTTTAAAATGACCTCTAGTTTTTATAATACCTTTTTTTCTATACTGCACGACTATTTTATTTTACAATTCTTTTCTCATTACTATGCCATTGTTTTTTTAATAAGTATTTGTTAATTAAACAATAAGTACCTACTTCGATTGAGCATTCATTGGCATTAAGCTACAAATTACTGACGTAGGTACAGTAAAGTAAAGACTGTATTATTTCTATTACCTACTAGGTACCATTATAATTTTCGTTTTAAAACACAATATTCTATTCACGGTTATTAAGAAGATAAATAAACGCATATAACCCGTGACTATTTAAATAACGTACAATTAATACCTCGATAAACGTTTTGTAACTAATCTATGACACCCGCCTCTACAGAAACTAGTTTAACCTAGGCTATACTGATTTCTTATAAGGTAGACACAATGCAAAATATAATTTTATTTCAACGTTTACATCTTCGTGATTTTGACCACTTTGTAGTCTCTTCTTTATGTACTCCGGCACCACATTGGTGCCCGAGTACAATAAAGAGACTACAAATCACTCATACAATTACGATTGCGATTACTACGCTAAGGTGCTACGGAAGACCAGCGCTGCAGTGCTCCCCGAGCCCCTGCAGCACACGCTGAGTGGTAGCCTTTTGGTCTCACATTGTTATAAGATTAATTCTCTTATATCACTGTATTTTCTTGTGTATAGTGAACCAATAAAAAAATTCTTATTCTTATTCTTAATTACGAACAAACATCACTTGGTAAGTTTGTTTATCCATCAATTATAAATTATGTTGGACAATCCACATAGCACGTAGCCATAAAGTAAGCAGAGCTTGTGTAAGGCCAAACTGGAGTCTGGACTGAGTTGGGTCCAATCCAAAGCTGAGCTGAGATGATCGGAGAAGAGTGTTTTTAATTAACCAAAAGAACGTCGTTATTTACACTTAGTCCTCCGTCCTCCGAGCATTTATCATATTTATATGCTAAGCAACAAAGAAAGAATGAAGCGGAGATGGAAGCTATGCCTCACAAGCGGACAATGTCTCGCAACGGAGACGAGAAGAGATGAGCGGAATTTACGCTGTGCCTCGCTAGTGCATTCATCTCGAGAATCCTCCAAAGCACGCAGTTCAGCCGCTCTTACCAGCAGTAGGTACGCCTCTCCGCGCAGCTTCGGTGGAGACACCTTAGCCGAAAAACATCTCTTCTCATCTCCACTAGGGACATCTCCGCACATCACCGCTTTGGTTTAGTCAGGGCCTTATGATGATTACTAGATAACTATAATACCTTCTCAATAAGTTCAACAGATAGATTCAAAAGAAGAATTTTATTAAGTATAATTGGTACACAGAAAACAGCCAGACCCAGAATATCTGCAGATCGTGCAAACATTTATTCCTGCTTCGGCAATCGAACCCGCAACCTCTCGCATCGCAGACGGACGTTCGCCATTGCGGTTGTCGACATGACATGTTCCTAGTATGATCGTAGCTAGGAACAATCGGGAATTTTTTTCCCGATTGTTCCTAGTAGGAACGTAGAGGGTAGGGACAATCGGGAATAGGCGCATTGTTTTGGTTCCGTGTTTCCGACAAATTGATACCTTATCAAAATAAAGATTGTCTTATCTAATTTCATAATAATACCTACTTATCTTGCATTGATGAAACGTTGCACCTGTCTGGATATTGCACCTTCAGTAACCTTCAGTAGGTTGATTGTTGCACAAACCTAAACAATATCGATGCGGATCGTAATTTATAAAATTAGTTACTGCACCTACCTACTGACTCGCTTCCAAAGTTATAAGTTCTAAGCGAGTAAAAAGGTTTGCCGCTAACCTTTTTTGACAATCAGAGATGCGAAGTTGCTCTTGGTGGCCAGGGTAAGTTCCCTAAAAAATTCTCATTAGTCCGTCAGTTAGGTAGGTACCTACATTATCAAAAGATATTTTTTTTATTTGTCAATCGAACAAAAAATGGCAAACACAGTGCGTCAAAGTTTAGGAGTGGACGCTCGTGACGTCACAGTCGCTAAAAAGTGTCGCCCGGTATGACGTCACGCGGAACTTTACCTGGCTATTCTTCATGATTTTTTGTTTAATTGTCAAAAGAAAAATACGTGTCAATATCTTCTGATAATTTGACTGCCGGACTTATTCGATTTTTTTAAGAAACTAGCCTATTGTTTGTGAAATAATGGAAGTAGATTTATAAGCAAAAGCTGGTTTAATAAAATATGTGGAGCGGAATCATCACATTTTGTGGTCGTGGTCACGGTCACAGACCGGTTTTCGCATTACGCATAAATAATTGACTGGCGGAGAAATTCCGTACCATTATGTTGAATACCAAATTAACGCAAGTAATTTTTCAGAATTCTGTGAATATTACTTATTTTTTAAACGACCTCTATGTTCGGCTGCACTTATGTTTTTTGAACTTTTTTTATGCATGCACGTCGAGGACCGCTTTGAAAATTATGTCTTTTAATTAATGAGTTTTGGTTATGTATTCAAATATTTGTTCTTCTTAATGAACTTACGAACGACGAGAGAGAGAGAACGAGAAATTGACTTCAAACGTAACAATGGAGGTCATGTCAGTTAACAATAAAGCTACTTTGTACTAAATATCAAAAATAACTGACTTTTAGTAACCTTACCTACCTGTACCTACCTCAAAACACTGGTTTTGAGGTAGGTTAAATTACATAAACAATACCAACAAAGAAATACATTGTTACATACACATACCTACTAACCCTTGTCAGGTAATAAAGTCAGCATCTTTAACTACATTTACATCACACCTAACAGCTAGTTTTTGTTGAAGATCCAGTTTAAATAAATAAATAATATATCTATATGTAACGGAGTAGGTCCATTATGAAACGAAACAAGTTCCCAAAAAAATTCGATTTCAGCAAGACTCGAACCTGCGCCCCACCCTCAGTACGGCGCTAGAGCCGTAAGGGTTCCAAAGATTTCCGACGAACTAACTAAGGATTTCGTGGCTTAGTTGGTTAGAGCACATTCGTACTGTGGGTGGGGCACAGGTTCAAATCCTGCCGGATAAGAAAAATTTTGTGAACTTATTTCTTTAAGGTAGCACACCATTATTATGAGTAATAGATATTTAATAAGCACATATTTCTGCCCACACATTCACTCGCGCTCTTTCGAGATAAAATGTAGCCTATATAGATCCCGGGATGCCGTCTGTTTCCGCCTCCCAGCTAAGTTTAATTGAAATCAGTTTTGCCGTTTAGGCGTGAAATGTAACAGAGCGACAGAATTACTTTCGCTTTTCTAATATTAGTGGGATTAGCCACGCTCCAGTCATCCCAATGCAACTGCTACATTTTCGTCCAGAAATATGTGGTTGCTCACTTGGCTCTAATTGGTCACGAAATTTGCCAAGATTTTTAACTAATAAAAGGAAACCCTCGCTATAACCCAGCGACAATGCTATCGAAACTACGCACTCGCTTTTCCCTGCCAGCCAACTAGGATCGGAGAAGCTCTATCTAGTAAAATATAAGTCCTTATCCTGGCCGGCTCGTCCATACCGATATGCCAATTTGGCAGTCTGGAAGCGTCGACACCCCCTACAGCGACAGCTTGCCAAATATAGAAAATAATATTAGATATAAGCTAAACATGACATTGCATACTATTGCATGCAATAACAATGTTCATGTGATAGACACTAACAGTATTGTTAGTAAAAAATATTACTTGACTAGAAAAGGTAATAACTACCTTTCAAATTATTACAAAAAACAAATAGCTGTTTCGCTATCCTATTATTTTAATATCACAGCCAAAAATTTGGCTATACAAGATGCTTCTTTTGAGCATTGTAATAAACTTACAACCAAGACCTTGGAAGTTTTTCCAAGTCATTTAAATTAGATATAAAGACAATAGAGGAAGTCTCTAGCCCTATACAGTCAATTAATATTGATTACATAAAAAGTCAAAGAAACCAAACCTGTAAAATAAATGCAAAGTTTACTAACTTGGTGCATCAAAATATTCAAGGATTAAAAAGTAAATTATTAGAGTTGGAATTGTACATGAACTCTTTTAATATTAACATCATTTGCTTAACAGAACATTGGCTGAAAAGCTATGAGCTCATGTTCAATTTCAGTAACCACCAAGTTGGTAGCTCTTTTTGCAGATCACATGCTATTCGTGGAGGCTCATTAATATTACTAAATAAATTCATGAAATTCAAAGACCGTCACGACATAATATGCTTATCTGTTGAAAGTCACATCGAAGTAGCATGTGTGGAGTTGGAGCAAACGATTGTAGTAAGCGTATACAGCCCACCATCAGCTTCCTTTGAAACATTTGAAAATGTAATGGAAGATATTTTATTTAAATTATCAAAATCAAATAAAACTCTCATTGTATGTGGAGACTTCAATATTGACCTTTTAGAAGTTTACTCCCTCAGTACTAGATTGACAAATTTATTTAACTCTTTTAATCTAAGGCCATTATTTATGGAACCTACTAGAATAACTGAAACCTCAGCAAAATGTATAGATAATGTATTTGTTTGCCAAAATGAAAAAATTGCAAGTAAAAATATAATAAGCAATTTAAAATCAGACCACTTAGGTCAACTAATTAAATTAGAAATTCAAGTAAAAAATAATAATTGTAAAAAGAAAATAAAATACATACCTGTGACCACAAACCGATTTGAACGGTTGAAATTGGATTGGGAATGTAAACCATCACCTAATTACTCATACAACAACCCAAATGAGTCGTATAGCAGATTTTTTAACAAATTCACCAATGCCTTCAATTCAATATTCACACCCAAATCGATTATGGTCTCAGAAAAACTTAGCTTTAGTGAGTGGGCAACAGTGGGTATACATAAGAGTAGACAAAAATTGTATGAACTGTATAGTGAAAAACAATATAATTTTAGCCAAGAATTCAAAGAAAAAGTTAAAACCTACTCAAAAATGTTTAGAAAAGTGTGTCAAATAGCTAAATCAAATTATATTAGCTCTAAAATTAGAAATAGTGAAAATGTAATAAAATCAACTTGGAAAATAATAAATAGTGAGACTGGGAAGGCCAGTACCTATGTTAATGATTATAATTTAAAGGTTAATGATTGCGCAATCAAAAATGATGTCGAAGTAGCCCAAACATTTGAAAACTTTTTTACTGACATTCCAATCTCTACTACAAAGTGTCTAAACTCTTCTCAAGTAATCGCTGAGTCATTACTCATAGAAAATGTACAAAAATGCAAAAGTAAATTTAATTTCAACCATGTTGATGAAAAAGATGTTAAAAAAGCCTTTAATCTTTTAAATATGAAGAAAACTGCAGATCTCTGGGGCATTTCCGTTAGAATTATTAAACCATTGATTGATACCATTGCACCAGATCTAGCTTTAATATTTAATCAATCTATCGATTGTGGCGTATTTCCTGATCTCATGAAATGTAGTAAAATAATCCCACTGTTTAAATCGGGTAGTAGATCTGACCCCACTAATTTTAGACCAATATCAGTACTGCCTACATTCAGCAAAGTTTTTGAAAAACTTATTTTACATCAATTGCTCAGGCACTTCAATGGCAATGACCTGCTACATTGTAAGCAATTCGGGTTTACTCGCGGCAGGTCAACTACTGATGCTGGTGTAGAGTTAGTATCGCATATTTTTGATGCTTGGGAGAAGTCGCAAGATGCTATAGGCGTTTTTTGCGACTTGTCAAAAGCATTCGATTGCGTACACCATGAAACATTAATCAGGAAACTACATCACTATGGATTAATGGACTCCTCTTTGGATCTTCTTACATCTTACTTGAGTGATAGGATACAGAGAGTTGACATTAATGGGAAACGGTCTTCGGGGTCTGTAGTTAAAATGGGTGTACCGCAGGGTTCTATCCTCGGTCCTTTCCTATTTTTAGTTTATATTAACGACCTGCCTCATCTGGTAAAGAATAATCACGAGATTGTACTGTTTGCTGATGACACTTCATTAATTTTTAAAATGAAACGACAAAACACAAATTTTGACGATGTGAATAATGCAATCTCAAAAGTAGTCCATTGGTTTAGTGTTAATAATCTGTTGCTTAACGAAACCAAAACAAAATGTATTAGATTTATTCTACCTAATGTTAAACAAGTTAAGGCTGATGTAAACGTAAAAGGAGAAACGTTAGAAATTGTAGAAAGTACCGTTTTCTTAGGAATCACCTTAGATAATAAACTTCAATGGGGCCCACACATAGATAAGCTATCGAGAAGACTTAGTTCTGCAGCGTATGCAGTCAAAAAAATCCGTCATCTCACAGACGTGGATACATCTAGACTTGTTTATTTCAGCTACTTTCACAGTATTATGTCTTATGGTATACTGCTGTGGGGGAACGCTGCAGATATTAACACCGTATTTGTGCTGCAGAAGAGGGCTGTTCGTGCAATCTATAATATGGGTCCCAGAGAATCCCTGCGTGATAAATTCAAAGAAATAAACATAATGACAGTCCCCTGTCAATATATTTATGAAAACTTATTGTACACTCATAAAAATATCAAAAGCTTCCCTAAAAATAGCGATATACATAATATAAATACTAGAAATAAACATAAACTCGCTGTGCCCACAACCAGGCTTCACAAGATTAATGTATCTTTTAAAGGGCAATGTATACGCTTCTACAACAAAACTCCTAGTGAGTTGCAAAATCTATCAATAAATAAATTCAAACAAATTGTCAAAACCTTTCTGTGCAAAAAGGCTTACTACAAAATATCAGATTATTTAGAAGATAAAAAAGCTTGGGACGGGTTTTGCTCCAACTCGAAAAATAACAACTAACAGGCTAAAGGTTTCTTAGTCGCTTCTTTACTTTAGTCTACATACCGAAGCGACAGAAATCAAAAGTACCACTTTATTTCCGTGTCAGTGCTTTATTTTAAGAATTTGACCTTTTCTAAGTGTACAATTTTGTATTTATGGAAATAAAGAATTTTTGATTTTGATTTTTGATTTTGTCGAAACGCGATATACGAGCGATTCGTGCGATATATCCGCACGTGCGGTAACCTTGTTTCGCAGATTTGAAACTGTAGAAAGGTAAAAAATCTGTCCGCTGGATTTTAGGTGAATTTTCAGAGATTTTTGGTTTAGACTTCTATTTGAACGCATAATGACAAACCTGGTAGTTAATTAAGTATACAATATAGTGTGGATTGTCAACAATAAAAATGGGGTTCTGTTATCTTCTAGTTTATTCACTACTTATCTACCAAACAAATTACCTACCTACAAAAATAAAGGTTATTTATCATTCAAGTAAAGATAGTTAGATTTTCTAGCTAAAATGATTTAAATTATCATAGGCCTTAGGCGCAGGACCGAGTGGAGTGGCACAGTCTGGAGGCCTAGCCACTACACCCAGCTGTGGGTGAAGTCAGGTGGCGGATGATGATGATGAGGCCTTACATCCTCTCTCTACATCGTTTACGAGAACTAGTTTTCATTTCCTTCCATACATTTAGCGCCTTGTAGTGCCCCCTACCGGATACTGAGAGGAACTACTTTTCCCAGAGTGACAGCCATCCAATCATTTCAAATCAATCAATATCAATGGGATGTTAAATTAAAAAAGTCATGATGCACAGATAAATACTATGTCAATATTAAACCTAAATTAAATAATGAATGAATTGTCTTACTCCATAAAATTTTCTCGATGAAAAAAAATCACAAAGTTACCTATAAATTTTTATTAATCCTTGATTTCTCAATAAATACAGAAGTTAAGATCTTGAGAAGAAGCATGGTAATTGAACTTAGTATAAAGAACATTTTATATAATCCGTTTTTTTTTCAAATAATGTCCTAATTAATAGATATTAGACACAAACTTGATTTTTGGGCTTGCGTTGCTATGCCCTGTCCCGCTCCTATGAACGCGAAATCCTGTGTCTATCCTTGTCACAAAATGGCGTGGTATGATACCCCTTAAAAAGGAATATTCCAAAAAATATTAGGTACAGCTTGTTTCGATAAATACCACATTCTACCATCGTAATTACAGCTACTGTTTAACATTTAAACAACATTAAAACAATTTAAACTGTCTGAACGCAAACAGTATTGATGAGAATATATGCGACGCTTTTGTTTCAGTGTAATGCGATTTCGTTGAATACTTATTTGATACATTTATATGGAAAATAGCTTTTGCTCATCTGCTGAACGCATTCACTGCCGCGACTCGCAGCGGCTCGCCGCAGCTGGAGGTGGTTGAACACGTCCATGTGCGTCATTGGCAATGAAAGTGAATATGCTTCCCATTCACACAAAAAATGTCCGCAGTGAACATGTTACTGTTAAATAAAGTGCTATATCTTATCGGATTGATAGCGACTTAGCGAGGGAATAGACAGTGCACCTGTGTTTGCGCGCACACTTATCTAGTGCACTATAATATATGTTTGTAGGTTATGTAGGTGTTACCTATAAATAGTACTTATGTAGTGTAAGAATTATTGTTTTCTTTTATTTTTGTTTTTTCGAGTGCCTCCGGCTTTGTTGTTCTCGTAAGTCCGGTCCATCTCAAGGTTGTCTGGAAGAGATCGCTGACAGCGATAAAGCCGCCTTTGAACTTCGTCTACTAGTAGCATTTATTTACGTACGGTTTTCTGGGTTTATGTGGTACAATAAAAAATACCTAATCTATTTATCTATCTATGTCACGCGCAGCTGGCTAGTTCTCGTTGAGAGTGGCCGCCGTGGCCGAATTCCGGTTAGAATGACAATAATTATGTTCTTCATTGATGATGATGATGATGATAATCCGCTTCTATCCAGAAGCCATGGTAGCGGCTGGATCGGCCCTTTCATCCAACTCAGCGTTCACCAATGCGCCTGCAAATTATTAGTTATTATTAATTATCAGTTAAAACATTGCAGCAAATATGAAATAGTACATAGTAGTTTTAATGATTACGTACACGTTTATCGTACAACATTGCCTTGTTTGACAATTACTTACAATTTATTTTCCTTTTTATTATGGTTTTTAATTAAATTTTCAATAACTTCTTCCATTGCTTTTGCCCGGGCTATGGTTGAGTCCATGGTATATGTACCATGGTTGAGTTTATTTCGCCGCTCTCTATTGACAGTGACATTTGACAGCTCAAAGTATCATTGACAAAATTAACATGTTTATTACCATATTTTGCAAAACTGTACAAAAAGGCTGTGCTAACACAATCATGGTGGTTAATGATGATGGGGAAACACCCTCCATTGGAGAAGACACGATTAGCTTAAACATACGAGTGCAGCTGATTATGGATAGGTACCCAGATGCATTGTTTAACAAATTCATTCCAACCACAACAGGCAATAATTGAAATTATTTTTAAACGTTCTAACGAACAACAAGAAACGAATAATATTTATCTTACTTATGTAGTGTTGATTTTAATTTATTATTTATTTGAAACGTTGACTACGCAGTCAATGTTGGTAAAAACCAACCACCATTGATAACAAAACAACTGTTCCAAGAATTTAAATTAGATACAATAACCAGAAAAATAAGGAAAACCGGTAACATTTTATAACAAAATGAAGTGTAACAGTATTTTGGGAATGTGTCCTCAATGACCTAATCAATTAACGAACCTATTAGATTATTAAAGCTTTTTGTGACTAGAGTCACGTAGACTCAAAAATAATAACTCAACAATTACTGGGTTGGTTTGATTACTTATTAATTGCAGTATCTAAGTTGAAAGACATAATACATTTTAATAGGTACAATATACACTTAAAAAACCATCAAACACAAGCTCTGCTTAGCTTGGGACTAGATGATGCTGTGTAGATTGTCCAGCGTTATTACTTTATTAATTTTATTTTTGAGCTACCTGCAAATTGTTTGCAACAGTCTGCAGTTACCTCAATTTTTTCAATTGTAAATACTAGTTTTAATTAATTAAAAACAAAAAGTGTATTTTAGACTACAGGCCTAATAGTAAATATGTACCTAATGCATAAGTAAGTCATCAACCTTCAAGGAAATGAAACCCTTGCTTGGGTAAGTCATCAAAATCTAAAATTAAGTAAGCAATAAAGCACCAGTCAAATTCGTGAAATAGTGGTTTAGGGCCAGTTTCTCAATAAAATTACAAACGGAAAATGTTACACCGATAAAAAACTTGATTTTCCAGTTTTAGTGTCCCAACATTTAAACTGAAATACACGCAACGCTGTTTTGAGTAACCGCGAAAAGTGTCTTTCGTAACGTAATTTAAAATTTATATTGAAATACTAATCTTTCTGAAAATAGTCTATTATGTGAAAAAACTTCAAGAAAATGATCAAATTTATATACGAGTCGGTATTAATGACTACTTTTACTTCTGAGCAGGGGCGTATTTACCCTAGGGCCAAGGGGGCCATGGCCCGGGGCGGCAGGCTATGAGGGGCGGCTTTCTCGGGGCGCCTTTTATTGTAAAGCTCAATTCAATAAAATAAATATTAAAAGAACTCTACAATACTATACCTACCAACAAGAAGGTATCTAAATAACATTTGCATTCAAGAATTATTATACATTTATATTCGTTAGGTTCGGCAACTTAGCTTCTTGATAAAAAATGAGGACAAAAAAAAGGTTTCCCATATGTAGAGATTGCAATACGCATTTTTCTTTGCACCGCAGTGACGAATTGCAATGCAGACCGTTCGTTTTCTGTATTGAAAAGGTTATAGAATTATTTACGTTCCACTATAAGCGAAGAACGCTTAAACAGCTTAGCTGCACTAGCGGCGTAAGAGGGCGGAGGGGCGGTCCGCCCGGGGTACCGCGCTCCAAGAAGTGCCATCTCGGCACCCCTCGGGGCGCACAGATGGTACTTTAAAACCGAATCGTAAGGGGTGATACCGGAAACTCATACGCAGACATATTAAAAAAAAATGCGGGTCGCTTCGCTCGCCGTACTTTTTTGTTATGATTGCAAAATAAATACTTGAATAGGTACCCTAAAGTCTGGTGTAGAAAGGTTGCCTGGCCGAGATCACTCATAGCGATAAGGCATTGTACATGCAACATTATCTGTATTAGTCTTTCCCTGCCCTGTTTAACAATTTTATTTGGTGTGCATATATGAGGTATTGTATTATGCCCTATTTTGTTGTAAATCCTCAAAAAACGAATTCTTAACTCATTCGTTGTCAAACCTTACTTGTCTTGCTAAGCATGCCTCACCAATTTTAAAACAGACTGTGGCTTACTCAATTCTGTGATACTTATTTTGTATTCGTTGTATAACAATCTTCGCAGCCACCGTAATTTCTCCAAACGTTTTAGGGCTCGCTGTTATTTTTTTTTGAGACTCTTCTTAGTTTGTTTCTGACCGCCCGAAAGAGTGAAAAAAAGGGAAAAAAATCGGCGGCTCGCTCCGCTCGCCGTTACACTTTTTTATATTCCAATATAAAAAAGTGCTCGTCGCAAAAAACGTCGCAAATAAATCAAAAAAGTACAATGGCTGTGTCCGCTCACGTGCTCAACTGCTCACTGTGTTACGGCCGTCGCGTCACCTTAGCTTCCTTATCTTTGCTGTCAAGCCTACCTTACCAAACTTCAAAATTTCGAGGCTTGCTCCGCTCGTTGTTATTTATATGCAAAACTCTTATCGACTTTACAATTCACATTTTGGTTTTCATACTCTTCTTTACTTGTTTGAGACCACCCAAAAAAGTAAGAAAAATTTCGTCTCGCTACGCTCGCTGGTAGTTAAAGAACAAACTTTAACTTGCCAAAAAAAATCTTTCGCCTTGGTTTTACAATACTTGATTTTTGTTAACCTCACTAAATTCCAAAATTACCGACTGCAGTTCGCTCCACTAGCCGATATTGATATTGATATGTTTATTTATTTTGTCATAGGTGACCTATGACTATGACAAACTAGTTACTTTGCAATAAACATCCAAAAAATTACTTAAAAAAAAAAAAAGGTTTTTTTTTCATTTATTATTTCACACCGCAGAGCAGGTTTTTTCTTAGATAAATGGGGCGGCAAAGCTAACTGGCCCGGGGCGCCAAATCTTTAAATACGCCTCTGCTTCTGAGAGTTATAAACATATTTCTTTTTTAACTAATTGTCCCCACGGTTTTGCTCGTGGTACACACTCGGGAATAATAAAATATGCATAAAAATAAACAAAAAAGGTACACAGTACCTTTGGTATGTATTGGAGTTTTTTCTGATAGACCTAAAAAGATTACTGTATAACATTAGGTATAAAAGACGTCTCGCGTGAAAAGTTGGGAATAACGTCCTACCCGTTATGACCTACGGTGCTGAGACGTGAACACGTAGGTCTGGTCCACCAGTTGGAAGACAATCAGCGAGCTATAACGAAAGCTATACTCGGAGTAGGAAGCCCTCCGACCCAAGGTTTTGTTTAGGTAATTATCTATACAGGGCTTTATTAAGGTGAATACTAACGCAAAAAATGAAATTTTGACCCGCGCGCCTATAAGCAGCAGTGCTTGTTTTCGATTCAGCATACCATGTAGTGCCCTAATCAACCAAATAATACGATCCTCTGCGGTTAGATGACGTATAACTGGTCAGGTTTTTATCACAGATTTCGTAGGTGTGAATACGTTTTTACGTTTAATATCGTTATTTTAACTGCTTTTCGAAGCTAATGGACCTCCAAGAAATAGGTATGAACTATGTGAATCACCATACGTAAAAAGTTTGTTCGAAGCAACTACACACACACTATAACTAACACTATAACAACTACAATTTAATTAACGGCAAGCATTTGGTAACAAGAAAACCTTCAAGATATGTGTTACAGGATATATAAATTTCAAAGCTCCACAATCAATATTTTCGTCAGAAAACGGGTTCAGAAACATCTAATTTTCGGGTTTTTGCCTTAGTTTTTACTCGTAAGCAGCATTTAGCTTTGTATGGTGTTTTTACGGAGCTCATGTTTTTATATAGCCTAGCCATAGGGGGATGGACCAAATGTGGTTTGAACAGGTTACGAACTTTGGTTAAATTAATAAAAAGTGATTTCAATCAAAATTTATGATATAATTGCCGATGTTATTAATGTAACGCATTATAATTAAATAGGTAAACTACTTACTGATGTTTGTTAGAGGAATGTTAAGTTTATTTCATTTTTAATGTCTTTACATTAGGTAAGGATTTTTAATACTCTTCAAACAAAGAAGAACTAATGTAATTTATTTTTCATCCCCCCATAACGGAGTATAATATAAGACTATGTTTGTTCAATGAGGTGGGATGAGAAGTTACGTGTTGCACTCGAGTGCAAAGATTTTTTACCTCGTGCTCTTTTGATTTCCTCGCTAACGCTCAGGATTCTAATTTTTGAAGAATCCTTCGCTTGCTCGGTCATCAAAATTGAGCACGCGGTTAAAAAGCAACTTTGCACTCGTGGATATCAAATACCTAACTATTTTATCACACAGCAAGTTAATGTTTACATGTTCCTAATTAAGCTAAATGACAACATAAAAATAATAAATAATAATAAATCACATTTATTTCAGACATCACAACACAGTCCATATTATAACGAGTTACATACAAAGACAAAGAGAAAAACACATACTATAATAAAACACTAAACACTAACAACCAATGTGAACTTTAGTCCAGTGCTGCATGAAAGGGGAGGCTGTGTCCAGCCTTTCCTGCAATGACCTGCAGGTAGCTGTTGGCGCTGCCGCGCACCCTGCGCATCAACGACGCCGTTCTCTTGCGCAGGATCGCAGGTTAAAAACTGTGTGGTAGTGACAACACCCAACTCCTAGATTCCTGAATAACACAAAAATACTAATTACTAGCTTATATTAAAAGCTACTTATTTATACTACTACTATAATAATTTTATTTTACAGCTGAGATAGATGATTTCTATTAATTGAAGTCAAAATAGTGCATGCAGGTATTTAACTTTTTTCTTACACCGAATGTTCGGCATTTCTAATGCCGAAGCTCAGCTCAACCAGCCCAAATTCGATCAAACCGAATGTAAAAAGAATTTTGGCCCATCCCTCATAGCAACACATTTTTGCGCGCAATTTTTTTTTCTAATACCGTTTATGATTTCCTTATGACTTACGTTGTATTGGTTGTCGCACTTGTTAACTGCTAAATTTAATCGCGTCATAAATATCCTTGACTTATACCATAAAGAATATGACAATGTAATAAATTAATATTCACATAAGTTTGATAACAATGCGAAGATAAATGGTTGAAATACCAACCAAAAAAACAGCATGTAAATTACTAGAATAACCAGAATTTTCTGGAGAGACTTTGTAACCTATAAATCGTCTTTAGGTGTGAAATTTCTTAGCTTGAAATGAAGATCGATTTTTAAAATGACTACATTATAGAACCTACTACAGTTGGGAACGATCGACGGTAGAAACAAACTACTGGAGCAAACATAAAATATTGCTGTTGATTTCTCTCTTGGGAGCTATACGAGAAGAACTTTTAGTTCCGACCATCCAATACCTGGAGTCGTTTGACTTATGACTGGGAATTTTTGCTTCATATTTTTATGGAATAGTGGCTGAATCTAAAGTTGTATATATAACCAACAAAGTAACGAGACATAATACAAATAAAACCGGCCAAGTGCGAGTCGGACTCGCGCACGAAGGGTTCCGTACCATTATCTATAAAATCGGTATCTATCTACAAAAAAATCACGTTTGCTGTATGGAACCACCTTAAATATTTATTTTATTCTGTTTTTTAGTATTTGTTGTTATAGTGGCCACAGAAATACATCATCTGTGAAAATTTCAACTGTCTAACTATCACGGTTCATGAGATACAGCCTGGAGACAGACGGACAGCGAAGTTTTAGTAATAGGGTCCCGTTTTTACTTTTCGGGTACGGAACCCTAAAAGGCAGATTAATTAAAAGATAATTTAGGAATCTGGAATCTGCAGCTCAAAAATAACAACTTACAGACGAGCTTGTCGGCAACCGATATTCTTAAGTGTAGATTAAGTCTGTTATAACTAGTTTTAAGCACAGAATAACTTTAAACTTACTTAGTCTGAGCTTTAAACTTAAATAGTACCTTAGTTGTAAGGTTTTATTTCTACGTCTTGTCAGTCAAACATTCTAGAGCTTTCGAGAAACGTGAAGAAATTCGTAGAAAGCTCTGAAGGGTCGTAGAAGATTCTGGAATATTCGCGAACTTCGTAGAGGCTTGTAGAAGCCTATGGAACGTTCTGTAAGTCTGTAAAACACTTTAGAAATCCATGGAGGGATTTAAAACCTTGGAATGTTGTAGACTAGACTTTTGGGTAGGTGTATGTCGAAGTTCTCGAACGAATCGAAAGGAAAGACAAGGACAGAAAAAATGTTCTCTGTTAAAAAATAAGACTGCCCCCCTAGCACGGGGATTGTTGTCTAGGGTAGAATAGACAATAATGACATTGCATCGCCATACATTGCGTACATTATTGAAGTTGATGGAATGCATTTCAAATAATTTACGCATTCGATGACGAAAAGACTTAATTTTTCTCTATTCTACCCTAGACAATAATGACATTGCATCGCCATACATTGCGTACATTATTGAAGTTGATGGAATGCATTTCAAATAATTTACGCAATCGATGACGAAAAGACGTAATTTTTCTCTATTCTACCCTAGACAACAATCCCCGTACTAGGGGGGCTGGTATACTTATCTTGTTTCTCATCCCTAAAAGCCGTGGAAATGTAAGACAAGAACGACTGAAAATACATAGGATAAATGAGCGAGACAAAGCTAGTTCTCTATAAATCAGGAAAGTTTTCTAGTTGAATTTCGACGGATCGATATAGGTATAAAAACCGGTACTTGTCCGTCAGGTCCATGTTAAGAGTCAATTTGAAGTAGGTACTAAAAGTCTAATATGGAAAAGTGAACAAGTTCTGATCAGCTCTCAAGGCCCACGCTGCGCCTGAGAAAAAGTGTTCCTAGTATTGTGTAAATTCCTGAGAGTTTCAGTTGTGTTTCAGTGCTTTTATTTGTATAAAAGCACTGAAACACTAATGAAATTGAAGCTCACTTTCTTCTCACTTCGTTTCACAATTTTTCTCAGGCACGGCGTGAGCCTTGAGAGTGTTTAGTGTATGTAAGAATGTCCGGATAGGTAATTTACCTAAATGTTTGTGTGTGCGCGGAAATAATCATGTCATTAGAAGGGCGGACTTTCACTGCATTATCAGGGATTGGATTACTTATAGTAGGTATACGCACGTAGCTAGGTTCTATTCCACTGCACCTCTTGGTTGTTGGGTAAACAGCTGATTGTAAGTCATCTACTTCACGCCCGTCGACCGCGTTACCGGTCAGCGGACGCAGACCGGGTTTGCCGAGTGCCACTACGTGTAGACATAGATAAAATAAAATTCGGGAGATATGGTTCGTTCTCCCATCGATAACTCAAAAAATGACCTGTGTGACATGAAAATGGAAAGCCGTACCTAGACCAAAGTGTGACCGAGACAATAAATATGCTACCCATGTACGGCAATTCACAACAAGGTGTGTATTATTGCTCTCTGTATCTCTTTTTACGCACAAATGTATCGTATATTTCTATCTCTGTCTGCAAATGGTGAATTAAGGCCGTATAATAATAGAAAAATGTAAAGTTTTGTAGGTACGAGTGCAAAGTGATGCTTCAGGCTTTATTTTTTGTTCTGGAGCTATTCGTATCTTACGCATAGTGAACGAAAAAGGGGGTTGCATTGTAGTCTTTTAGTCAATAAATAACACAAAAGTACGTCGTGCGGGCACGCGAAACACAACGCCAGCGGCGCCGCCACCGGTCCGACTATGACTATGGTGGGTGGACCTAATTGGACCTAATTTGAGCCTTCCACTTTCGATCAGTAGGAACTTAACTGATCGAAAGTGGAGGTTACTTTTATCTAGGCATGTAGAGCACCAAGCTAAAGATTCGAGCTAGCAGCCCGCGAGGTTTTGCAATGCCTGCACTGACCCTTGTCCTGGCGATTGAGTGCAGTGCAGAAGCTGGTATCTTGAACCAATTACACTCGCCGCAACTTAGCTAAAGAAGGAGTTTGGCTGGCTTAAGAATGTACCTCAGTAAACTAATCAATAATCATTTAAAATTATTTCCTAGTTTTCAAAAATATTTCACACACCCAGTTTCTGGTAACGTATCAACTCGTAGAAATAAAGCAAAGCTAGCTATTTGATTTCTAGATATGAATCGACAGACGCAAAAAACTGCGAGTTCTTGTCCAATTATAATATCGTTCGTTCTAGTGCGAGGTTCAAAACTTTTTATTCATAAAATAATAGCCCAACAGACCAATGGAGCAAATTAATCAGAAAAAAACGTTTTTATTCCTACTAAAGACATTTTTCAACACGTACGCTGAAGAAACAGTAAACTTGATTGAAAGACTTGATTCCACTGATGAATTTGACTTTGCAATCAGACACAGCATGTCAAATGAAATTGAAGGATTATCGAGGAATCCATGAAAATGTAATAAAGTTACAGTAGGTATGCATGGATGTAGATGTTTAATAAAAGTCAACAAAAAAGGAGAGATGGATTTGGGTCGTACTAAGCTTTGGGCATTGGAATTTGTTTCGAAAATGATCTCATAATATGAGGAATTTCCGTCCATATTAATTTTTCCTAGACTATTAATGAAGAACATTATAATTATGTTGTGACATGTAATTAAATCATTAAATTAAATAAAAGATTAGTGAGTGAGTGCGTAACGAATATTTTATATTAAAACTAGCAGCTTCCCGCAGCTTGGAACGCGCTTTCTAAGTAGCTTATGTCCGTCCCCGGGATACTGCCGAATCTCATTAAAATCTGTTCAGCCGTTTAGGCGTGAAAAGGTAATAGACACGTTTACTCCCACCCGTTCTGTTGAGTAGTTCTGTTGACAAAGCTACTGGGATTTTTTCCCCCATTGGTTCTGTGACTTAAAAGACTATGCTTTACACCTGACTTTTATCTTTACTAATCCCACCTGTTTTGTTGAGTAATTCGGTTGACAGAACTACCTACTGGTAATTTCTCCGCATTAGTTCTGTGATTTAAAAACTTTACCAATCTATGCGCGAGGTCCCTTTTGTGCAACTCAATTGCGCAACTCAGTTGAGCAAATTGCACAACGGGACCCTTCTTTATCAGACAGAGTTCAGTACATTTGAATTTTTAATATTAATATGGATGAAATGTCTAAATAGGCTTACAAAGTTAATTATAAAGTTATTAAACATCTAATTTATATTATTATAATGTATATTGTTATAATGTGATAAAAACATTGATTTTAAAAATTACGCAAATAAAAGTCTCCTTTACGAAATACAAGAAAGACAAAAACGGCATCGGTTAACCACCACTTAAACCAAAAATAGAAATCAGTAGGTATTATTATTATGTAGGTAGGTAAATTATTTCGTAGGATGTGATCTTTGAATTAATTTATTAATGGACAGTTCAAGGGTATTCAAGTTTTTGCATATAATTTTAACCACTATACTGATATTGCGAACTTCCGGTTAATGCTCCTAGTAAATATTATAAGTCTGTGGGTTAATGATGTTTTTGTTACCGATAAAATATATATACTAAGGTTTTTTTTTGAAAAAAAATACGGTCTTAGCTCTAAAAATTTATGGGTATCAGTTTTTTATATACAACATATCTAGCCCCAAGCTAAGCAGAGGTAGCAGAGAGTATTAACTTAATAGAAACGGTATACGGGTATCATGCAAGGTTTAATTGCAAAGCAATAACGCTTAATGCCCTACATATTTTTCTAAAAGACCTTGTTTCTACAGATCTAAATTCAGGTCAAGAGCAATACCTAACAATAGGTAAATAATGTTAGAAAATACACGATCTACAATATTTCTTACCTAGAGCTCAAATTCAAGACCTAAGGAGGCACTAAAGCATTGCCCAAATCTAAGCAAGCATATTTGGAAGTCGCAAGCGACTTGCAAGATAAATGACCTGCGATTGCGGTTAAAAGTACCTTCAATTTTGGATTCTATTTTGCAAGTGATAAGGCTTACTGGCATATTTCTGTTGGACTACCTACATTACCGACTATGCTCCGGTGACATATAGTCGGGGTATCTTCTAACATATCTTTCGGAAAGGGTGATAAAGCTATCGGGAACTTGGAATTGTTCGCATTTTTCATTGTAATTTTTATGGGAGAGGAATTTCGAGGCTAGATTTTTAGCATATGGTGGGTTTTTTGTAGTAGGAACCTAAAGTGATTGTATTTAAGGTAACACATAGGTACTTACAGGATAAAAATAGCAAAGGCCTTGTAAAAACCTTCCGTAAATAATTGCCTCAAAATAATTTCAAATCTAATAACGAAATGACTGCAATTTTCATCAAAACAGACATTTTTACTGCGAACAATGAAAATAACAATCAGAAGATTTCATACGTACCTACTCATACAATGGGTATTACCAAATTTCGTAATAGCGCCAATTATTAAAAAGTATAATTGAGGAAGTAAAAAAATTACAAACTTTGGATTTTCGAACTCAATTTTTTCATGGAAAATTAATGAATTTGATTTCATGTTTCATTTGTACGAAGATCAGACGTAGGTATGCTTATACTCAGATACGTTGGTACTCTAGGAACCTTAACTATTATCCGGGTAGGTGGTTTGCATAAGTAGAAGATAAGGTTATGCAATAGCTTTTAAATTCTTAGTTTTGAATATGGTCATTTTAAACCATTATTTTGTAATGGAAACTAATAGCATTCCAAGGATAACAAGGAGCTCATTAGCCTATCAATATAGTCAAAGGACTGCAAGTAGCACTGAGTGAGGAAGAACGGATTGTTTGTCTTGTGTTTGTAAGGTTTTATTGATTTATTTTAGATATATTTTTAGTTTGTGAAGTTTCCAGCATTTTAAGGCGATATTTTTATATTTTGTTGTAGAATATAGTAAATTGAATAAAAAAACAACAAGTGGGCAAAATAATTTTTTGTAGAACATGCCGTATTAAATCCCGAGCTAGCGAAGCAGTCTAGAGTAGAGTCGCGAGCGTAGCAAGTGGCTCTGAGTGACTGCTGAGCAACCGAGGGATTTAAAAGGCACGAAACAAAAAACATTTGCTATCGAGTTAAACATACAACTTTCTTCAGCCAAACTACTTTACAATGCATTATGGATGTAAGCGGGTTAACTACGAACCTTATTTGTGTTGGAAGAACACCAACGTTTCATCCCTTGACGAGGGACTTCTTCAGGGTGAGTGCGGTTTTAGGTGCGCGCGTTCCGTGTCCCTCTGAGTGCTCGTGGTCGTCAAATCAGGAAGGGTGGTACGCGTCAGCGGGGATGTGAGAAGAGACGTTTTTCAAGGTCTTCAAGGTATCTCAGTATGTGCGGAGATGCGTACTGGTTAGACTAGAGCAGAGATACGTGTTCGCTAAAGCAAAAATTTGTGCTGGCTAAAGCGGCTGAGCTGCATGCGGATGTTTGTTAAGATGATTGCAGTAGCAAGACACAACTCACATCTCCGCCCATCTCTTCCCGTCTCCGCTGCGTGGCTTTGCCAGCTTTTGAGATACAGCTCGTATCTCCTTTTCGATCTTTCTTTGTTTCTGTGCATACACAATCTCCGCTCCGTGGTATCACAGTATCCACTGTGGCTAAGGGGAGACGGGATGTGTGAGTAACGACGTTCTATTGGTTGTTTAAAACACATCTCTTCTCCATTCATCTTAGTTCAGTCTTGGTGGAGTCTAGCCTTCACAATCCAGTGCCATTCATAGCATATAGGCTCCTTTTTATTTCAATAATCGCGTGCGAAGCGGTGAACTGCGAAGCCGCTGCTATTAATACATGCATTTCAGGGTCAAAAGCAAAAGTCCTTTTTACGTAAAATATATAAAACCTACAGAGTACAAGTTAATTTCAAAAACCCACAATCCCACTTTAGGTGCGTTGGTATTTGCTAACAAACACAACCTCCAGCGAAGGGTTTATTTGCAGATATAGGTATACAAAGTGACAAAGGTGTTCCTAATTTAGTCCTGTACAAACAAAATACGGCATTCTGACCTTTTCTCGTTACTTTCTTGGCTTTATGTTAACTACGATAACCGGTAGACATATTTTTGAAATAGCTTTTGCCCGCGGCTTCTCAAGCACTTATTAAATAACCTGTGTCTGTCACTAGCATTTAAAAGTCCGATAATTAAATAAAATTTTAAATTATTTGTTGATTTGAGATCCTTTCTTCAAAAAATATTGTTAACAATCATAATATCTTTATCTCGACTTAAAGCCTGTTTATTCTAGTTTTATTAATTTGGATCTCTTGACTTAATCTGCAGCTAACTCTAAGCTTGACTATACCAACAATTTATTCATCCTCGTGAGATCACCACTCACAAAGGTTTGTGATAAACTCATCGTTTACCGGAAAAGCACATTTTATTTGAAACCGGCTCTGTAGCAATAAGTAAAAGTTACGGCTCTTATTACTTGCACTTTCTTTCCCAACAGTAATTGACTCAGCCTTTTACATCCTGATGCAACAAGGAAGTGAAATCTCAGACATTGAACCAACACCTTTCTTCGATGGGTTGGATTCTCCTGGTATTGGGTTTTATCTTACTTTTCTTCGTATTACCAATGTTCAAGGTTTTTTGGTGTTAACCTTTTTTTTTGTAGAATTTTTGGGATAAATTTAAGAGGCTTTAGTGCTTAAAACTAACGTCTTATATATTTTTATTTTTTTGCGACTGAAAAGAAAAGATAAATATGCAATCGGTTCCTAGGAGTTACATGACAATGTGATACCTCTCGACTTAATTTAGGTTAAACAAACAATAATATCAAATGTCAAAACAAAAAACACAATATTGATATGGATCAGTTGAGCTACTTGTAGATTGTTTGCAACAGTCTGCAGTTAGCTCAATTGTTTTAATTGTCAATACTAGTTTTAATTTAATTCTGTTATTTGATTGTAATTTTCTTTGTTAATAAAGTATTTAAAGTAAAAAAAAAACACAATTAATGATTTAAATTCTTCTTTTCTTTTTCTTTAAATTCCAATTTGATTTAGAGATCACTGCCAAAACCTAGTTCAACGAAACCAAATTCAGCTTGATCGAGTTCACAGTTGTATGACATGACAGCTCTTGTAACCGGCAAAATCGAACCTAAGTTCAACTTTATTGAGTCCGAATTCGTAATATCTCGTATTCGTAATCAAAAACATAACTGTGAAAACTGGCCAATTTCGTTCAGATTAGTGGTTTTACCGATAAAAGAGCTGAGATCATTATAAGATGCCAAGTTTCATAGCAGTTCCTTATCTAAATTTGTCAGGCTCTTTCATTATTTAATAAGTATCTTGGCAAGATTATATCTCCTACCGCATTTGTTTTAGTGTTGGACTTGCCTAGACACTAGAGATGCAAAATTGCAAGCCATCAAACTTACAGTTTGATAATGTCTGAGATAATATGACGGGACAAAAAACATGCCCAGTGAGTCGTGTAAAGAAACCTTATACTTAACTGCTATTGTGTCGCAAGTCTCTTTCCGAAATTGGCTGGACGCTCTACCGCGCGTCTAATTGTGTGACATGTCTCGGTTTAGCGCTCGAACTGGATCAACTTTATGTCGGTGACATGCGCTGAACTCGTTTAAAGCGCTTAACTGAGTTTATCTTATACTGAACGCGTCCAATTGCAACATTTGCAACGTGATCTTATTCAATTGCAACGGTGAAATTGAACCATATATAATAGTTAGGTTAACATTACGTATAAGTTATGGGTTCCTTTTAAAATTAACGATTTAGAATTTAATGATTTCAACAGGACTAAGACAAGACTGTTACAAAAATGGCGAAAAGCACCTGAAGATGTCGCATTTTATAACCTGTTCTTTTTTTGTTAAGTATTTTAATCTGTGGTGAGGTTGTCAAACAGAAATATCAGAAAAGCCTAATCCCAACAATTGTATCAGTTTTGTCAGTTGTCAACAAATGAGCCAAATCCGATTGAACCTTTCTAATCCGACCCCGGAGTATAACAAAATAGCAAGCAGATCTCGGGTTACGGGGACAGTCGAAGCAATCAATAAGTGGTCAGTTTTTGCCGCATGATCTTTTCCCGGTCCCAGTGACCCGTTCTCAATCTAATGTAACGCGGTCTTTCGGACCCTTGTGTCCTCCACTTTAAGTTTATCGGTTACAAACTGCTATTGTTGCCACAGCGGAAACTGAACATAGATCCTTTTTCCAGACAGAATCAAAGAAAGGCGCTTGTCAGATAGATTAGGTAGATAGATAATAATATAATAGGGATGACTAAAAATTACTAAAATTATTTATCGAATTATACCTGAACCAGATTTCACAAAAATCTATTATTTTTTAAATTTTTGGTCGAGATTAATTATTATTTAGTTAAATTTACAAAATACAGCAATCTGCAATGACACGTTGAACATCAGATAAATACTGATTTGTGACGTCATGCCGTCACAACATGTACCTACTTAATACAAGGCACAGAATAACCACAGGAAAAACTATGGTTAAAGTCTTTCTTCAATCAATCGCACAAAAGCTTTCGTTGGTCTTGACAAAATGTTTAATAGGTAGGTACTAGATCAAACTTTTTTCTATCATTTCATTGTAATAAATACATTCGGTACTTTGTTGCACCATCAATACTTATAAAACTTCTACCCGCAGTTTCGAATACGTATTTCCGGGTTAAAATGTAAAGCTTGCATGTTAATCCAGGCCTAGAACTACATGTGTGCAAAATTTCAGCTCAATCCGTTCATTATTTTCAGCATGAAGAGGTGACAATCATCCAACCATCCAAACTCTCGCATAAAAATTATTATGAGTGTGAATAAACTAACAGTTTAACTTCTAATTTATATATTGAGGCACAATCAGCGGTTTTATCATTAAGTCATCAAACATCAAATCTCTTCCTAGCAACCTTCGAATGCACGGGATCGGTTAGTTGTCTTGTTGTCTACACAATCATCTTATCCAATGGCCCGTAACGTAACACTCCACCCAGTCTTGGGCCTCTCAAAGCTGAGACGGATCTATTGTGCCATAGTTACCTCGATTGGCAGTCAAATACCAGCCACATACCTACTTTGAAATCACTGGAAAGACAAAGGAGAAGCTAAATCAAGCTGAGATGCAGTAGTAGTCGCGGCGATGTTATCGTCGTGCCACGTATTTCTATACACTCACTTAGGATGTGTCTACACACGCAGCATGTGTGTGACACGGCGATGATATCGCGGCGATGTTGAGTGCGCGCGAAACGTCATTACATCGCGGCGCGGCGAGCCTATAGCTACTAGCAGCGCACTACGTTCCGCTGCGAAACGTCAAATGATTCTTATTCTTAACAAAAAACAAGACATTAAAAAAGTGTTCACAATAACAATTAAGGCTAAAAAACATTAATAATGTATTATTATAATAAGCACTTAAATCTAACACTTGTAAACATAGGGTAAAATGGGTCCCATAGGTCATGTTAATGTTATCTTTCATGGAGTACATCCACCTTTTCTCAGGCCTACCTCTACTCCTACAAGCATCCACAATCTTAGCTAACCCTCTCCTTGTAACATAACCACAGATTAGGTACCTAATGTTACTTCGTACTACATTCGTCGAAGTAACATGGACGTGGCACTAAATTGGCCCCCCAGTGCAGGCGCCTTCTGGTGCAGGGCCACGCGGCGCATTTTAACTGAGTGGGTTCGTTTGTTTGACAATGTGGGTCTAACAGCCAGTTTTTCATCCGCTTGTTTTAATTTGACAAAAGTTTAAACTTTTGTTTACCTCTTTGTGTGTGGAGAAACCAAGACTTGGTTCGTGAAACAAATAAACAAAACTTAATCAATATAAGTGCTATATTATTATGTATATATTAGTGCTTTGTATAGGAGTGTAGTCCCTCAGCGAAAAGCTCGATTTTGTATTTTAACCAAGACCTGGTTCGTAAAAAATACAAAATCGAGCGTTACTCAGAGACTACACTCCTATACAAAGCACGAATATAGCATAAAAAACACTAATCCTTCATTCATTTCTACCATTCATTTTTTTGGGCCCATTTGTTTGTTTTTCTTTAAGCGAATCTGGTATATAGTTATTTTGTGGTCTGGTGGCATTTTTTCTGCCATCTAGCCTATAATAGTTATAATAGTTTGTTATACAAAAAACTTCAGCTTTATACCTCACTCTACGTTTGTAGAATACAATATAACTTAGTGGTTTTAATCTCTTTGGAATACAATAGCTAGGTTCTCGCTTCAAGACAGACAGTGTTAGCAGTTTGTCAAAATCCCTGAAACTAAATAAACGGTTCCCTCTATGATTATATTATTTTGACAGTAAAGGCAAACTTGAAATTGTTAACATCGACTTCGGCACAGGAAAAAACGAAAAAGCTCGGTGGCAGAATAAGTCATAGACAATTTTCCTTATATGCAAATATGTTAGGTAATTTGTTGGACAACGGTATGATCTGGGCATGGGCTTCTCTCATAAAATAGCTAAAATAGGGAAGGAGGGTCGAATTAAAACATACGGGATTTAGTTTTGGCTTGCATGTATTTGCGAGCAGAACTGAAAAGAATATTATAGACTCACATGTTGGGTTGGGTGTTGATGGATCTGTCTGAAGGTACTCGTAGCTGCTAGGTACGCAGCTACGAGTACCTTCAGACAAAAGTTCAAAGTAAAACGCAACGCTAGTTTTTTTTTTTTTGTTTCTGCTTTCTTCAAGTTATACTTACCTACAGCAGATAAGAAGTTTAGCGCACATTGTTAGCTAATATTGTAGTTGTTCGTCGCGGGTAGGCGCGTGTTTAAAATTTTATTGTGGTTTCTAGTTTTTGTATACGCTCCACAACTTCGATAAAAGTAAAAAAGGGAGATGAGGCATTACCATCATGTTACCATGTGCGCAAAACTCCTTAAACTGCTATCTAAATTACCTAAACAGCCTAGAAAATTGTAAGAACCCGATTTCTTACTTCACGCATGGCGTATCTACCAGCTTAATATAATCTCGGAAATCTCCAGCTGTTTCAATCAACCAAAAATAATAAATATTCATAGCTTTGGCGCTGGCAAAATGGCTTTCCGTATGTTGACATCAGGAAATCATGACCTACGGTGATGTCGCAAACGCATTCCGGTATTGCAAACGATATTAAGTGGAACCTTTAAAGTCCTTATCTTCGCACCAGTCTCGACACACAACATACATACATAGGTAAGAACTAAGCTAAGAACATACAAAACTAATTTAAAAAAAAAACTAATGGAAGATGAAAACCTGTTGAGCCGCCTTATTGTGAAAATCACATGAGAATTATGATGGATATAATTTAAAATACCAACTTGACCCTTGCCATTTGATCAGAGCAACTTCTATGAATACTTATTCACGGTTTAAAGTAAACTATAGAACGATGGTTCCTTATTAACCTGAATTATTTACTGCTAAACAATTAACACGTCTTCCTTTATGGCTAAGAGTAACTCATAGCTTTTGTAATATTTTATATCAGCCATAAACTTAACAGTTATAATTGTAATTGCAAACCCAGGTATGCAATTACAAATGTTAAGTTTATGACTGCAAACAAGCGAGTGTAATTCTTCGATACTCCTCTACTGAACTGCAACTTTTCACTTATCATGATGATGATGAAACAATTCACACGTCTTCCTTTATGGCTAAGAGTAACTCATAGCTTTTGTAATATTTTATATCAGCCATAAACTTAACAGTTATAATTGTAATTGCAAACCCAGGTATGCAATTACAAATGTTAAGTTTATGACTGCAAACAAGCGAGTGTAATTCTTCGATACTCCTCTACTGAACTGCAACTTTTCACTTATCATGATGATGGTGATGAAACAATTAGCACGTCTTCCTTTATGGCTAAGAGTAACTCATAGCTTTTGTATTATTTTATATCAGCCATAAACTTAACAGTTATAATTGTAATTACAAACCCAGATATGCAATTACAAATGTTAAGTTGATGACGATGACGAAATAAATAATGCTGGACAATTCTCACACCATTATCTAACCCCGAAGTAAGTAGAGGTTGTGTTTAGCAAAACACAATCTCTACATGGATACTAGAAAACTGATCTAATTGATACATTTATTTATTTTTAGCCATTCCTGTCCCACTGCTGGGCAAAGGCATCCCTTCTCTCTATCCACTCCTCGACATCCAACGGTGCGACAGGCTACAATACTTAGATATAATTTTTGAAACCTAGAAAACATAAACTCGGAAGAAAATATCTTATGCATATACAATACTAGCAGCGCCTCGCGGTTTCACCCGCGTAGTTCCCGTTCCCGTAGGAATTTAGGGATAAAAAGTAGCCTATGTCCTATTCCAGACTATAATCTATCTCTGTGCCAAATTTCATCCAGATCCGTTTTGCCGTTCTGGCGTGATAAAGGAACAAACATCCATCCATCTATCTATCCATCCATCCATCTAAACTTTCACGTTTATAATATTAGTGAGATTAGTGAGATAGTGAGATTCACACACACACACGCGCACACACACACAGCGCTAAAGTTTATTTTTACACAAAAAGGGTTGTTATAAGTTTGACGGGCCGATCTCTGTGGGTTGTTGCGGCATCATAGCTACCAAACGGATGATTTTGATTGTTTGTTTTGTCAAAAGCAGACTTGATCGAGTGTTCTAAGCATGGAAAGTCTGTCAAGAGTGTGTTAAAATTCACAATTTTTACTTATTCCTGTATCTATCCGTGCGAAGCCGGGGCGGGCCGCTAATATAGGATATAGCTGCTATCGACATAGGTACCATCTCTTTAATCACCTATCCATGGTAAAACGTTATACGCATTAAAAAAATGCCACTCATCCTCTGTAACTGGTCATTTAATTGCACGCGTGAGACAAACGGACAAAGATGCAAATTGCTTTAATATGTCTATGTACTTGTTTTGTATACCAACCGTATATACCTACCTGCCTATGTTCCTAGTTATTTTGTTTCAACCGAATGCAAAATGCAGCCAAATGTCTGAAAAAAAATTTTTGAACAAGTCTTCCACTGAATTTTATTGATAGACAAAACAAGCGATTTTTGTTTGAAATTGAATAAGAAAAATGCGAAGTGTGATTCAAACTTGTGAGTTTCTACTTCAATTTTAAGCTTAACAAGGTCAGTAGCTATCTAACTTATTAGTAAACGACACATTACTTTCAAAACGACGATAAAATTTAAAACGAACCTTTTGATTCTAACTTTACAACAGTGCGGGAAAAACTATAATTCATTAAAAACTAGTGAATTTTTTTGGTGGCTTTTACCACTCGCACGCGTAAAAAGACTGTTAAATCAGGTCTAGAGAGGCATATGCAAAATTTCTGCAAGATTCATTGAGTAATTTAGTCGTGAAGAGGTAACAAACAATTAAACATCCAAATTTAGGTGAACCCTTGTAAAAAAAAAACAACGGTTCAGCCAGGTTGTCTCAGAGAGGTGAACGGTGGGTAGAACCGAAATTTTCGTATTCAAACTGTGACACTTATCAACACAGCAACCTTTCAAAATATCAAACTGACACTTAGCTCATACCCAAAACATATGAGATACCATGTTCACATGATAGTGCCATGTTATGTCTTACTTCACCTTTGATTGGGGTCGCGTGTCTTGCCGCTCGTGACGTGTACTGAAGCATGGTGGACATAGTAAGTTGTTCGCAGTAGGACCATTCATGAGTTCATCATCTGATGATGATGCATGAACTAAGCAACTGCTGGCCTATCATCATTATTATCATCAGCCTATGTTAGTCCACTGCTGGCCTCCCCTAATGAACACCATAGTGCCCTGTCTTCAGTTTGACATATTCAGCATCTGCCTGCATTCTTTAGCAGGTCGTCATCCCACCTGGCAGGAAAACGTAATACACGTTTACCGAGTCGGGGTCTCCATTCAATAACACGTTTACCCCAGCGGTTATCGGTTCTTTGCGAGATATGGCCGGTCAACTGTCACTTCAGCTTGCTATTAGAGCTATGTCGATGATTTTGGTTCTCTGTCAGATGTACTGCTGGCCTACACGCCTCCCCTAATGAGCGCCATAGCAGCTTGCCTGTCTTTAGCTTGCCACATTCAGCATCTACCTGCAGTTTGTTCGCAGTAGAATCATTCATGAGTTCATCATCATTATCAGCATAAGCTAGTCCACAGCTGGCCTATAGGTACCTAGGCCTTCCATAATGAGCGCCATAGCAGTTTGCCTGTCTTTAGCTTGCCACATTCAGCATCTACTTGCAGTATTTAGCAGGTCGTTACTATACATATATAGGTAAAGTAGAAATTTGGAGGGAAGTTGTGCTTGCAAATAATTTCCATATTATTTTTATTGATATTAATGGTTGACATCAGGATATTGACATGAATAAACACATTGTAATACAAAATACCAACCAGTGCATCTATCAAGGGCACATAAAGTTGATCGTTTCACAAAGAAATTTGTAATTTCTTCAATACTATTTTCTTCATACTAACAAATATACCTACCGTAGACTAGAACCGGATTTTCAATGATGTTGGTAGATGCATAACTGCCTTAGCCCTTTACATTGCGATGTTATGAGAAACTGCTTATTATCCAAGGAAATACGCGTGAGTTGTACGTAGCAGTAGAGATCTCGTAGATAGCTACATTAGAGTTGGACTTAACGAGGAAAATAATAAGGATAATGATGATGAATGACATTTTTAAGCATGTATCATGCCGTAACGTTTGCTAAGTGAGCGTGATCAAATTAATATAAGTATTTACATCTACAAAACACTGAGAAAAGCTGAGGATATAAGCGTAAACGCCCTACGTGTCAGTGGAACTCTGGAACAGCATAAAATTTTACCAACTCACCAAAATAACTGCGCAGTTCCACTGACGTGTTGTGAGTTCTATCTCATACGGTTACATTACGAGTACAAGGAATAATTGGCCGCGTTGTCGTGTCGTGCAGTTCGGCTGCAATGCGGTTCAGTGCCTTTAATGATCATGAAGGATATTTTCAATTCTCAGCTTTGCATTATTGTATCTACCGTAATCGAATGAACGACATTTTATTGTGTACCTGTCTAATTATAGTATTCAATTATGTCCTCTGTTGGAAAGGAGTTGAAAAGAAAAAACTTACGCTAGAAAATGTTGAAAATTCGCTCACAAAAAGTTACTTAGCATTTCCCTTAGGGTAATCTTAGATTATAGGTATGTATAATCCCGTAGTAAACTCGTAATTTATCTCTGTAACACTAAAAATACTCAATTTTTATCGAGCAACAAAAACCGACGCTTCAATTTTCTTGATAGATTACAAACTCAAATATTTATAAAATTTGAATGGCATCCCTGGAAACCGCGACACCTGCTCCTAAAAATAAATAAGGTTGTAAGAAACCACTCTTGAAAATCTTTTAAAAACTACCTCAGTAGGTCTAAGTAAATTTTGTTGAATACATCATGAGTAAAATTGTTGTCAAAAACCTTTTTAAATGCAATTTGAAAGTAGTACAAACACAAACACTTACAAATAATTTGAATATTTGGAAAAAAATAGAAACCAACTTCGAATTCCTTAATTTTACACTGTTTTTATAATTTGCGGGACAAATAGTAATCCCTTGGTAATAACATTTTGATGGGACCACCTCGTAATTATTCTCTAAACAATGTGAGTCCTTAATGGACGGAAAAATCGATGAACATACACAAGAAACATACACACAGTCGAACATAGAACCTCTTCCTATTTTCAAAGTCGGCTAATCACAAGAATAAGATAGGTACTGAATTTAAGGACAGGTTTTAAGTAATTAATAAACCAGTTCCATTTTATCAAATGTACATATTATTATGTATGATAATATGATAATAATTTACGAATTTATAATATTTATGCGTCCGGTATCAACCACAAAAGCATTTTACATTGAATATTGATCAATTTTTTTTTCTTTAATTTCAGGAGACCGTAAAATCCTGAGCAATGTGTCAGGAGAGTTCAGATCAGGGGAGTTGACGTGCATCTTAGGGCCTTCGGGAGCTGGCAAGTCGACGCTGCTGAACATCTTGGCTGGATATGCGTAAGTTGAAAAACAAGTATTTCCATTAGAGCACCGATTTTAGGAGCACCGATTTTATTCCCGATAGGAACACCTGCCAAGAAGAAGTTTCTAGTGATATCGTTTATTATTATTCACCACCACCTCTGACTGTCCAACTGTCAGTATATACCTAATAGGCAATGTTCGTGGCAACGCGCGCGTTTATCAACAAGCTTCCAAACTGACCCATGCAACACTGACCACCGTGCCTACACACGGCAAATTAAACGTAGATTTAACGACGAAAAACCCTGTGTGGACAACTGGCTAAAGTAGGACACTAGGATTAAAGTAGGTTTAGTTAATATTAATACTAGTTTCTGCCCGCCGCTTCACACGCGTTATTCCGAAATAAAAAGTAGCCTTTATTCGAATGCAGGTCTAGATTGACATTCATGCAGAATTTCAGCCTGATCCGATCAGTAGTTTTGGCGATGAAGTAAAAAATGTTCAAACATATAAACGGCCAAACATATTCGAACATCTAAACGTCTAAACATCGAAAATTTCGCATTTGTAATATTAGGAGCTACTGTTTGAAATTTATACCGGAGTACTATAATAATGTCCTACAAGTCGAATTTCAATCACACAGGGCTCGCAACAGACAAACAGCACTGTGAAGAGAAGTTCAAGTAGTGCTTAGTAGCAAGTTGCTAAGTTACATAGATTTCTACGTAACATATGATTCGCCATATTTGCGTTGGAGTCTTTTGTATAGATCAATAGTCTTGAATACTTTTCTTCTTCGATTCATTGACATCTAGATTTATAAAGGAGAAAAGACTGACTGACTCATCAATAGATCTCTGATACTACAAGAGGCTGAATAAAAATTTGCATAGGGATTTCTTTTAGAACGTAAACAACTCGCTAAGAACGGATTTTTGGAAATTCGTATTCTAAGGTAGTTAAAATGGGGTCAAGGTCTTTTTATATAGCTTCAGAACCGTAACTATAGGCCCGTTAAAATTTGTAGCACAGAAAGTGGATTCAAAATAAACAGACACGTTTTCAGGTATTTTATATAAATTTGCACGCTTAAGTCAGTGGTTTGGAGTCAAAGGTTAAACGAAAATGCTCTGTATCACATCAACCGGCATTTTTTGCACTAACACACTGCAACCGATTCATAATCTGTGCCCATGGACCATGGAAAACATCTTGCAAAAACATTGACCTCATCAATGACAAAACACTTGTGTTTTTGTCTCTGGTTGATTGACACGCCATTGAATGCTGACCGGTTCTGTCAGTTATTATAAAATACCAACTTAGTTTTTCGGTACCTTTTGAGAACTTTTTTGGGTAAAATGAAACTTATGCTAAATTTAAACTTCTATTTCTGTACTGCCACTATATACATTTTGTTTTTAAACATTGAACGCAAAAAAATGAGGAATACTAAGTTTAACATAGGTATCTATGTTTATCTGAGGGGGTCGCAGCGTATAATCGACACCTGTAAGTCAAGCCGCGGATCTCGTAAGAGTTGACTAAGGGAATTTACCAGAGGCAAGGCAACTGCTTCCTTTTGTGTACTTTAAGAGGGTGCAATGCGCGCCATTTTGTGAAAAAGACAGGCATAGGATTTCGCATTCATAGGAGCGGGTCAGTGCATAGGTTTTTAGAACGGCGTATAAGCGCAAAAAATCAAGCATAATTTGCTTATTTAATTACACAACTGATGAAGAAACTGGTTCGAGGAACCAAATAATTGGTAATAGTCTACGAATCAAATCATAAATAATTTCAATAGACCGCAAGGTTCCTGGGATCTCGACCAAATTATGGGTAAAAATCATGAAATTGCCGACTGAGATCTAGACCTAGTTTGACAACCAAACCCGTTAGGTTCGCCTTCTTAAACACCTTCACTGCGATCACGAATCCGCCTGTCTAACGTGGTGATATGGTTTGTTTGGGAGAGGCACGTTCAGCTGTGGACGTATTTGTGCTAAGGACGATTATGTCCGTGTATAAGTTGAAAATCAATTTAATTAAGATTATTTTTAGACTATACATTTGTTGAACGTGTACCGATAATTAGCATTTTTTGATTAAAAAAAACAGTGCAACTGTTATAATGAACTAATTTTGGAATTTATTTGCCCCTAAATTTAAATAACCAAAAAATTACATAATTTCAGCTCAAACGGAGTCCACGGTAGGATCACAGTGAACGGTCTCACACGAGACATGCACGTGTTCAAGAAGCTCAGCACTTACATCATGCAAGACGATCTGCTGCAGCCCAGGCTTACCGTGCAAGAGTCCATGATGATCGCTGCGAACTTGAAGCTGGGGAAGGAACTGGGGAAAGCTGAGAAAGAACAGATTGTAAGCATACGATAGAATAGACGATACCGCCTTCCTATTTGATGACCTCAGTAGCGCAGCGTTCGAAGGTATATCTTCTGACAGCGGCTTCGCACCCGTTATTTGTTGAGGCCTATTAGGTTATACCAGGTCCAGACCTTTTTGTGTGCAAAATTTCATCCCGATCCATTGGCGTTGTGTTTGGCCAAACATCTTCACAACGGCACAAACTTTCGCAATATTATTATTACTCAGTAAGTTGGAAAACTACCTCTTAGCACGTAATAGAAGTATAGAAAGTTTATGAGTTATCTAAACAGTAGATATTATTGGATTCAAAAAGCTGGATATATTATGTATAAAAACGGGACTAAACTCAAGGAACATTGTTGTACAATTTATATAACGACATAGAATACTTTATTAGCTAAGAAAATTACAATAAAAAAATAGAATTAAATTAAAACTAGTATTTACAATTTAAACAATTGAACTAGCTACAGACTGTTGCCAACAATCTACAGGTAGCTCAACTGATCCATATCAATACCAGTCGGAAGTGTGCCTAAGACGCTAGCTGCATTGCCCCGCTGTATAGCAATGCTAATGAATAGCAATGATGATAACGACATTGATATCATGGAAGCAAAGTACAGAAGCTCGAAACCATTTTTGGCTATGAAAACTTTAATTCCACATCTTCACTTTCCATCTGGTAAAATTGTGTCAAACGAAGGTCCTTATACTAGAAAAAAACAACATCATTAAAATTTGATTGATCTCTCGTTCGTTTTCCAATATAAATTTGAACATTTTTCGCTGCACATGTGAGACTATGCATTGTTGATGTTTGTGTTTTAGTCTTTCGTGATTACCTTGCTGTTTTCTGTTATTGTTATCAGTTTTTGTTAAGTTTTCTTTCATAAATGTCTTTGTTGACATAATATAATTATCTTGTATTATGATCAATGTCGGATGAAATGAACAGGTACAACATGATCCTAGAACTTATCGCGATGGAAAAGGTTACGAGCTTCGTACGTGATTCTGATGAGATCCAGTAATGATAACTCGTGTTTCGACGCAAATGAAAATGGGTTCGGTTTCATAAAGCCGATCTTTTAGCTCTTTATTGTACGTGGAAGCATTATTTTTTATTTCCCTCAGGAAATTCGCAATATGTGTGCCGTGTCGCAATAGACCTTGAAAATTTGTTTGAAAATACTCCAAAAAATTCCGCTGTAGGCCGAAACAAGGTTTTATTTACAACGGTATTCTTGTAGACGAAAACATCGGATCATTATCTTTACTAAATTATGGTTTCCATTTCCTTCCATCCGCTAAGAAAGGTTCAAAATATGATGTTTTGAGTGCGAGTAGAAGGAATCGCAAGCCGAAAATATTATGCCATTTTCGCAACGAAGCTGCGTAGGTAGAAAAAACTACGCCAACTCGCTGAGCAGGAAGAAACTTTTTTAGAATAGGTTAGTTTCTTTAAAAAATCTAATTAGTCGGTCAGTTACATTATCTGAAGATATTGGACACGTATTTTTTCTTTTGACAATTAAACAAAAGATTATGAAGATAATACCCAGTTAACAATGCACGTGACGTCACGCCGGGAGACTTTTTTTAACAACTTTGTGACGTAACAAGCCCCCACTCCTAAACTTTGACGCGCTGTATCTTTGTAAATTTTGTTTGATTCACAGAAGAAAAAAATACGTGTCCAATATCTTCTGATATGACGGATTAATTAGTTTTTTTAGGAAACTAGCTTATTACCACGTTTTCTAGAATTTTGGTTCAATTTAGAGCTATACTGTATAGTGATCTGCTCTAGGTATTATACCTATTAAAATAATTTATACTGGTTAGTACCGACAACAAACATATAAAACCAAGCCAAGCCTTATAAAACCAAATCCAGTTTGGGAATCATTAAGCAGACAATTAAAACAAAAAGATAATACAATGATTCATAGAATAAACAACTCAGCAAATAATATTCAAATAAACAGCTCGTCAAACTGGAAATTTACAACATTAGCCTATGGCTAATGTTGTTCATTTTATACAGACTTTGCACTTGTAGATACAATGCATCCAAAACAGCAAAAAAGCCAATAATGACGCGGTCACCATCCAAGTACTGACAGCACCCGACGGCCGGCATTGCTTAACTTCGGTCATCGGCTTAAGGGGCCGTGCGTTGGCCCCTTAAGCTATTAGATAAATTGAATTTTAAGTAGGTTTTTGTTGTTATACCGGCAATAATTGTTCACACCCTGTCAAAGTTTCATGCTGACTATTAAATTTCAACTGGACGCCAATTTAACACTATTTTTTGAGAATGGTTTGAGTTTAGTTACTAAAAACTGCATTAGAATAAAGTGACTTTAAACGTCTATACAGATTCAGCAGGAAGGCATTTTCTTGTATGGGCATAATATTAAGTATCTGCTTTGCTGATATTTTGCCTTATAATAAGCTCCAGCGAAACTTGAAAATGAGATGCCTAAAATTCCAAGATCAGTATTACAGACATTTTCTATTATAGCCAAAACGATCTAAGGCGACCCTCAACAAACAAGAATTTTAAATTAGGTACTAACAAAAAGATTATCTTGTTTAGACCTTTTATTATAAAAGCCTGGAGAGGCTGGTTCAGAAGACAAGTTTGTTTTGCGAGTCTCTTTGAGATCAAATGTAGGAAAGTTGGAAGCAGCTAAAAGAAAAAGTTTATTTGCTGCTTAAGTTTATTATCTGTCTCTTTTATTGATTTAATTATTTGTTTAATGTAAAAATAAATAATGCTGGACAAACTACACAGCGTCATCAAACCCCTACTGACATGAAGGTCGACCTGAAGCACCTGCTTGAGACAGCAAATTTTTTGTGTAGGAATGCAAGGTATTATTTTATGAGACTCAATTATAATAACAGGCTAAAGATATAATAGGTACTTAAACATAATTGTACAAAGCGTCACTAGGTACTAAGGCTACGTAAAGTATTTAGCATAGAATAACATACATTATCATCTAGACAATTAGCATGATGATTAGTATAACGATCACTAATAATAAGGTGTTAATGTAAGAATTCTTGAGAAAGCCAGCTTAAAAAAATAAGTTTGTCGTCTTATCCTAACACTTTCTTTGCTAGCAGCTGCGGCCGCACTTACCGGGTCGCGCCGCTGCGGCTGGGTAGTGATTATTAGTGTATACTAAAATTAACTAATGCCCCAAACTCTACACCAGCAAATAACAAGTCAAAACGTCACTTTCTTTCCGATATATCTAAATGAAAAGACATCCCTATCTTCTATCCCCTGTATTTGCGCCTCTGTCATGTATTCACAAGCAATACCTATTTCAATGAAAGCCTGTATTCGAACGAACAACGGCCGGATCAACATCAAACGTAAACGTGATCTAATCAGATTTAAAAGGGGCATCCCCGAGCAGAAGAAATCAACTCCAACTTTTATGCATACGTGATCGATTCCAATTAAGTGGAAGGCTTTGTTAGTTAAAGTTTATGGGTAAGGGTTCGGTAAATCAATCTTTCATGGATGTTGTTGTATAAGCGACCCACAGGGCACTAAACTTTATGGCGTAGAGATCAAATATATGGTCGATCTTCGGGAAAGGGGAAGGTACATAAGTTGGTCAAACTACCTAGATACCAAAGGTACTAAGGAACAAAGCTTGGGAAGTAATCAAACTCCCTCAAACTTACTCAAAATAACTTAAGATAACACAAATGTTTGTGAAATTTCCTGGAATATCCGAGATCATTGTATGGATTAAAGTTTCCCACAGTATGTTAAAGGTAAAGAAGGCTTATGTATTTTCCATATTTTGTAACAAAAATATTTTTTTAGGTAGAAGAAATCCTTCAGACACTTGGATTATGGAATCACAGGAATACAATGTCCGAAAAGCTTTCCGGAGGGCAGTCGAAACGGCTGTCCGTTGCTCTGGAGCTGGTCAACAACCCACCTATCATCTTCTTGGATGAACCTACCACGTAAGCATTTTTATAAACCATTACCTATATAGATATTATAATAACCTATAATTATAGCTAGACCGGATGGATCGCAATGAGCTTAGTTGATAGTTTATTGAAACTATCGGACTACAGAGCCATAGAACACATACAGAACATAAGCTGCTTCGATCTTTGGAACACGTTTTATAAAATAACCGTTCTTGCGAACTTGGGTAACTAGGGAACTATCTCGCTCATAAATTTGCTGATATCAATTAAAATGGCTGACACTGGTGTCACTAAAATCATCTTTTGTAGATATAAAATTAAATGGGCCAGATAAGATAATGATCAATTAAAATACAAATATTATACAAATTATTCTTTATCTTTGTCAAAGAGAGTACTCGGTTCTCTATAGCCAGTTATGCACGTGTAAGAAACAAAAAAATTGAGATCGACGTCTACAAATAGTGATAAATATATCCTAAATATTTCATGGCTCCTTCACGGCTAATGCTTTTAATAGCGCTCGGGATAACAATAGTGGCGAAGAAAATATTAAAACGAAGAATGAAACCAACATGTGCAAAAATCAAATTCAATGTCTTATTAGAATCTCAAATTTCAAGCACAGGCAAATAATTTCAATTACTTGTTCTGTCAATGAGAAATGTTGGCAGGAAGGTAAAGACGATACAGATCGCTTTGAAGTCACCACAATTACTTTTGGTAGGCACAGTTGGCTACATTGAGAATGATTATTTAATAATAATTACTTAACCCTTTCCCTCCTTACGGTACTTAGAAGTACCTCCTCATTTTTAGTCTAATAACTTAAGTACGAAAACACTTTATGCTAACTACAACTGACGATCCTTTAGAGTACCGTTTCCGTAAGCCAATCACAGCGCGTTATTTGAATTACCGCGTGATGTTGCCGCAGAATTTGAAAAGCGAGAGACAACCTGTCGAACATTTTGTCACTTCGCTGTGCGGTATAATTGGAAATGTTTTATAAATAGAATATCATAGGTAAGTGCATTTTTTTTTACTGTTTACGTTGTTTATATCATTGACTTCATTTCTAAAAGATGTTATAATGTATTATCGCTTTATTTTATATGATTATTTGATAAAAACTGATGTGGACTTAAAAGTACCGTCAGGTGATTTTAGTCTCAAAAATTATGGGTTTTTATGTTTTTATAATACACATACTCGATGAAGTGGGTATTTTGTTTCATCAAACGAATGTTTTTTTTTTGTTTTTTTTATTGTTCTGACCTATTTTCTTACTGTTTTAGCCATTGAGATGGATATAACAAGTAATACTGCTCTAAGTGAAGCCCTATTATTAGAAGAGCTTCCGGACGGTGACGAAGAGTCTGATGCAGGTGTGTCCGATGATGAAGTGGAAAATGTTCAAGTACCCTCACCAAGAGGCTTCGATGAGGTTTTTAAAAGAGTTCTAGACAGTGTTCTTGCCGAAGTTCCGCCATCGTCGCCATCAAATGAACATGTATTGGAGTGCCCTATACATCAGGTACCCACATCTCCAATACCTGGATCTAGTGTTCATACTGATCTACCGTCGGCAAATACGTCTTCACACAGAACTAACCAGCGATTACCCGAACCAAACCGTAAATGGATGAGACCTAGATACAATTTTACCGGAATACATTGCAGATACCACCGGTGTAGTAGAAGACTGTTTTGCTCACTGTACTACACCGACTGATATATTTTTAGTATTGATTGAAGATATTTTTGACAAGGTTCATTTAGTACCTAATTTTCATGGGAACAAAGAGGCAACTGTGTCACGTAATGAAAAAAATGGATCCAAGTCTGCCATTACATGCCCTGTAGCTGTCAAAGATGACAATAATTTTATGGGCGGCGTAGATAAAGCTGATCGTTTGAGAGCCCCTTACTGTACCTATAGATCGCAAATCTTCAAAATGGTGGCACAGGTTGTTTCGGGGTCTTCTGGACATCGCATTTGTCAATTCATATGTAATTCATGTACTTATAATGTAACAGACTACCGTAAAAGATTTTCGAGGCTCTGTTACTCAAGGCTTGATGACAATGAAAGATGCTAGTAAGAAAAGAAAGACTTCTACTAATAATACTGCGAGAGGTGGCCCTTCCAGAAGGCGCAAATTTGACTACTCCACTATAAATGACGTACGCTTGGATAACAGAGGCATCCATTGGCCTACGTTTGTAGAGAACAGGGGAAGGTGTGAGGTTTGTAGTTTGAAGAAGATTCAGTCGAAACCTCATAGTAAATATTCGCATTGCAACGTGTTTTTGTATGTAAATGAAAAGAAAATTGTTTTGTTGAATACCACGACGTTAATCTGTAATTAAACACCTATTAATTTAATTATAACTAAGTCAATATTGGATCTCATTACTTTTGTAGTTTCTATCAAAGTTCCTTACATTACGATAACACGAAGTTCCTGGCGGTACTTTTAAGTCTAGGTCTTGGAAATAGTACTTCTAGGTATAATAAAAACCTAAATAAAATCTGTGCGTTTCCTTTTACCTACCTTATTATGTTAATAAAGTTCTAAAGCGGAAATTCGTTAAAAATCACTACCCCGGGGGGAAAGGGTTAACTATTATTATAAAATTATTAACAACGTTGTCATGCTAAGCGGCCAAAATTAATGAAATAAATATACTCAATCAACGAAGCTATTATTAACCTGACTGTACTCTGTTTTTGGAAATAAACTGAGTGTGTCTTGTTAGCGAAAGCATAAAAGTGATCTAATTTAAGTTTCACTATGTGGACACGCAAATCGTCTCTATATACGGCACATGGCCGATGATGATCATGATGAGGTGGACACGCATAAAAATCTTGACGTGTCCAGATGACGAAATAACAACTCATTTTGAGTTTCACCAACTGGACACACGTGTCTCTCCCGTGTAGAGTTTAGTGAATAACCCAAATATTCGATTCGAAATTAAATTATCCTCAAGTCTTTTTAGTGGTGGGGGATAGAAAACGCTTAAACAAAAATTCGCATCGAAGGTCTGGCTCTTAAAAGTTGGAGCAGTTATCCTAGATTCAAAATGGTATAATATGTACCTATTACTTTTCATCTCATTATTTTGTTTACAGAAATAAACCGAAACAGTTCCACACCAGTACCTTTTACCCAATAAATATCGAATTCAACAAGTGCAAATGAGGCAGATAATAATATATCTTTGAAATAAATAGACTATAATAACGCTATTTGATGTGAGTTAGAGTGCAACAGGTAGAGATGCAAGATGTTCGACCAAATTAATTTCGATTTATTTTTATTTTTTAACACTGCGATTAGCCGCGACCTGCCTTTCCAGCGGAAGCATGTACGAGTCCAAAAGTAATAGTAAAAAAGCAATTTAACTTAAAATTAAATATTTTTTGTTTTATTTTATACGTTTTGGACTCGTACATGCTTCCGAGGGAAAAGGTAGGTCGTAAGTGATCTATACCTGCGCGAACTCTAAACGCCTGGAGCGTATGCGGAAAGTGTGCTCGCGCAAGCTCCTAGCGAGTCAATAGTCAAAAGAGCTTATTGGCAAACTCGAGTACCTAAGCCAATATTCAAGTGACTAAAGTTATCGTCTTTGTGCAGCCGACTGTATTTTCCTATAATTCAAAACGGATCTTTTGATCTTCAACGTTCCACCAAGCAACTGAAGCTTTAAGAGGCCCTTCATGGGCTTAGAAATGTCTGCAATATTCTCAAGTTATCATGTAGAAATAGGTTATTGTGTTCCTTCGTTATTAGTTCAAACTTCGTCAAGTGACGTAAAACGTGGTCTACCTTTATGCAGAGAATATACAGGGTGTTCGGTAGCCATGTGGTAACTAGGGGGAAGGAGGAACAAATTTCAATAGCTTGGTGGCTTTTTTAGGCCTGATAAGCCGCTTAGCTATTTCAAGAATATTGTAAAGATTTCTAGATTTAAAAAAATACTATTTAGCGCTGTTCCTTTACGAAATAACATGTCTACATCTAGCGTGTTAGCCCTTAATGTTCAAATAAATATTAAGGTGACACCTAGGTAAATAAAGCAACAACGGACATTCAGTGTTCAAAAGTTAAAATAAAAAACTGAGAGGCTCTCAGTTGAGTTTTAGTGTGAACAGAATCGAAACCATTACGTTAATAAAATAATTGTTAGTCATTTCACTACGTACCTAAAACAATTAGATACATTATGAAAAATTCAAAAATCGGGACAGCATCGAAAAAGCTATGTAAATCTGCGTTAAACAAAAACCTTATAAAACAATCTCATTAAAAGTGGCGCTGTTGAGGGTTAAAAATATATTATGTATGTAGAAGACACCATACTGTTGTACTTGGTTTTACCTACTTCCACTTACTTACCCTTCGGCATAAGTTCTACCGTTCTAAACATGCTTATAACACGACGTGGTAATTGTCAGGGTATTCAAAATGTATTTTATGCAGTTCTGTTCTGACACATGTGGTATTCTGTTGGAATCGCCACGAACTAGAAAAGTTTCAGGTGAATTGGAAGAACAAAAACACACTTAGTTTTTTTTTACTTCAATCCAAAGTTAAACTCACTGTTTTAATTTTCACTTTTCCACACTTTATATGTCCATAGCTGGTTTATTTACTTAGATCTGACGTAAATATTGTTAATCGAAATACTATAATAGTAAAAAAATTGTATGCCAATAGTTAAAATATCGGAAAAAAAATTGACGAACGTTTTTTCGGGGTTAAAAAAGCCGCCAAGGTATTGGTTCCACCTACCCCAGTTACCATATGGCACACGGTTAGCCGAACGCCCTGTATAATAATATTAACTTACTTTGGATAGACGAAGAAGGTTGAATAGCAATGAGCAAAATCCTAAAACTGGGTTGCTATATCAACAACTCCGTCGCCAGCAGAGGAACAACTATCTTTCCTGTGCTCTGGGGGAGGCCTATGTCCAGCAGTGGACGTGTATTGGCTGATATGATGATGATATTTACCTATGCTTTTCTTTACAAAAGCTCAAGTAGGTCCTTAAAAACTTTTCCAAACAACCTCTGTGGCGCGGCAAAGGTCTGCCTGAGGTGCTAGAGGTTGCGGGTTCGATTTCCGCCTCAATATGCAATCTGCAGACATTGGTTAAGGGTGTTCTGGTCGTTTTCTATATATAGTAAAAATATTTATCTATTTATTGTATTATATATTATGTTTATCAGGTATCTAGTACCTACCCATAACACAAGCTCTGCTAAGCTTGGGGCTAGATAATGCTGTGTGGATTGTCCAGCATTATTTATTTATTATTTAAGCTTGGATGGAACTGCAGCGTCGAAACAGAACAAATAACGTAGTGCTACACCAACCCACATTCATCACGTTATTTGCAAAGTTATTACAGCGAAGACTGAAAAAACCAATTAAGCGGGCGCTCCAACTGAACAAATAATCCTGGTGTATCCAACCAAAGAATAATCCGAGGATTATACGCGCGTAATTGATGGAATTGTATAACTGGTCTCCAGAATGGTTTGTGGGGAGGCGGTGAATATAAATGCTGGAAGGTATACAAATTGTATTAGAATTTTTGCAAGGAATTACCTAAGTCGCGTCGTGTCCGAATTTAAAACTCGCTTTATTGAAACTTTATGGTTACTTATTGGCCCGAGAGAGGGAAGCTAAATTCACTTCACTTTGATCGTAACTCAAGGTTTGCTCTGCAAGTAACATCTGCAAGCAAACTATTTAGGTAAAAATTTAAAAGAGCAGCGCAAACGTTTTTAGGTATCGCTTGCCCACAACTTTTTACAGCCAAGTCAATTTCCACAAACTATTACGGCTATTCGAGGGAATTCTCACGGAAAGGGTGACGGTTATTTTGGACCTTTCCCCAACAAATTAGTTCCAGAATCTATGGACCTTCGCCAGACTATTATAGAGTGGGCTAAGCCCCTATAGAATAAGGTAAATAGAATTGGAAGTAATTGGCTTTAGCAACGCACGCCGTTACCTTTTATTGGAAACGAGTTTGGGATATCGAAACTACGAGTACCAATTTGTAAGTGTAAGTACTGTTTGAAATGAAAGTATTATTGCCCGTGAAATCTATTATTATTGCTTCTGAAATGTAGATTTAATGTAGATAAATATAAATTGCCAAATTACTGGAAGGATTTACCAGTATGAATGAGATGAGTCGAGCTAGAATGGTGACTAGCGATCTACGAAAATCATACAATGCAAACTTTTACGAGAGAATAACAAGCCACGCTTATATTGATTCCTCAAAGAGCAGTTTCGAATAAAAGGTATGGTATTGGGTCATATTGTAGGCCATTTTTTTTAAATGACTGAAAAAAAAAACAACTTTAGATCGTTTTATTTTTGTTGTTATGAAAAGTTGTTGAAGTCTTATTCAGAAACTATGACGTATGTATATACTAGCAGCGCCTCGCGGTTTCACCCGCGTAGTTCCCGTTCCGGTGGGAATTTCGGGATAAAAAGTATATATCTATCTCTGTGCCAAATTTCAGCGTTCTGGCGTGATAAAGGAACAAACATCCATCTATCTATCCATCCATCCATCTAAACTTTCACGTTTATAATATTAGTGAGATGATTGTTTTCTGGAATTTATTGAAATATCTGTGACCTAGTTTTGATTCAAAACATTAGGCCCACTAATTTGGATATGTAAGTATTGGTTTATGCGTTATTGCATAAACCACAACAATAAACAGTTTATTGTTAGGTTGTTACGTTCCAGTTTGCCAGTTGTCTCACACAATATATCCTTGGATGGACTATAACTAAAGTACCTAACCTACCTACGTGGAGAATCGTGCAATATTACTCGGGAAATCATTAATATAAAGTAGTCACTTATTTTATAATTATTTGATGGGATACGTAACATAACTTTAATGGCAACCTATTACTTAGAAAATCATATGATATCTATTATATTTATTAATAATATACATACATATAACGGTTTAGCAGTTACTATAACAATCTGTAGCAATACCTTACCTGCTGATGCCGAACTTTGCCTGTCAGTTATTTCACGACTAAACGACTTCTTAGAAAATATGGCAAAGATATATAAAAAAATCTTGGGTTGAAATAGAGGATGAGAGTATTTTGGAATAACGCGTACGAAGTTCTACAACAAAACTCCTAGTGAGTTGCAAAATCTATCAATAAATAAATTCAAACGAATTGTCAAAACCTTACTGTGCAAAAAGGCTTACTACAAAATATCAGATTATTTAGAAGATAAAAAAGCTTGGGACGGGTTTTGCTCCAACTCAAAAAATAACAAGTAACAGGCTAAAGGTTTCTTGGTCCCTTCTTTACTTTAGTCTACATACCGAAGCGACAGAAATCAAAAGTACCACTTTATTTCCGTGTCAGTGTTTTATTTTAAGAATTTGACCTTTTCTAAGTATTCATTTTTGCATTGTTAACTTTATAATTCTTTGAAACTGTAACTTTACAGTAAATTTAATAACTTATTTCAACTACAACATGTACGTATAATCTGCTTCGATAATCTAATGATACCTGGCATAAAGATGGCATTTACTTATTCCAAGGTTAATATTTACGTCATAACAACTAAATATAATCTGGGCAAATAGGTGGTAGAAACTATAATAATAACCGATGGTCAGCGGAAAAATACTCTTAGGTAAGTAATAATACATAGCCGTGTAGTTGATAATTTGTAGGTACAAAAGATAACGCATTATAGCAAGAGAAAAAGCAAATGTAAGAGATAAGCAAATATTATTAAAATAAAAAAAACCAGCTAAGTGCGAGTCGGACTCGCGCACGAAGGGTTCCGTACCATTATCTATAAAAACGGCATTAAAAACACGTTTGTTGTATAGGGCTCCTATACAACAAACGTGTTTTTAATGCCGTTTTGCATGCCCTTAAATATGTATTTTATTCTGTTTTTTAGTATTTGTTGTTATAGCGGCAACAGAAATACATCATCTGCGAAAATTTTAACTGGCTAACTATCACGGTTCATAAGATACAGCCTGGTGACAGACGGACAGACGGACAGCGAAGTCTTAGTAATAGGGTCCCGTTTTTACCCTTTGGGTACGGAACCCTAAAAACGCATTATCATCATCCACAAACCGACTTCACCCACTGCTGGGTATAGGCCTCGAAACTCTTGTGCCTTTCCCAACGAAAAAAAACGAAAAAACCCATATAAAATTATAAATACCTACTACACTGTACAGTAACATTACCTCATCTCTAACTGTACGTAGTTACTGTGGTAGTTATAGTTATTGAGAATAGACAAAAATTTTGCTAAAGTATTAACTTTTTTTTTCTATTTCCGAGTTGGTTGGACAATGCACTTAAAAAAACCTTTAAAATTAAGAAGTGATCTAACAACAGTACAGTAGTTAGTAAATACGTTGGTTACACTTAGGTTTTGGTTAAGGTGACGGTTTGCGCCGCGACCGCGACCGGAGACCGAGACTAAAGATATAGACCGGTAGTTATCATTTAGCTTTGTACGGGCGACGGCGGCGGCGACGACCGCGTCGTTGTCTTCGGTCTCGCATCTCTGTCTCCTGTCTCTGTCGCTGCGCAAACTGGCGCCCGTACAAAGCTAAATGACAACTACCGGTCGCGGTCCCTTTATCTGTCTTTGGTCTTTGTATCAAGTCGCGGTTGCGGCGGAAACCGCAAAGTTTACACTTACTGGTTTAGAACGTTATTCAGGCTAAGATACGGAAAAGCGTGAACCCATAAAAACCGGCGTTGGGTGCTACGAGTATCTCACACTTTAACCCTTTTAATCCAGTAAGAAACCCCTCGGTGAGTAAATACGTCCACAAAACCGAATACTTCACTTCAATCCATTATGGCACGATATGTTGTTAGCAACCAGTAAATAAACTTGTTTCGTTCAACTTTGGAAAACCTGTGAGTGGATGCACGCAAGCAATTTACTATTTTTTGTTTTAAAGGATTTTGAAACTAGAAATTGGAGCACGTATATAATAAAGAAAAATAATTTGCTTAGTGTTTTGGCAAGCTTAGCGTTGTTGCAGTTTTTGGTGATATTAAATTTTTCCTTAGGTATATGATTAGGATGTAATTTAGGTACGCCTCTCTCAAACTTTAACCGATATATCATTATTTGTTCAAATATGGCGTAAGCGGACGTAAGTGGGTTAACTACGAACCTTTTTGTGTTGGAAAAACACCAACGTTTCATCCTTTAACAAGTGACTACGATAGTTTTTATAGTAAAATGAGACAATAATCTTCATTCCCAAGAGGATCCTGTTGGCGGTCGGTGAACATGATAGGATTTACCTTAGGATGAAATTGCTGCAAGGAGATGATACAGCTTTATCTTAGGTACATCTAAGGCAAATTTGCTCTTATGTCTCTTAACTGTACTTTTGACAAAAACAGGGAAATCAATGGTTTTTGGCGCTGAGCCAAATTCTTTTGGCCAGCAAACTTTTTAGCAGGTCACTTGGGGTGTTAATGCCCTTTCGACTTCAAAAACAAGGATGATGGAAGTTCTTTTTCTGCTCCTAAACCAACATTGGTGTCGCTGATAGATTGCTTGCAACTCTAAAACAGTATACATTGATGCGTATGTTCGATGAATAATTAAACATGTGAGAGCACAGAACGCTTTGAATTTGCAATTTCACTGAAGCGTCGAATTTGATTACACGAGGGGTGTTCGCGTTTATTTGCGGACGTGTTTGCTTTTCTAACATGAACTACTAGAGTCGATGTTTTCTCTGATAGTAAAATCGGGAGATATGTGAAACACACAAAACGACAAGATAAAAATCAGTTGGTGGAGTAATATTTCAGGTGATTATAAAGTCAATGGCTTGAAATAAATCTATGGATTCCCAAAATTTCGCGAAACATGTAGGTAACCGACAAAATTCGTTGAGAGTCCATTAAAATTTAACCTATAGACATTAATTTAAAACGGAGCTTAACTTTACGAGGTTATAACTCAAATTTATTTGTTTAGGTACTTCAACGGAGCGTAAAATTTCTAAACCAACAATTTGGGTGCTCCTGTACTAAAGCATGTATGAGATGTCGTACAATATGTACGAAAACGGAAACGGGGCTTACAAAACTTTTGAGTTTGTTAGCAGATTTGTTCAGAGCTAAGCACTTCTGCTTCTTTCTTTCCTTGTTATAATGTTTACATCCTGTAAAATTTGTAAAAAAATATAAAACCATTAAGCTTGCCACACACCTGGAAAGCATCGCTGCTACCCACAAAAATGTACCACACCCACAGAAATTGGGTGTAACATTTAGATGTATTTTATGTCGACGCATCAGATGATAGAGAGCTTGTCAACCACGCGTTTGAAGCTTTTGGGAAGCTAATTGCAACTGTGAAATGTATCTAATGATAACGAGTTTCAGTCCATAATTTAATGCACGTTTTTGTGCTGTGTGGTAGCGGTATTTGATTTATGTACGCAGATGTTTATTCGCGATGAGTGGAGGGTGAAAAGGGAGGTGGAGGGTTGCAACAGTAGGACAATAACTTATTATTCGATTCAAGAATTCATGGTTGATAGGTACATTAAATTAATATAAATAAAATATTACTAAGTAGTACTCAACCTATATTTAAAATTATTATTTCTGTGCAATTAAAGATAATTAATTAGGTACTATAAGGTTGTGATCTTGAATTAAGTGATAAGCTAAGCTACCTCTCAAGTTGCATTGCGCCCTAACAGAGCTTCTAATACCTAGTATAAGTGAATTTTGTAAGATCTCTCGCATTGTATTAGGTTTGCAAAATAAAATACTTGAATAATAGCTTAAAAAAATATGAAAGTGTTATCCAATGTTTAGCTAATACAAGGTTTTTTCAACTTTCAGAGGCTTGGACATCGTGGCAATCCGTCAGTTAGTCGTACTACTTCGACTACTGTCAAGGCAAGGGCGGACTATAATCTGCACTATTCACCAGCCTTCGGCATCACTCTTCACGTTGTTCGACAGAATCTTCGTGCTGGCTAGAGGAATGTGCTGTTATCAGGTAAAAAGGTCTAAATTTTACAAGCACCGAATCCATTCCAAAACAGACAAGAGCAAAAACCTTGAAAACATAAACAAAGAGGGCAATTTTCAGCTGTGAGATTTGAAGGATCAGTACGTATATAAAACATTATACATTAAGTTTCCTAAAGCGAACAAGGAATCACGACTTTAGATTATTAGAAAAGTACCAATACTTTATAGAAATCATTGATTTTGCACGGTATTGAAAATCTATGACATCAATAAAAGTGGACACAAAATTGATTGAAACGGCTGGTCATAAAACCAAGAAGTAACAATAGCAACGAGATATAAAACTTCAATTTAGGAAGCAATAAATTCAAAAGCTATGCGGTTAAAAAATGATTTACGACCTCAACGCTAAGCAAATCGATCTAGGTTTTGGCGTGATGAAGCATTCCCGGAATATTCTGAAGTCAGAGGCATAATTTTAACGATTGAAGAATGATCTGCTTAAGTCAGGAACCTTAAATGTAGAAAGAAAACTATTTTAAACTATTCTAAAGGCGTGTGCAAGTCCTAAAGGCATTGGGTGTCGTCAAACGAGGCCAAGATCATTGTAAGAGCTCGATAATTATTAACAACAATTACGTACACTGCTCTGATCTTTGACCTATGATCTATCTTCAGTATACCAACACTTCACAATTTCAGATTATTAGGTTCACAACAAGAAGTATTTATTTTATAGTACTCTTTAAGAAAGTGATCAGACACGTTTAGGCGCTGTGATAGTATAACCCTCCGAATCGTCCGCGAATAACGGGGTGAAATGATTCGCATCGCGATACGTGCCGGAATATCAATTCAAATATTTGAATTTATATCCGCTAGTGCTAACAGCCTTTCAAATATATGAGGAAATTTGAGAACTTCATCCTGTCTTTACAACGCCTGGGCAACTACATACATACACCTGTATTATCGTCCTTAGGTGCCTTTATATACTGAACTCATCAATCAAAAGTTGGATGAACTCGAGATTTGTTCAATCTTGTTATGGGATATGAAAAAGCTTTTAGTTTAGGTGACATCTTATGTAGATGAAGGAATGTTTTTTGAATAAAAATATTAGGGAAGTAAAGTTATTGGGCATTGTCAATTTCAACTGCCTGCCCCTATAACTAAACAAACCGAGAAATTGAAATGCTAAGTCAATTATTCGTGAGTTCGTGACGTTGCAGATCTGAGCCACACCAATGAATAAACCATTTCATTTGGGTAAAAAGTTTTGATTGATCAGACCTCGAGAGTTGGTAATTAGTTCAGTGGAGACAATCAAAGTTTGCTACTTGGTAGTAGACATTAGACATTCGTGTAAGGTAACGTTTGAGACGAATTTGCTCTTTTACTGGGAGGTGGCGAACGTAACTTTCATATAGAGAAAGTTACGTTCATCACCTCCCTTTCCCACCACTTTAAATGCAAATTATTCGAAGAATTTATTAAATCAAAAATAAAAATCCTTATTGTTCCCAGCCACATGGAATTAAGAGCGATGAATACACGTTAATACTGTTTGACAACATAACGATACCACAGTTTATGTACGAGTATGAAGTAACAAGTCAAGAAAATTTACGGATCCTCGAAAAAAACACACTTTCTTGAGAACAATCGGTTAAAAACGAATAGTATCGCTTGACTGTGTAACTTGTTAAAATAAGAAAAAACTTTTCAAGAACTGAAAAGTCGAGGGACACTTTTAAAATGAAAAAGATTTATTATAAGGCTCAGCTAAGCGGAAGTTACACTAATTATAAGTTAGAACAAGGCTGCCTCTGACTTATTACCCTTACACCTGATACAAACCATTTAACAAATTAAATGCGGAGATTAATTTCTCTAATTTAATTAATAATGTTGTAGAAAATGCTACGCGCTGGTACATTTGGCACGAGGATAATATTGTGTAAATTTTATTTAAAATTGTGTTCGTGGCCACTGGTGGTTACTTTGTAATCTTTTGGAGGACATAAATTTTAGCATTCATTGCAAGGCCAACATTCATAACCGACAATAATTAGATGTACGAAAGTAGGTACCTAATTAACACAAAATATTCATAGAATTACCTTTTATAAGGTAGACGTATCCTAATGATTCACAAGATCAAAGCCTTTCAATGAAACTCTTCTTCAGATGTTGAACATCAAATAAAATATTACCTTCCTTTTTAATGACCTGACCTACAAACTGCGCAATTAGAAACCAGTTAATGTTTGACAATTAAATCGGTTTTATCTAACAACGTCGCGCCGCCCGCCCTTGTCCTAAAAAAATATTATTTTATAACGAGCTAATTAACTTCCCAGCGAGACTCGTGGGAATGTCAGAGGGAAAAGTGTTACGGATATAAATTGTTGAGGTTTCATTGTAGGCAAGCGACGTGTGCCCTCAATAGGACGAAAATATACGAAATTAGCGAATGTGTGGTCCCGCAATTGCTTATTATGGTAATGGCCTCCTCCTACGCCCTGTCAAAGGTTTGTTACCTTTAGAATTAATTATTTTTCGTTACCAAATATCAAATTTTAATTGTGTTATCGAAAACTTAAGTCCCAAGTCTGCGATGAAGGGTTTGTTTTATTTGTTCTTGAGATAAACTGGCCAAAAACTGCAAGATCCTATTCGACCGAAACCTAACAGCAAGTTCAACTAGAGGACTATTTACCAGTGTCCGCAACAACCCACTGAGAACGTTGTACGTATTTGCCGAGGCCGGATCCTCTTTGAGTGGTGCACCGGAAGCGGCCTTTGTACTGTTGAACTGTGAGTGGTGACAGAAAGGCAAATTACAGCTTTGATCCTGTCTCTAACTGAGAGCTGTTTGTCGGATTTAGGACATACTTTTGCGGTAACTGTTCTGGTGTTTTGTGGTTTTTGTTCACCTGTTTTTGGGAGTACTTTATGAATTGACTTTGTGCTAAGAGCATGTGACTTATTAATGGGTTCTACTCATACAATTAAAAATTACTATTTGCCGATCTATTATTATTCAGGGGGAGGTCTTGCGTTCAGCAGTGGGCCGTTATACGCTGTTGAGGAGGATCTGTTATTTCTGCTACTTAGTACTTTTATAAAATTTCGTTTGGTTGATAACGAAGGTAGCTCATAAAATAGATACCTTCTCAAACAACTTTTGGAAAGTTCCTTAACGTAGTCAAGCTTAAAAGCAAAAGGGCAAAAAAGACTGTCGTCCCTCCTGATCCTCTTAGAAGTTTGAAAACACCTCTCTATTTCAAGCTTCCAATATCCTATTTTATATCGGCAGCTAAAACTTTCGCTAATATAACAGCTACTTATTCCAAGTTTATGTCTTAAATATCGCTTAAAAATACTTCGATAGAAAAGACTTTCATAGAATGTAGATGGGAACGCTAAGATAGAGGTGATTTATTCAGAAAACATACATGCTTAGTTTCATTAAGTGGAGTAGCTTTTAATTCAAAAACTAAAAATAATCAGCAACAAAGATGATAATAAAGAAAGGAATTCTTATAATTTAAAGGAACCTAGGGTAATCGTCATGACGTATAATATGTGTGATCATAAAAGAGGCACGATTCGGTGTTTATGACATTACTCAAAGATAAAACAGAATTATCTCCATCCGTTTCTATGGAAGTGTGAAAACATTTTTTCTTTTCTTAATGTCTCTGAATACCTACCACGCTGAGACGGAGTTTCAAGTTCTTAGCGAAATCCTCTTTAGGTACAATCTATAACTTTGTCGTTGCAATTTTCATATTTCTCTTTATCGGCGCCACTTCTTTTAGTTTGTGACTTGGTACGAGTGGCTTTCTCTGGGAAAAGATTTTGAGTTTTCCTTCTGTTTTGTTGTGGTTTTAACGTATAGCGTAGCGCCATGAGAGAGTTTGTAGTTTTAATAATAATAATGGTGGCACACAGCAAATATCTAGCCCCAAACTAAGCAGAGCTTGTGTAAAACTAAGCAGAGCTTGTGTAATGGGATAATTAATATTCATGATTTAATAAAAATACGTAGATTGATATTTTTAGTATGCATAGAAAACGACCAGAAAGAACACCCTGAAAATATATGTGCAGGTTGTAAGAACATTTGTCCCGAGGCGGGAATCGGACCCGCAAACTCCTGCGTCGCAGGCGGACCTTCGCCCACCGCGCCACAGAGGTCGTCTAAAGTATTAATATTTTTATATTTTACGACTGAGGCAAAACAGAAAATGCCGTATTTCTTTTGATTTGCCTTCTAATGGCTTTCTGTCTTAAAAACTTCATAATTAATAAAGAGGTACCTAGTTACATCGATAAATTGAATCTTGAAATAAATTAATTGAGTACTTATGTAACTAATTGGATTGAAGTACCTATAGCATAGCTTTTTCCGCTCCTAAATTATTTACCTACCAACGGTGCTAGACTTTTCATTTTAATATTTCACGTAATCAACATAAAACCATTTTATAAAGGTGAGGGTTAAACGCGCGATCCGCGAGTTATGGCTATTATCGAACCATCATTTTAGGGTTAAGCACGTATCTTTAGCCATAAAGTTTATGTGTTGATGCTTCTAGGGTAAAAAGTCATTAAATTCTGTAAGCAAAGCGCTATATAATTGAAGAAAGCTCATTAACCAAGCTTGATTATAGATATTACTTTCTTAAAAATATTTGGAAAGTTTCATAGAAAAACAGCTTGAGTGAAGACCATGACTCGGCAAACGTAGTGTAGGACGCCTTCCGATCATGTGGGATGACGATTTGCGAAAGACTGCTGGCAGATGCTGGATGCGGTAAGCTGAAGACAGGGCGCTATGGCGCTCATTAGGGGAGGCTGTGTCCAGCTGTGGACTAATATTAGGCTAATGATGATGATGAGTTAATAGACAAAGGGGGAACTTTCGATTGGTTTTTTATGAAAAATAAGTCTCCTAAAATTATAACAGGAACAGACAAAAAATATCGTTATTTGTTTTGAACCTAAGGTTCATTTTTCTGACGAAACAGTTTTTAAACTGTATCGTCCTACAGAAAAATGCTTAAACCTCAACGTTCGACCGTAAATGGGTGGTTTTATATTTTAATGGCGTTTTTTTATGTTGTTCTTCATTCTATTAAAATTCGGTAAAGGTCGTGAATTGATGTTGAAACATACGTAGGTACAGCAATTTAGGGAATAATCGGCGTTTTTTGATCAATTAAGATTATTAAAGATAAGTACTAAAAAAACATTAAGTAGGTGTATAAAATTTAGTAATTGAGAAAGAAAAAAGAGAGGAGAGATAAATCGTACACGAATCTCGTTCTGTACCTACCTGATAATCATAAACAGACGTGATACTTAATAAAAATGTCTAAAAATGTCATCCTTCTTTAATCTAAGTTTAGAGAAACTCGGCAAATATTTCTTGTTATTGCATTCGTCACTTGAAAGCAAAACCTTACAGGTTGCCGGTACAATTACGTTCTGGAAGTTTCTCTCCATTTGTTAACGTTAGAATGCAGATTTCCCAGCGGTTAAGAGCTGGTATATCCATCTTATAGAGTAACTTGCTAAGCTTGCTGCACTCATATTTATTTATTTTCGTTAAGCTTTAATTTCCAAACTAAAATATAATCAATAATTCGTTCAAAGGCTGACCAATGACCATGGGATTTATTAAGAAAAATAAAAAACAAGAGTCCTTTAAGGAGCAAGGCACAGATGGAAGAGCCAATAATATCTCTGAAGTTTGGAACAGACCAACTTCAACAGACCAACTTGGAACAGACCAACTTCCAAAAATATTCGGAGATGCGATATGTTCCTACATTGATATGATCTCTGAGAAGTTTTTAAGCTTTTAAAGTTAACGCATCCACTGCCCAGCCTCGGCGGTGTGACCTGCAGGGGCAGCGCGGGGATGTGTGCGTCGTGTGCCATGAAAGTATTAAGCGTTGAGCATTCCTATAGGCAGCACCATCGCGTCGTAGGTATCAGCTTCAAACAATTAAAACTTTGTTAATTAGATTCCCAGTGCTTATATCAAAACTTATTGTAGGGTACCTATTGTCTAAAGTGAAACCTTTCCTTTCTCACTATCACATGAACTGTGTAACTAGACCAACTTTAGCACTTTGCGAACTACAAAAGATACAGTCTCCGTTCATTGTCTTCTGGCTCATTCGTTTGTAGTTTGTTATATTAATTCGACTTCCTTTTAAAGTCCTTCCTCCTGTAAGCTGGGTTGTTAAAACAGTGGCGAATTTTACGGCATTATATTGTCAGATTAGATGTATTACAGTTATGGTATTCCTGTTTGTTTTTATTTCCCGGCGTTGCAAGTGCGTTTTAAAACGTGGCTGTCTGGTGCCGGCTTAGAATTTGCAACACCCCAACTCTTGCCGCGGTGGTCGTAAGAGGCGATTAAGGGAAATCCAACGAGGGGCGAAAAGAGGCACCCCTTGCAGAGCAGATCCACTACTGAATTGCAATCCCCAACCCGCATGCTCAGCGTGAAGATTATGGCATTATACACTCTTATGATCAGAGCCGACGGTTATAAGGGAACGCCTGTGTCTAGCTGTCAACTAGGTAGCATATGCTGTAAATGTTATAAAACGTACCTACGGAATAGTCTAGTCTAGAGTATTAAAAAATGCTTCAGTTGTAAAAGCACAGTAACCATGACAAACATGTCTATGTTCTAACCAACACCGTGAGTAGCTGCAGTGCTGATATTGGCTAGTGTAAGCTATAAATCCCGAACTGCGACAAAATTTATCACGGATTTTATTAAAATTTCATAATCGTATGACAAGAAATCCCACTCGAATAAAAGACTATATTTTCCAGGGCGCACCACAACTCCTGGTCCCATACCTAGCAGAGGCGGGTCACATCTGCCCCACCACACACAACCCAGCAGACTTCGTGCTAGAGACTCTACTAGGAGATGTGGAGGTTGCGGCACAACTGTCAGAGCTGAGCCAGAACGGGAAACTCTGTCGGAAGCTGGATAGAATGACTGCTAAGGGCAGGTAAGGTTATCGTGGCCAAATATTGAGTCCCACCAAAGATTTGGTTTCGAAGAAATGTCTTATACTAGACGAGATAGAGATGAACATTATTAAATATCGTGGCTCGATTGTCCCAAATATGAGTACTCCGGCAAAACGATTCACTACGTTTTTTAGGCTCCGTATTTCTTTATAATGAGCCACAATTTACGAATTCGGTGTACCCATTATGTAGTCCTTGTGCTATTCCAAGCGAGGTCTTTACAAAATAAAGAGAGCTTGAAATCTCCATAGAAAACATAAACGAACCTCTTTCAATAATGAAAACACCCTCCTTTTAAGGAAAATACTGTGAGTTGTTAAACGGGGAGTCCGTTTTCCCCTACAAGTATTCTAAACTCTGAATCACCATAGTATTTAGAGAAAATGAAAAGAGATGAGAGATGATAAAAAGCTATATTTATATACCGGATATATCAAAAAGTAAGGACCTAACTGTTAGTGCTGTTTTAAATTTGACCATAAAACAGGAAAAATATAACGAATCCACGACAACATATTTAAACAAAAAAATCTAACTACCTACTGAACTTACGTGACTAACGCCCGAATACTCAAACGCATCTCAGATTTAAGCACGTCTCAAGTCGTCGTTTTTTGACAGTTTTCAATGAAAATCTGTCAAAAATGTGTCGCTTGAGACGTGCTTAAATCGTAATAATATCGTAATAATGGGTATTCGGGGGTAAAGTTACTAAAAATGGTAGGAACGTCAGGTGCCCAAATTTTCAAGTTTTTTCTGAGCTTAATCAAGCGTCTACGTGCTTCGACTATGCACCTAGAAACTATAATTCTTAGCGAGTAAAAACTTTAGAACTTTCGGAGATCTGAAAAGTTAGGTTCTTCTTATTTGTTGAATAATTAAGAAACTTGGTAATACGTACCTACTCCAAATTTACTAGATTCTAAACTTTGCACATTAGGTACTTTTAGCAAATAAAAATCGTCTTGTTATTTATTTAATTTAATGATTATTATAAATTAATGAGCATAGCTCTTGTCGGCGCAATGATGCAATTTCCTCCACTCTTCTCTTTCCAATTAAAATTGTATGATAGACAACTAGAAATAACGGTCTTGATAATATACAACAGAATGTTTATGTCCTCTTGATTATCTGTCTTTTTGAGAATCTGAGAATAAACCGCTTTTACTTATATAGACCTTTACATACCGTCATTGGTAAAAATCTCTCACTACCAACTTATATGACAGTACACATAAGTCCACTGCTGGACGTGCCTCTTCCAAACCACTTTGGTTCGGTTTTGACACAATCACCACGTTTTGGCAGGCGGATTGGTGGCCTTAAGACGGATACCCCGAGCCAAACTAGCGTCACCACCTATTTTATCTTATTATTTCGTTGAACAAAGGTAATTTCAAAATTTTCAATGGGCAGTTTGCGATATCTATTATAAGCTTTTTTTAATGCCTTTGTAATGTTTTGATTTTGTATGGTTTAGGAAAAGATAGGAAGTTGCTCTTTGTGGCCACCAAACTATTTTCGCATCTCTGCCTATACTAGTAGATAAAAATATTACAAAGGCATTAAAAAAAAGCTTATATCTGATAGCTATCACAAATTTTCCATTGAAAATTTTGAAATTACCTTTGTTCAACGAAATAATAAGATATACTTTATCTTGAGGTGACGGCGGCGCTAGTTTGGCTCTGAAAGAGGAAAGCTGCAGCCCTTCCTTTGGTAGGTTCCCTAAGTTGGCTCTGGCTGAGTTGCAGGAATCCGCCACAGCCAATCGTTTCTCACAAACATATTAGCTGGCAACCCGTTTAGGTACGAGTACTTGATTTCTGCCTATCGGCTTTGCTGCAACTGCTTTAAGTTCCAAATTGTTTTTGCAGGAAACCTGTGCTGCATTCTGACGAGTCAATACAAAGGATATTCGGAGAGCACGTGGCCAAAGAACAAACTCAAAAGATGGAGTTTCCCACAACATTCCTCGTTCAGTTCCTTGTACTGAGCCGAAGGATGTTTGTACAGACTTCGAGAAATTCTGTAAGTTGGTGTTATGTCTCAATTACTTTTAGCAAGAACTCCAAACTTTGTACCTATGGGTTATTGGTAATTTACTGATACTGCGTGAACTGCAGGTTCTGCCAATCATTACGAACAAGTTCGTAAAGACGCCACGTCTAAATTCTTGAAAAAATTCGTAAATCACCTCTGATACAGAATAAAAAAACACGTTTGTCCACAATGAATTACTAAAGACTCACACCACTGCTAATTCAGGAGCCAAGTTTAAGTTTGGTTTTAAATAAAACCTCTTAAGAACGATTTTCAACCGGAGTCACGAGACACAAGTTTCTAAAATTGAAGTCTGTTTTCCTACAATTGTCAGATTTTATATAACTCCTACCACTTTTTATATAAATTTTCTCTTCTACAGATTACACTTTGGATACAGCTAGCCCACCACGTGATATCAGCCTTACTCCTCGGGAGTATATTCTTCAACATTGGCAACGACGGATCAGTCCCAATCGTGAACTTCAAATTCTGCCTGAGTTGCCTCGTGTTTATAATGTACACTCACATTATGATACCGATTTTGCTGTGTAAGTTGATTATTCTTATGTAATAGGTGCGTTTTTCGTGAGACGTTGGAAAGACTTCGTGAAGCGAGACATTGGGAATAAAACATTTTTTAAGGTGCGATATAATTAATTTGTTTGAAATATTAAAAACCGACTTCGAATCTCTTAGTTTTAAACGAAGTTGTGCGGGAATACTTAACCCATTAATAAAATTCATGGGACCACCTCGGAATCATCCTCTATTAGTAGGTACAACCTCAACAGAATCATCCAAACCGATCTATAAATGACGGAGAACCATGCAACCATCCATCGACAACCATGCATGCAGCCGAACACAGAACCTTCTCCCTTTTCGAAGTCGGCTAAAAATCTCAAATTAATAAATTTTCTGGCGGGTTGTTGTTTGGGTTCAACCCTCCTGAAGCGAATACATATGGACGTCGATAAGAATCGTACCTAAGTTACCGATTTTGTCTCTGGATGTAGATGAAATTCGGTAAGATCTTCTAAAAACTGTTCCTGTCGAAACATTCGATGCCAGAGACTAAATTGTTGCTTATGGAAATAAATCAAAATAAATAAGTTGGAAACTTATTTAGTTTCATTATTATTAATTTAATTTCTTAGAGATTACCCAGAGTGCGAGGGCTTACGCACTATAATACAAAAACCTTAAATGTACATGCATATTAATTAGGTAGGTATGATTGAATACTAAATAACCAACAAGCCACCAATTGTCACGAAATTAACGCTAATTGTTTCATTTGCTAATTATTTTTTAGTTTACTATGAAATAAAGAATTTTCAATCAATCAAGAAGTTAAATATACATTTATTCACTTAATTCCAATGCAATACAGACTGCAGAGTCTTAAAGACGCTTCCGACTGGTATTGATATGGATCAGTTCAGCTACCTGTAGATTTCTTGCAACAGTCAGCATGTTTCAATAACATTTTAAATACTAGTTACATTTTTTTTATATTATTTGATTGTCATTTGCTTTAAAGAAAATGCTTTGATAGGTATTTTTTAATTTTTTATTGGGTGTCGTTTTCTTCTACAACGCGGACTACATTTTGTTAGAACTTATCGGAGACGGTTTTTTTTAATTAAGTAATAATAATTATAAGTAATTTAATTTCCTGTACTTATTTGTGTTTCAGTTCCGTTAGAGGTCCGAATGCTGCGTAGAGAATACTTCAACCGCTGGTACAGCCTCAAAGCTTATTACGCTGCGCTCACCTTTTCAACGATCCCCGTTATGGTGAGTACTAGTTAGCTGTACAGTTGCGAGCAATTTAAACAACACAATGCAAATAAAAATATTAATAATAATAATGCTGGACAATTCACACAGCATTATCTAGCCCCAAGATACGTAGAGCTTGTGTTTTTGTGTATGTTTTGTTCATAAAACAGCTACATACAAGGATTGGCTTAGAATTAAATGATAACATTTTCCTTAGAAAGTAACTGTTAAATAAGTAAAATATATATTTTTTTTAATAAATTTCGGTACCAGAATACGTATATTCCGTTATTTGATATATTACCTGCAGTATTCACTTTTATTATACCGAATAAGCTGAAACTATTTTATGCATTGAATTCCACAGAGCCCAATTGCTAAGCACAACTAGCTGTGTCTTATAAAACAGGTAGATATTAGAATACTAACACCTGGTGTAGAAATTCATTTAAAACTATTATGCTTCATAACACAAAAGTAATTTAAAACGGATTTATATTGGATAGCTCGACAAAACTCATGTAATAGTAGACAAACATCCCGACTTTTGTGAAATTCATTTACACAGAAAACTATTTTTTGTGTCACAACTGAAATCTTAATAAATTTTTAGTGCTCGCGAGTGTAACTAGCCACTCTACGAAAACGCGTGGAGTTTACTAGTCCACTCATTCGCATGGAGCGTAGGGGTGTGTTAGCTTACTGCAGTAAAGTATGTCTTAGGACTCTACCTACCATTGTATGAAAGAGGTTTTAACCATTTTATGCACTGATGTGCAATAAACCTAGCTTTATTTTGTTTGTACGAGCTAAGTCTGTAGATAAGTATTGTACCTAATTGTAAAAACTGTAGGTAACGGTTTACGCAGTTTATTTTTTATTTATTATTTCGCCTTCGGCCGCGTACGAAACCGGAGTCTCGTAACCAGGTACGGTAGAAGAAGAAATCTTCTTTTTACGATACTAGTTACTAAGTTCGACTGTAGGGAATGAAGAACTATGACCGAATTTTATATAGAATTTTTTACTAACAGTTGTTTAAATATATTATTTTCACCCGAAATAATCGTTGAGTACGACTCTAATTTATTTGCTGCATAAAATTTTAAACAGTGGATGGAGAAAATGATTTGCCCACAAGTGGGTCAGCAATTGTGAAAATAATATATTAGAAAAAAATAATTCATATTTTGCTTACAATTATATTACAACTTAGAAATTCCCTTGTAGGTAATTTGAAGATTATTACTAAGTCCTGTCAATTTTTACAGAGAATTTTTTTTTAAATCTACTTCATCATTTTGTTGATTTCAGCTGATCCTAGGTATCATTTTCATATCAATAACGTACCTGATGTCGGGACAATTGCTGGAGTGGGACAGATTTATTCTTTTCACTATAAGCGGACTGCTCACCGCAGCGTGCTCTGAAGGATTAGGATTGGCTGTCGGGTCTGCTTTTAGTGTTACCGTAAGTATTGGCATTAAATTCAAAAAACGTTTTTGAAGACGTCTTGTGTCAGAGGAAAGGTCCATTCAGGCTCGCTAAGCCACAAAGGTCCCAAAGTTGGAAAAGTCCCACTTAAAACTGGTAGTATATGTTTAGTCCACAGCGCCACAACTTCGTTATTACGTCACATCATCCATTGTGTGTGACGTCATCAGGAAGTTTGAACCTCTCTACCAGAGACGCATGTCTGTGTGTGAGATGTTAAAATGTCACACAAGGCCAATAGTGTAGCTAGACTGTATAAAAATTGACGGAGCTTAAGGGCCACTGTTACCAGAGCTGAGCTGAAGAGATGAGGTGAAAACAAACAATAGTGCGTCGTTATTCACACATCTCGTCTCCGCTTAGCTTTAGTGGAGACCACAGAGCGGAGATGAATATTTGTATACAAAGAAATATCGAAGCGGAGATGCGATCTGTGCTTCGCTAGTGCTTTCATCTCAACAATCATTCAACGCTCGCCGCACGCAGCTCAGCCGCTCTAACCAGCACCCATGTCAGTTTTAGCCAGCACACATCTCCGCTACAGTCTAACCAGTACGCATCTCTGCACCACTTCAGTGGTGAATGGAATGAAGTTGAATGAAGTTTTTAAAGATAATATATAATACTTTTGAAATGCAATTAATTTAAGAAGGCATTTGACTTGACTAAGAGCTCCTTGTGAGCGAATGGTATTAATAAATAAATTAAATTGAAATGAATATTCGTTTGTAAATACACCTTTGAATAAAGACTGTATTTTCCAGAACGGTTCAATCGTCGGTCCTGCAACAGTGGCACCCCTTTTAGCGCTGTGCTGCTACGGAATGGGTTTCGGCCCCACCATCGAAGGAAGCATGAAAGCCCTGATGAAGGCTTGCTACCTCCGCTTCGGGCTAGCCGGTTTCTCTATCGCCCTATACCAGAACCGACCGCTGATGCATTGCCCTGAAGATTTCTGCCTGTACGATGACCCTAGGTTATTGTTACGAGATGTTGGTATGACGAATGATACGTACATCGCTCAGATTATAGGGTTGCTAGTTTTCACTTTCGTACATAGGGTCATGGCTTATTTTGCGCTTCGGTATAGATTGACAGCGGAGTTTTCTAGTAAGTTTATGTGTTATGTTAGTAAGTTATTGAAACATAGATAAATGTTAACTTAGTTACGATTGTGATGTTGAATTATATTAAAATTAATTTAATAACTTTGGGTGCTTTTATGCTTGAGCAAAGCTGTATAGCTAAGCGGTATAATTATACTAATATTTTAAATAAGAAAGTTTGAATGTTTAGATGGATGGATGGATGTTTGTAACAGATAGACCGGCAAACAGAGTTATTCTCGAATTTTTAATGTTATACTAGCTACTGCCCGGGGCTTCGCCCGCGCTTTTCAGGTATCATATGTACGGACATATGATACTTGAAAAGGAAGGCCCCGGGATACTGTTTACCTTGCTGCCAAATTACATTAAGAATTGGATGGGTCTATCAATTATGGGTCCACGAAAGTTTTTATACCTAGTTATTTCTCTTACCGAATCGACGTTAAAGAAATTTAATTACCTATAAATTAATTATAAAGGTGAACGGTGAATGAACAACTAGCTGTAAGCTATGAAAATCGAGCAAGTGGTTGGATTTGACATCAGCACCACTTAGTTACGCAGCTTTGCTATGGTAAAAGAACAGTAAAAAGGTGCGACAACATTCATAGGTGGAAAGCCTGGAAAGCGACGTTATGAAAAATATAGGTTTTTTGTGATTTCTGATGCGAATATTTGTGAGTCATTATCAGTGATCGGAAATTCGGGCGCTTATTTACCTAAAGTTGGTGTAAAGACAACATGGAGCAGTTAAAACCATCTTTCTCGGGAATTCTTTCCCGTAAATTCCTGGGATTTCAGAATATTCTAAAATAATGATTTTTCACTGGAATCTTATTTATAGACGAAATATAAGACACTTTTATTATGAAGTGTTTTTCACTAAAGTCAATATTTCTGAAAAAAAAACATTTTTAATTATATTTATGATTTTATGCCAAAAACCTTTTTCTAGACGAAATTTAAAACACTTATTCATACGCATTTATAATTTGTTTGATAATTGCCTAAGAATAATAGAAACAAATATTATAAAAAAAATATAGGTATGTTTGTTTTGGTGAGATGAACCCAATCTTGTTTTATTCCAAATGGGAATTTTGGAATTTTCTAGAATGTATTTTCACTGAAATCTTATTTATAGACGAATTATAAGACACCTTTTTTGAACGCCTTTTTTTTTCAAAAATCGATTTTCGTGTCAGAATAATAGTGTCTTATATTTTGTCTTTAAATAAGGTTCCGGTGAAAAAATAATTATTTTTGAATGTTCTGAAATCCCGGGAATTTACGGGAAAGAATTCCCGAGAACGATGGTTTTAACTGCTCCATGTTGTGTCTTTACACCAACTTTAGGTAAATAAGCGCCCGAATTTCCGATCACTGGTCATTATCGAATGCCAAATTTAAATACCAATTCAATTGCCGTTTTGGAGACTATTGACATTATGATTATTTATTACTAAAATCAACACTATGTTAGATAGTCTTTTTTTTTTTATACCACCGAGGTGGCAAACAGGCATGCGGCCCACCTCATCAGGTGGGGAAGCGGTTACCGCAGCCTATGGACGCCTGTAACATCAGGGACATCACACGCGCGTTGCCGACCCTTTAAATGCCTTAGAAGGCCCTTAAACTTAAGTCTCCAAAACGTTAATAGATTAAAAGTTTAATAGCAAAGATTGCTTTTTTTTATTGGTGATAGTCAAACGTTTGACCACCATCTCACTTGAATAAGTGATAATGTGGCTTAAAATGGAGCACGCTTTCCCAGTAGGAACTGGTTCACCTTGGATTTTAAGACTCCAACATTGTTCTCTGGCGGAAAAGCAGACGCGGGAAGCTCATTCCACTCGTTAGGCATGATTTGTTTGAAGGTAGAGCAGAATTTTTTGGTTTTTGGTATTTTTCAGATCGAAATTTTTGGTAATTTCGATGTAAGGGCTTACGCACTATAATAACAAAAACCTTAGAAATGGCTTTCTCTATCTGCCATCTAAATAAAAAAAGTAAAAATCTTTTTTTTTCAAGAGTGACCTACGAACATTATCGCTTTCAATGAAGGCTTTTCAATGCGACCTTTAAAAAAGTGATTGCCATAGATGGCGCTGTATGAAACTCAAGTGTCAAAAATCTGCAACCATCCACTGGAAACAGAAAATTATTTCGTTGTTTATTTTATGACACTTGACTTTTTTGCAGTGCCATCTAGTGTCAAAATAAAAATCTTTTTTTATTTTGAATATTGCATTGAAAAGCCCTCATTGAAGTTACCTTGCGCAAATAATGCAACAAGAGAATCGTCACCTCGTATACGATATTATGATTATTAGTGTCATGAAAGGTGAAAGTGAATTTGTTTGTTACCAATTAACGCCGAAAGTATTGTAAAGATGAAATTAGCAAATATTACCAAGTTTCGCTTCTTTTTGGGGCATTTTAATTTTAACATGAATCTACTTATGAGGCGAAAGGAGGAAGGAATTTTATAGATTTTTCGATTTTGTACGAAAAATATAAAAATTATACGTACGAAAATCTTTTTTTATTAGGCGAATTCAGAACGCTGCACAGTAGAATACAGCCACTATAATTATTAAATTAAAGATTTTTTTGTACCATCAATAAAATATTAGTTTTTTTAGGTAATTCCTTTAAGAATACGATATCTGTGATAGTTAAGATTTATCTCTACATATTTTAAAATGTACTTAATTAGTATTATATTGTATGGATAGTTGTGTAAGAAACATACAAAATAAAAACCAAAGTCCGTGGACTTCGTGTGGAATATGGGTTATAATAAAATAATTTCAAATGTTTATAATATTGTTTTAATTATTTTTAATAACTTATTTATAAAACTTTTAAAAGATTTCTGTTTGAATTAATATGGTATAGCAGTAAAAAATCTTTATTTATTTACTTAACTGTTATCTTGGTACCTACTCATAATTATTATGTTCCTTTAGCGAGCTTACAAAATGAACTAACAGTAAATTTTATCTACAATAATTAATTATTTTCACGATAATTTTTTCCCTTCCTTTTAACTCAAATTTATGTTTTATCAATAAAAACATACTTTTATATATTTCTTACGGAATGACACCATAAAGTGACACTAGGGGCCCATAACATCCGTTATACAAGATCCGTTTTTATCCGTGATGTTGTATGTAGTTTGTAGAAGCGAGTTCACACACCCGATATCATTCCGGATCCAGTAAACGATTGTTTCCACTAGCGAAGGATCCGTAAAAAACGGTCCTGTACTTCGATAAAAGTAAAAAAGGAAGATACGGTACGTTCTACCAGCGCTCACTCAAAAACTGTACCGTGTTACGGGTATGACTGAGGTAAGGGAACATAGTTGAACATAACTTGAGCCATCCACTTTCGAGATGGTAATGCCTCATCTCCCTTTTTTTACTTTTATCGAAGGTCTTGTAAAAACGGATCCGCTGTGTTAACGCGCCCTTAGGGTGGTATTCTCTGAATGGTAATAGTTCAATCAGCAGATTCGTCTGTTAGCCCCTACACACGTTTAGAACCCAAATCAGGGGTCGATTTACTATGGTAGACCCTGATCAGGGCTTATGCGAGTGTAGTCGAAAAGCCGAGCCCTGATCAGGCTCCAAACGAGTGTAGGAGTCTTTGATGTTTAAAGTACAAAAATATTGTAAAACACCCAACTTAAATTCATAATCCATTATCGTGAACTATCTAACCGACTTCTAACTGGATCTAAATGACGACAGCTTCATTACGGTAAAGAAGAAGCAGTACTATTTAGTCTATTACATTTTGGTTTTCATCTCGTGTTCAAAAGCGCGATTAAAAGCCCCGTCTCGTCCGTTTACGTGTACTTCTGCTCCCTCGTCGTTGGTGATTGTGACTTTCGGTGGTGGTCTTCGTGGTCCTAGAAGATATAAACATCAGTTAAGGATAAATTATTAGCTCAAAGGATTAGCAAGCTGAACTGGCAGTGGGCTGGCCATATCTCAAAAAGAACCGACAACCGCTGCTTGGGTCAACGTGTTTTTGCATGGAGACTAACAATACTACTCTCTATTAGAAAGAGACGGTACGATTCTCCGTCTCACTTTACACCGTTAAGTGTGAACTCCATGAACTATTGTGATGTTTATTTAATAATGACACTTACCTCCCATCAATCTCTTGATAAGAGTGGAGCACGGCGCGTCAACCAACATTGTGAGGACGTACGCAACAACAACTGCTAGCGCGATGTCAGACAAAGATGAGTATAGCTGCCAAAAAGTAAATAAATATTTAACAGCATTAATATACCTAGCAGCAGTTCAGGAACCTTGGGCACGTACTGACAAAGTCAACAAGACGATGCGGACATAGAGCGGGACAGGAGAGTTCTCGCCGTCAGTCAGCGGTATCACACTCACACGCCGATTTGCTAACTGCAGTTTCGATATCAAAAAAGTGGAAGCGCCTGGGACTTATTCAATTTTTTAAAACTTGTAGAAATTCGATAATTTTTTCAAATTTTTGGGCATTATACCCATTTTACAAAGCCGCACAAGCGCCTTTAAGGTTATCAACTTATTACGGGACACCCTTTATATGTTGTTAGTTTTCCACAAATAAATTATAATAATCAAATTAAAATATGTTGGTAGTTGCCTACCTAAGTGAGTTTGTGATGAGTTACTTCCAGAAATTTTACAACCTACATACACAGGCTACATTTTTAAACTGCTCAGATTTCAAAAAATATTTCTCTAAGCCTATACATTACATTATTCGTAATTGCTTTGAAGCTACTTCTTATCCAAGTAACCCATAAGCAAACCCATGAGCAGATGCTAGAAAATAACTTAAGACAAAAGCGTGTAACTTAAGAAAAAAAATTGGCTTACCGAAGATAAAACTCCAAAGTATCTGGGAGAGAGAGTGGCAGAGTTCACGACGAAAATGAGAGGATAGTGAACCAAGTACATCCCATAGGACAGACGACCAATCACCTTGAAGCAGCGGAGTGACAGCACCCAGTTTATAGGACCTGCAAAAATACTCTATGTTTATAAACAACTAGTTTCTGACTCGTTTCGTTTCTTTTCTTGACTCGGCAAAATTAGTATTGGACGCCCTCCGACCAGGTGGGATGACGATTTGTGAAAGACTGCTGGCATGCGGCAAGCTGCAGACAGGGTGCATAGACGCTCATTAGGGGAGGCCTATGTCCAGCAGTGGACTAATATAGGCTGATGATGATGATGATTTATTAAGTGATCGTTTTTGCAACTCATTGTCCGCTATGACAATCACGACAGGCGCGGCTTCTGCTCTGCTTTTGACCAAATGTGAAGGCTGCTTTAGCTACAGGACTGCAATAGATTGAGGCAAAAACTATGTCTACACCTAACGGAGATGCTGAAACGCAAATATCAAGCACCAACTGCCCTATTCCGCTATTTTAATGTGTTGAGCCAGTTTACGGGCCACAGCCGACAGGTGGACAATGCACAAAACCCTCAGCTCAGTGGGATCATCCAGTGCAGATTACAATTTCAGCATACGTAAATAGAGAGAATACCCTTTACGCATGAACACGCTAAGTGCTGCCCTCTATCAAAACTCCCTAGAATCAAGACGTCTCGTAGGCTTAGTTGGGTTCTGTAAGTAAAGGGCCTGTGCCAGGTTTTTGCCGCCTTTACTTACAGAAAGTGGTGTTTAGTTAGTTCATAGCGTAAATTGTAGATGGCGCTAAAAGTATAATTTTGTTAAAATTCATTTTGAAAGGCCATGCATGTTATACTAGCATTCATTACGATTTATAAAATCGACTCAGAAGTATCGTAACACTAATTTGAGATCTTTAACTTTATTGCTGCACTGATGTTATCATAAAAAGTCTAAGGTATGTTTTACCTTTAATGTCCATATTTTTAATTTCATCTTTTGTCCCCATTTCATCAGCCTTACCTCCATATCCTATTTGGCAGGCGAAAATGATCCATCCCACAGCCAAAGCCCAACCCGGCCTCATGAACGAGTTGATGATATTATCCACGACTTGGTTGTCCCAATCCACTTGCATGATCGGATAATGCAAGCCGGTAACTACTGCTAGCAGGGCGATGGCGGTCGCCCACAGTGTTGCTATGTTGAACTGGAAAAAAAAATATATCGCAATGCAATTTCAAACAGGGTTTAGAGAAGCTACTTTAATTTGACAACCCTACGTAAAAACCGCCCTATTTTAAGTCACTGGTTAAACATATTTTTTAAAGGACGCCTCTTTCTAAACAAATTTTTGTGTGGACGTGGTGTGGCCAGTGTGAAGTTATTGTGTTGCGACCGCTTTGATTTTGTGATTTTGCAATAACGTGCCAGAAAACTTAGTACGGAGCTGTGCACTGCCTGCAGTAGCTTACTGAAAATGCCGCTATGTCATACAAGCCAGTATCTACCTATACATTATATTATCCCCTAAGAGAAACTCTATCCCAGCAAAGTTATTGGGGAAAGGGTCAATGGGAGTTTTGATTTGAATTAAACCAACACCAAAACCTCTGTTTAAGATCATTAAAATTTCGTTTTGAGGCACGTAATTTTATCTATTCTTCATGGAGGATACATGCTTAGTTATGTTCAGGGATAGATGATTATTGTTCTCGGTACGAAGCAAGGAACCATAGATTTATAGATCATGCCTACGGAGAGCGGTGAACATCTTGGAAGTTTAAGTGTTGATCAAATGTAAACGAACAACAAAAACCGTTTGAGACAAGTATTTATCTAGTACTAGTTTTTGTTCTCGCACGTATTGTTTTTATGGAAACAATTTAAGGTTATTTCTATCCCAAGGGAACTGATTTATGGTATAAAAAGTTTTAAAATCTCTCATCTTCTCATCTTTTCAGGCCTAGACTACCTGTAGGTGCGCCTAATTTCAGTCCGTTCCGTTCAGTCGTTTCAGCGTAAAGAGTTAACAAACATCCATCCAAACTTTTGCATTTGTAAAAGTTTGGATGAATGTTTTGACGCCATCAAATAAGCAACATAATAATGAAGAATGACACTGCATGACCAAAATAAGCAATAACATTGATTATTTTGATGATGTTCACAATTTTGTGTCCTATTTATCAACCTACCCTGGAAATCACCAGCTTCTGTCCCCTGTTCAGATGCAGTAGGTAGCCATAGATCATGCCGACAAAGAATGGTGAACATCTTGTTAAAGTGTTGACGTAGTAGTACTTTATAAAGTCAGCTTGGTCTTCATCGCCACGACTGAAAAAGAAATATAGTTTAATAGGTACATACAATTCTAGGTTCCTTTCTTCTCAGAGACTGTGGGGTGAGCCGTTATGTGAGGTGGTACGACCCTTATTTATACATCTACCAGCTCATCAGAACGCGCTCGTCTACTCACCGTTTCCGAGTGGGAATCAGGACTTTGGTTATATTATTTGCCTTCTAAAAATCTAGGTATCCTTTTAGACAATAACTCATTTCGGGTGGCCACCTTTGTGCGTCCTTGCCTAGTTGCACACCGTTGCCAGTACAGTGAAACCGTTGATAAGTTCGGTCACCATGCACTGGCATGTGTCTCTAGTGCAGGACGTGTGTCCCGTCATAGTTCAATTAATGACATCATCCGTCGGGCTTTTACCAGCGTCAGTATGGCAGCTACTCTCGAACCACGTGGCCTCATGCGAGATGATGGTAAAAGGCCTGACGGTATGACTCTGATTCCTTGGAAGATCGGTCGGCCTTTAGTTTGGGATGCCACTTGTGTAGATACCCTAGTACCTTCTCATCTTGCAGGGACATCAGTAAGGGCCGGCCCCGCAGCAACATCAGCGGAGTCCCTCAAACGGCGGAAATACGCTAATCTTGACCGAGGTTACCTATTGAAGCCTTTTAGGGTGGAAACCCTAGGTCCTTGGGGTCCTAGGGCACATGCAACATACAAAGATCTAACAAAACTCCTAATAGAGTCCACAGGTGATTGGAATGCTGGCTTTTAATTCGGTCAACGAATTAGCATTGCCATTCAACGTGGCAATGCTGCCAGCATTCTGGGCACTTTGACTTCTGGTGACGGCTTAGATTTTTAGAAAATATATTTTAGTGTAAATATAGTTCTAATTGTATTCTGTTATTGTAATACTCTAGGTAATTTATATTATATTTCTAGTGTATACCTACTAATTTTATAAAGAGGTAAGTAAGGTTTTGTAATGCTAAAAAGTCCGATTACTTAGTTCTGTATCTAGTATTTAGCTACATTATTATGCTTTTAAGCATTCTTTATAGAATAGTAATGTCAGGTACGCAACACAAAATACTTAGTAAAAAAAAGCTAAATCAGTTTTTTACAAACAAGCATATAAATAATCGGTTCCGTGCGTGTTTTATTCATAGCTTTTCGAAGGTTAAACTTTCAGTTTTATAAATACCTAGCGGTCCGCCCCGGCTTCACACGGGTATATTCTATAGCCTATGTTACTCAGTGATATGCCAAAAATCAAGTCGTAAGGTGTCTTAGTTAGGGCGTGAAAGAAGGACAAACAAACAAACCCACTTTCGCATTTAAAATATTAGTTAGGATTAGTATGTACTTACGAAGGCATAATCGGCCCAGACTGGAAGTCATTCATGAAATTGAAAATGGTCGCGCCAACCAGCGATATCAACAACCCGCCACATAAAGATACCCAGGCTGACGTCCGTCTCTTTCCTAGCACCCAGAATAGAAAGATAGGAGACAGGATATGAAGTTGTACGTCGATGGCTAGGTACCAGCTGTGGGCTAGACACTGGAAAGGGAAAGAAAGGGTTACGTACAATCTACTAGCTTTGTGGTCGTTTGAGGTATATTAACACACAAGCAGCAGATAGTAGAAACACCTACCCACTGCTAGGCCTCCCTGTAGTTTGAGTAATTATAAAAAAACAGCTTAACTTTACTAGACTTTAACTTTACTAAATTTTTAATTTGTTTCGTTTTCTATTTAGTACAATTTTTCTCCTGAATAAGCACTCAAACGCTAGTAAGATATAAGCAGGTTTCAGGTCGCCATATGACAGCATTCAAAAGAAATGTGTCGAAAAATCGTCATGTGAACGCCTCTCAAATCTGATTCCTCTTCAAAACACATGCCTTAGTCCACTGCTGAACGTATTTCCTCAAAGCAAGGGGGAGGGGCCTTTCTAATTTTAGCATAGCCGTTGGTGGCAAACGATTGCAGACGATTAGTGATCGCAGAGGGGCTGTTAAAAATACACAGAAGGAAAGTGATAGTAAAACTTTTGAATCTGTCTAGGATATGGTTGGTGCCGAAATATGGGAAAGCTAACACTGAAATCATGGTATATATAAAAAAAAATCGGTTCTAACAACATCTTCGGGATGAGTTCGAAAGATCGATTCATATGCCCCCGCAACCGCTACGGCCATTCGAGTATCCCAGGGATCTCCCTGGGAACCCTGTGATCAAATCAGGGTCAAATCAAGCTCTAATGGCAATGACAGTTATTATAAAATAACCGTCATTGTGTGACAAACTTGCGCAGAACGCAATTCTAAGGACAAATTGGTGGAAATCGCCTTGTCTCGCTCTTTTATATTTCAAAATATAAAAAAGCGAGACAGAGCTTTATAGGAAGCTGTACCTATCTCCTGTTGCGTTGAGTATATCCGATAGTGTACTGCCCGTCACAGGACAAGATATTTGCCGGCAACTATACACTCAGACAACATAAGAAAATCTTACCATATGCGAAGGGTTAACAAAGTTCTGTATATGCAGCAGGGTCGACCACCAATAAACCCTGCACCTCTCGACATGCTCGCTCATAACTGTCCAGTTAGGCCCATCAGTTATCCAGTTGAGTAGCGAAGCTTGGATTAACACGTAGGCAGCAAGAAGTGGAAACATTCTTAGGAGGCGGTTAAGGTAGAATAGGTGGAGATTTTTCATTAGTTTTGCTGGAAAAAGAGAGTTTTGGTGAGTAAATTCAATTCAGCAGGATTGAGACGAATTTAGGCGGTTTCGTTCAGTATCCATTACAAGATATTTGCACGACGGTTTCAGAAAAGTGCGTGGAAAACCGCTGGCAGAAGCTCTATCAAAACCGTGTTTATAGTTCTGGGAATTTTTTGAAAACAGTTCCAATATCAAATAGCGCAATCAAAAATATTAAATGATCGAAACAAATTTGGGTGTAATTCTGTACGAATTTGGAACGAACGATCTTCGAGGATTTTTTTAAGATTGAAATCGGAATTGTTACCGCTATTGAATTTTTTTGTATTATAAGAATCTTGTTCTAAGGTGTGAGACTAATAAATAAATACCACTTACTTCTACTCATTTTCCCAGCAGCTGTGTACACGAGCAACAACCCACTCAGCATGAAGAAGGTATCGACTGTGATTGGTCCCATGGTGACCCAGATAGCATCGACGGTTGTTATCCACTGGAAAATAAACATAATTTATAAGAAACAACAACGGTAGAGGTCGCGCCAATCTTTATGAACTCTCGGGTACGCGGGAGTGGCTGCACAGTAGCTTATAAGGTGTCAGAGGCAGAAGGGTGCGGAGAGCTCAATACTACCAACAATGTAAAATACAACATGGGTAGGTATTATATTTATATCTCCAATGGATTAGCAACAACCAGAGAGACTTGATTCACGAACGTATGACCCACTATGACCCACATCATAGCTAGCAACCTGACTCCATCTAGGTATTCTGTCGTCTCTGGCACAGGCTTGTATGTGACCACGCGCCGGGTGTATACTTATATTCATACATAAACGTCCAACGGATTAGCAACAACCAGAGTTTACCAGAGAGACTTGGTTCACGAACGTATGACCCACTATGACTCACATCATAGCTAGCGACCCGACTCCATCTAAGTATTCTGTCGCCCCTGGCACAGGCTTTGTATGTGACCAGGCACCGGGTGTATACTTACATTCATAACGTCCAACGGATTAGCAACAACCACAGAGACTTGATTCACGAACGTATGACCCACTATGACCCACATCATAGCTAGCGACCTGACTCCATCCAGGCATTCTATTGTCCCGGGTACAGGCTTGTATGTGACCAGGCGGCGGGTGTTGGTGTAGACAGAGAATGTAAGGAATAGGCTGTTGAGACTCCTTGCATCTGTAATCAAGGAGTTTTCGTTTACTTTATTTTGACACCATATTACTCAATCCCTACTAGGTAGTATCTACTTTAAATGTGAAAGCAACTCTGTCAGTCTGTCTGGCGACAGATAGCATCCCGGCTATGGACTGGACATAGAGTTATCACAGAACGCGAAGTTGTTCGGTCTACTATGGATTCTAAGGGGTTATAGTAAAATTGGTGCAAGAACGCTTGCAGAATAGTACACACTTACAATATTATAGTTTAAGTGAAAGTAACTCTGTCTTTGTCCGTTAACATTTCTTGACTTCACGACTAAGCGGATGGGCTTGATTTTTGGCATGGAGTTAATTGAAAAGATGGAGAGTAACATAGGCTTTTTATCCCATAAATCAGTTCCCATGCGATAGAAATTACCTTAAACAACGCGTGCAAAACCGCGAGCAGCAGCTAGTAATAAAATACTTAACGTAAAATTGAATAAATACTAGAAGGAAGTACAAATTATCGGTATCATTATATTTTGTTTTCTATGATAGTGTAGGTACATGACGATATTGGTTTTGGAAATATGGAACAAGTGTTCATTGTTTTTAATTGATATGAAAGAAGCTTACATATGTATTATCGGTCAATATCTTTGCTTAAGATAGCATTTTATCATTTAATTCAACTATCATAACAATCGCAAGAATTTATAGTGATTAGCGTAAATTTTATTTACCACTTTCGAAGATTGAAAAACATAACGTACGAGGCTGAAACATAAACATTTCAAATGTACCTAAATTTTTAGAAGCGGCGCGATTGTCTTCTGTTTTTTCATACAATTAACCACGCTTACGTCTAGTTATATTCATCAGCAATTGCAAAATACGACCAAAAAACTCAACGTGTACGGAAGGCCAATAGCCCTTTTGTACATGTTGAGTGCAGTCATTAAATTAATAAAGGAATTTTCGTAATCAAAATAAGCCTCCAGTATACGAAACACAAGAGAAGGTCATGCTAGGTTTGAGTAATTTACCTATACGTCAAACTGGGACAAAGGCTCAACCTTTTTCTACAAGTGTCGTGATACCAAGAGCTATAGGTAATGGAGTGATAGGAAAGATAGCCAAATGAAACGGTCCTTGAAATCACCTGATTGCCTAATTTTACCGGGACGCTTATGCAGAGACGCCTGCTATAACTATGGAATAAACAGATACCACTTTGATGAGTCCTGCCTCCCATGAGTTTTGCTAAGCAAAATTGCAAATGCTAAACGAAGCGTGACTCACGCTGTGATCTGATACAAAGATAGCGCAAAGTGAGACATGTCAACGCTTATTGCGAGAATGAGGGAGTTAAGGAGTCAGACTGGATTAGCGAAGAACAGAGCAGAGATGGAAGAAATACGAGGTTTGTTTCTCTCGCCGATGAAAGAGTGAGACGTCAACAAGCGCCTTAAGGGGGCGATCTGTGACGCCATGTTGTGAAAAGTTAAACCTCAATCCTATGCCTATCGCATAGGATTTCGCGTATATAGGACCGGGATAGAACAGAGCGGCGTAAGCGCAAAAATCAAGTTTTTGCTGATTATCTATTGATTAGGACATTTAGTTGCAAAAATAAGTCAAAGGTTCCCCTTTTGGTATTCTATGATTTAATACGGTGATGAGTTGTCGCGATAAGTTGTCTAACTTTGTAACGATAGGTAATGCTGATAAAGCAGTTTTTTAAAGATGAGGGAGTTTGGCGCGTCTGATGTACAGGGGCAGAGCATTCCATAAACGGATCCCTTGTACAATAAAAGATTTCTCGTAGAAAGTAGTAGTGTGGGCACTGTTAAGGTAAGGGTTTCAAAGGAACGCAAAGTGAGGGAGAGAGAGTTAGAAAGGAATTCAAAGTGCTCCTTGAGACAGGAAGGGCTCGGAGGATAGAACAAGATACTGCACAAGAGAGACATAGTATGTGAGTATTCCTGCGAAGTCGGATGGGCAACCACTTGAGTTAAGCGCGATATTCGGAAACGTGGTCATATTAGCGAAGGCCAAATATGAACCTGATACTGAAATTTTGGATATGTGCTATATTTAATTAAGATCCGTTCAGCTGTTTAGTAATGAAAGGTAACAGACAGAATTCATACGAATTTAAAAGAAAAAAGTTATTGCTTACCATTTTCAAGTATTACAGTTTGATATACATCGTAGCCTGTACTCAGAAGAACTAAGAGTAGAAGAATTGAAAATGTCACTCTGAAAATAAGAAAAAATATTTTATATTATTTCAGCTACGTTCAAAAGCTACACAGTTCTGCGCTTTGCTCACGGTAGATGCTTCAAAGATAAAGGGAAGGAAGCTATCAACTAATTCGCTTCCCCTCAGAAAAATAAATGAAAACGTTCTGCAGTGTTTATAAAGTTTACGTAGGAACTCAATTTTTGATGATGCTTTCCCCAGATAATCGCCTTATTGGCTTTTATCTCATGGGGAGGGGGGGGGGGGGTTTAATTACCCCCCCCCCTGTTTTATTTTAGTTTTGCTGTACTAGTCTTGCTGTTACCTTCTTGTTTTCTGTTATTTTTAACAGTTTGTTCATTAATGTCTTTGTTGTTATAGAATATCTTGGATTCTAAATCGGAGTAGGTATAGATGTACGTTCTATACTTTATAAATATATGTATACTAATGGATAGCTAATAAGCTCGAATACTCACATGAAAACATAGTCAGCAGCGACCCATTGCTTATCTCCGGGCATGCGGCAGTAACTGTCTTGATATACCACTCCTGCATTCGTCACGTCAAGCGAAAGCTCCTCTAGAACTTGCTGTGTAGTGCATACCTTGGGTATGCATAGCGCTAGGTTGAGAGAGATACCGGCGAGAGGACTCCCTGCTGCTACCCTGGAATGTTATTTTTTTTATAGTCGATAGACCTGCGTTTGACCACAATCTCACTTGATGGAAAGTGAAGATGTGGCCGACGGTGTATCACGAAGGTTTAGAAGATTCAGTTTTGACTTGAAGAGTCCCAGATTATAATCAACCGGAAAAACAACAGCAGGGAGCGTGTTCTAAACCCCAGCGTTACGAATAATGAAGGTGGAGAAAAACCGCTTAGTGGGAGTGGACGGTATATCCACCAAGTAGGGGTGGTAATGCGCTGTGTGTCTGCTTGTCCTGGAGTGAAAAGGGGATGGTAGAATCAGGTCATGTAGTTCCTGTGAGCATTCTCCGAAAATTTACAATAATTCACTATCCCCGACGATTTAAATAATGAGATGAATTAGGTATCATCATTATGTAGGATACAGTACCAGTAGGTAGGACCAGTAACAGTAGGACGCCCTCCAACCGGGTGGGTTGACGATTTGTGAAAGACTGCTGGCATATGCTGGATGCGGCAAGCTGAAGACTTTAGGGGAGGCCTATATCTAACAGTGGACTAATGTAGGCTGATGATGATGATGTAGTTGTTGTTGTTGATAGTGTTAATTTAATTCTATTATTTGATTGTAATTTTCTTTGGTAATATAATAAGGTGAGGTAATTGATCTAAGTTTATGTCAAGCAAATATAATAATAAGGTACCTACCTCAAATCGCCAGCAGCCCCTCTTAACTGCTCAGCACTCCTGATCATCCTCATCATATTCTCATCCGGGTTCAGCCCTGGTATCTGCGGCCAAGTTATATCCGGAAGGTCAGGTAACGTCGGGAGACTTGGTAGGGTGATATTCTGCTGAAGAGGTGCTTGCACCATGCATAGCTTCCCCTCGATGGTCGAAGCAGGTGACTCTTGGTTTATGTTCAGACATTGGTGGTAGTTGCCGTAATCGACGAAATTTGCTTCGAGGATGCCTTTTGGAGTACGGAAGCTTGAGTCGATAACTGTAATGAAATGATTTGATTTTTGCTTTAAAATTACAAGGTTATATATTCGAGAAGAGCAATGTATATCGCGATCGTCGCGAAAGGGCAAATCGAGGCCCGTACTCGCAAAAACGAAATCAAAATTTCTGATTTGTTTTTGTGCAAACGCTAATCTTATGCAAGCAACCTAAGAACTGGTTTTGCTCGAAAACGAATCTGAAACTTCGATTCAGGGACGAGAGAAATCCATTGTATTTTGAAGAAAAAACCAAATAGCACTGCACTTGGTTACGCGGCTTAGGGTTTTTTTTCAGAGTCAATTTACTCCTATAGATTTAAATATTTTTAAAGAATTTTTTATCCGTTTCAGTAGTCCTTAGACCAATAAATAAATAACCTATAAAACTTTGAATTTTGTAAATAGTTTTTTATTTCATTAATTATTTATATAAGTGTGATTTATCAATCCTTTTCAAAAACGAAGGCGATTCATTGTAAATTTTATGATTATAACCGTGATGCATAATAATTATCATTAGTATAAGACGACATAAGACTGATTTTATTGTAATATAAGTTTATATATATTACTATTTCATGACAAAAGTTTTTATTTTACCTCACGTCACCCTTCAAATATTCGATGTAGTCAAAACTATATTTCTTATCCAATAATACTTGATCAAAATAGGTTAAAAGTTAAGTACAGTAGTCAGCGGCACTAGCGCACATAACAACATCATAAAACGCTTGGTGCGCTTTCCGAGAACACTGGTTCAATTTTCAGTATTTGTCTCGGTGGCAAAACAGTAGGTAGGAACACGAGCAATTTTCTCCCTCTACGTTCCTACTAGGAACGATCGGGAATATTTTTTCCCGATTGTTCCTAGTATGATCGTAGCTAGGAACAATCGGGAATTTTTTTCCCGATTGTTCCTAGTAGGAACGTAGAGGGTAGGGACAATCGGGAATAGGCGCTTGCATTGCGCCCTCTTTAGGTGGATTAGGAATTTAGGACTGTATTGATTGATTGCATAAAATTTCATAAGGGCGAAGCATTATGAGGCTATTATGGTGCAATAAAAGGGTGTAATTTTTTTTTTTGAACTAGCAGATGAAAAGGACTACCAATATAACTTATTCGACGAACTCACATCTCATCAACAGCAACGAATTATTGTTGATCATATAAGAAATTTGCTGCGAACACAGCTCCGGATTGAGCGCTTGTTCAAAAAAATTTGGATTAAAAACAGCTTTGTAATCGGGCACACTCATTTCTAAATAACCACTAACACACCCCAGAAGGGATAAAAATGCTATTTTCAACTCCATTTTTAAACTACTCCTTCAGGAGTTTCAACAAACAATGATTTCAATAAATCGTTTCTGTGATTTTTACAATCTAATCAAATTTCGTAGTCTTTTACGTGCGATTTGGTTATCACTAGATAAATAATGTATTTCACAAAAGATTTACGATTAATAGATACAGTAGGCAATTATTTTTTACAGTGTTGGATCACGGATGGATTAAGCTTATGGTATTAATTATATCGTCGCTGATAAGTTTTTGGCTGAGACTAAAGATAAAATTTAAAAAAAGTGCTGTGTCTAGACTAAGGCAATAAATCTTGAGTCCAAAAAGTAACATTATCGCCTATCGAAAAAAAATATATACCTACACTTACCAAGTAGCCTGTAGTTGTGGGTATTTTCTTTTTATACATATACAATTTTATTTTCTTAAGGGGGTACCATACGACGCCATTTTGTGAAAAGGATAGACATAGGATTTCGCGTTCATAGGAGCGGGACAGGGCATAGCAACGCAAGCCCAAAAATCAGGTTTTTGCCTAATGTCTATTAATTAGGACATTATTTGAAAAAAACGCAACATATAAGATGTTCTTTATACTTAGTTCAATTACCATGCTTATTCTCAAGATCTTAACTTCTGTATTTATTGAGAAATCAAGGTTTTAGTAAAAATTTAGAGGTAACTTTGCGATTTTTTTCTATCGAGAAAATTTTATGGAATCGTGTTTTCGAAATCTATAGAGTAAGTCCTGAACTTGACCATATATAAATTTAAAAGTTTAACATTTAGTAGTTTGGAAGATATGAAGGTCCGGCGGAGTTGATTTAGGGTAGTATAGGGCCTTAAAACATACGCTAATTTTTTGAGATAACTCAGTTCCAATGGGATAGAAATAAGCTTAAGCGCTTCGCAAACCGCGGGCAGAATGTTGTATGTACCTACCTAATTTAGGGAAGTTACCATCTGGTTCCCAAAACACACAAGCTCTGCTTATAATATAATTTCTTTATTCAGACAACTTAGTCTATTTTGTTAGTAAACTTAGGGCTAGGGGGTTAATACTTAATGCTAAACACGGATTTTGTTCTCTGATGTAGGGTATACATCAGAGGACAATAAAATTTGTTTGATATAACATTTAGGATGCTGTTGCTGCTCCCGCGGATTCTGCTGAGCAGTGAGGCTGTCTTTTTGCGCCATAATGCGTCGAAAGAGTCGGTACGAGCTTCGGCGAACATACCTGACGCACTGCAAAACCGCGGCAGCCGCAACAGCAACCTAAATGCGTTATTATATTGTATACGCAGAGCATTGTACGCCTTTAAGGTATAGCTGACCCAAAGACTCGCTGTATACAAAGATGTACAGAATGCTTTGAACAATGTGATTTTCACAGCATCTGTACATCGTGCGAATCTGCGGGCCAGCATATTCGCCCTGACGGACAACGCTCTGCGTTCCCTCTCCATATCTGCATCATCCTTCAGGTCTTCAGTGACAATATGGCCTAGGTACTTAAACTTACGTACCCTATGAAGTTCCGAGCCATTTAACTTCACTGGCGGCACAAAAATCGGCCTTTTGGTTCCCGCACTGAAGACCATGAATTCTGACTTTATGGTATTGTACTGGAGTCCATGTGTTACAGCATATGACTCACATACACCAAGCAGCCTTCGGAGAGCGCTGATCGAGGGAGCCAGCAGCACCATGTCATCGGCGTAGCTGATGTTATTCACGCAGATCCCGCTAATATTACACCCGACAGGCATACTGCTAAGTCCCTCGACCAAGGCGTTCACATACAGCTTAGCATGGTGCTAGATGGTACTGTGTGGATTGTCCAGCATTATCTTTAAATTTATTTACATTATACTAAATCTCACTATTAATTCCGAACCTCATTTACTCATTCAATACATTATTAACAAAAAATAATTGGCTCTTCAAAAAGGTACCAACACCCTTGATTATAGATAATATTTGTAGGTGGGTACTTATTAGTCTTATCCAGATATCATTTTAGATAAGACATAATCTTAGTTCTTATAAAAGGGCTACTCTAATGTACCCTTATCTCAATCAAATCACACATTATTGTAGTGATCATGAGGCATTAATAAAAACCTTAACTTCAAAAACATAACACACCTTATTGCACAGTTTCGTCAAAATCAGCTTTGGATATTGAGTATTGAGTACGAACCCGGCCTAAGACCAAGCTTACCCCTGGTGGTATCAAATAGGCCACGACGAAACCCTACCACCAAAATAGTGCTGTCATTGAACCGGTTAATAGCACAAACTTAATTAACTACCAGGTTAGCATTAACATGAAGAAGCTAGGTAGCTTTTACCAGTGAATCTCTAATTAACTCTCTGGATCTCCACTCAACTTCTGCTCTCCTGGCATTTTGAGCACCAATCAATAAAAATCTCAGTTTATTTAAAATGTATTATCTCACTAATATTATAAACGTGAAAGTTTAGATGGATGGATGGATGGATAGATAGATGGATGGATGTTTGTTCCTTTATCACGCCAGAACGGCAAAACGGATCTGGATGAAATTTGGCACAGAGATGTATTATAGTCTGGAATAGGACATAGGCTACTTTTTATCCCGAAATTCCTACGGGAACGGGAACTGCTGCTAGTACAAAATAAAAGAAAACACAGTTTAACCTAAACATCAACAAACACAACATGTTACATGTTCTGTTTCCAAAAATCTAGCATTGCCATTCACAAGGTTGTGGTTGTATGAGAAAAATTATTACCTTTCTTTATATAACCCGGTCATCTATGGATTACGCACCTCATGTCATGTTTGGCGCAAGGTCTAAGGATATTGGGATCGGTCTATACATACTCTAGCCACATCTTCATAGTTAGAGACTTCATAGTTAGTAGATCAGATTGATCTGCGTGAACTTATAATTGGCTATCAACAATCATGCAATGGTCTATCCAGGCATGATTTATATTTTACTAGCAGCGCCTCCCGGTTTCACCCGCGTAGTTCCCGTTCCCGTAGGAATTTCGGGATAAAAAGTAGCCTATGTCCTATTCCAGACTATAATCTATCTCTATGCCAAATTTCATCCAGATCCGTTTTGCCGTTCTGGCGTGATAAAGGAACAAACATCCATCCATCTATCTATCCATCTATCATTGATCATCATCATCTTAACTTTCACGTTAATAATATTAGTGAGATGAGATTCTTATTTGTAAAAACCTAGCCGTAAGTTTTCCCAAAATCCTGTAAATAAATAAATAAATAGATTGTGTCTTATGGTTGCCTGTCGGAATATATGCGTGAATATCTCCTTTTAGAATAACATATCAACCTGAACTTTATTTGAAGTTATCGCAACAAAGACCCTATAGAATGGCAAGATAGAGGGGCAGACATCCCATGATGTTGAAATCGTAATTTTTTAGGAATATTATTTACTAGCAGCGCCTCGCGGTTTCACCCGCGTAGTTCCCGTTCCCGTGGGAATTCCGGGATAAAAAGTAGCCTATGTCCTATTCCAGACTATAATCTATCTCTGTGCCAAATTTCATTCAGATCCGTTCAGCCGTTCTGGCGTGATAACGGAACAAACATCCATCCATCTATCTATCCATCCATCCATCCATCTAAACTTTCACGTTTATAATATTAGTGAGATTAGATTATGGTTTATTATCTGTATGAACGATGAATGGATGAGTTCGGAAAGTGACTCACTCAATTGTTCTTCGTTGGTTCGTTACAATGGTGTCTCTAGGTTTGAATATATTATTTTAGTAAATATCCCAGGTAGTTTGGTTAAGCTACCTACCTAAGTAAGTTAAGTACTTTTACCACAACAGCACTGTCCCCATAGTTCCAACCCTGCACAACCGGGCCCCATCAGCCGGTTTTCTCTCACAGAGATAAGCGGACAGTCCAAAGAGATCCGCTCAAGATACGCCTCGCCAAACAATTAACAATAAGACATTATACTCGAGTAATGCCGATAATTACGCGGACCCGATTAGCTAGTGAAATTATGTCGCTGCTTGTTCGGCCTGTAATTGCGGGTAGGGATATAGACGGTTACTATACAATTAAGTTTTACATACCTACATACCTATCGTAGATGTAGACTACCTTAACCATACGCGCATTTTGTACTAAGATAATTATGTAAGTAGGTAGGTACTACGGGTTCGCATCCTGCCGAAATCGTTTTTTTTTGGAATATTATTAAAAGCTTTTATTCTACTTGCCCTGTTAGTTTGTGTGGGCAAAATCTTACTCAATGATCAACCACCACCAATTGAGCTGAAATTGGGCTTACTGTATTTACGTATGAAATACTTATGTTAAAAGTTCGGTGAACATGCAATGTCAGGTACCATCGAGGTCTGATGACGGAGACAGAAAGTGGCTATAGGAACTCCTCACTTGGGTTGGTTGGATTTTTCTTCTCATGTACTCTGGTCCTAGATGATTATTATAAGCTAATTTTAAAAAGGTTTTTAGTTTATTATATTTTATATTATTATATACAAAGTAAATTACAATCAAATGATAGAATTAAATTAAAACTAGTATTTACAATTGAAACAATTGAGCTAACTACAGACTATTGCAAACAATCAATACAGGTAGCTCAACTGATCCATAAACCACTCGGAAGCGTGCCCAAGACGCTGGCTGCATTGTCCCGCTGTCTGGCAATGCTGATACGCTGTGATATACTTACCAGCCAGTGTGACCAGATAAAATTTTATGAAAATACCGAGGCACCTCAAAAAAATACTGAAATATACCGACTTACATAGGACAAATATACCAATAAAAATACTGATTTTCTAGGTACTTTTGGTACTATATTGAAGTTTGTGCAGATACAACAGCAAAGTTAAAAGTTTGTAAATAGATATTTTCACGAAAGGAAGGTACGACTACTTTGTTAAAATGTTATTTAAACTCTGTGCATGCTACTGAATTGATAAAATAAGAAACCTTTATTCCACGAGGCTTGCCCTTAACACTTCATCTCAATCTATCTACCAACACCTTCGGGTGTTCCGTAACCGTAGTCGGAAGCGGAGTCGTAACTCCGCTTCCGACTCCGGTTTCGGTTCCGATTCCGACTCCGACAAACCAAATTCTAAAATTCCGACTCCGACTTCGGTTCCGTTAAGCCACCTCCGTAACATCCCTAGTATAAACTAAATCTGGGAAAGTCCCTAAAGTTCGCGTTCCGAGGAACTCCGCAAACATTGTCGCAAAGACGATCACTCACTACGGTGTTACCATAACTTCAACCAAAATATACCCAAAAATACTGACTGCCAGCAATATACCTGAAAATATACTGATGTTCGGAAAAATTGATGAAATATACTGAAAAAGTATTAAAATACTGAATCTGGTCACACTGTTACCAGCTCTCGGATCACGCATCGCTTCGACCAGACGCTCACTTATTTTTTTACCTAAAATTACATATTTATTAGCTTGAAATGCTACAAAAAAAAATACGTTTTAATACGTAAAATCGCTATTTAGGTAATCTTTATAAACTTTCACCTGATAATGAAACCCAGGATGCTTACTATAAGAACCCAGATAAGTATAATCTCTACCTAATAGGTAGAACCAGTAATGCCCGAAGCGAAAATCTCCAGTCTAGACGTAAAAAAATATAAAACGAAATTCCAGTAAATCAAAATATGAAATCGCGTGAAAGAACTGATAAAATTCGGGAGTCATTTCAAAGTATCCCCTTGGGTTATCGGGAATGGCAACCACCGTTTAGATGACTACTGAGCCTTGTAGGCCAATATATGCAGCTTGATCACTGGAACAAATCGGAAAATCATATCAAATAGGAACGGTATCTTTTGATATTTCCTTATAATAAATAAAAAGACCGGCTACACCTACGCCCCTACATACCTATCTAGGAGCGTATAAAGAGTGCCAATACCATAACCCCTGGTAGTAGACCGTTGGTGGTTGGGTAAAATGTATCTCTATTGATTAAAATGGTTAAATAAATAAATAATGCTGGACAATTCACACAGCATTATCTAGCCCCAAGCTAAGCAGAGCTTGTGTTATTTATTTATTTATAAAACAAAATCCACAGCCCTTAACAACTAAAATTGACAAACTTATTCACTAGACATAAGGCCAATACAGGATTTACTTTATCTAGGTAAATTAAATTAAAACAAGTTGACTATCACTACAAATAAAGTTATGAACTGCTAACATAATTTTAAATAAAATATTGACATAAAACTAAGAAAATAAGGACTAAAAAACAATGCTCTTTATTTAAGCTGTCTAAACTTAAGCTTTAACTTTAGATAAACTCAATTGCAGAGTAATAAAATTGAAGCTGCCTAAAAACGTAAGAAATAAAAAATAAAATAAAATACTAAATATAAAGCTTATAAAATTAACTGTTTCCACTTGTAAATATAACCCTTACAATAACTAACTGTAATATATATGAGTACTAGATAACTGATATACGTAATAAATTACAATACATAGATAGATATTTTTTATTATACATAGAAAACGACCAGAACACCCTGAACAAATGTCTGCAGATCGTACACACATTTGTCCCGAGGCGGGAATCGAACCCGCAACCTCCTGCGTCGCAGGCAGACCTTCGCACACCGCGCCACATCGGTCGTCGATTAGTTTGGTATTGATTGTTACATACTAATACTACAAAAACCGTAATTTATGAACATAATATTGGTTTCTTTCGATGTATGTAAAGCAGATAGCTCTACCCTTTAACCATTCATCGTAATTTCCTATTATAGCCGTCACTATCTCGAGGCAATAACCACAGCACTAGCACTCGAGGCAATAACCAACTATAACCACAGCACTTATTTTACTTATCACTAACCTGGGGCTGTAGCTTATGGAAGACATGGAGAGTTTCACTTTTGTGTTTATTTTTTAAAGAAATGGTAAAGTGATAATTATTATGCTCCTCATTTTCACCCTGGTAACATATTTACCCATTCCACCATCCTCCAGTGGCAGCGTCCTCCATGATAGCCCATTTCAGCCCAGCACAGCTGTTTACATTTTCACTGTGAACAAAAACCCTGCATAGCAAAACAGGCAATCAGAATCGAAACGAAATGATAGTTCGATGCAAAAGGGAGCGTTTATAGGAATTGGCCGTTACAAATCGATACTAAGTTGAAAGTGGTTCAGAAAGCTGTGATTTGCTGATTTGTTTACGATATCTTTTATTGGTTATGAAGGCCGGTTGATCGAGATCGCATTTTATTCAACTTACCAACCGACTTACAAGCTCTGGAAATTTTATGAGTTTGTACGTAAGTACATACAAACTTATAAAATTATTGACTTTCATACTCTTTTACCAACTGGTAAAAGAGTATGAAAGAAGGCAATTATCAGGGGGAGGCCTGCGTCCAGCAGTGGACCATTATAGGCTGTTGAGGTGAGGAGATCGTATTTTATTCAACTTACCAACCGACTTACAAGCTCTGGAAATTTTATGAGTTTGTATGTAAGTACATACAAACTTATAAAATTATAGACCCAACACCAACAGGTAAAAGAGTATGAAAGAAGGCAATTATCAGGGGGAGGCCTGCGTCCAGCGGTGGACCTTTATAGGCTGTTGAGGTGAGGAGGCAGGTGGTATACCATGTTTATTATTATTATATTTTCTGACGACTCTGACCATGCTCAAAGTACGTTTGTAGGTAGGTACCTCAGCATGATTCTTGATTATGTAAGCCATGAAAGTGCGCACAAAAGGATATACAACATCCTAATCTGAAAAATGACTGGAGACAAGTCTGAGAAAGACCTGCACACAGTCACCGTATCGGCGTGGACCTCATTATCATCGATTGGTATACCTACATAACCTACCTATGCATCGGTATCCAACCAAACACGTTCTTGACCCATTTCAACTGAAAGCCGACTTTGAACCCCTCTAATCTCTACTGATCTCAACCGAAAGACTACGCGACATGGCTCAATCGTTTTAATTTTATTTTTGGAGTGCTGACTGCCAGTGTCTTTGCCTGCTTTAAATTGGGAGATATTTCCTTCCTGATTGTGTGTGTTTTTAGGTGCTTTAAAAAACGATTTCAAATAGCTTTCGTTATCACGAGTTTTTATTCGCTGTATTAAAAAATAATGTAACCTAGGTGGGAAAAACAAGGGTTTATTTTAATTTATGCTTCTTATAAGATTGTAGTTATATTAAAGCAGAACTGGTAAGATAATTTGGCAAATCAAAGGAAAAATGTATGACGCAGATAAATTTTATCTGCGCTCTCAGGTCAAAGTTCGAGCTTGTTTTTCAGCCAATACAAGGCCAATTAGGTACCTTCTAACATACTGTGACAAACTCTTACACAATTGAAATGTCTACCTGCCTACAGACAAACAAACAAACTTAACAAACATTGATTTTAATCGGCAGGTTAGGTAACGTCTGTCTGACAGGTTCACTGGGCACGACGTGTGGTTTTGTATGACATCAGGTGATTGTGAATTGATTAAGGAGGGTTTCGTTTGGGGTATTTGATCGTAACATAATCCCACACACGCTCGGTATTCGAATGGACAATTTTGATCTGAACATCACATTTTTTTCTGTTCTACCCTTCACTCTACAAAAAAAATCGCAATGTGCGGGTAGTTAGGTGTTAATAATTGTAGTTTTTTTTTAAGAAGCATACATTAAAATAAACCCTTTTGTTTACTTACGTAAATAAATGTATTCGTCACTTAGATGAAAGTAAACAAGATCCGTCAAGTGCGAGTGTAGCTCGTGCGCCGAGGGTTTCGAACATTGTCAATTATACAAATATGTATGTATGCACTTTATGTACCTACTGGTTAGAGACTTTTCTTATTAATTTATACCGAAAAATAGTACCTTTCAGATAGATCGCTCTGCAAACTTAGGAGAAAAGGGGAGATCGGAAATAGCGTGTGTCTTTGCAATTGGTATCTAATACAACATACCTATGCCATTTGTTGAGCTAGCAAAATTTACCACTACTTGTAAATTTTTCGACTGTTTTCAACATTAGTATATCAAAAAGTATGAAACCTACCGAAATTTCAAAAACCAACCAATTCCACCAAAACCTTTCATTTGGTACCCGACTCGGGTAGGTAGCCTCCCCTCTCGAAAAATGATACAGTACGTTTTCTCAGCACTAGCTCAACAAATGGCATATGTTGTGTTAGATACCAATTGCAAAGACACACGCTATTTCCAATCTTGTGCAATATACTTACCTAATGAATTTTTACTTCCATCTAAGATTCGTCATGATTGTTTTGAAACAAACATTCAGCTTGGTTAGGCACTAGGGATGTAAGCACTTTGGGTGCTTTAGGGTAGCCCACAGCTGGCCCTTGGCCTCCTAATACTCCACGCACTTCGATCCTAGAATGCGTAGGGCATTACCTATTAAAATTTTAAATAAGTATTTTTATATACAGGGTTATTGGTAAATTAGTAACAATACGTGAACTGCAGGTCCTGCCCATCATCACAAACACGTTTGTGAAGACGCCAGGTCTTAATTCTTAATTTTGGTATTGGTAATGGATATAAACATAGGAGATAGAGGGAACATAGTTTGATCGAAGTCTTGAAGCCACTGGATGTTGTTTGGTAGACCTAACGTAGGTTTATTATGTAAGCTCACGTCGAAAAAGCTCACGCACAGAATTTGCTCTACAATACCCTCAGGTTTAATGACGTCGTGGCTTCTGTTCCCCAAATTACTGCAGCTACCTATCCGTGTGGCGTGCTGGAATCCATACCCCCAGGGCCGGAAGGCGACCAAATTAAGTGCTGCACATGCAAATGTGCGTACGCCGGGAGCAGGTCTGGAGCTGGTTTAAGTGACTTTTTGTATCGCCTGGCAGTTGTCGAATGGTTTGGACACGCAATGGTGTAGGTAGCCTGCTAGATCTTTATTAGTAGCTCTACGTACCTTGTGGGTAGACATACCATTTGTATAAAATAACCATTTATCTCTTACCTATTGGTTATCTCCTATTGGGATGTTAAAGTTAGATGTTTTTTCTACAAATAGAACTAATCTACTATTTAAAATATAATATGTGATTACAGTGTTAATCAAGGGCAGTCTATGTCCAGCAGTGAAGTACCATATGACTAGAAGATGATAAAATATTACATTCATATCTATTTAAGGATTGTATATCAGTTATCTTTTTATGGGTCCGTACCCAAAGGGTAAAACGGGACCCTATTACTAAGGCTCCGCTGTCCGTGTGTCCGTCTGCCCGTCTGTCCGTCTGTCACCAGGCTGTATCTCATGAACCGTGATAGTTAGACTGTTGAAATTTTTACAGATGATGTATTTCTGTTGCCGCTATTACCAGAATTAAATAAATATTTAAGGGGGCTCCCATACAACAAACGTGATTTTTATGCTCGTTTTCTAGATAATGGTACAATTTTTCTAGATTATGGTAAAAACGTTTGCTGTATGGGAGTCCCCTTAAATATTAATTTTATTCCGTTTATTAGTTCAAATACATCATCTGTGAAAATTTCAACTGTCTAACTATCACGGTTCTTTAGATACAGCCTGGTGACAGAGGGACAGACGGACAGCGCAGTCTTAGTAATAGGGTCCCGTTTTACCCTTAGGATACGGAACCCTAAAATTGTCGTTATAAAGTGTCTACACACAAGAAAGACTATAGAAATCTCTACCTTTTATAAATTAATTCAGCCGACGCCCACCGAACCTTATTTCTAATAAGGTTTCGGTAAGGTTTTGGTCTAAGGACCTTATTTCTTCTTCTACACACGCTAAGAAAAATCTCCATAGCCTCTGGTCTTCGTAATGAATTTATAATTTGCTTTGGCAATTAGAGGGGTATGGTGGACCATCGCCTCGGGTAGGAATTTAAATGTTAAATCAGTCATGAAGGAACAGCCCACTGAATTGGCTGCTGTGTTATTTTTGAATGAGAGGCAAAATGTGAAGTACCTATCCTTATACTAGCAGCGCCTTGCGGTTTCACTCACGAAGTTCCCGTTCCTGTGGGAATTCAGTGATAAAACATAGCTAGAAGTAAGCTTTTTAATCGTTTTAGTAGTTTCGGTGACGGACAAACTTTCTTGTGTGTCTACCTATTGAATAAGTAGCTAATGCCTACGTTCAAAAAGTTAGGCACTAATTAGTTTTGGCACGAATTAAGAGGGGAACCTAGCGTGTTTGCTTGTCAAACTAGGACTAGATCTCAGTACTCATGGGATTCCCGGGGTTAAAAACTTGAATTACATATTATTCTACATATTTTTTTGGTTCCTTCGATTTCTTACTTAGTCTGAGCCTTATACGTGAAAACACGATTAAGAAAAAAAAATACGATAGAAAAAAAAACATGAAATTGTACTGTTTTGTACATAATTTGGTGGAAATCTTGTGAACCCTGAGGTCTATTGAAATAACTTATGTTTTGATTCGTAGGTTATTACAAATTCTTTGGTTCCTTCAGACAGTTTTTTCATAAATTGTGTAATTTTCTTGTGAATAAGCAAAAACTCCATTTTTGCACTTGCGCCGTTCCAAATACGCATGCTCTGTCCCGCTCCTATGAACGCGAAATCCTATACCTATCCTTTTCACAAAATGGCGCGCAATGCGCCTTCTTAACAATACTATATACTATTGCCCTTGGTAACCGTAAGCCTAGCCTTTTGTATCTTTCTGAATGAAAACATCACGCATTTGATCAACTTATCTACCTACCTACCTCCATTCAGCCGAAATCGAGTCTAAAATCCTTAAAGTTGATGCTTAGCCTGATTATTGTCTGATTACTGTCCGTCGTGTGTCGCATGCGCGATGAGCCAGACAGGCAACGTATCGGTTTGGGGATTCACGGGGAGGAATTACGTCCGATCCTTACACGGCTCATAGAATTTTATACTTTATCTGAGAGTTGTCATTTACAATCAAATAATAATTGTGGCTATCTATAGGTTTTTCTCATAGTTATAACCAAAAAGTTACAATAAAAAGTTGCTATGATTGGACCGGTTCAGCAGTGAAATTCTCTTGCGGTTCATTGATGGGCAACATGGTACTAATTTAGAAAAATAAATACAAACAAAACATGGACAGGACTAGTCCAAATTGAAAAGCACACATGGAATCACAATTAAATAATCTAATATTTCTTATAGTGCACGCAGACAAATCTGAATACTTACATGAAGTTGTCCCGAGTCAAATTATTAGATTTTAACCGTTGCAAACATACTAACACACGTAACTCCTCGCTGCGTGTCGCTGCGTAACTGAGGTAAGAAGGGGTGCAGCTTGAGTCGCCACGAACTTGTTTCGACTGTTTAGTGTTGCAATTTTGCATAGTTTTGGAGATACTTTAGTGGTCCAATGAAAGCACTGGTCCATCGCAACCTTCCCTAAGATCTTCTTTCTACACTTCACTAATATTTAATTGTAGGTACTGTCGCGCACAGAATTACAAATACCTACCACCTTCAATCATAAACAATGTTACTTTAAACAAAAGACAGTGAGGAATTGAATAAATCCTCCTTTTTTCCTAATAGGTTAATCATGCCCATTAGCATCATCGTCAGCATAATATTACTCCACTGCTGGACATAGGCCTCCCGCTAATGGCCGCCATAGCAGCTGGAGACAGCTGTCTCCAGCTTGCTGCATCCACCATCTGCCTGCAATCTTTCTCAGATCGTCATCCCACCTAAAAAATGCCCAAGCTTGGAACAAATCTGTAAAAAAATTTTTGCTTTCAATGCTCTCTGAACTTGTCCTCAGTTACGATGGAAAGCTCCGCTTAATGAAAATGCTCAGGGGATTTACATGCGTATGTTTTGAAGCAGGCTGTTTGACAAGGTGGGTTGATTTACAACAAAAGGAGTCGTGCGGTTTACCTCTTGTTCACCAGCTGTTATGGAATTTATTGATATCAAAACATTACTTTGCAAGGTTTTTTAGAAGTTTGACTCAGCATACTGCTTAGCAAAGGTATCGTATTGAATATAAAACTTATTTATAACGAATTCATTCGTAGTATCTACCTACGGTAGCACTTAGTTATACCTTCCCTCGGTAACTAGGTACCTACCTACCACATAGGTAAGGTACTACTTACCTAAAAATCTAACCTACATAACCTAACCAAAGATTTATTTATATCAGCTTCTTCACAAACAATGCTCGTAGTATAAATAAGCTGAATCAATAAATATAACCAACCAAACTTAATAGATGTAACAATTTTTCTAAACTAACCACTTCCTAATTAGAAAAGTACACCACTGAAAAACGATCACCAGAAAATTTGTTTTTATTAATCCTTATTACCTTTGACACAAAACTCAATTTAGGCCCACGAACACAATACACCCATGAAAAGTACCGGTAAGGCACGGAGGCCGAGCGATGGAGGCCACGCCCCGCGCCCCGCCCTCCGCCGATTGTGATTTACCTGTTCCGTTCAAAGTATTTTTCATTCGATTGTACCTGTGGATTGTATCGAGTTCTGAATTTACAACTTTTATGGTATAAGGACGTGTACGTACAATTTAGTTCCTGTATGTTGGTCCCTTTGTTGCCGATTGTGAAAATTATCATATGATGATGTTTCTGATATTTTTTAAGGCGCACATAATCAATTGCTCGAGGATTAAACTTTTAAGAGACCACCTCAAATTCCTCGAAAAGACCTCTTGATTCTTCTCTCTTGATTAGATTAGATAGTTAGGTATTCCGTTGCCATGGAAACCATTTGCTACCGACTGTGAAAATTATCATGTGATGATGCTTTAGATAGCCTTTCCCCGAAGATCAAACTTTTATGAGACCACGTCCTCATAAATCAACCCCAAACCGATAACCACGAAAAAATCATCCGATTTTAACGAAGATATCACCAAAATTTTTGTAGTTAGTAGTGATTTTGAAAAGCGTTATTCCTGATTTATGCCGTATTCGTCCCTAGGAAGTTCGCCCACATGAAAAAATCTGCTTTCGTCCCACATTGTATGCCATGTTCGGCCCAGAATATATTTTATTTCAGAAAATCTTTTTTCGTCCTAATTTTCAGCTTCATATTCGGCCCAAGGTTTTTCTAAATCTCTTTTGAAGAAAAAAATAGTTCTATACAAAAATTATTCCCGAGGAATCATAGAAATATAAAGACTTATTGCTTCACCTGTACTTAAGTAATTATAATATGCCTGTAGGCAAATTATAATATATATTTTTTTCTATACAATAGCGAAAGAGTTTTAAAATCCGTTTATAATTGACAAAGAAACAGAAGAACATTCATACAAAAAAAAGCCGAACCTTTTTGCATTTTAAAATAGTTTGTATAACTAGCAGCACCTCGCGGTTTCACCCGCGTAGTTCCCGTTCCCGTAGGAATTTCGGGATAAAAAAAAAAGTAGCCTATGTCCTATTCCAGACTATAATCTATCTCTGTGCCAAATTTCATCCAGATCCGTTTTGCCGTTCTGGCGTGATAAAGGAACAAACATCCATCCATCTATCTATCCATCCATCCATCTAAACTTTCACGTTTATAATATTAGTGATAGTGATAGTGAAGTGAGATAATGTATGTGTAGCTACCTCAATAATCACCATTACTTAGATCACCATCAATGAATACGCACGTTGTTGTCTCTTCCTCTCCCCAGCTAGAATATCTTGATGGTGGTAGAGTACCAAAAAACTTTATTAACAAAAAAAATTACAATAAAAAAAGAACTAAATTAAAACTAGTATTTATTTACGATTGAAATAATTGAGCTAACTGCAGACTGTTGCAAACAATCTATAGGTAGCTCGACTGATCCATAACCAAGTTGGAAGCATGCCCAAGACACTGGCTGCATTGCCCCGCTGTATGGCAATGCTGATGCGCTGTGACAGATACTCACCAGCTCTCGTGTCACGCGTCGCTTCGACCAAACGCTCGGATAACTTTTTGGACACCCGGGCAGCCTCGGTACCCCACAGTATTATGGTAGAGTCTGCTTTCTGGATTAGGTAATTTCCTCCACTTCCCGCTCCATTTTTGATGTCGTCTTTGGAAGCTTGAACTCTTATTTATTACCTACTGTGTCTTTTCACACTGTCCATAATTTTATGCTCTCTTAAATCAGCATAATGTGCTCATGGTGAGACAAGCTTCGAACTAATGCGTATCTCTTTCTGATTCTTTCATAGAGGAGACTGTTTTAAATTTAAGTTGAGCGCGTTGAATTCTTTTCTTCTCAGAAATTGTAACTCTTCTCGTCTAACATGCATAACATAATTAAATTAGATTTTTCTAAAAAACAGTAAACCGACTTGGAATGCCTCAATTTTACACTGTTTTTATTATTATTATTATTTAATTCTTTATTGCACACAATTACACAAAAAGTATACAAATGGTGGGCATAATGCCGATGGCATTTTCTGCCTGCCAACCACAAGTAAGTTTTAGGTTTTGGAAAAGTAAAAAAACATGATTGCCATGTTATGAACATAGAACCGGAGGGGGAGGGTTCTTATTTCGAAGTCGGTTAAAAAAGATTTAAGTAATTTTTCATCAAAAGTCACTTTAATAAAACTAATGCATGTGGGATTGCGGTTACCGACAGGTGTGTTCAGGTCGTCGACATTACTGGTACCAAGTGTCTCACCATTTTATTCAAATATCAAATCTACCTCACACAAAATAGAGATTAAATTCCAAAGTCAAGTTAACACCAGCTTCAGTGGTATGGGCGCAGATTAGTGAACAGTTTGTATGATATTTGATTCGTAGATACAGATTAATGTAGTAGTTAGTACGGTTAATTTGAAGCATGTGCTGTAAACTTGTTTCATTGATAAAATTCAATTTGGGAAATAAATTCACCAGTAAAAAGGTCAATATTTTGATTGAGTACCGAGATTTTCGTTATTAAATTTTAACTTCGTTTGTGTTTGTTTGTCAATTCAGATATTTTTCAGTTATTAATGATTCTTCAGTAGGTCCTTTCTATAGATAGGCCCTACCTATAGATAGGTCCTTACTTAGGTTTGGGTTAAAAGTGCATTATCTATAGATATAATAGACTTTGAACCCAAACTAATTAAGGACCTAAGTGGATGACGAAGAATCTTTCCCCATAAAAAAATTTTTTTTTTTCTAAAACTCATGAACCGTCGTCAGTTTTTTTTATCTCATAAGAACCAATAAAATTTAGTTAGCCAATAAATTATGAATGCAGCAATTTTTCAAATATATTCTCTCTCATCAAATCACCAAAAGACATTCAAAACAATAGTTGGGGAGAAAAATCACTACAAAACCTTCTGATAAGGCTGACTGGTGGATAAAACTACCTTCCGTTTTTCTAAAGACAGTTGTAAGTACCAACCACTCTATCTACCACTTCTTAGTGGTAGGGCAGTTACTTCTACCTCTAAAGAAGTAATATGTTGATTGATACAGCAAAATACGTTGAATCCCTGCAAAAAAAAAAAAAAAAAAATACCACCCTGAAGAAGTCCCTCGTTAAGGGATGAAACGTTGGTGTTCTTCCAACACAAATAAGGTTCGTAGTTAACCCGCTTACATCCGTAATGAAAATAAAAATAATTGAATCTAATAAATTGTGTACACAGGTATCTGATATTCCATTAATTTTATAATAATGAAGGAAGAATACAATACAAAATTTACATGTAAACCACCTACTAAAATTATTAAAGCACCTTTGAAAAAGGTAGTTTTTTTTTCTTAATTTGTTTACTCATTATTGCTAAAAACAAGACAATTACCATTATAATAAGTATAATGAAGTTATTACAGTGGGATAATGCAACTAGCGTCTTGGGCACGCTTCCGACTGGTATTAACATGGATTAGTTGAGCTACTTGTAGGTTGTTTGCAACAGTCTGCAGTTAGCTTAATTGTTTCAATTGTAAATACTAGATTTAATTAAATCCTATTATTTTGATTGTATTTTTTTTTGGTAATTATGTAAGGTATTTATTACAAATTAATTGCTTTGCGTAGATGTAAAAGACCCCATCACAAAAACCAGGAAGACCCCAATAAAAACAAAAAAAGCAATTCATTCCACCCTCATCAAATAAAAAATGCATTAGATAAGGCCCTAAAAGCAGGTTGGCATCAGGTGCGCACGAGTCGCGAGCTTCTAGCAAAGTGCGACTGACGGGCGGCGCGCGCGCGCAGGTGCCCGCCTTAGGAGGGGGGCGCCTTATCCAACGTCTTACCACTTTACCACTACAAACCACAACGACTTAACCTGCAGAAAATAAGGCTCAGATTCAACATAGTGTTTGTGGTGATAATTTTGTAGGGCTTTACTCCTCTCCTTTTTATCGAACAAAAAATGAACTGTAAACGCGATCACGGCCGCCACTAAGGTCAATGTTAGCGCTTCCTTCAGTACACGCTTGGAGAGAAACGCGCGCGCATCGCCAGCGTGAACTACTGAAAATATTGTACTGGCCGGTATTTCACGAACTTTACTATAAACAAAAAAAACAAATTGAACTTTTTGAATGTCGAGCTTTTTTGATAAACCTTTTTTATGTGAATGATCGAAGACGTTCCTATTTTAAATCGATCCTAATTAAATGTGATGGATTGATTTGACTGTGATTTTTTGACTTGGGGACACTGTGATTTTGAAAAATGGAGACTTTGGTTTTGATACCTCAAGAGCTGAGTTTGGCGTTGAGACCTGGGGGTGCCAGGGGGAAAGAGGCTTCAGTCAGCGTGTGGTCTTCAATGGAAATCCCTAGGGGGACTACCTTGTACCCCTTTCAGGGCACCATCAGAATCGACAAGCTTCACGTGTACAGCTACGTGCCGGATCATGACGTAAGTGCATTTTACAATGTTTTCAGAAGCCGGTGTGCGATAATTAAACATTTTTCGGTATACCATAGTCCCGTACTTAAAAAATATAATATTATTTACATTTAAATGCTTCTGGGACATAGTTTTTGTTTTACTTATTGATGTCTATTATTAGTGTTAATTTTATTGAGAAGTTTGTGCGTTAATCAATTGGACTAAGTAGACAGTCTTATTTATTGGTATAACAAAACAAAATCCCCAGACCTTAAAAAAAACAATTATTTTCCAAAAATATTTACGCCAAAAACAATCTTATGCAGTCTTATGCAGCTTGGAGCTTTCAATTCGGAAGCAATGGGGTTTAAGCATCGTTAGTTTTTTTTGTTTATAATTTATTTTTTATCTATTTCCTTATGGAAAAAACTTTATAATAATACCCACAATTTTTTAAAATATTATGGAAAAAATCGAAAAATGCAGGGTGATGAAAACACTGCCCTTTTTGTGACGTCACAGTTCAGTTTATCAACTCAACGTGCTTCAGTTTCTTCAATGAAAATAAAATTAGAAATAAATAAATCTTATTAACCATCATGGTTTTTGTTTGTGTGTTCTGTCAAGTAAATAATTTTCTTTCTTTCAAAAAAGATATCCCGCTAAAGCTTTATAACAATACGGTGAGCGGTGACGTCACGTTTAGAAATTTTGTGATTGAGTAGTAGTGAACCAAAAAATACAAATAAAAATATGCAGTTGTATTTGTATATTAAAAGAGAAACCAAATAAAAATAATCAGCTTTTTTGAAGTCATTACTACCAACTTGATTTTGATATACATATTATTATGTATGTATATTCTCTACTGACCTTCCTATTTTACGGTAGTTATTCGGTAGTTACTACGTGCTCGTTATTTTAAATACCTACCTTTTTCAATTTAATATTTTAGGTAGTTACATGAAAAAAATGGCAATTTTATACCATATGTTTTGAATTTTAATATATAAATTACATCCTTATCTTTGTTAATCATGAAAAACAACGTAATAAAATACAATTATATCGTTGTTTTTCATGATTATGTAAATGAATCAAACATCTCTATTGTTTTAACTGAGATCACTGAGATGAGAACCGCAGTGATTATGTCTGAGCTTTATTTCATCGCTCATCGCTAGGTTTCAAGTAAACACTGGCGTAAGATGGGTAGGGTATTAATATAATAACTTTACTATGTGAGAACTAACTTATACAAATAAATTCTAATAAACAAATAAGTTCTAAATATTTTATAGTGGTGAGAAAATGGCAATTATTAAACCCTCTGATTGAGGAAAAAGTTTGCCTCGGGTTGTTTGTTTGACCGTTCTATTTCAATAAATAAATTGAAATTGATGCATTTTAACATACAATTGGGTTAGCTATAGCCTAGAGATGTTGTCTGGATTTTCCAACAGTTTTTTTATTTATTTGAATTTATATTCAAAATCTTTGGGTTAATTTAAAAATACATTAAAATTTGGTCATAATATTAACATACATATATTTCCTTTACCTGACACCGAATGCTTTTTAAAACCATACCACTAAGTAGCTTCTAAACAAACAAAGCATTGAAATATTCAATCGGCACAAACCGCAATCAAGGTTCGGTAAGAATCAATAACCAAAGAATAAAGAATAGTTTATAAACACATTCCACAGAATAACAACACAGTTTCTACACAAAACCACAGATAATTTAGTACTTAACCGTCCCTCACGTACACAATCGGTTGCCAACTAGATGATCAGCTATAACAATCAAACAAAAACTGTATCATAACTAAAACCGCACAATTTTCTCTTACGGGCTTATGCGTTACGTGCCCCGATCGAGATGTTTTGTGAAAAATTTCATTTCCCGTTTCAAGATATTTAACCAAACGATTACTATGTTATATAATTTTGATTTCTTCGTACTGATATTATAAATGCGACTTATGAATAAGTTTGACTGAAGATAACGCCAAAATTTCACAGAACGAATCGGCCGAAATATTTTTTGTCTGGTTTTATCTGGAATCCCACTGTTATTATAAATGTGAAAGTTTGGATGGAAGGATGTTTGTTACTCAATCACGCCAGAACGGCTGAACGGATCTAGATGAAATTTGGCACAGAGATAGATTATAGTCTTTTATCCCGAAATTCCCACGGGAACGGGAACTACACGGGTGAAACCGCGAGGCGCTGCGAGTAGGTTATAAATATATATCTATGTACTGTATTGTATTTAGTTTACCAGTCATGTATTTAGTACCCATAAAACAAGCTCTGCTTAACTTCTAAGCCACTTTCGCGAAAAAGAGCGTACGAAGCCGCGGGACAAAGCTAGTTCACTATAAATATTGCACTGATCTGGTTTTCTATGTTTTTGAACATTGGATTCGATAGACATCGTGGATCTGATATCGATGACGACCGATATGGCGTGGCGGGCGAAGGTCCACCTCATTCAGGAGGTTGCGGGGTCGATTCCCGCCTTGGGACAAATGTTTGTACGGTTTGTAAATATATGTTCTGGGTGCTCTGGGTATTTTCTATGTATAACAAAGAATATCTGCTTATGTATCGTATTGTATTTAGTATAACTGACATCCTAGTAGAGTAGTACCTACCCATAACACAAGCTCTGCTTATCTTGGTTCTAGATGGTGTACGGATTGTCCAGCATTATTCTTTTATCTTTAAAAGTACTCGAATTAGATTATGTAAAGCCGCAGGCAGTAGTCTGTAAAATTTTAAATTACCAACGGATATTATGATCTACTTACACCAAGACTATTTTGAGCAGAACTTAATGGACTCTAAGTAATAATTACTAAACTGCCCGAGGTGATACTAAGCCGGAAGTGGTGTAAGTTTGGCTCAGGTGTTTGCACTTTCACTGATTGACTGGTTCGAGTGCAGTCGGGTGCGTTTGTTGTATTAATTATAAGAGCTTTTAGGCCCGTATTATGAAAGCTTGCTCAGTCACCGATCTATGCTTGAGTGACGTTTATGCCATAGAAAAGCGTTACTCAAGCATCGATTGATAACTGAGGAAGCTTTAATAATACGGGCCCTAGTCTTATCTGAAATAGCTGATCTAGGATTTGTTGATTCCATAAGTAGTTAAATCTAAAGCCGGGTTACTGCGGGCTTACCCTTAAATCCAATCCCAATCTCAATCCCATTCTAATCCGAATCAGTTCCAACCTCACCAAACGTAAAATTAGCACAAAATCGAGATTGAAATTAGAATCGAGTATGAGATCGACTTCACATTGTAAATAACAGTGGCAGAGTGAAATATCACGATGCGTACCGGCTTAAAAAAAATGGCGGGAAATTACAAACAAGGGTCCCACTTTTTCAAGTGCCTCTCGATGTTTACACAAGCTTTTCAGCCTAATTAATCTTCAACTAGTTTGCTAGCTAGAGACCGCGACTCGGCAAACGTAGTGTAGGACGCCCTCCGACCAGGTGGGATGACGATTTGCGAAAGACTGCTGGCAGATGCTGGATGCGGCAAGCTGAAAACAGGGTGCTATGGCGCTCATTAGGGGAGGCCTATGTCCAGCTGTGGACATATAGGCTGATGATGATGATGAAAGACGCACTATTGTACCTTTTTTACCTTTAACTTGACATTAGTTACTTATCACAGTTGAATGTGAAGCAAATTACATTCAAAACACTAGCTTATTTGACTTGCTTTGAACTATTGTGTGTAATAATTAATTTACCTTCGTTAGACGATCATTGAGGGAATTCCGGTGCAAGTCAAAAACTTGCTAAAGTATGGGAAAAAAACTAGTTTATTCTTCAGGTTTATTTTAAACCGAAATGTTTTGATAAATAATATTTAAAAAATAAATGATTTTGATAATTTTGATACCAAATAATGTTAGCCTTTATATTCATTTTTAAATTAATAACAATAACACATAATAAAATCAAACAATGGCAATCAATAGACGGTTTAGATTTAAAAAAAAATTAAGCCTTCACCAGAAGGCAGAGTGCCCAGAATGCTGGCAAATACTATAGGTAATTATGCATTAATTAATAATAAATTAATAATTATGCATTAGTTCAACCGGACAACTAAAAATCCTTTGTAGGTATTTTTTTTACTAGCCTGGTTCGTCCCACTGCTGGGCAAAGGCTCTCTCAAATCTTTCTAATATTATTTTCTTCTTCTTCCATATTTCCGTCAATATTAATAAAATAAAAAAAAAAAAGCTCAACAGCTGTAAGTTTACGTTTCGTACCACGCAAACAAGTAGCTTTTTGTTAGTCTCAGAGCACGCGCCTTCATTACCAGCGCACTTTTGTTCAAGAATGTAATTACTGTTTCTTATATTTTGACAGTGGCTATTTATAATTTACAAGCGATTATTGAAGCGTAAAACTTGTTAATGTATAGAAATTGAGCTGTTTATTGTTTATGGGGATTCTTGAGAGAGATAAAACGAATCAATGGGATTTCTAGAAGTCCCGGGATTTTGGGAAGTTTCCGAATGAAATCCATACCTACATTAAATATTCACTTTCTGTTTGTTAATTTTTTATTACTAAACGACAGATCATTATGAAATTGTCTGAATGATTAATGGTATCCCAGAGAAGGAAGAAGGCTACATTTTATCTAAGAAAGCACGTACGTAGGCGGAAGCTAGTTTTCTATAAATATTGCGTCTAGACTAGATTTTCTGCATAGGTATTGTATAGATTCCTTTAAGAAGAGCTAGCTCTTAACTGGCTCCTAAAAGCATTAAAGTTCGTTCTGCCTTTCTCTGCCCATACTTTTTCTAAATATCGTCATGGGGTTTGTGACCGGGGGTTATGACTCTGGCTTTTTGCTTTTCCGCGTTCTATTTGAATGTCATGATACAAGCGCAATAAACTATTCAAATAGAACGCGGAAAAGCAAAAAGCCAGAGTCATAACCCCCGGTCACAAACCCCAAGTAAAAACTCGAAGAATAGAAGAGAGTAAGCATTGTTCTAACACAAAAGCGAAAGTTGGTAGCTTTGCCCACTATTTATGAGATAATTAGGTGTTTCACCTGTTGCGATACATTGCGTCACAGAGGTTTTTTTTCCAACATTGTGTGCTCTTGAATGGAGTTATGGATGCGCGGAAGTAATGAAAGTGCTTTATCTTTGATGGTGGTTTGTTTTCTGAGACAACATAATACATTGAGCTGGTTGCAGTTACCCCCATGTCGACGTTGGGAGATGTTCCTAAACATAAAGATAGGGCTAAGTCCGGATAGTCGTTTCAGGTGTAATACGTGACATGCCGAAAATGCTAGCTTCTGAAAATCACAGTGGATAGGTTCCGACTTTGTTTTATTTCTAGGCTACATAGTTATCATCTAAGAAATTAAATAAGTTCCCAAAAATTTTCGATTTCGGCTGGATTCGAACCTGCCGAAAATTTTTGGGAATGGCTGTTTCTTAGAGATTACCCCGAGTGCTTACGCACTATAATACAAAAACCTTACATAGTTATCATATTATCAAAATGACATTGCGATTTTCGGAAGATGGGTTTTTTATAAGGCTCAAGATATTCCTCCTATCCCTGCCTAAGGGCATTAATCCGGACCTTAACCTTTAAACGGAGTGTAGCTCAATAGGTAAATTTTATTGTTTAGCAACTGTGGCAAGGTAAAGAGATCACCGGAACTCTATGACAGATCACCATTGATCGATGAACTTTGAAAACGATGAACTTTTTAATGTTTGCCTACCTGTAGATTGTTTGCAACTGTCTGCAGTTAACTCAATTGTTTCAATTGTAAATACTAGTTTTAATTTTATTCTATACATTGTAATTTTCTTTGCTAATAAAGATATTTTACTTTTTAATTGCTACATACCTACTTCTTTCACTAATATTTTCATGATGAAATCAAAGAAAAAGTGTTTCATATCCGAATTCAATACAAGACTGTAAATATTCACTTGTAAGGGTTGTTTTCGTCTAGCAGTATATTCAAAGTAGCCTGTCGTTGATGGATTTACGGACACTTCACGTTCATTTAAATGTCTTCATGATGTTTTATGGGTCATGCGTTGATGAAAGATTTTTGTTGCTTTTGTTAAGGTTGTTCTTTTCACTGCGTCCTTTGATAGAGACCGTATCTATGGGCGCAGTTGATGGACTGTTTTATGGCCTTAGTATGAATAAACTTCAGACACTGTGAGTATTAAGATACTGGTAAACGTACAAGAATATCAGCGCATGTGCAGTGAAAATGTTTATTTGAGCTTGCGGTACAAAAAATCAAAGTTAAAACCAGTTTTTGCCGGTTTTCCCCCTTTGGATACGGAACCCTGAAAAGTAAACTTTAATATATCCTGCGCACCGGCTAGTTGAGTGGTCGAAATTCGGCTAGGAAGACATCATCATATAGGTTTATCGCTCCGCTCAACATAAAAACAGCTTTATACCTAACAGCCAGAAGCGAAGCGAGAATGCAAGAGTCCTCTATGTATTCATGAGGCTGGTTTTATTCAATATGCACCAGTCAATAATATGGAACGCAAAAATACAGTTTTAATACGTAATTTTAAAAAACATTTCAATTGATGAAAGTAAGTCCTTTAAAAAAAAGAGAGAATACAAAATGTATATGTTTCATTTCTTGTTCTCAATTCTCGATTAAAAATAAGGCGTCACTTCCTATGAACATCACATTATTTTATGGCCACGGAAGGCATTTTATTAACAACTGAGAGATCGACAGATATACGTTGACAAATCGGGAATAATATTGATCTTGATGTCGTAATATGTCACGTAACCTATAAGATTAGTGTGTGGGAATTGACGCAGTGAGATATTAAAATAGTTAAAGTGGAAGAAACCTTTGATGTTTTAGTTAAAATGTTGAAAAAAGTTTCTGAAAAAGGAACTTAACACTTAAATTGTGTCACTATAATTTGCGAAAACCAAAACTTGCATTAAATGACTTATTATAGTTCGTACTATCCTTAGCTATCGTTTTTTTATCCGGGTTTCAAACTCCTTAAAGGCAGTTCAAAGAGTTTGAGACCCGGGGAAGATTATAGACATCGATCAAGGTGTGTTCTTGGGGTAGCGAATATATTATATCGCCACCTTGAACGATGTTTTTACATAAAATGTCCATCTATAGTTTTCTGTTACTTTTGTATCCTTACTATCTATACTATGTATAATAATGATGAAATTTGGCAGAGAGGTAAATGGTATCCCGAGGACGGACAAAAGCTACCTAAAAAGTGCGTGCGAAACCGCGGGCAGCAGCTTGTAATTTTATAAAACTTTCTTGTTTAATCTTTGTCACACAATTTTTTTCTTTAAAATAATGTTTTCTTGTTCTATTTAAGTGCAAAATTGCCAACAATCTCATGTCAAATTTACAGCCACTCGACGACAATTTCAATCATCATCATTATCTTCCTATCACTTTGGACATACGCGTTTTTAATTGACCATGGCTCTTCAACAATAGGTGATTACGTGGTATTGAAGAAAGTAAGCGACCCCGCGGGTGATCATTGTATTTGATCATTTTGATTCATTTTTACTAACCCCAGGTTACCGATTGCAATCGAAAATCAATTAAATATCAATACATAATGCGAGCAGCTAACAAGGGTACATCTGTTTTCAATTAATTACTTTGAATATGTTTCAGTACCGCTGGGTTTAATCTATTCAACTGACTTTCGAAATTATTGTCAATAGCATTCGCATTTTTTATACCGCAACACATGGTTTATACATATGTACTCGCGGTAAACAATCCCCAGGGAACTCTGGAACTCTTACATTTGTCAATACTTAACATAGTTTTCAACTTATCATAAATAAGGAATATCGGGCAATGGCAAATAGAATATCCAGAGCTTAGCTAGGGCATGAAATATCAGTAATAATGCTGGATAATCCGCACCGCATCATCTAGCCTCGACAGCTTGCGAGTCGCTTGTGTTATGGGTACTAGTCCACAACCTACTAGAAGAACCAAAATAACTGACATACGAGTAGCTCTCAGAATTAGCAAGCTGAGGTGGCGATGGGCGGCCATCGCAGCCATCGGCATCGCCATGCCAGCTCGCAGAACCGTTGAGGAGTAAAATAATTTTTTTTTAGGGTTCCGTACCCAAAGGGTAAAAACGGGACCCTATTACTAACTTCACTGTCCGTCTGTCCGTCTGTCCGTCTGTCCGTCTGTCACCAGGCTGTATCTCATGAACTGTAATGGTTAGAAAGTTAAAATTCTCAGTGATGATGTATTTCTGTTGCCGCTATAACAACAGATACTAAAAAACAGAATAAAATAAATATTTAAGGGGGCTCCTATACAACAGACGTGTTTTTTTGCCGTTTTTGTACATAATGGTTCGGAACCCTTCGTGCGCGAGTCCGACTCGCACTTGGAGGGTTTTTTTAACAGTGCATACAGTGGCGACGATGGATGGAGGCGGCTCACGATCGCTATTTGTGGCATCGTTTGGGGAGGCCTATTTTCAGCAGTGGATCTTTACCGGCTGATCAGATGATCATGACCACACCCATAGACTAACAACGTGTATAGACAGCTTAGTTTCACAAGTCCACAAACACTAGTAAGTACCTGTGCCAAAGGTAACAACATAAAAGACAGAAGTCCCGTGTAACATACGAGTACACCCGTTAAACCAGTTAGTTAGCTGAGTTATGTTGCGAATTCTATCCGTTGAAGTAGCAATAAAATATAATTATTTGTTCGCAACCAATTTTCTGCTTGTTGTAATGGAACTGTGATTTGTGATCATTGGTATTGGCAGGTCCAGGGTAACGTTTTAACCGTATTGTGAGATGAAATCTTGTATTATCGAAGATCTGGTATTTCGTAGACTAACCCATTTTTCTGGTATTGTTGTTTCCTATTAACTGCCCTTTTGATATTTAAAAAATCGATAAGCCTACTTCTATTCTTGTACTAATAAATTAATTGTTTTTTTGTAAAAATTAACGACTGACATTTAAGCGCTTCATTTTAAATTGTTTTGCTGGACAAAAACTCATCTCCCAGGATTGAAACTTTTATAGGACTATCCCGGGACTATTTTCCATACACTAGGAAAATAATATTCAAAATCGATGTATAAATTCACGGAGAAATCGACGAACATACATAAATCAAAACATAATGTAGTACAGTTCGGCTGTACTGAACATCGAACATTCTACTTTTTTGAAATCGTGAAAAAATATTACGCGTTTCTTTAGGGTTAAAAATAAGTATATACTTTTTTGAACCGTTCAAAAGATAGGTTCGCAATGTGCATCAATATTTTTTGTCATAAACAAAAGTGAGGCCCATTCACCTTTTGATCATTATCACGCATTAGTAAAAACTTTTTTACCGGCCACATGTCAATTAAATTGCTGGCCATTGATATTTTTTGTGGTTTTGGCCTTTTTTTTTCAAAAACCTTTTTCGAATTTGCACCTCAGATTATAATGTTTTTATGGCTATTGTGCAATTTCACTAACGATATGGCTTGGGAACTTCCGGACAGCTTTGTGCCTTTTGAACCAGTTCCATTTGTGGCTGTTTTATTTGATGTATATAATTTACATAGTTTTGTTTATAGCACGGTATCATTTGACATTTGTGTAGATGGTAATTAAGCTGGATGATTTTTTTATACTCTATATTCTGTATATTATATATAATCTAGACCTTCTTTTGACCACAATCTCACCTGATGGAAAATGAAAATGTGAACGACGATGTATCACGAAGGTCTAGAAGATACCTATTTACTCTTGAAGAGACCCAGGTTGTAATTGACCGGAAAAAACAGCAGCAGGGAGCGTGTTCCAAACCCCAGCGGTATGGTATGGCGGTATGGTTATCTTATACGTACCAAGAAGTAGTTTAGTTATCCCTTTTGGTATAGCTTTCAGATATTTCACGGTGTACGATAGTAAAGATCTGGTATTGCGACTTTTATATGCACAATAATGATTTTTGCACACCAGTCAAACTACTAAATTTCAGTAGTACACTGACATTAAGAAGGTACCTTTTTGATAATAATTAGCTTTATAAAAACGCACCCGGGTACCAGTTTCATTAGGTAGGTCTGTATCTTATCTATATCAAACCTCAATGTAGTCAAGTTTGATATAGATAAGATACCATACAGGCATGTATATGCAATAAACATACAGTACCAAATCGCAGTACTTTAAAGACACCGCACTTTATAACATTATCCTCAAAAAAAGTCATAAAAAGTAAATTCCACAAATAAATCGGTGCCTCAAAATGAAATAACACACGTAGAACAACAGGTACAAGGGATTAATTCCCGTTACTCTAGTAAGGTGCTCGAATTTCGTTTTTCTTTCACCTCGACATCGACACGACACCGACACCGTGGTACGATGGGAAAGCCATGCGACGGTGACCGTGTCGGGTAGGATTTCAGTATCGAAGGTATCATGTTAATGCATGTGTAAAGGTAGCCGGTACAAAAAATATGTAACGAAGATTATGAATGTTCTGTAGCTTTTACAACTGCTTCTTGCTTGCTTTTTGCTCGTTCACAGGTATTTATCGCGTTTATTTAAGTAATTTCCCGACATTTCAGCTGGTAACACGCTGCCATGGGACTGGAGTACTGTAGTTGCCGCAGTTTGCAAAGCGGGGGTAGTTTTAGACATCGCTAGTTCTGAAAACCAATGACGGTAGTTTTGAATAAAATTGCCACCGCTTTGTAACCGCAGGCACTACATTTACTCCAGTCGTCCCGTTAAAACGGCAGCGTGTAAACCTCCTGAAACGTCGGGGGAGAAAAACACGAGTGAAATAATTACTTGAACATAATTAAGTATGTTCTGATCGCGTGAGTGTAAAAAACTTTACATAGGTTATGTAGCAGCTACTTTAATAACATAACTCAAAAAAAATCTTTCATTTTTAATTAGTTTGCCTACACAGCCGAATGACATAACAACAATGCGCCCAGTTATTTCATGGTGTTTAAAAACAGATTAAAAAAAAACGGAATGGAAATTTTGAATAGATTTTTAAAATTTATTTTGTTATTTTATGAACTAAAACTAACTTTCCGACTGTGATCTCAATTATATATTTTTATTTTTTTCTCATATAGAATAAAATACCCTATTGGCGGCCTGGTTTCAATTAATTGTATGGGGGTAAATTAATTAATTTAACAAAATTGCACAAATCACTCTTGTTTTGAACAGATCGAGGCACAATTCAAATGTAAGATGACCTAATATTTTTGTCTTGGTAAAATAATACCTAATTAAGATATTAAATTCCGTAGATAGTTGACCTTTTTAAGCCAGTTAAACCTAATCTCATCTACAATATCTTCTATTTGGTTCACATCCGATATTCCCAAATAGATGGACAATAAATTACCTCGTTTCGTACATTATGCAAATTCGGCGGCTAATGGAGGACGTCCGCTTAAAACATCCGCTGGCAGACCGGTAGATCTCGCTGAGAACTTATTAATGTGTGAACAAAGAATATCATTTTCACTTTCTTTTGTATGAGAAAAATTGTATAATCCACATGTTTTGCAACATTCGGTAACAGGTTTTGTGTGAGCTATTGTGATGTCATTTAAGAGGCGATTAGAAGTGCAACAAGTTACGCTTTACTTTTGATAAATAAATTCCAACATGTTATATATATTATGTGGCTTGATGCCTATTTTATCTTGGAAACCGTCATCCTCAATAACCTCATTATTGATGACTAGCAGCGCCTCGCGGTTTCACCCGCGTAGTTCCCGTTCCCGTGGGAATTCCGGGATAAAAAGTAGCCTATGTCCTATTCCCGACTATAATCTATCTCTGTGCCAAATTTCATGCAGATCCGTTCAGCCGTTCTGGCGTGATAAAGGAACAAACATCCATCCATCTATCTATCCATCCATCCATCTAAACTTTCACGTTTATAATATTAGTGAGATGAGATTAGTGAGATTATTCATCTCTCATGTTCGGTAAGTAGGTTCTTATTACCTCCAAATGGGGCTTGTAGGTGACTTATTAGCGCTCTTTAGTAATAATGTAGCTAGAAAAGCCCTAGGGCCGTAAGTAATTAAAAAAAACACTTCTCTCTTTCAAAAAGTTCGCGTACATCTTACTGGCAATAGACATCATGTATTCAGCCCAATGACCAAAGAGGTTCTTTGGTCTTTGGCTTTGCTATTCAGCCTTGTCTTCGTGTGAGTATAATCAGTCATCAATTTTAAATATCGAACGGCGAAGCTCAATTTCGTTCTTGAAAAAAAAAGTTCTTTACTTGGTTCTTTTTAATGAAAAAAGGCCGGGAATATAAATCTTTTACTGCAAAAATTGTTTGTTTTTGGGATTTTTTGAAAATTACGTGCTAATTAGGAAAAAACATGAGTTCTTCAAGTGATGAAGATATAAGCTGCACTCCCGATTCAATGAAAAATGTTTTATTCTTGTAATGCCGGTTTTATTCTATTAACCTCACAATCGAGATGTAAAGCAGAGTAGTTAGCGGGTGTAAGCACCAATTGCACCCTCGAACTATAGGCGCCCTCGCTGCGCTCGTGCGCCTAAATATCTCGGGCTGCAATTGATGCCTTACTGCCCTTGGCTACTAATCTACTATTAGCGGGTATTTATCGCTTAGCTACATTTTATTGCTAAACATTTTGTTATTAACAAAAGGTACGCGATAAACATAATCATTAATTTGACGACCATTGTGACGCGGTCGTGCGAAGGTCCACCTGCGACGCCGGAGGTTGTGGGCTCGATTCCCGCCACGGGACAAATGTGTTTACGATCTGGATATTTTCTCTGTTTAATATAAAAAAACATCTATCTATGTACATAGTTCACTGTGTTACGTATATCAATTAGCTAGTAGGTACCCATAACACAAGCTCTAAATAGCTTGTGGCTAGATTATGGTACGATTCACATCCTATGTAGTTTATAATTGTAAAGAGAATTTTAAAATTCACTTATATTATTTCTCTCAAAATATTGAAGGAATAGATTAAATTATTAAAAAAACAAGTAGCGGGGTCTATTTATAATTTTCTTTAATACCTTTCTCCTAAACTCGGTATCAAGTATCCGGATGCATTGGAATAATCGTAGAACAAAGTCGTGATGCGTCAATTATGCAAACGAATCGCTACAAAAACTCATCAATAACTTCTATGATATCTGATTTAATGCATCTTTCACGCGTTCCTAATCTTATTAGCGTTCTCTGATATTTGTTAAATAGATTTATAGTTGTAGCTCATGCTATTGACGTTAAATATATTAGGGTATCGTCAAATATAGGCAGATAATTATTTAAAGTAAGTTACCTATAAATATGCTTAGTGATGTGTTAGCACATTTATAGCGATTTAAGTAGAATATACCTAGCTTTCGATTCATAAAATAAAGGCCGGAAAATGTGAATTTGTTTAAAGCATTTGACTCTGCTTTGATAAACTTGGCTGTTAAAAGCTTGTGTTTGGCAAGTAAATACTTACAGGCATATAACTAAGTATTTGCAAAATGTCACCCCGTTCCGTTGAGTAGTTATGGCGTGAAGAACCATCCAAACAATTTTTTTAATGTTAGTCAGATTCAACCTAAGCACTTAAGAGGATACCTACCTATATTATGTCTGTAACCAAGATTTAGGTTTGCCTAAACAGTTTGTTTTTATATCTTACCTATCAATTAGGTACTTGGTGGGTACTCTATGTGGTTTCGAAGTCAGTCAATACATCTTTACACCCTCTCCAAATATCAATCATAACGGCATCTCTTATTTACACAATCATTGCCGACATACAACTATAGTCAAATAACACTGTAATACATAAGCGGTAATGGTTGCTGCGTGAAGCGGTGTGATGGATAGCCGTTAATTTTAATACGATTTGTCGTGACTGCCGAATCACCGAATAATGGTTTAGAGTTCCGGAGCAGTGATGAAAACGGAAAGCAATGACTTTGACTTGTTTATTTATTTTGATTGTGACTATAACAATTCGAATAACGTGCGACAACGATGAATTCTTTGATTAGAAAAAAATATTCAATTTTGATTCTAGAAATCCAAACATAAATATCAGAAAAATATGTAACTACCCACTCCCCAAAGTAAATAAAGGATAAGAAGGTTAAATATTTTTAACTTAAACACACTGTCGTGGTGGTGTTTTCGCACTACAAGCTAAAAGCAATAATACTTGTTTCGTTCCTCACCGGCTGTTTTTAAGATTTTCGTTTAAGCCCACAAAAATTATAAAAGAGCCTAAATGAACTAAAAGTTTGGAAAGGTACAGTCAGAGATAAAAACACAATTTGGTGATCACGACAGTGTGTAAGCCTGTCGAAGCGTCGCGACGCTTTTTTTTACACACTGGCGTCGTCGGAAAAATAGGTAAATAAACGCGATAAATTCCTGTTACACAGTATTAGTAATTAATAAGGTTTTATGATAAACATATAAAGTAGGTATTTTGATATGATGATCATAAGCTAAAAAAATACCAAGGATACACTTTCACATACAGCTTTAATATATCGATAAACCTGCCCAACCCACGGCACTAAGTAATACTCTCCCTTGACCAGTCCATTTTTTATGGGTGATGGAGTGATAGAAGCTGGTGATTTGTGTATAAGCATTAAGAGCATAGTTCAAATGCTAACACGAGTGGATGTGGGGTCGAATGCATTAGCCACCTAGCGGGTATTTTGTGTAAACTTTTATTAATCAAAACTTGAGTCCACTTAGCATGGGAACTAAAAAACTGGGATGTTAGCTTATTTGGTGAAGTACTGTTAGTTCCAATTTTAATGCGGTAGAGTACAGACTACTAGTTTCTGCCGGTGGCTTCGCAGGCGTTGTTTAAGGAAACATTTAAATTTGATGACGATACGATAGATGATTTGAGAACTTTGATTTATGACATGAAAATTATATGTTTAATTTTTATGTACGCTATGTTTATTTCCAGGCTTAGAGCTACATGCATTTTAGCCAGATCGGCAGTTTTGGCGCGAAGAAGTAACAAACATCCATCCATCCATCAAAACATCCAAACCTTCGCCTTTATAATATTAGTTTGATGTGAAGTGTACTAGGGAGACGCTAGAAAGTTCGTCTTTAGATAGATAGATAGATAGAAAATGCTTTATTGCACACATAACTTAAAAATAACAGACAAAGATAAAATGAAGTAAATAAGAAAAATGTGACAATTGGCGGTCTTATCGCTCAGGAGCGATATCTACCAGACAACCGTGGATGGATAGGATCGTTGGATTGAACGGGGATCTGTGTGCATTAGTAAGTAGCTAATATAATATATTTAGTCATTCGTCAAGTTCGAGGTTGGTCTCCCCTTGCATCTATCTATAAAATAGGATTTAAAAAAATTGGCAACTTTTGTGGTTTTTTTTTGTCACACACTCTTCTCTTTGCTTGAATAAGTTGGAACGGACATATATGGAATAGACATAAATGTTTAGAGAAATAAATATTTGTATCAAAACTTAAAATAATTAACAAAGGTGGTCAAAAAATTGATAATAAACTTTATTGTATGATACCATAACGTTTATTTTAATAGGAACAGGAAAACAATTTGTGTTATGGTTTACACCCGTCGCTTGGCGTATATGGCGTGACCTCTCAACTCGCTGTACCTACGTTTAAACCACAGAGATTTGGGCGCCGCGCGCAGCTTGTATAATGTCTGTGGTTTAAACAGAAAAGAGTCAAAGCAGAAAGCACATTATGCTTACGTCCACACGTGAAAGACAAAAAAATCTTTGATAGATATTTTATTAGTGTCATAGATCGTTATGTGGGAATACTCAAGGTTTCCGTCGGAAGCTCTATAGTAAGAAATGTGTGATTTTTAGCAGTTTACCGTTCACCAATAAAATATACTGGGGCCCGGATAGTGGGCGCTTCGTTTTCGATATTATTTTATCGTTAATCATGTCGTATAAGATTGCGAGGCTCCAACCTGATGTTCATGAAGACAATAGTATATTATTTAACAAGGGACCAAACCATCCCATTTTATACGTGGTTGATTATACTCTCGAGCGAAGCGAGGGAAGGATGACAATGAAGAGTTATAATGGGTTGTTTTGGCCCGAGTACAAAAGGATACTATTCACTGCGATTGTAAGAAAATAAAATAATCAAAACTTACCTTCAGTAACATAAAGCACACTTTTTTCACTTCTCTACTTCACGAATTAGGCGTAAGTCCTTAAATATATTTCACGATATCGTATATATCTTCGCATATCGACCGCAACAGATATAATCATTATTTCTATGGTAGATTGATTTGAATTAGTTGAGCTACCTATAGAGTCTTTGCAACAGTCAGCAGTTAGCTTAAGTTTCAATTGTAAATACTAGTGTAAGTTCTAGTGTTTCTTTTATTTGGTTGTAATTTTCTTTAGTAATTAATTTTATTTTTTATAAAGAAATTATTTCTTTGCACTTTTGTTCCATTTGCATACAATGAACTTAATTGATTTCAGACTTGATTTCAGACAAAAATTAGAAAGAAAAATTACTTTAGTCCTGGTCTTACACCGTAAAAACGAATTTTGCGCCCGTTAAGCTACGCTTCAATGACACACTTTTTGAGCAAAAGAAGTGAAAAATTTCAGACTTTTTGATGCATCGTCAGCCACGCGTGCATAATAAAATAATGTCTAATAATTTTAAATATCGAAAAGGCACGTAATTGGGGCCCTGGCTTCCATTCACTAACGCAGTCGTCTGGTTTCTATTGGCGGATCCATTAATTACATTTGTACATACCTATTACTGGATTTTTAATTTATCTTTCCAACGTTTTTTGTAATTAGTAAACTTTAAATTTATAGTTTTTTGGAAGCTAGAAACATCCTAACTAATATTATAAATGCGATAGTGTTAGTGCGTTTGTTCGACCTGATTCTTGGCATAAAGTTAGTTGAAAAATAAAAAGTAACATAGGCTACTTTTTGTCATAGTAAAACATCGAATTTCCATGGGAGATTTACGGGAATATTCTTCTTTTTGCTTTAGAAATGTGATTTCGAATTTAACGCGGGGGAAACCGCAGGAAACAGCTAGCTATAATCAAATTAGTTAATACCATCTCGCCAATTTTTTTACTGTTATTTCGTAACACAGCCTATACAGGATGAAACAAAAATGGAACGTTCAGCTTCGATCACAGAACGAAACGCTTCGATCACAGAACGAAACATAAATTAACGACTAAGTTTTCGAAAAAAATAAAATTTATTTGCTAGGGTTTAATAGGGAACTTATAAAAATATTTTTACCGTTTTCTGTGACCAAAGCTTAACCAGAAAGTTTAGTCTTTCGATTTGTTACAACCTGAATAAATTAAGGAAGTAAGGCGGCAAAACAACAGTGCGCCAAATATCCGAACAAAGATCGATCTCTGCCATAGTTCTGTGATCTCTTTCATCTCTGCAATCTCCAAGTCTGCAAGCCGTCGCATTGTATGTTTTACCAGCAACTACTTCAACTTTCAAGTTTACCCCACAGTGGATTAGACTATATCATTACCGTTGGGGTACCGCGGAGGCTCTCCGGGTTTTCAAAAAAATTTATCTGAGCGTCTGGTCGAAGCGACGCGTGACCCGAGAGCTGGTGAGTATCCTACCCCATTTTTATCCGATAAGCGATAAGACCGCCTATTGTCACTTAGGTTATCATTGTTTAATTTGTAAAAAAAATTAAGTATGCAATAAGCACAGCACATCAGCATTGCCATACAGCGCGGGGCAATGCAGTCAGCGTCTTGGGCACGCTTCCGACTGGTATTGATATGGATCAGTTGACCTACCTGTAGATTGTTTGCAACAGTCTGCAGTTAGCTCAATTGTAAATACTAGTTTTAATTTAATTATATTATTTTATTGTAATTTCCATTAGACTATTGCAAATAACAAAATAGATAATGAGGTCAATGAACTTATGGCCCTTTCCTTGGCATAGTCTAACCGACTGTTCACCAGGTCCTCATAATGACATACCTAAACTATTTTTATTGCATCATGATTACAACCGCAATATATCACCGGCAGATGGCAATCCAGGTGCGACATCATCAGCTGTTCTGATGTCTCAGCTTTAATGCAATATACCTGGTAATGCAAATTAGCTCATAACAGCTGCCTGTGGCAGGTTCTGTAGAGCTTCAAGAAAGTTGTTAAAGAAAGAAAACAGTAAGCTTGTTTACATTTTTGGGGTAGTTAGTCTGGCCTGAGGATAGAGGTGACGATCGCGGAGGCATTAGCAACTTAGATTTTTTTTGACGAATTTTTTAACTCTCTTAACACGTTTTTTGTGGAATAGTTTATGGGGTGCAAATTGTCTTCGGTGCATTGACCATTACGGTAAATGGCATTTTTTTGTGTAAATCCGTTTAACGACTATTTTTACGGGTAAATGTAACTCATCACTGCTATCACACAACGACCGTTCGCCCGCTGTGCAGCTGTGTATGTTGCAGTATGCAGGATTTTTGAAGTTTCATGCTCGCTACGAATGTTAAACTACACCCCGTAACAGGAGGTAATAAAAATTAATGCCCGTCATGGACCAAAACCTTTCTAGATACTTCCCGTTGACGTAGAATCATGATATTTGGTAAGAAACAAGGTCTTTTAACTATATCATTTATTATAAATATAATTATACAGAATCCTCGTTGCGCGAGTCCAAGTCGCACATGACTTTTTTTGTATTTTTAAATACACCATATAAGTTTATTACATTGTTGAATAACCCAAAAGTTACATTCTAGTTGTCTTAAAATCAGATTTTAAGTATCAGGAAAGTATAAAGTGATATTTAGTAAGTCGGTAGTAGTCCGTTTTGTTATTTTCTGAGTAGCCTTGCGACTCTACCAGGGCCATATTCTGCAAAAATTTACGTAAAAAATTTAAATAACTACAGATGGAGGGACGCACTTCAAAAGTGTGACGATTCTACGACGGTGCCATTGTCATAGTAAAACAATTTGTTAACACAATAAGGTGCCCTTTACCAGTCAAAAACAGAAGTCAAACAGATGATGATAATGACATCTGGTATTGACTAAGAAAACAAAGCTCTTGATCTCGACTCATCCTTGAGTATCCCTACCGCAAAACTCGCTCGAATTTCACCACAGAACTATACTCTTCGATACCTGAACTGGTTTGTGAATTACGTCTCACCACAGCTGCAACTGGCTTTAAAAACTAAAAAATAATAATAAAAGAGGTAGCTTTATAAGTTGCTTCGGTAGACAGTGATATTCGAATTAATACATTTATATTTTCAATAAGTAGGTACCTAACAGCCGGTTTTTACTCCGCTTGTTACAATTTGACCATAGTTTAAACTTTTTGTTAGCAAAAAGTTTAAACTATTGAACAACAAACGAATGAAAAACCGGCTGTAAGCATGCTATGGCAGCATTCTTCCAAATACAAATTTGGGAGAATGGCAAAAAATAACCGACATAGTAATAAAATATCTATTTATATCATGTAATGATAAGTGCGTAATTATCTCTATTATTTTTCTAGTATCCATTACACAAGCTCTGCTTAGTCTGGGGCTGGATGAAGCTATGTGTATTATCCAATATTATTTATTTAATTTTAATGCCAAGCAGTGTGCTCTGATGTTGATGAAAAACTCTGAGATTTTCATCATCACCTGTGCGTTGGCACCTAAAGCTCGCACAAGTAGTCTAGTCAGTCTACCATTTAAGTCATCATTAAGGTCAAAATGCTTGATTCCTTGTTAGCACTAAATACCTATTAGTCCAATTATAACAATGTAACACGCCGACGTAATAAAATAGCGGTTTAAATCCAGTAATTTTCAATCTGGAGTCGTGACGGGTCTGGTTGTAAATATCGACCGGTAATCGACCCGCAAACCTAACTACCGGTTAAAAGTAATTCACTCCGATAAGAATTTAGTAATACAATATTTGAAACGGTCTTGCTGCTGAACGAAACTTCAAAACTTAAGATATTACATTTTAGGTTTGAAGTAGGAACTTATATTTTTAACTATTAAAGCAAAGATATGAAGATTAAGATATTAAGATAGATAAAAATATAATTATTAAATGCGTTACATAACTTGGTTAGCAGTGCCTTAAATCCTATGTTTGGTTCTTAGCTCTGGGATCTCATTTGTTTTACAATCCTGCAATAATACCTAAATAGGTTACTAATTAGCCTAAAAATTGTTCTTAAGGTTGTCAAAAGTTACTTAAATATATAAATAATAGGAACTGGTACTTTAAAGTAACTCTTGCGTAGAAGGTAGTTAGTTGAAAAGCCTAATAACAAACTTTCATTATAAACGGCTGACGTAGATAGGAAATTTATAATTTATATCTCGGTAGTCGACTGTGAACAATTTACAAAATAAAACAATAAATCAAAACAAAAACAATATTACTAATTAGCACAAGATTCAGATAGTTCATTACAGTGTATAGCCGTGTGAAGCCGCTTGCCGATTCAATGGATGCGGTATTTTACAAGTTCAAAGCTTGTCAGTTGACAGATAACATAATTTATTTGCTTCGTTCACTGTAAAAAGATGGCAGCTGGTTCACTCCATGAAGAATTTAACATTCTGACATGCTTTTTTGCTTGTATTGAATTTTCGATAAAAAGGTAAACGTGTTCTTGAGTGGAGACCGCGACTCGGCAAACGTAGTGTAGGACGCCCTCCGACCAGGTGGGGTGAAGATTTGCGAAATACTGCTGGTAGGTGCTGGATGCGGCAAGCTGAAAACAGGGCGCTATGGCGCTCATTAGGGGAGGCCTATGTCCAGCTGTGGACTGATATAGGCTGATGATGTTGAATTTTCGATGCGTTCTTAAGTTTGAATTTTGACATGTTTGTACGGGGGAAAATAAATAGGAAAACAATAATGCATTTTCCAAAAAACTATATTACTTATTAATTAAGAAAGAACAAAGAAAATTTAAGAACTTAATAAATGGCGGGACCTTGCAGATGAATATAGATTTTCATCGGAATGTTATGTCATAGAATGCGGGGTTTAAGCTATTTTAATTTTGACAGATCTAAACTCAAATCTTTTCAGTCTTGTCGAAGATATTTATTTTTTATTTTTTTAAAGTAATCTGATCATTGACAGTGTTAAATGTAAGATACAGGGTGTTCTAGCTGTTCTAGCCATGCTGTATTCCACTGAATAGAGAGTTTAGTGTAAGTCGGTGGAATTTTATCGACTATTAATTTTATTTAGTGAAGATGAGCAACAAATAACTTTAGTGTATAATTTGTATAAATTAATTTAAAATGACAAATAAAGTTCGTTCGGAAGATTGGTGTGACATGGTTTGTGTTAATAATGACCACTTTTATCTAATGTTGTGGTAAGCGTTTAATAAATAAAAATATCGAAGTAGGAAAGTGACACAATTTTTTTTTTGCTAAACACAAAATAGTGAGTTTTTTTAAGGAGAGCTTATTGTGTTTTGTTTTACACATTAATTTCATTTCTTTTAGATGATATTCTGGACAGGAAGCTAGCGATTCCGTGGCATTTCCAACTAATTGTAAGCGAAAATTATTATGTTTTTTGTTATTGGTAGTTTTCACGCATTTATAAACCAAAATTATCAGTACCGACGATGGTTATAAGAAATGCGTAAGCGCTGTCAAATAAGGAGCAATTCGTTAAAATAAATATGATTACTACGCAAATGAGCAGTTCGTTTATAATAATGTGACTGTCTTACCATACGAAATTATTTATGAACGTGGATATTCAATTCGGCTAGGAAACGTGGGATTCGGATATAAACATTATTTACTACTATTTGGTGAGATCAAACGTGAAAATTAGACGTCAGTCATCTTTTTAACATTCAAATGGTTAATTTATTGCAAATAAAACAGAAGCTCTCAATTAGGCTACAAAATAGTCTTATTAGAGTTATGTCTTTTTTCTCACGATTGGATAAAATGCAAATACATTTCGAGAAATCATTATTATTGTGTTTCCTGTGTTGTTTAAAATTATAATTCATGAGATTTTTATGTTTCCTCGTATAAGTAGTATATTTATTTTAATACGTATTTTATCTGGTTTTTTATAAAGGTCTACATCTGTCCGATTCTTTTTTTTTCTTCTTTCGGGTCATTTACTATTTGAAATCATAATAAGAAGTTGGCCAATGCTTTTTACACGGCTTATTTTTTTCGTAACTTATTTTGTAAGTACCGCTGAAGCTTTTAACCAGTAGCTCTACTATCCACAAAGACCAATAAAATGTCCCATTCAACCAATAAACATTCCCATCCGACCACTATCTTGTTTTAACCCACTAATGTCCTCCCGGTAGCTTAATCGTCAGTTAATTTGTTAGATGTGAAGCTAAAAGTGCCGCGTCCAAAATATTTATGACTTCATCTTTTATTTTAAACTTTTTGTCGTCGTTTGAGTTCCACCGACTTGCATATAACCAACTTATGATACCAGTTGGAAGCGGATTATGTGTTCTGGATGTAGTCAGTTATTCAAAACGTATAAACTTTATTTTGAATGATTATCTAAACGTTTTTTACACGTATCTGATCTATGCATATAGGATAGGCGTATAGGCTGCTTATCACCATTTAGCAGCAAAACGGCTTAAGTGATTGCGATGAATGAAGAATGAGGCTCATTAAAACATTGTGAATTCAACCAGGAGTCTTCCTACATTTTCAAGTACTTTGAATTATTTTTCCTAAAACGAAAAAGAAAAAGTTATTCTAAAGATCAGAAAAGTAAATTTTTATAGTTTTAGTTCTAATACAAGCATGTTTTCTTATATAATTCACACATTAAAACCTGAAGTGGTCAAAATGAACAGATTTCAACATATTCAATCTAGATGGAGTAATAGTTCAACTTTGTAGAAGAATATTGTATACCTGCTCGCAAAAAATAGAGTAGGACCCAAAGTACCTACTTATTTAAGAAAATGCATCCGGTAAGTACACAAGTTATAATAAATGCATTAAAATAATCGATAAAATAATACAGCTTATCATTTTAAGCCTTAAATAAGATCGGAATGCAAATCAGATAGTTGCCCTACACTTGCCAGTAGGGGTGGGACATTTGTAAAACAGGTGACAGTCTTGAAATAATAAACTTAATCATCATAATAAGTATGTTGTGGTCGGAAAACAAAAAACCATCATTATGTGTAAGTGCAAAAATATTTTATTTATGAACTGATAGATAAAATATTGTGGTCCTTATAAGTACACATTTTTCACTAATAGAATTAACAAGAAGTTATTATGAATGCATCAAGCAAGTGATTAACACATGGATAGATAATCTTCTAGATTTTTTCTTCCTTAAGTTGGTGATACTTTTGTAATTGGTTGTTATCTAATGTTGCTAAGTAGAGATCTGTTTGTGCATGACCTTTTTGTGCATCTATGATACACTATACAGATTTGTTAAGAAAAACAAGAAGACAAGACCAAGACTGCTAACCCGTCACTAACCAAAGTACACGCACGCAAGTGCAGACGAGACAAGTTCCATAGATTTGCTTATTAATAAGACCGACAAAGAATCTGTATCAGATAACGGTAACTCGGGAATGCTAATACGTGCCACAGATTACTGAGCAATATTAATTTATATCAAGTGAACGTTAACTGGTGATTTTTTGATTATTTTATTTTAGTAATTAGTGAAGTGACGCGTTAAGGAGTGGCTTTTTACGATAGCTGCTCGTATTGGTGACAACTTTTACTTTAGCACCTGTTTATATTTTAATATAATTTATGGAACTTACTAATTGATCATACCTATTAAACACACGCCTAACTTATTAATCTTTTTTTTTTCTATCACAGTATTAATTTTAAATACTTATCGATAGTCTGATTCCGGATTCATTTTCTCTGAACGCATTTTATAAAACCAAAAAAAATTACATATTCTGTGCAAAAAACTAGAACTGGTAATCTAACAATCTATAACCGATAAGTAACAATGAAACAAAATGAAAACACGTAGAATTAGTAGAAACATTTAAGGTAAGTACCAGAATCACGATTAAGGAATAACAAGAATCCACCTTAAAACCTTTATTTTAAGCCGGAGTTAGTTCTTGTTCGATGTCCTTTAAACAAAGTAACGAGACTCAAGCACCACTAACACCAGTCTTTATCGCGAGCTGTTTCTTCGAAAACGTTTACAAAATATACTATTTATTTATCACATAAATTCTGATCATGATTTAATGTGGTTGCTCTACATTTTATTGAATAACTTGCGCAAATAAATGGGTTCCCGTGTGCACACAAACATTAGAATAAATGGCATCCCGTAGAGTTACATCCGGGTATGTTATAGTTTCACATCATCATCATCATTAGCCTATGTTAGTCCACTGCTGGACATATACCTACTCTAATGAGCACCGGCGCCCTGTCTTTAGCTTGACGCATCCAGCATCTGCCTGCAGTCTTTCGCTGGTTGGCCGAAGGGTGTCCTACACTACGTTTACCGAGTTGTGGTCTCCACTCATGAACGCGTTTACCCCAGTGGCTTTCGGTTCTTCGCGAGATATGCACTGTTACTTCTGCTTGCTAATTCTTAGAGCTATGTCGATGACTTTAGATAAATGACTGTTTATGAATGACTTTCATGTTATACACGATTGCCCATTTTACACGGTATTTGCGTGCAATACCGACCGTGACGGAGGGGTAGAAATGGTAAAGCACACGTCACGCTTCGATATACCACGTGAAAATGACCACAGATTAAATGTGCTACTTCGTAAATTACACCTGTTATTGTAAAAGTAGGGTAAAGGGGAGGCGTTGGACCGTAGTGTATGTAGACATTCAGAGCTGGTAATCATTTTTATGTAATCATACATATTATTATATTTTTATATAAATATTTCACCTAGTACATATTATTATATAAATATTTCACCTAGTATTTTGTCTAGGTGAAATATTTATTTAAATAGTATCTTGTCCACATTAGTAATCTTGTTATAGGATTGTATGAATACGTTTAATTATTTCTATAGGTAACCGTAGACAATCTTTTCTTTTCAAAAGTTTTTTCCTGACAATTACTCACATAAATAACCTTATAGTTAAAAAATTGGACAACGAAATAAATAAACGATGCTGATATTTTTTTATCTATTCCCAAAATATGCGCGTGCGTACCAGATGACTATCCCAATTTTTTCCTAATACTTACGTAGTCATTGGTATATATTTTACAAGAAATCATCCAGACTCAAAACAAAAGACTTTAAATTCAAACCTAAAAGTAATACCCTTGTAGGTATAATTATTAGTACCTACCATTGAAAAAATATTTATCGCGTTTATTGACCTATTTTTCCCGACGTTTCAACAGGTTTACACACTGTCGTGGATACGGGATGACAAATGGGTATTTTTTTTAGATATTACCAATAATATCCAAATAATAAAAAAATACAAACTTTATTTATGGTATCAGACTAATTCGTCAAGCAACATTAATTACCAATAACCATGCTACCGTGACAGTAACAAGGTCACGATTCGGTATACCACGGGCATTATTGTATAGGGTGACCAAGAACCGTGTAATTGTTTGATTTAAGTGATAAATTGAATAATTGGGTTTCAATTAACACCTTTGTTTGTCGCCATAGTGACTTTAGTAGACATTTGTTTTGTCGTACGAAGTTTATATCAAGGCAATGAAGGTCACTTAAAGTCAGTCGGGGATTAAAATCTTAATGCATCATGCAGACACTGTTGCTTTTTGAGAAATTAGTCATAATCATTTGGTTAATATGCAGCCAAAATCTATACTCACTGTGTAGGCCTCCAGAATTTTCTACTACGCGCTTTTTGCCATAGTCGCATCGAAATGTTGTTAAAACTACCTATTCACTATACTATAGTGACCATAGTTTAACTCCTTTTCTCTGCACCTGTAAGACTTTAACATAGGTACTATAAAAACAGCTGAACTCTGCCAAACAGAGGCTTACAATCATCCCGTCACAATTTTAATCAAGGGTTCCGCACATTCTATCGCCTTTTTCACTTTTGCATTCCTCCGAGACGTAATAATTGACCCAAAATAACAGCTTGGTTGAAGGCACCCAGAAAATTTAACGATGCATTTTTGGAGGTATAGTATTAAAGTGACAGTTTTTGATTACACGTGCCTGATGTTTTAGGTAGACCGTAGGTCAAAAAGTGTCCTTAGTTTTATGACACATCTGTGATTATTTTCTGTTTGTTTTATTTTAAATTGTCGCGACCAGTTTTTTTTACAAAACTCTACCTTTTCGATTGGTCTACTCAGAAATAATTAGATGACCTATCTTCTTTTTCCTTCTTTAAATATGTAATCCAAAGTTTCCAAGAACGTTTCCTTTAAAGAGCATAATCGTTTATTTATTCATTTCGTTGGAAGTGATTACAATGATGTGCTCACATTATGCTCTACAAATTATAAACATCTTCCAAACATTATTCTTTAGCTCCGCAGTTTCGTAAGGCTTTGTAATTATTTTGTAATTGGTAGGCAGCGCAGGTTGGGGAGATATATCACGGGAGATTATATAGCTTATACATTTTGATTTAAAGACAAGTCTGTCTGTCTGTATCTGCTGCTGTGTCGTTACACGAGTAATGATACGGTGGAGTTCATTACAGTTGAAATATAAATATGGCTTAAGATAAGCTATTTGTCTGAGCTATTTGTTCAATTTGCTTTCTAATAATGAGGGAATCGTAAACAAATAACTGATACGTTTTAGAAGCCGGATGCTTCTGGGCTTGGTTCTGAGAAAGTAGATCGCCTTACTCACTTTATTTATTATGTTGATTATTTATATCTTGCCATTGAAATAATTACTACAGGTTTTCAATACTTTGGTACAGAGTACTATTAATTAGTTGAACAGTAAGTACCTAGAAGTGAATATAAGATCACGATAACAAAGCGTTTTTTTTTAAGTTTTCGACTAGATTGAAAAAAGATCTATGATTTTATTTACCGCAAGTTAAAATGAAAAAAATTAATAATGCTGGACCATTCACACAGCATTTTATAATCTCTGCTTAGCTAGCAGAGCTTGTGATATAGTGTATAAAACAGATAACTGATATACTTAATACAATAAGTGTAGTATGTAGTGACATTGATAGATATTTTTAATAAGACATAGAAAATACCCAGAACACCCGATTACATATATTCGCAGATCGTACTACATTCGTCCCAAGGTGAAAATCGAACCCGCAACCTCCTGCATCGCAGGCAGACCTTTACCCGCCGTGCCACATCGGCCGTCTAAAATGGCAAACCTGACATCCTAATAACAAACTCTATTCTTCCGCAAAAGATTTGCACCATCTTTTGAGTTCGATTTTGAGGTAAACAGAGTTTTTTCTTTTGGAAAACGCGCCATTAAGGTAACTATGAACAATAGTAACTTATTTATTACGGATGTAAGCGGGTTAACTACGAACCTTACTTGTGTTGGAAGATCGCCAACATTATTAGCTTGATCCGTAATTTATTCTTCAAAATATGATAGTTTTTATAGTAAAATAGTTACGTTATTGTCAACTCATCTACAAAAATAACAGTATTTTAAAGTTAAGCCGCAGGCAACAGCTAACCAGAAATAAACTCATAACTCAAACCATGAAGGTATAATAGCGCTTTTATAATATTTCTATTCTTTCGTGCGACTTAATTCCTTCGTATAAGGCTACTGGTTAGAAACGTGTTATAATAGACTGCATTTACATGGATACAGGTTCTCACTCTACGTTTTGTATTTTTGTTTACAATTTTAGGAAAACTGACAGTTAGGTTCAAAATTGGTGTGTAGCTGACGGCTAATTAGAAGTTTTCACAAAAAAAAATATTGTTTTAAATTTTTGTGTAGATGTAGCTCTGCTAGCCTGGAATCAAACATAGGCATAGATAGGTACTTTATATCTCATAAATCAGTTCCTATGGCATAGAAATAACGTTAAAGTTTCCATAGAAGCAAAATCTGGTAATTAATAATGAATATTATCAAGTCCAAGTACAAGGCAAACGTAGTGTAGGACGCCCTCCGACCACGTGGGATGACGATTTGCGAAAGACTGCTGGCAGATGTTGTATGCGGCAAGCTGAAGACAGGGCGCTATGGCGCTCATAAGGGGAGGCCTATGTCCAGCTGTGGACTGATATAGGCTGATGATGATGATGATTATCAAGTCCAACGATTTCTAAAAAAAGCTGAAAATAAAACAACCAAAAGGATTAGCTAAGTTCCAAAAATGTCTAACCATTATGTTTTGGCCGGTTTCTATTTCAAACAAGCCAGCTTTCTATCAAACTGTGCCTTTATTATTTTGTAGGTTATTATTTTTTATGGTTATAATGGGTTCGGTGAATAGCCATCGAAATGGTTTGAGAACCAATAAAGTACTATTACTTCCTTCTTTAGTAATCAACAAGTAGCTTTATGCCTGCTCTGATTAAATATTTTTACTTAATAAATTTGACAAGTAGTAGTTTAATAAAACAAGTTTTTAAATCATATTTATTTTGTGTTATGACTTGATTTAACTACTCTAATAAACGAACTGGATAGATGGCAACTCTTGTGCCTATCTTCACGATCAAGCAATAATATTTCAAAACTACTTCGGTTTAAATAATAATGCTTGATCATGAAGATAGGCCCAAGACTCTGCGAATAGTGATTCCTTCAAAACATTGTCAAAATCTTGTTTTCAATAAATTTTAATACTTGTAAAGTAAAAAACAACAGTTATAATAAATTGGACCGACAAAATCACTCTTCACTATGTTTTGAAACAAGTGTAATGCATTATCATCTGTCCGATCCGACACGCTCTGGTATACCACGCGGTATCGCACCTGTGACATTACCTGACGTAGAGTATTCCCCTTCGTCACGGTCGGTATTGCACGCAAGTACCGTGTAAATGTATCCACTATCTTGTAATCTTTTATAAATAGTTGTTAAATAAGAGTGTGTTATAATCCTGATAAGTTTTTTTTATGTTTTTCTATAATTGTTATTATATAAATACACAAGGAAACAAAGAACTTTTTGTTATTAAAATACGTTAGCCCTCGCAGTCGGGGTAATCTCTAAGAAGTAAAATAATATCCCTAAAAAAAAATCTCGAACTAAATGTATCTTCAGTCTTTGAAGAGGATTGGATTACCTTCAATAATTATCTCACACCGTCGTCACACACGCAAGATAATGTACATCTGACAGTAAGTGTCAATGTGACAATAAGTGTCAATTTGACAGCTGCCACTTCCTATGTACTTCTATTCTGTGAGTTGTTTGCGAATAGTCGATTTGAAACTCTGAAAAACACTCAGAAAACGAAGTAGCTATTTTCTGAGGAAATGGCCGTTCAGAGAACTGGTCGCTCATAGGAAGTGGCCATACAAAGAACTGGCCTTTCATGGGAAGTGGCCTTTCAATACATGTGGCCGTAGCTGACTGGATCCTAATTCCACTGTAGGTGAATCTAACGGCGCTAGAGTCCATAGGAAGTCCCAAAGATTTTTGGTTCGGCGGTTACTTGATTTCATAGCTCAGTAGATTAGATCATTCCCGCACTGAGGGAAGGTCGCGGTTTCATCTCCCGCCGAAATCGAAAAAAAAACTTTTGGGATAATTTTTTTTGTCGGTTATTCGTATAACTTTGTCATGATATGTAGTTGTTTTCACTGAAGTATCCATGATAAAACAGGCAAATAAATAATTCTACACATTTCACCGTTTAACATCATTACAATGTCTGCTTTGCACGCTCCAAATACCAACCTGACATTGTTGCTACCGATCCTACCAACATAGAAGTAAACAAGTCTAAACTCACTTAAAAGTTATCAATCGTAGAGCGTGCGTCGAAAGTTCGTACGTGTCAAATTGTACACAATCACTGGTAGGTCCGTGTAACAAAATGAGGTGCAATTTCAGTTCATGACTGTAGCATTTGGGAGCACGCGCCCGCGGTAACGTGGCTTGCGTGTTAAGCTATAAGCTTTTGTTGCAAATGTTTTACGTTACATTCAACCCACCAAGAATATGACTTTATTTTTGCATTTCCTAAAAATACTACATGCAATTGTATCAAAGTTGCATTTGTCTTATATCTTCTTATCCACGTAATAGAAACGAACACGTATTCGTATATCTATACATTATTCGTATAGCCCCCTTCAATTCTCTATATTTTTCTTCAGGGCCGAAATAACATAAAATCTATGGCGGAGGTCTATATCTGGTCTTATTTTAAAAACTGACGAATGTACTTATCGGACAATCCTGGGAATTTTATATTACCGGTCAATAAGTCAGAATATTTAAAAAAATATAAGTCTGACGCAAGTGAGCAAAATCGACATTTTTTCACTTGTACCACGCGCATTGCGTCCGGTTGCAAACTCAGTAATACTGCGTTATTGCTACCTGCGGCCTTCACGATCTGCGCTATTTCCACAAATTGTGCGGAACACTTGTCTTTGCAGGCACGTGCTCTATTGGCGTCCAGTTGTTCAGGGAATTATGGAAACGATTGAGTTTCTTGAGTGGTGGCCATCTTGAATCCTAGTCGTTTTATTTGAATCCATGATAATAAACGTATCTAATAGAAAACCTAACCTGGCATTGTGTGCCCTAAGGCACCATTTTTCATTCATCTCTTTTCCAAAATGGCCTTCATGGCGCTAATAATACAAAATAAGCAATCAAAATAAAAAACAGCAAGTAGGTTTCAGTTCTTTCTTCTATGTACAAGTAAGTAATTACCGTAAAAAATTACCATCCAATCAATGTTTGAATAATAACGTCCATTCATAAAATCATTACACCAAAAATACCACAAAGAGTACCTATGCACCTCAGATTATGTATAAGGTAGTCCAAATTACTATTTAAAATTCAACTGTCTAACGAGACTTTTTGTTCGGCTTTCATAATGACTCGTGCGCACGGCACGAAGGCAGCGCGCAATTTGGTGGCTGGCAAATAGTCGCTCCGGGCACTGCGGTTCAGTGCAATCAGTCCTTTAGTTTGCTACTTCATAAGGTGCGGTCTTGATGCAAGCAATGTTAAAATAAAATAAATTTATTTGAAATTCGAGCATATTTCCACCAAAACTAAATACTGCATACTATTCGAATACAACAAAATAACGTAATAATGTTATTTTTTATATTCGAATAGTATTTATCAAGGTTACTGATTGTTTTTTTTTTCAAATTGCTCACCTGCAATTAAATGTAAGCAAATCGCTTTTTGCATATTTTGCACATAGGTATTACGAAAGTTAAAAATAACAAAAGTTTTCAGTCATTATTTTTGGATTACGGAACATAATAATATTACAAATTGAAGTTGCGAGCAGTTGTCGATTTTTTCAGCCGTTTGAGTGAAATGGCATCTTAAAAACTAGAAAGAAAAGTCATGAAATTATTTGAAAATTTAAATTTTTGGTAATTTCTTATGATTTGGACATACAAAACTACAAAAAAGAAAATGATCAACAACAGAGAATTCCAAAGGGCTTCATCAGTTTCTTTATCAGAAAGCCCCCTTAACTTTACATTGGAACATGCAACATGTGGTACACAGCCCGCGGGTTAGTTGCGTTTTCGGCTTCTGTACAGGACGGTATCCTGAAATTATTAAACTAAAGTAAATTAGTACTAAAGGGCCAGAGATAAAATGACTGTACTATGGAAGCTGGGGGCCCACCCTGGGGCACCTTATACTTTTGTGTTTTGGCATGTGTTGTGTTCTTTGAAGGATATGGTTTGCTTGAAATTAATTTGGTTTCCAAACCATAATTTTTGGTTTCCTTCCTCAATTTTTAAGGATTTTTTGTGTGTTCACTTCCATCACTGACTTCTTCCATCTCTGCCTTCGTTTCTTTTATATTCTTTTCTAGCAGCACCTCGCGGTTTCACCCGCGTAGTTCCCGTTCCCGTGGGAATTCCGGGATAAAAAGTAGCCTATGTGCTATTCTAAACTATAATCTATCTCTGTGCCAAATTTCGTCTAGATCCGTTCAGCCTTTCTTGCGTGATTGAGTTACAAACATCCATCCATCCAAACTTTCACATTTATAATATTAGTGTGATAATTAAACTTTTAATAAGACCTACCAAGATAGTATATTTTCTAAGCGTTTATCTCGGAGCGGAGGGGAAATCGAACCTAAACTATAAGTTACTCTGCCACAATGCCAATTGGCAGCCACACGGATGCCACCTGCCGCCATACGCCACAGTAAAAAGTGTTTTATCATAAAATACAAATAAATAAACCAATCGTTTGTTAAAACATACGTTTACAAGCTGTTACTCCTGGTATTTGTTGTATTTTGCTAACATTGTGACCGTGTATTTACTATTCAACAAAAGATTGTTTTTGACAGACAGAGATCCATAATTCGCTGATTTTGTATATATTTTATTGATCCCCTAGTAATATCACCTTATATTTAAAAATAGGAAGTGTTTAAAATAAAATAGAAGTAGATTTTCATTAAAAAGCTTCTGCTAGACAGATACCAATACAAAATAAGTGTCTGTTTTCAGTAACAAACAACTCAATTTGAATGTAATAAATAACAAGTCTCTCATTAAAGTGTTCCTTTCTATGCGCAAACGCACCCCTGGGCATCACGACCTACGATTACGTGTTGGTATTCTTTGTTTAATAAATAGCCATTTACCAAAAACAGTATAACACATAATGTAGTAACACTTATTTCTTGTTCTGTTCTGTAACAAAAGATAAGCCAATTTCTATAAACTCATGATAAAACCGACTTTTTTCATTGATTGATTCATTTGTATATTGGGAGCATTTGGGGAAATATAGATTGTTTGCAAAAAATCTCTTACCTTAGTAGAATCATTCTTCTTCGTTTTCATCATCGTTCTTTTAATTTCTTTTCGTTTATTAAATATTTTCAAAATAAAGACCCAAATACCGACAGCAAATCATCATAAGGTTATTTTAATATTGCACACCGATTACTATTTTTAAAACAACAAAAGGAGTGTACATCGGATAAAAATGGTTCTTACTGTTTGATAATTTCACAGGTTACCTACCTACTTGTCAACCTTTCGATGTTAGTTTAAAAGCATTTAATAAAAGCTAACAAAGACATTTCAATCCAATCAATAAACAAACCATTGGCGATTCAACAAAATAAAAATCAATTCACATTACGCTTGTCTCGATAATTATATCGGAGCTCTCGATATACGAAAGCTTTTTAAGGTACCACTGGATTGACGTCAATTAAATTTGATAGAGACCATTTCGGAGATTGATTAAAAATCGATATGGAACAGAAAATTACTTTTTACAGTAACCGACACGATTGTACATCTTCAATATTTTTTCACAAAGCTAAAAATAAGACTATACACGCCTTGAGAATTTTTGAGTACAATGAGTAGATTTAAAAATGAAGATGCCTACTTCAATAACAATGAATTTATCAGTTTTAATCCAATTTAAGCATGGTTATAAATGGAGTGTAAATTTTGTTGCTTAATTATTTTAGACATCTTACCAATTATTTTGTGTAGAATTATTTACCCAAAAATTAAATAGTATGTATCATCACGGACAGTCGTATCGGTGGATGTAGAGTAATCGAGCAACTCAGCAATGTATTCTGTTGGCGATGCCGATCGGAATTTTAAGTTGCCCCAATAAAATGACGATGAATCCATCCATACATTCAATTACCCATTTATAACATAACTAAACTGAATCATAATTCACATTTTTATACTCAAGGCCAGACTAGCCAGACCAATTAAATAATTTGTGTTGAATGATTTTGATTGAATTTTCTAGCATTTAGATAGTTTTGAACTGGCTTTTATATCTTTTTTTCTTCAAACTAATTAATTTATTGAGTTCGTTGCATATTTTTATCGAATAGCTATGATCTTTGTCGATACGACCGATACCAACACCGCCGACCGTATCGAAAGTAATTGAAGCCCGAATGACCTTTTGATGAACATATTTTTAATAAAAGAATCAGTTCAAATTGTTAAACCAGGTTATCAATTTACGTTCTTTCAACGTTTTATAAAAAGACAGTTAACTCTTGTCAGGTCTTTTTATAACAGTCAAAATCCCGTTAGAAATAGATGAATTAATTTGAAAGATTTGCGAAGGTGAAAGTGCCCTTATAAGGTCCTAATAAATATTCCAAGGGTTCCCGAAAGGCTTAGACATAAGTTACCCAAGCAAAAACTGGAAATCACAAAGACTCCGGTTCCCATTGGGATAGCGGTAAAGTTAAAATTTATGGTTCTCTAAATAAAAAGACAAGATGAATCAGTTTTGTCTTTGAATTTCGCACAAAATCGACCTTATGGCCAATTTTATGAGTGTGTGAATTTACGCGAATTTGAACTGTATTCAGAGTAAATTAATTTGAGTAGTTTTTAGTATATTAATCAAGTAATTAGGGTGTTGATATTTACAATGTTTGAAACGTGAGAATATGTTCTGAAATGAAGATGAAAGTAGAATTTTAACGTTCGAGGCGTGTGAAATTTTAGCTATAAAAGAACTTTAATTAAATGTCAACATAAAAATTTAATTCTATTTTAAAAATGACAACTATATGTCAAATGAGATTAACACACATATTTGCTATTCAACTAGCATACCTTGTAATAAAACTACTTTCAACATACATTGTAATTGATCTATCATAAAATTAAATTAATTATATCGATAGACCCTTATTTATTTTTTATGATTTCATTCTCGTCATGCAATTTTATTATAATGACATTTTACTAAAATCCCACGAAAACTATAATTAAAACTTTAAAATCAACATCTCACACAAAATTAATAGATTACAACAATAGTATTTATTTTATTATTATATCATATTAAAATGTCCAATTTGTTCGGTGAAGTGTAGCGAATCTATTTCTATGGACATATGGCTTAAGTTTCTTTTTAGGTACAGAAAAGGCCAATATTGCTGCCGATAGTTCACATGATCATAATGTAATAATGTTTACGTCACCGCTAATAATCTTGAACAATTAGAATAAAAATTCACGAGCATCATCGTTTTCACAATAGCGACTCCTTGCATTAATTGTTAATTACATTTATAATTATAAATAACCAATTAAAATAGGAAAATATAATTCTTTTGTGTGATATAGAAATAAGTTTTGGTTAGAGATACTTTTGGTTATCAAACTTCAGTACAAAAGAGTTCAACGCACTCGTTACAATTTTCTCTGTGGCATAAATAGTTAATTATTTGGTTTTTGTTCATTTTGGAAATAAGGAATATCTCAAATAATTAATTATGTATAACACAAACTATGCAAATAATCTTTATTAACAAAGAAAATTACAATCAAATAAAAGAACTAAATTAAAACTAGTTTTTACAATTGAAACAATTGAGCTAACTGCAGACTGTTGCAAACAAACCTATCTTTAATTTACTAAGAAATTAAATAACATCTCAAAAATTGACAATATTTGATTTTTACTTACCGGGCTTACGCATTATTTCGAAATACAAAAACCTTACAAACTAAGTTCATTATCACGTCAACTAAATGAATTTGATCTTTCTCATATATAACAAACATACTGGTTCAATTCACAAGTTCCATTACGTGATGTCAGCTCCATGAACATGCCAAGTGTTTTTTACCAGCCAAGCAATTTAAAATTTTCCCCATATGACCACAAAATGATCATTTTAATTCCTCATTTCCACAACTCTGTAATCAAAATGAATTTTAGTCTGCTTCATTACCAATTTCAATTAAGGAACTCCCGCTTGACTTAATTCCGGACTAATTTAGTACAAGATAATTGTAGAATGGATTGGATCTTGCGGCTTGTATGCGCAGGAGTCATATTTGTTGTAATTTGCACGTCATTACGCATTGCTTTACGGATGGCGGCTACTTGAAAGCTCTAGCAAAGATTAGTCTAATTGCACAGATAAGATGCAAGTCATCAAGATTGTAGTTTTATGTTATAACTATTCACTGAGTGAAAAGCATTGAAGTATAAAGATACCCTTCAAATTGTGAACTTTACTAACTTAATAGGTTGGTCGTTGTAAAACAAAGCCCTGATCAGGGCTTAAAAGAGTTTAAATAAAAATCATCATCAGCTTGTATGTACCCACAGTTGGATGCTGGTCCCACTCAATTTGTGCCACTCACTCGGTCTTGCTATTTATCAATATCATAGATTTTTCTTTTAAAGTATTATTGTTCTTGAGAATGAATATTGCCAACAACGATAGAAATCGGCATTATCTCAACATCCTTGAGTAAATATTTTAATCCCAATACGTATTGAGCAGAAGTCGGTGATAGACTCCCTCAAATACAAAAACGCTTGTCTTATCTGCACTATTTCCTATTTATTCTCTGACAGTTCCGATTAGAGAAATGCATGCAATCTCATCGTGTTTATGATAATGCGGTTACGCATATTGCATCCAGTACAGTACATTACTCGTAATGTTTTGTGATAGCTTATGTTTTTCTTAATTGAAGCGGCAATGGACTTGATTTTAACAGGTTTCTGTTATTGCGAATTATGTTTCATAGTAACCTGCATCAATAAGCTTTTATTTTTACTAGTTTCTGCTCATGGCTTCACTTACGCAGTACATAGCCTACGTCAATGAAAAATTATGTAGCGTTCTATCGGTAACAGAAAATGTTGGTTTCCAGATATTACTATCTACGCACCACATTGTCCTACAAAATGGAGATATGTTTTAAGTAAAGTGCTTCATTCAATAATTGATTTTATATTGTTGCAGATAAGGCACAGATTTGGATTGTTCGACGAAGTCTGTACGTCCGGTGGTGTGCAGGCAAGACATTGTAACTGGGTTCGTTTCCTACGAGTTTCAGACAACTACGGACCTCAAGTAAGTAAGGAGATGATTCCATTTCATAAGTTGATATGTTTTTAGTCAGCTCCAAAACTATTTCGCAATTGATGCAGATTTTAGTACAAAAAATCGTAGACTGACGAATTCATTATGAATTTAAGCGGGTTAACGACGCAGAACGCGTGTCACTTGAACCGCACTCACCCTGAAGTCCTTCGTTATTGGATGAAACGTTGGTTTTTTTTCAAATCATACAACGGTTCGCAGTTAGGATAACCCGCTTAAATTCACAATTAGTAGATGATGATTTTGATCCATAAGTGTTACAATTATACATAACGCGTTGGCAAGCCACGTAAAGATGGGATTCGTTCGCTCAAGTTGCGATCTGCGAACTTACCGCAAGGGCTTGCCGTTTTCTAGAAACTATGCTCCAGTGAACGTAGAGTGGTCCGCAAAGTCAAGATTCTTAACAACGTAAAAGTACTAAAAGATTTATATAATTTTTTAAATTTTTTGTCATTTTATTGACTTAAATAAATCTTTTGATCCAGGTTAACTTAGTCTGCACAAAGATCAAAGGCGAGCCAGTGTACGAGGCTGTAAAACCAGTGTCAGCACATACTGAGCTGGTCGTATACTACCTTCCCGAGAGACCTGAGGAGATGTTCTTCGTGAGAATGCGGAATAACCTGTACCGGCAAACGATGGACTCTATTTTAGAAGGTAAGATTTGTTTTTCACTATTGCGATTTTGTTAAACTACCTTCCACCCGCGGCTTTGCACTCGTTTTTCCTGGATAAAAAGTAACCAATATTTTATTTCAGGTTTAAAAATATTTCTATGCAAAATTTCGTTCAGTAGTTTCGACGTGAGGCTCTGGGTGTTTTTGATTAGAATTTCTAGAGAAAAGTCAAATAAAGATCACATACCTAAATACAATTTATGAAGTCGCAACTGCAAGGAATGAAATCTTCAAATGTTAATACTAAATTAAAGTTTTTTTAAGAACCATAAATCATGCAATGATCATTTGAAAAGAGACGAAGTCATCAAGTAACGGTGATGAATGAAACCATTTGCAATTTATTACATGCAATTCTTTTTAATCGTCATATTCATTTGTACCATTTAAAACCTGTTTTATTTCGCACAAAAGTGCAAAAACGTGTATTTTATAAGATGAAGATTTATCAAAAACATAAGATATTGTATTTTTATTTGCGTTGATTTGTATTTATTTATTTGGTTACGGTTATGATCTTTATTGATAAAAACTTATTTTATTTGTCAACAGCTTTAATTTCAAATCATATTTTTTTTTACAAAAGCGTCTGATATTTTAGATCTTATCTGATAGTCATCATGACAAACTGATAAGATTATAGTAGGTATAAATAATAAAGATCTGATAGTATACTTGCATAAATGTGTTAGTTTCTGTACAGAAAAGAAAAAAACTAGGTAACTTACAAAAACAAAACGAACAGACTGTATAAATCATTGAATGTATCAGCCTATATCGCGATATTCCCATAACATCGGCGCGGGCGCATCAAAGGACGCCGAACACGTTTCGGCTCGGTAGCCGATTGCGATTGCTTTTTTATCTGAGGACCTGTGGCACCGTAACGAATGTTCTGCACTTGTTAAAAGGGACTTTAAATACGTGTGAAATATTTTAACTTGATTTGATTTGTCGCCTTTTAAACAATGATTTGACAGCTGTCATAACCGATAACGATCAACAAATATACGAATTTATAGGGATCCTAATAATTACACATTTTGCAAACAAATGTTTTTTTACTATGTAAACAAAGAAAATTACAATTAAATAATAGAATTAAATTAAAACTAGTACCTATTTACAATTGAAACAATTGAGCTAACTGCAGACTGTTGCAAACAATGTACAGGTAGCTAAAGTGATCCATATCAATACCAGTGAGAAGTTTGCCCATGACGCTAGCTGCATTGCCACGCTGTATACCTAGCAATGCTGATGCGCTGCGCCAGATACTCACCAGCTCTCGGGTCACGCGTCACTTCGACCAGACGCTCAGATAATTTTTTGAAAACCCGGAGAGCCTCGGTACCCCACGGACCCAGGGTCTCGACACCAAGGAGAGCAAATACGTAGGCTCTGTCGAGACCTGCATTTACTTTGTAAACTGAAAGCTGTTTTTCACAATAGATGGCTTGGACACCGAGGCTGCAACTCATTGCAGCTGGACGTGCGAGCATTTTGATAATTGACTCTATGGAAAACAAAAACGTGTTCCGAAAACGACCATTCAAGTTGGTTAGTAGCACGTGTAGATTACCCGTTGATTGATTGATCTAAATTGAATCTTTGCTTTATCAATTCAATGTTATTTTCACCTTAATTATCCAATTTTTCATTGATTACCTTATCGAAAGAGGTAATTGTTCAATTACCATTTAAATTTTGTATAAAATGACTGTGTGGATTTGATGGGGCTAGAGTTATAGGTGCATAAATCGATTCACAATTGGTGCAATCAAAACCAGTAAAGACCAAACTGTAAGCCATTTAGATGCAAGATATACATTGTTATAGAACTTGAAACGAAAACCGCAAGACAGACTTCTTAACATTATCAGAAGCTATGGCCAGTTGAGTACACTTGTTGATAAAGAAAGCGGCTTCCTTTGCCCCGATCGGATCTCTTTAGACTCCATATCGATATTGCAATGAGCCGTCAACGGTTAAATATCGCGCAGTAATTGAATATTTTGCTTGAATCCTATTGAATTTAATTTTTATAAGTGAAAAATTATTTAATAAGGATTTTGATGAACCTTAGAAATGTTATGAAAACCGGATAAGTTTTTGAAGAGAAACGTTTTAGAGACCGGTAGTATTACCTAGGACTCTTTAGGAGGTTACGAACCTATAATTCGACGACCTCTGTGGCGCGGTGGGCGAAGGTCCTCCTGCGACGCAGGAGGTTGCGGTTTCGATTCCCGCCTTGGGACAAATATTTGTACGATCTGCAAGTATTTGTTCCGGGTGTTCTGGTCGTTTTCTATGTATAATAAAAAATATCTATCTATGTTATTATGTATATCAGTTAACTAGTACCCATAACACAAGCTCTGCTTAGCTTGGGGCTAGATAATGCTGTGTGAAATGTCCAGCATTATTTGTTATTAAATAAAGACCTTATTTTCTTAATAAACTTATAATGAAAACCGATCAAAAGATACCCTCGAATAATTTGTAGAAAATATCTTAATAGGGTTGTCGGGCAAATAAAGTGAGAAACACAGACAGTCGCAGATCGCATCGCCATATGTCCGCTACCATATCCAGTATCCTATCCCACGATCTTGAAATATACCTATCCGAGAACTGATAGTGAAATACAACTATCTAGCAATCTAGTACAGAAACATGCGGCGACTAATTAAACTTTAGATTCCTAAGGCTGGGTGTAGACGGGGCAGGTGAAAGCTTTAAGGTGTTGAGTTTCAGGTGTCACTCTAATGAAGTATTGTTGTATACTTCAAGCTGGATATTAACTTCTAGTAGGAAAAATTCTTGTGTATTCAACTATATTTTTGTTGGTATTAGGTTTACCCTTTACTTCCCTTTATCTCTTTACTCTGTTAGATTTAAGGAAGTTTCTGAAAACAATGTTCAAAATTTCATAATTCTATCAACTAATTCTAGTTATTTCGATTGAATATAAAGTGGGTGCATCATATTCAAGTTTTAAATTTTACAAGCAGTTAACTAGATTATAGCCATTCGTTTAAGCCTAGCCTAACAGGCGACGCATTAAAACGAATAGATTTATTACAAACTTGATAAAATTGATTATAACGTGAACACTTTAGCAGACAAAGTTCATTCAATAGAATTGGGAACACCAATTAAAGAGCTCTAAGCTATAAAAATAAATCCAATACACCCATAGCTTTTACGGTTGTCAATAAAGTCGAGTTCATTAAAATATTTTGCATTGATTGGTTCAACGTTTGATCTAAATTAAAATTTTGACTTTATTAATCACCGTGAAATTCGCCTGGAGCAATACTCGCTGATTCTCACATAAATAAACCAAGTTTATTTATCTTTCGGTTCTTAGAACATGGTAAATCATTGTTGACGGTAATAGAAGCCGAATAAAGAAATTTAGAAGTCGTTGCGTATAATAAATTTTGATTAAACTATATCAATAAGACTACTGCTAATGATAACCAGTCACGACATTTCTATTTGCGATAAATTTCGGGTAAAGACTTCCATTTCCTGCAGATCGTAAAGTTAAGATCATTTAAGCACCAATAAAAGCAGGCATAAAAAGGAGTATACTACTGCTGACGTCACGTCACCGTATATAGGTTCTAATGGAGGACCAGGAGGGTTGTGGGACCTTTAGCCAGCAAAAAGCTGAGTTAGGGCCTTATAATAATAACTTTAAGTATTTACCGTAATAAAAGTGTGTCTTGTAGTTTTTCTCTGAAATAAATACCTATGTATTTCTTTCTTCACTTCTCCTTAGTCGTATAAAAATACTTGAGAGTGATTCTAATAAATATTTTTTTTATTTCAGATTCACCCTTAGACCTTTCCACCTCCTTGCTCTCACGGGTCCTTTTACCAATATCACCTCCATCCGGCAACGAAGATGAGCACAAGTCAGTTTCCGGTGATTCACTGACGTCGTCATCAGCCAGTTCTTCGAGAGACGAGCACCATGAGCTGTTGGAGTTGACTCCGAAAGTGCAACGAAGGCCAGCGAAGTCTGAAAGAGCCTTACTGCCTTGCGAAGTCTGCGGGAAAGCTTTTGATAGACCCTCGCTGTTGAAGAGGCATATGAGGACTCATACAGGTTGATTTATTTTGCTATGTACTATCTTAAAATCACTTTAGATCTATATTGGTAGACTTCAGTCAGTCATAAAACATTTTAGTGCGTGAGTCACCGGCCAGTTTTACGCTTTTGATGATTCATCTGAATCCATGAACTATTTGGTGACAGAACAACGAGCTTCATATAGTATGTGAGTCATACATTTTTTACAAGGGTAGAGGTGGGACGAAACATTTTTTTTAGAAATTAAATAAGTTCCCAATAATTTTCAGCCACGAAATCCTAGTCGGTTTCGTTCTAACGGCGGCGCTAGAGTCGTAAGAGGTCCCAAAGATTTTCGACGAAACCGACTGGGATTTCGTGGTTTAGTTGGTTAGAGCACTGGAGGGGTGGGGCGCAGGTTCGAATCCTGCCGAAATCGAAAATTTTACTTGAACGTATTTAATTTTTTAGAGATTAGGTACCCAGAGTGCGCTTTAGAAAACAAAAACTTAAGATTTTTTTTAGATTTTTCGTCCTAATTTCTATTCAAACAAATTAATTCTGTCAAAATTTGTCTGACTCGGGGACATACGACAGCGATTTTGGTTTTATACAATTTCATACAACTTACTCTAATTATACGATTGTTTCGGATCTTATCGTGTTTTTTTTTTTCAGAAAGATGTATGTCGTAGCATTATCTAATCTTCTACGTTCCCCACAGGTGAAAAGCCCCACGTCTGCATGGTCTGCAACAAAGGTTTCAGCACATCGAGCAGTCTAAACACCCATCGGAGGATACACTCTGGAGAGAAGCCGCATCAGTGCCAGCATTGCGGGAAGAGGTTTACAGCCAGCTCCAATCTGTATTACCATCGGATGACACACATAAAGGTAAGACTTGTTTGTGATCTTATTTTCTTTAGATATTTTCCACCCACTGCTGGGATAGACTTCCCTTTTATGTCATTCATATTGGTTATGCATCAAACCAGTGAATTGATTCCCAGGAAGTTTTTGATGCTTGCTGCTTTTGAGCGCCAATGGTCTTGTCCTGTTTCTAAAGCCCTGTTTTGGCCACCAAATCAAACATCTTGAATGAAAATAGTTATGGAAGAATTATCAAAATCTTTAAAGCCACTTCAACGGTAGGCATCCAGAGGAGATCATGAGATTTATTGGTATTTAAACTTACTTATGTCTGTTAAGACACCAATAAAATCTCGTTGTATCAACGAATACACACAAAGATAAAACCCCAACCAATCAAAAAACAAATTCATATTCCGAATTCAAATATCAAATTACCTTTGTTTTGATTCGCCGTTCACATAAAGGTAGCGAACGACGCACGCGCAGCCGGGCGGAACAGGCATGTGTCGTGGACCGTGGTCGTTCGTGAGAAGTTGGGTCGTAGGTTCACAGAATATCCTAAAGTAGGTTGGAAGAGGAGTAAAAGTTAGTTTTTTTTCGTAAGCTGTAGGAAAGATGGTTAACAACAAGGCACTTATATATTTTTTTTCATATACCTAAGTAATTTTTTTAAATTAATTTATCAATGCACTGTAAATTTTTTTTTGTAATAGCTTGTTTGTGGTGGTAAAAATAAATTTTTAAACTAAAAATATAAAAAAAATTTTTGGCTTCGAAATTCCCTAGGTACCTACTGAAAATTGTTATGACGAATTTTACTTTACAAAAAAACTTGACTATCATCAAACATATAATTAACCTGTTGGATGCCGTGGGTGGCCGTTATTAATCATTTAACTACGATTTTACGATACCTGAAACTTGTATTGCTCCTTATTTAAGACTTTAAACAATCTACCTACCCTGCAATGAGAACACAGTTTTTAACAAGTTTGTAACATAGTTTTGATAACGAAAACCGAAGGCAGAGCAACCCCAAACAATGTCCATCTTTGTAGTAAAAAAATCAACATCTTCATTATAAAACTGTCTATATAATAATCAATATGTTTTGAGTTAACATAGTCACGGAAACCTAACGTAACGCGTTCAATTAGTTTGCGAAACCGATATAAAAACCAGTTATCCTTGATGGGACAACAATGGGAGATATCTATTCGTTTTTTATGGGGTTCCTCGATGCACTGAAAACCCTTTTATCTGTTCTGTCAAGCAGAGGAATGAATGATTTTACAGCAGAAACTGGTAAAACCACGCCGCTAAAATTAAAAACACGTCGGAGGAATAATATTAACAATAATTAATGATATTCAGACAATCCGCACAGCATTATCTAACCCCAAGCTAAGAACAGGTGTGATCTCGCTAGAGAGCTAGCTATTTACAATATATATCTTTCTACCTCTTTTTCCTTTTAATCCTTCGTCGAACCGTGCGACTGCAGTCTGCCATGTGTCTAAAGGTTCAAAAATCAATTATTTCCATAATCAAAACGGCTACTGCTATACAACTATAAGGCCTTGAGTGTTATACGGAAGTATACGGAACCCATTGATATAATCTTGTAATTCTTGACCGATTTTCCGCGATGATAATTCACATGTAGCTGAACGATGCATCCTTCATTGCGTTATACCATGAACATAGACAATCGCTATTTTTTCTTCCATAAACCATTTAAGTGCCTAACGGCATGCAATCTTTTAGATCCGTGATTGTCCAGACATGTCACAAGATGCAAGTATTACATCCTAGATTATATCGTTCAAAGAAGTGTTAAAAAACATAATTGTGGTCCATTATTTTATCTTGTCAACATGTTAAAAGATGGTGTAATTAGATTTGGCAATCTTTGATTCTTTTGTTGACCTAGTTTGTACCTACCGCACCTAGCCAAGGAATTCTTAGCTTTATCACTGATAAGAAAATATTTTATAAATCTGATGCATCCGATATGTACGACACTGATGGTGATGTCCGTCTATCAGAATTTCAGCCACGACGGTCAGTATTGGCCGAAACTAGCCACGTGTGGACATTATAATAGGTGTGCACAAGTGTGTGCGCAAACACAGGTGCACTTTTTTTACCTCTCTCTAATCGATACTATATTTACGTGTGCTTAGTGTTTAAAATCTTTCTCTTGAAGCGGCATTTTCTAAGATCCTGTGAAACAGAGAACCAATCTATCCTTTATCAATCCACTCCTACAGAACAATTTGGTTCGCCGAGATATAAATCGCCCTATTGTAAGCATTTTGAATTATTTTAAGTGCACCCATTAAATTGCACCCACTTAAGGGCCCGTATCGTTCGATATTTCAGCGGAGACAGCTGAAAGATCTTTTTGTGATGCCTGATCAATTGTGGCCATGGTCAATCGATGGGATTGATAGTAATTAGATTACTAACTAATAAAAGGTAAAAGTTTAGCAAAATCGTTTTTTTAACAGATGGCACTTGGTGGGTTAGTTAGAGTATTATTATAACTGTGGTTAGGTTAAAGTTTTGTTTCTTACAAGTAACATTTTGATGTTAAAAGATAAGAGTTATCAAAATCAGACTACTCTGTAAAAAGTTATGCGTGGTCTAACATAAAAAAAATATGCGCGTCGAATTGAAAAACTAGTTTTGTTTTTTCGTCGATTAAAAAAAACTGTATTGACATTACGCCTTCACTAATAAAGGTGTAAGTTTTCGTGGGTATTCAGGGTTGTCACCAAATTTCTTTTATAACACCAAAATTAAATCACCTCTAAGCTTTTTAACCAGAAAAACCACCTTCAAAACACATGCGATACAATAATGAATCGTTTAACCAAATTCATAACGCTTTCCCACGGCTGGGGCATGAACCGTATCGTAAGACGTTACCGAAGACATGCACCAGACCGTGGCTTCACACGGTTTGTGTGAACGAATATGAGATGACCATATTATTTTTAAATTTTGATCATGTTATTACGCCAATTGCGTAGATCTTAAAAGTTATTTTTATGTTTCTAATTTAGCACCACAGAAAATTACAAAAACAACAAAAACATAATTCCCATCAACTTATGTTTATATAATATAAGCTGATATGCCAGAGATTACATAGAAAATATATTCACAAGTATCAAGAATAATGTGATTAACATTATTCCTAACTACTTTTTGCGTACATATCTTTTCTTAATTTTAAAATACTCTATGTGCAGCTGTAGGCGCTCAAGAAAAATCCAACATCTGAAATTTTTTACAAGAAAAACAAAAATATTTCCAAAACCTTCAAGACGTTTTCCCTTCACGCTCCATTTCCCAAACGTGGGTGATATCGATGCAAACGATTCCTTCGTCACAGTCCACGGACAGGGTGCGTTCCCACGATGACCTGACCCGTAATTTATAGACCCCCTGTAACTACCTGTGACCGCAGGTGCACAGGGCTGTCACAAACGTCTTGGATGATCCAGATTTTTTGTGACGGTTAATCGAAACTTTACTGTCACCTTGTTATTGTTAACTTTTTTACCGTAATGATTTTGATAGTTTTTTTTGGAGATACTAATACGCTGTCTTAGATATACGATTAGATTTTGAAATGATAATTTTGATCGCTTGCACCTGCCTGGTGGTTCCAATATTCAGTATTGTACCTGCTTCAACATTGTTTTTGTCAACGTCGTTTAAAATTTCATGCTTCGATATTAAGGGGAAAAAAATCTACGTGTCTACTGTGTTTCAGTGAAAACCTCAACAATACTTGAAATTGCAGTAGGTAGGTAGACGTAAAATTAAAGTACTTTAAACGTTTTTTCGTTTACGTACAGATTTAACGGCTGCGGCAGCCCTGTGACCACTCACCGTGCTCACTGTTGTGTGATTTTCTTAAGTCGTGGACACATGAGGTCATAGTTAAGAGCCCTAAGGGGCGTTATGGGAAGCGCACACGGTAACATCGCAGGCGTTACTGGTGTTATGTATAAAATCACTTACGAATAGGTAATTAGAGCTTTTGAGAACTTTTTGTGTAGTTGGTAATTAATGTTATAATTTAAAAACTTCGAGTGATATTAAAATCACTCGTCTTTATTCCGGCAGTGACTTTAGTCGTGTTGTCTTTTGTGTGTCTTCTGTGCTTTTGGCAATAAACGTTTTGTTTTTGAATTTATTTTTACCTATCGTAAAATGACAAAATGACTGTTAGTAAAACAGTTTCAGTAACCTTTAAAGTTAAATTTTATTATTCAATGTAACCATTTATGTAAAATTTTATTATTCTATGTCTGAAATATAAAGTGCCTACCTGCATAGAATTAATTATCTAGCCTAGTTTTGTTTCCTTTCCAATTATTCCCGAGTAGGGAAATCCCGCGGATCCCTGACACTTTTCCACTCGTTAGCGGTTCGTTATTTGTTTGTTGTCAGTCTGTCTGTTCGTATCGGACACCAGCCTTGTATTTACAATTGGTGGTTGAACAAAACATTTTCCCAATGGTCCAAGTTATAAAGCGCGAGAGTGAGCTTCCTTTGTTCATTTTAATTCCATTTATATCTAAATCAAGACAAAGGATAAAAATCAATTTGGTGACTACATCAATAAAAATCAATTTACTGGCAAAATAAAATTCATAAAATTTTCTCAACCAAAAAAAACTTGCGTTATTAGAGCTCTATTAACGGCTTCTCTTAATAACCCCCCTACCTTGGTAGTCGGGTAAATGTTCAAAAAAAGCAATAAAAGTACCTGCCTCACATAGCAATAAAAATTATGCTGAGGAACCTTTATTAAAAATAAATATATTTTTTTAGTCACACTCTCTTAAAATGTCGCTCTTCCCATAAACCATACCATTTGAATAACAAGGAGCTAAGAAGATTGGTTGCTGTCGCTCCCCCATCGTGTGATTTGCGTTCGTCAGCATCAGCAATACGTGCTGACGTATTGTCACTGCCCTTTACGAGTCCAGGAAGACAGATGCTTCTATAGTTTTATTTAATTTGGATCGTACCCATAGATATAAGCTGGATTTGAAATTGCTACCCGACGTTCGTAGCTGAATATCGAAACAATTTTTCATTTTGTTTTTTTCGCTGAAAGATAAAACAAAACTTTGTGCCTGAGATTGTCTACTTCACTTTTGGTTTTCTAAGGAAACTGCTGAATTTCAACAGATTTTTCTAGGGTTAGTGCTCTCCTTTTTTTTCTTAAATTGTTTATTGCTCACACGATATACCTAATACATAAAGTTAAGAACTAATGGCTATGTACAAAGACGAAGCTTTGTAGGTCGAAAGGAAGAACCATTATTTTTAGAGCTAGAAAGTTATTATAACGATTTTTCTTTTATGAGCGGCATGACATTTTTTTTATAATCTAACCTTGGGCCTTCTCATGGCTATCGCAACCCGATATTTTTATCTCATCCCCATCACATTAAACCGCTTGATTTCAAAGGTGTGTACATGCAATTAAAACAGGCGATATGTGCAACCGATTTAAGGACAGAGCAGGTGCAAACACACCGGCCCATAATGAGATTATAAAAGCAATATGGCAGTCGTAAAGGAGTCGTGAAAATATCGAAAAGATTGTGTAACTCATACTGACAGGGTTATAGTTTTCATTTGTAAACTGAATCGAGTGTTTACTGATGTATGGATAGAAAATAATCATTGAGAAACATTATTATTCTTTGTATATGTCTTTGTCTTTGTTGGTTCCTTATTTACCTACCTCTATGTGGTCTATATGGTCCATAAAATAAAAGCCTGATAGCCAAATGATGATAAGATTAAAAGTGTTGGTACCATAAAATGTAACAAAAGGGCTTGGCAAATAAAAACCAAGACCTTCGATTCCACATCACCAAAATCAAATTCATGGTAACCATTTAAATTTAGGACCAAATATGATAAGTCAAATTATATTGCTCTAATAAAATTTTGAGTGATTATTTCAAATTATCTAATTCATTAGCATCCAAAAGCTTGCCGTTGATTTACATAAATAAGTCACTAGACTACATACTTAGGGAAATTATTCAGCTTCTCGCGAAGTAATATAACTCTTCATTCCGCTATCGGTCTAATTATTAAGGGGAAGTCGTGCTGAGATTATGGAAATTTAACATTAGTGAATGAGTTTTTATATTCACTAAATGGTTTTAGTGTGTCCGTTCGTTCTTTTTGAAAATTACTGTGCACACTTGAATATTTTTTTTAAATAAAAGTCTGGTACTTCATACCTTTTTAACGGGTTATTCTCGCTCGTCCCCACGCTTTGTCCCCGATCGGGACCAACGGGAAGTAAAGTTCCCGTTGGTCCCCACTAAAATATTAACATTTACTTATTGTAATTCTTTAAAGCTATAATCAACTCACTCAATTGTTCTCCCAGATGCCGTAGTTTATTGGAAAAACTGTAAATGGGTTTGTATAACACTTAAAAGGGTATGAGGTCCCTTAACGCACACGCACTTTGAAACTTAAAGGAGTTGGGACCGGTTAGGGTTTGGTTAGGAAGGGGGACAATGCAAAATACCCTCCCATGTGAGATGTCAGTTTGGATTCCAGTTCTAAGTGAGGAATTAATTAGACGCCCCTCAAAAACGTCATATTGACATATCGAAAACACAATCAAACTAGAACTGTAATGAATAGTTAAAAGTATGCCTATCTTTTTTAAAACAGGAATATTTTACATGCACCGAGATCCTTGGTTTGAGATCGTCAACACCAAAAAGATATTTGTAAATTTGACATTACTATGTGTGTTCAAGAGTTTGGAGGCCTATACCCAGCAGTGCGTGAAGTCGGGTTGTGGATGATGATGATGATATGTGTTCCTACTGGCTAAATAAATAAACTGAAACTGGTACTTTATTACTTTATTTACCTACTTATCATATTGCTCGAAGTCATTCATTAGATCATTACCTTTACCAGTAATTCAACAGAATCAGTGCACTCACAGGAAGTCAATCGATGATTTTTTTTTATTGATCGTCCAACTTTCGAATATAACGATGTATCTTTAATGCAACTAGTTTATTATGACTATATCCGATAGTTCAATTTCTTTCTCTATTACCGCCGTTATAAATTTAGATGGTACGTAATTATATTGTTGGTGATTAAGTAGGTAAATACATGTTTAGCAGTAAATGTCAACTATTTACTGCTAAAGGGCGTGCTGACATTGCAAGATGCATTTAAAGTTAAATACATAATTAAGCAATACATTATATTCCGGATTTCGGCGAAACCTCAAATAAGTGCTATGAAACCATTCTTAGGGCGTTAGATTAATACTGCTTTTGTTTATGTTTATAAATCGCATTTTTTTTTATCTCGCGCATTAAAGACCGATCCACCTTAGAGAAGAGCATTTGGTTTATCTTCTACTACTGGGAATTGAGTTCTTCGTTATTTTGTAACTTCACAATTTGAATTGAACAAACACTGACCAAGCCTTTCCAGTTCTAGGTCTATGACAGTATTTTCCTCAACAGCACAATCCAGACAGCCTTTCATCTGCGGCGTTTGTGTCGATGACGTATTTCTTATTGTGCTGGTGATTGAGAGTCTATTCTATCATTTTAATCGTATATCTGTGATCTGGATTCATTTGAGATGTTTATTGTTTTGTTGGATTTGTTTTATTCGAAACTAGCAGGCCCGGTAAACTTTGTTCCACCCTAGAATCAGAGATGCAGTTACAAACGAAAAATGTATACCTATATAAACGATTTTCTTCATTATTATGTTTTCCCATCGTGAATTTTTAATATTTTAAATTAGTTTTTCTGTTATTCGAGAAAAATCGAACAATTCTATTCAAGGTTTTTTGTTGTAGTGCTTACTACCCGCACTTAAAAAAATAAATTTCGATGTCGAAATTGAAATTTTTGGGGACTTATTTCATTTCTTAGAGAATTTTATTTAAGATTATTAAGATCCGTTCTTGAGTTATAAATGGTGTAACTAACACGACTTTGTTTTATATATTACAGATTTGTAGCTTTCCGGCGTCTCCGTCGTATACCGTTTTTAGGGTTCCGTACCCAAAGGGTAAAACAGGACCCTATTACTAAGACTCCGCTGTCCGTCTGTCCGTCTGTCACCAGGCTGTATCTCAAGAACCGTGATAGTTAGACAGTTGAAATTTTCACAGATGATGTATTTCTGTTGCCGCTATAACAACAAATACTAAAAAACAGAATAAAATAAATATTTAAGGGGGCTCCCATACAACAAACGTGATTTTTTTGCCGTTTTTGTAGATAATGGTACGGAACCCTTCGTGCGCGAGTCTGACTCGTACTTGGCCTTTTATTTTATTTATGTTGTGTTGCCATTAGTTGTCAAATCTGTAATACAAACTACTTTTTTGATAACAGGCAACATTAAACTGTACCTTAAATACAAATTGTCAGAAAAATAACTACCTAAAAATAATAAGACACTATTCGACTACTATTTTCTTTTTAATCCATGTTATAAATACCCAGATTATCTATGTATAAGTATACGTAGATACATATAGATGCAGATAATGCAAAAAAAATAAAAATATTTTGCTATAAAAAACCTGAGACCCAGACGCTTATCTGATGACCGTAATCAGTATATCGCTCATTCCATTCTTACGTTTTTTGTTGACGATAATTGTCACTTTATACTCCTATAGGAAGTACAGGAGATGATCAGATGATCGCGTGCTGCCACCTGTACTTGATTTACAAATAATGGCATATTACTGACAGCTGTAATTCATATTAATCAGTGGTTGCAGATAGAGTTGGGAAATAGAGAGAAGCGGAAAGACCTACTTGTTCACTTTAATTTACTATAACACTGGTAAATATATTCAGAAGACAAAGATTTTGAATACACTGCACTTTTGATTTAGCTAATACGGCTTTCGATCTATGGCACCGAATAATAAATCAGTAATGTCATGGGATTATTCCCTTTATCAACCGATAATACAGGAAAGAACATACACATAGAGATTACACACAGTACAAAATGGTCAATGATCAAGTAAAAACTATAATTAGATTTAGAATCAAGACATTTAACGCCAACAAAGACAGTAATGAATGAAAACTTGACTAAAACTGATAATAATAACATAAAACAGCAAGGTTAAAAAAACCTAAAACACAAAATTGAAAAATGTTTAAATTTGAATTCGAAAATGAACGAGAGATCATTTAAATGATGAATAAAAGCTTTCAAAACCATTTTTTCCCTAGCTTCTGTGTTTTGCTTCGATGATGATATTGACTAAGAAATTTCAGAGCAGGACCGTAACAATACTGTTTGGACACTATAGTTTGGAGACCCAGAAGTAGATGGAGGTGCTTAAGGTGATGTCGTGTTGTGGATGATGATGAAGTAATTTTAATATTCTTAAACCACATCTCTACCACGCGTTCAAAATCACTTATTTTTTCACCGCAAAGAAATGCGTGCAGCTAATATTTACTGCCATAATGATTGCTATAAAAACTGAAGCAGGTGTTTCAATTATGGCAACTCAGCTTCCTTGAGTGCTATTGTTATGGCTATCTGTCACGGTATGCTTGCATTATCAATTGCACTTACCTCGTTGACGTAACTCTTATGTTTTTTTCCATTGACTTTCCGGGAGCTATCAAATAGGTTATGTAAATTATCAAAAAGTTTTGTCTGTAATAAGAATAAGAATCATTTATTTGCTTAAAACATGAGTATTACATTGTATGAGCATTCAATTATGTTAAATAATTCAATTGCAATTATGTTCGTAATTCAATTAAGCTTTACAGTATGCTTCCAAATAATGTAATAACAATGTCAGATAACTAACTTTAAAATAACCTTTTAAAAAGTTAATTGATAAGAGTTATTATTAGATTTTTGTATCTGTCTTTTACCTGACGGCGATATCAACAAACATAGATAAAAAAAACAGCCGACTATAGAACCTCAGGTCGTTTAAAAATTCACAAAAGGAAGCTGCCGCACGTCCTTTGGCTCGGTTTCCTTACAATATCTACGGGCTGTGTTGGAGGCATAGATTCCTATATGGTACGACAGCCACAGCTATAAACACTAAACTTTGTCAATGGGTCAATATCTACGATTAACATTGGATTATACAACCAACAGAGGTGATTATACGGTAGCAGGAGTACTTGTCTAGAATATGTAGTACATAATACTTATCAGCTTTAAAACCCAGTCAACTTTCTCCTGAAATTAATCTAGTTATAAAAAATGCCAGACAAGATCCAATAACGATCAATAATATAACATTAATATTCAATACAAAACTAATTAATAACCACCTCCCAATTATCTATACGTTCACTTAATCAAAATGTTCGTCCGTCCGTAATGTCAAAAACAAGAAGCCTGATAATTGGGGTTATAATTCATTCAATAGTTATGATTATGATTATAGCGTAGCCTTATTGGCAACGGACGGTTTTATGGTTCCAGTTTGAGGGTTCTGCTAAGACCAGAAAATGAAATAGAACGATAGATCCGTCAAAACATACAGAGGTTCAATTTTAAGCAAGTAAAGCAAATGTCGTCGTATCCTACGAATAAGGTTACAGTCGCCACTGTGACCTTTTATTTTTATTGCATTTTTGGAATCTCCATTATCATTTACATCATATCATTTCGAAAAAACTAAATAAATAATGAAAATAAAAAAGTCATTAGGGTTTTAAAATTTGGTTACAATTGCACTGATGCATTTAGCCCGACGAAAAAGGTAACAAAAAGCTTTGGGACTTTTTTTCATGTGCGAATCGCAACCGACATGGGTATTTTCCGCCGAATATGGTTACACGCTCCACCGTACTCGTTTACCGCGGGCGAAAAGGCGCGCGTGCGGCGCGCGGCGAGTCGTTTTACGTTGTAAACTGAGAAACTAAAACGAGGCAAGTACTAAGGTATATAAATTAGTGTCTACGAAAGATGCCCCTGCACGGAAAGAAAAGTAAAATGTAAGTACTTACCTATTTAAAGTTGAAATATGGTTATTAACACAGGTCATTAAAAGTGCTTGATCCGTGAAACTGTCAAAATATTGGAAAACTTAGGAATAAATTATTATTATTTATTCGTAGTAAACATCCCGTTTTAAATGACAAAGATAATTCAGTGCAGTTACTAATAAATATAATGTTCTATTTGCTCTCATACATTCGCATTACATTCGCGTGCATTCTTGCGAATACGAATGCGAGTATTGAAAATCTTGTAAATGTTCGCGAATGCAAGTATTCGTTACATCTCTATTATAGATGAATGGATCTATCTATTAGATTATTAGAATAGATAATAGAATACCTAGTTTTTAGATTGATATAAGAGCCTCTGTTTAAAACCTGATTTTATTAATTACATACTTATTTTCAGAGCAATGAAGAAAACTTTTTCCCTGGGCCTTCAATTGACATGGGCTACACACGTCCAGCTTCACAAGAGGAACTGATCTTGCAGCCTGATCAACTTGTAATAATAAACGTAACAATCTCTAATTATATACATAGATAGGTATGTATGTAAACTGCACGCCAAGAAATTACCAAATGAGTCAGTTTTATGTAATTTTTTAGTTTCTGCTTTAACCAATACATTTTGTTTTGTTATTTTTACTTGCTGAAAAATTATCAACTATTTTTCAAATCTTTCCCTCATACAACCATGATTTAAAATAAGTATGGTTATATGTTTTGAAAACTAGTGGTATAAAATTAAACACACATTAAATGTGCCTTACCTACCTACAAATTAGGTATTTTGTTTATAATTATAAATAGTGTTGAATGAATAGAAGGCTGTTTTAATACCTACTAAATAAATCTGATTAATTTAATGAAAAAAATTATTTGCTGGTCCCCTACCTATACTAGTAATTCTATAAACAGTAGACCTCGCGAGCACTTAGACGACCTCTGTGCCGTGGCGGGCGAAGGTCTGCCTGCGACGCAGGAACATTTGTACGATCTGCAGGTATGATTCCGGGTGTTCTGGTCGTTTTATATTTAGAACAAAAAACATCTATCTTTGTAATGTGTTGTATTATGTAGGTATATAAGTTATCTTGTACCCAAAATACAAGCCCTGCTTAGCTTGGGGCTAGATAATGCTGTGTGAGTTGTCCAGCATCATTTATTTATATCTGATTATATTATTTATTTATATGTATTAATTTACTTTATTTATACATTATATGAAAATATACTTATATAATAAATATACTTTATTTATATTTAACTGAATTTATTTCTTTATTGTATTTATTTATGTTTTTTACTTTTTTTCAACAATTAATTGTCTAATTCCAAAAATTATATCATTTAGACGCCTGAGTAGTCTGTAACATAATACAAAATGTTGAGCAACAATAACAAAATCGATAACTAAAACTTCTTTTTCTTTTTCTTCTTCTTCCTAAACAAAACCAATTATGACAAAAAATCGCACCGCTATTAGCATTAGATATTTGATTATTTGATTGTCAGTCAAACTATGGCATAAGTAAATAAAAAGGTTAGTCCATAGTAAAATTAAGAACTCTGAAATAAATTAGTTTGTGGTCTACTAAAAAAAATTTAAATCTTTGAAATAAAATCTCATAAATCATACGACGACGAAACATTTGGCCGGGCTATTACTTAGTTCCTACGTCCTACTCTCGAAGTGTTACAAAGATGTTCTAATAGGCGGCGCTGTACGGTAAATGCTCTAATGCTTATTGTTGCATTTTGCAGAGCTATTTTTCTCGTCATGGCAAAAATCATCAGTAGATCTTTACCATTTTATACGAGAAGAAATAAAAATTAAAAAAAAACCTTTCAATCAAAAAAATAATCATCGAAATCAGATGTCTTAAAACGGAGATGTTCGGTAGCCCCCTTTTTGTCCTTTTTGGAGGAAACAGGCCTTTCATCAAAAAACCCCGACGACTAAAAAAATCTATAAAATTGTAAAATCTGTAGGTACACCAAGTTCAGTAGTTAGTAATAGTTTCGTCCAGATCGGTCGTAAAATACGACCTGTAGAAGATTACGTACATTCTGACAGCACCCATACTTATGCTAGTTGGGTGCTGTCGCCTCTGCATCAACTATGCAGAGGCGCTTCGCTCACTTCGCTCACTCGGTCAATTATGTAGAGACTTTATCATTATGAAATACACTATAAAACACCAAAACATATGTATTCTCTAATCTATAATAGGCTCCAGGCTCATTGACGTGTTCTTTCATCGGGTTACGGCCGAGAGAGGATGGATTAATAATAATAATCCACACAGCATCATCTAGCCCCAAGCTAAGCAGAGCTTGTGTTATGGGTACTAGATGAATTATATACTTAATACAATAGGACAATATGAACATATCTTTTATATAGGCCTACATTTTATATAAATACAAAATAGGTTAGAAGAAACTAACAACAAAAAAGCCAATAAATGGCCTTCACAGCTAAACGGAAAATAAATACTCGCATTCGCATTCGCAACAATGTACGCGAATGTAATGCGAATGTTAAAAGGGCAAATAAAACATTACATTTATTTGCACTGCACTGAATTAGTCATATAAAACGGGTACGTAAATTTACCATGATTTAATCTATGAGTTTTCCAATATTTCGAGACAATTTTATGCGCATGATCACGGAACCGCGGTTCAAAAGCGATTTAAAAGTTTTATGCTGAATTACCTTTTTCATATGAAAGGAATTATAACGTATAAGTCTCATTAATTTATTTAAAAGAAAACAATCTAGAATGAGTTTTGCCTAGCTTACGAAAGTACTACTTTTCGTAGTAGGTATGTCAGCAATCCTACAGTTTCATAAAAACTCGATTTAAGCTTTCAAATGAATTTGAGCCATTTAGTTAAAGAACTTTGATAAGTCAGCTGTAGTAGTTGTGATTTGTCCCGAATTGGGAATCGAACCCGAAAATTATCAAAATACCAAACGAAATTCTGGAAGGAAAGTAAAATGTAACCCTCTTAAGTTTGTAATTGTCCTTATTATTTCGTCGAATAAGGTTTTAAAGACGATTGTTACCTTCTTAGTTTGACGTCGTGTAGCGAATCTTCGTGGAAAAGGGTCACAATGGCGTTTAGAATAGCATCGATTTGAAACTTGCACGCGGAACAAGGTGCTAAGCGACAAAAACTAGGGAAAACGGTTTTTTTTATTCATGAAACTTACATGATAATTTAGCGAAAAATATAATAAAACGCTTTATTAAAAAAAAACATACTCGCTTAATAGAAACTTTTCGAAATAATTAGAAAAAACCGTCTCCTGTAAAGTTGGTGTTTTGCAATAGTGACCTTATTCGTAGGATACGACGATGTGTGCTTGGAGCTAAAATTTTCTAACTTTTTTAAATAATGAACTCTATCAACAAGAATTGGATTGAATCCGAATATATTGCTACAATAATTGAGGGCTGCAAATGAGGGCTTTTCAATGCAATCTTTTAAAAAAAACATGATTTTTTATTTTGGTACTAGATGGCGCTGCACAAAAGTCAAGTATCAGTTGTCAAGTGTCATAAAATAAACAACGAAAAAAATTTCTGTTTTCACCGTTTCCACTAGATGATGGTAGATTTTTGACACTTGAGTTTCTAACAGCGCCAACTGTCGTCTATGGCTACCACTGATTTTAAAGTGCGCATTGAAAAGCCCTCATTCTGGAAATAGCATTTCAATAGATTTTAAAATTAAATACAAGATTTCCAACAAACAATAAAATTAATAAAAACCAATACACACCATGAGTAAGCCCTACCAGCTGGCCATTTCATTAAGTCACCACGAAGGAATAATTTAATCAGTACCGTCGGCAAAACAACGATAACGCATGATTGATGGTGCTGCGCTGACGACGACGACGACGCGACGGTGCGATGCGATCTGCTGTCCGTACCGCATTGATCCTCGACTTATCTTATTTAAACGTTAGGAATATTGAGCTTGTGTATTTATAGAGCTTTGCATGTTGTTAGTGCTGGCTATCCCGTTTTTAACAAGTTTTCTATGAGGAGACAAGAAGCTTTTCTTAGATCAGAGTGTTGATTTAGATTTTTTAACTTCATCAGAAATTTGGTTTTTCATGAAATTACTTGATAGAGAACTTGTTCACTCTTTATATGATGAGAAGATTTAATGTTTTATTTGCAAGAAAGAATTTTCATGCATGTATAGAGTTGAGATGGTTTAGTTTTTTGCCACCTGAATCGCAACCATTTCAATCACATCTACAATTGTAATTTTTGATCACTTTACTTAAAATCATTAGTCTTGTTAACTTCGTTAACTGGTAAGCGCTTCAATTTTCGAAACCTGTGAATTAAATAAAATCTCTGTCACACCAAAATTTCGTATCCAAAATCGCAAATTCAATATTGCCCATCTCATCAAGTCTTATCAGTACGATCCTGTATCGCCCACGCTGAGATACTAACGAGCAGTACCGATAAAGCACGCAAGTTCAATTTATTTAGTTAAATTACCAGAGCGCATCATTTGCATTGGATTTCCATAGCGTATCGGTGCACCATACGTCACTGTTCGAGAGACGAGAGATATCGCCGGTGATTGAGGACGGGACAAGAATAAAACGGGTTGAGGACGGTTTCAGCGGAGGTCCTTATTTTTAAGTTTACTACGTATGCAACTGCATGCGTAGTAACCTTAAAATTTTACCAATACAACTGTATTGGTAAAATTGACTTCTCCCAACAGTTACAAAAAGCTTTCGTAGAGTTTTTTCAAGTATGATAGCAGCAGAATGCAGTTAATTAAACGCCATTTTGTATGATAGGTACTCCTAATATAAAAAAGGGCTGAAATATTTACTAACTACTTATTACCCGTTGGGTGCAAATTCACTTTTTTTACATTAAAAACTTAACTTATTCGTGTTTAAATAGATTTTTCTCTTAGAAAACCGATTTCATACCGTTCCGTTCCCCAAATAACCATCTTCGTTACTAGTAACTACAGAAGCCTTTTTTTGCCTTCAACGTGATTTATTCCAAAGAAATTGTCAGACAACTAATGGCTCTTTGTTTATTGATTTATTTGTTGCAATATTCGGTAGCTGCGAGCTCGAAATAATATCGAGATACCCTTTTTTGTACGTTGATTGAGCTACCGAATAAGCGAATAAAAAAAGTTGGGCGTCCTGATTGAGTCCAAAGGCGTTTTGGAACAGCTTTTTAAATTGGTAGTAGTGTAAAAATTACAGTTTGTTGTGGGTGGGGGCGGCAAAATTAATGGGAGGATCGTCTAGTTGGATCAAGTTTTTTGAATGTATCACAGGAAATTACAAAAATCTAATTAGCGGGAGGGATTAACAGTTCATTATTTTATAATAGCTGCTGCCCGCGGCCTCGCACGCACTTTTCAAGTATGTACCTATGCCCATCCCGGGATACCATTTACCTCCCTGCCAAATTTCAATACGATCCGTTCAACCGTATTATTTTAATTTTCTGTCATGTAGTATATTCTAAGGTTATTTTCGCGAGAACTCATAATAAAACACTGTTTTAACCGAATTGATCGCGTATATTTGTATTTGGTTTATAACCTGACGTTTCGGAGGCTTTTCAGGTTCCATGGTCACAGGCAGACTGAGGTGACATTTGTCTTTACAAGTAATTTGAATTTTGCATATCTACCGTCAATTATACAACTAATCTGTCATATACCTTGTCCTGACAATAACGAACACAAAAAAAAAGACTACTTACTCCAATTTGTTGCAGTCATTTGGAAGTTATGCGCACATTCATTTCGGCGATTCGTTTTTATTTCCATAGATATGATGCAAAGTATCGCATTTTATTGAGTTAATTGGCATTTTCAGGTTCAGTTGCCAAAAAACAAAACACTATGTTCTCTGAAAGCAATATGTGCAAAAGCAATATGTTCTCTTTTGTTAATTTAGGTAAGTGTTGTTGATGACAAAAATTACAATGACAAAGATATGTTTTTTTTTGTTGGTAATTCCATACAAACCTCTTACCACAGCATAATCGTATCATAAAAAGTCAGTAATAACTCGAAGACACGGGAAGCCACACGGTACAGTTTAAAGTCGAAAAAAGTATTCAACTAGTCCACTGTTTCGTGGGTCATTAGTGGCATTTTGTTTTATTTTACAAATTTCATGGATGATACAATTTCTTTTGTATTAGGTAGTACAATTTATGTCATTGTTGGAGCTAAAGCGATGTCCCTAATGTCTGGTAATATTAAACTACATTTTTACTTCACATAGCGTGAAGCCGCAAAGTCTTAAAACGTGGGTTATCATTTACAGGCCAGTCTTATATTACTTATAATATATTTATTAGATTACTAATTCTAACTAAATTATTAGTTACTGTGCAGAACTCAACAACTATTCATAGGATTATCAAAATATAAAAAATACTACTACATTAAACTAACTTAAAAATACAGTTAAAAAAAGTTAATAAGTATTAAGTAGGTATTTAGTTTTTTTTGTATTTAGTATTTCTTTAACTATTATAACAGGAATATCCTAATGCAATAGCTAAAACATAGGTACACTACAAATAACACAAAACAAACAAATTAACCACACGGAGTTCATTCAGAGAGACCAGAAATAAATCTATTTTCTCTGCAACCAAACTGAGCGTGTGCCAATTCCGGGTAAGAGGTGCTTTTCCCAGTAAATTAGTCCATTAAAAACCTAATTGAGTTCATCAGTTCATAATTATTATTTGTTTTAATAAATAACGCAATACCATGTACGAAACCACTAGAATGTACACAAGCTTACCCCTAACTGATTCTCACGTTTTGCAAGTGGAATGCAATGTCATGCCTTCAATATCATACCAATACCTTCGTTATTGCGCCTCATTGTTTTAGAAGATTGATTTTTTTATCCGCCATCTTTAATTGTAGACCAATCTCTATCGACCGAAATTTATAATTAAGCTTAAGGTTTGCTTACAATTTGTATGATATGTAATCAAAATTAGTAATATAAATGCCATAGTTTAACTGAAGTCTAAGTAATGTCATCACCAGCAATAACTTAATTTTCTTTCTTTGATTCTTCAGTAAGCTGATTTTTAGAATCTGTCCATAAAGTTTTGTTACGATAAGTCTGTACCTATATAACATCATTATAATGATTAAGTTGTAATTGTTACGTTCGATAGGTAGCAGTTAAAAAGTTAATTTTGAAAATTTATTGGTGGTCAGTTATTGAGTAGGAATTTACAGCCAGCTACTTGATTCGATAACTATAAAACTCTACTGATAAAGTGTTAAAATAGTGATATATACAGATCACCAATTCGAATATATTGATGGTTGTAAAACTGACCGTTATAGAAACAAAGCTTTGAAAGCACCGCGAAATAGCGGTCCAATATGAATTTATATGCTACGCCGACCTCAATGACCAATGATTTTAAGGCTCTTTATTTTTCTTCTTACCCATTTATATCCCAATTGCTACACCTATTTCCAACATCCGTCTCTACCGCACCGGGGGTAATATTTTTTTAACAATGATACTGATAATCCTATATATAGGTAGTATCAGCCGGCAGCCACAGATTGGGTGTATGCGGTCCCATCAATTTTCGTACTTATAATCGTATTTTATTACTGGTAATCGTTCTCTACCGGGAGAATATCTTTTCATGATTATTGGCAATCCTCTCTCTACCGTAAGAAGTATGATTTTTTTAAATCTTGCAGCATTAGCTGGTGTAAAGTAAAAAGTGTTACATCAGTAAAGTGTACTTTAACACTTTACTGATGTACTGACATCTTCTACTGAGACTCCAGAATGTTTGTGACGGGCCGCCGTAACCGAAAAGGCTAGAAGCTAGAAGGCTAGAAAGTCATCTTCCTCCATTTGGCCAGATTTTTGTTACGGCGCCGAGCGGCCCGTTTCAACAGATACTAGAGATGTGCGCAGAATTATTATAATGCACAAGTGTGTGCGCAAACACAGATGCGCTGTCTATTCCCTCACTCGTGTCAGTCTGCCGTCCCATCAGATTATTTTCCTTTTATAAATATACGCTTTCTTCCACAGGAAAAACCCCATAAATGCAGTCTATGCTCAAAATCCTTTCCCACCCCCGGGGACCTGAAGTCTCACATGTATGTGCACAGCGGATCCTGGCCTTACAAATGCCACATCTGCTCCCGAGGGTTCAGCAAGCATACCAACCTGAAGAATCACCTGTTCTTACATACTGGTAAGTTGAAATTTACCATGAACTAATTCTATTTGGTAAAACAATACCGATGTTGTTTTAGTCTCGTACATGATTATCTACAATATTTTGAAGTCTCTTTTTAAGTAAATAATACTTGAATCTGCTCTTTTTTAGTTACATTAACCAAAATTTTACGATTTTACGACCCTTACGCCATCCACACTGGTTTGGTTGAAGGGTCGCTTGTTACGCCGTGACAGTCACAACCAGGTTAAGCACTATTTTTCCAGATTCTGACTTGATGACACGAAATGGAATACTTACTCCATTACGGATTTTTATTACCTGATAGTGTTCACATCTTCTAAAGTGGATCCAATTAGAAATAAAGTTCTCGATACAGTCATCCAACATTGATCTATTCGATGGATCTATCGAAACCATCCTATATGCATAGCCAATTATTTTACTACAGTTCGAACTAAACGTTTTCTTTTTCTTTGTTACAGCAAAACACCAGAGAAACAGTGCTCGGGATGCTACTTGAGTTTTATAAACATGAGGAGAAGTCCAGACAAACGAGTTTTTGGCTCATAGATTTGTAAAAAGTCCTTTGTAAAAGACATAATCTAATGATAAAACTTTTTCAATATTGTTGCCAGAATTACGTGAGCATACATTTATAACATTTAAAAAGTATTCTACTTATTTATAACAGGATTTTGTAAATAATTACTTTATGGAAAGTGTGATATTAGAGAATAATTTAGTATAAGCGTTAATTTATTTATATTATTTTATATTTATAAATGGGTTTATTATTTTTCCAACTTAAACGATAAAAACCTACCAATAACGTTTAAAAGAGAGTGGGTAAATGTAATAAATTTGTTGGGAAACGACTGAAAAATTTACTCTTCTGTAAATATTTCTCACCTGTTTTAAAAATTTATGAAACAACAACGGGTCGATTGTTATTCATATTTTGTATCAGGAAAGCTGTCGCAAGACTTTTGAAAAAATGAAATAGGCCTATATGAAGGCTTAAATATTGTAGAAATAATGAGAAGGGTTTTTTACAATATTTTGACTGTAAATAATTTTAATTGTAAGATCTACATAAGAATTATGTAGTAGACTGTAAGTCAGGGATATAGTATACCTACATTACGTATGTATATTGTGATTTCCGTTTCCGTCCAAATGTGTGTATGAATAGTATTTTAGATAAATTATCAACCTATTTATATACTGGTAACTGTAATCTAATAAAGATTCTTCAAGGAAAACGGTGTTATTTTATTTCAATTTCCTATACTACTGATGAAGACTAAAAGAAGTGAAATGGCAGTCCTTCATAAATATTTCAAGACTTCGAATATTTTATGAATATAAGAGAATCATAAAATTTCAAAAATTGGACTTGAATATAACCTTCGATGGGAGTCGAACCCATACATTGTCTCAGATGACTTCGTAGGTATGAAAAAGTGCCGACCCTGTAAACGTTAATAGGAAAGCCAAAAGGGCCATTTTTATAACGAAATTATGTAGGCGTTTAACTCTTTAATTTCGGCTAACAGTTTCTAAGTAGTCGACATCGTGATCAAAGAAACTTTGTGGTTCAAGAGACCACCCATGTTAACAACAAGTAATTGTTTTAGGCCGATTTCTAGGCCCCGACTCCGAGGCAAATAATTTGTCCGTCCCTTCTTTGTTGTAAACAATTTAAAAGCTAGTTTAGGGCACATATATAATAAGGAAGTACTTCTATAATATATATTTTTGTTTTTTGGGAGTCTTGTTCAGCTGCGGACTTATGTTCAATCAAAAATCTGTCATTGTAGCATGTGCCTTGGTTTACTTTATACATTCAATTAAACCAAAGCACATGCTGCATTGACAGATTTTTGAATTGCAGTGAGATCAGATTAGAACCGTTGCTTGGAACACAATACCTGATTATAACGTGGAAATGAAGTTTATCTTTAAATATTGGTAAGTACTTAACAGAGCATCCGGTTGAAGCGGCGCGTGACCCGAGAGCTGGTAAGTATCTGGCGCAGCGCATCAGCATTGCTATACAGCAGCGGGGCAATGCAGCCAGCATCTTGGGAATGCTTCCGACTGCTATTGTTGTAGATCAGTTGAGCGTCCTGTAGATTGTTTGCAATAGTCACGGAGTGCAGCACAATTGTGCCAATTGTAAATACTAGTTCTAATCTGTTTCTACTTTTTGATTGTATAGACATCTCCTTGTAAGTACTACAAAGCCTCATTAGTAAGTTAAACTTTTAAATATAAGCCTTTTTGTTTTTCAGAGGATAACAAGGCAACACAAAAAACTTACTTTATTCATTTAAAGAAACACTGTAATAAACCTATCAATTCTACCAGCACCTTTAACTTGACCGGACGTAATTTCTGTAGCTCTAGGAGCACATAAGAGTTCAACCAAAGTTATTTCTAGGCACCAACAATAAAATGCAATCAAATAAATTACAATTGAAATAAAAACACTAGAAATAAGGGCATTTGTACACGAAGCGTAAAACCGGGCGGCAACCGGCGAAACAGGCAGATATGTTTCGTTTAATTCTTCGTTCACAGGAATGTTTCGTTTGATTAAGTATTGACGCACCGACTTAACAAAACATCAAGAATGTTATTCAAATTAATTCAACAAAATAACCTATCTGAGGGATGGTCACTATCAGCTGTAATTAACACAAACGAATTTAAATTTTGATATACCTAATGCAAAGTGTCATTCCAGTGGTGCTTACAGTTTCCTTGTCCAGTTTTAAACCAGCGGAGACATCAAATGGTCAACGTTGAAAATGGGCAAAGTACGCAATCTGATTTTTATTCAAAAATTTATGATTATATGAGCTTTCGAATCTATCATTCCAATTTGACTTGTCTAAGTGCTTTTTTGTAAGCCTAAAGAAATAAAGTTATGGACTTTTGATTTTTGAATGACATTTGGACGACTCTGTTAATAGCCGTAACTTTCATCGAGTCTTGCGGCTCCCTCGGCGCGCAGACTAAAAGCAATCCCGTCTGTAATCATCTTAGTCCTGAATAAAATGTTTGAATAGCTTTTATCGCACACTGGGTGCATGTACCATCCCACAGGACAGCGCATGCGCCACGGCAGCCACAATTAAGACTTAATACCTCCAGCTGGACTTGTTTTATGCAAATCGGTGGAGGAGTTGCGTGTACACGCCTACTGGATTCTAAACTTTGTGATTCAGAGCGTAGTGATGGGTGTTTTATAATCTATGGGGTTTTTAATCGACTTCTATAAATAGTTTAGCTTCTGTGCTAGTTTAAAGTTGTTTGTGTGGAAGATTCTGTGTTAGGCTTGCTTGTGTATAAAATTCGGTAGTCAGCATTCCTATTATTTGCTCATGAAGGTTTTCGTATCATTGCGCCAGTCAGCATGCCTGAGCTTAATTTTCAATGAGGTATTTCTTCTGCTTTAATCTATACTAATATTATAAAGAGGAAAGACTTGTTTGTTTGTTTGAATTGAATAGACACCGAAACTAATGAACCGATTTGGAAAAAAAAAACACCATTAAAATCCTACATTATCCCTGATGAATAAAGGCGATAGAATATACCCGTGCGAAACCGGGGCGGACCGCTATTGTCAAATAATTAATAAATCACTGTATTAATATAATATGTAAATAAAATACACAAAAAGAGCGCATAAAAAACAATAAAACTACTTCTTCAATATCATACCTTTCTTCTAAAATATAAAAAAAATATTTTTTATATTTTCACAATCGAATTAAAACCCCAAAATAACACGTTTTTTTGAAAAACCTTGCTAAATAACTGGAGAATATTTATGTTTTCCACAACAATTTCAACTTTATTGGTCATATTTTGTGATTTGTTTCATTTAGATTCATTATATTCGTTTTAGAAAATATTTATAAATAAGTATTTTGAATAATTCCCAAGAAGCGCCCATATGCGATTTTCGTTGCTGACTGAACAATACCTACCCCATCGACATTCGTCAATCTTCCTATCAAAATTCTCATACCATCGAGACGGTGTAGTTATTATTGTACGGTACTATATTGCCTGTACAAATTGTAACGCATAGTAACCCATCAGTTTTTTTGTGCGTGGAATGGGAGCGGTGTCCATCAGATAGCACAACAAAAACCCGTTGACGGTATCACAAAGGCGCCACCGACTCTCGATTACTCCTATGACAATGCATTTTAGCTCCATATTGATCCAGGTAGAGGTTATTTATAAACGCGTTGGCTTAGCTTGAAGCGGAATTATAATAACCAGCGGCGCGGTGGCGGCGGCGCGGCGCGCGGCGCGCGGCGTATTGAGCAAGTCATCGAGGTGTTCCATCATGCGAAACACAATACAGGAAATATCAAGTAAGCTCCTCTAGGAAGGAAAATGTAGAGTTTTCTGGAACGGAAAAACGCTCGATTACAACCAAAAACTTTTGATTCCTGCCACTGAATTAACCCATCGCTGGTCAATCGTAAAAACTAATCTAAATGCTTCAAGTTTATTAATAAGGCACGAATGTTTGGACTTAATTTGATTTTTTGTGTGAGACGGTTTTGATAGTTCTTTGTAAACGACTACTTTAACCAGACCCCTTCATTCTATCCCTCAATTCACTACTCCAGATCAGTAAATAATGGTGGGTATTGATGAACTCTTTGTTATAAGCCAGTATAAAGTGACCTGCAGTTTCGTGGATGGTGTTTTCATTTGTAGGTGAGGTTATGTTGGTTGTGAGAGGTAGCCGATACACTAACTCCCGTGGCGCGATCTATGGTTGTGCTCGCGTCGTCGCTCTCGTTGTTGGTTTTAAGTTTAGATGAAGTGATATACGTGAAATAGGTACAAGTATATACCATTTGGTGAAATGTAGAGCATCCAGTTATGAAAATAAGAAATTAAAAAATAGAGTTCAGCCAGCATAGAGTGAATGGGGTATTTTACTCCTTGAGAGAAAAACTCTAAAAATACATTTGATATATTATTGAGATACAGCTGTAGTCCGAAAATGTTAGTTTCAGTTAAGACAATAACAAAGGAATTTTAAAATTTAATTAATTTGTCAGTATTTTAAAATGCTTACATAAACAACATAAAATTAATGATAGCCGCTATGTCATAAGGCTGTGTAAACTAAAAAGTGTCTAGCGTACACAGGCTTGGTACTTTTTACACAGCCAACTGACGTTATGACCACAGTACAATATGACGTCCACTGCACGAAATTTAAAAAGGTAAAATTTAAATGCTTTTATGTAGCACTTATCGATAGAATAAAAAAGTTGTGTTTTATGTACTTTGTTAGCCCTATAGAAGAGTCTTCAAAAATGGGTGCTTTACCCTAATAAAGTCTCAGTTTGAATTAATTTTTATTTAAAAAAGGCACTTTTAAATCTTGTCGTGTTTGCCTAAGTTCAGTTTTAAAAAATTCTTGTTGCTTTTTTGACATAACAGTTTTGGATTTGAATCCTAGTGCGTTGTGATGTGGTAACATATTTTTTTAACTTATTTATGTTTTGATAGCCTAATAAAAGCTAGAACATTGATTCTCGTCACCTAAATACAAAAGTTTTCAGTTGCATAACCCAGGGTCGAGATGGGTATCTCCGACACCAATAATACAAACCAGATCAATCTAAAACGCAAACAATACTTTGGCAATCATCACTTTAAACAAACAATAATATCAGAAACGTGAGGTTCCTTTCTTCGCACGAACTCAATCTATCATTGCTAGAGAAATTTGAGTTCTTTTGCTCGAACTTAAGCAAGGTTTTAGTGTAGCTGTTTTTGTATTAGATCGCATGGAATTGGTTTTGCTTTGAGCCGCAGCACGCGCCTTCTTTAGTCTAGTTTGAACAGATACTTAGGGCTGTCACTTTAAAAAAAATCAAATGACTTTAAAACAAGCGAAATGAAATTGTTTAGTTTTAATTATAACAAAGGCGCCTAAAAAGCGAATAGCTCATGTAGCAAAGACATAGAGTTCCTCCTACCAACCCATTTTAGAGGGTAACATTAAATTTATTTCAGTAAAATTACGTACATACGTCATCATCGTCATATCAGCCCGTATATGTACGACCACAGCTGAAGATAGGCCCCCATACGACGCCACGGATAGCGGTCGTGATCGGCCTCCATCCATTGACTCCCTGCGATCACTTCAATGTCGTCGGTCCATCAAAATGATAACTCATATATAGACAAATTACAAATATTACTCGCAACACATTTAATAAAAATCTAAACAACACAAAATTGTGTTGTATCGTTAAAGAAAATTCACAAATATTGTATTCCACTCTTGACCAGCTAATAAATTTCACAACCCTATTTGAAACCCGATATAAAAGCCATTTGGCACTTACTCTGATAGTTTGGAATCAGTACCAAATTACACTTATTTGTTTGTTTGTTTGTGGTTATTGTTAGATGAGCAAATACAACCTATGTGGTGTTTTGAATTATACCAAAAAAAAGAAAAAAAGGCTCATCTTTTGGTGGAACAACCCTTTGCCTTTTTACCCGACTGCGCCAGAAGGAGTTCTGGCGCAGTCGGATAAAAACACACATGCCATACAAATTAAGCTTACAAATCGACGGACGAAAATACGAATGACGACTTTATTATATAAAAACAATAAAAACGTAAACTTCATCTTCTCGTTCAAAACACAGTCGATAAGAAGACAAAAAAAAAAGATAATCAAATAACAAACATCATCAAATAATGCAAATACTTTCGCGCCTGAGTAATAAGTAACACAATTAAGAACACCTACCGATCGCGCCTGGCCATCATAAACTGAGATTGCGAGTTCAGAATTATGCTCTCTTAGCACGCCATCTTATGGTATCAACATACTAGTTCCTGTCTTTGGTTTTTCTTGTTTTCCTTGGTTTTTCTTGTATAAAACTAGAAAATAAGTTAGAATTAGGATATCCTGGTATCTCAAGAAAGGACAAGGTTTTTCCTTTAGGTTCTTACATTTTCGTATCAATTCTATAAAATGTTTTAAATCGAAGGCACCAGATGCTATTTTGAAACGATTATTTTAAATTTATATGGTTACTTTTAATTAGGATTCTCATCGTTGGAGTAGTGACACTATTAAAAACTTATTAATTCATACATACAAACATTTTTATTTACAAATTGGAGTGTGACCATAATTTTTGCACTTCGCACCCAGATACTTTGTGCAAATCGAACATCGATGATTTATGAACAATTATCGATTAATTCAAGCAGCGGTCGTAAGTTTAATCGAGATTATTAAGCACTCGAAACGAGTGAGAGGATCGACAGCACGCAAATCATGGTTACTGCAGAACCTTGTAATGATCATCGTCTAGGGTTTTGATTTCAGCTAGAAAATTAGGATCGGCAAGCGGATCAGCCTTCCAAGCGGAATATACTGACTTGACTCGCAATGAAACAAGAGGTCGTAATGTCGGAAGATTTTGAGGAGGAGATGTCTATGCATAGACATCTCATTCTTTGCATAGACATCTCCTCCCAAAATCTTCCGTTTGGCAAACACCTTCATCAACATTTCATAGGAAAAACGTTCCTTCCAATTTGTCCTTGAAGTCGAAATGTTTATGCCTTAACGAATAAAGCTGCTGCTGCAGAACCTATTTTTTTATGTCTTGAAACCCTGCACAGTGCTAAAACACCCATCAACCTTGCCTTAACCACATGAAACAAAGAAAGCCAAAGGCTCACACACACTAAAATCGGTTACTGACGTCGCCGAATCGCTAACGGTCGCAACAGGTGGATATACACCTGCCAACCGCCGCTTCCGACATTACGTTAGATAGAGCTCTATGTTTTTATAGGACACTATAGGAATGGTATAATTGAATGGTATGCTATTGTAGAAGGAATACACCTTGAGCTTATGGTTTCAAGTCTGCAGGTTAGATGTTGTATCTTAACTTGAAGTGGACAATTTGCAGGTCTTAGAACGTAAAACCGTTGGAGTCTTAATCGGAACCGACCACAGTGACGGATGGATGTTGACCAACAAGTGGAGACTACAAACCGGAAGTACGATAATAACAGAAGGTATCCGAGACAATGACTTCTGGCAATTTGCAAAGTATGAATTTTAAGAGGTTGAGGATTCGTTGCATAAAAATAAATATTGGAAGAGGTGTAGTAACTTTGAGTAGTTTATCATTTGATTCGCAGACTACTGCCTGATAATGGTGATCTAGATCTAGATCTGAATAAGCAGGATGTTGGTTAAAATGCAAGAGGCTCGTTTTAACGTAAGGGTGAACAAGGGGTACTGGGAAGCAGCATACGAGACGTTCTCCGCTCGCGTGATGAAAATCGACTTTTACCCCATGCTACTAATATAAGTTATGGAAATAGTCATTAAATGAAACTGTAGAAAAAATCAAAATAAGCAGCATTAATTGATACCTCCGTCATCAATGCTGAATATACTTACAGACCCTAGGGTCGAGACAGGTGCAGGGCGCACGCGCCGCGACCGTTAGCAGTAGAAAGTGCGAGACCGCGCCGGCACGCGAGTATTGTGACCATGGAGTTGGTAGATCACTAAAGTTACAGTTGGAGAGGTTTTTATGAAATGCCTGCGGCTGAATCAAAAATTCATTAACTTTATTTCTTTAGGCTTACAAAATAAGCACTTAGTCAATCCTTCTAACCAATCAATTTATTGGAATTGTACATAGATGAAAGAAACTCTGGATAGTGCGTGCGGTGCTATTTGCACGGAGAGATTGACATAATGATTTCATCTTCGTTTTCCATCAGGTGAAATTGTGGTCAAACGAAGGTCTATCGACTATAAAAAAAACGTTTTGTGTTATTTCTTTCATCAAAGGTAAAATGCCAAAATGTGTCATTCTGTGAAGATACCACGAACAATTTAGTGGAACGAGGACCCTGCTGAGGAAAGGTAAAGATCTGCCACCAAGAAATGAGTTTTGGTTTTGGTTGCCAATAAATCTAGAATAAAATGCACAGGATCTTCTGTCTATATTGCCTATTATGGTTGACAATATTAAATTTCGCTTAATCTGAATGCTTGTGGCAGAATCATCATGCTTGTATCATGCTACACAGGTAGACCACGGATAATGGATGATTCATTTCTAGTGTACTGTAAGATCGCACTGCTCGTGATGTTCACTTGGGCAACAACAGGCACATGGCCTGTTGTTACCACTCAAAAGCATGGCCACCGTACAACCTTACCAAACTTATTCGTGGTGATTAATGTATAAGGAAATTAGACGGCTGCTGTTGTTTTATCTACTTAACTGCACGCCTTCGGCTTTTTTGCCTCGTATGTGGAGCACTTGCTAATGTTAGAGCCATTATGATGGGATAGCTAGCGAGTTTGGTACCAGTACCAGATGTGGTTGATACTTGCTAGTACCAAGTTCAGATAAACTGTTAATCCACGTGTGATTAGAATTTGATGGAACCATTTCAAACTGATATTAGTATAACATTTGGACTGGCTTTATTTTTTAAACTTTCGCATTAACTTTTACCGTAGGGGGCAAATCAAAAACAAAAGAAGACGATAAATGCTTTATAATTAATATTTAGTGTGACTATGCTCTGACAAGATTTCATTCATTTCGATAACGCGATGGCTTGTATGAAAATGTGACGAAAAGTATTTAATTTGACAAGGTTCCGTAGCATTGAGATCGCTTGCATTATATAAATTGTGTACAGTGGAAGGTTTTTGGATTAGTGGTTCTATAGCTATTTTAGCTATGAAACCACGTCTCCACTGATTTTGCGTCGTCGGGTCATAAGGATGTACTCGTACAATATGCCTTATTATGTACTATTTCACTCAAATGATACTACTGGCCGTAAAAATTTAAAAGCAAACAGGCTACTTAAAGTGGTTAGTACTAACATAATGGAAGTTTATCAGAAAGACTCTACAATTGTAATGCGGGTAATATGGGATGCCATTAAAAATATCGGAAAGGAAGTGAAAACGGTTGGACCAACGGACATAAGCCCTTTGTGTCTGAATCACCTTTTGCATTCACATTTTCTGAAGGTCATTTAAATTACATCATCATCATCACCAGCCCGCTTACACCCACTGCTGACTCCTCGTTTAATAATTGTGAACGAAACAAAAACCTTCTTAATGTATCTTAAGCTCATTCAATCAACAAATCCAAAGAAGACATAAATACTAGATAGTACAACCAAATTCTATAGTCCCAGTGTAACTGACCAGAGCAAAGCACATTACTGAAAGCTACTTGATAATAAAAATCAAATTAAGACTGAGGCACGATCTCTTTGGTATCTGAAACGTGGCGTAACTATTTTTTCTCGGCTGCTCGTGCCAGGACCACGAAATTTCCGTTCGTCATCGTCCGTTGGGTGATCTTCTAAGTATTTGGGTTCCTTGGATTGTTTTCTGAAGCTATCTCTCGAATCAGGTGCCGTCTTCGATATGTTATGGATATTGGTAGGTTTTTATTACGTATAACATATTGCATTTGAAATCATCAAAGTATTTATATGTACGTAAACAATCATTTTTGGACAGGACTCCGGACGCAAGAGATGTTTATTATTAATGTTAATATTTATTAATAATGTATTTAAAATGTGCATGGATTAAATTCAGTACAATTATTTCATTTTCTGTGGGTATTGCTGCGAGCCCCAGTTGCTACATAAAGCTGTCGAAAATTTTACTTCACGATTGCGTGTCATTCGAGTTAGCAGTGGCGCTCATATGCTCGAAATTATATTGAACACTAATGGCGTATAATTAAATAAATCCAATTTCATAGACATTACCATAATTTTGACGTTGTAGGTATACCTTCTAAAAACACCCTTCATTTGGAATAGTGTAACTAGTTTTCTATGGACCCGATATAAAACATCGAGAACCCTACGCCATAATCCAATCTACTTTTATCTCAAACCTCAGCTCACACAAAACATGTAAAAAACACAAAAAGCAAGGTGCGGTGGACCGCGGTAAATCTGAACACGCGACACCGTGACGGGTGCTCGCCACGACATCGGTAAATCATCACCACAAAAAATTAATGCAGGTTCCATAGGGCTACTTTTGTAGGCATTGACGTACCCATTTGAAAGATTAGACTTGCTAGACCTTCATTTTGGAACATTTTTTTGTAAAAATTTTTTTTCCATTTTAGTATTTTTCAAACTAATAATAATTTTTGCTAAATCAGGGGCATATTTTTGCTGAGATTTTTAAGTTTTTTAAAAGATTAAGCAACTGATGAACTATCGTCAGCATTAATCGCGTGGCTAGATTACCAATAGCCAATGCAACAAGTGTACCTACTTTTTTTGTCGGGTTTTGTAGGATATGAAAAACACAAAAACCCCAGGAGACGGAGCAGGATTCTCTTAAAACCGATGTTTACTTTAAATGTGAAAATTTCGATGCTTTTGCTGAGTACGTAGAGTGAAAATGTTGATAAAATGTCGTAAAGTATTTTGTCTACAATTTTTCCATAAAATTTACGGTATTCTTGAAAAACCGCCATAAAAGTTGTTTTATTCATTGCAGTAAAAAAACTATCGAACTAACCAATACGACTATCAATACACCTTATGGTCCATTGGCCATGTGTTGCCCATATGCCTAATGATACATTACGTACAAATCCTGTAACATTACTTATAGAACCTTTGTTCGTTTTTTGCTTCCACCCTTTCAATGAATGGTAGCGTCAATTAGGATCTTTTGTACGGATATGGATCAGATTAGTCAGGTTTTATTGAAGGATAATTATGAATGGATGAAAGAGGTGGACCTTATGGTACGTACATATTTTGGAAGTTGAATTCGTAATCTTCGAATGATTTTGTGGGACAGAGAATAAAGAATTGAGAGAAAGGTTTGTTGCTTTATTAATAAATAAAAATAAAATAAATTATGCTGGACAATTCACACATCATTATCTATTCCCAAGTTAAGCAGAGCTTGTGCTACATGTAGACTACTAGAAAACTGATATACATAATAAAATACACAGTTAGATATTTTTATTATACATAGAAAACGACCAGAACACCCAAAACAAATATCTGCAGATCGTACAAACATTTGTTCCGAGGCAGGAATCGAACCCGCAACCTCCTGCGTCGCAGGCGTACCGGACCTCAATTAAACGTTTTTACTTTCGAAATGCAAAACTCAACAATAGGTTTTATTTCGTTCGTCATTTGTCGATGGAATTTGCTCTAATTTAGACAACTAACCCATGTACTATATCCATGACGGTGTTAGTATAGTATTTAGTAAATCCAGTATTTTTAGAGATAAGTGCAAAGGAAACTCTCCTATATAAAAATAAACTTCATAGTTTACGTTTCTAATAAAGCACGAAACCTGAATCGATATTGTATCTGATGCAATTCTAACCAGTAGTTATTTAACAGGAAATTGTTTAAAGGAAAAAATAGGACAACCAAAACCGCATTCAGTTGCTACCAATTCCATTTACCCCTGATCTTTACGGTTATACGATGAAAGCTCGACTGCTTTGTTTCAATGTGCATTGCTGGTTTTGTTTGTAAGCTCAAGGAATCTTTCAAGTCAAGTAAAGTAATATGTAGTGTTGTAGTAAATTTATCGTTTTAGTCACAACCGTAATTTAATCAAAGTGGTTGCTTTCTTGCAATAAATTTTCGGTTCGTGTGAATTAACCACGCCTCTTTAATGATCTTTATACCGGTCAATAATTATTTTATTAATATACAACACCTTTTCGCCTATTTTCCCCGAATGATTTAGTGTTTCACCAAGAAAATTAATGTAATCTACACTCGTCATATAAACTATTTACATGTATATTATGATATGTTTGGATGACGAAATTGAATCAACATGAGTTGCAGACTGTTTATTTAATATCCTATTTCTATTAATACTCTCTTATTATGGGTAAGGGATTTTAGCAAATTCATGTTATATTTCAATGTACCTTTAAAACCCGTTTGGTACGCATTACGAACTCCTATGCTATTTGTGTTGGTACGTAAAACAATCTTAAATAGTCATCTTGCACACCAAACTAAAAAGTATCATGTAGCCGTACCTTCACATGACATACATATCAAGGATCGAGATCGTTCATTCCAGCGGTTGCGGACCTTAGTTCGGTGATCGATTTCTAATGAAATATCTTTAATTTGAAGCGTCGCCTACGCATATAAAACCGGACTAATTGGCCTGGTTATCGGTCCATGCGTTAATGACTTATTGGGTTACCTTAGAGATTGTAAAAGAGATGTTGATGGTATTGACGAAGGTGCAATGCAGGTAGCTTTAGAAGGTATACATTATGTAGTCTCTTCAATACCAATCTATCATTTTTCTTCTCGATCAAACGACGCCGATTCTTTTATTATCATCATTTTATTAGTCGTTTTCTGGAAATAGGCCATAGATAGGATATTATGTAGAATCCATCCATTCTATTATTATAACTCTTTTTGTATGTCTGCCTGTTATCGTTATATATAACGGATCTTAAGGTGAACCTGAACTTCTAAGCTCCCATACAAACGTACTATTCGATTCATTTGGAAACTACGTTCCTGATTTTAATGAAATTTTGCATACATAATTGGATAAGGAATTTTCGCTCTCACTTTATGATGATTATGTATTTTGAAAAACGAAAACAATACAAACATAGCTATATCTAATCCGATTATGTATGCAAAATTTCATTAAAATCGGGGACGCAGTTTCCAAATGAATCGAATAGTACGTTTGTATGGGAGCTTAGAGGTTCAGGCCAGGTCAAAGGCAGGAAGGTAAGGACATAGGATATTTGTAGCCGCGGGCTGCAGCTAGTAGATTATGTAATCATCATCATCATCATCAGCCTATATCAGTCCACAGCTGGACATAGGCCTCCCCTAATATGTCCAGATTATGTTATGCTTACTACTAATTTCCATTTAATTTTATTAGGTGGGTGAGATGTCCGCTATATTTAATGTCAGTGTAACGAAACCCAAAAATAAATGAGAAGATATATTTCATGATGTTACCCATTTCAGCTTACCTTTCTGTTTTTTATTATTTACTCTTATTCCCAGATGTATCTCTTTAAAGCCTGATATTGACTGGCGTTACGGGGCGTAATGCAACGTGTTAAACAGCGAGCGTTCGAGTGTGTGCAGGGAAAAAACGCATAAGCAAACGAGCAACGAACGGAAGCACTCGGCGTAACATATCAGCACGCTGAGACTGGTAGGTTACGCCCCGTAACACCAGTCAGTTCCTGGCTTTACACATTCGGTGTCATCACCGAAGTGATTGGTACCACCAGACAGTTCCTGACTTTACACGAGGCGTAATCTACCATTCTCAGCGAGCGTGCATGAGTTCCTGGCTTTACACATTCGGTGATTACACCGAATGTGTAATATCAGGAACTGACTGGTAACACCAGTCAGTCTGACTGGTAACACCAGTCAGTCTGACTGGTAACACCAGTCAGTTTATGACTTTACACGGGGCGTAATGTACCAATCTCAGTAAGCATGCATGAGTTTCTGGCTTTACACATTCGGTGATTACACCGAATGTTTAATATCAGGAACTGACTGGTAACACCAGTCAGTCTGACTGGTAACACCAGTCAGTTTATGACTTTACACGGGGCGTAATGTACCAATCTCAGTAAGCATGCATGAGTTTCTGGCTTTACACATTCGGTGATGACACCGAATGTGTAAAATGTTCATAATTCTTTTCATGCTTCTTTTTTACCATGAACCTTAAAGGAACATCTCTATATTGCCGCCAAAATATAAATCAATTGCATCACAAATCAATCTTGTTAGCCGACTCAATTATTATAACGGTCAGACCACCCAATTTAATGAATTAAGACAACTACTTTCGTCCAGCTTCAAGCTTAGTCAGTACTGTAATTAATCAACTGTATTGTATTGTTTAACAGAAAAAAACATAAGGGCTAACTCGTTTGGTATAGGGAAAACACTTTTAGTTAGTAGGTACTCAAAGAGGCTTATTCCAGTTTTCCCCCTTGACAAATCCCCCTTGAGGGGTAAAACTAGATATCAAATGCAAACATGAAAAAGGATATCCAACAAATTTTTAAATAATTTCTGTTTTAGCTACTAAGCTGTTGGTGTTTTAATAACAACCTGGTATAGGCAATGTATAACTCAAAGGATTAGTAAGCTGAAGTGGCAGTGGGCTGGCCATATCGGGAGAAGAAACGACAACCGCTGGGATAAACGTGTTCTTGAGTGGAGACCGCAACTCGGCAAACATAGTGTAGGACGCCCTTCGAGCAGGTAGGACGACGATTTGCGAAAGACTGCTGGCTGATGCTGGATGCGGCAAGCTGAAGACAGGGCGCTATGGCGCTCATTAGGGGAGGCCTATGTCCAGCAGTAGGTAGGTACACTAATTTAAGCTGATGATGATGATAGGCAATGTATCTTTTAGTTCAGTGGGTATAAACTATCGAAACCGAACAGAAAGGTTAAAATAAGAAATAAATCAAGAAATACTTGATACAAAGGTAAGACAGACTTGAAAAGAAGGAGTAGATAGGAAAAGACGTATGAGAGAAAAACTATAAACAAAACTATTTTAATACATCTACCTACCTTGTTTCACTGATAATAATTACCTACTCTACGACCTACACACGTGCTTTTAGATTAGATCAAAGCTTGCCGATACCGTTCAAAACAAGCAATTTTCATTAAATTCGGACAATTATAAATTTTCTATAAAATCAGTTAAAACGGATTGGCTCGTGTCCGTCATTCAAATAAGATGAATGATGATTTTTCGAATTTTGATCAGATGAAATCGAAGTGATGGAAGTTACTCACAGTAGTTTGATCAACTGCACAAAATTTTATAATAATAATTCAATTTAATTTATTAAGACAGTGTATTGTGTTAGTAGGCTTAAAAATAGGGTTTAGTACTAAAAATTAATTATTGAATTTGACCTTTTTGTTTTAAGTGCCCAGGAAAAAGCCCAGGAAGGGTTCGAGAAAATTTCTGGCCACGCAACATCATCTGGCTCCGAAGCAGACAAGACTTGTGTTCTAGAAGGTAAAATTTGCACATTATTCTGCAATTTCCTACACTGACTCAGTAACTGATTCCAGACATTTCTCAACTAATAATTTTCTCTTATTAAATACTAGAACAGCCTTGTTGACAGCGGCTGTATCGTAAACCACAAGAAACAATATTTTACGGACAGTATCAAAATTATTCCTTTATGTGGACGGGCGTGGTGGCCACAATATTGTTAGATCTCACCTGCCATTCGGCAAATGGGTGGTACAAAATTAAAGTTCTATGCTCATTGAATTTACATTATAATGACGTCTCTTTTGCAATTTGCCGAAAAAAAGTGAGTTATATTTGTCATGGTGATTGAAATTTCGACTAAGAAGGTTTGATTGTCTTTCGACCAATGGTGTGAGAAGGTAAGACTTTTCCCTGCAGTAGCAGGGAAAAGGCTTCCCTTCTCTTCTACCTCGTAATAATACCTAGATATCTTTTGTATCTTGACATTCAAATTAATAATGCTGGACAATCCAAACAGTATGTCATCTAACCCCAAGCTAAGAAGATCTTGTGTTATGGGTACTAGATAACTGTTAAAATACAATATCCTACATAGATAGACATATTTTATTATATATAGAAAGCATCCTGAGCACCCGGAACAAATATTTGCAGATCGTACAAACATTTAGTCCAAGGCAGAAATCGAAGTCGTAACCTACTGCGTCGCACGCCTTCGCCCGCCGCGCTACAGAGATCGTCGATACGTCATCATCATCATCATCAACGTGTCAACATGACCTAAGTCCCCCTTACGACGTCACAAAGAGCGGTAATGAACCGCCTCCATCCATCGACCGCCTGCGACCGCTACGAGGTCGTCGGTCCATCGAGTAGATGGTCGATGGGTCTGATACGATAAATTGAATTGCACAGTCTCTTACAACTTTTGAACGAACATCCTAAAACTTGCACCAAACAACGTGCCCGCAGGCAGAAACACCTGAACTGATCTATAGCTCCAACGGTATTGCGGGCCAAATTGTTACTTGCAATGTTTTAGTTTACATGTATTGCTTTGTTTGTGGAGCGTTCGTCAGTAGGATCCTTGTCCACATTTTTATTAAATTGGCTTTACTTGAGATCAATAGCTATCAAGATACGGATAACTCATGTGTGTCATTAAAGTCATTGGGTGCAAAATGCACAATGATTTCTTTGCAAGTAAATTTTAATAACTAATAATAATCATTCTTTATTTCCTCTTCACAATAGGTTACTTAAAATTAAGTTACTCTAAGCACAGTGCGTAGAAATATATTTAATTTAAATGATATCCAAAAGTTACGAATAAGAATCAGGGTCTTGTATTTACTTTGCATAGGGAGAACTATTTACTTCTATTTTAACTTTAATGCGTACAACATACGTTAGCATAAAGGTTTGCACATTACCCTGTAAGGACGCAGCAATTTTTTTTAATTATAATAATAGTTAGGTGCTTAGGTTATTGATGTATAACTAGGAACAGATAGTAGTTGGATAATCCTCACTATCCTCACTAATATTATAAACGTGAAAGTTTAGATGGATGGATGGATGGATGGATAGATAGATGGATGGATGTTTGTTCCTTTATCACGCCAGAACGGCTGAACGGATCTGAATGAAATTTGGCACAGAGATAGATTATAGTCTGGAATAGGACATAGGCTACTTTTTATCCCGGAATTCCCACGGGAACGGGAACTACGCGGGTGAAACCGCGAGGCGCTGCTAGTTTATTATATATAACCTTTACTAGCTTTTTCTAGAGTACCTTACAGTCATAAGTGCCTACTGCAATCTTTCCATGTTACATAAAAACACTAATAAATAGTCGCCGAAATAGGCTTCCAGCTATTACGGTAAATCGCCCGTCTGATACGATTTTTTTATGATTCAGAATGAATAGTTATTAGAGATGAAAGATTTGGCGTTTGGGCACGCGCCTCAAGTTAGAATTATTTTGGAATGCATACCAGATGCTATCTCGAAGAAAGTTTGGTAGTATTCAATTTATTGGATGGTGCTATTAGAATGTTTTATGGTATGAGCAATATTAATTTGATTGAAATATTGATAAATAATAAAATATTGTTTTCGCGTGGTTTTGGAGAGCTTTTAGTAAAATATTGTTTATTGGGGTTTTTCAAAATACTTTAGAGCTTTTCGCTTTTTTTTTGAGTGTAGAAATAGAGACTAGCCGAAATTTGGCTAGGAACATCATCATGTTAGTAATTTCTAACATAGGTAACTTGGATTTTATTTTGGAAAAGCCACGCGCTTTCTCCTTGAATTAGTGTTTAATAATTTGAAAGCGTTGCAAACCGAATGTATTTGTACTTCCAACAATCTTATTTGAATCAATACCGTTCTAATTGATAACTGCTCTAAATTATTGCCCACGTCTATAGCTTCGCCAACCTCATAAATAAGTAAAAATAGAGTCTTCACAAACCTTTGCCTAATACGGCCCATGAGTTTCGTGAGCATTTTAAATTACTGCCTCTAGCAATACTAAGTGACCGGATACAGTAAACTTATCAACACACCCTAAAATATACTCCAAATATATGGCTCCAAGATTGTTTATCCTATGTTCGGTATTTCGATTTGCATCCATGAATTCATTGACTAAAATTAAGGTAGTTTTAGTTTCCGATCACTGAGAGCAATAACAGTATTGCCTGGAGGTGTATTTGTTGTTTATTAGAAGGCGCTTCCTTTAAATTTTTATGACTTTAAGAAGTTCTAGGAATTATGGGTCGCTTGTGGCGATTGGGTTTTGACGATAAAGTTATCTACAATCTTCGATTATGATGTCATGGTGGACTTTACCGGTTTTTTTGAATACGTTGGGTTTACGGAACCCATATGCCTCAACACACATTTTTGGTAGGGTAAAGTCTGGATAGGATAATCGGCCAGTGGTGATAATGATGTATCCCATACCAAATTTTTTTGAAAATCTTCTGTAAGCCGCAAGATTTGATTGTTTCCAATTTTTTTTGAATGGTTACAAGTTTTCTTTGATTACAAAGTTAGCCTATTAAAATGTGATTGCGAGTAATGTGAAGTACTCAAAATATAACTTACGAATGCGACCACATCGCAAAAACAAACATTATCTCTCTCCCACAAACGACAGTAGCTATATCCTTTAATAACTACCCTCACATCCAACCTCCTTCTAATCTGATCTCTATCTTACTAACATAGGGTTGATATTCAATATCTGATGATAGGTGTTCGAAGACTACTCTTATAATTTGATGCGGCCAGTAAATTGCATACGATGATGAAACGAGCCTCGGTGGCTGTCACGTAACGTCATAATGAAGCCTTCCCAATAATTATAGCCAGATAATATCCTGAAAGGGGGTGGACTTAGGGAAGTATACGTATGTGAGGGAATAGAGAGTGCACCTGTGCTTGCGCACACACTTTTTCAATATACTATGTCCTGCGGACTAGCCTGTCTCCGTTGAGACTGGCTGCCGTGGTTGAAAGTCAACCAGGAGGACATCATAATAAGGCAGGTAAAAAATCTCTGTAATTCTTTTAAAAGTCGTACTTTCAGTTGTGCTTGCTTAGCACGGGGTTTGAATTTTTGAATAGCTCCTGATTGCGGTTTCGCATAGACTTGCAAGAAAAGTACCCTATTCCAGGTCCAAATTTTTGTGGGTACAAAATTTCAGTACGATCCATTTAATAGTTTTGACGTTTTCTTCGACCAAATATTCTTCACAACGGCACAAACTTTCGCCTATATAATATTACTAGGATAGGATAACATTTTCAATGGACTATTGGGGTTCTGACCAGGAAACTTTGGGACCGGGCGTTACTGAGTCATCCGTGTGAGTGAACATTGAAAGAGAAGCTATCCGCACAAAAATACATGAAGATACAACGAAGGTTAAAACGCAAGTCGTCATTTTGCGAACGTCATGTGGATTTTCAGGTGCCCGATAATGGTGGGGCTACATTGGGGGGCTACGGTGTTATTACCGTATATTTGCCCACACTGCAAGATATAACATCAAACCTCCTTAAAATGACTGCGTTAGGTAGATAGGTAATCAAAAGAGTAGGTACCTCATTACATCCCTGCTCAAGAAACTCGTTCTGTCATCCAGCACCATTCATATGGTTTGATAACGTGATCGGATATTGAATAGATGCTATCGATTCGTGATTAGCCGAGAGCACTGAGATTGAAGCGTGAAATTATTGACGGTTTTAAATAGTTTCATATTTTGTTTTTATATTTTTATGATTAACGTTTCTAACTTTAAATATGTAATAGACTTCACTATTTATGTAACTGTAAATCTAAAAATAAAACCAAATTTCACTTTACATCGACCTCCATGATAAGCGTTAAGCTGGATTTTAGGCTTCCATATTACAAAACTATGATCGCCCTAGAAGAAAAAAAAATACGCGTTGATTTGAGAACCTTCTCCGTTTTTTCATCAAAAGGCAAGTTATTGGTATACAGATACTACTATTCCACGTCGTATCTTAAACAATAACACGACATCATTGACAAAACCTAGGTTGGCATAAAAAAGTAATTCCTACATACGATGATTGACAACCTGTGTTGCCAACTCTGTCGTTTTGATCCAAATAATACGGCAATCGCATTACTGAAGCTACGTACGGCCGAATACTCGAACGCAACTCAGATTTAACCACGTCTCAAGTCGCGATTTTTTGACAGTTTTTAATGTAAATCTGTCAAAAATTCGTCACTTGAGACGTGCTTAAATCTGAGTTGCTTTTGAGTATTCAGGGGTTATCCACCAAGATATCATACCAATTTTAACGCGTCCAAAATCACCATTTTCAATATACCTACAGCAAAAGCAACAAATCTGCAAGTTCCTTCTCCAAACTCGGGTGCATTATGGTAATGGTGTAATAATGAGATGATGATGGTCAACGTGAAATTGCTTTTCGGGAATTTTATTTTTAAATTGGTACTTTCTTGTTGGTTTTATCAGGTTTAACTTTAATATGGTGAATTGAAAGCAAAACTTCGGATTTCAAATATGTAGGTAACTGATAGGTATAACATTTGTTTAAACGGTATTAACGCATTCACTGCCTTGCCTAGGCGGTGCGACCCGGATGGGGGCGGCCCAACATGGACATAACATGGATAATGAAGCTGAAAAGGTGATCAATTAAATAACAAAATCCATTAACGACAATCCTATTTACATAACTAACTGGATATACCTAATTAAAGCAGATAAAAACCTTATCAAACAATTAACTTCTAAGTGCCTCTAATTGCCGTTCAAATTAATAATGATTTGGATAAAAAACAGGATCATCCGAATATCCAATTAGATCATAAAGGACTTAAATGAAAGGCTTATCATGGAGTCATTAACCGACAACGAACACGTAGGAGGTTTATGAGTTTTACTACACAAAATCGTTTGCGGCCATTTTGAACAATCCGGGTCCAATTTACAGCCAATTAGCTCAATAAATACGGGGGCTTGCCTATAACATAGCCGGCCCTTTTGAGGCCAGGAACAATACGATAACTTTAAAGAAGTAACTAAATATGTTTTCAAAACTAACACAAAATCTACGACACCAAAGACTTAAAAAAAATAAAAAAACATAATACACAAAAAACTAACACTGTTTGTTACATTGGTGGTGTTGCCACCCCACCTTCGCTATTCCACGCCAGCTCAATCCGTCCTGTGCAAGCATCATCCAGTCTTTCGACCACCTCGACGATGACGTTCGAGTTCGACGAGTTATTTCGCGGAAGAGTTATACCCTTACCCGACGAAAGTGAGTAGTAAAATAAAACAAACATTAGGTACGTCCTTCATTGCACAAAAGAAGACTACTTCATACGCTTTCCAAGTATAAGAATATGTTCTTCGGCTACCCCACCAAGGAGATGTAGTAGGTATCAACTACTAACCTATCCGCTTAAGGCTGCTTGAGATTTTTATCAGAAAGGTGTACAAATCGCCTGTTTAGTAGCCAATTTTATGAATAGGCTGTAAAACTAATCAAATGTAAGCCGAACTGACGAATTTATGGGAAACTGGACTGAACACAAAACAACAACAAGTAATTGAACATAAAATATAATTATTGTGTCGTCAAAACGTACGGTAGCCAGAGCTTTAGGCATAAAACTGATTTTATTGCTGACAGGATGGGTTACGGCCTGTATTCCTTCAACCTTAGCTGGAATCAGCTTCTCCTAAGAACTCTGAAAAAAATAAGTGGTACTTTTCAACAGAATAATCTAAAATCATCATCGAATGCAAAGATACTAAACTAACATTAGAAATAAATCTGAGTGTCTGTTACTTTTCACGCAGATAAATTTTATTCCAGGGAGTGTCATGCACTATTTTTTATTCCAGAAAATCACGTTCGAACCCGTCAAGAAGAAGCTGGTAATTTCAGTACATAAATAAATTTTATTCCAGGGAGCGTCACACACTATTTTTTATTCCAGAAAATCGCGTTCGAACCCGCGAAGAAGGAGAAGCTGGTAATTTAAGTACATAGATACATTTTACTCCAGGGAGCGTCATACACCATTTTGTATTCCAGAAAATCGCATCTGAACCCGTGAAGAAGGAGAAGCTGGTAATTTAAGTAGGTACGTAGATAAATTTTATTCCAGGGAGCGTCACACACTATTTTTTATTCCAGAAAATCGCGTTCGAACCCGTTAAGAAGGAAAAGCTGGTAATTTCAGTACATAAATAAATTTTATTCCAGGGAGCGTCGCACACTATTTTTTATTCCAGAAAATCGCGTTCGAACCCGTGAAGAAGGAGAAGCTGGTAATTAAGATACATAGTAAAAGTTTTTAAACTTGAGGATACAAAAGTAGAGATTTGATCACACGCTCCAATCCATCACATTATTTTGATCCACGCACCTTTAATGGTAGGTAAAAGCTTTCTATTTTATTGCATTTAACCGTGATTTTTTAATTACTGAGACATTACGACACCCGGTTTTAGATAAGTTGCGTTTTTGATGTACGCGACACATTCCTTTGAAATTACCAAACTACAGTGCCACCAAACGTAAGAGGCGCTAGCTGTTAAAATTTAACGTCGTCATATCGCTATGATCTGCTTGAGTTATAGAAACTTGTGCTTTTGTACCAAGTAGGATAGTTGAAAAACTTTACTTTGTTCTGTCGAACTAAGCAAATTTTTTCCAAAGTCAACTTTCTGCCAAAAATATGTGTGTGCTCTCTTTATATTTAATTCCGTTCCAAGTTCATTCAGTATTCAACAACAAAATATTCATCACGTACCCATAACACAAGCAATGCTTACCTTCACCGTTATACTATGCCGAAGCACAGATGCTTGATGTTGCTGCGTAAATATTTTCAGAAGGGTTTTATACATTTAGTAAAATTATATTTTAAGAATTAGACATCCTCCTGATCAGCAAAAGTTTGCACAGTTCTTTGTGCCTCTGAAATGTTTAACCATAGACCACGCCATAACAACTGAATAGACATAGTTGAATTTTAGCACAAACTGCTTGTTAATTTTTTGAGTCATAATAACGATGAAAAATATTTGATACGGATACCAAAGTCGGTGGCTATACAGTGCAATGAGATTGATTTGTTTGTTTGTAACACCGCTCCCGTTTTGAATTTTATCTACAGAAAGCTGACGTTTGATGGAGTTGTATGAGAAGCTGATGATGTGATTGAAAACATTAACCAGTAGGGTAATTAATTTTCTTGATTGCTGCACTGCGACTTCTAATGAGTAAAATGTTAAACAATTTGGGTAGCAGTTGAACCTAAGATGATTTGATTTAGCACTCATTGATTTTTAACCGACTTTATGAACAGGAGGAGGTTGTATGATCGGCTGTCTGTTTTTCTGTTTGTATGATCGTCAATTACTCCGTCAATTGTAGATTGATTTGAACGATTCCATATTGCTATTCTACAGTAGGTATGGAGAATAATCCCGAGATGGCCACATAAAAATATATTCTAGGGATGTAAAAAAATAAATAAGTTCCTAAAAATTTGGATTTCGGCAGGATTCGAAACCGTGCCCCACCCTCAGTACGGGTGTGCTCTAACCAACTGAGCCACGAAATCGTAGTCGGATTCGTCGAAAATCTTTGAGACCTATAACGGCTCAAGCGCCGTTTAATTTTTGGGAACTTATTTAATGCCTTAGAGATTGCCAAGACTGCGAGGGCTTACGCACCATAATACAAAAATTCTAGGGATTTATCCCGTATTTTTGCCGCATGACTTATCAAATAATGTAAGCACTTAGATCTCTTCAGATTATCTTTAAAAAAATTGTCGACTCGGGCTCTTGTTCGAATTCTAAAGACCTGTGTAGACAAAATTGGTTAAGTCTATGAAACCTTTGATCTTCTAAAGAATCTAAGGGAGTGACGTCGAAACTCCAGGAATTGCCAGGATCTCGTGGCCTCACGATGTTCATAATTTCCGGTCCAGGGTGTTATTGGACCAGTCCAATACAAAAACCTGTGGAGGTCCAACAGAAGCTGATACCTGTCATTAGGCTAAATTGTTTTCATTTAAAGTGGTCACACGTCGCAACAACTACAGTTATTTCGTAAATATATCATAATTTCCCAAAATAACTGGCACCAACACTCAAAAATGCCCAATTATCTTAAAACAAAACGGTTCTCATCTTTGTGTCGCAAAATAATTTCGGTAGCCATTTTCTTTTCCATTTAACGTAATGGTGGACATTCTATTTTCTTCTGTAATTATAATTATGCATGCATATGAGAGTGGTGGTATTCAACGCGAACCTATGTTTAGGTAAGGTAAGGCGTTAGTGGAAGAGCGAGCGACAAACTTCTTATAATAAAAAGGTTAGGTGATAATTATAATAGCATACAAACCATCATTAAACCGTATTACAAAAAATAATGCCCGTCAAAAGTTTAACTTTGGACGCCATTTGAACCCTCCTTGCACCCTCGTCTTCACCGACAGTAACTTACCCATTAATTTTTATCTATTGTAGGAAAAAACTTATTGTGCTTGTACAACCAAGTTCTAATGTATTGTATTCTAAGAGCGCTCTCACACTACCGCACGGAACCGTAGGTGCGATGTCGCAAGAGTTTTGCAACTTGCCTTTGCCTAAATTGGTACCTCTAGGTACCAATGGTAAAGGAGAACCCACTTAGTGAGTGGAAAGAATGTCCACAAGATGGTGGTAAAAAACCGTACGTCTTCTTGTCCTGGCGTGGAAGTTTTCGAGTCTCCACACTACATTAAGGGTTATGTAATAGTAATATGCCTTCTGTTGTTTCCCTGCTTTTGGTATTGTATTCGTTTTATATGTGCTAGTTAGTCTTCAGGGACCCTTTTTTGGGCAAAGGCCTCCAGTTTGACCCATTTATCTCAGTTTTCTGCAACATTCATTCAGCTCCTTCCGGCTCTTAGGATGATATCGTCAGTACATCGCTTTTTAGGCCGACCAGCTCTTTTTTTGCCGCTTAAGCCTTTCCATTGAGTTGTTTGTGGTGTTGTATGGGCTATGTAGCTTTGAGAAAGCGAAACGCTTCCGCCACCACATGGACATAGCCTAACCAAGTACGTGCCACAAGAGTATTAACTGAATGGCGTGATGACGAACCGAATAGACCAGATGTTGATGAATGGGACCTGCACAAAAACTGTTCCACTATCGTGTGTGGAAAGTGGTTCCGCATACGGACCTTTGAATTGTTTTTGTTTTTGATGGGAAACTTATCACTGGTAGTCAATCAAATCATGGGCCAATTTCCCAAAATTAGTATGCAAGATTTTAATCATCGCCACTGCTTTTTTATAAAAACATTGTTGTAAAATTTTCCTCAGAAGAACTAAATCAGTATCTGTATTTTTTGCCATTGCCAGGAACATATCTAATGGCAGATTTTTTTTGCCTAGTTTTTACCAGTTAACCGTCGAGAAATAGAAATCTCAAGAAGATGAACACTAACCTTTATAATAGAAAGGTAGGTACTATTAAGAAAAAAACAATGCATTGATTTCTTTAACACATCTAAGGTAAAATGTACAGGAAAAGGCTAGTTCAAATATGATTATAAAGAACATTATCCTCTCTAGATGAGGTACAGTCAAGTACAGATGGCTTTTTACAGGGATCCCTAAGAACTGCTTGCAATGAAACGAACCAGTGATTACCATAATTTCATCGCTCCACGTGTCTAGAGTCTGCCGTATAAAAACTGGTCATAATCACAGTATATTGCAGTACAGGTGAGTACAGAAAAATAACGTCACAAATACCCCTTTAAGGAATTATCCGTAAAAGGTATTTGTGACGCTATTTTAACCCTTGTGAACCCACTGATAACCACTGGAGCACTCTATGTTTATGCCATTCGTCTCGGTCGGCAGATTTACTTAAAATTTAATAATCCACAAATTAATTTACAACTTATTGCTGTCGTAATTTGAACTGCTTTACTCTCAATATCTACTTTAAGGCCTAATTGTATCAATTCTGTATCAAGAAGTGGCCGGCAAATCTCCATATGTTATTGAAAACCCTAGAAGAGCTTTTCAAACGTGGCGTAGGCAAATCGCTTCTGGCTTATGACCACGGCAGGGCTGGTTAGTTCTCCTACTAGAAGCTCTTTTGAAAATTCCTTCCAGGCAAAAAACTGGCCATTATTCAGAAACAATTTATTTGTCCACAACACTTGTCCACATTACTGTATCAGTTTCAGTAGCCAAGTGCGCTTGGGGCAAGGCGTCGGCTACCGTACAGAATAATAGCTTTTTTACCCCTTGCGTGGAGTATGCCTTTGAGTCGCATATCACGTCCTACCGTGTCATGTATTTTGTAAATGTCGCTGGAAGGGTTACTCGAAGAGATTTTATTCTCTATCTTTGTCGTAGAGCAATGTTTTGTCTTATACACAGCTCTATGGTTATTAAATAAATCAGTGCTTAGGATAGACCTTATCTAGAATTAGGCTTATTAATTATAAAAAGACATTTTAGATATATTATTTTATTATTATTATTATTTCACTTGAATCACACAGCTGGGCAACGCAACGGTGTACCCCAATGATTGATAAAAATAAGGTATAGATTTTTACATCGTAATTTGATCACCGATTTTGGTAATTAATACCTAGATATGGGATAAACGGAAAACGCGGAAACAAAACGGTGTTAAAACTGTGGTTTTAGTTTGTAAACTATTTTTGACCTGATTATTAGGTACATCTCACTCCTATCTCTAAAGAAAATCATCAGTCCAAAAATAGTATTCGCACTTAGGTTATTACAAAATGTCAATAAAAAGCTTCTAGGATCAAGCATATAATGGGATGGCTGGAAGGCGATCCCACTTCTGATAGGGAGCGTGCCCGCGGCGGCCATTAGCGCCCATACTGGCTCCCGATATTACTGGCTGGTGACCATAGTAGCTTTGTCTTATGGGACAATGTAGAAATGTTCTTATACCTATTATACTGCTTCTGATATTACTGGCCAAGGAGCAAAAAAAACTTTATCTTTTGGAAGAATGTAGTAATTTCAGTACTAATCAGGAGCTTAGTACTTACTGCTACTAACCGGTGTCCGTAACAGATTTTGTCATGGGACGATGGACATTTTTAAAGTTTATCTTCTTTCGGTAAAAAACAGGATGTTTATTTATTGATTCGACTCAAACGATGTTCTGAAAGGTTCTGAAGGTATCAAATTTGAGAATTCGTAGATGTGATCGTATGGAACTTCGTACTCTTTTTGGTGCCCAGTCGTACGAATTGTCAGAATTCACTTCGTCAGTCGGCGCATTTGGTTAAAATACGTATGCATTTAACCAACACGTCATCACCGGGGACCGAAAAACGTGGACCGAGTCAAAAAACCTTAAGAATATGACCCTGTTGAGTGAGGAATCTAGTCAAAGAGAGAGATATCAACAAGTTCTTGATAGATCCTGTCATTTGATTGATATTGTACATACCTAAATAATTGGATACATTATGCAAATTCTATAACAATCCTCAATATTCCCAACGTGTGAGCACCCGTGCATTATGATTGCTCCAGGAATCGACACAAAAAGAACACGCTCCTTGATTACCTCACAACTCATTCGCCGGATGATATTGTTAATTTCATTCGACATGTCCGTGATTTGTTCTTTTTACTGTTGTTTTAATTTGTGCTCGTGGGTTAGTTTAGTTTGTTTCAGTCATCGTCATCATTTTCTAGCTGTTGATCTCCTGCCTTCCTAGATCTTCTTTGGTCTTGAGCCTTGCTGCTTCAAATCAACAAAACACTATCCTCGTCATCAACATACGTCCACTGTTGAACGTGCGAGGCACCATAGCTTCCCTACCCTGTCTACTCAGACAGTTTTGAAAAAATGTTTTTTTCTACTGTCTTGACATAGGTTCATATATTTCTCCTTAAAACATTTGAAATACTAAAAAAACTAAATAAAATTAGAGTTTTTTTTGTTGTACCTAGGTAAGGTATATAAATTTACCTTTAATTTTAGAAACCAAGAATCCAATCATACCTCTTCAGTAATACCATAACATAACTAGGTATTATCCATAGAGGTACCTATTATCATACGAACGGCCCTTAACATCTTTACAGAACCGAATTGCAGCATACCATAAAGTGATCAGTAAATTAGACGGTCGGACAGGAAATGGTTACTCAGTCCGTCAGGTTGCGGTGATTAGCGATCGAATCACTTCTGAACGTTTGATCGCTGACGCTTCAGCTAATATCTATTCTGTGGCTGACTGTACCAGTAATGTATTGGGCATAGATAAAGTTGAAGATGTTGCTGTTGAAACATTTGAGAAAAGAAATTTATAAGAGGTCATTAATTCAGTTAAACGCACATCCTACGCATATCAATCGCGGTACGTAAAATGCAACAATTGATCCGAATTAAAACGAATAATTAGGTAAACATTATGTCCAAGTTTTACGTAGCTGATTCTAAAAATCGGTACCTCCATATCGCTTGCAGATTTGTTAGCAATAAATACCAACCACAACATTGTTGGAAGGTCAACAATGTCGTAGGTGGTATCTGTGTTGATAAGATACCTTCTTTATTCGTTTCAGAATCATAAAACTGCGACAACATTGTAGCATTGCTGAAACAAGGACCTTTTTAGACCCCTCTAACACTATGTTTTTTCGTTTTGTATGTAGTCATTAGGTATCTTTGAAGCATCCTTCTTATATCTGTTTTTATAGGTAGGTACCTATCTGTTATTGTAATGTATCTACTTTTTGCGTTTCTGGGTTCAATTATTTCTTTCTTTCATAATCATCATCATCAACGTCTCAGCCGATGCGTCCGAATGGAAGCCCATCCAACATAGATCTTCTCTAAAAATTGCTTCCTGCTAAATATTCCTGCGCTACCCACATACAGCGTTGCTTTATGTCTGTCACAATTTCATGACTCTTCCATCTTTCCCCCGAATTATCAAACGCCATGACGCAACTCACTTTTATGCACGTTTCAAGTCGCAATTTTTTGACAGCTTTCAAAGAAAATCTCTATGTACCAAAGACTGCGTAAATCTCAGTGCGTGGGAGTATTCAGGCGTTAGTCTGTCGCATCTATCAGCATAGTCTATGGCCTGCCGGCTGCCGTATGTTTAAGTAAGGCACGATAATTGAAGATATGCTCGCATGATGCGCGTGAGTGACGTGTGATTACCATGGGATTAGTGTTATAGTACCTGTGTTTATAGTAACGCGAAATGTACTGTGAATACAGTGTAAGGTGTAAAGAGTGGTGCGGTTAAGTTTCTGCGGATAGTGCGTTGTTGTGGTAATCGTAAAGATCCGTCAGAAACTAGACCATCCTTCGTTAGATTCTAGTCTGACGATGATTTAAAGTAACATCCAGGCTTCAGCAGATCTTCACCAAAGAAATGCATGGCTTTTGTCATGTAACTACAATAACTCCCGTTCCAAGAAGAAAGAACTGGTCAATACGCCTAGAGCTCGAAAAACGGCACACTACAATAATATTATTGATATCAGGTTTTTTTAACACACGTAACTTTAAGTAGGTTTGTGAAAAAACGCTTTGGATATCAGATAGGATTACTTCAAGTATCGAACTCAAAAATCCCCTACGCAATTATTTTTAATCACTCATGCGTTATTATCTACCCAGAGCCTTCAACAAAAACCCCTTGCATCATCTCAAAACCCAAATAAACAAGGCACTTCATGCTCGTAGGTCATAGTTATCTACTCAATAATCTTATTACCCCGCGAAACTAAACCCCATTATAAAGATAAGGTGGAATTTTGATGGCGCACGGTAGCTTCATCTCGATCATAGTAATTGAAGTGGACCGAACAGGGCTATTTTCAACCAGAGACGTTGAGGTACTTGGCATGGAGTACACTATAATAAAGCAGCTTGGTCGCAGCATGAACTGGTGCCAAAGTAAGCAGAGACGCGTTATAGCTAAGCAGGGACTTTAAGACAAATAAAGAAATAGACACAAAGCTATTCTTATATTAAAAAAAAAACATTTCTTTCAGGCAATATTAGTCTAGTACAGAATGTAAAATACTTAAAAAACTACTGCCCATATAAAATATATACCTTATTCTAACATACACAAAACTAAGACGTGACTTATTAGAACAACATTTACTTATATGACAGATTGAAACAAATTTTAATGCTTTTTGCATTGTGAACAATTAGAATACTTTTTTGCAGTGATGGATGGTTGCCTTAATCAAAATAAACCTATTTTATGTATGTTCTTATTTACTATCTCACTTTAAGAGCGTTTCAAGCTTAGCCAACGCTATTTCGTGCGTTTCATGTATCATGTACCCTAGATTTAATTATTGAATTGTACCTAATTGTAAATACCTATATGGATCTCGTGTCTGAAAATAAATAATTTATTATTATTATTATTATTTGTATATCCTAAGACCAGTACACATCGATTGACATTAACAAAAATGGTTCGGAAGCAGCATGAAAAGACGCTAGGACAAATTCAAGAGCTTGCGCTGAGATGAAATAATTAAATGGAATGAATAGATCATCATCATCAGCCTATATTAGTCCACTGCTGGACATAGGCCTCCCCTAATGAGCTCCCATAGCTCCCTGTCTTCAGCTTGCCGCATCCAGCATCTGCCAGCAGTCTTTCGCAAATCGTCATCCCATCATGAATAGATCACTCAGCATTATCTAGCCCCAAGCTAAGCAGAGCTTGTGTTGTGGATACTAGATTACAAAATATGGGAGTACAAGGTAGATTATTTTATTTATAATTGGTAAGACTTATTGCTACTCAAAGTTGGCTGAATCGAAACACATATTTTGGTCATATCAAATCATGGATGGTCAACGAAGATTGTAAACCATAACAAATTCAAAAAGATATTGATACTTTTCGTATTAACAGACAAATTCATTATTTGTAGCCAATCTCCATGTAGGGTTGCTTGCTTAAGATCTATTTTAGCCTAAGTTAGTACATACACCCTGTTGGGCACTGCAAATTAGATTGTTTGTCATTAACATTACTTTTCATTATAATTTCAAATTCTATGGTCCAGTAGCTAGTACTCAAAGTACAGCATCAGTATCGATTTCGTTAAATCGCTACGGATTTATTAATCCACCGGATGAGTTTTTGTTGTTCACTATTTTTATTATAGCTTACAAACTAGGATGGTAATTACTAGGTGCAGCGTAGGTGGCACATACGCGGTTAGGTAAGGTACCTGGTATCTACGTAAGAGGTTTGTTAACGCATTAACTGCCCAGCATCGGCAGTAGGATCTGCAGGGGCGCGCCGCCGCCGCCGCCCCGCCCGCGCCGCCATGCCACCTCCGCCGCCCCACGCGCCGCGCCGGTTCCGAGGCACATGTGCGTCGTAGACCATGAAAGTGTTAATTTCGATATTTTCGACCGAACTAAAGAAGAGTGGCGTTGATTTAAGTTTGTACGTAGAAAATTTGGAAAAAAAAAAGAAAGAAGTTTAACCGTGTGGTTTAACTTTTATCATATTTACCCTACCGGTACCGTATAAATTAATTTAAATTAAATTCATTTAGGGTGTATTTATTGAAGTTAATAACTGTACAACTACTGTGTATAGTTTTGAAGGTGTAGGTACACTAGGTACTAAAGGTACACACGGATCCATATAATTTGACAAAAACATAGGTACACAGAATTAATTTAACAATAAGGGTACATACACACACATAATTAATTTAACAAATAAGTCAATACACACACAGAATTAATTTATGTAATAAATTTGTTTGGCAAAAGGGTAGGTAGGTAATAGTAGGCTAGGTATACCCTACTATCAGGTGTCTCCTACGAGTACGAGCTAATTTTCTTTATGGTACTTCTTTCTCGACAATAGAATTGAGTTCTTTAAGATTAGACATGATAAAATAAATGCATATACGTTCTCCAACAGATTAAAACCTGGATCCAACGCGGGTAAAATCAAAAACTATTTGCGTTCTTAATTCTCTCTTTGAATCCTCTAATTGTTTCTAAGGTTTTTATTTATTATAGTACTCTGGGTAATATCTAATTTAAGATTTACGGGTCGACTAGATAAGATCACGTAGCTTAGTTGGAAAAAGAGCAACCCTGCGCTGAAGGGGAAGGTGCGGGTTCGAATCCCGTCGAGATCGTAAATTTTTGGGATTTATTAATTCCTCTAATTGTATCAAACCCTAGAAAGTAAATCTGAATGTTTTACAATGAAATTGAGAATTCTTTTGTGGTTGCCGCCGGTCGCACAGTGGCGCATTGAATACAATGCCACACTTATTTATAGTCAAAACTGTCACCATAGCGTCCCGACTGCTACTGTTTGTGAAGGAGAGTTTACACTCGGTCAAAGAAAGAAAGGTTTTTAGTAAGTAGCTAAAACAATTAAGTATATTTCATGAAAAAAAAATATCTTAGGTCTTAACCTCGGTGTCAACATTTGGAGGTGCTGGAGTGGACCATGGAAAATGATTTTCTTTCTTGCTCCACTATGGTGAAATACGCAGGTGGACCACAAGAAAAATAATATTAAATTACTAACTTTAATATTCTTTGGATTTACTAAAGTCACTTTAAAACCAAATCAAAACCTGAGTTAAGATGCTAAAGTGCGATTATAATTCGTTCAAAATTACAAGCTATTCTCTAAATTTGTTTTTCGCAATGACATTTGTAAAATGATCTTCGTATTATTAACCGACTTCAAAAAAGGAGGAAGTTCCCATTTGCTGTTTTATACGCCTATTTTCTTACAAATGACTTACTTAAAATAACGGGCCATACAAAGAAGAGATCGGAAACATCTTTAACGTTAAGGTAAGTGGTTAGACTCGACGTGTTTTCCAACGACATCCATTGTGATAAAATAAACGTTAATAATTGTTTTCGTTATGAAAATTGATCAAATAATTAATTTTATCTCTAAAGTGTGGTAGTATAATATGTCGATCTAAAAGTTTGTTTCATGATTTGTAGTATTATAATATTTTATTGCTAAGCTTGGTAAATACCATTAAAGCTAGCTCGCAAAATTTTAACAATCTAATAGGTCACCCAATGTGTAAGCACCACTAGAGCCTTATATCACTCGAGTTGTAGTAACTGTTCCCTTATCTACGGTCGGCCCCTTTGCGGTTTCGGATCAGAGGCATAGCTGAGTCCTTATTTTTTCAAAAAAAGATCGCCCTAACGGTGCTTGGACCACAAGGTCAGTGGGAACTAATGATTTTGTTGTCTTTTTCGCCGTGATTTTTGTTTGCGTGTGTTTGGTGACTTTTTGGCTTTCTCTGATGAGTCAACGATCAACCCATTCATCGCGTGGTTTTGGTTCGAAAATAGTTTTTTTGCAAAAATTTTCCTTGAAAGCTTTCGTTAAACATCATCGTTAAAGGAAACTGATTAAGGTATTAAAGGATTTTTATCAGTCAGAGTCAGTAAACCACGAGTCAATTTACGTACCCGTGGCACATGAGTAAAGAGTCCTCCACCTCCTCGCTTGGATATCCTCAAGGCTTAGATACCTTTATATAAGACCTTTGTCTTCATGATGTGTCTCCATGTAGATCGGTTTTCTGCAGCGCGCAAAGCGTCGTCATGCTGGATTTCAGCGTTGAGCGGATTCGGTCGCATCAACGCATATGACTTCGTCCTCCCAATCGTTTTCCGTTTTCGTTTCATCACTGGCAAGGTGGGCACCTTGCCAGTGACCACGAGCCTTACCAGGTTGTTTCCGTCCTTTCTGGAAATGTGTCCGAAGAACTCAAGGATTCTGCGCAGATATGTGGTGGAAAGTCGAGTGCTTTTTATATTGAGTTCCTTCAGACTTTTTTTGAACATTGGTGCTTTGCGCAGTGCACGGGATCCTACACATCTCAAAAAGCATCGATACGCGCTCGGTCAGCCTTTTTCAAGGTCCATGAGTAAGAGTACCCCATGTTTAATTATTTTACATTTCTAATGATGAAGAAAGTCTTGTACATCTAGCTACAATATCTCTAATAAGACAACTAAATAATAAAGATCCAATTAGACCATAACACTTTGATGCCATGCGCCGACATAAAATAAAACTGGTTACAATTAAAATAAAATTAACATACGACAGACTGACATGTCCACGTGGGATCCAGTTACATTGTAGTTTAACTACGGATTAGTAAGTAATTATACTCGGTACCGTGGATAGAATAGCAGTTACCGACCGTCAACATCAGATAATAAAGAATCCTGCCAGAGTGAACAACAAAGTTCCCGGGTAAGCGAAAAAAAATACTAGGAAAATTCTAGTTAGTCCTAAGGTTTTTTGTTATTGTGCTTGGTACTTTTTTTGGTTAAACTATGTTACCGTAGGTGGAGCCACCGGCGCTATAGTCCGTAAGAGGTCCCAAAGATTTTCGGTTGAACCGACTAAGGTGTCGTAGCTTAGTTGGTTAGAGCACACCCGTACCGAGGGTGGGGCGCGGGTTCGTGGCCCGCCGATATCAAAAATTTTTGGAAACTTATTTCATTTCTAAAAAAAAAATACTAGGAAAATACTGGGTACTTAGTCCTACCCGGAATCATAGTGGTTTGCTCTTAAAAAGGAATTTCTTAGCAATATTAATAAGCAAACTTTAAGTTCTAAGGTTCTTTTTATAGTTCGTAAACCCTCACGTTAACTAAGCGTTTAGTTAATCGAGATAAAAGAAGGACCTATCCACTCACTTTTTGATGAAATTTTCTCTTGATAAAGATAATATAACTCGGTCGATAGTCAATGATTGACACTACACGTAATTAAGAAAGTATCGGCGCACGTTTACTTTATGGATTGCATCTGTTCATAAACTAACGGATGATACTTTGTGTTTGTGCTTGCGTTATTTTAATGGCAGTTAGTCAGTAACCTGTATGTTTAATTAATTTTTTATTTTAGGAAAATCTTTTTGTATTTGTATTAAGTTTCCAATATTTAATCTAAAGGCTATTTCTGGCTATCGATATAATATATACATATGTCTTCCTTTTACTTCTGACACTATGTTATTCAGCAAAAGATCATCCTTATGATGAAGCCTTTCGATTGGTATGATAAAACTACAGAATGATTATTTTTCTCGTGTAACGGGTTCGATTCCCGGTTCAACCATATAATTATTTAAATATCTATGAATACAGTTTAAATTCTTTTTAAATTCAAATAATGTCTTCTTTCAGTAAAATGTTCTATCTACAATATTCAAGGTACTTTCCCTCCATGTGGCATGTCCGTCCGTGGGACGCCCTGTATAGGAAGCAGAAATTAACTGTTTTCTTGAATCATCATTTATTTATTTACATATAAATTTAACTGAGCAAAGTAAGAAAAACTAAGATATTGCATACCCACCTCCTAGAGGCACCAAATGGCTCTAGGATTGTTGAGCTGTGTGTCCCAAATTTCATGTAGTTGTCTAAACTGCTTGAGGCACCATAGAGATCGTAACCAGTTCAAATCGACAACAGGTGTATTTAGACTAATCACCAGTATCTGCTGGCGACACTGCGACGGGACCCTTGTGCCATAGTATAGGTAGCTATGAAATAAATATGCAGAAGGCTATGTTTTATACATGGCTCTTAAAATCAAATTAGATTACTATTATTTATAAGAATTTAATGTAAATTTATTTAGACTTACCTAGTATAATACTCACTCACTGCTATAATATGGTGAATTAATAAAATCTGAAATTTGATTACGCGTAACTTTGCCATTAGCGGCAAATTAGCAATTTTTGTCGTATCAGAGTTTTTAATTACAGTAGACAAAAACAAAACAAGAGCTAAATAAAAATCTATAAGGGTTATCAAAGAATGATTTTCAGACCAATCTATGGCTATCTTACCACATGTAGCCAAGTTGACGTAGAATTAGAGGTACCTTTACTTATTGGTCCAGGGACTCTACATAGTCCTGTCCAAATGCGCGTGCGCTGTAAACATTTTATGTGAATGTGTTACGGGACGATATAGAGATGAAACACTGCATCATCCTTACTATGCTCGCAGCGATCCTGGACAGAACATTAATGACCACAACATTAGGACCATCGCCATATACTCATTTATTACCCCTAATTACGATAACGAGTTTTTTATTCAGCTTTTGGTAACAAAAGCGCAACCAGACCAATTATTAGGTCTAGATTATTTTCAAATTGATCTGATTATATGACGATTATACGGCTAGACAATTTTTTGTGATCTTTATGGGCATATAGCCCATGATTATAGGTCATCTGACTGACTGTTTTGGTGATTCAGAGGGAATGTTAAAGCAAAATTATTGTTATTAAATTAATTTCTTACTCTAAATGTTTGCAAGAGGTAAGTAGGTATTTAGAGATGGCTGAAATTACACACTTTTGAATAAATGTTTATATATTATGTATAACATATTTAATTGTACTAATTTATAAATTTTTCAATTAATTTATAATTTATGTCATAGATTACCTACTTAGTACTTTTTCTATGCAAAAAAAAAGCAAGAAAATTATTTAAAATAAATGAACTAGAAAAAAGTGCATCCAATAATAAGGCTAAGGAGTCCTATGTTCAGCTGTGGACTAATATAGGCTGATGATGATGATGATGATGACAATAGTATAATGAATAACGTAAATCTAACAACTGTTATACTTAGGGTAAAATGGGTCCATATCTCAGCATTTTGCAGTAATATGCAATTGCCCAATACGGAGCTGGTTTTCAGTAAGGTACCTTGCAGTGACGGCATTCAACATTATGTGCATACATTCTAGAGTTAAAAAACCTATCCTTAAAATCATGCAAACCTGCACGACTCCAAAACGTCAAAGGTTTACCGCACTATAAAGCAATGGGTGGCATAAGTAGGCCACTGTTGCTATTATACCGGCACCAATTTCATCCATTGATAACAACTACTGCGTTTTTACCCACGTGCCTTTTGAGGCTATCTTCAACCCCTTTGTATAGAGCCTCCACGGTCGATTACAAATCAATAATGTACACAAAAAGATATTTTCGATCACAGTGGTCGATCATCGGACTATTGTGATCGAAATCGATTCGATCGGATTCTGATGAGTGACGAATAGTCTATTTTTTGCTGGATACGTATAGATTGGAATGTGAATTTCTTTAGTGAAATGATGGAATTTATAAATGGTTTAGCTCAGAGCTGTTATACACATAGGATAATATTACTTTTACAGTTTTTCTAACTTCGTAAAATCCATTATAAAAATAAATAAAATAAAAATAAAAAGGTTTTATTTCAGACAACACTTAGTTAGTCCATAGGTTAACGACAAAAATACAATGAAAACACAATTTAAATAATACACACACACACACACACAATAAGAGAATAGAAGATATTAGAAAGAAAACTTATTACAGAACTGTGACAAGACCAAACTGAGCTGAGGATAATCAATGTAGGAAATATTTTCCTTCATTGGTCACTCTCACGGAGTGGATAGAATTTGGATGGATGGATAGAATCCATCTATCCATCCATTCAAACTTTCACATTTATAATATTAGTGGGATTTAAGAATGCATTTATCATAGTTATATCAGGGCAGACAAAGCAGCTTTTAGCTCTATCTTTGTTCTATTACTCGCACTTTTGACGTAACTACCTTAGAGTGGTGGTAACTACAGAGCTCTATCAGACGTGGTAAACGAAAACTGCGGAAAAGGTTCGAGGCTCCGCCGCGCCATCTCTATGGGAAATACTGAACTGCGTTGAGAACAAGTTCACAAGATGTGAGCTTATTTAAAGTGGACTTGGTGAACGTTCCGGTTGGACCTACAGACTGAAGTAGTTACAAAGTAATCTCACAGATGGCAGGTAAACAAAATATAATTCTAAACTTTGCTTCTTCAAATACCTACCACAACAGTTTGTTTTCAAGTAGGGCATGGAAGGCGTATTCGATTTGCAGGTTTGATTCCGGCCTACAAATGTTTGTACGATATGCAAATTTTTGTTGCGGTTGTTAAGTGAATTATATGCTTAAAAGAACATCAATCTGTGTTTTTTTAAGTTTATCAGATAAGTCTTGTCGTTTATATCTAGTACCCAAAACACAAGCTCTGCTGAATATGGGGCTAGATGATGCTGTGTGAATTGTCTAGCATTATTTGTTTAATTAAAATGCAATCATTTTTAACGGACGGTAGCGAATAGCGATAGTGTTACCTCGACCACAGAATAACTGTTAGGTATTCCTAGAGTCACACGCTACTTGACAAATTTTTCGCGAATTAGGTAAAAATTAAGCTTCACAACATCGAATTTTATCGAAGTTCACAACCAATGAAGTCTAGCTGTATAGCAAGCTATTAACATAAATATCAAAGTCCCTAATAATAGGTAGGTATAGCTTAGTGCCGTTACTAGGTAAGTAGGTACTTTCTAAGATTGTAAAGTAAGATGCCCACTTAAAAAAAAGAGTATGTCCATGATAGTTGGTTATTTTATTATTCAATTTTAATAGCAAGTTCAAAGCTACAATAAACAAGACGTAAACCGCAACAGACCAACAAGTGGAGGCTGTGTTTACACGCACACCGCCGTACAACAATCACCCTTACACACTTGTCATAAAGCATCCTCTAGAATGATGAATACTCATCTCAAAGATTGTGCCAAGTGCTGCACAGAAAGGTACCGTTATTTCGACCCACTTTTGAACGCAAGTCTTTAGAGCTACAGTACTCGCACCAACATCCTACAGAGTGAACGTAGCTGAACAAAAATGTTTTTCGAAAGCTTTCTTATTAACCTCAGTGTTATTATTGTGTTAATAGTCGCCTTGATTTTCGATTATGTGACAAAATTCTTTAGTTACTGGTATGTGCGTCATATTCCCTACAAAACGTCTATTCCATTCTTCGGCAGCGATTACCACCGTGTGCTCGGAATCAGGAGCAGCACAGAAGATGCAAATAAACTGTATTCCCAACACCCAAGGGACAAATTCGCAGGACGCCTCAAGAGCAGAATACCAGATCTTATTGTTCGGGACCCAGACGTCATAAAAAGGATGTTGTCGACCGATTTCACGAATTTCCATAGCAGAGGTCTCGGTCTCGACAAATCTCAGGATGTTTGTTTACGAAACAATTTGTTTTACGCTGATGGCGAAAAGTGGACTTTACTGCGGGAGGGATTAGAGTCTATTCTTAGCAAGTTGAATAGTGAATTCGAAAATGGTTTACAAGAATGTTTGTCGGGAACAAACGGAGATGCAAACGTACAACAGCTTTTGTCTAAGGTATTGGACTACGTTTTCAAAGATTTGCTACTTGGCAATAATGTCGATGAATCGCTCATAAAGGAAATGAGATCTGAAGTGGAACAGCGAACTTTCATCACGCGACTGAAGAGCTATTTGAAAAACATTTTCCCCTCTCTGTACGTTTTGTTCGGAATCGTAACTTTACCTGAGCAGCCTTCAAAGAAGACAAAGGACATTTTGACAAACTCAAAACTGCTTGAAACTATCAGGAACGCTGGTAATGTTTGCCAAATGGGAGTAAAGGACAAGAACCGAAACTTCAAGAGCGACGAAAGAGATTTTGCATTTTCAACCTTAGCGCTCTTCATAACTGAAGGTTACATTCCATGTCTGAACTTGCTTACCGCTTTACTGTACGAACTAGCACGCAACAAAGAGGTACAGAATAAGGCAAGGTTTTCAGAGTCCAGGAATAATAGGGAAGACTTTTTGGACATAACGATAAAGGAAGCTTTGAGAATGTACCCCCAATATTCTATTATTACAAGGCAATGCGTCAAAAATTACCAGTTCCCAGAGAGTGATCTCATCATAGATAGGAGAATAACCGTCAACGTGCCTGTAGATGCCATACATAAAGACGAGGAGTACTACAAAGATGCAGATGTCTTCAATCCTGAAAGGTTCTTGGATGATGAAGCTGCTTTGAAGCACTGTTACACATATTTACCCTTTGGTGCTGGACCACGAAAATGCATTGGTAAGTTACTTTGATAAGTAAGTTTCTCTATGACTTTATAAAGAACATCAATTTAGATACCTATGAAGCTTGATTTTTGACCACTTTACCAAATAAGGCTTCAATTTGGAACAGAAATAATTTCATTGCTAGACAATAATTCACACAGCATCACTTAGCCCCAGCCTAAGCAAAGCTTGTGTTAGGGGTGACCGATATACATAATAGAATACATTACATAGATAGATTATGTTTTATTATTATATAATATTATATGAAAATACCCGAAACACCTGCACAAATATTTGCAGATCGTTCAAATGATTACCTGGGAATCGAGCCCGCAACCTCCTGGGTCGCAGGCGAACCTTCGCCCGCTGCGCCACAAAGGTCGTCTATAATTATAAAATGGAAGGGGTAAAGCTGAAAATAGCATTCTCATTATGAAAGGTAAAACATACGCAAAAGTAAGGATATACGTAAAATAATAAAACCACAAGAAATATACGCCCGACCCCTTTGAGTAACAGCACACCCTGGCCCCGATTTGTGGAGAAAGCTGTGTTATTATAACTGAACGCACTCACGATGGGCTTAGTCAGAACACTATGGTCACTTGACAGCTATAATGATAGACGATTGAGCCAGGTACGTGGAGAAATTGTTGTTGGTAGGTAATAACTTCAGTTCACTATCATTGCAATCTTAATGTTGATTTCCTATATCCAAAGAACTTCTGAACTCCTGGTACGTTGGGACGTTTGAGAATTAATAAACTGGCTTGTAATGTGTAATGCATAATATAGACTTGAGTTCTTTATATCGAAGGAATTTCAGCTTTCTTGACTTTTGGTTTTTCCTGGGAATTGAAAATTCTTAGTAATCTATGTAATACGGATCATCTTACAACAATTTAAACAAACAAGCTACGATATGAAAAGTGTGTGGTCGATAGTACTAAAGTCAGCCTTTAAAAAGTGGGACGAAACAGGAACGAATTCAGCATAAATTTTCAATTTCCGTGTCAAGGCCACTTCGGCTCACGAAGCGAAGTGGGACGATCCCGGAACACCTCATTTAGTGTGCACACATCACAGCACAGTTTTAATGTTGAAAACTTGTTAGTAATTTACTTGCTTGTAAGATGTAGTAATCTAGATATTTTGTAGAGTAGAAGGTGGAAAACATGTCTCTTTTTTAATCATTAGCGTCAATTAAGTAAAGACTAACAATTTGGCTGAAACCAAAGACTAACAGTCAACCAAAACCGACCAAAAACGATCGAAAACATTCTCACTTTTAAATGCGAACGATAAAAAACTCGCACTTCTGCTGATAAATTTCGTTACGCCTATTTATTTACAACTACGTGTTACCCAGAATATCAGTGGTACATTTCGCTAGGATTTTGCTTCATCGAAATTTAACGCTACTGATCTGTGTAGCGAAAACTACGTAGGACCGATTAAGCTTTTTCAAAGAAGTCAATCTATGTGTGATGTGACACGTAAGATAGTGATGACAAATCTAAAGTACGAGTAGATGTAGGCACTTAGCAATTATATTTTAGCCTTTAGACCTGAGTGACATACTACCTTGGTTTATTTAATGAATACCAACATTACTAACACATTATTAATGTTCATACTTCCTACATGGAAAGCAAAAACCAAATTAGCTTCTTGGAAAACAATAGGATATCTTACTGAGCACTTTACTCTGCGCACGTCTTTTTTAGCCCTATATTTCGGCTAAACAAGTTTAGTATCTTTGTGACACATTATTGCAAATAAATGTTTTGGAATCATGACATTCATTTTCAGAATGGATGTTTGTGCGTTCAGAATGGAATGGAACCATTTCGAACTAGAACAAATACGATTGGACGTTTACTTTGAGACAAGGTTCCACCCCAGCCCATCTTATGTTTATTGCACGTGGATATACGTTTGAGGTGGTTCGACGCGGGTTGGCGCAAGATTCAAATTTAATTGTGTTTTTTTTTTGCTTTCCACAAGGAATAAAACTAGTACTTCGATTCGCTGATATTTTTGGATTATTTAGGAGACAACATTTTCTCAAATGCTCCCAAAATACAAATGAATCAAAGAGTAGTAGTTCATCATGAGTTCATAGTAAATGTTTTACAATTTGCGGCTAAGTACTTTCTCGTTAGTTGCTTATTGCTTATGGAACGCAGAAAAATCAGAAAAAACCACAAAATAATTGAATCTCGCGCCAACCCGCATCGAACCAACCACTTTTAATGTAGCATATAATTATTATGGATAAAATTAAACGCTGTAAATTTTTATCAACCCTGCACCTGCTCTGAACAGTATCTCTAAGTATCTAACTGTTATCCCATAAGCTGGTTATGGTATGCTGATTTTGTAGTTTGTGAAAGTACCTTGTTTCTAAACCCTTCTTTCTCTTTCAGGTGAACACCTATCACTCCGCATCATCAAGAGTGTAGCGAAGGCAGTGTTGTCAGAGTACAAGCTAGAACCTTGTGCGAAGACCCCTTCGAAACTAGAAATCGTCGATCACAACTTTGGAAGGGTGGTGGATAAGAAAATTTGGCTCCGGTTTACGAAAAACGCTTAGGATACATAAGTTATCTGGAAATTCCCATAGACAAATTCCCGTATACAAAAATATTCAGTTTTCCCTTGGAAATCAAGGGAACACCTTTACGATCATATAGAAATTACCTACCTTCGGTGGTGAAAGCGGACGGTAACCGTAATTTAGATACTACTAAAGATGGTGATATCCTAAAAGCTAAGCGGGAAATGATATTTTAATAGATTTTTTTACGAAATATTTCATACATTTTATGTCAAACAAACCGACAAAGCTTCTGATCGTCCGATTACCTTTGAACACCACTTCAACTTCAATGAAGCCAACTTGAAAAAGGTTAAAAATATTCGTAAATAAATTGTAAATATAGCATTACATTGAAAATAATAAGATAATACTGCTCAACATTATTGAGCATTAATAACAATAACTCGTCAATAACAAGGTCAATAACTATTTAGTTTTAATTAATTAATAATGTTCGCGTATTGTGGTTTCGGTACATCGAATTTTACATCAAAAGTAAATTATTAAAATGTTGGTGGAAATATAATTATTTCATACATACTTTGCAATAATCCATTTCCTATCTCCTATCCTTTCCTTCAACATGCTCGGTAATTACGCTGTCTCGCTCTGACCACCGCGGTCCAATAATCGATTGCAAGAAGATGGACAATTAGTTGCCTCTGCGCCGTCAAGTGATCTATACATTGACTGCGTGCGTATACTCCGTGTCGTGAAACCTCTAAACTGAATACCTATTTAACTATAAAATACAAGTGTGGTGTACACCCTGTGTTATTTTGAAGAACTGTAGTGCTGTCCATCACAGAGCTGTGTAAGGACATTGCCGTGTGTGATCTCCAAGCAGCCGCGTGGCGCTCAGCGCCTCCATCATCATCAGAAGAAGGTACCGTGCATTCCTTATTTTCTACTGCTGTGATCTTGCCCATACTTACACCTTTATTACAGCAGATTTCCCTTCCAAAAATATTGCAAAGTGCCTTCGAAACCCCGCTCAACATACAGTCCATTTAAATCCGAAAACATCACCCTTCTTATGCGTGGTTGATGAAGAACCAGCCATCGGAAATAACCACCATAAGTTTTGGTCCTACCGAGCGCAGATATTTTTATAATTTGCACCATTAAATCTAATCCGCCATATACTTAAATTGTTCAATCTATTTACCCGCCCGGACGCGAGCCTATCTCAGTCCGATAGTAAACATTTCTCTCAAAATTCACATGGTTTCACACATATTCTCCCGCTAGGTAAATTATTAACGATATTCCTACTGATAAATAATATCATAAGTTACCACATATTCTCACCCGCAATCACTCTCGCTAGGCAAACTTATAGATATTTATTTTACTCGCACCCGCTTCGCTAAATCAGTCTAGGAACATTTGTTATTGCTACCTATTAGGTATTCCATTTTCACGCGCGTCGCAATTAGTACCATACCATATTACAATACCTACCTTTTTAATTTATCTGATAACAGAGTCGTTACCTTTGAGCAACAGTATTCATACGCCATATACATTCAAGCGAATCTACCCGCAATTCGAGCAAGATAATCATTATTTTATTTTGTCCGTTGATAGCTGCGCTCCAAGCTCACGCGTACTATTCAATAATCTTTGGTTGCACTCGCCTATTGTTTTCGTAACTCGCTATAGTAACTATTTTGCTCCCGCTTTATTCTGTGCCTTCTGTAGGCAGTTAGAATTTGTTGTTGTTGCAGCTTCGCATTCCTTATCTCTTTTTATTTAATATTGGAAGTTTTGTTTTTGTTTTCGCGTCTTTTCTGTTAGTTGTTCACTATGAGTAAAAAAGGTAAAAATGAAGATTCTGATACCGATGACAATTACGATGAGGATAAAGCTCAACAACGTATGCTTGAGTCTAAGCGAGAACTTTTATTTGCTCGTATGCAAGGTATTTATGACCTTGCTAAGAAAGCGCAAGGCGATTCTTCGAAGTTTCTGGCTTTGCAACACAGTGCGTTTAACATCGATCAGCTGCATAAAGATTTTGAAAGAATACTAGATTCATATAACACAGTTTCGCTTAAATTGAATCCTAAACACACTGTTAGGTACCAAGAATGGACTAACTTTGATATAATGTACTGTCTTATCAAACAAGTCATTATGACTCATTTGCCGCACACTAAAAGTGAATCTCTCCCGCAAAGTGAACGACCTAGGCCGAAACTTCCCCCAATAGAATTGCGAAGCTTTGATGGTGATGTACGGACATGGCCACTGTTCTACCAACAGTTCAAGTGCACTGTCCATGAAAACTCTTCACTTTCAGATAGTGATAAAGTGTACTATTTGGTTGGTAAACTTTCTGGTTCCGCGGCGTCCGTATGCGCTAGGCTGCCTCCGACCGCTGAAAATTACCCTATTATATGGGAATCTCTCATACAAAAGTACGATGACCCCAGATCACTCGCTAGTTCATACCTCAATCAGTTGTTATCTTTTAAATCGCTTACATCCAATACCGCTACAGGTTTGGAGTTATTTTTAGATAGCTTTGACACGTCTGTAGAAGCTCTAAGACAATTGAGCCTTGGTGACCTATCAGAATTTATTCTGCTGCACCTCGCTCTCCAGAAACTGGACTCAGAGACTGTCAAATTATTTGAATTAACCTATCGTAAAGATAAAATGCCAACCTATTCAAATCTAATTGAATTTGTCAAAGAACAAAGTAAAGCACTCTCTCGATCAGCTGCTCCTTCGTCAAAATCGCCCGTGCAGCAGAAGTCGCGCGCTCATGTACCTACGCCAAGTGCGAAAGCTAACGCTCAGACAAAATCCTTTGTGAATACTGACCAGGCTCCTAACACAACAGGTGATGAGACAAAATGCACTTTATGTCAACGCGACAAACACGATCATTTTTATCGCTGCTTTGCCTTTAAAAAACTGTCTCCTCAAGACAGATATAAATTCATAAAAGATAACTCGTTCTGTACCAACTGTTTGAGTGTAAAACACAAAATAAAGGAATGTACTTCCACACATACTTGCTCCCACTGCTCGGCTAAGCATCACTCACTGTTGCATTTTAATCCACCCGCTAATAAAAATAATAATGTAGAAAAATTAACCAATGATAATAAATCGACCGCTACCGCTCACGCCTCTCGCCCCGCTGCGTCTATGCATACATCCTCTCCCGAGGAACGTGCTTGCGCTTCTTCTATGGACCTTGCGCCCCCTGCGCTTAAGGTCGCATCTCGCTTACCCGCTCCCACTAATGATCAGAACCTTAATACATCAGTGTGTACTGTGTCTTATGATCATGATGCGCGCACAATAACAACTGCGTTATTGGCCACTGCTAAAGTAAAATTTATTGATAAATTCAACCGCCCTCATTATTTGAGATGCCTGATTGACCCTGGCTCTCAAAGTGAGTACATCTCCGCCGAGTGCAGTAAGCGTTTATCGCTTCCCGTTTGCACCCAAAGCCGTTTCTCTAAGGTACAAGGTATAGGAGGCGCCTCACAGAAAATCCTGGGAGTGACCTCACTTAGATTTACTTCCCGCTTCGACGATAACATTGCATATCACATCGAGCCCATGATGGTTGATTATATCACTTCACAATTACCCGACTCGCGGGTCGATGTTAGCGCCCTTGGCCATATACATAACCTACCCATGGCTGATGATGACTTTTCGGAACCTTATCCAATTGACCTGCTCCTAGGTGTGAACGTGTATTGCCAAATACTTTTATTCAACAAGGTCACAGCTACCAATATGCCAGTCGCCTTGGAAACTACTTTGGGTTATATAGTCATGGGAAATGCTCCCATTGAGTCACCACGTTCTCTATTACACACTCTTTGTGCTTTCACCGCTGATCCGCTTCACAAGCTGGTGGAAAGGTTTTGGAATATCGAGGAACCACCAAGTCAGTTACATTTAAGTCCCGATGAAAAGCAATGTGAGGAAATCTATACTTCCACTACAACGCGTAATGAGGATGGTAGTTATGTGGTCATGCTTCCCTTTAAAGATGATCCTCAAAGGTTGGGTAACTCTTACATAACCGCGAAAAGGAGATTTTTGTCTCTCGAAAGGAAACTTTTACGCTCACCTGATTTGTATGAGAAGTATAACGATATAATATCTGATTATCTTGATAAAGGCATCTTAAATCGTATATCGCCAGACGAATGTTCGTCTCCAGGTTATTACCTGCCACATCACCCTGTAGTCCGTGACGACAAATCTACGACTAAGGTCCGCATTGTATTAGACGGCAGCGCCGTGACTGACTCCGGCCTGTCTCTAAATGACATTTTACATAAAGGCTATAATCTACAAGCCGACATATTTAACATTTTAGTAAATGTTCGCATACACCGCATTGCATTTTTTGCCGATGTTAGGCAAATGTATTTGTGTATATATACACACCCTGCTCATCGTTGTTATCAACGTATTTTATACCGCTTTTCTTCAGATGGGCCGCTTGAAACCTTGCAATTTGAACGGGTTACTTTTGGTTTACGGTCTAGCCCAATGTTAGCTCTAAGGACTTTACGCCAGTTGGCTCAAGACGAAAGGCAAAGGTGGCCAATCGCGGCTGAAGTTATTGAACGAGACGTTTACATGGACGACCTAGCTTCTTCTGCCTCAACTGTTGATCATGCAGTTCAAACTGCGCTGGAATTGATTCAAATGTTTAAGGCTGGTGGGTTTGATTTAGTCAAATGGACTAGTAACTCCTCCGAGTTGCTACAACATATACCCGAGTCGCATAGACATTCTGAATCTATTTCATTCGATGTTGATGACGCGTTCAAGATTTTGGGTCTTCGCTGGCTTCCCGCGTCTGATAATTTTTGCTTTCAGACTTCGATCCCGCCTTCAGATTTCACCAAAAGGGCAGTCTTGTCCGTGACCGCACGTCTATATGATGTCTTGGGACTCGTCGGACCCGTAATTCTTTACGCTAAATTACTAATCAGAGAACTGTGGCTCCTGCACATCGATTGGGATGACAAGTTACCCTCTGATATAGCCGCCCTATGGCAAAGATATTTATCTGAGCTACCTATTATTTCACAGCTCAGGTTTCCTCGCCATGTTGGAATCGAAGAGAATAATTCTAAAATAACGCTTATCGCGTTTTCGGACGCAAGCGAAAAGGCATACGGTTGCGTGGTTTACCTGCACGTGTCTAATAATGACCAACCACCTACTGTTTCGCTATTGTGCTCCAAGTCCCGCGTCGCATCAGCCAAGCCTACAGTAACACTAGCTCGGCTGGAGTTAAATGGGTTAGTACTTCTTGCTAAGATACTCAGCGCTGTTCATAATTCATTATCCGCACGTTGTCATATCGATGATGTTTATATATTTTCAGACTCGACAGTCGCTCTCTGTTGGGTATCTTCGTCCCCGCATCGGTTTCAGACCTACGTGGCCAACCGAATTTCGAACTTTCAAAGTTTATCACCTTCACAAAACTTATATCACGTTGCAGGAGTGGAGAATCCCGCTGATTTTGTTTCTCGCGGTTTACTACCCTCGCAGATTATAGATAACGACCTATGGCTTCAGGGCCCCCCTTGGATGTCCAAACCAGTCGATGATTGGCCTGTAAGGAAATTTTCTTCCGTTCAAACTCAACTGCCTGAAGAGAAAACTGTTTCTCATGTCACCGTAACAGATGAGATAAATTTGCTTATAACTTTAGGTTCTAAGTTTTCCTCTTGGCTGAAGTATCTCAGGTCCACTGTCATCGTTCTTCGGTTTTTAAAGGTTCTTCCTCGCAACCGCGTTATTACTGCTGAGGATTTAAATTTGGCTGAAAACAAAATAATTCAGGCTGTCCAGCAAAACTGTTTTGCTAAAGACATACGGAACATTGCAAATAATAAGCCTTGTTCCACCGCTCTTCGGAAGTTATCTCCTTTTATTCTTGAAGGAATAATACGGGTCGGAGGGCGGCTCTCAAACTCAAGTCTGGATTATAATCATAAGCATCCCGCTCTTATGCCTAAACACGGTCACATTTCTGAATTAATTGTTGATTTTTACCATCGTGAAAACAGTCACGCCGGTCCACAACTGCTCATGTCAATATTACGCCAAAGATATTGGTTTTTATCCGCCAGACGCCTAGTGCGTAATCGCATCCATAAATGTTTACGCTGTTTTAAACTTAATCCCAAAAATACCTTTCCTCCAATGGCCGATTTACCAAGTTGTCGTGTGGAACCTTGTATTAAGGCTTTTACACACACGGGAGTTGATTACACAGGCCCTCTGTCAATTACTCCCACTAGAAGACGAGGTATACAAAGCCAAAAGGCTTATCTCTGCGTTTTCGTGTGTTTGGTAACTAAGGCCGTGCACATTGAGCTAGCCACCGATCTTAGCTCCGCTACATTTCTTAACGCTTTTAAACGCTTTCTGTCTCGCCGCGGTCCTTGTAAGTTTTTATATAGTGACAACGGGACTAATTTTGTAGCTTCACAATCATATCTTAACGATTTATTTAAGTTTTTGGAAACAGAAGAGTACTACTCGCTCTTTTGTAATGAACTCGCTAAACACCAAATCACCTGGAAAAGGTCACCTCCCTTAGGAAGCCACTTCGGCGGAATTTGGGAAGCTAACATAAAAAGTATCAAATCCCTTCTCTTCCGCGTGATTGGTAAACAAATTCTTACGTACGAAGAAATGCTTACGGTGCTTAATCAAGTCGAAGCTGTACTGAACAGTCGACCTTTGTATGTTCTGAGTACCGATCCCTCGGAACCAACCGCTTTGACACCCTCGCACTTTCTTTCTACGCAACCTCTAGCTTTTTTACCCGCTGCTGATGTTAGCAATGAACGGGAAAATTTGTTATCGCGTCACTCCTTATTGGATTCGATTGTTCAAACGTTCTGGAAACGATTTAAGAACGAATACCTTCATAGTTTGCAAATGCGTGAAAAATGGAATACCGCTAGTAATCCTCTCACTACAGGAACAATAGTTCTTCTTAATAATGAAAACGCTCCCCCTCTGTCCTGGAAACTTGGAAGAGTTGTTGAAGTTTTCCCAGGCAAGGACGGTCAGGTTCGCTGTGCAAGAGTGGTTACGGGTGATAGTTCATATGTGCGTCCGACAACTAAATTGTCGCCGCTTCCAATACAGTAGGGTGACCATAATTTTCTTACTTTTAGGATATTTTATATCCAACCGCTTATTATATTAGTTTTTAATTTTAACGTCTCCCATCATTAAATTCGCTCTTTATTATTCTTCTTTAATCCCGCTGCGCTTTTTATTTCTTTATTTCTTTTGAAGGGAACCTTCAAGGGGGGGAATATGGTGGAAATATAATTATTTCATACATACTTTGCAATAATCCATTTCCTATCTCCTATCCTTTCCTTCAACATGCTCGGTAATTACGCTGTCTCGCTCTGACCACCGCGGTCCAATAATCGATTGCAAGAAGATGGACAATTAGTTGCCTCTGCGCCGTCAAGTGATCTATACATTGACTGCGTGCGTATACTCCGTGTCGTGAAACCTCTAAACTGAATACCTATTTAACTATAAAATACAAGTGTGGTGTACACCCTGTGTTATTTTGAAGAACTGTAGTGCTGTCCATCACAGAGCTGTGTAAGGACATTGCCGTGTGTGATCTCCAAGCAGCCGCGTGGCGCTCAGCGCCTCCATCATCATCAGAAGAAGGTACCGTGCATTCCTTATTTTCTACTGCTGTGATCTTGCCCATACTTACACCTTTATTACAGCAGATTTCCCTTCCAAAAATATTGCAAAGTGCCTTCGAAACCCCGCTCAACATACAGTCCATTTAAATCCGAAAACATCACCCTTCTTATGCGTGGTTGATGAAGAACCAGCCATCGGAAATAACCACCAAATGTAATAAATTATTTTCATGTTAATATTTATATCCAGTTTATTTTCGTCACTTGCTCCTTCTTCTAATAAATTTAGTTTATGTTCAAGCCTGTCTTATAACATAAAATAATCCTACCAACACCGTGGCGGGAAGCCTGGCAGCTGAAAGGATAGGTAGAAGCTTTAACTTCAAGATGCTGTTTTAATAGATCACAGTAAATCGCGTTTAGAGTTTTATATACCAATGGCATTAAAATATCGGAAAATTCGGCCTTTAGAACAAAAGGGGTGAAAAAATGCTGAGATCTTGTTTGCAACGCAACGTAACGTAAGCAGAAAGTGCATTTAAATTTATAGAATGCACTGAAGACTGAATGCATCGGGTTGAAATTTTGCGTAGATGTAGCCCTAAGCCTGGAATCAAACATAGGCTACTTTTTTAGGTTTTTTGGTATAGTGCTTACCTGCATTTTGGGTATTGGCCACCGGCGCTTTAGTCCGTAACAGGTCCCAAAGATTTTCGGTAGAACCGTCTAGGGTTTTGTGGCTAAGTTGGTTATAGCACACCCGTACGTGAAGGTGGGGAGCGGGTTCGAGTCCCGCTGAAATCGAAAATTTTCGGGAACTTATTTTATTTCATAGGCTACTTTTTATCCCATAGACCAGTTTCCATGGGATAGAATAACCTTTAAACGTTTGCATAGAAACAACGCGTGCGAAGCAGCGGGCAGAAAATAGTTACGAATATTGTATTTCAAAAGATTTCATTTATTTATTTATTTAATTATCGAGATTCCTGATCGATCACGGCCCGTTATTTGTAAATAGTCGAACGGAATATTTTTGCCTGCCCATCGGCTGATAATGGATCAGCCGTAGGGTGACAATGATTTAAGTGTCTGGTCGGGAATGCGGGATTATTGAACCGGAATTGTGAAAGTTAGTAATTAATGGTTAAAGGGGATCATTTTGATAGAGTAACTTAGTTCGTGCGTGTTAAGATAATCGAAGGTAACCTACCACACCCCAGCATACTGCAGGAGGTTCTGTTTTCTTTGAAGGTGGTAGTGAAAGATCAGAATCTGATTAGTAACATGAGACATTCTTATGGGTGTATATAACATTTAAACCCTGTTCATTCAAAGGGGGTAAGTAGGTAGTAGTATAACAGTTAAACAAAGTAAATTTTAGAGGTAGGTGTGCTCAACTCTTGTAATCAGACAAACATAGCAAAATTATCTACGAAATTAAAATAGAAATTTGTGTTCGAGTTTAAACGATCACCCACCTTATCACCTGCAAAATATTCCACTTTACAAAATTCCTCTGTAACGTTCCAAAACCAAACTGGCATGATACCCAGCTTCCACTAAACCCGGCACAGAGCTTTTCATCACGTAGCAAACAATGCGTGTGGGAAACGGAGGTGTGAACGGAACGTAAAACAGCATTTTAAATATAGGTGAGGTTTGCTGTTAAGCTGTGTTCCCTGGTTTCGCAACACGTACTTTAAAAAAAATTGATGATTATTGGTCTGGATAAACTTTTCCCATGCTTATCATATCATTTAGGATTCAACATCTGGCAATCACCATCATCATCATCATCAGCCTAGACTAGTCCACAGCTGGACACATAGGTCACGCCTAAAGAGCGCCATAACACTCTAGCTTTAACTTGCCGTATTCAGCATTCAACTAAATTATTTCACAGGTTGTCATCCCACATAGAAGAATGGGGTCCTGCAGTACGTTTGCGTGTCGCGGTCTCCACTCAAGACCATCAGCGGTCGGTTCATTGCGAGATATGGCCATGATTTCAACTTGCAAATTCTTTTCTTTTTATATATACCTAACGAAAACAATATTATTATGCTATTGGCAAACACAAATGTAAGTTTATTAGGGGATTTACAAAGTCAATTCATGATAACGAATTTCATTTCATTGAGACCAGTTCAACCATTTAGCGTGAATAGGTAACAGACGGACAGAGTTACTTTCGAATTTGTAATATTAGTATGGATACGGATAAGGTATTTTAAAAGTGTATAAAGTAAGTATAAACTTACTTATAGTTCAGTCAACCATACTTAAGTATTTATTATGTTTCTGATACAAATGCGTGGTTATCGCAATTGATAACAAAATATAGCCCCCCATTTATATTCCCCAATATATGTATTGACCCAAATATTTTCTATTGAATGAGTTTCAATTAATCTTCAAAGACAGCCAATTTGCTGTTGCTTGCATAATTTATTTGCACACAATATTTTCCATCTCCAAAATAATGTGGAAGATACGGAATGAGCAATCACTCTAGAGAATGTTACAGACGCCTGAAGAAAACGGTTGAAGAGATCACGGTGTAGCGAATTTTTATAATAAAATCTTTTTGACTGTTTTCGATTTCAAGTCAAGGAATATGATTTAACTTTCAACGTTAGTATTATACATATAGTTATTCTGTGATTTAACTTCAGCTGGCTATAGTAAAACAACACAAAACTGTAATCTAGCTGATGCTGTGTGGTTTGTCCAGCTTTATAAATAATACATTATTATCTTGCAACGCAGTCAGGCAGATGGACTTAGTCAATTTGCTCGGCTCAGTTTGTAGGTATTTTGTTTTTCTAGAAACTTATCTAGAACCCAGTATCTAAAGTGTTCGTTTTAGAGCAATGCAATGCAACCTAAGCATTGAAGAAAATCTAAAATTCTTATTTTCGGTTTGGTTATGTTAAAAGCAGTATCTTTTCTGATGAAAAATCGTTCTATCGAAAAGGTTTAATCGTAACATGACTTCATCTGAAAAAAGGAAATGATTTCATGTGAGAAAAAAAACTGTACAAGTAACTGTTTTATATATATTATTTGTATTTAATATATCAGTCCCCACTAGATGACAAGCTGATGACATGAGATGGGTACTAACCCATAACATGAGCTCTGCTTAGCTTGGGTCTAGATGATACTGTATGGATTGTCCATTTCCTAATTATTATGGTTAATATTATTTTCAGATGGAAAGCTTGTTCCTTACTTGGCTGTATTCTACACACTTACATTTATTGTCTGTGCTGATAATTGTTATTGTTTATTTAAAAATAATAATAAATAAATATAGCGTTTATCTAGTAGACCCGAGCTATGGAGAGTTTGTGTAATGGGTCATAGATGACTGATGTATGTACTTGAAACCATGCATTACATAGATAGATTTGAATAATCTTTGCATTTTACAGCATCTGCGTATGACTTGAACCGCTGCCCAATTACCTCTACGCAAACAGGGGCTCGTAAAAAGGCGTCGATCATAAAAATATTTGATTAGGCTCATACCTCCTGTGTGCCAATTCGCCATGCTAATACATTTATTATGGAAAACTGGAAAGGGAGGGTAGATAAACAGTCAGAATTTTTATGTCTACACAACACTTATGTTTCGGTCTTAAATATCGCCTCTTGAAAGGTTCGTTTAGGTACCTACAGTGATATAAAAGTTGAAACTGTAAAATATAATTTAATTGAAACTGAAAGACAGAAATGAAAAAGACCCAGCAAACTTAACTCCTCAGGGTTTTTGTAACGAATCATATTCTACAATGAAGCTGGCCAGTCTATCTAGTACCGCATAATAACATTTTATAGATAGAAAAGAATTCAGGTTTGACCAGGAGGAAAATTCAGTTAGCTACAGTCAGGTTACTTTATTTGGTTAACTTCTATCCAATAGTCTCCCAGGACTTCGTAAAATACCTTAAAAGCCAATAGACCGTAACCTGCACTAAACGGTGCACCAGAGGCCAAGAAATATGCATGCTGCTCCCAGTTTTATAACTAAACCAATTTGTATCCCAAATCCCTGGACACAGACAACTAGACCGGATAACTTTAGACTGTAAAACAGGGAGTTATAAAGTTTACTTTACTGTGCGGGAAGGTTTCCTTATTGGTATCAACAACAGTGCATCGAATATCTCCAGCAACTGCAACTATCTGTTTAAAATAAATATTACTCTGTTCTGTGTATCGCTTGTTTGACTTTTAACTTTGTTGTTTCCTTTTTTTTCATTAATACATTTTATTTTTCGCTGGTTGTCCGCTTTCTGAAATTTGCAGACATCGAACATCACGAGTTTTGTAGTGATTTTCAATGTAAAAGGAAATAAAACACCTCATGATTTTTATAAAAAAGTGATCAGTTTTACGCGCAATCAAAGCTCATATTTTGGGAAGAAAGACTGTTGTCTTTCTGTTGTCTTTCATTGTTGCCTGTGTAAACGAACAATCGACTACTTTATTTAGTTATTTGATCTTTTGATTTCCAGTTTCTGATAGCAACGCATTTTCCCCATTCCAAAACACAACACAAGGCAGGCACAGACTTCATGCCATCGAAATATGGTAACTAAACACAAAACGTGCCTATTATCATTCAAAATCCTGATAACACACAATGATATCCTAGGCTTAGAATTTCAAATTGAAAATGATCCATAACTGAAAAGCATTGTTGAGTAGAGTACGTCAAAATTCACTAAATTCAACACACGTTAGCGTCAAAGTCAAAATGATATTCAAATTCCACCTAATCATGAAATGAACCTGCCCAGATCAAATGATAAAGCGACGTGAAAAAGTACAGTTCGCCACGCAGTTGCAACAGCTCTTATTTGCTTGAGGATAGAGTCCATATTGACAACAAAGCGGCTCGCCGTTGACTGTATAGACGGAGCAAAGTAAGTATTCTCGAATGGATACGGTTGAATGGGCTCTCGGCGTTACTATGCGACCATTTTGCGTCGAATGAGACCTTGGATTAATACGGTGCAAAGGACAGGCTGCAGCTTTTAGAAAATATTTTAGCTGAAGTGCATGGTCCACATCCAACCTTATTCATAAAGGACATTCACATGTGAGTCCAGTCATTGAACTGTCATTGCCGAGCCAAGGCGGTGCAAACAGCAGCGCCGTGCGGCCAAACACTATGTACGTCATTGGCTCAGAAAATGTTATGCATATGTACCCACCCACATATATCTCGTTCGCTGCCCATCTTTCAACGGTGATCCAGGTGATGGCGTGTGGTGTTAATAGCTAACTAACTACACAAAGAGTTTCTAGTTTATTACCTAGTAAGTTATTTAGTTCATCTATGTCGACTAATGTGGCGTGGTGAGCGTTGTGATCCGTCTGTGACGCACGAACCTGTACGTGAACGTTTCCTGCCTTGAGACGAATATTTGAACGATCTGTAAATATTTTTTCCGGGCGTTCTGGATATTTTCTTTGTAAGCAAGTACCTGTAATGTGGCGATCACAATAGGCATATCATGGCCGTAGAGATAAGAAAGCCACCAAAAGCAAAAAAAAAAAATGTACCTGTAATAAAATAATATCTATCTATGTCATGTATTTTATTACGTTTATTAGTCATCACCCAAAACACAAGCTCTGCTTAGCTTGAGGTTAAATGATGCTGTGTGGATATTTCAGCGTTATTTATTTATCTCCTTTGACTTACACCAAAATGTATAAGAGCGTTTTCTCTTGAACCGTGAGCAATGTGACAGAATGTGACATTGGCATTTCACGACAATTGAGATTCATATTTCAATTGGCACCTGTTTTCTGTTCAGGAAACTAGCTGATATTATCTCTGTGCGGACGCAGGAACTAATCTTATGACTTTGTAGGATCCGATAGTCTAGAACAGAGTTGGTAGTTGTATGATTTTTGACGATAACGGATCAACACTAGTTTTGTATCAAAAAAATAATTATAGCAACCCGAATAGACGTTGCCCAGAGATTCGACAATTGATTTTATTACAGAAAATTAATTTAATTATAGACACGTTCATCGTTCAATCATACGGTAGGTAGTATCATTTAGTATTTTAAATCAGTACGTTATTAAAGCTATGTTAATACATATTAAGACATATCATAACACGTTTTGGTTAAGGCGATTCCCGAGCCAAACTAGCGCCGCTACCTATTTTATCTTATTACCTACCTATTCCGTTGAACAAAGTTAATTTCGAAATTTTCAATGGGCAGTTTGTAATATCAATCACAAGCTTTTTTAATGCCTTTTTAATATGTTTTTTGTATAGTTTAGGCAGAGAAACGAAGATGCATCTTGTGGGCACCAAACTCTATTCCCGCATCTCTGCCAAAATAAAAATATTACAGAGGCATTATGAGAGCTTATAATAGGTATCACAAACTGCCCATTGGAAATTTTGAAATTACATTTTGTTCAACGAAATAAGATAAAACAGGTGGCGGCGCTAGTGTCGCTCGGGGAATGGAAATCTCCCATCAGTCTGTTTTATTGCTATACCCCGTACCTACATCAATTAACCAAAGCTTTGCGGTCTCATTAGCATTGATTTGATATCCATCCCTAACTTCAACTAATTCAATACTAAACTAAAACAATTAAATAACCATACAATTATAATGCACGTAACTACATCGGTAAATACATAGAGGTTACGATCAAACGTTAGTAGTTACGGCCAAATGACTAAACTTGGACTAGCTTCGGGTTATATTGCTTTTGGACGCTGGTGCAAGTACGCGAGATATGATTTTTTATACTACCTGCTCAGAAAGTTGCTTATTCCCTTTCCAATCATAAGGTAGAAAGGAAAGTAGTACGTTTTTGCAGGCGTTCCTACTAAAATGCTGTACGGAAAACTATTACAGAATAGTCCAGGTTTCGATGGAGTCAAAAGCTTTCTCATAGT